>CM046663.1:69861495-72836495 GCA_025594165.1 Tamias sibiricus
CTACCACTCACTCCTGTGAGAAGACAGAGACACATTGGGACTGCTGGCAACAGTTTAGAATCAACAGCAGCCCCGTATCCTGAAAGAGGTTATTCTAACATCAGGGCTTATAGTAAAGAGTGAGATGTAACAACGGAGTTTATTAAAGGAGACAGAATAGACATCAAACTAAAGACCCCAAATATATATGCAAAGGAACATCTCTAAAGTTGAAGAGCTAAACTAGAATTTTCTGAGGGTAGAGTCCCATCCACATAGCAAATGAATATAAGACATTTTGGACTCTCTGAGCAATGAATGGTGAAACACCGTAGAAGGCAGACTTCTGTCGATGTTATTTAAAGGAACATGTCTAAATTAGGATTTAGTAGTGGCATCTAAATTAAAGAAAGTCGCACCCAATAACAGATTAACTGTCTGGAAATGGTAGAGCTAATTAGCATAGCATAATTTAAGAGAAATGTGTTTTTAAAATAGAGCAGTTAGTATATAGAATTTTAAAAGTGAATTCTTATTAATATCTTACATTTGTTTCTTCTCGGGCTAACTGAAATGGTGGGATATGCACTGAACCAAGGAAGATGCAGAACTGTCACTCTTCCTTTGAGAGCCCTTAGGGTAAGGCAGGTACCTCTGTGATCCCCAGTTTCCTTATTGTACAATAAATATACTAGCACCACCATACTGAGCTGTCAAGATGCTGATCCTTACCATAATCTGCCAGTAGAAGGCCATGCAAATCTAAGGTATTGTTCTTTTGTCTGATTACTATTCTGATCTTTTTTTTTTCTTTTTATAGTCTCCCATTTCTGCTTCAAAATGTGGTTTCAGTGAGGGTCTGCATTATTGTGAGTGGTATGACACTGTTTCTGTCTTTGAATTTTGATCACCCGAGGCAATCCCTTTACATGATTGAGTGCAGGGTTGGTTTTTTTTTTTTTTTTTTTTTTCTTTTCTTTTTATTTCTTCTTTCCTTCAACTAATGCTGACTGTGCACTGAATATGAGCTGTCTGGGGACATTAAGGGCAATGCCCCGGATAGGATAAGAGCCTGAGGACAGCTTCCTGCAAAAGAACAGATGCCTGAGCTGAGTCCTCGAGGATATGTGGAGTTGAACAGGTGAAGAGGGACAGGTGACATGGATAGAGCCAGTCATAGCCTGTGGAACCCAAAGCCCTAAAGTTTTATGTTACCATGTTGAGAAGAGTGAGGGGGAAACAGAGAACAGGCTGGAGGGGCAGAAGGCCCCGCAGGTCACGCTGAGAAGCTGGGACTCCACATGAACAGGTAGAGGATTCATTGAGTTGGTCCAACAGCAGTGTGAACAGGCCAGGTCACAAGTTTGAGTGAATCCTGACATTTTTTCCCAGGGCAAGGAATAGCAAAGTTCCACATCATCCTGCCAAAATAAGTAAATCTTTCAGAAATCAAAACATCTAGGTTACTAAGATGCCTTGCACAAGCTTTACATTGATCCAAAACAATTGAGAATAGTTTTATTGAATGGGTAAAGAGTTAGTTAACTGGTTGTTTTCAATTAAAATCATAACAAATTTAGTTTTGCGCACACACGCGGAACATGAGGTGAACTCCTAAAGACAAGGATGGGTGGCAAGGGTGAGGAGACAGCAAGCATAGAATACTCAAATTCTGGCTGTCAAGGAGAAGAAAGCCTCCAGTGGGTGGAGAGGGGGAAAAATCAGGAAGCAGTATTACTTAAAACAGAAAGAAGTAAACAAGTCCACAGATCAAGAGTAAGGAGCAGGGAAAGAGAGCTTCAAGCTGCAGGAGAGAGTAGAGGGGGCCCAGGTATGCTGGAGAGCTACTTCCTGCACCTGAGTACCCCCATACCTGGGCATCTGTGAGATCATGGACCCCGTCCAGTGGGGTCTGAGCATCTGCATTTCTACCAAGACTCTTAGGACACTCACAGATTTGGAGATAGATAGAACTAGAGCCTTGCTAGGGCAGCCTCAGCCTCACCTGGGAGTCTTTTATAAATGCAGAAGCTCAGGCCCCACCTAGAGGGGCTGAATCCAGATCTGCACTCTCCCAAGACCTGCAGAAGATTCCTTGGCACACTTTGAGAAGCATTGCTCTAGATAATACAGGAGGCTAGGTCATCTCCTGCATGAGGGGGAGACTAGGAAAGAGTTAATGGCAGAATTAGGAGCACAAGCCAATGAAGGATGTGCAAACAAACATCATCAGGTTCCTACTTCCAAAAGCCCAGAAGGTGATGTCCAGCTATCTTTGTGTACAAAGACACTCAGTGGTGTTTTTCTGCCTCAGTTCCTATATTTGGGCAAAAGAATTTTCTTTCATTCCTTCATTCTTTTTTGGTACTAGAGGTTGAATTCAGAGGTGCTTTGTCAGGAGCTGCTCTGGACAGAAGCTATGTGCACACCTTTAAGTCCAGAGTAAAGAGGTACTGAACACTTATTGCACCCTGCAATATGTTGGTCTTTACCTCCGCTCAGATAAGGAAGGTCTGGCTCCAGGAGTTGGTGTCACCTGATGGGGTTGAATTACACCCCCACCTGTTCCTTTGTAATCCTACTCCTTTGCCCTTTGTGGGATAGAATGTTCCAGGGAACCTCCCCTTGTGCATCCCCTACATAAGAATAAAGAATTCCAGTGGCTCTCTCTCTTCCCATGGACCCCTAAGGTCACAGAGCCAACCCCGGATTTTGAAAAGGTACTTCTGTGTGTTTGCGTGCTTTCTTAGCTGTTTTCTTAAGTTATTGGAATAGTGAGATTTTGTGAACACAGCATAGGTCGCCAACTCAGATAGATGGCGATAGTGCTTAACCGGTGAGCCACATCCCCAGCCCTTTTTATTTTTTATTTTAAGAGAAGTTCTCCCTAAGATGCTGAGGCTGGCTTTGAACTTAGGATTCTCCTGCCTCAGCCTCCCAAGCCACTGGGATTACAGGTATGCACCACCATGTCTGGCTATGCAAAAGACTTTCTATAACTATATAATATGCAATGTTTCCTTCAAGTGTCCTCATGTTTAAAAAAATAGAATATTGCTCTCTCTCTTGTTGGTTGATGAACTCAAAACATTCTCAATTTCTTTGAGGGACTATGTTAGGATTCTCCAGTAAAACAGAACCAATACAAAGTATCTACCAACCTATTGAGAGATTCGTTTTAAGGTATTATGCAGGAGCCCTGTTTGGGGAGATGGCTTGAATTGCGGTTGACCATGAGCCGTGGAGATTTGGGCATTGTCGCCTTCTGTAGTCTCACAGGACTTGTCCCGGGATCTCGAGTGACTTGGCCGAGATTGCTGATCGGGTCAGCGCCATTTTGGTGGTGTGTGCGGCGCGTGTTAGTCGTTGTTAGAGCCAGAGAGAAAAGTTATCAGAATAAAAAGCTGTTTGTCTCCAGTTTGCCTCTGAACTTCTTCCCGCGGCTTCGTTGCTCCAAGCGGCCATCGCTTCAGGCAGCAACAGGATTAAATCACACAATTGTGGAGGCTGACAAGTCCAAAATCCGTAAGGTAGACCAACAGGCTGGAGACGCCTGGAAGAACTGAAGTTGCATCTCAGATTCAAAGGTAGAATTCCCTTTTGCCTGGGGGAGGGGCAGATTTTTGTTCTGTTCAGGCCTTCAACTGATTGGATGAGGCCACCCACAGTACTGAAGGCAGAGTGCTTTACTCAAAGCCCACCAGTTTAAATATTAACTAATCTCATCCCAAAAACACATCCATAGAAATATCCAGAATAATGATTGACCAAATATCTGGGCACTGTAGCCCAGCCAAGTTAACATACAAAATCAACCATCACCAATTCAGATGTTCTTGGTCATAGCTGCCACCAAGAGGGGTTGCTGGATAAGGAGTCCCAGGATAATTATTATGATCTTATTGAAAGATCCAGAAAATTCTATGATATTCTCTATTTTATTAAAGCAGTTTAGTTTAATGGGAATACATTTTAAGGTCTGTTTCTAACTTGCAATTCACCAAATTTATTTCTGTTTCATCCAAACAAAACCATAAGAACACGTTGATACTATTAAGCCTATCAATCTTACTGGTCCCCTTTAAATGTGACCTCCCTCCTGGTCCATCCCTGCTCCCCCTGGTTCTTGTGGTTTTCTCTTCTCTGAACTCTTAAGGAGGAAGCTGGCTGGGCCAGCCATAGAATTATTACCAATGGCTTCTATTGTTAGTTCTCCTTTCAGTTCTACGCAAGTGCTGACACTTGTTTTAAATCTGTTATACCAGCGCTTAACCATTCATTCATACACATGAATGCTCTCTTCTTCAAAGCAATTTATTTTGATGATGCTTCCATTGCTTGAAGCATTTTTAAAATTCTTTAGAAAGTCCCTTCAGAATCTGACACACACATTCTTTAGAATTCTTCATTAGGAGCATAACTTTGCTCTTCAAGGGTAGATTGGATATTTAAAACAGTAAGCATCCATTCAAGTTGACAATTAAGGCAGGTGACCAAGTTGGGCAATGTTATCCCTTAGCCAGAAATCAAATTATTTCCATCAGGTAATGAGAAAAAACAACTCCTTCATTCTGTAAATAATTTCTGAACTTGCATTCTTATTGGAATAAATCAATAGCCTCCAAGGACACTGACAGCTTGTATAAACCAATCACTTGGGTAAATCAATCCATGTTTGCTTTAAACTAAATTTTGCAGTTATACTTCATTAATTTTATTGCCCAAACTGGATCACAGGTATCCTGAGTATTTTCCCTTTGGAACTTTTCTTATAGCACATATTTTATTGTTCTTGTAAGCTTGTAACCTTGTGTGTTTGCTTGTTTGTTTTGGTGTTGGGGATTGAAAACAGGGCCTTGTGCATGCTAAGTATGTGCTCTACCACTAAGCTATGCCCTTGCTCTGTCTTTTTCTTCTTCTTTTTTATTTGTTATAATTAGTTATACATAACAGCAGAATGCATTTCAATTCATTTTACACAAATGGAGCACAACTTTTTATTTCTCTGGTTGTACACTATATAGAGTCACACCATATGTGCAGTCATATGTGTACTTAGGGTAATGATGTCCATCTCATTCCACCATCTTTCCTGCCCCCATGCTACCTCCCCTCTTCTCCCTCCCCTTTACTTGCAAAAAGTTCCTCCATTCTCCCCACGTCCCACCCCCCATTATGGATCAGCATTCACTTATCAGAGAGAACATTCAGACTTTGGTTTTTTGGGATTGGCTTACTTCACTTAGCATGATATTCTCCAACTCCATCCATTTACCTGCAAAGGTCATAATTTTATTCTTTTATAATGTTGAGTAATATTCCATTGCGTATGTATACCACAGTTTCTTTATCCATTCATCTCTTGAAGGACATCTAGGTTGTTTCCACAGTTTAGCTATTGGGAATTGAGCTGCTATGAACATTGATGTGGCTGTGTCACTATAGTATGCTGAATTTAAGTCCTCTGGGTACAGACTAAGGAGTTGGGATAGCTGGGTCTTCTTTTAATAAAATTGAAAGCTCCTTGAACTCAAGAGTCAAGTTTAAGCTCCATTATACACCAGGATCACTTCAGTGCAAGGCACAGCTCATGATAGGCACTCAAGCATTTGTATTGAATGAATGAAATAACTGAACAAATGGACACATTGCTTAGGTCATAGTTGTGTCTTCATCTCTATAGTCCATCTATATAGTTATGTGTTGCTATAATAGAATACCTGAGGCTAGGAAATTTCTAAAGGAAAGAGGTTGATTCTGGTTCTGAAGTCCAAGATCATAGTGCCAGCATCTTCAGGAGTTTCAGTGAGGGCCTCTTGCAGGTGGGAATCTATAGAGTACTGAGGTGGTGCCCATCATCAGGAGAAAGAGAGCAAATTTTCTTGGGTTTCTCTTGGATTTACAAATCCACTAATACAATCATGAGGGTTCTATCATCATGACCTCATCTAACCCTAATTACCCCCTGCCAAAGGCCCACCTCTAAATTCCATTAACATTTGACTTGGGGATTAAGTTTCAACATGATTTTTGGTGAGAAGAAACCATATCCAACCATAGCATTGTCCTACAGATTTCTATTGATCTTAAACTGTTAAAACATACACATTGGGCCACATGTATATGAGCTTGAGGCCTGTTGTCCAGCAAGAGCTTTCCTAGACTTTTCATCGATTTTACAGATTTCTCAATGTAACTTCTTTGTAATATTTGCTAATAAAATACAGTAGGGAGCACAGTGCATACTTCTTTATAGGCAGTTGATAAAACTTGGCTAAGTGGAAATTGAATGCATTTGGTTCAGAGTCAACTAAAATTATTTTAATGATGAAAGAAAACTTCCAGATCTTTACTTCATTTCTGAGGTAATTACTAATCGTTTTCTCAGTTCAGCTACTTAAAAAAAATCCTTTGTCAATTTTATGAAAAGTTTCTATTTCCTTTGGGAAGCATTTAATACTCAATATCCACCTAAGGTTTGTTTGCACTGGTATGAAACTTATTTTGTTATTAATATCCTGTATTTTTTACTGAAATTAATACTTATCCTCTCCTGCTACTAAGAAACATTTCCCTCCCATTTTCTGAAAGATCAGTATCAGATCTTCCTTTCTCCAAATACTTTATAGCCCTGTTTTTCAAATGCTCTTCTTGAGAAAGTAACTGCTAAAAACAATTCTTATTGTCATTTAATAAGTTATAAGGCAAATACACCATGCAAATACACCACTCACAAACCACATGGGAATGACCACACACACACCTTCAGTCACAAATTTAATCACCTCAAGGTTGAATGCTAGGAAAAGTTTTAATTGTGCAAATGTACAACATAACATTTCAAATATAAACAGCAGGACCATCCACAGTGTTATCAAACATAATACAGGAACAGTTTTTAAAAAAGAAAAAGAAAAATGACATTCAGAAACTATAAATCTCCTTCATTATGAGCAAATGTAGTGATCTACTCATGCAAGTTTGTATATGTAGGATATATATTTTTTTCCTTTTGAAGAATTCCATCATAGCTATGAGATGAAAAATGTATTGATATAAAATGTAGTATGGTAATTATATAGATTTCTTCTATTTTTCTTTTCATGTTAGGATTGCAAAAAGCTTATTTTAAATGCCCAACTGACATAATGCGCTTTCAGTAAGGAGGATACTACCAGGTACCTTATCCTTCTCCTGTCTTAGGTTGGTACTGCATCACCTGGCCTCATTCTCCATGTGCCACTTGTGAAGAGAAAGACCAAGGGAGTTCCCATTTCAGGCTGTGGGTGGCAGGGTTATTGTCCTATGTACCTGGCCAGTCATCCAGCGAAACTTACCTTGAATGTTTATTATAAGGTATCACACAGGCAGGATGAAAAACATACTTGCCTCCCGATGAAAGATAGCATAGGCTTTTTGCTCACCAGGTTTACAAGAGAAGAGCACTGTGAACCCCATGCTTTCTGGATTTGGGGATAAACAAGGATGTCTCAAACAGAAAGCAAACCCTGAATTCTGAAGCATCACAGGTTGACAACCAAGTCAGAGGACTCCCAGAGAGGTTTCCAGAAAAATTCCCAGGGTGCCAGGGTACTGAGCAAAGTTCAGGATGGCAGGACCCTGTGGCTTCCTCTGTGCAGACTCTGTGCAGAAATGTTCAAAGCAGAGTATACTCATTCCATGCCACAAGCCAAAGCCCTTCCATCCGGGTAACCACAGCCTTGAAGGAAGCCAGCTGCATTGGGCCTGCCACAGCATCACACCCAGGTAAATGGAAGAAAGGAGCCTTCCACAGAAGCCATGGAGGAGCCAGGAGTTGGCAAAGGGGTGGAAGTGCCCGCCTCCCACGTCCTTTCGTCCCCTCAGTCCCCCTCAACCTGCAGTCTGGCACAGGCTTGCAATGTAAGAGTGACAGCTAGAATGTTCAGTCCAATTAGATAAATTGGTTTGGTGTCTCTTCAGATTCCAGAACACTTGGAAATGGTAATTCTGCCAAAAGAGGCTCTGTCAGAGATGATCTGGGTGACAGACTACAGTTAAAAACATCATCTATTGAACCTAAAAAACAGTAAATAAGGCATTCATTATTACCGGCACTGCAAAAAAAAAAAAAAAAATTCATACAACATAACCAACATTTCAATAATTAATAGAGAATCCTGGCTTCCACAGAAAAACTCAAAAGGCTAAACAGAAATGTGTTGCTTTTTGTTTATCAGCAGGACATGACTGTCACTTGTTTTCCTGCAGGCTGGAGATTTGCAGTGAGCTTCATCATTTTTTCACTTGATGGCAAAAGTCTCACATTTGAGAAATAGATGCTCAGGCCAGAGGTCAGTTTGTGAAAGGGACGAAGCTGTATTAGCAGCCTTGGGGGTCTGGTGCTCTGCCCAGGGGCTGGGAGCCAGGTTCGGCCTGCCTGCCAGGCCAGCAGGTACATCTCAGCTATGCCATCTGCAGTGCCTGTGACAGCTCTCAGGAAAGTCTGGTCAGGAGTTGAAGTGGCCTCAGGGATGGTTCAGAGTAAATGTTCAAAGAACTGCTGCCAACTTCACATGCACCTTGGTGTCCCCAAGATGACAGTGGACACCCTAGGTGGGTTACGTGACAGAGGAGAGCCAAAGTGAAACGGGAAAGCTACCCAGGCTGCTGTGGCCAGTGGGTGAGGCTGAGGGTGTCAGAGAAGGACTGGACAAGAGTGATGCTCTCATAGAAGGGCCAGTTAATGTTGCCCCTTAAGGGATCATCTCCATGTGGCTGCAATGGAGCACAGCGCAAAGCTTCTTGGTGACAAAGTCATAGACAGAGGAAGTTAGAACAATATGGGAAGGGCCAGTGACAGAGGACTTGGGAGGAACAGAGACAGAGAGGGAGCAGGTGGGGAGGAGAGAGACAGGTTCAGAGAAACACAGAGAACAGAGATGGAGAGACAGACAGACGTTAACAGAGTGGGATGGAGAGAGTGAGAAATGGAGGAATGAAGAGAGGGATCACTTCTAGAATGAGAGACAGCTGAGAGTAAGCATTTTTGCTACAAACATTGGAAGAAAGCAATTGTCGATTAATGAAGACTCTCTATTTCCCATCTTCACTTTGAGGACACTGCAAGTTTATAAAGACTGTTGGTTTCCTGCAATTAGCAACAAGAGTCCCGATTCAAGGAAGCTGCTCTCCAGCCCAGACCAGCACGAGGCAGAAAGAACGGGCAACACAAAAGACACGCGCAGACAAGACGTGATCCGTGCCATCTGCGTGAGCCACGTGGATACCAAAATCAAGAACCTACCATATGTCATTGCAAGTTTGTCGAATGAAACCTTCTCAAGAGTTATTCTTTTTCTTTTGTGGTCTTAACAAAATCTGGAGAGCCCTTCCGTATATTATTAAAGACAGATACCACGACCATCTAGACTTCCCCGGTTGGCAGCTTAAGTGAACATTCTATGGTCCGGAATATGCACACAGGGAAAGCAGCATTATTTTATAATGTTAAGACACCAATAATATTTAAGTGGGCATCAATATTCATTTAAATTAATGATAATCTTTAAGATTATTTTTTGGGTATGCTGCACAATGTCATTATGTCAGAAAACTTAAAGAAGACTAAAAGGAAAAGTCATTTTATCTCTCTTTTCTCTCTCTGGTTTTTTTTGTTTGTCTGTTTGTTTGTTTAGGCAGAGTCTTGCTCTGTTGCCTAGCCTGGTCTCCAACTCTTGGACTCAAGTGACCCTCACAGCCCCACCCCCACCCATGTAGCTGGGACTACAGGTGCTTGGCTTCTGTTTTTGGTGAGAGCCGACTCCGTCCTTTCTAAATCAGGTGACATCATGTTTCTGTTTTATTAATAAGTCTTGCCTCTTGCCCCCTCCCACTGTCTAGTCCACCCTTTGATTTATCAGCATTCTCCTGTCCTTGAGAATTTTCAACATACCTCTGGAAGTTACACTGAATTTTCGGTCAGAGAAACTGCTCCTTCGGATTAAAGGTTCACTCATTTTTTCCAAAAATAACTTAATTGTCTCCTTCTTTTCTGGACTTGTACTTGACAAATTCAGAACTTTACCATTCACTTTCACAGTGGAATTGCTGAGCCCAAACCAATAGAAGAAATCAAATAAGGCGTCAGCTTTGAATTCATATGCAAAAACTCAAATTTTCTCCGTTAATCACCTCAGTTCCTGGAGGGAAAAAATTCTTCACTACCTCTTGGAAATCAAACTGAAAGACAGAGAAACATTTAATTGACTTTGTGGACATAATTGCCATGTTGACATTTTAGAATCAACAAAAACTACCCAAATATCCAAAATGTGACATTCTCTCTTTCATTCTGACAGATACGTTTTAACAGTTGTCTTTTTTTTTTTTAAACAGACCTTTGCTTTTGCATCATAAGATTTTGAACTGCTTGGCCAAAATTACATGCATTAATATCCTGCTTCTAATAAGTTGATAGAAACTAGCCCATTTTGGGTCTGGGGCTGTAGCTCAGTAGCAGAGTGCTTGCCTAGCACACGTAAGGCACTGGGTTCAATCCTTAGTACTGCACAAGCAGATAAACCAATAAAATAAAAGCATGCTGTCCATCTACAACTACAAAAAATTTTTTTTAAAGAAAAAAGAAACTAACTACTTTACTGGTCGCAGTAATGATGTAGTAAAGAAGAAAATATGGTTTTGCTTTCTGTGGTTGCAGTTACCTATGGTCTGAAAATAATACATGGGAAATTCCAGACAGATAATTTATAAGTCTTAAATAACTTTTATTGTTGTTATTATTTACTACTATGCTTTTATTATTTTATTATTGTAATTTATTGATTTTATTATTAGTTGTTGTTAATCTTTTTCTGAACCTATTTTATAACAAACTCTGTGATAGGTACATACAGGACAGAACATAGTATATATAATGTCTGTTATTCTACATGGTTCCAGGCATCCATGTGATCTTGGGGGCTTACTGTAGTTCATGGAAGGCCCTAGGGATGCAGTTCTTGCAGAGAGTTCTTGGGTCTCTCCCACGTGGCTGGCAGCCCTGGACTCAGCGGGCTAAATCTTACCTGAAGTCGGTAACTCTCACCAATCACGGAGGAGATGACCATGTCCATTCCCTGTTCTATCTGTCTTCTTATCTTGGGGTGTCTTGTGTTCACAAGAAATGCATATGTCCTTTCTAGAAACCAGCAAGCAGAATTCAAAAGTACATACTTGTGTTATAAGGATTTGCTAAAGCAGGAGTCCCCACCTTCTCTGGGGAATTTTATCCATTGATAACCTTCCCTCTCTGCTCCCTGAGACCCTTACCCCAACACCTAGCGAGATTTCTAGAAATGTTCCAGAGAGTTCTGCAGATTTGAAGGGAGATCTGGGCTACTGTAGAAGCAGGTTAGTTAGGGACTCAGCTGCCCCCAGGCTGCAGCTTGTCACTTAGGTCTCAGAAATCAAAAGTTCCACTCTATAACTGTCGCAAATGAGAACCGTGCCCCCACAGCACCTATCACAGCATGGCGAAAGAAAATGGTTTTTATGACCTAGCCTTGCTGCACATTGAAATCACAACGTGGCTCTCACCAACACTTGCTCATGTGCGAAGCAGAAAACCAGCTAAGTCCAGGGAAGAAAGCTACTCTGTGCCTTCCACCCCCCCCCTCCTGCGTTCTTCCTGCTAAATGGTCCGGCTAGGGTTCTAAGCATCAGGGCAATTCATGATAGGTTCTCCTTCCTGCTCCTGACCCAACACCATCTTAGGTGAGAAAAAGTATCTCTCTCAGTGTTTAAATAGTACCACACCTTGGTTCTGGAAGACACTTTTTCCACCTGTTGTTATTTTTTATGTTATCTTGTTTTGTGTTGTTAACCCCATAAGTCTGATTCTATCCAATTTTGCATAATCCAAGCAAAGGGGAGGTTGTTTACTTATTAGGAAATTTGGAATATTATCATCTAGCAACCTCTTACTTTTCCAGTCCCCAAAATCAAGCTCCATGACTTTAATTACTCAAGCACATGGCTGAGAAAGAAAGCCACATCACACTCTGTTTAAAGGCATAGACCAGCCATTCACTAAATCTCCTAGTGATTTCAAGAACTGAGCATTTGGTATTGGCTTTGAGATAGCTCAGAGGTAAACCTGTGAGTGCCCATAACAAGTGTGCTTATTCTCAAGGAATCTTCTTATTTTTCCTACCTCCAAATTATATTTTGGGTATTTCAGATGTAAACAATCATATCTTTTTGGAGATAAGAGGTAAATAAAAGCCCAGCGGCTCTGGAGGCTGAAGCTGGAGGATTGTGAGTTCAAAGCCAGCCTCAGCAACTTAGTGAGGCCCTAAGCAACCTAGCGAGACCCTGTCCCTAAATAAAATAGAAAGAAGGACTGGAGATGTGGCTCAGTGGTTAAGAAACCTCTGGGTTCAATCCCTGGTACAAAAAAAAGAGAGAGAGAGAGAGAGAAATAAGATAAAGCAAAAGCAAGCCATTTAGTAATTTGTTGTATTTTATACAAATAAAACCATGATCTTTAGACTCTATTGAAGATCCAGGGCTACTATATTCCCCAGTTGGGGCTGAGTGGGCAGGTTGTGCACTACACAACTGCAGAGGAGGTCATTCAAATTTACAAACAGGTCTATTTGTGTATTTATTACGCCAAAATTCTGGAAAGCATTAGTAATTGTCTTAAGGAAAATGGTGGCTTTTAAAATTTGCATATAAGTGCAGTTTAAAATAGTGGCAGGGCTGACAAGATACCTTAGTCGCAATTTTCACAAGTTTCTAAGTGGGCCCACCTTAAGTTTCTATCCTATAAAACTTCTTCATTTTATAACTTTTCTCAAAAGTAACCAGATTCTGTACTTCCTTCCACAATAGTTGTCCTACAGCTGTGTACGTTCTGCAGGCCTCCCCACAAGGACCTTTTTGTACCATTCCATACTTTCATTAAAATGTTAAAATGGAGAGGTCGCTCTTTCTTTCTTTAGATTCCTCCTGAGAGATCAATGCGGGAAGTGTACTTGACACAGCTGTGAATTATACTCCAACTAACTACTGGCTTTCTGGCCATCACCAGGCCAAAGAACACGCAGGGCTCAGATACTCAAACAAGTGCTACTTGTCATGAGCATTCTGTTCTGGCCTCTCCCGCAGAGGAGCGTCCTGACTGTGAATTAGGACATGAGCAGAGAGAACTTCCCCAGTCTGAATGAGAGTGAATGCTTGAGAAAATCTATTTGAAATTTGTAGATCATTTCTTATTACCTTGGACTCATTTTAAGAATGACACTTAGAAGCAGGTTGAAGACATTCCACCCTTACCACAGAACATTATTCCCATGAGTTCACCCATGTGTCACTCTGAGCAGGAAGAGAATGGGAAAATGGAGACATGTTCATATTGGAAGTTGAATTATAGCGTTGTTACCAGTTAAATCTGCTTTCTTGGAAGAAACAATGATGAGATGTGTTTAAACATGAAATTCTGTGTCTAAAACACAGAAACATGAAACTTAAAGCATCTACCACTGCTATTTATTTTATTTCAGTTTCCTCATCTATAAAATAGGGATAGTATATGTACTTCATAGATAGGATAACCATATACCCTACTTTTCTGAGTCAATCTCAGTTTATGCTTTTGACCCAGATTACCAACTATGAAGGTTTTCATGCTCAAAATGCTCCCGTTTGGATGATAACACCTATAGACCTGTAGTGCCAATAATTACATTAGAGTGTGCCTCAGACACATTGTTGGATCAGCTCATGGCTCCGGGCTTAGAAACCCTTGAAGGCTCAGAATGTCAGACTATTTCCTACCTGGACAGGAAACAGGAAAGAAGCTCAAAGAGAGGGGCTTCTGCTCTAGGATCATTTGGGGTTTGTTCCACAAGCTTGAGGAGACACCAGGCTCCTTGCTGCTGGTTTTGTCATGAGCTGACATCTGTCCTGCTTTCTCCATGCCCCGTTCCTTCCTCATCAGCCGGCATCAGCCCACAGCCCAGCAAGACAGGACCAAAACAAAATCATGTATGCACCTACCTTTTGAGGTGTCCTTTTTGGTCTGTACATTAATGAAGAATAGCATTGGTTTGCTCAATATAGTTTCCCTGTAGTCTTTATAATCACAGTAGTTGGTCAGTTCCACATACCTATGAGAAAGCAGAAACAATCAGGACTGTATTATACTCTCCCACCTCAGTTAAAATGAAAATATATTGGATATATGCCTGCCACAGCCACGGACCTTTTGAGGGAAGTCCCATAAAAATGTATCCTTTCAAGCCGGGCGCGGTGGTGCACGCCTGTAATCCCAGCACTTTGGGAGGCTGAGGCAGGAGGATGGTGAGTTCAAAGCCAGCCTCAGCAATGGTGAGGCACTTAGCAACTCAGTGAGACCCTGTCTCTAAATAAAATACAAAAAAAAGGGCTGGGGATGTGACCCAGTGGTCGAGTGCCCCTGAGTTCAATCCCTGGTACCACAAAAAAAAAAAAAAAAAAAAAAAAAAATGTATCCTTTCAGAGGTTACCATATTTTTGGACAGTATAAGTGAATCTTCTCCTGGTCATAGCTGATTGGCTGAGGGTCCAGTGTACAACCCAAAGGTAGCCAGGGTCCTTAGGGTGGTTTAGTATCAATGCTTGGCCCTCAAATGATGACCAATTCTACCTATGATTTTGTGCCAGAAACTGGTAACAGCTTCATTTGAAGCTGTAAGAGTTCTCAGTCCCTCCGGATTGAGAATTAAACTCAGTGAGAGGAACTGGATAGGTCTTCCAGTAGATTAATACTTTTTTTTTTTTTTTTTTTAAGATTAATACTTTTAAACTGGTAGGTCTGGGATTTTCCTTTCCTTCTTTTTCCTACTTCCCCTCTCTAATCCCAAAATAGACCCAACCCCCTCTACAGATGACACCATCAGCCAATATTCATATGAACTATTACTAATTCACATTTCCTCCACCCTCAGACAATGTACAATTAAAAAAAATAAAACTACTGTTGTCCTATATCCTCATTAAATTTCGTTTCCTTGGTTTTCGTTCATTATCCCGCCCTAGAAAGATCTTTCTGAATCTTGATTCTGTCAGCTAACACGTTAGCTTTCTCTCCCTACCCTGCAAATTTTCCAAGCATGCCTCTACCTCCATGCTAATAAAAAAAGATCCAAGTGCAAATTAGCTTCCTTGAGGAGATGGCTAATTTTCTAACTACAAGCTTAGATGCTGTGTGAATGCAGACAGGCTGAATGGCAGCCGGCGGCTGGAGAATGCCTTTGCCACTGTCCCTCTTAAACACGGAGCTGGCTCCCCACTGACACAGCTGTGAGCATCTGCATGGAGGGGAACGGGCTGGCGGAGCTGACAGCTCGGGCTGCCTTTTGCTACACTGCACTGTGATTGCTTCTTATATCTAGTCACGAGCAGACAGCTCCAGGCGTTTCTTTCCAAGGGGGTTGTCCTTCCAGCTCCTTGACATGAAAATCACAGCCTTGGAAAGCCAAGGGTTGCCGCAGGGCGCTGTGGCCACACAGCCGTCTTGGCATTCCTTCTCCCGGCCCACTTCCCACAACCCACACAGAGAGGCCGGCTTATGACGAGACAGCGACCAGGCACGGGTCAAGAGCACGCTGGAGAATATCCACCCGAGGCAGAAAAACACAGCTTCCGCTTGGCTGTCTCCCAGCTTGATTTCTTAGAAATCTGTGCCATTATCTTTCTGCTAGATTGTCAGACCCGATTTTTGAGAGCTTACAAGCATGTAGCTCCTGATGGAGCCTCTGAAATGTTTCCTGCCTTCTATCTCACCAGGCTCTGAAAGTCCTCTCCGCCTCCCAACCCTTCTGCACTGGCGATCATTTGAGGGCTGGTCCTAGGGTTGATGGGGGGACAAGAACTGGAGTGTTCCAGAGCAGGAAGCGGGCGGGGAGGGGGGGGGCAGGTCTGTGATTGAGGAAGGAAGAGGGTGGAAATGGAGAAGGAGCACAGGGCAGGGCCGGGGGGCATACCAAGGGAATGGGTGGGGTTAAAAAGTGTGGACCAGGGTGTTGCCTAGTTCTTTCTTTGCCCCTTCCCCATCCTCGCCCTCATCTGGATAGAACATGAAAAGTAAGTGAGGAGGGAGCTCCTCAAAAGACTGAGGGGGTGGCAGCTGTGTTTCCTGTCAGTTGGGAGAGAATCTTCCCATCCTTGTTTGTCCCAATGGACCAACTTCAAAAGGTCCTGGAGAAATGCAGCACAGGAGAAGGAAGGAAAAAGAAAACCATCATCTTCATCTCATTCATCCATTTGCTCAACAATGCATCGAGCCCCATGGTGTGTGGGCACCAGTAGGCACTCACAGGGGTCTCTTTACAGCTGAGCAGCTCAGAGCCCAGGAAGTGCGCAGGGAAGAGAGCCTCCTGGGCTCACCCTCCTCTTATTCAGCTGTCAGTGACGGGGCTCAGGGCAGCCAAGAGTGGCCCAGGAAGAGGGTGAGGAGAGGCAGCTGAGGTCTGAGGTGCAAAGGGAAGCAAAGGGCAAAAGCGGGAAAGAAACACTCGTAGTGACAGAGAGAAAAAAGGACAAGTCCCACAGGCAATGTCAATATCAAAAATATAGGTGTGTGCCGGGTGCGGTGGCGCACTCCTATAATCCCAGCACTTGGGAGGCTGAGGGAGGAGGATCGCGAGTTCAAAGCCATCCTCAGCAATGGAGAGGCACTTAGCAACTCAGTGAGACCCTGTCTCTAATAAAATACAAAAAAGGGCTGGGGATGTGGCCCAGTGGTCCAGTGCCCCTGAGTTCAGTCCCCAGTACAAAAAAAAAAAAAAAAAAAAAGATAGGTGTGAGTGACAGACACCACCTGTGATCCATCCAACTCAGGCCAGGCCGCACATTCTCCTACCACCCATCTATCATGGAGTTGACAGTCACGTAAGCACCTTTCCCCAAGGTGATTCCTCTATACTTCAGTGTCCATGATCTCAGGTCCTTCTGTGGGGCTAGTATGTAGTGCCTGCACAATGCACCCAGAAAATCTACAGTTTCAATTACTTTTCTGATGACCAAATGACAGTGCAATATTTCCTTCTGCCTACAAAATCAATTGGTATATGATCGGAGACATTGATGAATTTTGACATCACTGGATTTTCTTCTAATGAAACCACAGCTTAAAGGAAAAATATAGAAATCTCAACTTAGAAATGATTATTGTTAGCCGGGTGTGGTGGCGTCTGCCTGTAATCCCAGCAGCTTGGGAGGCTGAGGCAGGAGGATCATGAGTTCAAAGCCAGCCTCAGAAACTTAGCAAGGCCCTTAATAATTTATTGAAACCTTGTCTCTAAATAAAATATTTAAATAAGGGCTGGGGATGTGGCTCAGTGGTTAAGCACCCCTAGTGGGTTCGATCCCTAGTACCAAAAAAAGATAAAATAAAGCAAATAAGGTTCAACCCCTGGTACCAAAAAAAAAAAAAAAAAAAAAAAGAAGAAGAAAAGAAATTATCAGTGTTGTAAGAATATTCAGTTTCCATTAGAATTCTGTGGAAGATGGGTTGTTTTTAATGCTACAGGACTCATCAAGTGATTATTTGGTATGATCACAGAAGGGGACCCTCTGGATAGTCACATATTGAGTTTAATAAGTATTATCCATTTTGGAGTCTGAATTTAATAAAGTGCCTGAATAATAAAAGTATGTGTTATATAATTTAACATTCTTTTGATGATTTGGAGGCACTTGAAGGAACTTAAAGGGCTGTAAACCTCATCACAGAATATATGAGTTATTTCTGTACCACACATGTGTGAAATACTGCTTATCCCAGAGCTCTAATGCCAGAATTTATAGACAAGAGATTGTGGCAAGATACTTACCTAAAAACTCCTTATCTCTAACCAGGCTGCAAATAAGAACTAGAATAGGCCCTCCTTATCCTTCAGAGATAAGTTCCAAGACCCCCATTGGATGCCTGAAATCTCAGATAGTACCAAATCCTGCCTACAAGTACTGATCTTATAACCTAGAAGGTAACTAAGTGACTAACAGGTGGATAGTATATACAGCATGGAAACACAGGACAAAGAGATGATTCATGTGCTGGGCACCAGAAGGAATGGATAGTGAGAGATTTCATCATGCTATTCAGAATGGGTGTCCAATTTAAAACTTGTGAGTTATGTTTTTCTTAAGCTTTCCATTTAATATTCTCTGACCACAGGCAACTAAAATCAAAGAAAGCTAAACCACAAATAAGGGGGGAACTACTACTGTATTTCATTAATTCCCCCATTCCAGCCTACCAGTTTATGGTCCAATTGTTAAATACCTTCACATTCCAGTGAAATAAGTAAATGTGAACATTCCTTTGAAATTCACTGTTACAAAGTTTAGATACCTAAATCTCTAGAATACGAAAAGATCAGAGGATCTAGTTGTTAAGTCCTGCAGATATTCAAGTATCTAACATTTAATCACTGGTTTAAGATGAACCTCACTAGAGTACATTAGGGATTAGTTATTTGATCTTTAATCATGAATATTTCTGAATTAGTAATGCAAATATCACCTCTGTGTATTGAATATTTATTATATTTGCTGAAGTTACCATTAGGGATGAAAATCAAATAGTTTAAGATAGACAGTTCCTTTAAACTCTCATTTCTTCATTGCTTTTACCCCAGCACCAAAATTCTTCTAGGTTAAAAGTTTCTAAGTCTGGCTTTAGTACAAAGATTAGAAGGCAGTACAATGTCAGGGGAAGCAGAATTCTAAATAAGACCTAATTCTTGTCCCAACTCGCTGGCTGTGTGAACTCCATCCCAGGGACACAGCTCACTGTGACCTTGAGTGAGTTACTTGTCTGCACCAGCTCCTTCATCTGTCCAAGGGGCAAAATATTATTTCCTTGAGCCTGATGATTAAATGCATGCTGTGGAACACAGACCTATGTCCTTGGGCCCATAATAGATCCTCAATAAACACTATGAGTATCTTTCATCCTGACCAACTTGGCGGGCCTACAAGGTGAAGTTCTGTTAAGCTTCTGACTCCCAACAGGGCTGTGTTCACTTGAGTGACCAGGAAATTAGAACAAAATGAATATCTGAAAGGTAAATGAGCAACAATTTCCCCTTCCCTGCTCCAACTTCTTTCCTTATCTTTTCAGTTTGGAAGGCTAGAGAGAACAGCTTAAAGAGGCAACATCTACTAGCAAAGACCAGGCCCGCTGTTTTGCTGAAAGTGTCTGAAAGATCCACTGTCCTCTAAAATACCCACCTTCAGTCTCCTTCAGATTTCACATCATCACTGGCATGGTCTGGAAAGTTGCCCCAAATGTCTTTTGGCTCTAACAATTTATTACTCAAAGACAAATAAGAATTCAAACGCATGGCCTCCACCTAAGGGGATGTGTGTGTGTGTGTGTGTGTGTGTGTGTGTGTGTGTGTGTGTTTTAAAACAGATAAACATATAAGAAAACATCACATTTTACCCCATATATAACATACATATATACGTATGTTTATGTATGTATATTGAATATATATATATATATATATATATATATAATTACTTGTCAATTAAATAAAAAATAAAACTTTGGGTCCCCCCAAGAAAAAGTACATATAGGGGCCAGGAATCTGTACATCCATGTTCATAGCAGCACTATGCACAATAGCTAACAGGTAGAAACAACACAAGTGTCTATCAACAGATGAATGGATAAATAAAATGTGGTATATACCTCCAATGAAATATTATTTCACCTTAGAAAAGAAATGCTGGCATATGCTACATCAATAAACCTGGAAGAAATTAAATTAAGTGAAATATGCCAGTCATAAAAGACAGGTATTGCAAGCAGTTGTATGTAAAAAGATACTATACTTGTGCATGATGAATAAGTAAATAAATAATAAAAAAAAAATAAAAAAAAAAAAAAAAAAAAAAAAAAAAAAAAAAAAAAAAAAAAGAAATCACCATCTAGAACACATCTGGGTCACTCTTACCCAGAGTGACCAATGCAGTCTCTGAGTTTTGTTTTCTAGCCTCTTCATCGATGGACACTTGATTCTTCATATCTAGTTCACACCATTTATAAAAGAATCACTGTATGATGTATTATATGCATTATAAAATGCATATCAAATATTAAGAATTTTGAAAAGAGATATAATTAGAAATTAGAAATAGAACTTTAATTTCTTTGCAAATCAATTTTCTTTTTTTTTTTTTTTTTTTTTTTTTTTTTTTTTGTGGTACCAGGGATTGAACTCAGGGGTACTTGACCACTGGGTCACATCCCCAGCCCTTTTTTTGTATTTTATTTGGAGACAGAGTCTCACTGAGTTGTTAAGTGCTTCGCCATTGCTGAGGCTGACTTTGAACTCGCGATCCTTCTGCCTCAGCCTCCCAAAGTGCTGGGATTACAGGCGTGCACCACCGTGCCCTGCTTTTTCTTGTATTCTTGAAAAAAATAATAATACACTTATGTACTTGTATCTATAGATGGACATGGCAATATCTAAGAATCTTCCCTGTGGTTACTTAACCACTAGATATCACAGGCATGGAGAAAAGACCTGAAGAGTTAATAGAATTAAATGAATGCATTTCAAAAAAAAAAAAAAAAAAAAAAAAAAAAAAAAAAAAAAAAAAAAAAAAGACAGGTATTGAATAATTCCACTTCTGTTAGATACCTGGAGTACTCAAACCCATAGAAGCAGAAAGTAGAATGGGGTTGCCAGGGGCTGGGGAGTGAGAACGGGAGCTGTAGTTTAATGGGTGCTGAGTTTCAGTGTGGGAAGATCATGTTCTGGAGGTGAATGGTGGCGAGGGTTGCCCAGTGGTGTGACAGAACTTAATGCCACTGAACTGCACACCTCAACATGATTAAAATAGCAAACTTTAGGGATGGGGTTGTGGCTCAGTGGTAGAGTGCTCGCCTAGCACGTGCACGGCCCTGGGTTCGACCCTCAGCACCATGTAAAAATAAATAAATAAAATAAAGATATTGTATCCAACTACAACTAGAAAAAATAGCAAACTTTATGCAGTGTACATTTTATCACAATTAAAATGAAGGTAAGACAAAAGAAAAAAAAAAAAGCATGGAAAGTGGAGCAGAGGAAAAAGAGGAGCACACACTGCAAATGCTTTTGTGAAGGAGCCCCAGAAATTGATTGTGGTATTCACAACCCTTTATGGGAACACTAAGCAAAAGTTTGCAAGGACAGTCTACTTTGGGGGACAAGCTTCTGTTTCCAGTTTATTTTACTAGATCTCCTTCTGCAGAGCCTCATCCCCTAAGCTCTCCAACAATTCCTTCTCTTTCACTTCCTTCCTCCTCCTTCTGCCCCAATGGTAATGAAACTAAGCAAAATTTTCAGACTTATGACGATAAGACAATTGTGGCTTGAATCCAGGATACACGTGCTCATTCTTCCACTGATTAAGCAGTTACGGATACTTAGGGGCAGAACGTGATCCATTCATGCATGCCATCAGCATTTACTAAGCACCTACTATGTGTTGGGCTATGGGGATACAAAGATGAGGAAGGAAACAGTTTTACTTCCAAGAGCCATATATTCTATTGGAGAGACAGATAAAATATACCATTTCAATAGGAAACGATGGATGTATAAAACCTTGTTGCTTGAAGTGTGATCCTTGGACCAAAAACACCAGCATCACTGGGAGCCTGTTGAAATGCAGAACCTGGGCACCTTCTCAGTTTTATCCAATCAGAATCTATGTTTGTCCAGATCCCCAGGAGACTTGCAAGCTTATTTAAACTTTGAGAAACACCGGTCTATGATACAATCCCTGCCATTCAGAGACTTACAAACTGGTAGATCATTCAAATGTGCAAATGCCAAGAAACGTATAGTTCTCTGTATTCTGTGTCCAAGCTCCACTGGACTGTGTCCAGGTTATTTAAATGCAAGGGAGCAATGGGGAGAGACCTGGAGTGAGAGCCATTTATTAAGGTGAGACAGATGCTAGAAGAGACATTG
The DNA here is from genome assembly GCA_025594165.1 of Tamias sibiricus. Taxonomy (NCBI): domain Eukaryota; kingdom Metazoa; phylum Chordata; class Mammalia; order Rodentia; family Sciuridae; genus Tamias; species Tamias sibiricus. The sequence goes on from CM046663.1 coordinate 69,883,479, forward strand.
TTCTGTTAGTCCAAATACACCTTGAAGGGTGTGTTTGTTTGGGCAAGAGGGAGGACAAAAGCCACAGGAGGAGTCACAGCTTAGCCAAGCCTTGGGGCTTCGCTGCATCCAAGAAGACCAGCAGGCATCAGACAATGACAAGGTGAGCTAAGAGCAGGAAGTAGACCAGACCATGGCTGGAAGTCAGAGCAAGGCTCCAGGAAGCCAGGAGAGGCAGCTTGGCCTGTGGCTTCAGAATCTTCAGACCCCAGCATCATTCCATGACCCACCCTGCCCCAAGTGTTTAGCCTGACTGAGATCCATTTTTTTCACCTATAAAAATGAGCTAACAAAAGATACTCCACGAGGTGGCTAACAGATTAAATAACATGGACAAAACACTTGGCTTATGGAGTTACTTAGTAATAAAATAAAAACTAACATCTGTCAAGTAGTCAGTATCTGTGAGTTACGTATTTTTTCCAGCACATTACCTATTTTAATTCCACAAACAACCCATACATTTGAGGGAATTATTATTCCCATTTAAAAGCTGGAGAAGCTGAGTCACACAGAGATTAAGAAAATTCCCCAAGCTCACTCAGCTGGGACAGTGCAGAACCTGGCACTCACACTCACCCACACTTCCTGTGAACACTTGTTAAAATCACAGCTTAAAAAAAAAAAAAAAAAAAAAAAACAGCTCAATACACAGATGGGTGTTATTTCTTCAGTGTCATCAAGTGTCCTGGAAAGGGGCTGCTGCCCTAGGCAGGTTTCTACATCTGGGACTCCAGGACAGTGCACCCGCCCGCAAGCCCCACACCGAGCTGTGACAACAGGGCCTGGGCCAGCAGACAGAGCCCAGCACTTCCCTCTGTGAGACGGAGGTGAGGTTTCACCAAGCTCCAATCTGAGCATGTTCTAGCTCTGACTCTGTCCCTGCTCTACCCCACGAACCCCATTCCACCTCTGCTGTACTCTGCCCAGGCAGCTGCCCCAGGGTTGGGGGGCTTGTGATTGTCACCCATCTCCTGACAGCTACTGGGCTGCGGGCAGCAGCAGGTTACATCTCTGCTCTTAAGAGTCATCCTTAAAACCTGAGCACTTACACCCTCTTTTAGGCTGATTATACAAAATGCACGCAGACTGATGCAATCCCAGTTATCAATGTGTGGGCTCTAGAAGTGGGAGAGGCTGCTGCGGGCTCCAGGAAAGCAGAATTATTTCAGGGTGGTGGCAATTTGCTGAAAGCACAGGCTTTGCAATCATATAGCGTTGCTTAGAAGGCCTGGTTCTATGGCCCCCAGCCTCTTACTTAGGTAAATCGCTCAACCTTTCTGAGTTCTAATGTTCCCATCTATAAAAAATGGCAACCAAAGTAGTGCTGACTTTGTGAACTTTTGTGGACAATATCTGTAAAATACTGGTACTCGGGTAAATATCAGCAGCCACCATTATGAATCTTGCACTTATTTTGATTACTTAAGCCACCTCTTTCATGCCAGGCCACCAGCCGAAAGAAGGAATTAGAGGTCCTCTCTGCCAGATGTGGCCATTAGATGTCACTTAGATGCTGCATTACAGGAAAAAGGATAGGGATGTGCAGGTGTGTGCTCGCGAGAGATAGTTAATGGTGATTTGGACTTTGAAACATTGAATGAACAGCTCCTTGGGTGAGCATTACATACATCAGGTATTCTGAGCAGGCTTTTGTGATAACACGGGTGGAAGTCCAGAGCTTGAAAGGAAACAAACAAACAAACAAACAATAAAGATCTTGCCATAAATGCCACAAAGTAAGACAAATATGTTTAAAGCAGGCTCTCAAAGGAGATTTAAAGCTCTTGGTGGCCATCACTGAATCATCCCACCACCCTAGGGCTCCATAGTTTACTTAGCAGGTATGTATTTAGAAAAAAAAAATGACTAAGTACTAGAAAACAAATCTACATAAGTAGGAACAAAATCATCCTCTTGTTCTCTGAGCAAGAGAATCATGTGACTGTCAAAGGCTGTGCTCTTAGCCTTTTGGGGAAAGGAGCTTGTAAAAGGTACAGCACACAGTCACAGGCCCTGTGACAATAATAATAAGCCCCTAGTGTAATCCTGAATTACACTAGGGGATTATTCCACACCAAGAATACATATTAAATGGGGGAGAATCCTAATTAATAGAGCTAGAATTCTTAACCTGAATCCAGTATCTCATGAACTACCTGAATGGTCACATTGGGAATACATCTGAATTTCTGGGGAAAAGGTCTACACACAATTTTCAAAAGCCCTATGACCCAAAATGTTTAAGAACCAGCGCTTTGCCTTCCTCTATCCCTGACAGTCTAGGAAGCCGCTGTTGGCTAGAGGCCATCCCACACCTGAGGCAGGGATGGGGTGGTCACAAAGAAGATGAGAAAGTTGCCGGAGTCCATGGAGTCTAGGCTCATTAAGACAAGTGGAAGTACATGTTGGGGGACAAGCAGACTCTGAAGGTACCCAACCAGACTGATCATCTTTGCCAATTACTCAGCCTTTAGAAAATGCAAAGTGCTACGCCCTGGATGCAGGTGCCTCCCACACCACGGAGGCAAGGAGATGGAATTGGGCCCAACATGCGGAGAATACTATGGAGGATGCACCCAGGTTGACACTGACCCGGGTGATTCTGAGCTCTTTGAGGTACACCTGAACAGACTGGTGAAAAGTAATCCTGAAGGTAATCTCATTAGTAAAACACGCCAGAGCTGGGGGGAGAGGAAGGTAGGAGGAAGGAAAGTAGGGACGGGAGGGAATGGGGGAGGACAGAGAAAGGTGGAGATGTGTGTGGAGAAATATTTTAAGGGAATAAATTCATGCAATCCACAAAGACAACTGGGGACCTTTTACAGATGAGAGGAATAGCAACTTCAGATATCTTAATTTAGTAAGTTCCCCACTTCCTGTTTCACAAGGGCAAAACATCTCTCTCACTCTGCACATAACCTAGTCTGCCCTCTCTTTCTAGAAGGTTCTCTCTATTCAGACCAGATCCCCTCCCAGTCATCCTTAGGGCTGCACACCCAGTTCTAAAATCTCTCTCCCCTGCCATAGTGTGTCCCTTAGAGGAAGATACATTGTTGATCTATTACCCATATTATTTCCAGAGCCTCCTTACTACTTCTTAGGGTGTAAAAGCCCTCACACCACTGACTAACCAGCTTATCCAATGCAGAACAATTGTGTGGAGTGTTTGTATCCCAGTCAGTGTCACCTGGTCATTGGGGCCCAGATGTTTATTCTAGACTCTAAACTGCCCAGACACCACTGCTGTTTAGTTTTCTTTTATGTAGGAGGAATTCAAAGCAGACTTCAAAATTGTTCTAAATTTTGTAGCACTATTTGCTAAGACTGGGGCAGTTGGTTCTTCAAAAGCCTTACCCTCTGGCTTCAATTAATTCTGCCCATTTAAAATTTTCATATCATTTTCTAAAAAAAAAATTATTTTCTCTTTAAATTTTTGTAAATTTGATTTCTGACTCAGTTCCTCCCACTATTGCTTGCTTACAGAGTGGAATTTTCATTTCACTAAAAATGAAATTCTTGCTGGGGAATGATTTTTCAGGCATTCAAAGCCCTCACTATCTTTGTTTGGAAAAAACAAGTTTGATTCCCCGACCCAAGCAGTTTTAAAGAATGCACTCAAAATATCTCATTTTCTGTGTTTGCCCCTGGTGGCTCCATCCCACACACAGTGTGCCCAGTGCTCTTTCCCAGAGTAAAGACATTATATCTAAGAGCTGGCTGCTCACTCATCTCTCAAACTGCAGACTACCTGGCTCTTTGGAGCACTGGGCCCTGCAGCATAAATATAAGAGGGCTTTGCACTCTCTTTCAGCATGACCCTTGAAGGCCTGAAACCACATAGAATTAGGTTTGAATTGTCCTCACACCACCCATAACACCACCACACAAAGCCTGCTTCAGCTAGATGGAGCACTCCCTACCTGGCTTCAGGTCTGCCCAAGTGCTTCAGTCACTTTGGTCACAAGAATTCAGCATCTTGGGCACATCTACTCAATTAAGACTGCTGGGCTGGCCCAAACCCTGCACCAGACTCCAGGAAGCTAACTTATTTCCTCAGAATTTATCTGTCCACTCAACAGCCCTGGGCAAGACTACCCCAGGCTTGGTTCCTTCCACATAGTGGTTGGTTGGTGGTTGGTTGGTTGATGAAACCCTTACTTTGAACTTCTGCGGGCTTCCCCACTGGGCCTTCTCACTGGATAAAGCTAGTAGTGCTGAGAATTATGCATCTCCCCACCCCACACTCACACCCCAAGACTAAAGCCAGGGTGTGAGTCTTCCCACGGCAAACATCCCCTCAGGGAGTGACCCCAATCTGAGCTCATATGACCTTGTTAAGGAGCCAAAATGGAAAAAGCAATGGCCAGTTATGCCATTTTGGGTGGGGACCCAGAGAGTCTGCAGCACCCCCACTCTGCCTGTCCCCATGCCCTGGGCCTGGTGCCCCTTTGGGCTGCTTTAAGCTACCGCTGCAAAATATCTGTGCAAAGGGCAGAAAAGCCAAGGTGGGGAGAGATTGCAGGTTCTGGGTGATGTTGGCAGTGCGAACATCTAGACGAAACACAAACGGGAAGGGTCTAGGTGGGGGGCAGACAGGGTAGCTAGGGCTCCCAGGGACCACGACAGAGCAGAGAAGTACGCGGGAATTAGGCGGCCGGCCAGGACGCGCGGCAAGGCCACCCACCTCCTGACGTAGTTGCTGAGGCGGTAGAGCTGCCCGTCGAGTCGCACCAAGCCATCGCCGAAGACATTGAAGCCCCCGCGCGCGGCCGCGGGCTCCTCGGGCCCTGGCACCACAAGCTGGTCGCCGCGCAGCTGGAAGGCGCGGGGCTGCAAGCGCAGCAGCTGCTCCAGAGGTAACAGGGCCAGCTCGCAGTCGCACGTCCACAGGCTGCGCAGCTCCCCCGACGAGATAGAGGTCAGGCTCGGCCTGGCCATCGGCTCGCACGCTGCCGCCGCCATGCGGGGCCAATCGGTGCTTCCTCACCTGCTGGCGTCGCGGCCCGGCCCAGCCCAGCCAGCACCTACAGTCCCCCAAGAGGACCCCGCGTCCTGCCTGCGTCCGCTGGCACGGGGATCGCTCTGTCCGCCTGCCCGCGCGCGTCCGGGCGCAGCGGCCGTCCAAGTACCCTCTGCCCGCAGGGACGGGACGACTGCCTGTCCCCAGCCGCCCACCCGCAAGGAGCGCTGCCAGCACCGCCAGGAGAAAGCGGTCCCCGCGCCGCGCGGCCCCTTTTATGGGCCCTCCAGGCATCCGCCGCGCCCCTCCCGGCCCGGCCCGGGCACGACCCCAACACTGGGGGCCGAGTTATGGTGTCTCATAACTTGGCACGCTCCAGCCCTGCGTTGTCTGCTCGCAGCCAGTATTTAGTCATCCTTCCCGGGTCAGCTGCTCAACCCCACGGTGGGCCCCGCCCTGCCTGGAGGACACTGCCTGGAGGACACCAGGGGTGGGGAGAGCTCCCGGTTGCCCTGGCCTGGCCCTGAGTGGGCGGCGCGCAGCACCCACCCACTCCTAAGGCGCCACCCCTCTGGTACAAACTGGAGGGCGGCTCAAGGTCCCCGGCCAGCCCCCCCTCTCACCTGGGACCCAGGGGCTGTCCCAGAGCAGGACTGAAGCTTCCTCCCTATCCCCTCCCCGCCCTTAGCTGGAGTTGAGGTCCACCCTTGCTCTTTCAGCCTCAGTTTCCTGCCCGCCCCCTTCCAGATCATGCTCTCCATTTTCCTCCTCTCAGCCTTTCCTGACTCTGGTTCCTGTGCCCAGATTTCCTCCCACTAAGAAATTCCACTGATCATCTTTTCACTTTTCCATAAGGTCTGCGCGCATGCGCCATGAACTTCACCCCTTGTTCCTCTTTTTCCTATCCTGGTGGACCCTAGACCTCGGTGTGCCACAGACTGCAGCTAGAAGGCCCTACACGTCTTCCTCCTCCGCCGCCCCTCAGTAGTCTGTGAATTCCTTGTGTCCCAGAATACGTTCATTTGTTCAGTCAGTCTATAAATATTTGAGTGCTGGCTATGTGCTCATTATTCTCCTGAGTTATGAAAGAAGGAATATGTCACTCAATTTAATTAAACAAGTATTTCCAGAACATCTAATAGGGGATAGAGAATAAGCTAAATTCTGAGGAGACTGGAATGAATAAACACAATCCTGCCCATTGCCTAACTTCCAGTCTAATAGAGAGGCAGGCTGGTGTTCCAACAACCGGTGCACCAACTGAAAAATCTGTGCTCCGGATAAACATGGACAACATAGGAAGTGAATCTAGCCCAGTTTTCAGGCTTCCCAAATCACTGTGATTTAGGTCTCTAAGGTAGAACCGAAAAGTTAAGTGAAATTTAGGAAATATATTTGTCTTTGGGTGCCTCCACCATGGTCCCTTATTTAGGTTTAATTAAATTGAATGAAAGTCCAGCCATATCTCCATTCTCTTCCCCTGTTCTAGAGAGTGGTTGATTCTGCCGTGGGGGCCCCAGGATAGATACTCAATAGAGGTGACACAGGGGCTGGATTTTGAATGGTTTGAGAGCTCCCAGGTGAAGGAGCACCCTCAATAAGAAGTTGGGGGAGATTCTGGAACAGTCTACACAAAAAAGAAGGTATGTTCTGTTTGGAGAAGAGTGGGAAATTTTGAGTGGCTAAAGTAGACCGTGCCCATTTGGAGTGAGAGAGGTGAGTTGTATAACACATGAAACTAGAAAGGGCAGTTGGGGCCAGATTATGACAAGCACTCAGAATTGTCTAGGAATTTGGTTCTTAAGGCAATGGGGAGATTTCAATGTTTCTAAGGAAGAAAATAATATAATTATGCCTAAGTTAAGACAGATACATTTGGTTATGGCCATCTGGCTGTTTTGAAACAAACAAAAAGATTGAAGGAAGAAGAGAGACTTAGAGATGGATGTAATAATCTAGCAAGAATGATGAAGGTCTGAACTAACAGAAGGTGTGGGAATGGAAAAGACAAATTTGGGACATTTCTGGGCTATAGTAGTAGTGTTTCATAAGCAAATAAATGGAAGGGAAGAAAGAGGGACATTTAGTCTCTTCCTGTTGGGTACATAGACAGATGGTGCTACCATTAATGAAGGCGGGGTTCTGAGAGAAGGAGCAGGTTTGTGAAGAGAAGACAATGAGTTCAGGTGGGGACATGGTAATTTTGAGTTACTTATGATATGTCCAAGTGGAAGAGTCCAGGAGGCAACTAGCTCGTTCGCTGGGTCTGGACTTTTGGAGAGAAGACAGGGTTAGTGATTGAGATTTGAAAGTCATTAGCTCACAGATAGGGTCATTAGCTTCCAGAGAAGTGGAAGGGTGTGTATTAGTCAACTTTCTGTTGCTGTAACAAACACCTGAGTTAAATACTTATAAGAAGGAAAGACTTATCTTGGCTCATGGTTTTGGAGGTTTCAGTTCACTGCCGGTTGCCATGTTGTTGCTTTTGGACCTGTGCAAAACAGAGCATCATGGTGGGGAGTGCACGGTAGAGCAAAGCTACTCAGCTCATGGCATCTGGGAAGTGAAGGGACAGGCCAGAAGGGGCTGGGGAGAGGGTCTTATCATCCCCTTCAAGAGCATGGAAAGAATGCTGTGCCCTGCTCTGAGTTAGTCCACAATGTATAGAGCAGTAGTTCTCAGACTATGCCTAAACTGTGTTACTCTATTCTATAAAGCAACAGTTTGCCCCTACTCCATTTTGAGTTTTAAGTGTAGAGGTCGAGTGACTCCACACTTTGTTTGTATAAGTAAGAAACTACCATATGTCTAGCACAACCATAAACACAACTGATAAATCAATCATGCTAATGAAAATGGCCACCTGTGAACTTATCGAATTAATCAGAAGCACACGGGTGCATGCATAGGTATATCAAACTCATACTGGAAAAACCAGGCCTAAGACCTTATTGAGCACACATGACACAGAATGAAGCAACCCCCTTGCTCAAGACCCATAAAAGGAGGAGCACCTGAACCACTGGACATGGCAGCACCCTGATCCAATCACCCAACCACTCCCTGTCATGAGCCTTGCCCAGGAAAATCGCCACAGCAATGAACTTCCAAATCTCTGTCTTTGGGCTTCAACAGAGCATGGTTTCTCCTGCCTATGATGACCATGCAGGGCCCACTCCATGCTGACATCTCAAGCTGATGGTCTGCAACTGCCATCCTCGGGACCTTGACCTAGACTCAGTTCCTGTTCTTTAACAGCTCTTTACCTGAACAAGCTAACTGGTTCATAAACTTACCTGACCACCAACAATGACTCTTTGCATTTGCATCTGCCTTTGCTCTCAATTTAGCCTCCTGAGCCCCTATGGCTGTCTTAACCCTTTCTTAACCTTTCTGTAACACACACACACACACTCATATATATATATATATGCATATACATATATATAGTGTAAAGTATGATATGTGACTTGAGTGTTATAGATATTAGAAATTAAGATTGGAATAAAAGAACTTATGATTGCCCAGCTTGTGACTATTAGGTAACCCACAAGTATTTGGTGAACTGCCACCAATGAAAGTGGTACAACCTGTGAATTTACTGCTATTCAACAAATTCTGACATTGTGGAAAGGCGCAAACATGTTTGGTCCGTGTTGATGGCATAGCTGGCTCACGACAACAGGCACATCCCCAATGACCTAACTTACTTCCACTAGGTCCCACTTCTCTAAAGTTCTGACACCTCCCAGTAGCACCATAGCTGGGAAACAAGCCTTAAGCATATGGGGTTTTGAGAGAAATTTAATGTTCAAACTAGCTAATAAGTGATTGGGTAGGAATTTGAACCCACTTTAGATTATTTCAACAGATGGTAATTGAGCATCTGCTATGTTCCAGGGAAAGTGCTTTCCTGGATGTATGGAAGTGAAGGGAGGACGCCCTCGTCTTCAATGACAGAGGGAATGCCAGATCAGCATAAGCTTGTCTTCTGGCTCCATATCCAAACACGATGCTCAAATCTAGTTATATTTTGCTTACAACACGTCTGTGATCAATTGGTAAAGGTACCCTCAGCAACAACATAACGGCTACAAAACTCACTCTCCCAGCCAGTAAGGTAGAGGAAGGCCAGTCTACTATAGAGCCCCGCCCAGTCCCAACAGAGATGGGTCTGAACCACTATTGGCTGTGCTTTAGTGACATCACTGACTTACAGGCTCAGCATCTTAGCTTTGAAGGCTCAAAGTTGGTCAAAGTCAGAGACCCTGACTGAAATCTATTGAACACACAAATTGAAAACCAATTCCATGCCACCAGGAACTTCATTCTTGGCTTCTCTGTCAGCACACAAATATCTGCAGGTCTTTCTCATCTTTATACATTTTTACAACCAACATTCCTTTTTAGCTACTTTCCCATGTCTTTTCTTCTCTCTGTGGTCAAACTCCCTGAAAGAATTATCTACATTTCTCATCTGCCATTCATTTCCCTAAGACTTTACACCCTGACCCCTCCCTACTCATGGCACCACTGAACGACCTTATGTAGTGCTAGTGGACTCTGTGTTGTCAAATCTTATAGGCACTTTCTGTTTTCATCATACTACACCACACTTATCCCTGCAGTTCTCTCCTCCCTTAGCTTGTGAAGAAGTTGCACAACGGTAATAAAAAGCTCAAAGGTTTTAAAGTTGGAAACAGATTCTGATATTTGCTAGCCACACCATCTTGCACAAATTTCTCAAACTTTCTGATCCTTATTTTTCTCAATTCTAAAATCAGTGCACAGACAGAATAGAAGAAGAGCAGCACAGTGAAAAGCTCAGACTTTGGTGTAACTTTACACGGGTCCAAGTTCCATGTTAGCTCTCTGACCTTGAACACATCACTCACATGGGCTTCAGTTTCCTTGTGTGTAGACAGCGGGATTTGTGAAGATGTAATGAGCTACTGCAAAGCATTCAGAGCAGCGTCTGGCACATAGTGTCATGTTCAGTGTGTGCCTGATGCCTATGTCAGGGGACTTCAGTAAGAGCTCAATGAGATGACAGCCCACGCCTAGCATCTAGCACAGTGCCTGACACATAGCAAACCCTCACTTCATAGTGCCAGCTCCCTGCCTTCTGATCTTTCTCCCTCTTCTCAGGCCACTCCTTTTCCTGAGTCCCAGGGTTCCATCCTTGGCCAGCTTCCCTTTCCCTAGGTGACTCTGTCGAAACCTTTGACTCCGGTGACCCACAAAACTGATGATTCCCCAGGCTCCGGGCAAGACATTTTGTCAGATCCTCAGACTGATCTACCCAACTCCCTGCCCAGTCTCTCCATGCTTTTCCAATAGCAGCTCCAAGGAAACATCTTCCTGCCACCGGAAGTTCTTATTCTCCTGTGTTCCTCTTCCAGGGAGGCATCTCCATTCCTCCACCCAGAACTTTGAAGCCATCCTAGAGTGAACCCTCTTGCTTCCCCCTCTGCCTTCCCTATCCTCCTCCTGTCACTCCACCCCAGTCCTCTGGCCAACTGGCAGCCTCCACCTGCTAGCTCTGGCTTCTAAAAATTCCAGGCATCTCCTGCTGCCTTCCCACTCCTTCCATGGTTGATTTTGTTTAGTCTTCTCTCTCTTCTCCCTGGACTATTTCTGCAGCTACCTTATCAGCCTTCACTGCTCTCCATCGCCCCTCCCCATGTGTCACGCCCAAACAGTGTCCCCCTGCCTCCAAATTCATATACTGAAGCTCTGATCACCCCCAGCACTACAAAATAAGGCTGTATTTGGAAATGGTTTAGGGAAGAAATTCAGGTTAAATGTGGTCAAAAGTGTGGACCTAATCCCATAGGACTGGTGTCCTGATAAGAAGAGAAAGACTCCAGGGGGGTGGGCACAAAGAAAAAAAGACCACGTGCAGATGCAGTGTGAGGCAGCCATAGGCCAGCCAGAAACAGAATTTGTACCTTGATCATGGGTTTTAAGCTTCCAGAACTGAAAGAAAGTAAATTTCTGGGTTTTTTTTGTTTGATATTTTTTTTTTCTGCCCAGTCTGTCATACTTCATGATGGCAGCCCAAGCTGGCAAGACTCCCCCTCACCCTCAGGTACACACCCTTGGCTTGAGGCTTGTGGAGCATGACTTGCATACAGCCCTCTGGAAGGTGGAACTGGCTTTCTCTCAAGGCTGGGCCCGGATTGTTCCTGCTTTGTGGCCCTTTTTCCTCATTTTACAGATCCTTGCTCATCTTTTAAGATACTGCTTAAACATCATCTATTAGAGATTAAATTAGGTGTCCCCCTTCCTTGTTCCACAAATGACACTCGCCAGGCATGCTCCTATCACCCCAACTACTACAAGTGTTGTTATTGATTGGCTTGTTCTTCACTAAACCAACTAGAGAAAAACAACACCACCAACAGCTACATCTTGTGCCTTTTGGTCTAAGCACAATGTGGATTCACAGAATTTATCCAATTTATTTTATTAAATGAATAAATAAATGTATGATAAGCATCATTGCATCATGGCTATATATCAAGTTCTTAGTTGCCTGGCATAAATAAGTACTATTGCGTGTTTGTTAAATAAATGAACAAAATCCACTGAACATGCTTTGGATCTTTTTTTTTTTTTTTTTTCTGCAATTGTAACTGTTGAAGTTTTGTGAAAGCCTAAGTAGGAACATATGGAGAAATAAAAGCCCAGATTTGCAAAGAGATCTATTCATGCAAATAAGTTCAAATTCGTAGTTGTTGCACTGATTCCTGACAACTTTAGTCATGGCTGAACTAGAATGGAAAATTTTCCTTCTTTCCCTCTGTGCTGACCTCATTGGGCTCTGGCTGTTATTCTCTGAGTTCACTGCTTCCTCTCAGCCCAAGTAAACACTCGTCCAGAGTTCATAAGGAAGCCTTCCCAGGCCAGTGGGTTGACCCTATTTACGAATGTTCTTTGGCACGCTGGTTATGTTTTTTTAATTGCTGGTGGGTTGGAGACTCAGTGCTGTGGGGCACCGAAGCCAATGTAGGTTAGGATGAGGGTGCAGCCCTGAGCGTCTGGTGGAGAAAGTCCAAAGGAAATGCAAACGAGAAGAGTGAGTTGGTCAGTGAGGGCCAAGTGTGTGTGCGGGGGTACCATGTGGTCCTACAAGCTCTGGTTGAATGCTTGCATAGGCAAGGAGCGGGGGGCTCAAAGGTGACCAAGGTCTGCTCCCTGTGTTATGGAACTGGGGCCTTCTGGGAAACTGAGGCAGTGTGAAGACCCCCTCTTTAAACCCCGATTCTTGTGATGAAGTAAGAAAATTTCAGACATTTCACTCAGAGTAACAGGAATGAGTTTATTGAAGGGATGGGAAGGGAAAGGGGACACTCTCAAGGGAAAAAGCGGGTCCTCTCAGAGAAGAGAGGGACAGAGTGCCTCTCCTGCACTCTAGTTTTATTGGGGATCCCAGAGAAGCCCAGAGAGTCCCACCCAGGTCTACTTCTTGACTTTTGACTGACAGCAGGGTGACATCAGACAAAAGTCCCCACTGTCAGGACAACTCTAGGTCCCCTTGGCCCATGCTGACCCATTCTAATTGGATTCTTGACCATTCATTCTTACAGATATTATGATTAGGAAGAACTATCCATATCTCCCCGAGTTTCAAGATTTGTCACAAAAGTCTCCTCTTTCAGGACAACTTGGGTTCCTCTTATCAACATTATTTGGGGCCTGCATTTCTCCTGCAGTGAAGGGCAATTTGCTGAGGAATGTGACATATCCTGTTCACTGAGGCCAGGAAGGGCTACAGGTAAATTGCTTATTGGCAAAGAAAGCACATGGGCCCGTTTTATAGAATTATTCTCTTAATTATAATCACCATCCTCATCTGTCTGTCCCTTAACACCTATCTCCAGGGACTTCAAAATCAAGCCAGCTACAAGTGGTCAATAACTTCTGGAGGAAGTGATAAAGGAGGAAGGATGGGGACATGAGGGCAACCAGATATGTAGGGGAATGTCAGGGTGGAGGGTAGGAAAGCCCAAGGTACAGAAGTGTTGGTTAGGTGTGGGAGGCAACCAAGGGTGAGTCAAGAAATTTTAATGGAGTTAGATGCAGATGAAATTTCATTTGAGATTGTGTATTGTAAATATTTTTATTTTTATTTTTTTTTTTATCTTTATTTTTGGACTCAGCCTTTGTCTCAGGATCATGCCTTTGATATGCAAACTCACCAGTGCAGAGCTGGACTCCTCTAGTTACCCCACGCACCCCAGATGGCAATCTTCCTCTGCCTTACTCATTCCAAGGCCAGATGCCAGGCAACTAGAAACCAGTCTAGTTAGCCCAAAGTCTGCCCTAATAGCCCTAACCCATCCTAAACTGTTTATCCTGCCCTGCCTTGCTTTTCTGGGGAAGACGCCAATAAAGGCCATGGCCAAAGCTTCCTCTCGCTGTTGTCTTCTGTCTGCTGACCATCCTGGTGTCTTTCCCATGTGACTGTACATGGCTGGCTGTATGTGGCCTGCTGTGCCCTGGTCTCTAGGACCTGTGAGTATAATAAAGTCTGTTCTTTTCTGAACTTCTCCTTGTGTCCCCTCTTGTAGCTGCACCTGACTGGCATCTTATTAAAAAATGCAAAACAAAAGTTTGGCTCTTTGTAATGACAGCTGCAGATAATATTCCCTCCTTGGATGGTGGGGGGGGGGGGGGGGCGTGCACTACAAGGCTCTGAGATCCCTTCCAAACTCTAAGAGTTTCTTACTCTAAAATGAGCAATTTGGGAAGGCCAAGAGATGGACCCAGGGGTCTCCGACTATGCCCTCAACATCACTGCTACACCTGGAAGAAACAAATGGGTCAAGCTGGTGTAGGGATTTGACATTTTTCTGCATCCCTGTTAAAGCATCAAACATAAGAGTAATAATGTAATGACTAATATAATAGCTAACATTTAGTGGGACTTCTCTGTGCCATTCTGTGTAGTTTCAGTGGATGATCTCACTTAATTTTGTCCCTTTCAGGTTAGGGACTATTCTCATCCCCATTTTCTGGAAGAGCAAATAGACACACAGAGAGCTCCCAAAGTCACACATATGGCACAGTGGAGCGCTGTTCACAAAAGTTTGCCATTCCAAAGGGCAGATATCTTGGTGCGAGTTATTTTCAAGAAACACCTTAGACGTGGGTAACGTATACATTTCTGATACTTCTGGAAGCTGGGAAATCAAAGGTCAAGGTACCAGCAGACCTGGTGTGGCGAGGGCTGGCCTCTGCTTCATAGATGGAGCCTTCTAGCTATGTCCTCGCATGGCAGAAGGGACAAATAGGCTCCCTTCCCTCCAGCCTCCTTTATAATGGCACCGAATACATCATAAGGGCTCCATCCTCATGACCCGGTCACCTCCAAGTGCCCCAACTCCTCATGCCATCGCTTTGGTAATTAACATCAACATAAGAATTTTGAGGGCACACAAATGTGTATCCACAGCAGCGGCTGAGCCAACATGAAGGAAAAGATAGACAGGTTCCTCCTCTGATGTGCCTGGCCTCTAGAGCAGCAGTGGGCAAACTACAGTCCCCAGGCCAGCATAGCTTGCCACTTGTATTTATGTGACCATGGTGAAGAATTTCTTTTTTTTTTTTTACATTTTTAGAAAGCAAAAATGAAAAAAAAAAAAAAAAAAAAAAAAAGCGTGTAGCTCAGTGGTAGAACATATGCACGTTTGCCTAGCATGTGTAGGGCCTGGATTTGATCCCCAGCACCCACCCCACAAAAATCGAAAAAGAGTAATATTTTATGACATAAAACCTATTTGACGTGCACATTTCCATGGCCATAAATAAAGTTTAATTGAAATACAGCGGCACACATCCATTTGCATATGGCTGCTTCCATACTACAGAGGCAGGACTGCATAGTGGCAATAAAGAATTCCTAGCTGCCCAGGCAAGGAACACTTACGCCTGACCTCTCCCAGAGAAAAGATTGCCATTCCCTGCTCCAGAGTCCAGACTGGGATCTAGAATGACTTGTTCCTTTTCTACACAACTCGCAGCCCTCCTCTCTCCAGAACTTCAAGTACCTTCCCATTTAAGAGACTTCAGACCAAAAGAGAATCAGAGCTACCACTAATACCCAGACCTCCTACCCCACTGTTTAATTAAAAAGAGTAATTTTACATGCTGGCCTTTTTTTTTTTTTTTAATTGTCCACACTCTTTGGCATTTTGGGTGGTAGCCTTGTTCATGTATTCATTTGCCCACTCATTCATTCATTCATTCATTCATTCCACAAACAGCACAGATCACACCCTTTGGTGCTTTCTAGGGTAGGTAGAGGAATGGGAAGTGACACTCACTCTCCACATCTTCAGTAGTTTCCTCTGGTCTCTGAATGGTCAGGCAGAGACTGAACTTGGGCAGATTGGACAGACCTGAGTTCAGATTCCAGGATGTTCACTTCTGAGTTCTGTGTCTATGGTCCAGCCACTGAGCCACCAGACCCTGCAAAAAGCGGGGATGATCTTACCTCCCTCCTGTGCCTACTAAGAGCAGTCATTAAACTAGTGTGCGCAAAGCACTTTGCATGAGGTGGGGCCCAAGCATCAGTCCCCAGAGAGTTGTAGCAGCCATCACCACCGCCATCACCATTGCTATTAGACTGAGGAATCTAATCAGGTCCACCTCCCTTCAAATTATAACAAGGATTTGTTAAAGCTGATGCCAATTTCAGAAAAAAAAATAATGACTCCTATGGTCCTCTCTTTGTAAAAATTTATATATCTTAATACTAGGAAACACTGTACTATTTCTAGTCCCCCTTGGTATTTGTTACAATCTCAAAAGGCACAATTGTGCTGAATTAGGGGGAAAAGTGAGAATTTTTTCCTCACACCAGTGTCCTCTGAGATTTTGAGAAAACGCTGAGCGTAAATAATAAGAATCTTAAGCAACACCAGGCTGACAGCGGTGGGAAGAGGGGCCCTCGCACCAGGCGACTGAACTCAGGGTCTGGGCGTCAGGTCTCTGGAATGCTGGGCCTTGTGGAATAATTGCTTTAGAGGAAAAATGGACAGGCACAGAATGTTCAGGAAGATATGAAATGAAATGGAAAAAGCAAAAAACCCTCCCACACATATTGTATTTTTGTGAGGCTTACAATCGAGGACTTAGCTTAGTTGTGTTTAAGGGAAGCTGAACTGGGCCTCCTTAGTTTTTTTTTTTTTTTTAATATTTATTTATTTACTTTAGTTGTACACAATGCAATGCATTTATGTTTACGTGGTGCTGAGGATCGAACCCGGGCCGCGCACGTGCAAGGCGAGTGCTCTGCCGCTGAGCCACAACCCCAGCCCTTCCTTAGTTTTATTGTGACCTTTAAATTACCAAAGGAATGGAACAGGATGGCAGGGAAGAGATGAGTATTTCCTCAACTTTGCACTTAAAAAATAAATAAATAAACTTGTAATGTTTTACCACTAAGTAACTTGTGTTAAGTGCAGAAAAATAAAAAAATACTGATTTTGTTTTTTAAATTAATAGAAAACCCCTCCAATCACCCCTACCTACCCAAGATCAGCACTGATGTTTGGCCAGTGTGTTTCCCAAGCCTGTACCTGTGTGAAGCAGAGCACACAGAGGATGTTATTTCACCTGGGGTAGCGGGGTTAGTCCAAGGCCAGGACTCAAGAGCACAGGACCTAGGTTTGACTCCTGTCTCTGTCACTTGCCAGCCATCTGGCTTCAGGCTAGTGCTGTCCTCTTTCTGCCTCAGTGTCCCCTTTTGTTAATTTTTAGGATTAAATGACTTGTTATGTAAAAAGCATTAAGAACAGTGACACACTCTCTCACTCTCTCCACATCCCTGTGTGTGTGTGTGTGTGTGTGTGTGTGTGTGTGTGTGGCTGTATTCATTAGTATATATGCATTTTTCTTGAATAAAATTTTATTAAAATTTTCATAGCATTGGTAATGTTCTTATGAGTTAATCATGATATATATGACCCTATATTGTCAATATTTTAGGCTGTTTCTTATTTTTCACTATTATAAACAAAAACATTGTCATTTAGAAAAATTGTTATGCTTGGATCTCTGACAACGCGTTCAATTGCTTGCTGGGAATTCATCCCTAGGCTGAGTCAGATATGATGCTTTTTTAAAAGCAGTTTGATACATAATGCCAAATTGCTCTCCAGAAGGTTATATTAATTTAAATTCTCAATGCCATAATATGAAGGTGCTTATTTTCCCCATATCCTTGCCAACATTGGGTATTTTCATTCTAGTTCATTTTTTCCTATCAGGTTGGAGAATTTTAGTGTTTTAAATTT
The DNA here is from genome assembly GCA_025594165.1 of Tamias sibiricus. NCBI lineage: Eukaryota > Metazoa > Chordata > Mammalia > Rodentia > Sciuridae > Tamias > Tamias sibiricus. The sequence goes on from CM046663.1 coordinate 69,900,786, forward strand.
TGAATTTTTGTTCCCAGAAAGAGTAAACATTTTGTTTATGTTCATTAGCCATTTTTTTTTCCACTGTGAATTTGCTATTTGTGTGTTGTTAACATATGGATCCATTTTTTTTTTTTCTGTATTGGTTTATAAGAGCTCTTTATAAAGATATTTAGCTTTTTTAGTTTAGTTTATCATTTACTTTTTGTTCTATAAAGTGCAAAAGTATACCAAACTATATTTTCATCATTCAATTTGTGTGTGGGGTGTGTGTATGTTTGTGTGTGCAAGTGGGGTGTGTGTGTGTGTGTGTGTGTGTGTGTGTGTGTGAATGTGTTTTAAGTTCTCAGTATTGAGCTCTAGCAATATTTTCCATCATGATTTTTGTTCTGGGGGTCCCAATTATAAAGCCCTTCCTAACCCTCCCTCTAAATTATAGAAACATTATTTTTTATTTTCTTCTGACACATTTATAATTTCATTTTTACACTGAAAGATTAAATTTACCTCAATTATTTTGCAACTTGAATCCAATACTTGTAGTTTCTCCTCTAGACTCAGTGATTTTATAAACTCATCATCATCAACCAAACCACTAATGAATATATGAAAAAAAATCTGTCAATTGCCTTGAACATCAAAGTTCTCCTCTAAAACAGGAAAATAAAAAAAGTCTTCTGCTGGTTACATTGTGAATAATATGTCTTGCAAAGTATCAAATGCTACAGCAGTGTACACAAGTATGAACAAATTCAGCTGCAGGATATGAAAAGAGTGATACATAAAAGTGAAAAGTTTGGGAATTTCTCCCAAGACCTAGAGAAGTGAGAATCTTCAGCTGTTTTTTCCCCCTGATTCTGAAGAGCTGATAAGCTCATTAAGGTTCCTAAGTAAGGTGCGGGGATGTTTAAGATAAATGTAAGTTTTAAACATATAAATGACACTTTAGGTATTTAGAGTATCACAGAGTTGGCTTTTTATATACTAAAAAAGAGCAAAGTTTTTATGACTTAAAAAAATAAGATGTGGTTAATTATCAGGTACTTCAGCTGAAAGCAATTTACATTCCCTAAGTTGTTTTGTCTGTAAACTTCACGCCAACTTTTTTAGTATTATGCAAGACTGCTACTTCTATTGCACAATATTTGCAAACTTTTACCCTGCTGTTTTCTAAAAAAAAAAAAAAAAAAAAAAAAAAAAAAAGGCAAATGAGGAACAGGTCCAAAGTGGCAGGCCAGGCCCAGGTTCCATCCTGATGTTCTGGGCTCTGCCCAGAGTAGCCTCAACTCATCCCAATCAGGCTCCAGAATTCACATGCTGTCAGCCAGCAACCTGTGTGAGGAGTGGCCAGTGGGGTCGCTGGTGAGCAATGAGCAAGTCATTCCATTGACATGAGCTAGAACTCAATTTCAAAGACAAGAGGAAACGACCAAGTTTAAAAGAGAAAAGTTAAAAAAAAAAAAAAAAAAAAAAAAAAACTCTTCTTAAAGTTTTTGAAAGAAAGAAACTGATGAATGAATAATCCTCAGTCATCCATCTCTTTTATTGCTAGTTTGTTCAAGGCCCCAAAGACCATTATCAGAAACATGAGACATTTGGGTTGGCATTCAAGGATATGAACTAAAGCCTCCCTTGTTTTCTCAGATGAAAGCTAGTAAATCTAGCAATAAGAGATACAAGAGGGCAGGGTTCCATTCTTATTATGCAATTATGATTAAATTTTGAGTAAGAAATCTTGAGTCTCTGAAAAGTACCATGTGTTCCTCATTTTCGTTTCTTTCTGAACCATTAACACTCTAGGAGACATCCTTTTTTCTTTTACGAAAGGCAGGAAATAAGTGTGACAACACTTTTTTTTAATGAGCCCAAATTTTTCCTACTTTCATAAAAGGTACAAAATAACAGCCTCCATTTTCTACATCCCTGACCCTACTAAAGTAAATAATATCAGTTTTTTAGATGAGGAAAATGGATCTCAGGGAGACTAAATAACTTGCCTGAATTGCCAGAGCCAGGATTTGAACCCTGGTTGGTCTCACTCCAAAGCTCCTGCTCTTTGCATTTCTCAGGGCTGACTTTGTCAAATTTGACCTCCAAAACACATTGAATACACATTTTGCTTTTCTGTTTCCCCAACAGGGCAGGGAAAGAAGAAATAGAACCATGCTGAGTTTTTAAATCTTGAAACAATGTTTATTCATCAATTCCATGAATTTAATCCTTCAAAGTTTCCATTTAATATAAGAAGCTAAATTACTCGATGGTGTCTTCTCTCTGGTCTGTATCCCATCCCTGGGGAGCTACAAGTCAGGTCATTCTCCTGATTGGTTAGCCCCTCCTTTCTGCAGAGTGATCTTCCTTCTACTTTCTTCTTACTCTACAGTCTGACAGTCTCAAATCTATATATTGCCTTCACCTAAGAAGTATAGATATTTTTTTGCCTACTATGATGCATACTGAAATAGTAAATTCAGTTCTTAATGGCTCACCATAAATTTGAATGATCAGACAACCTAACGTACTGCCAGAGACTTAGACTGAGAAGAATATAATTCAACATTTCTGAGGAGGTCAGACTGCACTAAGCGCTTACAATATAAAACAGTTGGCTTGGCTTTCTACCAAAGAAGTGCCCATTCTCAAGGTAAACAAGATGAAACTTCATCTAGCCGGTAGAAAATGGATGTTAACACAGGAAACTCCTTAGCAAGGCAGTTCAAGACTTTAAATATAAATAATCTGTTAACTGAAACTTAAAAAAAAGGCAGTGCAACATTAAAGGTATCAACAATTCTGTTTTTGCTTTTGCACTTGGGATGCTGTCACAAAGAGTATTGAATTTGAGCACTTAAACTCATACTTAGCACATACCAGGCATTTGGTAAATATTTGCTGGAAAAATGAGTGAATGATTCTCTTAGTCCATTTTCTGCTGCTAATAACACAGTGCCACAGACTTACACAGCATAGGTTTTTAAAAAAGAGAGATATATTTTGGCTCATGGTTCTGGTCCAGCATTGAAGGGCCATTATCTGGTGACATCCTACTTGATGGCAGATTGCCAAGACAGTGCAGGGCATTACATAGCAAGAGAAAGGAAGAGTGAGAGACCCAGGCAAACTGGCTTTTAGTGTGCACCCACTCTCCAGATAACTCACTAACCCATTCACCCATTAACCACATGAAAGGCACTATCCATTAACAAGGGCAGAGCCCTAAGTCACCTTTCAAAGGTTGCACCTTATGCCACCTCTTAAAACCTCAGAACGGGGATTAAATTTCAACACAAGCTTCAGAAAGGACAAATGATATTCAAACTGTAGCAATAATGAAAAACAAACCCATTATTCTTTTTACAATTCCAAATCCATTCTTTGATTTGTTCACTCATTCAATGAACATGCATTTTATCCAGGTGACAAGTACCATAAATGACATTGAGAATACAACTTTTAAATATATACACACTTCCTGTTCTCATTTAACTTGCTTCTTCTACTTAACCATCTGTTTAACCAGGGGCAATGCCTTCCTGGTCCCTTTCTTCATGTAAAATGAGGGGAAGAACAGCTTTTCAGAATAATCCTATGGAGATGTTGTGAAAATAAAGTAGAATAATGTGATTTATAAACTGTTAAGTTGTACACAAATATGTCATCAATAAAGTATGTCTGTTATGCTACCAGGCATTCTTTGTGGTTTTCACTCTTTGGACACATTTAATAAAAGAACAGGGGGTCAAGGAGGGACATTAAGCTAGGAAAGGATGACGCAGCTGGCCTGGAAGCCAGGATGAGTTGCTGATTGTGGATCAGAGTCTTTGAGCACAGGGACAGGCAGTAAGGTCACCTCCTCAGCCGTATGAAGGAGGCAGCAGAGGGTGGGTGAGGAACCTTCTGCTTCTTCTGCCCCAGGCGCAGGGGGATGGTTGGCTTCATCTGGCGGGGGTCTCATCGTGGTTCTGACAGGAGCCACAGTGACTGGCCTGCTGCTCCCGGAACCTCCCGGGGCCATCGGAGCCGCAGCCTCTCAAGGGTCCACGAACACAGTGGTGGCATGGAATCACTCCTTAAGGCCATCTGTGTGGGTCACTCTCCACATTCTCCAAGGCTGTCAGTGTATCAAAGCCCCCAGCAACCTGCCCAGAGACGTCGTTGTCGGCTTTTTGAGACTTCCATGGTGGCTTCGGAGAATCTCACATGCTTTGAACTCCTTGTCGAGCCCCTGAAGGATTTCTCAGGTCTCCACGTTTGTGTTTTTCAAATAATAAGAAGGGTCCTGTTTGGCCTTTCTTCATCAGAGTCTGTAACTTTCATGATCATTTTTTAAAAAGATTTTTTAGTTGTTGATGGACCTTTATTTTATTTATTTGTACGTGGTGCTGAGAATTGAACCCAGTGCCTCACGCAAGCTAGACAATTACTCTAGCATGGAGCTACAACCCCAGCCCCTCATGATCATATTTATTTATTTATTTATTTATTTATTTATTTATTTATTTATTTATTTATTTTGGTACCGGGGATTGAACTCAGGGGCACTCGACCACTGGGCCACATCCCCAGCCCTTTTTTTGTATTTTATTAGAGACAAGGTCTCACTGAGTTGCTAAGTGCCTCGCCATTGCTGAGGCTGGCTTTGAACTTGCGATCCTTCTGCCTCAGCCTCCCAAGTGCTGGGAATACCGGAGTCCCGGCATGATCATTTTTTTAACAAAAGAAATTGGAGACATGGCACTTGTCCAAACTGGTGAGGTCCTGGAGGGTAATGATGTCCTGCTGGTAGAAGGGCGCATCAGTCCATGTCTCTGAAGTTCTTGACCTTGACACTTAGCTGCTCCAGGGCCTCCTGGGTGTAGATGTTGCTGGTTGTCCTGATGGTCACAGTGTGGCTGTTGGAAACAAGCATGGTGAACAACACGAGGCAGCGGTATTTTCATATTTCCCTTCTTTTTTTCTTTGCAAAATTTGGCTTGATAGGTACGTTTCTTCTAGTTTTATTTTCCATTGCTGATAACTGGTCCCATACTTCAGATATAGAATGATGGTCAGCAAGTCAAAGATGTATATCCTTTGTGAGTGTGTGTGTGTGTGTGTGTGTGTGTGTGTGTGTGTCTTCAGGGTGCAGACCAGGTAGATGAAGGGCTGCAGAGAGAGACTGCAGTAGTCAAATGTCAACCAAGAAAGTGTGTGCCATACTTGGCTTCCTGCCACCAAAGCAGTGAGTGCATTCAGCACAGGTAATACACAGCTTGTTTTTTTTTTTAATTGGTACTGTGGCTTCCCCATGGCAACAGTGACAGCAGGGACCAAGTAACGTAGAAAAGAGACAGCAGACACCACAGACCCCAGAGCCTTTCCAGTCTTCAGATTACTTCTGGGTTTTGTGACCCTGCCCCAAATGGAAGTGGGGGGTTTGGCACCTGAGAACTCTGGTCACAAAAACAGGAAAATTTCACTGTGGCAGGAAGTCAGGTAGCCCCCTGCCAGATCCCTTCTCAGGGAAGCAAGGCTGTGTCCCACTACCCTCAGCATCCTTTCCCCCGACCCCCAGGGAAAACATAAATTGGTCCACACTAAAACTAATAATGTTCATTGTTCATAATGGCCTAAAAGTGAAAACAACTGAAATGTCCATCAACTTGTGAATGGATTAAAAAATAGTAGCATAAATAAACAGTGGATATTATTAGGCTATAAAAGGACCCTACAATGAGGATGGATCTTTGAAAACATTATGCTAAGTTAAAGAAGCCAAGCACAAAAATGTCACATACTTATATCTGTGAGCCTGTATGGTAGATCTATGACATTATTTTTAAATATTTAAATTTCTAAATTAAAAAAAAAAAAAAAAAAAAATCTTGGGCTGGGGATGTAGCTCAGTTGGTAGAGTGCTTGCCTTGCATGCACAAGGCCCTGTGTTCAATTCCCCAGCACCACCAAAAAAAAAAAAAAAAAAAAAAAAAAAAAAAAAAAAACTTAAATCCAAATGGCACACTTGGACAAATATATTTGCAAGTCATATCCTCAAAAGCTAATAAAGAAATCTCATTAAATATAAGAAAATAGCAGTCTCCAAAAGAAAACTTGGCAGATGTTCATTGGAAAGACCACTGGGCAATGTCACATCTGTTCTCTCTAACAGTGGTGGAGCTGTGGCTGGGAAGCAGGAGCCATCTGTCCCAGCCCTCTCATCCCTCAGGATTAGACTGGACTCCTAGGCTAAGGGGAAATGGGTGTGCTGTACTTTCCTGGGAGGACCAGATTTTTCCCAGACTTCCAGCTAAATGGAGATGAGATGGTGCTCAGGAATCAGGACCCATGAGCAGACCCCCTCTGGTTTGTGCTGCTATCTGGGCATGAAGGACCTCAGAAGAAACATCCTCCTATCCAGCAATTAGTCCATCCCTGAAGGACCATCCCTGTGGGAACAGCCTCCACAGTCAGAGGCCAAGCTCACTGACTTCAACCCTAACCTTAACTCCTTAGCCCTAATCTCAAACCCTAGCCCATAACCCTAACAGAAAGGGTGAATGACACTATGGTATGTCAGTCAGAATGCAACCAATAGAAAGCCTCACTCAAAATGGCTCAAGTGATGAAAAGAATTTATTGGTTCAAGTCCCTGAAGATGAGGGTTGATCCAGTAGCTCACCACTCACCTGTTTTCTCCCCAGCTCTTCACTTTGACCTTTTGGAGATCAATTCAAAGGTTTACTCCCCTTAAGACTCCTTATGGCTTCCAGCAACTGTTAGGGATGCATACTTCCCTACTCCAGTCCAGAAGGGAAGAAAATAGAACATTCCTGCACCACCTTTCCAAGGCAAATCCGAAGCTTCCTCCTTATTGGGCCTCCTTAGGGTCACATTGTTATGGTTTGGGTCCTAAATGTCCCCCAAATGCTCATGGGTTGATAGCTTGGTCCCTCTCCCCCCACAACCAATTCTATGTTCCAAAGGGGGGAAGGCTCTGACTGGCTTAGCCTAGACCACGAACCCCACCCAGGAGAGGGAGTGAAATTCCTGGAATCTCCCAGTGGGAAGTAGTTGGCTGCTGGATAAAGAACAGGATTGGAGAAGGGCTGATGAACAAACTTCCTGATTAGCTGGATTTGAAGCACAAGTCAGGCAACAACCCTGCCAGAAGTGCATTTGTTGATCAGCAACAACTTAAAAACTCAATATTCAGAAAAAACAGAGTCATGAATAGGATTTCTATAGCATGTGAAGATTACATATGTAAATCGGACTCTTAAAAATAAGATAACTAAGCCGGGCGTGGTGGCTCACGCCTGTAATCCCAACACTTGGGAGGCTGAGGCAGGAGGATCGCGAGTTCAAAGTCACCCTCAGCAATGGCGAGGCACTTAGCAACTCAGTGAGACCCTGTCTCTAATAAAATACAAAAAAGGGCTGGGGATGTGGCCCAGTGGTCGAGTGCCTCTGAGTTCAATCCCTGGTACCAAAAAAAAAAAAAAAAAAAAAAAAAAAAAAGATAACTAACAGACTTATTGATGTAATCCATTATTCAACTGTAAATAATGGCCATCTAGTTTAAGTAAATATCTGACATATTAAAAATTTACCTATCTAATGATAGACACTTTTGAGGATTTAATTTTTCCCCCTGTTTAGAGCTCTTACTTGAATCACTAGTCAGATATGATGAGTGATTTTTCTAAGTAGTTAAAATGTCTTTTACCTCTAAATAAGTTATCTGGATATGGTTGGGTTCCCCCAAAGCCAAAATAAGGTAGGAATAGAAGCCAAAATAGAAGAAAGTCTAAATCCTTCAAAGTTTTAAAGTGCTATAATTCTCTAATGAAGTTGTCTCAAAGGCCCCAAGGAAGGCTCTACATACAGCAACACAGGGCAAAACTTCCACCACTTTCGTGTTCAACCATTCTCCATTACATGAGCATGAGACAAGAGTGGCCCTCACCTTGTGTTTCTGGCATCTGGGTCACATTCAAGCCGGGAGAGTTCCATATACAATAATCACAAAGCACCTCTTCCACAGGCAGAACTCATAGGCATGATCCTCTCTGCATGTTTTAAATACTGTGGTTTGGAGGGATGGGAATCCACCTTACTAAGTCATTAGGTAGAACCTGGGGAAAAGATGATCTGAGTAAACACAGCCAGCTACAGCATGAGAATTCATTGAGCTCAGAGAACGTCAGCTCTATTAAAACAAAAGCTTCAGACAAAATTTATACAACTGAGCTTACTTGAACCAAGAATAATTCATGAATCGGGCAGCACTCAGAAGCAGAAGAAATTGAGAGACCTCCACGTCTGCAGCATGAGCTGTGGATTTTTATCAAAGTGCAAAAATAACTTGATTGGCTCCAGGTAGGCATTTGCCTTATTTGGACCTGATCTGGTCTGTTGGTTGACAGTGACTGGCTGAAGCTCAGCCGCATGTGGTTGGCTGTGTCTGGCTATCTGCTACAAAAGTTAGGTTTCCATTTGTTTATTTACCAGGTTAGATTATAGTTCCTTATGTAAGAACTCAAAGTAGAGATGCAGCCTCAAATCAGTGGATTTTTGCTTAACTGGACTGTTCTCTGCAAATGAACTCTCAGACTAAAAATGGTCTTCCTTGCAACCTCCTCATAGGCCACTGTGAAGGAGAAGGCCTCTGGGGTCTCTGCTCCTGCTTCAACCACTAGGCCTCACTTCCTCTCTTTTATACCTTGAACTCCAGGCTTTATTTGAAGCCTTCTTTTTCTCAGAAAGACTGAAACACACATGACGGCCAACCCACCAGCCTGAGGGTTTCAGACATAGTAGAAAATACATGTAGCAATACTCAGAAAATAGAAAGAGGAGGGGCTTGGTAAATTAAAAACTGCAAGTCTGTAAAAGACTAAAAGATTCACATGGAAGCGGGGAAAACACAGCTTAGGATGTGTGCAAAGGGTTGTCCTGCAGAAGGTAGAAACAGTCTCAGACACGTGAACCATCTGGTGGGTGGGATGGAGCAGCAGGATGGCTTGGGCACAAGGAGGCAAGGGATTTATTTGGGAGAGAAAGAACAGAGCCACCCTGGTGGCTTCCCACCGTCACTGTGAATGGAACAGAGCACAGAATGAGGCAGCCGCGACCACCCCTCCGCCATCAGTCTATGAAAATGGTGTCAGTATATAGCATCGTGGATATGGGAAACTCAATATCCCAAGAACACAGGTGGGGGGGGGGGCTCTCCCCAAAAAACAACACACAGGGTAAAGACATGGAATGTTAGAACAAAAAGTAAGAATTATGGACTCAGGAGGTCAGAAAGTCATCTTTCAAGAGTTCCAGAAGGAACGATTTAAGAGAAGAGGGCAGAACTAAATTTTAAAGAAATGACAGAAAAGAATTTCCTAAAACAGAAGCCCTCAAATTGAAAGCACCCTGGAAAGACACAACGGGATACACTTAAAACAAAAATGAAACAAATCCACCCCTAGCGACACTGGAGTAAGATGTCAAAATATCAAGAATAAAGAAAGACTTCTCTCTCCAGAGGGGGAACAAAAACAAGTCACCACCACAGAATGTGAATCAGGCTCTTGTCACACTTCATCATGAGCACTCAGCGCAGGAGGACAATGGAGTAGTCAGTTCCTGAAATGCTGAGGAAGAGTGACTTTGTTCTAGAATTCTCTGCCTTATCACAATATCATTCAGGTGTGAGGCAAAAAAGTAAGTTTTTGCTTTTTGAGGGGCAATATCTGATCTGAGAAAGCATCTCACCTACAGACTAGAAGACATAGTCCATCCTGAAAATACTTCATCAAAAAAGAACAGCAGTAGAAGAAGCAATATGGCCAGCAAAGAAATTAGCAAAAGTTACAGTTGAGGCTAATAAGTATGGAGTGGAAAACTATATGTAGTCCTGTGTCATTTGGTGAGGAGGATACATCCTGAGAACTGCTCCATTGGGTGATTCTGTAGTTGTGGGAACATCATGGAGCATGCTTACAGGAGCTCAGGTGGTCTAGCACCCACACGCCAAAGCTAGTTGGCATATATAGTATTGCCTATTGCTCCCCAAGGCTATGATGAATGAAACATGATTTTAAATGAAGCACAAAGAAAATAATGTAACAAAAAGACCAGTAAACAGATGCATGAGGCTGCTGCTCTGTAACACAGCACACGTGTTATAGGAGTACACTCCAAAACAACAATAAAAATAAACAAAAGTAAATACACAAACAGTAACATAGTCATTTATCATTATGATCATGTACTGTATGTAATGGTATGAGCTATGCTTTTACATGGCTACAGCACAGTAAGTTTGTTTATATAGCACCACCATGAGCATGTGAGAAATGCACTGAGTCCCTGCACTGTGGTGCTACAATGGACATCACAGCACTAGGCAATAGGAATTTTCCAGCTCCATTATAATCTTATGGAACCAGCATCATATGTGGAGTCCATCATTGACCAAATGTCATTATGCAGCACATGGCTGTGTATATGTGAGGATCTGGAAGCAATTGCTCTGTTTTTTGGGTTTTTTTAAGTTCAAAAACTTCTAAAAGAAAAAGAAAGAAAAAAAAACAGAATTAAGGAAAGCTTCTTTCATATGTCAGCTCTGTGGTTGTGTTAATCAGTTTTCCATCACTATAATAAAATACCTGAGGTAGTTAATTTATTAAAAGGAAAGGTTTATTTTGGCATGTGGTTTGGAGTTTCCAGTTCAAGACAGGAAGACTCATTGCTCTGGGCTGCTGATGGTGGTGCTAGATGGCAATGGTGGGGAGCACATGGTGGAGAAAACTGCTTACTTGATAACTAGGAAGCAAATGAGAAAAAGGAGCAGCTGGGGACCCACAATCCCCTTCAGAGATACATTCCCAGGATACATTCCCAGATACCTCCCAACAGACCCATCTCTTAAAAGTCCCACCACCTTCCAGTAGCACAAGACTGGAGACCAAACCTCGAACACAGGAATCTTTCTGGGCACTATCCAAACCAGAGCCGCTGCCAACTCTCTGTTCACAGGTTGTGTCTTCACTTATCCTCTGGAGGGAGGATGTTATTGAGAAGTAGCCCCTACAGTCCCTAGTGGGCATGGCCTGTCCTCTCTGCCATCTTGGTGGGTCGGAAGAGATGACCCATCTGGGACATGAGCATGAGAAAGTGGCCAGACCTGTCCTCCTTGATCTCCCGGACCAAGCACCCTCTGGGAAGGGGTCCTGAATGGATCTTCACATATCACAGAGCTCAGAATAGGAGTGGGTTCCTCTTCCAAGGGGCAAGTTGGCGTCAGCCTCAACGGAGCAGCACCCAGACAGCATCCTCCCTAGAGAGGACCTCAGAGCCTCTCTCCCCTCCGGGTGCCTCCATCTCACTGGGAATTCCTCTCTCTCTCTCTCTCTCTCTTCAGAGTTGATTTAAATTGTGATTAAAAATACATTTTTAATGTTCATTTCTTACCATCTTGACCATTTTAAGTTCAGTGGCCATAGACAGAAATGCCTATTGCTTTGCTGATTTTTTTTATTTCCCTTCTTGGTGGTGCTGGTGTTGAATTGCAGGAGTTCCTCGTTTTGAATATGAATCCATTATCAGATAGGAGATTTGTAAATATCTTCTCTTATTCTGTATGGGTCACCTTTTCGTTCTGTTGATGCCCTTGAAAGCCTCTTGAAGTCCTCACCTCCAGGGAGGAAGCCCCTTCTCCCAAGGTAAGTTGCAGCCCCTGCAGCGTTCTCTGGCCTTGGGGGTGTTGAGTCAAAGTGAATGTGGGCTTTATGAGCCTCCTTAGCGTCCTACATAATGAACAGCCACCTGACTAAGCACATGGAAAAACTGAAAACCTAACTTAACTCTTTGCTTTTGTAACAAACAGCTGAGTCTCAGCCAATAGCAAAAGCCTAGGTACCAACTAGCAGTGTCTGTACCCCACTTCCGGTCTCTGTATCCCACTTCCGGTCTCTGTACCCCACTTCTGTTCTCTGTACCTCACTTCCCTTTTTTTGTTCATAAGTGTTGTTCTACCATAGGGCAGCTGCTGATTCGCTCTGAACCCTTTCTGGCTCTAAGGGGGGCTGGATTCTCTAATCCTTCTTTGCTTAAACTCTGTTCAATAGAATTTGCCCAAATTATTTATTTTAAAAGAAAGTCCTGTACCTTGTGTCCTGCTGCCTCCTGGGGTGGGCTCCATCCTGACAAGTGGTGGTAGGAGGGTGGGGAGTGGTAGGAGCTGCAGTCTGCTGTGATTTCTGCAGCCACCAGTGATGCTGTCCCAAGTTATCTCCCAACAAACAGGAACCTGAATGGAGTATCCCACCAAGAGTGGTTTTTTTTTAGCACCTTTTTAAAAATATGGTAATGGATTGTGAGTTCATTTCAGAGACAATATTTTTTCTTTAAGAAAAAGATAGATAGATAAATAGATAGATGAAATTTTCACCCACTAGGGAAAGCAACAACTTCTCTGTCCCAGCCTGACAAAAAGAAGTCTGTGGAAGACTTATTGGCAGCAAGGGAATTAGATAAAAAGTCAAGTCACTACGTTTGAAGGGAGACAGCAGGTTTAGTGAGATGTAAACCAAGTCAGGAAACACCCCCAAGGCCAGGGCTTCAGGCCCCAGCTTCTGGGAAGCTTCTGGTGAGGGCCCAGTCCATCCTTGGCCTCCACTAGGGAAGGTCCTTATTGAATTGTTTGGTTTAAAGGTTTCTTCCTGCGTAACCGAACTGCAACCTAACTGATGTGTGAACACAATGTAAGCGCCTCTTGTAAGAAGTATCCAATCTCAGCCAATCACCAGTGGCCCTCCTTTCAAAGCACCAATTAGGCCGTCTCTACCTCACTTCGGTTTTCTGCATCTCATTTCCTTTTCTCTCACTGTGAATACCACCTGCCCTTGTAGTGAGCATTCTGAAACATTTTTAGTCCAAACTGTTGCGGGATTCTAGAATGGCAAATAAAGCCAATTAAGATCTGCAAAACAAGATTTGCTGTAATTTTCTCTTTTAACATCCCAAGGCAGGGTCATCCTCTGCAGAGGAGTGAGCCCATCCAGGGTTAGAAAATAGACCTCAGCCAGGGCGAACTTCCCTACTGTAACTTGGGGCTGTGACTTTCTCTCACGGAGCCTCAGTTTCCTATAGGGAAAATCAAGTTGATAATTGTCATAAAAATCTTGCTTTTCTGTTATGTGATACAGTTTACATAGTACTTTCTTATACATTATCCAGTTTAACAAAATGATGCGGTGCAAAGCACTTGGGAAAGAATAAAACGCTTAACATATGTGAGGAAATCTTTTCTTCAAAAACTGCTCTGGTGGTTTGGATATTGTTTTAGTTAAGAGAATTAGACAATTTTGAGACATGGTTCCTTATCTTGTGTAGACTGAAAGGCAATTAAACAATTATTCATGTCAGAATCCGAGGTAAGGAAAAGGCCACTTCAAAGGGCCCACTTACACAGTGAAAAGCAGTTGAGTAGAAACAGAGAGAGCTATGTCATTTCTTTCTGGCGAATCCACTCCATATGGCCTCAAGCAAGAATGTTAAATTTGTCTATGGGGAGAAAGAGAAAGAAACAAAAACATTAACTTTTTTTTTTTAAACTTATTTCTAGCAGCCATTTTCTGAATAGCCTATGGAAACTGTTTGTTCCTCTATAAACAGAAAGGAATTAAGAGACTAAAAGGATGTTTTTAATCTCTGTCTGTAGGAATTGTTCAGCCATGAATCAATGTCTTTTTTCAAGAGGAAGATGTCAGCAACAAAAGGACATTGAACTCTAGCGGTTTCTGTTCCGTTCCCTCCCATTTCCAGTCGCCCACAATAGAGACAACTACGAGAATACAATAAAATGAAGTTATCATTCCACCACCAGGTAGCCAGGCAACCAAGATTCCAGGTTTCCTGGTAGAAAAAAAATATATAAAGTCAACAGCAAACCCAGTTTGCATGTAAACCAATGCCATCCCATCCCACCACCTCCGCTGGTCATGACTGCCTGTTGGATACACCCAGTGCCCCAGCCCCACTGTCTCCTCAGCCTTTCAGTTTAGCTCCAGGAAGGCGACAAGCCTTCCAAGACTTGCTCTGTTGAGATGAGTGAGCTCATAATCCACTCACATATGTGACCCTGACACATCCTGGACCCTCATGGATCTGCCAGAAAAACACAGTCCCACAAACAAAATAACCTGAATTTTTTACCAGTTTTCCTAAAAATCAAAGTGGATGCATGTACCTCATCCACAGCATACTTCAAGAAAGCATCCTCTTCTGTGTATTTCGAGTCCACCTCACAGTTTCTCCCTCCCTCTCCTCACATCCCTCTCCCTCCATTTTTTCTATTACAGAACTGTCGCTTGACCAAGGGTCAAGGGCCCTTCTCTTTTGGAGGAGGGAGTGAGAACGACTATTCTTGGCTGTCACAGAATGTTTTGGGCAGACCAAGTGGGTTGAGACTGTGATGATCCCAGTATAAATTATCATAGGAACCTCGAGTTTCTTTAGTTCCTGGCTAGGGAACTCTCTGCCTCCTCCAATCCATCAACCTAGGACCAGTGGCAGCATCAAAAAATTTGAGTCCCACGGAGACTTCTGGGTAAAGTGGTAGCACAGAATAAAGCTGGCTCTGACAGATTCGGGGAATGCTAGAGAAGGTTCTCTTTCTGCCTCCCATCCCCAGTATGGATCCTTCCTGGGCTTCCGTGGAAATCTACTTTGGCCAGAGCAAACATGGTGATGGTGGGCAGCTTCTGCCAGTGGTGAGTTTGCTCCACTCTGCAGTCATGCCTCCGGTAACATCACTACTCAGGGCACTTGGCCCGGATGTCATGGAGACCGCCATTGTGCTTGCTTCTGAAATCCTCTCATCACATCCTTGGGGAAGTAAAGGGGATGGAACTGAAGAGGAGTTGGGGCAAAATTGGAACTTTAAAAAAAGAAAAGCAACTAAATTCAACCTTGGTTCCAAGGACAGATATCAGTGCTTGATGAGCACTTGCTCTGCCCAGTAACCCTTGGTACATTAGGTGGCTATTAACATTAGTCACTCCCTGCTGGGAAGGAGGTTTGAATTCCAGAAACAAGGCTATTGCAGAACTGTCTGTGAGGTTCATGAAACCCCAGGGGAAAGGGTGGAGATGCAGCTGGCTCCCTGACTGAAGGTCACAAAGCATGGCTTTTACTTTAATAAGCACCGTCCAAGTGAAATAAACTAGGAAGGTTGGGATCTAGGTGAAGATAGACTCTCTGAAGACACACTTGCTGTAGGAGAGAGAAGCCACGCTAGCAATCATTCCATGAACACAGCTGAACAAGGAAGAGGCAAAAATAAGGGTATGGATAAAGAAAATTACATATTATTGGCAAAAAAAAAAAAAAAAAATGGTGTGTGTGTGGGGGGGTGGGATTTCCTTCCTTGGAGATGTGGGAACAGTACACAGGCAGGAGTTAGATGTAGATGCACCTGAAAGCCAGCAAACTTTGTTCCCTGGGACATAACTCAGTATTGTGTGTCCCTTAATTCTTTAGGCGACTACAATCTGGTGAGTCATGTTAGGGATACAGGATGCAATAACCATGGTAATAAAAATCCATGGGCTCTGAACGCCCATCCAGAAAGACTGTGGGTGCCTTTAGCCCCCACTCTCCCAGCAGGGTCTCAGGGAGCACACGTCCTTTCCTTGGCAATTACTGACAATTTCCTGCCTCTCTCCAGCCTGCCTGCCAGTGACCTTAATTTGCCATCACTTCTGTTCCTGATGGTCAGTCTTGCATCAGAATTGACCCAATTACTCTCCCAGCTGTTGATGTTGGCTTTTCCACACTGCGTGTTCCCAGAGAGGGGAAAGGTAGGCTCTTTACCCATGTGGGGGCTCTGCATTCTCCGTGTGTGGTTGAACTTCCCCTGGTGGAGCTAGCCACAAGGTTCCAGTGGTTGGGGGAAATACGAGGACACCTTCCCCAGTACACCCCACACACCTCCTTCTGCCACGGGTTCCTGTTGTAGGATAGGTGCTGGGGATGACAGCTCACGTAGATGGCAGCTGCTTTGTGTGCACTGGAAACTATGCTCAGTGGTTGCCATAGATGACCTCACTTCATTTTTACTTCAGCCCACGAGGTAGGCATTATTACTGTCCCTGTTCTACAGGTAAGAGCACAGACGTGTAGAGAAACAGCAGCTTGACTCTGTGACCTCAAGTTGAGAGTGTGAGGACGGTGTGGTCGACCCTTTCTGTTTAAGGGATCTTTTCATTCTGTTCCATCAAATGTCCCCTGGGTCATCAAGGCAATAGTTCTCCAGTGGCAACCACCTGGTGTACCTGATGAGCAGGTGGTCATCAGACCTCACTATATTATACATGCAGATAACTCTTGGTTTCTTTTAGCTACAGTGCAATTCAAAAATGTGAATAAAGCCTCAGCAAATAGAAAAATGCAGACTGAACAATAAAAGATATTGAGTATTTAGTGTTGTTAGTCTCTGTTCCATGAGGACTCGGTCCTTGTACCAACCCTGGAAAGTAGGTACTATTATCATTCCTATTTTACAGGCACAACAGAGAGGTTAATAATTTGCCTAAGACTTCACAGCTCTCAAGTAAAACAGTTGGAATTTGAGTCCTAATAGCATGAGCCTGTCTGTTCCTTGCATGAGCCAAATATGACAAGGCTTTCAATCTTCTGGTGTGCTGTTTCTTATAACAATTTAGGAAAAATAAATAGGCCAAAAGATCAGAATTAAAATAAGACTCGTGCAAAGTAGCTAAAATGAGGGGTCCTCATTCAATGAGACCTGTGGGGTCTTAGTTTTGTGGCCAGTCTCTCCTCGTGGTCCAGTAGTGAACACAATACTATACATAAAAATGTATCAAAATAGGAGGAAGTAAGTTTCTTAAGAAGGATCCAAATTCATGCCTGTAGGAGCTTAAGTGACAGGAGACACACTGTTGAGCATGGTCCCATGGAATCACTGGGATCTCCACCTGTGGAGACCGGGAAGACAACTAGGAGCAGTCTGTACAAAAAAAAGGGTTTCGAGGTAATATGGCATCCTCAGGTCCAGAAACAGGACGTTACTGAGAGTTGATGGACCAGGAAGAAAAAATGTCTGAATTTATCTGAACAATGAGAAGGTGAAACTTTGCCTCACTTCCAACATATATGCAGCCTTCAAAAGCCCCTGGTAGTAGTGGCCAAGGGGGGCCAGAGAGTTGCGTATATCTGGATGTCTTGGTTCATACCTGTTGCAAGAAAGTGCTGGCTTATACCTGCTGTCCATCACCTTGTCCACTCTCAGGAAGGTCCTTGCATGCGCAATAAACAATAGGGCCATACCTGGCAAATTGGAAGAGCCAACTAGAAATTGTGTGGTCACTTGCGTCTGACAAATTGAAAGAGCCAACGATAAATTATATGGCTGCCTTGGATCTGGCAAATGGAAAGGAAGGGCCCAAAACACATGTATTCTAAAGGTACTTAATAAATCATGTTTTTAAAAGCCTGCATCACAACACCCAGCAAAGACTTGTCGGCATTGAGGTCTCTGATTTCTGTACTTGTATACAGTTGCAACCACAGTTCCTTTGGGAATCTAGAATCAGTTGCTCTTCTTTCCACCCTGTTTGGATTGGGCCCAGTTTTATTTAAAAGAAAGAAAGGAAGGAAGGAAGGAAGGAAGAGAGGAGGGAGGGAGGGAGGGAGGGAGGGAGGGAGGGAGGGAGGGAAAAGAAAAGAAAAGAAAAGAAAGAAAAGAAAAAACCTCAAGTTTCTCTCACAAAGATATGCAAGAGTTCCTCTAATCCTCCTATGGAATTCCCTAACCCAACCCCACTGTGAATCAGCCTACTTATATAAGAGAAAACATTCGGCATTTGGATTTTTGTGATTGACTAACTTCACTTAGGAGGATTAGAGGAACTCTAGAAAGGTCAATGGGGAGGGAGGGGAAGAGAGGGAGCAAGGGGGTATGAAGGGGAAAAAAAAGAAAATAAAAAGAAGATGGTAGAATGAGATGGATATCAGTATCTTAAACACATGATTGAAGACATGAATAGTATGAATATTCTTTGTATCCAAACAGTGTTATGTTAAAAGTTGCTCTATATATGTAATATGAAATGTAAGGAATGCTATTGTTATATATACAACGTTGAAAAAAAAAGATAAGGATATAAAGATATAACATGCTACCACTAAAAAAAAAAAAAAAAAAAAAAAAAGATATGCAAGAAAAGCCAGTCTTTTAATAACTAAATAGTTCCCCATCTATCTGCAGTCAGTAGATAGTAAAGAAAAAGCTTAGTGCAGTGTTAAAACACACGGAAACAACATAGGTCATAGCTTATTTTTATACAGGACCACTTTTGCATTTCAAACAACTCGATTTAACTAAAAACACACAGTTGACAATGAATTTAAAAATAAAACACACACACAAAAATAAAACACAAAGTACTTTGAAACAATGAGATATACTAACTCCGTGGTTGACCAATTGGCTGGTGTGTGTTTGTTTGTGGCTGATAAATTTGCCTATTTGTATATGACCTAAAATACATCCAGGAAAAAGGGAATTGCAAAGTCCTTGTGGAGTGGAGAAATCAACAGGGGGGCGGCCGTCCCAACTATCCTTTCAACTCTGACATGGACTCTGGCTCCCTTGGAATGAAGTGCAGGCTCTTTCTTTTAGCAAAGTCTGATTTTGTTGATTGATGCTGTGTTGCTGCTGGGTTTTATTACGTGAAGTTGAAAGTCATGAAGTTAATGCATCTTCAACTTTAAGACTCGCAATGCACACTCCCATTTAAACTTGGCCGGCAGGACAGGGCATTTTGATTGGCTGGATGTGTTTTAGCCATTCCCTAATGTGTGTGGTATGCTTTGAGCTCTGCAGACAGGGAGCTGGCTTTTTCCCTGACTCTTTTCTGATTCTTCTGTTGCTTGTTTGTTGGAAAATGGATAAATGATGATCAAAAATGATTAATAAAGCCCTGTGCCTAGGAGACTTATATTTAAAAGAACATGAAGTAAAAACAACGAAAATCAAACAACTTGAACTAATTTTCACTATGAATAAGGGACAAAGAATTTAGATCTTCCCTGTTTGAGGGTTCCAGATTCCGAACATTTATAAATAAAATACGACCAGCTGTGGAAATTGCAAGCTACATACCATGTGAGTTACATACACAGGGAGAGGTTGTTTTAAAAAAAAAAAAAAAAATTCTGGCTTGCAAAGACAGATTTATTCTCATTGCCACTTCTAACCCTGTTGAATAAAACTGTTCCAGATTTTGAGGTAAGGAATACTTCATGGTACGTTTTAATATGAAAGCTTAGAATTTGTACTCTAAAGTAGGGTAAAACATGATTATATTCATTTATTCTCTATTAGAAACATCATACCAAGCTATTTTTTTTAAATATTTTTTTAGTTGTAGATGGACACAATATTTTTATTTTATTTATTTTTATGTGGTGCTGAGGATTGAACCCAGTGCCCCGTAGGCATGCAAGGGAAGTGCTCTACCACTGAGCTACAACCCCAGTCCCCCAAGCTATATTTTTTAAAGAAAGATAAAGCATGTCACTTTTTTGTACATGTATCTTCTAAATGAGCACATGGAAGTCACTATTAAGTGTCAACAAATAGCCACACAATAGAAATAAGGTGACCTATATATAAATATATAGTTGTACTCTTATAAATATATATTGTTTTGAGCTAGGTGGAACATGCTTATGATTCCAGCAACTTGGGAGGCTGAGCCAGGAGGATCACAAGTTTTTAGCCAGCCTCAGCAACTTAGTGAGACCCTGTCTCAGAATAACAAAAAATAATAGAAAAAGCCAGAGACGTAACCCAGTGGTAAATCACCCCTAAATTCAATCCCTAGTACCACACACACACACACACACACACACACACACACACACACAAATGTATTGCTTTTCCTCATAAACATAATGAAATACATACATGAGAGTTATTTTGTAAATAAAATCCAATTTATTTTCACACACTGAGGATCTGAGAAGAAAAAGACTTTCAAACATATTTTCTTTATGCCTATATAATTCCTGCATACTTAAATAAAATACTCTCTCTCTAACAGAAATCCCGAAGGGAAATAAACTATTTACTCTAATTAGTCTGGCAGCTATTTTTATAGTCAAGGAATGCCAAAGACATTGAGTTTATTTCAAATACATTCCACCCTTTATTCAGACCTGAGAATGCAGCAGATCGAGCACTTGGGTCCAAGTTTAAATCCAAACCATCAGAAAGAAAAAAATATGTTAATGAACGGTGAACGCTGACTCTGTGTCAGGCAGCATCTGACATTGAGATGTAAAGAAGCAATTCTGTAGAGTTGAGTGGTACCCCCCCAACCCCACCCCCAAAAGATATTCCACATTCTAATCCCTGGAACCTGTGAATGTAACCTTACTTAGAAGAGGGGCCCTAGGCCAGGCACAGGGGTGCTCACCTGTAATCACAGTTACATGGGGGGCTGAGGCAGGAAGATGGCAAATCCAAGGCCTGCCTGGGAAACTTAGCGAGACCCTGTCCCAAAATAAAAAATAAAAAGGCTGGGAATGTAGCTCAATGGTAGAGCACACCTGGGTTCAATCCTAGTACTGGAAAAGTGGGCAGGGGCTTTTTTCATAAGTAAGGAAGTTAAGGATCTTTAGATGAAATCATCCTGGATTAGCCAAGAAGACTTAAATCCAATGACAAGCGCCCTTACATAAGGTCCACATAGAGACAGACAGGAAGAAGGAGGAGAAGGCTGTGTACTTGGAGAAGAGACAGGAGCAATGTCGTAGCCACAATCACGGGACAGATAGACTCAGCAGAGTTAGAACAGACTCCAAAGGATCCTGCTAGAAACTTTGGAGGGAACGCAGCCCTGCCAAGCACTAATTTCAAAGTGTGACCTCCAGAACTATGGGGGATTTTTGTTGTTTTAAACCACCAAGTTTGTGTTCATTTGCTACAGCAGCCCCATAACAAGCGGGACAGGGAAAGTTAGATTTTAGTTCACAACAGAGAAAACAATAGGTAGAAAAATTTAATTGTATGTATGATTCAAAAACAAAAACAAAAATTCTGGTTAGGTTAAGACTCCCAGAAATATCTTTCCCAGAGTCATTGCGTTTGGGACCCTGAACACCAGATGCTGGAGCCCCGGGCTCTCTAGAGCTTGTTATGCGGCCTTGGTACTGAGCCCCTCAGAGTTTCATGAGAGGCCTAGAAATGCAGCCTTGAGGAGGAAATCATGTCTTTCCCATGCTCACTGTACACAGCTCAAGTGGAATATGAGATTCGAAAATAAATGTGCACATTGTGACTCCCTGGGCCTGGGCCTGGGCCATACCCACTGCGGGGTTCAACCCTTCCTGGGTGGGTTTGGCAATGGGTGAGTCGGCAGGACTGAGGTTCCCAGTAAGGCCTAAGAGCTCTTGAGGGAAAATTCCTCCCAAGGCAGGAAGGCCACGATCTCCTGGGTCTCTCTGTGGAACGTCAGCTTTGTGTGTACTTTTCTGAGAGAGGGTTTGGGGCTTCATTCTCTTTTCAGAGGGCTCCATGGCTCCCAGAAATGTAAGAGATTATGTCCTAAGGATGCAAAGGAAGCCCGAGTGAGCTTGACCTATTAGAAAAACCTGTGGTAAGAGAGAATGTTTTAGAAAAAAAGATGTTGACTTGCTGGGGCTCCAGGGGTCCACTCTAGGGGCAAGGCAGGGTCTAGTGGGAGGAGAACATTATGAGCAAAAATGAGAAGGACACCTAAGCAGCCTTGGGTCCCTCTCAGGGGCTCACACAGCAGAGAAAGACATTTTATGCAACCACACACACACACACACACACACACACACACACACACGGCCAGCTCACTGCAAAGCTTTGGCACACAGAGCCTGCCAGAGTCACCCAAGAAATATGGCCACACCCTGAAAAATAAGCACGCTCAAGATGGCCCCAGAGACTCCCAGAAACACAAGGGTAGAACAGGAGGCTGAATGTCCTGCTTTCACCTGGAGGGGTCACCCAGTCAGCAGGATTCGGGTTTCAGTGTTGCTGTGAGCTCATTTCCACCACAGTCAGGGGCATACTTGGAAAACACACTACTGTGAAAGATGACACAGGATTTGAACCCGCCCCAAATTATACAACTATATTTATGCAGATCAGTTCACCTTAAATTGGTGACAACTTTTAATATTTAGGCCCACTTGAAAAATCCCCAGGAATACTTCTCAGATTATTGTGACCCAAATAGTAACACTAATGCTTATATCTAATATGCCCAAAATATAGTCATTTATTTCAGTAAATGACAGACGGCATATATGTAGGTAGTCCTGTAAGATTATAGCGGAACTGAAAAATCCCTATTGTTAAGGAACAGACAGGTGTGAATGGCGGGAACCAAGGTTAAGAAAATAATTCTATAAAATGGGCCCACGATGCTGACCTCCCCATGCTTTCTTTGCCAAGAAGCAATTTACCTGCAGCCCTGCCTGGCCTCAGTGGACAGGATATGTCACATTCCTCAGCAAACTACCTTTCACTGCAGGAGAAATGCAGGCCCCAAATAATGTTGATGTTGGATTTCCGGCAGGGAGGCCACCCCCTCCCCCAGGTACTTTGTGAAAAGATTACATCTCCCAGGTGCCTCAGGCCGGCCAGCAGAGCTGGCCACCCCCTCTTGACCTCCGGCAGCCTATGGGGACACGGACTCGCTCCAGGGGTCCCTCTGACCACCAGTTCGCTATTTAAGCCTGCTCTGTAATGAAACCGCCCTTGTTCTCCCTTGTTCTTCCTTTTCCCTTGTCCCTTACCTTCCCTGTCCTCCACGCCATTTTTGTCCCTTACCCTTCCACGTGGCACCACAATAAACACCCCCTTTTTCAACACTGCGTTCCTAGTATAGCTTATTGTTCTAATAGTAGATAAGAGGAATCCAAGTTACCCTGAAGGGGGAGACTTTTGTGACCAGATCCTGAAACTCTGGGAGATACGGATAGTTCCTCCTAACCATAAAATCTGTAAGAATGTATAGTTAAGAATCCACTTAGAACGGGTCAGCATGGGCTAAAATGACCTAGGGTTGCCCAGGCAGTGGGGTACTTGAAACTCTGATGTCAGTCAAAAGTCAAGAGGTAGACCTGAGCAGGACTCTCAGGAAACTTCTCTGGGATCCCCCGTAAAACTGGAGTGCTAGATAGGTAATGTTAGCGGAAATTGCAGGTAGGGACCGAGGCTCGAACTGTCGTATAGGAAAAGGAAAGGGGTTTATTGAATTACCAAAGAAACACGCGGAGGGGATGAGGACAAACCGCGGGGAACGGAGGGGAGCTGGAGCACGCGGGAACGGGAGTGGAGAGCAGGAGCAGGGAGCCGCAGGAACCAGGTGAGAGCAGGAACAAAAGGGGCGATTTCAGTCCGGGGCTGGCTTAAATAGAGTAGGGGTCATAAAACCCCCTTGGAGTGAGTCCTTGTCCTATAGGCCAGCAGAGGTCATGGGGGGAGGTAGTGGTAGTGGACAAGGGTCTTGCTGGTCAGGTTTTGGTCACGCTGAGGATCTCGGGAGCCGTAGTTTTCACAAGGCACCTGGAAAGGTGTGGCCTTCTGCCTGGGAGGTGTGGCCTTCTGCCTAGAACCAACATTCCCCCCTTTTTGATTTCTTAGGAAGTGGGGCGTCGTGTTTCGATCTGGCTGCTTCGGAGCTGAAATGGGGCAACGTGGGGTAGTTTTTGGGGGGAGGGAGGAATGTAGGCAGGCAGGTCAGGCTTGAGGGTTAAAAAAATTCCCAGGAGGCAGGCACCATAAAGATGGATCTCTGCAGGAGTGAATTGGATGAAGGTTCCTTGAAGCCATAAATCGGTGAGGGTGTCAAACCAGGCTTCTGCAGAGGTCACCGGGGGAATCAACCAACTATCCTCTTGGAGAGCATGTAGGAATTGTAGGCATCTCGAGTTTACAGGTGGCATCTTAACACTATTATGGAAACAACAAAGAAAAGAAGGTGAGAGGGATAATTGTCCGGCTGCTTGTTTCACCGGGCGGGACTTACAGCAAAAAAAAACCCAATCGAGGGAGTCAGGATGTAGCTGATCTCTCTAGAGACTGGCAATTCTGTCCCGAGGTGCAGGGAAGTCATCTCTGGTTGGAAGGTCATCTGTGGTTGTTAGCAGTTGATAATCCCTGAGGAGAAGCTGGTTAACGGTTTGGTTAGAAATTTGAGAAATATGATTTTGAAGGCATCGTATGAGGCAAGGAACTATCATCAGGACAAGACATATAGTTATAAGTGGGCCTAGGAGAGGGAGGACCCAGGGGGCCACCCCTTCCCATAGTTCCCATGAGGATCTCTGCTGCCACCGGATCTTCTTGTCCCCTAAACCTTGCACTATCTCTTTTAAGCGTTGTACATTGTGGTCAACTTTGCCTGACTGGTTGACATAATAGCAGCATTCCTCACCCAGGAAAATACAGGTACCCCCCTTTTTCTGCTGTGATGAGGTCCAAGGCTCGCCTGTTTTGGAGCACAACCTCCGCTAGTGATGAGAGTTGTTGCTGGAGGGCCTGGATGGAGTAGGCGGAGGCTTCAGCTGTGGTGGCGAGCTTATCTGTGAGGTCAGAGAGCTCCTGTTCAAAGGATTGGGCCATTACAAGTGAATGAGCCAGTCCTCCAACTGAGAGGCCTGTGGAGGCAATCGCGGTGACTAGGCTAACACCCACTAAGGCTGCCAGAGTGGCCGCTCGCTTAGGACGCCCCCCTTGAGACTGTAGGGAGAAAAGAAGGTCTTCAACTTCAGCCTCTGTATATAGAGTCAAGCCTGGAATTAAGACAACAGGATAGCAGGGACCTGGGGTTTTAGCATCAATGCATCGGAACACGTGGGTGGAGCACCAAAACAGGAGAGGGGGAGAGAGAGTTAAATCACCCGTTATGGGATGCCAGGCGCGTTCTGGGCAAGAGTCTTTGGCGGCGGCCCAACAAGAAGTAACATTAAGGAATGGGGGAATAGTCGGAAGTGGGAGAGAGAGAGAGGATTGATTGTGGCATGAGGAGGTTGGGGTGACATTGGCTCGAACTGGGACCGGGACTAATAAAGACTTGCGAAGCGGCGCACAGAGGAAACAGGTTGAAGCATTAAAGGTGGAATAGCTTGCTAATAAGGAAAGGGACAAAGAGAGAATGGAGTCCCAGGAGAAGGAGAGAGAGTCGTTTAAGTTTCGAAGATGGGTTCGAGTCTGCTGTCTGGTGGCACTAAGTTTCTCAAAAGCCCTGACAGCAGAAGAGTCTTTTATAGTTTTTTCTATAATAATTTTTCCTCGACCATGGATCCAATTGCGATTAGCAAACCCTACTGCAGCAATACGACTCTGCCAGGAAAAAGGGTCAGTAATCTTGAAAGTCACATTATGATTGTATTTCCAGGATTGGAGTTGGGATGGCATGATTCCCCAGGAGTTTGTTGTTCCCATAACAGGATGGGACCAATGATATTTACAGCTCCAGGATGGACATCCAACCCATCCATTAGGGTCATTATTGCACCAATTTTCTGTCTGGTCCTCTTTAAAACAAAGATACTTTGGTAATTTTGACATGTCAGGAAAACATCGGTGAGTACATGTGGAAACTGCATCAAAAGTAAGCAGGATGGAGGGACAATTATCAAAAGGGCAGGATGATTGATTGAGAAGGCGTGTTTTTTGCCCATCATTATCTAGTTGCCAAACCTCGAAAAAGTAACGGCATGGAGGAGCAGAGCAATAGGACACAGAACCTGCAGGGACAAATGGAAAGAGAGCCAGAGATAGAATGAAAATTTTGGAAAGGGTCATCTTAGATCAGTATTAGGAACACGAGAGAAGCGGATCTTGAGGGGATCGGTGGGGAGGGGGGAGCAGGTATACTGAGGTAGTTGTTTGTCGTCCTTTTGTAGATCCTCAGTTGGTTGAGCAGCTGGTTTTAGTCTGGAAATATGAATCCAAGAAGTCAAATTTCCTGAAGTTTCACGAAGCTTAGCAGCCGTGGGTGTGCACAGCACAACCTGGAAAGGGCCTGTCCACTTCGGGGCAAGGGAGGTTGCTCCTGTGTCCTGGGGAGGGGAGAAATATACCCAAGAACCGGGTGTCAATGGAAATGAAGTAGTGAGTCTATTCGGGTCAGGCAGAATGAAATCTTGGCACTTCCATAACTGATGTCTAATGAAGGACAAGATGGGAAGAGAAAGATCTTTGGGTAGGGGTCCCTGAGTTGGGGAAACTCCGGGTGGAAGGGCTGGTCGCCCAAACATAACCTCAAAAGGGGATAGTAAGGAGGGCTTTTTTGGGAGGACTCTGAGCCTAAAGAGGGCAAGAGGGAGTAACTTGACCCAGTCTAAGTGGAGTTCTAGGGAGAGTTTAGTTAGGACATCTTTAAGAGTCCTATTAGTCCTCTCTACTTTCCCTGAGGACTTGGGGTGATATGGGATGTGAAAATGCCAAGGGATATTAAGGGAAGTAGAAACACTCTGGGTAACCTGGGAAACAAATTCAGGCCCGTTGTCAGACTGGATGGACGTGGGCAATCCGAAACGGGGAAGGATTTCTGAGACTAGAATGGAGGCTACTGTGGAAGCCCTTTTATTGGAAGTAGGGAAGGCCTCCACCCATCCAGAGAAGGTGTCTACCAAAACCAGGAGATATTTGTGCCTCCGGGCAACTGGCATGTTGGTGAAGTCTATCTGCCAATCAGCTCCCGGAAGCTGGCCTCGAGCTTGGTGAGAGGGAAATGTCCCTGGTTTAAGGGGAGTATATGGGTTGGTGCGCTGACATGCAGTGCATGCTGAGGTGAGCTGATGGAGAAACTGTGTGTCTTCCGGAGTCAGGGTGAGGAAGGAGGTAGCGAAAGTCTTGAGGGCCTGAGGATTAGGATGGAAAAGGGAATGGAGATAGGAGAGGATTGATTGTGTGGAAGGGGATGTGGGGGTCTGGGTAGTAGGTAGGACTGGAGCCAGAAGAGAAGGAGAAGATAGTGCTGTCTCCCTTGCTGCCCTGTCAGCCTTCGTGTTTCCCTGAACTATGGGAGAGTCTCCACTTTGGTGTGAAGGACAATGGGAAATCCCTATTAACTTGGGCAGGAGAGAGACTTGCAAAAGTTTTGATATTAATTTAGAATTAGTAACTGCAGAACCTTTTGTGGTCAGCAGCCCTCGCTCTTTCCATACTGCTGAATGGGAAAGCAAAATATGGTAGACATATTTTGAGTCTGTGTAAAGGGTGAGGTTTTGATCAGCAGCTAATTCGAAGGCACGAATGACAGCTATTAATTCAGCCCGTTGGTTTGTGGTGTTGGGGGGTAGGGGTGCTGCCTCAATAACCTCTGATAGGGAAATGATAGCGTATCCAGCAAAACGTTGCCCATCTCTAAGGAAAGAGCTGCCATCTGTGAACCAAATTAAGGAAGGATCAGGAAGTGGTCCCTCTTTAATATGGGAGGGATGGGGGATTAAAGCCTCGAGTGTCTCTATACAATCATGTTCTGGGGGCTCTGGGGAGATTGGGAGAAGGGAAGCTGGGTGTAAAGAGGAGCAGGGTTGGAAAGTGATTGAGGGGTCATGCAAAAAGGAAACAAGGAGAGAAAGAACGCGACAGGGTGGGAGAGTTTGAAGGCTCTTATAGGTTAGTAAGTCTTTTAAATGATGAGGAGAGGCAACAGTAACCTGGGCACCAAAGGTCAACTTTTTTGATTCCTGCAGAAGTAGGTAAGCAGCAGCCAAAGCCCTAAGGCAGGGGGCCCATCCACGAACGGTGGGGTCAAGTTGTTTAGAGAGGTAGGCAACTGGAGCAAAGGTAGTGGCTTTGTATTGGCCTAGAACGCCAAGAGCCAAACCCTTCGTTTCATGGACATAAAGGGTAAATGGCTGAAGGAGGTCTGGGAGGTGAAGGGCTGGGGCCTGTGACAGTGCCTGCTGCAAATGTTTAAACTCGGCCTGAATGTTGTCAGGAAGGAATTTTCCCTCAATCTCCTTAGCTGCCTCGTATAGGGGCTTTGCATAAAGGGAGAAATTAGGAATCCAGGCACGGAAATATCCTGCTAGCCCTAGGAAAGAGAGAATCTCTTCCTTTGTCTTGGGGCATGGGAGCTCCTTGATGAGGGCTTTTCTGTCTACAGTAATGGCCTTTGATTGATGGGAAATCTGAACTCCTAAATATACCACCTGGGTCTGGGCAAGCTGTACCTTAGACGAGGAGACACGATACCCACGAGAAGCAAGAAAATTTAAAAGGGTGTAAGAGTCTTCACGAGCTGTGAAGAGGGAAGGACTGCAGAGGAGGAGGTCATCTACATATTGCAAGAGGGTGGAATTAGGGAATTTAAGGTCTTTGAGGTCTGCAGCCAATGTCTGACCAAAGATATGGGGGCTGTCTCGAAAACCCTGAGGGAGGACTGTCCAGGTCAACTGTTGGGAACACCGGGTATCTGGATCTGTCCAAGTAAAGGCAAAGAGGTCTTGAGATTCTGGGGCTAAGGGTACAGTGAAGAAGGCATCTTTCAGGTCAATTACTGAGAAATGGGTGGATAAGGAAGGAATTAGGGAAAGAATAGTATAAGGATTTGGGACCACGGGGTGTATAGGCCTGACAGCCTCGTTGATGAGACGAAGATCTTGGACTAGCCGATAGGACCCATTGGACTTCTGAACTGCCAATATAGGGGTGTTATAAGGAGAATGGGTGGGTCTGAGAAAGCGTTTCCGCAAAAGATCTGAGATGATGGGTTGAAGACCTCTGAGGCTCGCGGCTGGAAGTGGATATTGGGCTTTATTGGGGAAACGTTGGGGATCTTTAAGGTAGATTTGTACGGGGTCACACTGCGCGAGGGAGGGAGTCTGAGTATCCCAGACTTTGGGGTCTACTAAGTCGGCAGGGACAGGGTAATGAAAGGTTTCTGTGTCGATAGAAGGTTGGGGGGTTTCCGCCTCGATAGGGGGCTGAGGGGATCTTACATCACTAGGGGGCGATAGGGTTTCCTCATCAGCATCAGTAAGGGGTGATGGGTCAGTGGCTTTTGAAATGGTAAGAAGAAAAATGGGGGAGGAGACGGAGCAAGACGAACCAGAAAGCATGACCGAGCTAGGCAGATTGGAGAATATGATTGAGGCCTGGAATTTGACCAATATGTCCCTGCCCAATAGGGGCACAGGACATTGAGGCATTACCAGAAACTGGTGGGTGAAGGGATGGTGGTGAAGACAGCAAGACAGCATAGGAGTCTTGCGGGGGCGAATAGCATTTCCCTCTACCCCGACAATAGGGGATGGTGCTATGGTGGTGGGGCCCCAAAACTCCCTCAAGACTGAGGAGGTGGCTCCTGTATCTAGCAGGAAATTTACGGGGCGTCCATCAACGAGGAGAGTAACCCTGGGCTCCTTTAATGCGATGTCAACGGTCGGGAGAGGAGCCCCTGGGCCCCTTCAGTCTTCCGTGGCCAGTGCCAGCAGGCTGGGGTTTGTGACTGGTCCAGCCCCCCTGCGGGAGCTGGGGCAGTCAATGCCCCAATGGCCCATCTTGGAACACTTTGGGCACGGGCGCCTAGGGGGCTTGGGATTAGGGCATTCTCTAGCCCAGTGTCCCTCTTTCCCGCACCTAAAGCAAGGCCCTGGGGGTTCCTCCTGTGTGGACTTATATGCCCCTTTTCTTGAGGCCTGAGCATCAGGGCCCCTAAGGGCCTGAGCTAACATTTGAAACCTTGATCGCTCAGCCTTGTCATGTTTTAGAAACCTGCGACGTTCAGCGTCCTCTTCACGGTTATGATAGACTTTAAAAGCCGTGGCCAAAATCTCAGTCTGGGGAGTCACAGGGCCCAATTCTAATTTCCTTAACTTAGCTCGAATGTCGGGGTAGCTCTGAGACAGGAAATATGTCATAAGGACTTGACGGCCCCCCTGGGACTCAGGATCTAAGTTTGTGTATTTTTGAAGGGCCTTCGTGAGCCGATCTAAAAATTCAGAGGGGGTCTCTTCTCTCTTTTGAATAATGTCCTGTAGCTTATCAAAATTAACAGGTTTCTGAGCCGCTCGTTTCAGACCATCCACTATACACGTAAGAAACTGGTCCCTTAAGACCACGTCCCCTGGGGCGTTGTAGTCCCAACGGGGGTCCCTCTCCGGCACTGCCTCGGGACCTATAGGGAAATTAGGGTTCATTCTGTGAGTCTCATCTGCATATGCTCTGGCTTGCTCCCAGACTCGCCTACGCTCCTCAGGAAGTAAGGTATTTGACAAAATAAAGTATGTGTCATGAAAGGTAAGGCTATAGGCTTGAGTGACCCACTGGAATTCTTTTATGTACGTCGTAGGGTCAGTTGTAAAAGAACCCAAGCGAAGCTCAATTTTGGAAAGATCAGACATGGAAAACGGGACGTGGACCCTTACAATTCCCTCCGCCCCAGCGACCTCCCTTAACGGCGCGATTATCTGAGCTGCCTGTTTTCTCGAGCGCGTCATAGGAGGGCTGAACTGCGAAGACGGTAGAGTGGTAGGCGGGTCTGGGAGGGATGGTGCTGGGCCGGTTAGGGCCGGGAGTTGTACGGGAGACGCTGGGGGAGAAACGCGGGCCACGCAATGTTCTCCCGGAGCCGTTGGAGAAAGAACCGAGGAGGGGGCCAGAGCCTGAGGCACCGCGTCTGGTAAGAGACGAGTCTCAGAATCTAAGGGAGTACAGACCGGAGTTTGGGACTGAGGCAGCGCGCTCGCGCTCTGCGACGGCTGCATGGCTGGAGAGGGCGGGGGAGCCGCGGCTGCAGACTCGGAACCGAGCGGCGGCGCGGGCGCGGGCGGGGGTGGCAGCGGAAGCAACGCGGAGCTGGGAACCGGAAATTGAGAGGGCGGGGATAGCGGCGGGAGTGGCGCCGGGAATGACGTAAGCAGAGAAGGCGGGTCTACAGAGGGGGGAGGTTCTGGCAGAGCGGAAGGCGGGGGCGGGGCGAAGGATGAAGACAACGGAGGGGGAGGATCTAAGCTCGGAAGCCCGCCAATTTCAAAATCTAAAGCCTGAGCTGGGGGAGGGGAAATGCTTCGGAGCGGCCTTCCAGACTGCCGATACGGGGGAGGTGGAGCCTCTAGTCCCGGATCGAAGTCGGGGTCAGTGGAAGATGGGGGGGAATCTGGAAATCTATAAGCAAGAAAGACCGTCTCAGGATTGCACCTGGTGCACAAAGAAGGATTGGAACGGAGGAGGAAGAAGGCATCGACATATGGCAACTCCGTCCATCTCTTTGTTTGTTGACAAAAGCTGGAGAGTTCCCGTAAAAGCTGGGAATCTAGGGATCCTGATTCTGGCCACTTATTGGATAGCGGGTAAGAAGGCCAAATTTTTGTACATAGCTTTATCAATTTGGTCTTGTTAATTTGGGGTTTTAAGCCTAAACGTGCTCGATTTCTTAGGAGACAGTCGAGAGGCGTGTCGGCCTGAGTGGACAGGGAGGTTCCCATATTTCCCGATAACGGGGAGGGGCTGATAGAATACTTTGGAAGGCGTCCCTTTCAAAGTATGAATCAGCGTAAGATCCAAGCTCTCTCTCCTAGTCGTCACCAGGTGAGACGAGCCTTGGGACACCTAAGCACCTTTCGTCCCGGACGGCAGGTTTAAAGGTGTCGGGGAGCTGTGAGCTTTACTCCATGGAGACTATGGGAATGTTCCGTTCCGAACGGAAAAACGGAAGCTCAAGCCCGGAGTGCGGAGGGGAACCTTTCTTAGAAAGCCGAGAGCCGTAGAGGACAGGTGGAAATTTTTAAAGTGGGCGAATAAAGATGGGGAGGCGGGGGGGGGGGGGGGGGGGGGGGGGAGAGTTCTCGGGGTCCACCGTCGCCCTGAAGGCTTGGGTGGGGTGTGGTCCCCCCTAGAATGGCCCCCAGTGAGATTGCCGGACGATCAACGGTCAATTCTCGCCGCGCAGTGGCCAAACAGGTTTACGAACTCAGGGTGGACGGGGGGCTTACCAAATTCCAGCGACGGTGAAGGAAGACAGACGGCCAAGGAGACGCGTGGTGGACGCTCGTCTCCTTTCCCGGTCAGGGAACCAAATGTTAGCGGAAATTGCAGGTAGGGACCGAGGCTCGAACTGTCGTATAGGAAAAGGAAAGGGGTTTATTGAATTACCAAAGAAACACGCGGAGGGGATGAGGACAAACCGCGGGGAACGGAGGGGAGCTGGAGCACGCGGGGAACGGGAGTGGAGAGCAGGAGCAGGGAGCCGCAGGAACCAGGTGAGAGCAGGAACAAAAGGGGCGATTTCAGTCCGGGGCTGGCTTAAATAGAGTAGGGGTCATAAAACCCCCTTGGAGTGAGTCCTTGTCCTATAGGCCAGCAGAGGTCATGGGGGGAGGTAGTGGTAGTGGACAAGGGTCTTGCTGGTCAGGTTTTGGTCACGCTGAGGATCTCGGGAGCCGTAGTTTTCACAAGGCACCTGGAAAGGTGTGGCCTTCTGCCTGGGAGGTGTGGCCTTCTGCCTAGAACCAACAGGTAACCTGTCCCTCTCCTCTGTGAGAGGACCCACTTTCTTCCTTGGGAATGTCCCCTTTCCCTTTTCCTACCCCTTCAATAAACTTATTCCTGTTACTCTCAGTGACATGTCTGAAATCTTTCTGACTTGGTCACAAGAATTGGGGTTTGAAGAAAGGGTCTTCATGTTGCTTCAGTTTCTTGGAAGCCCCCAACTCCTTAACACTATCACCCAGAGATATTGTAGCCAACCCAACATGTAGCACAACACATCACCCACATGTTTGCTGTGTGCTGGTGTAAACACACCTACTGAACTAGCAGTTGTATCAAAGTATAGCACATATAATTATTTATAGTATGTGATACTTGGTAATGATGATAAGCAACTATGTTACTGGCTTATGTATTTATTGTACTCAATATGGTTATTTCAGAGTGCACTTCTACTGACTAAAAAGTGTTTACTCTTAACAGAATGTCATGTTCAAAGACAGTATAGCTTCATACATCTTGTATTTACTGAGTCTCTGAATTGCAGCAAGAGACCACGTTGAGTGATTAACCTATACCATGTAGGTTTGTAAAAGCGCACAGTAGGAAGTTCACACAAAGATGAAATGGACCAACAACTGACCTCTCAAAACATGTCCCCATCATTAAGCAACATGCTACATAATCTACACATGTGGTGAATACTGGAGACTGTAAGAATATCTAACCACATGTGGACATTTGCAGACTCTAGGTCAACCTCCTCAGGTGCCAAGATTGGCTGTTGAGGCCTCCTTGCCCTGGGCAGAGGCCACAGGCATCCCCATTCCAGACCAGAGCAGTTCACCCCGAGCCTTTTCACTGAGGAAGACAGGAAAACCAGATCCCTTTTTTAAACGCTTGCAAAGAAAATAAATAAATAAATAAACACAACAAACACATTATTTTTTTTTTTTATGGTCTCAACAGAGGCAGATAAAGACTAGAATATATACTTAGATAAAATGGGGTTTTGATAAAATAGAAAAAGAGCTTGGGGAGATCCCGTTTTGTTATTTGTTTAAAAAAAAAAAAAACAACTCAAACTTCAGCCCCAGTCCCTATTGAAAAAGAAGAAAATAACATCAGCACAGAGGAACTTGTTGGGAAGTGCAGTGAATGCCGGCTTCCCTCGGGCCCACTCAACCCCGTCACCATGGAGACTCCTGAAGGTTCCAGGAATGACTCACAGATCCGCTGGTAAGCCTTTGAAATGCAAGCAGCAGGGAACACAAAGGCAAACTTGGTCTGCAGCCCTTGAAGAACATGCCTGTGACTCCAGGCTGACAGTCTAGGGAGAAGGTGGCAGCCTTCAGAGAATATGTCCTTCCCTGCTTCCCGTCCTCATTATTTGGAGACACTCTGCTCCTGAGAGCAGAAGTTAAACAGCACTTTTGGCTTGGATCAGCCTCTTCCACCACTACAGGAGAAATACTGAGGTGAAGCCCAGAGGTGTGAATACTTGAAAGGGGAGGCCAGAAGCCTCCGGATTACAGGGGAGGCAGTGTTCAGAAACTCTGGGCTAGAAAAAGGCATGCAGGCACCTTGGGCCAAGGTTTTCCTTGGGCAGACAAAGTGTTCCCCTGGCTGACCACCCTTTGGTTGCATAAAAGTCACTCACATTAGGTTCCTTCTGAATTCTAGAATGTAGACTTTGTCTGAAAATGGCTTTGGTTTTATCTCCACCATAGCAAGGACCTGAAGTCAGAGAGACACAGGAAGAAGAGGAGAGTAAGGAGGGGTTCTCCATTCAGGTCAGCCCAGGCCTTGTCTCAGACTCAACAACAGCACTGAGTCTCAGATCCAAGGGAATTTTCCAGGGTTGTCTCTATAAACCCTCCTAGTTTTTGCTTTTTTGTTTTTGTTTTGGAACTGGCATTAGAATCCAATCCGGGGATGCTTTATCACTGAGCTATGGATATCCCAGATCATTTTACTTTTTATCTTGAGACAGGATCTTGCTGAACTGCAGAGGCTGGCCTCAAACTTGCCATCCTCCTGCCCCAGGCTCGGGACTCATCGCAATTACAGGCCTGTGCCACACTGCACCTGGCTCATTAACACATTTCTGAAACAGAGGAACACCAGAATTCTCTAGTCCAAAACGCATGGAAAGTACCCTCTTTCTTTTCTCCAAAGGTAGAACCCACATGAAGACGTGTTTTCTTTACTTCTCTACCCTTAATCAATACATCCTGGTGACTGCAGACCTGCCTAACCATGAAAACGAATAAGAAAGAAAGGAAGGTCTGAGCAAACGCTGCAGTCGCCTCCTCTGAACTATTTATTCTGATTTCTCGACAAGTGAGTTAATTGGATGAGCCCCTGTGACAGACATTCCTTACTAAAATTCATAGCTTTCTGCCAAAACAACATATTGTGTGCTGCTATATTTTCCTGGTTGGATCTTGGAGCTGCCCTGGGTCCTGAGCAGTTTCACGCGGGAAAGAGAAAATTGAAGGCACAGAAACCAAGGCGGCATATTTCGAGGCTCCGGGTCGCCTGGCCCCTGCCCTCTGCCCAGCACCTGTTTCTATTATTGTTGTTAGGGCTCTGTAGGGTTCGAGTTCACAGGGAGCCAGGGAGAGTGAAGAAACAGATGCCTGTTTTGAAGCATCACCAGCTGGAGCCTCCCTGCAGCCTGGGAAGGGCTCCTGCTGTTGGGCGGCTGCCTCTAGAGCAGGGCTCTTTCCCGCAGGTAGGTTCTCGCCAGGCAGCCCTGTCCCCTGTCCCTGTCCCTGTGCTCAGGGCCCATGCCAGGCACCTGGATCGCCCTGGATGCCAGAGTCGCTGCTTCCCTGTGGAGCAGGGCTGGTCCCGACAGCCCAGAGCGAAAGATGTGCCCAAGAGCGACCGCGGAGCGGAGGGCGCATGCGCGCCCGCCTGGACACCCCATCTGCAGCCCCAGCGCTGTCTGACGGGTTCCTTTTCCTTTCGACAAAATTCAACAGCTGCCTTCCCCGACACAGTGAGGTTTCCCCTCTGAAACACCGTTCTCTTCTCACCTTGGAGGACTTTTCCATTCATCGCAGCCTCCCTCCATCCGTCTGCCAGGGCCCGACATCCACCATCCCTCGGCCTCCAGGGCCCTTCTCTGATGCCCTCGGAATTAAGGAGCACAGTGCCAAGATGCCAAGGCCTTGGCTGTCCTCCTAGAACCTGGGGCTCCCCGGCATGCCCTTCTCCACTCTCTGTAGTGCGGGCTCCCCGCACCAAACAGGCGCAGAGCTTTGCCTCGGGTTGAGCTTCCTGGCGCGCAGGGAGCCATCAGCAAGCAGAGGCCAGGCCAGGGCCTCCTGCACTCCAGGGGTCAGAGCCTCTGAGTCCGCCCCACAGATGGGCCGCCAGTTCACTCCAGGGTGGGCCCCTGAGCCCTGTGGCTTCCCAAGCCTCAGGTGTCACTGTTCCCCGTTCCCAGTTGGTCTCACCTTCATGACCCAGTACGGCAGCTTCTCCACAACCTCCGCGAGCATCTAATCACAACATCACCTTTCCACAGGAGACCGCCAGGCACCACCCTCTGCAGGTCGCAGCTTATAACTGACAGCAACTCTGACCCAGGGCCCTGGGCTTTGATACCCCGACCCCTCCCACCCCTCCTGCCCCCCCCCCCCCCCCGGGGAAACACAAACCAGCCCAGATGGCTCATCTCTCCTTCTGGAACGTTCTAGAGTACAGGTTACCCAGAGGAAAGAGGTCGGAAGAAATAGTCTCCCAAATGAGAGAAGACAGCTAAGGGATGGGATTCATACTACAGGGAGTGGCTTTTTTAAAAGGAAATTGACTCCACAGGAGAACAAAGACCAAAATATTATTATTTTTTGCCTCAAGTGAGCAAAACGTCTCAACAGTTCTGCCTGAAACCATCTATCATTTCTGAACAGGGCTTGCTCCTGTCCTGTCCTGGTCCCCAGCTCACTCTGATCCAGAGGCCCCTCCCTTGCCTCTGCACTAGCCCAATTTAATTCCTGCCTGAAAACCAGCTCCTATGCACCTGCTCCTGGCTCCCAGCCGCCATGGTCTTCATTTTGCTGAACGCCTTCCTCTGTCTACACTGTTTGAGGCTAATTTAATGTCCTAGTTGGCATTTTGTCTTGAGAGAGTCCATTGGTTGTTGTGTGTGAGCTGACTCCAGAGGGAGGCACACATATCTTCCTACACTGGTCCAGGACCTGCTCTCCTCGCTGGGGACCCCAGGAGGTGGAGAGAACCTGTCCACCCTAGGTCCACCAAAGCTACTCTTCTCACTTGGTATAGCACAATCTATCTTGGTGGGAATGGGCTTCCAGGACATTTACCAGGACTTCCTTCTGTTAAGCGATTATTGAGTTTAAAATTTCCACGTGTTACGTATGATTATCCCAGTGACACTGGGCAACTGTTCATTTTCATTGATTCATTTCCATGGATTGAGAATAAATAGAAGTTTAGGGTTGGGGATATAACTCAGTGGTACAGTGCTTGCCTAGCATGTGCAGGGCCCTAGGTTCACTTTCCAGTACTGAAAAACAATTTAAGTTACAGCATAAAAGATCTAAGCTAATTTTTTTTTTTTTTTTAAATTCTAGAGCTGGGCACAGTGGCGCCCTCCTGTAATCCCAGTGGCTAGGGAGGCTGAGGCAGGAAGATAGCGAATTCAAAGCCAGCCTCAGCAAAGTTGAGGCACTAAACAACTCAGTGAAACTCTGTCTCTAAATAAAATGCAAAATAGGGCTGGAGATGTGGCTCAATGGTTGAGTGACCCTGAGTTCAATCCCTGGAATTCAAAAGAAAAAAGAAAATTCTGGGAGGGGGTGGCTGGTAAATTTTGCACTCCCTTGCTAACAGAGTTTTTAAATGCAAACTCCCTTCCCCCCTCCTTTCAAGTGCCTCAGAGTCCTGGTAGAAACTGAATGAGTTGGGAAGAATCTGACTTAGAAATAACCCTGAACAAGGTTACAAACAGGGCGGATACTTTTGGTTTGTAGACCTATTTGGTTTGGCATACCTAGTGTTTCCCATGAAAACCCTAATTTCTGCTTCTTTTGAACAAAACAGTTGATATGACAACCCAGGGCTGTCTTCCCTGGTTGGCTACAATCCCTGCTGGAGGGAGGTCAGTCTGCCTTCTTGGACAGGTTATATACGTTCCTCTTGGCCTTGGCCTCTTGAGGCAACTTAGCTACAGATGCTACTTTCCTGGCCTCTGAGGCATTTAAGTTGGTGACCTCATACAATATGCATCAGGTCAACCTTTCAAATATGCACCTTTCCATTTAGCCAAAATCTGAGCTTTGCCAAACTTCACTAGACAGCATCAGAGTAGGAGGTACAAGCTGAACAGCTTTTGCATTGAAGGTTCTGATTCCCACACTCTATTTTATCTCTCCATGAAAACATGGCAGAATCAAGTTCCCTTTCTGTTTCCCTTCTGGGGAAATCAGAAGTATTCACCAGGTGTTGAAATACAAACTTATTTCTTCGTATTGCCAACTTTGCTACACGGAGGCACATGTTGATTTCTACCTAATGAAAAATCCAGGGCGAGCTGGAGTCTGACAGATACAACCCAATCCACTGTTTACTCTGGTGCTAATCACAATCATGTTTACAGGAAAATGCCCTCATCTGCTTCCAGCAGCTCCAGCCACTCAGCCATGTGAGAGCTGTCTTCAAAGTCAATTGCCTGTCATTTTGCTGATTTATGTTGAGCAACTGCAAGGACCCCTCGAGGTATTTGTAGCTAGCTTGATGATTCCCAGCTTATAAAGTGGCATTGGGCAGAGTATTTCAGTTCAAATTCCCATCAAGACAGAATTTAAATCCCCAGCCCTGCTGCTCGTGTTTGCAATGTGAGCACTTTAGATAAGCAGAAACCATCAAACCCTAAATGCTGGGGGAAATATAACCTGGATTTCTACAAATGGAGCCTGAGCCCAAATCTTCTTTCAGACCTTGGATACGAAAGTGATTCTAACAGTCTTTAAAATAGTGATCACATATGCTTTTTCCCAAGAAATATGCACTACTGAGGCAGGGCAGAGACGATCAGATAAGAAGGAAGGAACCGGGAAACGCATTTTCCTGACCGCCTGCCTGGATTCTTACATTTCAAACCAGCAGAATCTAATTTCTTTGGAATTGCTTTGCCCTCGAACAGAAATTTTCTCTTTAAAATGAAAATATTACTGAGAAGAGTGACGTATTAAATTACTAACCCATTAGCTTCTGGTTTAGCTTCAATTTTAAATGGAGTACAGCCTTCTTTCCAATGCCAATTTCCTCTGAACTCTTCCCCCACATGCACTGAAAATGCTGGAAGCTTCCAGATCTCCAGGAGCTAGCTGGCCCTCATCTATTGATGTTGAAAGGTTGGATGGCAGGTTCTTTCTGAGAATCACCTGCACCCAACACTTGTTCCATGCACTGTCCCAGCAAGTCCTGAACCATGGAGAGGTGAAAATTGATGACATATTTTTTAGGTTCTCCCTTAGAGCAGTTGGGAGTCAAACCAATGATACAAGGATTGCCCAGCTCTTGCATTTTCTGTATCTCTGCATTTCTTGTTCACTTGGTGTCTCAGATAATATATTCATACAATGCTAGGGCTTCATTTCGAGGTCTAATTCAGCTTCTTCAGGTGAAGAAACCAAGATACCCTGACTCCCCTACAGTCAGAAGAGACTGAGAATCTTAAGAACCCAGACATGTGCAAGACTGACTCATCCAAATTAAGGCAGAATCCAAAAGGAGTTCCATTGACTCATCTTCCCATCATCTCTCTCCAGCTCTTGCTTAGAGAAAGCATGTGTTTCTTCGTTTTAGAAAAGAGACTGCTCAGATGCACCATCTCTTTACATTTGTTAATTCCTCTCTTTGTATGCCAGCTGTCTTTTTCCGTGTTTCTGTCACCTGCCCTATTTGGCCATCTCCAAACTGGCTCGTGTCTTTGTGCCACGCAGTGGGCTTTTCTGCAGCTCCACTTCATGATCAGGGCCAGTTGTGCCCCCTCTCCTGCTGCTGCTGCTGCTGCTTCCTCAGCCTGGAAACCTGGGTTCCCGGCTCACTCGCGGTGCCGCCGAGCGCCACTGGGTGGCAGTGTTTCAGAGCATTCCCGGGCCCTGCAACGTGGCTTTCGGGCTGGGCGGCTGATTGCTCATCTTTTACAGCACAAATAGGACTGTGTGAACAGGCAGAGCACAGATTTGCTGTCGCACTTGGGAAAGGATGAGTATTAGATATTATGGTAACTAGGGACCGAGGTCTGCGTACTGTGTCCTTTTAGAGCTTGCTCTATCCACAAGGCTGACATCTGCCATCATTTTAACAAAGGAATCACAAATCTGAAGGCTGTTTGGGAGGTGCCCTGGAAAAGAATGGACATAACCCTCTGCCCTCCTCGTCTTGATTTTTCAACCCACCATTGGGCTCTGATTCATCCATAAAAACAACAAGCAGAAGGGAAAAAGGCAATCCCCATGAGCATTATGTGTTTGCTGGACGGGATAGTAATGGCTAATCCTTCTAATGGCTTTGGTCACTGCAGGATATTAGCTATTAGGAGGGTCTGTTTTAAGGGGGGTGGTGGGGGAAGGTAGGCCATCTGCTGATTACAGCATGTACTAGGAATGGAAAGAACATTTAAAGAGACACAGTCCGTCGATTTGGATGCAAATAATTAGTTTGCCGTTTAAAAGGTATATCCGGGGCTTGATTTTCAGTATCTGAATTGTATGCATAGTTCAGACTCTCAATGTGATGCCTCAGATTGGAGCTGATCCCAGGGAACTATTTGGTTCAGCCCTTGTGCTTTTTGTAAAGGATTTCTCAGGGGACGAAAGGAAATGCGGCCTGAAATGCTTCAACATTTACAACAGGAGTTGGAGCCTGTGGAAGTCAAGCCAAATGTTTTTATTATAAACAGGGCAGCCCAGGACCAAACCGTGAAGAACACATTTAATTGCCAAGCCTCCGGCCCACACCCAACCTCTGCACAGGAAACAGTCCCCTCCATCTCCCTGGTGGCCCGCTCCCCTCTTGGGGTTCTCCTCCATTTTTCCCGTTGTGCTTTACCTTCCCTTCCAGGCCTGACAGTGAGCTAAAGAAAGAAGAATCCTCCCAAGTATCACGGAATAACAGGAAATGAATTAGACTCTCAATTCAGGAAAACTAGGCACAGGCTGACCCCACCTCCCAGATGGCTTCAGCCTAGACTAGAAGTGAGCAGAGTCCTGGCCTCCCCACCTAGCCAGGCCCTGGCTCAAAAGTGGGCCACTGTTGCCGCCTCGGGGATTTTATACTCCAGCTCATGAGAAGGGAGAGTGTGAGGATTTATTTGGTATCAGGTGCATCCTGTCTTCACACAAAATATCAAACACTTGGCCCCTGAACTGAGAGAACATAACTCTCTTGAGGAGAGAGTTCCTGAATGTTGAGAAGTTGATATTGAATATTGGTGGTAGATGATGCAGGTGTTCCGAGAAGGAGGTGATACTGCCGTTTACCAGTGACGAGTTCTGCTCCCCCAAATGTTGAAGTTTGAACATTAGAGGAGCACGCCGAGGCAAGCATATAAATCAGGGTTTATTTAAAAGGGTTAACATAGACTTCTCCCAGGTGGGAGAAGGGGGCCATTGCTGGTATCCTGGTATCTCAAGAAGAGACGCAGGTCTGCCTTTCTATATGTCCCAGACTTCCTTTGTTCTCCTGCTCTCTTCCCTTTATCTCTCTCCTTCCTGCGTAGGTGACCAGGCCCAGTGGGATGGCCAAAAGGTGAGAAGCAGATGGGCTGAAGGGGGAAGGGCAGGATGGAGCAGCCCTGGACACATGAATTAACAATCTTATAGCTCCCTGTAGGGAGGGGCAATTCCTGGGACAGGTTACTTTGGCAACAAGTTGGGGCAGGGGCAGGTTCTTGATAAGGGTGGAGGAAGGGCTCTGAAGGAATTAAGATTCTAATCCCTCAGAAACAAGTCTCCGACTTCCTGGGACTCACTCAAAATTGGCTTTCTTGATCCCTCCTGACTCTATTTACCTGTCTATACTGACTGCCTGTCTAATTCTGGCTTCAGAGGCTATTGCCCATGAAGGTGAAGTCATGAAAGTCATCACGGGAGAGGTGAACCTCCAGTCAGACCCGGGAGTAGGAGGAGGTTGAACCCACAGAGGGACTGAAGGAGGGTGCACCTAGGAGGAGACCCTGTGTTAACGAGGTGTAGAGAACAGAACCTGTGGGAACACACAGACAGTCCATCTGGTTGG
Source organism: Tamias sibiricus (assembly GCA_025594165.1). Lineage (NCBI taxonomy): Eukaryota > Metazoa > Chordata > Mammalia > Rodentia > Sciuridae > Tamias > Tamias sibiricus. Next base: position 69,942,538 of record CM046663.1, read on the forward strand.
ATTTGGAGGGTCTGAGAATCACAGTATAAGAAAAGGTAGGAGAATAGATACAGATCTGCTATGGCATCCGGGTAGTTGGCTTTTTAGGTTGCAAGCAATAGAGCCACTTGACGTACCTTAAGTGAAGGGGGTTGAATCTACTAAGACAGTGAGGGGTGAGGCGGCGAGAGAACAGAGCCCTGCCTCTCTAGGAAAAGCTGGGACAGGCACATCACCAAGCTCTAGAGACAGGCATGCACAGTGTGAGAACCGAGGGCATTAAAATACAGTTACTGATAGAGACGTTAAGGTCTAGTGAAGCCAACAGATCAGGCGGAGACTGCCACTGGGATGGTGGTTTGTTACTCTCAGCTCCCCAGGAAGACAGGGGGTGGATGCTATGCCATGGATGCCTTCTCTCCAGGGTGAGAGGAGGGTGGGGAGCTGAGGGCATGAGCCTAGGGCACCTGTGGGAAGGGATGCAGGCTAACAGGCCCAAGGTTTGTAGGTCCGATACTTTCCATGGGAGCTGGAGTGCAGTGACTGCACCTCCTTTGAATCTGGCCTGGGGATGATTAGGGCAGGCCCACAGCGGTCCTGAGTGTGGTAGGGGTAGGGACCCGGATTTGTTGGTTTGCATCTGAAAGGCATGCCTGGGTGGGGGTGGGGAAGGCAAGCCATGTGCCAGCTCTAAGACTGGACCACCTTGGGACGGGCGGTCCCCCTCAGGTCAGCGAGGCCCCGGATCTCAAAGCATCAGAAAGTAAGAAGACATGGTTGACACTGTGGAGATCCTTCAGGACACAGCCATCTTGTTATCCCCATGGCTGCCACTCCAGTGCTCCAGATTGGGTGACTCGGCCTCAGCCCCTCCCTGACTGTCCTCGGCTGCTCCCATCTGCAGAGAGACTCCCAGGAGAGGATCAGGTTGATGCTGTGGCTTCGTCTGCCCTGGCTGTTCCTCCTGGCAGCTCTTTGTGTCAGGCCCCATGCATCAGATGCCCCTCCTGGTCTGATCCATTTAATACCGAGGCCCAGGGCTTGGCAAGCCAGGCTCAGAGCCCCCTGGTGGGGAGGTCTGGGCGGGGAGACCCTTCTGAGGATCCGAGAAGAAGGAAACACAACCCACTGGCACGTCACGTGGCCTTTCCCACACAGAGCTTTTGGAAGCCAGGCAGTGAGTCTGGATTACAGCCGTAGATGTGCCCAAGGGTTCCAAACAGAGCAGTGACACCAAAAATGACATTTTTATATAGAAGATTAACCTGGCAATAATTTGAGGGGTGCATTGGAAAGGAAGATCCTAGAAATGGGAAGACTCATCGGGATCTGATAGCAGGTCCTCAGGGTCCTGGCACCTGGAGTGAACGTGGCCATGGATTGGAGAAGAGGGGGCTCCTTCCCAGAGACAGGCCAAAGGGAGCATTGACAGCGTTAGCAACTGACTGAACAAGGAGGAGGACCCCACTGAGGTTGCAGGCCTGGGGATGGGCAGGAAGGGGCCTCCCTGACAGAAACAGCCAAGCATGGGAGGGGACAGACACCAGAGTATCAATCAGGCGGTGGGCGTTGACAGTCCCCAACCCTTGCTGGGCAGGAAACACTGGCTGCGGGCACGAGACCCACCTCTGTCCAACTATGAGCTTTAAAGGATGGCAAACCTAACTCTCTGTTCCTCTGCTGAAGGGCACCTGGGTTGGTCCCAGAGCGTGGCTATTGTGAATCGAGCTGTTGTAAACACTGATGTGGCTGCGTCACTGTAGTGTGCTGATTCAAGTCCTTTAGATGTGAACCTAGGAGGGGATGTTTCTCAGCCATGAGGAAGAATGGAACTATGGCATTTTCCAGTAAATGGATGGAACTGGAGGCTATCATGCCACGTGAAACGAGCCAGTCTCAAAAGACCAAAGGCTGAATGTTCTCTTTGATATGGGGATGGTGATCCACAACAAGAGAGGGCAAGGAGGGGAAGAATACAAGTTCATTGGATTAGACAAATGGAAATGAAGGGAAAGAAGATGGGGTGGGAATAGGAAAGACAGTAGAAGGAATCAGACATGAATTTCCTATCCTTATATATGAATCTGTGACCAATGTAACTCCACACAACGTACAACCACAAGAACGAGGTCCTAATCAGAGTCAGTCATACTCCGTGTATGTATAATATGTCAAAGTCCATTCTACTGTCATGTAAATCTAAAAAGAACAAATAAAAAGGGGGGAAACCATAACTCTCATGCAAATATACACTGAGCTCCTGACACAGACTTGCTCCACTGACTGACGAGAGGCCAGCAGGATGGAAAGCCCAGCTCAGAGAGGGCCGTGGGACAGGCACTTGTATGCCCTCTCGGGGAAGGAATGTTGACATAAGTTTGCTAAGCTAGATAGGAAAAAAGACTTACTGTCCTACAGGGCTATAAAATTGTACCCTTTTAGGCTATTTTTCTATTGGGCAGAAATGTTTGCATCACTAATAGACAAAAAAATCATTTGCAACTTAACAGTCTTCTATAAGTTAATGTCTAACTCTACACTGTTTGGTTCTTACTCAACAGTTAATTGTAGGCCAAAGCAGGCACAGTCCCCTAGAAAGCTAGGTCATTGGGGGCTGGGGATATAGCTCAGTTGGTAGAGTGCTTGCCTTGCATGTGTAAGCCCCTGGGTTCAATCTGCAGCACTGCCAAAAAAAAAAAAAAAAAAAAAAGAAAGAAAGAAAGAAAGAAAGCTAGGTCATCTTGCATGGGCCTCTTAGACAATGCTCCAGAATGATACTGAAAGGCCATGCAGTCATCCTTTTGCTTTATTCCTAAGTTTTGGTTGATTTCTAACTTCTCCATCCTGAGAGGTTAGATCTCAATTCAAGCCAAAATAAACCTTCCCACTTTATAATTTGATTATCTCACATATTTTGTTACAGTAACGCAAAACTGACTAACATAGCACACTTGGAAGAGAGGAAGGTACAACATGGGCCCAACACATTTTAACAAGCTAATTCTCATAAGAATCAGTCCAGACTCCGAGGAAGGCATCAGTCCTTCTTAAAGGCCATACCTCCCACCACTGCTACATTGACAACCAAATTTCAACACGAGTTTGGGGAGTGACCAACCGCATCCAAACTATGAAGCACCAGCTTCTTTTGGCCTCCCTGAAAGATTCATTCCATTCATTTGCTTTGACAAAACCAGGTATTTCACCTTCACAGCAATTACGTCAGTCAATTCCTGTTTTAATGGTAAGGAAGGCTTTATTTAGGATTATTGCAAAAGGAGTAGAGATTGTTATGATAGGGGAGAGTGAGCCCCCTCCACAAACAACAGGATAAGTGGAGATTTCCGGCCAACGAGCAGGGATAAGGGGAGAGCAGGTGGAGAAAGGCGAAGAGGAGACCTGGAGAGCGGGAGGCTCCCTGCTAAGCCAGTGGAGCCACATTCTCCCCAGTGGCGGACGGGGGCAGTCAGGGAGTGGGGGGGATGAAGAGTGTGACCAGTTAGGAAGGGCGGTCATATTGATAAACAGCCTAACTCCATCTTAAGGCCGGGAGCCATCCTGTCAAAAAGTTATGAAAAGCCCACTTCAGTTTTCTATGAAATGCTAGGATTCCTATTTGGCCTGAGCTTATTTTGATGTTTTAAAATTGTTTGGCATTCATGCCCCAGCCTTGAGCTCACTCAGGCCTGGCTTTCCTTGACCAGATAACAACTCACTCTCTCTCTCTCTAAAACTAACGGTGCCTCATAAACTTTTGGTGTGGAGTTTGACAATTACTCCCTCCCTTGGAATGCCATGCCATGTAGATTATTAGTTTGCTACGTGCTCTTGAATTGCATATGTCTGACCTTGTTAGCTGTAAGTTCCCAAGATTTTTTGTAACTCTTTGAACTATAAAAACCTTGTCCTGCCGGGCGTGGTGGCGCACGCCTGTAATCCCAGCACTTTGGGAGGCTGAGGCAGGAGGATCGCGAGTTCAAAGCCAGCCTCAGCAATAACGAGGCACTTAGCAACTCAGTGAGACCCTGTCTCTAATAAAATACAAAAAAGGGCTGGGGATGTGGCCCAGTGGTCGAGTGCCCCTGAGTTCAATCCCCGGTACCACAAAAAAAAAAAAAAAAAAAAAAAAAAAAAAAACCTTGTCCTCCCTGAGAGCGCGGCTGACCTCGAGCCCAGTGTTTGGGAGGGGCAGCCACTGGCCAGGTCTCTTTGTGTGCATGCAATATAAGCTTGCTTTAATTTAAAATTGAAGTTGGTGGTCTTTTCTTTGCGTCTTAGATCAATACATAGATCAAGGGAGGGGGAACTCTTACCAAACTAACTTAGCAGGATTATAGCAGAGAGTGGGTGGTGCAGGCCCAGCAAGGGCAGAACAGGAACCAAGCTCAGAGCCTAAGTTCAAGGCCTTGCTGAGAAGAGAGCTCAGAGGAACCCGACTAAAGTTTGGCCTACGACAGTTTTTGTCAGTGAGCGCTGCTCTCATTCTTACGTAGTTGTGTGGCTATGTAATTCTGTCTGTCTTCCTTTCTACACCGTGAGCTCCTTGATCACGGGGACCTTTTGCCTCTGCTTACCATGTGCTATGATTTGGACATGGTTTCATGTGCTGGAAGATTGGCATATTATGGGATACCAGTATAGGATGTTAAAAGACGGTGGAGCCTTTAGAGTTGGGGCCTAGTAGAAGGGGGACACCGCCTCAGCAGAATTAATGCTTGTCTTACAGGAGTAGGTTAGATCTCCAGGAAATGGATTGGTTACTGTAAGAACAGACTGTTACACTTCAACTTTCTCTTCTTGCCCTCTTACTTCCACTCTCACTCTTGCTCATGTTTCTACCATGTGATCACCAGATGTGGTTGCTGAACCTTGAACTTTCAGCTTCCAAAACTATGATCTAAATAAACCTGTTTGCTTTATAAAGTACCAGTTTCAGTTATTTTGTTATAGCAACAACAACAACAACAACAAAAATCAATTAAGACCCCATGACATCCCAGCACCTATGCTGGACTTGAGGCATCAAAGTGTTCCATAAATGTTTACTGATTAAATGAATGAAGGAACACCCTATGCACCAAGCTAAGGGAATGCCCTAGAAGATAGGAATCAGAACACATGCTGTAACTAATTCCTTGCCTGGCTGTTGTTGTTCCCCTTCTTCTTTGTTTCTATTTGCTAAATTGCACCTTTGCTCATTTGGCTGCCTGTCTGGGAATTCAGTGTGTGTGTGTGGGGGGGGGGTGACTCAGCAGCTCAACCACCACACAGAGCACTGTCCCAGGAAGGGATGTGCAGAAGCTGCTGGCCTCTTCTCCCCCAGGGGGAGGCTGTCTGGTTTGTACAGGCCGCCCCCTGCCTGAGTTGTCCCTGTTCTCCAGGAGTTTGGGACTCCCCCACCAGCCAGAAGCTAGAGGAGACCCAGGAGGACACGATGGCCATCTCATGGACTCTATGCGGTTTGGGGGTGGAGAAGGCCTGTTGAAATCTGAGGACTCCTCTTCTTAAGGAAACGACCTCTTTAAAACCCAAAGATGGAGAGAGGGCGGTTGTGCTCCCCTGTCTGGACGCCTTCACGTCCCTGTCCCCTTTGTGGCGCTCCTGCCAGCCCGACCACCTCCTTGGACTCGTGGGCCTCCTTTGCTTGCTCTTGTGTTCCTTCCTGGGTTCTGCTTCCTACGGGTCAGGGGCCTGTGCTAAGGGCTCAGAACTCCTCTCTGCACACTCACTCCTGTGATTCCCTCTGTGGGTGGCCTGGCCTAGACAGCCCGAGGTCTGCGTGCAGCCCGGCCCCTCCCCAGGCACCAACCTTGCATATCGCACTAGGCAGCTTCTAAGATGAGCCCCCCAGTCGGGCACCGTGGCACACGCCCGTAACCCCAGTGGCTTGGCAGGTTGAGACAGGAGGATCATGAGTTCAAAGGCAGCCTCAGCAATTTAGCAAGGCTTTAAGCAACTTGGGGAGACCCTGTCTCTAAATAGAAGGCTGGGGATGTGGCTCGGTGGTTAAGCACCCCTGGGTTCAATCCCCAGAACCAAAAACTAAAAGAAAAAGAAAAAAGAGTCCTCAGGTCGCCCCTGCCTGGTGCTCAGATATTCATGCAGCTTCTCCAGCGGGGGCTGGATTGCCTCGGGGATGAGGCCTCTCCCTCTGGCTTGTTCACTCTGATGGAGGCCAGCGTTGTGAGCTGCCCCATGGAGAGGCCCACAAGGCAGGGAACTGAGGACAGGCCCCAGCCAACAGCTCGTGAGGACTCGGCCTTGGGCCGGCTGCCTAGGAGCAGCACAAGCCAGGCGCCCGCGGCTGCGCACAGGAGCTCAGAGACAGCTCCTTCCCAGTAGAACCTTCGGATAAGACCACGGCTCCAAAGGGCAGCCTGCTGAGGGGCCCTGAGCCCCTGAGGCCGTTCAAGCTAAGCCCTGAGCAGATAAGCTGTGAGCCGAGCGTCAGGCTTGCTCCTGGGAAGGGACCTGAGGTCAGACCCACCAGGCTTCCCCCAGACTCCTGACCTGTAGACTATGGGGTACTAAAATACGCTGTTTAAGCCACGACATTTATGGGTGACTTATCACACACCAATAGGTCGTTGGTGATACTTCCGACTACCTGCTCTACATGGCTGGCTAAAGGACACCTTGTATTTAACACTGCTAACCAACGCTCCATTCCCTGTTGTAAGGCCCAAGGGAAGAGAGAAAAGAAACACAGACACAGGTGGGATCACTATGCTCAGGGAGTGCTGAGGGAAATGCTGCAGACCCACCTGGTGGCAGATCTCAGAGGAGGAAATAGCTCATGTTGGGAGTCGGAAAACAAAATCAGGCCTGGGTGCCAGCATGGGCACCCCAACCTGGGGGAAAGCTGGGTCAAACTTCCTGCCGATCATCTGGCTTCATCATGTGGACTGGTTTCTATGGGTAACTGTGAGGGTCCCTGCACAGACGCTGTCTACTGGGTGCGCAGACAGGCTGAGCTGAGAAGGGAAGGAGGAGGTGGCCTCCATGACAGAGGGTCACAGAAACAGCACCAGGTGCACATTTCAACCTTTAGAAAAAATAAACCACCTACCGTTCAGTCACCTGTTTAAACACTTCTTTGATGCAAATGTGACTGAACACTCACAAAAGTAAGGAATGCTTCCAGCTCCTGCTTAGGTGAACGATTCTGGAATTCACTCTGGGGAGCCCTCAATAAAAATGGCAAAAGTGGCCGGGTGCAGTTGTGCACGCCTGTAATCCCAGCACTTGGGAGGCTGAGGGAGGAGGATCATGAGTTTAAAGCCAGCCTCGGCAATAGCTAAGGCACTTAGCAACTCAGTGAGACCCTGTCTCTAAATAAAAATACAAAAAAGGGCTGGAGATGTGGCCTAATGGTCGAGTGCCCCTGAGTTCAATCCCTGGTACCAAAAAATAAAAATTTTTAAAAAGGCAAAATTTTAGCTCGTCCCCAGCACACCTCCATTCCAGGCAGACTCTGGGGAGAGTCCCAAATCTGAAAACTAGGATGCAACCTCCTTCTGCATGTTTTTTGTTTTCCTAACACTTTGTAATGAGATCACGTTTTGTAAAGTGAAGTATGTGCCTTCACTCCATTAGCTCACTGGAGCCAAACGCGACCAGTGAAAGGACTAGAAACCATGGCCACTTTCAGCGGAAACTGAAGCTCAGCAAGGTGAGGGCCTGCCCAAGGTCACCTGGCTGGTTTATTCTGGAATTCACACTGAAATCAGGACCCTGGCAGCTAAGCCAGGTGTTCACTTGTTCTTTTGCAATGGAGGCCCCAGGTTGACTTGAGCTGCGTCCACCCCAGGTTTCAACCAACATGACAGAGATCAAGACCATCCACAACCATGTTTATGAGACCTCTCAGCCTTGAAGAACCTCGACATGCGGGTCCCACTTGTGTGGGTCAGAGGGAAGCGAACTCCCCTGCAGGACCTCGGGGTGGACGGCAGGCTTGTCCCCAGGGCCAGCCTTTCAGGGGCCTGAAAGACGTGCACACAGAGAGTGGAGCCCCACAGGGGATGAGCACAAGGGGCAGGAGGAAATTCCCCTGTTGTCGAGCAGAGGTCTGGGCAGCCTGGGCAGCCAGAGTTCCAGGGTCAGGTGCAGCACTGGTGATGGGAGGGAGGCGGCCCTGGAGGTTGTGGTGCTGTGTTCACAGACACCTCAGCCACGCCTGGAGGCTGACTGTGGACCTCACACGCTCGCCAGGACAACGAGATGAGGCTGTTTGCCTCACCGAGTAAGCATCCCGTGGTCCACAGACCTTTGTGAGAATGGATGAGTTCCATGGGGGCCAGGAGGGGGCAAGACAACCAAAGATGCTGAGTTTGGGGTCCAGTTTGCTGCACAGGGAAGGGGGTCAGCATCCACAGGAAGGCAGAGGGGGAACCAAGAGAAAACCTTCCTAGGTTTCCATAAACTCCGCAAGGACTTTAGACACCCAAGCTGTAGAACTGGAGATTTGAGGCGACCCTATTTTAAAATCCAAGGAGGTACCCAAGGACCCTGATTATAAAAGGAAGGCCTGGAGGGTTCCAGGACTTGTCCAGGTAATCAAATTCCCAATCCAGGGTCCTTTTTATCTGTCACAATCTTCCAAGTTACACCAGATCACTCAACTCTGAGAACTCCCTGCTGTCTGGAGGTGACAGCCTGACATTCATGTGACAGACACCCAGCTCTCCCCACCCCCTTCTGCCTCCACTGGCTTTCTTCTAAATGCCAGTTTCCACCTGTCCTGCAGATGTTTACTGAGTCTAAAGGAATCTTCATTTTCTAAAGGTTTGCTCTCATAATACGTGAAATGACAGGTCTTTGCAAGTCCATCCCTGGTTTATTGATTCTGGCAGCACGCTCCAGGGGGCATGGGAGTGAGCGCAGACTTCCTGTGTGGAGACCACCCAGGAGCTGCAGCGAGGTTCTCTGGCTGTGCCTTCCTACAAGGCACCGGGGACTTCACTGTTAAGGGCAGCAGGCTGCTCATTCATTTGCTGGCAGCTAATCCAACAGCTGAGATCTGAGCTGAAGATCTACAACGGCTGGAGGTCGCAAGGCTGTTGGTCCCTGTTCAACGCCCCCCTAAGTCCCCTAAGCGATGGAGGATGGAGAGCAACTCTAATCACGGTGCAAAGTGGAACCATACACAGCTGCCCTGATTGACTTCCTTCCACACAGGTTCAGGAAGGGGACCATGTGCCAAGCACTGAGCTGTGTGCTTGGAGTTCACTAGTGAGCGAGATCATCATCACACAGCCCCACCCTCTGGACAGAAATGGGGGAAGACGGACCAATAAACACTTAGACTGCAGTGTCCAGTCAAACCTGGTCATGAACCCAAAAGACACAATCCCAAACGGAATAATCCCAAATGTTGAAATCCTAAAAATCAATTCCCACTGGGATGGGGAGCTCTGTAAGAGGGGTGGAGAGCTGAATTTTGGAGGAGGGATTAGTGCACCTTCCGTTGGACACGGGATAATTGCTTCTTGAAATTGAACAAATACCTAGCAACCCAGAAAGCATTATTTTGGGGGTGTTTGCAAGGGCGTTTCCAGAGGGGGATTAGTTTGTAAATCTGAGCAGGCCAGGTGGGGAAGGTCTGCCACATGGAAAAGAAATGTGAACATGTTCTCTGAGGGGAGCCATTCCCTGAAAGAAAAAAATAGTAATGCAAGCCTTCAGAATATAATTAATGACTGCAAAAGCCAGCCTATGGCCTCCTGAATGGACCCCCTCCATGCAACTGCCCATCATCTATCCTGCAATACACTTTTTCATATGTCAAGCTTTCTGTTTTTGTTTTGGGGGGAAATATTCTGCTTTGTTCCTTTTTCTCTTTCTTTTTCTTTCTTTCTTTTTTTTTTTTTAGTGTTTTTTCCATGAATTATAAAGTTGTCGGTATCATTTTTTTCACAATTTGCTGTTATATATAAAAATATTAATATCTTTGCATCATTTCAAATACTGGCAATATAAATTGCATGAAGACTTTTAGAGAGTTCTAAGCATTTTTGTGAAAGTGCACTACCACAATGTCACCTTTATGAGTAAGCACAGTGCATGGATATGAAAATGTTGGATTGTCCTCAGTAAAGCAGGGGATGCCCTTTATATGCACACGCATTTGTGAAGATTAAAATTCTGGAGGTCTTGGCTCTTTGGACAACTCCACATATAATGGTGGCCCATCCTTGCTAGGGACCGATCTCATCAAAAATGTCAAGTTGCTTAACGTGGGACTTTATATGACCACAGTTATAAAGCTGAGACACACAATTACCACCCTAATGTTGTGGGTCTGTGTATGTCAGTTTTTGACCTATTTATTTCTGAATGCATTTCATCTGCCCGTACCTGTATATACCCATGTGACTATTGTTAGAATGCCTGTGCTTGCAAAAAATGTATCGTTATTATTGCCTATTTTATTGTGTAAAGTGGCCTATGAAGTGCCCTGTTGGGTTTTTACAGGTTTCTCAAATAAATTCCCTCTTAAAAATCTAAATAAGTGTCTTTTAAATATCTTTCAATTATTCTTTCCAGAGAGTATGTATTTGGGGATTTTGATCTTTTGGGATTTCAAAATTCAGGATCATGATGCTTAGGATTGCAGATTGCGGCTCAAACCCAGAAAAATCCCAATGCATGTTCTCTTGGGAAACTTTATGCTGAGATCCTGCCTGAGTGTGTGTGTGTGTGTGTGTGTGTGTGTGTGTGTGCGTGCTTCAAATGAGACATGAATTAAAAAGGAAGAGGAAGCTGATTATCCAAAGTGAGATGATCAAAAATAAACACGATCATGATGCGGCTAGGGAGGCCACATCATTAACTGGAAATATTCAGAACTGGCAGTTAGGGACACCTGGAGGCAGCATTCGCCACCAAGATGACAGAAAGATGCTGGGCATTCACTTGGGGCTACGCCTTTAGGAGGGAGACGGGGAATGTTCTCCCTCCGGAGGTCAAAGGTCTGCCCTGGTGACGGATCCCTGCTCAGGACCAGGATCTGGAGAAACCAGAGAGGTCTCAGGGCGCCCTGCACACTCAGGGACTCAGGCTCAACCTGGGCATTGAACCCAGAGGTGGAACAAAGAAGCAAAAGCAAGGAGAGCAGAGAGCACGCTGGGTGTGCGAGAGCAGGCGCTGAGCCCGCGACCCAGCTGCGCTGGCCGTTGGCACCCACACCCAGTCTGTGCTGCAGACTGCCACGTTCTGCTTCGAGACAGGACCCTGAACACCTGCCATAGACCCGGGTCAGGGAGGAGGACGTGAGCGAACAAAACAGTTGACAAAGAAACCGCTGAATCTCTAGTGAGCTCCCTAGCCACAGGTTTTGTTGTTGTTTTGAGGTGCTTTTTTTTTTTTTTTTTTTTTTTTTTTGAGTGACCTTGACCAAGCACTTTCTCAACAACAAGAACAAAACTCAAATACTAATGTATTTGATGAATATGTATTAAGTGTCCGTGATGTACCAGACACTCTTTTAGGAGGAGCAGACAATACAGCGGTGAACAACAACGGAAAAAAAAAAAAAAAAAAGATTGTGTGACCTCTTGAAGTTTACTTTCTAGCTAGGAAAGACTGGCCAAAAAGAAAAATAAAAAAAGTTGTCAATGTGTGATGTTAGAAAGCTGTACGTTCTACTGATAAAATAAAACAGGAAATGGAATGGAGAGTGTCACTAGGGGGTGGTGGAGTGTGATTTTATGAACAGAAGTCAAGTGACCCTTTGCCGAGAAGGTGAAACTGGAGCCACTACCTGGGCGAAGGGAGCCAATTGAGTATCTGGAGAAAGAATGTCCCAGAGAGAGAGAGAAACAGGATGTGCAAAGGCCCTGAGGTAGAGCTTACATGATGTCTTGAGGTGCAGGAAGGCCAATGAAGGTGAGTGGGTTTAGCAAGGGGAAAGAGACAAGGGGGGAGGTGGGTGTGCAGACCACATGAGTTCTGGGTGGTCCATGCCAGTCTCGGACTGGCAACATAAGCATCATTTAAGAGCTTGGTTGAAATTCAGAATCTTAGGTTCCACTCCTGAGGCACCAATGCAGAGCTACATCTTCCCAAGATCGTGGGAAGTTTACAAAGTGCTGATGGAAGTCCTGAGAGGCCCTCAGTGAGGGCTCTGCTGTTGGCTTTGAGCAGCAAGGTGGGATACCCATGGAGACCTCAAATGCTGGAGGAGCAGGACCTGAGGAACCCCCACCTGGCGAGAGGAGAATACGCTGAACGGGAGTGAGAGCGAACACTGGGAGCCAGCTAGAGGCCTGTCACTTGGCAGCAGATGGCAACCTAGATTTAGAGGAGGTGGTGAGAAGCAAGGACGTCTGGATGTGTTTGAGGGTAAGATTGACGGGACCTGCTGATGGGCTGGGGCTGTGTGAGGGGAAGAGAAGACTCGAGGGTGACGCCAGGGTCTCAGGCCAGCTCTGGTTACCCGTGTGCCAGCCACCGTGCTTTACCTCCATTACTGCTTCTGATCCTCGCAAAGACCCTCTGAGATCCACTATTGAGACTCCCAGGGCCAAGTCGCTGCCTCAAAGACCAAGTTCACCCCCAGCTCACCCCCCTGCGGCCACCCTTATCCATGCACCCTGCTGAAGGGGTGAAGAGTGCGAGACTCAGAGCTGGACTGGCTTCACAGTATGTCACCTGGATGGCCTTGGGCGAGTTGCTTATTTTCTGGGAGCTCAGCTTCTCATCCATACAATGGGTATGTTAGGACTCTATAGGATGGCAATGTGAGTAAGATACCAAATCTCAAATAATGGGCCAAAGCTGTTCCTCTGTTTCCAAGCTACTCTGGGGCTTTGGGCCCACTGTATTGTGTTTTTTAAAAGGTTTGCACCTCACACACATACAGATACACGTGTGCACAAAGAACTCAAACCAAACTAAAAGAAAGAGGAAGAAACGATGAAAGGCCAGAAGCAGAGCTACACAAATTGAAAATGTGACAAAGAAGAGAGGGTGACCTCTGAGCAAGAGAGCAAAGAGGAGACACAGGACATGGAGACACAGCCAGCCAGGAAGATAAGGAGTGGGGCAGGCACCTCTCAGCAAAATGTGCTAGCGTCTTCAGGCTTAGCAAGGCCTTCGCCATTGGCTGTGGTTTTTGTCATATCTCAGAAGTTCTCATAGAACCTCAATGCATGCCGGGCACGGTGGCATGTGCCTGTAATCCCAGCACTTGGGAGGCTGAGACAGGAGAATCGCAAATTCAAAGCCAGCCTCAGCAATGGCGCGAGGCACTTAGCAACTCAGTGAGACCCTGTCTCTAATAAAATACAAAAAAGGGCTGGGGATGTGGCCCAGTGGTCGAGTGCCCCTGAGCTCAATCCCCCAGTAAAAAAAAAAAAAAAAAAAAAAAAAAAAAGTATCTCAATGCAGGTCCTCTTTGCATTTTGCAACTCTGAGCCTCCCAGCAACTAGGTAAAGACAGGTTATTGTGCCGCTGGACAAGGTGTCATGAGCTGTCCTTGGACTGTGTGGGGACTGTTGTGCATAGTTGTGTAGTGAGGGGACAGGTCTGGCAGTGAGAACTCCCTGTAGCACCCCATCAGGGATTGATCGCCTGATGCAGGTGAACCTCCCCCTCAAGCTCTGCCTAAGATCCCACACAGCACCTGAGACAGGTGTGGCCTGCCAGGATGTCAACCAATCTGCTGACCACAAGACATCAGGAAGGAAGACTCCACCCTTGAAACCTTATCCCTGCCTTTGAGGTCCCCTTTGACCCTTAAGGTCAAAAAGCAGTCCTGCCCCGCTTTCTGGGTACTACTTTGTGTGTTGTGTGATTTTTCGCTGTCACCTTATTAGCTTAATGTTGCAGCCAGTCTGTTTAAAACCCAGTTTGTCTTGTCTGCACCGGTCGTGGTCAAGAACAAGCCTTTTGAGTTTTGTTTGGTTTTTGGAGTTGTTTTGGGATTTTATTTTTTTACCCCCAACCAAGATACTTTTTAAATGATGTCTGCACAAATATTCAATCCCTTACTCTAGCCACACCAGACCCATTCACTGGCAGTTTTGAGACTGAGATTCTCGAGGGAAAGGGTGAATCACCCCTTCACACGGGGGTCTCCCTCTCACAGTCATGAATCTCCCACAGAAATGCAAGACACATGTGGCTAAGGACAGATGTTGAGGCTAAAATTGAACACAGGTGCACTGGAGCTGTGCTCAGAAGACAAGGAAATGAGGAGTGGAACGTTTTCTGCTCTCCAGAGTGAACAGTGAGCCGACTGCGCTCCATGCTGATGGAAAGACAGCATCACCCTTGAAGGACAGAAATGTCAGGCAGGAAGGGTGCAGGGAAGAACTCTCAGCTCTAGGCCACCCCATTCCCTCACCCCATTACCACTGGTCCCTCCAAAACCTGCCCCAGTGAGTGGGGACAGACACGCTCTGGGGTGGAGGCTGACCTTAGGGAATCCGTCAGGCTTCAAAATGAATTCTCTGGAAAACGGCCGCTAATGCAGAGTAGGGTTTCCTCTCAGGAAAATCACTCCATGCATCTTTGCTAATTTTAGGTTTTCCCTTTCCAGTAACCACTCCTTGCCATGGGGTTTTCATTTTTCAAGCAAATCATGCTTCATTTTCCAGGAACATTGTAATCATAAGAAATGCTAAAAAGTGAAGTGTTCTAACGACATTTTGCTTCATTCTTTCTCCTGAACATCATCTTATGTAAATGTCCAACAGCCAAGAACCAAATTGAATAGAAGCTGGTCTCCTTTGTTACAACATGGGCGTCCATTACCAAGTACCTGTCTCACCTAGGCTTGAGGTCCCCCTGTCGGACAGATGACTGCTTTGTAAGCTATAATATTTATATTGGAATATGACTGTTGAGTTCTTGTGTCAAGACCTACAGAGGGCCTGAGACTTTCCCCATTTTTGAGCTAACAGGTTTCATGATGCTGGCAGAAGACTCGAGACTCCTGGATCTGAGATGAAAGACTTCTACACAACACTCCGGTATCACAAAGTGTCAGCATATTTGTGCCATTGTCTGGCCACAAATCCCACAGCATGACAGGACACAATAGACCTAGATGGGGGGGGGCACAATAGCTGAGGGACTCAGGGTCAAGGGCCAGCACTTTTGAGTGAGCAGCAAACACTGTAGGAACCAGCAAGCACACTGTTCTGCCTCCTTCCCCAGAGGAGCCACACTGTGGGCACCTTGGCCTACTTGGACGTCTGTGTGACCAGCTCAGGCACTGCTCAGCATCAGATGGGCAAACCCTGTAGTCCAGCACAAGCAAGAAGGTGCAGTGTCCACACACACTTGCCCTGCCAACATCTTCACCCAGCCCGATGTTTTCTTCTAATCATGCCATCGTATGAGACCTTTTTTATTTATTTTTTTTAAATAATGTCCATGTTACTTCGCAGAAAACTTAAAATCTGGCCTGATAACTGTATCTCCCAGGAAACACATCTCTTTTATTAAAAAAAAATCACTTCTCAGAAGAGCAAATTAAATTGAATATAAAATCAAGGCTTTTCCAGCATTCTCGTGTATTTGGTTTAAGCTGACCTCGTTTACAGAGTCACTGAGGCCAAGAAAGCTACCTGTTTGGAGAGGGATCTCTACACTGCGTTGTTATATGTGGCTCTTGAAGCTGATGACTAACAAATGTGTTGGGTGGTGTGTTGGGGTAGCTCTCAACAACAAATGCTTCTAAAGATGTCACTAAACATTCTTCCTGTAAGCACTGTTGGGTCTTGGGCCACTTGGAGGTGCACGGTATGGGAATTTGTTATACAGGGTGGCAGTTCCTTACGGAACATTTATTTTCTGTATTCTGATGCTTTGGCATCTGGGGACTTGCTGACCCTAGAAGTATCTCCTCTCCCAGAGGTAGCCAAGTCCTAGAGATAGCAACAGAAACTCTCCCAGGAACATATCTTTTCTTTCTTTCTTTTTTTTTTTTTTTTTCCAAATGAAAACTAATTCTAGGCCCTAATCCCAACTGCTTCTTCTACTGAGTTTTCACTTTCAGTGCTACTATGCACCTGCCCTAATTAACCCAGGGCCAGGTATTAGAAAACTAGAGAGAGACAGTCCCTGTGCTCCAGGGCCCACTGAAAGTGTTCAAACAAGCCAATCCTAAGCCCAGCGCCTTGTCTTGCTTGGTCCTCTCGTGGAAACCACAATGAAAACTCTTGCTCACAGCTCCTCCATTTCCCTCTGCCTCTGAATGGCCCCAAAGCTGCGACCTCAGGGCTACCCCTGGGGGTCCACATTGCACAGCATGTGCCCCCTGTTGGGAACTGTGGACAGCCACTGTCTTCTCAATGGCAGTCATTCCTGATCTGTTGGCCTTTCTGTTTACTTTCCAATTTCCCATTAATACAGGCAATAGCATGTATACCTGGGGAGAGGTCTTTGGGTGAGAGGAGAGAGAATCCAGGTTTGTTGTGCCAGGATCTCCTCTGTTAGTGCAACAGTGTTTTTTTTTTTTTTTTTCTCATTTAATATTGATACTGAGATTCAAGCACTGTGCCAGCTGCCCACCTGATATCCCTGCTGGGACATTTCATAGCTATATCTAATTGCACTGTCCCTAACTGAAGCCCAGAGCTCTCCTCCTCAACAGACATGCACACGCACGTGCACGCGCGCGCACACACACACACACACACACACACACACGTGCGCGCCACAATCTACTCCTCCCTACCCTCATACACGGCATCTCCATCTATTAAATTGTTCAATCCAGAAAAATTGCTGTCTTCCTTGATATTTCTCTTCCCTTTCAGTCCATCACCCAACCATTAAGACATCTCTCCATGCTACCATTATCTCTCTACCTCTGCTCACCTAGTTCTAAGCCAGGATCATTGCTAGCCTGGACTATTTCAATAGCCTCCTCATCCATTTCTCCAGATGATAACCCAAAACACCTTTTTAAACACTATAAATCACATGCCCTGACTCCTTGCTTTAAAACCGTGGTTGTACTTGGAACAGAATCCGTGACCCTTTCTGTGGGAGATCTGATCCCTCACCTCTTCCATCAGCTCTCACCCCTTTACCCTTGGCCCAGGACGCTCCAGCCACCCCACATTTCTGCGCTCTCTTCCTGCTTGGAATGCCTTTCTCCACGCGCTCGGCCCATGTGGGAGACATTACTAGAACTCACCCAGACCCCAATTCTCTCTTATTCCAGGTTCACGTCACCTTGGAAATTAGGCATGGTGTGAGGTGTGGGTTGGTTGGAGAAATGTCAGGGGAAGGGACACGTGTCACCTCCCAGGGGAGGCATCTAAGAGCCGACTGCATTTCTCCACGCTCTGTTCCCTGCGTCGTGCTGCTGGAAGACAAGTTAACATGGATGTGCTGTGAGATCAAAGCCTCCCGGAATGCTGCGCCACATATGGAGGGCAGCTGCCCGGAGGAATTTCCCAGACCCTCAGCCCACTAATGTGTGTGAGAAGTAAAAAAAAATTTCTTTCTTTCTTTTTTTTTTTATGTTGAGCCACTGAGACTTGGAGGTCGGCTGTTACTACCTGTTGTGAGTAACACAGCCTGGCTGACAGATTCTCATCCCTGTCTCAGCCTCACAGAGTCACAGGCACACACAGTGACGTGCACATCCACAAACACACTATACACAACCAAATCGTGGACACGTCTCTAAACTCAGCCTCCTTGTTCTTCTTTAGTGCTCTTTGTTCTATCCTTCATAGCCCTTCTATGCTACAATTTATAATTATGTGTTTATTTTATACATGTTGGTTCATTATTTGCCTTGCCCAGTAGGTTGTAAGCACCACCTGAATAGGGACCATGTCTGACTTACATACCAGGGAGCCCCCACTAATCCCAGGTACAGAGCTGTTTGCATCTCAACTTAAACAGTACTCGCTGAATGAACAAATGAACAGATACACTGGGAGTCAAGGGTGGCTACCTATGGCGGCCAAAGCAGGGACAGGGAATGAGGCTTGGACAGGAGCTGGTGGAAAAGGCCATGAGAGTTGAAGTGCAGAAAGCCTAATGTTCATACTTCAACTCTCTGATGTCCACTTTTTTCCTTTTCCTCTTAATTCCAGAAGAATTTCCTCAAGTGTTGGATAAAGGGTCTGGGGGCGGGGCACACCACAGGAAATCACAACTGATGGCTGTGTCCCCTGCTCTGGTTGACCCTGGATAGAGACCTAGGGACATGATGCCAAGAGGAAAACAAGAATTCAAAAGAAACTGGAAACAGAGCGAGGGGGAGACGGGGTGTCTAACAGGGGCATGGCCACGCTCGGGGCCTTTCCCTGACTCCTTCCTGTCCCAACATCCAGAATTGTTCCCTGTGGAGGAAAAGTGAGCAGAGGAAAGAAAGGAGCCTCAGGGAAAGTGCTTGTTGTGCATTTCCTCACCATGCGTCCCTTGTCCCTTGTCCCTTGTCCCTCCGCCATGAGCAACAAAAGCACTTCCTGTCTTTGCCCCAGGGAGGTCTTGCGGCTGCTGGTGCTCTCTGTTGTATGGGGCAGGGCTTCCTGAGGCCACTTCCCTAGGCCTCTGTGTGGAAGGGGTCCTGGCTACCCTGCAGGAGGAACCTTGGAATAGTACCTCTGGTTCCTTTGGGATGTGACTTTGTGCTAATTCCACTAGGTGACACGGCATTGTCACTGCTTTTTATCTTTTCCAATCGTACAGGACATGTACCGAGCAGGGGTGAGGCCCGTACGTGAGTGGGAGATCCGAGTTAAGTCCCCTTCCTACCCCGTCTTGTCTTTGCCGGGCTTCATCCTCTCGTGTGCTCGGTGCGTGGATGTTGCTGCTCGGGAACCTTCACATGGACCCGTGAGCCAAGCAGGGCGCAAGCTGCTAGCTCCACTTTGGCCCAATTTTTGGATTTAAATGCAGGTACCATCTTCAAGGGCCTCCCAGAAGAAGATTAAAAAAATAAACTACATAAGCCACACCAAGAACATCCCCCATTTCAGCCCTGGTGATCATGCTCTCTTTGCTTATCCTGAGATACCAGTTGTTTTGGAGATGGGAAAAGGCTGAACCCAAGAAACTGGGTTTGTAGAGGAATTCACTGGCAGCATAGAACTTTTATAAAAGTTCACTCCTATGAGCCAAGCTTGAAGCATATCTTCTATGACTAGCAATTGTAGTCTAAAGTTTCATAAGATTCTGAAAACTGGGTTCTTTTCTGCCTTCCCCACAACAACCCAGCACCAAGAGGAGAACATGGCTACCTGGGGATTGGGTAGGGAGGGAAGCCAGCTTCCGCAATTGGAGAATGACTGAAAACAGGTTGGAGGAGGAATGCATATCCTCACCCCGAGCCCAGACTCACAAGGAAGAGTGAGATAAACATCTTGCAGTGTCTTGGCAGCGAGGAGTGCAGAACCTCTGCTCCGGGGATCCTGACCCTTCTCTAAGGGCTGGGCAGGAGCCAGTGAAGTCCAGCCTGCAAGAACCCAACTGGCTCTTCACCTGGGCTTCTGAGGTCAGAAGCATGGCTTGTGCCACATCAAAGACACCACCATGTTCAGCCCAGAAGCTCCCGCTGTGGTGCTGTGGCCATCACTAGCTTTGTTCCCAGGACTCTGTGGCAGAGCTGGCATCCTCGGCAGCACTGTGGGAGTTCACGGAGGTGCTGAAAGTTCAGGAAGGCCCCATGCATTTGACCCTCTGAAGAACGTTCACTTTCCAAGACAGCGTGCCTCCCACCAATTAGAATGCAAGGATTTATAGCACATCTTCCCAGAGAGGTACAGAAACCTTGGAGACACTGACTCAGTTTCTAGCAGTCTGCTGGGTAATGATGCATAATAGCCTTCAAAAGAAGTTAGGCTTTTCTCTCCAGCTGTCGGGACCATGGTCAATGCAAATGTAAAATGCTGGGTTCTGCTAACTTTTGGAAGGGAGCAAGAAAAAAAAATGAACACATAGCTAACACTTTGGACTTGCCTTTCCCCCTCCCCCACTCCTAAGGGGGAAAGCCCTCTGAAACATCAAAATCAACTCGCTGATTGAGCTAATGCCTGCGCTGTGGGTGGCCTAGATTGGGTGCTGGGTGAGATACAAAGTTGTATCTGCTATAGGTATGACCTCAAGAAGCCCAAAGTCCAGTGGGCCAGACAAACTGAGGGCATGATCATTAACAAGACTAGGCAGAAAGGGATAGTTAAAATGCTAACTAAGGTAGTTTAGAGGAAAAAAAGGTTTATAGATAAGATGTCCAGTTAAATCTGAATTTCAGATAAAACTGCATAACTTTTTAGTATGTCACAAATATTGCTTGGGATACCAGTCCCAAGGCGGGGGGAGGGGGGCTTATTCCAGGACTCCCTAAGGATACCAAAATCTGTGGATGTTCAAATCCCTTGTATAAAACGGTATAGCATCTGCATAGATCCTACACTCATCTTTCCATATACTTCAAATGATCTCTAGATCACTTATACTAATATAATATAAATCCTATGCAAATAGTTACTCTATCATATCAAATAGGGAATAATGACAAGAAAAACAATCTATGCATGTCCAACACAGAGACAACCATTCCAGCCCAGCTACATTCTCCATGTGCAGTCGGGTGACTCCTAGGATACACAACACATGGTTGCAGTGGGCCAACTATATTAATACTAAAAAGTATACATTGTTTAAGTGATATTCAAATTTAACAGGGTGTCCTGGGTTTACAATGTGCTAAGCCTGCTCACCTTATATATAGAGGGCTTTATGGTATAAATAATATTTCATCTATGTTTTAAAAGACAAGTGAGACAGAGGCCGAAAAATCATGGTTGCCGCACCCTCAGGATGCTCCTCAGATCTGCTGCAGAGACCTGCCTCTGTACACTCACAAAGAAAACCCTTTGCAGATTTACAAAGGGACCAGAAATTTGACTCCTTCATGGCTAACAAGGAGCTGTGAGGTAGGTCCGGGCAGCAGTAAGGATGTGCTGGGTTATGCTGGGGTAACAAGCCAGTCCCAAGTTGGCAGGTCACTGTCCTCCCTCCAGGATCCGATTGATGAAAAGGCAAAAGGGACATGAAGAAGAGGACACTGTCTAGGACATTGCCAGTTACCATGGCAAACAAAAAGAATGCTGCCAATCAAGGCACAGGTTTTTCAAGTGCACACTCAGAAGTGACACCCAAAACATGCCCAAGTTCAACAAAACAAGAAAATGCAATCCTACCCATGCCTGGGAATACAAAAACACACCAATCTTTGTGGACAACATGAAAGCCTCCTTCACTAGCTCTGACTTCCAGTTGTGCCAACAGCCTGGCTTCAAACAGCCAGAGATTCCCCCAGCACCAGGGATTCCCCAATGCCAGGAGCTCCCAATGCAAAGGGCTCCCCAATGCCAGGGCCCTCCCGTAACAGAGACCCCCCAGAACCAACCCCCCACCCCAGCCAGAGGCCCCTGGATGCTATGGGATCCTCAGTGCCAGAATCCCTTGATAACAGGCACCCCAAGTGCCAGTTCCCCAAACGCCAGGAGCTTTTCCCAATGCCAAGAGTTCCTCAATGGCAGGACCCCAATGCCGTGCCCCAAGTGCCAGTGTCCCCAGTGCAAATGACACCTTCTCCCAAATCAAGTTGTGTTCTACGTGCTCTGGAAGAGGCCACTAGTTCAAGTCCATTTCATCCAGGCACGGGGAGCAACTGGGTCTGCTCTTGTGCCTTTTCCAACAGCACCTATCCTCCTCTGATGGGCAAGGAAATCAGTAGTGCTGAGAAGGCTGGCACCTAGAGGGTGGCCAGTGCCAGCCCGTGGATGGAGGGGCCTGGGGACGTTGGTATCATATGTAGCCCTCAGCCCCAGCAGCTCACACTGGTGCCAACTCGGTGTCCAGCTCTGCCGGGGATGGTGCAGCCAGTCTCCTCCAGACAGAGCCTCAGGGGGCAGGCCCAAGACTGACCCAGAGGGTCTCGGGCACCAAAAGGCAGGCAGCATTAAAAACCAGCCTGGGGCCGGGCGCGGTGGCACACGCCTGTAATCCCAGCACTTTGGGAGGCTGAGGCAGGAGGATCGCGAGTTCAAAGCCAGCCTCAGCAATGGTGGGGCACTTAGGAACTCAGTGAGACCCTGTCTCCAAATAAAATACAAAAAAGGGCTGGGGATGTGGCCCAGTGGGTGAGTGCCCCTGAGTTCAATCCCTGGTACCACAAAAAAAAAAAAAAAAAAAAAAAAACAAAAAAAAAAAAAAAAAAACAGCCTGGGAAAGAAATGAAAAACACTGGCCCGGGGCCTCCCTGGGCCACCCAGACCCTTGCTGCTTGGTGCAGCCGTTTCTGGAAGAGGCATGACTAATGTTATTGCTGAAAGCACCCTGGCTGCTGGCCAGCAGCGCTGTCACCGCCTTGGCTGGGCTGCCGTCAGGTGTGGGCAGGAGACAAAGCGGCCTTCTGTGAGCCTCGGGACAGGGACGTGGAGCAGCCGGACAATGGTGTCGGGAGTCTGGGGGCGGGGGCGGGGGAACAGCGGATGAAAAGGGAACTTGGACCCGTGCTCAGGCTGCCTGAGGATCAGTGGCACCTAGCAACAGGAGAGGCAGAACCACGTGCAGCCAGGCCAGGTGGTCCCCGCCCGGCGGGGAGCAAAGGACTGAGGTGTCAGGGCAGCCCTCCAGCGAACCCCCACCCGCCCAGGAACCTGCTTGCTAGCAAAGGCGCCAGGTGTGATGCGGTCCCCATCACCCACAGGTCCAGTGTGAAGCACTCCCTGGGCGCAAGGCCCTGCGCCCCTCACTGCATCTACATCCTATTCAGGAACTTCACCCTCACTGCGACCCTACCAAGCAGGAAGTGGTCTCTAGTGAGTGACACAGGCTCAGAGGTGAGTGACCCCCAGAGGTCACAAGGCTGAGGCTGAGGTTCACCTCCAAGTCTGTCGCAGCCCTCATCAAAATCTGTCCCCATAACCAAAAGCTGTGCCCAACAGCACTAAAATAAATGCCATTTCCCTTCCCCTAGAGAAGGACCAGGACAGCCGTGAACACATTTTTGGTGCAAGATTCAAAGAAGTGCCAGAAAACAGAGTAATCATGATAATTAATGTTCAGATACAAATCAGAATCAATGCAAAATACCCTGGATGAGTAGACTATCAAAATTGTAAACCAAGGACCCAACCCAACTCACGCCACCCCAGATGGGCCCTGCCCTAGAAGGCACGCTCTCCTAAGCTGCTTTGTGCACTCTGGCCGGTTCCATCCGCAGCCTCCAAAACGTCTTCATTCCAAAAGACCCAGCAGCACCTGACCCAGCCTCCCACCAGAACACAGCAAATCCTGAGGCAGGTTCACACACCTCCACCCCGGGGCCGCTGCACTTGATGAAATCCAAGGGCTTTGGCCTCCCCGTTTCCCCTCTCCACGCTACTCTTCTTCCCCCACCCCTCTCCAGTTTGCTCACAGCTGGTTCTCAAAAAGTCAAGCAACGAAGATTTCAGGCAGTGGTTCCCACGGTTCCTGGCCCCACCCGTGCCCAGGGATCTAAACAGACAGCAGCCTAGATCACACTGGCCAGTTAAGCAGAATCTTGGGGGGTGAACCAGGTAGCTGTGTCCTTGAAGGCTCTCTCGGTGATTCCCAAGTGCAGCCAAGGTTGAAAGGCAGAGATGGAAGAAATTACAATAGCCCCCTTTATCCTGGGGGAACACTTTCCAAGACCCCCAGTGGAGGCCTGAAACCACAGATAGTACGGACACTCTATGAATGATTCTTTCCTACATAGACATGTGCTAAAGATTCATTTATAAATTCGGTAGAGTAGGATATTAACAGTAGCATAATAAAATGGAACAATTATAACAATGTACTGTGATAAAAATTACATGACTGTGCACTCTAGCTCTTTCTCCCACTGCCTTCTCAAAATACATAATTTTCCATTTAGATTGTGGTGGACCATGGGTAGCTGAAACCAAGAACCTAAACCAAGGATAAGGACTACTGTACCCATTCATGTGTGGGGGAGTGAGTGTCTTCTCATAGAAGATGCTCAAAAGTGAAAACAACCCTTCACGGCCGAGTTCAGAACTCAAGTGATGGGCTTCCGCCCTCCGTGGGTCTCACCTTCCGGGAGCTCTCATCTTCACAGGCAGGCAGGATTTCCCTCAGAATAGCAACTGCACTTCCATGTCAATTATCTGTCAGCAACAGGAGGCCATGACATTGAAGGAAGTAGAACGGCGGCAGCTCCCAGACCTTCTTTCATTCAGTGGTTTTAACTCCTCAGGCAAGGAACAAAGTGAGCACTTGTCATTCTCGCTGACTCCAGAAAAACTATTTGCTGAGCAGATGAATGAAGGATGAATAGTTGCTTATCTTCTTTATTCAACCCTTTGTGTGACCTTGAACCATACCTCACTTACAGGATGGGGGGAGGGGGTACCGGCTCTTAGTCCTCCGCCCCAGAGCTGCTCAGCACCTGCTCTCTGCCCTGGGAAGCTTGCCTGTTTGGACCATGTCAAGGGCTTCTGCCTCTCTGGCCTCTGGAGGCGTGTGGCTGTGGGAGCCCTGGAAGATCCAAGAGGGAGTTCAGCCTGCTTCTCCCCATACTCCCTCCCTGGACTGTTGCCTCAGCCTCTATGTCCTGAAACCAGAGAGCAGTGTTCTTCAGGATGGTCTCTTCTCTTTGACTCTGTCCTTCCTCCCTGTCCTTGACCTAGGGATGTGAATAGTTTAGGACTCTGCACTTGCAGCCTTGTGCTTTTCCTGCAGCCTGCCTGCAGCTTTGGAAATAAGTGCTCATCGAATTTTCCTAATGTAAGTGTCCATTTGTTGGCATCATGATTGACAGGTGGGGGGTGAAGACCAAAGCAAAATGATCAGCTATTAAAATAAAAAGACTCAAAGCAATTTCCACTCCCCCTTCAGTGAAGTTACTTGTTAGAAAATAAGACACCCCTGAGTGCACGCAGACCCAAGCACACTTGAGCTTTGGTTGAGGAGATGCTAAGGGAACTGCGCTGATCTTGCCAGCCCAGCCCAGCTGGAGGGGCTGCGGCAGCTGTGCACAGTGAGGCCACCAACAACTCAATGTCCCAAGCTGGGAAAATGACTGATAGGATCTGACTGTGTAAATGTCTCCGTGGACCCTGGGGCTGGGGACCGACACTCCTTGAGTGTGTGGCAACTGTGCACACACGTGCGCCCCTTGATTCCCTCTTCAATAGCGCCTACTGCAGGGAACAGGGTTGACCAACAGCGTCCAGCTGCCGCACCTTGGATCCTCCTGGCTTCTGTGCTGCACCACACTTTGCCTAAGCTGCTTCCAGTCAAGGTGAGCACAGCAGGCCCCAGAGCTGGGTCACCCATCTAGCCTGGTTGCCATTTGTTCAAGACTGTGCTGCAGGCTGAGCCCCCTACCTTCCTGCCCTCTCTCCCGTCTCAGGTGTCACTCTGCTGAGCTGTCTGAAAGCTCCTCCTGCCCGATCCTCCTCTCCCTCTTAACCTTCACAAGCCTCCCTGTCCCCCTGCACCCAATGCATGTCATTTGTCTCACCTCACCTGCCTTTGGCTTCTCAGAGAATGCAAACTGGCCCGGGTGGCCCCAGGTGGTACCAGGGAAAGAGAGACTAAGACATTGGACACGGGCTCACTTACTGCCAACTCGAACCCCAGCTGGAGTGGTATATGGGGCTAGAGAGACCCTGGACTCAAAGTGACAGCCCAACTGTGGAAGCTCTCATACGGCTACAACCAGTTAAAATGTCCAGGATGAAGAGGGACACTCTTGCCCTTGCTGGGCATTGAAACATATGCAGGGAATACTGCCTACAAGGGCAGGGAAGTTGACTGAGTGTCACTAATTCGTTCTGACACCCTGCAGAGGGATGATGAGACACTGAGGACAAAGACCAAGTGTGAGAGCCAGGGGACCTCTGTGGTAGCTTAGGAAAAGATCCTTATCTCAGCTGAGGAGCTGACACTGAGTTTGATTCCAGAATCACAGAGCTCCATGGACACCCACACACTCAGCTGCAGCAGGTCTGTTATATCAAGGTCAAGGCCACGGTTGAAAATCTGAGATACTGAAAATGGGGATGGAGACTCTAGGGTTCAGGCTCTGCAGACCCCGCTGAGTGCTCAGAGCTTGCAGAGGGGGGCCCACCCCTCCATACAAAGAGCCAACACTTTCCTCACACGGCGAGATGTGACCGAGGCCTCTCACTTGCCCCACTGTGATGTGCAGAATAAGGGGTTCTCAAAGACGCCCATGCCCCAAACCCAGGAACTATAAATATGTTATCTAACGTGACAAAGGGGACTTTGCTGGTGTGATCTAGTTCTGGGTTTGAGATGTAAGATTACCCTGGATTATCTGGTGGATGCATTCTAATCACCTAGGTCCTTAACACCGGGGCATTCCTGGTTATGGAAGAGGGACCTCATCTGTGAGCACGTGGCTAGAGAGACGCGGGCTTGCTAGCCGTGAAGTGGGAGGAGGGGGCCTGGAGACAAGGAACGCAAGCTGCATCCAGAAGTCATACAAAGTGATCCTCCCCAGGGCCTCTGGGAGGGAATACGGCACTGCCAGCTCTCCGTCTTAGACTGTCGAGACCCACATTTGACTTTTAATTTGAAGAACTCTAAGAAAACGAATGTGGGCTGCTTTATGCCACTGGATTTGTGGTAATTTCTTATGATAAATGGG
This sequence comes from Tamias sibiricus, assembly GCA_025594165.1. NCBI lineage: Eukaryota > Metazoa > Chordata > Mammalia > Rodentia > Sciuridae > Tamias > Tamias sibiricus. Next base: position 69,969,168 of record CM046663.1, read on the forward strand.
AAACCCGCCTGGTCCTGCTCCCGCTGGCCTGTGGGAAGCTACAGTAGGTAATCGCACTTTCAGTCCTGATGCCACCGGGATCTGAAAGGGCACGGATGCCCGAGGCAGAAGCGTTAGGACTCGTGACTCGGGCGTTTCCCAGGCTTGGATAACAAGGTGTGGCCCTAGGAGTAGCCGTGCCCTCTGGGGTTGGCCTACACCCACCTCTTCCTCCGTACCCTATCCCGTTGCCCTGTTGGGGATAGAATGTTCCATGGAAACTCCCTCTGTCTGCTCTGCTCTCCACCCCCACTCAGCACACGAGATGGGCGTGGCCTCCTAGATGTCAGTCAACCTGCTGACGGCAAGGCCTCCGGAAGCTGCCCCAACCCCTGGAACCTGGCCCCTTGCCTGTCTGCAGGACTTCTTTCCGGTGAAACTGGGCTTGAGGCCTGCCTTCCTCTCTCTTTCCACGGACCCCTAAGGTCAAAGAGGAGCTGTGACAAGACTCCAAACGTTAAGGTAAATTTCTGTCTCTGTGTGATTATTTCGTGCAGCCCAGTTCACCTGGAGTGACCACCTGTGTTTTGTCGTGAGGACGTGACACTGACCCATTGGGGACTTCATGCTTCCTACCCCCTCAACTCTGGGCTCTTCTGTCCACTGACCCACAGGCAAGAAGAGGAATTCTCCACGTGGCAGGAGTGACGTAATCAGCGGGGGGAATGGGGCTGTCGCTGTGCAGCGGGCCACACCGGAACGTGTGTGCCACAGGTTCCATCTCCTTGGAGCTTCTTGGTCCTCTCTGGCCCAATGCAACTGTGCATGAGCACCCAGCATACCTGGTCTGAGGATCACCAAGAGCTCAGCCCCTCAGGAACGCGGCACAGGGCCCACCAGGAAAGCCCCCGAGATCTGCTGAGGCAATAGCTGAGAGAGCGGGGAATTCAAAATGCCCAGTGACAAGAAAAGACAATGAATGTCAGTCACAGTGTTGCAAGGCCCACTGCAGTGACAGCAAATGCCTCTTCCCACCCTCCTTCCTCTCCTAAGCTTCCCTTTTGGAAGAAAGTCCTGTAGAAACCAGAGTCCTCAAAGAAGGAACTGGAGGGGGAGGGCCGGGGGAGGAATACAAACAGATGAGTTCAGCACGAGGAACTGACCCAGTGGCCACGTGTGTGTGCCACTCGGCTCCCTCAAGAGCAGCTGCGGCAGGGCATGGCTGACCGACAGGCCCCGGCAGTCACACCTTTGGGTCATGGCCTTCACTCTGAGGCCCAGAAGCTCCTTCAACATGGGGCAGCAGGTGGAGGCCAATCCTCCCTCCCTCTCTCCTTTCCTGGGTGCCAGGCTGGCCTCGCTCTGGAAGCTCTGCCCTCTGGGTCCACCCCCTGCCCCTTTGGACTCCACCCCTACGCCTCTCGCCCACCCTGGCATGGACTTCCCGGACGACCTCAGCTGACCGAGGTGAAAGTGGGCCTTCCCGCGAAAGCAACCAACGTCCTGCAGCCCGTCGTGCTGAGAAGCAGCCCACTTCGGGAGAGCAGAAAAGGCCTGTGGCCAAGGGAGTCCCTCTTCCCCTCAAAGTCACGGGTCCACTTTGCCCCTGCTGCTGACCCACAGAGATTGGGGGAATGTTTACAATAGCCACTGCTACAATTTGGATCTGAAATGTCCTTCAAAGGTCCATGTGTAAAAGAGCTGGTCCCCACCCTGGCGTGACTGAGAGGCAGTGGAACCTCCAAGGGGCAGAGGACTTTGGTCACTGGGGTTGCCCTTGAATGGGATGTTGAGATTCTAGCCCCTTCCTGTCTCCCTGTCTCTCTCTTTTGTTTCCTGGCTTGCCAAGAGGTGAGGACTTCCTCCAAAAAGTTTGTGCTCCTGCCATGATGATCTACCCACCATAGATCCAAAGTAACAGGGCCATCTGACCATGAACTGAAACCTCCATAACTGTGAGCCAAAATAAGCCTTTCCTCTTTATAAGTTGGGTGTCTCAGGTATTTTGTCACAGTAACAGAAAGCTGACTAATGCAGCCACTCAGAGACAAGTTTGGAAGAAAATAGGAAGCCTGCTGAGTAAAAGATGCCTCGGCAGGCCTGGGTCTATAGAGCAGGGCTCATCTTCTCTGGGTTGTACTCCTAGCAAATACCCCTGAGCCTTCATCAGAGCCCAGGTTAGAATTTCAGCATGGCCTGTCCTCTGTCCAGGGGCAAAAGGGCCTGATATATACGTACCTGGGGAGAGTAGTGTCCCTCCCCACCCTGTGGTTAGAGTAGGACAGCTGGGCATACCATGTGGTCCCACAGGGGCCCCAGAAGCAGGGGCAACATGGTGGCAGGATGAGAAGATGGAGCAGAGGCCTTGGGGCCTCTCCTGGAGCACACGAGGAGACAGCAGATGGCTGTCAAGAGGAGCTGAAAGGTTGGGGCCGGGTGTGGGGGCACACGCCTGTAATGCCAGCAGCTCAGGAAGCCAAGGCAGGAGGATCGCGAGTTCAAAGCCAGCCTCAGCAAAAGTGAAGTGCTAAGCAACTCAGTGAGACCCTGTCTCTAAATAAAATACAAAATAGGGCTGGGGATGTGGCTCAGTGGTCCAGTGCCCCTGAGTTCAATCCCCAGTACTTGAAAAAAAAAAAAAAAAAAAAAAAAAGTGCTGACAAGTTGGGATAGGTACCAGTGTCCAGCTAGACAACTGTGGGAGCTTTGGTATTATGATTAGGAGGCATGGGAACATTCAGAGAGTACGCCCATAAAGCCTCCAGGTGGACAGTCAAAAGCTGGCCCCATTAGTTCTGACCCGCTGCCCACTACCTCCCAGTTTATATTCTTTCCTGTTTCCTGCACTCAAAGCAATTCTCTGGTTTTTCCAAGTGCCCCAGACCCAGAACTCCCACCGCTCCAGGCTCTGACCACCTCAGCCTTTTTACCAGTTTGTGCTCTACAAACTCTGGTGACCATGAAGTCCCCATGGTCATTTATTAAAGTGCAAACCCCTGAGGGCACATTAGAGGTGGGACTCGAGTAGGGCTGAGGCTGGTGCCAAGCATGAGTTTTACAGACACCCACAGCAGGAGAGCTGCAGACCAGTGGTGCCCAACACCCGTGTGCACCTGTCTCCTCGAGGGCTTGCTGAAGCACAGGCTCCCCCGCGTTTCCCCAGCAGTGCGGGGTGTTGCCCCAGAGTCTTCCTTTCCAGCAGGTTCTCAGGTGGTGATAAAGCCCTGGTCCAGGGACTGTATTTGGAGAACCTTAGCTGGAAGAGATCCACTCTCTTCCCCCTCACTCCATGACTAATCAAGAGAAAGCGATTCTGCCGTATTGCTCCTCTCGACCAACAAGCCAAGAGGCTCCCATGGAGTCTTCACAGCTATCAGGACCTGAGCTACTACTGCAGGTCTCTAGCCTTGCTGGGTGACTAGGTCCGATCGCAGCTCTTTGTCAGAACCATCAAACCGAAGTGCTGAACAACTGTCCCTGAGCAGACATGACCCACTGGTTGGAAGGAGTGTCTTCAAGTGCTGGGTTCTCAGGGGGTACACTGCTTTTACTCAGGTTGTAATTTTTTGGAGAGATTTAGTGCAAGAGAATGGAGCTGATGGAAAACACCAGGGGTGCCTAAAATACCCCACATTATCCCTCGAGGGCTGTCCTTGGAATGAGGCAGAAGAGTTGGGCCGGGGTTGGAAACCATGAGGAGTCTGAAGAGAACAAGTGATGAGATCTGGGATTCAGGAGACCCACAGGGACGGACGCAGCCAGGAGAAAGGGTTGGGAGAGGGCTGAGATCGGACCCACAGAATGCCCCAGTGAGCAGGCCATTTGCAGAGAGGGTCTGACTCTGAGAGCCGACTGGCCAGGCCAGCACTGACCAGGTCTCAGCTTAGCCTTCTCAAATACTCACAGGGCCAGCAGGGCTTCTTCTTCCCCCACCTCTGTCTCCACACCCGACCTGGGTGTACGGGGCCCGGAACCTGGGGGAGGAGCTGTTATCAGGAGCAATAAAGTTAGCCAGGCACAGTGCCCCAAGTAGAGATGGTCCTCAGGATCTGAGGATTTGGTCAACGAATACCAAGAAACCTGGGGGTCTTCTTTTTTTTTTTTTAATATTTATTTATTTGCTTTTAGTTGTACACAATGCAATGCATTTATGTTTACGTGGTGCTGAGGATCGAACCTGGGCCGCGCACGTGCTAGGCGAGCGCTCTACCGCTGAGCCACAACCCCAGCCCCTCCCAGGTGTCCTCTTAACTGGGGTTCGTTACGTAGTAAGAGGTATTAAAGGGGGATAATAAACATGGAGAAAGGAAACCCCCATCACAGTAAAATAGAATCCAGCAAACTAGAAAGTGTGCTGTGAGTTTCATTCTCTAGACAGATGGACAGACTGATATGGATACAGATACCTTGTTTTTTGAGCTGTGGTTGTTATTAGCACCTTCCACCAAATATTTTCATTTTTCCTTTTAGGCACATGGCAGAATTGCATTTCCTTCAGGGCCCAGCAGCTGCTGGTCTATGCTGGGAGACTGCACCCCTGGAATTTCCCTGGGGTTCTAGTCCTGTGGTGGAGGGGCCGATACTCACTCCTCCATCACTCACAGACCCTGCCTTTCAAGACACAGAGACAAACCCCCATAAATACAGCTATTTTCAGCCAGGCATGGTAGCGCATCCTGTAATCCCAGCACTTGGGAGGCTGAGGCAGGAGGATCACAAGTTCAAAGCCAGCCTCAGCAATGACGAGGCACTTAGCAACTCAGTGAGACCCTGTCTCTAATAAAATACAAAAAAAGGGCTGGGGATGTGGCCCAGTGGTTGAGTGCCCCTGAGTTCAATCCCTGGTTAAAAAAAAAAAAAAATACAGCTATTTTCAACAAAGATGCTATAAACATACATTGGAGAAAAGATAGCCTCTTCAACAAATGGTGCAGGGAAACTGGAAATCCATATGTAGCAGAATGAAACTCAACCTCTATCTCTCACTCTGCGCAAAACTCACCCTGCACAGAACTTAATTCAAAGTCCATCAAAGACCTAGGCATTAGGCCAGAGACCCTGCACCTACTAGAAGAAAATGTAGGCCCAAGACTCCATGATGTTGACTTAGGAACTGAATTCCTCGACAAGACCCCTAAAGCACAAGAAGTAAAATCAATAAGCCATAAATGGGATGGATTCAAACTGGAAAACTTTTTGACAGCAAAGGAAACAATCAAGAATAGGAAGAGAGAGCCGACAGAATGGGAGAAAGTCTTTATCACATGCACCACAAAGCATTAATCTCCAGGATATATAAAGAACTCAAGAAACTTAACACCAAACAACAACAACAACAACAAAAAAAATCCCAAATAACCCAATCAATAAATGGGCCAAGGAACTGAATAGGCACTTGGAGATATACAAATGATCAACAAAGATATGAAAAAAAAAATGCTCAACCTCTCTAACAATTAAAGAAATGCAAATTAAAGCTACACTGATATTTCATCTCACTCCAGTTAAAATGGCAACAATCAAGAATACAAGAAACAATAAATGTTGTGAGGATGTGTGGAAAAGGGTACAGTCATACATTGCTTGTGGGATTGCAAATTGGTGCAACCACTATGGAAAGCAGTTTGGAGATTCCTCAAAATACTTGGAATAGAACCACCATTTGACCCAGTTACACCATTCCTCTATATATATCCAAAGGATTTTAAACCAGCATACTTCATCAATGTTCATAGCAGCTCAATTCTCAATAGCTAAGCTATGGAACCAACCAAGGTACCCTCCAACAGATTGAGTGGATAAAGAATGTGGGGGATATATATACTCAGCCATGAAAAAGAATGACTGTATGACATTTTCCAGGAAATGGATGAATCTGGAGATTATCATGCTAAGTGAAATAAGCCAATCCCCCCCCAATAAAGGTCAGAAGTGCTCTCTCATATGTGGATGCTAACACACAACAAGGAGAAGGGGATAAAATAGAAGTCTACTGGATTAGACAAAGGGGAATGAAGGGAAAGGAGGGGGATAGGAATAGGAAAAAACAGTGGAATGAATATGACATAACTTTCCTATGTACCTATATGAATGCACCACAATGAATCTCCACATCATGTACAACCACAAGACTGGGATCCTAATTAGAATAAGATACATAAATATGTCCAAACATACTCTACTGTTATGTATACCTAAAAGGAATAAAAATTTTAAAAAATAATTGCAGTTCCTAGCTCCCTTGAAATTATTTTGTAATCTGTGATCTGATTTGGACAATGAAACAGGAACAGCAGTGGTGTCACTTTTGTGAGAAAATTTCAGGAGCCGGCGAGGGAGTCTCTTCTCTCCATCAGTCGTGTTGCACGAGGGAACTTCTCTGACCCAGGCCCAGCGGGAAGACCACGTGGAGCGAGGCCAGCCAGTTGGTGATGAGCCTTTAGAGTAAGCAGTCTAAAAACCAAACCCAACAAAACGAGGCAAGAACCTTTGTTTTTTTTTAAGCACTGAGATGTGGGGAGCTATCACCAGCATACCTAGTGCTATATGGTCTGAGCATTTGTGTCCCCCTAAAATCCATATGTTAAACCCTAATCCTTAATCCCTTATGTGATAGCATGAGAAAGTGGGGTCTTTGGGATTGATTAGGTCAACAGGGCAGAACTTTGTGCCCTTATAAAAGAGGTCCCAGAGATCTATAGCTAAGCCCTTTCTGCCATGAATGGATGCTTCAAGAAGGTGCGTTCTGTGAACCAGAAAACGGGTCCTCCCCAGGCACCAAACCCACTGGCATCCTTGTCTTGGAATTTCCAGACTCCAGAACCATGAGCCATAAATTCCTGTTGTTTTTATGTTTTTAAGCTACACAGTCTATGGCATTTTGTGATAGCAGCAGACATAGAAGCAGAGTACATCAATCTGCTCTCCCCGTCCCCACCACCTAATCTGTCTCACATCACTTTTTTTTATCTGGGACCGAGAAGGAACAAGAGAGAGATAAAAGTTAGGAACAGAGCCCCTGCGTGATCCGTGGAGACCGAAGGCCATCACTTCTGATGTTTCGTGGGCCTCCCGTCATGTCACTGAGCTGCCCGCTGACGCCCGGAGGTCATCAGCTGGCTGCCCTTGGCGCGGCTGCACTTGGAGAACATCCTGCCAGCAGGAACTTCACAAGGGGATCGTTACAGGTTGTTCCCGGGAGACAAGTCACATTGACCAGATCAAATGCAGGCAGCGCTAGCACAACCCCCGCCGAGGTGTTGATTGGCTGGGTCAGGCTCTGCGAGTTTATAGGAGATGGGAACACAGAGGGGCAAGCCCTCGGCCCTAGGGGGACGGCTCAAGGGTCACACACCAGCGCTCTCAGGTGTGATGGGGTTGGGGCAGCTTGTGGGGACACAAACACTGCAAAAGAGGCAAATAGGGGGTAGACAGATGATAGAAAGATGCGTAGGCAGATGAAAGACGAGATGTGGACGCATGATAAATGACTGAGAAACATTTGGTATAGATGGATGATCGGCCAGAGATGCAGTAGTACCCACCTGTCCATGGTTTCAGTTTGTTGGGGGACACAGATGCGAACGGGAGGAACACAGGTTAAGAAAACAATTCTATAAAACCTGCCCACCTGCCCACTGTGAGGACCCCCAAATGCTTTCTTTTTTTCTTTTTCTTTTCTTTTTTTTTTTCTTTTTGGTACTGGGGACTGAACTCAGGAGCACTCAACCACTGGGCCACATCCCCAGCCCTTTTTTGGATTTTATTAGAGACAGGGTCTCACTGATTATTAAGTGCCTCACCATTGCTGAGGCTGGCTTTGAACTCACGATCCTCCTGCCTCAGCCTCCCAAGTGCTGGGATTACAGGCGTGCGCCACTGCGCCCAGCCCCACATGCTTTCTTTGCCAAGAAGCAATATGCCTGCAGCCCTGCCTGGCCTCAGTGGACAGGATATGTCACATTCCTCAGCAAACTACCCTTTACTGCAGGAGAAATGCAGGCCCCAGATAATGTTGATAAGAGGAATCCAGGAAACCCTGAAGGAGGAGACTTTTGTGACCAGATCTTGAAACTCTGGGAGAAAAGGATAATTCCTCCTAACCATAAAATTTGTAAGAATGCATGGTTAAGAATCCACTTAGAACTGGTCAGCATAGGCCAAGGTGACCTAGAGTTGCCAAGGGAGTGGAGACTTGTCCATTGAAAGTCAAGAGGTGGACCTGGGCGGGTCTTTCTGGAAAATTCTCCCGGATCCCAAATAAAACTGGAATGTAGAAGAGGCACACCATCACTCTGAGAGGACCCACTTTCTCCCTTGAGTTTGTCCCTTTTCCTTCCTATTCCTTCAATAAACTCATTCCTGTTACTCTGAGTAACATGTCTGAAATCTTTCTGACTTGATCATGAGAATCGGAATTTGAAGAGGGGGACTGTGTGTTGCCTTGGTTTCTTGGAAGGCCCCAGCTTCGTAACAAGTTATCCATAGTCAAACATGGTTTGAAAATACTAAATGAAAAATTATAGAAATAAAGACTTCAAAAGTTTTAAATAACTTCTATCATAATATATTGTTATAATTGTCCTATTTTATTATTAGTTGTTCTTAATCTCTTACTGTGCTTAATTGATAAATCAAATTTTTTTCTTGGGTATGTATGTATAGGACAAAACATAGAATATATATAGGTTTGGGTACAACTTGTGGTTTCAGGCATTTGCAGAATATCTTGGATTATAACCCTTGTGGATAGGGGGATTCATGGAGATTAGGTGTAGATTAATAACAGATAATGACAGGTAGGTAGGTAGGTAGGTAGGTAGGTTGGATAGCTAGTCAAGTTGGAGGTACCTGACCCAAGATTTCAGGGGTCTCTGAATGTCCCAGTTTCAGAGACAAAAGTCCCATTGCAGACTGTCAACATGTTACTTTTCATTGTTGCATCTTTAAAAGGCATAAAAACGAACTCTTATTTAGTTTGAAATACAATAATTGCACTTACTGAAAATACTGAATGATATCACATCAAGAAATTCTGACATGCAGGCTGTCAGAAATCCATGCTGGGGGACTGGGGCTGTGGCTCCGTGGTAGAGCACTGGCCTAGCATGTGTGAGGCACTGGGTTGGATCCTCAGCACTGCATATAAATATATAAAATAAAGGTCTGTTGACAACTAAAAAATATATTAAAAAAAAAAAAAGAAAATCCATGCCAGACTTGACCCTGAGACAGCTCATAATTTTGCCTTGGCACCTCTATTGCAGTGGCACCTCTATTCAAGGAGACCAGAAAATCAATATATTCAAATATATTTTGAGGCTGTTAGGAAAACAAGTCACTTTCCTGCGTTGCCCAATCCTGTCTCACCACACTCCATTTGTTGAAACTGAAGCCATTTTGCTAATTCTTTGGAAAAATTACTGAAACTTCAGCATGAAACCGTTCGGTGGGAAGAATGACTTAGACCCCTGAAGAAGGCGCCTTAGATGACGTCCCTGGAGGCTCCACTGTACAGAGTCCCATGCCAGGACCTGCAGGGACAGCATGAGAGTCGATGGCTCCCAGCCTAGGAAGCCACCGTGGAAGAACTTAGCAGTGTCACCTGCATAGCAACTTGCCTAGCAAATTCTACCTTCCCTGTGGCAGCCACTCCTTTATCCAAGAACAACTACAGGGTCAAACAAGTCGTCGACCCTTCAAATGAACACAGGTGTTTTCTCCTTGGTTAAGAGAGAACAACCTAAACTTAAAGTGTCTTCAGTTGCTCTCTTTCTTCCATGTCCCTGTTTGGATGAATTTCTCTCCCTTTGATTTCCCATTCCTGTCTCAGTCCCCTTTCTGTCTTTTTCTGATCGCCATTCCTGCTTGAAAAGACACAGGACTTGAGATCCAGTGCCTGCCACAGTGTTTGTAAAATCCTGTTGCCCAAAGCGACACTAATGGTCTGCTGCACTCCTCCGTCCCTAATTACTCGGCAGTAGAAAGCTCTGTGGGCCGCTTCTCCCCTAGTCGGCTCGCTGGGTAATTACCACAGTCAGGGCAGCTGAAGTGTGTGCTGAGGGGAGAGAGGCCCTGGGTTAGGCTGCCGACTTCACTGTGTGCAAAGAATGATGTACGTTCGCAGCTAGAACCCAGAGCTGGACAGAGACCCCCATATTTTAAAAGCCAAAATATCAGTGAATAGAAAAGGAGGATTCCTTTCTGCAGAGCAGATACTATTATTTCTATCAACTGAGTCACCCAGTCTCAGGTGGTATCCGTTCAGGTGCCTAGAGGAGGGGTCTTGACCTCTTCCTTGGTCATGAAGGGAGAAGACATCAAAGAAGATCAAGTGCCAACAAGCAAGACGTGGCCCCGTCTGGTTCACACTGCCAAAGAGCTAAGCTTTTAACATAAAATAAACCCAAAATTGGAATAAGCAATCACACTCTGTCAGTAAAGGCCTCTAACTGTTGGTGAGGAAGACTCCAGAAAGGAAGGAAGCCAGGCCTTGTGTGGCTCTGTCTCATACATTGGGCTGTTTTGCACGGCATTATTGCAAAACCCAATCACAGACGCTAGACTGTCATCCGATGTTTCTCTGAGTTATGATTATTATCAAAATGACCTTGGTCCTGTTTTCATCGCCTCCAAGAACTGAAAGAGCAACTCCGTTCTCAAAAGCCTTTGAGGTACCCTCCTCTGGAAGTTCAGACTTAGTGCATCAATAAAGGACATTCGTGCTGTGTCACTAGCACCAGGGACAGTGCCCGGCACAGAGGAAGCTCTTGGTACATATTTTTTAAGTGTCAATGGAATAGAATGGAGCATGTTAAAGAGTCGTCTCTTTCCCAGCCAAGGTTTTCTGACTAAATGTTCCAATGATCATTCTGTCAACAAATTCATTAATTCAACAAATCTTCATGGAGAGCCGATTCCATCCTAGTCTGGGCCTCTGGGGCCACAATGGTGAACCAGGCAAACAACCAGCCTTATTAAAGACACTGCGAGGGAGCCGTGGTCTCCACCCTTGAGCAGCTTATAATAGAGTGAGGGAACAGAACAGATCGGAAGCAATTAGAAAACAATTAAGTGTTAAATTATACTCCTCTGCCTAGCCCAGGGGATTCTCAGAGAGAGAAGCAGCTAATGGAGTCATTGCCATGTTCATGGAAGAGGTGATCATTGGCTGGAGGGATGCTCTGGATTTGAGAAAGCAGAGCAGAGTGGTCAGAGTGGACCTTTCCTAGGGGGAGGTGGCTACCCAGAGCCACTCGAGGAACACTGAAGGCTTACACGGCCAGCCGGTGTCACGTCGGCCAGGATTGCTCACAAGTAAAGAACTTGAAACACTCTAACAACTTAGAAGAGTTCGAATGGGACTTGGAGATAATCCGTCATTGTTGCCAGGAAGGCTAATTTCTCTACCTCTAACATGCTAAAACATGAACCTGTAAGTACTTCCTTTAGGTCACTGTCTTGGGAGAGAAGCCGGAGGCTTCTTCCAATTGTTGATCCAGGGGGAAGGTATCAGAAACTGGGGACCTTTTCTCCTGGCACCAGAGTCTCAGATTCAGTAGGTATAGGAGAGGATCTGGGAATTTACATATTTTAAAAGCTCTCCAAGTGGTCCTGCTTATCAACTTGGTTTGACAGCTATTCTCTTAGATTTATTTCAGAGACATCCTCTTTCTGAGATTAGGATAAAAGGTGTAGGCATGTGAGAAGCCAGGAAATAGGAATGACTGTTTATCTACAAACCCCCATAACAGACAACCTGGAGAATCTGCAGGAGAAAGAAATCAATCTAACACACTCTGTTTCCTTGACCTCCTCAACAAGTCAAAATAGTCAAGATTTGACCAAATTAATTAGAATTTGCTTTTATGGCATCAGCACATCCTGATAAATGAAAATGATAGGAGAGGTTTTCTTCTTATTTAAAATATTAGAAACACTGAGATGGTAGTGAATTAGAGCTCAGCTAGATGAATGTACTTTGAGATAATAAATAATTGCTGCTACGAAGGCTAATTTTCCTTCCCTTATTTAGCTGGGTCACTTTGTGTCCCCAATTCCAGGAAAAAAGGTCCATTTGGATGTAAGATGTTCTACGCATAAAAATGAGGGGAAGCGTATTTCTCTGGTCACATGCCTTGCTTGGAGAGCAACACCACATCCGTCAGCATGGAGAGGGTTGTGCCAGGTTCCATTCCTCAGTTCCCTCCCCCTTTTTAATAGGCAGGGCTTATTAATGTTTCAAGATGTTTTCCTCCTCTTAGACTCGGCTAGCAAATGCCTGTTTCCATTTTCTCTTGCATATCTGGTCTATCCTCTGAGCTGGGAATAGGTTTGCATTCTCTCTTTGCCTGGGTGTTCCATTCCTATTATTATCAGTGCAAGATATGTGCTCAGACTGAAGGCTTAAAGCACACCTGCAAATTTTTCCTTGGCTAACAAACACACAAGTAGTCATACATATTCACACATGCATACATATGCATGCACGTCACATACAAATACATATGATGCATACATGAATACACTTGTACACACATGCACAAATATACAATGCATGCACACATACATATATACACATGTATGCATGCATACAGTGTGTGCATGCCTATGAACATGTGTGCACAAATACATATCACATGTGTACACATACAGACTGCATACATGCATTTGTATGTATACATGCATGCACATATACATATGCGTGCATTCATGCACATATGCATGGCAACACATGCATATACACACAAACGTACATGCACACACATAAACATATTCTTCCTTTTCTCACTGTGACATTGACTCTTATTTAACCTGAGATGCTAGGGTTCAATTTATTTGTGACTGTCTAAAATCTGCCTGAGGTTCCCCTGAGATAATCACAATATGTGGAAATTAACAGTTTCTTCCCTTCTGAAGTAGCACTGGCTTCAGTGGTCATAGTGGCTCAGAGGACGTTCTTATTCTCTGTAGTCTAAACTGATGACCTAGTTTATTATTTGTTCAGGATTTGTTCTGAATTGCTGGGAACCAGTCTCAATGTGTTCATTGTTCTCTGTTCAGAGCAGGTTATCATTCAATGGCACCTAATTCTCCTCTAAATTTGTGTCTAAATTGTTTTAACAAATAACCATCCCAATGATTATCGTGGAGTTCTGTTAACACTGAACAGAGGCGGCATTACTAGCGCTCACACCAAAAAGCCCAGTCGTAAATATTCCACATCATTATCGCCATGATGTCATTGCCAATTTCAGCAAGCATTTCAACGACGGCTTCAGGATTCAAGATTTGCTTCCATGAAAACCGATCGGTGTTAAAGGTAAGGCATGAACACGGGGCTAATTATATCTACAGTCATGTCTCACATTAGTCATAATCCTACAGGAAAAGAAACACTGAACTAATCATTAAACTGACGAGCTATTCATTCCAGACCCTGTCTCCCTATTATGTGAGCCTTAGAAGATTCAGGGCATTCTTTTCTGTTAGAGTGCTTTGTGGCGTCAAAAACTTTTTCCCCCGAGCTGCCTATTTTAGATGGTTCTGATGAGTTGGCGGAGACATCAAAGGTCCTTTCTGTAGGCGAGTCAGTTGATTCACTCGCTCACCAAGTCTACATTGTACACTCACGTTGTGCCAGGCACCAGGCATGAGGCTGAGAGCTCCCTGCTAGCAAAAGCAGACATAGTCCCGGGCCACATGAAGGCCTGCACTGTTGGGAGGGACACAAGGGGATCGAGTGATGACACCAATGAATGTATAATCACAAGCTAGGGCTGAATGCTAGCACAGAAGGAGCCACTCTCTAAGAGCAGATGGCCAGACACGAGGTCTCTGCTGAGGACAGGGAAGATATGATTGAGAGAGATGTGCCTGAGCTGAGCTGGGAGGGCAAGGAAGCCACAAGGAGTGGCAGAGATCAAGAACTGGCAAATGGGGACCCAGTGCTGTGACATTTTGTGCAGAGAAGACAGGTGCCAGAGCAGAATGAGCCAAGAGAAGTGCAGATGGGGAGCTGACATAGCAGAGCCTCGAGAGCCCCCTTCAAGAACCCAGTGTGTGCCAGGCTTGGTGGCGTGTGTCTGTAATCCCAGGAGGCCAAGGCAGGAGGATCAAAAGTTCAAGACCAACCTCAGCAATGTAGTGAGGCCCTGCCTCAACTTTAAAAATTTTTAAAAAGGCTGGGGATGTGGCTTAGCAGTTAAGCATCCCTGGATTCAATCCCTGATTTAAAAAAAAAAAAAAAAAATCCAGTCTGTTCCAAAAAGTGACGGGACCCTTCCAAACGTTTGAAGGTGAGGTGACATGATGAGCTTTACACATAGAAAAAAATGCTTAGGCGGCAATGTGGAGAATAGATTGTTGAGGTACAGATGCAAAGGAAGAGAGGAAGGCCTATTAGGAAGTCAGCTCAGGGAGAGGTGATGTCTGAGACCAGGACAGAGGGCAGAGGGGCAGCTGGGAAGGAGGGGATGGGAATCAGTATGATACAGGAAGTAAAAGAAGCAGAAACCATGGGGTGGGGGTTGGGGCTCAGTGGTAGAGTGCTCGGCTGGCACATGCGGGGCTCTGGGTTTGATCCTCAGCACACCACATAAAAATAAAAAAAGTAGTGTGTCCAAATAAAAAAAACAAAATATTGAAAAAAAAAAGAAGCAGAAACTAGGAGTAGGCTTTTCTGGGGATGAGGAGAGGGTGTGTCCATAAGAGCACCCACCTTTCTGACTTGCATGGGTTGGGAGGGTGGAGTAGTAAGCCAGGTTTGAGGGGTGGGTGGCGCTGAGGCACCCCCTTGGTGATGTTGAGCAGCCTGTAGGCATATTCAGGGGAGACCTGGGCAGGAGATACAAATTTAAATTCAACATTGTCTTGACAGTCCTTGAGGTCATGGGCATGGATGAGTGAGCCCAGGAAGAGAACAGAATGATCCTTGAGTTTCTGGAAAATGATTCTGGAATGTGGAGTTGATATGAGTCATGAAGCTTCAAATCATGCTCCAAACTTTCATATCTAAACCCAGGCGTTCTATGCAACCCACCTCTGATGGTAAGAGCTGAATTAAAGGGCCGTGGTTCTACAGATGGGAAAGGCTTGATTAGGGCTTGCTACCAATAATAACACTGAATTCCAATCTTTTTGACTCATTTATCACAAAGTTTTGGTTACATATGCTTCCATGTGCCCAACTGTGCACACTCATTTCTGAATCATCCTAAGACACCAGGCAGACACTGTCAAGTGGGAGGTAGACTTAATTACTGAAGTGACCAAGATGCAGTGGCCCCCACAAGTTTTATTTTCATGGCTCTCCTATACAAAATTAATGTCATTTGCTACAGTCTCTACTCTTTTATCTTAATCACCAATTTTATTCCCCCCTATCAGGCAGATCCAAGATACATTTGATCTTGGGGCAAAGATCTGTATTTTTATTTCTCTTGCCCCTAGAGATACACTGTAATTATCAGTCCATTCATGTACCAGGTTTTTTGTTCTAGTTCTACAAGTGAAAATTCAGATTCTTAAACACGTTTTCTTCCTCTCTTTTCCCAGAGACAGGTCCAAAGTTTAGTTTCTAATCATTAAATCATTGTTTTAATTTTTTAACATTCCGCATATTTTTAGGTTCGCCTTTAACTGGTTGGCTTATCATTCAGAGTACTTGTTCACAGTGGATAACACCAGACTACAAGAAGAAAAGATGTATAAAAAAGACCACTGAAAGACAGGCATTTCTGCCTAATGTCAGAAGTATTCGAGAATGTGACACCAGGCCCAAAGCAGCAGGACCAAGATGTTTATCATCATGTTACAGATTTGAAGTTCTAAAAGTTGTTACCCCAGAGACTGTGCTTCTAATTAAAATCAAGAATCAATAAATGGATGGATTCAAACTCAAAAGCTTCTTCTCAGCAAAAGAAACAATCAATGAAGTGAATAGAGAGCCTACAGAATGGGAGCCAATTTTTACCACACGCACAACAGATAGAGCACTAATTTCTAGCATATATAAAGAACTCAAAAATCTTAACACACACACACACACACACACACACACACACACACACACACACACAAATAATCCAATCAAAAATGGGCCAAGGAACTGAACATATACTTCTCAGAAGAGGATATACAATCAATCAACAAATATATGAAAAAAATGTTCAACATCTCTAGCAATTAGAGAAATGCAAATCAAAACTACTCTTAAGATTTCATCTCACTCCAGTCAGGATGGCAACTATTAAGAATTCAAACAACAAGTGTTGGTGAGGATGTGGGGAAAAGGACACACTCTTGCATTGCTGGTGGGACTGCAAATTGGTGCAACCAATCTGGAAAGCAGTATGGAGATTCCTTGGAAAACTGGGAATGGAAGCACCATTTGACCCAGCTATCCCACTCCTCGGTTTATACCCGAAGGACTTAAAAACAGCATACTACAGGGAAACAGCCACATCAATGTTTATAGCAGCACAAGTCACAATAGGTAAATTGTGAATCCAACCTAGATGCCTTTCAGTAGGTGAATGGATAAAGAAAATGTGGTATACATATACAATGGAATATTATTCAGCATTAAAAGAGAATAAAATCATGGCATTTTCAGGTAAATGGATGGAGTTGGAGAATATAATGCTAAGTGAAGTCAGCCAATCCCAGAAAACCAAGTGCCAAAAGTCTTCTCTGATATAAGGAAGCTGATTCATAATGGGGATGGGGGGAGCATGGGAGGAATAGGTGAACTTTAGATAGGACAAAGGGGAGGGAGTGGAAGGGAGTGGACATGGGGGTAGGAAAGATGGTGGTATGAGACAGACATCATTACCCTAAGTACATGTATGAAGACATGAAATAGCGTGACTCTACTTTGTGTACAACCAGAGATATGAAAAATTGTGCTTTATATGTGCAATATGAATTGAATTGTGTTCTCTGTCATATATAACAAATTAGAATAAATAAAAGAAAATAACATAAAAAAGAAAGAAAGAACATCCCCACGATTCAGTTTGCTACTATGGCACACACTACCACCCACAATCTTTCAGAACCTCTGTCAATTTCCTCAGTGCCCCAGCTGTCTCTTCTGCCTCTGATTCTTGAACCTGTTTCTACCCAGGATCCTCTTTTTCCCTGTGCTTCCACTTGATGCATCTCAACCTCACTCTCCAGGTCTCAGCTTAGCAGTCACTTCTTCTGGGAAACCTCGCTTCCTCTTTGAAGCCCCTCCTCTGTGTTTCCCCAGCACCCCGCACTCCCCTACCCTGGCACTTAGACTCCACTGTAAAGGTCTACTCACTGAGTGTCTTTCCCCCCTGCGGAAGCTCTGGATCAGCTCATACGGGGCTGCGCCAACTTCATCATAACTGTCATGTGCCTCTGGCCCGGGGCCATTTATTCAATAAATGAATGAAGGACTCAAATAGCCAAGGGACTCTGCCAGGTCCTTGCCCTCACTCTCAGACTGTGTGGGAGGGGAAAATCCAGCTTAGGAAAAAAAAAATAACAAGGCCAGAAAGCAGACATCCACCCACACTGGAGGCACCAGAAACGGGACACTGAGCAGAACGCAAGGGTCCTTTTGGGCTAGAGCCAAATTGCTTCCTATGTGTGCAGGACACTTCGACTCTTCAGCCTCAGTTTCCTTCTCTGTCTTAGTTTGTTTAGTGTTGCTATGGCGATGCCTGTGGCCAAGGGCTTTACAAGAGATTATTTTGGTTTGTGGTTTTGGAGGTGGGGAAATTCAAGACCATGGCGCCAGCTTCTGGTGAGGGCCTGGTGCTGCCTCACCTCAGGGTGGGGAGGAAGAAGGGGAAGCAGTACAGAGGTGGAGCAAGCACAAGAGAGGAAGCAAGGAAAAGCCACAGAAACTGAACTTACTTTTAGGGCAAGTCACCGCCATGCAAGCGCATCCGAGAGGGCAAGAACCTACCCCCCCAAGCGAAGCATCAGTCCATTCTGGTGGTCAGATCCCTCATGACCCCAGTCTCCTCTTCAAGACACCCCACCTCTCAACACTGTTACAATGGGGACCAAGCCTCAACGTGAGTTTTGGAGTGAATGAACCACAATCAAACCACAGAACAATCTAGAAAGTCAGGTAAAAATATTACCTACATATTAGGGCTGATGCCAGGATAAAATGAGACATGTTTTTTCAGAAAAATACTTAATGAGCCCTAATAAGTCTTCATATGTAAGGGACAAACCTTCACATTGGACGCTGTTTGCAAATGCAAAATGGTGTAACCCCTGCAGAGAGGCATTTGACAGCATCCAGCAAAATCATACAAATTTGCCCTTTGGAGGAGCAATTCCACTTCTTCGGAATTCATTCCAAAAACAAACTGCCAAAAATATAAGAAGATACATGAAAGGACAAATGTGACCATATTTAAAAGTCCAAATTTTAGAAAAACAATCCCTAAAATCAAAACCAAATCAAAACAAATAAATTTAGCTCCATACCTTCTAGTTGGCATAACCACACAGATTGAACCATACCAGGTACTTTTAAGCCACAATTATTTGATTGTTATCTCTTAGGGATATACCCTAAGGATAAAAATGGGGAGGGGGACACTAAACTTTCTATGGAGCACATTGTTTGTGGTGATCCTGGTTTGCATGTGTATTGTTAGATAAAGCAATTTCAGCATGGAAGAATGGAAAAACTGTAACAAAGCTGGTAAGATTAAGTAAAAATCCCATAGTTGTAAACTGAATATATGAATGAGTAGAAACTCATTGTATGTTTTAACTTAAATAAATAAAATGAATTTTAATTCCCACCTCTGACCATGGGAAACACAGAAATGTATACCTTAGTGGTTTTTAAATTCTATTTCTTACTAAAGGGAACTGGATTCCTGGCTAGTATCAACTCTGGGGAAGAATCTTTAAGACTAGCTCTGACCAGCTTTTCATATTGGGAAGAAAAGAAACTGTAATATCAATTGAAAAGCCCTCCCCCCCACCCCCCGCCACTGCCAAAGGGACAATTTGTGCACCAAAAGTATACTAAATTCAGTATATTAAAACACATTAACACATTCTTTCATAGTGATACTTAAAGAAAAAAAAGAAGAAAAAAAAATACAGCTCCTTGGTCAAGTTTGGAGGTGTTAAGGAACCAATTCAATAGTTTTGAAAAAAATGGTGAATCAAAGGGAGAAATCAAGCTTTTCTCATTTCTTCCCTAAATGATACATAGCTCTTGATAACTGAAGAGTTAATGGGAGGGATTTTTACAGATGTGTATCAGTTAATAAGTAGAGGAAAAAGAATGATAGAATATCTCTGTTCTGCAAGTCTTAAAAAAATTATAGATTTATACTAGCAATGAACAATTGAAGTTTGAAATCAGAAATAAAATTCCATTCACAATACCATTAAAAATGAAATATTTAGGGGCTGGAGTTGTGGCTCAGTGGTAGAGCACTCACCTACCAAGTACATGGCCCAGGTTCAATCCTCAGCACCAAGTAAGAATAAAGGCATTGTGTACAACTAAAACAAATAAATACATATTTTTAAAAATGAAATATTTATATATGAATCTAATAAAAGGGATATGGAATCTATGCGAGGAAAACTACAAAACTCTAATGAAAGAATTCAGAGATCTAAATAAATAGAGAGATGGATATTCCATGTTCATGGATGACTCAATATTATTAAAATGTCAATTCTTCTTAACTTTATCTATAGATTCAATTCAATACCAATTAAAACTCCAGCAAGTTATTTTGTGGACATAAGAAACTTATTCTAAATTTTTTATGGAAAGCCAAAACCCAAAGTAGCCAACAGAGTACTAAGGAAGATCACAGATAGAATACAGACACTACCCAACCTTAGTACTCACTATAAAGCCACAGCAAAAGCCACTATGAAATCACAGTGTGGTATGAATGAAAGAACATACAAACAGATCACCTGCACAGAGAGCTCAGAAACAGATCCACACAAATACCATTGACTGACCTCTGACAATGGATCAAAGGAGAAAGGACAGTGTTTTCAACAAAAGATGCTAGAAAAACTGAACTTCCACTTGTAAAAAGAAAATGTAGACACAGGCTTTATACATTTCACGCAAACTCAACATAGATCATAGAGCTAAATGTAAAGTGCAAAACTACAAAACTCCTAGAAGATGACACAGGCAAAATATAGGCAACATTGCATTGGTGGGGAGGGGGTGACTTTTTAGATATAACACCAAGAAAGATCCATGAAAAAAGAATTGTTAACGTTTGACTCCATTAAAATGAAAAACATCCCTGTGACACTACCAAGAGAATGAAAGACAAGCCACAGACTGAGAAAATATTGGCAGAACATCTATCCAATAAAGGACTTACACTGAAAACATATGAAAAACTCTTAAAATTTAATTAAAAGCCAGGCATGGTGGCACATATCTGTAATCCCAGCTGCTTGGGAGGCTGAGGCAGGAGGATCACAAGTTCAAAGCAAGCCTCAGATAAAGTGAGGCGCTAAGCAACTCAGTGAGACCCTGTCTCTAAATAAAATACAGAATAATGCTGGGGATATGGCTCAGTGGTCAAGTGCCCCTGGGTTCAATCCCCGGTATCCCCCCCACACAAAATTTTTTTTAATTAAAAAAAATTCAAAATGGGGGAAAAGATCAGAACAGACATCTCACCAAAGACAGATGACAAAGAAATACATGCAAAGATGTTCCACATCGTATGTCATTAGGGAAATGCAAATCAAAACAACAGTGAGACACCACAACATACTACACATCTATCAGAATGGCCAGAATCCAAAAATACTGGCAATAGCAAATGCCAGCCAGGATGTAGGCAGCAGGAACTCTTATTCACAGCTGGTGGGAATGTACATTGGCACAGCCACTTAGTAAGATAGTTTGGCATTTCCTGAAAAGCTAAACATATTTTTACCATACAATCTGACAATTGAGCTCTTTCATATTTACCCAATTCAGCTGAAAACATGCCCACACAAAGTATGCATGTGAATATGTGCAGTAATTCAACTCTGAGTTCCCCAGACCTGGAACTAACTAAGGTATCACTCATTAGGTGAATGGATAAGCTCTGGTACATCCATACAACAGAAAGGAACAGAACTCTCAAGCCCCAAAAGGACATGGAAGAATCTCAAATGCACGCTGCTAAGGGAAAGAAGTCCCTCTGAAGGCTGTTACTCCTATGATTCCCGCCATACGACATTCTGGAAGAGGTGAAGCTACAGAGAATGTAAAAAGTTCAGTGGTCTCCAGGGGCTTGGGGATTCAAGAATGGATGAACAGGTGTAGCACAAGGGATTCTGAGAGCACTGCTCTCAGAAACTATTCCGTGTGATACTGGAGGGGTGGATGACTGACATTAGACACATGTCAAGACACACAGACTGCTGTAATCCCAGCAGCTCAGGAGGCTGAGGCAGGAGGATTGCAAGTTAGCCTCAGCAACTTAGCCAAGCCCTAAGCAACTCAGTGTAGTAGACCCTGTCTCAAAAAAAAGGGGGACTGGGGATGTGGCTCAATAATTAAGTGGCCTGGGTTCAACCACCCGTATAAAAACAAAAACAAAAAAACACACAGACATGCTCAAAATAGTCAATCCTAATGCAAACTATGGACTTCAGTTAAAAGAATGTATCAATATTGTTTCCCCAATAGCAATAACTCTACTATGTTCATTATACAGGGATCCCTGTAGAGAAGGAACTATATACTATCTGTTTAATTTTTTATAAATATGAAATTGCTATAAAAATTAAGTCTATTGATTTTATCAAAACCAGTGATTCTTGGCAATAATCATGCATAGCTGCTAGCCTCACAAACGAGATGCAGTCACACATCATGTGCCTTTTGGTGGAAAATTGAATACTAATTGGGTATTTGATGTTGTTAAAGAATTGTTGCTACATTTTAGATGTGATAATGATATTGTAGTTTATAATTAAAATCAGAGTCCTTTTTTAGAGACAATTACTAAATATGGATATGGATAAAATAATTTGTTGATTAGGGTTTGTTTCAAAGAATCCAGAAAGAGGAGGAAAGGATGGAGAGATAGATGAAACGAGATTAGCCATGGGTTGATACTTTTGTTGAAACTCAGTGATGGGGATAGGGTTCCCTTATACGATGTCAGAGGGGGCAAACCAAGGACCATCTACTTTTTGCATGGCTTGACAGCTAGGCATTTAAAAAAATTTTTTTAAATGGTAGAAAATGCAAAAGAAGTAATATTGTACACCATGTAAAAATTACATGGAATTCAAATATCAATGTCCGCAAATAAAATGTTACTGTTTACTCATTAGGTACTATCTATCTGTAAATGTTTTTGTGCCACAGAAGCAAAGTTGAATAGCTAAAGCAGAGATCATCAGGCCTGAGAAACCTAACATATTTACTAACTGGCTTCCTACAAAAGAAGTGTTCCAATTGCTGTTCTATTCTCTCTAATTTAATATGATTGATCATCGACTTACAATGAGATCCAATAAACCCACCAAAGTTGAAAACACTGTCAAGATGAAAATTCATTTAATCCATCCAACCCACCAAACATCCCAGCTGAGCAAGATAGCACACTGGAGAGTGTCAGTTGTCATCCCTCCTGGCCTCGGGATTGACTAGGAGCTGGTGTCACTGCCACTGCCTGGCGTCACACGCAGCCGTCCAGGGAAGAAATCCAAATTCAAAATTCCAGGTACAGTTTCCACTGAATGCATATCAGTTTGGTAGCATTGGAAAGTCAAAAAATCAGAAGTTGAACCATTGTCTCTAGGTATCTGACATTTTCCATAACAAAAAATAAAAGGGTGTTTTTTAAATGCTTGTGTGGCGATTTCTCAGCAGTGTCCAAATATGGGACAGGCATGGTGGCACATGTCTCTAATCCCAGCAGCTCCAGAGACTGAGGCAGGAGGATCCAGAGTTCAAAGCCAGCCTCAGCAAAAGTAAAGGCGCTAAGCAACTCAGTGAAACCCTGTCTCTAAATAAAATACAAAATGGGGCTGGGGATGTGGCTTAGTGATTGAGTGTCCCTGAGGAGTTCAATCCCTGGTACCAAAAAAAAAAAGGTGCCCAAATGTTCATACACTAACATTTGAGAGGGAGGCACAGACCACCAACAAAGATTTTTTTTTTTTTTTTTTCTGACTTTCTTTAAGAGAAAACTACTCCCTCTCAATACATGCCTCACTTTAGCGTTTGGACTGCCCTCTCCTCACACCTCACCATCCTGAATTTTCCCTGATCTCCAACTCAGAAGGTGTCTATTACCTTGCAAAATAATATTTCTCACTAAATTAATCTTGACCTCAAGTCCAAGGTTGAAATTGCAATATTAGCACATATATGGCTTGGCAGCCCTGGCTGGATTCTCATATTAAATTCTCCACCTCCAGCCATTCTTCGATTGTCTGCACCCAAGCTCATATTCAAGCAAATGAAGCTGTATATTAAAGCCACAAACATGTTACGTGACCCACCGCAGCTGCACGCTGAGATTGGAGGGCCCTCCGCGGGAGCCTGCCCGTGCAGACCCGCGACTCGCGATTCGGAATTCTTCCGCGGCACGTGCTCACGCAGCTCCGGGCCACCCGCTGCGGAGTTCCGCTGAAGTCAGGCAGACGGTGCAAATGACCCACCAGGACACAGAGGCAGCCTGCGAGTCCTCATCTCGTCAGTTTCAGGGCAAATCCGGTCCCTCGGGATGGGTCCCTGGGAAGCTGACTGGGTGGGGAAGAAAAACGCTGTGCCGTCAGAAGACAGCCACAGGATGGTGTCCTCTGCACCTGCCCAATGACAAGCCTTGCCCAGCTGTGGTGACCTGTTGAAAGCAATGGGGCTTGTGTGACAACTAAAGGTTGGGTCTTCTGTGGGGGCTCCAAAGGGTGGCAGGGTGCGACTGCTGCCAGCTAGCGTCTCAAGACAGGCTGCGGTCATGCCGTGGTGTCCTTTCTGTCACCCCCCGACAGGGCCTACCACCTGGCACCACGCCAGAGGCAGGTTTCATCCCACCCGCCCCATGTGCCTGAGGAGTTTTCAATTGTTTTCCTGGACAGGTGACTTTCCAGAGACTTTGGGGGACTTGAAGGTTGGCCGCTGCTGTGTGTGCTAGTGTCCTCAGAGCCCAAAGCGTAGGGTGTGAACGTTCCTGGCAGCAACTTGCTGGCTTGGCGCCTTGGGCAAAGAGGATGGAAAACTCCAGCAATCCCAACCAGGTCCAGCCACCCAGCACTTCCGCCTCCTGTCTTTAGGGCCAGGCAGCCGTGTCCGGCCCTCCGGCCTCGAGTGGGTGTCAGAGAAGGTGGAGAAAATAAGCTCCCGCGGGCTTCCCCAGCCTCAGGCAGATGGCCATCCACTCAGGCAGCTGGATAGAGGCTGTCTAAAAACTTCCAGAGAGGTTGGTGAAGGCCAAGGTGGGTGCTTCGATCTGGAAAGGTCAAGAAGCAGTGAGACACTGAAATCAGAACAAGGCTAAAATTCTTACTGTGACCCTGCCCTGCATGACCCAGTCTCTGTCTTCCATTGTGCCTCCCCCAGGCCACTTCCCCTCTCTTTGCTCTTCCCTCTTCAGCTACTCAGACACCTATAGCCCTACAGCCTCAGGGCCTTTACACATGCTATGCCCTCTGCCTGGAATGTTGGGGGGGGGGGGCTTTCTTACTTTCCGCTCACTCTCCCAGGCCTGACTGCCACCCTGCCCCTGATGCTGCTTTCCCTTTCTCTTCCTGGGGCCCTAGAAGAGGGCTTCCTACCTCTGTTCCCTATTAAAGTCTCAGCAGTAGGGATAGCCCCTATTTTATGATTTGGATCTTAAATATCCACTAAAGGCCCATATGCTAAAAGTTTGGTCACCAGCCTGTAGACGTATTGGGAAGTGGTGGAACCTTTAAGAGGAGGAGCATAGTGGAAGGAAGTTAGGTCACTGGGGGCATGCCCTTGAGGGAGATATTTGGTCCTCAGCCCCCTCTCTTACTCTCTTTACTTTCTGACTTCGTGAGGTTACAGCTTTGTTCCACCATGGGCTACATGCCATGATGCTCCACACTGACCCAGGCGCAAAGGAACAAGACCAAGCAACCATGCACTGAAACCATGAGCAAAAATAAACTTTTCCTCCTTATAAGTTGTTTATCTCAGGTATTTTGTCACAGCAATGGAAAGCTGATTAACACATCTCTGATCCAACCTATAATTGTTTCACTTATTACTTTATTCATTCATGTACATGGGTGCACACATACACGCATGTGTGTGGTACTGGGAATTGAATCCTGAGGCCCTCTACCATTAAGCTACACTTCCAGCCCTTTTCATTTTATTTTGAGATAGGTTTTCTCTAAATTACCGAGGCTAGCCTCGCACTTGCAATTCTCTTACCTCAGCCTCCCAAGTTGCTGGGATCACAGGCAGGTGCCATTGCACATGGTTTATTCATTCTTTTTTTATCTCTACCTCCCACAACTAGATTATAATTTCCTTCAGCAGAGGCACCTTGTATAATTTGTTTTCCATGCTATCCCCAACATAGTAGGTGCTCACTAAATGTTTATTCAGTTAATGCCTACTTGATTCAGGGGGGTTACCATGTTAAATTTTACTTCATATGTCAAATTTTGTTTCTTATCCTCAGTTTCCTCTATATATTAGGTAAGTGATGTCCTCAGGGTTGGTTATGGAATATACTCATTTTCAACACCCTTCATTTCTCCTCCTCTTTCTTTTTTTTTTTTTTTTTTTTTGGTACCGGGGATTGAACCAAGGGGCACTCGACGACCACTGGGCCACATCCCCAGCCCTTTTTTGTATTTTATTAGAGACAGGGTCTCACTGAGTTACTAAGTGCCTCGCCATTGCTGAGGCTGGCTTTGAACTCATGATCCTCCTGCCTCAGCCTCCCAAGTGCTGGGATTACAGGTGTGTGCCACCACGCCCGGCTCTCCTCCTCTTTCTTTTTGTTCTCAGTCTTTGGTCATTTTGATGCTTTCTAACAACTCTTACCATGGAGTGGGCAGAAGGAGTAATCTGTTTCTCGTTAGCTGATCCCACCCAGACTTGATTTGGCCAGGGTTCTAATCATTGGCTAAACTGTCATTTAGAGGTCATTTATCCATGAGACTTCTGTCCACTCAGAGCAGACAGTTGTCACAGTCAGGATAGGCCAACTGCTGGAACAAACAACCCCAGGTCTCAGAAGTTTACATTGACTCAGGAAAAGTGTCTTTCTCACTCACGCCAGTATGAATGTTCTGGGTCACGCAGTTCTCTTCCCAGGGTGACTCAAGGGTCCTCCCTTCATGTGACACTTCCATCTTCAGCATCCCCGATCCCCAAACATCAGAAAATTAAAAACACAATACATTCTTTCCAAGTAATCAAGCCAGTTACTGCCGTTCAATAGATGACAGTCCCATCTAGTGGTAAAAGGCACATTTGGAGATGGTGGCTCCTCTCCATCACCTCCACAGCCAGGCCATCAGTTGGCTTCATCTCCCAATTAGCCCTCTGATGCTTCTTTTTTCTTTCTTTCTTTCTTGGTTTTTGTTTTTGTTTTGTTTTGTTTTGTTTTGTTTTATGTACTGGGGATTGAACCCAGGGGCACTCAACCACATCCCCAGCCCTTTTTGTATTTTATTTAGAGACACGGTCTCCCGGGTTGCTCGGTGCCTCACCGTTGCTGAGGCTGGCTTTGAACTTGCTATTCCCCTGCCTCAGCCTTCCAAGCCACTGAAATTACAAGAGGCTTGCCAGGCTCTAAACTTTTAGTATAGGCATTTTCAAGTACACACCAAACAAAGAGAATACAATGCCCAGCTCCATTGCTTACTGACCTGAGACCAGACAAGTTTGAACTAAACCCCTTCCCACGTCTCCCCTCTCTCCACACTACTTTGCAGGCAAACCCTTGACAGATGGAGCCGCTTCTGAACTCACAAACCCCCAACAGCTCCACGAGGGATCCACAGTGAAACGCAAGCCCTCACCCTGACACGCACAGCCCTGCCTGGCGAGCCCCTGCCGCCCTCTCTGCAGCGTCCCCACGCTCTGCTCCTGACGTGGCCGCCCTTCTGTTCCCTGGACTGAGCACGTCCCTTCCATAGGCCCTTCACCTGCTGCTGAGGCCACTGACTGCCCTATGTTAGGTGGCTGCTTCTGCCTTGGCAGTCACAGCTCAACTCTGATGTCCTCCCGAAAGGCCTCCCCAGAAAGTCCATCTCTGGTTGTGACACTGACCTCACCAGCCACAATTAGCCCACACTACGAAATTAGTTGGCTCCTTTTAAAAGTATGCTCAACTGGGCTGGGGTCTGGCTCAGTGGCAGAGCAATTGCCTCTTGATGTGAGGCACTGGGTTCGATCCTCAGCACCATGTAAAAATAAATAAACAAAGATATTGTGTCCATGTATAACTAAAAAAAAAATGTTTTTAAATATGTTCAACTGGCTGCAGATAGAGCTTACTGTAGAGTGCTTGTCTAGCACATGAAAGGCCCCCATTCCATCCCCAGCATGAATAATAACAATAATAATAATAATAATAATATGCTTGATCTAAAATCAAAACTCCAGAAAAGCAGAAAACTTGCTGATTTCATTTGCTGTTCTAACCCCATGGCTAGACAGATGCCTGGCATGTAATAAACACTTAATGTCTATTGAAGCAAACAAGAATAAAATTTAGACTATTAGCTTGAGGGAGGTTTTTAAAAACAAACTTCTCTAGTGCATTTATAATAGCATTTAAGAAAAATTATGCAAATTCATTTTTTGAGAAAAAGAAACTTATACAGTAAGGCATGTGTTTCTGGGAAAGACCATAAGTGATCTGAGTTCTGATTCTGCAAATAGAAAGTCAGGGCTTTCTGACTATTTTTAGTCTTCGGAAGTGGCTCATGCCTCCCAGCTCAGGCATGAATGAAGGAAATCATGGCTTATATAGTTCATTAAGATGAAGAGACTAGGGCTAGGGTTGTGGATCAGTGGTAGAGTGCTTGCCTAGCATGTGTGAGGCACTGGGTTCGATCCTCGGCACCACATATAAATAAATAAAATAAAGGTCCATAAACAACTAAAATAAATAAATAAATAAAGATGAAGAGACCAGGACTGGGGATATGACTCAGTGGTACAGTCTTGCCTGGCACGTGTGTGGCATTGGGCTCAATGCCCAGTATTGCAGAATAATAAAAAAAATATATAATATTAATAATAAATGCATATACATATATCTGCATATGCATACATGTGCATATATAGATACTGTATCCTTATTATACATATACATACATGTGTGCATATATGCATGTGTGTGTATATGTATATATTTTGCCCTAGGTTTGTTAAAGATAAGTTTCCATCCAAGGCCTTTGAGTATTTGTTGATCCCATAAAATGAAACATGTGTTAGTTAGGGTTACACCACTGTGCACTGTGACCAAAATACCTGACAAGAACAACTTACAGGAGGAAAAGTTTATTTTGGCTCAGTTACAGAAGCTCAGTCCATGATCTGCTGACTCCATTGTCTGGGCCCCAGGTGAGGCAGAACCTCCTGGCATAAGAACATGGTGGAGGAGTGCTACTCCAGTCCTAATGGCCAGGGAGGAAGCAGAAAGAGAGGGAAAGGGGCCTCAGGGAAGATGTACCAGCCATGCCCCACGTCCTCCAGCCATGCCCCACCTGCCTGGAGTTCCCACCCAGCCCGTCCATTCAACCTGGGATGGACTGATGAGGTTACAGCTCTCATGATCCAATCACAGGAGCGTGGGGGGGCGGGCACCTCATATCTTAATCAGAACAGAACTCAACGTATAAGTGAAATTACGTGGTGCTTCTAATTATCCCCTGTCCTGTTTTTCAGACGGGTATGCCCATTTTCCACCATCTCCACAGGCCCTGCCCTCACTCACTCTCCTTCCTCCCTTCCCTGTCTTGAGAACAGGGATTCTCTCTTCTTTCTTCCTGGAAGAGTGTTTTTCTGTAACGGATGTGCAGTATTTGTGAACGTGAGTGCCTAGGGCTTTGCACTAAGAACGTGGAGCAGAGGCGCTTCCTGTTGGTTGGATCCCTGTTAATCAGATGCTTTAACCACTGCCAGGGATCCTTCCACAGGGCGGGCACTGCTCCTCCCAGCAGTCCGTGGTGAGTGCCAGGGTGCCGCTGATGTCAAGCAGGCAGCCCGACCCGAGCAAGCGTGTCCTCCCTGGCAGATCTGGGCTGCTCGTGCTCCCTCGGCTTCCCAGACTGCTTGGCAAGATGACAGCAGGCCCTCAACCTTCTCCCACACAGCCTGCCTGCTGCCTTTGAGGAAAACAAGGGCATTATTGATTCGAGCACTGGTAGAAATGTGCAGGGGTGTGGGCAGGTTGCCAGCATGTAAACCTCTTGAAAATAGAATACGGGGCAACCAGGAGCGCTGGAAAGCCTCGGGCCCAGGTCCAGCAAGAACCTACAAGAAAATAGCTCCTGCCGGGCTTCCCCAGTGCCCTGAGCTGGACACAGCTCTCCTGTCTCAAGGCCTGGTGTGGCTGGGCTGGTATGGACTGGCCTGGGGAGTTTGAGGCAGAAAGTTCTATTAAGAAGCCACTTGGGGGGCTGGGATTGGGGCGGTAGAGTGCGCGGCCCGGGTTCGATCCTCAGCACCACGTAAACATAAATGCATTGCATTGTGTACAACTAAAGCAAATAAATAAATATTAAAAAAAAAATATTAAAAAAAAAAAAAAAAAAAAGAAGCCACTTGGGGGCTGGGGCTATGGCTCAGTGGTAGAGCACTCATCTGGCATGTGTGAGGCCCTGGGTTCGATCCTCAGCACCACATAAATAAAATAAAGGTATCGTGTCCACCTAAAACTAAAAAAATATATATTAAAAAAGAAGAAGCTACTTGGAGTTCTGTGACTGGCACACATTCAGAGATTTCATATATAGTTCAATGTCACAGTGAGCATTTTTTTTTTTTTGTATGCCAGAAAATCTCTTGACACCATTAGCTCATTGAAACCTGGTACATCCCATAGTATAGGCTTATGAGCACTTTACACTCCTCCATTTAGGAAACTGAGTTGAAGAGAGGCATGAAACCTACCTGAAATCATACAACTAGTAAGAAGGAGAATAAACCCAGAGCCCCCAGGCCCCAGCGTCTGAGTCCCTGGGCATTAACAAGCACAGAGCCAGCCCCGTGGAAAGAGAACACAGTCCCTTGTACCTCCTTAGCTGGACTCAAAGCCCAGCTCTTCTCCTTTTGAACTACATGTCTTCAACGGGTTTACTAAACCTCTCTGTGAATCACTTTCTTTCTTTGAATATAAAATGAGAATAATAATGAGACCTTGAGCAAGGAGTTGTATATAGATGAAATGAGTTAGTAAAACAGCACCTGGTATACAAGAGGTGCTCTGTGTCTACCTCTCATTCCTGCATAATCTTGTTTTGCTGGCTCCTGTCTCCACCTTCTAATGGAAAACATCAACTCCATGGAAACTGGTGCCAATTATTTTGGGGAGGGGGTTTCCACTGGAGAGAGGGGCACTTTTTTTTTTTTTTTTTTTTTAAGTGTTGAGAATGAAACCAGAGCCTTGCGCCTGCTAGGCGAGTAGGCGAGTGCTCTACCACTGAGCTACATCCTGGCCCAAGAGGAGGCCACCTCCTTGCTGCTGTCCCTTTTCTCTCCAGCCGGACAGTGTTAGGCGGTTGTCCACAGCCTGCAAAGATGCAGTAAGGCCTTGCTCCCAGTGCCTGGAGGGCACTGTGACTGTCTTTAGATAGCATGGTGCCCATGCAGCCTCTGTGATGGGCAACTGGGCACCACCCCTGCTGCGGCAGCCACCAGCATTGCCAAGGTACAGTTGCTCTGTCTTCTGAAAGCGTCACTGTGTAGACCCCTATGGGGCCAGAGTGGGGCAGCCTGCCTGCAGGGCCTCATAGCATACTGCCAGGTTTTCTTCACGGAATCCATGAGCTGGTGGGACACTGGGCTGTGGGTCAGATCTGAAGTAGAAATTAGAATTACCCCTCTCTCTAGATGCCTGAAGCTCTGTTGCTATCCCCTCACCCCCAGCTCCCCTAGTCCTCACCCCAGCCCTATTCCTCTTCACATTGCTCAAGTCAGAGACCCTAAACCTGATGCAAAGGCTCCTGGGGTGGCCAGAAGGCCCGCACCCCATGGCAGTGTGCGTGCAAATCCTGGGAAGAACCCCTAGTTCTCGTCTTACTCCCTAACAAGGTTCACGATCCTGACTTCCATAGGTTGAGTCAGCCCATTGGGTAGGGTCCTCAAGGAAAGGCCTGGAGATGGAATTGGGGGTGCAGAGAGTGCAGAGAGCGTATAACTGAGTAACTCCTAAGGAAGGGACAGGGGAGAAGCCAGCAGCCCAGCAGGGAACTCAGGAGCAAGAGCAACAGTAGAGGGGTCTGAGCTGGGCAGACATGGCAGGCCCGGGGGCACCTACCCTGCTCTGAGGCTGGCCTGGGCCTTCCTAAGCAAGGCAGCCCTGTTTGAAAGCTGAGGCTTAGTCTGAGGAGCCTACGGCAGAAGGCTGTTAGCCAGCCCAGCTCCTCAGAGCTGAGCCTCAAGTCCTTTCTGGAGGACGGTCTCTGGGCCTGCAACATGGCCCACCCATCCCACCCCCCGGGCAGATCTGAATACTTACTAGTGGCCCAGGCTAAGTCAAGCCAGGAGTCTCCCATCACCAACTTAGAAACTGTGCCCTTTTCCCCGGCTGCCAGGTCCTGAACTTGACCCAGGGAAGAAGACTATGGGGTCACACTAGACAGAGAAGTTGTAGGCAAGGGAACTCTTTACCTTAGGAATGGATTGTGTATATACTTTGATCATTGTTGAGAAAGTGGAATTTGCTTTATCATGAAAATTCTATTATAAACAAGAGGGTAAGTTGCCAACTTTCTTACAGAAGCCTGCCAAATTCATCATGATGTTGAAGTAGTAGGACAGGTCATCCTGAGCTCTTGGAGAGGGGCACCCCCAGGGCTCCTCTGACTTGCCCAGGAATTCTGCAAGAGCGGAAGCTGGACAGCAGCCGGACAGCAGGAGGCAAGATGAAACTTAGCAGAACCTAAGTGGAGAGCTAGGCTGCAAGGGGTGTCCCAGGGCTTCTGGGGCCTGAGACACATCTCACTGGAGGATTTCAAGGACAAGGTGACTGTAGCAAAGGGGCTCTGTCCAGAAGGTTATGTCACCTACTAATTAGAAGGGTTTCTTGCCTATGCTCCACACCCCCATCAGCCCACCTTTGCAACCACCCTCGCGGAAAGATTCGCCCCAGGAGGAGGGACCCGGATTCGCCCCTGCCGCTCTAGCGTTCCTGTGCTCGCCACCCTCAGGCCATGGGAGCCCGCAGGAGCGACTCGTGTGGACATTCCAGGAGCAGCCACTAGATGGCGCATCCGCCCTGCCTACTCAGGAGCACCGCGCGGGAGCACCACGTGAGGGTCCAGGTTTTTAATTGCCCTTGAGTGAGAAGGCTGTTGCCAATATGCCCTCATGGCAGGGGAAACGCCGGGCTCCTATCAAAGGGAATGGCCTGTTTATTCTTTAACATGAAGAATCTTCCACATAACCTCAGACCAGAGTGTGACCAGTGTGAGAAGATATCTAGGATAGAATGTAGAGAGCTTGCAATTTACAAATAAACTGTCCACTCTGTGTGGATGGACCTGGCATAGGTCTTAAGTATGCAAAGATCCAGCACAGTTGGCTCTTGCCCAGGACAGGCTAGGGGTGGCTGGCTTCCAGAGGTTTAGTGTCCCAGGCCAGGGTATAGCTCAGTGGTTGTCTGCTTGCCTGGCACGCAGGATGTCCTGGTTTCCATCCCCAGCACTGGAAGAGAATGCAGTCCCCAGATATTCAGTCACTGCAGGTGACGTTGCCTCGTACTACTTTGTCTTACTGATCTTAGGTGAATGCTTATACTTGTCAGCATGCAAGTTACAATGTGCAGATCGAAACATCTGATTCCTGGTGATATTTTTTCTATACTGTCTACTTGGGGTCTGCAGCAGAGAGGCCTCTGCAGCAAAGGGACACTGTCCTGAAAGACTTGGATGGAAGCAGACCAGAATTGAATAAGAATCTACACAGGACTTGGGGTGTTCAGGAACAGACTATGCACCAAGAAAAGAAAATTAAAGTCCTGGATAGGACCCACAGTTCTAAACTCTGAACTGCTGGAGGTCACATCAGATACAGGATGCTATTAGGGTTGTGGCTTAGTACATTACACAGATAGTGGGGAGAGGCCCACAGGAGAAATGCCTCTCTTTCCAAAAATAGTGGTCTCCAGAGCAATTGATCTGCTTTTATGCTAAACATGCATCCGTTTCCCTTACTCTGTTAACTCACAGAGTCAAACTCATGACCCATTGGAAGGAAGTACGTAAAGCTGCATGATGTATCTTTCATTTTTCCTCCTCACCCTGGCCCCGTGTTACTATGTGAACATACTTGTCTTTCCATTTTCTCTTGCTACTGTTTTTAGAATATACTTATATTTTGCATTTCCTCCTTTGGAAACCACCTGAAGTCCTTTCTGGAATAGAGTGGAAGACAAATAAACTAAAGCCGACATCGGAGACATCCTCTCTGTGGCCTTGCCTTAGGTCACAGTGCTTGTGAGTATTTGTCACCTGCAGGCGTTTTGGCAAAGGGGAATTTTCAAAGTCTCTGCCAGGCTTCCCAAGTGGTGACATTTTCTATTCTGTCTCTAAATTTTGATTCACCTTTGACTCAGACACCCCAACTAGTGTCTTCTAGACTTTTCAATTCTGCATGTTGTACACAAAGCCTTATTTCCCTGATTTTCTAATTTCAGGAAATACATCCTAATTTCTCAGAGGACTTAAATGGATTATTGGAGTGGGGAGGTTTACAAATTTGAACTTTTTTGGTCAAGGGCCTAAGTATCACTGTTGTGGTTTGGATCTTGAATGTCCACAAAGTCCTACATGTGAAAGACTCAGTGTCCAGTCTGTGGCACTATTGGGAGATGGTAGGACCTTTAGGAGGTGGGGCCTAAAGAAAGGAAGTTGGGGTCATGCCCTCCAAGGGAATAGTGGGACTCCAGCTCCTTCCTCCCCCACCCCCACCCCCTGCTTCCTGGCTGCCTTGAAGTAAGCAGCCTCCCTCACTGCATGCTCCAACCACCGTGATGTACCACCTCACCATTGGCCCAAAAGTAACCAGGGCAACCGTGGACTGAAACTGTGGGAACCATGAGCTGATATAAATCTTTCCTCTTTTAAATTGATTTTCTCAGGTATTTTGTCACAATAACAAAAACTTGGCCAACATAAAATAGCAATACCATTTCATTAATCTGGCAAATGCTTTCAAACATATACCAATAAACAATGAGAAAGTCCTAGAATGATGGATGGTTCAAACACTCATTCCCAGCACAACATACTTGGGCTGCAGTTATTACTAGCATTGAGAAATTTTTCAGAGTCCTAAATTCCTGAATCTCAAAGATTTACCCCCAAATTAAGACCCAGTAAGGTCTCGATAGTATTTATTGAATGCAAACATTAAAACCAAGATGCTGGGAGGGATTAGTGGATTCGCTGGATGAGTCCATGCTAGTTACATAGCCCAAGACCCCAGGTGGAGCTGATCAACTTCCAAAGATGTGAGGATTTGCTAAACTGATGTTGTAGTTTTCTCTTGGAGAGAAGAACTGGGAAGACACCAACTGATCTCAGAAGCCTCTGTAAATGCCAGGACTTTATTAGAGCTCTCTCCACCAGCCTCACTCTCCTATGCAGGAGTAACTTTCCTTATTCACACCAGCAACAAAACCCAAGATCCTGACTCTGGGGCCCCCACTCCCAGGCCTCCTCCTGAATCCCTCTCCTTTTAGTTATTTTATTTATTTTATTAGTTATTTTAGTTATTTTATCATCTCTCCTTTTAGTCGTTTTTATTTTGTTGTTGTTGTTGTTTTACTTTCATTACCAGACCTAAAAGTCTTTAAAGAACGAAGAAAATCATTAGTCTAGGAGCTCAAGCTGTATAAACAACCCATTTCTCTAACTCAGGACCAAAGATGGACTCTCCAATGACACACCTTTTTAATTTAAATGTACCTTTATAATTGAAAATGTCACCAGGTGGTTTTTTTGTTTTGTTTTTTTTTTTTTTTTTCCCAACTCAGCGGATGCATCTCATTCCCCCTGACTCTTGTCTCTCTCCTGCCTTCTCTTTGGCTTCTGGGGGTTTGGGGACCTAGCTTTACAAAAGGAAGCAGCCCACTGTGGGGAAGCGGGGCCATCTCCCGCAGGCCAGGCGGAAACCCTGCCTTCCCCATCCAGCCTCCCGCCTGCCAAGGAATCGCCAAGCCTGGGCAAATGCCTTCCCTGTGTTTACAAAGCACTAAATTTACAAAGTCATTAATTCCCTTCATAAAGAAAGGGCCTAATGGAGTTTCCTATTAGTCAGTGAGATCGCAGTTATAACCTTGAAAGACCAAGAAAGAAATCAGGAATCTAAATGGAAATGGGAGTGGGGAGGGGGACAGCAAACTCGTGGCTCCTTTTTAGCTGTCAGCTTTCTCCTGGTTTAAGGGGAAGTACTTTGACTCACTCCCTCATGCATTTGTATATTACTGTTATTTTTTTCCTTTTCAGAACATTCAGGAATGTACAGACTCACTAAGATTCCCTCCCCTTCCCTCACCTCTCCCCCTCCCCCTTCCTCTTTTCTCCCCCTCCTTCTTTCCCTCCCCCTCCTCCTTTGTATTTCTCAGGGGATTGGTGTTCTTTGTCCTAGCAATTGAGACTTCTCACTCCCAGGGCAGGTGTCACTGTAGGGAGAGACATCCCCAGGGTTGCAGCCCCTAGTGCTAGACACACAGTCCTGGGGTGCTCAGGAAACACAGTCCTGACCTAAGAGACCCTGTTTCTCAAGGGCTCAAATTACTCCTTGGATTCCAGGTTTCCAGGGAGACTCTTAACCCTTTGGGGGGCTTAGAGCTGCAGGAAGCATCCTGTTCTGAGCACTAGGCCGTCCATCTCTTCCATCAGAGCCACCTCCCCTGGGTTCTGGGGGCCCCAGAGGGGTTGAGGCATGTTCCCTGGACACTGCCCAGGAAGCAACCCTTCCCTGAGGCCTTGGTGCCCTCCACCGTGTGACCACGGCCCCCACGAGATGCTGATTGACTTGGGCGCAGAGGAGTGTTCTCGTGCGTGCCCTGAGACCTCCAAAGGTCCATAAGCAGTGCTGCTGTGGCCACGGGAGGTGCCGGGAAGCCGCGTAGCCGGGGAAGGCAGTTTTCATAATGCAGCCCCCATACCTCCTGCACCAAAATCCTCAGGCAGAGAAAACCTGTAAAAAACTGCTGTCTCGCACCACAAGCACCAGCACCATGAAATCAGAATCTTTCCTTGTAGCGGGGGAGGTGGGTCTTCATTCTACAAGAGATCCTTCGCCTGTCTCTGCCCCCCTGAGATGGAGTCTTTCACTGCAGGTGTGAAGTTCCTGGGCTCCACAGGACCAAGCACTAACCCGAGACCACAGGGGACCTTCAGGGACCCCACCCCACAGAGCAGTCTGTTCCCGTCAGCTCCAGTCCTGGAAATCTTGTGTGAGTTCTTACCTTGCTCTTGGGAAGGATCCAAGCAAGAGAGTAGAATCCCTCCGTGAAGTCCGCCGTCGTGCCAAGATCTCAGTCACCCTGGAGAGGGCCTCAGTCTCCCCTGCCTGCCTGGTTGGTATTTGGGATCTGATCCCGTTTTATTTGTATACTTAGCCAGGCACCACCCTGAACTATCTTCAGTGAAGCAACTGATAGGGAGGCACAGGGATTGAGGCTTCCTTATTGGTAGGAATGCCCAACCATTGATGATCAAATGAAGCCAGGGCATCTTGGCTGCTGTGAGACCCTTTCAGGGCCCATATCCTTGGAAAGACTTTTGAAAGGATGCTGGGACATTTCTGGGTTAGCGTTTCCACCATGCCTTGCTGTTAGGTGTAAGGAGACAAGAATCAAATCTTGCCTCTGCTTCTTGCAGCTGTGTGGCCTTGGGCACATTGCTTACCTTCTCTGAGCCAGTTTTCCTTATCTGTAAAATAATAAGCAGCAGCTGGGCACAGTGGCACACACCTGTAGTCCCATTGGCTTGGGAGGCTGAGGCTGGAGGATCGCCAATTCAAAGCCAGCCTCAGCAACTTTGAGGCACTAAACAACTCAGTGAGACCTTATCTCTAATAAAATGAAATGAAATTTTAAAAAGGGGGCTGGGGATGTGGCTCAGTGGTTAAGCACCCCTGGGTTCAATCCCCAGTACCCAAAAAATAAATAAGTAAGGAGAATGGTGGGATAATGTTCCTGCAGCATTTGTTAGATTAAAAAAAAAAAAAAAAAAAAAAAAACTTATGTCAGATGCTTAACTAGAACTAAAGCGTGTCTGCTCCCTCCTGTCCCTTCTAGCATTTCACAGGTATATCCAACTGGGAATGTAGGTATATACTTGAACAGTTGGGGAAGATGGTACCCGGGAACCATTCTAAATGTCTAAGTTTGGCAAGGAATCATACTTGCCTGATTCATTCCTGAGTCGAGTGGAAACCATTATTGTTAATTTTTTCAAGCAACAGGTTGCCCAGTCTGTTGAGGATACCCCCCATCTAGGCATATGCTCCACCAAGCTAAGGGTGGCCGGTGCCAAAACCGTCTTGCTTCTCAGATTTTCTTCTG
Organism: Tamias sibiricus; assembly: GCA_025594165.1. Classification (NCBI taxonomy): domain Eukaryota; kingdom Metazoa; phylum Chordata; class Mammalia; order Rodentia; family Sciuridae; genus Tamias; species Tamias sibiricus. Next base: position 70,006,892 of record CM046663.1, read on the forward strand.
AGCCCCGCCATGCTGGGGTGGCTCTGAGCTTGGTAAATATTTAAGCACACGTCTCGTGTAACTGTCACGGATCTGGAGGCACCAGGAGCCACAGAGCAACAAGCTGGCACCTGCCTAAGTGTCCCGGCTCCGAGAGACGGTGTTTGTGCCAACATCGGGAGTCTGTTGGCTACCAGTGGCTGATAGGTAGCAGAATTCTCTGGTCTGTTAATTGTCTTGGAAGCAAATCCTTGAGTTGAGAGAAAGAAAGCAACTGTAATTAAAGCTTCCCTTGGGCAGCATTTCCAGTGAAGGCAGTTGGCACCGGGGCTTGTGTGCCCATTAAGCTCCAGGAGCTAGGCTGAGAACTTTACATACATTGAGTCTTTTAATCCTTACAACAGCCAGAGAAGGGACTATTATTGTCACCAAGAAAGGGAGGCTCGGGAGGGTAAATGATCGGCTCTGAATTCTATAGCTTCTCAGTGTCAGAACTAGGGATGAAGCCAGGGTTGGGGAGAAAGGGACTCCATGCCCAGAGCCCTGCTGGCAACGTCACTCAGAGACTGAGTGCCCGTAAGACTGGGGAGAAGGCTGGTGCTCACAGGGAATGCCTCCGGGTTCCAGTACTAGGGCAGAGGTGAAGCCATGTCCTGGTGGCTCGAGGATACCCGCTGGTGAAAGACGCCCTGTCTTATTTCACATTCTATATTTAGTGAGACCCAAGAGGATGGGAAGACATGAAAGGAAACAGAAAACAGAGATGCGGCCTGAAGTGATGCTGCCTGCAGCAAACAGGACCTAGGAATCCGTTTACGGCAGAGATGAGGCCAGCCTGCCTTCATCTCCTGGCCTGTCCTTCCCGGCATTCTCCTCTGCTCCCTGCAGACCTCGGGGCTTCCCAGTGCAGCTTGCTGCTCCCTGGGCCACTCCGCAGCCACGTTACTGCCCATCAGTCTCCTCAGCTTCAGGACACCTCTCCTCCCTACACACCGCCAGGCCATCGGAAGTGTTATGGTTTGGATATGAGGTGTCCCCCCAAAAGCTCCTGTGCTGATACAGGAATGTACAGAGCTAAAGTGATTGGGCTGTGAGAGCTGTAGCCTGACCCCTCCATCCTAGTTTGAATGGACTGACTGGGTGGTAACTATGGGCAGGTGGGGTGTGGCTGGAGGAGGTGGGTCACTGGGGCCCTGCCCTAGAGGGGTTCTCTTCCCTGTGACCCCTCCCTGACTCCTCTCCTTCCTGACCCCACCGTGAAACGAGCAGCTTTCTTTCCACGGGGCCCTTCCCCCATGATGGGCTGGCTGATCTTGGACCCAGAGCAATGGAGTCGGTCATCTACGGATGAGACCTCTGAAATCGTGAGCCCCCAATAAACTGTCCCTCCTCTAAGTCGTTCGTGTCAGTTATTTTGGTCACAGCAACACAAACGCTCATTGAAAAGGGAATGACCTTCTTGTTTCCACCATGTCCATACTCTTTTTGGAAGGTGTTAATTGTCTGCTTATTTGTCTGTCCCCCCTCTGCGAACTGTGGCTCACCAGAAGATAAATCTCCTGTTCACCTGTGCTCCCCCAGTATGTGCCCAGGACACGGCCCATGGAAGACACTCTCTAAATGCCAACGAGGTGACTGGATGGAGACTGCCCAGGGAGTGGAAACTTCAAATTTCCAATTCATATTTAGTGACAGGAAGCATCTGATCATTGTTTTTATTGCAGACTTAATGCAATACTTTTCCAGTCAAAGAGAGTTGATATAACTTTGTTTCCTCAGATAGTAAATATGGTTCTGCTACCTCGTAGAGATCAACTGAGGAAAAACCAACGACTCCATAATGCTGTAATATTCACGAGATCATAAACAAACAAGAATAAGGGGACTCCCAGAATTCAGAGATAATAAACAGTGCATTTTTAAACCTCCAAGCAGATTATTTTTAACTGGTAGCTGGGACAATTCATCTTACTTTTCATAACTCTTCAATAACTCAAAAGTATTTATTGAGCAGCAACCAAGGGCTAGATACCATGGGGGGAAATTATTAGCATCTTCTACATATAAAGTGATCTATACTTCTCAGCACGCTTCCACACGAACTGCTTCTGTATTTCTGGTTTTCCTTATTATCATAGAACAATAGTTCCCAAAGACATCCATGTCCTAATCCCAGGAGCCAGGGAGTATGTCACCTTACATAGTAAAAGGGACTTTGTAGATATGATTGAGTCAGAGGCCTGGAGATGGGATGGTATCATCCTGGATTATCCAAGCGGACCCAGTATAAACCCAAAGGGCCTAACAGAAGGAGGCTGGGGGCTTACAGCTGGTCATAAGGGATACCATGAAGGAAGCAGTCGTCTTACGCCAAGGAGAACAGGGGCTTCTAAAGGCTGCAAAAGGCTACAGAGGGGATTCTCCCTGATCCAACATGAACTTGGAGCCCGCAGAAGAAATGCAGCCCTGCTAACAGCCAGATTGTAGGCTTTTCAGAACCCTAAGATAAAGAGTTTGTGTTATTTCCAGCCATTAATGTGCCATAATTTATCACAGCCAGCATAGTCAGCTAATTCATCTTGAAAATGGAGATGACAGCAAGAGGTTCCAGAGTGCCCTGGCTAGCACGTGGACTCTGGAGATGGAGATGATAAACAACCTTACTTAGCTCATGTGTGGTGCTGTTGATGAGCGAATTCACAAAGAGCTCAGAACAGGGCAGGGCACCTGGTCAGGCTGTCCGTCAATACTATTTTTACTGCAGAATTCTATTTGTATTGGGATTTGCTGTGGAGACCCTGCCTTGGGGTGTAGGCACGTCTGCTTCATCTCTATTCTCATTACGTGAAGGAGCGTAAAGTCCTCGCTATTTACCAGGATCATGGGGGCCCAAGAGGAACTGAATGGCCTACCTGACCTTAGGAGCACCTGGAAGATGGGGGAGCAGACATCTCAGCAAGGACAGGTGACAGCCCAGGTGACAAGATGCATGCCCAGGATTGGAGGGGAGTTCAGAGGAAGACTGGTGGGGAAGAGAGGTGAGCAGAGGTCCCTCTGGTGAGGCCAGCTTTGAGCTAAGGAATGCAGACAGCAGAGGCCACCAGGCAGACAAGAGGAGACAGGAGCAGTGCCCAAAAGTGGCCTCCACAGCAGGGGGTGGAGCAGCTTGCTGAGAGCTCGCAACGGAGACACACACCTCGCCCTTTCTGCTGTGCCAGGGGACACTCCACCCTTGACATAGTTGCCAGCAGACTCCAGAAGTATACAGTCTTTGTAGGGACAACCAGATATACAATGGGGCTACGGTTTAAAACAACCATGGAAGTTTCTATTCCAGAGAGTTTAGAAACAGAAACGATGAAAATATGCAGCGGAGGGCTGGGGTTGTGGCTCAGCCGTAGAGCGCTTGCCTAGCACGTGCGCAGCCCGGGTTCGATCCTCAGCACCACGTAAACATAAATGCATTGCATTGTGTACAACTAAAGCAAATAAGTAAATATTTAAAAATAAATTTAAAAAATATGCCTCGGAGTTGGATGTGAAGGTTTTAAGGAGGAGGGACCTGAGTGGGAATTTAACAGGTGAGTCGGATACAGTTGGGCTGGAACCTATGGTAGGACCTTCTCAATGTGGAGGCTTGCTGGGCAAAGCACAGGGCTCCCTCTGGGTGCCAGGGAGAGTGAGGGTGAACAGGCTAGGTGCCAAAAGTCACATGGGGCTTTGAAAGCTGCTTCAGGTTAACACTTTGTTCTGAAAATACTCTGATCTATGTGTGTCCTCCAAAGTTCATGTGTTGGGAACTTAACCCTCAATGCAACAATGGTGGGAGGTGGGACATCATGAGAGGTGATTAGATCATGAGGGTGAAGGATTGATGTCTCAAGAGGGGGCTCATTACACAAGCAAATTCAGCCCTCTCTTGCCCTTCCGCCCTCCATCATGAGATGATGCAGCAAGAAGTCCCTCACCACATGCCAGTCCTCCACCTTTTACTCCCCAGCCTCCCAAGTCATGAGAAATCAATTTCTTCTCTTTATAAATTACCTAGTCTGTGGTATTCTATTAGAGCAGCACAAAAATGGACTAAGTCAGCGGGTCTTTGTGGGGGGGGGCGTCTGCTGAAGGGTTTTTGACCAATAGGATGCAGTCCATGTGTTAGGAAAGCTAACGTGTCTGACTGTATTACTGGGACTCACCTACAGATGGCCAGCATGCTCGATCATTGTCGTTGAATGGAACTGAGACTGGTAGGATGGATGGGAAATCTGATCTGGTCTGAACCACCCATGATCACTTTTCACTGGAGATGGGGTTATTGGTTGCCAAACTCCATGAAGACAACAAACCTCAGCCTTCCCAGGGGTTATGAAGTCATCTCAAGTTGATCTTTCTTTGATGCCTTTAGCCTTTCCTGGTATATGTTTCAATAAGTGCAAACGGAACACTTCTTTGCTCCTGTTTTCTAAATGGGTGATGGTATGAAGCAAAGACTTGTCTGAGCCTTAGCACAGCCTTAGAAGCTTGCTAAGTCCATGACGATTCACAGTCAGTCTTCTAAGTTTTCTTTCCAAGCCCACCCAACATGTTCAGCGCTGCTAAACTGAACAAGTGCCAAAAATTGTGCCCCAGAAGTAACAGTAGTTCTATTCTAATGTAGAATGCTAAGAAACTGTTGGTGTCACATCAAGAACATGCTGTAAAGAGAGGGTGCCTCCATTATGTAATGATGACAGGGGTGGCCCGGCCTCAGGAACTGTGGAGCAAGGGTTCAGATTCCTACAGAACTTTCCAGCTGCTCTTACCACATTTCCCTCTGCATTTTGGCTTTATTTGCACCAAGGGTGGGGAACCCTTTTTCCCAAGATGCAGGAATCATGACCATTACTATGGTTGGATCTGACATGGCTCCCACAGGCCTGTGTGTAGGGGGCTGGCACTATTGGCAGGTGGTAGAAACTTTAAGAGGCAGGGCCTAATGTAAAGTCTTCAAGTCATTAGGAGGGTGTCCTTAAAGAGGTAACGGCACCTCAGCCTCTCTCCCCTCTCTTTTTCTCCTGGCCATGAGGTAAGCAGTTTCGCTCCTCCACTTTGTTCCCACCATGATATGCCGTCACAGGCCAAAAGCAACACGGTCAAGAGATCATGGACTGAAACCCCCAAAACTGTGAGCCAAAACAAACCTTTTCTCTTTATGAGTTGATCATTTGGGGCATTATAGTAACAGAAAACTGACTAACGCAACCATCAACAGCTTTTAGTTTTCTCTCCTTCCCTGGGAAAGAACACCCTGTCCCTATCAGCTACAGTCAGATCAATCTCAGAGAAGGACCTTGGTCAGTGTAACTGGATCAGGTTTCCTTCATTAACTGGGCTGTGGCCAGGGAAATGGAGACTGGGAAAGGTTCTCTGGCGTCACTGATGCCTGCAGTGCAAAACCCAGCCTTTCCATCAAGTGAACATTGTGTGGAGCGGACACAACAATCAGGAGTGATGAGAGAACAGCTAAAGACCTAACTCTCTTGTCAGTCCCCACTTGAACCACATGACTGGAGTTGGGGGACCAAAGCAGTTCCCCTCAAGAAGGGGGTCAGGTAGAACACTGAGGACTCATCTTGAGCCAGGAAGCCAACTGAAGGGTGTGCATGCCAGCTTGCAGTGGAGTGAGCCCTTCCAGGACTCTGTCACTCTCACAGGTGCCCCTGCCTGGGTTGCCTGGTCCCTGCCACCAGCTGCTTCTGATTCCTGATGCCTAGGAGACCCTGCTTATTGCTTTCACTTCCCTGAGTCCGTTTTCTCCCCGTCCTCTCCTCCCCTCTCTGCTGGGTTCTCTGGCGTCACTGATGCCTGCAGTGCAAACCCAGCCTTTCCATCAAGTGAGCATTGTGTGGAGCAGACACAACAATCAGGAGTGATGAGAGAACAGCTAAAGACCTAACCCTCTTGTCAGTCAAATAATTAAAGAAACCTGCAGCTTGAAAATGTGAGGTGTGGGTAAAATCCGATTAGATTAGATTCAATTGTTCCTCGGAAGTTCAGACATACACGCCCCTCCCCCAAAGACTATGGTTTTGACATCCAAAGCCAAGGTCATTGGCCATCACCATCTCCAGTGGTTAAGCCGTGGCTTTCGGCAATCTTGCTAGTTGAGAAAAGGCTTTGCCAAGGCTGGAACGCTGATTTAATTCAGGGACATTACAATTGAATCTGTGCACCCTGCAACCAGGTCTCATCCTGCTGCTTGCAATTGTTTTAAACCCTCTGGCACCGCTGATCCCTAATTGACCCCATATTCCTGCATGCCGGGGCCAGTCCTCTGTGCGCTGGTCCACTGAGTTCGTCTGTGTTCCGCCGAGCTCAGCCACAAAGGCACGCTCGGACTGTGAGTTAGCGGTGGCCTCCTCTGGCTTTTAGCAACAACTGGGCCTCCCTGTAGCTACAACACATATTTTCTCTTATAAAGCTGTTTAACTCGGAGACCTTAATTTTCTGGTTATCTGGCCAATAGAAATCCTGCCGCTTGGTAGTACCAGATAGCTAGTCGTAGCTTAGTCCTGCGTAGGGTGGTCACAGCCTAGAGAAACGTGGGGGGCTTTCGCTTCACTCAAAGACAAGCCTCCCTCTTGCTTTGGGTACCCCTTGAGCCTCAGCCAGCTGGCTCTAAAGTTTCATATGGGAGATTGGGGGCCTGGCTGGGCAGTGTTAATCCCTCCTCCCTGATGACCGTTCATCTTTGTGGACAGAGGAAAGTGGGTTAGTACCTTGAGAAATCACCCCTGCACACAGGGAGCAAACTGGAGCCCAGCTGGCTCTGTGGGTACAGGCTGGGGACAGAAGCCACACTGGGTGGGGGACTGCAAGCAGCAACATGGTCAAAGGAACAGTGACAGCCTGAAGGAGACTGCATTGAAAGCCCTGCACTAAAACAACGGGGAGCCTTCAGGCCAGCGGTTTATTGGGTGTTTCTAATAAAGATGTAGAGCCCAAGGACTCCCCGGGGACCTACGTCACAAATAACACAGCACACATTCATCTGGCCACGGTTTGCACTTTTCAGCTCTTAGGTGGATCCAGATTGGGGGGGCCACGTACCCTCCAGGAATCCCGCCTGCCTGCCTCTGAAATGAAAGCTACAGGCCCAGTCAGATGCAGACAGAAGGAGGGGCGCTGCTGAGCCTCAGAGAATCATTAACCGCTCAAAGCAGAATGCCTCCTCAATTGTAGGCTCAAGTATGCTTTTCTCTTAAACCACGAACCTGGAATGTGCCCTCTGATGATGATTACAGGCCAAATCAACAGTCGAGTGATGGAAACCAGGCGCACACTCTGGGGTCCAGGCTGCGGAGCAGCTGTAGCCTAATGAGATCCAGAAGCCCCAGCAGGCCCCTGGAGAGCAGAGGCAAGCACTGTTCTGAGGGGCTCCCTGCCCCAGCACCCCACTGCCTGACCCTAGGGCTCGTAAGTGTGCACCAGAGTCGGTCTGATCCCCGTCCATGAAGCCTTACTTGGGTGACAGAAAAGGGACGATAGTACATGGGTCACAGCATCGAAACATCTAAGCTTGTCCCAGGACCTCTTTTCCAGCTCAAACCATGACCTATCTATGTCCAAAACTCCTTCTTTCTCATCACCACACTATCCACACATCTGCAAAATGCAACGTTTGCTTTCTATTTAATGCAGACGATATGTTTTGTATGTACATAATGAAGTTCTGTGATAATGCACAGCTGGATATAAAGTGAGGGGTATTGATTCCTGCCCTCTACGGCAGACTCACTTGATCATGTCGTCTACCCCATCATATATAACAAAAAGCCCATTTTGGGAGGCGGGGATTGAACTTTTGGTTCCTATTTAGGAATCCACCATTTTATTAAGCACTTAAAAGTGTGCATTAAAATATGCAAAGTATACCAAGACACTGCCCACCTTCTGCCAAGTGGCCACATTTGATGGGACGAAACTCCAGCAAGATGCAGCTGCTAAGGAAGTTTCAGTCTTCAAGAACTCAGATAAATGCCTCTGGGTCATCATCACTCATCAGTGTCCCCAAAGTGGAGGGCAACAGTTAAAGAGGATGCATGAGACCCAAGTGACGGCATTCAGTCCCCCACCGAGGTGAGTGGTGGAAAAATGATTCAATGGAGAAGTGGAGGCAGAACATCTGCTCTGGTCCCCACAGGACAAAAGACCCAGAACTGCCCTTCACGCAGCTCTAGGAAGTGGCTGGTATTTAATTCTCCACCATTTTATATGGTAGGAGATATGGTATGTCACCAGATCAGCTGTTCCCTAAAAGAACAACTGTATTTTGAAGTCCCATCGTCCCTAGCACTTTAATAAGAGCCATTGGTCCTGCAGGATGTTCTTGAGTGGTTGGGAGCTACTTGTCCCTACTCTAGCTCAGTATTATTGCCGGTGATGTGAATGCTCTCAGCACAGGGCTTGCTTCTTGGGGGCCTTGACACAACTCAGGAGTCAAGGAACTGTGCTTCATGAACAAGAAAGAAAAGCCTTCCCACAGCTTCAGCTCAAACAATGACCTCCAAGAAGACACAGCAACTGTGGAGGGGAAGGGAGGAAAGTTCTGATTGTCCACATTTCACATTCTTCAGACTTTCCAGGGAAGAAATCACAGTAAAGAGTAGGCCTGGTGTCTCCCTGGGAGAAGCTTTGCTTCTGCCTGGAGTCCTGGCCTCTCTGTCAGTCTGTCCAGATGTAGTTACAGGATGACTGTGGCCTCCTCAGAGGAACACCTTACAGACAGATGCATCAGCAGCCTCAATTTTCCTCACAAGCAGAATCCTGTGTACTTCTCCCTGCCCTCTGGCTTCACTCACAGGGAAAGCACTCCAGAATAGACTAGAACATTCCAGAAGTTTCTATACCTTTCTATTAGGCAGCCCAGCTCTCTGCTTCAGTGCACTCGCAGGCTTCACAACCTGCGTCTCCAGGTTCTTCCACATGAACTGGACTGGGGTTCAGAGGTAGGGTGTGCACTGTCTCTATGACACTCTCTGTATAGTCTACCTCACCTTCACCTCCTCACACCCACAGTGGATGTGAGAGGCAGAAGAGCCTCACCTGGGAGTCCTAAAAGTAACTGAGAGCAATTTTAAGACTTCCCTGGCCACCCTAGGTGAGTACATGCTCCTTTTCTGGGCCCTCAGCATTTCATATAGTGTTGCTGCCTGAAGCGCTTGAAGCAACGGAGCCGCGGGAAGAACTTCAGAAGCAAACTGGAGACAAACAGCTTTTTATTCTGATAACTTTTCTCTCTGGTTCTAATAACGACTAACACACGCCAAAAAACACACCCTAAAATGGCGCTGACTCGATCAGCAATTTCGGCCAAGTCACTCGAGATCAATCCCGTGAGACTACGGGTGGCCAAATCTCCACGGCTCATAGTCAACCGCAATTCAAGCCAATCCCCAAAAGGGCTCCTACATCATATAGAAGTTCACTACAGCTTTTACCAATTACATTGTGACTGTTGAAATGCCTGCCCCAGAAAGCAATGATTGAGCACTTCCCATGTGAAAGGGCTTTACTCACATTCTTTCCAATCCCATTAGATAGGTATCCCTTTCTCCCTGCAACAGATGAGGGGAAGAGGGCCTGAAAGACGTTAACTTGACCATCCCACAGCCGAGTGGAGAGGCATCAAGTCTTGGTTGGTCAGGTCTGGCTCCAGAGCCAGCTCCTGCCTGTCAATCTGGCCAAGTCTTTCCTCTCTGCACTGGGGTGGATGGTTTTCCTGGAATTTTCAGTGCTCAAATGGACAGTTGGTCACCTCCCAAGGGAGCATAGACAGGTGGATAGAGAGTGGACACAGGCTGTAAGGAGCAAGGGAGAGAACACCCTGTACCTGCAATGACAAGCCATAGCACACCTCTCCTACTCCAGGACAGTGAGGGTCAAAATTTCCTTTGTCAACCATGTCGGGAATGAATGTAAAGTTTCCTGCTTCTCAGGGTTTAGCCTCCAAACTGGGACACAACTTGGACCACGTGAAGGGTGTGGGCAGAACTGGCTGGTGGGCTAGATTGGTCAAACGTTAGAGGAACGCCCCTGAGTTTTCATCTCTTTTTATGAATCCAAGAAACCTACAACTAGTTAAATGTTTGAAAATATTCACAGGTGGACTCATCTTCTGCAGATGCTCCCATCTGAGAATGCTTCAGGGACCAAGACATAATCTGGGGTCTTTATGGTGATCACCCTGCCAACCAGGCACCGTGCCAGTGATGGAGTCAAAGCATTTGACTAGACCACCAGCCCACCACCCAAAAGGCCACTCTGAGGATGGAGGAGAATGGGTACCTCTTTCATTTTCCCACTTTCACTATTTTCTAACTAGCTGGGATGTGCTCCAGTAGCACATTTCCTGGCTGGTCATTTTGGAACTTGAGTGCATTTCTCCATAGAAGCAGCCATATGTAAGTGAGGTGGCTCAGATGCCCCAGCAGCCCAGCCCCCACCTTGTGGCCACAGCCACTCTGCCGGGTGGGCTGGAGGGAGGTGCTGGCACCTGGGCAGTTCCCATGGCAGCATCTGAGAAAGCACTGGCAGCAGGGAGGAGGGGAGGAGTTCAGGGGCCCCAGAGAAGGGTGCTTTGTGAGTGGCCAGTTCCCATGGCAACCGCAAGGCCCCTCCACCACAGGCAGGAACCCAGTAGCCAAGGCTAGAAGCTCTCAGGAAGCTCAGTGTTTGGAAGCCTGGAACTGTCTGTGTCTGCAGCCTGGAGCAGAACATCTTTCAAGATGGGATATTTCCAGCACTGACATGCCCTAAGTTGTTCTGTTTCCATTTCCTGGAATCTAGCACTTCTTGAGCATTTGTAAGCCAGGAACTGTGGTGGATTCTGGGACCCTGGGAAAAAGATACAGCCACGGGCCTTTGACTGGCAGGGCTCCCAGCCTAGAGAGTAAGCTCAGCATTCAGGTAGGGTGCAGGGGGACCCATCCCACCCTACAGAGGACACGGGCAGGAAGGAGGATGAGGAGGACTCGGGATGGGATTTTCCCAGTCGGCTTTGAGAGGCAATCAATAGAATATTTCACAAGGGAGGAAACTGATATCCAGAAAGCTACTCAAATCCACATTCTCACCTTCTTCCTGGGAGTGCAAGCCAGGTCTCCCTGGCAACCGGGAGCTGCCCGGTGACTGGACCCATTGCTATGATTTAGATGTGAGGTATCCCCCACATGCTCACCTGTGAGACAATGAAAGAAAGTTTAGAGGTGAAACAATTGAGCCTTGACCTAATCAGTGCATTAATTTGCTGATCGGGACATGGCTAGAAGAGGTGGGTCATGGCGGGGGCACGCCTTTGGGGTACGTATTTTGTCTGTCTCTCTCTGCGTCTTGGTGCCGTGTCCCGAGCTACTTCCCTCTGCCACACCCTTCCGCCACGATGCGCTGCCTCACCTCAGGGCCAGAGTAACAGAGTTGGCCTCTGTGAACGCAGACCTCTGAAACTACGAGCCCCAAAGTAAGCTTTTTCTCCTCTAAATTGTTCTTGTCCCATCTTCTGGTCAATGCAGTGAAAAAAACTGATTAAAATACCCATGGGTGGTATCTTTTTTCTCAGGTAGGTAGAAAGCTTCCTGTGAGCTTTCCAGTGAGAAGAAACAATGCAGGCCCCTCCCAGGCCGGTCTTGATCACCCAGGTGTCCCGTCATGCTCCCTCTCTCATCCTCTTCGGTCAGGCTGAAATGGCCATGACCCCTGGGGACTTGGGAATGACCTTGTAAAGATGGTGGGGTCTTTGCCACTCTGAATTCCTGGGTGAGCATGCTGAGGGGGCTGTTCTGTCTCCCTCTTCCCCAGTTCAGCACTATAACCTAAGTAGGAAGCAGACTTCTGGGGGGATGATAAACACGACTGAGGCCTATTCGTTACCACAGTCAACCTTCCCTAACTGGTACAGGAGGACAGTCCCACCTAGCTTTTGGTTTCCCTATGCCACATCTCAGAGATTGACATTGGTTCCAGGGCAACTGGTGGCATGTGATTTACATAAGGTAGAGGTGGACATGTCCAGCAATGCCGGAATTAGAGCGGTACTGTTCATCACCACAGCTGCTTCCTGGGATCTGCAGGCATTCCCGAAATGCTGTCCCCCAAGACAGAACATGAATCATCCACATGATATGTTTTTGGGGAGATCACGGATTTGCTGCACGCTGTCTGAACTTGAAAGGTGTTCTATAAACACTTGTCTGAACAGACGGGTGGGTAGATGGATAAATGGATGGATGAGTCGGTGGGTGGGTAGATGGGCAGATAAATGGATGGATACATGGGCTGGTCAGTGAATGGATAGATGGACGTGTGGATAGATGAATAATTGCTCCTACTGTAGCATCAGGGAAGGATCAAATGTCCTAAATAGAGCCATAGGAGTATAATAGAGACACTCATGAAACAGGTAAGGAGAGAGAGTTACTCACTCCAGTGACCATATCATATCCTCTTGCTATATGTTGACAAGTTCAGTTTTGTAAAAAAGAGGAGGAGACCAGAAATGGGCAGTCCCAGGAGACAGCAGATGTGTGGCCTAAGTGGACCTTGCTTCTGGGAGAGCCTCCCACCTACCCTCAAGCAGAGCTAGAGTTGCCGCCTTAGCAAATGAAAACACAGATACCCGGTTAAATCTGCATTTTAGTTGTACAATGAATATCTGCCCATGTGCTATATGGACATTCTTATACTAAAATATTGTTCATCTTGCACCTAAAATTTAAGTCCACTGAGAACACGGTGCTTGATCTGACAACTCTAAACCAGGCTACCCAGGAATGACCTGGTACAGATAAATCGGGGGACCCCTGGCACGCAAAAGGCCAGTGTTCCAAGGACTTGTGTCCTATTGTCGGGGGCAGGTCTTAAGGACCAGGAAGAAAGAATCCTCTAGCAACTGCTTTCGCCTCTTTCCTGCACTATAGAAAGGATTCTGGGTGCCAAATGTGGCAGGTCTATAAATAGTGGTGTAAATTAGAGTGGCAAAAACACACAGAGACAGCCTTTGGCCTTCATTCCACCAGATCCAAAAAGGAAACCATCCAACCCAGCGACTATTTATTAAATGTGAAACATAAAGTTCCATTTATAATGGGATTTACAGAATAGGAGTGCAGAGGGCCTTTCTACTTTGAACCTTTGGAGAAAGTCTGTATGTGTTTTATTCCAAGATTCCTAAAACAAACGTGGTTCACGTGCAGTTACTGTCGCTGTGGAGAATCTGATGGTTGTCAGAACGGGAGTCCTGGTCAGCCTTTGCCCAGGTGCCATTGCTCTCTCCCTTTAAATTAAACATGATTTTCTTCATATTTGGAGGAGCCATGGGAGAACATTCTAGAAGTGAAGGGAATCTTGCCGCCCCCTTTCCTCCTACACTAATCACAAGTTGACATTTCAACCTCCAAAGAGAAGGAAAAAAAAAAAAAAAAAAAAGGACAAGAGGGCAGAAGGGATAAGCCACCCACCCTCCCAGGGCAGGTGAAGGACAGACCTGTCACCCGCCACCATCCTGGCCAGTGTGTTATGATACCCGGGGTCAGTAACAGAACTGAGAACTGCCTCCCGACATTCCAGCAGCACCTCCATCACAGTCACCTCCACTTTCTCACGCGTGTCACTAGTCACCACTCCCTGCCAGGGTCCTTGCTTGTGTCTCCGTAGACCACGCTCCACCAGCAGCCGGAGAGGTCTTTGTAAAATGCCATTCATTCCCCTGGTTAACCTTCCAGGGGTTCCTCAGCCCCTGAAACAACGCCCAACCCCTTCCCACAGCCTCCAGGGCACAGCCCTGCCCTCTGCCTGCACTTTCCCTCGATGCTCTACCCACACCCTGCCTTCCCTCTGCTCCTCCCTGGGCACTTAGGCCTCCGCATTAGCCTGCAAAATTTAGGCTCCGGGTGTTTGCCGGGCAGCTGCCTTCTGTCATTCAGGGAACAGCCTCTGTCACTTTTTAGAGCAACTTCTTTTGTTGTTGTTCTATTTAGTTCTACATGAGGAGAATGTATTTTGACATCATACGTACCTGGAGGTTAACTTCCATTCTTGTGGCCGTACATGATGTGGAGTTACACTAGTCGTGTATTCATATGTGAACATGGGAAATCACGTCCGATTCACTCTACTGTCTTTCTCATTCCCATCCCCCCTCCCTTCAGAGCAACCTGTGATCATGAAACCCAAATCAGCCCCCCTTCCCCACCCTCCCCACCTTATCACTCATTTATTATGGTACGTGCTACTACCTGATTGTTTTTTCTTTCTTTGGATACTATCTTTATCCTCAAAATACATTTTTAAAAATCCATGTATCAGCCGGACGCGGTGGCGCACGCCTGTAATCCCAGCACTTGGGAGGCTGAGGCAGGAGGATCGCGAGTTCAAAGCCAGCCTCAGCGATGGCAAGGCACTTAGCAACTCAGTGAGACCCTGTCTCCAATAAAATTAAAAAAATAAAAAAGGTCCGGGATGTGGGCCAGTGGTCGAGTGCCCCTGAGTTCAATCCCTGGTATAAAAAAAAAAAAAAATCCATGTATCAAATTTGACACATATCTTCAGTCCCTAGAAAAGCACACAGTAGGCTGTCAATAATTGAGGAATGAATTAATGAATCTGATGCAGAAGGTTTCAAAGCTTCAGCACATCATCAGGCATCAAAACCTCGTGAAGACAGTGTACACACAGCTGCTGAGAATGAGAGCAAACACTGACCCAGGGCTTACTACACGCCCAAGCACTTACATGTGTAAGTCACATGTAATTAGCCCTGTAAATTGTGTCTTCGTATTGTTCATTGTATAGATAAGGAAATGAAACCCAGATGGGAAAAGTAACTTGCTCTTAATCCCACAGGGGTGAGCAGTGAAGTCAGGGTTTGCACTCAGGCAATCCAACTCCAACTGATTTCTGCACTGTGCAGCTCACCCCAACCAAAGCCCAAATCCTGGCACCCGAAGGGGCCTGAGTCCACTGGTTTCTGGAAGATATTCCCTATGAGGCTTTTGGTTGTTTATGTTGCTTTGTTTTATACCATTTGTTATTTCTGCTCATCTGTTCAGTGTTAGGATGGGACCACCCGTGATTTAACTAGGATCAAGAGAAAACCAAGAACAGAAAGGATGCAGGAGGTGAGTGAAGGCCTCCGCAGACCTGCTGTCTTCCGTGGACACCCACCATGCATCTGTCAATCACTCCACAAAAGTTTGCAGGCGCTAATGGTCAGCTGCCCACGACTCTAGACACACTCATCTGCCAAGAGGTGGTGAGGACTGTGGAGAGACAGAAGGGAGGTAGGGGCAGGTGTGGGGGAGGAGAAAGTGCTGCTCCCCGGGAGGGAGAGTGTGAAGACTGGCCGGAAGTTCCACGGGGCAGTTGGGAACTGATGCTCCAGGAAGAGGGGAGCATGCAGAAGACCGAGGCAGGCAGGTGCAGGGGGTGTTCCAAGGATGAGCAAGGAGCGGGACGGGGACAGCAAAGTGCAGAGGGCTAAGGTCAGAGGAGGAGGGAGGAGGTCTTATAGGTACTGTAAGGTGCTTAGATTTTACTCTAGGTCAGTGGGAAGCCATGGCTTGTTTCACATGTTCAGAGTGTCACTCTGGCCACTCAGAGACTATGGGAACAAAAACATGAAGAGTAAACCAAGTAGGACAGTAGTTCTGCCACTTAGTGGACATTTGGAAATTTCTAGAGAAGACTTTGGTTGTCTTAAATGGGGAAAGTGGAGGGTACTGTTGGCATCTAGTGGGTTGAAGCAGGTGTCTTCCTTCATTTTCATTGCTACAACTGAATGCCCAAGACTGTGTGATTTATGAAGAGAAGAAGTTCGTTTGGGCTTAATGTTCTGGAAGCTGTGAAGTCCAAGGTCAGACAACTGCATCTAGTGGTGGCCTCATGCTGCTGTGCTTCATGATAGAAAAGAAAGAGGGTGCATGAAGGCAGAACAGGGAGGAAGACTCACTTTATAACAACCCCCTTTCTCGGTAGTAAACCCAGTTCCACGAGAGCAACAGCTTACTCATCTGAGAAAGGCATTCGTGAAGGCTCCATCCCCACAGCCCAAACATCGCCACCAGGTCCCAACACTGCCCCACTGGGGAGTTGGGGTTCCAACACGTGCACTTTGGGGGGACACACTCACACCATGGCGCCAGGAATGCTGCTAGTCATCTACATGGCAGAGGACAGCTCCCACCACCAAGAATGATGGGCCAACTAATGCCAGAGCTGAGAAATCCAGAATCAGGGATTACTGCCACCTTCGAGGCAAGAGTCACTCGTCACACAGCTTCTGGGCACTTTGGCAGTGCCAGGCACCATGCCCAGAACTGAGGACACAGCAGTGAGTAGACCAGGCCAAGTCTCTGCCCTCGCGGAGCTCTGTGTGGCAGTGATGGGGGACGCCGAGAAGAGGCGGGGGTGCAGGCATGGTGAGAATGATCAGACCTTCGGAACCTCTGCAGGTCGACTGCCAGGATTTGCTGAGAACAGTGCTGCAGCAGGAGGGTGCAGGAGCCCTGTTTGGGGAGATGACTTAAATTGCGGTGGACTACGGGCTTTGGCTTTGGACATGTTTGGGCATTGGCGCCTTCCGTACTTGGCCCGGGATCTTGCGAGACTTGGCCGGAGATCTCGAGGGACTTGAGCGAGATTGCGGAGGAGGTCTGCGCCATTTTGGAGGTTAGAGGAGCGTGGACGGCGTGTCGGGGTGTAGTTAGAGCCAGGGAGAAAAGTTGCCAGAATAAAGAGCTGTTTGTTTCCAGTTCGTCTCAAAACTTCTTCCCGCGGCTTCTTTGCTCCAAGCGGCCATCGCTTCAGGCGACTACAGGAGGGGAGTCAGTCACCCCCGGGCTTCGCGTCCAGCAACTGGAACAGAGATCATGCAATGAGATGGGGCCTCCAGGGGAGAAAGGGATGGTAGGGATGGAGAATTGGGGGTGTCGTTTCAGATCGAATACGTGGAAGTGAGGGCAACTGGGCATTTTAGCCTGGAGGTCATGAGAAAGGTCTCTTTTGTAGGAGACGATATTTAGAAATAGTCGAGGGTGAAGGACATCATGTGGGGGCTCTGCAGATGTAGAAGACATGCACGCAGCAAGCCTCAGCTCCCATCATGGAGACTAGACACCGATTAGCAAGAGAGGACTGCACAGGAAGAGCTCAGGAGGCCATGAAGGCTGTATCTCCAAGAGGAGAGAGTGACCAGACCATGCCAGGAAGAAAATGCAAATCCCACCCCACCCCCGTTTGCTCACATGACAAGTTTCTCCAGGGTGGCACTGGCACAACCTGGTCCACTCATCACTCTCTCTCCAGGGACTGTCAGCCTCTCTTAGGGGTGTGTTATGGTTTGAATGTGAGGTGTCCCCCCCAAAGCTCACAGGTGAGACAATGAAAAAAAGCTCAGTGGAGAAATGATTGGGTTATGAGAGCCTTAACCTGATGAGTGCATTAATTTGTTGATGGAGATTGATCGGGTGGTACCTGTAGGCAGGCAGGGTGTGGCTGGAAGAGATGGGGGTCACTGGGGGGCGTGCTTTGGGGGTATGTAGTTTGTGTCTCATGAGTGGAGTCTCTCTCTGCTTTCTGATCATCATGTGAGCTGCTTCCCTCCGCCACACTCTTCTGCCATGAAGTCCTGCCTCACCCTAGGGACGGAGCCAGCTGTCTATGGACCGAGACCCCTGAAACTGTGAGCCCCCAAATAAACTTGCCTCCTCTGCAGTTGTTCTTGTCAGGTCTTTTAGTCACAGCAGTGAAAAAGCTGACTAAAGCACAGTGAATCAGTCAGAGGTAACTAGTAGGTATTTCTAAGCAATAAATTGAGCTAATTGCCGTGCAAGATGCAAAAGTGATTAACACACGGCCCCTGTCCTCATGAAGCTTCCTCTCAGAGAACACACCCCGTCCACAAAAGCTTCCACAACCTCAAAAGAAGAAATTAATCCATCAAGACTCATTGTCTACTATATTCATAGCACTCTGCTTGTTGCTGAAAATATAAAAGAGAAATGTCAGACAAGCTGTTTCCTCTCACGGATTTTCAATCTAGCTGGGGAGACTGGAGTCAACTCAAAAGAAATATTTAGAGTAGGAATAAAGCCCTAGTTACCGTGCAGAGTGTAAATGCACCAGGCATTTGCGGAAAAAGGGAATCATTCATGTTGAAAGCTCCTCTCGCTGATCTCGAGCCTGCAATGCTACCTTTTGTTGTGGTTCACACATGTATGGGAAAATGGAGCTCCCAAGGAGGTTGGGGTCTGGCGAGAGGTTGTAGAATATTAGCATAAGACCAAGACAACCTCCAAGACAGGGACCCCAGAGCACCCCGGCAACCTGCTGGCAGTAAGAGAAAGCTTTTCCTAGATACTCAGCTCCACGACTAAGCTCCCACCAGGACTGGAGGTGGAAGTGGAATTAGGGCCAACATGGAGCCCGTGTGTCCCGGCACCTCTTCCCACGCGCCAGCTCCTGACGGGCACTTCCCCAGAAGTGACCAGATAAAAGGGGTTTCGCATTTGAAATGTTGAGGCTTTGGAAAAATCAATTTCCACACCAATTTCTCCCTCAGTTCTGATACAGGAACCTGAAATACTTCTCAATTTTGCATACACAAGCATTCCAGTGGCCAGTTCATGAATTTCTACATAATATAAGCAAATCCTCACAGCACACTCAAAGCCTCGGTAGTCACAGGAACTCTTTATAAAAAGCCAAATGAAAAAAATAAAAATTAGAAAAATAAAAAGCCAAGTGACCCTCAAAGGGTAATCAGGCATTTGTTCAGTTTAGCCTAGTTTCTAAAGTATAGGCTGGACAGTACTTACAGTATATATACACCTTTTTCTCTAGAAATTTCTAGCAACTTTTAAGGTAAATGCAAATGAGTAGGAAATGAAAAAAAAAACTTTTTCTTTTTGTCCTAATTCTTGAAATATATTCTGTTAAAACACAAGATACCTCAGAAGGACAATAGAGGGTAAAGTATTTTAAGAAAACATCCCCCTCCTCTGTGTCACCTCTCCTCCCCTTTCAAGTCAGTTCGCTTTAGCACTGGTGAGATATTTCAATTCTCCTCTCTGTCAACACTATGCCAAAGTCAAAGGAAACACAATCATTTTGCTTTGGTGCAAACCGTACAGGAGTAAGTTATTTGTTCGAATAGGGAAGGACTCCAGAGTTAGAAATCACATGCAAATCATAAAGGCTTGCAGGAGAGTTATCAAGAAGATTCCTTACCGTCTTCTTCTTGTTGTTGTTAACAGTGTTTTTGTTTTTCACAGTGTGAAACCATCCTGTTTTCTTTGGGTCCAGCTCCAAATTGGAAAATTTGGAAAAATAAATGACAAATACACAGGATCCATTGATTTCTCGCGGGTGTGATTTTTCTTACCGGACACGTTTTCCATAAATTAGAGCAATGCTGCTCTGTTTTCAAATGAATAGACCAGCTCAATATGTCTGTCTGCAGAAGAGGAAATGAAGCCTCCTGCTTGGGGCCCTATTAGGAGGATGATTAGGACAGGCAGCGGTCAGGGGAGCCTCCTGGATTCTGAGGCTGCTGGAGTAGACAGTGGTGCCGAAAACCTTGGGAATCTGATAGACGTCACAAAGCCCGACCACGACCCTCCCCACCCCCTGGCAACATGAACAACACAGGTGCCGCCCTACACACACACACAATTCTGAGGGTGATTTCAGGGTCTTCACACCTCCCTGTCCCTGAGGTCCAGACTCTGATGCCCTCTCTATCAGCTCCTAGCTGTGTGATCTGGGACAAATAATTTGCTCTCTCTCCACAGCTCAACTTCCTCATCTGAAAAATGGGTGTGTGATAGTGGCACCTGGCTGCATCCATGGGGGTATGCTATGTCTCTGAATGTTTGACGTGCCGGAGGCTTGGTCTCTAATGTAACAGTACTGAAAGGTGGCGGAACCTCTAAGAGGAGGAGCCTAGGAGGAGGTGATTAGGTCATGGGGCACCACTGTCTTAAGGGACTAATGGAATCTGTCTTGCAGGACTGGATTAGTTAATGTGAGAGGAGACTGAATGATACCACCAGCTTGCGGACAGATGACCTTGGGTTTTCTTGGCTTCCATAATTGTGTGAGCTAATTCTCATATCAATCAATCAACCATCAACCAATTAACCAATCCTATTGGTTCTGTTTCTCTAGAGAACCCTGGGAAAGAACATAGTACAGTACCTAGCACGCAGTAAAAGAGTTAAAAAGCATGGCCATGATGATTATCAAGTTTTTAGGAATTCTTATTTCTTCTTTTTTTTTCTCCTTTTTAAAAATTTTTATTTATAGTAGTAGTATGTATTACAATTCATACTGCACATATAGAGCATCTTTTTACACAAAACAGTTTGTATACAAAGTATATTTGTAGCATTCAAGTCTTCAATCATGCATTTAGAATAATGATATCCATCTTATTCAACCACTTTTTCTTCCCCCCTTCCCCCTTGCTCCCTCCCCTCCCCTCCCTTCCCTTTGACCATTATAGTGTTCCTCTAATCCTCCTATGTACCCCGACCCAACAAGACTGTGAACCAGCCTCCTTATATCAGAGGAAACATTCGGTATTTTGATTTTTGAGATTGACTGATTTCACTTAGCATTATATTCTCCAACTTCATCCATTTACCAGCGAATGCCATTATTTTATTCTCTTTTATTGCTGAGTAAAATTCCATGTGTGTATATACCACATTTTCACATTTTCTTTATCCACTCATCTACCGAGGGACATCTAGGTTGGTTCCACAACCTAGCTATTGTGAATTGTGCTGCTATAAACATTGAATTGGCTGTGTCACTGTAATATGCTGTTTTTAAGTCCTTTGGGAATAGACCCAGGAGTGGGATGGCTGGGTCATAGGGTGGTTCCATTCCCATTTTCCCAAGAAATCTCCATACTGCTTTCAGTAACAGTTGTACCATTTTGCAGTCCCACCAGCAATCTATGAGTGTGCCTTTTTCCCCACATCCTCTCCAACATTTATTGTTGTTTGTGTTCTTGATAGCTGCCATTCTGACTGGAGTGAAATGAAATCTTAGAGTAGTTTTGATTTGCATTTCTCTAATTGCCAGCAATGTTGAGCATTTTTTCATGTATTTGTTGATTAATTGTGTATCTTCTTCTGAGAAGTGTCTTTTCAATTCCTTAGCCCATTTATTGATTGGGTTATTTGTTTTTTTTGGTGTCAAGTTTTTTGAGTTCTTTATATATTCTAGAAATTAGTGCTCTATCCGATGTGCATGTATTAAATATTTGTTCCCAATTAGTTGGCTCTCTATTCACCTCACTGATTGTTTCTTTTGCTGAGAAGAAGCTTTTTGGCTTAAATCTATTCCATTCATTAATTCTTGGTGTTAATTATTTTGCTAACGGATTCTTATTAAGGAACTTGGAGCCTAATCCGACATGTTGGAAATTGTAGCTTACTGTTTCTTCTATTAGGTGTATTGTCTCTGGTCTAATTCCTAAGTCCTTGATCCACTTTGAATTGAATTTTGTGCATGGTGAGAGATACGGGTTTAATTTCATTTTTTTGCATGTGGATTTCCAGTTTTCCCAGCACCATTTGTTGAAGAGGCTATCCTTTCTCCACTGTACATTTTTGGCACCTTTGTCTAATATAAGATAGCTGAAATTATATGTATTAGTCTCTGTGTCCTCAATTCTGTACCATTGGTCTACTAGTCTGTTTTGGTGCCAATACCATGCTGTTTTTGTTACTATTGCTCTATAGTATAATTTAAAGTCTGGTATGGTGATGCCGCCTGCTTCACTTTTCTTGCTCAGGATTGCTTTAGCTACTCTGGGTCTCTTATTTTTCCAGATGAATTTCATGACTGCTTTTTCTATTTCTTTGAGAAATGTCATTGGGATTTTGATTGGAAATGCATTAAATCTGTATAATAGACATTTTGACAACATTAATTCTACCTATCCAAGAACAAGGTAGGTCTTTCCATCTTCTGAGGCCTTCTATGATTTCTTTCTTTAGTGTTCTATAGTTTTTGTTATAGAGGTCCTTCACCTCTTTCATTAAGTTGATTCCCAGGGTTTTGTTTTTTTTTTTTATGCTATTGTAAATGGAGTAGTTTTTGTCATTTCCCTTTCAGAGGCTTTGTCACTGATGTACAAAAATGCCTTTGACTTGTGGGTATTCATTTTGTATCCTGCTACTTTGCCAAATTCATTTACTAGTTTTAAAAGTTTTCTGGTAGAGTTTTTTTGGGTCTTTAGGTATATTATCACGTCATCAGCAAATAGTGCTAATTTGAGCTCTTCTTTTACTATCTGGATCCCTTTAATTTCTTTTGTCTGTCTAATTGCTCTGGCCAGCATTTCAAGTACTATGTTAAATAGCAGTGGTGAGGTGCGCGCAGGTTTTAGAAGAGAGGAAGACGACTTTCACCTTGTACCACTGGATGCTACTTTGGACTCATACAGACAGAATCGTCACTTAATTAATGAAGCATGTCTTCTGTTGAGCAAGACAAACTGGGTCAAGCCCTAGACGATGCTATTGAAGTACTAAGGCAGCATTCAACTGGAGATCTTCAATACTCCCCAGATTATTACAAAAATTACCTGACTTTCATTAACCATTATCCTCACATCAGAGGAATTCCCAGCTGCTATGGAGTGTATCCTACAGAGGAACCTGTCTATAATTGGAGAACTGTGATAAACAGTGCTGCAGACTTCTATTTTGATGGAAATATTCATAACTGAACATAACTGAACATAACTGAAAATCATTTGGTACAACCTGCTGTCTTCCAGCAAAAGGGAGGTAAAGGTAGAAAGAAGCTCAGGCTGTATGAATACCTTCACGAGTCCCTGTGTGATCCCGAGATGGCCTCTTGTATTCAGTGGATAGATAAAAACAAAGGCATCTTTCAGTTTGTATCCAAAAACAAAGAAAAACTTGCTGAACTTTGGGGGGAAAAAAGGCAATCGGAAGACCATGACTTACCAGAAAATGGCCAGAGCCCTGAGGAATTACGGAATAACTGGGGAAATCACCAAAATCTGGAGAAAGCTCACCTACCAATTCAGTGAAGCCATTCTCCAAAGACTCTCTCCACCTCATTTCTTGGGAAAAGAGATCTTCTACTCTGTTCAACCTGATCAAGAATATCTCAGTTTAAATAACTGGAATGCCAATCACAATTATGCCTATGCCAATTATCATGAGCTAAGTTACCCTGATTGCTAAATATTCTCTTTTCCGCATTGCTTGGCATCAGGATACCCTATAAGCTTCAGGATTTTTTCTCTTAAAGCAGTTGGTCCTCTATACCCACAGGTTCAACATCTGTGGATTCAACCAACCATGGATGGAAAATATTTGAAAAAACGAATTTTTTCTGTACTTTACATGTACGAGTTTATTTACTTTTTCTTCTTCTTTATTTTTGGTACCGGGGATTGAACTCAGGGGCACTGACCACTGGGCCACATCCCCAGCACTGCCCCCCCACACACTTTTTTTGTATTTTATTTAGAGACAGGGTCTCACTGAGTTGCTAAGTACCTCACCATTGCTGAAGATGGCTTTGAACTTGCAATCCTCCTGCCTCAGCCTCCCAAGTGTTGGGATTACAGGCGTGCGCCACTGCACCCGGCTTCTTTTTGTTTTCTCCCAAATGATATAGTAATAACTGTTTAGATAACATTTGTTATCTTATATTATTTGTTATTACTTATATTGTCATTATAAGTAATCTAGAGATGATTTGAAGTATTTGAGTGAATATTCCTAACTTTTAAGCAAATACTACCCCATTTTATATAAAGGACTTTAGTGTCTACTTTGGTATCTGAGGATCGAACCAATCTCCCCAAAAATTACAGAAAGAGAGAGAGAGAAAGAGAGCGAGATTTTTTTTTTTTTTTTTTTTTTTTTTTTTTGGTGGTACCAGGGATTGAACTCAGGGGCATTCTACCACTGGGCCACATCCCCAGCCCTTTTTTGTATTTTATTTAGAGACAGGGTCTCACTGAGTTGCTAAGTGCCTCGCCATTGCTGAGGCTGGCTTTGAACTCGCGATCTGAACTGTCTCAGCCTCCCAAGTGCTGGGATTACAGGCATGCTCCATCACACACGGCTTTGAGAGAGAGAGAGAGAGAGAGAATATTAACTTCAATTATCCAATTAACTTTACACTGAAATAAATTAAATTCCTTGTTGCTATCTTTTATCAAATAGCATGTAATCTATACTAACAAGGAAATTTTGCCAACAAACAACTTTGTTGTTTCAAATGATGAGTTCCCATTTGAAAGTGTCTTTGCTCTTAGCATCGTCCATGCATCCACTTTCTTCTAGACTATGTCATTTGTGTTGATTTGAGTTATATATTAATTTAAACATTTTCCTAGCAATTAGAGAAATGCAAATCAAACCTACTCTAAGATTTCATTTCAGTCCAGTCAGAATGGCAATTATCAAGAATATAAGCAACAATAAATGTTGGTGAGGATGTGGGGATAAAGGTACATTCATACATTGCTGGTGGGACTGCAAATTTGTGCAAACACTATGGAAAGCAGTATGGAGATTTCCTCAGAAAACTTGGAATGGAACCACCATTTGACCCAGCTATCCCAATTCTCAGTTTATACCCAAAGGACTTAAAATCAGCATACTATAATGACACAGCCGCATCAATGATTAAAGCAGCTTGATTCACAGTAGCTAAATTATGGAACCAACCTAGGTGCCTTTCAATGGATGAACAGATAAATAAAAGTGGTACATATACACAATGGAATATTACTCAGTCTTAAAGAAGATTGAAATTGTGGCATCTGCCAGTAAATGGATGGAGCTGGAGAACATCACGCTAAGTGAAATAAGCCAATCCCAGAAAATCAAAGGCTGAATGGTTTCTCTGATATGTGGAC
The DNA here is from genome assembly GCA_025594165.1 of Tamias sibiricus. Classification (NCBI taxonomy): domain Eukaryota; kingdom Metazoa; phylum Chordata; class Mammalia; order Rodentia; family Sciuridae; genus Tamias; species Tamias sibiricus. The sequence goes on from CM046663.1 coordinate 70,031,826, forward strand.
ATTAGTTCACAACAAGTGTGTGGGGGGTGGTTAGGGGAGACTAGAGTTACTTCAGATTAGACAGAGGGGAGTAAAAGGAGGGGAGGGGGGTTGGGGTAGGAAGAATACTAGAATGAATTGGACATTATGATCTTATATGCATATGATCGCATGATGTGTAATTCTACATCATGTACTATAAGAAAATGAGAAGCCATACTCCATTTATGTATGATGTATCAAAATGCATTCTTCTGTCATGTTTAACTATCTAGAAAAAAATAAAAATTAAAAAAAAAAACATTTTCCTAACAAAAAAAAAAAAAAAAAAAGCAGTGGTGAGAGGGGGCATCCCTGTCTTGTTCCAGTTTTTAGAGGGAATGCTTTCAATTTTTCTCCATTTAAGATAATGTTAGCTTGAGGTTTTGCATAGATAGCTTTTATAATGTTGAGATATGTTCCTGTTATTCCTAATTTTTCTAGAGCTTTGAACATAAAGGGGTGTTGTATTTTGTCAAATGCTTTTTCTGCATCTATTGAGATGATCATATGATTTTTATCTTTAAGTCTATTGATGTGATGTATTATGTTTATTGATTTCCGAATGTTGAACCAACCTTGCATCCCTGGGATAAACCCCACTTGATCGTGGTGCACTATCTTTTTGATATGTTTTTGAATCCGATTAGCCAGAATTTTGTTGAGGATTTTTGCATCTATGTTCATTAAAGATATTGGCCTGAATTTTCCTTTTTGGCTGTGTCTTTGCCTGGCTTTGGAATTAATGTGATATTGGCCTCATAGAAAGAGTCTGAAAGAGCTCCCTCTTTTTCTATTTCTTGAAATAATTTGAAGAACATCAGTATTAGTTCTTCTTTGAAGGTCTTGTAGAACTCAGCTGTAAACCCATCAGGACCTGGACTTTTTTTTGTTGGTAGTTTTTTGATAGCGTCTTCTATTTCTTCACTTGAAGTTGATTTATTTAAATTGTGTATAGCCTCCAGTTCCAGTTTGGGCAATTCATACAACTTTAGAAATCTGTCAATGCTTTTAATATTTTCTATTTTTTTAGAGTACAAATTTTCAAAGTAATTTCTAATTATCTCCTGTATATCTGAGGTGTTTGTTGTGACATTTTCTTTTTCATCATGGATGTTAGTAATTTGAGTTTTTTCTCTTCTTCTTTTCGTTAGCATCACTAGGGGTCTGTCAATTTTATTTATTTTTTCAAAGAACCAACTCTTGGTTTTGTCAATTCTTTGAATTGTTTCTTTAGTCTCTAATTCATTAATTTCAGCTCTGATTTCAGTTATTTCCTGTCTTCTACTGCTGTTAGTGTTGATCTGTTCCTCGTTTTCTAGTGCTTTGAGGTGTGATGTTAAGTCATTTATTTGTTGTTGTTGTTTTCTTTTAAGGAAGGAATTCAGTGCAATGAATTTTCCTCTTACTACTGCCTTCATAGTGTCCCAGAGATTTCTATATGATGTATCTGTGCTCTCATTTACCTCTAGGAATTTTTTAATCTCCTCCTTGATGTCTTCTTCAACCCCTTGTTCATTCAGTAGCATGTTGTTTAGCTTCCAGCAATTGGAGTAGTTTTTTTATTTCTTGTTTTATCATTGATTTCCAATTTCATCCCATTATGATCTGATAGAATGCAAGGTAGTATTTCTATTTTTTTATATTTGCTAAAGAGTTGCCTCGTGACATAATATATGGTCAATTTTGGAGAAGGAGCCATGTGCTGCTGAGAAGAAAGTGTATTCACTTACTGAGGGATGAAATATTCTATATATGTCCGTTAGGTCTAAGTTATTAATTGTTTTAATGAGGCCTAAAGTTTCTTTATTTAGCTTTTGTTTGGATGATCTATCATTGGTGAGAGAGGTGTGTTGAAGTCCCCTAGAATAACTGTGTTGTGGTCTATTTTACTCTTCAATTTGAGAAGGGTTTGTTTGATGAATGTAGGTACTCCATTATTTGGGGCATATAGATTTATAATTGTTATATCTTGTTGATGAATGGTTCCCTTAAGTAGTAAGAAATATCCATCTTTGTCCCTTTTGATTAGCTTTGGCTTGAAATCTACCTTATTTGATATGAGAATGGAAACCCCTGCTTGCTTCCACAGCCAATATGAGTGATAAGACTTTTCCCAGCCTTTCACCTTCAATCACTTGATGTCTTTTTCTATGAGGTGTGTTTCTTGGAGACAGCAAATTGTTGGGTCATTTCTTTTAATCCAGTCTGACAATCTGTGTCTTTTGAATGGTGAGTTTAGGCCATTAACATTCAGGGTTATTATTGAGATGTGATTCTTATTTCCATCTATTTTTAATTGTATTATGGTGTTTAGCTTTATTTGGATACTCCTCTGGTTGGTAATTCCTTTAGTTTACTATCTCCCTTTGTTGATTTTCATTGTTATTTTTCTCTTCTTCTTCATGGAAAATTTTGCCCAAGATGTTCAGAAGTGCTGGCTTTTGAGTTGTGAAATCTTTTAACTTTGTTTGCCATGGAAGGTTTTTATTTCATCTTTGAATCTAAAGCTCAATTTTGCTGGATATAAGATTCTTGGTTGACATCCCTTTTCTTTCAGAGCTTGAAATATGCTATTCCAGGATCTTCTAGCTTTTAAGGTCTGGGTTGAAAAATCTGAGCATAGTCTGATCGGTTTCCCCCCTATATGTAATCTGCTTCCTTTCTCTTGTGGCTTTTAATATTCTCCCCTTGCCTTGTATATTAGGCAATTTCATTATAACGTGGCTTGGTGTGGATCTGTTGTGGTTTTGTACGTTTGGTGTTCAGTAAGCCTCTTGAACTTGGTTTTGTCATTCGTTCCTCATGTTTGGAAAATGTTCTGCTATTATTTCATTGAATAAATTACTCATTCCTTTGGTTTGAAACTCTGCACCTTCTTCAACACCAATCACTCTTAAGTTTGGTCTTTTTATGCTGTCCTATAATTCCTGAATGCTCTGTTCTTGTTTTCTTACTACTTTTGCCATGTCATCTAGATTTTTCTCCAGGATATATATTTTGTCTTCATTATCTGAGGTCCTTTCTTCCAGGTGGTCTAATCTGTTGGTGATGCTTTCAATTGAGCATTTAGTTTGGTTTATTTCTTCTTTCATTTCCAGAATTTCTGTTTGGTTTCTCTTTAGAATCTCTATCTCCCTATTGAAGTAATCTTTTGCTTCCTGTATTTGTTTTTGGAGTTCTTTGTCAAAATGCTCTTTTACCACCTGTATTTGCCCTCTCATCTCATTTTTTAGTTCATTCTTAAGATCCATAAACATTTGGAATATGTAATTTCTAAATTCCATCTCTGGCATTTGACCAACTGTGCTTGCCATGGAATCTAATGAAGGGGTATGTTGATTGGTTTCAGTCACTTTCTTCCCTTGCTTCTTCATAATGCTTGTGTATCTATTCTTCTAGCACTGTTGGGCCTTGCCTATTTTGATTTCACCTTATAGCCTTATGTTGCTCCTGTGGTACAATGCTGTCAGATCCCCTTATAAATACCTTACACTTTAAGATCTAACACTTTCTATTCAGCAAATCCCAGTTTGATCACAATGTACAGATTTAGTTAACTCAGGTATTGTTTCCAATTTACTCTCTATGCTTGCGTTGGGGTTTACAGTTTTAGTATTGGACACAGAGATGATATGTTTAGGAAGAAGGAAGTGAGGTTATTGAGATGTTCTTTCTTAGGAAGTATGAAAATAGAGTTCTATGGAAGTGGTTTAATATCAGCAGACGAGAGAGGAAAGAGAATGGAGTGAGCGATTTAGAGGGAAGACCGATTTATATATAAACCAAACTTATTTAGCCTTTGAGAGAAGAAAAATAAAGAAAGATGGAAAAGAAAAAGTAAAAAAGGAACGATAAAAGATAACAAAGAAGTAAGAATTAGTGTAAGAGAGAGGAGAGAGAAAGTGAGTCAAGAAAATAGAGAGTAAACTATATATAACACCGCTTTGCTGTGTATTTCAATTGCCCCAGATCTAGAAGTCCCAATTTCTGTGAATAACTTGTTTTCGCCTCTGATGAGTATGCAATGACAGGGTGTAAATAGAGAAGATGAGGGCAGAAGAGACTAAAGTGAGAAGGGAAGAAAAGAAAGAGGAACAAAACCAAACAAATAAGCACACTATCAAACAAAACAAAAACAAACAAACAAAAAAAACAGAGTCGAACCCAGGAACAAGTCTCACATAAACAGGACCCTGGGAAGCCCTTCCAGTTTAAGCCAGTTGTCCCAGATCACACCCAGTCACAGAGCACCAATTAGTGGAGTCTGGCCTGCACCTTTAGCCAGTGGCAGATTGGCACAGAGGAAGAGTGGCTGGGGTGGGGGGGTGTCAATACGTGAATGGCACCAGGAAAGGGTTCATCCAAAAGGCACGCATTCCCCATGCCCGCCCCCAGTTATAGCTCTCGGGGTTGCTGCGCTGGCCTCAGACAGGCCCTTCCCTGCTGGCTGCCTGCGTGCGTCTCACCCAGGTGTGTGCTGTTCTCCAGGCCCTGGACCGATCCTTGGATGCCTGCAGCTGCTTTTCTTCCTTGTTTCTTTGTCCTGGTCAGCTGTGGCTTTCCTCCAAAATGGCGGCACTTTCCCAGTCTCAACAGCAGTACCCCGGACCTGTGTGTCACTCCGAGAAATGTAGGTCCCATTCGGCAATCTACGTGAAAGAAGTCTGTGAGGCCGCTGCTCGCGTCTGGCTTTCCTTTTATTCTGCGCTGTTCGAGGCCATGGTCTATATTTCCCTTACTGCAATGTTACCACGGCAGCTGCGCCACTAATGCTGGTTCGGTTTGTGGGCCGCTGGCACTGGACTCCGTGCGTCGGCGGTCTGGTCTGGAGTTCGTTGTATTTCACCATCATGTCCTGGCCTCCAGGAGTCCGGTGTCCTCTCCATGGCTCTACCAGGCCCTGTGCAGAACGCAACCTGGGGCTTGAGGCACACAGCATCCAGAGGATGGCGGACTCCTTCAAGTCCTCAGAGTGGCGGCGTCGCAAGGCTGCGGGAGAGCAGGCCCATCTCCTGGGGTCAGCCGCAAAAGCCAGAGGAAGCGCCGAGGAGGGTCCTTAGACCCGCTGCGGGGCCTCTCAGCTGGGGCAGGGGTAACGGAGGGAAGGTGTCTCTTATCTCTTCTTATTACAGATGGCTTCCCATTATTCTTTGACTTATTTTCCATGAAGATCTGGAACTGTAAATTGAAACTCTACACTCTTCAGCTTCTGTGACCTACTTGGCTCTGGTATACCTTCAACTTCTCTCCTTAGTGCCCTACATTGCAATGAAAGTTCTGTGAGCTCAAAGACCTTGTCTCTTTAGTCACTGTTGATGCCCAGCACCGAGCCCTATGCCTGGTAAATGGTAGGGGCACAATTAGGATTTATTTATTCTGTGATTGTCCTCATCACCCAGCCTCAAAAGTGGGCATTCTGCTTTATGCTCCCTCTCTTTTCTTTGTTCCCCTCCAACAAAATATGCTCACTGTTTGTTGTTACTTCATAATGCTACATCTTCCATCCTAATTCCACCCTCAGTCACTGCCTTAGTTTGGGTGCCATGTTGTATTTAGACCACGGAAATCGTCACTTACCAACTGTCTCCAGCTGGTTCCCTGTCTCCAGTCTAGCTGGTTTCTGTCTTCAAAACTTCAAAACTTTACAAAACTGCCAAGTTATTTCTATTAAAGCCCTGCTTTGTGCACACACGCACACACATACACACCACATTTTTAACAACTCTCACCCGAGAGCATCCAAATCCCGTAGACAGTCAACTGAAGTCTCCACCATCACCCTCAGGGACCTTCTTTTCAGGAAATGCTTCCCTCTGATCCAAATAGTTTCCTCATTATGTCCAACCATTCCTGCAGTCCCAACCTTTGTTCACAGTCTGGCCTCTCTGAAACTTTTCCACCAAATTCTCCCTAAATGACAGAGGAGGGTTGATGGTAGTACCTACCAGGAGATGCTGCTTTCAAGCTTTCAAGTGCTGTGTTTTATATTAAGAACCCACAGAAATTTTGCAGTTCTATCCCATAATATATCTATGTTTGTCTTAATATATAAACATTTTAAATCATAGTCATCCTGCAAAGTTGGAAGGGTCCAATCTCCCGCATCAGGAAGATGTGCGGGGGTAAGCCTGTGGCTTTGTGCATCCTCTGTGATTCCCTCTCCTGATCTCTGCTCCTCCTGCCTCACCCCTGCCAGACCCACCCATAGTCTTCTCCGGGGCCTGAGGAAGCTCCTCTTCTTGACCCCTGACTGTTCTTGGCAGCAGTCACTGGCTTCTAGGTCCATGCTGCTAGTGCCCCCACTGCAGCCTGAACTGCTGACCATCTTTTCATACACAATGGTGTTCCCCCAAATAGAAGGTAGCCTCCTTGAGACAAGGTCCCTTTGTCACACCAGCATTTATTTATTCCCTACATAAGCAACTCTCAACAATGTATCCTCTATTCCTCATGTGCTTTCAAGTGCCTCTTTAACATTTTCATTTCATATTGATTTTTTTTCTTTTCTCCTCTTTATTTCCTACCCCTCTTCTGCCTTCTTCTTTCTCAAGTCTGAGTGAACCAAACACTATGTTCTCGCTCCACGATAGGAGCTTTGCTGATGTTATGCTTTAAAGGGCTTCAAACAGAACAATAAAATGAGTAAAAAGAGTCATAAATAATGCTACTTTTTTGTAGTATTTCGTCAAGGTCAGGACTTGTGCTCAGCGCTTTATTTGCCTTGTTTCATAACACACCAGCTGGGAATCCCTCACCGAGGTAAAGTGGAACATTCTAGAAAAGTACATAAGCAATTCTCAACTTCCCGATGACCTACTTCCTTTCTCTGCCTGGCCTCTCCCAGTTAATGTCTGGGTGCAGCCCTACCACATAGGAAGAGTGAAGGCAGGAAGCTCATGAAGGGAGGGGCTTCAGAGTCAGGGTAAAAAATGAGGTGAGGGTCAGGCATTAGCTGTGCTTTCCGTGGTCCCCATTAACCCAGGTGATTGAAAGGGGAGATGGAAATGATGTGTCAGCTGAAGCCAAAGTGCTACTGTGACTCTCTTCCTCTCAGCAGACACCCATCACACACACACACACACACACACACACACACACACACACACACCCTTTCCTCCAGCCCCTTCCCCCAGTCTTTTTCTGAGGGTGAAAAGTACAAGGACCCTCCAGTCTTGCAGTGTCAATCACAGCAGCCAGTGCCGTTTTAATTTGCCACTGGACTAAGTTTAAACATAATCTGGGAGTATTGGAGTCCATTTGGGCTGCTATGATAAAGTATCATCGACGGGATGGCTTGTAAATGACAGAAATTTATGTCTTATGATTCTTGAGGCTGGAAGTCCAAGATCAAGGTGCTGACAGACGTGGTATCTGGTGAGGTCCTGTTTATTGGTAGATAGATAAAGACCTCTTGCCGTGTCCTCACAAGTTAGAAGGGGCAAAGGGACCCCCTTGGGCCTATTTTGTAAGGCATCTGTCCCATTCATGAGGACTCCACCCCCATGACCTAATTATTCCTCAGAGGCCCCAACTCCTAATGCCATCACCTTGGGGGTTGGGATTTCAACGTAAGTATTTTGGAAGGACACAAACATTCAGATCATAGTAAGGGCACAGGATGGCTGGGAATATAGCTCAGTTGGTAGAGTGATTGCCTTGCATGCACAAGGCCCTGGGTTCAATTCCCAGCACCATAGAAAAAAAAAAAAAAAAAGAACAGAGGGAGATTATAGGATTGGCACATGGTATCCTGTCTCCAGGTAAGGAAAGACGCATCCAGACAGTCACTGTGGCCATATTCTAGCTGCCACAGCACTATCACTAAGTACCCAGATGTATATACACCAAAGTTTCTTTCTTTTGCCCTCTGGATGATTGAGCAGTTAGTAGCTTGAATTCTAAGAAGACTTATATTTCACTGTGTTTATCAGTGGGTTCCAATCTGCTAATAACAAACCCATTTTTGCAGTCACTTCTCAACTATTTAAGCCAATTTTTATTAAACCTTGTTCCCAAACATTATCAGAAGGAGTTGATATTTTCATTTAGGTGGTCCACCTGATTCTAGGAAACCTGTCCTGATTTCTTTTAGGCCAAAGAAAAATGTGCATTTGCAGGACTGTGGTCAATTTTAATAATGAGCTCCATACAGACAATATGTGCTACCTATCAGCACCGTATCCAAGAATTTCGTGAGGCTAACGAGAAGAAAAGAAGCTACACGTCTCCCGGGACTCTGGTCTATTGGCGTGCCAAGCCAAATTTTTAATTTGGAGAGCAGTTCTGCAGAAATGAACAGATACTCCTCTCTAAACATTTTAATAAGAATAACCCCCCGAGCCAATATGCAATTGAATGCATTGCTTTCTAGTAATTTCATTTATACAACCGCTCCACAAGCTGTTTCTCTTTCCATATTCAGATAACCCTAGCCTCTAGGGTGACTGTAAAAATGATATTTTAATAATGTGCCACATCTGTGATCAGAAATACTTAATGAAACACTCTCATGATCATATGGTAACAAGCTTCAAAGAACTATTTTCCAGATTTAGGTAGGACCAATATGTTGTTTGTGGTAACTTTCATAGACCAATTTTTCCACTTGTCTGCAAGAAATCATGCCTAAAGATGAGTGTTTAGAACGAGGTCCAGTCTTTTGTTGCAGCCATGAGGCCTTGCCAGCTCCGGGGAACTTAGAGATCAGCACCTCCAACAGGACCATAAGGTAAGCTGCATGTGTTGTTTAAGATTTTCTAACAGCCACATTAAGAAAAATACAAAGAAACCCATGAAATGAAGTCTTTCTTTAAATTTTTGTTTAGTTGTAGATGGACACAATATCTTTATTTTCTTTAATTTTATGTGGTGCTGAGGATTGTGCCCAGTGCCTCACGCACTGAGCTAAAACCCTAGCCCCCCATTAATTAATTCTGATAGTACATTTTACTTAACAGTGTATATCTAAAAGAATACCATTTTGTATTGTGTAGTCAATACAGAAAACATTCTAATGTAATATTTTGCATTCTTTTTATATATATATATTGTCTTCAAAATCTAGAGTCTCTGTTTAAAGGAATCAGATTTCGAAGGTGGATTCCAAGATGGCGGACAGCAGAGAGGTGCTCTCTGGAGACAGTCACTAAAAGAGGCTTAGTGGGAAGTTTGAATGCGTTACTAGCAATTCTCCTGCAACTGAGAGGGAGCTGGGACATTCGTGCACCTCTGGACGGTGAAACACAACGAACTCCAGACCACTGAGGCACAGGGGCCCAGTTCGAACAGTCCACAGACTGAACCAGTGTACAAATATACTTTGTATACAAACAGTTGTATGTAAAAAGATGCTCTATATGTGCATTATGAATTGTAATACATACTACTATTATAAATCTTAAAAAAAAGAATTCTAAAAAAAAAAAAAAAGAGGAATCAGATTTCAAGGGCTAGGGAGGCAAGTGGACCAGTAGCTGCAGTGTGTATGCTACAGCAAACACAGGCAGAACTAAGGCTTGGGGAGAAAAGTCCCAGAAGTGAGGGTGGGAGGGAGCAGGGGTTCTATGCCATACCTGGGACTCCGAAGACAGGAGTCTGACCACCATGTGGTGCTGCCTCCACTTAGAGAAGGGATCTCCAATTTAGGAGCTCTGTGCCTGAGCCCCTCCTCTTTCCTAATTATGAAGCAACTCTACCTCCATCTTAACCCCCTGGCACCCTCAGCCACTACCTTGCCCCCAGTCACACCAAGGACAGCCTCTAATGGGCCACACATCATTTCCTCTCCTAGCTCTTGATCAGTTTGAACAGCATAACGTCCAACAGCTAAGGTGTTACCAGGTTTCATTAAGCGTATTGTGGCCTAGCCCACTTTTAAGAAAACAGATTCATCTTGGTTTTCCCAGGACCATCCAGTTTTAAAATTGAAAACCTCAAGTGATGCCTGTAATCCCAGCGACTCAGAATGCTGAGGCAGGAGAATCGAAACTTCAAAGCCAGTGTCAGCAACTTAGTGAGACCCTGTCTCAAAATAAAAACAAAAACAAAAAAAGGGCTGGGGATGTAGCTCAGTGGTTAAGCACCCCTGGGTTCAATCCCTGATGAAGAAGAAAAAGAAGAAGAAGAGGAAGAGAAAGAAGAGGAGGAAGAGGAGGAGGAGGAAGAGAAAGAGGAGGAGGAGAAGGAGGAAGAAGGAGGGGAGGAGGAGGAGGAGGAAGGAGGAGGAAGAAGGAGGAGGAAAAGAAGGAGAAGGAGGAAGAGGAGGAAGAAGGAGGAGAAGGAGGAAGAGGAGGAAGGAGGAGGAGGAAGAAGGAGGAGGAGGAGAAAGAGGAGGAGGGGAGGAGGAGGAAGAGGAGGGGAGAAGGAGGAGGAGGATAAGGAAGGTGGGGAGGGGAAAGGAGGGGGGGGGGGGGAGGGGGAGAAAACCCCATATCCCAGGAAATTTCTCAGTCCAGGGCAAATTGGTGTGAGTGATCACCTTATCATCCTCCAAACCAAGTCCAGGCAGGCGAAGGCCTAGTGTCCACCCCACCTTACAACCTGCCTTGCCTTTTCTGTCACCAAGAAGAAGAGGAATGCCTGGCTTGGACATTAGGGTCCTGTTCTTAGAGAGCAAAGAGCAGAAGTGGCTGTCCTAAAGCAGGCGGTGCTAACAGTCCTGCAGGATGGAGTTTGACAGTGCAGGCCCAGTGCCAGGAAGAACTTCAGCCTGGACCATCAGACTAACCTAAGGAGCCAGGTCCACTGGGGGTCTGTTGTGATCTGAATGTGTCTGTCAGAGTAGGTGTGTTGGAAACTTAATCCCCAATGTGAGAATACTGAGAGGTGGGACCTTTAAGAGGTGATTAATGTTACTAGCAGGAGTGGGCTCACTGTCGAGGGAGTGGGTTTCTTGTCAGTTCATCCCTCTCTTGATCCCTCTGCCATGTGCTGTCTTGGGAGCTGCAGCAAGAAGGCCCTCACCAAGTGCCAGCCCCTCAACCTTGGGCATTCCAGCCTTCAGAACTACAAGAAACCTGTTCTTTATAAATTACCCAGTCTCTGGTATTCTGTTACAGTAACACAAAACAGACTAAGACAGAGTCTCTCCCTTGAACTAAGAGATCTTCTTGTCCTATGATCCAGACCTCAGACTGCACCTGTTTACATGTTCAACCAGCCCCACTCTCCTTGTGGGCAACTCAGGGAGAGCTGGGGGAGGTTAAGGGCCTTCCTAAGATTGTGATAATCATGATACTCAGCTAGGGGACAGAGGGGATCCATCCTATTGCTGGTTGCTTCAACTGAAGCTCAGTCTTAAGAGTTTAACTCCCCTCCAAGAGATGGCTTGTCTCTGCCGAGGGTCCTGGATGTTTGACTGCACCCAGGTGTTAGTCAGCTTTTCATTGCTGTGACCAAAATACCTGACAAGAATAACTTAGAGGAGGAAGTCTATTTTGGCTCACAGTTTCAGAGGTTTAGTCCAGAGTGGGCCAACTCCACTGCTCTGGGCCCAAGGTGAAGCAGAAAATCATGGGTGTGGCTGCTCCTTTCAAGGCTGCCAGGAAGCAGAGAGAGACGGGAAGGGGCTTCAGGGAAGATGAAGCCATCCAGAGAATGCCCCCAGTGACCCAGCTCCTCTCGCCATGCCCCACCTGCCTACCCCTACCACCGTCAGTCCGTTCCAGCCAGGATGGACAGATTAGGTGACAGCTCTCACAATCGAATCCTTTCACCTTCGAACATCCCTGCCTTAACACGGGGACTTTTAGGGACACCCCATATCCAAACCCTAACATCCCCCCACCCACCATCTTCTAGCTGTGCTCATGATATCAAGAGGTGTCATGTGTGATGTGGTTAGATCACTACACATCTACCCACAGGCTGGGTGTGGTGGCACGTGCTTGTAATCCCAGCAGCCTGGGAGGCTGAAGAAGGCAGATCACAAGTTGAAGGCCAACCAGAGCAATTTAGTAAGAAACTCAGCAACTCAGTGAGACCCTGTCTCTAAATAAAATATAGAAAGGGCTGGGGATGTGGCTCAGTGGTTAAGCACCCCTGGCTTCAATCCCCAGTACCCCCCCCCCCCCAAAAAAAAATATATATATATGGGAAATGGTTCAACATGCATATTTTATTAAGTACAACCAGCAATTTATGAACTCACCCACCCATTATTGTTTTATTCAGCCAGTATTTGGAGGCACCTGGAACTATCTTAGGCTCTCACAGGGAGTTATAACACATTTTAAACTGCATGATACGGTAAGTATTGGTCACGATGCTAGCATAAAAAGATGCCAACCTAATCCACATAGGGTGTTTGTGGTGGCGGGGTACTTGATCAATAGAAGACTCTTAAGGAGTCTTAAGAGTCTTCTATCTTTCTATAAGGTGGGTAGTGTCTCTTTTATTATCATCATTTATGTTGAAGAAAACAAACTAGTAGCTCATCTGTAAAGATATGCGCTCCAAAAATGAGCCATCAGCCTAAAACTTGTCCGTGCATTTTATTTTAGGAAAACATATATCTGGTCACAAAACATCTTCCGAGAGCCGGATAAGTCATGGATCTGAATAGCAATCTGGGAGCCACGCCACATTCAAGGGGCAGAGCTGACTCGAAATTCTTTTCTTCCCGGAAAAGCAAGGTTAACTGAAGCTGCGAAACCCAGATGGCCATTAGATTTACAGCCATGGAGAGGGGGGCAGAATCCTTTAGAGGGCTGAGTTATGAGGCCTTCTAGGTATTGATTAGATGAGAGCAGCAGCCCGTATTCAGCAGAGACTCAGGGAATGAGCAGCAGAGGGGAGATGGTGGTGGTTATGGTCTTTATGTAGTTCTCAAAGTCACTTCCGAAAAAGAGGATGAGGTAATAGTTGAGTATACCAGCAAGGGACATGAGGAGCAGGAACAGGATGATGCGCTTCCCAAATATGTAGCCAGGGGTGCTGGAAAAGAGAGAGGAGAAAACTATAGACGCAGCACGAATGACATCCCTTTCACAAAAGCATGTCGTGGCACTCAGCTTCGTGGGGTTTGAATTATAGCTCCTTTGACTCCACAGTGCTCCCATTCACCCATTGCCTTCATACAAAGGGTGGAAGTGTCTTGGATATTATTAGTGGTGGAGCACATTTCAAAGCCAAGGTGAAGCAGCCCAGACCTCAAAACCCCATCATCATTAGGGCTCAGTGGCGCCGGCTTCTCTGCGCTCTCCCAATGTCCTTAATGCCAGCCCCTTGACGGCGGGAGGGTGGTGGGTCCTGCTGGTTGTCAGGCAATCCCATCGAGGATCAGGAACACCATCACCTCATTAAAACCTTCTCTGCAATGGCCCCTCTCAAGGAGGGGCTGGTGGCTGTGTGTATGACGCAGGACTGTGTTAGAAGGGATGTTTAAATGAGCCAGCAACGCCGGTGGAATCCAAATGGTGCTTCGGCATCTGAGAGTTCAACCGATTCTCCTGAAGCTGCCTGGGAATAACTCATGTTGGCATTAATGAGAGCTGAGCACCCACCCATGGGAAACAGGACCTTACATTTTTGAGCTGAGGGAGAGAGACTTTTTTAATACATTCAAATCTTTCTCTCAAAGGCTCAAAATCCTAAGCTGCTTAGGCAGATCATCAGCTGGGTCAGGAGGCATTTCCCCAGTGAGATGTGACCACCTAATTGCAGGCAGAGGCTGCCCCTGTGGCCTCTCTCCTGACTGCTGTGTCTGGGCCCATCTGTGTGGAGCTAGCATCTCTGGAAAGTCCAGTCAAGTGGACTTGTTAGCAAAGACGCTGGCAAGGGGCGTTCTCTGGTAATCAGGAACGCTCACCGAGAACAGCCCACTCAGCTCAACTGGTGAGTTAATGCCCCTGGCAACCTGTTTCTTGCTGGAATCAGAGAAAGAAAGCAGAATGTGGCCATGCCAAAGGTTCCTAGTAGGTCTCAGAATTTTCCTACGGCGAAAGTGTGGAAGTCACTCAGCAGTTCAGTATCCAGCTCTTTGCTACTCAAAGTGTGGTCCGTGGACCAGCAGCAGCAGCTTCTGCCAGGAGCCTGTCAGAAATGGAAAATGGCAGGTCCCTCTCAGACCTAGGGAATCCAAAGCTGCACTTCCACCAACTCCCTGTAGGATTCACAGACACATGAGGATCTGGAAAGCACCAATGGCTGGTGCCATCCCTGCTCCCGGCCAGCTTTGCTCTTGTCCCCTTAGGTGCCCATTCACAATCCTGCTCCGGAAGTGAGGCACCTGTCTCCTTAATGGGAGCGAAACTGGTCCCAAATGAAAGTGTTATGGCTGAATTGTGTCACCATTAAATTTGTGTATTGAAGTCTTAACCCCCAATACCTCGGAATCTGACTCTGTTTAATGGCAGGCTCTTTCTTTACTATTATTTTAATTGAAAAATAATAATTATGTCTACTTGCGGGGTACAATGTGATGTTTTGCTCTATGTATACCTGGTAGAAAGATCTGCTCAAGCTAATTAACATACCCACCACCTCACCAACTTACCTTTGTGTGTGTGTGTGTGTGTGTGTGTGTGTGTGTGTGGTGAGGTTGTTAAGAATCTATTCCCAGCAATTTTGAAATACACAATACATTTTTATTAACTGTGATCCCTGCACAATGCAATAGATGAGTAAAAACTTATTCCTCCAGTCTTACTGAAACTTCATACCCTTTGATCAACAACTCGCCTTTCCCCAGCCCTCCCAGAGACAGCATATTTAAAGAGGTAATAAGATAGAATGAGGTCATTTGGGTGAGCCCTAATCTGCACAGACTGGTGTCCCTACAAGAAGAGGAGAGTAACACAGAGACAGGTACTAAAGGAAAAACATACACCTTTAGAGAAAGAAAAGCTGCCGCACCTTGATCTTGGACTTCCGGCCTCTAGGACCGTGAGACAGTACATTTCTGTTATTTAAGCCACCTGGTCTGCAATGTTTTGTTATGGCAGCTCCAGAGCACTAATACAGTGAGTCACTTGCTAGCGCTGGTAAAGGAAGGAGAAGAAAATACAGGGAGTCAACGCAAGGGATATTTTTAACTGGAGAATAAAGGGTTCACAGAAATTAAATTGTGACAAGTCAAATAGTGTGCTGGCTCAGATCTAGCACAGGAATGAGGCCACCATATGCTCATTCCAGAAACACGAAAAAAGTGATTTGCAAAATCATTTTGTGCTCGAGCTAAAAACATAGCGAAAGATGAAACAGGGGTGTTCTTGAATTCAGGTAAAATTGTTTTCAAAGTTCTCAAGACACGAGCTCCCGTGGGAGCCAGGATCAGGGTACCGTAACCAGTCCCAGGCAGGGTGGGAAGGCAACAGCTCAGCCCAGGACTCCATCACCCTCAGAGCTCAGTAGAAGAGGCCCAGCCCCGAGGGCAGAGATAGGACCGCAGCCCTGGGAGGTGGGCATGGTGTGCAGAGGCAGGAGCTTAGGCAGACTCCCCGAGGGAACATAAAATGACGCAGAGGGCAGAAGTAACTGCTGGGGACCCAGGAAGTGCACACACAGTCCTTGAAGAACCCAGATCTCTCCTTTATTAATTCTAAAAGTTGATTCTCTCTAAATATATGGAGAAGGTGACAATTAAATTATTGATTTAATTAAGCATCTGTTGGGGTCAGGTGTTTTTATATCCATGTCATTTAATTCTCACAACCGTTCTGAGAATGTATTATTAACCTATTTTCCTACTGGGGAAACCAACAGCAGAGAGGTTGAGTGATTTGCCTCAAGTCACACAGCCAGGAAAAGGTGCAGCAGGGACTGAAACCTGCCTGTCTGAGGCTGCTGTCCTGTCTTTTTGTACCATAGTGACTTCCAGAAGCCTCCTTCAGAATTTGGAGACTGGGATTTGGTTATTAGTTTTGAAACAAATGGGCCCACCTCACGCAGCATAAAGCTTACATGAAAATATAAAAGAGGTATTAGGCTAAACAACTTCCATCTGGACTGTGCTGGCAATCTCTAGAATAAGGTGGAGACACATGGCAGGGTGTCCTACCCACCCACTGGACCACGAATGAGACCAGAACTCTACAGTGGACAGAGCCAAAGCAACTCCTGGGATGGAGCAAGAGAGGACCTGCAGCCCAAGAGAGAACTTCTTGAGGAAGATTCTCATGGGCAGTATCCTCCCAGATTGGTGAAGCCAAGGGCAAAGGCGTTCTCAAGAGCACCAGGGCATACGGTGTCTGTAGAGTCCAACACAGCCCCCAGGACAGACGGGGACTTTGGTGGAGGTGGGTCCTAAACTGAAGAGGATATTAGCAACTAGTTTCTAGAATGCAGAATTGAAAGCCCTCTTGGACTTGACCTAGAGACCCTTGGTCATGCGTCTACCTCAGGCTATATTTTGGTCTAGAGCAGGACTAGGCCTTTCTTCTAGTATCTATCACTTCTATTGATGCATGCTGCTCAGAACTGAGTTAAGGATTCTAGAACCAAGTCTGGCCTCAGCGAGAAAGAGCCCTGTCGGCAGGAAAGTAAATCAGTATAGCCATTGTGGAAAACCACATGGAAGCTCTTCGGAAAATTAGAAATAGAACTACCAGGTGATCCAGAAATCCCACTCTTGGGTACGTATCCAAAGAATTGACACCGGCATGACAGAGACACACCTGTACTCATGTGTTTATTGCAGCACTATTCACAGCTACCAAGATATGGAATCAACCTAAAGGTCCATCAACAGATGAATGGATAGAGGAAAGGTGGTATGTGTACACATGGGATATTGTTCAGCCACAAAGAAAGAATGGAATTTTTTCATTTGCAGCAACATACATGGAACTGGAGAGCACTGTGCTAAGTAAAACACAGGCACAGAAAGATGACTATCACATGTTTGCTCCTTCATGTGGAAGTTAAAACAACCTCAATGAAGTAGAGAATAGAATAGCAGTTACCAGATTCTGGGAAGTATTTGTCAGAGATGGGGTGGAGAGATTTGTTTAATAGGTACAGAAGAACCAGTGAAAAGGAGGAATAAATCCTAATATTCTATCGCACAGAGGGATAATTATGGTTAATTAAACATCTCAAAATAGCTAGCAAGAGAGGATTTTGAATGTTTCCAAAACAAAGAAATGATGAATGTTTGAGGTGATGGATATGCCAATTACCCAATGATCATTACACTTTGTATGCATGTGTTAAAAATCACATTGTACTCTGTAAATATGTACAATTAATATGCATCCATTAAAAATAAAATATTTTTTAAAAGAAGGGGAAGGAAAGAAGGAAGGAAGGGAGG
The DNA here is from genome assembly GCA_025594165.1 of Tamias sibiricus. Classification (NCBI taxonomy): domain Eukaryota; kingdom Metazoa; phylum Chordata; class Mammalia; order Rodentia; family Sciuridae; genus Tamias; species Tamias sibiricus. The sequence goes on from CM046663.1 coordinate 70,049,098, forward strand.
GAGGAGAGATGAAATAGTTCATGCCTGTAATTCCTGAGACATGGGAGGTTGAGGCAGGCAGACTGCAAGTTCAAAGCCATCCTCAGCAACTTAGCAAGGTTCTAAGCAACTTAGTCTCAATATTAAAAAAATAATAAGGACTGTGGATGTATGTAGCTCAGTGGTAACATGCCCCTGGATTCAATCCCCAGTACCAAAAAAGGAAGAACCCCGTCACGTATGAGTGATGCCCACCACGGCTCTGGGGGAAGTGAGGAGGGCTTAGAGCATGCACCCACTGGGAGGGCATTAAAATGGGGTTATTTTGTCACCGTCTGATGAGAGATACCCCAGGGAGACTTGAGGGCTGAGGACATTTGTATTTCAATGAAATCCAGAGAAACCAAGTATTTTTAAGATTGACTGTGATTCCATATCCTATCATTTATCTTCACCAATACATCTATACATTCCTTAAGAGTGATCGGTGAACACCACCTTTAAAATTAAAAGGGCCTGTGGGTCGCTGAACAGACGTCACGCCCCATAGATTGCTTCAGAATTGAAGCAGCCACAGTATTTCAAGCAGGTGGTGTCGGAAGAGCAGTAACTGAAGGGTTGAGGACCAGGCTGCATAGGGAGCCAGCCCGAGGGAGAGGAGGCTCCACGCCCTTGGACCCCTTGCCCCCTCCACTCCTAACAGCAGGTGATCATCTGGGGAAGGGCCTGAGAGAGGCTCTCCAGGGTGAGAGAGAATGAAAGGTATCATTCAGGACAGTGTTGAGAAGAAAAAGAGAGGTAATGGAGTCGGGTTGAGAGGAGGAAGAAGAATGCCACTCCAGAGGAATGAAGACGGGAGGCGGGGACTGCCACAGGAACAGTGGAGATGTCCCCCTGGCTACAGCCCAACTCACCCTCACCCCCCTCAAGCCATCGAGCTTCCCAGGTGCCCAGCCTCCCTGTATGTAGCACTTTCAGCTGCGAGAGTCCCTGGGATGTGACCGCCCTTGTCACCACTGAAGGGTGCTGTCTAAAGGGACAGAGAAGGGTGCTGTTGTAACAGGCAGAAAGTAAAGTAGAGGAGGACAGGAAATGACGGGGAAGACTGGGAGCAGCAACAGGGTGGCAGGCTCCCGGGATGTATCCTGGCTCTGGGCGCCCTCCAGTCCACCAGGACTTCCTGCCTCTAAGGAACTGGTGTCAAACTGTGACCCAAAATGTCTTGTCCTAACTATCAGAGCTTATTGTATCCAGGTTTCCCAATCCAGGTGACCTGGAAGTATGGGGCTGCTTGTGGGGCTTCTTTTCTGGAAACCTCTGGAAACAATGCAATGGGGCCTCTATCCACGATCTCATTGCTGGGCTTCACTGCATCTTATGTTCTTAGCATCCTCTGTGCTGGTCTCGGAAAGATCTGGAGAACTTACCACAAGGGGAAGACTTCAGATCTCATTTCTCTAGACCAGCAAGGAACTGTTTCACACAAAGGAGACCTGGAAAGCCAGACGTAAAACTTCATCCCAGTCCCAGACCCAAAAGGGTGGGAAAGCAGCTGTGGGGTTGCCAGGAACGTGCCAGGCACAGCATCAAGCACCCTGTGTCAATGCGACACCGGGCAGAGGAATTCTCAATGGGAAAACTAGACAAGTCTGTGCCTTCAGAGCCCTCAAAATTCAGGGAGACCAAGATGTGAGATATTAGTCACGGCTCGAAAGTTACGTTTGAAGACTTTGAATCACTTCATGGCTCTTCATCAGTCCCGGAGACCTACCTCTGAGTCCTCTCCCCCAGGTAGCCGACAAAGTACTTCTGCCTCACAAACAGGTACATTAGTCCAGCGAAGGCGGCAGGAACTGAGTGGAGAAGGGGAGACGCCTGTGTCAGTTTCACGGTCACCCAAACATGCACTGTTAGCACAACAGCAATACAGACGTTACCAGCAACACTGGTCACAATATCCTGCGGAGCCACAAGTTCTGATGGTGGAGGCTGGAATGGACTTCAGATAAACGCCAAGGGCTGGGAGAGTCTTGAGAATTTGAACAACAGCGGTATCGCCTCACACCAGCCACCACGGGGACCATGCGGATGCTTTACAGAGTGTTTGCCTATCCATCATTCAAGGTGAGTCCTTTGGACATAACTGGGATCAACATGCCTATTTCTAAACGTGGGAAATTGGGCTCAGGTGGTCAAAGGGGCTTGTGTAAGGCTGGCAGCTGGGAGAGAGAGTGAGGAAGGACTTGACCCCCAAGCCCAGATCTGAGGTTGCTTCTCTTGAAAGCACATCCTTCCCGCCACGCACCCTGCAATCGGGGTTCCCACCAGCACAATGCTTAACCTGTCCTGGACATTTGCTCCCGATGATCTCTAGGAAAGGAGACTCCTTTTACATTCTAGCCCCTTGGGAAACAGCCACAAGCAGCACCCCAACAACCCCACAGAGAGCTGGAAACCCAGCTCCGTTATCCGGTGCAGGCGTTGAATTTGTTCTACATGTGGACAAAGAGCTGATTACAGCTTTCCCACCTCTGAGGAAGTAGTGTGAGAATGAAATAGGGCCATTGATATAAAAGTGATTTGAAAACTCTAAGCACTATTCAAATACCAAATTAACCGCCATCGATGAGCACTTTTTACATGCCAACCACCTCCAAGCACTCTGGAAACTTGGATTCCAACCCTCCCAGCCACCTGCTGGTAAGAGGCACTTCATTGTCACAACAGAAGAGGAAATTTAGGTTCAGACCAAAAGATCTGTGAGGACAGCTGCCTTTTGCTAGATCACTGTGTGCCTGGAATAGTGACTGGCACATATAATAGGCATTCAAGATATATTTTTCAAATGAGTGGGGGAAAAAAGTCAGACAAGTAATCTCAGAGGTGGAATTTCAAACCAGGTCCTCTAATTTCAAGTTCATCATCACCACCAGCACCACTGATAATAACATCTATGATAGCTGGACACAGTGATGCCCACCTGTAACCCCAGCCACTGGGGAAGGTGAGCAAGAGGATCACAAGTTTAAGGACAGCCTCAGCAACTCAGCAAGACCCTGTTTCAAAATTTTGAGTGATAAAGTGCCCCTGGGTTCTATCTCTAGTACAAAAAAATAATAATAATAAATAAATAATAATAACATTTATTGTTGAGCTTCCATTGTTAAGATGAACCATACAAAAGTGCCATCTGTGGATCATAAAAAGTCAGGTACTGGAAGTTTTGTCTTTTTTGTTTTATTTTGTTTTGGGTTTTGGTTGTAGATGGACACAACAGCACTACCTTATCTGATTATTTGTATGTGGTGCTGAGGATTGAACGCAGTGCCTCACACATGCCAGGCAAGCACTCCACCACTGAGCCACAACCCCAGCCCAGGTATTGGCAGTTATAAGGCTCAATCTGGCATATGCCAAGCACTGTGTCAGGTGCCTTATGCAAATCATCTCCTTTCCTCATTTCTGCAACAGGTAGACAACGGTCCTGTTTGACAATGAGGAATCTGAGGCAGAGAGAACCAGGGTCACTCACCAGCAATGAACATCCTTGGATTTGCTTTCCACCTGTCACCCTCCAACACCCAATTCTTTCCACAGCTCTCCCTGCCTTCCAGAATACAATTGTTATGTTTTGGAAGACATACAATAAAATAGGAACACAAAAGAAACTGTGAGGTCTGTGTTATTCTCTAGAAAGTCATGGGATTGCCACCACCCACGATTTGCTTAGGACAAAGTTTTCCCATCTGGACGGCTGTGTTCTCACTTATTGACCCATTTCTCTTTTGATGGGAACTCAATTGAACATGAGCCAACAGAAATCAGGGGTGGAAAGGGTCCGTACCCATTGCCCTGCTACAGGGAATGGCAGGGGCCTCCCGTGGGAACCTGGACCACTAAAAGGTCACAAATCTGGGATCTAAATTTCTATGAGATTTAAGCAAGCCACTTGTCCCTCTGGGGCTTGGACTTTGGCTCTAGGAAGTGAGGGTTTTGAGTTAGAATAATCTCTAGGGTTCCTTTCAGCTAAAAAAATTCACACTGTACTATATTCATAAGAAACGACAATTATCCACCCGGGATGACTGATGGTTTCTAGTCCTGGAAATGCTGCCAATGTTTGTTTTGACGGGAGATGCATATTTCCAGGCTCTGAAATGCCTTCAAACTCCCTTTGTATTTACCTAGCTAGCACCACTGCAGATTCATCTAGATCAAGTGTCATTTTAGGACATAAAAGGAATCATAACTCCTAGTATAAGTGTAGTTTGACTTGATTTTTCAGGTAATGCCAGACATGTTTCTTACTTCACTCTGGATAGAAAATAAAAAATATGTGTTGAGCTTACTGACAGCCTTACAGGCACAGAGGCTACACTGGGTCCCTTAAGTGGCTTCTACTGCCCATCCCAGCCCCCATCCTGCATGGTGTATCTCACTCTTGTTAATAATGCGTCGGTTCACCTACTTTCTGTGTCCATCTTGACAATCAGTAATGTGCTTCCCCACCACACCTGTTTTATTTATCCCTATACATTCAGGGGGAATAGTGTAAATTCAGTGTATACTTATTATATAGATTGAAAAAAGTAAGAAGACATTTGTGAAAAAAACAGAATTTAGAACTGAAAAACCTGATTCTCTCTGTGTGGCTCTTTAGTTGAGCAACCTCAAACAATTGACTTATCTCCTGCACCAAAGTGTCCCCAAAGGCAATAGGGAAATATATATATATATATATATATATATATATATATATATATGTGTGTGTGTGTGTGCATATATATATATATATATATATGCACACACACACATATATGCATATATACATATATATACAGATGTATATATTCTATATACTTTATAAATTGGGGAGAGTGTGATAAGGATTAAATAGTTCACTAGAGGATTGCTTGTGACCTTTCTGCATGGGCCCTGCTGAGCCACAAAAGCCAACCCCCTTCACGCTCAACTACCACCAGAGGTATGCCAGTCATGGCCAAATCTGTCTGGTGCTAAAACTCCAAAGAGGACCAAAAAAAAAATAGACTGGTTTCCAATTTAACTTTAAATCAATTCTGGGAGTTGATCTGTTCTCCCAACTTGCTGAAGTCAAGACTGTGGGCTGCTGATAACCCAAGATAGGCTGAGGACCTGGAATCCAGCCGGGGCTGTGCGGACACATGCCCAGAGGAGGGCCACTAGGCAGGGAGCTTATTAGCAGAAGAGCCAAGTAACAGCAGTCCCAGAATAGATCCCTCAGGCGCTCTCATTTATAATGCCCTTGTATCTGAGCTAACACTGTTTAAGGATTCTGAGTCATATTTAGCCTTAAACCACCCTTGTCAGCGCTGCCGGGACTAGCATTAGCAATGCATTAGCACATGTGCTGCGCAGGCGCGGAGCATGCCTGGAACACAGCCTCTCCAGAGCTTCGAGGGTCGGAGCTGGAGGGCAGGCAAAGTCTTTTCAACAAAACGCCCGCCCTTTGCACCTCGGAGAGATGCACGTTATAGAAGGAGAACACACAAAGGGAAGCCTGAGTTACCTTGGCTGCAAAGTAGCCCCGCACTCCAGAGCACCACCAGGAAAGTGGGGTACGCGTCTACACAGTTCTGGCTGTGGAATAAACAAGAAAGAAAGGAATCAGGAAACACGGTACTGCGATGTGGTCTGAAAATCACTTGAAACCTCAAGCTAATAATCACCACAGCGCGTGGAGCGCAAACCCCTCTCATTCCACTTACATCTACCCAGCGAGACGTGGCAGCCAGCCACCACGGCGGCGGAGGACCCGGCGTGAAGCAAACACATGTTCAGAATCCATTAACTCCGTTCCTACAGCGAAGCCGAACTGAGATTTGGTTTCTTGATGTATTCGCTTTGGCAGGCTTCCTGTTCCATGCTTCTTGGAATTGAAAAGTGAGCAATGCAGACAGCAGGGTGTGGTCACAAGCAGGTGGGGGTGTCAGGGGAGGAAAGCCCAACTAAGCTCACCCCCATGTCAGACTCGCAAATCAGTCTAGGTCTGCAGCCCAGGCTGAGCAGGAAAGGTGATTTTCAAGCAGTAAAGAAACCAGGATCCATTCACAAAAGCCGATGCAAAAAAAAAGCTACCTTGCTAATGGCTTGGTCACTGGGTGCTGGGCACAGCCCTCGCTGCCCTGGGGTGGGGGGCGTCACTGTACCCCAAGCACAGTACTGATGTTTTATGGTCTCCTTTAAACTCACCATACTCCTGTGAGTACACAGGACCGGCTGTATGAGTTTCCTCTGGCTCCTGTAACAAACTTGGTGGCTTAAAACAACACAGAGTCATTCTTTCTCAGGTCTGGAGGTCACAAGTCTGAAATGGATCTCCCTGGGCTAAAGGCAAGGGTTCAGCATGGCTGTGTTCTCTCTGGAGCTCCAGGGAAGGGTCCATTTCCTTGCCTTTCAAGATACCTGGCATTCCCTGGCTCAGCACTCCTTCCAACCTCAAAGCCAGTGACCACTGCTGGAGTCTTTCTGATGTTCTCTGGGGAGGCATAGGGAGCCAGGGAGAGGTTTTTATCATGTGGTTGTTCTTTGTAATGCTAGGGATCAACCCCAGGGCTTGGAGCAAGCCAGACAAAGCACTCTACCACTGAGCTACACCCCCTAGTCCAAGCCTTTCTGATATTAAATCACTTCTGCCTCCTTCCCCATTTTAAAGGACCCTTGTGATGACATTGAGTCCTACTTAGATATTTTTAAAAATCTCTTTATTTCAAGGTCAACTGGTTAGCATGAAACAACATATTTACAGGTTCCTGGGATTAGATCATGGACGTTATTCTGCCTGCCACCTCTATACTCTTGTTTCAGATGAGAAACTAAGGCTCTTTGCCTAGGGTTTCCCAGCCTGTGGGTGGCGGGTAAAGCTAGGATTCACACCTGGTCATTCTTTCTCCCAAGCCAAGCCTGTTAATGATTGGACTATACTAAATTAAATAGTAGGTGTCCTTATGAGGAGTCTGCAGTCTAGATCAGGACAATATATAAGCAATAAAAATGGAAAAACAACAAAGCAAGACATGAGAGGCATAAAACAGGGAAGGGCAATGTGGCACAATGGAAGGGCACTTGACTAGGACTTTGTCCTCCTTCTAACTTAAACCAGCTATTCACCACTGGCAAAGCAATCTCTCTAGACTTAGTCTCCTTATCTGTAAAACTAAGAGACAAAAAAGCTCTAAGACCCACTGACATTCTAAAGTCAAAATCCCTAGACCAGAAGCATTGGCTTGTTAGAAATACAAATATTTGTACCTACCTCAGACCCACAGAATTTAAAATGCAGAGGAAGGGACCCAGCAACCTGTTTTAACAAGCCTTCCAGGTGATTCTGATGCATACTCAAGTTTGAGAACCATGGGTGAATGGAATGCAAAATATACAGGCACAAGCAAAGGTGTAGTTTCTAAACAGGTGTTCTAACTGCTAAGGTCCCACCCCTCAGTGGTACACTGAGAACTCTGGTGCTAAGATTAGAACACAGGTAGTGTCCTCCAAAGATCCACATGTGTGTCAGCTTTTCATCACTGTGACCAAGATACCAAATAAGTATAACTTAGAGGAGGAAAAGTTTATTTGGGGCTCATGGTTTTCAGAGGTCTCAGTCTATGGTCAGTTGACTTTATGGCTCTGGGCCCAAGTGAGGTGGGACATCATGGTGGAAGGGCATGGCAGAGAAGCATTGCTCTGCTCATGACAGCCGGGAAGCAGGTGCCAGGGCAAAATATAAACTCCAAATGCACGTTCTTGGTGACCTACTTCCTCTAGCCACACCCTACCAGCTTATAATCAGTACCCAGTACAGTGGTCCATTGAATTCACTGATTAGGTTACAGCTCTCACCATCTAACCATTTCACCTCTTGCATTAACACACTTCATATCCAAGCCATAACAGTATGTTAAAGGCTTAGTCCCCAGAGTGGCACTATTAGAAAGTGCTAATGACCTTTAGGAGATGGGGCCTAGTGGTAGGTCCTTAGGTCACTGAGTTGTGCCCTGGAAAGTGATTATGAGATGCCACTGTCTTCTGCTTGAGATGTGAACACTCATTGACATGTGTTCCTGCCAAGATATGCTGCCCTCACCAGAGGCCCAAACCAAGGAGCCACCCGATCTTGAACTCGAACCTCTAGAACATGAGCCCAAATAAACCTTTCTTTTCTTCATAAGTATCCTGTGTCTAGCATTTCATTATAGTGATACAAAGCTGACTAATACATCTGAAATGGGCATTCCTTGATCCAACACTGCAGAGGCCATGGAGAGATCATATTGTCTTTGCCCAGCCACAGGAAATTTCAGGCCCCTCTGATGGTCAAAAGAGCCTCCTCTGGACAAGTCAGGAAATGTGATAGGTGAGAAATCCATGTGTCCTGTCCTGGGAGACAAACACAACCAAAGCCAGACACAGAGAAAAAAAGTAGGCTCCTGCTGGCCTTGCTAGCTGCTCTGGACCCCCAGAATTTTCATGGATCTAGCAAACCAGTTACTCCAGAGGGCAGGAGGCCCTTACAAATTGTCATTTGGGGATGACATACTCAGCAAATAAACAGTTCCAACATTACAAATGCAGCAGCTACTGAGCACCAACCTCACTTCTATTCTTACACATTTTTAGAGGCACAAAATTACAGCCTCAGGACTGAGAAAATGTGATTCATTTCCAAGCTCAAGAAAACTAGAAGGGGAAAAAAATCCTTTTTCAGTTGGTTGAAAAATGCTATGTCTGATGGGATATAATAACTGATGGTCTTGTAGTTTAAAAATTTACTAATACCAAAGATTTTCCCCTGCTTATTCCTCATTCCCACATCTCTGGGGTTTTTGTTTGTTTGTTTGTTTGTTTGTTTGTTTTTAAGTAGTTTTGTCTGGTAATGCCAAAAGAAAAAAAAAAAACTTTAATTATCCAGGACTCTTCTAATTAGAGAGAACTGGCCAGTGATTCAACACTGGATCAATCCTTCAATTGTTCCTGCCTATTATTTTATATTACCTTGGTTCCTAATAAAAACATAGTCTGTCTGGAATTGAATGAAGCTCTCTGAGCTGTCAGAGAATAGTCTCTTTCTTGGGATTTCTAGAATATTCTCAGAGTCTTGCCTCTTGCTCTAGCTCAAACCAGTCCCTCTCCCCATCCAGAATTGCCAGTACATCTTCCATCCAAAGCTGCAAGCACATACACCCCTCTGTGAGAGGGGACTGCTACTGGGTTGAACTCAAGAACTGTTGGTCAGAGACATGGTGCACCTTGCTGTGGAGTCTTGTGGCTGCTTGTGAGGTTCACATGACCTGGGTCCAATTTCAGAGCTGCCACTTACTGGATGTGTGGATGTGGGTGCATTTCCTAGCGTCATGGAGCCTCAATTTGTTCTTATAAGAAGTGAAGGAAGACATTAGTAATTATCCCCCCAATCAGTTGGGAATATAATGAGATAAAGCTCTGCATGCTCACAGGCAATGTTCAGTAAGTGGTGGCTATTATGGCTCCAAGGGCCTTCCTTCTTCACCCAGTGGGAATGTCTTTTCCTACTGACACATGATTAATATTCTGGATTTCTTTTGAGAAGTTTTGTGCCATTTTGTTCTGCAAAACAGAACCGAGAAACCCATTTTGATTCCTGTTTTTAGATATCTAAATAGGAGCTTCTGGTCAGCTCTGGCAATCATTTGCTGAGCTACATTTAATTTGGCACCCTGCACTCTTGCTGCTTCTACAGAGAAAAGGACTTGTGCTATTTTTTCTTTATTTTTCTCCACCTCTGGGAATATAATAGAGAAAAACTTTAATGTTTCATTAGTTGGTTTGGGTTAATTTAAAATAAGGAAAGAAGCAGGGCATGGTGGCACATGCCTGTAACCCCAGGGCCTCCGGAGGCTGAGGTAGGAGGATCGCGAGTTCAAAGCCAGCCTCAGCAAAAGTGAGGTGCTAAGCAACTCAGTGAGACCCTGTCTCTAAATAAAATACAAAATAGGGTTGGGGATGTGGCTCAGTGGTCTAGTGCCCCTGAGTTCAATCTCCAGTACCAAATAAATAAATAAAATTGTGAAAAAGAGTTAATAATACCAATACTAATCAAAGGGATTATTGTAAATGTATCACCTTCAAATAACTGTTCTAGTTTCTGGTGCTTAAAAGTGAGTCTACAATGGATGCTAAGAAATGGACAGAATAAGTGACATTAGGGTGGCACTTCCCAAAATTATCTGCAAAAATATCTGAGAGAGAAGGTAGCATTTGTGGAAAACCAAGAATTAGAGTATTGCTTAGTACATTATGGGTTCTCAAAAGTCTGGTGTTATGGTTTGGATGTGAGGTGTTCCCCCCCACCCCAAAGCTCACATGTGAGACAATGCAAGAAGGTTCAGAGGAGAAATGATGGGGTTGTGAGAGTCTTAACCCAATCAGTGAATTAATCCCCTGATAGGGATTAACTGAGTGGTAACTGAAGTGCTAGGGTGTGGCTGGAGGAGGTGGGACTTGGGGACATTGCTTTAAGGTATATATTTGTATCTGGCAAGTGGAGTCCCTTTCTTTCTGCTTCCTGATAATCATGTGAGCTGGTTCCCTCTGCCCACACTCTTCCGCCATAATGTTCTGCCTCACCTCTAGCCCTGAGGAATGGAGCCAGCCTCCTATGGACTAAGACCTCTGAAACTGTGGGCCCTCAAATGAACCTTTCCTCCTCTACAATTGTGCTGGTGGGGTCTTTCAGTCACAGTGGTAGAAAAGCTGACTAAAACATCTGGCTATAAAGAACTTTTCCCTGTAACACATGTTAATGACTTATGAACCTGGAATCCATAGAACACATTTTGGGAAATTATACATCTCCAAAGACCCATCCCCTGTGTTCACCTGTAGTCACAGGGAGAAGCCCTAGGATTTGTTTACCTAACTAGTATTTTGTCTTCAAAACCCAAACCTTGACCAAGGTTGTACCAGCCGTGCTCATCCTCTGGGAACACAGCAAAGAACTAGATTTCGACTGTGTGAACAGAGAGTCAAGGTTCACCTCCTTTTCGTTCTGAAACCCTGACTCAGCACTGCCCCAGTGGGAGATGGGTGATGGGACAGGTCATTAATCAAGGCCAAGTCTGTGCTGATACACTACGCCACCTGCGATGTCTGTTAATGCACCAACCCAGAATACTGAGCAATCCGTATCTGTCGACAGTCATATTTTACGCTGAAAAACATGCATCAGGCTTTCAATCCACCAGTATCATTTATCCTGTAGGCTATCTCCCCCTCATAGCCAGGGCCTCTAAGCATTTATGATTCTCTACCCCATCAACCAAAAGTCCTGATCCTGCAACCCTGTGACAGGTACATTTATGTCCAGCCCAAGTGCCCCTGTCAGTCTGCGTATTAAAAAAGGGTAAAGTTTCATTTCTTATGTATGTTTTAGATAGCAGGATTAAATAGTGCTCTTTTCTTCCTGCACCCCCATGGATCATCTTGCACCTCATTTTGTTGCTTTCAGAGACACCCCCACCCCGAGATGCAATTGCTAGGAATGACTTTATATTAGGACCACATATAATCTCCTTCCCAGGAGTCTCCGGTGCAGGCCAACAGCAGGGGTACCCCTGGTTAGTGCTTGAAGGCATGAACCTGCTGCATGGATCTCTGGCCTCTTTTTAGAATCCACACAGGCATCCATGTACTGCTATCAGGCCAGGGAGGAAGTGGTCTTTGTAGAAGAACCACAGCTGTGTCTGAGCAACCTTTATCTTACAGAAAGTTCTCTTCCCTATCCCCTGACTTCCTACCTCTCCCTCTCCACGCGATCTCTCCCCTCCCCTCATTCTTCTTCCCCTCCCAGGAAGGCTCACTGGTAAAAACACAGGGGTTTTGAGAGCTGGGCTGCAGCACCCACATGATGGGGGTCCCAAGCAGCAGCAATTGCCCACCACTGTCCTCTTGCGCCGTCTTCCCCCTGGAACCCAAGTGATTGCAGAACTTCCAAACCACGTTCTCAAGCAGCACAGTACAACCCAGCCAAACGGCACTTCTGCAATTCTGGTGACTGGCAACCAACAAGTCCCCATATAAGAACACTGGCTTCTTAAAAACCAGAGCTATTTCACTCCTGGAGGTGGGGAGGGGGTGGCAGACACAAGATGGCCCACCCTCGCCATTTCATGTGCCTTGCCAGCAAAATGGAAACTTAACTTCTAAGATGGTACAGTAAGAGTCCACCATAACCTCTCCCAAATGGAGGAGCTAAACACTCCAATGAACCCGATGTACCTGGCAGGAATGTAATGTTCTGGACGCAAGGAAGCTGCTCTTTCCACAGTGGTGGATAGAATTCTGGGAATTCGAGGGGTTTTGAGCCCATCCCTGATCAGACACCATCTTTGTACCTCTTGTGCTTGGTTTTCTGAGAGCTGCTCTTGACCCCGCACAGCAAATGGTGCCAAAAGACTGATGGTAGCTCTGGATTCTCCCCCGCCCTCCTTCAAATGGGTCTACCATGTCTTTTAAATTATATCTTTAATCTTCTTAAATTGATTCTGAGAATTAATGCACCCAAGGTCCAGATGCTAACATAGAAATCTCCTTGTAGGTACTTCAGCAAAGGATTTCCTGAGATCACTGACAGAATGACCCTGGGACATGGTGCTTGATATGAGGGAGTGGGACAGAGAGGGAGAGGTCCATGGGTATATGGCAGAGGCAGTGTAAGTACTCAGGAGTGACCTGAAAAGGCCAAGGACCCAGAGAGGTCGAGAGCCAGGAAATCAGCCCATGACCACCCTGCCAATACGTCTAGGAGTGGTCCGGACAAGATATACAACAATGCAGAAGTCAAGGGAAACTGAAGCCGATGATTAAAAATTTGCCAAGAGGAAGGTTCCCCCCAGCCCTTCCCCCTTGACCATACCTCACAGGAAGAATAAACAAAGTCTAGATGACATAAAGGACTGAAGAGAGGTACTGAGGAGGGTGATGCAGTACCATCAAAACCCCTTAGTCACTTTAACCCACAGGAAGCTGACCTTGGCCCTGAGTGGGACTCTCCCTCCAGCTGCTCCCTCAGAACCAGCAGGGAGCCCAGAGCCTCCTGCCCCTTCCCTGTGAATCTGTGTCCCTGAGTTTGCTTGGACTACTGTTGTCATTCTAAACATACTGTATTCCGGTAGCCATGACTCCCCTTTGGAAGGAGCTCTGGGGACACGGAAGTCACCTCTGGGCTGGAACTGAAGGCCGCTCTCTAGTTAGCTCCACAGCATGGAGCCTTCCCTTCTGACAGGCCTCTTGTCAGAAGCCTGGAGAGGCAGGCCAGGACGCCCCTGGCTGATCCTCTATTTAAATACATTCTGCATGAACTTAAAGTCATCTTTGAATAATGAATGTCCTTTTGGATTTGCATCCCAAATAGATCACACCCTTCTTCCTTTAGCTGTTTGGGTGTCTTCAAACAGCTTTTTTATTCACAAGTGACGACGGAGAGAGGGGGTCACACAACTGCATAATGCCCCATTCTTTCTGTCCCAGTGCTGGTGGCTCAAGGGAACCCGGCGTTATGAAATTTACTGGCGTCACCTCCAGACTGTCATCCGGGACAGTCAGGGTGGGTGAGTGGAGGCTGCTGCCCGTGTGCGTGGCCTGCTGCTGTGGAGCTGGCCGATGAGTCAAGGCTGGTTTTCACCATAGCACCTCCAGACCAACCCACAGGAAATTGGTCAACTCCCCTGACTGAGCGACTGCCACAGACGTTTCTGGAGCTGCGGAGATCACACCTCCCCCAGCTCCTCTTGTCCCCACTTCCTTTCTTCTGACACTAGCCCAGGTTGGCCCAGGCAGATATGTGGTCTGGAAGGAAGCCCCCATGCCCACGTCCTCACTCTGTTAGTCAACAGCATCAGGGTTTAGACTCACTTGGCAGTGTAGACCCGCTCAAAGGCGAGTGTTCCCGTCCTCTGGAAGCTCCGCCCATTCTGGATCTTGCTTTCATGCTCCACCTTGTGGGCAAAGAATCCTGCCAGAGGGAAAGGTTTGGATTGGGTTCATATTGGTCGTGTTCAGGAATATGTGATTTCGCTTTTTACTAGAACATCAAAGTGCTTCTCTGACTGGATCTCCAAACAGCCCTGAATGTCCTCCATCAAATGTCATTTGCAAAAAAAAAAAATTCAGCACCTGATCTCTCCTATCACTGCATTTGGTTTGGAGGATGTGATAGTGAGCAAGACACGGACCCACTTTAGGATATAACATTCTAAAGAAATAGACAAAGGAAAAAGAAAACTAAAAAGTGATCCGTGTCAAAATGAGATTGAGTGGGTACACAGTGCTATCAAACATCAAAGGAGGCAGCTTGATTCATCACTTGGGTCACAGAAGGATTCCTAGAAGCAGTAACGCCTAAGATGAAATCTGAAGAACAAGTAGGAATTAACCAAGCAGATGGAGAGAGCAGGGGATGAGACAGACGATCACTCTACTCCAGCAGAAAAGCACATGCAAAGGTCCAGAGGCAAGCACTGTCTGTGGGTCCATATGTCCAGCTTAAGATGGGGGAGGGGAGGGGGTTGGGGAGTAGGACACAGGAGAATGAGGCCAAAGGGGTAGACGGTGAATTGTTCTTCCACTGACATAAATCTGTTATCATTTGCCATGAGCCAGACATTTGCGTCCAAGAACAATGCAGACAAACAGCCTTGGCCTGAGAGCGTATGCTCTGGCAAGGACGGTGGAGGAGGAGACAGATACATACACACTGAACAAAATACATAAACTAAAATCATACCATGTGTTGAGCTATGGACAAAAGAGGAAGGAGAGCCTGCTACAGGGCCATCGAGGTGACCAATAGGATGCAGAGGGAGGCTCAATGAGAGAGCAGGGACTGAGCCAGGGCTTGACAAGGCAATCATCAAGACGTGACCTTTGTGCTTAGCAGAGTGGCCTTGGCCTTGATGGAGCTGTGTGAGAAGACTTGGAGCCTAGCTCCCTTTGAGAACACCAAGGAGTTGGGGAGTGGAGGAATGGTGTGATCAGAAAACCACTCTCTCTTCAGTGTGGCAGGTTCTTTTTGAGGGGTCAGACCCAGGATGGGGGTTGGGGACAAGAGGGGATCTGACAGGGTGATGGCTGTGGACATGCAGGAAATGCTGAGGGACAGGTTCTGCAGGGTGCGGCTGGATTGCATCGTGGGGGCTGGAGGTGGCTCCCCGTCCCGTTCTACAGCTGCACTATCTCAAGGGTGAAAGAGGAAGATGTGGCTGGGTCCTTTTCACCACCTTCATGTCAGCGTCCCCAAGAAGACATGAGAGGAGCCGGGCGTGGAGGCACACCCTGTAATCCCAGCACTTGGGAGGCTGAGGCAGGAGGATCCAGTCTCAGCAATGGCGAGGCACTTAGCAACTCAGTGAGACCCTGTCTCTAATAAAATACAAAAAGGGCTGGGGATGTGGCCCAGTGGTCGAGTGCCCCTGAGTTCAATCCCGGTACCACAAAAAAAAAAAAAAAAAAAGCATCCTTTCTATAGGAGCATGCCCAGTTGGAGCTACCTGTAGGACTGGTGTGCACCCCGGGGGACCTTCTACACTCCAGGCATCCGGGGAGCCACCTGACATCTATTCCCCTACTGAGCCTCACACCAGCTGGTGAAGCAGGTAGTACCGTCCCCACTCTGTAGACACAGATGCCAGTGCTCGGGGAGCTCGGGGAGCTCGGGGAGGCTGGGGATTGGAACCCAGCTGAGTGCACGAGGGAGGACATCTCTCTTGTCTTGCTGTCCCATGAAAGAGCTCTGCAGGATTCCATCAGCCGCACAGGGCGTAATGAAGCTGTCCATTCTGAATGTCCCCACTTAGCACACAGCCCAACAGAACATTCTGTCACTTTCTTCCCAGTATTCAAGATTTTACCTGAACACATAAACAGGGCTGGTGTGAAGACAGCCAGAGGTTACTTCTTCAGCCAGCACAGCCAGCACAACTTGGCTATGCCTCTCTGCCCCGCCTCTCTTCTCCTCCTCCTTGCTCAGAAAAAAAAATAATAATAATAATCCCGGGCTGGGGCTGGGGCTGGGGCTCAGTGGTAGCGCACTTGCCTGGCATGTGTGAGGCACTGGGTTCGATTCTCAGCAACATGTACAAATAAAAAATAAATGTTTACAACAACTAAAAAAATATATTAAAGAAAAAGAAAAAAAAAATCCCTTTCTTTCTTCCAAGTTTTCTCCCTCCACCTGTGAATTTGATCCGAGTCCTGCCACCCTCTTCAGGGCTTTTTTTGTTGTTGTTGCTGGTTTCCCCACTCCTGGACCCTCAGTTTTGTTGTTGTTGTTGTTTGTTTGTTTGTTGTTTTTTCCTTCTCTTTTACCCTGCAAACACCTGCAGATCTTTCTTACCCATAACACAAAACACAAGTAAATCCATCTCCCTCCAATATTCTACTAGGGTCTATCTCTCCCTCCTCTAAGCTGCCCTTGGAAGCACTGGCTGCCCTACTACCCATTTGCACCTCCCCACCCCATGTAATCCTCCAGTATGTGCCAGGAACCAGGCACACAAAGGCCAATAACACACTGGTCTTGGCTAACTGCTAACATTAAACCAAAACCAATGAGAAGCCGGGCGCAATGGCACATGCCTGTAATCCCAGTACTTGGGAGACTGAGGCAGGAGGATCGCGAGTCCAAAGCCAGCCTCAGCAATGGCGAGGCACTTAGCAACTCAGTGAGACCCTGTCTCTAATAAAATACAAAAAAGGGCTGGGGATGTGGCCCAGTGGTCGAGTGCCCCTGAGTTCAATCCCTAGTACCCTCCCCCCACCTCACCCCCCAAAAAATGAGAGAGAGAGACATACAGAGAGAGCTGCAGATAGCACACCAGGCACCACTAACTCCCCACCTATGTCATCTCATCTCACAGGATACATCCACAACCACATGTGGAAGGTATTAATAACTCCACTTCTCAGATGAGGAAACTGAGGGCCAGAGAAATTAAATAAGTTTCTGAAAAACACATAAAAAGATCTTGAGATTTTAGTTAACTACCAAATGAATTGGAGTCAGCAGGGTGATTGATACGAGTTCTCAAATGAATAGTTTCAATGTAGATTATTTTAATGGAGTTGGTCTCTCAATCTCAGGTGTCTCAGTTTCCTTGCTCAGAAGGCTTCTTGCATTTTAGAAAAGAACACAGGAAGCAAGAGGTAACCCAATGGTAAGGAACTCTGTAAACCAAGCCATTTGAGAAATAATACATTACAGAAGGGACATTACAGCTCACATTGCAACACAGAAGCAGCAGTCAGAGTCTAGGGTTTTCCAGACAGCAGTACAGAAGACACAGGGCAGCAGGTTTCAGCTCGACATAATAAAGAATTTCCTGAGCAGTGAGTGCATGAATGAACGGACTTGCAGCAACATACGTGGTGTAAGTGTCTGCTGGCTAGATGTTTTAAGTCTGAATCCCAGTTTGACCCCTGCAGCTCTGGGACTTTCAACCAATGAGCTAACATCTCCATGCCTCACTTTGCTTATCTGTAAAATGGGAATAAACTATAGCAAATATTTCATAAGGTGCAAGGATAGAATGAGATAATACTATGCACAGCAAAAAGCACTGGTGCTTGACACAAATTAAGCTCTCAGTAGGCCTAAGAATAGCAAGGGCAAGCTCAGTGGGTTGGGTTTCCCATTGCTGGAATGTTTAGGGAGGAGCAGATGTGGGTGATGTGAAGACTCTCACATTGAGGAAACTCATGAGTCTCTGTCTCTGTTTCTGGATCCCATCAAACGCCAGGGTGGATTGCCAAGTCTTCCAATATGGCACCTGTGTGAGTATGTGCTGGGGTGGGAATATCAGGGACCATGGCAGCTCAACTTTCTTCCCTAGTACAGTGCTCACAGACTTCATATGCAGGGCCAGCATATTCCTCTTCTTGGCTTCAGAGCAAGCAGAAACCTGAAGGTGTCAGGAGGCTAACTCTTCCCACCTTCTCCTGCAGCCAGAAGGGCTGTAGCAACAGTTTTGCTCCTGCTGGAGGTCATCCTTCCTCTTTGTCCTCTGCCATCGCCATGCCTGGCTCTGTGCCTTCTTGGAGCCCCTCCCCTCAGCTCGCCTCCTTCTCCCAACCTCATTAGTTTGGATTCCTATGAAAATGACTTTCTCCAGAAACAGGCACTCCTCTACTTACAGTGAGGTTACTTCCCAATAAATTCATCATCAGATGAAAATAACTGAAGTCAAAAATGCATTGAATCCACCAAACCCGCTGAACATCACAGCTTAGCCTAGCCCATCTTAAACATGCTCAGTGGCTCAGTAGCCTCACACAAAGCTTAGTGTATAATACTACTGAGTATTTCACATAATTTATTGAATACTCTACGTGAAAAACAAAATGTTGTATGGATATACTTTTGCATCATGATAAAGTTAAAAAATTGTAAGCGGAACCACCCCTTAAGTCAGGGACTCTCTCTGTTTTCCCCAGGTTTGCCTCGTGTCAAAGTCGTTGGCACCAGGGCAGGAGAAAGTGGAAACTCTCTGCCTGCTATTCATAGAAAATGCATCTATCTAGGGCTGGGGTTGTGGCTCAGCGGCAGAGCGCTCGCCTTGTACGTGTGCGGCCCGGGTTCGATCCTCAGCACCACATAAACATAAATGCATTGCATTGTGTACAACTAAAGTAAATAAATGAATGTTTAAAAAAAAAATTAAAAAAAAAAAAAAAAGAAAATGCATCTATCTATACTTCTATACTCCTGGGAAATCAGGTTTTGATAATTCTGGTCTAGATGTATTTTAAACTTGCTTTGTTCTGCCAAATCTACATTGTGCAGATCAAAACTGGAAGACAGCCACAAGTTCAAAGATCTTGATGACTAAAGAACATTTGAAGGCAGAGCAGGAAGTTGCACCAGGCGGGCTGGGCTCTGCCTACCCTCAGATAATCAGGCTCACAGAGTGTACCAAGAACATAAAGCCAATGCTGTCACGGACGCATGTGCTATGGTACCCTCATTGTCTTGGGACACAAACAGAGTGTGCAGTGCCTGGTAACAACATGGAAATATTTTGCAAAACTAACAGGAAGGGTTGAGAATGACATTTGGGGGCGAGGGGAGCACGGTTTTTGCATATTTTTTGAACTCTCTGAGATAGGTTTATGGTTGCAACATTGAGGTTAATTAGAATTGCAAAGAGGGGGTTGGACGTGCATCTGAACCTTCACGTTTACCTGAAAAATTCAGTTAAAAACAAGTAGAGGTGTTATCTTCCAGCTTATTTGAATTTTTCTTTTTAAAATGTTTTTATTAGTACATTATAGTTACACATAATAGTGGGGTTCATTTTGGCATAATTATACACGCATGCAATATATATAATTTGCTCCACTTTAGTTCAGCACTGAATTTTTCTTGTTACCCCTGAACAGACATAGTCAGCAAAAAGTCCTCACAGATGATTTCTTCTAAGGAGTTCAGGTCCCTCCCTAAAAGAAGTGCATGGCTTATCCTAAGCCACTGAGAGGTGCCCAAGGGGCCCTTCAGGGGCTTTACCAGGGCAACAGAAACTCCCTTCCCTTGGGTGAGAGCTGGTTCCCAGGGGGCTGGAGACGGAAAGGGCAGTGACGTGCTGGCCATGCCAGACTCCAGTCATGTGTTTGCCCAATGTCTTCAGTCCCAAAACATAGGTCCCTGCCAGTCCATATTTGTACCTCCCTAATCATGAAACCTCCACTATTCCTAGGGAATTGTGTCCCTGAGACCACTGTGTTTTGTTCTCATCTATCTTATACAATCTGGGAACAGCCTTTAGATTGTGGTTGTGAAGACTCTCCCCAGTTGTGCTACAAAAGAAGACTTGATCCCACCTGCCAAAAATAATTAGAAATCTTCCCATCTACTTCCAGTCTGCCTGGGGTTTGTGAGGTTACTATGGAAAAGCCCAGGGCCCACTGGACAGAGCAGGGCCAGGTTCCGGGACTTCTTGGTTAGAAGGGGTAAAGACACTGCTCTTACGACAGAGAGCCTTGCAGCTTCCCCTGACTCAGCTCTGAACTGAGAGGGAGCAGGTGAGAGTGAACTTGAACTTCCCAGCTGAGCCCAGCCCCAACTGCATAGGCAGGTGAAAGGGTTTGGCATTTCCTGCCTACTGATGCCTGTCAGTCATACTAAGGGGTGTAGAGGGAAGAACCAGAGGGGAGACCCTACCCAGAGCTGAACAAGTGCTGCCCACCCACCCATGTAACCTTTGCAGAGACTGAAGGGGCTGCTGCAGGCTTCCTGCTTGTTGTCTTTTCCTTTCCTTTCCTTTCCTTTCCCCAAAGGCAGGAGCCAGAGCCATCTTGCTCACTGCCATATCTCAGGTATCCAGTCTGTTGCCTGGTGCACAGCAAGGTCTCTGAAAGTGTGTACAGGCTGAATGTTTACTCAATCCATCCTCAATTTATAGGGCGAAGGAAACCCTCTATAAAATAGAAATGGCCTAAGGAAGTGGCAGCCGAAAGAAGCCACTTGTTCCCTCTCTGAGCTACAACTTGATTGTGTGTGATTTGGTGTGAAAATTGGGGGGTCCAAATGCTACAAAATGAAACATACTTGGAGTGTGCAAAGTTGAGCCCCTCTGATGTGGGAAGCTGAGGGGAAGCCTTGTTCTGTACCCAGAAGGCAAAATCACCAGCGTTTGTCCACGTTCAAGATGGGGACAAAGATGAGAAGCAATTCAATATTTCAAGTTCCAAAGTGTGACCGTGCATAAACAGTCAGTAATTGCCGTTAAGCCATAGCAGATGCCTTTAGTAATTACTCTCCTGTTTTCTCTTGTCTTAATAAACTATAAAACACAAAGCCACTAGAGAAACTTGTAGAAATACTCAGAGGCAGCCCTAAGTGAAAACTCTAAGGAGGCAGCTTTACACGGTCCCCCCCGCCTTTTTCAGATCTGGTACACCTGCTTGGATTTTTTTTTTTTTTTTTTTTTTTTTTTTTTTTTTTTTTTTTTACCTGATAGCAAGGCCAATGAAAATGCAAATTCTGATTAAGAAAATGTTTCCTCTTTCTCTCTCCCAGTAATATAAGTATGAAAAATACTTCAAAAATTATACATTGCTAGACAAAAAGAAAGTGCTACCCCCCCAAAAAAAAATGTTTCTTCAAAAGAAAGAAAAAAAAATTCAGAAGTAAAATAATATGGTGATTTCCCCTTTATACTTCCCAAACTCACTTTTTTTCTCTTCTTTAATTCTTTTTTTTTTTTTTTTTTTTTTTTTTTTTTTTTAGCCTACAGGTGACATGTAACTTCAGTTGCACTGCAGGCTCGTTAATGAAGCCCGGGTAACTCGTGGCCCTTTCTAAGCTGCTTGCCTTCTGTCTCTTCCCTGGCTGCATTAATTAATAGCTAAAAGGCTGATTTCAGATTCTGGAGTGAGGGCTTGTGCATGAGCCTGCAGTTTGCTGCCTTTGCTCTGAAACCATGATTAGTTCTCTCACCAGTACAGTGAGAGAAAGGCCAGGAGGAGGAAAATCTCAAATTCACACACTAATATACACCCCTATATACATTCAAAGAAATTAGAGATAAGATAAAGAGTGTTTGTCTGCATGCACTCATACACACACACACACACACACACACACACACACACACACACACAGCCTGACTTGCCCTCCGCTCCTCCCTGAATGAGGGGCTTCCCTTACCATTCTGGATCACGCTGATCAAAGTGACGATGGCCAGCAGGACAACATTGCCCACGGTTTCTTGGTCCATGCTTGCTTCAGGCTGTGCAGAGGGAACTGGTTTGGCTCCAGTGCTGCACCCACTCTGAGCAGGAAGGGGAAGTGTGGGCTTGTGCTCTGTCTTTCCTCATTAGACTTTCTGAAGGTCCCCGACACAGTGCCTTCTTCTTTCTTCCCCTTCTTTTTTTTTTTTTTTTTTTTTTTTTTAATTAGCCACCAAAAGAGTCCAGGCTCTGAGTCCAAGTGACCTGCCTGCCAGGAGAAGCAGGGCTTGGGGGAGAAGCAGACAGAGGTCATGGGAGGTCTCCCTGAGAGTCTCCAGAGTCAGCCCAGGAACCAAGCCCCTGACCAGTGCGAGCCCCAGGCAGGAACCAGAGAATCTAGAAGACACTGTCATCTCTGATGTTGGCAACGAGAAAGAACGTAAATGAGAAAAAAAGAAAAAAAGAAAAAAAAAAAAAAAACCCTTCTATGTATATAGCACCAGGAAGACCTGTGTCCTGAGTACTGCCTTTGTTCCTTGAATTCCTGGGGAGATTGGGGGGCCAAGTGACACTTAATACATTAGAACTCAGAGGAGCAGCCACATAGAGTTGGATAAATTAATGAATGAATGGTGATGAGTGTGAGAGAGCTGAGGTCTCCATTCTTGCAAAATGGTGATGGTGATGATGGTGATAAAAAGAATTCAAGAATTAAGCCAAAGATTAAAACTGAAACATAGTAAGGGTCAGAAATGGAGTTACAATTTGGGGTGCGGTGGCGTACGCCTGTAATCCCGGCGGCTCAGGAGGCTGAGGCAGGAGGATCACGAGTTCAAAGCCAGCCTCAGCAACTTAGTGAGGGCTTTAGCAACTTAGCAAGACCCTGTCTCAAAATAAAAATATAAAAAGGGCTGGGGCTATGGCTCACTGGTTAAGCACCCCTGGGTTCAAACCCAAGTACCCGCCCCCCCAAAAAAAGAGAAAGAACGAAGAGAACCCCTAAGGAAAACTTCCAAACAAGAATTGTTGAACACTGCAACTGGCTTTTCTGAGGCAACTATACAAACACCTTCCCTGAATTCTTTTCAAATTAATAGTTAGAGTAGACTCCACTGTCACCAAAAGGGCAAGAGTATACCACTGAGGAGTCCCAAGGGGCTCCTGGTGCTTGAGAGAACATCTTTCTCAGCAATCCCTCAGAGGTTATACAGAAATTGCAAGAGTCCTGCAATCTTTGTCCCAGACTCAACTATTTGGCATTAATAAGGAGGCACCTTTCTCAAAGAGAACACCGGCCACTACTGCTGGTGGTAGCAGGCAGCGCTCAGTGTGGGAAAGACCGGGTGGGGGAAGAGATCATGGCCCCACACCTGCAGCAGCAGAGGCCAGCTGGATTGTCCTCAGTTCAGCTTCAAGAGAAAGTGATTGGTGGAGGCAGTGTGCAGAGTTTGGATATGTAGAAGCTGGTAGCCATGTCAAGCTGGTAATGACTCTCTTGGGTGAGAGATGTCTGAGTGCCTGGCTCATTTCGTAGAGTACAGTCAGGGTTCTCCAGAAAGGCAGAATAAATAAATACAGATAAATAGATGATTGATAGATAGATACATAGATATGCATGAAAAGGGGATTGACTTATTATAGGAATTGGTTCTCACAGTTATGGAGGCCAAGAAATCCTGAAATCTGCCCCCTGGAGAACCAGGAAAGCTTATGGCAATAGTAGATCAGTCTCAGTCCAAAAGCCTGATAGTGGTGGGGCCAATGGTACCAGACCAGGTCCAAGTTCAAAAGCCAAGAGTCTGATATTCACAGGCAGGAGAAGGCAGATGTTCCAGCTCAAGGAGAGGAGGGAATTCACACTTCTCCCACACTTGATTCTATCTGGGCCCTCCACAGATTGAATAATGCCCACCCACATAAACCAGGGTAGTCCAGTGATTCAAATATTAATCTCTTGCAGAAACACCCTCACAAATTCACCCAGAAATAATGTATTACCAGCTATCCAGGCAACCCACAACCTAGCAAAGTTGACATGAAACTAACCATCACAGAGTTATTACGAGATTAAGTAAGGGGAACAACACTAGTAACATTTGTGTATGCCCCTTAGTGAGAGTTCATTTGCACATGCAATTTGGTAAGCTTCAGGGAATATGCAGTTTTCTGAAGCTAGAAGTTCAAATCCCTATACAGAGTTAGTCCTTCTAATAATTGCCAACCTCAGTGATGAAAGCCAGTGCCCTTAAAAGGTAGACCAGTTGCAAGTAATAGGAAGAGTTCAAGCTTGCTTGGGCAAGAAGGGAAATTATTAGCTCAAAGAATCCCAAGAACTGAGAAAACAAAAGCTGAAAAGCGCGGAGATGAGTTGGACCTTGGATCTAGGGAGTTCCCTCTCTCTCCCTCTGTCACCCTCCGAGCTCTCTGTGTCTCTGGGCTCTCTCCCTCCATCTCTCTGCCTTTTTTTTTTTTTTTTTTTTTTTTTTTTTTTTTTTTTTTGTACCAGGGATTGAACTCAGGGTCACTCGGCCACTGGGCCGGCCCAGTCCTTTTTTGTATTTTATTAGAGACAGGGTCTCACTGAGTTGCTAAGTGCCTCGCCATTGCTGAGGCTGGCTTTGAACTCACAATCCTCCTGCCTCAGCCTCCCAAGTGCTGGGATTACAGGTGTGCACCACAACGCCCAGCTCTCTGCCTCTTTCTCAATCACTCTTCCTCGCCACCCATCCCCATGCAGCTTCTCTTAGCATGTCAGACTTAGATCTCTCTATAGAACAATGGTCTCCACACAGCGGAAAATATGTCCACACCTCAGGAGTTTTACACCTTTGAGCTTCTGCCAACTGTCAAGAGCAGACTTCTCTCATCCAAGCTCATAGAACAACCTCATTGGCCCAAGCAGGCCAGGTATCCATTCCTAGGGAGGCCAATCAGATGGCAGGAAAACAAAAGCCTAGTAATTCCCACAGTCATGGTGGAAGGGAATATTCCTAAATAAAAAAAAAAAAAAAAAAAAGGTGGAGAGAGAGTGCTGGGTAAATCTACCAAGGTGATTTGCTTGCTTACTTATAACCCCAGAGTAAATTTTCCAGTGTTTGAAGTTTCTCTATCCTACACATTGGTGTCTCTGAAGCTCATCCACATCTCATCCTGCTTGAGGGTTTATGTTGTGCAAATGTGTGGCCCACGTGCCAGCACTCAAGACCTGAGGAAGCAGACCACGATGCTACTGGGACTCTCCCATCCCCTCGGAAGGCAGGGGACCAGGAAGGTGTGCTCTCGCTCTTTCCCCAAGACTTTCTAAGCCCCACGAACTGGGGAGAATACGTCCACTTCTGAAGGCGCCTGGCTGGAGGTTCAGTGACGCCCGCCCCCCGCACCTGGAGCTCCCTGGAGTCACCCAGAGTGGAGAGCACGTGCTGGTGGCGCGAGTCCTCTTCACCGGTAATAGCGTGCTCATAGTCACCCGAGATGGCCATTAAATTACAGTGTGCGCATTAAGATTCTGGCTGCGGCTGCGGAGGAGCACTTATCAGAGGTGAAGCCTCTGGAAATGCCATTCATCTCAATAGAGAGCTGCTGAGACTGAACAAAAAGGCAGGGGCGCTTGGGGGGAGGGGGGAGCGGGAGGGGGAGGGGCGCTACCCGCCTTTCCCTGGCTCTGATTCCCGCTGGAGACAAGAGGAAGCCTGCACCGCGGGCCACGCCAGGAACCATCCAGAGCAACCCGCGTCCTGCCGCACTGGGCAGCTGTGTCCGGAGGCCTGGCTCGTGCTGGGCACTGTGCCAAGCAAGAGTTTCACAGTGGATAATTTATGCCCCACCCCACGACACCCCCACACCATTGCCCAAACACGGCCAAGGACAGACATGTAGCAAGGAGCAGAACTGGTATCCAAACACAGGCCTATCTGGCTTTAACGTCTGAGGTTTCAACCACCCTACCTGCTGCTGAGAAATCATTTTCAGAACTTGGTACCCCCCTCTGCCCATCCGCATCTGTGCTTAGCAATCCTGTCCTAGGTTGGCAAATTAAGCAATGGCCTCTCCACTCTTGAAGAGAAATTTTTTTTTTTTTTAATGGAAGGAATGGAAAACACACACCCATCACAGGAAATAACAAATCCCCAAGACACCTGGCTGCTAGTTAAGATAATTTGACAAGAAATATCCCTCCGCTCCGAGGCTGTGGGCCTGCCCCTCTCCTGCCCACCCCTGCTCCCAGACCCTCGTACTGAGGCATATGCTGCACTTGTCTGTGTGTGACAGCTTAGTTAGACAAATGTGCCGGGAGTAGGGAAGGATAATTAGCACATTCATTAATTAGAGTACTGTTAGTAGTTTGACTGTGAAGGACAACCATTTGTCAACAGAGATCAGGACAGCTGGGGCCAAGCAGCGACGCAGGGGGGGCAGTAGCACTGACCAGCTGCTATTCAAAAACATGGAGCTGCTGCTCAGACGCTTAGAGTTAACGCACATCCGTCACCATGGCAACATGCGGCCACTCCGCCTGCCTGTCAGACCACATTCATGCATGCTTCATCCTCACCTCAGGGTATGTGTAGGGGGGGGGGGCTGCCATCTCATGAGGTCTCTTCCTTTCACTTCCCATTCAAGGGTGTTCATTAGGACGAGGACATACCCGCACAGAGGTAGTGATGGAGAGGAGGCATGAAGTGGGGTCAACCCTAGGTGAGGCATAGAGATGCAGCCCAGGTCTCCAGGCGCAAACTAGCCATAGTTGCAAAACCGTTTCTTTTCATCTCGGTTGATCTAAAGAATATTCAAATTAATATTGATCCAAAAGATAAGTGTATAGGAACAAAGAAACCAGCTGTTCCAGATGTCGCAGGCCAATACTCTTTGAGTGTCATTTCTCCTTCCCTGACCTCCATCAGAGAGCCTTTCCTTCCATGAATGGTCTGTGGTCCTAAATTGAATCAAACCAAATTAAGCTGGATCCTCACGTCATTCTACAGATGAGGAAACTGAGAGAGAATGAATTTGCTACAACCCAAAATGCTGTTGACTAAATCGCACGCATGCTCAGGGCATGGAGGTAGGTGGTTTACAAATCAAAGTGGTGTGTACAGGTGCGACCGCCCCTCTCTAGTGTCTCAAGTTATAAGCTGATCACAACGGTGCAAAGCAAGCCAATATAAGTCCATGGACATTCACACAGACAGCAAGGAACAAAGGAATATCCACAAAACCCTCTCCCAGCACACACACACCAGTGTATTGTTTGTGAGTTTGTAGAAAAATTAAGCAAGTGTGGAAGTGTGGAAAATAACGTGTACAGTGCATTGTGTACAAAAATGAAGGTTAACCATGCTAACTCACGTACCTTAGCTTCACCTGTCTTACAGGGTCTCTAAGGAAGAGATCAGGAATGGGCATGACCTGCCTTGGGGACATGCAGTTCAAGTAGGATTAAAAATTGTGTATTTAGCCAATAAATAAATAAATAAATAGAAGGAAGACCAGTACAGAATAGAAGAAGGGGACTAGGGGGAGGGAGAAAGGGAGGGAAGAGGAAGCACCAGGGACTCAAATGGAGCAAAGTAAATTTCTATGCATGTGTGATTATCAAAATGAACCCCACTATTACGTATGACTATCATGCTTTAATAAAAGCATTTAAAAAATAAAGTAGTGATGTTTGGGCTGGAGATGTGGCTCCATGGTAGAGAACACACTTAGCATGAATGAGGGCCTGAGTTCATTTGCTGGCACTGGAAAAGAAAAAAGTTATGATGTTCATATCTGCTCATTTGACTTTTTTTTTTAATATTTTTATTTATTTGCTTTTAGTTGTACACAATGCATTTTATTCAATGTGTTTTATTTGTACGTGGTGCAGAGGATCGAACCCGGGTCGCCCACGTACCAGGTGGGCACTCTACCGCTGAGCCACAATCCCAGCCCTTCTCATTTGACTTTTGACAAAGTAATTCAATGGGGAAAGGCAAGTCTTTTCAACAAAAAGCACTAGAACAACCAGATATTCATATAGGAAAGAAAAGGAACCTTGACTCTTCACAGTAAACACACAAAAATGAAACTAGATATGAGTCTTAAATCTCAACCAAAAAAGCTAAAATTATAAAGCTTCTAGAAGAAAACATAGGAAAAAGTCTTTGTGACCACGAAGAAAGCAAATATTTCTTAGATAACACAAAAAGCATAAGCTATGTAACATTCAAAACATTCAATAAATCAGGCTTCATCCAAATTTAAGGTTCTTCTAATCCTCAAAAGATATCATTGAGAAAATAAAAGACAAGCCAAAGGCAGAGAGAAAAATATTTGCAACACATATATCTGACAATGAACTTACTTCCAGAATATATAAATAACTTACTTCCAGTAAATGATAACGAGATAAACAACTCCATTTTTAAAATTGCTTAATCGGGGTTGGGGGTATAGTTCAGTGATGAAGTGTGTGCTTTGTACAGTCGACTCTCGGTCCACTCTCCACAACCAAAAAAAATAAAATAAATTGGCAAATGACTTGAAAAGACTTTTCACAAAAGAAGATGTACAGATGACCGGATAAATGCATGAAAACACTGACCATCATTAATGGCCAAGGAAATGCAAATTAAACCACAATGAGCTAACACTGGGCACCATCAGAATGGTGAGCAAGGGTGTGGAGGAACTGGAACTCTCATCCATTGAAGGAGCCCTAATTAGGAAGGGCTGTTGCAGCTAGCTGGAAGCCATAAGTTCCACCTGATATGTATGTGACGCACCTGTAGGCACCCGCAAAGCTGAAGGTATATAACCGGGTGAAAGCGGTCCGAGTTAGGAGAACGGAGAATTCAGTCAGTCGGGCAGTCACTCGGTCGGTCAGAAGAATCAGAGCGGCCAGAACGTAGGCAGAGTGGTTACAGAAGAGAAACCAGATAGAAGAAGTAATGACTGGTCAGAGTTAGGCCGAGGCTCCCAAGGAAGACAGAAGACAGAAGAAAGAAGAAGGAAGAAAGAAGAGAGAAGAAAGAAGCTCTAATCTTTCTCTAAGCTAAGCTCTATCTTTCTTTCTCTCTAAGACTCTAAGAAAAGCTCGCTTTAATCTTTCTCTCTAAAAATCTTTCTTTCCCTCTCTAAGCTCTAAGACAGAAGAAAGAAGAAGGAAAAAAGAAGAGAGAAGAAAGAAGCTCTAATCTTTCTCTAAGCTAAGCTCTATCTTTCTTTCTAAGAAAAGCTCTTTAATCTTTCTCTCTAAAAATCTTTCTTTCCCTCTCTAAGCTCTAAGAAAGTAGAAGTAAAAGTAGTAAAAGCTTTACTCTGCCTCCGAGAGTTTTCCTCCCGGTTTTCGGTACCAGGTAGCTTACAATCCATTGCTGGTAAAAATGTAAAATGGTAAATGTAAAAATGGCAACATGTAAATAAAAACACTTTGGAAAAAGTTTGCCAGTTTCCCAAAAAGTTCTACATACTGATATGACCTAGCAATTCCACTCTGGAATTTCTTCAAAAGATATGAAAATGCCTATCTTGTATCAGCCAGGGTTTGACCAAAGAAGCAGAACCACTTGGAGATATTATATATTTTTAATATATACAGTTAGATATCTATATTTATATATAGACATACTTTTAAGGGACTGGTTGTAGGAATTTGACCTATGCAATTAGGGGAGCCAGTTAAACAATTTTTGTATTTCTGTCTTGGGGGGTTACTGTAACAAAGTGCCAGAAGTTGAACGGTTTAGAACAACAGAAATTCATCGTCTCACAGTTCTGGAGATGAAAGTCAAAGTGTGAACTTTTTTTGACAACAATCAAAATCAAAGAAGCCTGAAGTCAAAGTGTGGGCAGGGCTGCCCGTCCCCCTCCCCCAGTCTGCTCAGGGATAATCCTTGCTATTCCTCGGCTGGAGTCTCCACCCCCAGAGTCACATGGCACTCCCCCCTCCTATCTCTATCTTCACATGGATGCCAGTTACATTCTGCTAGGGGCCACCCTACTCCTGTGTGGCCACCTCTTCACTGATTACCTTTATAATTACCTTACTTCCAAAGAAAGCCACATACTAAAGGACTAGGGGTTAGGACCTCAACTTATCTTGCTGAGGGACAGAATTCCCTGACAGTGAGGCTGCTGTTTCTCTGCGCTGGTGCTGAAGCCTAAAATCTGAAGGGCAGGCAGGAAAGGAAGAGGGACATGAAGAATGGGAAGCAAGGACAAACAGAAGCCTGTAAGGCTGAGCTGCCGTGGAAATCTGCGGGGAAACTACGAGAATGGGCTGGAACCCTGCCTGTCACTCACTGACTCAAAGACCCAGTGTTGATGCTGGGCACTTTCTGCCAGAGAATCTGGGACCCTTATCATAGAGCCGTCAGAAAAACTGAAGGAGTTTTCAGCAGAAGCTGGTGAGCAGAGGCCAGGGCACTGCCCTGAGCCAACCCGCTGAATTGGCAGGTTAGCAACGATACGCAGCAGAACCATGAGCCCGCCACACCTGCTGAGCATAGGAAGGTGGCTGCCCCTTCACTTCCACCTTCCTAAGCTCATGTAAAATGTCACTGGTGTCCCACACTAACCCAGAACTATGCAGGGAAGCAAATTCAGGGAAACACAGATTACACGTAGGTAAATTGGCACAAAACCAATCCGCCATTGTCCACTCTTGGCAATTGACCAGCCAGGTACAGGGCTTAACCATGCCAAAATTAACTTCCAGAAAAGACAATGGCAAAATCCTCTTCCATCTAACACAATGAAACTTCCCCTCATCCAACAGAAAAACACTTACTTTCTTCCCCCAAAGAGGGTACAAGTCTCATTCATCTTTGGGTGACGTTCATTCTGCTTGGAACTGAGTCACTTTCCCTTTTTGATAGATGGTAACTTAAATACTGAGAAATATAATTACTAATAGTAATTAACACATGATGTCACACAGGAGGGGAATTGAATGAAGGAATTGAAAAAAAATGGTTAATATATACAGAGATATAATTATATCAAGAAATGTTCAACAAGATCACAGTCATTGTTTCTGGAACTGGTTATGTGGTTGTTGACTAATACGGACAGTTGTCTTCTTCTCCTACTACCCATTCTACAGTCCTTTGCCCTCAGCAGTCACCTCAGTTGGCCAAAGATCCTTACATGGTGAGGTGACCCACATCTTTGTTCCTGAAGGGTCTGGATCATTGTCAGTCCTACATGTACTAAGTTGTTATTGTTGTCCTTTGACATTAATCCAGGACGTGGAGTACCCACCCTCACCTCCACTGTGTTTTAGCAGTCCAATCTTTCCTTAGTGATTAGGACCAATCACTCCAGGTGGAAAAGAAACTCCCCTTCCTTGCCTGTTGTTTCCTTTAAAGGACTTGTCATTGTGTTCCCTGATGGAAGCATCCCCCCTAGGAACTAAGATTTCTATACTAGCAGAGCTTAAAGTTGCAGAGATAGGAAGGAAATCTTCACTGCTGCACCCAGAGGCAATAGTGAGAAAAGCCACCCCCATTTTTACCCCATAATTGCTGAACCCATGAATCCTGAATATGGGAAAACTAGCATCACAGTTAGTCACTGAGGTAGAACACATACCACCTCTTGGAGGACAGAACCCCAAGCCTGCAAGGTGTTGCCACCCAGCTGTATTATAACTGAAACTTTAAAAATCCATTCTACTGTTCTAATCAGACCACATGTTGCACTGTAGGACCAGTAAAGCCGGGACCATGAGCCCATTGCTGTACTCCCTTGATGTAAAACAACTTCTTTGAGCCAGGTGCAGTGGCACACGCCTGTAATCCCAGCACTTGGGAGACTGAAGCAGGAGGATAGCAAGCTCAAAGCCAGCCTCAGCAATGGCGAGGCACTTAGCAACTCAGTGAGACCCTGTCTCTAAATAAAATACAAAAAAGGGCTGGGGATGTTGCCCAGTGGTCGGTGCCCCTGAATTCAATCCCCAGTACAAAAAAAAAAAAAAAAAAAAAAAAAACTACTTCTCTATTCAGAAACAACGGTGAATGGAAAACAAAATTAAATCCTTGGACAGAAGCATTATAGTGAGGGAAGGCGAATCTATAGTCAGAGTAAATGTCTATGCCAGTGAAGAAAGACAGCCCTGCCTCTTCCAGGATGGAAGTGCTCCAATATAATCAGCCCGCCACCAGGGGGCTTTCTAATCACCTCCCCCAACCCCAGGAATGGTGCCATATTGGTGTAGATTTCTACTCTTGGCAGGTTGAGGACTCAGCAATAGGTGGAGCCAAATTAGCCTTGATAAGTAA
Organism: Tamias sibiricus; assembly: GCA_025594165.1. Lineage (NCBI taxonomy): Eukaryota > Metazoa > Chordata > Mammalia > Rodentia > Sciuridae > Tamias > Tamias sibiricus. The sequence goes on from CM046663.1 coordinate 70,081,074, forward strand.
AAATCCATGTGGCTGCGTCCACACATGGCCCTGACCTCATGGCCATTATTTGTTAGCACATTGGATAAGGGCCAAAATGACTGAGCAAAGAGGCTGGCTCGTGAGGTCAGAATGGATAATCTTGGCTACCTGATTATTAAGATCTTTCTTTCTCTACTGCAGCTGTTTTATGATGAGTATTCATGTATAATATGTACTCTCACGTTTGGTTGTGCAGATGATTCTATCCATATGTCTCTTACCCAGACCTTGTCACCAGTTTTCCAATCTTATCCATTCTAAGTTCTCACCATCAGGCTAAACCATTAGCCACTGTCAGTTATTTAGTCTGTACTTATGACAGTCTTTTCTTCTAGGCAAAATGAACACTTCCTGGTACTGCTCAAAGTTCTGCCCCCTGAGGGGATTCTCCTTCACCACTGTCCTTCAGGGGCACCCCAGAGTGGACCTGTAGTGCTGCAACTGTCCATTTTGGCAGTACCAGCATATGTGCAGACACTAGGAAAACACAGCCCAATTTTTTCTCAGATGTGTGAGTGAGTGTGTGTGTATGTTATAAATCCACCCCATGTCCACACAAAGACCTGTACTATAATGTTTGTAGCCATTTATTCAAAATAGCCCAACAATGGAAATGACCCAAATGTCCATCAGCAGTTGAATGAATAAACAAATTGTGGTATATTCTTACAATGAAATTATTCAGTAATAAAAAAGAACAAACTACTGATGCTTACAACATGGATGAATCTCTAAGCCATTATGCAAAGAGACAGATAAAACAGAGAGCATGTTGTATGATTCCATTTGCATGAACCTCTAGAAAAGATAAGAGTGATATAGTGACAGAAAATAGATGAGTAGTTGCCTGAACCTGGGGTTGGGTTTTGACTGGGTCTGGGTAGTAGATAACCTTCTTTGGAGTGATGGAAAAATATTCTATATCCTCACTCTGCAAATGATTATATGGAAGTACACATTTGTCAAAAATTATCAAATAGTACACTTTAAATGGGTACATTTTATTGTATGTAAAATTATATCTCAATAAAATTAATTCTGAAGAGCATTTCAAACAAAATTTTGATGTGTTTCAGCTCAGAAGCATTTTTCACTTACAGGTTAAAGTGAATTGCACAGAAGTATGAACCACTTTATTTAATAAAGCTTCAACAAAGGAATTTATATCAACTACATTATGTAATATATGGGCTATAGGATCTCCTGGCTTTGCATTAGTTTAGAAATATCAGATAAGGCCGGGTATGGTGACACATCCCTATAATTCCAGTGACTTGAGAGGCTGAGGTAGGAGAACTGCAAATTCAAGATCAGCCTCAATAAGTTAAGGAGGCCCTAAGAAACTTAGCAAGACCCTGTCTCAAAATAAAAAGGGCTGGCGATGCAGCTGAATGATTAATTGTCCCTGGGTTCAGTACTTGGAAGGAAGGAAGGAAGGAAGAGGAAGGAAGGAAGGAAGGAAGGAAGGAAGGAAGGAAGGAAGGAAGGAAGAAGGAAGGAAGGAAGGAAGGAAGGAAGATCAGGTAGGGAAAGCTCTGTTAGCCTTTTTCCTACACAGACCAACAATGCTGCCTATGAGGTCTAACCATATCTTGCACTCATATCTTATTGTACATCCCTTGTTCTTCTGCTTACTTTGGATTCTGTCTTAAGTAGTTATGTGGTATGATCACCCATCTGTGATTCTAAGGCAATCAGATGTCCTGGACTGGTCCAAACAATAAATAAATTTCACCTGTATGGGAAAAAAACGAATGGCAATAAGTTGCTGCTCATCCCAGATCATCTTTTATCTTTGGCCAGAAGCCACCCAACTATGAAGTTAGATTACTGTCCCCAAAGAAGGAAGGTAGACAAGAAAGGGGAAAAAAAAGGCTCAAAAAGAAGGCATTAAACACAAATGAGCTCATATAATGAGCCAATCAATTAAAAGACAGGAATGTACCTGATTCTGTTAGTAATTTGGAGAAAAGTCTTCATGAAATTGGGTCACTGCATAACTTAACCTCAAGCAAAACTTGTAGGGACCAACTATCCCAAATCAAATGGAACGGTCATATTTTAAACCTGAATCCTAGAGTATTGCAGTAGTATATACTGGAAGAGGAACCCCACTCAGTAATGAATAGTAGTAGATAACACTTATTGAGTTTATGCCTAGATCCATGCTAAGCACTCTATACACATTATCTTATTCAGTCTCTTTTGCCAATATATAAACTGAGTAATTTTCCCAAAATTGCCAGCTAGCCAAGAGTGGAATTGAGTATTTTTTCTGGTCTAGCTTTCACTTTTTATGGACTCTGCTCCCCTCTCAATTTGCTGATATGAAATATGGGCATTTTCAATTATCAACACAGTCTCAGCAAACTAACAATTGAGGAAAACTTCCTAAAAATAAAAACAAAACAAAAAAAACTACCATTAACCATACTTCATGTTGAGAAACCAGAAGCTTTCTCAATAAAATACCAAACAAGGCAAGGAGGTCTCCCCAAATTACTTCTTTTTAACATTGTACTGAAAAGTCCTAGATAAAAAATAAGAAAAGGAAATGAAAGATATATAAATTGGGAAGGAAGGAATAAAACTGTCTTTTTTCACATATGACATGATTGTCCACATAGAAAATCTGAAAGAATAAACAAAACTCTTGAAATGGGTGAGCAAATATATAGCAAGTTTGCAGAATATAGGTTTAATATACAAAAACAATCACTTTCTTATATACCAACAATGAGCAACTGAACTGTAAAAGAAAGTTCATTAAAATCACAGTGCCATTTACATTTTAATCCACCCCAAAGAAACTGCTTAGTCCTAAATCTAACAAAATATGTACAGATCTAGATAAGGAAAACCAAAAGACTCTAATGAAAGAAATCAGAGAAGAGATATCCCATGTTCATCAATAAGAAGACTCAATATTGTCAGGATGTTGTTTTTTCCAACATTAGATTCAATACCATACCAATCAAATCCAAGTAAGTCATTTTGTGGATATCAACAAACCGATTTTAAAGTATATGTGGAGATGCAGTCCACTTTTCCAAGCTATAAACTGAGACTCACAGTAACCTGCTCAAAATTACCAGCTAGCAAACGGTGCAATTGAACCAATAATATTGATGGAGAAGAATAACGTAAGATGAATGACACTCCTTCAGGAATTACTAAAAAGAGAAATCAAGACAATCTGATATTAACAAAAGAACATAAATCAGTGGGACAGGGATCCTATAAATAAACTAATATAAATTATTATAGTCAATAGATCAATGATAAAAAAGCAAAAATACAATGGTGCCAAGATAGTCTTTTCAACAAATGATGCTGGAACAGCCAGACATCCACATTAAAAAAAAAAAATCTAGACATGGATCATATACCTTTCACAATAATTTACCACATAATTTATTCTGTCTACATATTCTACCTTTTTTTTTTTAATCTCTTAGTAATGAGTCATTGGATCGGAAACAAATCGTGATCTTACAGAATCTTCAACATGGCAACTAATTTTAATCATGTATGATTAGAAGAGTCCCAAGTAATTAGTTAGAACTGATCCAACATCTCCCACTGATCTGTTAAAAGAATCATGGAGTAGATACAGTCCTATAAACCCAGAGGATCAGATGACATTGGGCAAGAGGACTAAAAATTTTATATCTACTGTGTTTTTTTATTCACTCATTCACCAAGGATATATACCATGTACACTGGTTTTATATTAAGCAATAAACCCAGTCAGTGTTAATACTAGTTAGACTTCAGTTTATTTGCCTACAAGCAAAAAAACACAAAACAGCAATGACTTAAACACTTAGACACTTAAGCCATTAAATGAGAGTTTATTTTCTCTCATGTAAAGGAACTCCAGTGGTAAGCAAACCAGGGTTGGTGTGGCAACCCCAATGTCATCAAGGACCTGGGTGACTTCTTTCTTCTCCCGCCATCGTAAGGTATAGCTTTAACATAACCTGATTGTCTTAGATGACTTCTGGTATATCTGCCATCTGCTCTGAATTTAGGAAGCAGGAAAGAGAAAGATTAAGGAGGGAAAAAAAGAGGAAATTACCTCTTCAAAGAGCTTCCCTGGGAATACCACTCTTGAACTTTCATTTCTCACTGGCCAGATTGTTGTTGCATGGCCATTCCTAGCTTCAGAGGAAACCAAAAATAGAGTCTTTCAGTCAGACAGGTTACTTGCTCAATGGAGTCTGAAATGAATGGGGAAAAGACATTGAATAGGCAGTTATTGCCATCTTTCTCACACAGGATAACAGGAAAATCTACCCCAAAAATGTGGTATTGTTGTGCCCCGTGGCTTGGGACCCCCATAAAGACCACCAGAGTCCTTGGTCAATGTAAGCAACAAAGAGTCATTTATTAGCAAGCTCGAGCTTGGTCCTCCGTGCACTCGGTAACCGGTTACGCTAAAGAGGCCCTGAGCCCAGATTTAGCAGGGTTTTTATAATGAAATACATACAAGTTAAAGGGGGGCTTCACAGCGCTCTTTTGATTGGTTAACATATAAAGTTACATACAAAGCATTATTTTTGAGTTTTGGGTCAGCCTGACCACTAGGGGAAGGGTAGTTGGCCACCCGGTTTTGTAAGCTAGACAAAATAAGGGGCAAGAATGTTTTGTGGCTTTTCTAAAGACTGAGAACAGTTTTGGAAATGACTTATGTTTACACAAGCATTTGCATTTTTTCACCTTTCATTCCCCCCTTTCCAAGATCATTGTGAGAGCCAATCTTGGGTCTCTATAGCTCTAACTCCCATTGTTCGGTGCTGACAGGCTGGTATTGGGCTCTCAGCACCATTAGCTGTACTGTATTTATTTTATCTTTAACAAAAGTAATTAACTTATTAATGACACAAGGTCCTACAGTTAAAACCAGTAATAATATCAGTAGGGGTCCTGCTAAAGCAGATATAAGAGTAGTCAGCCAAGGAGAAAAGTTAAACCAGAATTCAAACCAGCTCTGTTTAGAAGCGTATTCCTTTTTCCATTTTTCTAACCCTTCTCTTACTTTGGCCATGTTGTCTTTTACAATTCCAGAGTGATCTACATAGAAGCAACATTCTTCTCCTAGGGCAGCACATAGTCCCCCTTGCTGAAGGAATACTAAATCTAATCTTCGCCTATTTTGTAAAAACTACTTCTGAAAGGGACGTCAGAGACTCTTGAAGATGGGAGATGGAGTCTTCTATTCTTTTAACGTCCTCTTCAATTGCCCGTTGGAGCTCATCGTAATAGCCCCGCTGTCTTGCAAGGGAGGCTACTCCTGTCCCTAATCCTCCTAAACTGGCCCCTAATAAAAGGCCCATAGTGATAACCGATACAGGCTCTCTCTTAAGTCTGGGAACTGAAGCATCTCCGGGGTGGGGCAGCATCTTGTAAGTTTTCTGCCAGAGGTCTAAGAATTCTATGTCTGAATAATAAATGATGGTGGGCACTAGGCGTACTAACACACAGGTGTCGTTCATATTCTGTAGGACCGTTAGATGAACACAGGGGGTCAATCCTGCTTTGATGCAAACCCACCAAGTGTCAGTGGGAGGTATTAAGTACCCATCTTGAGTGCTTTTTGGTTTTTGGATGGTATTACATAGGGGAACCATGTTTTTGTTAGCGTTACTGGAGCTGCAACAGATTCCAGACCCAGTCACTTTAGTTAGGGTAAGTCCTACTTTGGATCTCCACCTACAGGAACCTGCCTGATCTGAGATAGTTATATCCCCAACGGTTGCGACCCCTTCATAATAGGGGGGCCATGATATCATAGCAAAGCCAACAAGAGTCAGTTTTGTTTGGGAGGGTATGGTTGAGGACGCGGAAAGATTTCTGCATTAGTTCTATAAGAGGCTTTTCCTACTGGGATAAGTAAGCGGATGTTTTAGGAGAAGGAACTTTAGTGACATTTGGGGGTATTGGAGCATGTATGGCGGGAGTAGGCCAAAAGTTGGGGTCTATTGTTACTGTGGTAGTCAGGGTGACCACCAGTCTTAGTCTAAATATGAGTCCGGGGTTTGTCCCATCGAAGTTACTGACATCTAGCCTTAATCCCCAGCTTCTACCTTGGGTCCAGTCAGTGAACTTTTTTCCTGTCTCAGTAAACTTGATTACCAGGGGATTGCATTGGAACTTTTTGCATGGTCCAGTTAGAATTTGGTTACACTCTTTAGTTTCCTTTCTCTCAACAGAACCTCTGGTAATAGTAATAAGGTCCCGTTGGTCGTGGTGGGAGGAAGAGGGTCTCCAGCTATTTCGCCCAGTGGTGTCATATCTCCATCTTTTACAATAGAAATCAATCTCTCCGCCACAACATTCTTCTTCTGAGTCAGATCTCCCTCCTCCTGGACTGTTGCCGCCTGAAGTGATGGCCGCTTGGAGCAACGAAGCTGCGGGAAGAAGTTCAGAGGTGAACTGGAAACAAACAGGCTTTTTATTTTGATAACTTCTCTCTCTGGCTCTAACAACGACTTTAACACGCACCACACACCACCAAAAACCCACACACCAAATGGCGCCGACCCGATCCGCAATCTCAGCCCAAGTCTCTCAAGATCCCGGGCCAAGTCTCGTGAGACTACGGAAGGCGGCAATGCCCAAACATCTCTATGGCCCATAGTCAACCGCAATCTTAGCCATCTCCCCAAACAGGGCTTCTGCACCGGACATACATAAAAGCGTTGTTTTTGTAGGTTATATCTCTTTACCGGGGTGCTGCAACCTGCACCCCAATTTCCCCACTGTTGAGATCCAAATGCGTGGTCTGCGCCATACATCATCTGACAGTAGATAATTTGGGGGGCACATGATGTTTGGCCTCCACATTCTGGGGGCCTGGTAGGGTCGTAATGATCAGGCACATCCCAGGTCCCAATGGCCAGCATACATAAATCTACAGTCAGATCTGGCCACCATGTTCCCTTTGGGGCTTTTTTGGTGGCCAGGGGGATGGGGTCGCCCCATTTTGGGATGAGTTCCCAGGTTAATATCGGTAGGGTCGAAGGGGGTTGGGATTTCCTCTAGCTAAAAAACAGCTGTCTATTAAGTAATAGAGCAAAGGAAAGAACATGGTCACAGTTTGTGGCGACGAGGCTTGATCTTCAGCAGATTGTCCTTGGATCTATCCACTCGCCACGCAGAATCGTCCAGGGCAGGAAACACGATGTCAGGAAAGGGGTCAGCAGACTTGGCGTGGATATGGTGAATCCAGGAGGAAATGCCGGCGACCTTGAGAGGGGTGGGCGTAGTCAAGGTGACCATGTACGGGCCTTTCCATCGTGGCTCTAGGTTGCTCTGTCGGTGTCGCTTCACCAGTACCCAGTCGCCGGTCGGAAGTTGTGGGGAATGGGGGGTGGTCCCGACTCGTACAGGTCTTTGAGCTTCGGCCAGACCCCCTCGTGGGCCCTCTGCAGGGCCTGGAGGGAAAATAAGAGTTCAAGATCGTCCGCCTCATCTTCTTTTAGAAGCCGTTTGGTTAGGTTAGGGATTATTGGGGGTGGAGCCCCAAACATGATTTCATAGGGGGTAAGCCCCATCTTGTAGGGGGAATTACGCACCCTATAAAAGGCATAGGGAAGGAGGGCTACCCAGTCACCACCAGTCTCCATGGTTAATTTGGTTAAGGTCTCTTTTAGGGTTCTGTTCATTTTTTCTACCTGTCCTGAGCTCTGGGGTCAGTATGCACAATGTAATTGCCAATCTGCCCCAAGTATTGAAGCCAGCCCCTGACTTACCTGGGAAGTAAATGCCGGCCGTTGTCTGACCCTATCATAACAGGAAATCCATACCTTGGCAGGAGGCCTTCTAAAATCTTTTTAGCCACCACTTGTGCCGTCTCTCACTTGGTGGGAAATGCCTCTACCCAGCCTGGAAAAGTATCTATAAAAACTAATAAGTACTTATATCCATATTTTTCAGGTTTTGCCTCCGTGAAATCAATTTCCCAGTATGCCCCTGGCCTGTCCCCTCTTACTCTGTTTCCTGATTCTTGTTTGCTATATCCTGCATTTGTCAACTTACATACCTTACAATTTTTGACAATCTGTTCTATCTTATCTTGTACACCTTTAATTCTGATTCCTGCCTGCCGCATCAAGTCCTGTAGTTTCCTTGTCCCCCAGTGTTCTGGTGGAGCCTGCGTAATACCCTCTGTCCCAGTAATTCTGGAAGGATTATGCGACATCTGGAGTCTCTCCACCATTTATCTAAGCATTGGACCATAGGCTGTTGGCGGATCTACAACAGGTCTTCTTCCGTGTAGGCCGATTCTTTGGGAGGATACGTGGGCCAGGGTCCGGGAGTTGAGCGACTATAATCAGGTCTCTCTGGAATGCTATTTCCCATACTGTCTTATTAGCTAGGCTATTGCCCCTGGATACTGGATCAGTTGGTTTTTTATGTCCGGGGCAATGGACGATGGCCAATTTCTTGGGCAACCAGAGGGCGTCTATCAGGGACACAATTTCTTCTTTGTTTTTGATGGATTTTTCCTTCTGCAGTCAGCATTCCCCTTTCTCTATAAATGGCCCCGTGAATACGGGCAGTTGCAAAAGCATAACAGCTGTCCATATATACAGTCAACTTTTTGCCCTCTCCCAGTGTCAGTGCCTTAGTCATGGCTATCAGTTCTGCTTTTTGGGCAGAAGTGCCCACCGGCAGTGGCTCAGCCCAAATCACCTCTGTCTCAGTCACCATTGCTGTGCCCGCATACCTCTGACCTTGGTGCATGAAGCTGCTCCCATCCGTGAACCATACTGCATCTGCATCTGGCAGCGGTAGATCTCGCAGGTTCTCTCTGAGCCCACAAACCTGGGCTAGGACTTCTGAGCAATCATGCAAGGGCTTGTCCATATCAGGGTCTGGCAGCAGCGTCGTGAGATTGAGTGCCGAGGGTGCCTGAAAGATGATCCTGTGAGGGTTAAGCAATAGGCTCTGGTAGTGAGTGAGCCGGGCATTACTGAGCCACCAATCCGGAGGTTGTCTCAGAACACTTTCAATAGCATGTGGAGTGGTCACATGTAACTCTTGTCCCATAGTCAGTTTGTCAGCATCTTTTACCATGAGGGCTGTGGCAGTGATCATGCGTAAGCATGGGGGCCAGCCCGCCCCCACCAGGTCCAGTTTCTTTGACAGGTAGGACACCGGTCTCTTCCAGGGGCATAAATATTGAGTCAAGACCCCCCTTTGCTATGCCCTTATTCTCATCTATATAGAGAAAAAACGGTTTGGCAACATCTGGGAGTCCCAGGGCTGGGGCCGACAACAGAGCATCTTTGATCTGTTGAAATGATTTATCTGTTTCTTCTGTCCAATTAAAGGGCTGTTTATCTCTCATGGCCTCATATAGCGGTTTGGCTAATTCCGCAAGCCCTGGAATCCATAATTGGCAGAAGCCGGCTGATCCCAGAAACTCTCTCACTTGATGTGGGGATTGGGGCTTTGGAATTCTTAAAACAGTCTCTTTCCGGGCTTGTGTCAGCCATCGCTTTCCCCCCTTTAGGAGATAGCCCAAGTACGTTACCTCAGACTTGCAGAGCTGGGCCTTCTTCGCTGAGGCCCAGTATCCCGGGTTACCCAGCGTGCGAATCAGGTCTTCCGTCCCTCAGATACATCTGTCCCTGCTTTCAGCAGCTATAAGGAGATCGTCCACATACTGCATGCAACAGGGTTAGACCAGGATGATCTCGTCTGAACTCACCCAGATCTTTATGTAAGGCCTCATCAAACAGGGTTGGAGAATTTTTGAAGCCCTGTGGCAATCTTGTCCAAGTAAGTTGTCCATTGATGGCTTTGTCGATGTCTGTCCATTCAAAGGCAAACAGCTCTTGGCTCCTTGGAGCTAGAGGCAAGCTGAAGAAGGCATCTCTCAAATCAAGTACTGTATACCATTGTCTGTAAGGAGGAAGTGCACTTAAAAGTGTATATGGATTAGGCACAGTAGGGTGTATGTCTGTTACCCTCTTGTTTACCTCTCTCAAGTCCTGTACTGGGCGGTACTCGTTTGAGTTGGGCTTCCGTACCGGAAGCAGGGGGGTGTTCCATGCCGACTGGCAGGGCCGTAACATCCCTTGGTCCAGCAGTTGCCTGATATGGGGAGTCATTCCCGTTTTGGCCTCTCTGGTCATTGGGTACTGCCTGACCCTAATGGGGTCAACACCCAGTTTTGTCTCTATGTATATAGCCGGCCGATGTTTGGCCAAACCAATTCCCCCAGTTTCTGCCTATGCCTCGGGGAACTGTCGTACCCAGTCTTTGACGTCCCTGTCAGGAGGCTGCGGTTGTTGGTGTAGCCGGTACTCACCTTCTAGGGCAAGAGTTAGCATGGGCAATAGCCTCCCTTGTCCATCTGTCACTTGGGCCCCTTCAGGGTGGAAATGGATTTGGGCCCTAATCTTAGTTAGTAAGTCTCTTCCCAGCAAAGGGTAGGGGCTGTCAGGTATGACTAAGAACAAGTGGGACACTTTCCCCGTTCCCAAGTCTACCATTCTTTCAGTTGTCCACAGGTACTTTTTAATCCCTGTAGCCCCTTGCACCCATGAGATGCTTGTCGAAATTTTTCCTCAGGGGTCGGTCAGAGCTGAATATTGGGCCCCCGTGTCCACCAAAATTTGCACTGGGGTCCCCTCCACTCTTAGAGTTACCCTAGGTTCGGGGAGGGGCTCCGAACCCCATTGCCTCTAGTCGCTTATCCCGTCATGGGCGACCAGGACTGATGGTTTTTTTAAATCTGCCACTGATTATCTCTAGATTTTCTGTTTCTTTTCTTAGGGCATTCCCTAGCCCAATGGTCTTCTTCTCTACAGTAAGCACACTGGTTTTTGCCCAGATCACGTAACCCTGAACTTCCAGGTGGTCAATTATCTGGAAGCCTGCTTTTCTCTTTTTCTGGCCTTCCACCCTGCACTGCCACAGCCAATGCCCTAGTTATCTCCCTAGTAGCCCTAAGTTGTTTCTCTTCTGGTGCGTCTCTATTATTAAACACCCTCTGGGCTATCTTCAACAAGTCCTGAATATTTTTCCCTTCTAAATCTTCTATTTTCTGCAACTTGCGCTTTCTATCTGACGCTGCCTGATTGACAAGGGACATCACTCCTGCTGCCTGGTTCTCTGGTAACTCGGGATCCATAGGGGTGTACTGCCTGAACGCCTCCATCAACCTTTCTAAATGAGCAGAAGGTGACTCATGTCTTTCCTGCATAACTGAGTATACCTTGGCCAAGTTCTCCGCTGCCCGGAGACCCCCCATTAGAGTCTGGCGATAGACCCGGAGCCTCTCCCTACCTGCAGCCGTATTGGAATCCCATTCATCTTGAGAAGGCCTGGACAGGGGGAAGGAAGCATTGGTTAAGTCAGGGTTTACAGTGGGGTGCCCATTATCCCCGGGGACCAGTTTCCTGGCCTCCGTTGACCGGATGTCAAAAGGACATCAGGCTTTTTCTATTGATTTGTTAAAAGGCCTTTTTATTTTACTAGAGGCTTGTTAGCTATTGCCAATTTAATCACAAACTTTTTGAAATTTATCTTTTATTTACATAGACTTTTTTTTATTTTATATATTAAATCTCATTATAAACCTTTTAATTTCCTTCATAAACCTTATATTTAATTCCCCATCATAAATCTCATGTCTAATTTCTTATCATAAACTCTTTAATTTGTTTCATCATAAAGATTTTCTTAAAACATTTTCTTTTCTCCTTATTAAATATGGTTTTTATATCTATAACTTTTTGATATTTTCTCCGATGTGTCAATCTCTATATTTGTTTATCTCTAGAAACAATTCTGCCTGCACAATGGAACAATAAAGAAGCAGTTCTGCAAACTAACAGTTTTGTTGATTGCTCTTAAATCTCATAGAAGCCTGGCAGGCACGACTGAAATGCCCTAATTGCCCGCAAGAAAAGCAATATCTTTTAGACACCATAATAAGAAACTTATTAAGAACAAGTGTGTTGAACCATACTCTTTTAAAAATTGTGAGTAAGGCTGGCCCTTTAAAACGGCAGCAGCAGCAGTTGTTATGCTTTGGATATGAGCTGGAGTAGAATTTAGAAAGAAAAGTTTGTTTTGCAGTAGCTTATCTTAGAGCAGCTTTTGGCAGCGAGAGTTAGACCTGCAGCATAAATCAAGTTTTACTTTTATCAACATAGAAAAGGTTAAGCCTTGTTGCCAATTAAAAAGAGTTATCTATTTTGCAGCAATAGAATCAATTAGTTTGTAAAGTATAAGGGGAAGTCGAGCTGAAATCTTTGCAGTTTTTAACTCTTTAACCAATGTAAAGGAAAGCGGCAGCGCGATAGTAGAGTCTGAGGCCTCTGGTTGATGGGGGCTGGCTGCCCACAGGACTCGACCTTGGGTTTTCTTCGCTAGGCCTCCTGAGCCAGTCCCTCCTTCCTTATCTCTGGCTGCTGTAGCCTCTCTCTCCTTTGCCGCCATCTGACCTGGGTCTTGAGGAGGGATAGGGGCCGGCAAATAGGAGGGGTTCAAAGAAAAGGGGGTACTCTGAACCTGGCCCATCTCTTTAGTGGCCAGGAATCCAAATGTCAGGAGAAGGAGGAATATTAGTTAGATAAAAAAAAAAAAGAAAGCAAATCAAATGGCGCCGACGACGCGGGTTGGCGATATCATCACAACAGAAAGCAGCTGTCGGCGGTCTAGCTGGTCGTAAATTTGCCTCCTGTATAATTCCAAAAGGATGAAATACATTTGACCTCAGATCGTTGTTTCTTCTCTCCGTCAGGAGATTGAAAATGGGGAAGATTTAGAGGAGTGAGAGAGAACAGTGACAGACCAATACAACGACAAGACAAAAACGAAAACGAAAGTCCACTTACATAACACACAGACAAACAAATAGCATGCAAAATCAAAACTTCCTAGTTGGTACCTTGTCGACAAAAGCAAAAATTCCTGAGGGCAGCTTGCCCAACAGACCTCAAGAGGTTTTCCAGATGCAACAAACAGTTGCCCAAACACGACACAAAGTCGCCCCAGATGTGACACAAAAGTCACCCAGATGTGACACAAAAGTCACCCAGATGGATCAGGGAGACGTCTCCCGCGATCCTGCTGGGGATCCTCTAGCGCGTCCACCAGGATTCCACCAGCCCAGAACCAGAACCTGCAGGCAATCCAGACAGAACAGAAAAACGTGGCAATGCCTTTACTCACCAGCCGTTCATGTTGTTATTGTTTATGACTCTATGATCAGGTGTCTGGGTGGGCTTGGGGGATCCTGGATGAGCCCCCAAGATGTTGTGCCCTGCGGCTTGGGACCCCCAGAAAGACCACCAGAGTCCTTGGTCAATGTAAGCAACAAAGAGTCATTTATTAGCAAGCTCGAGCTTGGTCCTCCGCGCACTCGGTAACCGGTGACGCTAAGAGGCCCTGAGCCCAGATTTAGCAGGGTTTTTATAATGAAATACATATAAGTTAAAGGGGGGGGGGGGGCTTCACAGCGCTCCTTTGATTGGTTAACATATAAAGTTACATACAAAGCATTATTTTTGAGTTTTGGGTCAGCCTGACCGCTAGGGGAAGGGTAGTTGGCCACCCGGTTTTGTGTAAGCTAGACAAAATAAGGGGCAAGAATGTTTTGTGGCTTTTCTAAAGACTGAGAACAGTTTTGGGAATGACTTTGTTTACACAAGCGTTTGCATTTTTCACCTTTCAGTATCTTGGCAAAGACATGAGGAAAGAGAAAATAATATGTTCAAAGATCTTTAACAAAAAGAAAGTCATGATGCAGTTGAGGAACTGAAAATGTTTTGCATTTAGCTAGAAAAGAGATTGAAAATGTGGTGTGGAAGGGACTTAGGGAACCACATCACAAAGGCTTTGCAAGTCCCTTAGAGGAGTTTCCAAATGATCCTGGGGCAAGGAGAAACCACTTGAAGACTTCAAGAGGAGCAGTCTTAGCTGGGTGCAGTTGTGCACGCCTGTAATCCCAGCACTTGGGAGGCTGAGGCAGGAGGATCACGAGTTCAAAGCCAGCCTCAGCAATGGCGAGGCACTTAGCAACTCAGTGAGACCCTGTCTCTAATAAAAAACAAAAAAGGCCTGGGGATGTAGCGCAGTGGTCGAGTGCCCCTGAGTTCAATCCCTGGTACCACAAAATAAAAATAAAAATAGAGGATCAGTCTCACAGCTGAATTTGCATCTTAGGAGATGGCTCTGGCTGCAGAGCACATATTGGAGGAAAACAGGGAGAGCAGCTGGAGTCCCATGTCGGAGGTCCATGGAGAAAAGATGGTGGAGAAGACTTGGGTGGTGACAGTGGCGTGAGGTCAAAGTTGGTGGATTTGAGGGCCCTCCACAAAGTAGTGGACTCTCACAATAGAAAGACTCTCAGATTTCTGATTTACACAACTGGATGAATGTAGGTGCCATGCCCTGAGAAATGCCTTTCAGGACCTTTTTCTATCATCATCCTCACAGTACTTGGTCAGGGGGCATTTGGGAGGGTGGTTGAAGTTCTCGGTCTTGGTTGACTTTGGCTATTTCTTTTTTTTTTTTTTTTTTTTTTTTTTTTGTACCTCGGATTGAACTCAGGAGCACTGGAACACTGGGGCCACATCCCCAGCCATTTTTTTGTATTTTATTAAAGACAGGGTCTCACTGAGTTAAGTGCCTCGCCATTGCTAAGACTGGCTTTGAACTCGCGATCCTCCTGCCTCAGCCTCCCAAGTGCTGGGATTACAGACGTGCGCCACCGAGCCCAGCAACTTTGGCTATTCTTGAGTGAATAAGCTTTGCAGCTCTGCCCCCAATCCATTCAGCAGTGCTATTCAACATGGCAAAATTGGACTTGATGCAGCTGTAGGATATTAAAAATGAATGCCCATCTCCTATGGCCTCCTGATAGGGGAAGAAGAAGAATGAGGGGTGCAGCATACACACCCCATCTTGGGACTGGATTCCTAGCCCTGAAACAAGAGCATCTATGCCCACAGAGAAGGGAGGAGAAAAATTAGAAAATCTGTTGTGCTCCCAGGATGATGCTCCAGGGCACAGGCGAGCCATTCTCTTGGGGATGAGAAGGGAAGGGAGAAGAGGAGCTGTTTCACCAGTTGTTTCTTTATTGACAGAAATTATGCAACCAGCAAGGAGACAGAATACTCATATTAAATGACTATGCATTCGAATATTCAAAAGTTACGTTTTTTTCCCCAGCAAATTAGCCTAACCACATTAGCAGAGTATATATAGCATTAAAGTGTTTTTGTTCCTGTTTTCCTTTTGAATAAACTAGCTGAAGACATTATTGTTTGCTGTGTTAAATGGATTTCATAACTAATACAGGATGTGGCTAAATTCATATTGCTGTGATCATTTTAATTGAATTTCCTGACTCTGACTTGTTTAATTGTCAACTCTTAGCACTGCATTAAACATAAGGTTCCAATGTTATTAATATGAAATGCTCACATTCCCTTACGCCTGTGATTATATTTTGCTTATCCTTCCTGAATGTTGTATTAAGTCTATTTAAAAGATATCCCAAGAGACCCTTATATGTTTACTGCATTAAAAGAAAAACAGATGTTTCTCACATACCATGAAAAATAATACAATTTACCTTGTATATGAAGCTTGTTCAGAACCACTTAGAGATCTTTATTCGGGTAGCCAGGGGGTTTAATCTATAGCATCCAAGGGTATATAATACTGTAAAATTAGAAAACAAAAGCCAATCACATTTTCCAAATGCAAACATACACATTCAAAGTATTCTCACACAGAAGGAGAACAAAGCATTTGAATCTCAGTCCTATTGTTCTCAGACTGTGTTTGAATCACACTCACAAATTAGAACCGACACAAGCTTATCACCAGAGCATCCCGAGCATCCCTGGTGTCACCTCACTCCTTTGCAACTTGTTCACAACCCCACTTATCTAGAACAAACAACCAATTGTGTCATCATGAAAGATGACCCCAAGCAGTCAAAATAGATTTAGCTCAGACTATTCATTAAACAGCATTTGACTCTTGGAAATGCCCTGAAGAGACTGGTCATTTTATAAATGATTTTAACAAGCCTAGTGATCTGAAGTCCATACCTGCAGCAGATAAAAAGCAAGAGAGTAGGAGAAATGAGACCAAGGATATGAGAACATTTGTTGAATGCAACTAAATTCAAGCCATCTTACACACATCACTTTATTTGATCTTTGCAACAACCTTATGAAGAGGCATTATTGTCCCCATTTTACAGAGTAAGATATGAAAGGAGGTCACCAGCATATGGTGAAGCTCAAGTTCTAACCATAACAATAATTGCCAACATTTATAAAGTGTTCTACGTGTACCATATACTGTCCTGAGCACCTCACCTCCATCATAACCCTTAATTTAAAAAAAATGTCAATCTCCATTGTTGTCACCACAGAGAGGGATTTTGAGCTTGAAAAGTGTAAGTACCTTTCCCACCATCACCATCGTACAGCTAGCTAACAACAGAGACAAACCTCAGACCCTGGTCCTTGTGACCCCTAAGCCCTTAAGGTTTCACCACAGCCCTTACTGCACCAACAGAGGAAGAGACAGCCAGAAGGAGAGACAATGACAGCAGTAAAAAAATGGTGATGTGATGGCAAGAGAGAAATTTCTTTTAATTTAAATAGGCTGAGCGCAAAAATAAAGCAGAATAGGCCAAGATGTCCAAAATATGCTGCTGTCACTCAGGATGAGGGCAGGAGCTTGGACCGAGAGAAGACTATAAGGCATGCACCCACATGTTCCATGAACCTGGGGGAGGGACAGTCCAGGTGGTCAGTGGACAGTGTGAACATAGTGGAAGAGGGCTGTCACGGCCTCAGAGGTCAAGAGTTTTCCAGCAGGATGGAGGATGCATGGTTGGGAAGCTACATTGGGAA
This sequence comes from Tamias sibiricus, assembly GCA_025594165.1. NCBI lineage: Eukaryota > Metazoa > Chordata > Mammalia > Rodentia > Sciuridae > Tamias > Tamias sibiricus. Next base: position 70,097,999 of record CM046663.1, read on the forward strand.
GGCAGGCCTGCCCCATCCCACATCCTGATGTGACCTGAGCCCCAGTGTGGACCCCACCTTTTGATCCTGAGGGTGTGGGCTGCAGAGAATAAAAGGCCTTGTTTGAGAAGAGTATAGGGATACCAGGTTCCAGCAACATCAAAGAATGTTTTGTTTTTTTTTGTTTTGTTTTGGTATCAGGGATTGAACTCAGGGGCACTCGACCACTGGGTTACATCCCCAGCTCTTTTTTGTATTTTATTAGAGACAGGGTCTCACTGAGTTGCTAAGTGCCTCGCCATTGCTGAGGCTGGCTTTGAACTCGCGATCCTCCTGCCTCAGCCTCCCAAGTGCTGGGATTACAGGCGTGCGCCACCGCGCCCGGCAGAAATACCAATTGTGGAGCTGGGATTGAAGCCAGGTCCATGTGCACTGGAGGTAAGCAGTCTACCCACTGAGCTATATCCCCAGTGCTTTCAAAGAATGTTCTGAGAAATGGTTGAGGCATGTAAGAGTTTATAGGGTGAATGTTCCAGAGGACACAGTGAAAGGTTTGGGAAGGAGGGGAGGTGGAGGAATGGGCAAGGCTGGTCAGAGACCTGGGGAGAAGGACTGAGCAATAAAGAATTCTGGCCTTTGCCCTGAGCTTCTCATGATGGAGCCTCAATAAAGCCTCTTAACATCAAAATCTCAAGGGAGCTTCCCCTGTATGCAGTACAGATGATCCCCAACTTACCATAGTCCTGCTTGCATTTTTGACTTTGCAATATTGCAAAAGGGACATGCTTTCAGTAGGGAACACACTGGGAATTCTTTTCTCAGGCTAGCTTCCTGTGTCCAGGATCACAGTGTTAGGCCGACAGCAGCAATCCCAGCTGCCAGTCAGCCCCGCCATCACCAGGGCAAAGAGGCAACATTCTACAGCATGCTGCATGGCTGAGCAAGGGTGTGTGGCAGGTTACACAGATGAAATATATTTCAGCTCATGATGGGCTCCTTAGGATGCAAACTCACCTCAGGTAGAGGAGATTCTGTTCTTCCTGCGTGTGCATGGATGGATGCAGGAAAGTAGACATTTCACCAGGGGGCTGAGACTTTAGGCAATAACTAAGCAACATAGAGATGCTAAAGAGGTGGATTAGACAGTTTCCCCACCCCCATCCCGCCAACAACCCAGTATCTTAAAATAATAGTTTTCAGGCCTTAATGTGCATGCAAATACTATAGGAATCTTTTCTTTAAAAAAGGAATAAAAATTGTAAAATCCTTTAAAAAAAAAAATAATATAGGAATCTTGATAAGAAGCAGATTGTGACTCAGGAAGCCTAAGCGGGGCCTGATCTGCATTTCTGATAAGCTGATGCTACTGTTCCATGCAGACCACATGCTGGAATAAGGTTTTGAATCCATGGTTCTCTAACTTTGTTGCACATTGCAATCACCCAGGGAGGTTTTAAAACTCCTCAAGCCCGAAGTGCACATCATATATAGTAAATCAGCATTTCTAGGAGTGGGATTTAGTCAGCCTTATTTTTGAAATTGCTCAGATGATTCCAGTGTGCAACCAAGTTTGAGAACCACTGTCTGCAGACACTTGAGACACAGAATCCAGTTGTTACCTAGAGGAAAGGTGTGGTGTGGGGCCATGTGTTCCATGGTGGCTGCAGGCATTGGTGGGTAAGAGTAAATCAAGGCCTGGGTGCGGGGACTGTAGGGAGTAGAAGGGTATTTTCTGCAGTTGGGCCAAGGTCAGGCTGCACTCTTGATTAAAAACTCATGTCAACCCCAGGTTGATAAGTTCAATCCTATCTCTAAGAAGTTGAGAAATTTAAAAAAAAAAAAAAAAAAAAAAAACTTTGCCTCCAATTCTGGAAAAGGAGCAGGTACCTCCATGTGAGATTCCCTTGACCCTTGAGGGTCTCTTAGCACATGGTGTGCACAATCACCCTCTAGCATGCCCCAGGTACTCAAACCCCTTGAATAGTTCAGCTCCAAAGGGGAGCCAAGACTCAATGGCAGGGTAAACAGATGTTTCCCTCAATTGCATGATGTCTTATCAGACTATTTAGAACAGACATTCTTATTTGACTATGACTAACTCTCATGTGTGCGTGTGTGTGTGTGTGTGTGTGTGTGTGTGTGTGGTTAAGTGTGTTTTTTATAATCACTTTGGATGCTGGATTTGATGTCCAGAAAGAGATCACCCTAGAGGTCAATGGGCCATTTGCCTGAACACAAATTTCTTAAAAAGTCCCAATAATCCAAGCTGGGTGTGGTGGCGCATGCCTGTAATCCCAGCACTTGAAGAATGAGGCAGGAGGATCACGAGTTCAAAGCCAGCCTCAGCAATGGTGAGGCACTTAGCAACTCAGTGAGACTCTGTCTCTAAATAAAATACATAAAAGGGCTGGGGATGTGGCCCAGTGGTTGTGCCCCTGAGTTCAATCCCCAGTACCAAAAAAAAAAAAAAAAAAAAAGAAAAAAGAAAGTCCCAATAATCCAAGGGAATGCTAATGTGATAGCAGGAAATAGTAGAGGGCTTTTCAAAATATCCTGGGCATCTGAAGGCCCTTCCCAGCACGAGGGTAGCCTCCACAGGGGCTCAACCTTGGAGGAGCCACTAAGGCCATGGGGGGCGGGGGCTCGCAGCCTGGGTCACTTCCCACATGGTCAGTGCTATTCCTGCCTCCCTGCCCAACCCATAGGATTTCAGAGGCTACAACCATTTTCCCCCTGTGTGGTACCAACAGAAAGTGTCCAGACCCAGGAGAAAGTAAGAGTGAGCATGGACATATCCTTGACCCCCAAGGAAAGCCCCAAAAGACACTCCCCACCTTCACCTTGGCTAGTGCAATATGGCAGAACTATACTCACAGAGTCATAGAATGTCCTTTATAATAATAATACAACTAATATATATCAAACACAGTAAATGTACCAGGCAGTGTACTGAGTGCTTTGTATCCAATGTCTCATCTAGTACACTAATATCCCAGTAGGACAGGTGCTATTATTATCGCCCTTTTCACAGATGAGGAAAGTGAAGCTCAAGGAGCCCCATAACTTGGCCACAGCCACACAGCAAGTTAAAACATGGTGCTCAAAGCCAGGTGTGTCAGACCCAAAGCCAGTGAAACCTACTTGTTTTCTGGATAGCCATGGGGCTTAAGCAATGGGTCCAAGGCCACACGTCAACCTGGAATAGGAGCAAGCTGAAAAACCCAAGGAAGAGGACAGTCTTCTATAGGTTGTACTGCACCAGGACCAGGTGAGAAACAATTGCCCCACTAGTCCCTCCCGCCCTGGATGCGAGCTCCTAACCGTGTGGGAAGTGACCCACAGACGCCAGCAATGGGGTTGCCCACAAAGCACAGTGAACAGGTTAGCAAGCCCTGAGTTCCCTACGAGGAACCCGCGACAATAAGCTAAGCAGAGACGTCCCATGTCTCAAGGGCAAGCTTGGGGAAAAGGAGTAGTCTTTCTCCGAAGCCACAAAGGCCCTAAGAGAACCACCTACCAATATTTCCAAAATCCAAGATCTCCTCCCCTTGGAGGCATCCATGAGAGCCCCTGGCAGGCTGGAAATCAGTGCTGGGTCCTGGGAGAGCTGCGTGAGCTCAGGGGCAGGCAGCAGCTGGCGGAAACCCTCACGCCAAGCCCTGTGGCCAGGTGGCCGCCACTCTTGAGCAGGAGCCAGGGGCAGTCAGGGAGAGCCAGGAAAAAAATGGATGATACCTCCAAAAATGGATCATTTGCCCTGAGCAATGACGAATCTCTGGTTCCCACCCAAGGGGACAGCACCTCACACTTACTCCTTCTGGTCCCTGCCCCTTCCACTCCAGGATCGCTTCTGTAAGGAGGGAGAGGGCATTTGTGTCTTTCTCAGGAGAGATCAGAAAGGATCAGCTGGGCCTGGAGTGGTGGCACATGCGTGCCTGTAATCCCAGCACTTGGGAGGCTGAGGCAGGAGGATCTCGAGTCCAAAGTCAGCCTCAGCAATGGCGAGGCACTTAGCAACTCAGTGAGACCCTGTCTCTAATAAACTACAAAAAAGGGCTGGGGATGTGGCCCAGTGGTTGAGTGCCCCTGAGTTCAATCCCTGGTACCAAAAAAAAAAAAAAAAGAAAAGAAAGAAAGGGATAAAAGAAAGGATCAGCTGGCTCCTCCTTCCAAGGTTGAAAGCCCTGAGCTTTGTGTGACTCTGAACACCTAACCTGGGCCTTTTCCCTGGAGGTCAGCACATTTGTCATTCCCCAATGCTTATTTAGCATGCATGTTTAAAAGAGCCAGAGCTGGGAGTTAGGGCCACTGGGCACTTTCCAGGGATCAGTTATTTAAGGCAAAAAAGAATCCCATAGCTTTTTTGTAGGGGATTGATTTTATAACTTATGGAACAAATTTTTAGAAGAAACTTAGTTCAGAAGAAGGTAAATTGGAAGTCAATCCTGGGATTACTCCAGCTGCCCAGCACTTCTTCTGGGAACCATGGCTCTAAGAACAACTGCACAAGGCCTTGGGAACCAGGTCAGAGTTGTATGAAGCATGGTAGAAGGTGCACATGCCTGTACACACACTTAACCCACAGCACACCCCCATCGAACACTCAAACACACATGCACTTGACACACACCACCCCCAATACACACATAACACATCTCCAACACACACATCCAACACCCACAACATCCATCATACACGCACATGCTCACACACACACACACACACACACACACACACACACACAACAGCCCCAAGAGCTTGTATGTTCCCAAGGCTCCCCAGTGTATATAAAGATTTCCCCAATTCAGAAATGTGTTGATTCTCCTGTGTGGGCCAAGGAGAGTTGTAGTTGAATGTGAGTATTTTGTTTCTGTCGGCCTCTTAGCGTTGTTGGATGTCTGTTTCACAGTGAAGCAAGCTCAGCAGTGTTCTTGCAGGGTCATCCAGTTGGGTCAGGGCTCCTCCTTCCACAGAGCCCTATAATGGGAGGGTGAAGAGATCGGGAAACGCAGAGCTACCCCATGGCTGGAGCCAGGGCCTGTTGCTGCCTGAAGCGGAAGCCGCTTGGAGCAACAAACGCCGCAGGAAAATTCGGAGGCAGGATGAAAATGAAAAAAGGTCTTTTATTCTTCTTCTCTCTCCGGCTCCAGCAATCACTCCAAACGCTCTAACTCCAACCACCACCTTCTTCTTCTTCCCACACACACTAACCAAACTCACCCAGTTATATACATATAGCTTTAACAAGGACACGTGCTTACAGCTCGAGCTTACAGGTGTGTCACACAGTGTTCATGGGCATACAAAGATTCTTTGGATAATGTATTACTATCAGGTGGAAACTAGAACATCCTTTATGGCTCTCAGCTAACCGCAATCTTTAGCTATCTCCTTGATTATAGGCTCCTTCAAGGGCCCCTTCGGCCTGCTCTTTACCAGAGCAATGACACCCTCCTTTCGTGCCCACATGATGGGAAGCAATGCCTGTTCCTTTCCTGAGCTCCTCGTGCCTCATCAGCCTCCCCAGACCAAGCTCACCCACACCAGCGTCGGGCTGGTGCAGCTTTCTACCTGTGGGGTGGGTGACACTGCCATCAGGGAGGACCAGAAATTGTGACATTGCCCCACTTGCTCATTTCCTCGTACCATGCAGGAGGAAGCTGTGACAACTCAGGGCCGTGGTACAGAGCCCTGTGTGGATACTTCCTCTTTCCCGACCTCTGTGTCACTTCACTTGGCCTATCTTCTTCCACAAGCCTCTCCTCTAAGGCCCTGGGGCCTGGGGGCCTAGTACCTTCCCCTCTTTATGAAGCAAATCCCCCACTCCATCACCACTAGTACCCCATCCCCCACCCCCAAACACATCCCTTCTTCTGTCTTGGAAAATCCAGCCTCTCAGGTTCTGCTCAAACACACGTGGAGCCTCCCCTCTGCCCAAGCTTCACCAATTTGTTGGAGAAAACAGAAGGCCAGAAGGAAGACTTGTGGACTCAGGTAGTGGAGGAAAGCCTGCCTTAGGCTGGTCCAGAGCCAGGGACCAGACGCCCTCAGGACGTTTCCTGGGCCTGCCGCTCTGTCTCTGTGGGTCTGCTTATTTCTCTCCACCTGGCACTCGGCTCTCAGGCAAGCTCTGTGGAGGGAGAAGGTATTTTCTGCTGACTCGGACTCCCCAGCTGACAGTCATCTCTGCAGGGGACATCTTCAGTTGTCATCTATGGAAGCACCCAGTCTAATCTGACTTGGAGAAAACAAGTTTTTCCCATAATAACAGTTTGTTCCTGGACCTTACAGAATAATCTTAGGCCTGGCTCACCTTACAAACCCCAAGACACGTTTTAGGGGCTGCTATCCTTTGAACTATATCCCTAAAAAAATAAGTTCAAGGGCTGGGGCTATGGCTCAGCAGTAGAGCACTCATCAGGCATGTGTGGGGCCCTGGGTTTGATCCTCAGCACCACATAAATAAAATAAAGGTATTGTGTCAACCCACAACTAAAAAAAAAAAAAAATTTTTTTAATTTCTAAAAAAAGATAAGTTTGAGTTCTAACCCTGGAACCTCAGAATGTGACTTTATTTGCAAACAGTAATTGTGGCTGCAATTAGTTAAGATGAGGTCATCCTGGAGTAGGGTGGGCCTTAATCCAGTATGACTCATGCTCTTATAAGAAGAAACACAGAGGCAGACACACTGGAAAAGTGCCATGTGATGACAGGCAGACACTGCAGTGACTGAACGCCAAGGATCACTGGCAACGCCAGAAACTAGGAGAAAAGTGTGGGGCAAGTTCTCCCCCAGGGGCCTTCAGAGAGAGCATGGCGCCCAGGGGCCCAGCACCTTCCTCTCCTCCTGACACCTTGGTGGTGGACACCAAGCTTCCAGAACTGTGAGAACAAATCCCTGGAGTACACATCTTCCCAGTTTGTGGTACTCGATTACAGCAGCTCCAGGAAACTTCTACAACAGCCCCCATCAGTGGCACCAGTTCAAACAGATGCTTTACTCCCCCCACGTCTCCCCCTAGTAGAAGGCACTGGTGTTTCAATGCATCCCACCAAAACAGAAAATTGTTTGGGGGAAGCCTGCTGTGCTCTTTCCCAGTTATTGTCACCCAACTCAATGTCTTCTTCTAGAAACAAGGACAGGATACCATTAGAGGTAAAACGAATCACTCAACAGCAGGCAGTGTAAATGGATTGATAAAAACTACAGGCAAGAAACAGTGCCGTATCCAGTCTAGAAATGAGCAAATGCATGCTTAGAGACCCGGGAAGACTTTTATATTAATCAACATGCAGGGGTCTCCTGCTTTGTCCTGAAGCAAATAAAAGGGCTGGCTCAGAGCTATATGCTGTGCTCCTGGATGTCTCTGGGACCCAAGCACCTGCCATCATGCTTGCTTTGGATTTGAGTTTCTAAGACATTGATTAATTTAAGGTATTAAGGAGATAACTGTTGTTCAGAGATTCAAAATCTGCAAATGTCATCAATGGTCTAAGTAGAGTAGGAGGTTGCTGTTTATATTGCAAATACAGTTAGCCAGCAAAATACAGGACACCTGATTAAATTTTAATTTCAAACAAAACAATGAATAATTTTTTAGTATAAGGATTCCTTAAATACAGCGTGTATTTTTATTTGCTAGGCCTGGCAGCCCTAACTGCAGGCTGCACTTGCAGTTCTAACACTGTGCATTAGAGATGTCATTGAAGATGAGGGCCATAATGAAATCCTCTAACGGTGCCATTAGCTGGAAGAAATGTCATGTTTCAAATGGCCCAAGAGAAGGCCTGACGCAGTGAGGCTGCATTACAACGTGTTGCCTGTTCACAGAGAGAGTTAGACGTTTAAATTTACTAATGTGGTGACCTGAACAGTGGAGGGAGGAGGGGCACTGTCCCCAACTTCTCATGCAGATCAAATGTGTAACTGTCAGAAATGGCAGAAGAGTGGAAAGGACATGAAATTGGTCACATCCACGCTAACCCCAAAGTCACAGTTCTGTTCACTTTGGTGGTGGCACAATACACAAAAATCACAAGTGTTTCATCCAGATAGAGCACAAGTGCTATACAACCTCTATGACTCTGTGTGAAGAAGTCTCATAAGGTTTTATTGATTCCATCTACAATAGCAAGTCTCACTTTAAAAGAAGGCCTACAGGGGCTGGGGATGTAGCTCAGTGGTAGAGTGCTTGCCTAGTATGCCCAAGGTCCTGGGTTCAATCAGATGGAGAAGGAAAAGAAGAAGGAGAAAGAGGAGGAGGAGGAGAAGGAAGAGAAGGGAGGAGGGGTGAGGGAAGGAGAAAAGGAGAAGGAAAACGAGGAGGAGAAGAAGAGGAGGAGGAGGGGGAAAGGAGGAAGAACTTCCATCCTAAGAATATATTTGGGTGGGGAGATATGGAACCAGTCTGCTCCATTTAGGTGAGACTGACCACCTGTAGTTTCAAGGGTGGTTTCTGATTTGCCCAAGCTAACAGATAAACTCCCTCCTTTCTGTCCTAGTAAGCTGCTCACTAATTCAAGAGTGCATAGCACTCCTCTGGAATGTGCCATCCTAAAAAAATATTCAGTTCCCCAGTCTCCACTCTCACTCAGAAGTGACTGAGCGATCAGTTCTGGGATGTAAATGGAATTCTGGTTGGGGCTGCTAGGAGAGAGGTTCATGGCGTTTTTGTTTTAGTTTTCTGTTTTTCATTTTCTTCTATTAAAACAAGTTAGGCTGTACCAGATTATCAGCCTATTCCCTTTTACCAGGGACTAAAATGTGATGTCCATCATGAAGCAGCCATCTTGCTCTCTGGAAAACAAAATCCACATACTAAGTATGGTGGAACAGAGAGTTGGAGGGAGCCTGAGTGTTTTTGTTGTTGTTGTTGTTGTTGTTGTTGTTGTTGTTGTTGTACTGGGGACTGAACTCAGGGGCACTTGGCCACTGAGCCACATCCCCAGCCCTATTTTGTATTTTATTTAGAGACAGGGTTTCACTGAGTTGCTTAACGCCTCACCATTGCTGAGGCTAGCTTTGAAGTCACAATCTTCCTGCCTCAGCCTCCTCCCTCAGCCTCCGGAGCCACTGGGATTAAGGTGTGTGCCACAGTGCCTGGCAGGAGCCTGGGTCTTGATGATGCCTTTGAAGAGATTCACCAGCTCTGGTCCATCCATCTCAAATAATAATAATAATAATAATAATAATAATAGCAGAGTATGAACCAAAAGTGTAGAAAATTGGCACGAGGGTAGACAAATAGAGCAGTAGAACTGAACAGAGAGCCCAGACATGGATCTATGCTGGCCATGAAAGTAAAACTTGATCTACTGAACTTCATCAAACTTTAAAGTTTCCACTCATCAAAAGACATTAAGAGGGCTGGGGTTGTGGCTCAGCGGTAGGGCGCTCGCCTAGCACGTGCACAGCCCTGGGTTCGATCCTCAGCACCACGTAAAAATAGATAATTAAAATAAAGGTATTGTGTCCAACTACAACTAAAAAACAAATATTAAAAAAAGACATTAAGAACATGAAAAGGTGAACCACAAACTGGAAGAGAAAATTCATAAGACATTTATCTGACAAAGAGCTTGTATCCACAAAATATATGCCATAGATGAAAAATAGCCCAATGTTTTTAAAGAATGAGTGAAAGACATTAATAAGCATGTCACAGGGAAGGTACAGAAATGACCCATAAGCACATGAAAAGATGCTCATATCATTGGTCATCAGAGAAACTTAATTATCACAACCACCGTGAGATTTCACATCCACTGGAATGGCGAAAAATTTTAAACTGGCAACGCCGAGATGTGGAACAACTAGAACTCTGGCACATTGCCATCTACAACATAAACTAGGGAAACCACTTTGAAAAACTGTTGTGCAGTTTCTCATAATAGTACATAGGTACCTATTTATTACCCAGCAATTCCACTTATGATTATTTACCCTAGAAAATAAAAACATATAAAATGAAAGATTTGTGCAAGCATTTTTAACAACGTCATACATAATAGGCAAAAATTGGAAACTGTCTGAATATCCATGAATAGATTAATGAACAAACAAATTATAGTATATTTATTCAGTGTAATACTACACAGAAATATAAAGGAAAATAAAACTACTGATGGATTCAACAACATGAATTGTATTAGTCAGCTTTGCATTAATGATTAATGATGACCTCAAGGTCAGCAGCTTATAAAAAGAAAAAGGGTTATTTGGTTCAGTTTTGGGGTTTCAGTCCACGATCAGTTGCCCTTGTCTCTTTTGCCCCTGTGACAAGGCAAAATGTCAGGACTGCAGAGAAGAGGAAGTCCATTCATCTCATGGCCAGGAAGAGGGGAAGAGACCAGCATCCCACATCCCCTTTGAGGCCACACCCCCAATGACCTAACTTTTTCCTATTAGGCCCCACCTCCTAAAGGTCTTCACCACCTTCCAACAGAACAAAGCTGAGGACTAAGCCTTGAATACATGGGACTTTGTGGGACATTACAGACCCAAACTATAGCATGGTTGAATCTCATAAACCTTATGTTGAGCAAAAAAGAAGTCAACAAAACTATTACATTGTGTAATATTCCATTTAGATGAAGTTCTAGAAAAAGATAAAAACCAAGCTGTAGTAAATGGAAATCAGAACAGAGGTTGGCTGGGGGAAGGGGTTGGCGTTGATGAAAAAGAGACACAATGTAATTCTCTAGGGTGACAAAAATATTGTTTAATGGGATGGTTTTAAAGAACTCTATTACATTTGTCAAAATTCATTCAACTGTGAGCTTAAAATTCCTGTGATTTACATCATGTAAACAATGCCTCCAAAAATATACACGCATCAGTTAAGCCTCAGTAGTCAGGTTTCTGTTAAGGTGACCAAGTGCAATCCCTAACGGATTCAGGGAAGAAATGCTGGAGCAAAAGATAAGGATAATTTGGTGAAATGAAGGTCATGCAATGTGACTTCTCCCTCGATGAGTCCTTAAATCTTCAGAAGCATAATAAAATTAATCACATTAATCACATCATTTATTTTAATTTTCTGGTGCAGATGAGTGGGGAAACTACTGAAAAGACAGAGCTTTGGGACAAGTCACGTTGGATGGAAATGAGTCTGCATGTGTTTATTCCCAGGGGAGTGTTGGGGGGCAGGAAGGGGCTGGGGGTAAATGCTCAAGCATTTCTAGGCAGCGTGGTGAAGGTCTTAGAAACACATAGAAATCAGGTGTGTGAGCCAACTGTCCCTAAATCTTTGCCACATGACAGGCCCAAACAGACATCTAGTGAGTCATGCTGAGAGCAGAGAAGGAGTCTGATGCTTTGACCCCGTTGCTGTCCCGTCTGTGCTTCTGTCCCCATCCTCCCTGCAGTGGTCATTTACCTGGGTGACTGGTTTTAGATCAAAGCAGCTTTTGCAGCAATATAAGACCCTCTTGTGAGAGAGCTCTTCCTTCACCCATTATTCTATCCAACATATTGCTGTCACCTGGCCTCAGGTGTTTTCCGGAATCTTCTTCTAGACCTCCACATCAACCACTTGGAGCTTCCAGGAACAAAATCCTACAGTTGTCCATCAGAATTATGTACTACCCAGGGGACACTCGTGAGAGGCCATCTCATCATTAGCAACTTGACCTGGTGGGCTAATAACAAAACATCCTCCAGCTTGCGTGTGGTTCCAAGGGGAAATACACACACACACACACACACACACACACACACACACACACACACACACACAACCTACTGCATGCAGCTCATTGGGCAGACACCAGGTACATGCTTTTGATGACAATGGGGGTACTGCTGTTGACGCTGATGGTGGCGACTCTATGCCCTAAAATAGTGCAGTGTGTGTGTGTGATGTCACAGAGCTCCTGGAAAAGCTTTGCTTTAGAAAGTAGAAGCAGTGGAGCTCATCCTATTCCGGCTCAGCAGCAACAGTGAACATGCTACCTCCGGGAGTGGGGAGTGTCAATGGCCCAGGCAGGAGGTCATTCTTATCCCGGTTTTCAGAGTTTTCTATGAGGGGAGACACTTGTCCTCCAACAGAAGTGCACTGATAGAGACTCGAGCTTCTTTCCCTGCTCTCTGCAACACTCTTGACCTTTAGGAAGACGTCACTTACCCAGCTGGGCAGCAACAGAGAACAGAGCATGTGCAGCTCCACCCCTTCTCAGCCCCTTCCCTCCCCAAACTGTGCTCTCCACCAGCCTCTTGTGCCAGGTGGTAAAGTGCAAGTGAAAAGCAGAGCTTCAAAACCCCCAAATTCCAGGTAACCACATTGCTCCAGAGTGACGAGGATGTTTTGCTGAACTCCGGTTCCTCTCAAACCACAGAAGAGGAACTGGCTGTCCCTGGGCAGCTTCAACAATGTTTTTTGGTTTTGTTTTTTTTTTTTCCTGAGCTGCCTGCTATTTCCATACTCACATAGGACACTAAGATGTCATTTAGCATTCGCTTGACACAAATGCTTTATCATGTACTAAATCCGTCTCTCAGCTCTTTTCATGAGTCAGTAACCACTTTTTTTTTTTTTTTTTTTTTTTTTTTTTTTGGTACCACGGATTGAACTCAGGGGCACTGGACCACTGGGCCACATCCCCAGCCCTTTTTTTTTTTTTTTTTTTTTTTTTTTTTGTATTTTATTTAGAGACAGGGTCTCACTGAGTTGCTAAGTGCCTCGCCATTGCTGAGGCTGGCTTTGGACTCGCAATCCTCCTGCCTCCCAAGTGCTGGGATTGATTACAGGCCTGCGCCACCATGCCTGGCTTTCCCTGACCACTTTAAACCTATTTGTGGACATGGGTCCTGAGATGGCAAGATAGTGTTCCTGCAGGAGGGGAGTCATTCGGAGAGCAAAGACAAATGAAAATACACAAATTAAAAATTCTTGCAGTGAACTCTCACAACTCTGCCTCTCTGGCGGAGTCTATCTTTCCAGCCCCAGGCTTGGCCAGCTCCTGCAGACCCCAGATGAGGAGCTGTTCACCTTTCTCCATCTTCCCTCAGTGCATTCTGGCTTTTCCCCAATCAGACTCTATTTGGTGCAACAAAGCATGTTATGAATCCCAAAGGGGTTGGGCTCAGGCCTACTGCAGGGTCTATAAAAGCAATGTTTATATCCTGGTGCTTTTCTTTTCCAGCATTACCTGGACAGGTATTCCCTTCAGGCTTTATGTAACTGTCATAGAAGGCAATTACAAGAGAGGCCTCCTTCCACTTGGGATTTATGAACCGGGTTGCTGTTCGCTTCTGATTTGCACCTAAGTGGTAAGGCCTCGGCAGCCAGAGAGGAAGAAGGGAAATGGTGGCTTTCTATAAAACTGGGAGTCTGACTTCATCTCCCTCAACAGATTGGCACTGGAACAGACTGCTGCCTGTCAGGTCCAGCTGAAGCTCCCTCTTCTGTAGATCACCAGCTGTCAGCTGGAGAACTAGTTCCAGGAGGGAGATTCTGTACTCCGGTCTCCAAAAGGCCACATGCTAAAAATATTGATGGCTGCAACTGGCACCCGAGGAGCACTTGGCAGTGAGGAAGGTGTGCTCTGAAGTGGAGCAGCCCCGTCCTTCAGGGAAATATTTCCTAACCAGCCAGTGTGTGAATGAGCTTTGAGCCTTGCCCTCCACTCAGCTGTGAAAATAGGGGCCTCTCAGCACCGGGAGACAGGTATCTCCACTACCCTGCCTCCAAACCCTGGGCTCACTTCTGAGTTTCCTGTCTGGATAAGTGAGAACTTGTTCTGCCATTGTTATGGTTCAAGTTCACAGGTTGGAATTCCTTAGTGTGGCAATACTGGGGGTGTTGGGGTCCTGGGGTGGAGCCCTCATGGCTGGAGTAATGCCTTTCCTTTCTCATGGGACTGGGCTAGTTCTGGTGACAGTGAGTCTCACTGTCTCACTCCATGGGACTGAGCTAGTTACTGCAAGGAAGAGTTGTTAGACAGCAAGGCCAGCCCTCGGCCTCCTCTGCAGGTGCTCACTTCTTCTTCTGTCATGAACTGAAGCAGCATGTGGCCCCATAAGACATGGCTACCCCTCCTAGACCCCCGGCCTCCAGAACTACGCACCAAAATAAACTTGTTCCCTTGTGACTTCTTGCTCAGTCTCCAGTAATCAATGATAGCAACAGAAAATGGACCCAGACACCCACATTCCTGAGCTCAAAGACAAGGAGTCCCCTCCACTGCTCCTCCACGCTCACTACCCACATCGACTGTCTTGCTCCTCTCACCCCCGAGGTGCCTCCTTCCATTCCCACTAAAATCAGACTCTCTTGTGACCTCTTGCCTACACAATTGTAGGAGACTCTTAAATTATCTCCCTGCCTCTGGCCATTCCTCTTGACAACCTGCATATCCTCTCATCAGTAATTTACTTAACTTTGTGTCTTTTAAAAGCACAGTGCTCCCAGAAGAGTGATGCCAGAAACATCACAAAATCTGATCTCAAATTATACTACAGAACTATAGTAACAAAACAGCATGGTATTGGCATCAAAATAGACACGAAGACAATGGATTAGAATAGAAGACAGAGACAAGCCACATACTTACACCCATCTGATACTTGACAAAAGTGCCAAGTGTGTGTGTGTGTGTGTGTGTGTGTGTGTGTGTGTGTTGGAGAAAAGTGTATATATATATGTGTGTTGGAGAAAAGATAGCCTGTTAACAAATGGTGCTAGGAAAACTGGATATTCATATATAGAAAAAGGAGACTAGGTCCCTATCTCTCACCCTGCACAGAAGTCAAATCAAAATGGATCAAAGACTTAGGAATTATACCAGAAACTTTACAGCTGCTAGAAGAAAACATAGAGTCAGCACTCCGTCATATTGGTGCAGGTACCAACTTCCTTCACAAAATCTCTACCATTCAAGAAATAAAACTAAGAATCAGTAAGTGAGATGCCATCAAACTAAAAAACTTCTTCTGCCCAGCAAAGTTTTAAGAGCATGAAGAGAGAGTCTGCAGAATGGGAGAAAATCTTTGCCAGCTGCTCCAGTGGTAGAGAATTAATATCCAGAATATATGAGGAATTCAAAAACTTAACACACACACACACACACACACACACACACACACACAAAGACAAACCCAAATAACACAATCAGTAAATGGGCAAAAGAACTAAACAGACATTTCTCAAAAGAAGAAACACAAATGGCCAACAAATACATGAAAAAAATGTTCAACATCTCTATCAATCAGAAAAATGCAAAAAACTACACTAAGATTTCATTTCATGCCAGTTAGAATGGCAATTATCAATAATTCAAACAATATTGAAATGCATGCTGCTGTCATGGATAACAAATTAGAATAAATAAATAAATTTTAAAAAGAATTCAAATAATAATAAATGCTGACAAGGATGTGGAAGAAAAAGGTATACTCACACATTGTTGGTGAGACTGCAAATTAGTACAGCCAATCTGGAAAGCAGTATGGAGATTCCTCAAAAACCTAGGAGTGGAACCACCATATGGTCCAACTACCCTATTCCTTTGTATTTACCCAAAAGAAATAAAATCAGCATACTATAGCAATACATCCACTTCAATGTTCATAGCACCACCATTCACAATAGCTAAAATATGAAATCAACCCAGATTCCCATCAATAGGTGACTAAATTAAGAAAATGATGAGTTATATATTACATGTTATGGTTTAAATATGAGATATCCCCCCAAAAGCTCATGTGTTGAACACTACTAGAAAGTTTAGAGATGAAATGATTGAGTTATGAGAACCTTAACCTGATCAGTGCAGTAATCCCCTGATAGGGATTAACTAGGTGGTAACTATAGGCAGGTAGGGTCTGGCTGGAGGAGGTGGGTTCCTGGGGGTGGCCTTGGAGTATATACTTCGTTCTTGTTGAGGGGAGCGCCCTCTCTCTCTCTCTCTCTCTCTCTCTCTCTCTCTCTCTCTCTCTCTCTCTCTCTCTCTCTCTCTCTCTCTCTCTCTCTCTCTCTCTCTCTCTCTCTCTCCTTCCTGGTACAATGTCCCCAGCTGCTTTCCTCTGTCACACACTTCCACATGATGATCTGCCTGACCTCAGGCCCCAAGGAATGGAGCTGGCTATCTTTGGACTGAGACTTTTGAAAGAGTGTGCCCCAAAATAAAACTTTTCCTCCTCTAATTGTTCTTATCAGATCTTTTGGTTGCAATGGCAAAAAAAAAAAAAAAAAAAGTGACTAAAATAATATACTCAGCCACAAAGAAGAATGAAATTATGGCATGTGTTGGTAAATGGATGGAATGGAGAAATCATGCTGAGTGAAATAAGCCAGACTCAAAAATTAAGGGTTGAATGTTTCCTCTCATATATGGAAGCTAGAGTAAAATAAGGGAAAGAAGGGTATAGGGATCAAATATATAAAGAAATAGGGAAGATTGGTGGAGTAGAAGAAGATCAAGAGGGAGAAAGGGAGGAAATATGGAATTAATTTAACAAAATCACATTGTGTGCACATATAAATATACCACAAGGAATTTTACCTTTATGGATATGTAGAAAGTACCAAGCAAAAATAAATAAATAAATGAAAGGAAGATCAGTAGAGTAGGGGGGAAAGAATGGGGTAAGGAGGAGAGAGAGAAAGGGGAAATGGGGACTGAAATGGAGTAAATCAAATTTTGTGCATGTATGGTTTTTGCCAAAATGCACCCAACTACTATGTATAACTATAATGCTCTAGTTTTTTTTTTTTTTTTTTTTTTTTAATTGCTCCCATGGCACACAAAACAAGGTGCAACCCCTTGAAGATCAAGGCCTTTTCCAAACTGTTTCACCAGCTACATTTTTGTATTAGTTATCTATCATTACCTAACAAATTACCCAAAAAGGTAGTGGCTTAAATGCAATTGTTGGGACCTTATACTGTCTGCCTAGGGGGTGGAAAAGCTCTGGCTTTCTGGCTGCTTGCCACATTACCACGCCCTGTTACCTGACCTAGACTAAGCAGGGGGTGTGGCTGTGAGAACCAGAACCGCCCTGCTGGTCACTGACTGGCTGTGGCCCACTATAAAGCATTGTGCACCCCTTCAATAAATGAGCTCCTGCATTGACTGACTGGACTCCCCAGCATGACCCTGTGTCTGTCTGACAGGCGGGGGAGGGGACGCTGGCGACTCTTGTCCTCTCGGCCTGTATTCGCCAGGTAGGCTACCCCAGCCCTTCTCTGCCGGTCAGAAAAAGACTCCTCTTGGGCCCAAAAGGGGGGTGGCTAAAGACCTTGGCTCCTTTAATGTAAGTTCGCGACAAGCAATAACAAAACATTTATTATCTCTCCATTTCTTCAGGTAAGAAATCTAGGAAGATGTTAGCCAAGCTTCCTGGCTCACAGTCTCTCATGGGTTTTGGTGGAGATGTTGAGTGAAGCCACAGCCACCTCAGGCTTGGCTGGTGTTAGAAGATCCACCACCAAAATGGCTCACTCACGTGGACAGTACGTGGGTGCTGGCAGTTGGTGGGAGAACTTAGTCTCCAGGTGGGCTCTTCCTTAGCTACAAGAGAACTAGTTTCCCCTAGAGCAGATAATCCAAAAGACAATAAGGGAAGGGGCTACATCTTCTGTGACCAAGTCTTAAAAGTTATAGACCATCACTTCCACCATATTCACTTAGCCACACAGACCAACTGTGATACCATGTTGAAAGAAATACACAAGAGCAGGAATATCAACCAGGAGGCAAGGGTGGTGGGTCCCATCATGGCAGCATCTACCTTGACCCTCACCTTCCCATCCTGTACACCCAAGTAATAGCCATTCAAAATTATTCTTCTCCCAATTTTAGCTGCCAAAATCTTACCATTCTTGCTAGAGCTTACTCTGCCATGAAGGCCTCCCAACTCTCATAAGTTTTCATGAGTTCCTGCTCTTCTGCTGCACTTAGCATTTTTACTTCCATTACCACAGGTATCACACTCTGCCCTGTATTATAATTGGGTACAAATGTATCTGCCTCCAAAGATTGAAAACTTCTGAAGGAGACAACCCAAGACCTACTCACAGTTTCACTCAGTCCTTGGCAAACTACTTGTAGAAGAAGACATTTCATGAAATTTACTAAATTGAATTGAATGTGCAGGGATACTTTATTGGACCAATTAACTCTTAAAAGGGAGTATTTCATGTAGCATTCATACTATGTACCAGTTGTTGAGTATGAGCATATTCATTTGCGGTCATGAAAACTGCAACCTAGTACATAAACAACATGCACAAATCCTCACAATGCCTGGACAAATTACATCATCTTTAAAAATCTCTGTTTTGTCAACTCAGTATGGGAAAATATCCCGATAGTATTTTTTATAATATTTTACCTAGAAGATTTTTTTTTAAATATTTATTTATTTGCCTTAGTTGTACATAATGCCTTTATCTTTACGTGGTGCTGAGGATGGAACCCGGGCCACGTACGTGCTAGGAGAGCGCTCTACCGCTGAGCCACAATCCCAGCCCTACCTAGAAGATTTTATGACCCAATCTTTCCTCTTTCTTCTCAACTTTTTCAAGATGGTTCTTATTATGGTTTGGATCTGGAATGTCCCCAAAGGCTCATATGTGGACCACTTGGTCCCCAATGCAGTAATGTTCAGAGATGGGGTTTTACAGAAGCAATTGGATCTTGAAAGCTCTGAGCTCATCAATGCATTAATCCACTGACGGGTTCATAACTGAACAGACTAATGAGAGGTGATAAAAAACTATAGGAGGTGGGGTGAACTGGAGGAAGTAGGTCACTTAGGGTGTGCCTGAAAGGGTTTATTGTGTCCCTACCCTCCTCTCTGCCTCCACGTGTGTGTTCACTGGCCTCCATCTGGACACCACCACATACTTTCCGCCATGATGTTCTGCCTCACCACAGCCCCCAATCAACAGAGCCAAGCAACCATGGACTAAAACCTCTGGAACTGTGAGTCAAAATAGATCTTTCCTCCTCTAAATTGATTTTCTCATGTATTTTGTCACAGTGACGAAAAACTGACTACCACAGCTCCCATTCTTTTATCCATTTATTCACCTCATCCATTCATACACTCAGCATTTACTGAGCAAGTCATTGAGGGGATTCATAGATAAACAAGATATTTTCAGTCTAGTGGAGGAGATAAACAGGTACTCAAATGACTAAAATTAAACAACTAGCACTTGAAAGGGAACTAGGGATAACAACAACAGATTCCAACAATAATTCAGAGAAGCTCCTCTTGGTCCAGCAGAATGAGAGGCAGCACATTTTCTTCAGTTGTAGCAGTCCCTGAAAGCAACTGTGAATACCACAAACCATATCAGAAAGAAAAATAAAATAATAAACAAACAAAAATGCTGCGTCCCTCTTTTCCAGCAAGATCGGGGCACCATTTCCTGATCCCCAGAATTAAACATTCTTACCAACATCTCCCACTTCCCATGAAAGGAACTGAAAATCAAGAAAAAATATAGAAGAAGCAGGGCATTGAAGTTTGCTGGGTGAGAAGTCTTGGTGGTGTGAGCTCATCATACAAAAGTGAATCAGCCCTCATCTGCAATTGCCCCTGTGCTGTCCTTCCCCACTCCGGACCAGTGGCCATCCTGAAGCACAGACATACTGGTGGTTGAATCCTAGTGACCCCATTGTATCTGGAGCCTGATTGATCTTCTAAGAAGAAGTGAGGGAAATGAGGACATGCACAGATACCAATTCCCAGGAAATCGGTACTATTCCTATAGTGACCATATTCTTTCAACCATGAATCGGAACACACAGACAGTCCCATTGTTTGGCACCTAGGTTCAATAATGGGATGGAATATTTTACTTCTTGGCTGTCTTGGAACACTGGGACATCTGACTGCTAAAACAATCTTCATAAATGCTCATTTATTTTTAATGCATGTGTTTTCATGCATGTGAAATATATCCCACACATTAAAAGGATTTATAAGATCTATGCCAAGTTTAAGGCTTAATAAAAAGAACACCCATGTACCCACCACTTGCTCAAGAAATACATGACAGTTTATTATTGATAGGAACACTTAATATATTCTAAGCACTTGTCCTGTGCCCAGCACTATTTCAGGTGTTTCACATAGATTATCTGATGGATCTTCACAACAACCTTATGAGTTCTGAGCATTATTATCATTTTTATAAATGAAAAAGCAAGCCTCAGTTGATTAAAGAGCTTGCCCAAGGACCTAGAGGTCAGAAGTGGTTGAACTGGGAAGGACCTAGAGGTCAGAAGTGGATGAACTGGAATGGAAACCAAGAGGATTGGACTCCAGATCCCACTTTAATCACTACCCTGTACAGAAGCCCTTCCTTCATTGTACGGATATGGGGACGCATTGATCATATGATGCATTTTGTAATTCAAACCCAGTTTCTCCTCTGACACAGTTTCATGGAGGATGAGTTTGCAAGTGAGACCAGGGATGCAGCACCAGGGTGGAGTGAGACAGGAAGGCTAGGTGAGAGGGGCCAAGGAGGGACTGGGGATGCAGACAAAGGAAATATTTATTTCAGTCTCTGTCTGTGGCCAACAGAGGAGAGAGACTTGGAGAAGAGCAGACACATCAGTGACACATTCTTCCTTTCCTTTCATGGTAGTGCCACTGTCACCCCATCCTGGACTTACCTCAGGCAATTGTTAGCAACTATATCTTATCTCCCATTGAAAGGTAAGATCAATGTTGAATAATTTGAAAGGCCATAAAAGTCATTCAGAAGCTTTAGATTCCCTCAAACTTCCATCTCCTTAGTTTCTCACACCCTCTTCCCTTTGCAAATGATAAGAATATCCAGCTTTCTTTCACTGTGTTAGCCAGCTTCGCATCACTGTGACAAAACACCTGAGGAATATAACAAAACAAAAAAAAAAAAAAAAAAAGAAGAAGAAGAAGGAAAGACATATTTTAGCTAATGGCTTCAGAGGTTTCAGTCCTCAGCTGTCTGGCTCCAAGGCAAGACACTGTGGGGGAAGGGCACAGCAGAGAAAAGGTGCTCAGGTCATGGCAGCTAGGAAGCAGAGAGAGATAGACAGGATGGGGCTAGGGAGGAAACACGCTTTTCCAAGACATGCCACCAGTGAACTACTTCCTCCAACTAAACCCGCACCTCCTACAGTTTCCACCACCTCCTGCTAATGGTCATCAAATTATTAATCCATCCATGGGTTAATCTCCTGATGAGGTCAGAGCCCTCGTAATGCTATCACTTCCCCAAAGCCCCACCTCTGAACACTGCTGCACTGGGGACCAAGCCTTCCACCCGTGAGCCTTTGCGGGACACTTCATATCCAAACCGGAACACTCAAGGGGAAACCAAGAATAATTCACCTGCTCTTAGCTTCTGAATAAACCTTCCAAATGTCACCAGCTCAGTAGCTTGCTTTTAATTGACTATAAGCAACACCTCTGATGTGTGGGGTCATGAGGGTAACAGCTGATGGAGTTTGGTCCGACCACCTTTCCCCCATGTTTCAGCCCACAATCATCCCTTAAACCCTACCCTCGGGCTGGCAGATTTGAAACGTGGTCTCCCACCTCCATGGGTGGCCACCTCATGAATAAACTTGTGATAAGCAGAGACGACTCCATTCTAGATTACCCGCCATTTTCAGGTCGGAACCAACCCGGAACAAAGAACCGGGTTACACAATACCTGCAATAGAATCCTAGGGTGGGGCGAGACTACCCACCCTTAAACCATCTCCACCTGAGGGCTATTAACCCTGTGCTTTATAACCCCTGCCCTTGCCACAAAGCGAGGGGGGGGGGGCCATCTTCTACCACCCTGCCTCATGCAGGTCGGAGTTGGTGGCCCCAGCCGGAATAAAGCTTCTTTGGCTGTTACACGAGTGGCTTGTGAGACTTTTTTTTTCCTGCGAATTGGGTACAAGAAACTCACTCTCTTTCGCAAACCTCATCCCTCCTGTGATAGGTGTATCGCACAGCAGGCCGAACAGGTCAGGTTCCGTAAACACACACACATGGACAAGAGAACTTCCATATTCACACTGGTGGAGGAAAACAGAAGATTAATTTCTTAAGCTGTTTATCTTTTTGGGGGGTGTTTTGTCACAACGACACCAAGCTGACAACAACACTTCTATATATTGGCTCATAGAATAAGGTACTACAATGCAGTACTCCCTCCATGCCCACCAAAGCACACCAAAGCTGGATTTAAACTCAGCATTCAATTTAAAGTTTCTCTGTATTTTCTTTTGAATATACTCCCTTTCCATAATTGATAATAAATATTTATTTTAGAGGATTTAATCTTCTTGATGCCTCTCTACAAAAATCACCTTAAGGAGAAAAGCCAATACATCAGTTCCTGGAACCACCAATGTCATCCCAGGAATAAGTGTCAGGGCCACTCTCCAGGGTGGCAATGGGTTGTGAAAGCAAAGGTACTGATTTTGGACTTCTTTCCTCCCCATCACTAGGGTGACCAAATGTTATGGTTTGGATGTGAAGTGTCCACCAGAAGCTCACACGTGAGACCATGCAAGAAGATTCAGAGGAGAAAAATGATCGGGTTGTGGGAGTCTTAACCCAATCAGTGAATTAACCCCCTGAGGGAGTAACTGAGTGGGAACTGAAGAGTGTGGCTGCAGGAGGTGGGACGTTGGGGGCGTGGCTTTGGGGTCCATATTTGTATCTGGCAAGTGGAGTCTCTCTCTGCTTTCTGATCACCGTAGGAGCTGGTTCCCTCTGCCACACTCTTTTGCCATGACGTCCTGCCTCACCTGGAGCCCCGAGGAACGGAGCCTGCTGTCTATAGATTGAGACTTCTGAACCCATGAGCCCCTAAATGAACCTCTCCTCCTGTACAGTTGTCCTGGTCCAGTCCTTTCATCATAGCGACGAAAAAGCTGACTGAAACACCAAGATGGGGAACAGTGAAAGGCACTTGCTACTGAGTCCCCTCGATGACCTGACCCATCGAGCCTTCATGCCTCTTACGATTTGGATCCTAAATCATTCCCCAAGGCTCGTGTGTTGAAGGCTTGTTAGATGGCACCACTGAAGGTGAGGGGACCCTTAGGACGGAGCGCCTGGCTAGAGGAAGTTGGATCACTGGGGATGTGCCTTTGAAGGACATCCCAGCCCTGCGCCCCTCTCCTGCCCGGCTCCGTGAGGCGAGCAGCTCGGCCCCAGGTGATGTTCTGCTTGGCAGCAGGTCCCCGAGCAATGGAGCCTCCAGCCATGGAGCGGAACCTCTGCACTAAGAGCCCAAACGAACTTTCTTCCTCTCAAGTGGTTTATCTTTTCTTGGGTGTTTTGTCACAAGGACTCCAAGCGGACAACACAGTGCCAATGACTGGAGGGAGGATGTGAATGTCCTCGCGACTGTGGACTAGCTGGAAGCCATTGCTGGGAGCAAAGACGTCGTGGTTATTGCCAGGAGGCAGGAGCCAGACCGCGGCACAGAGGCAAGATGCTTTCTCTAGATGCACAGAAGCCACAGCTACCCACAGAGGGGCAGAGCCCAGTGGAAAAGGGGAGCTTTCACCTGAAACGGGATTTGGGAAAACAGGAATCACTGGCTAGAACAGGCAGAGACGAAGGGACCCCCCACCCCCCACCCTCCCCCGTGCTATGTGGTTTGAGTGTATTCTCTAGAAGTTCATGAGCTGGAGGCTTGGTCCTCCCTGTGGTGATATTGAGCGGCAGTGGCTCTTTAAGAGGTGGGCCTAATGGGAAGAGATGAGGTCATGGGTCTGCACCCTGGCCAAGGGATTAATGGAGTTCTCATGAGACTGCATTAGGTCCCACAGGACTGCATTGTTATAAAGCAAGTTTGGTCGTCTCTGCTCACCCTCTTGTTTCCTATCTCATCATGAGCTCTCTCCCTTGTACACATGTTCCTGACATTGTCATCACAAAGAGGGCTCACCATTGTCTAGCAGATGCCAATACCATGCTCTTGGACCTTTAGAACTGTGAGCTGAACAATCCCTTTTTTTTCTTCTTTTTCTTTTTTTCTTTATAAAGTGTCTACCTTCTGACATCATATTTCAGCAACAAAAAGCAGACTAATACACCCTGCTGATGTCCAGAGGCCTGCAGAGAAGTGTGCATGCCCTGGTGCCTGGCCACCTGAGCCCTCTTTAGAAAAACTTGCTGATGGGGTGAGGAGACCAGCAAACTAGTCTGCGGAGGTGGCCACGTCTTTCTGTGGGCCCTGAGAAGAAAAGGCTCTGGACTTCTTTCACTTTCAATCAAACATCCCGAGATACAGTTTGAGAAATGAGGAGTCAGTGGTGCCCTATAGAAAATCAATGAAAATGTTTGCCCAGTTTTTTAGGCTCGACCAGAGGAGACAGCAAAAGACGGCAGTTCATGCCACAGGCACATCCAGCCCAGGGATTGCAGCAACATTTTTTTTCTAATCAGCTGGCCTAGGGCCCTGTCACAGGAGGCAAGAGCCAAATAACAGTTCCTTCCTACCAAAGAAACTCCTGGGAACCCAGCCCCTGCTGTGCTTGCCAAACATCAGCAAATTAAAAAGACATGAAGGCAGAAACATGGGGTAGAAAAGGATGCAATGATTAAGAAAAAAAAAAAAAAAAATCTCCTTACCACACGTGTGCAGAAACATGCATAAGGGCTATTTTGCATCAAATTGCAAATTTCATCCTGAGTCAAATGTGACATCAGAGTCAGACCACTGGTGTGGATTTTTATATTTTTTAAATAATAGTTTAAATTAACATTTTAATTTTAATCTTAGTAGGCCAGGGTTATGGCCTCTTTTTGGCAAATGTCAGAAATGAGAGTATCCGTGGGAAGAAAACAAAAGAACTTTTTCAGTGACCCTGCTCCAGAACAGTGGACAAAAAAAATCAAAGCAGAGATGCATTTGAGGCTAAGCTTTGCCAAGTCCACCGCAGTCAGTCATGGTGGGCGCCCCAACTCTTCCTTCCCTTTCTCTGGGCTTGCCCTCACTCTCACTCTCTGCTTTTTCTCCCAGTTCCTTTCCTCCCACTCTTTGGAGAGTTCCACTCCTTGAGCTATCTTTGTCTTTCTTGCTACACCCATTCTTAGAATAACCTTCCCTTTCTGGCACCAAATTCCTCTTCTTTCCACCCTTTGAAGCCCTTGGAGAGCTGGCAGCGAATGTGTAACATTCCTGCATCCACACTCCACAGCATTGGACAGGCTTGTGCATTTAAGTGTTCAGTGTGCAGCTATAAGGAAGACTCCTGGCCTCAAATGACTTCTAGTCTAGGAGAAAGAGGCTAAGGCCTACTATAAAGGCACAGAGTTTAAAATGTGGGGAAGCAGGCAGAGCGAGGAGCCAATGTTGCAAACAAGGAAGGCTTCCTGGAGAAAGTGGAAATGGAGCTGAGTCTCTGAACACTCTTAAGAGAATGCTTAATAGAAAGTTTGGAAAGCACGTAGCCTATCTTCAAAGAGGGCTGTCTCCATGGTGCTGAGAGCAAAGAGAAAGGGGTGGTGGAGAATTTCAACACCTACCTGCCCAGCTGCTGGAACCCTCAGCACTGCACCCAACCATGTTGTTCCTCTGTCCCAGGTCCTATCACCAACTTGCATTCTCCACGATATTTGCCTAAAACTACAGCTGCCACCCCAGGCACCCCCACCAATAACTCTGAGGGAGATGATCAAACAGCAGAGAAGATCTTAAAGACCTCAGTTCCCTGCCTGGAATTAAATAAAATACAAACCACCCACTCCCTTCTGTTCTACGCTTGCCCCAGCATAAGATTTGCTTAGAGGAACCATTTCCTCTCTGAACCTCAGTTTCCTCATCTGTAAAATGGGACCCTTGGTCCTGCCATCTCCGTCAAGATAGCTATTTTCTGTTTCTTTCTTTTTCCGCTTCAGTATTCCTTCCTTTCCAATAACATGGGATTATTTCCCAATTCCTGGAAACCACTTCCCCCAAGTGCTCATTAGTGTCCCCTATGAACTTGGCCTTGCCCACTCTTCTCTTCTCTTCCCTTCCCTTCCCCTACTCCTTCCTTTTTCCACATTCCCACCCTTTCACACATTCTTTTTCAAAACTTTGCCTTTTTTTTCTCCTCTTCCCTGGGCTTTACAGGTTGAAGCAGCCAGCCTCATCCAGGCCTCTGGGACGCTAGGGCGGATTTCTGAGGTTTCCCTCCTTCCTCTCAGTGGCTTTCAGTGAGCCCTCACCCCCGCAGAGACAGGAAGTGGGGCTCTTGCTGACGGCTCAGCACCGAGCTGAGAGCCCTCAGATTTATCAGCGGCTGCAAGAAGGAACCATTAACCCTAGCCTGACTCGCAAAAGGAAATGCCAAATTGCTGAAAAAGACCGGCAGAGCTATGTTTCTGAAATAGCCTTTAAAAAAGAGAGAGAAAAAGAAAAAAAGAAATCACTGTTTAAGACTCCAAGGAGGAGTTAACCACACTTGTTGCAGAAGAAAGCAAGTGTCCCTCCAGGCAGCATCAGAGAACAGGGTCTGACTCGTGCGCCACCAGTGGTTGATGAACCAGAGAATGAATGGTTGCAAAGGATATTCCTCCTTTTAGAACCACTGCCAGAGAAATGGGCTTTTTAAAGACACTCCATATGGAGAGAGAGGAAAACAATGCTATGCATGTGGAATACGTTTCCTTCTGGGTCTTGGTGACGAAAACTTCTCCCCTTTCCTCATCTTCCCAAAGTGGCTCCTAGAAAGACCCTGACTGAACCCCAGGCCACGCACAGCCCTGACCTGCCATTTATCCGCCTTGGCTCTCCACTCCTCCTCTCTCAGCTTCAGTTTCTTCCATCTCCCTGAGAAGCTGCTGCCAGTCAGAACTCCCACTCCCCTCCCCAGCCCCAAAGACAAGTCTGCTCTGCAAAGGGTGCATTTTTTCAATGAATGTGATAAATTGATCCATTCTTATGCTCTATGTTATTCTTGATCTCTCCCTGCGTGAACCGCCTTCAGCACTTGAGTTCTGTAGCACTCAATCAGTGCCTAATAAATGCTGGCTTTTGTTGCTTTAATCCTTTTAAGGTACCTGTCTAATCAATGTGCCCACCAATCAGCACGTTGCTCAAGAACGTGGGCTGTAGCTACAGACCTGGTAACTATTCACCTATTTCCACGCTTTATTCAGAGTCAGTCATTCCTAGTTCTTTGGGTTTTGTTTTGTTTTTTCGGTTGATTACACAAGTAAAACATGCTCACCCTAGGATTGCATGTTTATTGGCAAAGTAAATCAGCAGAGAGAAAAATGCATCACCTCCAAAGCAATTAAAGAAATGCAATTTTTTCAAATGGAAGATATACTTACATGGGTATTAAATTAAGACAAATCAATTAAAATGATAAAATGCTATGTGGAAATGATTATAGGGAAAATGCTTATTCAGCAAGGTCGGGGGAAGGATGCTTGTTGCCGCCTGTAGCTGCTGCCGCCTGCAGCAACAATACCGCGGGAAAGAATTCGGAGGCAGATTGGGAATGAGTAGGTTCTTTATTCTGCTTTCTCTTCTGACTTCTCTCTCCAACTCCAACAACAACCCCCACACAACTCCAACCCTACCTGGTTAAATACCCTTCACCTTAACAAGTATACACGTGTCACAAGCTCAACTTACAGGTGCGTCACACAGTGTTCACGGGCACAGAAAGATTCTTAGTTGATTACAATAAAGTCAGGAGAAAACAATTAAACATCTCCTCTTTGGCTCTCAGCCAGCCGCCATCTTAGCTACCTCCTCATTAAGGCTCTTACAGGTGCTGTCAACGGGTTCAAGACTTTTGGAGCACCAACTGGTGACACAGGACAGGAAGATGTCTGGGATGAGGATGTTGGACTTGGCACCCAGGCATCCTGGCCACTGCTCCTCCATTCCTTGTCCCCACCACTGTCACCCTAGCCCTCCTGCAGCTTGGCTGTCCCTTTCCTAGGGATTTAGTTCTGCTTGTGTCAGAGCTAGTGCATTGCCCCTTCTCATTCTGCTCTGAAGGGCGATTTCTCTCTCAGCCAGACTCACGGGACTTGTTCTCCAAGTGTCCTCTTTGGTATCAGGTCTGAGTTTTGCTCTTGTTCAGGCTCATGTTCCTCCCGCCAGGGACTTAACCCAGGCCTGCAGGGTGGAACCGCCAGGAGACATCACCATACCCCAGCACCCAATGCCAAGCCACAGCACCATCCTTTTCTCGCCAATAGCAGAGATTCCAAGATGGCCCTTGGAGGACCCCGCATGCAGGCCAGGGCCAGGAGCCCATGTGTGGACTAGAGCTCCCTGTGCTGTGAGGAGCCAAAGAAGGCAGTCCCTGGGACTCCGAGGGTGGGGGTGTGGGAGGCAGGAAGACTCAAGCTCAATAGTTTGAATTATAACTAACTTTTATGGTTTTTTCCTTTCTGGTAATGAAATGATACAGGTTTATTATAGTGAAATCAAAAGTGGAAAGAACAATAAACAAACATCTGTAATTATGCATTGATTGCCTCTGTTATCACACTGATATGGAGTTGCATGTGAGGTGTGTGTGTGTGTGTGTGTGTGTGTGTGTGTGTGATATAACACCAGACAGTGAACATCACTGGACTCACAAGGGTAAAGCTGAAAATGAGTTTGTTCTCCCTTCATGTGTTCAACGTCACTCTACCAGGTCTCTTTTCCCCATCCTTGAAGCAAAATATGGATCTCTCCCATAGTCTTTTGATCGCTTTTAAATAGTAACATCTCATTTTTAGAAATTAAAAACTTGAGTCTGATCCAAATCCAAATGTCTACCTCTTGTTCAGTTCTCAGCTTTTCCCACTCCCTTAGGTCCAGCTTGGCCAAGGAGGGGACCTGCAGGAGGAAGAGGTCTGCCCCTTGCCCCGTTGCTCTCCCCCTTCCCCAGTCTGCTGAGCGGTGTGGGTGGGGCACGGGGGGCAATGGGAAGAGGGCCTGGTGTTTGCTCCCTGCCTCACATGCTGTTGCTGTGTGTCTGTTCTTGGCACCAGATGCCCACTGTCAGCTTAGGCCATGCCCTCCACAGGCTCCAGGATTCCTCTGCTGGATTCCTCCCAAGAAGAGCATGGCCTCCCAGCAAAGCTGGGCAGACACTGGAGGCTGTTGGCCACCTGTGATCTTGGTGCTGAATGGCAAGTGTTTGCCTGAAGGGACACCCCTCCCCCATCCCAGTGGCCACCTCCAAGATCACCGCAGTCACTTCTGTCCAAGGCTCCAAAACTGGAGTTTCCTTGAATTATCCACTTCTCCCTCCACGAAAGGGAGTGATGTGCTTCCCCTCCCGCTTGCTCAAGCCAAGTGAAAGAGACCCTGATGGAGAGACCCTGGTGGAGAAGGGGAGGGCCACTCTCATTGGGCCAGATGTGCCTGTGTTCCAGGGCTGGGGCCTTCAGGGAAACTGAGGCAGCATGAAGGCCCCCTTTCAAATCCCAATTCTTGCAATCAAGTCAGAAAGATTTCAGACGGGTCACTCAGAGTAATGGGCATGAGTTTATTACAAGAGACAGGAAAGGGGAAAGAGGATACTCTCAAGGGAGAGAGTGGGTCCTCTCAGAGAGGAGAGGGACAGTAAGCCTCTCCTGCACTTCGGTTTTATTGGGGGTCCTAGGGAAGTTTCCAGAGAGTCCCACCCAGGTCCACCTCTTGGCTTTTCACTGACAGCAGGGTGACACCAGACTTTCAAGTCCCTGTTGCTATGACCGCTTTAGGTTTCTTTGGCTCATTCTGACTGGTTCTAATTGGAACCTGTTCTTACAGATTTTATGGTTAGGGGAGATTACCTTTATCTGCCAGAGTTCTGGCATCTGGTCTTTGAAAGGGTCACAAGAGTCTCCCCCTTCAGAGTAACTTGGGTTCCTCTTATCCGAATTACCTTGGGTCTGCATTTCTCCTCAGATAACAGGTTGTTTGCTGAGGAATGTAACATATCCTGTTTACTTAAGCCAGGCAGGGCTGCAGGTAATGTGCTTTTGAAAAGATAAAGCACGTGGGGGTCAGCACAGTGGGCCCATTTTATAGAAAGATTCCCTTAATCTCAAGTTCCCACCACTCACATCTGTCTGTCCCCAGTCACCTGGGGCTGCTGGAAAGCAGCAGAGAGCTTGAGGAGCTCAGAGACTAGTACCAGGGGCAAGGAATGAGGGCTACCATGGGAGCAGCCGGGCCAGGTCAGGTAAAGATGTGTGGGGCTTCCAGGGCCCAAATGCAGCCCATGCAAGATAGCTGTTGGAAGCCCCAGATGATTCCTAACCAGAAGACTGTCTTCAGGGCGGGGACAGCCGGAGCAAAATGAGGCCGGAGCAGTGCTCCTGCTGTCACAGACACCCAACCGAGTAAGCAAAGGTCATCTGCAGAAGGTGTCACCCGCTGGAGGAGATAGAGCTGCACGGACTCCCCAGGAAAGGGATCAGGATGGATCCCCTAGCAGCGTCCAGAGCGCAGCCAGTCCTGCCCCTGAGGATCTCCTCTGTGGCAATCGTGGGTCCAGGGCTCCCCACTCAGTGGACTGGTACTTGGTCAGATCTCCACTGAGTCGGAGGCTCTCCCTGTTTAATTCCACTTCCTCCTCATCTGTCATGGCCAGGCCCCTCAATAAATCTCTTGCATTCAGAATTTCTCAGGAGCTGCTCCTCAGAGTGTCCAAACTGAGTTTCCTTGCGGTATGCAGGTTTAAATTCTGTAGGCTTAGTGAATATCTCTCTTTAGAACATTCAAGCACTTTTAGCCCCTTTTCCTTTGAAGCACCAACACTTAATATCCTGTCACCCATATGTGGACCCTTTTGCATGTTGCATAAGTTAACGCCACCAGATAACACAATGGGAACCTAACCCGACATTTTGGTGGCATATGGCAACAAAGGTTTATTTCTAATTCACCTAGCTTGTTACTGGACTCCTTTAGGTGTTGTCTCACAGCAGGATCTGGGCTGGAGGAACTGCTCTACTCTGGACAAGCCTTTCTAACGCCAAAGGAGAGAAAGCAAAAAAGCTTGTGGAAACATGCTGTGGTTCTCAAGGTTTTTCCACTCACATTGTATTGGCAAAAGTCACATGGTCAAACTTGACAGTGAGGCAGGGAAGTATAGTTCTCTCACAGCCACAAAGCAAACGCCAAGAATATCTCCTCTTCCTATTAGGGAGCAAATATTTGTAAATAGACAAGAATGCCAGAAATAAATTATCTGAGAGAGTCCAGAACTTTCCTTCATTCTGTCAAAATGGCTGCTGCAGCTCCAGACACCATAGCCCTTTCAACAGTTAAGAATTAAGCTGAAAAGAAGAAGGAAAAGCTGGGCCTGGTGGTGCACACCTGTAATCCCAGCACTTGGGAGGCTGAGGCAGGAGGATCGCGAGTTCAAAGCCAGCCTCAGCAATGGCGAGGCATTTAGCAACTCAGTGAGACCCTGTCTCTAATAAAATACAAAAAAGGGCTGGGGATGTGGCCCAGTGGTCAAGTGCCCCTGAGTTCAATCCCTGGTACCAAAAAACAAGAAGAAAAAAGCAAAAAGAAAAAAACTGCTAACCAAATCTGTCCCTTTTAAGAATTTTCTTGGGCCAGTTTCTCCCAGTGACTTCCATTTACAAGTCAGTAGTCACCCCTCTCTGCAAGAAACGCCATGGTATATTATTTACCTGCCAACAAATAAAAGGTTCTGTTACTAAGGAAGCAGGGTAAAATGAATATTGGGTGGTCAACTAGAAGTTACTGCCACTCCAACAAAAGAGAGATATCTACAGATTTTTTGAAAATGCAGATGAAGTTGACTGTGGAGTCCAAAGAGAAAGCACATCCTAGAATTCTCTATGGTTGTTGCAGAGAAAGCAAAAACCTATCCACCTAAGAGAACGCTGGGCTCAGGGTCAGCAGCGGGATGAGAGGCAGGAATTCGGCTCCCCTTTAGGCAAAACAAAGCAAAACACAAAGACAACTTACAAAATATCCAGGGAGAGCTAAGACTCTGGTTTACAAGTTGGCTTGCCAAAATTCAATCTTCACTATCCCTTTCCATGGGGACCCCTGAAGCCCATCAGCCCTATTCTTGCCCACTTTATCCAGAGCCCAGAGTCCAAAGTCCTACTTCATAGAGACAACATCCCTGAGACAAACTACAGTGAGGAACTTCATCATCAGTCTTAGACTATTGGGGTGGACAGGCGAATGAGGGGCTCTCCTGCAGGGCCAGGCCCAGTGGAGAGAGTGATGTCACACTGAGAGCCAACTGTTAAGTGATAGTCCCCCAGGGTGACCCATGAGACCCTCCAGGTCTCCTGTACCCAAGCAACAAGAAGTCGCTATAAAAAAAAAAAAAAAAAAAAACTGAATCACAAAAGAGTGCTTAATGTATTTTAAAATTCAGGCTACTGGGGCTGGGGTTGTGGCTCAGCGGCAGTGCGCGGCCGGGTTTGATACTCAGCACCACGTAAACTTAAATGCATTGTATTGTGTACAACTAAAGTAAATAACTAAATATTAAAAAAAAAAATTCAGGCTACTGCCAATTAAAACAGGAAGTACTAGGAAGAAGCCAGTGGACTGGGGGTATGGAAACTGAATCTTCACACTGAGGAGTGGAAAGATAATGTCTAAGATTGCTAAAAAATAGAGGGAACAAAATAGAGTTAAGAAGGACGGACAAGAAAAGCTAGATAAAGAAAAATTAAAATAAAAAGCTTATCTCTTAAGTTGTGGATTCAGAGAGGGGAAGCTGGGAGGCCATTCCTTTCCATTGTAACTTGCTTGGTGCTCTTTGCTGCATTACCATCAGTGTGTTCTACCTTAATAGCAAACAGAAGGGAAAAATCAAATAGGATGATGTAGTCTCCAGTAATGTCAGGAAATTCGGTTTCACTGTAGACATCAGTGCCTGCTCATTAAGACTCAACGGAATTGGTCTGTTACTAAGCAACAGAAGCTACCTGATCATAAACTGTACACAAGATGCTAAAAGACAGGACCACAATAAGAGCAAATGCTTACTGATGCTTACGAGATGGCGGCTACTCGTGCTGTGGAGAGATTTATTTGCCCATTTCTTTTCATTTTCATAAAAAATCCTAAAACCTGAGTGTTTGCATTATCATCCCCATTTTATAGATGCAGAAACTGAGACAGAGAAGTAAAGAAGCATACCAAAATGCACAGGGCTAGTAAGAGGTTAAGGTACTTTTATAAGCAGACTGATTCTATTCCGTCTATAGAGTTTGAATAGAGTCAGTCTGCTTATAAAAGTACCTTAACCTCTGTGTGATGTTGTCTCTAAGCTGGTGCCCCTAATATTATCTTGGAAAATACTGGGCTAGGGTTGGGAGTGTAGTGTGTGCATGCACACACACACATACACACACACACAAACACACACACACTCACACTCACACACACAGCTATTTGTGGTGGTAAGTTCTTCATTCTGAAATTATATTTAAATTCAAACAATTGCCATTAACTTTGTCTTACCTCATTACTTTGCCCAAGAAATACTAGCTCCTGCCCTGTCCTCTGTATATACCATCTATGACATGAGCATTCAGGGAACCCCAAGGATTTATGCAACTTGATTCTTCCTACAGAGCTTCATACCACACCATGAGAAGCAATGTATTCATGAGGAATTAGAGTACCGGGCTGGGAGGCCTGACTCTAAGTGATCCCTAAGTGACACCACTGTCTTCATATATTTTCTGTTGCTATAACAATACTTGAGACTGAGTGAAAGAAAGAGGTCTCTTTTGGAGGCTGGGAAATCCAGCATGGGGCAGCCACATCAAGTAAGGGCCTCCATGGAGCCAAGCTTCAGCTCATGGCAGAAAGCAGAAGGGAAAGGGAGCATGTGCAGAAGAGAAAAGGAGGGCTGGCCTTGCTCGACAACGACCCACCCTCGTGGCATCTAATTCATTTCCAGGGAGTGAGGACTCTCCCCTGTTAGGTGGTATTAATCCATTCAAGAGAACAGATCCTCATGACCAAACGCCTCTTAAAGGCCCCACCACCTCTCAGCACTGTTAGATTGTCTACCTGACCTCGGGGCATGGATGACATGGTGGGAGAGTAGGTACGGAAGCAAGAGAGGGATTACATCTGGAACCAGGAGCACAGAGAGCCAAGGTAGGAGAGCCGTTTGGACTCTGAACCTCCAAAACAGTGAACTTGTTAGACCTCTTCTTCATAAGTACGCGTGTGTCAGATATTTCTTTATCATTTCCCGTTACCAGAAAGCAATGCTCAGTATAAATCATGGCTCCTTGTGGACTCTTGCAAACAGTTAAAGCTTTCGAGGTCAAATCCTAAGATACTTTGATCTCCTAGGAGCAAATGCAGACTCTGCCTCAGTTGTTCCCAACCTGGACTGGGGCTGTCCCTCTGCTGCGAAAGCTTTGGTCCCAGACCCTTGACTATGTTTAAAAGTGCTGAGCAGACCCCAAGACCTTCTATTTATAAAGGACACCTGTCAATAATTACAACGTTCACAATTAAAACTGAGGACTTTAAAAAATTATGTATGTTTCATTTTAAAATTACAATGACAAGCTTATTACTACAAATATAAATAACTTTTTTTTAGATATTTATTTATTTACTTTAGTTGTACACAATGCAATGCATTTATGTTTACATGGTGTTAAGGATCGAACCTGGGCCGTGAATGTGCGAGGCGAGCGCTCTGCCGCTGAGCCACAACCCCCGCCTAAATAACATATTTCTATGAAAAAAAAAAAAAAAACCTATATTTTCCAAAACAAGAAATAGTGAAGAGAATAGCATTGTTTCATACTTTTTGCACATTTCTTTAATGCTGGTTTAAGGAAGAAAGATTTACCTGTTTGCTTCTGCAATCAATTTCATTATCACACAATTTATATTTACATATCATATGTATGTAATATGTATGATATTAGGTTTTTGTTAGTTTGTGAGGTGTGTGTGGTGCTAGAACCTGTGCCTTGTGCATACTAAGTACTCTGCCACTGAGCTACATCCCCAGCTCAATTATGGCTTAAATTTAAACTTGAACATTCTTGGAGCCCAATTCCCAGTGTCCCTGAACCATGTTGTGAGAACAGTTATTCTACAGAGCGTTTGGAAGCAGGTGGAGGTTGGCTCAGTGAGTTGAGGGTGGGAATGGCCAGCTTTGCTGATGCCCTGTACAGCCACAGGTGGTTCCATAGAGGGGAAACATCACAGGGCCCAAAACAACAGTGTGCGGGGTAGGGAGACTCCGTTACCACAGGGGATGATCTGGATTCTTGCATTTCTGGCCACAGTACAACTTTACAAACATTTTTAAATTTGTTAAATGGAAATGGTAGAACCAAGCTGTTGACCATGATAGCTTACCTAATAATGAATCTAAATCTGAGAGTGTTTTCATTGTGCAGCCTTCTAATTACCATGATGTTGCCAAAATTATTGCATGTCCCAGACAATATATATACCAAAACAGTTTGGCCATTGTTAGCCATACGATTTTCTTCATTTGCTAGGTTAAAGTTCTGCTGAACCAATGAGTAGATTAGATTCTGTGCAGCCGGGCGTGGTGGCACACGCCTGTGATCCCAGCACTTGGGAGGCTGAGGCAGGAGGATCAAAGCCAGCCTCAGCAATAGCGAGGCACTTAGCAACTCAGTGAGACCCTGTCTCTAATAAAATACAAAAAAGGTCTGGGGATGTGGCCCAGTGGTTGAGTGCCCCTGAGTTCAATCCCCGGTACCACAAGAAAAAAAAAAAAAAAAAAAGATTAGATTCTGTGCAAGAGAGAAAGCCCCGTGGAACCTACCCCAGGAAACAGTGTGGAGTTTCCTGATCAGGATAACAAATGATCAGGTGAAACTCAGTATATTTCAGTAGAAAATGTCTAAGAAACCTCTGTCAAGTTAGCATCCTTTTATTCATTTTTAAAACCATAACTTAAATCATAAATATGACTCATTGTGGGAAGGCAGGAATTAGCAGGATGTCGGGTTCTGGTTTGCTAGTCTGGAAGGCCCTGCTTTTCACAAGTGGCATTGGAGGTAAAACTCAGAATATGGAGGGATAAATGCTCCTGCCCTACTTCCTACACCAGCTCCCCAGATATAACCAATATCTCTACTCCTGGGCGCATTTTGATAGTAATTATCATCAATAAACTCTATTAGGGGAATACATTTAGTTTGCATTTCTTTCATCCTGATTAATCTCCCCCAAACCTTGCTGTTATCAAGTCTCCCTTCCATTCAAAATGGTCAGTGTAATGCCAGGCACTCAGGAGATTGCCTATACGCCCAGCTACTCAGGAGACTGAGTCGGGAGGATCACTTGAGCCCACAAGTTCAAGACCAGCCTGGGCAGCATAGTGAGACCCCATATTAAAAAAGGAAATGATTTAGTGCATCCTCTTTTCACTCTGGATAAATACACTGTAGTTGCTAATACATCATCCCTTTGGTGAGTATCTAAGTCGTGTAAAATTTTCCTCAATTATGAAGAATACTGGTCTGTTCATAATGCAAATGTTCCAGCTTAGTATTCCAGGACTTCACACACTGTCACCTATTAGTTTCCTTCATGTCCTGATACACCCTATGTAAATCCTCTGCCTCAACTCCTATCACCCAGCCCTGCCTCTCTTCTCCTTGTCACCATTAAAGCACCCTCTCAAGGATCAGCCCAGCACCCCTTCCTCCACGGGGTCTGTAGTGACAGCTCAATGACTGTTTCTTCTCAGACTCCTAAAACATATACCATCAGTGCCATGCAGCTGGCACCCGCTGCTTGGATACTTTTTACATATCTTCTCCCCACCCCCTTGCCCCCCAGTAGATGAAAGTAACCTGGTTAGCAGAACAGAGTCAGAGAGCCTTAAAGGGAAGGAGATCCCTGCAGCAACTAATGCAGGTCCTCACCAATCAGTCATTATCTGCTGGTTCTCATTCGACACACGTGTATACATGGTATAGTTCACCTTTTTGCAAAGGTTTAAAAAAAAAAAGTCTTCATTTAAAATTCTCCCTTAGGTTGGTTTAGCTTGCCCAAGTGAAAATAACTCATTGTAAAAACAAAAGGAAAAGAGAGAGAATAAAGAAGTATTTTAAGAAATTGAAAGTAAAAGTCTCCAATCTCGTTTTTAAAGGAAAGTGTGCTTCTCGCTGAAGACCCACACACGGAGAAGCCCCGGGGATGTGGCTGGGTTTGCATTTACTACAGGCTTCCTTTCCAGGGTGGGTGAGGAGCAACAGCTGGAGAACAGAGTTGTCTGACTGTTACACTGTGCTTGGCGGAGGCCCTGAGACCACAGTGTGTGCACATGGACTGTCTGAGATCACCACCCCACAGACTGACGCTCCTCTGCCCCAGATGGGGAAGATCAGTGCACAGAATAACCACTTACCACCCTCTATCTGTAATTTAGGGAAACTGCTGCTGCCTCTCAACACTGGCCCCTCGAAGGACTGCTTGCTTCAGAAGCTTGAGAAAATAGTGCGAAAGGGTAACGGAGAATATCCAAATCATCCACCACTCAGAGATGAGCACCAACACTATTTTATATAATCTTCCAAATTCTACACACATGGGCGTGTGAATGTGTGCACATATAGTACACACACACACACACACACACACACACACACACAATCGGGGCTCACACTGTGTATGTAACATGAGCAACTGTGTGGTCAAGGTCACAAGTCAGGCCTCCAGAGTCTGACCCAGGATCTGAACCTGGCCCTACCACATTCTAGCTCTGTGACCTTGAACAAATTGCTCTCTCGGCACACGTTCCCCCAGCTATAAATCAGAATAATGGTTCCTGCTGCATAGTTTTGATGAGCTTCAATGAGGAGATGTGTAAAGTGTTTCCAATAGTGACAGCACAAAGCAAGAACAATGCAACTATGAATGGTCACGATTACACAGTTCTCCAACTTACCTTTGAGTGTGTTTGGGGTAAGGGGGGGGGGCGCATGCACACTCACGTAAGTTATTCAACCAGGGCCTCTAGCATGCAAAGCAAGTGTTTCACTGAGCTCCACCCCAGATCCTCTCAACTTACCTTTTAACTTAAAATTTTGTCTTGACCATGTTATTAAGTAGTCTTTGAAAATATTATTTTATGACTATGTGATTCTGCATCCTATTCTTTTTTTTAATTTTTTTTTTAGTTGTAGATGAACACAAGATCTTCATTTTATTTATTTATTTTTATGCAGTGCTGAGGATCAAACCCAGTGCCTCACAAATGCTAGGCAAGCACACTGCCACTGAGCTACAACCCCAGTCCCCTTATTTTTTTTACTTAACATTTAATCATGATCTTATGTTTTTAGACATTCTTTGAAAACACTATTTTTGATCTTTATGTAATTAATACTCTATTTTCTAAACATGCCATAATTTATCATTATCTACCATTACTGAACATTTAGGTCGTTTCCTCTGCATCAGCATTATAAATAAGGCTGTGATGGATGAGATACTTCAAATTGTATTACATCTCCAATTATTTCCTGAGGATGAATTTCTAAGCACATTTCCCAGGGCGAGAGGGCATAAGCATGGTTTCATGTTCATGTTACCACAGTGCTCTCCAGGAAGGGCATAACAGCGTCCCCTGTTCAGCGTCCTGTAAAATTGGCCTTCTCATACACTTTTAAGAGCATTTTAGTATTATCTCTTTTTCTTCTTTGCCATATGGGGAAAGGAAATTCTTATTTCTTTTTGTTTTAATTACTTCTGAAGTTAAACCTTTATGGTTGTATTAGTTATGGGTATTTTTTAATTGACAAAAATTTATGTAATTTTGTGGTGCATGTGTGTTTGTGTGTGTTTTATATATTTCCTTTTATTTCCTTCCACCTACTCTCATGGGTGTTCCTAAAATCTTACAACCACTTGTATATCTCATGGTCTGGGACTAGAAAAATAGAGGTGTGCAGGAAGATTTTTGATAAGAACAGAGATGCTTGGGAAGTCCCATAAGCAGAGGAGACTGTCCCCAATAATGACTTTAAAAAATATCTAATGCAAAAAAGCCAACTTCATAAAAGATTCCTTTCCCTCCACTGAGGCACAGGAGGGCCACCAGAACCTTCAATGGAACATATTCTCTCAACACCAACCAGGGTGCACTATGACCACATGGGTCCCCCTCCCTCCAAAGTCTCAGCCCCTAGAAACCACTTCAGGGAAGGACATAGAGGGGACCTAGAACTGATTGAGACTGTGTTTCTGGCAATGGAGTAAAAGGGAATAAAAACAAATTTAATGAAGTTACAGAAAAATAAAGTTCTATTTCTTACACATTTGAAATATCTCACTGTGTTTAAAAAAGAAAAGAAAAGAAACACCAGAAAAGAGATCATCATTGAATTACATAAGAAATCTCCACAGGCTGGGGTTGTGGCTCAATGGTAGAGCACCCGCCTAGCCTGTGTGAGGGTGAGGCCCTGGGTTCGAGTCTTAGCACCACATATAAATAAAATAAAGGTCCATTTACAACTAAAATAAATATATTTAAAAAAAAGAAATTTCCACAGTTCTTTTTTTATGGGGGGAGAAGGGTGTTAGATACTGAGAATTGAACTCAGAGTACTTTACTAATGAGCTGCATCCCCCCCTCCTTTCTAAATTAATTAATTAATTTAGAGACAGGGTCTCCCTCAGTTCCTGAGGGTCTTGTTCAGTTGCCCAGGCTGACCTTGAACTTGGATCCTAAGCCTCCAGAGGTGCTGGAACTTAAGAGGCCTGTATCGTGGTGCCTGGTATAATTCCTACAGTCCTTAAGAAGAATCTGAAAATATATCCAGAATTTCATTAAATTAGCTTAATTCTAAGTTGATGTTTTAAAGTGCAGTTTGAAAAACTTTATTTGTTCCATTATGTCCAAGGTGGAGGTCACTGATTCTGTTTTTGCTGGCTGGCCCATCACAAGTACCACAAGCACAAATATCCCTCAAAAACACACCCAAGCAAGGACCTCCTGACAAGGGATGGGTAGATGATCCTATTGAGAAGGTTCTTCTT
Organism: Tamias sibiricus; assembly: GCA_025594165.1. NCBI lineage: Eukaryota > Metazoa > Chordata > Mammalia > Rodentia > Sciuridae > Tamias > Tamias sibiricus. The sequence continues at coordinate 70,137,935 of CM046663.1, forward strand.
CTTCTCCCCTCCCAACCCATAAGCTCCCTTAGCCATTTTCCTCCTCCTCTTAGCAAAGGCTGGCCTCCATAGCCCAGCTTTTTCCTCATTGAAGCGGACCTGGCTCTTGCGGGGAGGAAGCAAGTAGAGCAAAGCTCACACAGAACAAGTTGTCAAAAGAAAGCATAAGAAATATGCTCAGCATCACCAGTATCAGGGAAGTGCAAAGCCAAGCCACAACAAGAGAACGTTTCACACCATTAGCATGGTAGTTGTTAAAAAGTAAAAAAAGGGAAGAAATTGGAGCCCTGCGAACCGTTGTTGAGAATGTAAAATGGGGCAGTCACCGTGGAAAAACCACGCGATGTTGCAATTCCACTTCTAGGTATGTCCCTAAAAGAACTGAAAACAGAGACTCAAACAGAAATTTCTACACCCATTTTCATAGGAATATTATTTACAGTAGCTGAAAGGTGGAAATGACCCAAATTTTGATCCATAGATGATGAATGGATGAACAAAATGTGGTATACACATGCTATGAAATAGTATTCAACCCTAAAAAGGAAGGAAATTCTGATTCATGTTACAATGAGTGAAACATGTTATAATGAGTGAACATCATGCTAAGTGAAACAAGCCAGTCACAAACAGAAAAATACTGTATGATTTCACCTCTGTGAGGTACCTACAGTAGCGAAATTCATAGAAATCAGAAAGTAGCAGGAACATTGTTAGAGAGAGGGGGACCATAGGGAGTTATAGTTTAAGGCGTATGACTTTTCAGCTTGGGAAGACAAAATGGTTCTGGAAATGAATGGTGGTGATAGTTACACAGCAATTTGAATGCACCTAATGGCACTGAACTGTCCATTTTAAAATGGTTTAAACAGGCATGGTGACTCCTGTCTGTAATTCCAGTAACTCTGGAGGTTGAGGCAGGAGGATCACAAATTCTAGGCAAGCCTCAACAATTTGGCGAGGCCCTAAGCAATTCAGTGAGACCCTGTCTCAATATTAAATAAACAAATAAATAAAATAAAAACAAAAAGGGCTGGGGATGTAGATCAGTGGTAAAGTGCCCTGAGTTCAATCCCCAGTACAAAAAAAAAAAAAAAAAAAAAAAGTTAAAAAGAGCAGGAGTGATGGCACCGGATTCTCAGACACTCGGGAGGCTAAGGCAGGAGGATCCTAAGTTGAGGTCAGCAACATCTCTGGCAATTAGATAAATGCAAATCAAAACCACTCTAAGATTTCATCTCACACCAGTCAGAATGGCAGCTATTAAGAACACAAACAACAATAAATGTTGGAGAGGTTGTGGGGGAAAAGGCACACTCATACATTGCCGGTGGGACTGCAAAATGGTGCAGCCATTATGGAAAGCAGTGTGGAGAGTCCTTGGAAAACTGGGAATGGAACCACCTTATGACTCAGCCATCCCACTACTGGGTCTATTCCCAAAGGACTTAAAAACAGCATACTACAGGGACACAGCCACATCAATGTTTATAGCAGCACAATTCACAATAGGTAGGTTGTAGAACCAACCTAGATGCCCCTCAGTAGATGAGTGGATAAAGAAAATGTGGTATATATACACAATGGAATATTGCTCAGCAATAAAAGAGAACAAAAATAATGGCATTTGCAGGTAAATGGATGAAGTTGGAGAATATAATGCTAAGTGAAGTTAGCCAATCCCCAAAATCCAAACACCTAATGTTTTCTCTGCTAGCAAGACCTAACTTTAAAAAAGGGGGGGTGGGGGTGGGGCTGGGGCTGTAGCTTAGAAGTAAAGCGACACTGTGTTCAATCCCCAGTACCCAGGGGAGGGGGGTGGTGCGGAGGGGGGTGGAGGTAAAATGGGCAAAAAGGGAGGAAGGATGGAGAAGGAGGAGGAGGAGGGAAAAGAGGAAGAAGAGGAAGAGGAGGAGGTGGGGGAGGAGGAGGAGGTGGGGGAGGAGGAGGAGGAGGGGAATAATCGGAGTTAGAAAGACAGCCGGGGACACGCAGGCTTGGGTTGACTGTGGAGAGCAGTCACTGCCCCCAGGAGCAGGTCCCAGAGGAGTCCTCAGGATTGTGCTGTCAGAAGAAAACGCCGGGAAGCGCCTCATGGCCCTCTAAAGCCCCAGCTCCCGCCCACCCAGGCAGGCTCACTCCAAAGGGGTAGATTCAGAAACGGGGAAGTGGAAGTCCTCAGTGGTATTTAAACTTAGAGGCCTTTCAGTCGCCCTCTCTGACGTCCCCTAAACGGTGCATTCTCAAGGGGGCCCCATCCATCCAAACGGGGTGCAAATTGGTTTTAGGAGGCGACAAAAAGCTAACTCTTTCCCCCCCATGTACAAAGCCCAAGAACAGCACACGGCACATACACAGTCTGTCTGTGTCACTGGGTTTTGGTGGAGGTGGCGCGGGGACAAAGCCCCAGCAGAAGAGCGCCCTGCGGCCGGGCGTGGGCGGCCGCGTCCCGCGCGCCCACCTAGCGCGGCGCTCTTCCTCCCGGGACGCGCCGCGGTTCGTGCGACCTCGTGCCAGCGCTCCTTGGGGGCCCCGGCTGCTAGCGGCGGGTCATGTCCCCGGAGTCGCGCACAGAGCTCGCAGCCGGGCTGGCGGTGAGGCGCCCGGGCTCGCAGCAGCGTCAGCGCCGCCGCGGGCAGGGCCTGGTCTCCACAGGTGCCCCGAGGCCCCGCCCAGCCTCCGGCGCCCGAGGCGGCTCCGCCTCGCCCTCTGCTCCTCTGGGTTCGCAGCTCGGCTGCCGCCTCGGCCCACAGCGTCCTCCGCCCGCGCTCAGCGTGTCGACGCCCGGGGTGGCGAGGGCCGCTGCCGCCGCCGCGGAAATGTGTACCCGGCGCGCCGCGGCCTGGGTAGCTGGGTCTCTGTGGCGCAATCGGTTAGCGCGTTCGGCTGTTAACCGAAAGGTTGGTGGTTCGAGCCCACCCAGGGACGGCAGCGCTTCTTTTCCCGAGACAGTCTGTACGTGGGTTCATTTTAAAGCTGCAACCCCGAGGTTTTTAGTTGAGGAAGAGAGGAAAAGGACTATGCAACCACGTTTCTACGACAGGGGACAAGTATCCTCTTGCTGCCTGGTGACTAACGCGGCTGGGTCTAGTAAGTGCAATGCTACATTTGGACTAGGAACCCGTGGTGTGGGAAAGGAATCCATACCGTCAACCGTAGGGGTGGGCACGTGGGCTTCAGGCGAGCTGCCCAGCAATGCTCCCTACAAGATGAAACAGCAACCCAGTTGCCCATGGGCAGGTGAAGGAACAAATGCCATTAGTTTCCCAGGAAAATCTGACACCACCAAATAGCAAAGTTATTCAATATTGTAACTACCCCCAACAGACTGAGCAGGCCTACAGATGGAACTGTGAAAAGGAGTCACGAAGAAGAGGGTGAATGAAGCACACCATCTTAAGAAACTATTCGGTTAGCTCAGTCACAGTTTTTGCACAATGGACCTGAATCTAGGAAAGACGTTAGAACGTTTTACCTTAGATTGATGATGGAATTTTCCCTGAAGTTTACCTCTAGAAGAAATTGAATGGGTTCCTATGAAAAAGTTTCAAATGACATTTTTTTTTCAACTCTAGTCTTACGGAGGACACAAGTATTTTTCAAGTAAATGATTTACTTAAAACTTTCTATTAAGACAGAGAATCCCATGATATTTTTTGTTATGATAACATAATTTTCTGTGAGGCTTGAGATTATCAAAATAGAATTTAGAGACCTAGATGATGGAACTGAGTCACTAGAATGTCTCTTAAAGAATACCTAGGCAAGGGGCTGGGTTTGGCTCAGTTGTAGAGTGCTTGCCTTGCACATATGAGGCACTGGGTTTGATCCTCATCACCACATTAAAAATAAAGAAGTTGTGTCCATGTATAACTTTAAAAAAATTTTAAAAATAAAAAGAATGGCTAGGTAAATGCTGACTTTTTTTTTTTTTAATCAAATAACTGTTGACAATAAAATATCCTCTTTTGCATAGTTAGGACCCCTAAAGAACAAAATACAGCATTGCTTATGGTGGAATTCCAGGCAGAATAACAGGTAGTCCCCTCAAATGTTCTTAGGTTAAGGCCTTCCTGAAGTCTATCAAAATCCCTCACTTCCCACCTACATTTAAGGGTATTTTTTTCAGTGGAAACAAGAAAATGAAACTAAATTAGTCATAAGATCATGTATACACTGTTCAAATCTTATCTAATTTCACCACGAAGGGTGTATTATTTGCTACCACTACAATGATGAGAATTTAGAAAGCATGCTTTCCACTTAACTAAATATAGTTGTGGAGGTTACAAGCTCCTTGGGGCAGAGACCATCTTCTGTCACTAATGATTATTTTAGGCTCTAAGGTGATTTCTTTAGGATACAGTTCAATTTCTTGAGCTTAACCCACAAAGGACTTATATGATCCACAGCCTTTGTCTTATACCATGTTGCTTGGTGAAAACTTCCCATGGTTGTATGTACTTAACCCCAGGCATGGTTCCTTGAATGGTCCTGCTGCCTTACAGCCCCAAGATGCCCTTACGAGTCCACCCCACTTATCATCAGCTGAGGAGTCACCTCAGGAAACTTCCCCTCCTACCCCTCTTCTGCAAACTGCCACACCACCCTGAAAACAGTGGGCTGCTTGTTGCTGACCCTGGCATTGAACTCATTGAGAATACACACCAGGGCTTCCCGTGCTTGTTCATCTAGCACAGGCCTGTCACACAGCACATTCTCAGTACAGAGGCAGTCCCTGCCTTCTTAGGACTCAGAGAGATGGACAATCAGATTATAATGTACATGATATGGGGCTGGGGTTGTGGCTCAGCTGTGGAGCGCTTGCCTAGCACGTGCATGGCCTGGGTTCAATCCCCAGCACCACATAAAAATGAAGGTATCGTGTACAACTAAAGCAAATAAATAAATATTTTAAAAATAAATAAGTAAATGAAGCAAATAAATAAAAATTTTAAAAAATGGAACATTAGCCCCAGACCCACAGAGAAATGTTGTCAGGCAGTTAAGGAGGTGGTCAACATAATGGTGGAGCTGTAATTGTACTAATGGAGGATTTGAGAACCCAGTAAGATCTGGATAGGTCAGAAGTAGGGGAGGGGCTTATAAGTCTCAAGAAAATTCAGGACCAGATGGTAGTGGGCAGGTGGTGGGAAATGTGCATAACCAGTATATAAAGCAAGTGCACTCTAAGAGGGTGCAGTGGAGGTGTTCTTAGCTGTGGAAGGACCCTGGAGAGCTGGGGAGAGCTTTACCCTGTAAAGTAGGGAGTAACTATTAGAAGGTTCTGCTTCAGGACAGAATGAAATAGACTTTGGATGGTTAGTCTGGCAATAGTGCAGAGGAAATAAGAGATCAGAGAACAATTAAGAGGCAATTCTATTTCAAGAGAGTAGCAAAGAGATTTGGTGCTAATGTGAGTGTAGAGAAGGCAGGGTAGATGCAATTCAAAGGAAGACTGGGAACAGGCTGTGGGGATGCAGGCTTTTAATCCCAGCAACTCAGGAAGCTGAGGCAGGAAGATCGTGAGGACAGCCATGGCAATTTAGCAAGACCCTGTCTCAAGAACTAAAAATGGGCTGGGGATTATAACTCAGTGTTACAGTGCCCCTGGGTTCACTCCCCAGTACTAGCAAAAAAAAAAAAAAAGACTGAGTAAGACTAAGAACTGAAACAGGAGTGAGGAGTCCAGGGTAGTACCTACAGTAGAGCTTGGGAGACCCTATTAATAGATATTTGAAATTTAGAATTGTTTTTGGCTTTGTTTTGCTTTTTGAACTAGGGCCTTGCTATATTGCCAGGGCTGGTTTTGAACCCCTAGTTTCAAGCAATCCTCCCTTTTCAGCCTCTGGAGTAGCTGAGTGGAGGGGTCTTAAACAAACCTAGAAATAAGAAAAAGTATAAATTGTCCATCACCCTTAGCTTATCTGATTCCCAATCAATGAGTTCTACTGGAAACTAGAACCTAATTCTATAAACAGATTTCATTTTTTTCTTTAAAGTTGAACCTCCCCTTCTTTTTTTCCCCCCTTCTTCTTTTTCCCCCTTGAGAAAGGATCTTGCTATGTTGCCAAGGCAGACCTTGAACTTGTGATCCTCATGCCTTAGCCTAGTGACTAGCTGGGATTATAGGCATGCATCACTATGCCCAGCTTTAAACTTCATCTTGACTTTAAGTTAAGCTTTTACTTAGTTAAGGCAAACTTCCCAAGAGACTACCATAGGGATTCATGGAGCCCTGTGAAAATCCAAAGGAAAGGTAAGGACCCTCTTCCCCCAAACACACACAGTCAGAAATAAAATTTTGTTAATGATGTCCAAGGGAGTCACAAGCCCTATGAAGCAGAGTTCTTGGCCCCCAAATTTTTAATCCCTGGCTTTTATTTTATATACTGAATTTGAATTCTTATTACTGATAAAGGCCGTAAGTCAAGTCAAATCCAAAGTGTTTACACATGGGAAAGTGACTAAAGATATTAAGGTAGCACAAAGAATCAAAATAGTCAAGTACAAAAAATAAATCAGCTTTTGGGTTATTTTGGTTGAGCAATTAAGTAGATATGTAAAATCGGTTATAAAATCGGTTGAGACAAAAACAGCTGCCTTGAGGTTTTCATATAGTGTTGTGTTGTTATAAACTGGGATGAGTGGATGTGAAGGGCTTTAACAGAGTGACCCTTTCAGGATAATTTCTGTGGAGAGTCACACCATTAGCAAATACAAATTTGCATTTTTTCCCCTTATGAGTTACTTAAATGACACCCAGAAAACTGCCATGTTTTGGTTACCCCTCCAAGGAATGGAGTCATTTCCATGGTTTTTTAGTAGTAAAAAAACTAAACAGCCAAAATTATTGTCAAAGATGACTCAAACTGGTTATTCCCAAACAAGTGAATTAAATACTTCAAAATAATGAGATCTCAACTGCTTTTGTAAAAAGCTGAGTGTATCATGTGTATAAGCATAGTGAAGTCTTCTTTATACTTCATTGAACAATATGTTCACTTGTGCTTGAGTATATTGAATTCTGATGATTAGAATTCACCATTATAAATATTATCAGGTAAAAGATGCATTGGTTAAGACCTGGTGTAGAAGTTTGAAATATAGGATTTCTCTACTAATTATCAAGCACAGGAATTCTTTCCACAAGTTCCAGAGCCAGTGTAACATGGGTTGACAACTGCAAAATTTTGCCATCCTCCTGAATGGGCCTGGTTTACATTACCCCAGGGTTTTGGGGGGCTTTAACTATCAGGTGAGTTGTAGAATCACTGGAACTTCCTCAGCATATTCGAATAATCTCTGCCTCCCAGCCTGATGGAAAAGCTGGCAGGACAGCTACGAAGTACCTGCAATAACGAAACAGAAAATGCATTTTCATTTTGAGATCTGAACTATTTCACTGGGATCACTTTTTCCTTACGACCTCTCTCTTCTGTAGTTATATTTAATCTACTAATTATTTTAAATATCACCAATACCAGATTTATGGTCACTTTCGTACTTTGGTTATTTTGTAGATGGTAACCAGTGCCTTTTCATGAATGTGCTGTATTTAAAAGCAACCTGATGTGCCTTTTAGCCCCACTTGCTTCTATGGTTCTCTTAGGGAACACTGGTGGGATTTAGGAGTTCGGGCCTCTTGGTGGTGAAAAGCTATCAAAAAGCAAAATGTCAACAAATTGAGTTGGGCCTATGAACTGTGGGTGGTGGCTCTCTATTCATGAATCTCATTAGTGATTCATGAATAGAGCAGCATCCCATCTATGAAATAGAAGGGTGCTCAAATGAGCTAAGATGGGCATTACAGGTAGAAAAAAGGAAAAGCAAGCAGAAACAAGAACAAAAATGGATTTGTTTCAGTTGCTTTCCCCCTAGGGTTAAAGCAGAGGGGCTGTCTTAGCCTGAAGCTCAAGTAGACCAGGCACCCTGCTGATTGGTTGCAGTGATGTGCTCTTTTGGAAGACTCATGTAGCCCCTAGTACAAGTGACTCTATTCTGGTTTGGTCTGATCTATTAAGCCTAGTGCAGGGACTCAGTCCAAAACAAAGGCTGACCATAAATTTTATTTAAAAAGTCAAGAGGGCCAGAGATACAGCATCCCAGATAAGTTCATTGAGCAGGTCTGTCTGGGCCTATGAACTGTGGGTGGTAGCTCTCGTGACAGGGATGCCCACAGGAAGGGTTGCCCCTGGAAACTGTTCACAATGAAGTCATTAGTTGAACGTTACTTCTGTGGGACACTTTCTCTAATCCATCAGATTGATTCCACCTCTGCTGCCATGAACTTCCTAGCATTTTTTTCCTCCCCTGTAATAGCACACACCTTTTGGACCCCAGACCCTAAGGTGGAGAGCCCAGTCCATTCTGTGTTGGCTTCACCAGCAAAACTCTAATGCATTGTCTTTCACTCCATCCTCTTTTGAAGGCTTGCCGAGAACATTTTTGTGGTATCTTAAGTGGATAAAAAATTGGCTAAAAATTTAATACTTTCCTCCTTGCATTTTTTCTTCTTCTGGGGATTGGCATTAAGTTCTTGTATTTACACTTTTCAAATGGCATTTGATAAAGATCACAAAAAATTTCCCAGTAACGGGCTGGGGTTGTGGCTCGGCGGTAGAGTGCTCGCCTAGCACGTGTGCGGCCCGGGTTCGATCCTCATGCACCACATACAAATAAACGAATTGTGTACAACTAAAGCAAATAAATAAACATTTAAAAAATTTTCCCAGTAACTGCAACATATAATGGGAACTGAATGTTGTTAATAAACATAGAAAGAACATAAATGGTATGTTCTGAATCATTACAGAACCATTTATTCAACAAATAGTATTCAAACAAGTTTACTATTTGGAGAAAACCAGAAGGAAGGAAAAAAAAAAAAAAAACCCTGGATGTTACACATCAAAATACATTCCAAATAATTAGATTCATATGCCAAAAAAGGAAGAGAAAAACAAGTTTCATTAGAAAAAACTATGTAAATATTGGTAATTTAGGATAGAAACCTTGCTAAAATACCAAAAGATTCTAAAATAATGTAAAAACTTCTATATTTCAAAACATTAAAAACGATGGCTGTCTGGAAACCCAAACTGCCAAATAACAGAGAAAGTTTAATATCTTTTATACACAGAGCTGATCTCAATAACCCTCAATTCAACTGCCATGGACTGGGGAGGTCCACAGAGTTCTTCCTGCTTCTCCTTCAGTCACTAGTGCCTAGTTTGTCTTCAAGAGACTCCTCTCTTGCCAGAAGTGGTAGCGCACACCTGCAATCCCAGCAGCTGGGGAGGCTGAGGCAGAAAGATAGATGAGTTAGTTCAAAGCCAGCCTTGGCAATTTAGCGAAGTTCTAAGCAACTTACACCCTGTCTCTATATAAAAAATATTAAATGGGCTGGAGTGTGGCTCAGTGGTTAAGCGTCCCTGGGTTCAATCCCCGGTACAAAAAAAGACAGAGAATCCCCTCACTCCAACTGCCTAAGACATCAATCCAAGCAAGATGCTACAATGAGAACTGCCTGTCCTGATTCCCTTCCCAAGAGCTCCCATCCTGACTCACACTTTGTGTACTTCTGTCACCCTATTAAACGGAGGCCTCCCAGATCTAATCTCACCAACTGCCCCACCTCTCTTGTCCAGCCCCCTTACCCTCCCACAGTGCCATCTACAGTTCATGGCCTGTCCTTGACAGGACCTCCCATGACTATGACTTCTGTCAACAGTCTCTTTCCTGCCCTGTGCTAAGAATAATCCGACACTCCCCTGGAGAGGTACTGTCCCAGTCCTATCCAGTGGTGGCTGTTTTGTCTCCCACACACCATTGGACCTGGAGATGGGCCAGGTTCTTGCTTGCTGCTATTTCAGCCACTGTTCCCCATCCTCCTCATACCCTCCAGAGCCTTTGAAGCAAATATTTCCACTGAACCACCAACTCCTGCTCCTTTTGCTGTCACCTGTTATTTGCATGGTATAGTTGTCCCTTGGCATCCCTGGGGGATTGGTTCCCAGACTCCCCTTCGAATCAAGAACCTTCTATAAAACGGTATAGTATTTGCGTAGAACCTACTCACATCCTCCCGTACACTTTAAATCATCTCCAGATTACTGATGATATTTAACATGAGTGCTATGTAAATAGCTGTTCTACAGTATTTAGAGAATAATGACAAGAAAAGGGTCTGCAATTTGGAGAATATTTTTAATCTGTGGTTGAACTTGCAGATGTGAGATTCACAGACGGCAGCATATATGCTGTCTTTCCTTGAAGATGTCAGCTCCTGGTCTCCTCTTTCATTCCACCCACTTCCATTATTTTATCTTCCAAAACGACAACCCACGTACAACATGTTCTGGCCTCTTCATTCCTTGATCTCACTTCTTGGGGACTTTTCACCTGACTTCAATTGGGTACTTCCGTCATGCTTCATACTCTTCATCACTAGGCTGCTATCTCCAAAAGCTTACCGTCAAGTCCACCAATTTCTAATCCGATTACCTCCTCTACCCATTCTGCTTTGGCATTCTTAGAACCCTCCTATCCATCAAGATTTGCCACCCTTTCAACCTATTGCCTCCTTATCATAGCAGTAATCATTACCTATGTCTGTTGGCTTTGTTACTGTAAGAAATACCTGAGACAATCAACTTACAGAGAGAAAAAAGGTTATTTTGGCTTGCAATGTTAGAGGTTTCGGTTCTGTAATGATTGGCCCCATTTCTTTGTGCCTGTGATGAGGAAGCACGTCATGGTGGAAGCCTGTGGCAGAGCAAAGTTGTTTCCTTCATGGCCAAGAGCAGAGAGAAGAAAAAGAAGAGGCCATGGTCCCACTATCTCCTTCAAGGGCACACCCCCAGTGACCTGAAGACCTCTCACCAGGGCTAAGCTGGAGACCAAGCCTTTAGCATGTGCACCTTTGGAGACATTCCAGATCCACACTATGGTTTTACCCATGCGTGAAACCTTAATTCTTCCATCTCTGCTCCCTGTGCCAGACAATTCTTCCCATTTGGCTAAATCCAAATTTTCACATACTGTGACCCACACCTAAGCAGCTAAACGTGACTGTGGGAAAACAAACAAAAACTCAAAGACAAACAAAAACTCCCCACCATCATCTTAGCTGGTCTCAGTTAAACTTAAGACCATAAATCCCCAGTGGGCTCTCCATGCAGCCTAGCAAGACCACCGCATGAACTTGCTGGATTAGCCCTCCTCTCCCAGACACTTAATATTTCAAACATCTCCTCTTCAATATTCAACTACTACTCTCTTCACACCCCCAGCAACTAATCATTTCCCTGAGAAAATCATCAGAAGAGACCTTTCTCATTTTTTTCTTGTCATGGTCTCTTAATGTCTGTCTCCACATACCTGTCTTCCCTACTAGTAAAATGATAAATTCTTCTGGCTCTAAGGTCACACTCGCCTCTTCTATACCGAATCCCATCCCTGGAGAAATCTGCTGCTATGACTGCTTGTTTTTACCTGTAACATCCATTGGCAATTCTCTCCAGGGATCATTCAGGCCCACACAGAAGCATATTTTGATATCTTCCATCTTATAGAGATAACAAAGAATCTTGACCTCACATTCCCCCATCAGGCACCAGGAAATGTTACAAAAATTGGATCTATACCTCCACTTTCTCATCCCTTTCCTTGTGAGCCCAACCACACTGGTTTTCACAGCTCCACTGAATTGTCCTTATTAAGTTACCAGGGACTCCTCTAAGGCCAGAGCCAATAGTCTCAGGCCTCACATCACTCTACTTTTCAGCAGCTTCTGACAAATAATCACCCATTCCTTTTAGTTGGGGGTGGGGGGGGGGAGAAAGCATTCTTCAGGTAACAAACTCACCAGATTTTCCTCCCACTGCCTTTTTTTTTTTTTTTTTTTTTTTTTTTTTTTTGGTACCAGGGATTGAACTCACGGGCACTTGACCACTGGCCACATCCCCAGCCCTTTTTTGTATTTTATTAGAGACAGGGTCTCATGAGTTGCTAAGTGCCTTGCCATTGCTGAGGCTGGCTTTGAACTTGGGATCCTCCTGCCTTAGCCTCCAAGTGCTGGGATTACAGACATGCACCACTATGCCCAGCTACCTCCCACTGCCCTTTTAAAACTTCCCCAGAGCTGCTGAACTCCCTAAATGACCCCATCCTATATTATGGCATTGAATATGATCATGCATTAATTCCCAAGTGAGTATCTTCAATGTCTGCCTCTCTCCTGAGCTCCACCCATTCTAGAGACAACTTCCTACTAAATTACTTCCATTTAGAATCTAATTAAGAATCTTATACTTAACTTACCCCCTTTAAATTCTTTCCTTCCCAAGTCTTACCTCATCTCAGTAAATGGCACAACCTTTAGCTCAGCAACAAAACCTGAGATTCATCTTTTTTTTAAATTATTTATTTGTTTTTAGTTGTACACAATGCCTTTGTTTTTATGTGTTGCTGAGGATCGAACCCGGGCCGCGCACATGCTAGGCGAGCGCTCTACCGCTGAGCCACAACCCCAGCATGAGATTCATCTGACTCCTCTTTCCAACCCACATCCCATTCATCAACACATTTTATTGGTTTTACCTTTGAAATTCAATAGTTATCCAATGACGTTTTATTTCCTTCTTTTTTACAGAGATAGAGATTGAACCCAGGGCTCCAAACGTGCTAGGCAAGAGCTCTACCACTGATTTACATCTCCAGCTATATCCAACCACTTTTTTTAAATCGTTTTTTAAATTTATTTGTTTTAGTTGTACACAATGCATTTATTTTTACGTGGATACTGAGGATCGAACCCGGGCCGCGCACGTGCTAGGCGAGCGCTCTACCTCTAGCCACAACCCCAGCCCCTCCAACCACTTTTACCACCTCCACAATTATCACCCTACTAAAATCCTAAGGATACTGTAATTGACTAGGACTTCTATTCTGACTGCTGTAGTATTTCTCCACACTTCAGTGATCCTTTTAAACCCAGACCAGATCATGTTACCCTCTTTCCTGAAACCTTCCAGTGGCCCCCTAATCTCAGTGAAGCCAAGGTCCTCACAATGGCCCATAAAGCCCTAGGAAATCTTGTGCCGCCAACTTCTTTAATCTCAGGCTCAAATTGTCCTTCCTCTGTGCACTCCGTACACTACCTCTTTCACATTTGTTATAGTCTGAGTGTGCCCCCACAAAATTATGTTGAAATTCCCAATATAACAGTATTAAGAAGTGGGGTCTTTCAGGAGGCATTATGTCAAATAGGATTACTGCCCTTATAAAAGAGCTTGAAGGGACTGCCCCTACCCACCCTGGTCCCCTCAACCACATGAGGACACTGAAAGATGCGTGCCATCTATGAAGCAGAAAGTGTACCTTAATCAGGCAACCAATATGATGTGGTGCCTTGAGCTTGGGCCACCCAACCTCCAGAACTGAGAAATAAGTTTCTATTATTTATGAACTTCCCAGCCCAAGATATTTTGTTGTATTAGTCTACCCATACCCACTTGCTCCAGTCACATGACTAACTCCCTAACCTCCCTGGTTTCTGCTCTAATGTCACCATCTTCAATAAACCTCCAGAGTCCACCCAGTCTAAAATAGTTCTCCATAGTATTCAGTGCCACCTGACCGCCAATCCTAATTATTTGTAAATTCCATATTTGTGAATTCACCTACTTGCTAAAATTCGCAACCCTAAAAATCAATACTTGTGGTGCTTCCCATGGTCACTTGTAGACATGTTCAGCTGCTGAATGCACACATTCCCAGCTCAAGTTCAACACTGTGCCTTCATGTTTCAGCTTTCATACTGTAACCAGGTAATTTTCTTTGAGGTCTACTTAGTGTCACCGTTTTCACATTTTGTGACTTCCCTGTTTGCAACGGCCCTTAGCACAATGCTGAGGTGCTGTCTAGTATTCCCAAGCATAAGGACCTTGGCTTCACTTTCTGTTTGACAGAAAATCCATGTTAAGTAACTCTGTTCAGCCTTAATTTATAGTGCCATTGGTCATGAGCTCAATGTTAATCAGTACTAAGATTAAATAAGGTTATCTTTGAACAGAAACATACAAAAAAACATGATCACTGATTGGTTGAAAAGAACACAACCAGAGGGTCAGGAACCTAACCCTACATTTCCCCTAGGAACACAGTATCTGAGATACGACCTTATCACAAATTCACAACCGTGTGTGGCACTTGCAGTAATCTGAAAATATTTAAAGTGGGTAATACAAGTGAAAGATGAATGAGCAATTCCTGAAACACAACTGGCCAATAGTTACAGAACATCTTCAACCTCAATAGTAATCAAGGAAATGTAAACAAAATAGCCAGGGTTGCCCCCACGTTAAGCAATCGGTAAGACTTTTAAAATGTGCACATCCTTGGACCCAGCAATCCCTAGAAAACTTGGATCTGTGCAAAAATTTATCAGCAAGGGTAACTGATGTGGCAAAATTAGCAGCAGCAAAACAGTAGAAATCACCTCAGAATCCAAAAAAGATGAGCAAAACAATAGTTATCTACCCAATGTAATATGTGGTTATTCAAAAAGTTGTCCAAAACTATACAATATAGAAAAATGTCCATTAAACATTAAGTAAAAACAGATCATACAAGTCTGATAGGATTTGGGGGGAAGGTATTGGGGATTGATCACAGGGCCCTGCACATGTTAGACAATCAGTCTCCCATAGAGGTACATCCCCAGCACATAGAATCTAATTTTTATTGTTTATGTGCATAAAAATATGAAAATCTGGTTACTAGCACTAGGTATTAAAAATGACCTAGTTTTAGCCAGGCGCGGTGGCACATGCTTGTAATCCCAGCACTTGGGAGGCTGAGGCAGGAGGATCCTGAGTTCAAAGCCAGCCTCAGCAAAATGGCGAGGCACTTAGCAACTCAGTGAGACCCTATCTCTAATAAAATACAAAAAAGGGCTGGGGATGCGGCCCAGTGGTCAAGTGTCTGAGTTCAATCCCCAGTACCAAAAAAAGACCTAGTTTTTCCTTACAAAAAATATGCATTACTTTTATAATCAGAAAAACAAAAAGGAGAGAAAGCTTAGGGAGTAAATTTGGCAAATAAATGACTAAGTATTAAGTCTCTGGCGAAGTCCTGCCACCCCTAAACTGCCTGCCACCTTCAACCTGAGTTCAACTCCAATCACTACAGCAGGAACACTGTGCAGGCATTGAAACTTTAAACGAAACCTGAGAAGTGAAACCCATAGTGATAAGCTCAACACTTCTAACCTTGTGATAACCACTCAAGTCAATCCCTGCCCTATAGTTCATCGACTATGTACTATTTTCTATAAAATGTGACACAAGTTGTCTCACTCACAGGAATGGTGAAGTTTAATGAAATAACACTTCATATATCATAGAATCCAACATATAGCAAGCCTCATAATTATTGGTTATTACTCTCCCCCCAAACAGAACTGTTAGCTAGTTGTCCCACTGTGGTTACAGAAATAAATGTCTCAGGACTAAAGATGGTATATTTACAATAACGTGCAAACATTTCACATATCACAAATAAAGATTACCTCTGTCCTGTTACAGGGCATTTACTGATCAATAGCATTACTCGCAGTTCTAGTAAAAAGGTTTCCTGCCATCCATTGTGAGGAGAGGCAGGGAGTGGCATTGAGGCAGTCATGTTCTCTCCTCTAGGTGACAGGCACAGGCCCTTCAGTAGGACCTCATTTACTCCACATGACAGCTTCAGTCTGTAAGAGTAGTGTCTGTACTGAATCTAACCAAAACTTAAAATCTAGAAATTCAATGCACCCAACTGTATAAATCTTCAGGAACTAAACAATATTTTTCATCTTTAACATTCTGAAATCCTCACTCTCCCACAAGTACAAAATGAAACAAACAAGGGAAACACATTCCTGATCATTTTTATTTGTAAAACTGATTATATGCCTTTTGGGCAGAATCAAAGGTAAAACCTTTATCAGCTTACATTTTATTCAGGGTTATAACCCAAGGTCAGTGTATAAACACTACCTGAAAATACAGTTATGTATTTCTAAGAGCAATAAATATTAAACTAAAGAGTTAACAAGCATCAATTCTCAAACAGATATTCATCAAAATGAGGTAAGTCTAATAATGTGTCATTTGTTGAAGAATTTAATGCTGAAGTGGAAAAAAAAACTCATCGAAAATATCAGTCTTCATGGGATTCTCCAAGTTTGAAGTTCTTACGCAGGCATTATTTGTTAGTGAGTCTGGATGAACTTCACATTGATTTCCCTTGGTGGGGCTGCAATAATTATGGTCCTGTTTCAGATGTGTGTTCTGGGGATCATCATTTAATTCACTGGGTACTGGGACAGGGTTATCTCCCATTTCCAAATACCTGAAGTCAGCTTCCCCATTTTCTGAGAGCTCTGTTGAAATAGTTGTAGGAGACAATAATTCTGCTAAAATTTCCTCATGAGTTTGACTACTATAGGAGGAAATAGGAGTAGTGGTACATCCAGATTTGTTATCTGCAATATCAATTTGATGTTGTAGTTCATTTAACAAGTCTTCTAGTGATTCACAGTCATTTGGAGACCCATAGTCATTTGGAGACCCACAATGGGGCACAGGTTCTAAATTTTCACTTGGAAGTGTTTCACTTTGAAGGGAAGACGTAAGAGCAGCTAATTTCCTCTTTTTTGCCTTTAGCTTTTTAAGAAGTTTTAGACGAAGGTTATGAATCTGACCTTCAACCGAGTCTCCATGATTTGCTGAAGAAACACCATTTTTGTTTCTGTGAGAATCATGGCTGAGGTGAACTCCCTGGGAGGTACTTTCACACTTCTTCAAAAGTTCTGAAGTGCTGTTCCCACTAGCATGTGGATGAACAGCTGTGCTACCTGGTGGCAGAGGACCTGGTGGAGGACTGCGGACTGGAGACTTATATGCACTCTTTCGAGCTTTCTCAGATAACCGGTTAGCTTTTCGGTTTATACCTTTAGTTTTAAATCCACCAAAATTAGTTGCCCCTTTAACTGAAGGCTGCAAATCAGTTACAGTGTTTCTATTATGAGCTGAAACACAAGGTGGCATAAAAGAAGCACCTCTGCTTAACAGGCCTTTAACCCAACTTCCCACAAATGGTTTCTTCTGATTTTCTTTCGGAGGCTGATTCTGTGAAGACTTGGCTATTATTGTTTGAGAATCTGCTGCAGTTTTTTTCTTCAAATTAGATACCTGAGATGTAGCATGTTGTTCTGGTTTTAATTTCTCAATTTTTGGTGGAGGAAACTGTTTTAACTGAGTCTCCTTCTCAATTTCTACTGACTTCATTCCCTGCACATGACTAGTAGAATGAATACTGTTCATAGATGTAGTAATCGACCTATCTCCTGTATTTGGCTGTACTGACTGCATGTTTATATTTACAACTTGTGATGGAAAGCTGAAATCCACAAATTGGGTTTGGATAACCTTTTCTTTACATGGACTAGATACTGAAGAAGCCGTTAGTGATTCTTGAGATTGCAAAGTATTTGCTTTGCCAAGTCCTATATTTTCTGTCACAGATTTGTTTTCTGATGGGAAAACTTTGGAGTTAATCTGGAAAACTGGGGCAGTTTCCTGGATAGTTCCTTTAAGTGTCAAAGGTAAAATACTACCGTCAGTCAAAGTTTTTGCATCTGAAAGTCCATGATATTCATGAGCTTTGTCCTGTGGAAGAGCATGAGAAACAACTGATATATGTGTAGGGTGAGTCACTGAGGACGTTTCTGCTGAGGCAGCCTCACCCACAGAACACCACACTGGAGATGCTGGTTTCTTCTCACCAGAAGCATTCTTGTCATTAGTCTTCTGAAGAAGGTGGGTAGCCTCCTTATCTGTCACATGGGATGATTTTCTTTCCCAAATAACAATATGTATCTCTGAAGCAGGAACTTCAAATTTCTCATGCCTTTCAGCACAGGGACCTTTTAAGTCATCACATTCTAGCCAACTTCCTAAGGGAACGGAAAGAAAGTCAAAGACATTAGACATTCACAAATGACCAACCTAAGTCTGCTTTTTTCTGGCCTTTTAAACTGCTATTATCACTGAATATCAACCAAAGGAGAACACTCTTAAAACAATGCCTTATCCTTGTTACCAGTCTTCTCTGTCAAATTTTTAAGTCCTTATTTGGATGACAAAAGTTATTAACTAATATAAGCAGAGAAATAAAAACTAGGATAGTTTTCTGGAATAGTTCACACTCTTTCCTAAAATACCAAAAATAAATAAATAAATAAATAAAATCAAGACAGCATTATATTTAATTTTGGGAGCTTAGAATATATTGCCTAATTTACCCAAGAAAATCAGAAAACAGAATAAGTTATTTCATATATATGAATTTTCAAATTAAATGAAGATTATTACCCTCCAGTAACAACATTTGCTTCAATTCTTATTTTTGAGTTTCTGTCTTTTCATTTATCAAGTGGGAATGAAATGATGTATGACAAAAGAGTTTAAGGGCTGTGAGTAGTCTACAGTAAAAAACACAAAACCTGTCAAGAGTTCACTATTTATAACACAATTAGTGGTACGACAAGAAAAAAGTCATTATGCAGTGGACTAAAGTGTGAATGAGGAATAAGTTTAAACTACTCCTTAGGAAAAAAAAAAGGGGGGGGGGATAACTATTAGAAGAGCTATTACAAAGAAAGAAAGAAAGAAAGAAAATAACAAATGTTGGCAGAGACATGGAAAAACTGGAACTTTCATGTATTTGCTGATGGGAATTTAAAATGGTGAAGCTGCTGTGGAAACAACCAGTCATTTCTCCAAAAGTTAAACACAGAATTATCATAAGACTTGGCAATACCACTGGTAGGAATATACCCCCCCAAACTGAACACAGGAAATCAAATACCTGTCCTCCAATGGTCATAGCAGCATTTCTTAAGTTAAAAAGAAGAAACAAACTCAATGTCCATCAACAGATTAATGGACAATACAAACAACAGAATATCATTCAGCCTTAAAAAGGAAACCTGGCACACGCTATATGACGAACCTTGAAAATGTGCTAAATGAAACAGATCAGACATAAAGACAAATACTCCATGATTCCACTTATATGAGGTACCTTGAGTGTCAAATTCATAAACACACAAAGTAGAATAGTAGTTACCCATAGCTGGGGATGCAGGGAGGATGGGGGTTAATGTTTCATGAGTTAAGAGTTTTGTTTAGGATGAGGAAGAAGTTCTGAAAGTGGATGGTGGTGATGGCTATACAAAACTGTGAATGTATTTAATGCCAATGAACAGTAAACTTAAAGAATGTCAGAATGACAAATTTTATGTTATATTTTATCACAACAAACAAATAAAAAGCATGGCTGAGAAGTAATGAAGATGACTAGATGGTGATAGGTGACGGAGGTTAAAGGAAGGTGTATTTATTCATTTATAGTTTACTTACTACACACATGATTTGAGAAAAGCTAACCACAGGCCTGGATAAGTAACAGCTTTTCAATAATCAACAATTACCTATGCTTTTATTATTGACAGCCCACTATATATTTCAATACCCATACATCTATGAAATGAAAAAAAACACAAAAAGTAAAATGGTGTGGGAATTCTGGCATACCAAATATGTAGCTTACTTTATTTCTTCAAACTTAAACGTAGTAAATTAATAAAGCATGATGTCAAACACCACGATATGATATGTAGCATAAAACCACTTCTATTCCTTGGAATACAACTAACTGTAAGCACCCAAACCACCATCCTATATTTCTTCAAGGGAGCACGTTATTTTAGAAAATACTGCATGTTATTTTAGAAAATACTGTTTTATCAGCAGAAATGACAACACAGTATTAACACTGCAAAAATATGTTCAGAGACAAACATACAAAGTGCACTGTTTCCCTTCCCTGTTCCTTAAACTTATGCATTTCTCATTTTTGCAACAAAGATTTCAAATTATGAGGAAAAAGGAAATTTAAAAAAGGACAAAAAGATCTTTCAGCAACTGCTGCTTTAGGCTAATTTAGTTGCTAATAGACTGGACAATTTCTAACATATCATTTAGTGACTAAATGGCTACAACAAATAAGGTCTAACATCCGACATATTAGAAAAGTTCCCCAAAGAGAAAAATTAAACACAAGATTAAAATGCTTATTAAAATATAATACTTGATATAAAGTAAAATGAGTGACAACGGAAATATGAATTCTCTGATAGTTAAAATAAAACCATTCACCTAAAATGTGTGGGTTTATGTGGATATACACTATAAACTACCTGAATCTACTACGTTTTATTCTCTACCAATTAAAACTTTGAGACTCTTCAGCATGCCTACATTAATGATTTTCTACCATATGCACACCAAAATTACCTGGGGAACTTCTTTAGTATATGTGCTGCCAAAGCAAGCACTCACCTGGGGAACTTTTAAAACAATACTGATAGCTGGGTCCAATCCCCAAGACTGATTTGTTGATATAGGGAAGAGTACAGCAATTTTTATAAGTTAACCAAATGATTCTTATATGCCACCAGGGTCGGAAACCACACTGTACTTAAAATGGATTTTTCATCTCCTGGAATGCACCAAAAGTTACAATACTTCCATCCAAAACCTGATGCAGGGTAAAACTTCAAGGTAATAATCACACTTATAATGTAAGTTTGTTTGCAAAGTGCTTTTGTAATACAGTTTTGCATCATCCTTCCAAACTAACTCCAAGAAGAAAATATCAAATAAGAAAAGTGCCCAAACAATAGAAAACATCTATAACAAAGTAATTCCTTGCCAAAGCCCAACACAACACTTTACTGGGATTGAATTATCTTGTTTAAGACAAAAATGAACATTTTAAGGAAAACACACCTAGTATTAAAACACACTGAACAGGGGCTGGGATTGTGGCTCAGCAGTAGAGCGCTCGCCTAGCACGTGGGTGACCCGGGTTCGATCCTCAGCACCATGTACAAATAAAATGCATTGAATAAAACACACTGTATATAACTAAAGCAAATAAATAAAAATATTTAAAAAAAAAAACAAAACACTGAACAAATGGAAGGGGGTGAACTTCCAAAATTCGTGAACTGTACTTATTTGTGGCTTTCCATTGAGAAATCTAGTCATTTAAGGAAAAGCTTCACTTTTTGACTGTAGCTGTTGGCCAACTGTGGACCTTCAGATGGCTATTTCAGCAACAGAAGGACTACACAGTATTAAGTTTAATAGTCTTAGAAATAGACATTCACTTTTATTTTGATTATACAAACAATTGTAGCAACAAGCTAAGCAAAATGTAAGGAATATTTTTACCATTATCAATTAAAAATCTTCAGTATGATATACTTTCTTTTTTTTTTAAATATCTCCATTTTATTCATAAGAAAGCTTAGTTTGATATACTTTCTTTTAAAAAGTACAAAGTATCTAAAAAGTTAAAACTCCCACCATTCATTTTTCTATATTGAATAGAGATTACTTTACACATGTAATAAAATAAAAGCAAAAATATTAAACAGAAAAAAGCAAACTGCAAACCAACAGCAGTATATGATCTCTACTTAAGAAAGAAATAAGGACGTGCATCTGTATATATGGCTAGATATGTGATAGAAGAGTTAGGAAGGACACTAAAACCAAACTTTTAATAAAAGGGGAAGAGGCAGAAAAATTAAAGTCAAAGGGAAAAGAGAAAAAATAGTCAAAGCAAAAGTTGCCTTTTAAAAAAATAAACAAACCATCAGAGTTTAGTTTGCATGCCTATTATCATAAAAGAAAACATTTCAATACTTACCATCAGCATCTAAAATCCATGTTATAAAATGATTATTTGCTTGGTACTGAATTACGGATGTTGCTTGATAAAGACAGCCTTCAAAATGAAATGCATAGTGCTGCAAGTCATTCTGCGGTAAGCCTTCTACGAAGTGCAACATGAATATGGGAGACACTCTGTGGGGAAGAAGGCAAGAGAAGTCGAACGAATTTAATGCCATGTGTCTGCTTATGCAAGAGTCTGAAGTGAACTAGTCACACATAACACTTTCAAGGCTAACTAAACTAATTTTTCTTGAGCACCTCCAGATGTGTGCCTTAATTAGAAAAGGAGAACTTGCTCTAAGTAGTATGTAACACTAAACCTTTTCGGAATGCTATCACTGACAGTTGGAAGCCATCATGCAATAAGAACAACTCAGACCACTAAACAAAAATTGCTCTGTGAGCAGCAATGTTGCTTTGGCTTAAAGAAAATCTCATGGTAGCTACTTTATAAAATTCAAAGGAAAAAGTCCAGATTGTTTAGAATTTCCTTTGGCATCAAGTGCCCAAATTATTTAGGCAACATGTGAAAATAGGGTAATAAGCCTAAGACATTCAAATAAACGTTAATTTGGCCTACTTCTTTGTGTTATCTCAGGAAACAATCTATCAAATTAAAACTTAGAAAAATTTAAAAATTTGTGACTTAAAAAGAAAATAAAACATATTGATTGATTTATTGTAAACTTCGAGATATCCAAAACTTTCAAAAAATACATTTTGCTATACTGCAACATGTTAAACTAGAAAACAGAACCCACAGATGGGCCTCAAATAACTAAATCTAACAAAGCTCTCAGGATTTAAGAAAAACGTTGAATATCCTTTTTCCTAATATTTAAACAGCTGTCAAGACTTACTTAGCTTATCAAAATTTATTCAGCTGAAATGAACTTGAAGCAATGTCCAAAATGCAAGATTATTCAGACTGACAAGGGATAATTTGTAAATTATCCCTTGTCAGTCATTTTGTTAAAGAATAATCAAGTCCTCAAAATTTAAGAACCTAGAAATACAAAGTTCTGAAAACTGTAACACTGAACCCTTTCCCACTGTTTTTTAAATCATAACTATTTTCACTGAATCCAAGACATCAACAATTATGAAATATACCACTAAACTATACCATGCCATCAATCGGGGGGGGGGGGGGGCAAGGGGTGCAGGGGAACCAGGGATTGAACCTAGAGGGCGCTTAACCAATGAGCCACATCCCAGCCCTTTTATATTTTTAATTTTGAGACAGGGTCTCAACTAAGTTGTTTAGGGCCTTGATAAATGGCAATTGAACTTGTAATCCTCCTGCCTCAGCCTCCCAAGCTGCTGGGCATGCCATTAATTTTAAATGTACTTTTATTTCACAGGTTAAAATGTTAAGTATATGTCTTTGAACCAATAATTCACAGTAAAACTACAGATGTACTCACATAGCTACAAGCACCTGTCTTTTATTACTATTACAAAAATTTTATTTACTAATATTTGGTTCCCTTGGACTCATATAATACCTGTCAAAATATCTTCTGAGGTTAGTTACTACAATAATCTCTTTCTAATCCCAAACTATGAAATCTCACCAGTTTCCTGCCTTTGTGTGATTTACACATGGAAAATGTTTTAAGATAATGCATACATGACCACTTGCCAGATTTTTATGTTTTTTATACATTTTAAGCATTCTAAACTACTCTTTTGTAAGTTGGTAAAAGTAAAAACTGCCAAGACTAGCATGCAAGAGGCCTTGGGTTCAATCCCCAATACAACACGAAAAAATAAATTGTAGCTGGGTGCGATAGCGTACACTTGTAATCCCAGCAACACGAGAAGCTGAGGCAGGAAGATTGCTAGTTTGAGGCCAGCATGAGCAACTCAGCAAGACCCTATTTCAAAATAAAAATTTTAAAAAGGGATGGGGATATGGCTCTGTGGTAGGTACTTGCCTAGCATGTATGAGGTACTAGGTTCAATCGCCAGTACCACTTTAAAAAAAAAAAACTAAAACCCACTCTTAGTGCAGTTCCTTAAATGTAGTAGATAAATTCCCTAAAGTTGGCTTTGAGATCTAGAGATTCTACAAGGCAGAAATTTGGTCTTCTTATTGCAGAGCGGGGGAGGAGGGGGGGAGAGGGGACGGGTGGGGGGGGGGAGATCAGAGTGATGAAACAAATTTTAAAACATCTTTTTAATTATACTATTCTCCCTGTAGCTACTGTACCAAAGTTATCCAGAACCTAATGGGGACTGCAAAGATGCCAAGCAGAAATATTATTCTCTCTTTTTATTTATTTATTTATTTGGCAGTACTGGGGATTGAACCCAGGGATGCTTTACCACTCAGTTACATCCATAGTCATTTTATTTTATATTTTGAGACAGGGTCTTGCCAAGCTGCTGAGGCTGGTCTTGAACTTGTGATTCTTCTGCCTCAGCCTCCTGCCACTGGGATTGTAAGCATGTGCCACCAAGCTTGGCTAGAATCAGTTTTTATTACCATTTCACCTGAACAGAGGCAAACCCCTTCATTTTATTACCATTTCACCTGAACAGAGGCAAACCTCTCAAAATATCCTCCATACTACTTTCTCTTTCCTATTTTTTTGGTGGTGGGGATCAAATGCAGGGCCTCAACACAGCTATAACCCCATATCTTTCAAACTACTTTCTATAACTATAAAACTGCATAAGCTCCAAATACCAAATTGATTTCAATTTTCCTTGTGTGTGTGTGTGGTGCGGGGGGTGGGGTGGGGAGGAGTACTGGGGATTGAACCCAGGGCCTTGTGCATGTGAGGCAAGCACTCTACCAACTGAGCTATATCCCCAGCCCTTTCCTCTGTATTTTAACATGTATGAGACCGGGATGCATTTTATCATTGTTAAACAGGCAGCATTTCTTTCTTAATGGCATATGAAATGATGGTACAATTTATAAGCATTGACATCTTGGGCTCAATCTAATATCCTTCCTCCTCCTCCTTCTCTTATTCATGTTCCTCAATGGGTTCCCTAAAAGTCACAGTTATTCTCCTACACACAACTCCAGTTTGTTTCATATTTCCAGCCTCTCAGGTGAGGGCAGATCTCTGCCTCCAAGTTTTGTTCTCAAGCTTCTTCCTACACTCAATGCTAGAGCATCAGTTAGAGATGATGCTCAGAGTTGTAGAGAACAAGTTAGGTTCTGCCTCAAACATGAAAAAACTGGACGGCATGAATTAACAGAACTGGAACCAAGAGTCAACAAAAAATTTCAATCTAAGACCCATTTGATTTGTCTTTACCTAACATGGGGCTGAATTCCTCCTCATATAAGGACCTTTTTTTCTTATAAGAAAAAAAGCACAAGAGGATTGTGTTCACCACTGCTACGCAAAGACAGCAAGGGACCTGCAAGTCTCCATTACGCAGAGAACAGCCACATCTTACACTAATGGCCTGGAGTAACAGTTTTTTATTTTCATATAGGCTGAGGCAGGAGAATCACTTGAGCATGAGCACATGAGTTGGAGACCAGCCTAGCAATTTAGCAACACCCATTTCAAAAAAAAGTTAAAAAATGCAAATTGAAAATGTGCATATATGTATATCTGAACTGTAATAATGTAGGCTTTAGGTAAAAAAAAAATCCATGCAAATATAATTTTTAATCTCATTACATTTTAGGTCTACTATATCATTATTTCAACTATTTTAGACTGATAAAAAATACTAATAAAGTCAGTTGCAATTCAAATAATTAGAACAGGATCATATTCACTGTAATAAGTCAATAGATCTTTAGAAAAATTTAACTGTGTTGGGAACAGAGGTGCACATGTGAAGTTCTAGCAATCCTAGAAGTTCAGGAAGGAGTATTGCAAATTTGAGGCGAGCCCTGGCAACTTAGTGAGATCCTCAGCAACTGAGGAAAACCCTGTCTCGAAATAAAAAACAGAAACAATTGAGGATGTAGCTCAGTGGTAAAGTGCCCCTGAGTCCAATTCCCAATACCAAAAAGAAAAAAAAAAAAAAAAAAAAAAAACCCCAAAAACCCTGCTCAACAAAGTTTATAAACTGTTCTTGGAGGCAATCAAAGATCTTACAAATAAATAAAACATTTTCTTTTAAACAATGAAGACTTTAGAAAATCTATTTTATATATTCCATTCAAAATTTTGTAGGGGAGAATGCAATTACTTATAAAAAGAAATTTTAAAATCATTTTATTAGACCTGAATAAGTTCAGTAAGCACAGAACAGAAATGTCTTACTTCTCTTCATACCACCCCACTATCCTTTACAAATAGTTGCTAGAAACAAACAAACTGTTAAGACTGAAGTTCAGGTAAATAAGTTTTTCAAATGCCAACCCATGAGAGTATATAACTAGACTCTTAAAGGAGATTCATTTCAAAAGCTTGACAAGTAAAATTTAATCTGATTCTAAGATCTTAGTGTTCCATGTCACTGTGCTCTGAATATAATTCTAAGTAATTTACTTAGAAAAAAAAAATAAGAGATGTGGATCAGATAGGCATTATTCACCTGATTTATCAATGATTCTTTTCCTAATGGGGACACCACATTAGAGATGTGGATTATCTAAGACAAGATATTTGGGGAATTTACAACACTATTAAGTCTTTGGAATGCTGTATGATTAAATTACTCACAGTATAGTGATGGACTTAATTACTTTTAAGTTACTCCTAACAACTATATTAAATTTGTTTCTAAATTATATTAGACACCAACAAACCAAGTTATACAAAGTAAAAATGCTACAAAGGATCTGTATAAAGATCTTGTCATTTACAATTTAAGTGAAATTTTACCTGAGTTCAATTTACTTTTGAAGAATACAGGAAATGTCCACATTATAAATTCTGCTTATAAATCAGCTCAGTGGAACTCAAAACACATTTTCCACCAGAATATGTTTTTACCTAACAGATATATTTGCAGATCAAAACATGAATCTTTAAGTAAAGCAATTTATCTGCATAATTAAAAAGCATATGTTGCAAAGTAACCAATTAACAGATTAAACAAAGAACAGAATCAGTCTATCCTCAATCCTGAGGCTTAAGAAAAAGTAGATATAAATATTAGAAGAAACTATACATACCAAGAAGCCTTAAGCAGCCCAATGAACCAATGCAGGATGCAGACAGCCATGCCCCACTGCCTTTCTACCCATCTTATCATCAACAAAAGGGTTTACAATGAGGATGCCTCAACACTTAGATCTCAAAACTTGGCCACCAGAAAGGCAAAACAGGTTACTGACATCTGGTTGAAGACAGCTCCTTGTTTCCTGCTTTGCCTCCCACTCAGATGCTCTCAAATGACAGCAAAGGACAAAAACCGGTAATGATCCAAAAGGGCAAAGAAAGAGAAAGGGAATTGAACAAACAAGCCAATAAATATTCAGGGGACAGCATACAGAAAAATGGCCCCTTATGTAGCAGAATGGATAAAGTGATAACATAGCACTACAGAGCAGGCATGCTGATAAGAGCTCATCTGTCCGGCTCAACTCCCAATCGATATCCATAGGCAATAGATACTGTGGAATATTGGGACAAGGCCTAGGCTAAAAACTGGAACAGGGACTAAAAATGTATATAAAGAGCATTCCTACGCACAAGGCCCAGAGAGGCACCAGTGCAGACTGGAGCAAAGAATGGAAGGCAGCAGGAGAGTGGCTTCCAGGGGGAAGAAAGAGGAGGATTCAAACATTTAAAGTACTGAGTGCTGGAAATTTATCATTTTAAGTATTTGGGGAGGGGGACCCACAATATACAATAAAACAAATTAAAACACTGAATTGTAAGAAGAATAAAACATAACCACATATACTGGAGAGGGAATAATATATGTGTATTAATAATAATGCAACACTGAATACTGGTTTAACCAAACACAAACACTTGGAAGAACCAAGAGAGGGAAAACAGAGGTGGGTCCCAGGTGCTGGTGCAGGAACTCTCACTCTCAACTACTTAAAAGGTGAATAGATCCTATCGTAGCAGAAGCTGCTATCATTTTAAAATGTCTAAGTAACTACCATCCAATTTAAAGATCTGAAGCAGAAGCCTAGAAGGAGTGAGGAAGGGGACTGCACTGTTTTCCTTTTAAGCCTTTTGATACTATTAACTGAGAACTCATTGATTTGGTGATGATCAACTTTTAGGAACAATTCTGAGGAGTTTCTGGAATATTTAAGGGCACTAAAGGTTATTGTCACTGATTCTCTTTTTTTTTTCTTTGGCGGGTGGCAGGGATATCAGGGATTGAACTCAGGGGCATTTAAACACTGAGCCACATCCCCAGCCCTTTTTATATATTTTATTTTGAGACAGGGTCTCACTAAGTTGCTTAGGGCTTCGCTAAGTTGCTATGGCTGGCTTTGAACTTGAAATCCTCCTGCCTTAGCCTCCCAAGCCACTGGGATTTCAGGCATGCATCACTGTGCCTGGTTTATTAATTAAAAACACGTATTTAATGAATTGTTACTTCACTTTAGTTTTTCTATTATAATTGCTTTTACTTTTAGAACAAAGAAAGATTAAAAAAATTGCAAAGTGTCTGGTGGCTTCTTCCCTTAGAGTTTTTGAAGCTTTGTCTACACACATTGAGAAGCAGTCAGGTTGTGTGCAAAGATATCATAAAAGTTGCAAAGAGACCCAGTTAATTAAGTCACTGGCCCTTTCTAATGTGTACATATATCATATCTCCCTAACTAGTAGTCTGAAGTTAGCCAGGATAGAAATTATTTCCAGTGGCTAGGTAAGTTCATAGTACACAGAACATAATGAAAAACTCAAAATATCATCAAGATGCAGATTCTAGAAAAAGATAATTAAGCTGATTCTAATCATTAACCTTGTTCATTTATTATTTTAAACCTAGGGAGTGATTACAGGAGCTTTACCCCAGTGAGCAAAAAAATCTTTACAGGCCAGAAAGGCCTGAGTGGCACTCCTAGTTATGTCACTTTACTAGTGTGTCCCTTCAGGTACCACCTAACTTGTTTCAAGCTTGAATGTCCATAACTGTCAAAGAAGATACTATGATCTTAATCCCTGAGTTTTTGTGAGGAAACCAGATGGTTTATACAAATCAATGCAAGAAACTGATACTTGGAAACTGGTTATTTGCTTTCATCAGCACTTGCTGATGTGAAATTATTCAAGTCCTAATATGAATAACACATTAATTTTCACCCTGTTCTACTAGTCTTTAGCTGTTTTTTTAAATAAATAAATAAAGATTTTCTGTTGCTTGCACTCTCCAGAGCATTGTCTCAGCTTCAACTCTCTTGGATTGCTCCCTAAATGCCTACAGAGAGCCTCATATTTAGATAGATGAATATCTAAGTAATATTCTACTCTCACAACTTTACTTAATAACTCTGAGGACTTACTAGTGAGTTAAAGAAAAGAGGAAAAGAATTGATCTCTACTGTAATAATCTGAATTTTTTTTTCTTTTTTTGGTACTAGGAATTGAACTCAGGGGCACTTAACCACTGAGTTACATCCCCAGCCCTTTTTTGTATTTTATTTAGAGATAGGGTCTCCCTGAGTTGCTTAGGGCCTTGCCAGCTGCTGAGGCTGGGTTTGAACTCGCAATCCTCCTACCTCAGCCTCCTGAGCTGCTGGGATCAGAGGCATGTACTACTGTGCCTGGCCAAAGGCTCCTATTTTTAAATTTGTAAAAAGACAGTTTGTCTCAGCAAACAAGTGTTAATGCTTGACATGACAGCTGCCATTTTCTGAGCACTTACTATGTGCAAGGCAAGGCACATTACTACATACTTTTCTTCCAAACAACTCTTTAAGCAGCTCATACTACTCTTACCCCATTTTACAGATGATGAAAACTGCAGCAGTACAGAGGGCACTGCAGATGATAAATGTGAGATTGGAGTTCCAAATCCAGGCAGTCAGCAGATGACTGCAAAGGCCAGTTTTTTAACTGCATCTTTCTAAATCAAAAGCCCTTAAACTGGCACAAAAACCAGCAGCACAAAATGAATGGACTGAAGAGTCTTCCTTCAGTTTACGTGAAAGTAAGTTCCAAGTTATAACATTAAAACATATTTAATGGGGACTGGAGTTGTGGCTCAGTGGTAGAGTGCTCGCCTAGCACGTGCACAGCCTGGGTTTGATCCTCAGCACCACGTAAAAAATAAAGGCACTGTGTACAACTAAAACAAATAAATAAATATTTTTTAAAAAAGAATGCAATTTATTAATTAAAAACACGTATTTAATGAATTGTTACTTCACTTTAGTTTTTCTATTATAATTGCTTTTACTTTTAGAACAAAGAAAGATTAAAAAAATTGCAAAGTGTCTGGTGGCTTCTTCCCTTAGAGTTTTTGAAGCTTTGTCTACACACATTGAGAAGCAGTCAGGTTGTGTGCAAAGATATCATAAAAGTTGCAAAGAGACCCAGTTAATTAAGTCACTGGCCCTTTCTAATGTGTACATATATCATATCTCCCTAACTAGTAGTCTGAAGTTAGCCAGGATAGAAATTATTTCCAGTGGCTAGGTAAGTTCATAGTACACAGAACATAATGAAAAACTCAAAATATCATCAAGATGCAGATTCTAGAAAAAGATAATTAAGCTGATTCTAATCATTAACCTTGTTCATTTATTATTTTAAACCTAGGGAGTGATTACAGGAGCTTTACCCCAGTGAGCAAAAAAATCTTTACAGGCCAGAAAGGCCTGAGTGGCACTCCTAGTTATGTCACTTTACTAGTGTGTCCCTTCAGGTACCACCTAACTTGTTTCAAGCTTGAATGTCCATAACTGTCAAAGAAGATACTATGATCTTAATCC
The DNA here is from genome assembly GCA_025594165.1 of Tamias sibiricus. Classification (NCBI taxonomy): domain Eukaryota; kingdom Metazoa; phylum Chordata; class Mammalia; order Rodentia; family Sciuridae; genus Tamias; species Tamias sibiricus. Next base: position 70,168,628 of record CM046663.1, read on the forward strand.
CTGAGTTTTTGTGAGGAAACCAGATGGTTTATACAAATCAATGCAAGAAACTGATACTTGGAAACTGGTATTTGCTTTCATCAGCACTTGCTGATGTGAAATTATTCAAGTCCTAATATGAATAACACATTAATTTTCACCCTGTTCTACTAGTCTTTAGCTGTTTTTTTTTTAAATAAATAAATAAATAAATAAATAAATAAATAAAGATTTTCTGTTGCTTGCACTCTCCAGAGCATTGTCTCAGCTTCAACTCTCTTGGATTGCTCCCTAAATGCCTACAGAGAGCCTCATATTTAGATAGATGAATATCTAAGTAATATTCTACTCTCACAACTTTACTTAATAACTCTGAGACTTACTAGTGAGTTAAAGAAAAGAGGAAAAGAATTGATCTCTACTGTAATAATCTGAATAAATAACCAACAGGGCCAGTTTGGTCTTTCAGCCTGTAATACTTCATCCAGGTATCAATGGAGCAAGAGTATTGTCAGATGAACACCACCCTCTGACTCTTTTCCTTATGTGGCAAGTATATGACAGCAGAAGAAATCTGCAGCTTTTTTCTTATCCATGCTTCCTCCTAAGTGCCTATCTTTAGGGCCCAAAATGTCACTCAGTCTCCCTAATCCTCACCTAGAGGCCTCAGGGATATAGAAAGTATGGCTGGTCAGTTCAGGTGCAGGAAACTCACACAAGACTAAGAGAAGGAACAGGGAAATGTAGGTTACCTCTAAGATGCTGCCAGACTCTAAGAGCCTGAGCTCTGTCTATATGATTAAAAGCCTAATGGTAATCAACAACAACAACAACAAAAACCCTAGCTTCTAATAGAGGAGTAAACAAAACATAGTTTCAAAGAATTTTGAGTGGTATTCTTAGCTGGGAATCTGGAGTGCTTCTCTTCTCAGTTTTCCCCATGTCCTTCTAAATAAATTCTTGAGAAAACTCCTATTAGCTGGGCACAGTGGCGCATGCATGTAATCCCATGGATGCAGGAAGCTGAGGCAGAAGGATCACTAGTTTGAGGCCAGCCTCAGCAACTTAGCAAGACCTTTAGCAACTTAGTTAGACCTGTCTCAAAAAAAAATAAAAATTGGGGATATAGTTCAGTGGTAAAGTGCCCCTGGGTTCAATTCCCTATATAAAAAGAAAAAAGAAAATGCCTATTGGTAATCTCTCAAACTATAAATTTTTGACCCTTCCAGGTTAAAGCAACAAGCAAACTTCAGTTTCTGGTGCTAAAATGTGTCCTTTTTAACCTTAGCAGTAGAGAGAGACCATAAGATGTGGTGGGAAATTTCGTCAAGGGTAGAACTATAGGAAGCAAATGCTGGTATAGGGGCCATCAAGTTTTAGTCAAATTATATTACTCAGAACCATATCAATAGAATAAACTCACTTAAGGAAAAAAAAAAAAACAACAAAAAAAAACTAACCTGTTTTGATACCGGTGCCCACACTGTGAACATTCGAAGTCCCAAGAAAAAGAATATGTGAAGAGCTTTTCAATGTGGGGTTCTATTTTTAAGAGCAAGGGAAATGCAAACACAGGGCTTTCCATGTCACCTTCCAAGAACAAAACAAAACAAAAAAGGAAAAAAATTATTACTCTTACTTTAAAACTGCAATAAGTAAACTCAAATAATGAACTCTTGTCTTTTCTCACTGCATTTATAGTATGAATATACATGTATACAGTCTTGTAGTTGGGGGGGTAGTTTTTAAAAGCATTTTTTCTAAAAATGTCCAGCACAAATTTAATTATCACCTTGGTTGCTTTTGTTTTTCTTGGTGGACATTTATGAAAACTTGAGACAAAAACCAAAAGATCCATACTGTCTTCTCACATCTTTCTATTATTTCTCAAGTAAGAACAATTCTCAGAACTATCATAGTGTTTATTAAAACAAAATTCCTGTAAATGGTTTGGTACAGATATTTTAAAAATGTAACTGGTGAAGACACCACAGAATAATATAAGAATTTGACAAAAATCACTAAAACACCCTTTCTATTCTGATCCTCTTTTTATACATAAGAGAACACACACACAAGGGTTAAAGCATCAGACTCAATCCTCCCTACTCTTCATTTACCACTCTTTCCAATCTTTTTTATTCAGGTCCTTTCCTTAAACTCCAGTAACTTTAAGACTAGAGATCTGAATTTTGTTGTCATTAAGACAAAAACTAGGGGCTGGGGCTGTAGTTCAGTGGCACAGTGCTTGCCTAGCATGCGTGAGGCACTGGGTTTGGTCCTTAGCACACATAAAAATAAATAAAGGCATTCTGTCCATCTACAGCTACAAAAATAATAGTAATAATAATAAAAAGAAGACAAAAACTAGTCAAAGTAGTCAAAGCTAGCTTCCAGCTTTGAGATCAGCAAGTCAGTTAACAGGAAGACTCACACTGTTCTTACATTCACTTACCAATTGTTTTCCTTCCTCAGGGAGCTTAGATGGCCCAGGAGGCTCTGAGTTCTCCCTCCTTCCCCCAACAGAGCCCTCTTTCACAGTCCAGTTCTCCCCCTATCCTGCAACTACAGCTGCCTAGAACATGGCCAGGAACAGTCACCTTGGCAGGACCACAGGCAGAGGGTAAGTGCTATTGCCTGAGCATGTTCTATAAATACCAGTAGTTACAAAAGCTATCTTAATAGTCACCTTTGTGGTATAGTCCCACTGCTATTTTTGTACAAAAACATAAAATCAAAACAAAATATTTTTGTAAGTAGAAATACAAATAAATCTCCTAGAAATGAAAAATGTAACACCTTGAGAAATGCAAACTTGAGAATAGTAAAAGTTTGTAAACAGTCATCAGGCTTTAAATACTTACTTTATCAAAACTAAGTATTAACTGAAAAAGCAAACCATTTATATACTTCATGACAACATAAAATCTTTAAATTTAAAATAAAATTTTCAGTGAATCAAAACATCATAAAAGAGCTCCAAACAGTTAACTAAGTTACATGATGGCAGATCATTTGAGATACTTAAATAGCCCCTGAATTAAGCTTTATTATTTTTCTTCAGATTACAAATTTTATGTGTACTAAGTATAAAGCATCTTACTACAGAATATATAATATCAAAGCCTCAGTTTAATTCTTATAACCTTCTGCCTAAATTAGTTAAGTGGTGTCTCCTTCTTTAGAATCCAATACCAATTCTTCACCCCAACTCTTAACCTAGTTTATATATATCCCTCAAATACCTTCATTTGCCAAGATGCAAATTTTTCAATGTCTCTTTCTATATAGCTATTAGAGTTTTCTTTTCTTGTTAATTGCTCATTGATAATGTCAGGCCACTTCCCCATCCCCACCCCCCCTCACGTTACCTGTCTTTTTAATGAACAAAAGTTCTAATATATCCTGGATATTACTTCTTTGTTCTATCCTTGCACAAAAGTTTTAAAATTTAAGGGGTATTCACAAATTTTTTCCATCTTATTTAAAAATTTTCCCCACTCTGAATAAAGACATTCAACTATATTTTTGCCCAAAGTTTTACAACCCTGCTTTTTACACTTTGGTCTTTAAATAGGCTGAAGTTTCTTTCCGACTATGGTATGAAATAGAGACCCAATGTTCCCCCTGTATCAGGAATCAAAATTACTCTTTACATTTACATAAAAATAAGCAGAAACTATAACAATATTAGCTTCTATTTTTTAAAAAAATTAAGAAATATGGACACTGCAGGGGGAAAAACACCAAATTAAAGATAGCAGTTATCTCTGTAGAGAGATAAAGAACAACTGGGGAAGTGTACAAAGGAGGCTACAGTTGTATTTGTAATGTTATATTTCTTAAACTTCAGGGAGGAAAAGCAAAGAGAACAGAATACAATGTGATCTTTTAAAACAATAATCAAGATGATTTTAAAGTGCTCTCTGAAGCAGATTAGGTTTCATTAGTAAGATTTTAAGCTTTAATGTAGCACCTACCACTGCTGAGTAGGTAGGAGTATAAATAAGAGAGGACTTCTACCTTACTAGAAAAGCTGCGTACCTGGCTCAATTGTCATGATTGCACACAATAACATTTAAAATTTCTTTTCTTCACAGAAAACCAGGCCCAAGGCCAAGGGGGCACAAGAGATGCAATTTGCTTCAAATACAGTTATCAGTGATAAGGGTGGTGATTCTGATTAGAGCAGAAACCCCTCTTTTATTCACACCTCAGGTATACCCTATGGAGGAAGATGGAATGTGGAAGCCCCTCAATTTGTACTCAGAGATGCTTTGGAAAAGGCTCGTTTGAAATAGGTATTCATGCAGAAACTTCGTTGGTTGGGTGAGAAATGGGGTGGGCTACAAAGGAGCCTGGTGAAGTTTTAGGGTGATGGATCTGTCCCCTATCATGAATGGGGCAATGGTTATGTGACTATATACATTTAAAAGGTTTTACTATATGTAAATCATACTTTGATAAAAAAGAAAAAATATGTGTCCCACTGGAGATCCCACCTGATGATAAATGAGAATGGTTCCTTAGACCAAAAAGGAGGTAATGCCAGAGATTGGCATATAGAAAACGTGTGTATTATAAGAATAGGGTAAACTCATATGTAAAAGTCTATGAAAAAATAAAACAAGGGGGCAGAACTATGAGACAAACAAGTAGTCAAAAGTTGTCAGGTGTGGACAAAAGACATTGCTTCTAGATACTGTATCTGGGCCTGATGAATAAATGCCATTCACTAAGAAAAAAAAAATAGAAGGCATTGATATTTTTGTATAATTGAGTATAAGTAAATACTAATACAAAGCATCATACATTATTAATAGAAGAGTTAATACAAAAATAAAAAGGGAAATAAAAAGGCATTCCTCTCAAAAAACAAAACAAAACACTAAGCACCAGTGGCTCCTTTTTGTAATACTACAAGCATGTAGAAAGATTTGGATGGAGACTCTAGTTCCCTTGCTTCACTCTGCTCCCACAAGGCCAAAAATCAATCCACAGAGGACAAAGCAAGTTCCACTCTTATATCCTTTTTAAAGATGAAAAAGCTCTCCCAAAAGGTCTTCCTTGTAGCTCTCCTAATATCCTACTAGCCAAAATTGTACCACATGTCCACTCTTAGAATCCATTAGTAAGAAAAGCAAAATTACTAGACTGTGTTAGATCATATTCTTAACCCTACCCACATGTACAAATCATGTAAAGGCTTCTAAAAATTACGGACAACCTATAAGCCCCCATGCCAAAGATTCTGATTTAACTGATCCTGTTTGGGCCCTGAGCACTGGTATTTACTTTTTTATTTTAATTTTTTTTATTCTAATTTGTTATACATGCTTGCATTTCATATTACATATAAAGAGCACAATTTTTCACGTCACTGGTTTTACATAAAGTATTTTCACAACAATTGTGTCTTCATACATGTATTTAGGGTAATGACGTCTAACTCATTCTACCATTATTCCAATGACGTCTAACTCATTCTACCATTATTCCTATCTCCTTGCCCCTTCCTCTCCCCTTCCCCCCTTTGTTCTACTGTGGACATGCATTCTAATATTGTAGCAATTTCCATTTTTGTCCATTATAATAAGGGTTTTCAAATTTTGAAGGAGTGGGCAAAACTGGGTAAGCACAATTCACAAATGACACACAGATGATTCTGGTATTTCTAACTCTGGTTGAGAATAATTAACTTATGTAATAAAGTCTAAATGAGTTATTATTATTATGTTATTAGGTACTAGGGATTGAACCCAGGGTCGCTTAACCACTGAGCCACACCCCCAGCCCTTTCTTATTCCCTCTCCACTGGTATTTACTTTGAATTCTCTATATATTTCATAATGCACAGTTAAGTTTGAAAATGTTGATTTAGCCTATTTGGGTAAGAACTGGAGAAGCAACCAAGGGTGTGCCCACTAAATATTCACCTGACTCTGAGCACTGCATCCTCTTTCAAGAGGTAAACACCAGCCTGCCTATTTTCATAAACAGCTCTGCACATCAATGATTTAGCCAGATTCCTGCTCCCAAGAATCCGATCATCCCAAGAACTAAATCAATATTATACTTCCTTATGATGTACACATTTCTATGACAGAGGAGTTAAGGTACACCAATTACTTACCCAACATGCATCTAAGCTGGGGTTGCAGTTCAGTAAAAATTTCACCTCTGACCTCATTCAGATAGGTCTCTATCTCTGAGAATATTTTTGAAGTAATTTTATACTCTCCATCTAGAAAAACATTTAGAACATTATCATCAGTTTTTCATCAATGTATACCTTTTCTACATAAAATTTGAGACATTAATAAAGATGGAAGCTTATTAGAGTTAAGTTTTGCAAACAGAGATAAAAGGAAAACACAAAATTTCAATCCTTCCTTCTCTATGGTATAATATATAATTCCCTTTATATTTGTTATCAGCACAGTATCATTAGCACTAACTACCTGAATAAAAATCTCAAGGAAAGTCTTTCTCACACAAATAACCAGAGGTCTAGTAAAACAGGTTGGGACCATTAGTATTTCACGTTTCAGGATGGATTTTTGTTTTTTGGTTTTTTTTTTATTTTTTTATTTTTTTTTTTAAGATTTTGAAATATCTGCAAATACATTCTGGGGATGAGAGATAAATCTAAACCATGAAATTAATTTATTTTTACACATAGCCTGAAGTTAATTCTAAAATATTGTGTTTTGACTAAGACCTGTCACATGAGGTCAGGTATGAAATATTCCTCTTTAGGCATCATGTTGGTACTCAAAAAGTTTCAGGGTTTGGAGCATTTTAGATTCAGATTTTTGGATTAAGAATATTTAACCTTTAACCTTTTACATATTTTTGTCCATCTCTGAAACAGCTCTCTTTTTATATGCAATTATTACTTATGCTAGAGACAACTTCTAGTCATTTACTCTACACTTTGTATAACTTTTCTTAAACCTAGCCAAGTCTTAATGATTAAGCTATGCTTATTTCCCTGATATCTGGTATATTTCCCTTCTTCCAAGTCCTCCTTTTGGGACAGGTAGAGAAGGTCCTCAATAGCATCACAATGTTTATGCAATTCCACATCCTTCTTTGTTCTTACAAATTTACTTCATTAAACACAAAGAGACCCTACACCATATTCAGCCAGAGGAAGAAGTTGTGCTCCATTTGTGTAAAATGTGTCAAAATGCTTTCTACTATCATGTACAACTAATTAGAATTAAAAAAAAAAAAAAAAAAGTGGGCTAGCTGCACCCACTCTGTAACCAACAATCATTCCCCTATTGCTGGACATTTCTTTTTTCAGTGTCATAAATATTATAGTAATAACATCTTTGGGCACATATCTATCCATATTTTTGATCTCTTCTTTAGGGTAAATGTCCTCAAAATGGAATTACTATGACAAGAAACTATCCAAGATTAATCAATTATTTTGAATATAAGCCTCCATATACATCTGAGACTCTGGTTACTCTTAGGCAACAAATGGATCTTCTCTTGAAACTCTTATAAATGATACATACAGCCTGACTACACTCTGCTTAAGTGTTTCGCTATTGAAAATATCTGGATTGTCCTCAATAAAAAAAGTAAGCACTAACCAAATTTTTGTTATTTGATGATGGCAAAAAAAAAAAAAAAAAAAAAAAAAAAAAAGAAGCTTAAATATAATTAGCAATCAGATTGTGAAACTATAGTTATTCTATAAAGACTTGGTATAAGATAAAAAATACAAAATTAATTCCGGTATTTAATTATTGCTTTTCAGCAATTGTCACCTACTCAGCTATCAGACTCCTGTAATTATATAAAACAGAAACAGAAGCCGGGTGCGGTGGCACACGCCTGTAATCCCAGTATTTGGGAGGCTGAGGTAGGAGGATCGCGAGTTCAAAGTCAGCCTCAGCAATGGCGAGGCACTCAGCAACTCAGTGAGACCCTGTCTCTAAATAAAATACAAAAAAAAAAAAAAAAAAGGGCTGGGGATGTGGCCCAGTGGTCGAGTGCCCCTGAGTTGTTCAATCCCTGGTACCACAAAAAAAAAAAGAAGAAGAAAAAAAAAACAGAAGAAAAAGTCGAAGTAAAAAATGCTTGTGAAAGCTGGGCAGGATGGCACACACCTATAGTTCCTGCTGCTACTCAAGAGGATGAAGCAGTGGACTGCAAATAAAATTTGAGAAGGGTTGGGATGTATCAGTGGTAAAGCATGTGCTTTAGCAACTGTGAAGTCCTAGGTTTATGCCTAGTTCTAGGTGCACAAATTTTTTTTAAAAAGGCTTATGAAAAATCTTATTTTAAGGGGCTGGGGTTGTGGCTCAGTGGTAGAGCGCTCACCTAGCATGTGCGTGGCCCGGGTTCGATCCTCAGCACCACGTAAACATAAATGCACTGCATTGTGTACAACTAAAGCAAATAAATAAATATTTTTTAAAAAATCGTATTTTAAAAATTGCAAAAAAAAAAACACTTGCAAATGAATGATGCATGAAAAAATTTAGTTTCAGGGAAACTCAAATTGAAACAACATACTCTTTACAATATCTTTTTTTTTTTTTTTTTTTAACCTTGGTATTGAGCCCAGGGGGTCTCACACATACTAGGCAAACACTCTACCACTGAACTACATCCCCAGGCCTTCTTAAGATTTTATTTTGAGATCGGGGGGCTCAGTAAATTGCCCAGGCCAACCTCAAAGTTGTGATCCTCTTGTCAGCTCTAGGGTAGCTGCAATTACAGCATGTGCCATCCGGCTCAAAATCACCAAAGGTGGCTAGAGTACTCTGAGATATTTTCTTCCACATAATGAAAATAGAACTATGTTAGCATAACTCCTCTGGATTAAGAACCTTAATATTCATATTTTAACATCCCTCTTGACATTAATCAGCAATGCATTCAAAAGTATATATAGATATTTGTCATAATGTGAATTTGAAATAGCAAAAAATAGTAAGCAATCTAAATGGTCCACAGTGGGAAAGAAATGTACAGGATCCATACAAAGGACTGCACAACCAAAGTCACATTTTTAAAATATATTAATAAATATGAAAATACCTACAATGTCAAGTGAAAAAAGCATGGTATGATGTCAAATCTGTCAAAGAAAATATATGCACAAATAAGATCAGAAAAAAAATATACCAAGACACTTCAAAAGAAGTTCAATAAAAGTGAAGATCTTAGCCAGGCGTGGTGGCGCACACTTGTAATCCCAGCACTTTGGGAGGCTGAGGCAGGAGGATTGTGAGTTCAAAGCCAGCCTCAGCAATGGCGAGGCACTTAGCAACTCAGTGAGACCCTGTCTCTAAATAAAATACAAAAAAAGGGCTGGGGATGTGACCCAGTGGTCGAGTGCCCCTGAGTTCAATCCCTGGTACCAGTAAAAAAAAAAAAAAAAAAAAAAAAGTAAAGATGTTGCCCTTCCAGACAGCAAGATTTTAAAAGTCATAAAAGAGCGTGGGTACAGGGACAAACAGACAAAACTAGGAGCACATACATAGGACAAAGTTAGTATGGCAGATCAACTGACAAAAGAAGCTAGAAAAACTGGCTATGCAAATTAGAGAAAATGGATCTTACCATACACAAATATTAACTTCTGCTAAATTAATAATTTCACCATCAAAACCAAAACTTTTATGATTTTTTCAGTGACAATATCGATCAATGTCCAACTTCCTGTCCTCAGGAAAAGAAAGACTTCTTTGTCACAACACTAACTCCAAAAGGAAAGCTGCACACTTTCCTGTATATCAAGACATCTTTTAAAAAGAAGAAAAACAAGCCAGGCGCGGTGGTGCACACCTGTAATTCCAGTGGCTTGGGAGGCTGAGGCAGGAGGATTCTGAGTTCGAAGCCAACCTCAGCAAAAGTGAGGCACTAAGCAACTCATTGAGACCCTGTCTCTCTCTCTTTTTTTTTTTTTTTTTTAATAATTTTTAATGTGTACAACTCACATACAACTGTTTGTATACAAAGTATATTCGTACAATTCAGGTCTTCAATCATGCATTTAGGAAAATGATATCCGTCTCATTCAACCACCTTTTCTTTTTTCTTTCTTTTCTCCCCCTCCTTCCCCCCTTGCTCCCCCCCTTACCCTCCCTTCCCTTTGACCATTCTAGTGTTCCTCTAGTCCTCCTATGTAACCCCCCCCCCCCCCCCGCTCCGGTCTCTTAATAAAATACAAAATAGGGCTGGGGATGTGGCTCAGTGGTCAAGTGCCCCCGAGTTCAATCCCTGGTACAAAAAAAAAAGTAGAAAAACAAGCTGCTGAGAGAAGATTCAGCAACACATATCTAACATAAAAATAGCAACAAGGATATTCAAAAATTCATACAAATCAGTAAGAACACAACGATTAACAGAGCAAATAGGGATAAGACAGTATTAGGCATTTCACAGAAGAGTGAACATATATGGTCAATGTACACATGAAGGGTCAGATCAAGCTCTTGAAATCTGGGAAGGCAAATCAAGACCAGGGACCACTTCATGACACTCAAACAGCAAAAAATCTCAGTATGCAAACCACTAAGAGAAGATCTCTTATAAATTGCTATTGGGAGTTCCTGACAGGTACAACTACTTTGGAAAACAACTGCTATTATCTGAATGTCTGGACTCAGATATGGTAAATGCATTCCTATGGAATACGCGAGGGAAACTCTCCTACTCATATACTATATATACTCCTGGAAAATTACAAAAAATGGTCACAGCGATAGTATTTATAATGGCAAAACAAGAACCCACTGTCCACTGACAAGTGAGTAAATTCACAGTTGGCCCTCAGTACCTGCTGGTTACAAATCTTCAGACTCAACCAACCACGGACTGAAAATATTTTGGGGGAAAATAATTGCATCTGTACTGACATGTACAGCCTTTTGTTCCCTTGCCATTATTCCCCAAACAACCACTATTTGCATCACATTTTTGTTATATTAAGCAATATCAGGTAATCTAGACATTATTTCAAGTATATGGGAGGATGTGCACGGGTTCCACGTAAAAAACTATACCATTTTATGTAAGGGAATGGATTTTGTGATCTGTAGAAGGTCCTAGAATCAATTCACCACAAATACTGAGGGAACAGTACACTGACACATTTTCAAAATGAAAATACCCTACAGCAATGAAAATCAACAAACTGCAAGTAGAGGCAGCTTCACAAACCCTTAAAAGAGGTTCCAGAGGACATGCCATACAACATCTTTTTTTAAATGTTCAAAATAAACTAAATTGGGCAATATATTTAGTTAAATGTATGTTAAGAAAAACTATTAAGAAGTAGTGACAAAACACAATTCAGGATAATGATTATCTTTGGGGGAAGTGCAAGGTGGGATGGCAGGAGCACAAAGGTAGATTAAGTATAAAAAGAATGTTTTAATTCTTCTTGTGTGGAAAAGTAGGTTTCTGAGTATCCTATTCAACTTATAGAAAATTAAAAAACATATCCCTCCCTGTAAAGATTTTGGTGGGCTGTAGAACTACAGGTGATTTTTACTTCTCTATTCTACCTTTCAGTAGTTTAAAAACCTTAAGATTTTACTTTGATGGACTGTGATGATGATTATTACCCTGACAACCACTGCTTCTTTCTCCCTCACAATTACTTTTTCAGAGATGACCTTTGTACCACTCACGATGGATGTTGTGGCTGGTGTTATCTCAAGCTTCATGACACTATCCTTGGGCTTCCTGCCCCTAGGTCTTTATATAGAACAAAACCCTACTGATGGCATCTTTTCCACATGCTCTAAGAAAAAAACTCAATAACATCTTTAAAAATGAAAGAGAAATAATGTACTACTACCAACCTTTAACTCCATCCAAATGATTGGTATACAGAAGCTTACTTGCTTGATTATATTTTTCAAACAACCGCCAAAACACAGACTCTTCCTTAGAACACAATTTAGTCACAGTGTTCTTTAACTCTTCCAAGTGCACCAAAGCTGACAAGAGACAGTCTAACCAACAGAGAGCATTAGTATTTTTCCACTGGACACAGAGAGTCTGGAGAAATGATGGACATTTGATCTCCAATGGCATTTCCAGTTCAGATGTATATCCTTCATTCTGAGGGGAAATTCCCTCAGTTTCAGAGACATCAATAATAATAGGATCTTCTTCAGCCATATCAACATTATCAGCTTCCAAGGTCTCATTCTGCTCCAAGGAATGAGCAGTCCTAACTGAATTCTGTTGACTACTACTGTAGGGTAAGTTTGACAAGATTTCATCATGTACTTCTCTGTTATGTTTGCTGTTCAAAACTTGTTCTCCATCAAGATGATTTCTAGTCTTTTTGGAATTTGATAAAAAAGGTGAATCATTACAGCTGGTTTCCAAGATCTTTCTTTTTTGAGGCTTATTTGGAATGTGACAATCTTCCAAATCAGGAGAAATTAAATTATTAAGTGATTTAGAGCCCAAAGGATAAATGCACTAGAAAAGAAAAATAAAATCATAAAATTACAAAAATTCAAATAAGTATAAGTTTTACTTTACAGTTTCTACACTGTGAAAACCAAATTTTAGCATTAATTTGACATGAGAGTATATTTATCAACCTAAATTTGAAAAAACTAGTGACAAACACTATTTAATCAAAATGTGGATCCCCTTAAGAAAAAATTTCCTAATGAATTAAATCCAGGGTTTAATCTGAGCTATAACTAGGGTAAGATAACAAAACATATTTTTGTGTTAATTTCAAGTATATTAAAAAATTTCAACAATGTAAAGAAGACTGAGGAGCACTACTCTTTTGAAACAAACAGTGTAATGTTTAAAAATTGGAAAAATGTTTGTTTGGGTTTTTTTTTTTGGTGGTGGGACTGGGACTGAACCCAGTAGTACTCTATCACTGAGTCACATCCCCAGCCCTTTTTATTTTGAGACAGGGTCTTGTAGGCATGTACCACCACACCCAGCTTGGGAAAGTATTTTCAAATTTAAAATACTATACTCAAAATACTACATTTGCACAGGCCCTACAATCCCAGCTAACTCTGGAGGCCAAGGTAGGAGGATCACAAGTTCAAGACCAACTTGGGGGAACTAGTGAGACAGTTTCAAAAAATAAAAAGGGCTGGGCTATGGATGTAGCTCAGAGGGGAAGCACTTGCCTAGCAAGTGGATGCCCTGGATTCAATCCATTATACTTGGGGATCGGGATGGGAATAAAGAAAATACCTATGAAATTCTCTAGTATACATGAGTCAAATTCTGGATTCTGGGTTTGATCCTCAACACCACATAAAAATAAAGGTATTGTGTCCACCTGTAACTAAAAGATATATATTTAAAAAATAAAATAAAAATCAATAGCAATAATTTCCTTTTCAGAGTCATAAAAGATTACATCCAAAAAAATTGAAAGCAGGACCTCGAAGAGATTTTTGCACACCCATGTTCACTGCAGCACTTATTCACAATATCCCAAGGTAGGAAAACAACCCAAATATGTGATGACAGATATGAACTGATAAAGAAAATGGGGTATTATCCATCCAACAGAATATTATTCAGCCTTTAAAAAAAAAAAAAAAAAAAAAAAAAGGTAACTATCACGTTACAATACAGATGAACTTTAATGACATTATATTAAGTGAAATCAATCAGCCACAAAAAAGACATATACTGTAAGAATTCTATTTATATGAAGTACTTAAGAGTAATAAGATTCATAGAAATAGATCAGTGGCTGCCAGGGGGTAGAGTGAAGGGTGACTAGGATATATGTGTACAGTTCAGTTGTGCAAGCTGAAAAAAGTTCTAGAGATATATTGCACAACAATGTGAGTTCACATAGTACTCTTGAACTATACACACTTAAAAACCGTTAAGATGATAAATTTTGTAATTTTTTGTCACAATTTAAAAAAAATAGAAGCAAAACAATTTTTAAAAAACCTACCAAAAGGGGCTGGGATTGTGGCTAAGCATTAGAGTGTTCGCACAGCACGTAGGCAGCCCTGGTTTCGATCCTCAGCACCAGGTAAAAAATAAATAAATAAAGGTATTGTGTCAAACTACAATTAAAAAATAAAACATTAGCCAGACGTGGTGGCGCATGCCTGCAATCCCAGCACTTGGGAGGCTGAGGCAGGAGGATTGCGAGTTCAAAGCCAGCCTCAGCAATGGTGAGGCACTTAGCAACTCAGTGAGACCCTGTCTCTAATAAAATTAAAAAAAAAAAAAAAAGCTGGGAATGTGGCCCAGTGGTGGAATGCCCTGAGTTCAATCCCCGTACCAAAATAAATAAAATAAAATATTAGGGAAAAAAAACTACCAAAATACCAAAACAAAATCCTTCACCAATCTCAAGCAGTCAAGATCTTGGTGTATATATATACTGCTTGTACCCCTACTTAATTAAAAACAATAATAAACTATTAGGGGTCCTGGGGCCACAAAACTTAGTGGCCTGGATGGTTTCCCCACTTGCTTTACAAAAGTTTTCACTTTCTTTTCTTTTTATAATCTCTGCTCCCATCATCAGGGCAACCAAAATTATAATTTGTTTTTACCCTGAGTTTTCCCTTTTATAAATCAATACTTTTATATTATCTCTTTGTATCTGACTTTAGTTTGCATTTTACTTAAACATGTAATAACTAGAAAAAAGCTTTTTAACTTATCTTCAAAAACAGTCATAAATGAAGCTGGGCGTGGTGGCTCAGGCCTGTAATCCCAACACTTGGGAGGCTGAGGCAGGAGGATAGTAAATTCAAAGCCAGCCTCATCAATGGCGAGGCACTTAGCAACTCAGTGAGACCCTGTCTCTAATAAAATTTTTAAAAGGGCTGGGGATGTGGCCCGGTGGTCAAGTGCCTCCAAGTTCAATCCCCAGTACCAAAAAGTCATAAATGATACACAGAACACTATTTTTTAGCCCAGGGCAACCATCTAACATCACTTAAAAATTAGTGCTGAAAAAAATCTAATACTGTCTTCTCTCAGTAATTTTTTGGAGCAGCTTAAATAAGTAATTTCCTGTTTTTATTCCCGAAAGACAGTAATAAGGAAGAACACACCATGTCATTTTTGTTTTGTTGTTGCTGGGGGTTTCTGTTGCTGTTTTTGTTTGCACTGCTGGGGATCAATCCCAGAGCTTCTCACATGCTAGACAAGTGCTTTATCCTGAGCTACATCACCAGCTATCATTTCATTTGGAAATTAAGGTTTAGCCAAAGAAATTATAAAAGTAATTTATAAACAATTTATGTCCTTTTTCTTCTTCTTCTTTTTTTTTTTTTTTTTTTTTGTTTTGTTTTGTTTTGTTTTTTTTTTTTGGTGGTACTGGGAATTGAACCCAGGGGTACTTTACCACTGAGCTACATCCCAGGCCCCCTCTTCCCCTCTTTTCTATTTTTAATTTTTTATTTTTTTGGTATTGGGGATTGAATCCAGGGACACTTAATCACTAAGCTACATCCCAGTCCTTTTTATTTTTTATTTTTGAGACAGGACAGGGTTCTCCCTAAGTTGCTTGGGCCTCACTTACTTGCTAAGACTGGCTGGCCTCCAACTTGTAATCCTCCAGCTTTAGCCTCCCTAGTTGCTGAGATTATAGGTGTGGACCACTGTGCCTGCCCTTTTTGTTTTGAGATAGGTCTAAGTTGCTTAAAGGCCTTGATAAATTGTTCAGGCTGGTCTCAAATTTACTATCCTCCTGTCTTGGTCTCCTGAGTGGATAGGATTACAGGCGTGTACAACCATGCACAGCTACCTATGTCCATTTCACAAATGAACAAAGTATTTCTTTGATGAATTAACACTATTTTAAAAATCTCTTTATAGCTGAGCAAAGTGGCACACATCTGTAATCCCAGCTACTTAGGAGGCTGAAGCAGGAAAATCACAAATTCAAGACTTGCCTAAAAGCAAGACCTTTTAGGATGAGTCCTTTTCATTATAAATCTTAAAAAAAAAAAAAAAAAAAAAAAAAAAGGACTGAATAATAAAATCCTCCAAAAAAAAAAAAAAAAAAAAATAGAAAGAAAGAAAAGTTAAAACGTTTAAAAACACTTGAAAAGTTCCAATTTGGTATTAATTCTGAATCAGTTTTGAATATTAATATTTTTTCAAATCAAGAAACATTTTAATATAAATAAATGATTAAAAGGGGTTCCCACATGTTTCTTCCAATTTAGAGCAAATGAAAGCAAAATGCTCAGCAATCTCCAGGTTTTGTAGAACTCTTTACATAGTATTAATGCAATTTAGGGGTCTTAATGGACTATGGATCCACAAATTTTATCTATAAAAGGCCAGAAAATAAACATTTTAGGCTTTGTGAGCTATACAGTCTCTGTCACAAATACTCAATTCTGCTATTATATTGCAAAAGCAGCCATAAATGTTATAAAAATGACTGAGCATAGCTATGTTCCAATAAAACTATTTATGCACATGGAGATTTGAATTTCATGATTTTCATGTTTTATTAAAGACTTCTTTCGATTTTGATTTTCCCCAAACATTTTAAAACAGAAAACTCACTCTAGCTTTCTATCATACAAAAATAGTTTGCTGACCCCTGCTGTAAACCAATCTACTTCACAAAGTACACTAAGCTCATACTGTTGATTTAGGGGAAAAAAATTTTTTTTAATTAGATCAATAAATTATTCCAGTTCTGTGTATGTGAGAGAGAAAAAGAGTTTACTAAGAGCTGAACCCAGGGGTGCTCAATCACTGAGCTACACCCCCAGATCTTTTTATTTTGAGACAGGTTCTTACTTTAGTTGTGAGGCTGGCCTTGAACATATGTTCCTCCTGCCTCACCTCCCAAGTTTGTAGGTTTATACAGGCATGCACCCACATGCCTAGCTCAACTCCAGTTTTTTGGTTTTTTTTTTTTTTAAACATCTGCACTGTATATACTTAAAATTCTTCACTATATATTTTCTCTTTATTACCTAAAAAAGAATGCTCAAAATACTAAAAGTGCAAATAACGTACCTAATATTAATAGCTAAAACCTATTTCCTGGAGACAGAAACTGCTCTATTCTTATTTTCCTTGGTTAAAGAGCTACTGAGTATCACTTATGTACTGTTCCAGAGAGGGCAAAAGTACTTTCATCTAAAATCAATAAAATTTTCTCTTTCCAATGGTCGCAATTCCACAACTTCAAGTTAATTAGCAAATACTCTGAATATAGTCTGTTATTATGAATGAGCCATGAAAAGCTCCTAAAATCAACCCCTCCCTATGGGCAACAAAGTCTACCTTCTGCTCCAGGGATATACCTCAAGCCACTTTCCCAAACTGTCCCTTAATAAATACAACCAGTATGCTGGGATTTTTTCCCCTAACTTAAAAATTCTTTCACATCTATACTGCTCCTTCTGTCTGCTCCACTCGGGCTTTTATCACCACTGCTTTACCCAATCTATTCTTCCTGAGGTCCAAGGACCTCCAGGTCACGCTAGTCAAACATGAATTGGGTTGTCATCTTCCCTGAGGTCTCAGCAACATCTGACAATAAATAACACATTTCCCCCTTCTGTTTTTCACTGGACTTCCTGCACAATACACTCTCCTACCTGGTTTAACTACTACAAACTTCTTGGACTGCTGTGGTCCATTTCATTTTCCCCGTCTCTTAATGCTGGAGTGGTTCAGGGCTCAGTTCTTAGACCTCCTTATCCACTCCTAGGGCAACTCTTCTATCTTTATAATTCCGTTAGCCACGTGCTCAGGACTACCAAGTCTTCATCACTAATCCCAAACTCTCCACATATAGCTCCAACTACTTACACCACAGATGTTACAAGTCTCAACCTTGATTGTTCTGACCTCCCAGGGGTTTTAGCTTTTGTGTGAGAACTGGGAACAAAACCAACTGCTCCTGGCTTCAGTTCTTGCCCATTGCCATCTATTTTCAACCCAGCAGTCACAGTGATCCTTTTAACACATAAACCAGAATGTTACTCTTCTGCCAACATCCCTGCTATAGTTCCTCAGTTCACCCACAATAAAAGTCAACAGCTTACCATGAATGGTAAGACCCTACTTGGTCCAGCCCCCAATTATTTTTCTAAGCCATCTTCCATCACTCTGCCTCTCACTCAAATGCATCTCAGCTGGTTTTACTGCAATAGCATAAACATGACAGGAAGCCTCCCCTCTCTCAGGGTCCTCCTAGTGCTTGCTTCTCCTAGTGCCTAAGATGACTCAATATTCCCCACTCCCCCTCAGGCCTTTGCTCAAATTCCACTTTTTCAATGAAGCATTCCCCCCACCACTCTCTTTAAAATTGTAAACAACTCCTCCTTGACAACCCCAGTAGTCAATGCTTTATGTTTCTCCATAGCACTTTTCATCATCTGATACAAAAAATTATACTTTACATGTTTATTGTCTTCCCTAATCTAGAACATAATCTCCTCAAGGGTAAGAATTTTGTTGTTGCTTTATTCATCCCTGTATCCTAGCACTGTATTGGGAACAGTGCCAACTCAGTGGCACTCATTTACTAAATAAATGCATAAGGAAATTTGTTTCTGTTTGTAAACATGCCTGGGATTGTTTTCCCTCAAATTACACCAAGCAAATATCTATTGCCAACTGTGTGATGTTGCCTCTTATTTCCCAAACTGGGCTGTTCATCAGATTCATTCTCAAAAATTAAAAAACTATAGAAATACGGGCCAACTTTAATGAACAGTGTCTAGAGGTGAGAACCAGAACTATTTTAATAACATTCCAGATGATTCTGATGAACTGCTAATTGAGCTGGAATAAACAGATCTGAAATTGGCTCATCACATTTTTGTTTTTTCTTTTCCTTTTTGCTGTATTGGGGATTAAGCCCAGCGCCCTCACACATGCCAGGTGAGTGCTCTACAGCTGAACCACATCACCCAGCCAACAGACCTGAAATTGGAAGACCACAATCCAATCACTGCTCTGGCACTCTATAAAGATCTTCTGTTCCCAAAACCCTCTGAATCTAGGGTGTTTGTTTTGTTTTGCACAGTACTGGGAATGGAATCCAGAGACTGACTCATGCTAGGTGATTGTGCTACCACTAAAGCACATTCCAGTCCTGAATGTTTTTTCTTAAAAAATGACAATACGTATCTTGCAAAGTTTTGAGAATTAAAACAAGTATAAAAAAGTTTCATTAAGTGTCAGTACAATAAAATGTAGAATATTACAAAATTTAATGAACTCCTATATAAATGTTGTACTGCTGGATACAATTACTATAATTAAAACATTTAGAGCCTTTTAAAACTTTTAAGTATGAACTATTTAGCTCATAGCATACATACTTGTCTTTGGAATAATGATTTCCAAAATACTTTTCCAGGTAAATTAGAGGGTAACAACTTTTCCAGTCTAAAAGTTCATATACCACCGGGCACGGTGGCGCACACCTGTAATCCTAGCACTTGGGATGCTGAGGCAGGAGGAGCTCGAGTTCTAAGCCAGCCTCAGCTATGGCGAGGCACTTAGCAACTCAGTGAGACCCTGTCTCTAATAAAATTAAAATAAGGGCTGGGGATCTGGCCCAGTGGCGGAGTGCCCCTGAGTTCAATCCCCGGTACCACCAAAAAAAAAAAAAAAAAAGTCCATATACCAAAGAGATAAGAGAATAACTACTACATGCTAAGAGCTAACAAGAACCCCCCCCCCCAACCAAAGTTAAAAAAATAACATATGCAACAACTAAGGAGTCCAAATGGAAAAATGACAAAGAATCAGACAGA
The DNA here is from genome assembly GCA_025594165.1 of Tamias sibiricus. Taxonomy (NCBI): domain Eukaryota; kingdom Metazoa; phylum Chordata; class Mammalia; order Rodentia; family Sciuridae; genus Tamias; species Tamias sibiricus. Next base: position 70,188,361 of record CM046663.1, read on the forward strand.
TTTAGAAACTCAGATTTTATCTACGAGTTAAAAATCTTCATTCTAAAAATACAAATTGAAACCAGGTGTGTTAGTACATGCCTATAATCCTAGCAACTTGGGAGGATGAGGCAGGAGGATTAAGTTCAAAGCCAGCCTCTGCAACTTTGCAAGACCCTATATCAAAATAAAAAATTTAAAAAGGGCTGGGAATGTGGCTCAGTGGTTAAACACCCCTGAGTTTGATAGCCAGTACAAAAAAACAAACAAATTGAGTAATATAAAAAATGAAGAAAAAAATCAAAAGACTAAAACCCATGTATATATTAGATTAGTACTTTACCTGCAGATCCTCACACAAAGAGATAGATTCTTGAAAACTAATTCGGTAAGTCTTTAAGGCTTTTACTTTTCCCTTCTCTCTACAAGCAGGGCAATACCCATCAGATGTAGCTTTAGCTGAATCATAATTCTAAAAGAGAAATAAAGCAATTAAAATGAAGATATTTCTAAATCATATCAAATTACAGAAAGTTCAACTAGAAGTGTCCTGGCAAGATTAAACATGGCAAATAACAGAAATGCATAAGGTTTTAAATACAGCTATCGTTGATAAAAGAATGTCATAAGGATTAAACTTTAAGTGTTAAAAACAGCATCCATTTTATTTGCAGGAAAGAAAAAGTAGGATCAACTGCCAGGGAAAATTTATGTTCCATATTTTCAAAGAATAATAAACCATAAGGTCTGTTCATATATCAAAAAACACAGAGAGGTAAACACATTAAAATAATCTTTCGCCATTGCTATAAGATTTCCGTGAAGATACACCATTTTAGAAGTAAATTGGTAAAATTAAAACTGAATTTAAGTATCAAAAATAGAAGAAAAAAAAAACACAACTTTGCACTGAGGCAAAAAATAAGTTCACTAACTTTTCCCAAATATCCCACCATGGGGAGTGAAGATATCCCTATATCAGCCCCTGGTCCAATCACTGGCAAACCATTTCCAATCTTCGGAGAATCCATCATTCCGAGTCATTGGCTAATTTATGTCACTTGAAACATGTCAATATCACTAAGGATTTTTCAATGAACCCTGGAAAAAAAAAGTCAATAGACAATTAAATAAAAATTCTTATTCTAAAAAAGAGCTATGGTATTTTATAAAAGATACACATTTTTAAGTATATCTAGAGAACTCTATATTCTAGGATAAACATACTAAAATTGTGATCTTGAAGTTGAAAATATCTAAATTTATTTATACATTAAGCAAATGTGTGAGGAGAAGATAGAGAACAGCAACAGGATGCATTTTCATAGCAGACTCACTTGTAAGCAAATTAAGCAAAATTTGTTGTAGAGGCAGCTACTATTTAAAGCACACTATATTCATCAGAATTTGAAAATTTAAGTTTTAAAAATCTATGCACAACTTAAAAGAAATAAGCCAGCATTATCATGAGAAAGTCTCTAAAACCCCCCACATTCACTGTGTTATTTACTTGACAGGGATAAAAGAACCAATGAACCACATACATTCCTACTGTTTCCAACCCCCAATACTTCACCAATTGAGAATGCTATCTTTTAAAAGTTACCAACAAAATACAAAATTCATGTTATTTGTAAACAATCTGTGCCAGAACTAAAATATAAACAACACTGCCATAGTACAAATTACACAACAAGCTTGTTGACTGTAGTCTCATTCAGTAAAAAATTACGACACACATCTCAGAATAAGGAAAAAGTTATTAAAAGCAGTTTAAATATAGACTTAAAATACAGCAAAACCAGATATAAGAGACTTTTAAGTAAGGTAAGTTACCACTTGGCTACAACATTGTAGGGTAACTTCAAGCATAAGTCTTTCCAAAGCCTAAGAAACTATAATTCTACAACAACCATCTTCTGGGAATCAGTGGCTCACAGACTCACTTTGAAATCTGGTTATGCTATTCTGTTCTAGCGGTATAAACTTTACACACCTTCAAGCCAAGGAATAATTTCAAAAATTATAAAAAAAAAAAATAAGCATCAGTGACTCTCAATTTCCTATGCCTAAACCACAGACAGGGTTTCTCAACTACAGCACCATTCTCTTTGGACCTGATAATTCTTTATTGTAGGTGCTGTCCAGTACGTTGTAGGATATTTAGCAGGATCACTGACTTCTACCCACAGGACAACCAAACATGTCTCCAAATGCTGCCAAAATGTCCATGGAGAGACAAAAGCGTCCCATTGAGAAGTACTTCCACGAAAGTTATTGCAAGGTGGATGCTTGTTATTTTCAGGCTCCTTATGGACAATACCAATTTATGGTCTCTGGCTGGTTCTACTTATAATCTACATACAAAAAGGAATTCCAGGGGCTAGGTTGTAGCCTAGTGGTAGAGCACTTGCCTAGTATGTGTAAGGCACTGGATTGGATCTTCAGCACTATATAAAAAATAAATAAAATAAAGGTATTAAGTCCACCTACAACTAAAAAAAAAAAAATGGAATTACAGGATAAAGAGTCAAACTTGTACCATTCCAGAGTGGCTAACAGCATCAGCTTTGCACCTGAAGGTCTGGGCTAGAAATCTGTTAAACTGTTTCATTCTAAGGATTAAATGAAATAATGCATGTAAGATGCTTAACACCTGACACATAATAAACCATAACTACTATTGGTCCTAATTGCATTTATTGATTTTTGTGGTGCTAGAAATCGAACCCAGGACCCCACACATGGCAGGCAAATGCTTTACCACTGAGCCACATCCCCAGCTCTGGTCCTAACTTTACACTTAACTATGCAGAAACTGAGCAGTGTACTTTGTATCATTCTGCAGCATTCTCAAGAGAAATTGATTCAGTCCCTTAGCTGATGCTGGTTGGCCTTTTTGAAGACACCAACCTGTGTGATATCCATGCCAAACATGTAACAATTATGCCAAGACATCCAACTAGCACGCCGCGTATATGGAGAACATGCTTAAGAATTCACTATGATGGGAAACATTTCATTCTCAAAAAAATTTTTTTTTCCTCTTCTTCCTGTTATTGGTAGTTCTGAATGTTAGGTATCTTTTTCCATAGGGTCAAAAGGTACCTAAGTATATGATTGCGAGTGGAAAAATAGGGGACAGAAATCAGGTATTGGCCGTTTTTTTTCCATTTTCATTTGTGTGTGAATTTTTAATATAAATGTGGGGATGTAAAGCATTAATGCAAGTCAAAATGTTTCAGTGAACATGTTTCAGCAGTTCAACTTTGTAACAATTACAAATAAAACTGTCAAATTTTTCTGGACAATGCCAGCATTTGGATTTTTTTAAACAAGTAAATTTCTTATTGACGAAAAAAAAGAGAGAGAAATTGATAGGCTAAGTATCTTGTAGTTTTTTGGGGGTTTTTTGTAATGAAAATCTCCATCTGCCTGAGGAATCTAGGAAAACTGTTTCAGATTGTTCTCTCTTAACTGTAGATGCAGAACACAAGGAGCCTTCAAATCTGCCCTCCTGACACTACCATCCAACATTTCAAGGGAACAGCTGGTAGGTCCGGGGAAGAAATAATGAATATTCAAAATCCACCACCCAAAATAATCGTTAAAAAAGAATACCAGAGATAGGTTCTTCAAGTCTTCTTTCAAATACAATTTACTCTTAAATATAATCACGGGGTGGCTAATTACAACTTAATATGTCCCTTCACTGTCTTCTGTTCAAAAACAACCTGTTCCTCCTCCCCAATCTCACCCAAATTTTGCCATCTCCAGCCTCCTAAACATAGACTAGAAAGTTTGAGTCTGCTCTACTTTGGTTTCTCTTTTCTTCATGTAGTAAAAGTCACCAAAGTCTGTGGACAGTTCTTTGGAAAATCCTTACCTCTCTATTCCAATCTTACTCCACACATCACAGTCGAAACGATGCTCCTATAAAACAAGTCTGAGTCTGTCACTGCTCAGCTTAAAAATTGCCTACTTACTCCAACCTGATTATAGGAAAGTTCATCTGAACACCTCAGAATGACCTAAAGATACTAAGTACTATGACCTCATTGCGTGGCGAGACCAACCTAGCTTTCCGATCTCCCTCCACTTCACCCTTGACCCCTCTCTTCATACATCCCTTTTCAATACTTCTGTAAGCCACTGATGCTTTTCCAAAGGTCCTCAGTATGCACCCAGTTACAGCACAATGAATTTGTTAGTGAAGTAGACCCTGGGGATGGCAAAAAGTATCCAATTAATTAAACTTAATTCACAGTGCCATGCGCGAAATGGTAAAAACTCACAGATATTGCTGCTCAAAGGGGTTTGCACCCACCCTTTGAGCTTGAACTTGCCCTTGGGACCAAATGGTCTCAGCACGTGAATTGTCAAAGGCAAGGCCATCATAGACTTAAAGCCGAGGAACGGGATCAGCTTTTAACGGCTACCCTGATACCAAACCCCAGCTGTCCTGAATCAGAGGCGGACTGGACCTAGACAGGCGAGTTTCAAAACCCAACCCTGGAAACCCAAGAGACGTCCGTTAACCCTGCCCATCTCCAAAGCTCCCAGGAGACGGAAACAAACTCTGGTTTCTCTTCAGCGTTTACCTCTCTGCGACCAAATAAATCTGTAACTCCAATTCTTCCACCTTAACCATCAACCTTTCCCACCTGAACCTTGTCCCTGCCCATCTTTTCAGCGTGCCCACTACCCCATAGGTCATCTCAGGTGTTCCTTATTCCTTATTTCGAAAGCCGAAGGAAACTACTCCCTCTTCGCCCTTACCTGCAATTCGAACTCCCCTTCTTCGTACCGGATCGGTCCGAACTCCACACCACCTAGTTGTTACGTTCAACCCACGTTCCCTTCGGACTACTCCTCCCCCACCGGCGTCTCCGCTAGGAAAGCAACTTCCGGTTTGAGTCCGCCGCAAAAAAAAAGTCCCCCTGCCTGCGGCACGCGGGGATTGAAAGGACGTAGGCGTCGCGGGGAAGGCGAAGATGGGAACGCTTCCGGAAGGGGTCCGCAGAGGCGTGGCTGTCTGCCCTGCAACCGCAGCCGCAGTTTTAGCTGCGACTAAAACTGACGAGTAGGGGCGGGGCGGGTGGTTTCCTAGCCCGGCGAGTGTGAGTGGCTGGGTTTGGGGAGGCGATGTTTCTGGAAGCTGCTGGAAAGCACTCGAGTGGCGTAGGTGACGCCGACGGCCAGGGGGTGGGGCGTGATTAAAACTAGTGCGCGGCCCGCTGCGGAGGGATTACGCTGCTGAGGAAAGAGATCGCCGTGCGTCTCTTTGCGCCCTGCCTGGTCCGCGCGAGCCGGGGCTGGCAACCCCGGGGGCCCCCGAGTGCCCCTGGGGGTGGCGCAGCATAGGGGAGCACCGCCATGGAGGCTCTTGGCTGGCGCGTCCCCTGGGTGCCGCGGTCGCCGCGACTGGGCCGCGCCGGGCACCCATAGTCCGCTCCCTAACCCTCGGTGAGAGCCGAGCTGCCACATGCGTGTTCACAAAGGGTCACCACACACGGAGCTGCCCCTCCCTTCTCCCTAAACCCCACCTTCGAGGCCAGGGGCTTTGCTACCAGGATTCTGGGGTGTTTCTCCTCCTTTCCTCCCTCCCAGATCTTCTAACGGTAAGGGGAGTAGCGAAAGCCCAGGGACTTGGCTCTCCATGACCTGTCCTGACTCCGGAGCATCCGCTCCGTCCCTGCTGCGCTGACTTCAGCTGCCCTGCCTTGTTTTAACTTCAGAGAAAGGGGGAGTTCTCATTTAGTTGATAAGTTGTGAGGCTGCTTTCGTAGGGAGGTCATGTGATTTTAAGGGACGTCGTGACCGCGTCTGCTTGTTCTTGAGTCTGCATTCTAAATCTCGAGGGCAGCCTGGGCAGCCTGTTCAGAAGTGCTCTGGGGTCGATTGTTTCTGTGTCCTAGGATAACAATCTGTAGTTTCTCACCATTTCTTTACATCGTAACCATGTTTGGCATTTTGGTGTTTTGAACTGTAGGTTTATGTGTTCAAAATAAATGACTATATTCTGGAATAATGCTGATACCTTTGATAGAGTTGATATGAGGGAAACAAATCCCGTGTAGCAGGAGATTAATTACAAAGAGAGTTTTTAGTTTGTGGTACTTCTGAATGTAAATGGTCAAGAATTCCAACAAAGAATTGGTTGGGTTTTTTTCCTCCAGACGAAAATAGGCTGGTTAGTTTTTATTTACAGTTGATTTTTATTCTTTTACTGCGATTTTAACTTTTTGACCAGGAAAGATGTCAATAATGACAGGAATAAAATGGAGATGGGGCTTGAGTTGTGGAGAAAAAAGATTTTAGTTGTATTTGCAGTGTTTTGATTCCAAAGCCTTTCTCCTTGTAAAGTTAGGAAAGTCTTAAAGGAAAGGATTCAAATATAGGCGATTATAAAAATTTGTCTAGAAAACTCCACTTAGGTTTATGTTAGAGAGTAATGGTCCCAAATTGGCAAAATTGTTTGTATTTCTGCTTATTCCTTAACCAGTGTATTTGGAATGCTCTGAATACTCCAGTGGCAGAGAGAGTGCAGTTACTTTCCAGTGGCTTAAAGCTTTCACCCCCATGTCAGCAGCATGGAACAGAAATTACCTTTCTTTATTTCCACTTATAATCTCACGTTTAATACAAGGAAGCTTATTATTATTATTTATTAATAACTAGTGAACGGCTGCAGTAGTACAATGCCATACAATTAGGATTTCCTTCTTTTTTTGCCCCATTTTCTCTCATGATGTCAGCTCTTAATAGATTGGATCCTTAACCAATAAACTGATTTTTATGTCAGATCTGGAGTATAAAAGCTGCCTGCTGTGATTCCTTGTGTGGTTTCATCAAAAAGACAAGTATTCATACTTTCTAGCAGCACCCTGCAAGTTCAGTCTATCATCCCTTATGTAAATATAATATTCAGAAAGCTTGGAAAATCAAAAGCTTTTGAAGTTTAGAGACACAAATTTATTGGGTGGTGAAATACAACCTGCACTTAATGAGAATTACATAAAGTTTTTATTCCATTTGTTTTTCTAAAACAATATTAGTAGTTTTGATTATGGGGTGCTGTTCTTTGCCACTGTTTTATGGAGTGATATATAATGCTCTGTGTACTTTGCAACATTTTTAATTCCAAGAAATTCTTTTTGTATGCTCCCACACCCACAGTACTGGGGAATTGCACCCAGGCCTCTTTACCCTTGAGCTACATCTCCAGCCCTTGTTATTTTTTTGTTTTGTTTTGTTTTTGAGATAGGGTCTTGCTAAGTTGCTGAGGTTGGTCTTGAACTTTGAATCCTTCCTCTGCCTCAGCTTCATGAGTTCCCTGGGATTACAGGAGTGAGCCACTGTGCCACCAGGCAAAAATTCTTAACATACCTAACTAATCTAATTTCTGAAGTACAGCTAACTCTTGCATATAAGTTGAGGAATTTTGAACCTATTGCTTGGCAGTAAAGTTGTGCTAGGCATTGTATATTTAAAAACTTAACTTGAGACATTTTAGTACTTGCCTTCAGTGAATTGATTTGTTAGTAGAAGGGAAAATGCATTTATTCTGCTCTAAGTGGAATTGTGGAGATAAGCACAAATTGTAAGTGTAGCCATTTAGTGATCCAAACAAAAGATTATTAATCCCAGGATTTAAGGTTATTTCATACTTTAAAATTTAGATAGGACATGACAACTTATAATGCAGCCCAAATTTACTTGATTCTGTTTTGCCCACACAAAATGAAAAGACAGTATGATAAAGAGTCTTACAACTTATATTGGAATATCTGATTTCTATTCCAGAGTTTCTATGTGACCTTACACAAGTCACTTAATTCTGAAGGCCTTGGTTTTACAGATCTATAAAATGAGAAGTCTGGAGTAGATGGATGTCTTAGAAAGGTCTTCTATAGTTCTACCATTATACCTGCAGATATTTGCTTTTGGAATTACCACCTACTTTTTAAAAAATGTTTCTCACTAAGGGCATGATCACATTTCACCATAAAATGCTATCTTATTACTCTAAATTTGTTTTGTTTTGGGTTGGTAGTATATTCACATGGTTCAAAATTTAAAAGAATATGCAGTGAAAAGTCTTCCTGCCACACCTGTCCCTCAGTTACCCAGTTCCTTGCCTAGGAAGCAACAAAGGCTAACAGTTTCTTGTATTTTTTTTAAATTATGCATATGCAAGCAAATAAGTACTATTGGTGTTTATTTTTCCCTCCTTTGACATAAGTGGTATATATAATGCATGCTGTTCTACAGGAACACCTTTGTTCACTTATCTTAGAAGTTGTTCTCTATTGTTTAGCAAGAATTTAACAAATTCTCTATTTGTTTTTATGGCTGCATAATAATAGTCCATTGAGCTTTTTCATTGTTTCATCAGTCCTCTCCCCTTTTGGATATTGAAGGTCTTTTAAAAAAATCTTTATTAAAAGTATTGTGCAATGAATAACATTGTATATTCACCTTTTTCCACCTATGTGAATATATCTGTGCCCTTCATAGTGGCACAGATGCATCCCCTATGCCATAGTGAGATTATGGAGTCAATGCCCTCTTTGGTTCTAAAATAAGCACAAGACCCTGGGTTTGATCCCCAGCACCACAAAAAAAATAAATAAATAAATAAATAACCTGAAGTAAGACTAGAGATATGGAGTCACATCACCTGGAGGACTGCTTCTTCATTTAAGCTCTAGAGGAAGTAGGTGGTTTGTGTTCAGGGACAAACATATAAATCTTTAAACATTAAAATCATGCAGCACAGCGAGATTTACACCAAGAAACATAAAAACAGACCAACTTCTGTGCTTCCCAGCCAATGCTTATTCCAAAGTATATGCTACTTAAACATTTTTTCTTATACATTTTGGCTGAACATGTAGTTAAATTTGTCTTTGATGCAACTACTGTGCATTCTCATTTTACCAATAGGAAAACACCTAAAAGAAGTAAACAGTTTACCCACATTTACACAACACAATGGCAAACCTGGGACTAATGCCTAAATCCTGTAATTTCTGATCTAAGACTTTTAACGACCAACTTATCATCTACCCTTGTAATTAAGTGTTTAGCTTCAGCCATAAACCTGATCTGAGAATGCTCAGTGGTTAGGGACTGCTTTAGGTACATTTTTCTCTTCTTACACCCTAGACTAACCTAGAGTTCAGAAAGCAGCAGTACATTTTTCCAGTGACAAAATAACATGCTATAAGTACTTTTTGAAGTAATCACACAACATGCTGATTAGCAATCAGGAGACCTCCAAATCAAAAAATTAAGTTTATATAGAGAAACACTCCTAATTGAAACATAGTTGTCACTTCAAAATGAATTTATCAGTCATAAGGACTAGAAGGAATTTAGGATTATTTGGAAATGGGTAGTCTTAAATTCCCCAGAGTTTATGCCATCATTTAATTTAGCCAGGAAATTTAAAACAAGAACTCACCAAGAAAATAAAAACAAAAAACACATAACCAGAAAGAAGTGATAATAGAAACAATATCAAAAGAATTGAAAAAGAAAAAAGTAGAAGGTTGGAAGATGTGCTGTAGTAATGGTATTGTATCACATGACCCCTGCTCAGGGCCTTACCTCCCTGCTGATGATGCTATTCCTTGTCTTTGTATAACTGGCTCTTCTCAACCTTTTGATCTCAGTTGCAATGTCTTCTATCAAGCTGTCTACCCTGTCCAAGAGCCCTCTGTCTTTTACACCCACTCTAATTTTTTATTACTACTTGCTGCTGTTTTCTTCATGGAATGAATGTGTAATAAATGTATATATTTTATATGTATATATATGTATATTATTTATACTTATTTTCTCTATACTAGGTTCTGTGAGGACATGGACTACATCTGTTTTGTTCATATAGTGCCCAGTACATACATAGTACAGACTTGAATGATGATCTTGGTGACTTCCAATTTCCAATGAAAAGACCAAACCTACTTTTTTTTTTTTTTTTTTTTTTTTTTTGGTACCAGGAATTGAACTCAGGCACTCGACCACTGGGCCACATCCCCAGCCCTTTTTTTTGTATTTTATTAGAGACAGGGTCTCACTGAGTTGCTAAGTGCCTCACCATTGCTGAGGCTGACTTTGAACTCGCAATCCTCCTGCCTCAGCCTCCCAAGTGCTGGGATTACAGGCATGCGCCACCATTTCCGGCTCACCAAACCTACTTTTAAAATGGAATATTGTCCTTTTCTTTTTTTCTTTTCTTTTTCTTTCTTTTTTTTTTTTTTTTTTTTTTTTTTTTTTTTTTTTTGTGGTGCTGGGAATTGAACCTAGAGCCTTGAGCATGTTAAACAGGCAATCTAACAATGAGCTACAGCCCCAGCCACATAAGATGGAATATTTTCAATATCATATTTCCCCTGGTTTTGTATATATTAGTTTCAGTGTATATGTAATTGAGAAGAACGTTAAATTTGTCAACAAGCTTCCCTTAAATATGCAAGGCACTGTACTAAATACAGGGAGAATACAAAGGTGAATAATGCATGGTCTTTATCTCCAGAGAGGTAGAAACATGTAAGCAGGTGGCTGTCATACACAAAGCAGAATGGAATTTAAGAGCTAGAGTTGCAAAGCAATAGTCCATAGGAGCAATGGAGAAAAAAATAATTATAGGCGGAACTCAATGAGTTGAATTTTTACTTTGATCATAACTACAGAAAAATGGAACTGACCCATAAATAGAGGAGAGAAGTGAATGAATGTTTAGCTTCGCTTTTTAAAGAGTTCTTGAAATAGTAATATTGACCACAAAGCATGCATTCTTCTAAAATCTTATATAGAGGCCCCTGACCCTAGCTGGGCACACTGGCACATGCCTATGTTCCCCAGCTACTTGGGAAGCTGAGGCAAGAGTATCACAAGTTTGATGCTAACTTGAGCAGCTTAGCAAGACCCTGTCTCAGAATCAAAAGGGCTGGAGATATAACTTAGTAGTAGAGCACCCCTGGGTTCAATTCCCAGTACTACAAAAATATTAATTAATTAATAAGGGCTGAGGATGTGGGGAAGTAGCTCAGTGCTATAGTGCTTGCTTAGCATGTGCAAGGCCCTGGATTCAATCCCTAGTATCACCAATAAATAAATCAATAACTCCAGCCTTAAACTTTATACTTCTAAATTGAGGCTAGCCATAAAATCAGTTTGACCGACTAGATTGGCAGTTCACAAATAGTAGCTAAGTTCAGTCTAATGATTGGATTGATTGTATTCTTAACTGCTATTTGGGGGCTAATAATTGTTTTGTAAACTAATAAAACTATGGAATGGTGCAAATAAACCCATATTTTAAAGAGTGAAACACACTAATGATATTTAATGTATGATTCTCTAATCACATCACCAGGAAAATGTGGAATGAGTTTTGGTGACCTAATCTGATTTCTTTTTTTAATTTACATTTTCTTTCCTATTTCTATGTTTTCCTATGCAATGTAGACCTCTTTCCACTCTTTAAAAACCAGGCCCCCCCAAAAAAAAAATGTATAGGCTGTAGATTGAGAGACCTGATTTAAACTTGGCCACTTATTAATTTGGTTCTGCCACTGTTGAATTTTGTTTCTCCAGACAAAATATTTAACTTCCTTGAGGCTCAGTTTCATCTAAAAAATGAAAATATCTACTAATCCCACTTCTGTCATTTAACTAGTTTTGTGACTTCAGGCTAATAATTGATCCTCTTTTGAGCTCAGTTTTCTATATATGAATGAAATTCTCTTAAATGAGGTAATATGTACAGCAGCGTGTAGCAGTTAATAAGCCCTCCCAACAAATATTGGTTTCTCCTCATCTAAACCTTGCATGTCCTTTAAAGTTTGCTATAAACTTTCATTTGCTAGTTCCAAGCAGCCTCTCCTTCCAAAGTTGTACTTGCCCTGTATGCCTGGGTTCTTAGATAGATATGGATGGGCAGTACATTGGGAACTTATTAAAATTGTAATTGTGCCGGGCGCGGTGGCGCACGCCTGTAATCCCAGCACTTTGGGAGGCTGAGGCAGGAGGATCGCGAGTTCAAAGCCAGCCTCAGCAATGGCGAGGCACTTGGCAACTCAGTGAGACCCTGTCTCTAAATAAAATACAAAAAAGGGCTGAGGATGTGAGCCAGTGGTCGAGTGCCCCTGAGTTCAATCCCCGGTACCACAAAAAAAAAAAAAAAAAAAAAAAAAAATTGTAATTGTGTAGGACCCATTCACAATTCCATTAACATGGCATGGGGCCTGATCATCTATATTTTTCTTCAGATTTTCTTTTTTTTTTTAATTTATGTATTGGTTTTAGTTGTACACAATGCCTTTATTTTTACGTGGTGCTGAGGATCAAACCCGGGTTGCGCACATGTTAGACGAGCGCTAAACTGCTGAGCCACATCCCCAGCCCCTCTTCAAATTTTCTACTGCTAATAAATCACAATTACCACCTATTTGTTAATCGTGCACCCATTATAGTTTACATTTATTACATAATTTTTATATAACCTTTCAGGTGCTTTGCTTTATACCCAAAATTTACTGCACATTTCATGGGGGCACAAAATACTCAATGTAGAGTTTGAAAAGAAATGCCTTCCTTTAGCTGAATAAAGTGGCGCATGGCTGTCATCCCAGCAACTCAGCAGTCTCAGGCAGGAGGATAGCAAGTTTGAGACCAGCCTCAGCAACTTCGTGAAGCCTAAGCAACTTAATGAGACCCTGTCTCAAAATAAAAAGGGATGGGGATGTGGCTCAGTGGTTACACAACTCTAATAAAATACAAAAAAAGGCTGGGGATGTGGCCCAGTGGTTGAGTGCCCCTGAGTTCAATCCCCGGTACCAAAAAAAAAAAAAAAAAAAAGTATATAATTGCCGGGAGTGGTGGCTCACGCCTGTAATCCCAGCACTTGGGATGCTGAGACAGGAGGATCTTGAGTTCGGAGCCAGCCTCAGCAGAAGTGAGGCCCTAAGCAACTCAGCCAGACCCTGTCTCTACATAAAATACAAAAAAGGACTGGGGATATGGCCCAGTGGTTGAATGCCCCTGAGTTCAATCCCCAGTACCACACACACACACAAAAGTATATAATTCATTTGCCTTCCATTTTTATGGCTTTTCAACAGTGGAACAGATAATTATTTGAAGATTATGGCAGAAGGTGTTTTAAGATAAACTGACAGTGCCTAAATGTTCTTTGGGACTCTAACCATAAGCATTGTTGGATTCATTTGCATTTTAAGTTGCATGAAGAATTTATACATAAGACCTGTAATGGAAGCCCAGCTATTAGCACGATAGCTTTTCTCAGGTAAGCTGTCCCCGTGTGGAAGCGCACAGAGAGCATGGTGGCACAGATTCAAAACTCATTTGGATGTCACAATTTCCAGTCATGCAGGTATAGTTGACAGCAGCTTTCACCCTCGAGTATTAGGAGGCACTATTTTACTGATCAGGAAAGAAATTTCAGGAAATTCGTTTTACTTTCTAAATGTAATTTGTCGTGATTAATCAATAAAATGATGTTTGCCTTGGGTACTGATTAGCTTTAAGATGAGCTCTCCTCTGAATTCTTATGGCAAATGAGGGGTGTTAGTACATTTTTACTGAATATGGAGTATATAAACCCTGAAAGTAGCTCAGTTGAGTCTTCAGAGCTGTTAGGTGGAGGTTAAATTTTAAAACAAAATAAATAAAAAAAAAAAAACTTTGGATTAAATTGAGGATTTCCTGAAAATAAAAGGGCAGAGAGATATAGGGAAGTTGGGAAATGATATAATTTCATAATATTGGGCCAGACATAGCAAATATATTTATTACCCTCAAAAACTCCCAGGATAGAACAAGTTAAATGGAATGACGAGACTCAGTCAGTCAAATCCATTCTGTAGACAGGTCTTTTCAGCAAATCAGTAGCATTAAGAGACCAAAAAAACATGACAGACAAATGCAGTGCATGGACTTTGTGGATCCCGGATTGTAGAACATATGTTGGGAAAATTTGGATATGATGCCCAGCTGTAGAATGCAATGAATAATATATTTTTAATTGACCTAGATGTGCTAATGGACTTATTTTTAGGAGATGTACCTGCAATTTATTTAGAGGTGGAGTTATCTTCAAATAGTTTAAATACATACACAAGAACATATAGATAAAACAAATATGATACACTGTTAAATGTTGGATCTGTGGTAGGTATATGAAAAGGATAGTTGTCAAACTGTTCTTTCAACTTTTGTATATGTTGAAATATGTAAAATGAAAAATTGGAAGAAAAAGAAATGAATCCTCTTTCTTTTCACAGTTTTACATGTAGGAGAAAGTCTCAAAGTGGATCATTATTAGCCAGGTATGGTGGTACATGCCTGTAATCCCAGCAACTCAGGGGGCTGAGGCAGGAGGATCACAAGTTCAAGGCCAGCCTCAGCATTGTAGCAAGCTCAAGATGCTGTCTCATAAGTAGAAATTAGAAAGGGCTGGGGAATATAGCTCAGTGGTAGAGTGCCTCTGTGTTAAAGCCCTAGGCCCACACATACACTCACAAAAAGTGTATCATTGTTTAGAGCTGTTGTCTCTATCTTCCCCTCCATTCTCTTTGGAATCCAGACCAGTTAGGCGTTAGGCCTTTATTCCTACCTCCCCAGCAGAGTGCTTATTTCCACATCATCACTGACTGTCATGTAGCCAGGTCTGGTGGTCATTTTTCAGTCCTCGTTTTCCCTCACCTCAGAGCAGCACTTGGCACCATTCATCATTCTCATGTACTCTCAGTTCTCCTACTTCTTGGTTTCCCCTTCTTAGTATCTTTTACAGGTTCCTCCTCTTTGAACAATCATATGCCTCAGGGCTGAGATGGCTTCTCAGTTTCCATTTGTTCCCTAAATGATTTTGTTGTATAGCTTTAAATACTGTATAGCTGCTAAAACTTCCAAGTTAATATCTCTAGCATCAGCCTCTCCCCTGATCTTGGGACTATGTCCATCTGCCTACCTGACAAACTCCCTTGATGACAAGTATGCATTTCAAATATAGTGTGTCCAAAACAGAACTCTTGAGTCCCATCAATCTCATCTGCTTGTTCCCAAACAAAGCACCATCTTCCTGCCTGCTACTCCCACATTATTCCTCATTTCAATGTGATGAACTTCATTCTAATTGCTCAGGCAACAAATCTTTAGGTCAGCTTCAATTCCTCTTTTTCCCTTGTATCTCACACTGCATCCCTCAGCAAATGTAGTCAGCCCTACTTTTAAAATATACCTATAAACTAAGCAGTTCTGCAACTGTCACACTATTATCTTAATCAAAGCTACATCCCATCACAGGTTATAGCAGAGTTTCTCCATCTTGGCACTATTGACATTTGGGATCTGTAAAGGTGGGGGAAGAGACTTTCCTGTACAGTGTGCTTTGTAGGATGTTTAGTGCCATTCTTTGCCTTCACCCTCTAGGTGCATGTAGCAACCCATCCCCACAGTCACAACCAGAAATGTCAACTAGCCATTGCCAAAATGTTGTCTGTGAGGCAAAATTGCCCCTAGTTGAGGACCACTGAGTTATAGTAATATCCTTGTTTTCCCTGCTTTTTTCTTGCCTCCCTTTATCTAGCAACCAGTGTGTCGTTTAGAACAAATCATATCATTTCTTTGTTTAAAACCTTCCTGTGTCTTACCATCTCATTAGGATCAGTCTAACAGCCTACAGATCCCTTCTCTACCATCTCTCTCTCATACACACTCATTCCCCCACTCAATCGAAGAACAGCTTTTTTCCTTTATGCAAATTGGAAAGAGCACCCCTTTCGTTAGGTGGATGCATCCCATTCCCTTGCTTTATTTTTCTCCACTGTTATCATCTATCACCACTTTCCATGTTTTGTTGAGTGAATAGTAAGGTGGGAAGTACGGATTGTAATGTGATAAGTTACTTAAAGGGCACATAACGCCATCAGAATATCAAAAAAGACTTAGCACCTAACCTAACTTCAGAAATTCTTTAAAGGTCTCCCAGAAGAAATGATGCTTAAGTATGTCTTAGTCTGGGAACAGTCAAGGCAGAGGAGGAGTGGAGCAAATGATAGGTTTGATTTTGAACTAATTTTGCGATACCTCCAGGAAAAGATTATTCTGTCAGGTGGTTATAGAGAGAGGACTTGATCCCAAATAGATGGTAAATACAGATTTGGGAATAATTGGGAAATAAGCAGAAATAAGAGAACATTTGCATATCAGAATTGCAAGGAAAGCATTGATGTGTGGTAGACTAGAAAACATCCCTAAACAAATGCCACAGAGAAGAATAGGTGAAAACAAGAAACAAGATGGGACACTACTGATTGTGTTTCTCAAACAAATGAAGGTGGGTCATTTGGTCACCTGTACTTTAGGACTCTTCCAATTACTTTAGTCTCGTTTAAGATAAATAATTGCTCTTGCTTGGGGATTATCAAGGTGGTGATTACGTCAAACAAATGAAGTGGACTGACTACACTTCTCTTACAAGTTCTAAGGTGATTTCAATTTTTATGCTTCAGAAAAATCAGTTTTTCAAACTTGGGGAGATCTTTGGAAGAAAACTGTAAAATGAGGACGATGAAGTTTTTTCCATCTCATTTGTATACTTTCTGGATCCTGTAGGTCACTGGCTAGTTGTTCTCCTGGTCTCAATTTGGCCTGCTCACATAGCTGTAATCAGTTGGCAGCTGGCCTAGGGCCAGAGTCTAAGGTGGCTTCAATGACATGTCTGAGGCTGTGGTACAGGGTGTCAGCTAGCTCCTTCTCCCTATCCGCTGGCATCCTCTCTTCACTCTTAGTCTTCCCACAGGGTTTTAACATGGCAGCACAAGGTTCTAATAGAGCAAAAGTAAAGACTGCAAGCCCCACATCAGTTCTGTCGCATTCTACCACACTGGTGATTACACATTAACTCCTTTAAATTTCACAACAATGCTATAAAAATTTGGGACCTTATTATCAGTTTGGCCACTGACAGGCAAGCCACAGAGCCAGATAGTTTCAGGCACTCCTTTCCTATCAACAAGCTCCTGGATGTTGATTTATCTAAGCTATTGCCTCATCTGTAAAGTGGAAGTTTATACCACTCTATAGAATTATTTTTAGGATTGAATGAAATGGTTTCTGCAATGCCTAGCTGAATGCCGGATACCTAGCAGGTACTCAAAAATGTTAATGGCAACACCTTCTTTTTACCCTTCTCAGGTTTCTTTATTAGATGGGAAATGTTTTTCATATATGTTACTTGTCTCGTTTTCTTAAACAAAACATAAGTGACCTAGACTCACTTATTATTAAAGGAGACAGTGATTAACATTCCAGTAGCTGAGCAGTTATAAAGAAAATTCCATTCTGACAGAATTGGTTATTTTAAGACTATGATCTGAGCTGTTCTACCCTAAGGTGTTAGTGGCTGATGATCTCTTAATATATTACTCTTGCAGTGATTTACTTATATTTTCAGAGGAAATAAAGTACCAAAGAAGGAATAGGACAGAAGAATTTTAGGTTTTGTGGCAAGCCAATGAGGAAGCTGTGATTAGGAAAGGGATGTCTCAGTGGTGCTCCTTGTGGTCTGACTGCCACCATGGGCCTGCTCTGGCAAGTTATCAAGTAATACCACATTTTGTCTATAATTTATAGATTTGGGTTTCTGTAGGGACACATTCAGATCATCATGCAACATTGTTTCATTGCATGTGTGACATTTAGATTAGCATAAATGCAGTTACCCTGCTATAAATCCAACTACAGTGCTGACACATTAAGATTTGGGCCTGTTATAAGCTGAATTGCCCCCCTCCAAAAAAGTTCTTATGTTGAAGCCACAATTCTCTGTACCTGGAATGTGAATGTATTTGGGCATAAGGATTTAAAAAGATGATTAAGTTAAAGTGAGGTATTTAGGGTGGGCCCTAATCCAATATGACTAGTATCCTTACAAAAAGAAGAAATTTGAATGCAGAATGAGATACCCAAAACAGGCAGAGGGGCAACCATCTGCAAGCTAAGGAGAGAGGCCTCAGAAGAAATCAAACCAGATATTAGACTTAGATCTTAAGACTTCTAGCCTCCAGAATTGTGAAAAAATAAATTTCTGTTGTAGGTATTTTGTTATTGCAGCCCTAGCAAATCTATGCAAAGGCCAATATCCACCTTTACATGTGATGTTTAATATTGTTACTTTTTTCAAGGCCAAAAATTTTTATTATAAAAAAGCAAACTGGGAATGAATTATAGAAGCTTGTTCGTTCTCATAATGTAGTCAAATTAAGTTATACAACAGGGCATTTGAAATAAACCCCGTTCAAAGAGCCTTCTCATCCTTTATTTTGCCACTAAGGGCATAAAATTTTTCTTTCCACTTTCTTCTTCACCCTATCCTCCTACCTACCCTGTGCATTTTTATTGCTGGCTCTTTTACCTTCTTTCCCGTATTTTTTAACAAGCTTTCATCATTTCTCCTAAGCAACGGGAAAATGTGTGGGTGTAAGCTGCCTGTCGTGGCCAGCCACAACGCCGCGGGAGAAAAACTCTCGGAGGCAGAGTAAAGCTATTACTACTTTTACTTCTACTTTCTTAGAGAGAGCTTAGAGAGAGAAAGATAGAGCTTTTCTTCTTCTTAGAAAGAGCTTAGAGAGAAAGATTAGAGATAGCTTTTTCTTCTTCTTCTTCTTAGAGCTTAGAGAGAAAGAGAGAGAGTTTGAAAGAGATTTCTTCTTTAGAGAGAGAGAGAGCTTAGCTTTTAGAGCTTCTTTCTTCTTTCTTCTTTCTTCCTCGGGAGCCTCTGCCTGACTCTGACCAGGAATTACTTCTTCTATCTGGTTTCTCTTCTGTAACCGCTCTGCCTACGTTCTGGCCGCTCTGATTCTTTTCTTCTTCTCCGACCCGAACTCTTCTTCCGACCGAGCGACTGCATGACTGACTGAGTGAATTCATTCTTCTCCTGACTCCGACCGCTTTCACCCGGTTATATACCTTTAGCTTTGCGGGTGCCTCACGTGCATTTACAGGTGCGTCACATACATACTTATTATCAGGTGGAACTTATGGCTTCCAGCTGACTGCAATAGCCATCTCCCTAATTGGGGCTCCTTCATGTGGGGTATTTTTTGTTTTTGTATTTTTTGTACTGGGGATTGAACCTAGGGGAGATAAACCACTGAGCCACATCGAGCCCTTTTTATTTTTTATCTTGAGACAAGGTCTCACTAAGTTACCTAGGGCCTTACTAAATTGCTGAGGCTGACTTAAAACTCATGATTCTCCTACCTCAGCCTCCTGAGTTGCTAGATTATAGGCATGTGCCACCATGCTTGGTTTGTTGTTTTTGTAGCTTCATTAAAAAAATACAAGTAGGGGCTAGACATGTTGGCACATGCCTACAATCACAGTGGCGTGGGAGGCTGAGGCAGGAGAGTTCGAGATCAGCCTTAGCAATTTAGTTAAGCCCTAAGTAACTTAGTGAGATCCTGTCTCAAAGACAAAAGAAGAAGAGGGGGTGCAGGGGATGTGACTCAGTGGTCAAGCACCCCTGAGTTCAATCCCCAGTACCAAATAATAATAATAATAATAATAATAATACAAGTAAGGGACTGACGTGGTAGTAGTTCAGTGTTAGAGCACTTGCCTGGCATGTGTGAAGCCCTGGGTTTCATTCCTAGGCCTGGGAGAGAGAAGAGCAACATGTTTTAACATTTATCGAGCACCTATTTTTTGGTAGGTACTATGTTATTCACTTTGTATAAACCATCTGCTTTAGTGAGAAAACAGCAGTGGCCCAATTTAGAAAAAGAAGGAAAAACGACAGTGGTAGCTTTGTGACATCACCTGGCCATTGCTCTACTCTGTGTACTTAGCCCTGCCATTGTTGGGGCTGCAGTATCTAGTGACTATGAAAAAGCACTCTTAATTATTTAAATCTCTAGATGTAAATCATTTGTGATGTAAAAACATCATGCTTTGGGGGCATGTGTCTATTAGAATGGGCCATGGAGCAGCACCGGCCTTAGTGTTTCTGAGGGTATGTCATTGACGGAGTAAGTTGTTTGTGCATGCTTGCTCCCTTCTTAATGAAGAGTAAAGAAAGGAAAAGTGGGAAAAGTTTCTAACTTCTGGACTATGGGATGATAATTCTGAGGAAGGGACTACTCTGAGAACCTTGGAAGCATACCTGGGCTATGTAAATTCCACCTAACAGTGAAAAGAATTTTAAATAGTTTCTTGGGGGCTTGGAATGCTGAAGAAAAGGAGCCCAAGGGAAAGGGGGCTCATTAGCCTGACACCTGACACACAAGGGATCATCAGGCTGTGGGTCAAATGCGGACTGAGGCCTGTTTTCTTAATCCCTTGGGTAAGAATGGCTTTGACATTTTTAAAGAACTATAAAAGAATATTTGACAGAGACCTTACATATCCACAAAGCCTAAAATGTTTTTTTATCTGACCCTTTGCAGAAAAAGTTTGAAAGTCTTTGTATTGTAAAGAATCCATTTGTGTTTTCTCTTTCTTTCTTTCTTTTTTTTTTTTTTCTTTTAGTACCAGGGATTGAATTCAGGGGCACTCGACCACTGGGTCACATTCCAGCCCTTTTTTGTATTTTATTAGAGACAGAGTATCACTGAGTTGCTAAGTGCCTCGCCATTGCTAAGGCTGGCTTTGAACTTGCAATACTCCTGCCTCAGCCTCCCAAGTGCTGGGATTACAGGTGTGTGCCACCTCGCCCAGCTTCTTTCTTTCCTTTTCTAATGGTGCTGGGGATTGAACCCAGGTGGGTCTACCACTAAGCTACACCCCTGCCCTTTTTATCTTTGAGACAGGGTCTCAGGGTCTCACTAAGTTTCTTAGGAATTCAGTAAGTTCCTTAGGCTGGCCTGGCACTTGGGACTCCTCTTGTCTTCCTCCCAAGGTGCTGGATTACAGCTATGTGCCATCGCACCCAGCCTGTTTGTGTTTTCAATGGGAAGACTAGTGCTATACTATAAACAGTTGAATATGAGAAATCTTCTCATATTTCATAGAATTATTCAATTCTAAACCTTATCATTAAGAGATTGTCTGTTCTCTATCAGTTTGCTAGGGTTGCTGTGTCACGGTGCCACAAGCTGAATAGCGTGAGCAAAAAAAATTTATTATAGTTCTCAAGACTTGAAGTCCAAAATAACATGTTGACATGGTTGGTTTCTTCTGAGAATTGTGGGGGAAAATCTGTTCCATGCCTTTTTCTTCTTCTATTGATTTGCTAGCAATCTTTAGTGTTCCCTCACTTATAGAAGTAGCACGCCAATTTCTGTGTATATGTTCATGTAATATCCCTCCTATGAATGTGTCTTTATTCAAATTTTGCTTTTTTTATAAGGATACTAGTCACATGGGATTAGGTTGTTACCTTAATGACCTCATCTTAGTATCGCCTGCTAAGACCCTATTTCTAAATATAGTTACATTCACAAGCATTGGGGGTTAGGACAACATCCTTTAATGGTGATGCAGTTCCACCTATACTTCTAAACCTTTGTTTTACAGATAATACAGAGACCAAGGAAGCATAAAGAAGTCATTCATGTATATCTAGGAGCAGAAACCATGTTAAAATATAGCTCTAGTATTTATTCACCTGCACAGTTTACACCATAATACACAACTGCAGTGTAGTGAGGTTCAAATCAAGTATAGTACTTACTTGTTTATATCAGTTAACATCATGCCAGTGTCTTTCATGGGCCTTTCATCAATCATAGAGCAATAAGAAGATGAATCAGAATCCATCTTTGCCATTACAGGCTAAGTGCATCATCCATGAATGTGAGGTTAAGATCAACTTTATATGTTCAGTTCAGAAAGGAATTTACCCAAGGTCTGCTGTTTGCTAGAGAGAATCTAAGCTTCCATGTACAGTATAGCATAGACCAGGTAGTGGTTGCTAAAAAGTCAGAGACCATGCATTGGCCTGGATCTATACCTTTTTATTTCAACAGTATTTATGAGCAATAGCTCACCCACAGGTGATAGTCAAGCACTGAAACAGGTTCTAGACTCAGAACTCACATGTTCTGTCCTTTACCACATCGTTTTCTCAAACCTGAATTCTTGTTTCTTTGAAGGAAGGGATGAGATTTTCCGAAATTCCACCATATAACTCTAGAATTCTGTGATTCTAATTCTGTGACTGTGATGAGAACCTCTTGCATTCAGAACCTCTCTTGGTTAGGGATAATAATTTATTCAACTTAATGCTAACACATATGTGGAAAACTTATCCGGACTGAGACTTATTTGGCCAACCTAGGGTGACATGGATGAATGTTAATATCTGGTAATAAAAACAATACTCACCAGTTATTTGTGACTTTTAGATAGTCTAGTGTGTGCTTGTTTATAAAAGGAATATTGCCATATTGTCATATTTCCAGTTATAGTGGTTCCCCTTATCCACAGTTTTGCTTTCCCTGGTTTCATTTACCCTCAGTTGAGTGATCCTCCTGATACATCATCAAAAGGTCAGTAGCAGCCTAACACTGTTACAAGGCCTATGCCATTCACCTCGCTTCAGCTCAGCATGTAGGCATTGTTATCAGCTCACACCATCACAAGAAGAAGAGCAAATATAGAACAATCAAATATTTTGAGAAATCATATAACTTGCAAATATAGAACAATAAGATATTTTGAGAGATCCTATAACTTATTACAGTGTAATTGTTCAGATTTATTAGCTATTATTGTTAATCTCTTACGGTGCCAATTATAAATTAAACTTTATCATAGGTATATATGTATAAGAATAAACATTACATACAGGATTCAGAACTATCTGTGGAATCAGGCATCTGTGGGAGCCTTGGAAGGCACCTCCCATGGATAAGGGGGTACTGCCATACAGTTATTGGCCAGATTATGTATGAAGGACTAAATTTAAAAGGTTATACTCTAGAGATAACCTAATATTCATTACATTTGCATACCAAGCAGATGGGTTTAAGAACACCTCATTTGCACTCCCTTGGTTTTTTCTGTCTTTTATGTAGCCTTTTGTGATAGTGAGCTAAAACCATGGCCCCCGGCGATTTTTAATGTTTAAAATTTTGTGTGTGTGGTCCTGGGGATAGAATCCAAGGGTGTTCTACCACTGAGCTACATCCCCAGCTCTTTTTTATTTTTTGAAATAGGCTCTCACCAAGCTGCTGAGGCTGGCCTTGAATTTGCAACCCTCTTGCCTCAGCCTCCAGAGTTGTTGGGATTAAAGGCAAGTGCCACCACACCCAGCCCCCAGTGATTCTTGTGTCTTGTTATTCATGCCCAATGACTGTGTAACCACTGGAGTATTGTGTTTATCATGGTGTGTGATTTTGAGGCTAGGTGATAAAAAACATTGTGGCTTCCATTTCATTCTCTTGGATCACTCTCAGGGAAGTCAACTCCCATGTCATGAAGATATTCAAGCATCTCTGTAAAAATCCATGTGTTAAGAAACTAAGGCCTCCTCCCCAAAAAACAGCAGTAACTTGCCTGGCATCTGAATGAACCACATTGGAAGTGGATCTTGAGGCCTTTGTCCAGCCTGTGGAGACTGCAGACCCAGCCAGCTTCTTGACTGCCCCTGGGCCAGATCCACCTGCTTAAGCTGCTCCTAGATTCCTGACCACAGGAACTATATGGGACAATAAATGTTTATTATTTTAAGCTGTATTTGGGGGAAATATACAACAATATATAATACAACCTTTGTCGATTCTGCCCCATTTTTTCAGACTACTATTAGCATATTTCACTAGATTTTATGTACTGAAGGGCAGACAGGGTAGGGTTTAATTCATTTTTGTAGGCCTTACAGAGGTGATTATTGTGCTCTGTCAATATTTCTTAAATTGAATGTGATTGATGTCTATCAAGGCTAAACCTAGGTTGCCCCTATTGCTTCTGTTTGGAAAGGTGAAAATTACTTCTGTTTTATTTAGAAATAAAGGCAATATTTTAAAGGAGCTTTCTTAAAAAGAATTTAGAGTATTTGAAATATGTAATACACACTGGGTGTAGTGGCGCACCCTGTAATCCTAGCACTTGGGAGGCTGAGGCAGGAGGATCATGAGTTCAAAGCCAGCCTTAGCAATGGCGAGGCACTTAGCAACTCAGTGAGACCCTGTCTCTAATAAAATACAAAAAAGGGCTGGGGATGTGGCCCAGTGGTCAAGTGCTCCTGAGTTCAATCCTTGTTACCAAAAAATAAGAAAAGAAATGTGATACAAAAATAGTTGTTTACGTGAGACAAAATTTTAACAAAGATCTAAACAAATGGGAAAGATGGTAGAACAACAACAACAAAAAAAAAACTCTTGAAGGAGCTGGTGGTAATCTTTGAAAAATTGACTGAAGAATGTCTTTTAGCTAGCTTGCTTGCTTTCGTTCCTTATTTTAAAATAAGATCAAACACAGATAAATTTTTTAAAAACCCATAAAACACCTATATACCCTTTACCTAGATTCTCCTGTCATTATAATTTTGTCTCAATTGCCTTATTACTTATGTTTATGAGGACTCTTGCTCACTCTCTAAATACATATGTGTCTGTAGATACAGGTGTACCTGTATATATGCACTCATATGTAATTTTTTTAAGTCATTTAGGCATATCTTCAGTATATCATATATAACTCCTAAGAATTACGTCAACAACTTGAAGTTTAATAGTGATCCTTTGTTATTTGTAATCTAATTTTGTCAGTTGATCCAATAATGTCCTTTGTGGCATTTACCCCCTTCTTACTACAAAATCCAGTCTAAGATCATGCATTTATGTATGTATCTTTGGACTCTTTCAATCTATAACAGGTCCATAGCTTTTCTATGTCTTTTATGGCATTGTTATGGGAAGAAAAAGACACCGTACCTCCCCCTTTTTAGTAGAATGTTCCACATTTTGTCTGATATTTCCTTCTGATAAGATTTAGATTATACAATCTACAACATGTCCTTTTAAATTGTCTAAAATGTGAAAATAGTATTCCTTCCAAAAGATCAATTCAAAACAAAATTTAAGAAAAAAGTTTGAATTATTAGAAATCAAAATTGAAAACCAAAACATGCCATGGAATAGTCTTCCTAAAAAATGTTTAGCGTAAGATCATTTTCAGTCTTTCAAGTTACTGTATATGGTTGGTTCAACAACTGGATTTTAAAAAATCAAAAGCTGGGCGTGGTGGCACACACCCGTAGTACCATCGATTTGGGAGGTTGAAGCAGTATAATCGCCAAGTTTGAGGCCAGCCTCAGCAACTAGTAAGACCCTGTCTAAAAATAAAAAATTAAAGAGATGAGCATATGGCTTAATCTCCAGTACCACAATTAATTAATTAAAAAATAAAAAATCTCTTGGTGCTGAAGTGATCTTAGGTGGTTTTATTTTGCTTCATCGTGAATTCTGCTTCCTAGAAAACCAATGGTATCTTTTTGTAGAAACAAAGAATTTTCCAACTTCCACCAAATTTATTCAACAAACATTATTAAATTCTTATTATCTGCCAGACATTGGGGTGGACCCTGGAAATACAAAGGAGAATATAACACAGACTCTGTATGCCACTGTGTAGTAAAAGATCATCAGAGAAGTTAACAGGCCGAAGAGGACAGGAGGAACTCCCTCTGGGGATAGTCTGTACCAGTGCAAAGGGGGGCTGCCTAAAAACCCCTTTCTGCCCCAAGAGGGGACTCCCTATAGCTCCTATGAGGAGCTTAGCATTTTTACCTATTCTGGTGCATTAAGAATGACTAACCCACATTGAATAGTACAAGAAATCCTTTTCAGAGACTGAGAGATAAGATAGATTATTTCTTTTAATGCTTGAATTTTTGAATGGTTGCAGTTTTGTACTATATGATCTGCCCCAGGGACTCACTTCTTTAAATAACAGCGCTGAATTTTCAATGATGTGTCTGTTTGTTTATGCATTTTCCCAACAGTATCATGGGTGAATGCATAAATATTATTTTCGGATAGAAAGTGTGTTTAAGTCTGTAAGACAAGGCATTGCTCCTGACTCCCTGTGACAAGATCTCAGGCAATTCATTTCATCCCAAGACTAATAGCCTTCTCAGCCACTTTGTGTATCTGATTTCTGTTGAGAAATGTCATTGTACATAGGCTGCCAGAAATACTATAACTTAAGCCTGGAATAAAATACTAATATGCTGAAGATGGGATAATTTCTAATAAGAATACCACTGAATATAATTTTCATTTTTCACATAATGTAGATGAATGGGTATGGTTCCGTTTTATAGAAGATGCATTTGAAGATTGTATTGCCCAGAAAGATTGATCGTTTTCATGTCATTCACAAAATAAGGTTAAAGATGATGTGATAGTTTTCTAAATTCTACATTGTTAACTTGGCTTAGGGATGTACTCCTATAATCCCAGCAATTTGGGAGGCTGATAGAGGACAATCACCAAGTTCAAGGCCAGCCTCAGCAATTTAGACTCTGTTTCAAAATAAAAAGTTAAAAGGACTGGGGTTGTGGCTCAGTGGTAAAGCACCCTTGGGATTCCATCCCCAGTAACAACAACAACAAAAAAAAAACATTAAGGGCAGTTAACTATAGTATACAATATAATAAGTCTTTCAAACTACCCTAGTTGGGCTACCTACAATAGGATAGTGTTGTAAAGTGCAAGGAAGCTCTGAATCTGATTATAAATGAACATATGTTGCTCAGAAGTTCATTCTTACATTGTTTTCTTTTTTGTTTGGTAATAGGGTGGAACTCAGGGGTGCTTTGCACTGAGTACAGTCCTTTACATTTTTTATTTGGAAACAGGGTCTCACTAAGTTACCAAGGGTCTTGACAAGTCCCTGAGGTTGGCCTCAAACTTGCTACCTTCCTGCCTCAATCTCCCAAATTGCTGGGAATAAGGCATGCACCATCTTGCCAGGCTCATTCTTCAATATAATATTAGATAAGAATCAACTAAGTTTTAAATTTGAAAATGCTTGTTGATTGACACAAAGCTTAGCAGAATAAAAGACGTTTTTTTAAGTTCCTATATTATATAAAATTCAGGTGTTTCGCCGGGCACAGTGGCGCACACCTATAATCCCAGCACTTTGGGAGGCTGAGGCAGGAGGATCGCGAGTTCAAAGCCAGCCTCAGCAATGGCGAGGCACTTAGCAACTCAGTGAGACCCTGTCTCTAATAAAATACAAAAGAGGGCTGGGGATGGGAGATGTGACCCAGTGGTCGAGTGCCCCTGAGTTCAATCCCTGGTACCCACAAAAAACAAAAAGAAAAAAAAAAAATCAGGTGTTTCTTTTTTTCTTTTTTAGTATCAGGGATTGAATCCTCAGTGCTTAATCACTGAGCCACATCGCAGCCCTGTTTTTGTATTTTATTAGAGACAGGGTCTCACTGAGTTGCTTAGCACCACGCCATTGCTGAGGCTGGCTTGCTTTTTTTTTTTTTTTTTTTTTTTGGTACTGGGGATTAAACTCAGGGGCACTCGACCACTGGGCCACATCCCTAGCCCATTTTTGTGGTTTTTTTGTATGTGTGTGTGGTACTGGGGATTAAACTCAGGGGCACTCTACCACTGGGCCACATCCCCAGCCCTTTTTTGTATTTTATTTAGAGACAGGGTCTCACTGAGTTGCTAAGTGCCTCGCCATTGCTGAGGCTGGCTTTAAACTCCCGATCCTCCTGCCTCAGCCTCCCAAAGTGCTGGGATTACAGGCGTGCGCCACCACGCCCGGCCGAGGCTGGCTTTGAACTTGTGATACTCCTTCCTTAGCCTCCCCAGCTGCTGGCTTTACAGGTGAGTGCCACCATGCCCAGTCAGGTGTTTCTTTATGTCCAACTGGATATTGAAATTTTCACAATTCTACCTTAACAGGTTTCTTTGTAAGAAGGCTTCCGCCTCCCTCTCTAGCCTGCTGTCTTGCCTCACCTTTGTGTTAGTCCATTCAAGCTACCATAACAAAACAGTAATTTATAAACAACAGATATTTATTGCTCACAGTTCTGGAGGCTGGGAAGTCTTGAGATCAAAAAAATAACAGATGAAGAATGTCTGGTGAAGGCTAATCTCTCCCCAAAGTCCTCTCCCATCTAATGCTAATACACTGATGATTAGAATTTCAACATATAAATTTGGGAGGGGACACATATCAGACAATATCAATCTTGAACTTCATCCTCTAAAATTGAACAACTTGTCATTTGCTTGCTTATATGTAACTTTCACACCTTAGAGTTGCATGTGCAGTATGCTAGCCATGTGGCCTTTTTTTTTTTTTTTTTTTTTTAATGCTAGGTACTGAACCCAGGCCTGTGCACACAAACCACTCTACCACTGAGCCACACCTTCAGCCCCTAAAATTAAGTTCAGAATTCAGTCCCTCACCTGTACTAGCCACATTTCAGGTATTCAATAGCCACATGTGACTAGTAGCCATCTTATTGGACAGTGCAGATGTCAGCATTTCTGTAATCATAGAGTTCTCCTGGATATTGTTGCCTTAGAGTCTTTTGTTCTGTCTCCACTCTGCCCTCTACACCTTTCTTTCTTACTATTTAAAGTTGACTTATTCTCAAGATTTATATCAGGTGTCGTTTAATGCAAGAAACAGTTCAGCCAATCCTATACATTCCCAATTTCTGGATTAGAATCCTCCATTTAAGTTTACGTTTATGTCTTTCCTTCTGGACTGTGCAGTTTTATGTCACCTTGTAAATATTTCAGTCCATTCACTTCACTCTAAATATAGTGGAAATAGGACAGACTTAGACGTCAATATCTCATTTGGGATCTTGGCCATCTTTGTCAGCTTGAGTCTTGCTAAGGTTTTGTTTCCTCATGTATTGGAAGGGTAAACCAGACATTTGACTTAATGATTATAAGTCATATAAACATAATAGGAAAAGAACAGTAAATGTCATTTTTTAAAAGATAAAACTGCAGCAAAGAAAGGAAAAGTTCATAATTATCAGAGTCATATAATCTGTTTTTTTCTTCTTATTTACTTTTAAGAAATTTTTATTAAACTAATAAACAGCTGGATAGCCTCCTCAGTTCTTTTGAGTTTCACGAAAAGAGGGAGTCTCAAGAAATCTGGGGTCTAGAGAAACTCCATTTGCAATCTAAAGATGATCCCAGAATATAAAATAATGATGATGATGATGATGATGGTTTTGATCACTTTGAACTGGGGTTTGAACTCAGGGGTCCTCTACCACAGTGATACACCCCCAGCCCTTTTTTATTTGTTACTTTGAGACAGTGTCTCACTAAATCTCCCAGGCTGGCCTCAAACTTGCGATCCCTGTCTCAGCCTCCTGAATCACTGGGATTACAGAGTGCAAGATTGCAACGGGCCAGAATATTTTTCTTATACCAGTACTTCATAGCTGATATGATCAGCCATGAATCCAACTGTGCACTTGACATTTGCTCTTGGATATCTGCTGCCATCATCTTAATCCAAGCCCTTACAACTCTATACAACCTTCTTCCATCCTCCCTGACTGTCTGTGTTCTCCCTGTTTTAATCCATCTTCTATGCCAGTGTTTTGGTTTTGGTTTTGGTTTTTTTTGATACTGAGGATTCAACTCAGGGGCACTCAACCACATCCCCAGCCCTTTTTTTGTTGTTGTTGTATTTTATTAGAGACAGGGTCTCACTGAGTTGCTAAGTGCCTCACCACTGCTGAGGCTGGCTTTGAACTTGCGATCCTCCTCTTCAGCCTCCCAAGTGCTGGGATTACAGGTGTGCACCACCGCGCCTGGCTTCTATGCCAACTTTAGAAATCTGTTACTCCCTTATCTAATTTTTTAAAAAAATATATTCCCTGTGTTATCAATGTACCCTTTTGCCTTACTTCAAGACCTCTAGCTGGGGGTATAGCTCAGTTGGTAGAGTGCTTACCTCGCGTGTACAAAGCCCTGGGTTCAATCCCCAGCACCGGAAAAAAAAAAAAAAAAAAACCTCTAATGTCCTGGCTCTGTTAAATGTCAAATATTTTAACCATACAACTTCCCATTATTTTTTATACTACAGAGACATATTCTTTTACTGTCCCACTAATGTGCTGTACCTAATCCTGTCTCCTAGTTTTATGTTACATCCCTGGTTGGCAACTGCTTTCCCCTGCTTGTACATATTCTATCTACCTGTCCTTCAAGATCTAACCCAGGGGCTGGGGGTGCCACTCAGTACTAGAGTACTTGCCTGGCATGTGCTCGATTCCCAGCCCAGAAAGAAAAAAATATCTATCTAACCCAGATCTCCTCTCGTTCTTTCATTAAACTTTTCCTGATTCGTTTTCAGAATCTAACTTTTCTATACTTAATAATTTATAAATATAATCTTTGAATGTATATGTGATAATACATTTTCTTTCTATATTGTTAATATTTTTAACATTACCTGGCCTCTTATTTTCTGTTATCTAATTTGTGTTGATATTATTATTCTAAGTGTAAGAGCCCTAATTGAGGATAGCTAAGATGGCGGATAGCTGAGAGCCATAAAGGTGTTCAACTATTTTCACCTGATATTCATACATTTATCTAAGAATCTTTTTATGCCCGTGAACACTGTGTGACGCACCTGCAAGCTCGAGCTGTAAGCACTTGTCCTTGTTAAGGCAAAATGTATTTAACCAGGTAAAGTTAGTTAGAGGTTGGAGTTGGAGTTGGAGTTGGAGTGTTTGGAGTTGGAGAGGTTGTTGGAGCCGGATAGAGAAGTTAGAAGAAAGAAGAATAAAAGAACTTTTTCATTTCCAGTCTGCCTCCGAGTTTTCTCTCACGATATCGTTGCTGCAAGTGGCAATTGCTGTAGGCAGCAACGTAAGAATAGACATGCTACTCTGTATTTCCTCTGTATTTGCCATTGCTGAGCACATGACCAATCTTTAATAAATATCTGTTCATTAAATAATATTTATGATGAATAGAGGGACAGACATGAATGAGAGCACGTAATGGTAATTTTAGTCTCCTCATAAATGCTGTTCTCCACTGATTTACTTATTTTGCAGGGTTTGCAGAGTAGCCTTTTATTTTCTCATTTTCATCATTTTGAGAAATTAGTCATCACTTACTGAGCTTCTAGAAAGAGTCAAGTTGAACTGGGCATTCAGTAGGTCCCTCATTATCAGTTTATTCCTCAGAAATCTCTCTCAGTATTTTTCCAGACTCTGCTTTTCAAGATAAAAGAAAATCCTGTCATGTTGTCATTGATAAATAATGACAGAGTGATGTAAAAATTGATATTACAGTAGCCCTAGAAGAATAAGTAGTTAATCTTCTTGGCTGTTCTGTAGTTTATGAACTTCATACCTTAGTGTTTAGCACTATAATGAACTATCTATATTAGGAGACATAAAAGAATTTACCTGTGTTCCAAAGATTATTCTGAAACATATGAATCTGTTATCTAATAAATCACTAGAATCTTTTTAGAGAATTTGTATAAATTTTAAGGACCCCACCAGTCTCATACAGATAAGAAATTTAGAAAGCTGGATATTTAAAATTTAAAATCCCAACTTGGATAGTACAATTTGTAGTTAACTGAACCACTGCATCATATAATGGCTACTATTCATAGATTATATACAGTGTTACAGGAAAATACTAAATTTTTCATGATCTCATTTAATCCTCAAACACTGAGAAAATATGATCCCTATTTTACAGATGAAGAAGCTGAGAAAATTTAACTTTCCCTAAAATCTGTCAATCCCTAAGTGATAAAACAGACTTCAAAACCAAGTCTCTTAACTCCAAAGTTATTGCTTTTAATTACTAGGCTAAAACCACTTCCTGAGCATTACTAGAAGTATGCATTGTACTCCAGGAGTACACAGAAAGGACACTTCATCCTCCTAGTTCAGGGGGTGTGTTAAAGCGGGGAAAGGCCAGGGAACAGACTGGGGACAGCATTAGCAAAGGCATGAGGTATTAAACAGTATGGTGTGAATGACAGAATTATGGAAATTTGGTATCAACTGTCTTCCTACAGTATTGCTTTTATGATCACTGATAACTAGAAAGTGACCAGAATTGTGTCCAGTGCCTGTAGATGAACAGCATGGGTGTTGATTAGTTCTACCCTTAGAGCTGCATGATGACTTTGTTCATGTTCTTCTGTCTGAGCGATTGTTCCTCTTTGTCAAATGGGGAAGGTGTATTCACCCGAGGTTGCTGTGAGGCTTATGTGACATTCATATGGAAGATATCTATCACCATGGAGCACAGAAGGTAGATATTGTGACTGATTGTTTAGAAAAGATTCAGTTCTGGGTGGCAGAAAACCCTAAAAACAGTGGCTCTGACCACACAAGACTGGCTCATGATCCAAGACCAGGTTCACATCCCAAGATGGCAGAGAACCAAACTTGCATCTTGTTGTTACTTGGCCATTTTTGGCCTCAAACTCATGGTTGAAGTTGGTGGCATTTGCACTTGAGGCATCAGGACAGAGAAAGGAATAGAAAAATAGGCAATACTATGCATGCAATCTGTCTCTTTTGGGTAGTAGCCTAGTATGTCATTGGCCAGAATTTAGTGACTCGCCTATACTTTCTTGAAAGGGAGTCAGACATGTGATTATTCATGCTGGCCATGGACCACCTAATTTTTTTTTTTTTTTTTTTTTTTTTTTTTTTGGTGTGTATGTGTGTGTGGTGCTGGGGATTGAACTCAGGGCCTTGTGCATGTGAAGCAAGCACTCTACCAACTGAGCTATATCCCCAGCCCCCCAGCTAAAATTTTTATTGCAATATAAGATGGGAAAATCTCTTATCGCATACTGTGTTTATAAAGTTATAAGATTATTATTTTTTGACACCAATATTAATTTGGCTTATTGTTTTTACAAAGAATTGTAACTGGGTATAAAGGGAAGCCCTAGTTTCAACAAAGTAGAGATTATATTCTTGTTAAGTAGCTGTACAGTGAAGAAAAAGGAACTAGATTTCAGTCCTTTTTAAAAAAAATTTTTTTTAGTTGTAGATGGGCACAATATCTTTATTTTATTTATTTATTTTTATGTGGTGCTGAGGATCAAACCCAGTGCCTCACACATGCTAGGCAAGTGCTCTACCACAGAGCTACAATCCCAGCCCCTCAGTCCTTCTTAACACTTCTAATATTTAAAGTCAGGCCAAGCATGGTGGTGCATACCTGTAATCCCAGAGACTCTGGAGGCAAGAGGATCTCAAGTTTGAGGCCAGCCTCAGCAACTTAGCAAGGTCCTATCTCAAAATTAAAAAAATAAAAAGGGCTGGCTTAATGGTGAAGCGCCCCTGGGTTCAATCCCCAGCACCAAAAAAAAAAAAAAAAAAAAAAAAAAAAAAAACATTCTTAGAGTCAGTAGAGAAATGAGAAATGGAAGCCAATACAAGAACTGGAAGGAAGAAGGAGGGAAATAACAAATCGAGTATTGGAAAGGTTGAGAGGAAAATGTTACAAGGAGGGCATTATTAGCTAATGCTTCTGTGTAAGAGTGGGTAAGAGGAGGACAGGAGACGTCCACCGGATTTGGCAACACAGACGTCACTGATGGCCTTCATAAAAGCAGCTTTAGTGGAGAGCTACTGAGAACTGACGTCAGATTGGAGTGGGCAGAAGGTGAGTGGATCAGAAGGAAGCAGACAACTATCTTGAGAGGTTTTGTTGTCTAGAGAGCAAGAAGTGGGCAGAGGGTTGGAGACAAGTCACCGAACAGTTTACTACCTTAGGCGAGGATCAAATAGGGCAGGTTTGCGTATTAATTACTCAAGTGGGCATGAGTGAGCAGGCAGTCCTCAACTTGTGTGTGTTTGTGATTGATTAATTGATTGATTGATTGATTTTGTGATGCTGAAAATTGAACCCAGGGGCACTTTACCACTAAGCCCTTTTTAAATTTTTTATTTTGAGACAGGGTCTCACTAAGTTGCCCAGACTGGCCTGGAAGTTGTGATCCTCCTGTCTCAGCTTCCCGAGTAGCTGGGATTACAGATGTGCAGCATTGTGCCCAGCTAGATTTTGGTGCTTTGTGATGTTAAAGGAAACATTCATACTATAAAACTTCCCACAGTTATTGTCTGTATGCTTTTCTTTATACTGGATTTAAAGTTTCAGCATTGCTTTTATTCATGAAAGTGTTTTCTGTATCTATCTAGTGATAAGTACATATTGCTAGAGAAGCTTGTGTTCATTGGAAGCATTTTTAGAAGCTATTCAGTTGCTGGAACACTTTCCAATATAATACTCACAGTTGGCCAAAATGGTTTGTTTATTTATTTACTTTTGGTACTAGGGATGGAACCCAGGGGCATTTTACCACTGAACTACATCCCCGACCCTTTTTATTTTTAATTTTGAGAGAGGGTCTTGCTCAGTCACTGAGGCTGACTGGGAACTTGCGATCCTCCTGCCTCAGCCTCCCAAGTCACTGAAATTATAGGTGTGAGCCACCATACTTAGTTAAGTATTTTACTTAAATAATTAGAAAATACCTGTAAAAATCAAAACTTCATTAAATTTCAAAGTATGTATGTTGTGTTGATAAAATGAAAATATACAGATGAAATGTGTCATAGCTAGTCCATAAATAGATTTTTCTTCAGTACCTGCTGTGTTCCAGGCACTGTTTTAGTCTGATGCAGGAGTGAAACAGGCCATGCCCTCAAGGAATGCTTGAATTTTAGGAGCCGGTGGAAGACAAAAAGCTCTTACTAAGGAGATTTTTATGTACTGAAAAGTACCATGAAGAAAGCAAAATGGAATCATGTAGTAGAGAGTGACTGGTAGTCAAGAAAAGCCTCTGTGCACTGGCTTTTAGTTGAGATGGATTAATGGGTGAAGGAGATTCAAGACAGAGAAAAGAACAAGGGTTAATGCCCTGAGGCAGGACTGTGTTGGTGAACAGGAAGATAAAAACTGGCATGGCTGGGACAGGGAGGGATCGGAGCAGAATGGTATGTTAGGGTCACAGAGCTTGTTGGAATAAGATTTGAGCCTTGTTTAGGGTAAGGACATCAGATTTGGGTTTTTTCTTAATGAGAATTCATTGAAGGGGTTAATCGTAGGGACACAATTAGCTTCATGCTTAGACCAATCTAGATGCTGTGTGGAAAGAAGGACACTGTGAAGCATCTGTAGTAGTCCATGTGACAGACGAAGATAGCTCAGACTAACTTTGAAGTTGTAGCTGTAGGGATGGTGGGAGATGGTTAGAGTCAGAATATACTTGGGAGGTAGAGCTGATAGGATGTACCATAGATGGGATGTGGGTATAAGCAAAGGAGAATCATCAAATTCAGCAGAAACACTTATGAAGTACCTGTCCTTAAGTAGTGCCATGTTAGAGAACATTGATGTAAGCAGCTATGTCCCTTGATCCGTGGACAGAAATTCTTCACTTCTTCCCATGTTGCTGTCCCTCCACCCGATCCCCACCCTGGTACCTGGGATTAGACCCAGGGGTGTTCTACCACTGAGTCACATCTCTGACCCTATTTATTTAGTTAGTTTTTGGTACCGGGGATTGAACTCAGGGGCACTCAACCACTGGGCCACATCCCCAGCCCTTTTTTGTATTTTAGTAGAGACAGGGTCTCACTGAGTTGTTAAGTGCCTTGCCATTGCTGAGACTGGCTTTGAACTCATGATCCTCCTGCCTCAGCCTCCCAAGTGCTGGGATTACAGGCGTGCACCACCACACCCGGCTTCCTTTTTATTTTTTGAGACAGGGTCTGACTCAGTTGCCCAGGCTAGCCTTGAACTCATGAGTCTCCTGCCTCAACCTCTTGAGTAGCTGAGATTATGGGTATGCACCACCAAACACACCAAAAAATATGTGTGTGTGTGTGTGTGTGTTTAAAATCACCTAAATGATGTCATAAAATTACTTTCATTTTAATGTAAAACATACATATTTTTAAGATGACTTTAATTTGATTGAAAAATGAGAAGTATGGAGGACATTGTTTTATATGCATTTCTATAGGTCTTATTGTTTGAATGTTTGGCTCCTATGACATTGAAATATACCACATAAAAGTTTCCTTGCCTCTGGAACAATCCCACTTTTTTGTGTCTGTGTGTGTGCCAGCGGTTGAACTCAGGGCCACTTAACCACTGAGCCACATCCCCAGTCCTTTTTTTTTTTTTTTTATTTTGAGACAGGGTCTCACTAAGTTGCTTAGACCTAAGTTACTGAGGCTGGCCTCGAACTTGGAATCCTCCTGCCTCAGCCTCCCAAGATGCTGGGATTACAGGTGTGTTCCATCCCACTTCTTACTGGCGTCTTGTTTTTCCTAAAGGGAGAGGCTTTAGTTTTGATGCCCATTTGAATACTCTCACCTCTATTTTCAGATTAAATTCACTTTTTTTTAGCATGATATGGTGATTCTTTTTTTTTTCTTTTTTTTTTTTTTTTTTTTTGCTTTAGTTGTACACAATGCCTTTATTCGTATGTGGTGCTGAGGATCGAACCCGGGCCACGCACATACTAGGCAAGTGCCCTACCGCTGAGCCACAATCCCAGCCCCATTATATGGTGATTCTATATTGAAAAATTATAAAACTCTCCCTTCACCAAATCCTGGGTCACTTTTACCCACAGCTCCTCCACCTTCCCAAAAGCTCTTGGGATTTACCGCAAAATGCAATCTTGACAGAGAGAATGGCGTGTAGCAGCATGGTTAACGGAAATTAAATGCATAACTGAGCACTT
This sequence comes from Tamias sibiricus, assembly GCA_025594165.1. NCBI lineage: Eukaryota > Metazoa > Chordata > Mammalia > Rodentia > Sciuridae > Tamias > Tamias sibiricus. Next base: position 70,225,087 of record CM046663.1, read on the forward strand.
TGTCACAAGTTGACATGGACTCAGAACTTCTCCCTGCAGAGAATTCTGATTTTGCCTGCAGGTGTCTCCCTCCTCGTTGAATTAAGATGGCCTGCTGTCAAAGCAAGAGTCCCGGTTCAGGACCTCAATTTCCATTATAGATGGTCAGCCCTATCACCTGCTTGCCTGGTTTCTAATATGTGCAGTGCTGTTTTTAATCAGCAGTTTAGAATACGAGCCATCTCCAAGAATTAGCATACTTTCTGTAAAGGGTCAGATAAATATTTTCATCTGTGTGAGTCACTGGGCCTCTGCCACAGCTACCCACCCTGCAGATACAGCATGAAAGCAGCCACAGTGTGAAAACGATGGCTGTGGCTGTGTCCTAATAAAACTTTATTTGCAAAAACAAGCAGCAGCACAGATTCACTTTGTGCTCTGCCTTTTTCTAAAAGTTTGTTAGATAAACTGTTACTCTGTTCAGCTATCATCAAAAGCTGGGCTAAGAAAAGTGCTGCTTATAGAATATGTTTAGGTGCCATTGTAGGTGCACTGCACTAGGTGATCTAAATTAGACAATTGAGTTCCTGAACCTGATTCCCTCTTCTTCTTCTTTTTTTTTTTTTTTTTTTTTTTTTGTTGTTGTTGTTGTTAATTAGGGGAAAAATGTTTTTAAAGAGTGCAGTCTATTTTTTATTTATTCATTGTTTTGGTTAGCTTTTATGCTGCTGTAACTAAAAGACCTGACCAGAACAATTTTAGAGGAGGAAAAGTTTGTTTGGAGGCTCACAATTTCAGAGGTCTCAGCCCATAGAAGGCTGGCTCCATTCCTCGGGGCAGAACATCATTGCTGAAGAGTGTGGTGGAGGGAAGCAGCTCCCATGATGATCAGAAAGCAGAGAGAGAATCCACTCACCAAATACAAAATACATACCCCAAAGGATGCCCCCAATGCCCACCTCCTCCAGCCACACCCTACCTGCCTTCAGTTACCACTCAGTTAATCCTGCCAGGGGATTAATTCACTGCTTGGGCTAAGGCTCTCATAACCTCTAAATCTTATTGCATTGTCTCACACCTGAGCTCTTGGGGGACACCTTACATCCAAACCATAACACTCATGTGTTTTGTGATGCTGGAGATCACACCCAGGCCTCACGAATGCTGGGTGAGCTCTGTGTCACTGAGATACACCCCAGCCCCCGATTGTGTGTGTTAAGCAGGTAGACATGCTGCTGTAACTCTGCATTGTCAGCAATTGAAATGCTGAGGAGGAATGTCCTTCTACAGCTGGTGATCTTTAAGGAAAATGTGTCTCAATGCTGACCAGTGGGGATTAGCTACATGGAAAAATATGGGCAGTGGATAAGGACAACCTATTGGGCAAAACATGTAGTAGAAATTCTCCAAAAGATCTGGCTTTTCTCCTTTCTTGCCCCTTTGTGTGCCATTCTAATATCTGATGTTATTCAGCCAACAGTTATTAAATATCTGTGTACAAGGCGTGGTGTTATAAACATTGTCTCCTGAGAATATACTAGAAAAAAATGCCTAATATAAATGATTGGTATATATTTTCCTGACATAGAGGGCCCATTCCCTTCAGTGCAGGAAATGCTCAATAAATATTTGTGACCCAATTAATATCTCCCATTATAAATTGAGAAATTGATATTATTATTTGTTAATTACTCTCCTGGATTCAGTTCACATGAATCAATGAATGAATTGATAAATAAAACAAGACAAAGCTGAAGTCCAGCTATGAACCCACGGTGATTCCAGAGAGCCTGTAATGTCTAATGATTTTTTTTTTTTTTTTTTTTTTTTGAACCAGGGATTGAACTCAGGGGCACTCAACCACTGGGTTACATCCCCAGCCCTCTTTTGTATTTTATTAGAGACAGGGTCTCACTGAGTTGCTAAGTGCCTCGCCATTGCTGAGGCTGGCTTTGAACTCGAGATCCTCCTGCCTCAGCCTCCCAAGTGCTGGGATCATAGGCGTGCGTCACTGCACCCGGCTGTCTAACGATTTTAACAAAATTACTGAAAAACAATTTTTTTTCTCATGTTGCCACCTCCCACACTTTGAATTAAATAAGTACAATATATTTATTTAGGAAAAAAGAAATGAGAGCTAATTGGGGGGTTAGAACTAGGCAGGTATTTGCTGGCTAACGTAGCAGAATTTGTACTTCTTTTTCAACACCTACAAAGGTTCTAGTTTCCAATATTGTAATAGGACTTTTTTATTAATTGGAAACTGCTGTGAAATTGTAGTTACTTATTTTTACAGATGAAAAACTGAATCTAGGAAATGTAAAGTGTAACTTATTTGAGGAAGTCCTTTTTTCTCACTCTGATCCGAAATAAAGTCTTGGACTGGGGGTGTGGCTCAGCGCTAGCGCACTTTTCTAGCATGTGCAAGGCCTGGGTTCAATCCCCAGCACCACACACACACAAAAGATAAGTAAATAAAGGAAGGACAGTGTTGGTCTAAGAGGCTAGTAGTGTGATGTCTTATTCCTTATTCCTTTTGTAATATATGAGATTGTATCACTTGTATCATTTCCTTTTTCTCCCAACTGAGTCATTGCAGGGTTGAATCAGATGAACAGTACTTTATAAATAATATTCATTTTTTTCTTTTATTTATTTGTTTGTTTATTTATTGGAACTGGAGATTGGACACAGGTGTGCTTTACCACTGAGCCACATCCCCAACCCCCGCCCCTTTTTTTTTTATTTTGAGTCAGGGTTTCACTAAGTTGCTAAAGCTGGCCTCAAACTTGTAATCCTCCTTGCTTCAGCCTCCCAAGTTGCTGGGATTACAGGCATGTGCCACTGTACCCAGCCTGGTATTCATTCCTTTTAAACAGTAGTCATTTTTAAAAATTTAAACTATCTTCTGAAATACCAGCAGTGACCTCCTGACCCAGTTTAGTATTTGTAGTCAATTTAAGTATATTTTATCAAAAGAAGGAACTAACATTTTTTTTTTTTAACTCCCTTATGTGCCAGGCACCAGGTGGTCATCATTAGTAAGATTTATTGAGTAAATATGCCAGGCATGTAGGGTTGCTAAGGGTTTTACATACATTTTCTCCTCTACTCCTCAGAACACTCTATGAAAAGGATACTATTACTGTCATCAAAGTGACTTCATAAGGAAACTAAAGTGTATTGGTTAGTTTGATGTTTTGTAAGGTATCACAGCAAGCTATGCTATGAACCCATCTAAAAATATACTTTTCACATCTCCTTAATCTTTCTAAAATTCTATATGGTGGCGTCATAGTTAAAGTTATTACCAAAAATAATAAATGAACTAAGAAATGACCATATGCAGCATTTCTCAAATCTTTTCATAAAACCTTTTCCAAACCTTTTTTCTCCACAGTGGGTAATGCATTTGACGTTGCAGCCCAGGACACATGTACACATACATGTAACTAAAACAAAAATTGTACCCTCTGCTGTTTACTATTAGTCTCTTTTTTATTGGATGGTAACTTACAGTTGGAAAAGTACCTATTTGATATGATTCTCCTCAATATATATTTTTAGTGTGACATACAGTAAACTGGAGCTTCTTCTCATTTTTTCTAACCATCTACAAATTATTTAAAAGCTACACACATACTGAGTGCTTACCTTATCAGATGCAGTTCTAGGTCCCAGCATATACAAAGATAAATAAGGTTCAGCCCTTGAACTCAGATGAATAAAAGAGACAAAATCGCAATAACTTCTAGTAAGTGCTGTGCTCTCAGAACGAAGGGCGTGCTGTGGGCACAAAGAGGAGCAAACAGCTAATCCTGCGAGTGAACCTCCTAGAACCACTTGTTAAGGGAGCAATTTAGGAAACAGGTCATAGAGCATGAGTGAGGATTTTTCAGGGGTAAGAAAGAAGGGCATTCCTGACAGAAGGCACTGCCTATGCAAACAACAAGGAGGTTTGAAAGTATGGAACTCACAGAGAAGAGAGGCAGGGAGGAGATTAAAGGACTAATGGGCCTTGTTAATTAAGATTTGACTTTCAAGCTGACTGCGGTGGCACACCCCTGTAATCCAGAGAATCAGGAGACAGGCAGAGTCACAAGGCCAACCTTGTCAACTTAATGAGACCCTGTCTCCAAAACAAAATGGCTGTGAGTATATCTTGGTGTAGAACAAGCACCCCAGTTTCAACCCACAGTACCAAAAGGAAAATTAAAAAAAAAAAGTTTAGACTTCTTATGCAGTGGGAAACCCAGAGAGGTTTTGAATCTAGGATGTGTAAGGTAGGATATTTGTGTTTCAGGAAGACAGTTCTGTCAGCTGTTTAAAGGGTGGCATGGAGAAAAGAGAGATGACAGGCAGGAAATCCTTTGCATTGCTTCACATGGGAAATAAGAACTTGAACCAAGATAGCAACAGTGTCTATGGAAGAGATTGTCGAGATTCCTTAGTTCACTTCCATCCAGTGTATCCAGCACTTACTGACTTTTACTTTCTGACAGTTTACCAAACACTGATACAAAAAAAATAAAGAAAGAATACAAAATGGCCTTTGATCCTTCTGTCTAGAAAGACAAACAGACCACTGCAGAATTACAATGGGTGTTATGATAAAGCTTTGCATACAGTATATGGGCAAAGATGAGGAGTCCATAACCCAGACCAAGAAGTCCATAAAGGCCTTCAGGGAAGGAAACATCCAAGCGGAATCCAGAAGAATGAAGAGGAGCTGGTCGGCGACACCAAGGGCCAGGACATTATAAGCAGGGGGCAGAGGAAAGCAGGCCTGAGCATTGTGGAGCAGTGGGGAGCTGCGGAGTGCAGCTCGGCGGGAGCTTAGTGGGGGTGAGCAGCCCTGCCAAGAAGCCAGAGGAGGGGAGGGTCACAGAGCTCTCTAGTGGAACTGGCAGGTTCATGTGGAGCCTCCGCGTCATGCTGAGGGGCTCAGCCTTTATCCTCTTGGTGGTTGGGAGCCTATTGAGGTGTTTTAAAACATGAGCATGACATGGCAGCTTTGTGGTTTAGGTGGCCTATTCTGATCACTTAGATGATAGTGATAGCTAACTTACATCGACTGCTTACAGTGTGCGGAGCACAACTAAGCACTTTACATGTATGGCCTTGTTGAAGCAACCCTGTTATCACTCTCCTTTTACATGGAGGTTACTGACAGAGAGAGAGAGAGAGAGAGAGAACTTGCGCAAGTTTACAGTCAGTGGCAGAGCAAGAACTTAAACCCCCGTGATCTGACTCTAACCCGCAGTGATGAATCGCAGGGTACAGGAGTATGTGGCCAGCCTAGAGGAAAGAGACTAGGATGAGTTGCCCTGAGGCAATGGTGACAGGTGGAGGGAAAGTGACTGTATTAGTCAGCTTAGGCTGCTGTAACAAAATACCATACACAGGGAAGTCTAAACAGAAATTTGTTTTCTCATACTTTTAGAGGCTGGATGTTCGAGGTCAGGGTGTTGTCGACATTAGGTTCTGGTGTGGGCTTTATTTTTGTCCTATATGTGGCAACCTTCTTGCTGTGCTTGAACATGGACTCTTTTATTTTTTCCTTCTTTTTTTGGTACCGGGGATTGAACTCAGGGGCACTCGACCACTGGGCCACATCCCTATTTTGTATTTTATTAGAGACAGGGTCTCACTGAGTTGCTGAGTGCCTCACCATTGCTGAGGCTGGCTTTGAACTTGCTATCCTCCTGCCTCAGCCTCCCAAGTGCTGGGATTACAGGCGTGCACCACCATGCCCGGCCATGGACTCTTCTTTATCCCTGAGTGTGGAGAATAAAAGAGCTCTCTAGTCTTCTTGTTTATTTTTCCTATTTGTTTATTCGGCACCAGGGATTGAACCCAGGGGCTTTTAACCACTGAGACACAAACACAGCCCTTTTCATTTTTGAGACAGGGTCTCACTGAGTTGATTAGAGTTGTGCTAAATTGCTGAGGCTAGTTTTGAACGTGCTATCCTCCTGCTTCAGCCTCCCAAGCCATGTGCCGTGGCACCTGGCTCCGATCTCTTCTTATAAGGACACCAATCTTATCAGATCAGGGTCCCACCATTATGACTTTATTTAACCTCATTACTTCCTTAGAGCCCACATCTCCAAATGCAGTCACTTTAGGGGTTAGGGCTTCAACATATAAACTTTAGAAAACATGAACTTTAAATCCATGACAGCAACAATTCTGGAAAATATTGGGAAATAAAAATAAGCGCAAGTTGGTCATTGATTTGGAGAGGGAGGGAAACAGTTTAGGATCACTGTCAGATTCCTCACAAAAGATGCAGAAGTCAGCACCAAGTTTGTGGGGTGAATGGCAGTTCAGTTGGGGTTATAGTAAATCAGAAGCACATGGAAAGCCTCCAGGAGATAATTGGCACTCCTGTATGGAGATGGTAGTTAAAGCCACAGGTTAGGTCAGATCAACCACGGAAAATATGGAGAAGAGACCTTAATCCCTGAATCCAAAGGGAAAGAAAATTCCAAACCATAGGGAATCATCAACACAAATTTTGTAGCCTCTTATGCGTTGGATTTGTATTCTTAGGTGAGAAAAAGGAACAACTGTAGAATCATTGCCCTTTATTGCCCAATAGGACCAGAGATGATTTTATAATCCTCTCATCCTACAAGCAAGGGAAGCCAAAGCCCTGTCTTTCTTCATATGTTTTTTTTTTAATATTTATTTATTTGCTTTAGTTGTACACAATGTGTTTTATTTGTATGTGGTGCTGAGGATCGAACCTGGGCTGTGCACGTGCTAGGCGAGCGCTCTACCGCTGAGCCACAACCCCAGCCCCAAAGCAGGAGGATCACGAGGTCAAAACCAGCCTCAGCAATGGTGAGGCACTTAGTAACTCAGTGAGACCTTGTCTCTAAAAAAGGGCTGGGGATGTGGCCCAGTGGTCTAGTGCCCCTGAGTTCAATCCCCGGTACCAAAAAAAAAAAAAAAAAAAAAAAAAGAAGAGCTAGGAGTATAGCTCAATGGTTAACATCCCTGCACTAAGAGGGAGAGATTAAGAAAATCGATGTAGCACTGGCGAGGTGCTATATGCCCATAATCCCAGCAACTCTGGAGGCTTACCATTGAGCTATACTCCCCGCTGTTTTTATTCTTGTTTTTATTTTTTTATTGGTGCATTATAGTTGTACATATTGATTGGGTTTGTTGTTAAATATTCATACATGCACACCTGGACAACCATTTTTTAAAATGTATTTTTAGTTGTAGATGGACACAATACACAATAAATATTTTATCTATTTATTTTTATGTGGTGTTGAGGATAGAACCAAGCGCCTCAACAGACACAAGATTGCCAAAGAATGGAGTTTTTTTTGTTTTTTGGTTTTTTTTTTGTGGTTACCAGGGATTGAACTCAGGGGCACTAGACCACTGGGTCACATCCCCAGCCCTTTTTTTGTATTTTATTTAGAGACAGGGTCTCACTGAGTTGCTAAGTGCCTCGCCATTGCTGAGGCTGGCTTTGAACTCGCGATCCTCCTGCCTCAGCCTCCCAAAGTGCTGGGATTACAGGCGTGCACCACCGCGCCCAGCTAGGATGGAGTTATTAACAGAAAAAAAATGTGTGCTTTTTTGTGTGTGTGCACGTGTTTAAGTATGCCTGTGTACAAAATATAAGCTACAGGACCCCAGCCCCTGATCAACTTTTTTTTTTTTTGGTACCGGGGATTGAACTCAGGGGCATTCGACCACTGGGCCACATCCCCAGCCCTTTTTTTGTATTTTAGTAGAGACAGGGTCTCACTGAGTTGCTAAGTGCCTTGCCATTTCTGAGGCTGGCTTTGAACTCACGATCCTCCTGCTTCAGCCTCCCAAGTGCTGGGATTACAGGCGTGCACCACCATGCCCATCTCTGAACAACCATTTTTAATGTGACTCCTTTTTATGTCTTTTTTCCTATTACATGTCAGGCTTATTCTCTTTTTCATTAACTTTTTATTATTTTCCAGTTACAGAAATAAGTTCAGCTGGACGTGGTGGCATATGCCTGTAATCTCAGCAACTCAGGAGGCTGAGGCAAGAGGATCACAAGTTTGAGTTCAGCCTCAGCAACTTAGTGAGGCCCTAAGCAACTTAGTGAGACCCTGTCTCAAAAAGAACTGGGAATCGGGCTAGGGCTGTTAGTGCAGTAACAGAGCTCTTGCCTAGCACATGTGAGGCACTGGGTTTGACCTTTAGCACCACATAAAAATAAACAAAATAAAGCCATTCTATCCATCTACAACTACAAAAAAGTAAACAACAACAACAACAACAAAAAAGAACTGGGGATGTGGCTCAGTGGTTAAGCACCCCTGCATTCAATCCCCAGTACCAAAATAATAATAATAATAGCTATTATTATTATTTCAGGAAATTACTGAAAATACAGAAAAGTAAAATTTTATCTTAATTTTATAACAAAGTCATGCTTAATAGTGCAATCCTTTCTCGTGTTGCATTTTACTTTTTTAATTGACACATGATAATTGTAAATTTATGGGGTACATTATGAGATTTCGGTACATGTATACAATATATAATGATCAGATTAGGCTAATTGGCTTATCTGTCACCTCCAACATTTATTATTTATGTCTGGGGAATATTCAAAATCCTACTAGGGGGGGTCAGGGATGTGGCTCAGCAGTAGAATGCCCGCCTGGCATGCATGAGGCCTTGGGTTCGATCTCCAGCACCACATACACAGACACACACACACCCTACTAGCTGTTTTGAAGTGTTCGATTTTGTTGTTAACTGTAGATATCCTCCTGTGATACGGAACATTAGAAGTTATTCTTCTTAGCCAACTGCACCCCTTTATACATTAGTCATCTTCTCTCCATCTCCTTCTTCCCCACACCCTTTTCAGGCTCTGGTCCCAACTGTTCTGTCCTCTACTTCTTTGAGATCAGTGTCTCAGCTTCCACACACAAATGAGAACATACAGTATTTGCCTTTCCGTGCCTGACTTACTTCTCTGAGCATAATGTCCCTGAGTTCCATCTATGTTGTTGCAAATGACATAATTTGATTCTTTTTATGAATTGTTGCCACCTGCAGCTGCTGCCGCCTGCAGCAACGATACCGCGGGAAAGAATTTGGAGGCAGACTGGGAATGAGTAGGTTCTTTATTCTTGCTTCTCTGCTGACTTCTTGCAGGAGCCCTGTTTGGGGAGATTGCTTAAATTGCGGTTGACTATGGGCCATGGAGATTTGGGCATTGCCACCTTCCGTAGTCTCACGGGACTTGGCCTGGGATCTCGCTGGGACTTGGCCCGGGATCTCAAGTGACTTGAGCCAAGATTGCTGATCGGGTCAGCGCCATTTTTTGGTGGTCTGTGGTGCGTGTTAGTCGTTGTTAGAGCCAGAGAGAAAAGTTATCAGAATAAAAAGCTGTTTGTTTCCAGTTCGCCTCTGAACTTCTTCCCGCGGCTTCGTTGCTCCAAGCGGCCATCACTTCAGGCGGCAACAACTTCTCTCTCCAACTCCAACAACAACCTCTCCACAACTCCAACCCTACCTGGTTAAATACCCTTCACCTTAACAGGTATACACGTGTCACAAGCTCAACTTACAGGTGTGTCACAGTGTTCACGGGCACAGAAAGATTCTTAGTTGATTACAATAAGGTCAGGAGAAAACAATTAAACGTCTCCTCTTTGGCTCTTAGTCAGCCACCATCTTAGCTACCTCCTCATTAAGGCTCTTACAATGAATGAATAGCATTCCTTGCGTGTGTATACATACACATATCTTCCTTATTATTATGCTAATTTGGCATATATTTATGCACAGATACCACATTTTCTCTATCCATTCATCCATCAATCAACACCTAAGTTGATTCCTTATCTTAACTATTGTACACAGTGCTGCAATAAACGTACAAGTGCAGATATCTTTTCAACATACTAATGTCAGTGCCTTTGGATCAATATCCAGTAGTGGGATCACTGGATCTTACAGTGTTTTTATTTGTACTTTTTTTTTTTAAAGAAACCTCATACTTTTCTTTATATTCCTACCAACAGTGTATGAGAATTCCCCTTTCTGCACATCCTCAAGAGTATTTGTTATTTTTTTAATAATAGCCATTCTAACTGAGATGAGATGATACCTTATTGTGGTTTTGATTTGCATTTCCCTGGTGATTAAAAATATTGAGCATTTTTAGATGCTTGTTAGTCATCTATATATCCATTTGAAAAATGTCTGTCCAAGTCATTTACCCATTTTTAAATTGAATTATTTTGTGTTTTTGCTGTTGAGGAAATTAATCCCTTGTTGTGTGCATAGTTTGTAAATATTTGCACCTATTCTGTAGGTTGTTTCTTCATGATGAATTCCATATTAGATACTATAGTATCAGAAAATTGATCTCAAGTCAGTATTTATTAAAGGCTTGAAACTGACAAATTTCATATTTATGGAGAGGAGTTTCTTCATGCTCACAGGATTTTTTTTTTTTTTTTCAGTACTAAGGATTAAACCCAGGGACATTCTAACACTGAATTATATCCTCAGCCCTATTTATTTATTTTTTAATTTTGAGACAGGGTGTTGCTAAATTGCCAAGATTGGCCTCAAATTTAAAATCCTCCTGCCTCAGCCTCCTGAGCAGGTGGGATTATAGACCTGTGCCATCATACCCAGTCATACAGGATTTCCAAGTTCCCTTCAGCCACATAAACTCCCTTAAGTGAAAATTTCTGTCAATAACAGTTGATCGTTTGATTAATGAAGTATATATTGAGTATTCATTATAAACAGACACTTCAGGTGGTATGAATGAATTCAGTAGTGTCCCTGTGTGAGAAATATATGTAGCCTGTTGCTATAGGGTAAGAACAATGTCATATGAAGGTTTAGACACAATATTTTAATTACATAACTATACTTAGGAGTGTTAATATGACCTATTCAGTACTTACTGAAAACTATGTGAGGTGACTAGGTTATATTTATCACTTTCAAATTTAAAAGAATGAAAACTATAGCAAATTTAGCCATTCTCTTGGCTTGTATATGAATTGCTTTCTTGTTTTTTCTAGCTAAGAAGTGAGCATGAATTTGACTTAATAAAAACATTTTCCATGTTCTAACTCCATAGTTTTACATTATATAAACTAGCATTTAAAATAAATAAATATATGCACACCATACAGGTATTTTTTACTCTGAGTTTTATTTTTTTTCCTAGACTTTTTTTTTTTTTTTCGTGTGCTGAGGACCTGTGGGCTGTGTGTATACGAAGCAAGTGCTCTCTCTCCACTGAGCTGCACCCCCAGCCCAATTTTTGGTAAATTTTGGCGTATCAGTTAAGAGATTCATAGAGATTGATTTATCAACAGACACTAGGCTATAACAGAATTTTATGTGGTATGTACATACTATGAAGTACGTTATATGGGAAACAACCAAGTGAGGTATATACCAGCATTAAATCAAAAGGCTAACTAACATGCAGTTACTGTCATAAAAATAATTTTCACATATGGCTAGAATAGTACAAGTTTCTACATCAAGTACAGTGCTCTCCAAAATTATCAAATAGGCAAAGCACAGCTTCAGAGGATATTACTATGTTGGCAGAAACCATAATATACATTATAAAAAACATGGAATCTTGCCAGCGAAGGTGTTTTATGAAGTTTGAGCCATAGTGCTGCATTACTCAAGACTTTTGAGTAGAGTGGGACTCGAACATATTCATCTTTTATTCCCAATTCCTACCACAGGTCATGGAAATTAGTAGTTTCTCAATGAATGTTTATTAAATGAATGCAGTCTCTTAAAAGTAGAACATTAAGAAACAGTTTTGACTGGGATTATGTTAACAGTGCTATGATCCCAAGAGGATTCACTCAGCATCTGTTCATTATGCATCGTTGTGTGGAGACACTGTGGGCATGAGGAATGCAGGACCTGAAAAGGCAAGCTTTCAAGTAGTGGAATAGGAGAGGAACTGATGCAAGAGGGAAGAAAAAAAATTGTAAACAAAAAAATTTGTAAACAGGGGCTGGGGTTGGGGCTCAGTGGTAGAGCACTTGCCTAGCATGCGTGAGGCACTGGGTTCTATTCTCAGCACCACGTGTAAATAAATAAATAAAGTCCATTGACAACTAAGAAATTATTTTTTAAAAAAAATTTGTAAACAGTGAGAGACAATTGGTAGTACAAGAGAAATACAAAGAGAAGTAACTATAAGATGGTTATGTGATCATAGAAATATCTGCAAACAAAATATAGTTATGCTATTACAAAAATGCAAAATGTCCTGGGAGCTCAGAAGAGAAACTTCATTTGGAGGTAGGAGTATTGGCAAGATTTTACAAGAGCCGGGCGCGGTGGCGCACGCCTGTAATCCCAGCACTTAGGAGGCTGAGGCAGGAGGATCACAAGTTCAAAGCCAGCCTCAGCAATGGCGAGGCACTTAGCAACTCAGTGGGACCCTGTCTCTAATAATTAAATACAAAAAGGGCTGGGGATGAGGCCCAGTGGCCAAATGCCCCTGAGTACAATCTCCCGTACCACACACACACACACAAAAAAAGATTTCACAGGAAAAGTAGCTTTTGAGTTGAACCTTGAAGACTATCTCACTGATGTATTGGGCATCCCAAATCCATGTGTCTGTGGTTATGGTCATTATTTTCCTATCCATCCCAAACCTACACATATGAGAGTCCTGAACATGATTACTGATATTACTGTTCACTCCTGTATCATTCATTATTTTAGAAATTATTTAACTCCCTCTTGATCCTTTCCAATAGGACTTTGGTGACTATAATTACATGAAGGTTTGAATAGTTAGCTTTTTGTTTGGGGTTTTTGTTTTCTTTTTCTTTCTTTTTTTTTTTTTTTTTTTTTTTTTTTTTGGTACCAGGGATTGAACTCAGGGGCACTCAACCACTGACCCACATCCCCAGCCCTATTTTGTATTTTTTTTTTTAGAGACAGGGTCTCGTTGAGTTTCTTAGCTTCTTACTAAATCGCTGAGGCTGGCTTTGAACTCACAATCCTCCTGCCTCAGCCTCCCAAGCCACTGGGATTACAGGTATGCACCATCACACCCGGCTAGTTAGCTTTTTTATAACTGATATATTTTATGCCTAATCACAAGCTTATCAAAAATAGTTTATTAGTCTACTAGTTAAACACACACACTGGTGCTGGGGATCAAACTTGGGGCCTTGTGCATGCATGCTAAGCATGCACTCTCAATCACTGAGCTACATCCCCAGCCCTAATCACATTTTATTTATTTATTTGTTTGTTTGTTTATCTATGTATCTATTTAGCAGTGCTGGGATTGAACCCAGGGATACTTTACCACTGAGCTACATCCCCAGCCCTTTTTAGTTTTTTGAGACAGGGTCTCACTATGTTGCTGAGACTGGCCTTGAACTTGCAATCCTCATGCCTCAGCCTCCTGAGTTGCTAGAATTACAGGTGTGTGCCACCATGCCTACCTCTATCACCTATTTTAAATTTTGCTAAATTTAAAATGTCAGAAATGTCATATTTTGAAGCAATTCCTTTTTTACATTGACAAATATAAATACAGTTTTGGTTTTAAAATACAAGTCATTGAGAACTTATCATAGAAGAGCTGTCCTGTTGTACAATCATGACAGTATTTTTATTTTAAAATAATACTGTTCTAAAAATATATTTCTTTTGCTTTGTCCTTATCTCTATGGAATGCTAAATTTTTATTACTGTGGAATTTCCAGACAGTAATACGTTTCTGCTGCCATTTGGAGGAGCTGGCATCACAGGGTAATGAAGAGTTGATTCTGACTGGCAAAGATGCTTTCTTTGAAATTTAGTGCCCCCCCCCCCCCGAAGAATTCACCATCAAATTCCCACAATTAATGAATTGTGTCTTTCTTTAGCAGTAAATCTAATGGAAGTTACAATTATAACTAATTATTCTGTAGAGATATTGAGGATGTTCTTATACCCCTGAAACAACAGATCTTCTGAAAACTGAAAGTGAAATTGTCAGCCCTTGACGTCCATAGTTAATTGACTACTCGATTTTGTTGATAGATAGTCCAGGTAATTCACAGATTAAGCCAAGAGTGTGGGAGGCCTCAGGACTTTTTGAATGGAAACATTTTTAAATTTTGCTAAAATCCATGAAGCATAATCATAGTCTCTTTTAATCCAGATTTTTAAATTATATCTACAAATCCTGTTCTCTAATGTGTTTTAGGAGTTAGGGAAAGCAGGCGTGTATGAAAATGTGTTTCACTTTTTCCCCAAGACTTAGGCCAGAGTTACTGAGAATTCATCGATGAGATATTTGCCCTTCTGATATCTTATTCTGATGAAATAGTAGAAAGATGTTTTAAGAAGTAGAAGATGAAAGAGTTTAAGGAATTTTCAGTTCATTAGTAGGGTTGCATTAAAATATCTTCTTACCATGATAGTGAGGTCTTGAATTCTAATCTTGCCTTTGCTAGCATAATGCTAACTAAATATTTGGTTTAATTTTTAATTTTTCATAATAAACAAATAGCCTAGTTTCTATCAATAAGGTGGAAGATTTGCATTTAGAGTTACCTTCAAATGTAATTGGTTCCTATGCCATTATAAAATGTTACTGAACAGTCTTTGAAGGCCAACAGGAACAAATTATCTCTGGAATATTCTGTTGTGGCTATTTTCTGAAATAGATGAGGAAAGGAAGGTGCTAAGTCCAGTGTTCACCCACACCTACCCTAATGTTGTGCACAATTCTGCTGCCTTGTACACAGTTCACATGTATCCTTTAAGTCTTAACTCAAAATCCCTTCTTTGAAGTCATGCTTACTCTCCCATCTGGATTCTGCAAAACTAGGCCTAACGCTATTATATTTCTTCCCACGTAATACCTGTTATTCAGGTGCATATATCAATGAAGAAATAACCTTAGGTATACCTCCATAGTATATAGAGCTGGGTTTATCCTACACTAAATTTACCAAAAGCAAATATAAGCACCATTTTCCATTTAAATTATATTTTTAAAATACATGTAATTCACTATAATTGTTGGGAGATAAATACGAACAACTATTATTATACCATCAAAACAATATAAAGGAATACTTGAAAAGCAAAATATAAATATACACTAAGTTATTATTTTTCCTTACTACTAAAGAACTATTTTCAATCTCTGCCTAGATGATCCTAGTTTACTCCAGACTTGAATGTATTTAACCTTTTTGTGGTTTCAAATGTATTCATTAACCTTTTTGTGGTTTCAAAACTACCAGGCTCTGTGCCAGCTATTAATAGTGGATTTTTTTGTGTGTGTGTGTGCCAAGATTGAACTCAGTGGCACTCGACCACTGGGCCACATCCCTTGCTCTTTTTTGTATTTTATTAGAGTCAAGGTCTCACTGAGTTGCTAAGTGCCTCGCCATTGATGAGCCTGGCTTTGGACTCGAGATCCTCCTGCCTCAGCCTCCCAAGTGCTGTGGGATTATAGGCGTGCGTCACCACGCCCAGATTAATAGTGTAATTTTATTCATATTCTTCAGTTTAATTGTCTATAGAAGAATTTTGTCTTTTTTTTTTTTTTTTTTTTTTTTTTTTTTTGCTGATTTGGGAACAGTGATTTCTGACACTTCTGTTACTACATAAGTTGTCATACTTCCTACATTTTTTATTTTTGTCTGCCAAAATCAAAGTAAAACAATATAGAATAAAATGACTATGTTGTATACATCAAAAAATTTCTTGTAACTATGCATTTTTAATCAAAACAAGATTTTCTTCTACCTTCTGACTACTATTACTCTTTAAAATTTTTGTTTATGAAAGTATAATTTGTAGTGAATATAAACATTTATTCATGAGTCTGACTTTTGAACATTTTTTGGGGGGGGGTACAGGGGATTGAACCCAGAGGCACTTTACCACTGAGCCACATCCCCAGCCCTTTATATTTTTCTTTTGAGACAGGGTCTTACTAAGTTGCTGAGAGCTTCACTACGTTGCTGAGGTCAGCCTTGAACTTGGAATCCTCCTGCCTAGACCTCCCAAATCGTGGGGATTTCAGGCATGCACCACCACGCCCAGCTGAAGAAGACTATTTTTAAAGGACCTATGATATTTTATCTTTGGCAGTTCTGGGAATTGAACCCAGGGCCCAGCACATATAAAACAAGTGCTTTACCACTGGGTAACATCCCCAGTTCCACTTTGATACTATTTCCTGAAAATGAATTTATATTAAAAATGTTGCAAGAATATGAAAATAAAAGCACATTAATTAATGTATTTAGAGAATTGCTTTAAGAAGAGGAAACTGCATGAAATTATAACTTCCCCAGAAACTATGGACTATGTAACTACCATCTCTATGCAGTATGGCCCTTGTCTGTTTGAAGGTGTTTGAGTACAGGGGCTAGCATGGTGGCCCAAAAAGTTTTTAATTACCAGGAGATGAATTTCCTTTGATATGAAGACATAACCAAAGCAATGCTTTTATTTTCATTGTCCTTAAAACATAGAGATCGGAACATTTAATATAGTCAGTAAGAAAGCTATACACAAGCGGGGCGCGGTGGCGCACACCTGAAATCCCAGTGGATCTGGAGGCTGAGGCAGGAAGATCGTGAATTCAAAGCCAGCCTCAGCAACAGTGAAGCACTAAGCAGCTCAGTGAGAACCCTGTCTCTAAAAATAGAAAATAGAGCTGGGGATGTGACTCAGTGGTTGAGTGCCTCTGAGTTCAATCCCCGGTACTCCTCCCCGCACCCCCCCCCAAAAAAAAGAAAGAAAATCAGAAGTGTACCCTAAAGAAGGATGGAGATTTACAGAGGCCCGATTACATGGAGGATGTATGGTAGAGCCCCACATGTCAGTGTCAGTGTGTAGATAAAATTGATTAAGCTAAGCACTTATTGAAATTGCTTTCAGAAAGCTGTGATCAGAAAATAAGATGCAGAAGTTCAAAATGAAAAAGTTACCCTAGACTACGTAAAATGAGACCCCAATTAGGCATTAAAGCCGTTTGGCAATACTTGTAAGTCTTCACTAACATCTGGAAATTCACAAGTGAATTTTTTAGAGAATGAGAATGTGAATCATTACTTGCTTTATTATTAGTATGCTTGTTTAAGCAGAAGGGTTGCTTCTCAGGCAGTGCCTCAGACTTCTTTTCCCCTCCTACTCTCTCTGCTTGTGAGTCATCAAAACCAGGGTGCCCTCCTTCACATACAAAGAAAACGCTGTTGACCCATCAGCCGGGAATGCACTGGGTTTGTATCATCTGCTCTGCTTTAATCCCGTCTTCTTTATAGTCGGGGTGCTGTCAGACTGTAGAGGGCTGTGGCGGGGAGCAGGGCTAGCTAAACCTACAGAATGAAATGCGTGGCCTCTGGCCTCATTAATACAGGGACTGATTCAAATTGTAAAGTGTATCCATTTGGTTTTGGTCCTAAAACATTCTTGTTGATATTTTTTACTCTCCTCTCCCCTCCACAGCCTTCCCCTACTAGTAGCCTGTGTTTGCTGCTCATTATCCATCAAAGCACACTGTGAAAGGCAACCTAGGAAAGGCGTGGCCATGGAGAGCGGGGTCTTTGGGAATCAAACCCATTAGCTCAAGACTTGGCTCTGCCACTTCATAAATGTCTCGTCCCAGGCAAGCGACATTGTTTTCTCGGTGTCCTGATCTGTAAAATGGGAATAATACCCACCTGAAGAGGTTAAACAAGGCAGCGTATTTAAGGTGCTTAGTATGCTGCCTACTGTGTAGAAATGCATAGTGAATAGCTAAAAATGAAAAAGAAGCCAGACTTGTTCACAGTAAAATTGATGCGTTTAACTTACAAGATAATGTCTTACCTTTCCCAGAAAAATTCATTTTTTAAATATTTTTATTTCCTTTTAGATATACATGAGTATATACATAGAGTATATTTTTAATTTCTTTTTAGATATACATGAGTATACAGAGAGTATATTTTGATATACTACATACACATAGAGTATAACTTCCTATATGTGGTGTCGTACATGATGTGGAGTTACACTGGTCATGTATTCATATGTGAACATAGGAAAGTTATATCCAATTCATTCTACTGTCTTTTCATTTTTTTAACAGGTTACAAAACATAGTCTCAAAGTACGGAATTAGGAATACTCCACAGTTTGTGAAAAGAGGGCATGTTTTAAATGAACCTATCTAGCACCCTGTAAGCATAGACCCCATAGGGTCATGCCTGTTTTGCTGAATTCAAACCTACAGACCTTTAACCACCTCTTTTTGCTACTTCAGACTTGCCCACGTCCTAGGATGAACCATTTTTCCTTTCTCCTACTGTGTACTAGGTTACTAATGCTGGGCCATAACAAATTATCCACAGGATTGGGGGCCTACAACAATTAATTCTTCACAGCCTTAGGAGCCAGAAGTCCAAAATCAAAGTGTCAGCAGAGCGGGTTTCCTCTAGAGGTTGTGAGGGAGGCACCGTCTTGGGCGTCTCTCCATGCTTCTGGTTGTTGCTGGCAGTCCTTGGCATTTCTTGGCTTGTAGCTGCATCATTCCAGTCTACCTCCCCGCCCCTCTGGGTCTGTCTCAAATCTCACTTTGCCTTTCTCTTATAAGGACAACTGTTACTAGATTAGGACCCATTCTAAATCCAGGGTGATCTCATCTCAAAAAAACCTTTTTTTCTCATACAGTCACATTCACAGGTTCTTGGGTTAGGACATGGACTTATCTTTTAGGGGACTACCATTTAACCCACCATATTCTGTGTAAGAGAAGACCAGCATCTGGGGAGAGTGGGAGTATGCGCTGGAAAAAGAAACTGTAGTCCCTGAAGAGTCCACCCAGTGGAAACAGTAGACCCTAACTGCCAACATGGTATCCCGGGACCACTGAGGATTCATTTTCTGGGTACAATGAGGCCTCTGTTCAGTGTGTCAATCTTGATCTTCACCTGCAGCAGGAGCACAGCCATTGGGATTTGTTCAATTATCTTTTTCAATTTTATCAACTCTATCAATGCTATGTAGTTCTTGGAACCTACTAACTACAGTATTTTGGGGCAAAGAACAAGCAAGGGACCTAGAAATACTTTCATGTGGTTTGGGCCTAGGTGCCATGAGGGACTATGCTAACAAGAACTGAGTGTAGAAGACATCAGTACCTATTAGCCCCTTCAGTCCCCTCACCACCACCACCACCCCTTTCCAGCAGGCATTAACCCTGCGTCAGGAGTGTGTAATTAGAAATTTGGTTAACAAATAGAATGAGTGGAAGGGATTGTGTTCTTGACATTTTCGGTTTTGCCCTGAATGGAGCACTGGGAAATGAACAGACGAGCTGAATAAGGAAAGATAAATCACCTAATTATGGAAACTGGGCGCAGCAGCCTGCAATCCCAGCTACTCAGGAGACTGAAGCAGTAGGATCACAGGTTTGAGGCCAGCCTAGGCAAGATGGTGAAACCCTGTTTTGTTTTGTTTTGTTTTGTGTTTTGTGGTGTGGGGTCACCTAATTTTGTTTGCCACAATAGCGTTACTAGTGACTGGGAAAAGGATTGTATGTGTGTTGGTTTTCCATTACTGTAACAAATAACTGAGATAAATCAACTTAAAAAGAGGAAAGGATTATTACTTTAGCTCACAGTTTCAGAGGTTTTAGACCATGATCGATTGGCCCCATTGCTTTGGGCCTGTGGAGGCACAGTCCATCGTGGCTGGAACACACGGGGGAGCAAAGCTGTGTACCTCATGCAGCCAGAAGACAAGGAAGAGGAAGGGCTCTAGTCCCACAATCCCTTTCAAGGCCATGCCCCCAATGACCTAAATCGTGGCACCACGCCCCACCTCTTAAAGGTTCCACCACATCCCAATAATGCCACTCTGGGGAACAAGCCTTGGACCTTTGGAGGACATTCCAGATCCAAAATATAGCAGTACTAATACCAGGGCACTTTGACTGAGACATGGGATTTGATCTAGGAAATCTACCTAACATGGTTTGGAATGGTAAGTGGTTCAAAAAAAACCCAGCATAGCAGAAAGTTGTGACTTCCTAATTCTTACTAAGTTACATAGCAAGCTGCCCTGACAGTCATAGTGTTACAGGTTTGTTTGTTTGTTTTTTGGTACCAGGGATTGAACCCAGGGGCACTTAACTACTGAGCCACATCCCCAGCCCTTTTTAGACAGAGTCTCTCCAGGTTGATTATAGCCTCACTAAGTGCCGAGACTGGCTTCAAGCTGTGATCCTCTACCTCAGGCTCCTGAGCCATTAGGATTACAGGCATGCGCCATCGCACTGAGCTCGGTATTGCACCAATTTTTGAAATCAAAACTTACTTATTCACCGACTCTTTTGGCCAAGATATCCTCAAAGTTAATTACTACATTATTCCTTTTTATATCTGTGGTTCCTGTCACAGTGCCTATTTGGGAAATATTTAATAAGCCAATCATTTAGTGTATTTCATCACTGCTCACCTTTTAAGGTGCTATAATTGATTTCCACAAAGATCAAAATATTGAGGAAGCAAATGTCATGATCTAAAGCCTGAATTAAGTGGGTACAGTCTCTTCATTCTTCAGAAAGCCTCTGGTTGTCTTGGTGGGGAGAGATGAGAAATACGTGCATGGTTTCAAGGAGAACAATGTGGGGGTATAAACCCAACCCAGTATCATCGCTGCAGAGCTGGGGTTGGCAAACTATGGCCTGTGAGCCAAACCCAGCCCGCCACCTCTTACTGTATGGCCTGCTGACTAAAAATGGTCGTTCCTTTTTTTTGTTGGTGGTGGTGCATTTTAATTACACAGAATAATGGGTTTCACATTTTTGAATCGTTGAAAGAAATCAAAAGAATAATATTTCACAGCACATGAAAAGTATATGAAATTTTCATTTCAGGGCCCACAAATAAAAAGTTTATTAGAATATAGCACCTTCATGTGCATATTTTCTGTGGCTGCTTTTGTCCTATAATGGCAGAGTAAAGTAGGGCTCAGAAAGCCTAAAACATTTGTTCTCTGGGCCTTTCCAGAAAAAGCCTGCTGACCCTTACGGTAGAGCAGCTGCTGATAAAAATGCTGGTTTTTGAACCTCAGTATATTGAGCACCTGAGTTTGTCCTCTCAAGCCCTACTTTGACCAAAGTTAGGGACACGTTGTAGCACACAGCTGCCAGACATCCCTCCTGTGGGCAGAGTGCAGGCCCTTTTAAACTGGGCAGAAGCTCCACATTGCTCAGAAAATGGTCCACAGCCAAACAGACCTGGCAGGCAGCCAAGGAGTAATCTAAACAGGACACTGCCACCAGTGCCATCTCTGGGTCACTAGTACCCAGATTCCTCCTAAATTGTGCTCACGTCTGTGCAGTATAGCCTCGAAGGTCAGGGCCCTGGAAGGAAGTCTGCCTAGTTGGCAGACCTAGGCCGCATGCCCACACCTGGTCAGGTAGCAGCAGAGAGAGGTGGATACTCTTACTTGCTGATTTGCCACTTGTCCCTCCTACTGTGAGGCACAAAGAGGTTTCCTCTAAATGAGAAAGGACGCTAGGCAGCCAGAGAATGGAAATCAGACATCTTCATCTTTGCTACTCCATGTGTGGGCCACGGACCAACAGCACAGGCCTCATCTGGGAGCACATTAGAAATGCAGATTCTCAGCCAGGTCCAGTGGCGCACGCCTGTAATCCCAGCACTGAGGCAGGAGGATCACGAGTTCGAAGCCAGCCTCAGCAATGGAGAGGCATTTAGCAACTCAGTGAGACCCTGTCTCTAAATAAAATACAAAAAAGGGCTGGGGATGTGGCCCAGTGGTCAAGTGCCCCTGAGTTCAATCCCGGGTACCAAAAAAAGAAAAGAAATGCAGATTCTTGGGCATCTCCCCAGACCCAGTGAGTCAGTCTGCATTTTAACAGCTCTCCAGGTGACTTGTGTCAACCTTCAAAATTGAAATGAGGTCCTAATAAAGTCCTAATTTGGCAGGATTTCGGGCAATACATGAAGTGAAGGGAAGTCTTTGGGCAGTGGAAGGTTATCCGAAGCATGACAGATCTGCTGGGGAACCTGTTTGCCTAGGCTGTGCCTGCTTCTCACAGCTTCTTCCTTTCTCGAGCCCTCTGACCTTAAGCCTCCAAAATTATAACATTTCTGAAAGCTGGGCACAGAGGTGCGTGCCTGTAATCCCAGCAGCTCAGGAAGCTGAGGCAGGAGGATCACAAGTTCCAAGCCAGCCTCAGCAACTTAACAAGGCCCTCAGCAATTTAGTCTCTAAATGAAATATAAAAAAGGCCCGGGGTTGTGGCTCAGTGGTTAGGTGCCCCATGGGTTTTCAATCCTGGTGCAAAAAAAAAAAAAAAAGAATTTTGCACATTTCCTATGACAGTGCACCAGAAGCCCTGATGGTAAAAGTGGATGGTGGGGGGGATGGTGGCCATACAGATTTGTGGCTCATTTGTAATACCTGCTTGCCCATCCTCAAGGCCAGGACTTATTTTAAAGGGCCAAAAGTGAATTATTGATCTAATATAAATTCAGAATATGAACCGAGTCACACTTGGATTCAAAGCCCAGCTCTGTCAGTTATTTGGTGATTTTTATATAACTTACACTATCTCTGGAGACAGATTTTCTCATCTCTAAAATGGGGTTAATAACAAGAGTGTGAGGGAGAACCATTATTGGTTTAATTTGCTACTTTTGGAAGCCATGGTGCATTCTGCGTTAGTTAACCAAAGTGTTCCAGCTTGTTAACTCATTTTGCAATAGGATTGTTAACAGCCATTCATGCTGAATGATCTATGTTGAGTTTTAGAATCACAGATTGTTAGGCATTCAACTTCTGTTTCTGCCTCCAGTTTCTGTTACTGTGAGGCATTGTAGGGTACAGTTGTTCATACCATCAGGTCAGTTTGCAATAACGAATATTAGAAGGATAAAACCACAGTTTTGAAAAGTTGTTAAGTGTAATAAGTACATTCTTTAAGTCTGCCTTCTGGCATATCGCCACTAGTGACCACAATAGAAAAGTCCCAGCAACACCTTTCATGGGAAAGAAATAATCTCTTACTTATCACAAACTTACTAACATTTACTTCCAACACTCTTTTTTTTAGGGGTGGGGTGCGGGGATTGGGGATTGAACCCAGGGGCACTCAACACATTTTATTTAGAGACAGGGTCTCACTAAGTTGTTTAGGGCCTTTCTTAATTGCTGAGGCTGGCTTTGAACTCAGTCCTCCTGCCTCAGCCTCCAGAGCCACTGGGATTATAGGCGTACACCACCATGCCCGGCTTTTAGCATTAAAGATAAACTGATCTTTCCGAGCACAGGGCTGTGGTTGGTGTCACAAACACATGCTGCCCATCATTTGTCCACTTCTCCTTTGAGGATATATATCACCTTCATAAAATTGAACTGGATTTTTTTCCACAGCTAAAATGTTTGGCCACAGTGTCCCTGAAGTTACTAAAACAAATTATTCATTGGAACACAAAAGAGGTTTCCAGTTACTCTGTTAATTTTTGTTGCCTTGTAAATTAAAGAGCATAGTTATAAAATAGGAAACAAGCTAATAAAGCTTAAACAAGTTGGTAATAAACGAACTAGATCATAAAATCCTTAAAACACATCTCAGCCATGAGGCATTTTCATCCTCAATCGATTATCTAATGTTTCATCCATGTAACACCATGTCAATGACACCTCTTACATGAAGGTCCGGGGTCACTTTGGCTAGAATCCAAATGTAGAATTGCAGAAAAATAATTCTATTAGTCTTTGAAGTACATAGTTATAATGTCCCAAATGAAAGGAAATGTTTGTTTATTAATAGCTTTATTTTTTTCTTTTGAGATAGTGTTTCACTGTGTTGCCCAGGGGGGTCTCAAACTCCTGCACCCAAGTGATCCTCCCACCTCAGCCTCCTGAGTACTGAGTCTATAGGCACACACCACTATGCCCGGCTCAGGCAATATTATTAAATATTGGCCACGAAATTAGGGGGACACTATCAAAAATTGAATTTAGGGCTGGGATTGTGGCTCAGCGGCAGAGCACTCGCCTTGCACGTGCGTGGCCCGGGTTCGATCCTCAGCACCACGTAAACATAAATGCATTGCATTGTGTACAACTAAAGTAAATAAATAAATATTTTTTTAAAAAATTGAATTTGAATTTGTGGGGATTTTCCCCAAATAGAACTTCTGTAATCCTAGCACCTTGGGACGCTGAGCAGGAGCATCCCAAGTTCAAGACCAGCCTCAGGAACTTGATGAGACTGTCAAAAAAAAAAAAAAAAAAAAAACACAAAGTGTTAGCCATATCCTGACCTCAGTGTCTCCCAGTTTCACAGCCCTCTCACTGGCTTGGGTTATTTTTCTTTTCACTATCAGAAATGGGCAATTTACACTTCTGTTATGTGAAATTGTTCTTGAGAAATATTTATTGTCATTATACAAACTTTTGTATGAGAAAATACATTCTGATGTAGAAGTTTGTATAATTTAATACTTCCTATGTATAAGAGTATTTTATAGTGGTTATATATAATTCAATATATATATATACACATCCTATATTAGGGCATTTTATAGAGGTTATATGTAGCTTTATATATAAATTTACCTATATATGAGTATTTTCTTAAACTGTTTTCTGTAGTGACAATAAAAATAAATATACAGATTTCTATATAAGATAGCATTTTCTTTTATTAACCAGGAGGATTATACAGTCATTCATTCACCTTCTAACCACATCCCCACATTGACTGAGAAGTTGGGGGACCAGTTGCTGGTGTTTTTGTTTTTGTTTTTTTCTTTTCTTTTTCTTTTTTTTTTATACTGGGGATTGACCCCAGGGGCACTTAATCACTGAGCTATATTCCCCAGCCCTTTTTATTTTTTATTTTTTCCTTTGATACAGGGCCTCACTAAGTTGCTGAAGCTGGCCTTGAACTTGTGATCCTACTGTCTCAGCTTCCCAAGTGGCCACCCGAATTACAGGCCTGTGCCACTGCACCCTGCTGCTGGTGTTTCATTCTCTCATATCCGATACTACAGTTTCCTTATGAATGGGATTTTCTTCCTGGGTATTCAGTGAATCTCACTCTCTTGATGATCCCCTTTCTCTTCCATCTTCAGGGTCTATGAATGGCATCCCACCAAAGTATCTGCAAAATAATTCTTCCTCAGCCACACATTCCACATTCCATTCTAGCTACCCTTCTTTCACAAACTTTTTTATTTTTATTTTTTTTTTTTAAGAGACAGGGTCTCACTGAGTTGCTAAGTGCCTCACCATTGCTGAGGCTGGCTTTGAACTCACGATCCTCCTGTCCTCCCAAGTGCTGGGATTACAGGTGTGCGCCACTGCGCCCAGCTAAAACTATGTTGTCGCCGGAAAGGGATTGCAGCCTGGAACGGCAGCGCCGCGGGAAGGAGTCCGGAGACAGGATGGAGACGAAAATATTCTTTAATCTTACAAGAAACTACAATATACCTATATAATAGCGATAACCCTGTCTTTTCTCTCTCTGGTCTCTTCCCATGCGCCTGAGCAGCAATGGCGCTTGCTGGATCTCCTGAGTCACCGTTCAAATCTCTCGAGATCCTCGACCAAGTCCCGCGAGATCCCAGACCAAGTCCCGTGAGACTACGGAAGGCGGAAATGCCCAAAAATGTCTATGGCCCAATAGTCAACCACAATCTTAGCTGTTTGGGGAGATAGCTAAGATTGCGGTTGACTATTGGGCCAAAACTATACTTCTTAAATGTCAAAAGAGTGACCTGTGCTGTTGCCACTCAAACATTTCTGTCCTCCATCCTCAACCCAGTGTCGTCTGGATCTTTTCCTACCACTTCCCTGACCTTGCTCTCACTGGGGTCTTTCCTTCTCTCTCACTGCTCAGTTGACTGTGTCTCAGTATGTCATTCATTCATCCTTCCCTTTGGGAACATTGTCTACCCTCAGGTTCACTGTGTCCACTGTCCTACCTCTCTGGTGACAACTACTCAGCCTCTCCTGCAAACCTCTCATCTTGTGTTCCCCCCAACGACCCCACTGGATATTTGTGTTCCCCAGGAACATCTAGTCCTTTTCTTCTCATTTGACATGCGCAAGCCAGGCCATCTCAGCCTACTTGCATGCTTTTACTGTATTTATTTATTTATTCATCTGTTCATTTTTCAGTACTTGGGAAAGAACCCAAGGGCACTGTACCACTGAACTACATCCCTAGTCCTTTTTATTTATTTATTTATTTTTAATTTTGAGACAGAGTCTGGCTAAGTTGCTAAGACTTGCCTTGATCTTGCAATCCCCAAGTTGCTGGGATTCCACCGCGCCCAGCATTCTTTCTTGATTTTATATTTATTTATTTATTTATTTATTTATTTATTTATTTATTTATTTATTTATTGGTACTGGGGATTGAACTCAGGGGCACTTGACCACTGGGCCACATCCCCAGCCCTTTTTTGTATTTTATTAGAGACAGGGTCTCACTAAGTTGCTAAGTGCCTCACATTGCTGAGGCTGGCTTTGAACTTGTGATCCTCCTGCCTCAGCCTCACAAGTGCTGGGATTACAGGCGTGCGCCACCATGCCCAGCTGTCTTCCTTGATTTTAATAACCTGTTAGAACTGCTGCCTTCTGAGCTCTAGACCAGGAAGTCACTATCCACCATTCCCTCCTTTGTGAGACACCTTCATTTGCTGGCTTCCCTGATCCCAGACCGTCTTGGTTTTTCTCCCATATTCTTTGGCAAATCCTTCTCTGTCTTCTGAAATCTGCCACTCTCCTGCTTGAGCAGTTCAGTTACTTGAATTCAGTGTGAATCATAAACCCAGCTATTACCTGGCCCCTCCCTGTGCCTGAGTGCTTCTCACCTTCTACTGGCTCTGCGGCCTTCTTAACAGAACTTTCATTTCCTTGAACACCCTGTTCTCTGATCTCTTGCTCCTGGAGAAAAAAAATATATAATCTGAAGCCAATTCCAACTTAGGAACTCCAACCTGTACTTGTTGCTGCCTGAAGCGCTTGGAGCCACGGAGCCGCGGGAAGAACTTCAGAAGCAAACTGGAGACAAACAGCTTTTTATTCTGATAACTTTTCTCTCTGGTTCTAACAACTAACTCACGCCAAACACACCACTAAAATGGCGCTGACCCGATCAGCAATTTTGGCCAAGTCACTCGAGATCCCGCAACAATCCCGTGAGACTACGGGTGGCGACAAAGGCCAAATCTCCACGGCTCATAGTCAACCGCAATTCAAGCCAATCCCCAAACAGGGCTCCTGCATTTCCCCCTTTTTGTTTTAAAAGAGGTAATGCTCTAGGACGTCTATGTGCAACCAACATTCTTACCCGTCATCGGATAATCAAGGCTGTGCCCTTGACTCCTGTCTTAGGTTGATATGTCGGCCACATGAGACTGTCCCGTGCGACTGTGCCTGTCTTAGGTTGTCCCCCTCTGGGGATCTTACCCGTCATTGGCTAACCAGCCATCCAATGGAGCCCTTTAGGATCGACTATATATGATGACTAACAGCCGTCCAAATTGTGAGGAGATGTTGCGGCTTTAAGGCAACAAGCCTTTTGGTGATGAGCCAAATTGCATAGCATATCAAATTGTTTAAACAAATCAGCTGCCCTAAGTTCCATCAAGTAACACACTGAATTCTCTAGACAAATACCCGCAAGGCATTGTCCCGTAAAGTCCCAAACAATGAAAGATCAAAATGTCCATTTGTTATAACATGTTGATGTAGGAGGCCCCATGCATGTAGAGCAGAGGCCACACTGTTGGTGAGGTTGTTTGATGTTTGAGCAGCAGACGTCTTTTTTATGTTTAGACAATGCCACCGGCAAATCTTCAGGGCCCGCTACCTAGAAACTCAAGCATCAATTATTAAAGGAAAGGCAGTGCTATTGCAGCACTGAGTCAAGAGGCGAGTTGTCAAACTACAAAATAGAATAATTAGATTAGAAAATTAAAGTTGATTTTTGTTCACATACATCGCTGGTTGAGCTTTTACAAACATAAGTTGGAAAAATGTCATATTTAGAACAAAACAAAGAAAGACTGAGGGTAATTACTGCATTAAAGATAGATTAAAGAAAAGGTAAAGGCACTTGAGAGAAATAATTTGTTAGCTGGAACCCTTGAGTCTCTGTATACAGAGCAATTTTTTACCTGTTGAGATAATTGAAATTAATGAGCTATTAAACAAATGAAGTTAATAACAAGTAAACAATCTTAAGTCAAAACACCAAAATATCAGGTTATATAGCACTAGTCATATTTGTTTGCTAAAGAGAAGTCCCAGGGACACCTATAAATCAAAATTGAAAGTACCTTCATTTATAAAATTATTTACCTAAAATGAATACTCTTAACCTAAAATGAATTAAAGTTATTTGGATCCATATATATATATATTTTCTTTTTCATAAGCGCTTTGTTCTTTGTGACGTCACACTGGACAGACGAACAAGCATACAAACATATATTTGTGACGTCACATTAACATGAAATGTAGACAAATGTACAGACATAAAGACATGTATAAAAAGAAAAAAAAATACAATTGTGTGCACACTAAAGAGAGATCTCCTTGTCCCGGCCGGGAGGAATGACACTTAAATTGTGAAATATTTTGAAAGACTCTTTTGAGGGAATCATTCTGTACCTTCATCTTGGTCCTCTTGATTTTGTACCTTTTTTATTAATCTTGATTCTTCAATAACTTCATCTTGATCATTTTGATGTGGTACCTGTTTTATTAATCTAGATGGTATCCATATTGGAGAGGATTCGTCTTTTGGAAAAACACAAACAGATCCTCTTCCCCAAATTAATACTGGATCTGGACCCTTCCATGTACCTGAAAGAACATCCTTCCAGTAAACCAAAGGTTTATGTTGTTGGTGTGGATTCCAATGTCTGTCTCCAGCAGAATAACCATTAGAGTCTAAAGTTAGAAAATTTAAGGTAAACAGGGCAACTGCCAATCTGTCCTTAGGACTTTTCCAATTTCCTTCTTTTTGTTTTAATAACATAATTTTCAGTGTTCGGTTTGCTCTTTCAATAATGCCCTGACCCTGAGGATTGTATGGGATGCCTGTTTTATGGGATATATTGAATTTTGCGCAAAACTGCTTGAAAGATGAGGACGTATATGCGGGGCCGTTATCTGTTTTAAGCATTTTGGGGATGCCCAATGCAGCAAAAGCTTGCAAACAATGAGATGTAACATCTTTAACTTTTTCTCCAGAATGTAAGGAAGCAAATATCATGCCTGAGCATGTATCTATAGTCACATGAATAAATTGCAATTTTCCAAAACTTGGCTCATGAGTAACATCCATCTGCCACAAATGATTGGGCATTAATCCTCTAGGGTTAACTCCGAAATGAGGATTGGGCAAATGTGTCATACAAGATTTACAATCGTTTACAATTGTTCTGGCTTGCTCCTTTGTGATTTTAAACCTACGTTGCAAGGTGGTGCTGTTGACATGAAACTGGGAATGAAATAAAGTAGCTTGTTGTAGCGCTGAAAGTATAAATACTGTTTTTGTAAGTTCATCAGCCTTTTGATTACCTTCATGGAGGGGACCAGGCAAATTAGTATGTGCTCTAATATGGCCTACGAATAGAGGTTCTTTTCTTGCCCACAAAAGTTTTTGTATTTGATAAAACAATTTAAAGGCTGGAGTATGAGGTGCTATTGGTCCTGCTAACTCTAATTTTGGGACGGCTTGTACAATATGGTGGCTATCTGAAAAAATGTTTACGGGCTGGTCCCTAAAATTTTCCAGAGCTCTTACCACAGCTTCCAGTTCCACTAGTTGAGCTGATTTGTGTGCAGTTACGTAAGTCATATTTTCTTTTTTAGTGACTACTGTAGCAGTACCATTTGAGGACCCATCTGTAAATACATTAAATGCCTTAGGAATAGGTTGATTTTTTATTACCTGTGGAAATATAATAGGATGATTAATACAAAAAGATAATATAGGGGACTTAGGAAGATGATTATCAAAATTTGCAGAAGTAGAGCATTTAGCTATAGCCCAATCATTATCATTGAAGCATAAGTATTCAATCTGTGATGATGAATAGGGAGTAATAATAGTAGCAGGGTGAATGCCAAATATTTTAGTAGAAGTCTTAAGTCCTTGAAGAATAAGTTTAGCCACCATGGAGGTATAAGATTCAATTATACTTTTAGGAGAGACGGGCAAATGTATCCATAATAAAGGCCCTTGTTGCCAAAATACTCCTGTGGGTGTATATTGTGAAGAAATAATAATCAACATCAGCGGTTGAGTTAAATCAAATCTATCACAATGAGCTCCTTCGATGGCTTTTTCTACTAATTTTAAAGCTTTCCTAGCGTCAGGAGTCAATGTTCGTGGTGAAGATGGATCAGGATCTCCATGAAGGATGTCAAATAAAGGTTTTAGTTGGCCAGTAGTGAGATTTAGTGTAGGGCGAAGCCAATTAATGTCTCCCAGTAGTTTTTGGAAATCACTGAGGGTGGTCAAATATTCTTTATTTATTAAAATTTTTTGGGGTCTAACAAAAGTATCCATGATTTTAAATCCTAAATATAATATGGGAGATCTGGTTTGAACTTTTTCTTCTGCTATATATAATCCATATTTTTTTAAATTTTCTACCACATCACTGAATATATTAAATAAGATTTTTTGATTAGGGTGGGCCAATAAAATATCATCCATGTAATGTAGACACATGAGGTTTGGATATTTATTTTTAATGGGTTGGATAGCCTTGTCCACATATATTTGGCATATGGTGGGGCTATTAGCCATTCCCTGTGGTAAAACCTTCCATTGATATCTCTGATCAGGGCCATTATTGTTCATAGAAGGAACGGAAAAAGCAAACCTGGGGGCATCCAGAGGATGTAGGGGAATAGAAAAGAAGCAATCCTTTATATCAAGAGTAATAAGATGGAAATTTTTTGGAATAGCTACGGGACTAGGAAGTCCAGGTTGAGTAGGCCCCATAACTTGCATGGTTTTATTGATTTGTCTAAGATCATGTAACAATCGCCATTTTCCTGACTTTTTCTTGATCACAAATATGGGGGAATTCCAGGGAGAGGTGGAAGGTTCTATATGACCTGCTTCTAATTGTTCCTGAACTAATTGGTGGGCCGCTTGTAATTTCTCTTTAGATAGGGGCCACTGAGGGACCCACACTGGCTTATCAGAAAGCCATGGTATTTTCAAAATTATTTTCTCAGTGGCCCCGAAAAAAAATATCTTTTTCCTTTATGACAATGATTACTTTTAGGGTTAAGATTACTCTGTACTTTTTGATAATGAGTTCTTTTATGGTTAAGATTACCCTGTAGGTTTTCACATTTAACATCTGCAGGCTTGGTTGCAAGGTGTACTCCCATTTGTTGCAAAATATCTCTTCCCCATAAAGTAACCGGTAGATTAGGTAAAACATAAGGCTGAAATGTTCCTTTATGGCCTTCATCATCCTCCCATTTTAAAATTACTGCACTTTTATCTGGGAGGTTATTATATCCCAAGCCTCTTAAACTGGTTGAAGCTTTTTGCAGAGGCCAGTGCTTGGGCCATTGGCGTAAATTAATAATGGAAGAGTCAGCTCCAGTATCTATTAATCCCTCCATTTCTATTCCTTGGATTTTTATTTTACACATAGGCCTCCTTGAACAGTCTCGAACCCAGCAAGCCATGGGACTTGAGTCAGTGGAACAAAATCCTCTATTGTTCCCTTCTTGAGGCATACCCATTTTAAATGAATTATGTAAATTGGGAAGGAGAAGCAACTGAGCAATTCTATCTCCTTGATTAACAGAACTTACACTTTGGGGTGAGCTAAGCATTATTTTTATTTCCCCTTTGTAGTCTGAGTTTATTACACCTGGGGTCACTTGCAAACCTAATAAGCTTTTAGGACTACGCCCGATAATAAGTCCTACAGTCCCTGAGGGAAGAGGTTCCCTGACTCCTGTGGGAATCAGTTGAACCCCCATTTCAGGTGTTAACACTATTCAGGCGGTGGAACAGAGGTCTAATCCTGCATTTCCTCTTGTTCCTCTGGCGAGGGAGTGGATGGGTAGTAGGGATTGTGTCGGGGAAGCATCTGAGTGGATGCTTGAGGATACTCCTTCTGCAATGCCCCGTACATTTGTGGGCCCCGGGGTACTGGGCCCCATGCCCCGTTTTTTGAATTCCTGAACAAAGGATTTCCATGGATGTCAAATTTTGAATAGCATTTATTGGCCCAATGATTTCCCTTTTTACACCTGGGGCAGCGGCCTGGGGCACGGTATGAGCTTGATCTTATTTCTCTTTTGGGATTTTGCCTAGAATTGCCTGATTGATTATGATAATTTTGCCTGGAATATCCTGATTGATTATAATGTCTACGTTTAGCCTTTGTGAAATTTCGAGAGGAAGCACCTCTCATTGAGGCTGCAATCACATTTCCTGTGACAAAGGCGCCATTTATATCTTTACATAGTTGTATATATACGGAAAGATCCTTTTTAGTTCTCCATGGCCTGATGGCTGCTTGGCACCATTTATTTGCATTTTCATAAGCTAATTGAACAACTAAAGGCATAGCTTGGTCAACATCTGCAAACACACTACCTGCAGTTCTCAAAAGTCGATCAGCAAAGTCGGCATACGGCTCATTAGGTCCTTGAATCACTTTTGACAAGCTACCTTGTAGATCCCCAGGTCCTTGTACAGTTTTCCATGCCTCTAAGGCAGCTGCATTTATCTGAGCATATATATCTGAGTCATAATCTGTTTGAGCCTGTAAGTCTGCGAATTGCCCTTCTCCTGTGAGCATGTCTATATTATAGTTTTCAAACCCTGCAGCCGCGTTTCTTTTAGCCGTTTCTATACAAAGTTCTTGGAATTGCGATCGCCAAACCAAGAATTGCCCCCCGCTTAATGTTGCTTTACATAGACTTTTCCAGTCTGAGGGGGTTAAGCTAAAGGTGTTAAGGGACTCCAGCATACTCAACGTGAAAGGAGCTTGGGGCCCATAAGTCATTACTGCCTCTTTGAGATTTTTTATTGTTTTGAAATCTACTGACTGATGGACACTCTGTCCATTTTTCTTTTCAAATGCTGGCGGTTCCCAATGTATCTGTGAGTTGTCCTCGAGAGCGCATAAGCGATCAGAAAGACTTTTTATTTCTGTTTCTAGGGTATGCAAATGCCTAGTAATACCCTTCATATTTTCTGTAATGGATTCCACCCATGGGGGAGTAGTCACTTCCACAAGTGACTCCTCTGCCTGACGGACCTTTTTCTTGGTCTTTTTTAATTTCTTTTTCCTCATTTTCTCAGGATCACTTTTACTAGATTCCTCACCACTGCTAATTTCACTGACAGCAATATCCTGAGGCCCAGGTTCCAGTGAGAGCAAGTATCCTTCAGCTTTCACCAATAACTCCCGAATAGCTTTAATAGCTTGGATTTTTGTCATTTTTGGGTCTCTTCTAATACTCTCTTTACTGGTCTCAGTTGGCCCAGTGGAATCTACACTTTTTTGATCACTTTCATTTTTGTCTATATACTCCTCACTGAGAACAGAGTCAGGTATATCAAGGAGTCTTTGCATAGCCTCTATCACTTGGGATTCAGTTATATTCGAACCCATCTTTAGAGACCTTTCAGTTCTTACCTGTCCGCTCCGAAGTTCCCCGTACGGGCCGCCACCTGTTGCTGCCTGAAGCGCTTGGAGCAACGGAGCCGCGGGAAGAACTTCAGAAGCAAACTGGAGACAAACAGCTTTTTATTCTGATAACTTTTCTCTCTGGTTCTAACAACTAACTCACGCCAAACACACCACTAAAATGGCGCTGACCCGATCAGCAATTTCGGCCAAGTCACTCGAGATCCCGCAACAATCCCGTGAGACTACGGGTGGCGACAAAGGCCAAATCTCCACGGCTCATAGTCAACCGCAATTCAAGCCAATCCCCAAACAGGGCTCCTGCATGTACTGGTCCGCGTATTTGTTCCAAATGTCCACTGCTTTTCAGACTTCAGTATTGTCACCGCTACTCTCTGCCAACTGACTGCCACCTCCCTCACAGGAAAAAATAAGAATCACACACACACACACATTAAAATATACACTTATAGGTAGCATATTTATATATAAATGGCCATTATTGTCATTATTCTGAGCCTCCTCCTCAACACTTAAAAATTTACCTCCTCCATAGGTGCCTATCCTTATTCTTCCTTATTCTGTCTCCAAGGGAAGAAATGTGCTTCCACCTCTTTAAATCTGATCTGATCTTTTTCCAGCTCTTTATGAATGTAGGTTTATATATATATATATGTAAACTAAAATATATGCACATATATTTTAGTTGTAGTTGTACACAATACCTTAATTTTATTTATTTATTTATTGTTATGTGGTGCTGAGGATCGAACCCAGGGCCTCTCACCTGCTAGGTGAGTGCTCTACCGCTGAGCCACAACCCCAGCCCATGAATGTAGGTTTCTTTGTTTCTGTATTTGTTTTGTTTGTGGTTCTGTGGGTTGAACTCAGGGCTCTACCACTTAGCTACATCCCTCAATACCGCCCCCCCACACACACCCACTTCTTTTAGTATTGGGATTGAACCCATGGTCCTTTACCACTGAGGCACATCCCCAGTCCGTTTTATTTACTTACCCATTTCTCTATTTATTTACTACAGTCTGGCTAAATTGCCCACGCCGGCCTCAAACTTCAGATCCTCCTACTTGGGCCTTCTGAGTAGCTGAGGAATGTGTTGTGATTTCTCCATTGATAGGGGCTTTTATCTCAAGTGTTTTCATCCAATGTTGTGCCCTGGGAGGTAAACAGCACTTTGACCCCACATTCCCCTTTAACCCTTGACCTGACCCGCCTCCTTCTAGTTAGATGCAAGCTTTCTGAAAGACTTGGCCTATGTTGCCTGTTTGATTACTCCACCCACTGCAGACAGCTGTTCCCTGAAGAAAGAGGTTTTGCTGATCCTTAACATTTACCACAACTAGAAGGTACTTTTTATCTTTTTCTTACTCTGTGCCTTTGTGGTATTAGACCCTGCTGACCACCCTGCCAAGGAACATTTTTTTTCCTTTGATTTACATGACCTCACTTTTTCCTGATACTTCCATCTTTTTAGCTTTTTATTTTGCAGCCTCTTTGGGGCTCCTCTTTTCTCATTTACTTCTCCCAAAAATATCTATTGAGCTAGCCCTAGAGCTGCAGTGATGCATACAGAATATAAGCCCCGTTCTCATAGAGTTCACAGGATGCAAAGAAAGATAGTCAAATAGATATACAAGTGGGGCGCAGTGGTGCACCCCTGTAATCTCAGCGACTTGGGAGGCCAAGGTAGGAGGATCACAAGTTCGAGTCCAGCCTCAGTAACTTAAGCTCTAAACAATTTAGTGACACCCTCTCTCAACATAAAAAAATTAAAAAGGCTGGAGATGTGACTCAGTGGTAAAGTGCCTCTGGGTTCAACACCCAGTAACAACAATGACAAAAAAAATTTACAAATAATTTATATTTTTTTTTTTTTTTTTTTTTTTTTTTTTTTGGTACCAAGGA
The DNA here is from genome assembly GCA_025594165.1 of Tamias sibiricus. Taxonomy (NCBI): domain Eukaryota; kingdom Metazoa; phylum Chordata; class Mammalia; order Rodentia; family Sciuridae; genus Tamias; species Tamias sibiricus. Next base: position 70,260,717 of record CM046663.1, read on the forward strand.
TAGAACTTAGGGGCACTCAGCCCGGAGCAGTAGCGCACGCCTGTAATCCCAGCACTTGGGAGGCTGAGGCAGGAGGATCGTGAGTTCAAAGCCAGCCTCAGCAATGGTGAGGCACTTACCAACTCAGTGAAACCCTGTCTCTAATAAAATACAAAAAAGGGCTGGGGATGTGGCCCAGCAGTCAGAGTGCCCCTGAGTTCAATCCCCAGTACCAAAAAAAAAAAAAAAAAAAAAAAAAAAAAAAAACCTCAGGGGCCCTCAACCACAGAGCCACATCCCTAACCCTTTTTTGTATTTTATTAGAGACAGGGTCTCACAGAGTTGCATAGCGCCTCGCCCCATTGCTGAGGCTGGCTTTGAACTTGCAATCCTCCTGCCTCAGACTCCAGAGCTGCTGGGATTACAGGCGTGTGCTACCACACCTGGCGATTATAAATAATTTTAAATTCTGGCAAATGCTGTGAGAGCAGGTGCTAGGGATTGATTTAGTTTAATAATGAGGAACACCTGATAGCTGAAGCGCACCAAGGCGTCATCCGACATGCTGTGCCACTTTTCTTACTTTTTTTTGAATATGAGATTTTGGTGAATGAATGCATATTCATCTTAGTCATACTCTTAATTATTTAATAATTGTCACTCACGTACCCTTTCACAATCTGCCGTTTCCAAGTGGAGATATTTTTAGCCTTGTATTTGCAGCCTCCCCCGTCTCCTATTAGGAGTTCCGTAGAGGTTTAGGCTTAATACACATTTGTAAATCTTCAGTCTGCTCATGCCCTAGTTGGGCAGCAATGACTAGGATCTCACAGAACTCCAGGTGCCCATCTATTTGAAGCTGAGTTCCATCCGCTGTCTTAAAAAGTGAAATTTCCCCACATAGCTATCTAAATTTAGATCTCATGTGTTAGAGCAGCCTACTACAAGCACATCTGTGAACACTCCCTTTCTGTATGCCATACTGTCAAAGAGGTGTGGACAGAGTACTGGGTTGGAGTCCCACCTCCATGATTTCATAGTTTTGACAAGTTATTTAAATTCCAGTCTCAGGGAAACAAAACTAGTAAACTGACATTGGAACTCAGGCAACCTGACCGGGATTGGGAGTTAAACTGGTACAATAGTCCATTGTTCTGTGCATGACCATCAGCGAATGAGGAGGAAGCAGTTCCCCGGATGGTGAGCTTCCCAAGCCATTCTAGAAGTGCAGGAAGCAGCTAGTCTTGGAGTGAGGTGAATGCCTAGTCCTTGTTGGTAAGGAATGACCTAAGGCAGGGGTTCTCAACAGGGATTGATTTTGCCCTGTCCCCCAGCCCCAGGTACATGTGACAACGTTGGAAGACATTTTCTGTTCTCACAACTGGATTGGTGCTACTAGCATCTAATGGGTAGAGGCCAGCGGTGTTGCTAAAAAATGCCTGAGAGACAGCCTCCCCAGCCCCCAAGAATTACCCCCACTGAGGTTGGGGAATCCTGATCTAATGGATGATGAAAATGTAATAATTCACTGACTTTGCACCTAAAGATAGATGGACGGAACAGATTTACGTATCTCTGGAGAAGTCCTCTAAAGGTCTATCTGATTTTATGCTGGGTGTGTTGATGCAGTCCTATAATCCCAGCTGCGTAGGAGGTGGAGACAGGAAAATCATAAATTCAAGGCCAGCCTGGGAAATTTAGTAAGAACCTGTCTCGAAATAAAATAGAAAGGGCTGGGAATGCAGCTTAGTGGTAGAGTTCTTGTCTAGAATGTACAGGGCCCTGGGTTCAATCCCCAGTGCTGCAAGAAAAAAAAAAGAAAAATTTTATCTTTAAGAATAAGTGTAGATTCAAAGTTTTTCTGGGAAAACGTATATGTAGGGTATTCATTCAATGCATTATAAACACCTGCTATGAGCAGGGGTAGCCTTCAACAATTTTGGCCCTTGACCTCTAGGAGATAATAATCTAGTCTGGGTTGTGGTCCTCAAATTTTAGCATACAGCTGGGCGTGGTGGCGCACACCTGTAATCCCAGCACTTGGGAGGCTGAGGTAGGAGGATCGTGAGTTCAAAGCCAGCCTCAGCAATGGCGAGGCACTTAGCAACTCAGCAAGACCCTGTCTCTAATAAAATACAAAATAGGGCTGGGGATGTGGCCCAGTGGTCAAGTGCCCCTGAGTTCAATCCCCAGTACCAAAAAAAAAAAAAAGAAAGAAAGAAAGAAAAATTTAGCATACATCAGAATTGCTTGAGGCTCCTGAAAACCCATTGCTGGGCCCCACCCCCAGAGGTTCCTGTTCAGGAGGTCTGGGGAGAACAAGCCCAAGGATTTGCATGTCTAACAAGGTCCCAGGTGGTTCTTGAAGCTGGCCCAGGATTTTTTTTTTTTTTTTTTTTTTTTTTTTTTGGTGCCGGGGATTGAACTCAGGGGCACTCCACCACTGGGCCACATCCCCAAACCTTTTTTGTATTTTATTAGAGACAGGGTCTCACTGAGTTGCTAAGTGCCTCGCCATTGCTGAGGCTGGCTTTGAACTTGAGATTCTCCTGCCTCAGCCTCCCAAATGCTGGGATTACAGGCGTGTGCCACCGTGCCTGACTCAGGATCACTCTTGAAAACCATTGTTCCTTGAAGAGTAAAGAAAACTCCAATTTTTCTTTTTCTTTCTTTTTTTTTTTTTTTTTTTGTTTTGTTTTGTTTTGTTTTAGCCACATCCCCAGCCCTATTTTGCATTTTATTTAGAAACAGGGTCTCACTGAGTTTCTTAGCACCTCACTGTTGCTGAGGCTGGCTTTGAAATCGAGATCCTCCTCTCTTCAGTCTCCTGAGCCCCTGGGATTACAAGTGTGCGCCACCACGCCCGGCAACTCTGATGATTTTGAGGATCAACATTTGCAGTATTTGTGGGGCACTTGAAAGATTTGATTTTTATCTGTCAGCATGTCTGCAGAAAAGGAAATTTTCATAGTCCACGGCCGCTGGTGATTGTGTGTTATTGCTAAAAGCCCAAGCATGTTCATTTCTATTTTCTCTAAAACCAGCAAGGTTCAACATTTTTTCATCTTAATAAGTTTCTGATCTTTTAACAGGAATTATGTATTCATTTCAATTATCTTTTTATATTATGTAAAAATTTCAGGGTTTGTTTGGTTGGTTTTTTTGTTCAATGGAACTCAGTACCTCACCCACACTAACTAGGCAAGCACTCTACCATTAAACTACATCCCCAATCCCTTAGTTATTATTTATTTATTATATTTTTTTTAATTTTTTATTTATTGGTACTGGGGATTGAATTCAGGGGCACTCGGTCACTGAGCTACATCCCCAGTCCTATTTTGTATTTTATGTAGAGACAGGGTCTGGCTGAGTTGCTTAGGGCCTCACTTTGCTGAGGCTGGCTTTGAACTCATGATCCTCCTGCCTCAGCCTCCAGAGCTGCTGGGATTATACAGGTATGCACCACCAAGCCCAGCCCTTGAGTTATTTTTAAAAACATTTTTTCTGCCAAGATCATGATGAACAAATAGCTTTAAATTCCACAATCTTGACTAACAATGAGATGCAAGATGCAGACACTAGTTCTTAAAATTCAGTACTGTTTACCTTTGCCAAGTGAACATAAACTGGGTCATATCAAACTATGAAATTATAGAGAAGTTTCTAGAATACTGTTTCATTTTATCATCTTCACCTTTTTATCATCTTTGCCTTTCCATTGAAAGCTGTAATCCGGTAATTGGGGTTGCAGACCTCAGGTTAGCAAGGGTTAAGTTTCCAGACTACCAGGAATCAGCAGTGACAAAAAAAGCTTTCTGTCCCATCTTTTCCTGGGAAGGTTCCAAGGGAAACCCAAGAAACAGCACTTGAATCCCTGTTTTCTCCATTCTTCTTCTTCTTTTTTTTTTTAAATAACTTTTGCCTAGGCTCATTTTGGAAGTTGTATGATGCTAATTTAGGTATGTGTGTCATTGCAGAGTTAGCATGGCTCCTTCTCAGGCATACACAAAATATGCCAGACACCTACATAAAAAAGGAAGGAGAGGAGCACAGGAGCCCTGAGGGCGCTGGCAGGACTCAAAATCCACCTCCACACCCACCAGGCTCCTAGCCTGAGGTTCAAGTCCATCTCTGTTCCTGTCCCTCTCTCCTTAACATTCCTTGCTCTTTCCATGCTGAATTCTACATATTTCCTAAAGTTAGAACTGTCCTCAGGAGGTGAAAAGGCAAAGTTTGTGACTCCTTAAAAAAAAAAAAGTGTATCAGATAACAATTAGCTTTGCCCTGGTGAGTAAAATTGCGAGCAGGGAGAAGTTCTTCTAGAAGTGTTTATACTAAAGGTTGTTGGGTGAAATAGAATGGGTAGCTTGGGGAGTGGGTTACAAATGACCTCCACAGTTTTTGTTTGTTTGTTTGTTTGTTTTTTGGTACCGGTGATTGAACTCAGGGGCACTCGACCACTGAGCCACATCCCCAGCCCTATTTTGTATTTTATTTAAAGACGGGAGCCGGGCACCGTGGTGCATGCCTGTAATCCCAGCACTTTGGGAGGCTGAGGCAGAAGGATCACGAGTTCAAAGCCAGCCTCAGCAATGGCCAGGCACTTACTGTTGGATTCTAGGCAGAGGCCGCGCCTCCCAGGCAGAAGGCCACACCTTTCCAGGTGCCTTGTGAAAAACTACGGCTCCCGAGATCCTCAGCGTGACCAAAACCTGACCAGCAAGACCCTTGTCCACTACCACTACCTCCCCCCATGACCTCTGCTGGCCTATAGGACAAGGACTCACTCCAAGGGGGTTTTATGGCCCCTACTCTATTTAAGCCAGCCCCGGACTGAACTCTGCCCCCTTTTTCTTGTTCCTGCCGCCTTTTTTGTTCTTGCTCTCTGTTCCTGCCTCCATCCCTTCCCTACCCCCCCCTTCCCTTCCCTACCCTTGCCCATGTGGCACCCCAATAAACCCTTTTATTTCACTAACACGGTGTTCCCAGCTAAGTTAACTGTGTTTCAGCAGTTTTCTAACACTTACCAACTTGGTGAGACCCTGTATCTAATAAAACACAAAAAAGGGCTGGGGATGTGGCCCAGTGGTCCAGTGCCCCTGAGTTCAATCCCCGGTACCACAAAATAAATAAATAAATAAATAAAAAAATAATTAAAGACAGGGTCTCGCTGAGTGGCTAAGTGCCTCACTAAATTGCTGAGGCTGGTTTTGAATTCGCAATCCTCCTGTCTCAGCCTCCTGAGCCACTGGGATTACAGGCGTGTGCTACCACACCTGGCTCCAAAGACCTTTTTTTATTTTTTTAAAAATATTTATTTACTTGCTTTAGTTGTACACCATGTGTTTTATTTTTACGTGGTGCTGAGGATCGAACCCAGGCCGCACACTTGCCAGGCGAGCACTCTACCGCTGAGCCACAACCCCAGCCCCCAAAGCCCTTTTTTAAAACTATGAGTTGTACCCTTATGTTTAGGATTCTTTGGTCAATGCTGATTGATGAACAGCAATGGACATTGCACTGTGCGAGGTCCAGGGCACACAAAGGTGTATAAAGCAAGGTCTCTAGCCTCAAGAACCTTGCTCTCCCTATTAATTGAGGAGATCAATCTATACATGTAAATAATCATAATAATTATGTTAACACAAAGTAACAGTCTAGCGATGGTTATTCCAGGTGTTGATAATCACTCTAATTACATTTGGAATTAAATTCTTACCGATGACATTTTTTATACCGATATATAGTGCCTGAGAAATTATTTATTTATATTTCTTTTTATTGATGTATTATAAGCACCCAAGGATTTGATTTTTTTTTTTTTTTTTTCATACCAGGGATTGAACTCAGGGGCACTCGACCACTGGGCCACATCCCCAGCCCTTTTTTGTATTTTATTAGAGACAGGGTCTCACTGAGTTGCTAAGTGCCTCGCCATTGCTGAAACTGGCTTTGAACTCGCGATCCTCCTGCCTCAGCCTCCCAAGTGCTGGGATTATAGGCGTGTGCCACCGCGCCCGGCTTCAAGGAATTTTTTAATAGAATTGACAGACAACTTATTTCCACGAGAACACTGCTTGTAGAAAAATAAAGATAAAAAGATGGAAAAAATATAGATTGCATTCAGTGCAAGTTTTATTCATGTACAAAAACACATAATTATTACTTTTTAAAATATTTACATGAGACCATAAAAGTTATGTTTGAAATACATGAATATAATAAGTAATTTGTTTTAAATTTGTATGTAAGTAAATTAATTGCAGTGTCTTAAGGATTCAGACTGGTTTTAATGAACACTCTCCTTGAAGGTGTGCTGGTGTCTCCTGCTTATTGACAGCTATGGCAGCAGCTTCCAAAAGCTGCTTTTTCTAAGATCTTTGCAGATTTCTGATGCTTCTCCCATTGAGAAAGTAGGATTTTTTTTTATTTGAATAATTCTCATTTCCCACTAAGTACATAAACAACTTGGTGTATCTCATAAAATCCATACAGATTAATATTTCAAACATAGTAATCCTTATATACATTATTTTTGACTATGGATATTATGGTAATGAACTGAAGCTTTTGAATAAAAACTTCTTTTGAGATCCCAAAGCTTTGAAAAATCTTAGCTATAAGCAAAACAAAAAATTGATACCTAAGCTAGTTTTCTTAAGTTTCTCACCCAAGGGTTGAAAATTTCTTGCTGAAAGTTAGGTTTAAGATATTAGAGAAGAAAGCCGGGCGCGGTGGCGCAAGCCTGTAATCCCAGCACTTTGGGAGGCTGAGGCAGGAGGATCAAGAGTTCAAAGCCAGCCTCAGCAGTGGCAAGGCACTTAGCAACTCAGTGAGACCCTGTCTCTAAATAAAATACAAAAAAGGGCTGGGGATGTGACCCAGTGGACGAGTGCCCCTGAGTTCAATCCCTGGTACCACAAAAAAAAAAAAAAAAGAGAGAGAGAAGAAGCCAGACCTGGTGGTGCACTCCTGTAATCCCAGCAGCTCGGGAGGCTGAGGCAGGAGGATCACGAGTTCAAAGCCAGCCTCAGCAATTTAGTGAGGCACTTAGCCACTCAGCAAGACCCTGTGGGTTCAAGATATTAGAGACATGGTTTTTGGTTTGTCTTTTCCTAAATTTAGGATGAGTGAGTGTGTGTGTGTGTGTGTGTGTGTGTGTGTGTATGTGTGTGTGTGTGTTTTTGTGGTACCGGGGATTGAACTCGGGCACTCGACCACTGGGCCACATCCCCAGCCCTTTTTTTTGTATTTAATTTAGAGACAGGGTCTCACTAAGTTGCTAAATGCCTGGCCATTGCTGAGGCTGACTTTGAACTCGCAATCCTCCTGCCTCAGCCTCCCAAAGTGCTGAGATTACAGGTGTGTGCCACCACGCCTGGCAGAATGAGTGTTTTTTAAGAGGTAATTCTAGGGGTTGGGATATAGCTCAGTTGGTACAATGCTTGCCTCGAATGCACAAGGCCCTGGGTTCAATCCCCAGCATTACACACACACACAAAGTAATTCTAGGCATTGTTTATTCCATACATTAGTTTATTCTTCAGTGCATTAAAGTGCATTGAACTTTAGTTACTAGTAAAAGCAACTAATTAAAATTTACCAAAACCACAAAGGGATGTAAATGGAAGAATATAACCAGGCCTAGAGAAAGAAATAGACCTTGGAATTGGAATCGCAAGTTCTTTCTCCTTGTGCTGTCTTTCATCTCTGCTTCTTCCAGAAGTCTATGAGATATGTAAATGAAGCACTGTGCCTCTTTATGTTCTTGTAAAACCAGGTTTTTGGGCTTCTCCATCAACATGGCAAAACATGGTGACTCCACAGGTCCCAGGATATACATTTTATCCCTAAAACCATGTGTTATATTAACTGCCTATTCTTGATCTCCAGTTCAGCCCTTCCCTGCAAAAAAAAAAAAAAAAACAACAACAAAAATCCCTCAGTCTCCTTCTTGTCCAGTGAATAATGGCTAGAGTGGAAGATCATGAAATTTCCTGGTAAATGTGAGTACATGAATTCACCCCAGGAAAATGAGGGAAGAGGTAGTAAATTTTAAGAAAACTGGGAAGTGGCTAGGTGTGGTGGTGCACACCTGTAATCTCGGAGACTCGGGAGGCTGAGGCAGGAGGATTCTGAGTTCGAGACAAGCCTCAGCAAATGAGCGAGGCCCTAAGCAACTTAGTGAGAACCTGTCTCAAAAAAGGTGGGGGGAGGCTGGGAATGTGGCTTAGTGGTTAAGCACCCATGGGTTCAATCCCCGGTGTCAAAAACAAAACAAAACAAGCTGGGAAGGAGGAAGATGGTTCCTAAGCTAGACAGATACCTAACATGGTTTATCAGAGTCAGTCATGACTCTTGAGCTTATGTATATTCTTTGTGTATGTGGGTATGTGTGTGTGTGCACACATGCATGCACGTGTACACACACACAGAAAGGGGAAGAGGATTATTCATTATCACAATTCTATAAAGGAAGTATTATCGGAAGTCAAACTGTTAAATTACCTGCCAAGATCATGGCTAGCAGATATCTCGCTCACAGGCCCACTGTCTTTTTACTGTACCGCACTCTCTTCTGGGCTTTCCTGAAAACAGAGCCTGTAACAAGGACTTGGATGCAGGTTGTTGGTTTGGGGATATCACTCCAGGGAAAACTGAGAGAGACAGAGGAATGGCACTGGGGAAGAACAATACCAGTCCAAGGATCCTTTTCAAGTTGTCAACCATTGTGAATATCTGCTCCTTGATCCCGTGGGAGCTTCTAAGGAACCTCATAAAATGCATCTGAGAATCATCCGCCCTGGGATCAAAATGGGGGGAGGGGCGTTTTTCTTATATGCTCCTGCTCTTCACAGTCACTGTCGAGTCTTCACAACCACCCAAACCCCACCCTTTTTTTCTAGATTGCTCATACCCAAGCACCAGGTGGTTCCCACACAGCCCTGGGGCTGGAATTGAGAGTTGTACTGCACAGGCCAAAGCAGGGTGCTTCCAGGCTGCATATGCACCAGACCAGCAGAAGCCTTGGTGCAAGTGAGCCCCACGGCAGCGTTTAAAATAGGAGATGAAATTGAGAACATGTGAAGTATTGCCCAGAAGGTTCTGAGAGCACATTGGCCAGTTATAGTGAGAGTGGAATGAGAATCTCGAATGTCACCATTCATTCATTCGTTTATCCATTCAGTCACCAACTAGTGCCAGGTGGTGTATGAAGTGCCCAAGGAATTGAAATGAGTCCAGTTAAGTTTCAGATACTACAGAAAAGGAAATAGATGTATGATAGTGTGTAATAAGTGCTTCAACAGAAGTATGCAAAAGGGAGTAAAAGTGTAGAAGAGCCATGCCTCATGTGTTGAGGGTGTGTGCAAGCACTCACACGCGGGTGCCCAGGTATGTTGAAAGGTCACATCATTTTCCTAGAGCTTAATCTTGAAGGGCAAACAAGAGTTAGCTAATTGAGGGAAAATGTGACTATCAACTGCATATCCAAATTAAATTTTAATATTTTGATATTAAATTTCCTGAGTTTAATCATCATATTGCAGTTAGGTAAGAGGAATGTCCTATTTTTAGGAAATATATGCTGAAAAATCGAAGAGGAAAGTGTCATAACGTCCCCATGGTACTCTCAAATGATTCTTGGGGGGCGGGAGACAGCAAGTGTACACACATGTGGCAAAATGTCAACAATTAGTGAATATGAAGGAACCTGTGTTTATTATACAGTTGTCCTCCAGTCGCCAAAGGGATTGGTTCTAGGACCCTGTGGATACCAAAATCCAAGGATGCTCACATCCCTTCCATAAAATTGTATAGTATTTGCATAAATACCCACATACATCTTCCTCTATACTCTGTTTGATTGATTGGTTGGTTTGTGGTTCTGAGGATTGAACCTAAGGCCTCATGCATGCAAAGCAGGCACTCTACCACTGAGCTACACCCCCAGCCCATCCCCTGTACTTTAAATTGCCTCTAGGTGATTCGGATATCTAATGCAGTGTCAATGCTATGTAGAGAGTTGCTGTACTGTCTTGTTTAGGGAATAATGACAAGAAAAGTCTGTGCGTGTTCAGTACAGATGTAATTTTTTATCCAATTTCAATCCAAGGTTGGTCAAATCCTCAAATGTGGAACCCAGAAATAATGGAAGGCTGCCTATACTAATCTAAGAGCTTCTTAAACTGTTCCATCATAATAATGATAATTTTAAAAAATGGGTGGTATGGCACACACCCATAATCCCAGTGGCTCGGGAGGCTGAAGCAGAAGGACTGCAAGTTTGAGGCCAACCTCAGCAATTTAACAAGGTCCTCAGCAATTTAACTGAGATCCTATCTCAAAATTGAAAAAAAAAAAAAAAAAAAGCTGAGAATGTAGCTCAGTCCTCAGTGGTAAAGCGCCCCTGAATTCAGTCCCCAGTATCAAAAACAAATAAATAGATAAATTGCAGATGCCAGGCATGATGGAACATACAACATGCAATTCAGGAGGCTGAGGCAAGAGGATCCAAGTTTGAGGCTGATTTCAACATCCTCAGTAATTTAGACTCTCCAGCTCAGTGGTAAAAGTTCCTCAGTACAAAAAAAAAAAAAAAAAAAAAGTGTTCCACAGATAGGGGCTGGGGGACATTGAGGGGGAAGGGTATGGGATGAGCATACCGGCTCACCCAGGCACCAGGATGCTTCAGACTTCTCAACCTGTCAGAGGTTGGGTATGACTAGAACAGAAAGCTTATGGGAGAAGGCCGTGAGCTGGGCTGGAGCCCTGGGGCTGCATCCTACAGGCATGGGTGACACTGAAGGGTTTCATGCATCCTTCATTTTCTAGATGTTCCCATTAGCAGCAGTTTAACAAGTACCATTTGGGCAGGGGCAAAGCCATGGTAGAAAGAGTAGCTCACGTGTTTTTTACAGTAGTTAAGAGGACAAACTCTGTAGGCCTAAAGGAAAACCGTGCCAAAGATAAAGCAGAGAAGACAACTTTGAAGCTACATAGGACTAAAGAATCAATAAGAACATGTCAATCAATTCTACTCAGTAGGGACCCCCAGCAATGCAAATAAATAAACAAACTTACACTGTGTAAAGACTGACATGGTTCAGTTTAGTGTGAAGAATTGTGTTGTTTGTTTGTTTGTTTTGGTACTCGGGATTGAATCCAGGGATGCCCTATCACTGAACTACATTCCCAGTTCTTTTTATTTTGATATAAGCTCTCACTAAGTTGCATAGGGCTTCACAAAGTTGTTGAGGTTGGCCTCAAACTTTTGATCCTCGTGGCTCAGCCTCCTGAGTCTCTAGAATTACAAGTGTATTCCACCATGCCTGGTGGGATTAGTCTTTTAAACACCGCCCCCCCTCCACACACACACACGCAAAAAGGAAGACTTAGAGAAGGACAGGATTATTATAGAACTTCTTTAGCCATGGACTATTAAATGAAGGGGATTTGTTTATACATCAAGAGAGTATTTATCTTTTATCACCATAGCTAGTACTATTGCAATATAGAGGCATTCAATAAAATTTTCCAAATTGTGTTTGGAAATCATGATAGAAGATGGTAAAATGTTTCCTTCAGTTGCTGATACTCAGGGGAAATGTGCTGTGTGTTTTGTTAATGTTTTCTCCCCAAGGGCTGAACATTTGGTGAACATCTGTCTGCTAACACCTGTTGGACTGGTTTACCGAGCAATCCGGAATGAACACATGCGGGGATAGTGCCACTTGAAGTACCTTCACTTTTTAAAACCTATCAGGTGTATCTAGAATCAGTTCTGTCTCCTACCAACCAGTTAATCACCTCACTTTGGAAAGTACAAGTATTTCTACTTCTTAGTAGATTTAATACAGGATATGTGAATTGCAAGAACTTGCAAAGTAGGAAACATTAATATTTCATACAACATGAATTTTCAAACTCGAAAATTTCCTCCCGGGGTGATTCTCATGCTTGGGAGCAGGGAGGACAGCTAGGCGCCGAAGCCAAGCCTCCTACACACTGCAGACTCGGGCCAAGAGGAGGCGGTCTGCGTGTGTCATAAGAGGGTCCCCAGGTGTAGGAGCCGTGCCTCTGGTGGGTGTGGAGCTGAGGAAAGGCAAGTGAATGACGGGCGGTCACAGAGGAAGGATCCCCGCACCAGGGACAGACGCCAGGACCTGGGTTCAGTGCCTCCATCGCTCCCGTGTGAGACCTGGGCGCTAACCCGCTCAGCCACAGCGCTGGTCACTTACTGTAACAGCGTATACCCTCTGCTTTCCCCGGGACTTTAGCTACACCCTGTGAAAGGTGCCCTCTGTGCGTCCCCAGCATCGAGCCGGGTGCCTAGCACGAGGTCATTGCCCGCTGTTTCTACACAAGCAAACAGATGGGCAGACAAGACTTCCTAAGAGAATGTCGCCATTTCCAGCGGTCCTAACAGCACAAGCGTCTGCCCTTTTCTTTGTAATGACTTCCAATTTAGTGTTTATAAAGAAAGCATGGAGCCAGGTGTGGTGGCGCATGCCTGTAATCCCAGCACTTGGGAGGCTGAGGCAGGAGGATCTCGAGTTAAAAGCCAGCCTCAGCAATGGTGAGGCACTTAGTGACTCAGTGAGACCCTGTCTCTAATAAAATACAGAAAAGGGCTGGGGATGTGGCCCAGTGGTCCAGTGCCCCTGAGTTCAATCCCCAGTACAAAAAAAAAAAAAAAAAAAGAAAGAAAGAAAAAGAAAACATGGGATTTTTTTAAAAGTTGTTTTTATTTTTAATTGACATGATTGTACATTTATGGAATGCAGTGTGATTTCCCATGCTTGTAAAGAATAGATAATGATCAAGTCAGGGTAATTGATGTATTTATCATTTTCAACATTTATCCTTTCTTTGTGTTGGGAACATTCAAAATCCTCTCTACTAGGTACTTTGAAATATGCAATTAATTGTTGTCAACTATCATTTCCCTACTGTGCTATATAGAACATTAGGAGTTATTCCTATCCAATAGCATTCCTGTATCTGTTAACTGTACTCTGTCAGGATTTTAATTAATGGTACACACACACACACACACACACACACACACACCAGAGCCTAACAAATATGAATATTAGCTTGAAAAATAATGTAAGTTCACATGCTTTAAGAACTAATATTTTTTTACTAACGTATTGTTTACGATGTGCCAAATAAAAGGGTTGCAAACTTAATGTGGTCATTCTTGTGTTAGCTTTCCATCACTGTGACAAAACACCTGACATAATCAACTTACAAGGAAAAAGGTTTATTTGGGATCATGGTTCCAGAGGTTTCAGTTCATGGTTCCTTAGCCCCATCACTCTAGGTCTGGCAGCTTAGCACTGCATGGTGAGAGCCCATGGTGAAGAGGCCTGGTCACCTCAGGGCAGCCAGAAAGAAAGAGGCCAGGGTCTCAGTATCCCTCTCATGGGCATGACCCCAGTGACCTAACTTCCTCCCACTAGGCTCGACCTCTTAAAGGTCCCACCATCTCCCAATAGTGCCACAGACTGGCAACCACGCCTTCCATGCCTGGGCCTTTGGGGACATTTAAGATCCAAGCTAAATCAGTACCCTTTTCTGATTCTTTTTATTTCATTGAAACTAAAATTTCATGACACCAAGAGAAGGCAGCCAAAGGGAGTTCACACTCTCTCTCTTCCGAATTTTTTTTTAAATACTGGAAATTGAATCCAAGGATGCTCAGATACTGATATGCACCCCCCAGACATTTATTTATTTATTTTTGGTACCAGGGTTTGAATCCAGGGGCACTTAACCACTAAGCCACACCCCCAGTCCTTTGTGCTTTTTATTTTGAGACAAGGTCTCACTAAATTACTTAGGACCTCGGCAAGTTGCTGAGGCTGGCTTTGAACTTGTGATCCTCCTGCCTCAGCCTCCAGAGTCACTGAGATTACAGGTGTGCACCACCAAACCTGGCTCCTTTTTATATTTTATTTTGAGACAGGGCTTGCTCATCTGCCAAGGCTGGCCTTGAACTTGCAATCTTACTGCCTCGGCCTCCCAAGTAGGGTGTGCACACCACACCTGGCCACATACTGTCCCTGTGTTCACTGTTATGGACATTTTTTTTTCTTTCTTGTTTTTCTTTTTTTGCAGTCTGGGAATGAAATCCAGGACCTTGCACATGGTAGGCAAATGCTCTACCACTGAGCTACACCCCAGCCCAGGGACAGTGTTAAGAAGGATCATTTCCAACTCTGCACAGTGCTCTTTGCTGCCCACGGCCAACACCTCCAAGACAGTGTGGTTCATTTGATCTTAGGAGCAGACACAGAGGAGTCAGTCCATGACCTACAGCAAAGCTCTGGGGGCAGCTACTTCCATAGAAAGCTGTCTTGTCTTTTTGATGTGTCCCTTGGGGCTGAAACCGTAGGTCCTGATGACATTTTATCCTAACTCATTAAAAATATTGAGAAGCAAGCAAGCAAGCATAGTGCTGGGCTAAGAAGAACTTCTCTCATAAGAGTTTTGCAAACAATATACACTCTCTTACTTTGTTAAAATGCTTTTAATTTATCTTTTAGAAAGAGGCCCACAGATCTTTTTTTTTTTTTTTTTAGGCCCACAGATCTTGATGTCAGTGCTTATTAGTAAACATCCTTCTCTAACTTAAAAACAAAAAACGCATTAGGGACATCAGAGAGTTCCCTGCAATAGGTGCTGATGTCACCATTTAAAAACCTGAGGCTGAGCCGGGCGCGGTGGCGCACACCTGTAATCCCAGCACTTTGGGAGGCTGAGGCAGGAGGATCGCGAGTTCAAAGCCAGCCTCAGCAATGGCGAGGCACTTAGTAACTCAGTGAGACCCTGTCTCTAATAAAATACAAAAAAGGGCTGGGATGTGATCCAGTGGTTGAGTGCCCCTGAGTTCAATCCCAGTACCAAAAAAAAAAAAAAAAAAAAAACCTGAGGCTGGTCGCGGTAGCACACACCTGTAATCCCAGTGGCTGGGGAGGCTGAGGCAGGAGGATAGTGAGTTCAAAGCCAGCCTTAGCAATTTAACGAGGGCCTAAGCAACTCAGTGAGACCCTGTCTTAACTAAATAAAACACAAAAAATGGCTGGGGATGTGGCTCAGGGATTGGTGCCCCTGGGTTCAGTATAAAAAATAATAATAATAAAAAAAGACCCGTGGTGTTAGACAGCCACTGCAACACAGTGCCATGTGACAAGCCACCGTAAGCTTGGGTGACATTCGTGTGTATCTGTCTGTTCCCCTACTCACAGGTCTTAAGGATGGCTGCTTCGGGTTATATGCCAGATTTAGTCCAATGAAAACCACTGTGTTAGGTTCATTAGATTTTACCCCATACACAGTCATGAAACTTTTACTTAAAATGTTTAGCAACAATATTTTCTTTAATGAAATGTGAGGGCAAAGGAAGAAAATGTGTGTCTGGAGCAGTGCCTTGTTTGGAGAAAGAATCAAACAATGGAATATGGGGAAATCAAAGGTGATGGAATTTTCTGGACATAGTAGCATTTGAGAAGAGCAAACCCTTGGACAAAGCTAACAACAGACCATTCTTCACCCACCCACTTTGGCAGGTGAGGAACATTCCCAGGAGGGCTTCAGGTTTAACACAGCAGACTGAGCACATGTGCTCTGCACTCCCTGCCTGAAACCCACTGAAGTGGTCGTAAAGAAATGTGTACAAGCCGGGCGCGGTGGCGCACGCCTGAATCCCAGCACTTGGGAGGCTGAGGCAGGAGGATTGTGAGTTCAAAGCCAGCCTCAGCAATGTGAGGCACTTAGCATCTCAGTGAGACCCTGTCTCTAATAAAATACAAAAAAGGGCTGGGGATGTGGCCCAGTGGTCAAGTGCCCCTGAGTTCAATCCCCAGTACAAAAAAAAAAGAAAGAAAGAAAGTGGGGCCTTCAGATACTTCTGAAGCTGGGTTCACAGTAGGGCTCGAAATTGAAGAATTAATGAAAAGATTGTATAGACAGAAATCAAATCTCCATATTCCTTCCTCCAATAGTAATAAAACATTAAGGTTTAATTCCCAGCACCATTCCAAAGAACTTTCTGGGAAATTGTGGAAACATTTTATCTCCACATTGTCCGCATCAGTCCATATCATTATCAGAGGCCACATATCAATGTGACCAGTGTGATGGAGAGCCACGTCTTTAAATTTTTGTTCAACTAGCCACGTGTGGTTAACGGCTACCATATTGGACAGGGCAGCTCCAGACTCAGGGATTCCAGGCACCTGGATAACGGGGGTGGATTACCTTGCTGGGGAAGTAGGTAGAATTCATCATCTGAATGGTGAGATCTCTCAACTTCTGTTAGTTGGGGCCCAGATTGGAGGATTATTTTCTGACTAACCTGACCTGTCAAAGGAGAAGAAAATGCAGAAATGCAGACATGGATTTAGCCCCAGTAGGGAGGCCAGCACTCTGCCTCATCACCCAGTGATAGCACCCCTCACACAGGATGCTCTCGGTGTTTTAAATGCTTCTGTGTTTGAATGTGTGTGGTTTTTTTTTTTTTTTTTTTTTTTTTTGTTTTGGTACTGGGAATTGAACCCAGAGGGGCTTTAGTTCATGTTTTGGAAGCTGAATCCCCCAAGTCATATGTTAAAGGGGCTTGGAGGTGGGGCCCTTGGGAGGTAATTAGGACTAGATGAGGTTATGAGATGGAACCCCCCATGATGGCATTAGTGGCTAGATATCATGAGAGACCCCAACTGGCATGCTGGGCATGTGCTGCCCTCCACCATGTTGTTATGATGCAGGAAGAAGGCCCTCACCAGATGCTGGCAGCTTGATATTGAACTTTCCAGCCTCCAGAACCATTAGATTAGTAAACCTCTGTTTCTCTATAAATTACCCAGTCTGTGGTACTCAGTAATAGCAACAGAAAATGGACTAAGACAGATGGCTTGCTCCTAGATATTACTAGAGAACCAAAGACCACCATACATCATACATACACTGTAGAAAGCTGTCCCGCTGAATCAATAAACACGGAAGAAAAAGAACTGAAAAAAAAGACATTACTAAAAAAAAAAATTGTTTGCATGTTTAAAGAGAGAAGGTATTACAACCATGAGCCAAGATCAGGAGGCTATTTAAAAGATCAAATTGGGGCTAGGGTTGTGGCTCAGCGGTAGAGCGCTCACCTAGCACGTGCGCGGCCCAGGTCCGATCCTCAGCACCATATACAAATAAAACGCATGGTGTACAACTAAAGCAAATAAATAAATATTTTAAAAAATCAAGTTTTTTTTTTTTTTTTTTTTTTTTTTTGTGGTACCGGGGATTGAACTCAGGGGCACTCGACCACTGGGTCACATCCCCAGCCCTTTTTTTGTATTTTATTTAGAGACAGGGTCTCACTGAGTTGCTAAGTGCCTCACCATTGCTGAGGCTGGCTTTGAACTCGCGATCCTCCTGCCTCAGCCTCCCAAAGTGCTGGGATTACAGGTGTGCGCCACTGCGCCCGGCAAAAATCAAGTATTTTATAAAAAAATTTCAGGATTAAAAATATGATCAAATAGAAAAGCCAATAGAAGTGTTGAAAGTTAAAATTGAAAGGTTCTGCCAGAAAAAAAAAAGATAGGAGCACTCGACAATCAGCATAAACTAATAAAATTGCAGAAAAAATAAATTTAATAAAGGGGAAGGAGGGAGAAAGTGTCAAAGTAATTCCAGAAATGCTTGCCAACCACCAAAAAAAAAAAAAAAAAAAGTAAACATTGAGATTCAAAAGGTCCATTGAAGAGCTGCAGGTGTAGCTCAGTGGTAGAGCATGTGCTTAGCATGCTCGAGGCCCTGAGTTCAATCTCCCAACAAAATTTAAAAATAAGTGAGTAAATAAATAAAGAGTCCCCAGCCAGAAAGTGGGGCGGGGGTCAGGGGGAAGCCTGGAACAAGAATGAATGGATTGCCACACAAGGGGTGAATCTGACAAACTTAATGATGAATGAAAGAGATTGGAAGCAAAAGAATACATACTGCATGCTTTTATTTCTATAAAAAAAATCAAGCCAGATGCGGTGGTGCACACCTGTAATCCCAGTGATTTGGGAGGCCAAGGCAGGATTACAAGTTTGAGGCCAACCTCAGGAATTTAGTGAGACCCTAAGCCACCAACTCAGTGAGACTGTGTTGGGGGTGTGGCTCAGTGGTAAAGCCCCTCTGGGTTCAATTCCCAGTACAAAAAAAAAAAAAAAAAAAGCCACCAAAACCAGACCAGGCCAATTGATCAACATTGTTAGAACTTGCTGCAGGGTTACCACTAGGGGCAGGCATTGGCTGAAGCTTGGCAGTGTTGTTAAGTGAAGTTTGCTCATTTTGTGAAACCCCATTAGGGTGCTGTTTATGATCTGCGTTCTCTTGTGTGTATGTACATTATGCTTCGATAAAAACAAACTTTTTACGTTTTAAAAAGTTCTACACCAAAACATCTGATATTGAAATTTAGAACCAGAGAGAAAAGCTTTGGATGCAGCTAGATGGGGGTAGGGAGGTAAAAGCAACAAGACAGAATAACTTAACACTTCATGAAAGTAATATTGGACACTTAAAAGGCAAAGGAGAGATTCCTGTACCATTCTGAGGGGCAGGCAGTTACGTCCCATCTGTCAACTAGGCGGAGGGTCCAAACAACGCCAGACAAAAACAGTTCATAAACACAGGCTCAAGGAATTGGCCATCCGTGCACTCTTTCTCAGGAACTTTCTAGAAGATATACTTCACCCCAAATAAGAAAAAATAAAAGGGAAGACAGAGGATCCAGGGAACAGAAAAGAGGGAAAGAGAGTCTCCTAAATAGGGGTAAAAGAAGTCCCCCAATTCAGTGGCTCAGTGATGAATCTGTCTACCTGCCTGCGTCAGGCTCCAGAGTTCCACTGGGCTGAATGGGGACAAAGAGGGACAGACAGGTACACAGGAATCTCAGCCAATTAAAACCAAAAAAAAAAATGGGGGAGGAGAGTTACTAAAGATAGAAAAACAAAAATGTGTGAAAAGGAAATGCCACAAGGGTACACTACAGTGAACAATAGTGACTTCATCATTAAATAACATAAATGTAAAATATTGATTTAATTCTTTTTAAAAATCTGCCTGTTGGGAAATTAGACGAAGGGGAGACATGTATTGCATTGTAAGGAAGAAACTGGAGGAAAAGTATGGATTTTAATATCCTGTGATGGCAAGCCAAGACTCTCTATGCCGTGCTTATATATCACTATGATAATTTTATCTGTGTGTGTTGCTGAAGCTTTAACTCAGGGGCACTCTGCCAGTGAGCTGCACCCCAGCCCTTTTCAATTTTTTAATATTTTTTTAGCTATAGATGGACATAATGTCTTTATTTTTATTTATTTATTTTTATGTGGTGCCGAGAATCGAACACAGTGCCTCACGCATGCAGGTCAAGTGCTCTACCACTGAGCTACAGCCCCAGCCCACCCCCAGCTCTTCTTAATTTTTATTTTTGAGACAGGATCTTGCTACGTTACCCAGGCTGGCCTCAAATTTGTGATCCTCTGGCTTCAGCCTCTAAAGTCATGGGATCCCAGGTTTTGCCACCAGGCTCAGTGCTCGGGTAACTCTTAAGACACTGGATTTCTCGATATCCTCACCAAGACTGGTGCTTTCTGGTTGTGTCCTTGACAAAAGCCTCCCTCAGGGGTGTGAGGTGGCATGCTGTGGTTTTGGTTTGCACGTCTCTGATGATTAGTGATGATCAGCGTTTTCTCAAATGGTTCTCGTCCATTTGTATCCCATTTTTTGGAGAATTGTCTGTTTAAGTCCTTTGTACTCTTCTTTCCTTGTTCTTCTTTGTTTTGTTTTGTTTGTTTTTGTTTTTGTTTGAGTACTGAAGATTGAACCCAGAGGCACTCTACCATTGACCTATATCCCAGCCCCCTTTTATTTTCTCTTAAGACAGGGTCTCTAGAAATTGCTGAAGCTGGCCTCAAACTTGGATCCTCCTGCCTCAGCCTCCTGAGGAGCTGTGATTATATACCTGTACCCCAGCATCCAGCCCTCGTCCATTTTTTAATCAATTTGATATTTTGTTGCTGTGTTGTTGGAGTTCTTTATATATTCTGGATTTTTTTTTTTTTTTTTGTGGTACCAGGGATTGAACTCAGGGGCACTCGACCACTGGGTCACATCCCTAGCCCTTTTTTGTATTTTTATTAGAGACAGGGTCTCACTGAGTTGCTAAGTGCCTCGCCATTGCTGAGGCTGGCTTTGAACTCGTGATCATCCTGCCTCAGCCTCCCAAGTGCTGGGATTACAGGCGTGCGCCACCACGCCCGACTATATTCTGGATATTAACCTCTTACCAGATACATGATTTGTAAATATTTTCTTTCATTCCATAGGTTACCTCTCCACTCTCCTAATTGTGTCCTCTCAGTGCACTGAAGTTTTAAATGTTGATGTAATCCCCTTGGTCTAATTGTTGCTTTTGTCTGTTCTTTTGGTGTCACATCCAAGAAATCATTGCCAAATCCAATGTCGTGAAGCTTTTCCTCGCTGTTTCCTTCTAGGAGTTTTACAGTTCTAAATCTTATGTTTAGTATTTACTCCATTTTGAGCTGGATTGTATTTGGTATAAAAGTCCTAGTTTTTTTTTTTTTTTTTTTTTTGTACCTAGGATTGAACTCAGGGGCACTTGACCACCGGGCCACATCCCCAGCCCTTTTTTGTATTTTATTAGAGACAGGGTCTCACTGAGTTGCTAAGTGCCTCGCCATTGCTGAGGCTGGCTTTGAACTCGCGATCCTCCTGCCTCAGCCTCCCAAGTGCTGGGATTACAGGCGTGCGCCACCGCACCCGGCTTGCTCCTTTATTCTATAGTCTGTCTTTAACCCCTTTACCTGCGAACGCCAGGCAGTTTTCCAGCTAAATCTAGGACTCTATGACATTGATGGGGACCTTCACCTGGAAGTAGGTGGTCTTTTTTTATTTGCCTTGGCCTTGAATCTTTGCTCTGAAGTTTTTACTGGTCCAGATTCCTGATTCGTGTTCCTATCTTATCATACGGTGGCATGCGTCCCTAGCATCCTTTGTAGGCGAAACGAGGGCACATATCCATTGCATGACCCATGGGTCTGTCTGACCGGGCTAGTGGTGAGCTCATAATGTCACTGAAGAGCTCTGGCCAGTGTCTTGCCTGCAGGTTCAGGCAGTGCGCTCTGGGAGATGGGAAAGGAAGAGAGGCCTGGGAGGCAGAAGGGCCAGGGTAGGGCGCTCTTCAGCTGGACTGCTAAGGAGCCAGAGGGTAGAGAAAAACTAAGGAGCCACCTGAGGTTAGAGCGAGAGGTGACATGGAGGCTGGCCCAGGCTGCCAGCCTGGTTTAACTGAAGATTTGTGGACCGGCCAAGAGTGAGCAGGTCAGGCGGGACCATCTCGTGGAAAAGTCGAATCCCAGATGGAGGAGCCGGATCCTTGGTGCATTCTGTGTGGCCACCCACCTGGGGAAGTGGGCACTCCAGGAGACGGTGTGTTTTCAAACTGGGGATTGGTTAATGTTTTTTTAGTTTTGATTTTATTTATGCAGGAGAGATTTTCACAATGCCTTACATGTGGTGAATAGAAGTACTGTTTTGTGACACCCCCATTTCCAGTGTGTACAGGGGTCACAGGGGTCACGAGGCCAATGCATTTTCTGAGAATCGTGTAATCAAAAGATGGAAAGACGCTGGTGTAGAGGAAGGTTTATGGTTGTGAGAGATGAAAAATCCTAGCAAAAAAAGCCCTCACCGAGCCATGCTGAGCGTGCCACCGGACTGTGATGTTTCTGGGCTATGGCCACACAGCTGTCCCCTGGGCTCCGGTCCCCAGTCCTTCCTGCACCGACCATAGCAAGGGGTACCACCCTAGGGGCCTTTGCTGGCTCCTCTCTCCACTCTGCTGAATCCTTTCTTCTGCCCTGCAGGGGATCCACGTTGTCCGGTGCTAAGAATGTGGGTTTCAGGGGACTGGGATTGTGGCTCCGCGGCAGAGCGCTCGCCTAGCACATGCATGACCTGGGTTCGATCCTCAGCACCACATAAAAATAAAAACACATTGTGTACAACTAAAAGCAAAACAAATAAATATTTTTTTTTAAATGTGTGTTTCAAACTCAGTGGCCCTGGGCCTACAGTCAGCCATCCTGAGCCTCAGTTGTTTCTTCCTTAAAAGAGTTGGCAGAGAGATTGATACCTATTTCAGAGGTTGTCATGAGAACCTTTCATAAAGCTGCAGTCATATATTCATACACATGGATGATTGAGTGCAGTTCTACGTATAAAACCCCAAATTCGGAAACAGTTTAAACATCTAATAGATTCTCTTTAAATTATGTTATATCAATAAAATGGAATACTATGTAGCTATTGGGAAGAAGAAGGTAACCCTAGGTCTACTGATAGGGAAAGATACCTCCTATACTACTTAGTGAGGAACACAGGTGGAGAGCCATGGTCCTATTTTAAACATAGATTTCTGGACAAGCATGAAGAAATGCTGGAGTAGCATAAAGGTGGCCATAGTAGTTATCTCTGAAAAGAAGGATTATGGAGACTTTAAATTTCTGTGTAGTAAAAGAGATTTTTTTGAGTGTGAATTTATTTTGATGGGGGTGGGTTACTGGGGATTAAGCCCAGGGGTACTCTACCACTTCCCTAAGTCCCCACCCTTTTTATTTATTTATTTATTTTTATTTTGAGGCAAGGTCTCGCTAAATTGCTGAAACTGGCCTCTAACTTGCCATCCTCCTGCCTCAGCCTCCCGAGTTGCTGGGATTATAGGCAGGCTCCGCTGCCCCTGGCTTGTGTGCCTTTTGTATTAAGGGAGAAATTAGCTGAACACACAAACATCACCTGTCATGATACTTGTGTGCACTTAGCTGGACCCTGTGGTAGTGAGCGTTTGTCCTGAGAGTCCAGTTTCAGCGTGAGGGTGCTGCATCTTCCCACTCAGTGTTCCTGTAGCAGCGGGACCACCGCTGTCCTAGGGTTTCTGTGTGAACACATACCCCTTTGATTGGTGTTGTTGTTGTTGTTTTGCCTCTGTTTGTTTTGCGATGCTGGGGATATCATCCAGGGCCTTGTGAATGTTAGGTAAGTTCTGCCACTGAGCTACCCACCAGTCCCTTTCTTTATCATTCTTGATAGACTCATTATTATAGTTGAGGCCTGTTCAGGATGTTCCATCATTTTGTTTTAATTTTTAAAATTATAATAGCAGCCAGGCGCGGTGGTGCACGCCTATAATCCCAGCACTTGGGAGGCTGAAGCAGGAGGCTCACGAGTTCAAAGCCAGCCTCAGCAATGGCAAGGCACTTAGCAACTCAGTGAGACCCTGTCTCTAATAAAATACAAAAAAGTGCTGGGGATGTGGCCAGGTGGTTGAGTGCCTCTGAGTTCAATCCCCAGTACCAAAAAAAAAAAAAAAAAAAAAAAAAACCACTATAATAGCAGTATAGGCTAGACAGTGGTCTGTTCCCATGCATAGAAAGCTCTGTGTGGCTGCTGACTCAGCATTCCTGGACCTCACTTGCCTATGGGATTGGGTGGAGCTCTGTTTCCAAAGCCCGGCTTGACTTGGTCACATCTCCAGCCTCTGTAAAGAAACTCTAAAACGATGGTGAAAGGCCAGGAGTGGTGGAGCACGCCTGTAATCCCAGCGACTCCAGGCTGAAGCAGGAGGATCATAAGTTCAAGGCCAGCCTCAGCATCTTAGTGAGACCCTCAGCAACTTAGCAAGACCATGTCTCAAAGTAAAAAAATAAAAAGAGCTGGGAATATAGCTCAGTGATAGAGCACCCTTGGGTTCAACCAAGTACCAAAAAAAGAGAGAAAACCAAGGAAATATAATATGCTAATCCTTCTGTAGGTACATATGGTCTTTCTCTCCTCCCAACACACTACTTATCTTCTTTATATTTTTAAAAAGGGAAGGACCTTGGGAGGCTGAGGCAGGAGGATCGTGTTAGATAAAATGGGGCTGACAGGCCATACCCCCAGGTGCCCTAAATCAGCCACCCCCCAGGTGCACTAGGTTAGCCTGTAAGTCTGAGCTTTGCCGTCCTGGAAGTGCCCACCTCTCGCGAGAATTCACCCCGGGGCGGGCTTTCCCTTTCTGAGCCAATCCCGAGCGTACAAGTCTCACTTCTGACCCCCGGCAGCCTATGCAGTCAGGGGTCCTTCGGACCACCCAAGTCGCTATTTAAACCCCCACCAGGCAGGAGCTCCTCCCTTTTCCCCTTCGCCTTCTTCTCCTTGCCAGCTTCCCTTCCCCCTTTCTCCTCCCCCCCCCCCCCCCCCCCCCTTTTTTTTTCCTTCTAGCCCCATCCGCGCCCGTCTCCTCCCTGTCGGTCCTCCTCTCTTCATGTGTTCCTTTGGCATCTCCTTGGGCCATAGAGGCCAATTAATAAATCCCTTTCATTACACGGCGGTTCCGGTGTGGGTTTTTGCCCTTCATATTGGGGCTGAAACCCAGGAACCGTCCCTCTGGGGGGCATAACCCTCCTGGAACCGCCTGACTCAGGCTTTCGTTTGCCACTCCAACACATCCACCACCGGCCATCGGATTAGTAAGCTCCCCGTCCCCAGAGCTCCTAAACCCGGCAGGCCTTTCACAGTGGGACCTGTCCGTTGGTAGTCCAGCAGCCCCGCTTGTGGCCTGTACGGGGAGGACCGCACCCCACCTAGACCTTCACAGTCACAATGGACCTCACGCAGCACACTCTTTCTCTCTCTCTCCCGCTTCTCCTCTCCTGGGAACAGTTGAAGAAAGCCCTTTTCCGGCCTCTGGCCTAGTCCAGACTTAGGTCTTATCTCTCCCGTTCAGATCAGGACGCGCGAAAACCCCTGTGCAGGGTGGCCCACTGTCCTCCGGTCCTCTTGGACCCCATGCGTGTTTGACTCCAGTGATGACTGGGTCTCACGGACTTGGATCTGATATATATCTTGAGGGGGACGCTCCCCAGGATAATATCTCTCTCCCATTCGGAGCTGGAAAACGGGGGCTTCTTCCCTCCCGGTTGACCCACTCCTCTCCCTCCTGGCTGACTACCCTCTGATCACTCTTCTTCACTCTCATCCTCGCTCTCCTCCTCGGTTTCGCTATCTCTCACTCTTTGTCGCTCTCGTACCCACTCTTATCCCTCCCAGCCAATCTTTTCAACTTCTGCCAGCGATCAAAAAAAAAAAAAAAAAAAAATGGGTAGAGATTCCATATTGGCCCGCGTACCCCTTAGTTAACCAAATATTCAGGCCTCCTCCCTCCTCCGTTCCCTCACTCTGTACCCACTACAACCCCAAAAATATCCTCCTAGCCTGTCAACCGGCTGCTCCCTTACCATCCCCCTCCTTTCTTGATTTCGATCCGGTGGACGAGCCGCCCCCACACCGACCTGAAACCTCTCCCCCTCCACCCCACTTCGACCCACTCCTGCCACCTCCTCCTCCTTCAGCCCACCCTCCACGCGGTCTCACAGGATGTCTGCTCGCCCTCCTTCACATGCTCCCGCTCCACTCCGGGAAGTTGCGGGGCCAGAAGGATTGTCCGTGTCCACGTTCCCTTCTCAATGGCTGAGGTAGTGCAAATCGAGAAACAGTTGGGCTCTTACCCCACTGAGCCCATTACATACCTCAGGGAATATCAATGGGTCCTCCAAGCTTATGCCCTCACCTTCCATGAGATATACATATGTATATGAGTTTGGCAAATACCCTCCTTCCTGAGGAGCGTAGGCGAGTCTGGGAGCAGGCAAGGGCCTATGCTGATGAGGACCATAGAACCGACCCTAACCATCCCATTGGACCACAGGCTGTCCCCAAAAGGGACCCTAACTGGGACTATAATTCCCCAGGGGACGTGGCCCTGAGAGATGAGTTTGTCACTTGTATAGTAGCTGGCCTTAAACATGCAGTGCAAAAAGCCATTAACTTTGACAAACTACAGGAAATTATACAGAAAGGGAGAGCCCCCCCCCAGGGTGAATTCCCGCGAGAGGTGGGCACTTCCGGGAGGGCAAAGCTCAGACTTACCGGATAACCTAACGCACCTGGGGGTATGGCCCGTCAGCCCAATTTTACCTAACAGTTCGCTCCTGAAGGCCAACCTTAGCAATTTAGCAAGGCCCTGTCTCAAAAAGAAGGGGTGGAGCTCCGTGGATGTAGCTCAGTGGTGAAGTGCCCCTGGGTTCAGTCCTCAGTACCAAAAATAAAAAGAGAAGGCCCCAGGCTGGGAATGCCTCATTCATCCCTTCCCTCTGGTGCAAATTCCCTTCATCCCACCCCTCTGCCTTTCCTAGCTCAGGATTGGCCACCAAAGAGGGGAAGTGATTCAAAACCACCCACTTCACCCCCCACATCTGAATAAGACATTTCCCTTCACATTCTGCTGGTGATGGGAGCCCCGCGTCCAAAGCTGTGTGCCGAAGAGAGCTGGGGACACTGGCTGCCTCGTCACTGCTGCCGCACACAGAGTTCCCCGGTTGGGGTCAGGTTGTTGAGGCCGCATGAGGGTGAGCCGCTGTGAAAGCGCCTCCCAGTTCCAATCTGGGTCTGCCAGAGCACCTAGACCTACTGCAAACCCACCCTGCAGCCATGGTTCTCGGCTTCAGGTCAAATCTGGACATTGTGAACACCTGGCGGGCTTTTTGTAAATGTCAACATGTGAGATGGTGCAGGAGGAGAGAGGAGACTTGGGGGGCTACAGAAAGCATCCCAATAAAGGGGGGAAGAGCACAGTTCTTCAGCATTAGCCGTGTTTGGCTGTGAAACCCGGCTTCCCCCACTATTTGGCTATGTGACCTTGAGAAAGTTACTTTCAAACCTTGACTCCCTTCTCTGGGATTTGGAATAATCCCCCCTTGCAGTCTTGTGAAGGTTAAGTAATGACTATAAAAAAGCTTGGCACAGGGTCCAAGCTGAGGAAAGGTCAGCCTGCTTGCCATCTCCTTTCCACCATCCCTTTTCTTTTTCTTTTTTTCGCACCAGGGATGGAACCCAGGGGTGCTTAACCACTGAGCCACACCCGTCCCCAGCCCCTTTATTTTGTATTTTGAGACAGGGTCTTGCTAAATTTTTTAGGGCCTCACTAAATTACCAAGGCTGGCCTCAAACTTGCCATCCTCCTGCCTCAGCCTTGTGAGTCGCTGGGATTACAGATGTGTGCCTCCGCACCCCACTCCCATCTCTTTTTATGAAGCCTTGTCTTCCATCTGTGGTTAAGGGCAGCCCTGATGTCATGGTGACACTGACCCCGAGGGTAACAGACCATGGAAGAAGAGATGGGGTAGAAGATAGGCAGTCACATCTCATCCATAGAAGCAAGTCACCTGGAGCCCCTGCAGCCTGGCAGTCATCCAGGGAAGGAGGGAAGAGGCTCGGAGCTGGGCACCTTATCCTCAGGTGTTCCCTGCCCAGCCATGCTACCATCTGGGGCCAGCCATGCCCTGGGAGAACAGGAGCGTTCCTTCCCTGGTTAGCCCCGAGCAGGGTGAGAGAAGGGTGCGGGCTCCGTCCATCCTCCTGCCCCCAGCCCACGCTCTCCTCTTCCTGAGTCCATCTCAGAACTGAAGTAGACAGGAGCCAACAGCCCAGGGTTCTGGGTCCCAGACGCAGCCACACCAGACAGGGTCTGCTTCTCAGATAACTCCTTCCCTGATTTCTTACCTCCCTCTCCCAAGACCAAGAAGACCGAGCTGCTGATCCACAGCCACTGCTCCAGAGAGGACCCTTGAGCAACCAACAAGGACAGCTCAGGCAGCTTGTTAAAGACAGGCTCTCCCCGCTTCCAAGATGGAAGAGCATCAGCGGGCTGAGCTGAAGACGCTGAGATTAGAAATGAGCAGCTGCTGAGCGTGGTGGCGCACGCCTGTAATCCCAGCACTTGGGAGGCTGAGGCAGGAGGATCACGAGTCCAAAGCCAGCCTCAGCAATGGCGAGGCACTTAGCAACTCAGTGAGACCCTGTCTCTAATAAAATACAAAAAAGGGCTGGGGATGTGGCCCAGTGGTCGAGTGCCCCTGAGTTCAATCCCCGGTACCAAAAAATAAAAAGAAATGAGCCGCTCATGGGAGCAGAGACCTCAGGCCAATTGTGATCTGAAATAAATGCAGAGAAACTGCGTCCTGTGCGTCTAGATCGTTAGAACAAGAGGAATGAAGATGCTCAAGCCCCTCCCACAGGCAGGCTCAGGGCCCGAGCAGGGATAGGCATGACCTTTGGGATCTGGGAGACCAGGTCCCTTTCTGGATGTCTTGGGACCAGGAACTCCGCAGGGACAGAGAAGATAGGACCTGTGAGGGCAGTTCCTGCACTTCCCCCTGATTAAGGTCTGTCGGGTCTTTGTAGACGGTCTCCCAACAACCCCACGACGTAGTTACAATTACTCTCTGTTTTGTAAATGTAGAACCTGAGACTGAAGAATTAAGTGACGTGCCCATTGTGAAGCTGGTGTCCCTGTTCTGTCTAACCTCTCTCAGCCTCATTTCTCCCCAGCAGAAATGGAACTAAAAAAATACTATCTCATGAAGTCAGAGAGAGAATGGATAACTCCAGTCAAGACCGGGGTATGCAATAGGTGTTCAGTAGGCGTGAATTTTCTTCTCCCATGAGAAAGGGTCCCAAGGAAGTAATAAAAGGGAACAAAAGGTCCTGTGCACAAGGATGCATCTGAGAAGCCACCTAGATCCCAGCAGATGACACCACCTACAGAGTTCTGAACCACTGAACAGCAGGGATACATTCTGAGAAATGCATCCTTAGGTGATTGTGTTGTATGAATGCCATAGTGTGCTCACATGTTAGCACACACCGTAATCCCAGCAACTCCGGAGGCTGAGGCAGGAGGATTGCAAGTTTGAGGCCAGTCTCTGTAATTTAGCGAGGCTCTCTCTCAAAATTTAAAAAGGGTTGGGGATGTAGCTCAATGGTAAAGTGCCCCTGGATTCAATCCACAGTACCAAAAAAAGGTTAAAACTTAATCCGACCATGGTGTTTAGAGGTGGAGTCTTTGAGAAGTCATTAGGATTAAATAAGGTCATCACATGGAGATTCAGTGGTTGGATTTTGGTGGCTTCATAAGGAGAGGGAAGAAGACCAAACACACACACACACACACACACACACACACACACACACACTCCCTCTCTCTCTCTCGCTCTCTCTCTCCCCTCTCTCCCTCTCCCCCACCCCCCTCCCTCTTCCTCTCCCTCCCTCCCCCTCTCTCCTGCCATGTGATCATGTCATGTCCTATGCTGCCTTTGGACTCTGCCAGCAAAAAGGCCATCACCAAATGTGGGCCCTTAAACCCCAAAACTGAGCTAAGTAAGCCTCTTTTCTTTATAAAGTTATCTGGCCTCAGGTATTTCATTGTAGTAATGAAAAACAGACTAATACACTGATCGACGTCTTTTGCTCTGTAACTCCAGTCTGGTTTCACGGTTCAGTGATGGGAAGGTGACTTTCCTAGCGAGGTGCAAAAACTTCATTTAGAGGCCTTTGCCCTTGCTCAGCTGGGGTTGAGCAACATGCAGAGTTTCTTTGACTAGAAAAGCATAGTGCTGTAGCATTTAACCTCCAAGGAGATTATTTCATAAAATATTGATTTTTTTGCACAAAAAGGAGATAGTTCATGAATAGAAAATGTTAGCATAAGCACAAATTCTTTAGTTATCTCAGTTCATAAGCACAAAAAATGAGTCCAGATTACAAACGGAGGCTGCCTTCTACTATTCCTACAAGGAGTGAGGTAGAGCAGGGAAATTATTTTTTCTCAATTTAAAAATACCAGGAACCCATGTACCACAGGAAGACTAACAAGGATGGTATGGTCTTTTCCCAGAGGCTGTACAGCATGCAAAGCTATAGACTTTGTTGCAAATTGTAGATTTTATTTATTTTTTGCCTCTGTACATCTCAAGCTGTAAATGGACCTTTTCCCAAAATAAGACCCATCTTGCTATGCTATTGTAGGACAGTGGCACTAGCTTGCTGTCTTATAAAAGGCAGGAGCATCAGTTAAGGTGGCACTGCAGTACTATGTTCTGGTGGCATTCTAAGCCCTCACTTTCCCCAGCTCACTTCTAATCTGTGACCACCCTTGGCTTGACTGTACAGGTAGGTGACTGTCCTGGGGTTGGGATAACCTGGTGTGGTGGAAGAACAATGACCCCAGGATCTGGAAGCATGATCATGTTCTAGGTCACATTCTGTCTCTAGCTGAGCCATCTTGAGCAAGTCAGCGAATGGGTCTAGATGTTTGCTGCCTTGTCTGTAGTTAAGGGATGCTGACAGGTGTTGTGAAGATTTAATGAGGAAACGCAGGTGAAACTGCTTTCAAAATAAGTGCAGTGCCTCCCAGCACTTGGGAGGCTGAGGCAGGAGGATCGCGAGCTCAAAGCCAGCCTTAGCAATGGTGAAGCACTTAGCAACTCAGTGAGACCCTGCCCTGTCTCTAATAAAATACAAAAAAGGGCTGGGGATGTGGCCCAGTGGTCGAGTGCCCCTGAGTTCAATCCCCAGTACCAAAAAATAAATAAATAAATAAGGTCTGGTCTATCCGTACACTTCAATATTATTCCATAATAAAAGGACATGAGCGCTCACATGTGCTACGATGTATGAACCTTGAGAACATCATGCTAGGTGAAAGAAGCCACAAAAGGCCACCTGTTGTGATTGTACTTATAAAAATATTCAGAACAGGCAAAAATCACAGAGACAAAAATGGAGATTAGTTGTTGCTAGGGATGAGAGTTGGGGAGAGGAGGGATACCAGCTGCTTATGGGTGTAGGATTTCTTTTTGGGGTGAGGAAGTTGTAGTAAAACTGATTCGTGAATCTACTCGGTGAATGTAGCGAAATCACCAGATTTTGTGCTTTATTTTTTATTTTTTTTGGACTACACTGAGTATTAAACTCAATTACACATGCTATGCAAGTGCTCTGCCTCTGAGCTACATTTTCAGACCTTTATATTGTTTTTTTTATATTTATTTATTTGCTTTAGTTATACACAATGTGTTTATTTGTACGTGGTGCTGAGGATCGAGCCCAGGCTGCACATGTGCTAGGCGAGCGCTCTGCCACTGAGCCACAACCCCAGCCCAGACCTTTATGTTTTTAACTTTGAGGCAGGATTTTGCTAAGTAGTTATCCTGACTGGACTTGAACTTTCAATCCTCCTGTGTAGTATCCTGAGTAGCTAGGATTACAGGCATGGACCACGGCACCCAGCTGAGTTTTGTACTTTATTTTGTTTTATTTTTATTTTTGCCATACTAAGGATTGAACCCAAGGATACTCTACCACTGAACTACAAACATCCAGAGAACTTTTTATTTTTTATTTTGAGATAGGGTCTCACTAAGTTTCCAGAATGTCCTCAAACTTGCAATCCTCCTGCCTCAGCCTCCTGACATTATAGGCATGGCCAGGGCCCCAGCCTGAATTTTTCACTTTAAATAGGCTTATTGTATGGTACATGAATTTTATCTCAATAAAGCTGTTCTGGGCGGATGGAGTGCATTGCAAAGATCATTAAGAGTAATACTGTTTTCTGCAAATGATCAAATGGGAGCTGATCTCCAGCAAGGACAGATTCACAATTACCCACACTGAAGTTTAGAAAACAGCTGTGGATGGTGACACAGCCTCTAATTCCAGCAACTTGGGAGGTTGAAGCAGGAGGATCATGAATTTAGGCCAGCCTTGGCAACTTAAGCAAGACCTCGTCTCAAAATTTAAAAAAAGAAAAAATTAAAGGTCTAGAATGTACTCCAGTGGTACAGTTCCCCTGGGTTACAAAAGAAGAAGAAGAAAGAGGAGGGGGAGGGAGAGGGGGAGGAAGAGAACAAAGGAAAGAGAAGGAGAAGAAGGGGATGGGGAGGGGAAATAATTCAGGATGCATCTTATAATTGAAGATGTCTCCCATTTGTTGGCCAGGCCACAGGTGTCTTTGCCTACATGTCCATGAGCATCAGTATCCCCAGTGTCCCAACTTGGAAACTGGGTGTCAGTTGCTTGGAATAAAATCCCAGAAGGAAGAGAGTGAAGCAATTTTTTTTTTTTTTTTTTTTTGTACCAGGGATTGAACTCAGGGGCACTCCACCACTGAGCCACATCCCCAGCCCTATTTTGTATTTTATTTAGAGACAAGGTCTCACTGAGTTGCTGAGTACCTCGCCATTGCTGAGGCTGGCTTTGAACTCAAGATCCTCCTGCCTCAGCCTCCGGAGCCACTAGGATTACAGGCATGTGCCACCGCGCCCAGTAAGTGAAGCACTCTTTTAATTCTTATAAAACAAATGTTTATGGAAAAAGGGGTGGGGAGGACGATAAATCATCATGTGCTTGTAAGAGTCTTGAAACAGGAATCAAAAATAGGCAAGCAGCTAGGCAGGGCGGCACACGCCTATAATCCCAGCTACTTTGGAGGCTGAGCTAAGAGCATTGTGGGTGCGAGGCCAGCCTGAGCAATTTAGTGAGACCCTGTCTCAAAATAAAATCTAAAACAAGCAGGGGTGGACTGAAGATGTAGTCTGGTAATAGAAACCATCCCCTCCATCCCCAATACCAAAAAAAAAAAAAAAAAAAAAAAAAAAAAAAGCAAAAAGCCCCGCCCCAACCAAGAGCTTAAAGCCATGTGGATTCTCTTAAGAATGCTGCATCACCAATGTCTTTGGTGACACAAAGGGTGGTATTGAGTGAATAAGCAACAACAGGGACTCTGAGTCAAACAAGTGATTCAGAAGTCTGGGACTCGGAATGTGAAGACAACTTAGGAATATTTTACATCAATTTATTTTGCCTCAATTCTTTTCATGTGTGCACAACAGTGGCAAATGTTTCCGAAACCTAAACCTAAAAGAGCAATTTCAGAATGTATAAAATAAAAGTGGTAAGTAATAAGGAAGCGGCATCTCATGGTTTAACTGTCAGCCTTTTTTCCCTTAGTGCTGCACAGCACAATACCGCAGCATCAATGGTCTCTTATCTGATATTACAGACACACCCTGACTTATAGTGGTTCAACTGGAAAGTTTTTGACTTGACCCTGGTGTGAAAGTGATGTGCATTCAATAGAAACCAAGCTTCGGATTTTGAATTGTGACCTTTCCCCAGGCTAACAGTGTAGATGATGATACTCTTTGCAGATTTGAGCAGCAGCAAGTGATTCGAAGCCCCCAGTCAGCTCCATGATCACCAGGGGGACCACCAATACTGTACTGTGTACTGTACTCAACAAATTATATAAGCTATTCAACAGGGGGGTTTTTGTTTGTTTGTTTTGTTTTTTGTACCAGGGATTGAACTCAGGGGCACTTGACCACCGAGCCACATCCCCAGCCCTCATTGGTGTTTTATTTAGAGACAGGGTCTCACTGAGTTGCTTAGTGCCTCACCATTGCTGAGGCTGGCTTTGAACTTGCAAATCTCCTGTCTCAGCCTCCCCAGCCGCTGGGATTACAGAAGTGTGACACTACGCCCGGCCCAAAAGATAGTATTCCTTTTTTTTTTTTTTTTTTTTTTTTTTTTTGTGGTACCAGAGATTGAACTCAGGGGCACTCGACTACTGGGCCACATCCGCAGCCCTTTTTTTGTATTTTATTTAGAGACAGGGTCTCACTAAGTTGCTAAGTGCCTCACCATTGCGGAGGCTGGCTTTGAACTCGTGATCCTCCTGCCTCAGCCTCCCAAAGTGCTGGGATTACAGGCGTACACCACCGCACCCAGCTTTTTTTTTTTTTTTTTTTTTTTTTTTTTTAAGTTATACACAATGCCTTTATTTATTTTTACGTGGTGCTGAGGATCGAACCCTGGCCGCGCACATGCTAGGTGAGCGCTCTACCGCTGAGCCACAATCCCAACCCCCAGAAGATGGTATTCTTGACCATTCTGTCAGGACACCTTTATGGTTGATCCAAATTGAGCCTCAAAATTTAACAATCAGGGCTGGGGATGTAGCTCAGCGGTAGAGCACTTGCCTAGCATGTGTGAGGCACTGGGTTATATTCTCAGCACCACATACAAATGAAATAAACTGGGCGCAGTGGCGCATGCCTATAATCCCAGCACTTGGGAGGCTGAGGCAGGAGGATTGTGAGTTCAAAGCCAGCCTCAGCAATGTCGAGGCACTTAGCAACTCAGTGAGACCCTGTCTCTAATAAAATACAAAAAAGGGCTGGAGATGTGGCCCAGTGGTTAAGTGCCCCTGAGTTCAATCCCTGGTACCCAAAAAATAATAATAAATAAATAAATAAATAAATAAAATAAAGGTCCACTGACAACTAAAAAATAAATGTATATATATATATATATATTTTTTTTTTTTTTAAATCTAAAAATCAATTATCAAGGGAAGTCTAAAAAGGAAGATGAGTATAGAAGTTACACAGGAGTCACAGATTTCTGGGTGTTCTCTAATTACATTAAGGGCCAACTCAACCAACTCTGCATCTTCCACATTACTGGAGGTCAGCAAACATGTGGAAGAACACATAGCTGTGCTGGGCATGGTGGCCCACACCTGTAATCCCAGCCATTCGGGAGGCTGAGGCAAGAGGATCTAAATTCAAGGTCAACCTGGGCAATGTAGAGAGACCCTGTCTCAAACTAAAAAATACAAAGGGCTAGGGATGTCGCTCAGTGGTACAGCCTCCCTGGGTTCAATCGGAAAGAAGGAAGAAAGGAAGGAAGGGAAGAAAGTAGGGAGGGAGGGAGGTCCTGAGTTGCAGGCCCCCACTGTCTCCTGAAAATTCTGCTGATAAAATGAAAAACTAAGTTTCTGTCCTCCACCTTTATTCTCCCGGCATTGTGGTTTACTTTTGTATGCTGAGATGCCTAGAGAACTACAAAGAGTTCTGAGACCCAGAACCCAAACATGGATAGCCTATAACAAAAATCCCAAATCTCAGGGCTTCTAAGCTGAAAAGGCTCCCAGAGATTTATACACAACTGAAACACGGAGGAAGCTCTCCCCAGACCTGTTAGAAGAATCTCGAGGGGGTTGGTATAAGAGCCAGATTCTTAGTAGTTGTCAAGATAGGCTCCAGGAGCTGGGCGTGGTGGTGCAAGCCTGTAATCCCAACACTTGGGAGGCTGAGGCTGGAGGATCGCAAGTTCAAAGCCAGCCTCAGCAATAGCAAAGCACTTAGCAACTCAGTGAGACCCTGTCTCTAAATAAAATACAAAAGAGGGCTGGGGATGTGGTCCAATGGTCGAATGACCCTAAGTTCAATCCCTGGTACCAAAAAAAAAAAAAAAAAAAAAATAGGCTCCTGGGCCAACAGCTTCAGCACTACCTAGGAACTTGTTAGAATACAAATTCATGGGCCCTCCTGCCCCCGTGACAGATGAGAAATTCTGGGGTTAGGCCCAGCCATCTGGACTTTATCAAGCTTAACAGTAGGTTCTAAAACCTGCTGAAGTTTGAGAACCACTGAACTAGGGTAAGAATTTGGATATAATTTGGATATAATAATCCTAAGGTTATTGTTCCTTTTTGGAAATATATTACAACTCTATTCCAAATTCAATGAAAAAAAAATATTTGTTTTCACATTTTATTACACATGGACTGTCTTTGAGCATTTATATATTTAAAAGCATGAGAATCCTAGCCTAAAATTCCGATCCTATTCTCCAACTTAACATGGGCTAAAAATATTTTTCCTTAAAAAGTTTGTTAACCTCAAGTGTTTTGTTGATTAAATTGTACAGTATTAGACGACAAAGACTTTTTGAAAAGTATCCACTTCAGTATTATACAAATATGCTATATGGCATTGCTAAAACTATTCTAGAAAATGCCTTGAGACATTCACTTGTTGTATAGGTATATTGCTAAAATTAATATAATTGTTAAAAATCATGTTTCAATTTATTGACTCTAATGAAAAAATTAGTGAAAAATTGTTATAGTGAATAAAGAAA
The DNA here is from genome assembly GCA_025594165.1 of Tamias sibiricus. Classification (NCBI taxonomy): domain Eukaryota; kingdom Metazoa; phylum Chordata; class Mammalia; order Rodentia; family Sciuridae; genus Tamias; species Tamias sibiricus. The sequence goes on from CM046663.1 coordinate 70,296,636, forward strand.
GAGGGAAAACACTCCCAGCTCTTGAAAGTCTTAATTCAGTTTTTAAAATATTTCTCTCCCTACTAATATTTTGATTCAATACTTGGTCTGGAAAAGGGAGAAATTTCTTTAGGCCGGGATTTCCCTAATAGTATTCCAGCAAGATGTCAAAACTTGTTTCTCAAAGAAAATTTCTTTGGGAGCTGGGGGTCCGTCTCAGTGGTAGAGCTCTTGCTTAGCTTATACAGGGTCCTGTGTTCAATTCCCAGCATCACAAAAAAGAAAAGGTTCTGTGGTAGATATATTTGGAGAATCCTCTGTGTGTGTGTGTTTATGTGTGTGTATTAAACAAAGCCAGGTGCAGTATCGCATGCTTGTGATCCTAGTGACTGAAGAGACTGATATCAGAGGACAGCCTTAGCAATTAGTGAGGCCCTAAGCAACATAGTGAAACCTTTAAATTTTTTAACAGGTCTGGGGGATGTAGCTCAGTCGTAAAGTGCCCCTGGGTTCAATCCCTAGTACCCCCAAAAAATAAAAAATAAAAATAAAAAAAACAAAAAAAATCTGGGAAAAGCCAGGACAGGACACACCTGTAATACGAACAACTCAGGGGGCCGAGGCAGGAGGATTGTAAGTTCAAGGCCAGCCTGAGCAACTTAGTGAGACCCCGTTTCAAGGTAAAAAGTGAAAGGAACTGGGGGTATATCTCAGTTGTAGAGCTCCAGTGAATTCAATCCCCAGTGCAAAAAAAGAAAAAAAATATATATACATATATACACATGTGTGTGTTTGTGTGTATATATATGTGTGTGTGTGTGTGTGTGTGTGTGTGTGTGTAGCAGTACATATATACTGTGTATCTCCAGGAAGGTTGGTAACATACAGCATTCGTTCACCTTTTTTTTAATAAAATAATTTTGGAAATCAACAAAGCTTTGTTAAGGACCTTCTAACATTGACATGGAAATAGATGTGTTATATAGAATCCTTCTTTGTAATGGTAATTTATGCAAAGAAATTTTACCTATAAATTCTTTTGATGATTACTTTAGTTTGTAAAATATCCTACAAGCTGGGTTTTGGTATCCTGAAACTAAAATGTAGCCCCTGGGTATATGAAATGTGCACCTCTGTTTTAAATAATTCCTTTCATGTTGTATCAAAACATTGCTCCTAGAATAAGGTGTTTTTATCAGTTTAATAAATATAAAATAAGCAGGATGGATGTGCTTCAAATTAAAATCTTTGTTAAATTTTTGTTTCAATGTTGATAATAGGCAGAGGCGGCCAGTTGACATTATGACTTAACTAGTGATGAGATAAAGTTATTTCAATTATTCATGTTTTCTCAGTGAATATTTATTAAATGTAATGTAAAATTATGTTTTGCTCAATAAGGAGGGGCACTAAAAAGAAGTACATACTAGTTTTTTGTTGCTGCATGACAAAAATGATCACACAGATGTTTTAAATAAGACCAAATCCACAAAATTCCAAAATCTGAAACACATCTGGTCCCAAGCATTTCTGATAAGGGTCGCTCGACCTGTATTAGGTACAATGGCCTCACAGCCAAGGAATGATCCACTCTGCTTTGTGGGTCACCAAGGGTTGCTCAGAGGAGGTCACACTGGAGCTAGATCTGAAGAACGCATAGTCACTTCTCCAGGAGAATGTTCAGGGTCAGGATGAACGAAGAGAAGGCAACCATGTGGTCAGGAAATGCTGCCTCCTCCTAGTAGTTCTTCTTTTCTTTTCTTTCTTTTTTTTTTTTTTTTTTTTTTTTGATACCGGGAATTGAACTCAGGGGCACTCGACCACTGGGCCACATCCCCAGCACTTTTTTGTATTTTATTTAGAGTCAGGGTCTGAGTTGCTAAGTGCCTCGCCATTGCTGAGGCTGGCTTTGAACTCGTGATCCTCCTGCCTCAGCCTCCCAAGTGCTGGGATTACAGGTGTGCACCACCGCGCCCGAATTTCCTGGGAGTTCTGTATGACTGTGGGACCCAAGAGTGCTGCCGCCTGCAGCAACAATACCGCGGGAAAGAATTCGGAGGCAGACTGGGAATGAGAGGTTCTTTATTCTTGCTTCTCTGCTGACTCCTCTCTCCAACTCCAACAACCACACCCCCCAACTCCAACCCTACCTGGTTCAATACTCTTCACCTTAACACGTGTCACAAGCTCAACTTACAGGTGCGTCACACAGTGTTCACAGACACAGAAAGATTCTTAGTTGATTACAATAAGGTCAGGAGAAAACAATTAAACGCCTCCTCTTTGGCTCTCAGCCAGCCGCCATCTTAGCTACCTCCTCATTAAGGCTCTTACACAAGAGGCGATCAGGGGAAAGATGAGGGATGGGGCTGGATTGTGGGAGGAGGGGCAGGAGAGGGGAAGTGCTGGAGAGGGATATCGACCAAATTATATTGTTACATTGTGCGCATGTACAAATCCTACCACTATGTAAATATAATGCACCAATAAAAAACATGGAAAAGAAAAAAGAGACAAGGCTGGAGAAGTAGCCAGAAATCCAATCATCAGGGGTCTTCCATGGCACAATAACCAGTTTGGATTTCTCTCATTGGTAGAGAATCTACTGGATCACTTTAAGCAGGAGAATCACGAGGTCAAAGTTGTATCCCCAAAGATCATTTCAGCAGCAGTATGGAGGATGTATTTGAGAAGAGCAAGAAGAGTGCAGGGAGACCAGCCAGCAGATGACTGCAGCCATCCAGATGAGAGACAGCAAGAGCCAGAGGTGAGAGGTGGACAGATACCAAGGAACGATGGATGGGTAAAATCTGGTGATGGATTAGATGTGGGAGGTGAAAAAGAAAGAAGATTTGTAAGGACTCCTGGGTATGAGTTAGCTTGCTATTTGGTTGATGGTACCATTAACTGGGATAAGATTTAGGAGGGGAAAGAAATTTTAGTATTAACCAAATTAAGGTTGAGTTGTCTGTATCACATCCAAGTGTAGACCACCAGCAGAAACTTGGACACCAGACCTAGAGCCCAGGAAAGAAGTGTGTCCTTGAGAGGCAGGTCTGGGGACTCTTCTGTGCCACGGGATGGATGGATTCAGTACTTCTTTAGTCAGTGCCACATATTGCGAGGCCCCAGGAGCATGGATGGAAAGATACTAGATACTGATCCTGCCCAGGGAGGATGTAAACTCACATACACGGGTGCTGATGTTGCAGTGAACACATGCACCGTGTAGGAGAAGCATTTATGTGGGTGACTTCTTAACACAGATGATTCCAGGGAAGTAGGAAGGTGGGAGTAAAACCAGGAGGGAACAGTGCAAGCCATCTTCTGTAGAAGCAAGTGAAAAGTGACTGAATAGCCAACTGGGGTGACTGGAGAGAAATGGAATGCGGATTAAGACAGTGTGTTGTTTAGCAATGTGGTTCCTAACAGCACACTCCATGCTGAGCTTCACAGAGAACCTGCCCCCAGGTGAGCGGCCGCCCACCAGGAGCCCTCCCCAGAGCACGCTTACCCCAGTCAGTTTGCAGTGGTCCTGAAGACACTGCTCAAGTTCAGGACTTGACTTATTTTGTTAATTATCATTATTATTGTTGTTGGAGCAAGTGGCTCTACTTCTCAGAGAAGGCATCCCATTAGCCAAGCTCACCAAGGCCGGTTGTTCACCCAAAAGCCTGCCAATTAACCTCCATCATGTATAGATTTAAACAGGTAGATCTCAGTTGATAAGTTTAGATTTTTTTTTTTGGTGGTGCTGGTATTGAACCAGGGCCTTGTGCGTGTGAGGCAAGCACTCTACCAACTGGGCAACCTGGCTGGCTGGCCAGGGCCTCGGTGGCACACCAAAGTGGTACAAGACTGCTCTGCCCTCCAGAACAAGTAAAGGAGGTTGGAAGGTGATATCAGCGCTCCCCACCTTCATTCCTCAGGAGACTTGGGGCCCAGCGTGGTGGCGCACACCTGTAATCCCAGAAGCTCAGGAGGCTGAGGCAGGAGGATCTCGAGTTCAAAGCCAGCCTCAGCAAAAGCAAGGTGCTAAGCAACTCAGTGAGACCCTGTCTCTAAATAAAATACAAAATAGGGCTGGGGATGTGGCTAGTGGTTGAATGCCCCTGAGTTCGATCTTCGGTACCAATAAATAAACAAACAAGAGAGGGACTTGGGCAGACATTCTGGTTGACTTTTAATCACGCTTCTTCTCTGGGCCAGGTCCAGTGTTTGCTTCTGCTCCCTAAATTACAAGGGCTTTTGAATCCCACTTATTGTATATTACCCCTAGGTTTTGAGTGGAGTTGCGGGCACCCCAGCTCTTCAGCTACTCACAGGGCTAGCATTCTCTTGATTTACTCCTGCCAATTAACATCCATTATGTATAGATTTAAACAGGTAAATCTCAGGTTTAGATCTTTAGATCTAAAGTTTAGATCTTTAGACAAGTTTAGATCGTTCTTTCTTTTATTTTTATTTTTTATTTATTTATTTTTTGTAGTGCTGGGCATTGAACCTGGAGCTACACCTCTAGCCAATTTATTTTATTTTATTGTTTTGAGACAGGATGTTGCTAAATTGCCCAGGCTGGCCTCAAGCTTGTAATCCTCCTGCTTCAGCCTCCTGAGTTACTAGGGTTATAGTAAACATTTATGCTATGCGCAAGATTGTGCAATGTGCTATGGAAGCTACAAAAGCTGAGTAGCAGTTCCTTTTCATGAGTTTCAACCTTTCTTGGTAGTGGGATCTCACTCTTAAGAAATAACTGGAAGCAACATCATAAAAGGGTATATGACTTAGCTACCAGTTTGTGCATAGTGTTCCATGTAAAAACTGAGCGATGGGCTCTGGAAGCCCCAGCAGAGAAAACAAGACCAAAAAAAAAAAAAAAAAAATCATAGCTTGAAAGAAAGGAAGCTGGCAAGTTAAATAACAAATTCCAGAGGGATTTATCCTTTTCTCTTTTGTTCCCAAAGGTTTATTCTTTGCAAAACACTTTCATGTGTATTAATCTCATTTTAGCCTTGACACATCCAGCAAGAGAGGAAAAGTCGGGATCAAAAAGGAGGGACCGTATTTGAGAGAGATTTACGATGTTGAACTTTATGACTAGTTAATGGTCTGGATAAGGTGAGGGAAGAGTTGAGCTTGACCGCTCCCATTCATTCATTCGATCCTTAAATGACTCATATTGCATATTCTTGTCGAGGGTCTATTCTGTCCTGTCTGTGCACTGGTCCCAGGCGTCCAGATTCCTGGCTGGGGCTACCAGGTAGATGACAGGGCCCTTGCGTGATGCAGGAGGTGGTGGAAACGTATGTGGTGCAGGTGGTGGTTCAGGGTTCCAGTGGTCCAGTTTCCACCCTGGGGACTCAGGATACCCATGAGGCAATCAGGTGAATTGACAAGTAAGTTGACAAGTAGACAATTTTACAGTTTGATTTTTTTTTTTTTTTTTTTTTTTTTTTTTTTTTGTACCAGGGATGGAATTCAGGGGCACTCAACCCACTAGGCCACATCCCCAACCCTTTTTTTGTATTTTATTTAGAGACAGGATCTCACTGAGTTGCTAAGTGCCTCACCATTGCTGAGGCTGGATTTGAACTCACAATCCTCCTGCCTCAGCCTCCCAAGTGCTGGGATTACAGGCGTGTGCCACCATGCCCGGCTTACAGTCTGATGTTTTTCAGGACAGAAATCTAAGATATGAAATAGACTCTTATTATCCTATAGGTGAAAGTTAAACTGAAATGGATTAGACAACCTCCAGAGATCTTGGTAATAATATTTAATAATTCAGAACTTCAGTTTCTTATTTATTTTTTTGCGGTACTAGGGATTGAGCAAGGTACAGGACCTTGCACATGCTAGGCAAGCACCCCACCACTGAGTTACATCCCCAGCCCCCAGAACTTCATGGAAAAAGAAGAAGACAGCAGTATCTACATCTCAGAATGGTCTTATGAATGTCAACAGGCCTTGAACACAGCCCTGTGTTGCACATCCTGGAAATGAATATTTCATCTCTGCAGTGACTGTCTCATATCTTCCTATTGGCTAAGCAAAGTCCTTAAAGAAAACCAAAGTTTTGCACTCTTATTCCTCCATTATCTCATTATCTTCATATCCCCAGGCAAAAGTCAAGAGTTAAATATGAATGGGTCTTCTTTTTTTCTTTTCTTTTCTTTTTTTTTTTTTTTTTTTTTTTTTTTTTGTACCAGAGATTGAACCCAAAGGCAGTTAACCACTGCTAAATCCCTAGCCTTTTTTTTGCATTTCATTCAGAGACAGGGTCTGGCTGAGTTGCTTAAGGCCTCACTTTTGCTGAGGCTGGCTTTCAACTCAAGATCCTCCTGCCTCAGTCTCCCTAGCCGCTGCGATTACAGGTGTGCACAACCATGCTTGGCATGCATGGGTCTTGATATCCAGTGTTCGATAGAAAATAAGAATACTGGATTAATTCATAAATATATTTGAGATGTGAAAGGTGCATCTGGTCAGGATGGGGGGGCGGCAGGAAGATAAGGACGCAGAGCAGATGGTCGCACCGTTGTTGAACTTGGCTTCTGGAGGCGCAGCTAATGAATGGTTAAGGATTAACCTGACAGCATGTCTCCACATATTCTGGCCATTGAAGAGTGAAGGGGAGGGGAAATTCAGAGAAATCTGAGAGAAAAAACTCAAGCTATGATTAGGAAACCCCCTGACTGTCAAAATGAAAGATTGGGGGATGGGCGGGAAGACAGAATACTTTTAGAAAAATATTCAAAGCAAAATTGGAGGAGACTAAACTTAGAAGCACTGTCTTCATGGAGTGGAAGGGTGAACAAGTGGCAAAGAGGTATTTTCAAAGTTTGCTTTTTTTGTCATTTTCATCTCCGTAGAATATGGTGTAAAAATGACTTTTTTAGATTGATCTTTATTTTTTTGGGTGATGTTACTATAACAAACTCCAGGATTAGCGCCTGATAAGGAACACATTTGCACTTCACTTTTAATTTTTTTATACAGTATGATATGAGAGAGAGGTAGCTCAGTGTCACCCTATTGGATTTTTTTTGGGGGGGGGGCAGTGGGTACTGAGGATTGAACACAGGGGTGCTCAACCACTGAGCCATGTCCCCAGCCTTTTTTTTTTTTTTTTTTTTTTTTTTTTTTTGAGACAGAGTCTTGCTGAGTTGCTAAGTTGCTGAGGCTGACTTTGAACTTGAAATCCTCTTGCCTCAGCCTCCCTAGCAGCTGGGATTACAGATGTGCACCACTGCACCTGGCCTTTTATGGCTCTTGTAAACTGGTGACTGGTGCATAGGTATGAATGACTTCTAGTCACTCTCGCAGCAGTGAAACTGGAGGAAGAAGAAAGTCTCCTGATACTAGAGATTTGTTTACTCTGCTACTGGCAAAACAAGGTGGGGTAGTTTCTTGAATTTTTAATTTGTTTTTTTTTTTTTTTTTTTTTGTAGTATTAAGGATTGAACCCTGTGGGGCTCTATCTCTGAGCTACATCCCCAACTCTTTATTTATTTATTTATTTTTATTTGAGCAAGAACCTTGCTAAACTGTTGAAGCTGGACTTGAATTTGCAATCCTCCTGCCTCAACCTCGCAAGTCACTGGGATTATTGGCACACACCATGTTTAGGGCCTTAAGAAACGAGGGATGACTGACAACGGAAAAGTAGGTGGTTCCTTTTGTTTGTTTTGGTACTGGGGACTAAACCCAGGGATGATTTACCACTGGGTTCCTCCCCAGTCCTTTTTAGTTTTAATTTTGAGACAGGGTTGCTGAGTTGCTGAGAGTCTTGCTAAAATGCTGAGGCTGGCCTCCAACTGGCAGTCCTCCTGCCTCAGCTTTACAAATCACTGGGATCACAGGTGTATGTGCTACTGTGTCAGGCTCCTTTTGCTTTGTACAGAAACACACAAAATACTGACTTTTCACACCCACTCCTGTGGTCTGGAGAAGACTGGAACTGCAGTTTGAGGCCTCAAGAATTAAACATTTGCCGCCGGGCATGGTGGCACACGCCACGCCTGTAATCCCAGCACTTGGGTGGCTGAGGCAGGAGGATCACGAGTTCAAAGCCAGCCTCAGCAATGTGAGGCACTTAGCAACTCAGTGAGGGCTGTGGCCCAGTGGTTGAGTGCCCCTGAGTTCAATCCCAGTACCAAAAAAGAATTAAACATTTGCCCAGCAGAATGTTAGGGAGGCATGAAGGGAGCCACAGGCCCTGTTCCCAGCAATCTTCCAGGCCACTGGAGAAGACAACCTTGGGTCCCAGGTGCTCCCTCTAAATGCATGTGTTGGGTGCCGAGTCCTCGCACAGGTGAGAACACTGAAGCTCAAAGGATGACCAGGAAGTAGCCAGTTAGTCACTAAGCGGCCAGTTAGAGTAAGAGTTGAAATCTCAGATGACTGGGAGGGAGCTCAGTAGGGGTCTTGGAGAAGTTCACCTTGTAGGGGACAGGTCCTCTCCCAGCAGGTGGCCTTGAGCTAGAGCAGTGACACCAGAAGGGCCTCCTGAGACCTGCTGAAGAAGTCGGACTATTACCCCAATGTGGCAGGAAAGCCCCTGATCATCAGTGTGGGCAAGTACCTGCTCTCTTCGCGGTGGGGGGAGCCCTTCTCCACAGACTGAGTTACTTTGAAAGTGGGGGTGGTTCTGTTTGTCCCCGTGTGACCACTGTTTTCCTGCAAGCATTTCCTGAGTGCCTTCTGGGGTTGGGGGTGCAGAGGAATAAGCCCCAGCCTCTCTGCCTCAGAGAAAGAGTGGCCCGCACAGCTGCACCCCTGAGGAGGACCCAGACAGGGACGCCAGGTCACTGGGAGCCTAAAGGAGCACTGACTGACCCAGCGGGGAGGCAGCCAGTCACAGAAAACTCCCAGAACAAGGGGAGGCCTTTACCAAAGCCTTATCCTTAGCCAGGCAAAGCAGGGCCGGGAGGCAGAGGTGATGGCTGGAATGTGTGTGAATGGACGGCACCGGGCGTGGGGAAAGACCGAGGCAGAATGACTGTGGGGAGGTGGAGGTGGACGCCTCGGCCGGGGACAAAGAGGAACACATCTTTGTGTTCACCTGGAGGAAAAGAAGCGAGGGGGTGTGACCATAGATCGGTTTGCAGAGAGGTTGGTGGTAGGTTCAGTAGCGTTCGCTCGGTGGTCAATCAACGGTACAGGCTGCAGAGTGACGTGAGCCACAGACCGCCTCGGAACCCGTGGTCCCCTAGGATTAAAACGCAGCTGGAAAAAGTCCCTTCACCTAGTATTTTTGCAGTACCTTTTCTATGTTGAGATATGTTTTTGTTGTTGTTGTTTTTGTTTTTCTCTGGTACCAGGGATTGAACTCAGGGGCACTGGACCACTGGGCCACATCCCCAGCCCCTTTTTGTATTTTATTAGAGACAGGGTCTCACTGAGTTGCTAAGTGCCTTGCCATTGCTGAGGCTGGCTTTGGACTCCTGATCCTCCTGCCTCAGCCTCCCAAGTGCTGGGATTACAGGCGTGCGCCCCTGTGCCCGGCTTTAAGATATGTTTTGAACACAAATATTTATCATTGCTTTGCCATTGCAGCAGGTAACAGGCCGCACAGGTTTGCAGCCTAGAAGCATCAGGCTACACCTCACAGCCTAGATGTGGGGTAGGCCTCGCTGAGTGGGTTCTTAACACACACGCTCAGTGGTGTTTGCACAGAGAGGAAATCAGCTGGGGAGACTTTCCTCAGAATGTATCCCAGTTCTTGGATGACAGGCCACAGTGTTTCCTCAGCACCATTCTCCAGTGGCTCTGGGGACACGACTGCCTATCCCTCAGCCTGGTCCCTGCCTCTTTTCCCTCCACAGCCAGGTGCCTTTCGGTCCAGAAGCTAGAAAGACTGTTGCCAGATACTAAATGCCCCCCACCCAAGTCCAGTGGCAGCCCCTAGCCTTGTCCAGCCCCCAGGGTCATGACCCATTGCCCTCCAAAATCCCAGCCCTAATTAGAATCCCAGGAGCCTGCCCTGCCTCCCTCTCCTTAATCTTCCCTCGGGGGCTGCTGTTCTGTTGTCATCAGGGTCCTTGATGTCCTCTGGCTCCTGCCTGAGGGGATGGGAGTGAAGAGGTAGGTGGGAGCCTTGTGGGCAGCAGGCCTGTAATCCCAGCGGCTCAGGAGGCTGAGGCAGGAGGATGGCGAATTCAAAGCCAGCCTCAGCAAAAGGTGCTAAGCAACTCAGGGAGACCCTGTCTCTAAATAAAATACAAAATAGGGCTGGGGATGTGGCTCAGTGGTGGAGTGTCCCTGAGTTCAATCCCCGGTACCCCCCCAAAAAAAAAGAGGTAGGTGGGTGGCAAAAGCAGACCTATAGAGGTCCTTCCTCACCAAGTCATTAGAAAAGGACTGGCCATGTGTAGATAGATGAACGGTGGATGCTGGAGGGCAGCTCAGTGGGCTTTCATTATACTCCCCTTTCTGTCTTCACATGTTGGCATTTTCCATAGTAAAAAGTTGAAAAATCAAATAATTGGGATTTGGGGCAGGGGGTGTAGTTCAGTGGTAGAGTGCTCGTGTAGTAGGCATTAGTCCCTGAGTTCCATCCCCAGCACCACAACAAAGGAAAGGTATTTAGAAAAAGCTGAATTTTCAGTAATACTTGGGTTTTTCCAGCTAATTTGATCAGTGTACATTATTTACCACTGCAAAAACAAAAGCAGGAAGGATCTCGCTAGAACATGGTGGACTGACCCTCTCATCCCCTCTCACCTCCAACTCCAATCTTTGGTTTTAATCAGCTACCCACAGTTTCATTCCTCTGTCTGAGCAAGCTTTGCTACTTGTCCCACAGGGCCACACTCTAAGATGCAGTTTTATACCTAACCCACACCTTCCCCAGACCTAAGTTTTTCTTTCCACCACTGCTGTGACTTTGATGTGTTGGAAGTTGCTGGTTGTCATACTTGTTTTTAAATTATCCCCTGGGGCGTCTCTATGTTAAATACTAACACACACACACACACACACACACACACACACACACACACACACACACGCTTTTTTTCTTTTTCTTTTTTTCTTGGTCTAGCTGTTTCAATAGGTCTCCTAAGGCCCCCAAAAGATGCTCAAGAAACACTATAAGCCTGAAAAACAAATTTCAGCTATATAAGATTATCCTGCATTGAGCCCACATTGAGATTAAGATGCTTAAACACAAAGTAACTTTGTGATCAAAAGATAAGACATCAGCTCACAAGAGCAGCAGCTGTCTTGGGTGTAGCCTTTGTCCCAAGCTGGGGTGGGGTCATTCACATGTCCTCTTCCATCTGTCCTTCTCTCCAGGCCTGCCCCCTCTCTTCCCACCACACCCTACAAAATCCAGCTTTTTTTTTTTGTGGTACCGGGGATTGAACTCAGGGGCACTCGACCACTGGGCCACATCCCCAGCCCTTTTTTGTATTTTATTAGAGACAGGGTCTCACTGAGTTGCTAAGTGCCTCGCCATTGCTGAGGCTGGCTTTGAACTCGCGATCCTCCTGCCTCAGCCTCCCAAAGTACTGGGATTACAGGCGTGCGCCACCGCGCCCGGCTATTAAAATCCAGCTTTTTTAAAAAATATTTTTTAGTTGTAGATGGACATAATATCTTTATTCTATTTACTTATTTACTCATATGTGCTGCTGAGGATCAAACCACATGCAAGGCAAGCACTTTACCTCTGACCTACAACCCCAGCCCCAAAGTCCAGCTATCTTAAAGGAGATATAAAATCACTCCCAATCTGATTTACCCATCTTCCAATGTGTCTCCCAAGGCTTCCTCCTCCTTCCTGGAAGCCTTCCTGGACTCCCGCAGCAATGCTGATTTCTCTGTGGGTCTCCCAGAGCATCAGCATACACGACACCTTTATTATGCCTTTCCCACTGTAAATCTCTCCTTTACCACTGCAATACCTGGGCCTGGCATCAGGAGGGTCCCCAAAGCCTAGTGAAACCAGAAATGTCATACCCCAAATAAGAGCTGATTAAACAAGGCCCTAGGCTGGCAACAGATGGATTACTTTCCTAATAGAAGAGGGATATTCTCCACAAGATAAAGGACGGGATATAATAGTTTATTATATTATTGATTAATTATTATTTATTATTTATCTGTATGCTTTCACCATGTGCCTACTAGGAGTCACCACTATGGTAAACAGTTGGCCTCCCTCATTTATATTTAGCCTAAACTTTTTTATTTTTTTGATACTGAGGATTGAACCCAGAGGCCCTCTACCACTGAGCTATATCTCTAGGCTGGCCTCAAATTTACAATCCTCCTACCTCAGCCTCCAGAGTCACTGGGATTATAGGCCTGTGCCACCACACTCAGCTATCCTGAACTTTTATCCATTTACTTTTTTTGTCCCCTGTCCTTCCTTCCCCTCACATCTCATCAAATCATTAACAAGTGTGGATGCTGCAATTTGTCTTTAAAGCCTACCTCTGCCTCTTCTTAATTTATTCCTTGAGAGAATAAATCACTCAACATCTGTGCCTTAGTCTCCACGTCTCTAAAATGGTTCTGACTATAGTAAATACTTGATGAGATTTTGAGGACTTAAGAGTTACTAAGTCTTAAACACTGGCACAGTGTCTAGCACATAGTAAAAGTTAGATGACTATTAGCTACTGATGTCGTACTTATTTCAAAATGCCTATACACACACACACACACACACACACACACACACACAAAATATAAAATATATACATATGTTTGTGTGTGTGTATATATATATAACCATAATCTAGATGAGTGGAAGGCGTGGAATTTTAAGTTTAAAAATATTTATCTGACCACCCAGGGGCTCCAAAAAAATTTATCTATTTATAATTTAAAAATCCACTTGCCACCAGGGTGATAGCACAACCTATAATTCCAGCAACTTGGGAGATTGAAGCAGGAGGATCCCAAGTTCAAGGCCAACCTCAGCAACTGAGGGAGACCCTGTCTCAAAATCAAATATAATTTTAAAAAGAGCTGAGGATATGGCTCAGTAGTAAAGCACCCCTGGGTTCCAGTACCTAAGGGAAAACAAAATTCTACTTACCTAGACTGTGATATTGGTTGTACAGCCTGCAACTATGCTAAAAAAAATTTAGTTGCCTACTTTATACAAGTGAATTTTATGGCTTGTATCCACACACACACAGTATGTGCATTGTATCTGAATAAATTCTTAATGCCTTTAAAATTGTATATAAGATATTCTATATAAGTAGACAGAGGGCTGGGGCTGGGGCTCAATGGTAGTAGAGCACTTGCCTAAAGTGCCTGAGGCCCAGGGTTCAATCCTCAGTACTTCAAAAATAGAATGAATCATAAGTAAATAAACAGTATCTAGAGGAAAACACACTGAACTGTTTAACAGGAATAATTAGTTACAAGGAGAAAACTGAGATGGGAAGAAGGCCTAAGGAGAACAAGTTTTTTTTTTATTTTTTTTTTTTTTTTTTTTAGTTGTAGGTGGACACAATACCTTTATTTTATTTATTTATTTTTATGTGGTGCTGAGGATCGAACTCGGCGCCTCACACGTGATAGGCGAGCACTCTATCGCTGAGCCACAACCCCAGCCCTGATTTCTTTGTTCTAAGTGATTCTGTATCTAAATTCATTTTACAATGAGCATATATATTGCTTTTATTATATTCTTGGTCTGTTTTGTTTACTGCAGTAATCCTTGCACCTAAATCAGTGCCTGAATATAGCATAAGCTCCACCAATATGTTTCAAATAAGTAAATTATATATGGACATATATATATAAAAATATATAAATATGTATAAATGTGTGTGTGTGTGTGTGTGTGTGTGTGTGTGTGTGGTACTGGGTATTGAACCCAGGGGTGCTTTACCCCTGAACTACATCCCCAACCCTATTTATTTATTTATTTATTTATTTGGAGATAGAGTCTTACTAAATTGTTTAGGCCTCACTAATTGCTGAGGCTGGACTCAAACTTACCATCCTCCTGACTCAGCCTCCAGACAATTGATTACATTTTTATGAATTACGTTTTAAATATAAAAATAAACACAAATTAAGTTCACAATAACTTGACTAGCTTGTGTATGGCTAACTCAAACCTTCTAATTTTTAAAATCTACTTCAAAGATAGATTTATGGAAGTGATACTTTTCAGCAATTTGAGAACTATTCTTGGAATACTCTGAATGGGTTCTGGCTTTAAAAATCCAAGCTCTAAATTTTATTTTTGGCTGCATAATTTGGCCATGAAAAGAGTTTTTCCAGTATATCTTTTAATCAATCTGTTAAAAAGCATGTATCATAATTTATTTTTCCTATATGATAAAATGAGATGTTATAATTGAAGCAGTATGTTATATGATGATTTAAAATTGATATTACTTTTAAATTACCTGGTTGATGTGATTTTTAGACAATGATGGACAAGTTTGTTGGTTGTTTGAAATCCAGGTTGAAATTTGTATTTGAGGCTGGGCACGGTGGTGCACACCTGTAATCCCAGTTACTCAGGAGGCTGAGGCATGAGGATCACGAGTCCAAAGCCAGCCTCAGCAATGGCAAGGCATTAAGCAACTCAGTGAGACCCTGTCTCTAAATAAAATACAAAATAGGGTTGGGGATGTGGCCCAGTGGTTGAGTGCCCCTGAGTTCAATCCCCGGTACCAAAAAAAAAGAAAAAATTATATTTGAAACCTCCCCTCCCAATTTTTTTGTACTCCTGTTAAGGTAAATACTTGTTCATACATACATGAAATGCTGAAATAATATTGTTTGTATTAGTGGTTAAATCTGGATACTAATCATGTGGTGCTTATTTATAATATCTGACATTTTATTTTGCTATGTGAAATGGAACTTATTTGCTTTAATTAATTAATTTAAATATTTGGTGGTACTAGGGAGAGAAACCAGAGTCTTACACATGCTAGGTAAGTGTTCTACCACTGCACTACATCCCCAGGCCTTTTTGTTTCGTTTTGAAACAGGGTCTCACTAAGTTGCTGAGGCTGGCCTCAAACTTGTCATTGTCCTGCCTCAGCCTCCTGAGGAGCTGGGATTATAGGTGTGCACCACAACATCAGGTATTTTTTTTAATGCAGTGACAATAAAAATATTAAATAGGGCTGGGGTTGTGGCTCAGCGGTAGAGCATTCGCCTAGCACGTTCGCGACCCGGGTTCGATCCTCAGCACCACGTAAACATAAATGCATTGCATTGTGTACAACTAAAGCAAATAAATAAAAAAAAATTAAATAATATCTTGACTTTAATCTTGCCTTCTAAAACAAAGTTTCTTAAACTTTTTGGAGGCCATGAACCCCATAAGCATTTGATGAAAGATGAAAAGCATACCTTTGAGAATGGTTCCAAGGTATTTCCACATCCAAATTTTCATATGTATATTTAACTTGAAAGCAGGTAATTTGACCAATATTCTTAGATTTTATATTCACATTTAACCTGTGGTCTTCAAAGTATCCAGTTCATTTATTAGAGTATCAGTTAATTTGCTTCTGGAGTATGAGGACTCAAGTGCCTCTAAGATAATTGACAGATGGGCTTCAGGTTTATCTTAACTTGGACTGGGGGTGTAAATCAGTGGTAGATCACTTGTGGAAAACCCTGGGTTCAATCCCCAGTACAGTAAAAAAACAAACAAACACAACACCTTTGCTAAATCCTAATAGCTAAATCCTAATAGTTTAGTGAGTTTTGGGGTTGTTTTCTCTTGTTGCTGTTTTAAGTGAATTCAGCACTTTTTTGGATTCTTCCATGTTCTTAAAAAAAATTATTAGTAGGTGATGTAACTAACACCTTGACCTCTCAAGGTTCTGATGATCCTAAGACATCCAAGAGTAGCCACTATGGTTCTTAAGAAGACGAGGGAATCTACAATTAATGAAGGGTGATTTCTTAGACTCTGTGCTCTGCGAGAATGAGAAAGGGTCTTGTGGTTTCTAATGTGGTTTGGGGAATGCTCATGATAATGGAGAGATCAGTGCTGGGTCAGACTGTGCGGCTGCCTGGAAGACAGTGATACAGAGAGAAACTCAATTTGAAAAAAAAAAAAAAGGAGAAAAGGGGAAGGCACAAAATTGAGGGTGGGTACAAGCTGCAATTGTGTGAGTCTCTGCAAATTGAGACTCTCTAGTAAAAGTCCTATCTGGACATGAGCGTCAGTAGACCGGCTCAGAACTAAACACATCTTTCTTTCAGTTGTAACTAGTGGAAAAAGGAAGAAATTGGGGTAATTCTGACCCATCTTTGGAGCGCAGAATTTGCTCAAACGCTTTTCCTAGATTTGTAGTATTTGGGGCAAGAATCATTGGAATTGTGTCTAACTATATGTTAGTCAGCTTTCCCTTACTGTAATAAATACTTAAGACAATTAACTTATAAAGACAAAAGGTTTGTGGGCTAAAGTTTTGGAGGCTTCTGTCCATGACTAGTTGGCCTCCTTCGTTTTAGGCCTGTGGTAAGGCAGCATGTCCCGGCAGGGGTATGCAGTGGAGCCACACTGTTCACCTCATGGCCAGGAAGCAAAGAGAAAGCAGAGCACGGTCCCACAAGTCCCCTTCGAGGACATGCCCCCAGTGACCTGAAGATCTCCTACTAGGCCCCACCTCGCAATAGCACCAACCTGAGGAGCAAGCCTTTGCCACATGGACCTTTAGGGGAACACTTAAGGTTGGTTTATTTATTTGGCAGTACTGGGATTGAACCCAGGAATGCTCTACCTCTGAGCTACATCTCCAGCCCTTTATTTTTTTATTTTGAGACATGGTCTCTCTAAGTTGCCGAGGCTGGCTTTCAACTTGCAATCCTCCTGCCTCAGCCTCCTGAGTTGCTAGCATTATGAGTGTGCGCCTCTGCACCCGTAGAGGAACACTTAAGATTGACTCAAACTGTAACAGGGGTTCACTTGATGCTTTGACTGTATCCCTTGTGGCTTTGAAACTTACATGATTTTTTCTTTTTCCCAACCTTCTCCTCCCTGGCCTTCTTTTCCTTCACCTTCTCCTTCCTGATCTTTTCCTTGAACTCCTCCTTCCTGATCTCTCCTCCCTAAACTCATTTTCTCTGAATCATATCTTTAAAAACCCTCTGTTCCTGCTGATGGGCAGAATCACAGCCTTTGGGACAGGAGTCTCTGTGTTTCCCCTTTGCTAGCAAAGCAATACCGTCTTTTTCCTTTTTCTTAAAACTGTGTCCTCATTATTGGATTGGCATCAGGGACAAGGACTGAGCTTTCTGCAACAAAACTATAGCATGCTCTATAACTAGACCTGGGTAAGGGATAGGGGAAGGGGACAGACTGAGGGAAGACCTGGGAGGAAAGCACCCCCACCAACCTCTCCCAATACCCCTAGCAACACTGACCCCAGCCCCTCCCACCCCTGCTGGATCCCAACAGGGTAAGGATAAATTGCAAAAGAAGGCCGTTGGATTTGTCTAACAAAAGTCTTAATTGACCTTAGGAGAATAAAGTTTTGTGTATTTTTCATGTTAATGAAAATAAAATAGATGGTAGCTCCAAAAATGGAATCAATATGAGATAATCATGCTCATCTGTGGGTGGAAAGAGAGGGATGGATTGGTGCAGTGACATCTTCCCCATTGAAGGGTCCTGATTGTATTAAAAGGTCAAGAGGAAAGAACCCATTGAAAGAGAAAAATAATAATAAAGGACAAAGAAGAGGTGATGGAGGATCACAGTCTGTTTACAGATGAAGGGAAGAGGGATGGATTCCCTGGGTTGGTTGGTTTGTTTCTTTCTTTATTCTTTGCCATGCTGGGGATGGAATCCAGGGTCTCATGCAAGCTAGGCAAGCACTGTACCACTAAGCTATTCCCCAAGCCCCAATTTCTGAAAAGAGAGTAGAAAAGACATTGTATGTTTGTAGGAATGTTCAAATATCAATGGAGTCCAGGGTGGTGGCGCACATCTGTAATCCCGGAGGCTCGGGAGGCTGAGGCAGAGGGATTGAAAGTTCAAAGCCAGCCTCGGCAATTTAGCAAGGCCCTAAGCAACTCAGTGAGACCCTATCTCTAAATAAAATACAAAAGAGGGCTGGGGATGTGGCTCAGTGGTTGAGTGCCCCTGATTTCAATCCCCAGTATCCCCCCCCCAAAAAAAAAAAAATTAATGGTGTGTGTGTGTGTGTGTGTGTGTGTGTGTGTTGCAGGAGTGGGGGTGGGGAGCGTTGATCTGAAGGAGGAAATGTCTTTGTGGAGTAAGTAGACACCAGCCTGCAGAGGAAGTCCCCAGATCATTCAACCGAGTCTGTTCTCTTAAATGACTCCCAAGTGTCAAGGAAATTTGCCTGGAAAAGCAGTCCTTCTCCTTGCCCACTAAATATATTGTGTTTTACTTCTGAAAACCCAACCACCAAGATGCAATGCCACTTTTATAAAGAATCTTCTCCCCACAGCTACTTAGAGACTAGTCGGCTGGAGACTGTGCTCTTGGTCCCTTCCCCTACCCTTTGTTGGTAAGGCTTTTATTTGATGCTCATGTCTGAAGTGCCGGGAACTTTTACACAAATGCATTCCCTGGGCATGTGCGTGTTTTATGGCAATTGCCAACATTTCCTGCTTCTAATCACTCACCACAGTGCCCCTCAGCTATCAGGGAGGGAGCTGATGCTGCAGGGAGGGGGCCAGGTGCCCACTGTGAGTCCGGGCAGATTGCTGGAAGGCCGTTACTTACTGACTCGGGGCTGGCCTTTGGCAAGCAACTGATAGAGACCCGAGGGAGGAGCGGTGCGTGGAGGATCTGCGCCTGCGTCTGCGATGGGAGCCATAGACCTCCATCCCCGGGCCACTCGAGGCAAGAGCGAGTGCTCTCCTGACTTCAGCTCTCTCCCCCTCTCCTCTCCTTTCACCACCCCTTTTACAGACGGCTAGTGGTGCCATAAAAGTTTAAAAAACAAACAAACAAAAACCCCTAAATGTTGCAATTGCCTCCAAGTTAATGTGTATCAGCATTGAAGCCAAGAAGGTCCGTGGCCGGTTAGGCTGTTATGGGAGGTGACGTGGCAGAGTGAGCCGGTGTGCTGGCGCACGCCTGTAATCCTAGCTGCTGGGGAGGCTGAGGCAGGAGGATGGAGAGTTCAAAGCCAGCCTCAGCAACTTAGGCCCTAAGTAACTCAGCGAGGCCTTGTTTCTAAATAAAATATTTTTAAAAGGGCTGGGGGTGTGGCTCAGTGGTTAAGCACCCCTGGGTTCAATCCCCAATACAAAAACAAACAAACAAACAAACAAAAAAAAAAAAAAAAAAAAAAAAAACAGCAGAGCAAAGGAAACAGCAGACCCCCTGAAACTTCCAGCTGGAGGATTGTAGTCTGATTTAGGCTTCTCATTTCGAGGACATTGATCAACTGACCATAATCACGTATGATCGAGGGCCCAGGCACCACATTGTCTGAGGTGTGACTTGGAGCCTAGAAAGGGAAGACTTTATGGGGATCCCTAGGTTTATAGAGGGTTGAGAGAAGTATTCTTATTTGCTTTAGAGGGCAGAATCAGGACCAATGGGAAGAAATGACCAGTATATTTTTATTCCAAATATACATTGTAATAAAATTAGAAAGAAATTTCTGGTCAAAAGTAGAATGGGCTGGATACAATGGTACATGCCTATCATCCCAGCTACTCAGGAGGCTGAGGCAGGAGGATCACAAGTTTGAGGCCAGCCTTAGCAAACTTAGAGACACCCTGTCTCACAAATAAAAAAAGGGCTGGGGTATTTCTCAGTGGGACAGTGCCCCTGTGTTCAATCCCCAGTAATACAAAAAGGGGAGGGGAGGGGAGGGGAGGAGGGTAGATATCAAACTACAGAACAGTATTTGAAGTATGATTCCATTTTAGTTTGAAAGTGTGCACGAAGGTCTTTCAGCAGTGGGGGAATAGATGATTCTTCTGGGAAAACAATGCTGGCAGCAAGCTAGAAGCTATGTGAGAGGAGGAGGTCAGGACAGATGAACCTTGAAGGGGTTGGGGATTAGCTCAGTGGCGGAATGCTTTCTTTGCATGCACAAGAAAGATTATTACAGCCCATGTAATAATCCAGGCAAGAGACAGCGAGAACCTACACTAGGGAGAACTTAAACAAGGCTCTCGACCTCAGGAGTTGAGATGACCCAGCTGTCCATCAGTGGATGGATGGGTAAACAAAGTGTGGTACATTACTCAGCTGTTAAAAGGAGTAGAATAATGGCACATGCTACAGCAAGGATGAACCTTTTTTGGTGGGGTACTGAGGATTGAACTCAGGAGCACTCGACCACTGAGCCACATCCCCAGCCCTGTTTTTGTATTTTATTTAGATACAGGGTCTCACTGAGTTGCTTAGCACCTCGCTAAATTGCTGAGGCTGGCTTTGAACTCACGATCCTCCTGCCTCAGCCTCCAAAGCCACTGGGATTACAGGGGCATACACTGCCGCGCAAGGATGAACCTTGAAGGGGTTGGGGATTAGCTCAGTGGCGGAGAGCTTTCTTTGCATGCACAAGGCCCCATGCATGATTCTCAACCCTGGGAAAAAAATAAATAAAAAGAAGAACCTTGAAGACATGCCAAGTGACATTAGCCAGTCACACAACAGAGAAATACTGTGCCATTTCACTTACAAGAAATACATATGAAGTAGAATCCATACATACTCTTTATGTGCTATCACCTGGATAAGGGCACGCTATCTCTGAGCCACATCCCCAGACCTTTCTATTTTTAATTATTATAATAATATTATTATTATTATTTGGTACTGGGGATTGAACTCAGGGGCACTCGACCACTGGGCCACATCCCCAGCCCTTTTTTGTATTTTATTAGAGACAGGGTCTCACTGAGTTGCTAAGTACCTCGCCATTGCTGAGGCTGACTTTGAACTCGTGATCCTCCTGCCTCAGCCTCCCAAGTGCTGAGATTACAGGCGTGCGCCACCATGCCTGACTAAATTTTTATTTTTTATTTTGAGACAAGGTCTTGCTAAATTGCTGAGGCTGGCCTCAAATTTGCAATCCTCCTACCTCAACAGGCTGGGGATTATGGGCATTTTATTCATTATGGGCATGTGCCACTGTCCACAACTGCACATGCAAATTTGATGGTGGTAGACAGACTTTTCTGACAGTAGGTGCTTTTCTTTCTGGACTTAGCAAAGTTTCACTGCTGATATACAGAAAAAAACATGTAGCTTTAAATTCCTATTTCAAAGATTCCACTATATACTTCCACCTGGAACAGAAAAGAAACTCCAGAAATAGTCCCACACATAAATGGTCAATTGATTTTCAACAAAGGTTGTAAGACAATTCAACAGGGAAAAGAAAGGCTTTTCAACAAATTGTGCTAAAACTGGGTAGTCATATGGAAAAAGAAATGCATTGATCCTTCCTTCCCACCAGATACAAGAATTATCAGAATGAATGACAGACCTAAATGTAAAACCTAAAACTAGAAAACTCCTAGAGTTAAACAGAGGGGAAATCCTAGGACACAAAAAAACAAATTTTTATAAATGAGAAAATTGGGTGTGTTGGCACATGCTTGTAATCCCACCAGCTTGGGAGGTTGAGGCAGGAGGATGGAGAGTTCAAAGCCAGCCTCAGCAACAGTGAGGCACTAAGCAACTCAGTGAGACCCTGTCTCTAAATAAAATACAGAAAAGGGCTGGGGATGTGGCCCAGTGGTCCTGTGCCCCTGAGTTCAATCCCCAGTACCAAAATAAATAAATAAATATTTAAAAGTGATAAGAGTGTTCATGAGTTTAATCCTCAGTACTGAAGAAAGGAAGGAAAGAAGGAAGGAAGGAAGGTAAGCAGGTAGGAGGGAGGAGAGAGGGAAGGAAAGGGAGAGGGGAAGGGGGAGGGAAGGGAAGGGGGAGAGAAAAAACATCTCTCTTATCAGGTTAAAGACCTATAATTATGGGCTGGGATTGTGGCTCAACCAGGGTTTGCTCACCTAACATGTGCGAGGCCCTGGGTTCCATTCTCAGCAACACATAAAAACAAATAAATAAAATAGATATTGTATCCAACTACAACTAAAAAATAAATATATATTTTAAATACCTATAATTATAAAGCTATGAAAACTTGAGTCTAGAATTGGTCAAATGCATATGGGCAAAAAGTATTTAGAGGACCTTTTTATTTCTTTTTCAAATTTATTTGTTATTCTAAGTTGTTAGAAATGACAGCAGAATGTATTACATTTCACATTATACTTATAGAGCACATTTTTACATATCTCTGGTTGTATGCAAAGTATATTCACGCCATTCGTGACTTCATACATGCTCTTAGGGTAATAATATCCATCTCATTCTACCATCTTTTCTTTTTTTCTTCACCCTTTTGCCCCCTCCCTTCCCCTCCCTCCCCATTGGCCATTCTAGTGTTTCTCTAATCCTCCTATGCTCCCCATCCCAACCCCACTGTGAATCGGCCTCCTTATATCAGAGAAAACATTCGGCATTTGGCTTTTTGGGATTGGCTAACTTCACTTAGCATTATATTCTCTAACTCCATCCATTTACCTGCGAATGCCATGATTTTATTCTCTCTTATGGGCAAAAATACTTAGAGGACCTAATTCTTTGCAACTCTAAACTTATTAACTTAGTATTTCTGTGGGAAATTTTACATGTCAAAGAGTTGGAAATGCTTGGAAGAGAGCCTGAAGATCTGGGGACTTTCTCTGCAAACACAGATGTCAGCAAACCACCTACCTTTCTTGTTCCTTATCAGTGTCACAAAAACCATATTCCAGGGCACCAGGACGGCTAATCCTGCTTTCCTTGGCATTGGCACAGATGTGCGGGCCTTT
This sequence comes from Tamias sibiricus, assembly GCA_025594165.1. Taxonomy (NCBI): domain Eukaryota; kingdom Metazoa; phylum Chordata; class Mammalia; order Rodentia; family Sciuridae; genus Tamias; species Tamias sibiricus. The sequence continues at coordinate 70,319,442 of CM046663.1, forward strand.
CTTTCCTCTAGAATCCAAGAAAGGTTAACACTGCAGAGATTAACACCATGGCCAGGAGCAGTGGCATATGATCCCCGTGCCTAGGCAAGAGGATCTCAAGTTTGAAGCCAGCCTCAGCAATTTAGGAAGGCTCTTGCTAAGCAACTTAGCAAGACCCTGTCTCAAAATAAAAAAATAAAAAGGGGTAAGGATGTGGCTCGGTGGTAAAGCACCCTTGGGTTCAATCCCTGGTATCCCACCAAAAGAAGAAAAAAGAAAATAAGGGGGGAAAAAAAAACAAATTGACACAACCACCAACTAAGAATAGTGGCCTTCCTACCTCATAGCAGTTCAAAAAATCCCCTTGTTCCCATAAAGATCTTTTCTTATTTCCCTCTATTTATCTAGGAATAATGGCCTGAAAGGAGGAAAATTGTCCAAAAGATTAAGTTTTTATAGGTAAGGTTTTTTTTTTTTTTTTTTTTTTGGTGATGGTGCTGGGGTTTGAACGCAGGGCCTTGTGCATGCAAGGCAAGCACTCTACCAACTGAGCTATATCCCCAGCCCCATATAGGTAAGAACTTAAAAATAAATATGAGAGCAATTTTGAAGACCTAATAGAAGAGACTAAGAAATTCTATTTTAATATAGCAGAATGTATTGAAGAACATGTATTCAGAAGCCCAGGGAATCTGTGAGCCCAGCGACTCTGTATTCTTTTCTGATTGAGACACATTTGGGGGAAATGTTAATCTCTGTTCTTTATGTGTGTGTGTGTGTGTGTGTGTGTGTGTGTGTGTGTGTTAGGAATCAAACTCAAGGCTTCTTGCATGCTAAAGAAGCACAGTACCACTGAGCTACACCCTCAGCTCCTCCAGTTCTTTATCTTAATGAGAGGTATGCATGCTATTAGCACAAATAATGGCAATTGCTTAAGAATGGGTGTGGTGGTACATGTCTATAATCCCAGCTACTCTTGGGAGGCTGAGGCTGGAGGATAGCAAGTCTGAGGCCAGGCCAGATTTAGCAACTGAGCAAGACGCTATGTCAAAATAAAAATTAAAGCTGGGCGCGGTGGCGCACGCCTGTAATCCCGGCACTTTGGGAGGCTGAGGCAGGAGGATCGCGAGTTCAAAGCCAGCCTCAGCAATGGCGAGGCACTTAGCAACTCAGTGAGACCCTGTCTCTAAATAAAATACGAAAAAAAGGTCTGGAGATGTGACCCAGTGGTCGAGTGCCCCTGAGTTCAATCCCCGGTACCACAAAAAAAATAAAAATAAAAATAAAAAAATAAAAATTAAAAGGACTGGGGTAGAGTGTCCCTGGGTTCAATCCTCAGTACTAAAAAAAAAAAAAGAAAGAAAGAAAAAAAAAAAGACAAAAAGACACCAACCTGGAATATCTACCCCTGGAATTTATATCCTTCAATAAAGTTTTTCAATTAAAGTTACAGGGTTTTGAACTGTTGAATTAATGATCTTTCTGGAGGAAGGATGTCAAATCCTCCATGTGGTGAGCCTGCATCCTCAAATCACTTAAAAAATGTATTTAGGCCAGGCATGGTGGTGCACACCTGTAATCCCAGCAACTCAGGAGGCTGAGGCAGGAGAATCAAAAGTTTGAGGCCAGCCTCAGCAATTTAATAAGGCCTTAAGCAATTTAAGGAGACATTGGCTCAAAATAAAAATATGAAAAGGGCTGGGCATGTGGCTCAGTGGTTGAATGCCCCTGTGTTCAAACCCTAGTACCAAAAAAAATTTTTTTAAATGTATTTAGACTCCAAGGCAGTAAATAGAAAGAAAAAATAAGTTTTTCACCCAATATTTGTATTTCTGAATACTTGCTATAGTGAATATTTGTGCTGAATGTTCATGTTTAGCCCTTTGCCTAATTATTTTAACTCAGGTCCTCTTCTTAAGCTATGATCGAATCGTATGTATACCTGTATTACATATATGTACATATGTATCTTTGGTTTATGGAGAACAGCATATGATGTCATTAGATGTCTGAAACACATTAAGCCAACAGGTATATTTCAAGCACTGTCTATCCATTACTGGTTCTTTTTACTGTGTATGTGGTGCTGGGGATTGAACCCAGGGCCTTGTGCATGAGAGGGAAGCACTCTACCAACTGAGCTATATCCCTAGCCCTCATTACTGGTTCTTGATTTACTATTTTTGAATCTTAAGGGTTTAAAAATTTTTGTAATTATCACAATAATAGCAATTCCAATCCATTTCTTAATGATGTTGCAGTAACTATCTTCGCATCCAAATTAAAAAATAAAAAAATCAGAGTTAGGCTTTGTCTTATTTAGAGTGATAGTTTTCTTATTTTTTGTTGCTTTTTTATTATTTGAAATTTAGGAGATAATCAGTGATGTCCATCTTGGATACCACTTGTTATATAAACATAAATTTGTACTGACCACCTGGTGTATCTGATTGGGTCCAAAGAAGGTTATGCAACAATCTTTTAAAGGTTTTGGCAAAATGTGTTTTTTCCCCCCTTGATTTTAAATCATTGTTTTGTAAGGAAAATTTAATTAGAAAAAAATGTTTCTTTTCTAACTAAGTGCAGGCCCCTCCATTGAGCCAATAAAGAATTTGTTTGAAAATAATTCACAGCTTCTAGAACTACTAAGAGTATAATTTTTTTCCCTTTAATTAGTAGCTTAGTTTTTTTTTTTTTTTAACCAATGCCAAATGCAATGCGACTCAAGTTTTTTAGTTCAGTTCTAAACTTAGAACCCGTGATTTTCAAGTGGGTTCTAAATTTGGCAAAATATCTTCTCCCTGCCATAGTAGCTGGTGTTTTCCCATTCTTAAGGGTTCATTCGTTTTATTTTCTAAGCAAGAAAATCCTGTTTTTCTTTACTTTTCAATAATTATTCCCATTTCCCCTTTGTGGAATATCAAATGTGATGCAACCTCTTTTAGATCATAAAATAAAATAGATACAGCAGCTTTGGGAGGGGGGAAGAGGGGGGGAAAACATTAAGGAAGAGTCATTTAGCCTGCTTCTTTCTTCCACTGAAAAAGATAAATATGTACCTCACGTCTTAAGAGTTCGAGTTATACAAAGTTGATATATAGGTTAGTGGAAATCAAGTCAAAATTCAATTCAGATTTTTTTTTCTTTTTTTTCCCCCAACTTTTGCATGAATACAAAGAAATCCGGACTCCTTTCTGAGGAAAGCAGGTATGAAGTGTCCCTTTCAGACCCCACTCAGAGAACTGTGTCCACCCAGGCTGGTCCCTGTGTCTGCTCTTTGCCAGAGGCTTAATGACTCCCTTACAGATGAAGGCACCAAGGAAGTGCTAAATGCAGAACACGCCAGGTGCAGTGCTCAGGGACACTGGCCTTTGGCCCGTGCTGAATTAGGTTGTTGGTGCGCAGACCTGTCCTAGGTACTTGGTCTTGTCCTCCAAGGTTGTGGAGGGAAGGCTCCTCCATCTCTCCCCAAATCACACCTGCGCATACCTCTCACTCACCTGCATGCATCTCAACCCTTCAGCTCCCCGGTTCAGGTTCCTGGCCACCTTGTCACCTCTATCCTTTTATCTCCTATTAGAACCCTTGTTTCCGTATAATAAAAAGAGCCACAGGAAAAAAGACTGGCATGAAGAACAAAGTGAAATGGGGCTTTTCTCCCCTGCTCCTGCAACAAACATCTGACATCTTGTCCCTCTGCTGTGCACCTCTGTAGCCGCTGGTGTCTGAGCGACTTCCTCTTCTTCCCGATTGTGTGATTGTGTCATTTAAGCATTTGGATGCGTCACCCCTACCCAGAGCTCCAAAGCTCTCCAGCCGTCCCTGGAGGTCTTGGCAAGTTGGCGTCCTGGTCGCTCTGATCCCTCTGGTCCTAGCCCTCCTCTCTGTTGGGAAGGAGAAGCCATGGAGCCTCCTCTAGCAGGGGGAGGCAGCAAGCACGGGAGTTGCCCGGCCGGTCCTGTCCGACAGGTTCCTTGTTGTTTTTTTTTTTTCCTCAAGCTTGGAAGGTGCCAAGAGGCGAGGAAGAGAATACTTCAGATATTTCCCACTCCCAGGCTTCCTGGGCACCAAGCGTTCTGACGGCCAGCCTGCAGTGGGTGGCGGCTGCTGGATTTTCTGGGATGGACACTCTCCTGTCATCCATCATCCACACCAGTCCACTGGCAGCTGCTGCCGTCTTCGCCCAGCAAGTGCTGGTAGAATTCCATTGACCTCAGCATTCCTAGAGTGACTCAAATTGGCTCCAACAGCCAACCTTGAAGGGATGGGAGCGAGTGGACCAGCTGAAGACTGCCCCTGTAGCCATGGTCACTGGAGCTCCAGGGATGTTCTCAGTAAGAGACCCAGAGGAAACCTGGCACGGTGGCATGTGCCTGTGATCTCAGCCCCTCGGCAGGCTGAGGCAGGAGGATCACAAGTTCAAAAGCCAGCCTGGGCAGCTTAGCGAGACTCTGTATCAAAATAAATAAATAAAGATTTTTTTTTTTGATACCGGGGATTGAACTCAGGGGCACTCAACCACTGGGCCACATCCCCAGCCCTTTTATGTATTTTATTAGAGACAGGGTCTCACTGAGTTACTAAGTGCCTGGCCATTGCTGAGGCTGGCTTTGAACTCACGATCCTCCTGCCTCAGCCTCCCAAAGTGCTGGGATTACAGGCGTGCGCCACCGCGCCCGGCATAAATAAAGATTTTAAAGGACTGGGGATGTAACTCAGTAGTAGAGTACCCTGGGTTCCATCCACAGTATTGCAGAGGGAAGGAAGGGGAGGGAGGGGGGAGAGAGAGAGAGAGAAATTCAAGTGAATTTAAGTCAGCAGGTCCTTCAGGCCAGCCTGCTGCCTCTGACTGTGGCACAAAAGGCTACATGGCAAGAGAACATGGTTGCTCTACCCTGTCAGCCTTTGCTTTTAGTGCAGTACTATGCATCTGGCTTGTACCAGGCATACCTGGCTTGTGTTAGTGATCCATGATTGTCTCCAACTTCTCTATTTGGGGACTTGACCATCTATTACAGTGTTTTAATAGCTGCTCTTAGAAAGAGCATTACTATGTAGGAATCCTGAGCTTGAGCTTTAGTACTTCCATAAAGTGATGTATGACCCTGGGCGAGACATTTGCCTTCCATAATTCCTTTGGAACAGGGACTTGATTATAGCTGTGTTCCAAACCCCATGGGGCTGGGGTTGTACTCAGAGGGAGAGCACTTGTTGAACATGTGCTAGGCCCTGGTTTCCATCCCCACAGCCCCACACACCGAAAAACACCACCCCCCCCCCAAAAAAAAAATACTTGTCATAAGATGGTAATTCCCAAGTAACTCTCTCTAACTTACTTTGGTCAGACTTTAAGGAATACTGCTATTTCACTTTTCACAATTGAATTAACTCCACCATACCCTCCTCTTCCTTCAGCTTTTCTAATTACAGACCTGCTGTCTTTTTTTTTTTTTCCCCCTCTCTTTATGTATCTACTTTATAAAAAGTCTCAAAGTGTTTGGAATATTATTACCCATCTCTAGATGAGACTCTGGCTCTGAAGAAAGTGAGGGACTCAAGACAGGACAGCGGGGCTTCCTGTCTGTTTCCTGCTATGCCCCACAGCATGGTGGCCTGAGATGGTATCAGTGCACTGAGCTGGTGCTTTGGGGGGGCTCCCCCCATACCTCCCAGGATGCTTTTCCTGTGTTACAAAGGGGAGTTCAGAGTTGGTGATGTTATAAGTAAGTACATTTGAAATGTTTTCCCCTAAATACCTTGCTGTCTGCCACATAAAGAATTATCTTTCATTTTTTGCACATTTACACAACTTAGTTTTTTTTTCCCCCTTTGTGGTGATTCCAGGAATCGAACCCAGGGCCTTGTGCAAGTCAGACAAGCACTCTACCACTGAGCTACCCCCTCTGCCCCAACGTTGGCACAGCTTTGACAGATCTTCTCGCTGTCTATCATGTTGGCTCTTTATCTCCTAGTCTATATAACTGAGAATGTTCCTGTATATTTCCACTTCCATGTTTGTTTGCTTGTTTGTTTGTTTGTTTTGGTACCAGGGATTGAACTCAGGGGCACTCGATGTCTGGGCTACATCCCCAGCCCTTTTTTAGTATTTTATTAGAGACAGGGTCTCTCTGAGTTGCTAAGTGCCTCGCCATTGATGAGGCTGGCTTTGAACTCACCATCCTCCTGCCTCAGCCTCCCAAGTGCTGGAATTACAGGCATGCGCCACCACACCTGGCTACTTCCATGTTTTTGTTGTTGTCATTATTGCTATTTTTGTTTTTGGTACCAGGGATTGAATCCAGGGGTGCTCTACCACTGAGCCACATCCCCAGCTCTTTTTATTTTTTATTTTGAGGCAGGGTCTTGCTAAGTTGCTGATGCTGGCCTCAAACTTGTGATCCTCCTGTCTCAGCCTCCTGAGTAGCTGGGAGACAAGTGTGCACCACCACACCCAGACCCTCATAAAAACAAACAAAAACAAAACCTGAAAAGAGTACCATCAACTCTTACACCCATCCTGGTCCCTGGGAGAGAGTAGCAGTTGATGGGACATGAAGGGTGAGGAATGTGGTAAAGATCTTACTTCTTTACCATGAAGCTCAGCTTTTGTTTGTTTTTTATTAACCAAATAATAATTGTACATATTTATGGGGTGCAGTGTGATATTTCAACACACGTATACTGCATATACTGATCAAGTAATGGGCTATCTAGTAGCTGGTGGCCGTGTCAGAATGGGACTCAATCTCTTCATTACTTTCCCCACTTTATCATATCTAAACATTTACTCATGGAAACTGAGTGGCTTCTATAGCTGGTAGTAGGCCAGATGCTGAGATGATGGTGAAGAAAGCATCCCCGGCCCTAGAGGGACTGATAGGCTGGAAAGATGGGGACAAAGGCCTCTGCAGACCTTTGTGAGAACACCAAAGAAGAGCAGGCTAAGACGTTGGGAGGGGAGCAGTGTTCCCCAAGCCAGGCTCTGAGCCAGATGCCAGGGCAGGCTTCTCCGAGATGAAAGACAGGGAGCTGGGCAGGTGGGTGGTATCCTAATGGAAAGAATAGAAAAGCATGGCACGTCCCAGTACCTCCCATTGGATGGGGAGGTGTGGAGCGTGGGGCAGGCAGAGAAGCAGAGGCCTGACCATGGGGGCCAGGGATGCTCAGCTAAGGAGGTTGAACACTGTCAAGAGGGCACTGGGGAGTCATGGGGGGATTTTTTTTTTTTTTTTGGTATTTTATTAGAGACAGGGTCTCACTGAGCTGCTAAGTGCCTCGCCATTGCTGAAGCTGGCTTTGAACTTGCACTCCTCCTGCCTCAGCCTCCCAAGTGCTGGGATTACAGGTATGTGCTACTGCGCCCGGCCATGGAGGGGTTTTTAAAGTAGAGGAACATAATAGTCAAATTTTCTTATTTACTTTAGAAAAGAAACTTGGAGTTTTCTAAGACTGATGTCTAGGAACTTTCAATAACTAGAAACTAATAGATGAAGCAGAAGAGAGTGGGGGCGGCACCCATGGGGCAAAGGTGGAATCCACACACTTGACAAGCTTCTGACTGAGGGGAGTTAGGGAGAGGGAGGACTTGATGATGTCACTCTGGTTTCTGGGTCAGGCACCAAGAGCAGGTTTGAATGGTGAGCTCAAAGGTGAACGAAGGCCTGTTTCTTGTGGCCATCTTAACGCAGAGCCAGGCTTCTGAGTTTGGTGAGCTCAGAGCAGCGAGGGACCACTCTCCCAGGAGAGCGGGTTCTGAGTTGGTTGGCTCATTCTACTCCTTCGGGTAAGGAGTCCTCGGCTGCATTCTCTGATCTGTCATCTTTCCATTATGACAACTGCCTCAATCATTGATAAACATTATCTTTGTTCTTTTTTTCAATTACATTCTTTTCTTTTCTTTTCTTTCTTTTTTTTTTTTTTTTTTTTTTTTTGTTGTTGTTGTTGTTGGTACTGGGGATTGACCCCAGGGGTGCTTAACCACTGAGCCACATCCCCAGCCCATTTTATATTTATTTAGAGACAGGGTCTTGCTGAAGCTGGATTTGAACTCAAAATCTTCCTGCCTCCCAGTTTCCTGAGTCACTGGGATTACAGGCGTGGGCCATTGTGTCCAGCTCCATGACCCCTGAAGGAAATGTTCCTGCACAATTTTTGCCATTGCTGTCATCTGGAGCGTATCTTTTTGTTATTGTTGGTTTAGGTGCCAAAGCTGAGAACCGTAAGGAGACCCACACACAAGGTGCCTGGTAAAGGACTTGGGCTTTCAAACCACATAGACTGGAATTTGGACCATTTGCAGGGTAAGCTTAGGCAATCTTTATTTCCTCATCTGTAAAATAAAGAAAATAACACCCACTTGAGGACTTATGGTGAGGATTATGAGATAAAACTTGTGCCATATGCCTAGCAGATGGTAAATACCAAGGCTGGGCGTGGCAGCACACATCTGTAATCCCAGGAGCTCAGGAGGCTGAGATAGGAGGATTACAAGTTCGAGGTCAGCCTCAGTGATTTAGCAAGACCCTGTCTCAAAATAAAAAAGAAACAGGGTTAAGGATGTGGCTCAGTGGCTAAGCACCCCTGGGTTCAATCCCTGTTTCAAAACAAACAGAAAATAAAGAAAGGAAAGGGAAAAAAAAAAAAAAAAAAGATGGTAAATGCCCAGTAAGTATTAGTTTCTGCTCCCAGCACCACCATGGACACTTAGGTCCTGAATGACTCTGTCTTGTCACTGTAAAGAAGGAAACTGCTGCCCTTACCATAACCACCTTGCTTCTTCCTGTTGTATTTTTGGGTTTTGTTTTTATTACTTTTTTTTTTTTTATTTCTTTGGTACCAGGTGCATTCCATAACTTCCAAGGCTGAGTCCATTTTTTTTCCTCTGAGTGCCAGTCTTGGATGCCAGGTTGGAACAGAGGCACTGGTACAGTGGCCTCATAGCATAGCCGTAATCTTTTCATGGAGGTGGTGAATGTTCTGTGTCCCCTCTAGCGACTGCTCCACCCGCTCAGCCTCTGTCTTTGAATCAGAAAGTTCTCAGCTATGATGGGATTGGCATCTCTGCCTTGGGTCTTCTTCAAATGCTTCAGCGTTTTTTTTGTTTGTTTGTTTGTTTGTTTGTTTTTTGGTACTGGGGATTGAACCCAGGGGCACTAAACCACTGAGCCACATTCCCAGCCCTTTTTTGTATTTTATTTAGAGACAGGGTCTCACTGAGTTGTTTAGAGCCTCACTAAATTGCTGAGGCTGGCTTGTAATGCACAATCCTCCTACCTCAGCCTCAGGAGCCACTGGGATTACAGGCAGGGCTACCGTGACCAGCAATGCTTCAGCTTTTGAGATATACCTATAAATTCTTTCTTCTTATTGCCTTTGGATATAGATAGCACCTGACTCTTTCACTTAGGACTTGTAGCCCCCACCCCAGACCACCTTTCTTAGATGTTGGATTGATTCAGGGAACATTTCTGAGTGGAACACTCCATTTTTTTGTTTGTTTTTCTTATGGATCCATTTATAAGTAAGTTTGAACCCATGGGTGTCTGCCACTGAGCTGCATCCTTCGCCCTTTTTATATTTTAATTTGGAGACAGGGTCTCACTAAATTGCCAAGGCTCACTAAATTACCTGGAATTTATGATCCTCCTGCCTCAGCCTCCCAAATCACTGGGATTATAGGCATGTGCCACCATGCCCAGGGAGTGGCATACTCTGTGGCACCCTGGCTTCTGTTTCTGCAGCCTTCCCCTTCTTGCCATTCTTCCGTTGCTCTGGAAGTTCTTCATTAGTGTTCTTATGCACCACCAAAGAATCCCTTTGAGCCAGGTGGTGTGGTGGTACATGTCTGTGATCCCAGTGACTCAGGAGGCTGAGGCAGGAAGATTGCAAATTTAAGGCCAGCCTCAGCACTTTAGTGAGACCCTTTCTCAAAATAAAAAATAAAAAGGGCTGGGGAATGTGTCTCAGTGGTTAAGCACCCCTGGGGTCAATTAAAAAAAAAATCCCTTTGATCAGGGATATCTTTATGCAAATCTAAACTGGTTTTATCAAAATCAAAAACACAAACTGAATTCTTTGAATTCAAAGAGCACCCCTCTGGGTGTTAAAGTACATGTTCTACCTAAGAAGAGCAATACATTTGGGGGAAATTTATGAACTTTGGTAATGTCTGGCAGTATATAGAAAATCATACACTTTAACCTCAAAAAGCACTTTTGTTGCCACAGTAATGCCACCATCTAGAAACCTAGTGTGATTGTTTGGGTGTAAAGATTTTTATTTTTTTGTCTTGGTGTTGAACCCAGGAGTGTTCTACCTTTGAGCTACATCCTCAGCCCTTTTTATTTTATTTTGAGACAGGGTCTCCCTAAATTGTCCAGTCTCTCTGCCCTGAACTTGCAATCTTCTTGCTTCAGCCTTCTCAGTTGCTGGGATCACAGATGTGCATCACTGTGCCCAGTTGGCATACTATTTATCTATTTATTTATTTTTGATACTGGGCATGGAATCCAGAAACACTCTGCCACTGAGCCACAACCCCAGAACTTTTAATTTTTTATTTTGAGATAGGGCCTCCTTAAGTTGCTTAGGGCCTCGCTAAATGAGGCTGGTCTCAAACTTGTGATTCTCCTGCCTCACCCTCCGAGTCACTGGGATTACAGGTGTGTACCACTGTTTTTTAAATTGAACATCAAACAATGTTGGGTGGTGTGTCACAGAAAGTTGAAAAATCACCTTTTCATTCAGTGAATACTTCTTGAGTACCTAAGATGGACAAAGAGTGCTGGAAAGACAAAGATAAGTAAGACAACATACAAGGTAAGCTATTTATTAGTTTATAAAATATATAATGATATATTGTTGTTATATTTATAATACCATAAAATCCATTATAAAGGTACACTCAAGAGCCAGGCGTGGTGGCGCATGCCTGTAATCCCAGCACTTGGGAGGCTGAGGCAGGAGGATCTCGAGTTCAAAGCCAGCCTCAGCAATGGTGAGGCACTTAGCAACTCAGTGAGACCCTGTCTCTAAATAAAAATACAAAAAAGGGCTGGGGGTGTGGCCCAGTGGTCGAGTGTCCCTGAGTTCAATCCCTGGTATCAAAAAAAAAAAAAAAAAGTACACTCAAGGTGATAGGGAATTAAAAAACAAAAGAAAGCTCATCTCACTGTGCATGGTGGTGCATACATGTAATCCCAGTGTTTGGGAGGCTGAGGCAGAAGAATCACAAGTTGAAGGCCAGTCTCAGCAATTTAGTGAGACTTTGTCTCAAAATAAAATAAAAATAAGAAGGACTGGGGATATAGCTCAGTGGTAAAGCACTCCTGTTTCACTCCCTAGTGCCCCCCCCCCCAAAAAAAGAAAGAAAGCTCATCAAGTTGAGAATTGTCAAAGATCAGGAAGGTTTAAAGGGACGAGTTAGACTTTAGCAGCAGAGGTAGGGGAAGGACATGACAAGCCAAAGAAACAGCTTGACCAAAAGCTCAAAGGCAGGAAAGTACAAGGTTCAGTTAGGTGGAAATTAGGCGGACAGTAGGAGGGAAAGCAAGAGAGAAATTTCACCATACCAGGGAGGACCCCAAAGGCCAGGGGAGAATTGTGAAGTTCATTTGGAAGCAAATGTTGAAATTGAACAGGATTTTTTTTTTTTTTCCTTTTGGTGATGCTGGGGATTGAACCCAGGGCCTTGTGCATGCAAGGCAAGCGCCCTATCCACTGAGCTACATTCCCAGCCTGAACAGAAATTTTTGAGCAGTGGAGTCACATGCCCTAGAAAAGTTATAACACCTGTTTTTAACATAATCAAATAAACATCCAGCACATCTATAGATCAGTGACAGTATTCTAAGGGATTTGTATAGATGTATATGAGCTAATTTGAGCTCACAACCTAGCCAAGTGTGGCATTGCACCCAAGACTCCCAGCTACTCGGGGGTCTGAGGCTGGAGGATCACAAGTTTGAGGCTGGCCACAGCAGTTTAGCAAGAAACCTCATCAATTAAACGAGACCCTATCTCAAAATTAAAAATAATAATAAAAAGGACTAGGTATGTAGCTTAGTGATAGAATGTGTTAGATTCAATCCCCAGTACCAGAAAGAGAGAAAGAAAGAAAGAGAGAGAGGGAGAGAGAAAGAGAGAAAAGAGATGTATCTTAGAGAATAAACAAGTCATGTGAGCTAGAGAAACTGCTGAGTACTGGGCAACAGACATCTGCAGTCCAGGGTAGAGGCTGGGGCTGAAACGATATTACATATAATTCTGTATGACTGGAATGGAATGTAGGATCATGTATGTAGCCATTGATGGAGTATACTTAAAACATCTGTAAGTGGAGTTGGTCACTGAGGTCTCTTAGAGAGCAGAGAGAAGCAAATATTTAGAATAAGTACCCAAGTATAGGGAAAGAAGGACACATCAGGAGTAACGAGGGGTAAAAATGTTTTTTCATGCAGACAATAGTACCTGTCTTTCCAAGTTACCTCATTATGGTATTATCAGGGTGGTCACCTCCTAATAACAGAAGAGATGCCCTTACTTCAGATCTCTGATATATGTGCAATTTATCCTTGTAGGGAATATTTCCTATAAGAGGAAGAGTTGATAGAGTATTAAAGTCTGATTGATTTTTTTTTTTTTTAATTTTGTGGTGCTGCCAGGGATAGGCCACTGAGCTACTCTTCCGGTCCTCATCTTAAAAATAAATAAATAAATAAATAAATAAATAAATAAATAAACACTCATCCAAAATGTTGAGTAGTAGCAAATTTTTTCTCTTGAAAAGTAGGGCGTTTGGGATTGAGGATTTAACTCAGTGGTGCAAGTTCAGGCCTCAGCCCTGGGGGGGAAAAACAATAAAAGTAGGGAGATTGCCCAGATGCAGTGGCCCATGTTTGTCATCCCAGCCACTCGGGGAGGCTGAGGCAGGAGGATCATAAGTTCAACGCCACTCTCAGCAAATTAGAGAGATCCTGTCTCAAAACAAAAAATAAAAAGGACTGGAGATGTAGAACAAAAAATAAAAAGCACCCCAAAGTTCAGTTCCCAATTAAAAAAAATAGGGAGTTTGTTTCTGATCATAAGTAATGTAAATTGATTGTGGAAAACCTGGGAATTACTGAAGAGTCTAAGGAAAAAACAAAGATTGCCTTCCGCCAGAAACAAATACCATTAAGGTTTTTTTTTTTTTAGTATATTCCTTGAGTCATTTTCTTTTTTTCTTTTTTGGTACCAGGGATTGAACTCAGGGGCACTCGACCACTGGGTCACATCCCCAGCCCTTTTTTGTATTTTATTAGAGACAGGGTCCCTTGAGTCTTTTTGGGATTCACACACACACTTTTTAAATCAAGAATCCTTTTGAGGGCTGGGGTTGTGGCTCAGTGGTAGAGCGCTCCCCTAGCACATGCGCAGCCTGCATTCGATCCTCAACAACACATAAAAATAAACGCATTGTGTACAACTAAAGCAAATAAATAAATATTAAAGAAAAAATAGAATCCTTTGGAAAGTAGTTTTCCTCATGATGTTATGTATATTTTGGTATGGCGTTAAATTTTGTATCTGTAGAGCGCCGCAGTGGCGCACGCCTGTGATCCCAGCACTTGGGAGGCTGAGGCAGGAGGATTGCAAGTTCAAAGCCAGCCTCAGCAATGGCGAGGCACTTTGGGGATGTGGCCCAGTGGTCGAATGCCCCTGAGTTCAAACCCCAGTACCAAAAATATATATATATATATTGTATCTGTAATAATTTGGTAGTGCCATAATACTATTCTGTCATAAAGATGGACTGGTCTGGGGTATAGCTTAGTGCTTAGTGGCAAAGTACTTGCCTAGCATGCATGAAGCTCTGGGTTCCATCCCCAGTACCATGTTATAAAACAAACAAACAAACAACCTTGAAGGGAGGAGATATTAGCCTCTCACCTGCAGTCCAAGCGCTGGGAGGGTGAAGTTGGAGAATAACTTAAGTCTAGGAGTTAGAGATCAACCAATACAATACCCCTTCCCTAAAATAAAAGAGTGTAGACCAAAATTTATTTAACCAATCTCATTGTACATCTAGGTTGCTTCTATGTTATTAAAAAAAAGTGTTATAAATAATACAGCAATCAATATTTTATTCATACCTTTGTGCTTTTTGCTTATTTCTGACTATTTTCTAAATATTTCCTAGAAGAAAAAAATCGCTGGTCCAAGTCCCTGAATGCTTTCAAGAGTTCCGTTTCTGAATGTGACCATCCATGTGCTGGTAGTATTTATGTTAGAATATACTAAACTGTGCTATCTCCTTCCCACTTCCTAATTTCCATTCTTGGACGTCAAAAGGAAACCTCAGAACAAGGATCAACAGCAATCATTTTGAAAAAGCAGGCAAGATTTTTATTGATTTTTTTTCCCCCCACTAACACTTCATGAACAACAAATACAGCTTGGCAGTCACCTTCTATTTACTCCCACAGGCTACTTAGGTCACTTGATGTTTTCCATTCTCTCTCTCTCTCTCTCTCTCTCTCTCTCTCTCTCTCTCATAGTGCTGGGGATGATACCCAAACCCTTCAGCCTGCCGGACAAGGGCTCTACCACTGAGCTACATCCTCAGCCCTTTCTGTTTGTTTGCTGTGGGTTCGTTTTATTCAGTGTGTTTTAAACAAAAAGGCCTGGTACCTCGGATGGTGAGGCTGTTGTCCCAGCTGGTCCCCACTGGCAGAGGGACTCCTAGGCTGCTGGCCTCTGACTCTGGTTAGAGGCAAATCCAAAGTGGGGAAGATATCTGTCAGGTCTGCTAGGATTTCTCTCCTAGGTCTCGGGAAATCACAGTCATCTTCCCACTCTGTAGCGGTCCCTGGCCTGGAGTGCCAGTTTTCTTTTTGGGCCTCGCTGTTAGAGGGAGCCACTCCCCTCTCCTTTAACATCTTTTTCTGAGCTTAGGACTGACCCATGAGGTTGGCAGCAGTCTGTTTGGTCTGCTGGGGACCTTGGCTGCTGGCCCTGGGTGTTGGGCATCTCTCCTGCCTGCTCCTCTCTGTCCCATTCAATCAGCCTCAGCACCTGCGCTTGTCCATTAGGGCTGATGTTACCCTGGACAGAAATTCTTCACTGTTACTCTAGTCAGTGTTTTGCAAACACAGGACCCATTGATAGGTTGGAAAGTGAATTTAAAATATTGAGGGAAAAAATCAGACCTATCACAATAATGGTAGGAACTGTTTCATTTTTTTTTTAATTATCTATGCAAACTACATAGATCCTATTCATAACCCTTGAATGCCAAGGCTATAACTTGTACATTTCAAACCCGTGTCAGAATTCCCATGGAGATAAGGAATATTTAGGTGGAAAAATGTGATACATTTCTTATTTCATTAGCTAGGCTTATAACTGCAGTGTGACTTAGTGGACAAAACATTATCCTAGGAGCCAGAACTGGGTCAATATTGTCACTCTCTCATTAGATGTGTGATCTTGCACACCTCAATGAAACTCTGAGCCTTCTTAGCATTATCTGTAAAAGAAAGTTAAGCATCTTGGCCTTGTAGGATTGCTGTGTAGATTAAATGAAATAAGCAATGTATAGTGCTTAGCATATGAGAAACACTGGATAGATACAGCTGATTTTCCAGTCCTGTCTAGGCCACAGGCAACCTCTCTCAGCAGAACAATCAAAGTATTTCTCAAGAATAAATATCACTTATGATATCACCAAGCAGGTTCTATTCCTCACCTGAGGGACCCCTTTAGTTTAATTGCCCATTCTATGTTCTGTGGGATGACAGTGTTTCCTTTAAAAAAGGAATATCTGATTCAGAAAATTTCAGAATCATGGCTTGGTGCACATCTGTAATCACAGTGTCTCAAGAAGCTGAGGCAGGAGGATCCCAAGTCCCAGGTCAGCCTGGGAAATTTAGGGTCTGTCCATCCATCTGTCTCTTTCATATATGTATATATATATACACACACTGGAAATTGAACCCGGGATGTTATAAAACTGAGCTATATCCCCAGTGTTTTGTATTTTTTAATTTTGGGGGGAGGGTACCAGGGATTGAACTCAGGGACGTTCAACCACTGAACCACATCCCCAGCCCTATTTTGTATTTTATTTAGAGACAGGGTTTCACTGAGTTGCTTAGCACCTCACTGTTACTGAGGCTGGCTTTGAACTTGCAATCCTCCTGCCTCAGCCTCCCAAGCTACTGGGATTATAGGTGTGTGCCATCACGACCAGCTATCTTTTTTTTTTTTTTTTTTTTTTTTTGAGACAGATCTCATTTAGTTGCTGAAGCTGGCTTTGAACTTGTTATACTCCTGCTTCAGTTTAATCACAGTGTCTCAAGAAGCTGAGGCAGGAGGATCCCAAGTCCCAGGTCAGCCTGGGAAATTTAGGGTCTGTCCATCCATCTGTCTCTTTCATATATGTCTCTATATATATATATGTATATATATATGTATACATATATATATATACACACACTGGAAATTGAACCCGGGGATGTTTAAAACTGAGCTATATCCCCAGTGTTTTGTATTTTTTAATTTTGTGGGGGGAGGGTACCAGGGATTGAACTCAGGGACGTTCAACCACTGAACCACATCCCCAGCCCTATTTTGTATTTTATTTAGAGACAGGGTTTCACTGAGTTGCTTAGCACCTCACTGTTACTGAGGCTGGCTTTGAACTTGCAATCCTCCTGCCTCAGCCTCCCAAGCTACTGGGATTATAGGTGTGTGCCATCACGACCAGCTATCTTTTTTTTTTTTTTTTTTTTTTTTTTTTTGAGACAGGATCTCATTTAGTTGCTGAAGCTGGCTTTGAACTTGCTATACTCCTGCTTCAGTTTCCTCGGTAGCTAGAATTATAGGTAGGTGTGCATTACCATGCCTGGCCAGACCATGTCTCAAAATCAAAAGGAATAGGAATGTAGCTCAGTGATAGAGCTTCTGGATTTAACCCCCAGTGCCACAGGGAAAAAAAAAGGAAGAATAAAATTTCAGAATTGCAGTTCATAGTCATAGAAATACTACAAGGACCGGCCAGGTGCAGTGGCGCATGTTTTTTGTGTGGACATGTTTTTTGTTTCTCTTGGATATGTGCCTAGGAGGAGAAATGCTGGGTTACATGGTAACTGTTTAACCTGTAATCCCAGAGGCTCATCAGGCTGAGGCAGGAGGATTGCAAGTTCAAAGCCAGCCTCAGTAACTTAGTGAGGCCCTAAGCAACTCAGTGAGACCCTATCACTAAATAAAATATAAAAAAGGGATGGGGATGTTGCTCAGTGGTTAAGTCCCCTGGGTTCAATCCCCAGTACCAAAAAAAAAAAAAAAAAAAAAGAAAAGAAAGAAAGAAATACAAAGATCCCAACTGAGGAGTTGCAAACTCGAATGTCTGTAGGGACTAGGCAAGTAACATGATTGGGTGAGAAGTCAGGTAGAATGCTTGGGGAATGGTGGGGACTGTAGCAAAGTAGAAAACGCATAGCCTGGGAGGGAGGAAGCCACTCCACTCTGCAAGATTCTTCTCTGCCAAAATGTAGATCAAACTTATCAGATCTCTGAATTTTTCAAAAGAAGCCAAATATCTATATTTTTTAATGTGAAAAATCCCAACTTTTTAAAACACTGTTAATCAAATGAAACAACTGTGAGTTAGACCAGGACAGAGGATTGCCATTTTGCACTGTCTGACCTGACCCTTCGTGGCTTGGCTTTCTTCTGGTCATCCCAGGTTTTCACAAAATAAAACCTCTCAAGGTATCCCTAGAAAGTGCTCTTTTAAAATTACTATTTTGTAGCAAAATCTATTTTCAGCATAGAATCGGTAGCTCCAACAATAGGCAAAATTTCTACCTAATGAAGAAGAGGGCCGTGTTTTCACATGGTGTTAAACACCATGACAGCAGGAAAGAATTGGGCAACACTGGCAAGTAGGTAGTTTCCCTTGTCCCTTGCTTTGTCTGTTCAGTTAACCAAAACCACTCATAAGACATTTACTCCTTTTTAAAAAACGGCTTCGCTGAGATGTAATTCACACACCTTACAATTTACCCACTTAAACTGTACAATTCAATAGTCTTTGGCGTATTCCCGGGGTTGTGCAGCCATTACTACAATCTACTTGTAGAACATTTTCGTCCCCCTGAAAGAACCCCCACGTCCGTTAGCAGGGACTCCTGTTTCCCCCAAACACTGGCAAACACTGATGTACTTTCTGTCTTTATAAAAGTTCCTATTCAGGACATTTCACATAAATAGAATCATATGATACATGGCCTTTTTGTGTCTGGACTTTTACACTTAGCATAATGCTTCATCCATGATGTAACATGTATCTGTCCTTCATTCTGCTTTATTGTCAAATAATATTTAACTGTATGGATATACCATATTTTATTTATCCACTCATCAGTTGATGGACAAGTGGATGGTTTCCATTTTTTCGCAATTATGTATAAAGCTGCTATGAATAGTCATGTACGAGTTTTTGTGTGGACATGTTTTTGTTTCTTTTAGGTATGTGCCTAGGAGGAGAAATGCTGGGTCACATGGTAACTCTGTTTAACCTTTTGAGGAACTGCCAGACCATTTGCCAAATTGCCTGAATCCTTTTATATCCCCGCCAATGATATATAAAGATTCGAATTTCTTTCTCTACATGCTCAGCCACATTGCTCTTGTCTCTTGTTGATTATAGCCATCCTCATGGGTTTGCAAGGAGACGTTAATTCTTAAAATATAAGGTACTTTTAATAAAGAAGCTGAATTTGATCTGTTGATGTCAAGGTCAAGATCTAAGAGAGCTAAGAGAGTTGGGTGTGGTGGCACAGGCCTGCAATCCCCGAAAGGCTGAGGCAGGAGGATTGTAAGTTCCAGGCCAGAAGGAGAAAGTAAAAGAGTGAACTTTCCTGAACTTATATCACCATTTTGTAAAAATTTTTAAATTTTACTAATGAGTCTTCCCCACATCCATGTGCACTATTCTTTGACTAACCAGAAAACAGTCCTCTGATTAAGAAAAAGAATGGTATTTTTCTCCTTTACCCACCAGTTAAATATTCAATTCTAGAGAAATTATTGGTAAAAATTAGCTTCAGTACCTTTTCTCTGTCTCAGCCATCAATGCTGTCCACAGCTGAAACCACTGGCTTCCCCACCTGAAAGCCAGACTCACTGTAACTCATTCATATCAAGTTTAAACCCTCCACTTAGAGCCATTTCCATTCTTACATTTGTTTCCCCATGATATAGGCAGAGAAGGACATAAGAAGGAAATAAAATTTTAAAATAAGCCCTTTGCCTTCTAACTTTAATTCCTAATGTAATCTTCTTTTTCTATGTTCTCTCTCCTTTACTTTCTACACCCTAAAAACAAAAAACAAACAAATAAAAAAAATAGTTTCCAGCATGTGTGATGGTTAGTAAGGTTGACCTCATCAGACATTCTGGCTTATTGTTTCTTCTTCTTTTTAGAAACTTTTTTTTTTTTTTTTTTTTTTTTCCCAAAGGAGACGAGAGGATTCACATAGCTTGACTTTAGGATTCATTGCATCACAGAGGAAAAAGTATCCTTCAGCCAATGAAAATACTCATAGGCCTGTGTCTGCATTTTATATATTTGTTTTACGTTAGGGTTAAATTTCCAGAACCTGTAGGGAGCAACCTTTGGGCAGATGTTCTTGTGGTTTTCTGTAATAAATTATTATTTGGGCCGGGTATGGTGGCACACGCCTGTAATCCTAGCACTTGGGAGGCTGAGGCAGGAGGATCGCGAGTTCAAAGCCAGCCTCAGCATTGGCGAGGCACTTAGCAACTCAGTGACACCCTGTCTCTAATAAAATACAAAAAAAGGGCTGGAGATGTGGCCCAGTGGTCAAGTGCCCCTGAGTTCAATCCTCGGTACCAAAAAAAAAAAAAAAAAAATTATTATTTGGCATGCTACAGTTCACAGTATCCAACAAGGCATAGCCTTAGCCTAATTGAGAGCTGGAAAATACTAAGATCAGTCCAGCAAAGTGGTGCATGCCTGTAATCTCAGTGACTTGGAAGGCTGAGGCAAGAGGATTGCCAAGTTCAAGGCCCTCCTTGGCAACTCAGTGAGACCCTGTTTTAAAAATTAAAAAAAAAAGGGGGGGGCATATAGCTCAGTGGTAAAGTGCCCCTGGATTCGATTCCCAACACCCACCCAAAAAACTAAGACTGTGTATGTTTATTTATGTTGAGATCTCTTCCCATCTCCAATCTGCCTCTTCTTTTTTAAGTTACACCAATGAGGTACAATTAGCATCTGTCCTCATTCTTGGTATACTAACAGTTACTACTTACTACTTATTATTCTGTTTTTCTGCCTTCTGATTTAGAAAGTCCCAAATGCTTAGATCCTAAGATGGAAGAGAAAGATCAGAACAATAATTTGCAGTAACTACTCTTGCAGCTATTAATTCATTTATTCAACAGACTTAATTTGAATGCCCGCTATTTCCCAGGTACTGTACTATGTGTCTGGGATACAAAGATAATAGGGTCCTTTCCTTTAAGGTGCAGTGGGACAAGCAAACTCATAACTGGGTAATTACAGACAGTAATTACTATACAGAATATTATAGGATTGTAGAAGAGAGGACTATACATATCCTAGGGAGGAATTGAAGAAGACCATAATCTATATTATTGAAAATCTATCTCAATTGGCTAAATTAGGCATGAGAGAGGGTGTTCGGACTTCTTCAACTAGCTAACTTTATATTCTGGGATAAAATATCCAATAACTCCTAACTATGTGAGCATATATATAAATTTATGGCTAATTATTTTTGTGCCAAGAAGGCGTCTAACATGAATAAGTGAGCATCAAGTTTGCAAGATTAGGACTAGAAGTTATAGAGTATATTTTTAAAGTGCTTTCCTTTTTATGTCCTTCCCCACCTATATCAGGAACAAGCAAATTCAAGAAGTTAAATGCCTGTAAGTGGAAGTTTTTAAACTCTTTTTCTGACAGGGATTCTGTTACACTTGGGAATAAATAAAGGTTTCATTACCAGACTAGAGGAAGTTTAGTACTGTTTAAGGTTTGATATTTATAAAAAAAAAAAAAAAAAGCAAAAACAAAAACAAAACCTACTAGATTTGAAACCACTTGTCCTCATATAAAACTAAAATATGAAAAAAACTCAAGGTTAACTGCATTTGAGGTTTTCTGAATTATGGTATTGAAGGGGTTGGCATAACGATTTAAACCTTAAAAACAGTTTAGAGCTTGGGATATAGCTCAGTGGTAGAGCATGTGCTTAGCATGCACAAGGCCCTGGGTTCAATCCCCAATGCAAAAAATAAAAATTAAACAAAAATGTAATTTTTTTTGGCAGGGGGTGCTGGGTATTGAACTCAAGGGTGCTTTCCCACTGAGCTACATCCCTAACAGTTTTTATTTTATTTTTAATTTTGAGACAGAGTCTTGCTAAACTGTGCACCACCAAACCTGGCTCAAATAAATTTTTTTTTTTTTTTTTTTTTTTTTTTTTTTTTTTTTTTTGTGGTACCGGGGATTGAACTCAGGGGCACTTGACCACTGGGCCACATCCCCAGCCCTTTTTTTGTATTTTATTAGAGACAGGGTCTCACTGAGTTGCTAAGTGCCTCACCATTGCTGAGGCTGGCTTTGAACTCACAATCCTCCTGCCTCAGCCTCCCAAAGTGCTGGGATTACAGGCGTGTGCCACCACGCCCGGCAAACAAAATATTTTAAAAGTTCAATCTTGCCAGGTGTGGTGGCATAGGCCTGTAATTCCAGCTACTTAGGAGGCTGAAACAGGAGGATGAGGCCAGCCTGGGTAATTTACTGAACCCCATCTCAAAAAGAGACATTTTTAAAAATGGCCAGGGTTGTAGTTCAGTAGAGCACTTGCCTTGCATGCACAAGATTCTGGAGAATTGAACACACACACAAAAAAATGTTTAATTTACAACTTCTGCAGTCACTTTCAATTTATAGTTGAGAGAATTGAAGCACAGAGGTTTTAAACTTTCCCAAGATCACACAGTTAGTGAATAACATAACTAGGATTTGTGTCCATGACTGTTTAATTCAGTGCCTCTTACCATTACCATCTTGCCCTGATAAAAAACCTTGTGTTGAGCCATTCTCTCCTGTTGTTCTGTAGCCATTAACTTACCCTGGCAGTGAGCTGGTAGAAACAACTGGTAGAGTAGGTGTGTAGGCCCGTGAAAATATTGGGAAATATTGAGACTGCCATGTTCAAATGGAAGCCACATTGCAATATTATGGATGCCATTGAAAATATCCTAATCATTTTCATGAATATCTTACAATACAGGGCATTAAGGAGATAAAACCAGATTGAAATAGTATGTAGATCTGATTAAAGTATTAATTTGATTAGTAAAGTAGAAAAGAATAAATATATTTGAAAATAACTACATAAAGGTTAACTTTAGATGTTTACTTTTAAAATACTGATTATGCATTACACCCATTTCCATAGTCTTTAATACCATAGTATTTTTATACACATATGTGATATACTGTCCATTCACTGAGACTATAATCCCTAAGAAAGGTAGTGTCTTTTTAAGAGAATAAGCATTAAATCCATTGGTCAGGAAAGGTTGTCTAAGCCTATTCTCAAGTAGTGTAATAAATTTGAACAAGTACGTTAGGTTACGGATACTTAGAAATGATATAAAAACCAGATTAACACAATGAGATTCATTTTAACTTTGAACCATGTATTACATTTTGAGGGATTGGCTTTTGGATTTATATGTGTATAAAATGCCATTAGAGAGTGAAAAAAAAGGGGAAGTTTGCTACAACTGAATAGGGGTGTGGTCTGCATACACTAAAATAAATAGATAATAGTTTCATAAGGGTCTGATATAACTGTATAAGTTCTAGAACTGGTCATCACAGCTAGCACATTTTCTCTATAGACTAAGCATGTCTATGAATACCAGCCAACTTGGTGAGTTAGAGAAACCACAGCCTGTGGATTTGGGCATATACACTCTCTCCCTTCATCTAATCCTTCGGGTAACAATATACCTACAACTCCTGTAATCCTAGAGCAGTTACATGGATGCACTAAGTGGTGTGATGGCAGGGAAAGATAGCATCACAAGGATTCGTTTGATTATAACAGTAATCTACACCAAGTCAAATAAAACAGCCAAACAGTTAAAAATGGGGTCTCTAAGGAATTTGCTAATTCTAGCAGGCCCTCACGAACATTTCCTGATAGAGTACCCCATATCAAAACGAAGGGGCTGTGCTTTAATTACATGGAATAATTATTTGATTTCCAGGAAGTTAAAACAGGGCTTTGTATTTAAATACAAAGTTCTAGACATGCTGTGAAACTCGAGCAAACCAAGAAAAAGGGTGAAACTGAATGCCTGCTCAGTGATTCAAGATTTCAGCTGCCCAGCAAGCCTGACGCGATGGCTTACGAGTCCAAAAGAGGGGTATTTTAACGATGGCTGGCAGGACCGGGTCGCCTTCTAAGAGAAACCCTTGCCTTCCCAGAGACCTAAAGTGATATGCGACCATAGGCTGTTGAGGGGCTCGAGACTCCGCTGCCTTGCCCCCTCAGCACCAGCAGAGACCCCAGTTTTCCGGGGACAGTATCTCATACTGTCGCCCTCACCTTTGAAGGTCTATTAAAAGCCTGGGGCCTCTTATCTCAACGGCTTTGGGCGTGAGTGTGGGCTACGAAGGGGGGGGGAGGCCTGTGGGTGTCTCTTTTGCCTGAGGAGTTGGAGGCACTTGTGGAAAAGTCAGGCCCTTTTCGCTCCGGCGGCCGCTCCGGTGTGGGGCTGGCTTGGGTTAGACACATGCACACATACACCATAGAGCTCTGCTTTCCCGTAGCAGCTGCTGCCTCTGCCTCTGCCTCTCGCGCCTCAGCCTCTTTGCCCGGCATACACACACATTCAGATTTGCGCGCTGTTTCAATCCTTGATGACGTGTCCCCGGAGACAACCAATAGCAAGCGGGCTCTGGTCAGGACAATGGGAGGTAACGGACCAATAAGCGAGCCCCGTGAGTTGGCGGTAGCCAATAGGAGCCGCGCTGGCTGGAGAGTAATGTTACAGAGCGGAGAGAGTGAGGAGGCTGCGTCTGGCTCCCGCTCTCACAGCCATTGCAGTACATTGAGCTCCATAGAGACAGCGCCGGGGCAAGTGAGAGCCGGACGGGCACTGGGCGACTCTGTGCCTCGCTGAGGGTGAGTCTGGGGCAGCGCCGCGGCGGGGAGAGCGCCTCCGACAGCTTCCTAGCCCGCGCGGCGGCCGGATCCCCGCGGCCGGGAGCCGGCGGGTCAGGATCCACACAAAGGCAAATGAGGGGGGACCGTGGGGGGAACTGCGCACGGAGCGAGCCTCTGCCCGGGCGCCGGGAACGCTGCCCCGCGCCGAACCCCGGCCCACGGGCTGCCTGAGGCGCCGGCAGCCCCGCGCCCCGCGAGTTTCCACCCCCGGTGGCGTCCGCGCTGACTGGCGCAAAAAAAAATTTTTTTTTTAATTAAAAAAAATTTTAACGTGTTTTCGGCCCCCGGGCCGAGCGTTCGGGAGGGCGGCGTGCGCGGAGCGCGGCCGGGGTGGCGGGGGGCCGGCGGCGGCGGCGGCGGGCAGCGGCGGCGCTTCTCGGCTGCATTGGCCGCCGCCGCAGCAAGCCGGGCGCCGGCTGGGAGCGCGGCCGGCCGGGCGGCGGGCGGGGCGCCGCTGCGGGCGAGGGCGGCGCGGGTGGGCCGGGGGCGGCGGTGCGGCCCTGCCTCGGCCCGGGCGCGGCGGTGGCGGCGGCGGCGACCGGGCGGCGGGGGGAGCGGCGCCGCTGCGCTCGCTGGAACATGGCTGACTCGGGCCCGGCGCTGCTGGCTGGAGAGAAAACAAGGCGGGCGGGCGGGGGAGCTGGGCGCAGCAGTTCCGAGGCAACTTTTTTTTTCCTCTCTCTTTTCACAGCCCCGCGTTCTCCGTGCGGGGGCGGCGGGGCGCGCGGGCCCGCGCGGAGGGCGGCGGGGAGCGGCGGGCGGGTGGGCCCGGCGGCGGCGCCCCCACCCGCCGGCGGGGGAGGGGAGCGGAGGCCGGCGCGCGCCCCCCGCCCCTCCCCCCGGCCTGTAATGGCCGAGTGTGTGCGCCAGAGCGCGGCGCGCGCCCCGCCCGCCGCCGCCTGCACACTCGCGCACTCACCCACACTCACACACACACACACACACAAAGGGAAGGAGCCATATTCTCGCTCGCGCTCGCCCTCGCGGCGGCGGCGGCGCAGGCGGGGAAGACGCGCAGCGGCCATTCCGTGCGCCGGCCCCGGCGGCCGCGGGCGGAGCCAGCCCCCATTTCGAGCGGGGCTTCTCCCTGCGCCGCGCCTGACAAAATGGGGGCGGCGGCGCGGGCCTGCGGGCCTTCCGGGCGCACGTGGCGGCCTCGGCGTGCGGGCCCGGCCGCGTCCCTCAGTCGCCTCGCCTCGGCGCGCGGCCGCTGGCGAAGTTCTGGAGGCTAGGGCGCCCGCCCCGCGCGGGAGGCACCCCAACTTTCACGGATCCCAGAAAACACTCCCCCGGCGGGGGGAGGGGGCCGCGGAACCAAGAGCAGGAGTGGCTTTTGTCCCTCATCCTTGTTTACTCGGAGAAACTTCAGACCGGACGTGTTTAGTCAGAACAGAAATACATCTCAGGGCCAAACCGATAGGAAACGAGGCTGCCTTGCAGTGCCACCGCCTCCCCACGGCCTGGTTCCGAGCTCTGGGGCTTGCTGCTCCTCCCTCCGAGCAAAGTTTTATGCAAAGAGGGTATTTTTTTAAGTAATTGGGAAAACTTTCGATGCACGATAATTTCTTTTTTTTTCGGCCTAGAATTTGAAAGGTCAACTCGCTAAGTCTCCTTATTTATTTCGTGTCTGCTGCAAATCAACAAATTGGCAGCATGAATTTTTTGACCTTTGGTTTCGTTGTTTAAAAATGGTTTTGCAGATTTAAAAATTGTTTAAATGACCCGTTAGAAATTCAGAACAGGCACAGGCAGATAGGATATGTACCTAACATATATGGAGTGTCCAGACTTTGAGATCACGCCGAAGGACCGTTTTCTTGCTTGGCATAGCCACTTCTAGGAATTGGCTAACATTGCCATGTTCCCGTCTGGTTTTATGGGAAGTTAATGTCACTACTGTGTTAAGTAATGAGTACCTTGGTTTTCATTCACTCCCTAAGCACATTTAAGCTGTTAAATGTCCTAATTTCATTGCTAACATCAAACACTTAATTTAATTCTAGAAAAATAACTAAACATGGGCAAAGGAGATCCTAAGAAGCCGAGAGGCAAAATGTCATCATATGCATTCTTTGTGCAAACTTGCCGGGAGGAACACAAGAAGAAGCACCCAGATGCTTCAGTCAACTTCTCAGAGTTTTCTAAGAAGTGCTCAGAGAGGTGGAAGGTAAGAGAGCTTAAGATGTTACTACACATGGTAATAACTAGTAATAATTTCCAAATTAGGATGGGGGGTCTTAGCTGTCTATTATCTTAATGGGAGGCTGTTAAATGGCAAAGGACATTTTTTAAAAATTCATTTTATTGCTTTGGATAATTAAAATTTCTGAATCAAACTTACAAATACTTCCTTTTTTAGACCATGTCTGCTAAAGAGAAAGGAAAATTTGAAGACATGGCAAAGGCGGACAAGGCCCGTTATGAAAGAGAAATGAAAACCTATATCCCTCCTAAAGGGGAAACAAAAAAGAAGTTCAAGGATCCCAATGCACCCAAGAGGCCTCCGTAAGTATTTTATTTTTTTATTTTTATGACATGTTTTAATAGTAGAACAAACAGAAATCTGGTAAGCCACTGTGAGTTTGTACAGTTTTTGTTTTTTTTTTTTTTTTGCTAATAGTGATTCACATTGGTATATTTAAATAGTGTACATAAAATTCCTGTTAGATGGGAGTGTTAGCCCAAGCATTTGAATTAGATGGTTGCCTCCTTTGAACTATTATCACTAATCTGCAAAATGTTCTTCTGCAGCTCAATTAGTACAAGTTAAATAATTGTAAATTAACTTTTGGTTAAATATTTGTACCCTAATGCATGGTAGAAATTAATAGGCAGCCTTTATATAGGAATAGAATATATGTTTGGTAGTAGAGTTGTTTTGGTACTGTTATTAAGTTAACAGTCCTAAAATGAAATTTCTTTTAGGTCGGCCTTCTTCTTGTTCTGTTCTGAGTATCGCCCCAAAATCAAGGGAGAACATCCTGGCCTATCCATTGGTGATGTTGCAAAGAAACTGGGAGAGATGTGGAATAACACTGCTGCAGATGATAAGCAGCCTTATGAAAAGAAAGCTGCTAAGCTGAAGGAAAAATACGAAAAGGTAAGAAGTGTGTGTATTTGTTTATAGTAAAAAAGGATATGCCAGAGGTTGAATGATTATTTTTAATACATCTTAATTTCCTGTTTTCTTATACTTTTAATAGTTTGAGGTATAAGTTTTTAACATAGCAGCTACATTGGCTTCAATCTTTTCATCTTTCAAAAAACTATTGAGAAACAAATTGTTAATGGATTTTTGTTTTTTACTTACTATAATTAGGTTTGTGCCATGGTCACACATTTAAGCTGATTTTATTCTTCTCCAGTATCTCACATTTGAAAATTTTGGTAGTTACTTTTGAGTCAAAAATAATTTCTGTTTAAATAGTCAGGCATGCTGTATAAAAAATAGGCCAGACAAAGTAATACCAGCTATATTTTCCATAAACATTTCCCTGAAACCTTTATGTTCCTTCTCTTCAGGTGCCCCAAAACCCTTAGCATCACCAAATATTCAAGTCTGCCAAAACTAGACAGTAAATTGATAAGATGAAGAAAGCTATAAGTTCAATACTTTAATGGAAATATATTAAATAGTTTACTCTGAAAAATAGTTGTTTCTAAATGTTTTCTAACCTAATTGTGTGCTTACTAGTGAATTACTTTTTTTTTTTAAGATAGTGGTCTACTGTGGATTAGTCTGACAATATAAACCTGTAGAATACTTTTTTGCATTCAGAAGGTGGCAGTGTCTACCCTTTAATCAGTCTCTGCATTCTAGTTTTAATAAACTAGAGTTAGGGATATAGGATGTAATTGTATCTCACTGAGGCATAACATTGCAAGTAGTAGACCGTGCCATTTCATGAGTTACAGATTGCTAATTGTAGTTATCACATAATATTTTTAAGTGTTTTTCCAAGTTCTGGTTGTTTATTAAGGTACAGTGCAGATATGTGCTATTTGAGTCTGTAACTAGGATCTAGGTTCTTAAAAGTTTTGCCATGTTTTGTTTTGCCCCTTAATAGTTTTGCCTTTTTTTTTTTTTTTTTTTCTTTCCTGTTTTCTCCTCCTTTTATTTTGGAAGGATATTGCTGCCTACCGAGCTAAAGGAAAACCTGATGCAGCAAAAAAGGGAGTTGTCAAGGCTGAAAAAAGCAAGAAAAAGAAGGAAGAGGAGGAAGATGAGGAAGATGAAGAGGATGAGGAGGAAGAGGAAGATGAAGAAGAAGATGATGAATGAAGAAGAAGATGATGATGATGAATAAGTTGGTTCTAGCGCAGTTTTTTTTTTTTTCTTGTCTATAAAGCATTTAACCCCCCTGTACACAACTCACTCCTTTTAAAGAAAAAAATTGAAATGTAAGGCTGTGTAAGATTTGTTTTTAAACTGTACAGTGTCTTTTTTTGTATAGTTAACACACTACCGAATGTGTCTTTAGATAGCCCTGTCCTGGTGGTATTTTCAATAGCCACTAACCTTGCCTGGTACAGTATGGGGGTTGTAAATTGGCATGGAAATTTAAAGCAGGTTCTTGTTGGTGCACAGCACAAATTAGTTATATATGGGGACGGTAGTTTTTCATCTTCAGTTGTCTCTGATGCAGCTTATACGAAATAATTGTTGTTCTGTTAACTGAATACCACTCTGTAATTGCAAAAAAAAAAAAAAAAAAAAAAGTTGCAGCTGTTTTGTTGACATTCTGAATGCTTCTAAGTAAATACAATTTTTTTTATTAGTATTGTTGTCCTTTTCATAGGTCTGAAATTTTTCTTCTTGAGGGGAAGCTAGTCTTGCTTTTGCCCATTTTAGATCACATGAACTATTACAGTGTTTATCTTTTCATAGTTAGATGATAAAAACTTTTTGTCTACACACCCTGCATATCATGATGGGGTTAATAAAAGTTAAATTGAGGACATTTTCATCCATAACTGAAACTCCAAAATCTTGATCAGTTGATAGCAAATTTCACATAGCCCACTTACATTTACCAAGTGAAGGGTAGCCAATTCTATTCACAGCATGGGATTATTAGAATCGAACAATCTGAAAGTCTGTCCTTGAAGGACTAATAGAGAAGTATGTTCTGATCTTTACATGAGGACTCTATATTCTTAACTCCCATTACCATGTAATGGCAGTTATATTTTGCAGTTACCACATTAAAGAAGACCTGAGAATGTATCCCCAAAAGCGTGAGCTTAAAATACAAGACTGCCATATTAAATTTTTTGTTAAGATTAGTCCCAGCAAAGGTTCTGAAAGTGCTGGCTGTAAATGCCTTTTCCCATTTATCTAAATATGGACTGCTCAGGAAACTTGAGACTCCATTGAAAGTATTTTTACTTAATTGGGCCAGCTTTTAAAATTATGATGCCAAGTTTGAAGTAGGGTATATTTTCCTATATTGTGGTTTGCCCCATTATAAATCAAAATAGACATGAGGAAAAAACTTTGCATCTCTACCAATTATCCAACTTATTGTTTTTGTTTGTTTGTTTTTTTAATTTTTAACAAAAATCCAAACTCATTCATTAGTCATGTTTATCTGCTTAGCAGTTTAGGGAACAATTTGGCAATTTTGTGGTTTTTGAGATTATCGTTCTCTTAAAGTGCCAGTGTTTTAAAATAGCGTTCTTGTAATTTTACACGCTTTTGTGATGGAGTGCTGTTTTGTTATATAATTTTGACTTGGATTCTTTCCATTTGCATTTGTTTATGTAATTTCAGGAGGAATACTGAACATCTGAGTCCTGGATGATACTAATAAACTAATAATTGCAGAGGTTTTAAATATTAGTTAAATGGCTTTCACTTAAGAATTTAAGATTTTGTTCACTCATTTCCAATAATGCCTCCTAGCAACACCTTTTAAATAAGTATAAGGGCTGGCAAAGTTTTTCCCTTTAAAAATACTCACTTTAAGCTTATAAATAGGTAAAGGGCTGATGAAAACAGGTTTTATCAAATATTCCAAATACTCAGAAAATGATATATGAAAAAATAATTTTACTTTCAGAATGTTGAATTAAGATTTTTATTTCAAAGCAAGGCACATCTAAGTGGAAAGCAGCATTGGTGAAAATTAAAGATCTTACCAGGTCTAAGTGAATTGAGGACCTCAACAGACTGCAGTTGTCTGTTGTCTTGAAGTTTATCAAATTTTTAGTCAAGGGGAACAAAATAACTCGGTTTTTTGCCTGATTTAGATGGAAGTTTCTACTACAGCTGTGGAACCACCAATGTCAACATCTGTTGCTAGTAAGTCTGAATCATTTAGAAATGAATTCTGCCTCCAGGAAACTTAGTAACTTTAGTGGGTGTGTCAGACACTACCCTGTTAGGATGTGGAGAATGGGAACAAAGTGAGTTGGTTTAACTGGCTTCAGATCTTTGAGGGAATGGATAAGATAAAACCTCTCAAATAAAAATGATGAGTTCTGTTTAATGTCTATAAACAGTATCCCTTGGAACTTGGATAGTCTAAAACTCAAGAAGGCCTCAGACAGTTATTTAGATAATCCAGTATAAAAGGCTTATTATAAATGTGATGATGTGGGGGTGGGGGGAGGGACTTATAGTGCCCAAAGGTAATTGTTGTATAGTGGAGCTTAAAAGATTTTTAATTTTTAAGATTAAATAATCTATAAAATTTTTGGTACCTGGGATTGAACTCAGGTACTCGACCACTGGGCCACATCCCCAGCCCTTTTTTGTGTATTTTTATTAGAGACAGGGTCTCACTGAGTTGCTAAGTCCCTTGCTATTGCGGAGGCTGGCTTTGAACTTGTGATCCTCCTGCCTCAGCTTCCCAAAGTGCTGGGATTACAGGCGGGTGCCACGGCGCCCGCCTAATCAGTATAAATTTAATGTTTCCTATATTTTTGAAACCAGTGTAGGGGGCATACTGACCAAAATCTTATTTTCTCATTTGCCTATTGCTCATTAGTTAATATAATTAGTCTGATGGTCTTACATCAATTTTTTTTTTTTTTTGGTGGTCCTGGGGATTGAACTCAGGGACACTCTGGACCACTGGGTCACATCCCTATGTAGAGACGGTCTGAGTTGCTCAGTGCCTCACCTTTGCTGAGGCTGGCTTTGAACTTGTGATCCTCCTGCCTCAGCCTCCCAAAGTGCTGGGATTACAGGTGTGCGCCACCACGCCTGGCTTCCATCAAGATATTGATATTTGCTGTATTAATTTCCTTGAGTGAAGTCGGGAGAAGGAAAAGGTGTTCTGTGCTCCTTGGGGGCAAGGATTAAATGATAAAAGGTGGAAAGTGTAGCTGTATGGTAGCCATTCAACAGTTACTTTCCTCACTGCTCAGGGAATCAACTTGCTCTGAATGTTATGGCAGTATCTATATTGAAAACTGCAAAGGAAATAGTGATTTTTTTTTTTTAATGAGAAACATGGTCACTAACTTGCTTGATATCACAATATGTGATAAGAGTTAACTGGGTCTGTTTGGTATAACACCTGAAAAGGCCCCAATAGTCTTTCAGTACCAGTGGAACATTTTTGCATGGATGGTGTTGTATTACTGCATTTGCATACATCAACAGCTCAGGTCTCAATCCCCAAGTGTGAACCATTGGCTAGTAATTAGGCTGTCTAATTAATAAGGGATTGTGATAATAGCTATTTAACCTTATTTTTCATACTAATGCTTTATTGTCACTTCTAAGTGATCTTTGAAATATCTTACTACTAGATAAAACCCAGAAAATGGCTTGGATAGCTTTCCAACATTTCTTGGTCTCTCTCTCTCTCTCTCTCTCTCTCTCTCCCTTTTTTTTGGGGGGGGGGGGGTACTGGGGATTGAATTTAAAAGTGATTTACCACTGAATTATTTCCCCACCCCTTTGAGACACAGTCTTGCTATGCTTCAGAGACTGGCTTTGAACTTGGGATCCTACTACCATAGCCTCCTGAGTAGCTGGGATTGCAGGCATGTACCACTATGACAAGCTTACTTGTCCCCTTATAGCAAAGCAGTGCTAACCCAACTAAGGAAATTCCCTGGGTCTCAGCCAAGTTGCCTCCCTGGAGTAATGAGGCAAAACGTTGCTCTGTTCTAGGAATGCTGCTATTTCATGATAATACTATGGCACAGAAAAATATACCACACAACACAAAATGGCATGAACACAATGTGCCACTTCCAGTGGGCTTCACTCTAAAAGAGATCATATCTGCCAGGAGGAAATGTAGTCACACCTTTAGGCATGTCCTGGACCTTTTAAATAGCTGAATTTATTAGGTACCCACTGAAGAGGAAGTAGAAATAGATCTGGAATAATATGAAGACAAATCTATAAGTGAGCATGAGAGTTATGTGGAGAATGAAACCCAGTAATAGAAAATCAGTTGAAGGAGTTGGTGCTATCAGTGGTAGAGTGCTCATCTCACATGTGTGAGGCCCTGGGTTCGATCCTCAGCACCACATAAATAAAATGAAGGTATTGTGTCAACCTACAACTAAAAAAAAAAAAAAAAAAAAAAAAAAAAAAAATCAGTTGAAGAGGGGTTGGAATGTAGCTTAGTGGTAGAGTATGTTTATCATGCAGGAGGCCCTGATTTTGATCCTTAGCACCAAAAAGAAAGAGAAAGCAAGGAAGCAAAAGGGGGGATACAGAGATACTTAGAAATTTTTATGAACTATGAACTAATTTTTAGTCACATAATTCAAACATAGAAGTAACATTCCATAGTATGATACTGCATAAGAATTTGTTCATTTCCTTACTGATAAACATTCAAATTCTTTACCATTTTTTCATTCTAACAATGCTGCAGGGAATATTTCTCTTATGCATGTGTAGGTCTTTAGGAAAGGTACCTTGAAGTGGATTTGCTGAATCAAAAGATATTTGCATTTAACATTTTTAGCAGATATTGATAAATTGCCCCCCCCAAAGGTGATTCTCATATGGTGGAGCATTTTAGTAATGATTATATAATGATCAAGGTTTGACCAGTTACTCATTGAGTTTATGGAGGAAAAAAACAATTTTTTAAAAATGGAAAATGAAAATACTGAATTAATCATTTGTCCAGAGATAGAAACACAGGTAGAATCAGAAATGAAAGACCTTGGGGGAAGAGTACTGACTGATAATTCAAACTCAAACGATTTCTCTAAAAACTCACTGCAATAATTAAATATTGAAGTACTCTGTTGCATGAAATTGAAGTTTCCTTCTGATTTTGGCATCCTCTATCCTGAATGGAAGTTTCTGGTGTTTTTTTTTTTTTCACTCAGGGGAGAGATTTTTCTAGCAAAGATTGTGTGTTGATCCTACAGAAACTGCAAACAGTTTTGGGAAAGGGGGTTTGGCAATAAGGGTTAACCAAAGATGAGAAATTAAAGGACTGTGGGCCAGATTCTAGGAATTAGGAGATAAGTTATTTGGAAAGGTGGAATGGATCCTGAACATTGGCCTTAAATGGAATAAAGTTCACCACTGCTTCATTTCCTTGCTGGGGATGGTACCATAGGGTAAAGGACAAACTCTGACTGAATGCATTTACAAACACAATTGCATTTATAGGTTTAAAGAGGAAATAAGCTTAGTTCCTTAGAGTTACATAGACTCTCTACTTACAAGCTTTACCATATTTGGGGGTTTGGGTGTCAATTAGAGATCATTTATAAAGTGTTCTGAACATAACCAGGCAAGAGGATAGTCCTTAAAAAAAAAATGAGTTATCTGTTGGAAGCGAGAGAGTACTCCTAAAGATAAACAAGATACTCACCACACCCTCAGTTGTCCACTTAAGTGTCCAGGGAGGTTCCCAGAGTAAGAACTTGGAGGCTGCTCAGAGTACACATTGCAGCTCCCTCCCTCCTCCTCTCATTCCATCCACCTGAATTTCAAGGGAGGCCTGGGTCTTGCTCTGCCATCCGGAACCAGCCTGCCTGGGCTTAGACAGTGAACACAAGGCACACTCAGGCTCAGAAGAAAGGAGGCTGCTCAGACAGCCTTCATAAGAGTTGTCACTTCCTTGGGGGTCATGGACCCCAGAATAAAGCATAGCACTAGTGTCAGATCATAGCATGTTAGAGGCAAAGGGACTCCAGGGGCTGTTACAGTTCAATCTGTACATTTTTATGAAGTAATAGTCAGAGGTCCATTGAGAGTCAGACTTGCTCAAGGACAAACTGCAGTATCATAACAATAGAGGAGGGCCAGGCTTGAAGTTATGAGCTTCCTCCCCTTTTCTTTAGGGCTTCCTTCCTGCCCCTCACTCCCATGCTGAAATTCTGCCATGGCAATAGTTGGTGTTTGAGGACAGTCTGCATTGGAATCACCAGAAGAATGGGTGCTGCTTATGCGTCCTTGGAACTGTGGTGTGACCTTCCAGAAATGGAAGGAGGATGTCAATATGCTCCACACACTTCACACTAGAATAATCTTTGAAAAACGGTCCTTAAGGTATAAATGAAATTCACATTTATTGACACCAACAAAGATGTACAATTCTACCAGTCAGACTACTAACATGTTGTATGTCCTATGTTATACAATAATTGGTTTTTTTGTGTGTGTGTGTGCATGTGCATGTTCTTATAATTGAGGTAAGACTCACAAATCATTATTTTTATTTACACATTTATTTCTTTACAGTGCTACGGATCAAACCCAGGGCTCTACCATTAAGCTATACCCCAGCCCTTAACCATTTTAAAATGAACAATTCATTGGCATTTAGTACACTGACCATGTTCTATAACCACTACCTCTATTAAGTTCCAAAATATTTCCATCTTCCAAAATATTTCCATCACCCAAAATGGAAACCCTGAGGGGCTGGGGTTGTGGCTCAGTGGTAGAGTGCTTGCCTCACACGTACGTGTGAGGCACTGGGTTTGATCCTCAGCACCACATAAAAATAAATAAATATTGTGTCCATCTACAACTAAAAAATAATAATAATAAGGAAACTGAACTCATTAACCCTCTAGCCCTTGACTACCAGTCTGCACTGTCTCATGGATATATCTGTTCTGGACATTTCATTAAATGGAATCATACAAGTTGGGGCTGGGGTTGTAGCTCTGTGGCAAAGCATTTGCTTGGCATGTTTGAGGCACTAGGTTTGATTCTCAGCACTGCATATAAAAAAATAAAGGTCCATTGACATCTAAAAAATTAAAAAAAAAAAAGACTGGAATCATACAAGTAACCTTTTTTAACTAGCTTCTTTCAGTTAGCATATTTCCCACAAGTCATCCACAAGCTGAAAAATATCCCATATTATATTGTGTGTGTGTGTGTGTGTGTGTGAGAGAGAGATAATTCCTTTATTCATTCATCCTTTGATGAACACTTGGGTTGTCTACCTTTTGGCTATTATGGATAGTACTGCTATGAACATGCAGGTACGTGTGCTACTTGGAGTCCCTGCTTTCAAATCTTTGGGTATGTATCTAGAAGTGGACTTGCTGGATCATATGGTATTTTTTTTTTTTTTAGTAATGGGGTTTGAACTCACACTGAGCCACATCCCCCGCCCTATTTTGCATTTTGTTTTAGAGACAGGGTCTCACTGAGTTGCTTAGTGCCTTGCTGTTGCTGAGGTTGGCTTTGAACTTGCGATTCTCCTGTCTCAGCCTCGCAAACTGCTGGGATTATAGGCATGTGCAACCGCGCCAGGCTTTGCTGGTATTGGGGATTATACCCAGGGCCCTGCACATGCTAGGCAGGTGCTGTGCCACTGAGCCACACCACAGCCCTCATCAGATATGTTTACGCTGTACTCTTATCATTTTTAATGCCTTTGTGATATGTCATGAAACAGATGTGAAATATCATAAATTATTATTCAATCCCTTATTACTAGGAATTTAGTTTCCAATATTTTTACTATTACAAATAAGACTAAGATGACTATTCTTTTCTTACACCCATATCCTTGTGTCCATGATTATCTTACTAGGATATGAATATATTCCCCAAAGTGAAATTGCTGGATTAGAAGATGAGCCAAATTTGGTGAATTTTACCAAGCTGCCTTCAGGAAGTCTTTACTCAAATGTAATAACTTTAAGAAAGCTATTCGGATGATCTTCCATATAAGGGATACAGGACAGGACCATGGTTTCTAAGATCATATAAATGTTCAGCCATAGAAGAAACAGTGGAAAGGGGGACCTTCAAAAGCATGCAGACACAATACCTGAAAACCCAGGAAATTCACTGGGTCCAAATGTCCATTTCCCTTTATGTTCTCCTATTTCACTACTTTCCAGGTTATATATGAACAAAAAGAGCTTTTACATTCAAATCACTGCAGCACTGCAAAAAGAAAATATATGTCAGTTAGAATTGGCCGGTTGGAATGGATGCAAAAACTTTGAAAATCTTGCAAAAATAGTCAGAGCTTTCTTGCTTTTCATTTCAAATTGCTTCACCATTCTTTACAATAACTTACATAATTTCCAAAATTTGCTAATCAGTAATTTTGTCAGAACTTTTTGAATAAATGTAAATACATTTTCACTTTTTTTAAAAATATTTATTTATTTACTTTAATTGTACTCAATGCCTTTATTTATTTTCACATGGTGCTGAGGATCGAACCCGGGCCGCACACATGCTAGGCCAGCAATCTACCACTGAGCCACAACTCCAGCCCCTTCACTTTTTTTTTTTAACTAGGGATTTGACCCACAATCACTTTACCACTGAGCTACATCCCCAGCCTTTTATTTTTATTTTTTTTATTTTGGAACAGGTTCTCACTAAGTTCCTGAGGACCTCTCTGAGTTACTGAGGCTGCCCTTGAGTTTGTAACCCTTCTGTCTCAGCCTCCTGAGTTGCTGGGATCATAGGTGGGTACCACTGCTCCTGGCCACACACTGCTTTAACACCAAGCCATAGGCCGAGGGTCTTTTGAAGCAAACACGTCTCATCTAATGGTGGCCAATAGGTCAGTATGAAATTGGATCAATTATATATGAATTTATCTTCTATCTTCTAGTCGGTTTCACAGGAATTACATACATTGAGGAGTACTGGATTTTATACTACATAAATCTGATCTGAAAAACAGTGTGAATTTCAAGTTTCTTCAAAGAACCTAAGTTTTGGAATCAACACTACAAGTTTTCATGTCATGAATTTATAGACATTGAACTTCTATAGAAAATTATAATGTACTGTTATAAATAATATTGATCATATTTCTAATAACTAGACCTAGATAGGTTCTTCTATGATAGTTATGTCAGCATCAACATAAAACTCGAAGTTTTTTAAAAAATTTAATGTTGGTAGGCTTTGAGGGAATTTAAAGAATCATAGTTAAAAGCTGGGCATACAACTGTAATCCTAGCACTCAGGAGGCTGAGGCTGAAGGATCTCAAGGTTGAGGCCAGCCTGGGCAATTTAGGAAGACCCTGTTTCAAACTAAAATATAAAGGACTGAGAGTGTGACTCAATATTTTCAATCCTAATAAAAAAAAAAAAAAAAAAAAGTAAAACGAATTAAGTGACCTGGGGGTAAAAACTTTGATAATTTTTCATTTTTAGGCCAAATCTAATTTTTTCTTACCTGAAGGACCAAGCAGTCTTAAGTTATTAACAAAATGCTTAAAACATCACTAAATTCTAAAAGATTTCCATTTTGTTTTATTATAAACATCCTTTTAAAATATTTTTTAAACTTAATCTTTCTTAATTTTGAGATAGGGTCAGTCTCAATAATTTACCCAAGCCCCAACAAGCAATCCTCCCGTGTAAATCCTCCTGTGCCTCCCATGTCACTGGGATCACAGGTGTGCGTCATTGCACCTAGCACGGTGCACCTCCTTTTTGAAGAAAATAAGAAAAGACTGGTGCTTAATCCCAGGTACCTGGGAAACTGAGGCAGGAGAACTGTAAGCTAGGTCCAGCCTCAGCAACTTAGAGAGATCCTGTCTCAAAATAAAAAATAAGTTTAGTGGTAGGGCACCTCTGGGTTCAAGTCCCACTACTACAAAAAGTGAAGAAAAGGAAAGAAAAGGAAAGGAATGAAACAAAATCACCGATGCAAACACAGAAATCAACCTACAAATAAAATCCTCACTTGCTTTTATGCCTCCACAATCCAATAAAGTATCTGTGGAAAGAATGGGGGGGGGGGATAAGAACGAATAAATGAATTCCAAGTCTGCCCATGTCGGAGTCTGATGTGTTACCTTACTTCTTTTCGTTTAAATCTGTAGATCAAGAGTAAAGTGTGCAGTTAATATATGGATGTGGTCAGGAGCAAGGGATGCTGTATAAGAGTTTGGCCACATTCTCCAGTCACGCTGTGGCAAGTTAGTGGACAATGCTTTGGCCAGGGATGGCAGGCAGAATGGTCACCAGGGAAACAGTGCCCCCACACCAATGGGGTCTCCCTTATAACTCTGTGTGGAGGGTCTGTTCTAGGGAATGTGTGTGTGTGTGTGTGTGTGTGTGTGTGTGTGTGTGTGTGTGTTATGGTTTTACTATTCTCTCTCTTTATTCTAATTAGTTATACATGACAGTAGAATGCATTTTGACACATTGTACCCATATGGAGCCTAACTTCTCATTCCTCTGGCTGTACATGGTGCCAAGTCACACCATTAGTGTATCATATACATGTACGTAGGGTAATAATGTCTGTCTCATTCTCCCATCTTTCCCATCCCCACTGCCCTACCCCTCCCCTCAGTCCCCTCTGCCCAATCCAAAGTTCCTTCATTCTTCCCTCTCCCCCACTCCCACTATGGATCAGCATCTGCTTATCAGAGAAAACATTCAGCCTTTGGTTTTTTGGGATTGGCTTATTTCACTTAGCATGATATTCTCTAGATCCATCCATCCATTTACCTACAAACGCCCTAATTTCATTCTTATTTAATGCTGAGAAACATTCCATTGTGTATAAGTACCACATTTTCTTTATCCATTCATCTGTTGAAGGGCATCTAGGTTGGTTCCATAGTTTAGCTATTGTGAATTGAGCTGCTATAAACACTGATGTGGCTGCGTCACTGTAGTATGCTGATTTTAAGTCTTCTGGGTATAAATCAAGGAGTGGGATAGCTGGGTCAAATGGTGGTAGGGAATGATTTTTTTTTTTTTTTTTTTTTGGTACCAGGGATTGAACTCACGGGCACTCGACCACCACTCGACCACTGGGCCACATCCCCAGCCCTTTATTGTATTTTTTAAAAATATTTATTTGATTTAGTTGTACACAATGCATTTTTTATTTTTTTTTCACATGTTGCTGAGTATCAAACCCGGGCTACGCATGTGCTTGGCGAGCACTCTACCACTGAGCCACAACCCCAGCCCCCCTTTATTGTATTTTATAATAGAGAAATGGTCTCACTGAGTTGCTAAGTGCCTTGCCATTGCTGAGGCTGGCTTTGAACTTTTCATCCTCCTGCCTCAGCATCCCAAGTGCTGGGATTACAGGTGTGCTCCACCATGCCAGGCTAGGGAATGATTTTTATAGCTTAATATTTCCTTGATTGCTGGGACCTTTAGAACACCCACTCAGAAATGCAACCATCCCATTGGGGCTGCATTCCAATAAAAGGAAATCCGGAACCATCCCCTCTTGTGAGCTGGAGGATTAAACTCAGGACTTCTTGCATGCTAGGCAAATTCTCTGCCACTGAACTACATCCCAGCCATTTTTATTTTTTTATTTTGAGATGGGTCTTACTAAGTTGTCCAAATAGCTAGGATTACAGGTGTGTGCTGCTGAGCTGGGCTTGGAACCATTTTTCCTAGAGGTATGCAACCTGCTGCTAAGTCCATTGTCATGATTTCACTGCAACTGACATATGGAATAGCTTCTGCTAATGTTCAGCAATTCAGAGAAATTTCTAAAATTTATGCTTCTATCCAAGGGCTCTGGAATGTGGTTGTCCATTGAGTTTGTCTGTTGAATTCCAGGAAGGAAGGCAGTTAGATGAAGGATGAAAATTATCACATGCCAATCATCTTCTTATCTACTCTAGATTCTTTTCCAGGACCCAGTTTTATCTCAGAACAAAATAAAACCCATCAGGCATCAGTTCAGAGAATTAAGGGAGAAAGTCTGAGGAAGATTGTTAAAGGATAAACTAGCAAGACATAGACATAAGAAAGCTGATCAAGTTAATGTAGAAAATATTTGCCCCTGGTTTGGAGAAATTCTTTGATTTAAAAAGGGGATTTTAAAAAGAAGTTGTATTCATCAAAATGTGGCAGTTACAAGTACATGACATTGTACTATTTGAAGTATGGACCATTTAATGTCTATATTAGTATTTTCACTAACTTCAAACTTTAGATGAGCCAGGGATTGGAGCACGCTTATAATCCCAGAGACTCAGGAGGCTGAGGCAGGAGAATCACAAGTTTAAAACCAGCCTCAGCTACTCAGTGAGGCCTTAGCAACTTAGTGAGACCCTGACTCAAAATAAAAAATTAAAAAAAGGGACTAGGGATGTAGGTCAGCAGTAAAGTGCCTCTGAGTTCAAAACCCAATTTTTTTTTTTAATTATTTTTTTAGACAAATTTTAAGTATGACCTCTAACATATAAAAACAGTAAAGCTGGGCTGGGGTTGTGGCTTAGAGGTAGAGTGCTCGCCTAGCTCGGTGCGGCCCAGGTTCGATCCTCAGCACCACCTAAAAATAAAGGCATTGGGCACAACTAAAACAAACAAACAAACAAATAAATATTAAAAAAAACCAGTAAAGCCAAATAATAACAACAACACAAACAACCAGGGCAAATGCTCAGCTGTCTTTTGCTTGAGAGAAGTTTCCCCACGTGTAAACCAGTTTATACTCTGAACTGTAAATTCTGACATGAGGTCGCCCCACGTCTCCTTTCCTTAAAGGGAGATTCTGTGGAGCTTCCCAGATCCTCCCCCTCCCACTGCCCAGGACTCAGCCGGACACCCACCTTCTCTGTAGCCATATCCAGCACCAGGGGTGCCTTGTGCCACCGAGGACAGTATGGTGGGAAACTGGTCAGAGCCACCTTAGGCCTTTCCAGCAAGGCTAATGGTTATGGAAAATTGTCTTTTTCTCTTCTCTGAATTTTTTTGTCTTCTAGTTTCCAAAAATCCATAGACAGGGTGTTAGCTTCCCAGCGCCCTATCTCTAGGCACATGGCCTCCAAGCCAAAGTCCTTGTGCAAAGATTTTCCGCTATTTTCTATTGAAACAGTGAGAAGGGAGTCACAATACAATTGGAATTGCCAAATTGTTTTCCAGTTTGTTGGGATGGGATAGGAACGTTTTTCTAATAAGTCTGCTAGTTCCGGAAGAGTGGGAACTGCTCCTGTCTTTTGGCTGCCGTGTCACCTGCAAAGGTGCTCCTCAGAGCTTCACGAATGAATTCACTTTCTATTCTGTGGCAAACTACAAATTCTAACATGTTGGCCCAGCACGGAACAGGATACGAGTATTGAATACGAATATCATAATTGTCACAGTACCTCCAGATGTGGACATCAATATCAGAAATGACTATCACTTTTTACCAGCTTTTTCTTTTCAGTTGAATTTTTTTTCTTGAATATAGAATACTCAGATTTAAAGATTTTTTTTTTTTTTTTTTTTTTTTTTTTTTTTTTTACAGTGCTAGGGGTCAAACCCAGGGCCTTGTGTATGCTAGGCAAGGGTGACATCCCAGCAGAACATTAGCTTTCAGAGTCCAAGTTTTTCAGTTCCATTAACACATAAAGGTCATTTCACTAATGTCACTGAATCTTCCTTTATAAAAGTATGAATTCTTACCAAATACAATAGATCACACTGAACTCATCAGTAAGCCAAATTTGTGGGCCTCAACTAAGTCTCAATTTTTTTTTTCAAATTTCTTATTTTAAACAAATTTCAGGTGAAAATCTTCTAGATTATTGTGCTTAAGGTTATGCTATTGTAACTTTCTAGTTACCCTATCATTTTGCCTTCTTTCATTGACATGAGATTGCATTAAATAGGGATAAATATATATATATTATCAAAAGAAACCATAAAGACCACTAATATTTCACAGATACTATACTATATGTTGGAATAAATATAAACTCAGGGAGGATGACTTTTCCTACCTCCAAATAAATCCAATTTCTCTTTGTAGACAGATAGCATCACCTTCTCCAACAGTAAAGTTGAGAAATCCAACTGGAGAAGTCCAACTACTTGATAGATTAATAGGCAGCCTGCTGTTCTGGACTCATTCATTTATTTATAAATGAGCCAGGTAGCCAGGCTTGGTGGCTTATGCCTGTAATCCTAGCAACACAGGAGGCTGAGGCAGGAGGACTGCAAGTTCGAAGCCAGCCTCAGCAACTTGGCAAGAATCTCAACAACTTAGTCCCTGTCTCAAAATAAAAAATAATAACTAGAGATATAGCTCAGTAGGAAAGTACCCCTGGGTTCAATGCCCAATACCAAAAAATAATAAGTCAATCAATAAAAAAAACAAGGTAGGCTCTGTGCTAGGCCCTGGAGACTCAGAGGCAAATGAAACTGACCAACTGTCTCCCTCAGGAAGTTCTTTTTAATGGAGAAGACACAACAAGTAAATAAATACATAAGAAAGATTATTTTAGATGCTGCTAGGGACAAGAAGACCACAGGGCAGGTGGCAGTGGGGGGCGGGTCACTGACACAGTCTGGAAGGCCTTTCTGAGGACTACCAGAAACTTCATGAGCCGTTCCATTCCACTGCTCACTCTGCTTCTGCTGGCTTGGGTGAGGAGGTGGCTGGCTCATGTTCAGTGACCTCTTGGGGCTGTCCAAGCCTCCAGCCCTTCAAGACCAGCAGGCAGGCATGCCACAGTTCCCAGGCCTTTCCCTGGACCAGGAAGTGGCAGCTGCCTCCCAGTTTTCCCAGTGTTCTCCCTCCTACACCCTCTAAGGAAAATCCAGCTCTCAGGATGTGGAGGGCGGTGGCCCACGGCAGCGACCACAGGAACCAAGGCCAGTCTGGGACTCCTCACCTCTCTGGAAGCCGCCTGCACCACCTCCCTGCTCCTGAGTGCAAAAGATGGCTTTTCTCGTGGGTGGAACATGGTGACGGAGGCCAGGGGAGAAAGAAAAGGGAGCGTACCCTTGTTTTCCACTCATTCCTAAGCCTGCCTCAAGTAGGTCAGCACCAATAATGACCTCTTTTGTACTAAAGGGGACACCAAGGTGAGGGGTGATGAGGCTGTGACTAACTAGGAATCAGCAATCCAGCACAGCCCTGTGTTCTGGGTGGCTGCCAGCTTCTGATGTTTTTTTTTTTTTTTTTTTGGTACCGGGGATTGAACTCAGCGGCACTGGACCACTGGGCCACATCCCCAGCCCTTTTTTGTATTTTATTAGAGACAGGGTCTCACTGAGTTGCTAAGTGCCTCGCCATTGCTGAGGCTGGCTTTGAACTTGTGATCCTCCTGACTCAGCCTCCCAAAGTGCTGGGATTACAGGTGT
The DNA here is from genome assembly GCA_025594165.1 of Tamias sibiricus. NCBI lineage: Eukaryota > Metazoa > Chordata > Mammalia > Rodentia > Sciuridae > Tamias > Tamias sibiricus. Next base: position 70,363,194 of record CM046663.1, read on the forward strand.
GCGCCACCGCGCCCGGCTGCTTCTGATGGTTTGCTCAGTCTTTCTACATTACTCCTTTATGTGTCTTCTGCCAATTCTAAGACTCACCTGTCACCTGGCCAACATCCTGACTGCAAACATGTAAGCATAGTCATCCCTCAGTATGCTCCCAGATACCATTGCAGGATCCCCTGCAGATACCAAAATCTCTGGATATTCAATCTCCAAATATCAACTGACACAGTATTTGTATAGAACCTACTCACACCCTCCGTTGACTTTAAATCATCTCTAGACAACTGGTAACACTCGATACAATGCAAATGTTGTGTGCGTCGTTGTTATACTGCGTTGTTTAGAAAATAATGACAAGAAAAGAATCGGTACGTGTTCAATGGAAGATGAAATTTATTTCAAGGATTTCCCATCTGTGAATGAGGAACCCGTGGATATGGAGGCTGACTGTATTATTTATCAACTATGGGAAAATTGTCTTTAAAAGAAGGAAGCGTAAACAGCAGGATGTCCTTGCTCTGCCACATGTAGTAGGAACAGGCCCCGGGCCCAGGCCTGCCCGGGCCCAGGCACACTTTCTCCAAAGTAAAGTGGGCAAAGTGAATTGCAGGATGTGGAGCAGAGCAGGTTGGTGTCCAGGGCCTCTGGAAGGGTGTCAGACATTTGTTTGTGCTGGATCTCTGCATGGGCATTCATTACCACAGGGGACAAGAGGCCTCCCTGGCCACACTGAATCAGAGGCCAGCAGGAGCCCTGAGCTTGTGTCTATGTTGTCTCACAGGGACACAGCACCGGGAAACGACCTGGTAGGGTGTGGGATGGAACTGCCTCTCCCCCTCCCCACGGGGTGGCGGAGCCAGGGTGTGACACCTCAGATGGAGAAAAACTGGTCTCCCAAGGCCAGTGGGCGGAGTGGGAGCTGAGGTGGCTTGACTCCACTCTGCTGTGGGCCCTAGTCCTGGGGGAGCCTCTCAGGCCAGTTTTAGCTCCTTTCTCAGCTTTTATGAGCAAAAGGGACAATAGACAGAATTGAGAAATGACTATACTGCACCATAACCGTACACAGGAAACGGCAAATCACCGTGACATTGTATTGTATCCTCATCTTTCTCTCTTCTTCTTGTTTTTTGTTCTGCAATAAAAAAATGTTAATGTTTCTAATTTAAATGTTAAGAATTCAATCAGCGCTCAGGGGCACATGTTACTTAACGGGACTGCAGCAAACAAACAGAAGGTTTCTTCACCAAGCCCATCCCGGTTGACAGGCCGACGCTGAAGACTTTAGGAAATGGTATGATTCGCAGTGAGTAGGCAACGCGAGTATGTCCTCACTCTTTTACAATTAAATCTTAAACACTCTTTAGCAAATATGTATGTTTCCCCCAGGTGGGTGTTTTGCTTCAGGTTTCCTTTCCTTAGCCTATGAGCACCTTAAGGTGGCCAGAAACACCAGAGAGGTGAGAGAGGCAGGGAGAGAGAGAGGGAGAGGAGGAGAGAGAGAGAGAGAGAGAAAGAGAAGAGAAGAGGAGAGGAGGGGGGGGGGGGGGAGAAAGAGAGAGAGAGTGAGCACTCAATGCAGAATGTGAACTGCTCTGCCAGGTGGGCCATAAACCCAGGCCCACCTCTCCTGGGGGGCATCAGAAATTGCTTCTGCATGCTCTTTGGAGAGGCCTTGGCATCCAGAAACAAAACAAAATCAACTAAATCCATGCCTGTTAGATTCCGGGCAGGGAGGCCACACCTCCCAGGTGCCTCAGGCTGACCTGCTCCACTGGCCAGCCCTCAGGTGCCCTTCTGAACCCATTGCAACACACGGGCTCCCCTTTCAACTCCCGGCAGCCTATGGAATTGGGGTCCCCTCTGGGGGGTCCCTCTGACCACCAATTTGCTATTTAAGCCTGCTCTGGACTGAAACCCTCCCTTGTTCTTCCTTGCTCTTCTTGTCCTTCCCTTCCCTGCCCCTTCCACGCTGCCCTCTCCCTACCCTTCCACATGGTCCCTAATAAACCCCCTTTTTCTACAAGACTTTCCCAGCATGGCTTTTTTCCAATATATGGCGCCCAACATGGGGTTCCTCTCCAACCAGTGGACAAAGGCTGCCCCGGGAAAAGATTTTCTCCCGCCTTCCAACCACTGACTTTTCCCACCGACTTTCCACCACCAGGTCTCCAAATGGGTAAGCTCATTCCATCGCTGGAGCTCTTAACCCAACGGGCCCCCCACAGTGGGAATTGATCTCCCTTTCTCTTTCCGGGTAACAGTTGAATTCGCAGTCTCCCGGTCAGTTTGTATTCCTGCTGCACATCTGGGCGCCCCCCCCCACCCCCCCAGCAAAGTGCGCACCACCTGTGCCCTATTCCCTTCTGGCCTTTGGCTCTCTCTTTCCTGGTCACACAGGGCACAGAGTTCCCGGTCTCATCGGGAAAGTCAGCCAATTCGCGCGCCAGCCCGCACGCTCTCATTCCCTCAGTTTATTCCCATTGGGAACGGGGACTCAATCCGCATGCCCACGCGCTCGTTCTCAGTCTCTCAGTTTGTTATCAATCCTCACCCCTGCGCAGGTCTGTCTCTTTTCCGATACCGCCCCTCTGTCTCCTCAGCTAAGAACTTTTTTTTTTTTTTTTTTTTTTTTTTTTTTTTTGGTGCCAGGGATTGAACTCAGGGGCACTCGACCACTGGGCCACATCCCCAGCCCTTTTTTTTTTTTTTTTTTTTTGTATTTTAGTAGAGACAGGGTCTCACTGAGTTGCTAAGTGCCTCGACACGGCTGAGGCTGGCTTTGAACTTGCGATCCTCCTGCCTCAGCCTCCCAAGTGCTGGGATTACAGGACTGTGCCACCGCGCCCGGCTAGCTAAGAACTTTTAAGCCTTGTGTCTCTCCGTGTGCGCAGGCCAGACCCGGCCGCAGCCGGGGACACTGCGTGCCTCTGCACCACGTGCCCCCATTCCCCCGCAGCCCTGCGCCCCAGACCTTTCCGTGCAGAATGGAAATATGGGGGCGTTTCTTATATCTGCACCTCAAACTCAAACTCCTTCATCCTTCCTAGAGGACTTAAGCCAACCTTTGCCAGCTGAGTGTACTCTGATTACTTTATTTTCTACTTTAGTGGTGGTTTTACTTCTCAGTCTAGCGGTCGTTCGCTATTGGTCACTTCCCTTTCCATCCCATCCACGCCCAGCTGACTGCCCTCTACAGCTCCTCCTTGATAACTTGACCATCCTCGGCTTGAGTTCCGAGATACGGCCAAAAAAACTAGTTAAGCTATGCACTCGCAATTGGCCCAAATATCCTCTAACAAATCAGTGGCCGAGTTTGGGTTTGGTGGACCCTGCTGCTTTGCAGCAGCTCTCGTACACTGATGTGTTTCTTCTCCTCTGTCTAAACCCCTCACTCGCTGCTCGGGCGGGCTGTGCTTCAGTCCTCCTTCCATGCGAGCGAGTCATCTCTAGGGGACTCGGACTTTGACCCAGGGTTAGAGGTTCGGCCCCCCTCTTACCACCATTCTAGGAACCCTACTCCGCCCTCAGCTCTGCCTCTCATGGACCTGCCATCTTCTTCTGCCGGACCTTGCCTTTAGGCCCTCCTCTTCCGTTTCCTCCTCCTACGTCATCTCTTGCGACCGATTCAGCCCTCTCACCTGCAGATTCAGCTCTGACTCCCCTCGCTGATTTCTCGGTGGTTCCTGCAGAATTTCCTGATGCAGTTTCAGTGCCAATTCCAAACTCACAGGCTATCACTCGGCTCAATTCCGACTTCAGTCCCCGTATCACCCGTTCGAGAAAGCAGGCAGGACAGCAGACTCAGACCAGAACGCCCTTGCAGGAGGCAGCAGGGGTGGAGGGAGTAATTAAAGTTCATGTTCCATTTTTCATGGCAGATCTATCCCAGATTGAGAAGCGATTGGGTTCTTATGCTACAGACCCCACAACATATTTGAAAGAATTTCAATGGGTCACCCAGTGTATAATCTCACGTTTCATGATGTGTACGTCCTTTTAGCAAATACTCTGCTTCCAGAGGAGCGCAGATGAGTTTGGGAACAGGCAAGAGCCTATGCAGATGAGACTAACAGAACTAATCCGGACTTTCCCATTGGCCCTGAGATTGTGCCAGATGCAAATCCGAATTGGGACTATAATTCATCAGGGGGCGTGGCCTTAAGAGACCAGTTTACATTTGCATAGTGGCTGGTCTTAAGCGAGCAGCTCCGAAAGGAGTTTCTTGATTGGCTGACAAAAGCGCTTCAGCGGTACATAAATCTAGATCCCAAGTTCCCAGGGGGCCGCCGAGTCCTTATGATTTATTTTCTATCCCAAAGCTACCCTGACATATGGGATAAATTAAGAAAGTTGGAGCAAGGGCCTGCAACACCTCAGACCAGGATTTTGGCCACAGCCTTTAAGGCATATCAAAATTGAGAAGAGATGGACTGTCGCAAGTTTCAGAAATATGAACGACCAAAATTTCAAATGCTTGCTCAAGCCCTTCGGGGCTCCAATGCTCAGGCCTCAAAACCAGGGGTTCATAAGTCCATACCAGGGGAACCTCCAGGGCCTTGTTATAGGCGTGGGAATGAAGGACATTGGGCTAGGGTCTGCCCTAATCCCAGGGCCCCTAAACGTCCGTGCCCTAAATGTTCCAAAGTGGGACACTGGGGTGTTGACTGCCCCAATCTCCGCAGGAGGGCTGGACCAGACACAAACCCCAACCTGCTGGCACTGGCTACAGAAGACTGATGTGGCCCAGGGGCTCCTTTCCCGACCATTGACATCACCTTACAGGAGCCCAGGGTTACCTTCCTTGTTGATGGCTGCCCCATAAATTTCCTGCTGGACACAGGAGCCACTTCCTCGGTCTTGAAGGAGTTCTGGGGCCCCACTACCATAGCACTGTCCCCTATTGTCAGGGTAGAGGGAAATGCTATTCACCCCCACAAGTCTCCTATGCTGTCTTGCTGGCTACACCACCACCTATTCACCCATCAGTTCCTAGTAATACCTCAATGTCCTGTGCCTTTACTGGGCCGAGACGTGCTGGCCAAATTTCAGGCCTCAGTCGTGTTCTCTAGTCTGCCTAGCTCAGTTGCGCTCCCTAGTTTCGTCTCAATTCATCTCCACCTTCGTCTTTCTTCTTGCAGTTTTAGAGGCCACCAGTGCCTCTGAAGGAACCCCCCAACCCCCTACCAATGCAGGAACCCCCCAACTCTCTACCCATGCAGAAAACCCTCAGCTCTTGACTGATGCAGAAACCTCCCAGTACCCTGCCCCCACCAATCTGGTAGACCCCAAAGTTTGGGATACCCAGACCCCCTCCCTTGCTCATTGCAACCCTGCGCAAATCCACCTTAAAGACCCCTGGTGTTTCCCCAACAGAGCCCAGTATCCACTTCCAGCCACTAGCCTTAGAGGTCACCAACCCATTATTTCAGATTTTTTGTGGAAACGTTTCCTCAGACCCACCCATTCCCCTTATAATACTCCTATATTGGCGGTTCAGAAGTGCAATGGGTCATGTTGGCTAGTCCAAGATCTTCGTCTCATCAACGAGGCTGTCAGGCCTATACACCCTGTGGTCCCAAATCCTTATACCATTCTTTCCCTAATTCCTTCCATATCTACCCATTTCTCAGTTATTGATCTCAAGGATGCTTTTTTCACTGTCCCTTTAGCACAGGAGTACTAAGACCTCTTCGCCTTCACCTGGACTGACCCCGACACACAACAGTCCCAACAACTGACCTGGACAGTCCTCCCTCAGGGTTTTCGAGACAGCCCTCATATCTTTGGACAGACACTGGCTGCTGATCTCGAAGACCTTGAATTCTCTGACTCCACTCTCCTGCAGTACATAGATGACCTTCTCCTCTGCAGCACTTCCTTTTTCACAGCTTGTGAGGACTCTTAGGACTCTTTTAAATTTTTTCTCCTCTCGTGGGTATCGTGTTTCCCCGTCTAAGGTGCAACTTGCTCAGACCCAGGTAGTTACCTAGGAGTTCATATTTTCCATCAGTCTAGGTCCATTACTGTAGACAGAAAGGCTCTCATCGAGGCTCTTCCATGAGAATGAGAGATTCTCTCATTCCTAGGCCTAGCGGGATATTTCCATGCCTGGATTCCCAATTTCTCTCTTTATGCAAAACCCCTACATGAGGCAGCTAAGGGGGTTAAGGAAAAGCCCCTCTCCAAAAGCATTCAGGCTGAGTTTAGGTACCTGCAGCAGGCACTATTACAGGCCTTCACCTCCCAGACCTTCTTCAGCCATTCACCCTTTATGTCCATGAGGTGAAGGGTCTGGCTCTAGATGTTTTAGGCCAACACAAGGCCTCCACTTTTGCTCCAGTTGCCTACCTTTCTAGACAGCTTGACCCCACCATTTGTGGATGGGCCCCCTGTCTTCGGGCTCTGGCTGCTACTTGCCTACTTCTACAGGAATCAAAACAGCTGACCTTTGGTGCCCATGTCATTGTTGCCTCTCCTCACCATTTAAAAGATCTACTAACCTATAAGAGTCTTCAAACTCTCCCACCCTGTCGCGTTCTCTCTCTCCTCGTTTCTTTTCTGCATGACTCTTCAATCTCTTTCCAACCCTGTTCCTCTTTACACCCAGCTTCCCTCCTCCCAGTCTCCTCAGAACCCCCAGGGAATGATTGTATAGAGATGCTTCAGGCTTTAATCCCTTACCCCTCTCACATTCAAGAGGGACCACTTCCTGACTCTTCCCTAATCTGGTTCACAGATGGCAGCTCTTTCTTTAAGGATGGGCAATGTTTTGCCGGCTACGCTGTCATCTCCCTATCAGAGGTTATTGAGGCAGCACCCCTTTCCCCCCAACACCACAAACCAACGGGCTGAACTAATAGCTGTTATTCATGTCTTTGAATTAGCTGCTGACCAAAACCTCTCCCTCTACACAGACTCAAAATATGTCTACCATATTTTGCTTTCCCATTCAGCAATATGGAAAGAGCAAGGGCTCCTGACTACAAAAGGCTCTGCAGTTACTAATTCTAAATTAATATCAAAGCTCCTACAAGCCTCTCTTCTGCCCAAACTAATAGGGATCTCCCATTGTCTTTCACATCAAAGTGGAGACTCTCCCATAGTTTAGGGAAACACAAAGGCTGATAGGGCAGCAAAGGAAGCAGCACTATCTTCTCCTTCTCTTCTGGCTCCAGTCCAATCCACTACCCAGACCTCCACATCCCTTCCGTACAATCAATCCTCTCCTATCTCCATTCTCTATTCCATCCTAATCCTCAGGCCCTCAAAACTTTCGCTACCTCTTTCCTCACCCTGACTCCAGAGGACACACAGTTTCTCCATCAACTCACCTCCATGAGCACTGCATGTCAGCGCACCAACCCATATATCCCCCTTAAACCAGGAACATTTCCCTCTCACCAAGCTCGAGGTCAGCTCCAGGAGCCGACTGGCAAATAGACTTCACCAACATGACAACTGTCCGGAAACACAAATATCTCCTGGTCTTGGTAGACACCTTCTCTGGAGGGTGGAGGCCTTCCCTACTTCCAACAAAAGGGCCTCCACAGTAGCTTCTATTTTAGTCTCAGAAATTCTTCCCACTTCGGGTTGCCCATGTCCATCCAGTCTGACAACGGGCCTGAATTTGTCTCTTGTGTCACCCAAAATATTTCTACTTATCTTAACATTCCTTGGTGCTTTCACATCCCATATCACCCCATGTCTTCAGGGAAGGTAGAGAGGACCAATAGAACTCTTAAGAATATTCTGATTAAACTCTCCCTGGAGCTTCTCTTGGACTGGGTCAAAGTACTTCCCCTCGCCCTCTTCAGGCTCCAAGTCCTCCCAAAAAAAACCTTCCTTACTATCCCCTTTTCAGGTCATGTTTGGGCAGCTAGCTCTTCCACCCAGAATTTCCCCAATTCAAGGACGCTTGCCCAAAGACCTCTCTTATCCTTCATCAGACATCAGCTATGGACATGCCAAGATTACATCCTGCCTGACCCAAGTAGACTCACTGCTTCATTTCCATTAACACCTGGTTCTTGGGTATATTTCTCCCCTCCCCAGGACACAGGGTCAGTCTCCCTTACCCCAAAGTGGACAGGCCCCTTCCAGGTTGTGCTGTGCACACCCACGGCTGCTAAGCTTCATGAAACCTCAGGGAACTTGACATCTTGGATTCATATTTCCAGACTGAAATCAGCTTCTCAACCAGCTGAAGATCCACGAAAGGATGACAAACAACTACCTCAATATACTTGCTCTCCCCTTCCCACCGATCCCCTAAAAATTCGTTTCTCTTGTGTCCCCGATACTGACTCAAAATAATCTTTTCTGTTTTTCTCGTTTTGAACCTTTAACCAGCTTTTTCTCAGGGATTATCAACTGTTGAAAAAAACCAACGGATGACTTTCCAACCAGTGATGACTTAGACTCTTTGTCAGCCTGCTCAGAGAGGCCCCTAACCTGCCACCCTATGCTCATTATGATGCGCCTCGCGCTTCCATTGGCCTCTTCACCCTAAGTCCCACCTGGTGGAACACAGGCCTATGGACAATAATCCATCTCACCTTCTTTCCCTTTGTTGCTTCCATAATAGTGTTACCTGTAAACTCACAAGGCCTACAATTTCTACATGCTCTTCGAGAGGATAGCCGGCTGACTCCCTCAGTGACTTTCTGCAGAAGCCTGGTTTGACACCCTCACCAATCTATGGCTTCAAGGAAACTTCATCCATCTCATACCTGGAGAGATTCATCTTTTCCACACCTACCTCCTGGAAATTTTTTCCACCCTCAAGCCTGACCTGCCTGCCTGCATCTCCTCCCCTCATTGCACTCCACGTCGCCCCATTTCAGCTCGAAGCAGCCATATTGAAATGCAATGCCCTGCTTCCTAAGAAAACAAAAAGGGGGGAATATTAGATTCCGGGCAGGGAGGCCACACCTCCCAGGTATGAGGTCACACCTCCCAGGTACCTCAGGCTGACCTGCTCCACTGGCCAGCCCTCAGGTGCCCTTCTGAACCCATTGCGACACATGGGCTCCCCTTTCAACCCCCGGCAGCCTATGGAATTGGGGTCCTCTCTGGGGGGTCCCTCTCACCACCAATTCGCTATTTAAGCCTGCTCTGGACTGAAACCCTCCCTTGTTCTTCCTTGCTCTTCTTGTCCTTCCCTTCCCTGCCCCTTCCATGCCGTCCTCTCCCTACCCTTCCACGTGGTCCCTAATAAACCCCCTTTTTCTACAAGAGTTTCCCGGTGTGGCTTTTTTTCCAGTAATGCCTCCAAGAGATAACCAAGTCCAAAGACCTAACGAAGCACTGAGTCATTGGTCATAACAAATAATGCAGATGCAGGCTTTGGAGTCTCGCGCCTTCATACTGACTCTTACTTGACCGCTGGCTGGTTGGTTGTCTTTGGGCAAGTATTCGATCTCCTGTGCCTTGACTTGCCTATTTGTAAAATGGGTACAACGATCAGAATGACTTCCTAAGGCTTTGCTGGTATATGTGAGGGTTTAATAAAATCATCTATGGGAAACGCTTGGCATGTTCTTGGTACTTGGTAAGAACTCAATTAAAAAGTTAGTTACTTTTTTTATAAGAATAGCAAACTATATAATAAATTATTAGCTTATAATAATTACTAGTGTATTATTAAATTATTAGCTTATAATAATTACTAGTATATTATTAAAAGACTCATTGTTTCTCTTTCTCCAATTTAGGCCTCCACCTAAATGAAAAAGGTAGTCTAGAGGCTTCTTTACTATTTGAACTTCTTTGGCAGGGGGTACTGAGGATTAAACCTAGAGGCATTTTACGTCCTGAGCTATGTCCCCAGTCCTTTTTATTTTTTTATTTAGAGACAAGGTCTCACTGGCTATCCTCAAACTTGCAATCCTCCTGCCTCAACCTCCCAGCCTCCTGCTCACCACCATGCCTGGCAACTATTTGAACTTTATGGCAGTGGTTGCCAAACTTGTCCTGAACATGAGAATCATCTGGGGAAGTGAGGCCTGGGTCTCACCCAGGATTTTGATTGAATACATCTGAGGTGTGACTTGGGCTTTGGACGCTTCAGAGTTCTCCAGCTGATTCTAATGGACAGATGTGTTTCTGTTTAGATGGAGTTCTGTCCTAATAAACCCATTCTAAGTTGACAATACTGTAAATAAAAAATGCACGGAGCCCACCTAACCCCTGAACATCGCAGCTTAGCTGTGATGCACTCTGGAGAGTTTTGGTGACTTCCCCTCTTGATCCTGGGAGGAATGGGAACAATGGTAGCTGCTGCTTCCCAGCATGGTCAGAGAGCATCAAACCTCGTAGCGCTAGTCTGGGAAAAGATCCAAATTCACCATTCCAAGTATGGATCCAGATGAATGCGAATCACTTTCATGCCAACATAAAGATAAAAAACTGTAAGTTGAGCATCATCTGTACAGCTGAGGTTGGACGTAAGTGCTGGGTGTCATTCTAGCCCAAAGGATAAAATAGGTGTTCATAGTCACTATTAAAGTGTATGCACTCTGAGCTAGCAATCTCATTTTGCTGTGGTAACCATTTGACTCAGCCAACCAGTATTTATTTATTTTTTATTCATTGAGTTTTGACTGATTTGATCAATTAATTCAGTAAAATATTTGATTCCTTAAAAATTAGCTGGGCGAAGTGGCTCATGCCTGTAATCCCAGCACTTGGGAAGCTGAGGCAGGAGGATCGCGAGTTCAAAGCCAGCCTCAGCAATGGTGAGGCACTTAGCAACTCAGTGAGACCCTGTCTCTCATAAAATACAAAAAAGGGCTGGGGATATGGCCCAGTGGTCGAGTGCCCCTGAGTTCAATCCTGGGTACAAAAAAAAAAAAAAAAAAAAAAAAAAAAATCATATGGCCACGGTCTCAAAGAAACTGCATTTGTAGAGTACCATCTACCATTGCCCTGGTATTTTGAAACTTTTAGATTATATGTTACTGCAGAAGTACACATTATTTAATTCAATTCCATACAGTAACTAAGAAACTGGGTGCTAAATAAAAACACCAACAGCTCGAAATGGATTTGAGTCATTCGTTCATCAGGTCAAAATTTGATTCCTCAAATTAGATAGCCAGAGATTAAATGGAGTAAAAAAATCTTGAAATGTGAGCTTAGAAAAGGTCCCTGACTCTCATTCCCCAGGTTCAGTGTCTAACCACCGACCTGGGTGGGGCATTATGAGTTCCTTTCACAAGCCTGATGGAGCAAGCCTTTCACCGTGTGTACACGATTCCACAGACAGAACTAAACGACCACTTGTCTCCAGCCACTAAAACATAAAACTTAACAAGTTGAAAATCAAGCAAGGAAATGTGTATGGGCTATTTTCCCCACTGCAGAGTAAGCTGATTCTTAGGGTATGCATTTATAAGGGCCAAAGAAATGACATCAGTAGACAATGGAGAGCATAAGAAAGTTATTTTAAAACTTTCCTTCTGATAGTTTTATGAAAAAAAAAAAAAGAAGTTCTGGTTGAAGATTAGAAATAAAAAAGCGAATTAGCTCACAGTGGTCACAGAGACAAGAAGGGAATCAGTACTGAGTACCTGTCTATCGTCTGTTAGGCTCTTTCTGTATGTAATTTCCTTTAATCATGACAACAAACCTCTCAAGATAGAATCCGTTACAATTCATGGATAGAATACGGAGGCTCAGAGGGATTAAGCAGCTTGCCCAAAGTGGTGCAGCATCGTGTCACGAAAGTGGAACCTGAATACAAATCAGTCTGACTCACACCCCAAGTTCTGTCCACTCCATCTCAGGGTGAGCAACTGTCCTGGTTTCCAGGACTGAGGGATTTCTTGGAATGTTGGACTTCCTGTTTTAAAACCATGACAGTGGCAGGAAAATGGGGGGGGGGGGGGTTGTCAGCCTGCTTGGTCACCAGAGGTACTCTAAAGTTGGGATCTGTGTTGAAGGCTTGGTCTCTAACCTGTGGCACTGAAGGCTGGTGGTAGAATTTTAAAGGGTGGGGTGTAGTGGAAGGAGTTAGGTCATTACAGGTGTGCCCTTGAAGGGGATATGGGAACCTGGTCCCTTCCTGTCTCTATTTTTGCTTCCTAGCTGCCAGCAGGAGCGTGTCTGCTCTACTGCATGCTCCCCACCACGAGGTTCTGTCTCCTACAGCCCCAAAGGCAACAGGGCCAGGTGACCATGAACTAGAACATTTGAAACCATGCCACCAAAAAACCTTTCCTTCTTATAAAAGTTGATTAGGTCAGGTACTTTGTCACAGTGACAGAAAGCTAACTAATACAAGAGGTTATTGCTCCCTTAGCCAGATTTCAGGCCCTAGGTCTGTCCTAGGTGGGAAGGACAGACAGGAAGCCTGGATCTCTCACTTATTTCAGAAAATAATATATTGAACCATACTATATTCTCACTGGAGAAAGCAAATTAATGGCCTTCTAGCCAAATTAGTGTATCCTTAGATGATGTAGGTCAAAGGTCAGCAAACTTTTCCCATAAAGTGCCATTTTCAGTTTTGTGTGCCACAGGTCTCAGTCACAAACACTCAGCTCCCGGTCACAAACACTCAGTTCCATCATTGTACTGAGACTAGCCATTGAGTACACAAAAATAAACAGGTGTTTCTGCTTCAAGAAACTTCAGGCATCCAAACGGGAGGTGGATTAGATCTGGCCCGTGGATAGTATGCTAAACCCTGATAGAGTAATAAAAAATAGTAATAAACAATCCTTTGAAGAATTATTTCTGGAAGTCACTATACTTTAATTGAGGATAGGCCAGAAGGCATTGGGAACTTTCTCTTTTTTTCTTTTTGGTGCCAGGGATTGAACCCAGGGGCACTTAACCACTGAGCTACATCCCCAGCTCTTTTTTCTATTTTATTTAGAGACAGGGTCTTGTTGAGTTGCTCAGAGCCTCCCTAAGTTGCTGAGGCTGGCTTTGAACTCACAATCCTTTGGCCTCAGCCTCCTGAGCTGCTGGGATTACAGGTATACACTACCACACCACCATGCCCGGCTGGGAATTTTCTTTTGAATTAACCTAGTAATCAATTATTCCTATTATTATTCTCTTTTCTTTCTTAGTCTTAATTTTTTTTTTCTTTTCTTTTCTTTTTTTTTTTTTTTGTAGTAGTGGAGACTGAACCCAAGTCTTGATAAACTACCCAGGCTGGCCTTGAACTTGCCATCCTTCTGCCTCAGCCTCCTGAGCAGCTGGGATTACTGGCATGTGCCACCGTGCCTGGCTCCTACTATTTGCTGCTCCTTTGAGACTGTGGAGTTTGGCTCTCCTCATTCTAGCCCGAATCGTGCAGTGTGTGGGTGTGTGAAGATGCAGCGCGTGGTTTCCCACCACAGATTTATGTCCCCTGCTTGTCTGTTGGGAGACATTAGACATATTCAGTTGCCCATTGTACTTGACCACTTTTTTTATTTCCAAACTATTTAAAAATATTTCCCACTGCACTCTACATAAACTTAATTAAGATGTACTTATTGGCTTTAATATAACATTTTAAAAACTGCAGGCTGGCAGAATACAATGAGAGCTTTTTGTACAGAAAAGCAGACTAGAGCAGACTCCACCGTCCCTCCGGTCACCCCTTCATGTATACCTTCCCCATAGGCTGGGCACTCCCTGGTCAGCCCCTGATTGGCATGCAGGGGAGCAGGGGCCACACACCATCCTGTGTCCCAATCTAAAGCCCCAAAGAGGAGAAGTGCACAAAGCCATTTGTGTCCTCAAATACAGAAGGAGCAGTGGGCTTGGGGACAAGCATGGGGGGTGGGAGAGTGCCTACCTTGGGGACAGAAGGAAGGGGGAGGGCTCTGTAGCAGTCCTTGGATTAGCTCAGGAACAGAAGAGGAGCTCTGCCTTTGGCGTGGGCCAGAGGTCACAAAAGGAACATTTACAGTGACACCTTAAAGCAGCCACTGTCAATTTCTCCAGCGGGAAAGTGACAGTGACAGAAATGGTGTTTCATTCCACAGTGTCCTGAGCAGCAGAGCCAGGAGCTTCGCTGGGCTGAGCCAGAGCCGGACAGGCAGAATGGACAGTAAGGGTCAGAGTCCGAGAAAATGCCGCAGGAACCAGAAGGACAACAGGAGTGTCATTCATTCCAGGACAATTGGGAAGAGGTGGGAAGATGACTTTGACCTTCTGCTTGAAAACTTCTGGTAATTTCTTGCTCCTTGATGCTCCCTGAGCAGGTGAGAGACGGGGTACAGGCGATACCCAAACAGGCAAGCCAGTTCCTGGCCACCTCTGATACTCACTTGCTTAGTGATCTCTGCCCACCCTTTCTCACGTTGGGCTGGGGAGCAGCATGTTAGAAGAACAGTCCTTTCTGGCTTACTCTGGTTACACACGCACAGCTCCAGGGCAATATCCACCTTGGACCCTTCTTGATTGATTCTGGGTTCCCCAAATTGTAGCTGTTGAGTTAAGATGGAAATTGCCTGAATTAGGTGTCCTGATGGGGCTGGCCTCTGACAGGGGTTCCACTCTGCAGGGCACTACTCAGTCCTGGCTCAGTCTTGTCTTACCCATGACACATTTGTCATTGGACTGTTGATTGCTAAACTTGCACTTGACGTATGAGAACCGACTTAAACTGCTTATAGCCCTAAAAGAGAATGCTTTAGAGAAGTGATGATAAACTAAATTAATCTAAGAATAAACATTCACTTAGATTAATTTTTAGATAATACAGGGTTCTATGATAGGAGCACTATGTTGGTTTGCTGATAAAATCAGGATCATCTATTCACCCAAAGACACTTTCTACCTGTTTAATTTATCAGTTTAACCCACTGTGATTTTCCAACCTTATACATGTAAGAAAGACATTAACATTGAAGATTCTAGTGATATCCAGCAGAGGAGACTACAGTAATAAATAATTTAGCTTCTTTATGCTTCAGTTACTTTCCTAAATTACTTATGAAACAGCAACAAATACTACTGGTGCCACTGGGAAAGTTGACATTATCCATTTCTTATTTAACAATAAAGTCATTAAAAGAAGAGAGGGAGGGGGGGCATGTTTGGTTTGATGGAAGGAAATCAAAAGGGAATGACATTTGTTGTAGCCAAAGTAAACAACTTTTATTTCTGTTTTCCATATGCAGGCATATGAGTAAAACATGGCACATTTTATATTGTACATTTGGGGAAAACATGTATCGTTATAATCATCACAACATAAAACACATCCTGTATGCTGCTAAATGCTTCCTCACCTGGGGAGTTCTATATGAGCAAAGAAGGTCATGACATAGATGAATTTGGGGATGGGCCAGAGCAAAAGATGCATGCCTGAATTGTCCCAGTTATATGAACATTTATTCTATAAGCTATTTCTAGAACATGTGGTTCAAATATCATAATAACTTATTAAATAGAACCATCATTGCCAGAAAAATTTTCTTCAAGCCTTTACTGAGACTCCCTACCCCCATCTCACTGGAGATGGAACTATCTCCCATTTTTCATAAACTCCAAGATTTTTTCCTCTGTTCAAATGAAGGGAGCTCTTTTGTGGAGGCAGAATCCCTGCCTCTAGGTGTAAACATGACCAAATGCTCACATTTCCAGAATAGGCCTTTATCAAACATTCAGACAAAGTGAAAGCCCTTTTATGCCTTATCATTTCCCTACACTCTGGTAATAGTGATGCTTATACTAGCTGCAGTGGCACATGCCTGAAATCCCAGTGACACAGGAGGCTGAGGCAGGAAGACTGCAAGGTTGAGGCCCGCCTCAGCAACTTAGCAAGGCCCTGTCTCAAAATAAAAACATAAAGTTTGGGGATGTGGCTCAATGGTAAAGTACCCTTAGGTTCAATCCTAGTATTGTAAAAGAAGAAAAAGTTATGTTTGCTAGATAAAATATTTGCAGTAGACTTTGTAGACCTCCATATTTTGAGAAATCAATATCAATTGTGGACATTAAGACTGGAATAGGAGAAATCAATGAAAATAAGAAGTCACTGGTTATATATATGGAGTCTTCAACTGTGCTTCCACATAGTGTGTGCTCAGTAACTATTATGTTAGCTCTTGTAGTTTTTTAAAAATATTTTTTCAGCAGTTGATAGACCTTTATTTTATTTATTTATATGTGGTGCTGAGAATCGAATCCAGTGCCTCACACATGCCAGGCAAGTGAGCTACCGCTGAGCTTCAGCCCCAGCCCCTGTAATTTTATTATTTGGAAATATTCACATCCAATGACAAGTGGTACATACATGCATGTTTATCAATGTGTACACATTTATGTATATAATAGAGATGTATCAACTGAAACATGTCCAACTTTCCTAATTGCCAAAAATAATCTCTGCCTGTGAATGAATTCATTGCTGTCCACTGTTTATTTGTTCTGTTCAGAGAGTTGGAAGGAAGCACCAGCTGAGGTGAGAAGCGGCTCATTTATTTTAGTTAATTGTTAACCTTGAAGCCTCAGACTCAGTATTCTAATCTTAGCATTGAGGCAACTTTGGCCATTGATGAAACACCTTGTCGGTGAATTTGAATCACCAAACATAGGCACAGTGCAGCCTTTATCACCAAAGAATAGAATTTTAGCACCAGAGGGACTTCAGATATCACCTGCTACCATGCCCTCTTTTCACAGAAGAAGAAACTGGAGGCCACAGAGGTGAGGGACTGGCCAGAAAGCAGGGCAGGTATCAAAGGGGTCATTCCAAAACTAAACCTTTCCCTCCTCAGCCAGGCCCGGTCCAAACTCACTACCTGCAGATTTTTTTTTTTTTTTTGTCCGGGGGATTGAACTCAGGGGCACTCAACCACTGGGCCACATCCCCAGCCCTTTTTTGTGTTTTATTAGAGACAGGGTCTCACTGAGTTGCTAAGTGCCTCACATTGCTGAGGCTGGCTTTGAACTCTTGATCCTCCTGCCTCAGCCTCCCAAGTGCTGGGATTATAGGTGTGTGCCACTGCGCCCGGCTCTGCAGATATTTTTTTTTTTCTTCTTTTCTGAAAAACAAATCTCTCTGATTACATGTGCCTATGTGAAACCATGGCAGTTGGATTAGCCTCCTTGGCCTCTTCTGGGCGAATACAGAGAAGTCTCTCAAATACCGAGAAGAGAGATTATGATTCCAACATAATTGAAGTAAAGGGGCCCCAGCAAAAGTTCCCTTTAACCATGCGTCTTTTGATCTGCTGTTTTGGATACCCCAGAATATATGGATGCTCAATAATATTACCTTATTTTAAAATAAAATTTTAAAAAAGTTCATCGTTTTACTTACCCTTTCCTAGGGTATTTTTATTTATTTATTTTCACAGTGCCGGGGAGGGAGCCCAGGCCCTCGCACATAGTGCAGTAAGGGCGGAAGGACCCGCGAAGGCAGGATTTGGAACTGCTTTATATTTGTATCTGCTTTATATTTGCATCTCCGGGACAAAGGGTAGCATTTGATACCTTGGAGGTGCTCAATGAAGTTTGTTGGATAAAAGGGTAAGTGCTGCAGTTTGAATCCCAAGTGTCCCCCAAAGGTCGATGTGTTGAAGGGTTAGTCCCCAGCTCTGTACTGTTAGGAGGTGAGGGGACCTTTAAGGGATCAGGTCTAGTAGTAGGTCATTGGAGAGGTGTCCTTGAAGGGGAGAGTGGGAACCTCGCCTCTTCCTATCTCTCTTTAGCATCCGGGCCTTGGGGTAAATGGTTCTGCCGCGTGCTCGCACCTCGATGTTGCCTTACCACAGGCCCAAAAGCCACTCGGTCAATGGCCAGGCACCAAAATCTCCAAGTGTGAGCCAAAATAGACCATTTCTCCTTCTTGTTGTTTTTGTTGCTGAGGATTGAACACAGCTTCTCACATGTGCACCTTATAAACAGCTGTCTGCTGTTTATTGTTCAGGGATTTGGAAGGGTGAGCCTTAGTCTATGGATGTGAAAAACGACTCATTAATTTTAGTTAATTATTAACCATGAAGCTTCCCCCTCAGTATTCTAATCTTAGCATTGAGGCAACTTTGGTCATCGATGAAATACCTCCTCAATGAACTTTAATCACCAAACATAAACACACCCCAGCTCTACTTTTTCTCTTTTCAAGTTACCTCAGGTGTTTTGTTACAGTAATGGAAAGCTGACTAACATAGTAAACAAACTAAATTTTTTTCTTTTGGGTGGGGGGATATGGGAGCTTGAACCCAGAGGGGCTTAACCACTGAATCACACCCGCCTTTTTATATTTTATTTTGAGACTCTCGCTAAGTTGCTGAGGCTGGCTGTGAGCTCTCAATCCTACTGCCTCAGTCTCCCAAGCTACTGGGATTACAGGTGTGTGCCACCTCACCCAGCTCAAACTACATTTCTGATTCTCCAAGATTTCCATAGGAATAGAACCTTAATATGGGGATAGACGTTTTGTTTTCTAAACTTGTCTCACACTTGATGGTCTGGTAGTTATTTGGTGAATCTAAAAAAAAAAAAAAAAAAAAAAAAAAAAAAGTCAACCAAACAAACAACTTTTTAAAATTTTTTCATCCTTTTCTGGTATCTACCACAAAGTATATTATTATGTGTTAAGGTATATCGTTTGAACTTTAGTGGGTGGCTTGGGGTATATCCCTGTACCCCGCTATTTCTTCAGAATTCTATACCATTCAGGAATACAAGCCTATTTCTTTTGCTCACTTCTGAGGCCAGTCAACCAGCTGCCTGTAGCACCTCCCCTCTCTTGGACATATCTGTTTAAATGCCATTTCCAAATGGGTCTTGTGAGATTGTGTGTTGGATGGTATGCCCACCAAGAAAAAAAAATGAACACTTAAGTTTGCATGCTAAACTTTTAGACCACTTCCTTCCAGTGAATGGCCTTTGCCTGCCTGTTACAATCCCAGCCTGGCTTGTGACTAACTTTATCCAGTAAGTGATGCGACATGCAAACAGGGAATATGTTGCTGGAAAGATGTCTCTCAGGCAACCGTGGGTTATGAAACTATTTGTGCACCTGGTCCATGCGCAGGCAAAGGCTTTTCAGTACGTGTGTGTACTATAAAAGTATGTGTTCAGTAGTGTACGAGATCATGCAGGGACACAAAATACATATATTTGAAGGAGCGATAGTTGGGAATAGACCAAAGATACTTCCAAGGAACCTTCCAGAAACCTATCATTATGCCACTAACCAAAACTTCCTGTAAGAAAACTCAGTACTGCTCCTTTTTAGAAAGGCAGAACTGCATCAGAAGATAGGTTTCTGAGATTTGAACACTAAGGTCCCTTTCTGTCAGCATAAGCAATAAAACATCTTTGACCACATTTTCCGGACACGTCAGAAAAGAACTGGACTTGCCTCACAGGTTTTAAAAAGACACTATGCTTCCTTTCTTAAAATCATCTGTGGTGTTGCTCCATCTTTGGTTTTGAATGATAGAAAGACAGATTTGTGTGCCTGAGCCAAGAAGATTGTATGCCCTGTGTGTTTTACACAGCAGTTACATTTTACAAAAGGGAAGTTGGGTTTTTTTGTTTTTTTTTAAACCTGATTTTTCCTGCAGCATTTAAAAAATTTGCACCAGACTTTTCAACATTAGTTAATTTTCTGTCCCCAAGGCAGCATCATGAATCCGTGGGAGGAAAAACATTAAGTGCATGTAAGTCTCCAGAGAGGTCAAGGGACATGTCCAGAACCACAGGGTGACTCAGAATACCTGCTGGGGCAGTTTCTTAATCAGCTGGAAGGTTGGCTATTTAAACAGCAGGAGATATTTACTCACTTTGGAAGTCTCTGGGGTGTTTCTAAATGATTGACATCTAGACAAAGGGGGAATCTATCTCACTTAGTTTTCACTCAGGACTGAGTCCATAAAGTGAAAATGAAAAAATATTCAAAAAAGCTTGTAGAAAATTTCCCTCATGATAAATCTATAACTGGTTACTATTGAGATGGAAAAATCTATTTGGAAGCTACTGAACCTTCTGGAGTTGATTTCAGGTCTGTGTCCTCCTGACTACCTGTTCCCTGCCCCAACTGTGTCCCTGGGAGAAAAACGTCCCCAGGGGGCAAGACCTATACCTACCCAGTTGGTATTTCTACATTTTCTTATAAAGGTGACTTTCCAAATGTCTTCTTCAGGTTTTTTTTTTTTTTTTTTTTTTTTGGTGGGGGGCTGCTATTGGGGATTGAACTCAGGGACCACTGAGCCACATCTCCAGCCCTATTTTGTACTTTATTTAGAGACAGGGTCTCACTGAGTTGTTTAGCGCCTCGCTTTTGCTGAGGCTAGCTTTGAACTCACGATCTCCTGTCACAGCCTCCCCAGCCACTGGGATTACAGGTGTGCGCCATCATGCCAGGCTCCTTTTCAGTTTTTACCTATGTTAGAATTTAGGCAAAGTCTCTTACGCAGGGAATGCCATTTTAATAAAAGGGAAGTTTATTAGGGGCCACGCGTGGAAGGGGGAGAAAAAGAGAAAAATGGGAAACGGATGGGAACAGGGGCAAGCGCGAACAGAGAGCGGTTTCAGTCCGGGGGTGGCTTAAATAGAGTGGGGGGTCAGAGAGCCCCCCCCTGGAGTGAGTCGTTGCCTTATAGGCTACCAGAGGTCATAAGGTAGTGGCCAGGGCACCTGCTGGTCAGTTTTTTTCTGGTCATGCTGAGGATCCTGGGAGCTGTAGTTTTTCACAAAGCACCTGGGGAGGTGTGGCCTTCTGCCTGGGAGGCACAGCCTCTTGCCTGGAATCCAACAACCTAGATGTTTGTATTGGAGAAACATGTTAGATAATGAAGGGAAGACAGCAGGCAATTTAAAGCTAACTATCTTCTACCTCTGGGTATTTCTGTTGTTCATAAATTCATGGCAACTATTGGTTGTAAACTAAAAGCCTTCCCTTTCTATGTTCAGCTATGTTGAAATTCATATTTTCAGCCGGGCGCGGTGGCGCACGCCTGTAATCCCAGCACTTTGGGAGGCTGAGGCAGGAGGATCGCGAGTTCAAAGCCAGCCTCAGCAATGGCGAGGCACTTAGCAACTCAGTGAGACCCTGTCTCTAATAAAATACAAAAAAGGGCTGGGGATGTGGGCCAGTGGTCAAGTGCCCCTGAGTTCAACCCCCAGTACCACAAAAAAAAAAAAAAAAAAAAAAAGAAATTCATATTTTCTCCGAGTCAATAAAATAATCTTAAATGTTGGCTGGAATGTCCTGAAGTTCTTCTGCTGCTGCCAGGGCACACAGAATCTCTTTGGTCCCTTTATCCTTTGCTTGTCGAGCAGTTCTAAATCTTCAGCTGTCCCTACCTCTCTCCAGCCAGCTGGATGACTCTTCCTTGAACCTGCTGTGAGTTTCCTGATTGTGTTCTTTTGGGTAGTTTAGAAAACTACCCTCCCCAGCAGTCCCCAACCTCCAACAACAAAACAACTCATACACATTCCCCAGATGCACAGGAGGTGTGACTCACCGCCCGCAGCCAGCCTGTGTCATTCACAGGCTGCGTATTAGTGCTTGGAGTCCTCTAGAGCTTTCTCCTGGCACTTTGTAGAACAAATTAAATCCCAGGATAGTGGAAAGTTTAGTAATCACAAGTTGACCATTTAACTCTGAAGCACCTAATATACAACTGAAATGATAACTGTCTTCCAGGAAGACATTGGCCACGAGATGACTAGAGGAGAAAATCCCTAGAACTCTTGGCAACATGATCATTTATCACTGCTCTACCCCGGATAACCACAAAAGCTGCTCCCATTAGAAATAAAAACGAGAAGTCAAGAAGAAAGAGGGTTGGAGTTATAGCTTAGTGGTAGTCCTGTGTGCAAAGTCCTGGGTTCAAGCCCCAGCACTACCAAAAAAATTTCTTAACGAATTAAAAAATTCTACCACTGAACTAAACCCCTAATTCCCCAGTTTCTATAGATTTAGATATGAAAAGTTATAGGTACTGGTTCTGGTTATTGAAAAGCATGAACATGGGCTTTTCTTTTTTGTGATGCTGGGGATTGAACCCAGGGCTTTGCACATGCTAAGCATGTACTGTACTGCTGAGCCATATCCCTGACTCATGCTTGGGCTTTTTGATCCCTTCAAGTTCCTGTTCAAAGTAAATGTATCTTAAACACATTTTTATTTATTTATTTATTTTAGTTGTACACAATGTCTTTATTTATTTATGTTTACGTGGTGCTGAGGATCAAACCCAGGCCACACACATGCTAGGCGAGCGATCTACTGCTGAGCCACAATCCCAGCCCAATAAACACATTTTTTTAATTTAAATTTTTTGGTATTTGGGATTGAACCCAGGGGTACTTTACTACCAAGCTACATCCCCAGTTCTTTCTATTTTTTTTTATTGTAAGACAGGATCTTGCTTAGTTGCTGAGGGCCTTGTTAAGTTGTTGAGGTTGGCCTTGAACTTGAAATCCTCCTGCCTCAGCCTCCCGAGTCTCTGGATGATAGACAAGCACCATCCTATCCAGCTAAACACAAACTTGAACGACTCAATTTTTAAAATAATCTCGTAAAAGCAGGAGAGTGAACAAATCTATACATATGTTTACCATAGGAGAAATCTTAGGGGCAATTAGTAAAGCAGGGAAGTGCTGAATCCCAGCATGCTTGTTGAAGATCTTACTGGAGAGCTTGGGTGGGAATATGAAAATGGCATTGAGACTGGTCCCAAACCTGATAAAAGATGCAGAGGAGTCCATCAAAGAACTCGTTGGTGAAGCTACTTTTTCAGTATGTCAGATTTACATTTGTTTTCTTCCCTCTCACCAATGCCCTAAGAGAACCTTAGATCACCTCCCCTCTTGCTGGGTCCACCTTCAGCCTAGAATGAAGACGTCCCAAGTTATGCTGTGTCTTCCAAGCATTTCCATCCCTACATGTCAATCCAGTGGGAGGAAACATCAGCTAACAAAAGCAGATTTCCCCCCAATTCTCTTCACCCAATGACTGCGGTTCTACAGAGGTCCAGGCTCAACATTTTTACCCTTACCCCACCTCCTTCTCCACCCACCCAAAAGAAAAAGCTATGGCAAGGAATGAATGAATCATTTCTGAGTTTATATCCTATCAAAGTGGCCAGAGGGGCTAGTGTTGTGGCTCAGCGGTAGAGCGCTTGCCTAGCATGTGTGCGGCCCAGGTTCAATCCCCAGCACCATGTAAAAATAAAAACGCATTGTGTACAACTAAAGCAAATAAATAAATATTTAAAAAAATGTGGCCAGATATTATGGTCCTAAAACTCCAACTTGTCGGTGGATAATTCCATCTGTTAATGGTAACATGCATTGGCTGCATATATACAGACTCAAGTTAAGTTCTGACATGGTTGTTTGAACTTGTCCTAAACATAGTGGCTTGCCCATCAGTAGTGTGACCCATCCATGGTCCAAAGCATTATAATTCTACCTGCAAACTTACCTGTTGCCTGACTGAAGACTGGTATTCTGTCCTGATCAGAATGCTGGCTTTGCATGGCACAGTATAAAGTGAGATTTTTGGTGCTTCAATTTTTTTTCCCCCAAAGAATTCCTATTAATCCACTTCAAGTTCTAACAGGAAGTCGTGTAGACTTGGTAAATGATACAACACATGCCATTGTGGGACAAAGATGATAATAGATAGGGATCAAATATTTAAATGCAAAGGAACAGACATAACACATCTTGGACCATTTTCTCAAAAAGTTTACCCTTCAGAGTAGAAATGAAAATTGTATCTCTTTACCTGAATTTTCAGGAGTAACTCACTTTGTGGAATATTTGGTGTACTAAAACCCCCTCTTTTTTTCATTTCTCTAGAACAAGTATTGGATCCAGAAAAATCCAAAGAGTTCAATAAGGATGCAGCAAAATTTATTTTTTTTTAAATCACATATTTAAAGATAAGATTACATTTTACTAATACATTATTCATAGTACTGCTCAAAATAAGTTATGGAATATGAATGTAAAGCAGTCAGTTATTTTTTATGTTTGGCATAATAGCAAGGAAACTTCAAAAGAAAGGCAATATTATAACAACAAAACGAACGGTAAGGCAGGGTCATGTGGCTGCAACAAACATTCTCAGACAAGATTCTGTACATACAGAATATACAAGTTGCCTTTTTTAAAGTTAGCTTATTATCGAAGCTTCTGGCTTTTGTAAATGGATGTTTGATGTTGGTTAAAGTCTGAAAGAGACAGGGATGCTCTGATTCAAGATACGACAGAGGCCTGGGGGGCACTCAGTGGTACACCACTCATCTTCCATGTGCCAGACTCTGGGTCGGCCCAGCACTGCAAAAGAGGAGGTGGGGACCCTGAAATGCAACAGGATAAACAGCAAGCTCTCCAGCTACAGATGAAAAATCACCATCCAAGTAAAGGCTGTGTAGACTGGGGCTAAGAAACAAGTCCATCATCCTGAAGGAGATGGAGTAGGAGCCACAGCAAACAAGGTTGCGGCAGATGTCAGGATACAGGTAACAGCTGAACAGAGGAGAATTCAAATAGCTTATTTGCTCGCTCTGCCTTCCCCAACCAGCAGATCCATGTGGATGGGGATTTTAATTTTGTCCACTGCTGTATCCACAGCTTCTAGAACAGTACCTGGCTTCTAGAAGATGCTGCACCCTATTTGATGAGTGAACAAACAGAAGCTGAGTTTCAGAAGACAGGTGCATAACAAGGAAATTAAATTCCACAATTATCTAATGAGCACCTAAGCAAGGGTACTGTGCAAAGCGTCCACACGAAATGCAGAAGTAACTGTTAAAGTCAAGACTCTGCCACATGACACAAGAGGGCATACTGCTGGGCAGCAGGAGAGTGGGGCCGTGGCAGAATCTTTGTGAAGATGATGTTAGGGATGGTGTCAGATGATGGGTGGTGAAAACGGCAGTCTAGAACCCAAATGCCAAGCCCTGCCCTTGGAATTCCATTTCCTGAGATTCCTAGGGTCAGGAACCACTTCACCTTCCTTTGAAAACCATTGTTCACACCTGTGTATTTCTAGTCTGTGCTCAATAAATGTCTCTGAACTGGTGAGTAGGCATTTGGGATCCAAGGAAGGCACCAAATTCAATTGCAGGATTAGCATGCTGGCCAGGACCGGCCAGAGAATCAGCTGGGCCATCCTTCCTCGTTCTACACCTCATTCACTTGAATGACCATGGCCAGTCCAGGACCAGTGTTGTCAGAGTATGGTCTGATTAACTCTTGACCCAGAATGAAATTTTAAAATGCTGGTGCCCTGGGTCCTATTTGGAAATTTCGGAGTCAAAATCCTGGGTGAGGAACCCAGAAACTGGCATATGAAACAAATAACCATGTTAAGTTTCCTGCCATACCAAAGTTTCGAATCTACTGATGTGGGATTTTGTAGACACATGGAAAATATCCAAGAAAACTCCTCAAAGGGAGCTGGGCGTGGTGGCACACACCTGTAATACCAGCACTTGGGAGGCTGAGGCAGGAGGATCTCGAGTTCAAAGAGGCACTTAGTGACTCAGTGAGACCCTGTCTCTAATAAAATACAAAAAAGGGCTGGGGATGTGGCCTAGTGGTTGAGTGCCCCTGAGTTCAATCCCCAGTACAAAAACAAACAAACAAAAAACACAAAAACAAAAACTCCTCAAGGACTTGCATCCAAGGGCAAAGGATTGTTCAGATGGCTACAGTGGTCCAATTATGTTTAAGGTGCTTCTACATATACCAATTTAATCTTCAATAATCCAAGGAGGTAAGCCAGGCATGGTGACACACACCTGTAATCCCAGCACTTGGGAGGCTGAGGCAGGAGGATCACGAATTCAAAGTCAGCCTCAGCAATGGCAAGGCACTTAGCAACTCAGTGAGACCCTGTCTCTAATAAAATACAAAAAAAAAAAAAAAAATTAAAAAAGGGCTGGGGATGTGGCCCAGTGGCTGAGTGCCCCTGAGTTTAATCCCCGGTACTAAACTCACTAACTAACTAAATAAATAATCCAAGGAGGTAGTATGATAACTATTTTGTACATGAGGAAACAAGCTCAGGGACAGTAAATAACATGCCTAAAAATATCCCACAGCAAGGAATGACTAGGGATCCAAATATCTGAGTTTAATTCCAGAGGTCACACACCCTCCTAAGCCTCACTGCGTTTCAAGGAAATGCAGAACAGAGGGAACCAGGATGTTGTGTAGTGGTACAGATCTTCAGGAAATAGAGTCAGCTTCTTATCAGTTGAATCTGCCTAAATGAACTTCTGGAAGTTAAGATTTGATCAAGGGTTCAAGGTAACATATGTGCATTAGGTCTAGACCCTAGTGTGAATAAGTCATCTATGACTTCAATAATCCTAGTAAAGAGGCTGAGCATTGGGTGAAGGGCTATCTGGACCAGGACTTGAAAGCTCACAAGCCCAGGGTGAGGGCCACAGGGTTGAATGGACAGCAGGGAAAGTGCAGATGGCTGCCTCCACATCTAACACTATTTCTCTGATCCAGCCAACTGCTCCCACCTGGAGTGACCTCCTCTTCTTCTATTTCAAAGGGAAGCCCCAAGTCCAGCTTTCCATATGAAACATCCTAATTTTGAAATATCCACAACTAATGCATAAGTTTAAAATACACCCAGAGACCAAACAAGTCTGAAAGAAAAATTCAGGCCCAAGGACCTCCAGCAAGCAACCTTTGATTCAGAATATACAAATTCCAGAGTTCAGTTAGGTAAGGAAAAGAAGAACTAGTTTAGTGAAAGTGGTTGCCCTCAGTCTGTCTATGCAACCTGTTTAGATGAAGGTATATCACTGTCACTACTGCCGGTTTCATAAAACATGCATCGCATCATTTTAAAATTTCATATAGATGCATCAGATGTAGCCCAAAGGCCAATTTTTGTTAAGTTGAATTGTTTCTATTAATTTATCTTACCATTGTAGGGTTGCCTCATTCTGGTTTTGGAATAATTCCCTGGCCTTTAAGTTTATTTTGAAAGAAAATTAACTCTCTGGGAAAGAAACTTTCCGTTTTAGCAGACATCCTATGCTGCATCTGCTTTATAATTGTATTTGGATTTTCTAAGTTGAACTTCTCGGTATTGAAGAGTAAAAGCTGCCATTTCAGAGCAGAAATTGTGTGTCTATTTGTATGCTTCTCTCTCACAGATTAAATACATAGCATGTGTGATTTACTATCTGCGACATACTGATAAACATCTAAAATAAACTTAGAATAAGCAACAGGGGTTTTGTTATTGCTATTAACAATTTTATCATGTCTCTTTACGGTAGAATGGCTACTGAACTAGTGAGTACTTTTTTTTTTTTTTTTTTTTTTTTTTAATATTTCCAGTCTGAATAATACTCCACTCTCTTCAGTATTGGCATCGCGTTAGGGGACATTTTAACTATTTTATAGCAGGGTTTAAAAGACCCCTTTCCCTTTATGCCTCTATTTTTTTTTTTTTTTTTTTTTTGCATTTATTTTAGGTCATCAAGAGAGGCAGAGTCAACCGACCAGAGCAAAAATCATCATCAGATAAAAACGAATGCGAGGTTGCCAGCTGACGGATGCTACGCGCAGCAGACACGCACAAGCACCCGTGTGAACGGAGTAAAAGGCACTTACAAGGACGACCCGCAAAGGTTCCCAGTTTCAAGACACAACAAAAAAGCCTCCAGGAAGCGAAGCCGGCAGGTTCTAATCGCATTTATTTTCACGTCTATGTGTTAAAGCGTAGTTTTCCACTGTGAAAACCAAAGAGCAGGCGGTCCGCTGGACTCTGGAGAGCAGCCTCCCCTCTCCCGGAAGTCTGGCCGAGCCGAGTTCCCGGAGCGGCGCGGCGGCCCGCGGCGCAGGAGGCGGCCCCGAGCCGGGCTTCCCGAGCGCGCCGCGCCGCCACCGCCACCGCCACCGCGGGAGTCGGGGCGGCCGCGCCCGCTTATGTATTTAGTCAGCTGTTTCGGGAAAGCGCCGCGGCGCTCACGGAACCTAAGGCCGCCTCCCGGCCGCAGGGCGCTCCGCTGCGCGCGCGCCCGCCCGCCTCTCCCAGGCTCCGAAGCGGAGGATGCGCTCCGCACGCCCACCCGCGCCAAGGCGGCTGCACCGGGCGCTCTCCGGCCTCCCGCGGCGCTCACCTCCCCGCCCCGCCCCCACCGCTCACCTCCCCCTCTTCCCGCCCCCCTCCCGCCTTCCCACCTTCCCACTCCCCTTCCACCTCCGCCCATCCCGGCCTCCTCCGTCCCCTGCCGCTACCTCCCCTTCCCTCCTTCTCACCTCCACCCCGCTTCCCTCCTTCCCATCTCCCACCTCCTCCCCCACTTCACGTCTTCCACCTCCAGCCCTCACTTCCCTCCTTCCCACCTCTTCCACCCGCTGCTTCCCTCCTACCCATCTCCCACCTCCTCCCCCCACTTCTTTCCCGCCTCCTCCTCCACTTCACTTCTTCCCCGCCTCCTTCCTCCGCTTCTCTCCTTTCCCCTCCCTCCCTCTAACCACCCCCTTCCCCACCTTCCCGTCCCACCCTACGCTCCCCGCCCCCTCTGGCATTCCCTCCCTCCTCCTGCCCTCTGGGTTGCCGGCGGCTCCCTAGTTTTGGTGTACGCAGAGTTGGGCGGATTGGGGTTGCGAGGCTCTCGGTCCAGAATTCCGACGAGAAAAGTTAGCCCGAGGCTCCTCCGCGGCCAGTTTCTCTCCCGGCGAGGCTGTGCCCCTCCTCCCTGCGGAGGCTCGCAGCTCTGGCTCCTCTTCCCGTCCACGCACCTCTGTCGGGACCTGAAGCTCCAGCCGAGAACTCTGCGGCAGCACCCTTGGCTCTTCTCATTTCGAGGACTCTCCTGCTCTTGAAATTTAGCACAGATAGAAAGGGCATCAATACGTTTTATTTTAGACAGGGAAACCAGGGCGCAAACAGGACTGAGAGGGAGAAGAGAGAGCACAGGTTCGCGCTGGTGTGCAGGTGGATGGAAGGCGGCGGTTGATTCAGAGCAGAATTTCCCGTTTGGGTGCGCAGTGGTAGGTGGGTGTAAAGATCAGGCGTCCTTGATAAAGGTAAAGATAAGGTAGCATGCACAACCCAGACCTCGGGGAGGGCAAGTGGGTGGTATTTCTGCCTAAATCCAGCACCCCAGCCAGCTCAGTGGAGAGGAGATGTGATTATGCAGAGTGCGAAATGCTTGTTTTCCCAGGAGACAGGCCCACAATAAATAGTAGTTTAAGTGGCAAAGAGCAACTTGTTGCATCCAGTCCTTCTAACAGTCATGTGTTGTCTGCTTTATTCTCATTTTACATATGAGCAGACTTATGTGGGTGGACTGAGGGACTTGATCATGGTCAGCCATACTGAGATTGGAACCTCTGACTTTCTAACCCATGCTATAATACCACTTAGTATTTGGGAGACCGAAGGCAACATGGTTCAGCTCTTACACAGATTAAACTGGCAGCAGGCAGACAGGTAGATTTGCAATGGTGATGCAGACCAAGTACCCCCACCCCCCAAAGAGCCTTTCCATAATTAAGCTTCTCCTTTTGTCAGTCCAGCCTCTTCTGTCCTATGTCAGTAGGTAGGTAGGTAGGTAAGTGCACAGAATTCTCCCAGACTTGTATTTCACGATGGACATAATCAGCACATCTTTATCCTTCAGGATGTTACAGTAGCCTTTCATTAGCAAGAGTCTTGGAATTCCTAGACCCTCTCTGAAGTGGGTGCTTGAAGAGTTATTATCTCTGGTTAAGTCTCCTTGAGTCTCACTAGGGTACTTCCCTGGGCCCTAGGATAATATCCCTCTGCAAAGTTACCATCCAACAGAATTTTTTAAATCCCCCCAATTTCTATACTTCTAGTGAGGCGGGAACAACCCACATGGTAAGTTAAGCTTGGAGGTTTAATGGGACTCTTGCAAAGCACCAAGAGATTTCTGCTGCGCTGTTAAGGACATCCTGGGAAAAACTGGGACTGCTGGTCTTTTACTCTGGAGACAAGGGAGATGGATTTCCAGGAGGTGACAGCTATGGGACATTTGTGGTCTAACATGAATATGTATTCTTTTTCTGTTTCTCCCCAGCAAGTATAAAAACACATCTGATACTATTTGGTTCCTCTGCTATTTTCTTTTCAAAAGGTTTGGAGAGCCCATTAAGGATGTTTTTTGCTTCAGTGCTATTTTTGCTACTACCTAACATGATACACTCATAAGCTGTCATGTCGTCCCTGCGCCCCGCCGCCAAAATGAGAAAATTTGACAATCCCAGACTGCTGAGAGTCAGAAGCTCCGTCTCAAATCTAACATCTACACATGTTCCTGTAGTGTGCAGAGAGAATTGGTGTTTAAGAAGCGGTGCGGTGGAATAATACCTCAGGGTGCTGTCCTATGGTTCATTGATTTCTAAACCTACTACAGCTGCCATGTTGACAAATAAATCCCCCACAGAAGTGCTAGGAAGTTCTCTTCATGGTTGGCCCTTTTACATTTCTTTAGGTTAAAAGCTGAAGCTGCTAAAGGGGGGGCTTGCTACAACTCCCTAGTCTTATTTTGCTGGTGGTGTGTGGGGAGGATGGGGTAGGAAGTTGTGGCCCCTTAGTTTAACAACAAAATAAAAAGGGAAATGGGTTCCAGGGCTACAGGGAAAGGGCTCAGTGGTTCTGCTTCACAACAGTTTTGGGCCATTTTCTATAGGGTGGCCAACTATCCCTAGTTGTTTTGTACTGACAGCCTAGATGATTAGAAGGTTGGGCAGAGGCTGCCTCTAAGGAATTTGCCTTTTCTTGGGGCCCAACGTCAGCTTTCCTTGTGTTGGCAAGTGTTTAAGTCCGTTTTTTGTTGCTATAACAGAATACCACGGAGTCAGTAACTTATAAAGAAAAGAAGTCAATTTAGCTCATGGTTCTGGAGGGTAGGACCAATAGCACAGCTGTGGTAACTCAAGAGAGACTTTATGCCATGTCATAATGAAAGGACAAGATAGCATGTGCAAGAGAAAGCCGAGGGCAGAGGACTTGTTTTCCTAACCACCTGCTGTCTGCATAAGGAACTCTCTCCACCATTATGATATTACTGCATTCACAGGGAGTCAGTCACTTCCCACCAGGCCCCACCTCCCAGCACCACTGCATGGGGATTCAGCTTCCAGTACATGAATTTGAGGAACATGGCCAATCCATAGCAGCGATGGAGCCCTGGAGCAATGTCAGAGATGTTCTTCCTGCTGTGTACCTTCAAAAGGGGAGGATCAGGTGAGGGGAAGCTCAATACAGTGCTGAGAGGTGACAGCCCACCTCCCTAAGCGCACCTGGCCCTTGCAGCTCTTTGCTGCTGGTGGCTACCTGCAGGCCCTGCTTACTCCCTGGGCCTGTCTGTCACTGCAGTACCATGTGCCCCAGACCTTTCCTGGTGAATGCACCTTCACTGGAGAGCACTTCTTGTGTCTTCCTAGGGAATCTAGAGTAAGTCCAGGCTTATGGGGAAAACAGTGGGTGACCTAGGTGTTTGCCTTTTGAACTTGAGACTGTACAGTCGATGCCTACAGCCCAGGTCTGGCTCAGGGCAGGAGATCTTCCGGCCAGTCTGTGACAGAACCGTGAGGGAGGTGCTTGGGGTTTTCATCACCTCTTAAATCATCCCAGAAAGCTTGAGCCACTTACTCCTGCAGGCACAGGCTGCTGCTGGCTTGGTTGCAAGAAGATGAACGAGGAGTAATAAAATCAAGATGAAGTTCTGTGTAAATCTTTCCAGCTCACAAAGATTGTAGAAAGTTGAAGATGAAAGGGATATTAAAGACCATCGTGTTCTTCCTCCTCATTTTGCAGCTGTAAAAACTGAGGTCCTGGGAGGAGGATGGAGGAACCTGCCACCACACAGTGGCCCCAGGGCACTAATCTCTGTGGCCCTGGCCACTACACCTACCATCTCTCAACCTCTGAAAACAGTTAAGGAGAAAGCATTCCTCCAAGCATCTTCGTTATTGTTTCCAGCTGTTAAGAATTGGCACTTTTAAAAGGAGGTTGACCTCCATTCACTTCAGGGTCACTGCTTCAGGGAGTGCTGATGTAGATTGGGGTGGGTGGGGTGGGGGGGATTGGCAGGTGATGAGAAGCATAATGACCAGTCTCCTCCCTGGCACCGGGGGTTTCTTCATTCAATTCCCTGGGCTCGTGTCCTCAGCAAACACAGAGTGGACGGCTAACTGTGCTCCACTGTGCATTTGCCCTCTGGAGATGGAAAGCTGAAGGAAACACCATTTCCTAACCTAGTTGGCCTTGGGTGGAAAGATGTTTTTGCTTGGTGGAAGCCTTCAGAGTCAATAATGTGTTTGTAGGCCCTGCTGTGTTCTCCAGGATCATTGTAAGGGAGTGGTTGTCAATAAAACCCCACAGATGATTCTGGCTTTGGCTTTTTCTTAGTTTCACCCTTTTGGTTGCAAGTAATCAACTTAAGCTGGCTTAAGCATTCAGGAATTATGAAGATAGAGAGCAGTGTCTCATGAAGCCCACGGACAGGACAGCTTTAATACAGCCAGGAACTCAGGCAGAATGCCTTTCTGACTTTCTTCTTTGCTTCATGTCTGTCTCTGCAATCAGCTTTCCCTCTTCTGGATCCTTTAATAGCTACCATGCCTATATTTCTTCTACTGCAGAGGTTAGCCAAAGGTGACAGTCTCAGTACCAAATTTTTAGGAAAGAGAATTCGGCCCAGCCTGATTTAAGGGCACAGCCTGATGCCATCCAATGTGACTGGAATAGCGTGCACTGAGACATCCCCACAGATGACTCAAGGGCCATTGCCCAAGAAAGAAGAGTGGACTGCAGTGGCAGACATTTAAAACCTGTGACTGTTAATTGATTAATTATTCATAGAGAAAAAGTGGCATGGTCCAAAGAAGAATCTGGAGAAACAATTCAAACACCATAGAGACCTTGCCTCATCTCTTACATGGTAAGTTGTATATTATGGAGCTCTATCTGTTTATTATATAGAGTTGCTTTGCAATTCAACCCCAATTCTCTGGGCTTTAAGAAAGTGCCATTGGGCACACATCTGTAATTCCAGAGACTTGGGAGGCTGAGGTGGGAGGATTGCAAGTTCGAGGCCAGCCTCAGTGACTAGGCCAACTGAGATAGACCCTATCTTAAAATAAAAATAAAAAGGGCTGGGAATGTAGCTCAACAGTAAGATGTTCCTAGGATCTATCTCCAGTACCCCCCCCAAAAAAAGTCCATTGAGATCATCTAAAGAGTGTCCCAATCTTTTACATATGTATGTATATTTCTATGAGGCATGTTAGCTAGGTGGACACTGAAAATGAAGTCAAAATGTACTTTTTAAACTTGTTATGTGTTGATGTATATGGGTGAGCAGGTATCCACTTATCTATAGTTTTGAACACCCATCCTACTTCCAAAAAGGAATGGAAGCAACATCTAATAAAAACAGAAAAAGCATGAGCGCGGACCACTAACACCAAAAGAGAAGTCAAAGGCAGGTAGGCAGGTAGCTAAAGCAGGCAGAGGTGAGCAGAGGCTCAGGGACTGTAATTCCCATCCTAAACTGATGGCTACATTTAGCTCTGAAGTTTCTGATATTCAAGGCAAACAATATATATAATACTAATTGAACAGCTGTTATGATTTAGGTAGTGGAGACTCCTGGTGTTCTGAAAACCCTTTCAGGTGCTCCATAGATCAAAACTATGTTTATAATAATATTAAGACATCATTTGCCTCCTTCACTCCCATTCTGTCATGAGTGTATGGGGGAATTTTCCAGAAGGTCTGCATCATATGACATCAGCACAGATTGAATGTAGAAACATATATGAGGATCTAGATATCTTCTACTAAGCCAGACATTCAAGAGACTTGAAAATACAAATAATGCCACTCTTCTCACTGATTTTTTTGCTTTAGAAAAAATATTTTCAGAAAATGTTAACTATGTTGACATATAGTGGTTTTGTTATTTTATTTTTTTGGAACTGGGGATTGAACCCAGAGGTGCTTGGGCACTGAACCACATCACATCCCCAGCCTTTTTGTGTGTGTGTGTGTATGTGTGTGTGTGTGTGTGTGATAGGATCATACAAAGTTCCTTAGGGCCTCACTAAGTTGCTGAGGCTGGCCTCAAACTTGAAATCCTCCTGCCTCAGCTTCCTAAATTGTTGGGATTACAGGCATGTGCCATCATACCCAGATGGGTTTATTATTTTTTTTCTTTCTTTTTTGTTGTTATAGATTTTATATATATATATATATATATATATATATATATATATATATATATATATGGTGCTGAGGATCGAACACAGTGCCTCACACATGCTAGACAAGCGCTCTACCACTGAGCTACAACCCCAGCCCTGGGTTTGTTATTTTAAATGGATTAGTAAATATTTAAATTTTGTTTTAATTTCTATACAGTAAATATTGATGCATATATCCCATATAAGTAAAATCTTTTGGGTACTCTCAACAATTTTTAAGAATGTAAAAGGGTCATGAGACTAAAATGTTTGAAAACTGTGGATCAAGAATATTACTATTATTTAAGCATCTAAGATGGTGCAATAGTTTGGATCTTCTCTGGTTCTTTCTTTTTGGTGGGGAGATGGGGTTTCACTATGTTACCTAGGCTGGCCTTGAACTCACAGCCTTCCCACCTCAGCATCCGGAATATCCTAAACTATATGCATGAGCCACCAAGCGTAGCTCATGGTTTAGATCCTGAATGTGCCCTTCAAGCTGTGTGGTGACTTCATCCCCATCCTGCGGTGCTATTGGGAGGTGGTGGAACCTCTAAGAGGTGGGGCCTAGTGGGAGGAAGTTAGATCACTGGGGGCATGCCCTTGGGTTTCTGTCTTTGGCTCTTGGCAGCTATGAAGTGAGCAGCTTTGCCCCACAGTATGTGCCCTGCCATGATGTGTTGCCTTCATCCTGGGTCCAATATAATAGGGCCAAACAAGGATGAACTGGATCATATAAAACTGTGAACCAAAAGAAACCTTTTCTCTTATTAAGTTGGTTTATCTCAGGTGTTTGTTACAGTAACGGAAAGATTACTAACAGAGATGGTGGTTCCTCACCCACCCACTCAGTTCCTTTTCAGAAGTCAGTGGTCATGTCTCCATTTGATCCCCTGCAAACCCCATCATTTTATGAATCAATGAAGTAGCATTTTTCCACACATACATTTACATGTTCCTAATTTTATTTTTTCAAGAAATATTTGCTGGGTCCCTGTTATACAGATTCCAGATATTGTGCTTAGCTCTAGGGATAGAGCTGGGCAAGATAAACATGGCCCCTCTCTTCATGGAGCTTGTGATCTACTTTACCAAGGGGTAACAGTGATGACTGGTAAATAATACAGTCATTGTAAAAATTACCCAGGTGGGAACTGCCTTTGTTTGCCTTTAACAAACTACTAATTTTTAAAAATACTATTCATTTTGCTGAGTCTGAAGACTGAAGATTAAGGAAATTCCTGGGAAAAGGACATCATGTGCTAGATATTGGATTTCTTGGTGACTTAAGTTACAGCATCCCTAGTGTATAATTATTATGTTTAAACATATAGTACATGTTGAAAATATTCAGTATAGGTAAATAAAAATCAACATTAGAAACTATTAATTCGTAATATAAAAGATTTTTCATTTTGGATATATTTGATTTGTAGAGGGGTGATCAATAACTTTAGTGATTAAATTAGCAGTTCATTGTACACTTTAAATATGATTCAGATGATCACAATTGACTCACAGCTTTTCAGATATATGTAGAATGCATTTAGGAAGATAAAACTGTATTGCATAGTTGCAATAAAAAGAGGGAAGCCAGGTGCAGTGGCACACCCCTGTAATCCCAGCACTTGGGAGGCTGAGGCAGGAGGATCACGAGTTCAAAGCCAGCCTCAGCAATGGTGAGGCACTTAGTGACCCAGTGAGACCCTGTCTCTAATAAAATACAAAAAAGGGCTGGGGATGTGGCCCAGTGGTCGAGTGCCCCTGAGTTCAATCCCCGGTACCAAAAATAAATAAATAAAAAGAGAGAAAGTAGCTTCTAGGTGTGGCCAGGGTCTGGTGTTAGGTGAGCTCCAAGACAGTAGGAAAAGCCCAGAATTGACCAAAGAGCAGCAAAAAGAAAAGATGAACTCTGAGGTGTAAGTGATGCCTAATTTCTTTGTTTTACCCTGTGGTTGGGCTGGGAAGTCAAGGCAGTACAAACAGAATTCTGTTCAGCAAGGTATTAGAGAAAAACCTTTTCTTGTGTCCTTGTTGGTTAATGGAGAAATGTAGCATAACTAGATTGACTTGCAACTTGTTGACTAATGGCTTCTTAAATGTTTTGGTTCACTTCAAATTCCACGGAGGTCTTGATTGGATTGCCACAGGCTCTACTTTCAGCCTCATTCAATCCAATATTGTTATAAGTGTTATGCTAAAGAAATCTGTTGCTGACACAAGGATGAGAGGAATAGGTTATATGTTAAGATGCTAGAACCAGGCTCCAAAAACCTTTTAAGAGACTTGCTTAGCCAGGCGCAGTGGTGCAGGCCTGTAAGCCCAGCACTTGGGAGGTTGAGGCGGGAGGATCGAAAGTTCAAAGCCAGCCTCAGCAATAGTGAGGCACTTAGCAACTCAGTAAGACCCTGACTCTAATAAAATACAAAAAAAGGGCTGGGGATGTGGCCCAGTGGTCAAGTGCCCCTGAGTTCAAGCCCCGGTACCTAAAAAAAAGAAAAAAAATAGAGACTCGTTTAATGAGTCAAACATAAGATAGAATTTAATGGGTGATATTCCATAATTAGGCCCCTTAAATGTTGTGCAAACCAGTTTAGACCTTTTGAAACTTGGAATGTTTAAATGAAATCAGGACAAGGCTAATACAATGAAGATCTTGCTATGAGAAGGCCACCACTTGAATTCTAGGCTCAAGTTTCTGAAGCTTCAAAGTATCAGTAGGTGTCAGGCCAGGGGACAGGAGGTAGGGGAGGAGAAGAAACCTGAGTGAGAAATGTGGCTTATGTGTGCAGTATGCAAAACAAAAACAAAACTCAGTAACACAATAGATGGCTTCCTAAAATGCTGTACAAGAGGCCTCAGGTATTATTAATAGAAATATAATGTCCAAGCCGGGCGCGGTGGCGCACGCCTGTAATCCCAGCACTTTGGGAGGCTGAGGCAGGAGGATCGCGAGTTCAAAGCCAGCCTCAGCAATGGCGAGGCACTTAGCAACTCAGTGAGACCCTGTCTCTAATAAAATACAAAAAAGGGCTGGGGATGTGGCCCAGTGGTCGAGTGCCCCTGAGTTCAATCCCTGGTGCAAAAAAAAAAAAAAAAAAAAAAAAAAAAGAAATATAATGTCCAGAATAAAGGAGGACATGCATGGTCCTGCTCTGCTGTGTGCAAGTCAGGCCTCACTTGACTGGGCTGCTGCATTTGACAGAGACCTTGACCAGTCAGGATATGAAGAGGAGACAGACACTGAGATGGAAACCATCTTGAATTCATGCCACGTCTATGCTCTTAGTCCTGCCCGGTGCGACCCTTGGCCTTCAAGCCTGCATGGCTCCTGACTACCTCTGGACCCTCACTTCCTCTCGCTCTCCTTCATGGTCTCCTCTTCAGCCTCAAACATATTCCTCAAACATCAAGCATTTTCTCCTGACAGGGCCTTGGCTCCTTCCTGGACAATCATGTGGTTTAACCTCTGAGGGCCTCCCCACCTGTGGTCGGGCTGCTTTTCCCACATGGCCAGGCTAGAGGCTGGAGCAGGTGCTCCCGGGAGGAGGGAGCTTTGAGAAGCTCATAACATTCCTAAGGCTTGGAAAGGGTGGGCCACTTGGGGTGCACGTACCACTGGTTGTCTGTCCTCAGATGTGAGAAAGCCACTTGTCAGGAACATTGTTTGAAATTTGACTGACTGACTGATTGACTGCCATGCTGGGGCTAGATCCCGCTTCTTGCATACCTGGGCAAGGCCTCCACCACGGAGCTATACTCCCAGCCCTTGGCATTTAAATTAGATAGCACTTAAGGCTTTTTCCTATTGTAGAAGTTTATGAGATTGTTATAGGTCAGGCTAGCTCTTTTTTGTTGTTGTTGTTAAAACAAAGTTTCTTTTTGGACTTTCTTTTTGGACCCTTGAAATTGTGTGTGTGTGTGTGTGTGTGTGTGTGTGTGTGTGTTTAATGAGAACACAACTCCAGTGTTTTAAATGTGACAATGGGATTCCATTTATTGAAATGATACCCTTTTTCTGAAACATAGTTTGGACTATGTGAGATTTAGAGAAAAAAGAATTTGGTTTCATGGGAAATCTGTGCCATTCTCTGAGTACATTTTAAGAATGATCGGGCTGTGCCTGATTTTTCTTACTTCCATATCAAGTGTGCTTGCAACCCTTGTGAATAATTGTCAATGTTGCTCTCTAGGTATCCTTCTAGATAAGACACACTATCTGTCCCTATTATAAAATAATAAATAAATAAATACTATTATAAAATAATAAATTATTTTAGCACTTTACAGCAGAGAAACAAAATGAATTATCCCATTTTAAGTACTAATTTAGGTGGTCAATCAGGAATTGCCTTGGTGTGGACAGACAGACAGAAGAGTGACTCTGGTATGCTAGCAAAGTCTTCTCTTTTGAAAAGAACACTAAATGTTTAGTAGGTTTTTTGTTTGTTTGTTTTTTGGTGCCGGGGATTGAACTCAGGGGCACTCGACCACTGGGCCACATCCCCAGCCCTTTTTTCGTATTTTATTTAGAGACAGGGTCTCACTGAGTTGCTAAGTGCCTCACCATTGCTGAGGCTGGCTTTGAATTCATGATCCTCCTGCCTCAGCCTCCCAAGTGCTGGGCTTACAGGCGTGAGCCACCACACCTAGCTAAATGTTTAGTATTAACATAGAGTTCAGAGGACACTGAACACAGAGGCTTATGTGGCTTTATAAATTAATACAAATAAAATAACAGTGCTTTATAGAGGACTCTGTTGCTCACTCAAGAAAAAGGGACAAAAAGTTCATGTGGAGAGAGTCCAGGAAGCTTCCAGCTCACATCTCCCGCACAGCCTCTCTTCCACTGTCTCCAAGCAGGCCAAGAGCTGAGGTACCTCCCCAGAGTGTGTCCTGAGGATTTATGACTATTTCTCTGGCAGCGTGATGAGATTTTTGCTGCCTAAAAAGCCCAGAGGTTGGAACCACAGGGCTAGTGTTCTGTTAACCTAGTAAGTAGGAAAGGGAAGTCTTTCTGGGAATTCTGAATTTAGGAAATTTATTTCAAAACACAAGCAAAAAGTCCAAAAGAATTTCAGCATCGAAAACAAAACAGAAAAACAGAATATGGGTTACATAAAGGTAGACACAGAGTGAACCTTTGAGAGTCTCCTAATTTCAGCCAGATTCTAGAGCATAGTTTTCATGAGAAGGGAAAGAAAGTATATTCTCTCTGATATGTGGATGCTAACACACAGTGGGGGAAGAACAGACGTTCATTGGAATAAAGGGGAATAAAGGGAAGGGAAGGGGGATGGGAATAGAAAGACAGTAGAATGAATTGGACATAACTTTCCTACATTCATATATGAATACATGACCAGTGAAACTCCATATCGTGTACAACCACAAGAATGGGATCCTAAATAGAATAAGTTAGACTCCATGTATGTATAATATGTCAAAATACACTCTACTGTCATGTATATCTAAAAAGGATAAATTAAAAAAAGGAAGTATATGGATGTTTAACATGAGTTTCCAGGAAATTCCTAGGAAATGACTTTGTAGGACCTATGTCAGCAAAGGCAGAGCTGACCAAAGATTAAGAATTGGGATCCCTCTGTTACATTGTCCCAGGGTAGAGAACAACTGCTCTTCTTCCCTGGGTATCAGCATCAGGTGGTGGCTTTTGTGGGTGACTCTCCATTTAGGCAGGACTTTGGGTCCTGCCCCAGACTCCAATGCTGCCAACCAGCTCCTGTCCTGGTTCCTCTTGTACTTTGCAATCAGTAGGACCAAGACACTTGTCACACCAGGGTCAGGCCACATTGCAATTGACTGTTTACACGTTTACCCATTTGCTCTGCCCACTGAGCTGGAAAAACAGGGAAGCATTTTGTCAACCACAGTATCCCCAGCACCAAGGATAGCCCCAGTCCCAAGGTCAGCCCCAATGATGACTGTTTGAACATTAGTATTAAATGAAGTGAAAACATTGAAAAGAAAAGCAAGCTTGCATTAACCTTCTTGTCACCAGAGGAAAAGACTGCATGCTTTTCTGGGAGTACTGGGGATTGACCCCAGGGGTACTTTGCCACTGAGGACATCACCAGTCCTCGTCCTCCTCCTCGTCGTCGTCGTCCTCCTCCTCCTCCTCCTCCTCCTCCTCCTCCTCCTCCTCCTCCTTCTTCTTCTTCTTCTTCTTTTTGATACCAGGGATTGAACTCAGGGGCAATCTACCACTGAGCCACATCCCCAGCCCCCCCCACCTTTTTAAAATTAGAGACAGGGTCTTACTGAGTTGCTAAGTGCCTCACCATTGCTGAGGCTGGCTTTGAACTCATGATCCTCTTGCCTCAGCCTCCTAAGTGCTGTTATTATAGGCACCAGCCCTTTTTTAAAATTTCTGGGACAGGGTCTCCCCAAGTTGCTTAGGGCCATGCTAATTACTAAGTTGCTAAATGCTAAATTGAGCTGGCCTGGAACTTGCTACCTCAGCCTCCCCACCTGCTGGGATTACAGGCACAATCTTGGATTTCCAAGTATTGAGCACTAGAAAATCATCTTGTCTCTTGCTCTTGCACTCCCTCCCCGCCCCCCCCCCCCCGCCTTTTTTTTGGTGTGGTCTGGCAGCAAGGTCATGGTCTGGGTTCTTGCTTCCCCTTTGAATCTTCCCTGCAAGGTCTGGCATCCAGTAGATGATCAATAAACGTTTATTAAATAAAATGACTGCTACTAGCCTGACTTCTGCCTTTCAGGCTTCTGTCATTACCTAATAAAGGGGCCTCTTTCAAAACAGGACAAGTTAGGAAACTGAATTTCCTTAAAGGGAAAAGATGATAGGGCTTCGGGCCCCTTTTCCACCACTTTCTGGGAAGGTGAGAAGGACGAAGATGGGAAGCAGGACGGAACTTTCCAGGGTCCTGCACAGCCCATGGTCCCCCGCTTGAGAGGCCACAGCCTCCTTGCCATAAAACCCCAGAAAAAGGAGCCGGCAGGTTCAGAGGCCAGGACAGTGTTTTCTTCCCCACGTGACCAGGTGTCTCTTGCCGGGCGCGCCGCGTCGGATCGCTGCAGCCCCCGCAGGCTTCAAAGGTGAGGCCGCGCGACCGCGTGGCAGGGTCGCCGTGCCCCGGAGCGCAGCCTGCGGCGGGCGGGCAGGGACAGTCCCTCCCTGCCCCCAGCCTCCTCCTCCTCGCGCCTCCATTTGGTGAACTCACAATAGGTTCCGAGGCCAGGAAGGAGACACCTGCTGGTGGCACGTGGCAGTGCGGCTCGCTCAGAGCCCTCCCGCACGCAGGCCCGGCGGCACCACGGGCCCTGGGAGGCCAGAAGCGCCGCACGTGGCTCTCCTTTGCGAGCCAGTTTCGACTCAGTCTGAAAGGACGAAATGCGATCTGTGTTTTGAATATTCTTATAAAATTATTTCAACAGACGCAGGTTCATGTATGGGGAGACCAAATGTCCCCCTGCCTTAGCCTTGGGTGACACTCGGAGCCAGCTGAGCCCCCTAGTTTCCAGAGATGCTGAGCCAGGAGAACACAAGCCTGAAATCACCGGTCGCTGGAAGAGAGCAAAGCCTCTTTGATTTCTTTTAAGTTCCCTTAGGCCAGCCAGATTGTCTTTGGCAGGCATTTACCGGTCCTCTGCTGCAGGCGGCACCCTGACTGGCGCTCAGACCTCGTGTACCCGTGCGTGTGTGTGCTTGTCGGTGCACGGAAGAGGGTGTGGACGTGGAAACAGCAACTATATTAGAAGCCACAGCGAAAGAAGCAAGCACAGTGCAGCAAGAACACACCAAGGACAATTTGCAGTCGGGACTGTGGGAGCCCAGTTGGTTGAACACAAAATGTTAATCTCAGAATTCTAATCACTGGCATTCATTGCCACCAAGTACTAGAAGAAGGAACCCTTTGAAGGCTGGAGACACAAAGTCTTCTTGGAGTTGTTGGTTTGAAGCTGGTTCCTTCAGGATGAGGCAGATTTGAGTTCTTGGAAGGAAGGGGGATTGGCAAGACTTTCCACTGGAGAAAACAGTGAAAGCCAAGGTTTAAAGTGAGCTGCTGCTGATTAGAAGGTGTAGGGCCGGCGTGGCTGCAAGGAGCCACAGCTGGTTCTCCGCGGGTGGGAAGTGAGTGGTCCAGAACCACTGCGTGGGATGGTTAGGGTTTTCCAAGCAGCCTGGGCCTCACCTGGGAACTTTGAAAAATGCAGGGTTTCAGACCCGACCCAGAAGCACAGTCTCTGAGGGCGAACTTCCCCATCAGCCTTTTAATTTATTTTATTTTTTTGGTACTGGAGACTGAACCCAGGGGTGCTTTGCCACCAAGCTACATCTCCAGACCTTTTCATTGTTATTTTGAGACCAAGTGTTGCTAAATTGCTTAGGAGGGCCTCACTAAGTTGCTGAGGCTGGCCTTGAACTTTTGATCCCTCCTGAGTGGCTGGGATTACAGGCTTCACACCCAGTGCCCATCTGTCTTTAAGGAGCCCCTAGGTGATTCTGATGTTCTCTACAATTTGACAGCCTCTGAATTTGAGGATGAACAGGTGACTGGCTGGGTGAAAGCAGGGCTGCCCAGATCCATAAAGGAGAATAAGGTGGATCACCAACTGCTGTGGGATGTGGGGAAGGGGAACAAGTTTGTGAGGGAATGATGAATAAATGCTGCTGTGGTCATGCTGAGCCCCAAAGGACAAAACTACAATGTAAAGATCTTAATTGGATTTTTTAAAAAAATTATTTATTTGCTTTAGTTGTACACAATGCGTTTATTTGTAC
The DNA here is from genome assembly GCA_025594165.1 of Tamias sibiricus. NCBI lineage: Eukaryota > Metazoa > Chordata > Mammalia > Rodentia > Sciuridae > Tamias > Tamias sibiricus. The sequence continues at coordinate 70,406,134 of CM046663.1, forward strand.
CTGGTGCTGAGGATCGAACCCCAGCCGCGCACGTGCTAGGTGAGTGCTCTACCGCTGAGCCACAACCCCAGCCCCTTAATTGGCTTTATTTTCAGTTCCACATACATGACACAGGTGACAGCAGGACTTCCACGGAGAGATTCCTCCAGGCAGATGGAAGTCAGAGCTGGGAGCACAGGTGAGACAGGAATGAGGGTCCCCAGGGAGAGAGGAAAGTTGAAATGCAGGGGATGCTCGGTTCACTGAGGAAGTTAGTGGGAGAAGGGCAGACCTATGAGGGGAGACCAAAAAAAGTCCAGAAACATACAGGGAAGAGCTGGGCAGAGACAAGAATACTCAGTTCAGAGTTCCTGGGCAGGGAAGAGAGACATTTCAGAAAGAACCAGTGGGAGGGAACTGGCCTTGGGCAGGGTTTTCCAAACCAGCTGTGAACCAATATGGTTGGGAAACCAACATTTAAGAAGGTAATAGAAAATGTCAGACATATCTCACATAGCAAAGATACAGTTTCCTGAAACTTCTGTTTAAGATATATATTTTAAGGGGGGGAGATACTGTGTCACTCATAAAACAACATCAGACAGGGCTGGGGTTGTGGCTCAGCGGTAGCGCACTTGCCTGGCATGTGTGAGGCACTGGGCTCGATTCTCAGCACTGCATACAAATAAATAAAATAAAGGTCTATCAACAACTAAAAAAAAAAAAAAAATCTTAAAAAAAATAAAACAACATCAGACAATCAGACACACTGAAATGGGGGGACATTCGACCAAATAGTTGATCAATACTCTTCAAAAGGGTCAAAGTCCTGAAAGTCAAGGGAGGACTGAGGAACTGTCACCAACTGCAAGAGGCCCAAGAGACAGGACAGATAAATATAGTGTAAGATGTTAATGTTGGGGAAGGTGGGTGAGAGATATATGGAAATTCTGTGTCCTGTTGTCACTTTTCTGTAACTCTAAAATTCATTCTAAATTAAAAGTTTTTAAAAAATAAGAAATGCATTTTTGTATGCACGAATGGCAAGGCATTTGTGATGTAAAATGATTCGTGTGGTGGGTTGTGGGGAAAATATTTGACATCTACCTCCCTCAGGTGTGGAGGGCACCAGCAGCCACCGACCCAGGCCAAGCAAGGAGGGGGCTTCTGGAGCTGAGGTCCCTGCAGGTTTTGTGGGTTAGATGGGAAAGGGGAGAGGCTGCTGGGCTGTGGTCAATGTTGGTCTCAGCTGGAGTTACCTACCACAGGGCCTCAAGGTGAGTAGATCCAAGCCTCCATTCTGCTGTTTGATAGAGGCTGTGGGTTCCAGAAAGGAGAGGAACTCTGACCCCAGGAAGTCTGAGAGGTGTGCTCCAGGGATATGGAAGCTCTTAGTGCCTCTTGACCTAACACAGCTACTTTAGGGAGGTGACCGAAGACATTTTCAGTTGTCACACAGGGTGACAGATGTGTGTGCTATTGGCATTCAGCGGGTAGATGCCAGGGACACTGCTGAACATCTTACCATCATCCAGCCCCAAGTGTTGATAGCGCCAAGGCCGAGAAACCCCAAGTTAGAGATGAAAACCCAAGGTCTGTTTTTATGGTCGAGAAAGTTACCTGGGTGTTTTTCACAAAAGAAAAGGTATTCCATTTCATTTCTTGGCTTGGTTTCAACTGGGTAATTATAACCTGCTTACCTGAAATTTACGCTCTAATTTTCAGTGGGTATCTTTCTTCATGCTTAAACAAGCCGAGTGGGGCTGTGCTCTTGACAGCAGGGTCTACCGCTGGGTTGGTTACAGGTCAACAGTGGGTTAAACAGTTGGTCTGAGAAGTGATTGCAACCTTCAAGGATAAAAAGCATGAAGAAGCCAGGGACATTGTCCTCATGATTAATTAGTAGTACCATTCCAGTGCTTATTTGGCCCCTCTCAGAATTCCCATGGGATTCCTATTAGTACCAAGGTCAAACCCAGATGATTCCTGACCTTCAATCTGAGGGGACATTGCTTTGAATTAATATGTTAGCCTTTAAGAGCAGGGAACTCTCACGGTGCCTGTCCTAGTCCCTGCAGCTCTGGTGTCTGGGAGAGGCTTGGCATTGGCAACGCTGAGCTTCAAAGCAGATCTCCAATCTTCTGTTTGTACTTTCTGTTCCCTTATTTAGAACGGAGCAGCACATACTTGTCTATTGCTTCAAGGCAAGAGCAAATTCTGAAGGTATTAAACAGAGTCTAACTTCAAGCAAATCAGAGCGTGGAACAAGTTAAGGACAAGGCACCCTGCCTTCCTTCATTTAGAATGGCAAAATTTAAAATCAGAAGACAGACAGAAAACTCTTTGAGAAATGGAAATTGTTGTCTTTTAAGAAGCCACACAGATCAGTTTGTGAAACCTGATTTGGCTTTATTTATTTATTTATTTATTTGGTACCGGGGATTGAACTCAGGGGCACTCAACCACTGGGCCACATCCCCAGCCCTTTTATGTATTTTATTAGAGACAGGGTCTCACTGAGTTGCTAAATGCCTCACCATTGCTGAGGCTGGCTTTGAACTCGAGATCCTCCTGCCTCAGCCTCCCAAGTGCTGGGATTATAGGCGTGCGTCACCACGCCTGGCTGGCTTTAAATTTTTTTAAAATATATTTTTAGTTGTAGATGGACACAATACCTTTATTTATTTTTACGTGGTGCTGAGGATCCAACCCAGTGCCTCACACATGCTAGGCTAGCATTCTACCACTGAGCTACAATTCCAGCCCCCTAAATTTTTTTTTTTTTAAATGTTAAACAAGCTTAGGCAGCAATGGCAGCAAGCTTAAGAGGAACAGGTATAAAAATTTTTTTTTTTGGTTGGTTTGTTCATTTTTTTCCAAGGGTTTCTGTCTTTAGAAAGATAGTATCGATTTCATATTTAGTACCTGGAGTTTTGGCAAAGTGTGACTTGGGGGATTTTGATACCTGTCGTTTTACTGTTAGACACATCTTTCTTTAAATAGGTTTAGAATGGAGACTCTCTTGGCATGATTCTTGCTTGAAAATCTATATCATTTCCTAGCACAAGTGCTGCCTTTCGTCAATGGAAAAGATGCTACTGATTTTAGTTTGATTTTTCACGAGCTGACTCATCCACACCCTCTCACCCAGGTCCTTCAAAACATGTGTTTTGGAGGTGCTATTGAGGTGAGAGGCAGAAATTTTAGCCAAGGAGAAGAATCTGCCTTGCAAAGCAGACTGGGGAGCTCTAGATAGGGCCCATACACTGGCTCCCCCTGGGAATAATAATATTAATAATAATAACGAGTTAATAAGAATTGGCTTTTTAGAATGTTTGTCAATCTGAGTCCCAAGATTTTCTGTGGAATAACTCATTCCAGCCTTGCCATAGCTTCTGGAGGTCGGTGCTACTGTTACCTCTATTTTTTCAGCTGAGGAATCTGAGGCTTAGAGAGGTTGGGTCTTTTACCCAAGGTGATAGGGCAGAAAAGACTGTTGGAATTTGAAATAGGCCATCTGTCTTTAGAGCCCTTGCTTTTACCCATATTCTAACAAACATGACCTACAAAAATTCAGTCATATTCTCTTGTGATAATTATATAGTTTGTCTTTTAGGTGTTTCAGGCTATTTTCAGACTTAGTTATCTCTTTTGCTCAGGAGACATGATGGTGCCTGGACTTCTGGAATGTGGCCTTTCATGGAGACGGGATTTGCAAAAGGCTGGATGCAGTACATCTGGAACGGAAGCTCTCCTGGAGCAAATGTGGTGCCCAGCCCACCATTTCATTTTACTTTCCTTCTCCCCAAGTTGGATTTAGGTGCTGGGGTGTTGTCGGTGTTTTTGGTTCGGTGCCGCCTTCCTTTCCCTACACTTTCCCTGAAGATGACGCAACCCCTTTGAAGTTCAAGTATACCTCCAGCCTTGCATTGCATGAAGCATTTTCCTCACGGCTGTGTTTTTGGAAGCTAAGTGGGAGGCATTAATGGCATGTTTATCTTGGAGGGGAGACGTGAGAGACAAGTTCCTTCCTTGAATGTGAGATATGCTGCCTCCCCACCTGGGATGTCAACCTCAGCTATGTTATGGAGCCGTGGTAAATTTCAAGAGTAAAGGGGAGAGAGCAGCCAATTACCACTGATTTAGATAAAAGCGGATGGGGTAAAGTGCAGACATTCTATCATTTGGGCAGGATTTTAGTACTAGTATGACCCCCCAGGGGCTCCCCACTCACGATCTTACAGTGGGGAGGAGGGACAAGAATGATCAGCCAAACACCACTTTCAATGTGAAATATGGCCTGTGCATCCAACTGAAAACAGAATGATTCTGTGCCTATGAGATGTGGTGACCTTTTGGCCTGGCCTGGGAGGCCCTTTGAAATAGGTCCCCACCCTCCTTTCCAGTCCTAGCATCTGCCCTTTCCTACCCTGCAGGTACACCAGATGGCCTTGAGCCCTCTCTCCAGCTGAGGTAAAAGGCCAGGCACAGCCACACTTTGGAATCCCGAGGATGGGTGTCTTACCTCCTCTAGGCTGCAGCTTGGAGATTGAGTGGTCCCAGGATGATAACTCGCGTCCATGGCCTGAACCCTCAAGAGACACAGGAAATTCAGTGTCATTGCTCAAGGTGGAAGACCTGTGGGGCTGCTTGATGCCTCTGAACCCTTCACCCAAGTGGTTCTCTCGTCATAGAAAGAAATGGGGTGGTACAAGGCTCAGGGTTCCATCTCAAGCACTGGGACTGTGGATTGGGGTGGGGGGCAGGGGGTTCCATGTCATCCTGCAGTGACTCATATTACTCTGTCTCCTGAATTATATCCAGTCAGAACCCTCTGATGGTGATGCCTACTCCATGAGCGATAACACCCCGGGCTTCCCTGGGTCGCAGGGTCTCCCATCCCCCAGGCTCTCGCACTGCTGTCTGTCTCGCTAAACTATGTTCATTCATTCTGGCTGATGATAGGGGATCAATATATTTGCTGAATGAATGAATGTGTCGTTTTGGCAGAGGAGCTTATGTGGGAAACAACTCCAGTCGGAAGATTACTTGGTGGATATTGAAGACCTTGGACAAGCTGAGTGAGAAATGCCCCAAATTCATGTCTGAAGCCCGCTGCCCTGTCTTGTGGTCATAGCCACTAGGCTAAATTCATTCCAGATTCTCCAAACTCCATTTTTCAATTCTGTGAGCATCTCTTGTCAGTTCTGGCAGTATCAAGAGATCCGAGTAGCTGTCAACACCTTTGGTTTTAGTTGCCTATGATTGTAGCGAAGAAAGCACCCCAAGAAGGCTCTATCTAGTCTCTTATGTGATGTTATGTCAGGATTAGGGCTAGGCCAGGCCTGTGGGGTTAGGTTCTCCCACGTCTCCTGTGGGCCCCAACCATACTGTCTGCCTGTCTTTTGCAGAGGTGTAGGAATACTCATGTCTGTGGTTGCATAGAACACAGCCACAGTGGGGAGAACTTTCCCTTTGGAGGCAGCTCTGCCTGTGATCGGCGCGGACAGCCTCCTTCCGGTGAGATGAGCAGAGTAGAAATGCTTGTCGCGGTATCCTCTGCTCCTGCACCCACAGTCCACCATCAACTCCACGTCTGTCCCCCCCCCCCCCCAGGCACTGGTAGGCCTCTGATCTATTAACTTCTTCTAATACATTAACACTAATTAGTGTGTTCAAGGACAGATCCATTTTGATCTCTGGAGTTAGACCCCTGCAGGTATGAATGGAAATCTCTGGGCAGAGGCTAGAAAGTATGAATGGAAATCTCAAAACCAGAGTGTGCAAACCTCCACCTTCCTCTTGGCTGTTTTGACCTGTTGCCCTCAGAAGGGCTCTGCCAAGCCCTGGCTGTGGAGTTTTTATCCCTTAGCTTTGGGGAGAGAGTAGTCATTTTCTTTTGTGTTCTTATCAAGCGTAAATTCCTTAAATTGCCACCAAAAGCCAAAGAGGCACCGGTAGGTCTAGAATTATCTTCACAAAGAGGTTGGCAGGTCTTCCCCCAGGACTCTGCGTTCAGCATCAGGGCAGCCCTTCCATCCCCTGTCCCTGTCCCTGCAAGAATTAATCTGTCACACCATCACATACCCAGTGCATTTTCTTTTTATACCCTGCCTGTCATTTGTGACCATCTGCCTTGAATTTCAGTTATTTGTGGGTCTGTGCCTTGAGAATTTGAACTTCTGTAGGGACGGGACCAACCCCTTTTAAATTTTTCTCTTCCTCACAGCACTCAGTTCACCTAAGTATTTTACACTTAGGTACCCAGTGTGTGTTTGCAAATTGAATGGAATGCAAAAACTAGGATTTATAGTAGTTGAATAAAACACTACCCTACCCCGAAACAGATAGGAACTTGAGTAAGTTTTATACTTAAACTGGAGTGGCCTGTCAACAGAGAATCCATGAAAGGGGCTATAAACAATCTAGAATTTTCCAAATGGTCTTGGGTTGAAATAGATGGTCTTGCTCTCTGCCTGAGTGTATATACAAATTTCATAGTAGGAGTTCTTACTTTAGGACTCAGAAAATAGAAATTTTGTAGCTGTTGGACATTCAGACTAACAATAATGACAAAAATGGTAATCATAAACACTTGTTATGCACCAAGCCTATGGCAGCCAATGAGGGGGACGAGGAGAGGGGCTTGGTGGGACCTTCATTTATGATTTACCATCCATGTTTTTCCTAATGACTTTTCAGCCTGCCAGAGAATCTTCCTTGTGGGCTCAGCATGGGTCTGACTTGGTGAAGGAGGAGGCTGGGGACAGATGTACTAGAGAATTGCAGAAGAAGTCTCCCATGTACAACTTGCTTTTGGGTTTATGGATGGACCAGGGCTTTGTTCATGGTGCCAACAGCTTTTAATATGTACACCAACATGAGATCATCCTAATCACTGACTTAACTTCTTCCAAGGAGGCCTATGGCTTTTCCAAATAAGGATTTTCCTTCTTTTATAGCATATGAAAGGACTCTGTTTACTTATTCAGTACATGCTGTATGTAAGTGTAGAATATTTTTTATGATTTATTGTAAGGTACACTGTTCTATTGTATATTAAGTCCTGAAGTCAAGACAGGGAATATTTGAGACTTACTATCTATCATTTCTTCTCTCATGCTTCTTGGAATCTTCATGTCCCTCCCCACCCATATCACATTAACTCAGCTCCTGTGTTCATCAGGAATTTTCCAGGACCCTTTGCAAAATCTGTCTGCTAATTAAGATGAAGAAAACTTAACAAGTTCAGGCAAAATTAAAAGTTCATCATCTCAAATCTATACCATTTTCCACTGGGGGCAGTGGGAACTGGTTTAGCAGCTGGAGTTTAATCTTGTTATATGCCCTTCTTATATGCCACTATTTTTCTTGCTAGCAAATAACTCAATGGTCAAAGATGTGGGTGAGGGCGAGGATGCACTGATGAAGGGGAAGTCCTCATCTTTCTGGGTGGTGGGCATCACAGTGGCAAAGCTAAACGAAAAGAGGGATGGCACTGAGACAGGGCCACCCTAGGGACAGGGCTGGCAGCAGCCCCCAGGAGATGTGGTGTGTGCCACCCTCAGCCAGAGTCAGCTTTGCATCCTGTGGTCACGGTGCCCTGCAGGTGTTCTCTGGAACAGCTGCAGTGACTTTAGCACAGAGCAAAATGTTTGAAACAGTGCATGAGTATACCTAAAGCCAGGGAACATTCCACCCCTGCGAGTAACCGGTGAAGAGTTCCCTTCTCTCAGTGAGGGAGCCCCTTCTTCCTTCCTAAGTGGAAGCCCCCAAAAAAGCCTTGTCTGCATGCCTCCCTACCCCACTTGATTTTATTTCCATTGTCCTCAGGTCAAAAAATCCTAGTGTCCCGTATCAGCATCACAGCCCCCGTGGCCTCTCTTTACTTCATGTCCTAGGACATCAAAAGAAATCCTGCTATTCCATGGGTCATAACTTTTAGGGCAAAGATTGTTTGAGACTACCTGAAACTCCAAAAATGTCTGGATAATACTTTAACACTCCTTAATTTTTTTTTATTGTGGTAAAATGCCTACAGCATAACAGTTAACATTTTACCATTTTAAAATGGACAGTTCAGTGGCATTTACATTATTGTGAAACCAGTACCTCCATCTCTAGAACTTTTTCAACTTTCCAAACTGATACTCCGTATCTATCTGGAAAGGGGGGTGCTGGAGATAAAACCCAGGTATGCTTTACCACTAAATTTCATCCTCAGCCCCCCCCCCCTTTTTTTTTTTTTTTTTTGGTACCAGGGATTGAACTCAGGGGCACGCGACCACTGGGCCACATCCCCAGCCCTTTTTTGTATTTTATTTAGAGACAGGGTCTCAATGAGTTGCTAAGTGCCTTGCCATTGCTGAGGCTGGCTTTGAACTCGCGATTCTCGTGCCTCAGCCTCCTAAGTGCTGGGATTACAGGCGTGCGCCACCGCGCCCAGCTCCTTTTCATTTTTTACTGTGAGACAGAGTCCCACTAATTTCCCAGGCTGGCCTTACACTTGAGATCCTTCATGCCTCCTGAATAGCAGAGATTACAGACATGTACCACCATGCCCCGCTCCTTATGTATTGAAACATAATTCCCTTCTGCCTTTTTCCTTCCTGAGTCCCTAGTAACCACCATTTTATTTTCCATTTCTTTGAGTTTGAATACTCTAGGAGTGGTCATATAAGCGGCTTGTTTCACTAAAACATAATGTCCTAAGGTTTATGCATCTTGTAAATGTGTCAGTATTTCCTTCCTTATAGAGGCTGGATACTATTTCATTGCATGTGCAAACCACATGCTGTTACTCATTCATTGGTTGATGAACACTTAGATTGTCTCCAACTTTTGGCTATTGTGAATAATGCTGCCGTGAACATGAATATACAAATATCCGCTTGTGATCAATAGAGGAAGTGTCCCCAAAGGTCCATATGTAAAGGCTTGGTTCCCATGGTGTTACTGGGAGGTGTGTAGACCTTTGAGAGGTGGCACCTAGAAGGAGGTCCTTAGGTCGCTGGGGAATGCCCTTGGAGGGGACTGTGGGACCCCATTTGTCCTCTCTCTGCTTCCTGGTTCATGATGTGAGCACTCACTCCAATACACATTCCTGCTATGACATGCGCCCCCACCAGAGACCCAAACCAATGAGACTACCTGACTTTTGACTTGAACTTCCTGAACCATGAGCAAAAGTTTAGTCCCTAAGGTGCCTGTGTCAGGTGTTTCATTATAGTGATGTGAAGCTGATTGATACATACTTGGGAGTGAGATTGTTAGGTCATATGGTAATTCTGTGTCTAAATTTCTGGGGCACCTCCATACTGTCCACCAGAGCTCCTGCTCTATTCTGACACGCTTTTTTTTAAATTTATTTTTTAGTTGTAGTTGGACACAATACCTTTATTTTATTTATTTATTTTTAATAACCTTTATTTTATTTATTTATTTTAATGTGGTGCTGAGGATCGAACCCAGGACCGCACACATGCTAGGCGAGCACTCTACTGCTGAGCCACAAACCCAGCCCACCATTCTGACACTCTTGATGCAGCTCTTTGCATGGTATGAGTTTGGAGAAAATGTAAATTTTATTCTTAGATTTCCCAAGGACTTACTGATGCTGGGCACATCGGTGAGTTCCTGCCTTAGGTTCCCCATCTGCAGAGCAAAGACAGCAGTTACTACTCTCTCAGGAAATAAGAGACTATGCCAAGTGTTTTTGAGACTGACTGAAAGAAGAAATTAGTTCAAAATATACTCCTATTCTGCGTTTCTGGGGTCAAAGCCTGTGCTGGCCCTCCCTCCTGCATAACCTTCCCTTCCTTCTGATGCACTGATCTGGTTTGGGGATAGCCATGGGGCCATATTTAGGTGGCTAACATCTGATAGCTCTACTATTTGTTGGATGTGGATATGAAAGACCTTTTCAGAGGCAATGCTGCTTGGATAAAGAACCATCCTCAGAGCTGGCGTGGTGGCACATGGCTGTAATCCTAGCAGCTTGGGAGGCTGAGGCAGGAGGGTTGTGAGTTTAAAGCCAGCCTCAGCAAAAACGAGTGCTATGCAACTCAGGGAGACCCTGTCTCTAAATAAAATATAAAAATACAGGCTGGAGATGTGGCTCAGTGGTTAAGTGACCCTGAATTCAGTCCCTGGGACAAAAAAAAAAAAAAAAAAAAAAAACCCATCTTCAGAGACACATTGCACCTGCATTTCTGACTTTTGCTTAAACTTGCCATCTTCCTTTTCCTGTGGTGCGGTCTACGGGTCTACTATCTACTGAACATCTACCACCATCCAAGATTTCAATAAGAATGTAGCAGCTGCCTCCTTTCCTTCCATCTCACCTCCTTGACCCCCAGCCAGCTCTTCCTCATGTGTCAGAAGCTCTGCCAATTTCATAACACGTTCTCGTTTCCTTACTCTTTTTTCCCCTTTTCTTTCTTATTCTTCTTTCATTTATTATTATTATTATTATTATTATTATTATTATCATTATTATCTGTACTGGGGATTGAACCCAGGGGCACTCAACCACTGAGCCACATGCCCAGCCCTTTTTATGTTTTATTTTGAGACAGGGTCTTGCTGAGTTAGCTTAGGGCCTCACTAAATTGCTGAGGCTGGCTTTGAACTGGCAATCCTCCTGCCTCAGCCTCCAGAGCTGCTGGGATTACAGGCAAGTGCCACCACGCCCAGCATTTGGAGATACTTTTCCATCATTGGAGTGAGGCTTGGTGAACAGGGTTTAGTCTGGCTCCTTCATCCCTGTGTCCTGGGCACCTGCCACAACACCCAGCAGGTGGACACTCAATCTACAAACACGTCAGAGTTTCTAGAATGAATGGAAAAATCCCCTGCTGTGATCTTCTTGGTCTGGGCTGAACAAGGGGCTCACCTCCTATTTAGAGGACCCACACTGCTGGCCCCAAAGGAAAAGATACTGCTATGGAGACAGCCTTTTGCAGTTCCAAGCAGGGAAGACTTCTGACCCGCCTCAGCCTAAGGGCTACAGATAACCCATGTTATTGTTCCTCCTTGTCTTTCTCTAATAATTGAGTCATCACCCAAGACTACTACCCTTGGGGCAGAAGAAAGCAAAACCTGCAGGGCTTCATCAGCATGGGAAGGGGAATATTAAAATATGCATAATAAAGGCAGCATAATCTTGAGGAGAAGCCCTCTTGAAGCAAATCTGCATATATTTGCATACATATGCATTCATACACCCTAAGCTGCAAGGGATGACCACTTAAAAGAGACTGATCCTTCCACTCTTTCTTTTACTTATGGGTACACTGAAAACACAAAAAAATTTAATCTATTAATGTTGTAGAAATCTTAAGGGGGAAAAATCACAAAGTGAATGTGCCATTTATATTTTATGTTTTTAAATGTCATTTTTAATGTACAGTTTTTTTTACAAGTAAGAAAGAGCATATTTTTGAGGACTTTCCAGGGAGGGAGAAGAAGTGGTCAAAGGTAAAATCAATCCTGAATCTTCATCATCAGGGAGACTGGTTTCTCCTTTCTGTGTGTTGTGCAATAGTTCTACCTGCTTTGTTCCAGAAGGACTAACATAGCTTGCAGATATTGGGATTTGTCTCTTTTTCTTTTTAAAAATTTTTTAAAAATACATAGTTGTAGATGGACAGCGTGCCTTTCTTTTATTTATTTATTTTTATATGTGGTTGCGGAGGATGAAACCCAGTGCCTCACACATGCTAGGCAAGTGCTCTGCCATCTGAGCTACAGCCCCAGCCAGGGCCTTGTCTTTTTCCAGGATCCTCATACATTTTCCAAGGCGAAAATGGACTCTCACTTTGGAAGACATAAAACTATTTTTGTTTTACATTCCTTAGAAAACAACTCCCGGCCGCTGGAAGCCTCGCTGAGCACGGGGAGCCCAGCTCCGCAGCCTTGTGTAACGGCCGGGGAATCACGTTGCACACACGACCTACCCAGGCTTTTACTGCAATAATAAGCTTGATCTTCTTATTCAAATACAAGTAACAACCACAGCCAGTTCCAAGTCACGTTGTCCCGGTCACATGGCGTCCAGACAGAGAGACAGGATGGCGATCATTAACTAATGCTTGTTCCCCGGGACAGAACGCTGGTTTTAGAGACAAGAACTCGGTTTTTATAAAACGATCGGGGCGGCAATAGAAGGTATCCGGGGCGGGTGGGGTGTCTTATTCTTGCCCAGTGCTTTCCAAGGAAAGGAAAAGGGCCAACAAACCCTCTCTCCTTTCGTTCTCCTCCCAAAACTTTGCAAACTTGCTCTGCTGTCGCCGCCTACTCCAGACCTGGAGGAGCTGCGGGCCGCAGCATCCTGAGCCCCGCCTGGGAGCCAGAGGGAGGGGCGGGGGCTTGGCGCGGGCCCGGGGCTTGGGCAATGGAGGACTCAATTCAGATCCGAATTAAGTAGAAAACAAGTTTGTTCCTCCTTAAGAAGCTAAGGCTTCTGAGTACATGGAGTTGGGGCAGAAGTGAGGGGTGGGAAGGAGACACCATGAGCTTTGGGGACACTTCTGGAGTCTGCATTAAAATAAAAAAGCACGCTGAATGTGGCTCCTTTGAGTCTTTTCTGCGTTAAGACCAGAAGTTGCAAGGCGCGCAGCTGCCTACCTGAATGTTTCCTTGTTCAGCCCTTTGAATTTAGAAAGAGGTTCTTTCACTTTCACGAACACGGGTAATGTTACTCCATGCTTTCAGAAACTATGAAGATCAAGTGAGTTTGTTTGGTTTTGGTGTAGAAGTGACAATAGTGGGTGTGAATGCGAGTTTGGAATCTTTGTTGGAGGAAAGGGGACAGATAAAGTACAAGTAAAAGGGCTTAGCAGAAACTTGGCAACCCTTTTTTTTTTTTTTTTTTTTAAAGCTAGGTGTGTTTCATTTCACATTACACAAAAAGTACCGTCCCCAAACACTATGCAATACAGTTTCAGCCTTTCCAGAATATCCACTGGTGTAGTCTGGAGACTTATATTCTTAATATATGTAGTTCTTTTCAGAAAACACACAGAATTTCCTATTTTTCTAGGTTCACAGTATCACTGAAATATGACTATTTCAGGAAAGTAGTTAGGGGTTTTAATTTTCTCCCTCCTCACTTTTCCTGAACACTATACTCTTCAAAAACCTAAAATAAAACTGAGTTCAGCGAGTTCAGCGGTGACCAGTGTCTGTGGTTCCAGGTACTCAGAAGGCTGAGGCAGGAAGATCACTTATGCTCCGGAGGAGTTCAAGGCCAGCGGCTGGACAACACAGTGAAGCTCTGCATCAAAAACAAAGCACAACCTTAAAAAGTATGAGTCGCAGGGCTGGGGTTGTGGCTCAGTGGCAGAGCACTTGCCTAGCATGTGTAAGGCACCAGTTTGATCCTCAGCACCACATATAAATAAATAAAAGATAAAGGTACATCGACAACTAAAAAGTATTAAAGATTAAAAAAAAAAGTATGAGTCCCAAGCGTGTAGACTCAGGTTTTGTGGGGTCTGAAGCAGATATAATTTTGGGGACCTTTCAGAAGAAAGAGAACAAAAAATTATGTATATAGAATTAGGTATTAAATTCTCACAAATTTCAGATAAACATAGTATTATTAATTGAGTAACACATCTCTGAAGTCTTTTATATCCTGCATTTTTTGGGTGTATGTATATAGTACATGTAAAATGTATATTTGGGGTGTTTACATGTATATATATGATATTTATGCTTATATAATCACATATATTATATACGATCTATATATTTTTCTATATAGTGTGTGTGTGGGGGGGGGGGGTGAGGCCTCATGGAACCCAGGGCTCTGTGCATGCTAGGCAAATGCTCTTCCACTGAGCTACACCCCCAGCCCTAGCATATGTTCTTTGACGGCCTCTTACATTCCTGAAAGGAGAGAATGGTCATCTTGACCAGTAATGCATTTGAAGTGTGCCTACAATTGTACAATTGTTTGATGATTGAAAAATTTTGTCCTGGACTGGCTTGGTGCTGGGTCTACTTCACATCTTGTTTCTCCTCCCCTGGCCCACAATACCTCTGGTGCCTGAAACTGTAGGACACACTCATATCCTGATGTGAGGCCTGGGGCTGAGCCTGTACGAGTCTGTGCCTGCTGAGTTGGCACAGTGGACAGTAGGAATAGGCCTGGAACAGTCACCTACTCCAGAGCAGCACATGGTAGCTTTGCTATGTGAAAGTGACTCTATCAGCACATCCTCATCCATCCAAACTAAAGGTAGCTATATTAGATTCCTCAGGCACATCCCTAAAATGCCTAAGGTCATTCCAAAGTCACCCCAAAAGAGGGGGAAGTGTGGCTGAAGGGAATTCAAAGTAAAAAGAGGCAATGGTCTTGAGCAATTAAGTATCTTGCCATCGCAAAGTTCCTAACAGCCAATGATCACAGGATCGCAAAGCTGGGGTGGCACTCGGGCTCTGAGGCCTGCATTGTACATCTGAACCCTAGATTCATAATAAGTATATTTCAAAGAGTCATTTTCAAGGACTGGGGATGTAGCTTATGGTAGAACACTTGCTTAGCATGCACAAGGCCCTGGGTTTTATCTCAGCATTGCCCACCCCCACCCCACTCCACAAAAATTCTGGGGTCTAGAGAATCCAAAAACACTTGTTTGAGGCAAACTTCTTTGGACAACTCTTGTTATTAATTTGTCAATATAAATTGCCCTTAATAAAAAGCCTCTGCTGGGACTGGAGGGCTCCACCCCAGGAATGTTCCTTCTTGCAGCCCAGCTCTGGGGAGAACCTCGCGGGAGGAAAGGGAGGAGGGGAGAGGGCACACTAGCTGCCCTCACTCCAGGCCGATTTGGGGCACAGCCCTCTGTCCAAGGGCTGGATTACGCACTCACAGCCTCTGCTTCTCAGGATGTCCTGGGAAGTGGCTCTGATGATGACCTCTGCTCTGCAAGAGGAGAAACGGGCTCAGAGAGCGTGTCCTGCCTGCACATGGCAGGGGTGTTTCAATGCATGAACTCAAAGCAGGTGCTTCTCACTCCCTGGCTGGTGCCTCCATGGCGGAACCCTGACCGCAACTTTTTGCAAGGCGTGTGCATCGCGCGTCTCCTTTTGAGATTGGGGCCGCCTTTGTAGCAGTTTCCGGTTACAGCTCCCCCTCCTTACCTCCTCGGTGGTTGCAGAGCGTGATCTCATTGCCTGCTAAAATAATCAGGGAGGGGAGCCACCAGGATTCCCGGATCAGCTTTAAAGTACCACTCCTCCCACATCTGATGGCACTGGTCTTCCCTGGCTTTATCTGCCAGTGTCCCTGGTCCTGTCAGTGGCACGCTTTACTCTCGGCATGCCTCCCTATTGATGGACCCTTAAATATGCCACTTGCCTTAGTTTTTATGTCCCAGGCAGAGCAGACTCACCTTGTTGAATTGCTTGCTTAGCCTGTCGAGACAGTGTTTTGAATTTGGAAAGGCTTACAACGTGCTGTTAGTGGGGAAAAGGAGGCTGTCGGTCCAGACAATCCCTAAGTGCGTTAATTAGCTGGATGGAAAAAGCCCAAGCCCAGGCTGCAACACCTCCCCTCCCAGACCAGATAGCCCATTGGATCCTGTTTCCTGACCGCAATCAGGAGACTCTCTGGGCCTGGCCAGCCTGTGGACAGGGGCTAAAAAACAGGACTGATTTCTCAGTTCAGGGGTTTTCAACTCAGTGTTATCAATGTTCTGTGCTGGACATTGAGGTGAGTGGGGGAGCTGCCTCCCAGGCTGCTCCCCAGTAATCTGTGCTCCCAAGCCCCACCCTGAACTCCCTCCTGAGTTGTGATGATTAAAACTATCTTTAGGGCTTGGGAGTACAGTAGAGTGCTTGCCCCAGCATAGAGAAAAACAAAAACAAAAAAACAGCTTCAGACATTGTCAACTGGTTGAGGGACCATTGCTTGAGCCTTGAGCCTTTATAACCAGACTCTGCCACCCTCAGAGTCTAGTTCTGTTGATTCTTCTTCTTTTGTACTGGGGATGGAACCAAGAGGCACTTTACCACTCAGTTACATCCCCAGTCCTTCTCATTTTTTATTTTGAAACAGGGTCTTGCTGAACTGCTGAGGCTGGCCTCAAACTTGTGATCCTCCTGCCTCAACCTCCCAAATAGCTGGGATTACAGGCCTGCAATACCTCACCAGACTAGTTCTGTCCATTCTACAGAGAGAGAGGCAGGAAGCAGAGCGTCTTTTGACTGTCACAGGGAGGCAACCCAATAGTGAGAGTGTTCTAAGGCAGACACAGGACTCACAGTGCCAGCCTTTGGTTGAGTATTGTGAGTATTGTGAGAGGTGGTGCATTTGAGTGCAGAGCATGCTCAGTTCTCCACAACCAGAGTCCACTGAGGCAGAGGCAGTTGAAAAGTTGAGCTTGGAGGTTGAGAGTTCCACATTCAGAGACCTGAGTTTGAATCCAAGCCTGGCCCCTAATTAGCTGTGTGACTTAGGATAAGTTACTTTACTCATCTGTGCCTCAGTTTATAATATGGAATAATAGTATATCTATATCATATAGCTGTTCTGAAATTGAAGTGATAATACATGTATGTGACCTGCAGAACCAGTGTAACTAATTTAAAAATTTTTTTCTGGACAATTTTTTTTTTTTTTTTTTTGGTACTGGGGATTGAACTCAGGGACACTCGACCACTGGGCCACATCCCCAGCCCTTTTTGTATTTTATTAGAGACAGGGTCTCACTGAGTTGCTGAGTGCCTCACCATTGCTGAGGCTGGCTTTGAACTTGCGATCCTCCTGCCTCAGCCTCCCGAGTGCTGGGGTTACAGGCGTGCGCCACCGCGCCCTGCTAAAAGATAATTTTTTTAAAAAATGGAAAACAGTGAAAAAGTAATGAACACTACCCTTTGGTATGGACTAAGTCATTCATCATTTTAAAAGTTTCTGAAGAGCAAAGATTAACTGTGTAATGTAGAAAAGCTGCCTTGCCTCGGAGTCAACAATAAGCAGCCAGAGATAGGGAAAGTAAGGGGCTAAATCAAAAGGATGTGAAGAGCCCTGTCTTGGAAGCAGATCAGGAACAATCTACCAGCTCCATCAGGAGAACACAGGGCAGGTGTTTGCTTGAAGACTTAGAGGTTGGGAGTGAAAAAAAAACATTTGCCCCAAGCCATGGATATTTCTTCTGAATAAGGCCCCTTTGAATGTGTCTGACTTCAAAGTGCGCTGGAGTGGTGCCTATGGAAGCTACTAAGGAGATTCTTACAAGACCCACTGATGTTATCTTTCCTGATGGAATTTTCAACGTAGAAAAAAAAAAATTAGTTGGTGGAAAATATGCCTGAGAGTGGGTGCACCAGTGAAGAGCAGCAGCGGTGTCTGGTTTTAGAACACTCGTATTTGGTGGAAATAGATCAGAGGGCTGCAAGCTTAAACCCCTCTTAGGCAACTGGAATGACAAACAGTGCACTTAGGAAGCGCCTTTCAGGACGCAACCTGCTTTTACGTGGAGGAGTTTTTTGAACATGAATAGTCTTGCCAGCGTCTGGCAGCTGCTTAGTTATTTTCCCACAAATGGGACACATAAGCTCAGATTTGTAAACATGGTGATCGTTTTAAGAACGATTATAGTTCCAGCCTAGACTACATCATTCTGGAGTCTTTTGGAGACAATGAAAGAGTGACTTCCTTAGCATTTTAGATCTCCAGAGCGGGAGCTAACAACAGCTTAGCAGAGCAGCACAGGAAGGCAGGTTCAACCCCGGTGGCTCTTTGCTTCCTTTTCCTCTTCCTTGTTCTAGACCAGCAAAGTGCAAGGCCTTGGAATTCTAGCCAAACCTATTGGCTGATGTGGAAAAATGAATGAGAGGAAGAAGCCAGGCAGCTGGGCCAGCCACCAGTGTGCAGCTGTCTGTTAGAATTGCGATGGGAGCAATTTACAAGTCCACATGGCTACTGGACAAACCTTAGAAGCTAGCCATGACAGGTCAGCTGAGGATGCAAGATAACTTATTTTAATATATTAGGTGCTTTTAAAACAGAACTTTTCCTTTTGAAACCATTTTTTACTTACTGCAAAATACGAACATTATACACAGTGCTTTCAGATATCCTTTGTAAACTTTGCTGATGTTTATGTCTTATATGCTCAAAACCAAGGAATCAGGCTGGGGATATAGCCCAATTGGTAGAGTGCTTGCCTTGTATGCAAAAGGTCATGGGTTCAATCCCCAGCACCACAAAAACAAACAAACAACAACAACAAAAGGTATTGATTTTGGTACAACATTGTTAACTAAACTACAGTTTCATATCCATTTCTCTGGTTTTCCTGCTAATATTCCTCTTCTGATCCAGGATTTGACCTGGGATCCTACCCACATGGCTTTGGGTTATTTCTCTAGTCTCTTCCAACCTGTGCCATTTCCTTGATCTTTCCTTGTCATTCATGGTTTTGTTGCTGTTGAAGAACACCAGTTCATGATTTGAGGACTCTCCCTCTATTTGGGTTTGTCTGATGATTTCTGCTGGATTTAAAGCAAGGGTGCCAATAAGGAATGTTCCCTTTCCAGTGTATCTAGTGGAGGGGTTTGTGAAATCCATAGCTCTCATTACTGGTGATGTTGACCTTGGTCATGGAGTAAGGGGCTGGGTTTCTCCACTGTAGGGGTTATTATTTTGCTCTTTTCAGTTAATAAATACCTTGAAGGAGATACTGGCAGGCTATGCAAATGCTCTGTTTCCCCTCAAACTGTTGCCCACTAATTATGGCATCCTCTGGGTGATCTTGCCAACAAAAAGTGTTTATGAGCGTTCGCCTTATCCTGGGGGTTATGATTTAATTATATTGTCATTATGAAACAGCTCCAGCTTTGAACATTGGGAGCTCTTTTGGGTTGGTCCTTGTTGTCTTTTAATGTTGGATATCATTTTTTGAGACCTTCTTACTTTTTTTTTTTAATATTTACTTATTTGCTTTAGTTGTACACAATACGTTGGTCGTTACGTGGTGCTGAGGATCGAACCCGGGTCGCGCACATGCTAGGTGAGCGCTCTACCGCTGAGCCGCAACCCCAGCCCCCGAGACCTTCTTACTTTCTAACACTATAATACACCCTAGGCTCATCATGTGTTTTCCCTGCTCCAATTGGATCAACCTCTGGTCCTTTTGTAAAATTTATTTATTTATTTTTGTGGTGCTGGGGATCCAAGCAATGGTCTTGCTCATGCTAGCCAAACACTCACATTCCCAGCCAGCCCTGGTTCTTTTAATGGAGAATAGGAATTAGGGACCAATATCTGGGCATAAGATGTGCTCATTTATATTGGAATGTCATTGCTTCCATGTCCTTTTGCAGACAGAGCTAGGAAATACAACAGTCCCCCCTCTCTCTCTCTCTCTCTCTCTTTAATATTTATTTATTTGTTTTAGTTGTACACAATGCGTTTATTCTTACATGGTGCTGAGGATCAAACCCGGGCCGCACACGTGCTAAGCAAGCGCTGTACCGCTGAGCCACAACCCCAGCTCCTCCCCCTTCTCTTTGAGGGGTAAGCTCTGAGAACCTATGGATGCCTGAAACTTTGGATAGTACCACTATGCATATAGTTTTTTCCTATGCATACATACATACCTATGATAAAGTTTAAATTATAAATGAAGCACACTGAGAGACTCAAAATCAACAACTAATAATAAAATAGAACAATTATAACAATATCCTGAAATAAAATTTAGGTGAATGGAGGAGTCTCTTCTCTCTCAAAATATCCTATTGTACAGGAATATTTTTGGACCTTGATTTTGGGTAACTAAAACTGTGGACAGGGGCTGGGGTTGTGGCTCAGCAGTAGAGCGCTCGACTAGTACGTGCAAGGTGCTGGGTTCGATCTTCAGCACCACATAAAAATAAATAAATGAAATAAAGGTATTGTGTCCAACTACAAATAAAAAAAGTTTTATAAAAGATACTTCACAAAACAAAACAAACAAAAAAACCCAACTGTGGACAGCAAAGCTGGAAAAGGAAGGACTATTGTAATTCTTCAGATTGTGAGAATTAAATGAGGTGATACACATGTGTATATATATATATACATATATACATACATATATATACATACATATGTATATGTATATGTGTGTATGTGAAGTATATGAAGTACCCAGAACAGTGATCAGCACATAGTATTCAATAAATGACCAGCATAATGGTTATTAAGAAGATCATAATCCTTAAAGTCATAATACTTTGGTTTCCCACATGAGCTTGAGACTTGCTCAAATACCATGAAGTGCCTTCTGTCTCTTAATTTACCCTGTGAGGGTTTAGATAGAAACCAAAGAACCTGCAGCTATTCCAGGTGAAGACAGTCCCAAAGTGCAATACGGGGAGGTCCCTGGATCCTCTGCTTCTAGGTCAGTATTTTTGTAAAGTACAGGCAGATTGTCATGCGTTTCACTAAATGCTAGTCACTTGTTTTTATCTTAAATGAAATCTTTGGAAAAATGACCATGATTCTCCTGGATTTAGTGCAAGGTAAGTGTGCATGTATTACAGCCAGAAAGAGAAAGTTTCCCTCTCATCTATATCATCACTTTATCTATAGCTCAACTCAAGCCCAGGTTAAGACCCTGACTCCAGGGCTGTGGGTGTAGCTCAGTGGTAAAGTACTTGCCTGGCAGGTGGACAAAAAGCCCTGAGTTCTGTTCCCAGCACCGCAAAAATACAAAAATAAATGATCCTTTCTCCTTTCCATCCTCCTAATTCCAAACACAAGTTCAAGGGTCTCACCCAAAGAGGAAGTTTTAAACACAGGCCCAGGAAAAATGCTTTGGGATTTGAAAATCAAAGCCAGGCAGGGTGGCACACATCTGTAATCACAGCTACTCTGGAGGCGGAGGAAGGAGGATCCCAAGCTCGAGACCCTGCCTTAAGATAGAAAGGGCTGGAGATGTAGCTCTGTGGTAGGACACTTGCTTAGGATGCTCCAGGGTTCAATCAAATTCTAAATCCAGTCTTATTAGATTATCTGAGTAAAAGCACAAGTTAGTGTTTTTTTAAAAAATTCTTTGAATATATTTTTGTTTTTTTAAAAAATTTATTTATTTATTCTAATTTGTTATATATGACAGCAGAATGCATTTCAATTCATACTACACATATAGAGCAAAATTTTTCATGTCTCTGGTTGTACACAAAGTAGAGTCACACCATTTGTGTCTTCATACATGTACTTGGGGTAATGATGTCCCCCTCATTCCACCCTGTTTCTTACCCATTGCCCTTCCTTCCCCTCCCTCCTCTTTGCCCTATCTAAAATCCCTCCATTCCTCCCATGCCCCCCTCCCATACCCATATGGATCAGCATCCTCATATCAGAGAAAATATTCAGCATTTTGTCTTTTGGGATTGACTTACTTCACTTAGCATAATATTCTCCAACTCCATCCATTTACCTGAAAATGCCATGATTTTATTCTCTTTTTGAACTAGCAACTTTGGGCTTAGACCTCAGGCAGCAGATGATCATCAGATAAACTCCCTGCTTCTATTACACCTCCTGTCTAACTTCAGTTTGAGGTTCCTGCCCTTGGCATCAACAGAAATTGGGGGTCCCAAAGGCAGAAGCTGCCAGTTTTGGCCCCACCCCAAGAAAGGCGCCCTGCCTGGACACTAGCCATTTCTTTAACTCATATAGGCATAATAGGGGTGTCTTCCTGGTCACTGGGGACTAAGACAGGCCCAGGCCAAACACCTCATTTGTGCCCACCCAACTAGGTTGACGGAAGTCACACCTGAGGTAAAGGAAGAGCTACTTGGTGATCAGGAATCTTTCTGTTGTTGATGCTGTTCCTACTGCATGTCACCCGAAGGAATAACTTCCAGGCCTTTATGTCTCCAAACCATCCCTGTCACCTCTGACCCCCCCAGAGAAGATATTTCCTTCTGCCTGTTTATCTCTTGTCTCTCTGTCAGTTTTTTAGATATTCAGCTATAATTGGGGGGTAGTTTATTAGAAATGTTAATTCAAGGAAATCTGCTTACTACATGACTCATGTAACCAGAATATCCTAGCAGAAATTAGGCTATGTCTCAATTAACTGTGTGGTTAAGTGTGGTAATATAAATGGAAAGCAAGGTTTGTTTTAGGCACATGAGTTGTTCACCCCCAATTCATATGTTGAAGTCCTAACCTGTGTACCTCAGAATGGGACTATATTTGGAGAGAGGGTCCTTAAATAGGTTAAAATGAGGTCCTGAGGGCAGAACCTAATTCAATATGATTTATGTCCTTATAATAAGAGATTTGCCTTGAGGACAGACCATTCGAAGACTCAGAGAGGATGTGGTCATTTGCAAGCCAAGGAGAGAGGCCTCAGAAGAAGCCAACCCTGCCACGACCTTGACCTTGAACTTCCAACTTTTGTTACTGAGAGAAGATATTTTCTGTTGTTTAAGCCACCCAGACTGTGGTATATTGGCAGCCCTAGCCAACCACTAATTCATGGTTTAGTCATAGCTGCCCCCATGATTTTAATTAATTCACAAAGGCTTTAGGGCATCTATTTTTCATAATTACCATGTAAATTGAATGTATTTTTTGTTTTCTTTTTTTTAAAAGCGGTTTATTAGAGATATAATTAGCATATAATACATAGTACATACTTTAAGTGTGCAGTTTGATCAATTTTGACTTAGGTCTACGTGCATGAAACGATCGCCACAATTAGGATAATGAACCTATCTGTCTATCATCTTCATGAGTTTCCTTGTGCTCCTGTGTGATTCTTCTGTCCCTTCTTCCATTTTCCAGGTCACCACTGAATCTACTCTCTGTCTCTATAAATTAATTTGCCATTTCTAGAGTTTTATATAAATGGAATCATACAATATACACATCTTTTGCCTTACGTGATTTTGGAGATTCATCTGTTTTTCTTTATCAGCAGTTTTTCCTTCTTGCTTGCTCAGTAGAATTATTACATCACATGGAGACACCAGTTTATCTATGCACTTGTAAAAGGACTCCTTAAAGTTGTGTGTGTATTTTTTGAAGTTATGAATGAATAAGTTGCTATAAAATTCACACACAAGTTATTGTCTGGACATATACTTTCTTTCCTTTGGGGAAATACCTAGAAGGGGAATGGTTAAATCATATAGTGGGTTATGTTTAACCTTTTAATAAACTAACTTGAACATATGAATGTGCCATAATGAAACCCATTATTCCATATAATTAAAATGCATCACTGAAAAAAAGAAAAGAAAAGGCCAACCTATGCCATTTTGTATTACCGGCAGCAGAGTAGGTCAGTTCCAGTCCTTCTCCAACTTTGCCAATACATGGTATGGTTGATCTTTTTTGGGGTAGGGAGAGCAGTGTCCATTGCTGTCGATCAAACCTAGGACCTCAAACATGCTGGGCAAGGGCTCTACACTGAGCTACACCTCCAGCCCCTAGTTGGCTTTTGAGTTTAGACATTCAAATGGATGTGTAGTGGCACATCATTGTGATGTTAATTTGCATTTCCCTAATAATGTTGAATGTCATTGCCATCCATATGTCTTTTTAAAATGAAGTGTCTGCTCAAAGCTTTCACCTATTTTTTTAAATTAGATTGTTTTCTTTTTCTTTTTTTTCTTTTTTTTTTTTTTTTTTTTTTTTTTTTTTTTTTTTAGATTGTCTTCTTATTATTGAGTTTTAAGACTTCACCATGTATTCTGGATACAAGTCCTTTATCACATATTTGTTTTTCAAATATTTCCCCCAGTCTGTGGTCCATATTTTCATTCTCTTAATAGTGTCTTACAAAGGGCAGAAGGCTTTAATTCTGATGAAGTTCAATTTATTGATTTTTTTTTTTTTTTTTTTTTTTTTTAGGTACCAGGGATTGAACCCAGGGGCACTTGACCACTGGGCCACACCCCCAGCCCTTTTTTGTATTTTATTAGAGACAGGGTCTCACTGAGTTGCTAAGTGCCTCACCATTGCTGAAGCTGGCTTTGAACTCGCGATCCTCCTGCCTCAGCCTCCCAAGTGCTGGGATTACAGGCGTGCGCCACCGCACCAGGCTTTATTGATATTTTTGATGAACCTTTATTTTATTTATTTATTTATATGTAGTGCTAAGAATCAAACCCAGTGCCTCATACATGATATTGGGCAAGTGCTCTATCACTGAAGCCCAACCCCAGCCCCAATTTATCAATATTAAAAAAAAAAATTGAATTTTTGAAATAAACCTAAGAAATCCTTGCCTGACCCCAGGCTACCAAGATTTTCTCCTATGTTTTCTCTAAAAGGTGTTATAGTTTTAAACTAGGTCTATGGTCCATTTTGAGTGAATTTTTGTTTATTGTACAAGGTCTGAAACACAGTTTATTGTTTTTGTTTTTGCATATGGATGTTCACTGATTGGTTGAAAAGGCCATTCTTTCTCTAGTGAATTGCCTTTATATCTGTCATAAATCAGTTGTCCCTACAGGTATGGGTTTATTTCTGGACTTTGTATTCTCTTCCACCGGCATTTTTGTCTGGGTGAATGTCAACAGCACACTGTCTGATTCCTGGGGCTTTCTAATAAGTCTTGGAATAATCCAACTCTGTCCTTCTGAGTGTGCTTGGTAGATGGCATGATCATTAACACTTTCACTTCCACTCAGAGGTCCTTTTGACTGGGCTTGATTCATGTCCTCTCTTTGTCCCCACTGTGGCTCTTAGGGATTTGTGCCCTTCTGCTCACTACTTATCCAGCCTCTGCTCCTCTCACTCTTAGTTCTTGACTTAGCCCCCTTACGTGACTCCAAAGTTAAGGTCATCAATTAACAACTCCCTGTGGCTGTGACTCTGGCCCAGCTATGGCACTATCTGCATCTGCAGTCATCCTTACCTGGTCCTTCCTAACCCAGACAACAATACTGGTTTAAAAAGATAATCAGTTAATTATAATGACCAAATATTGAATTCTTCCTGTTCTGTTTGCATATGAGACATTCCCCAGAAGTTCCTGTGTTAGTGCAGGAATATTCAAAGATGGAATGATGGGATAGTGAGAGCTATAACCTCATCGGTCCATCCTCTTTTGAATGGACTAACTGGGTAGTAACTGTAGGCAGGTGGGGTGGGCTGGAGGAGTGGGTGTTCCCTGGAAGGATACATCTTCCCTTTGGCCCCTCCCCATCCACCTCTCAGTTTCCTGGAGGCTGTGGACAGAGCTGAGTTCCTCTACCACGTCCTCTTACACTGATGTTCTACCTCATCTTGGGTCCAGAGCGATGGACTTGGCTGTCCATGGACTAACCCTCTGGAACTGCGAACCAAAGTAAACTTTTCCTCTAAGTTGTCCTTGTCAGGTAATTTGGTCGCAGCAATAAAAAGCTGTCTAATAGATTTCTTATGGGCCAAACAGACCTTTCACATCATTTTTTTTTTTTTTTTTAATCTGTACAACTTCTCTTTTGTAGATACTATTATTGTTCTCATTGTATAGATGAGGAAACTGGGGCTGCGGGTTCACTGTTTCCCACAGTTGTTTGGCAGGTTAGAGGTGGATCTGTGATTCAAGCCCAGCTCTGTTGAATTCTGTGGCCCCTCCTGGCCAGAGATAAGGATCCTGCAATATTCCCAATCCTACTCCTCCTCCTAGCTCATCAAGAATCTTGTTCCATCATTCCTCACTCTCTCCTGTGTCCCACTTCCCCTCTCTCCTTGCTTCTTCCCATCAAGGTGATTGTACCCCACACACATCTGCAATTCCTGCTAAGAAGCCAAAATTTTCCAAGTCTTTTTCTGCAGGCAGACTTTGATTTTGCAGATTCACATACTTAATAGCCTTAAACACCTCAAACATCAAAACTTATCCTCTTCCCTCCAAACCTGATTTTTCTTTCTGAATTCTCTGTCCTAATGAATGGCTCCACCAGTCACACAGTAACCCAAGCCAGAAGCCGGTACTAGAAGGACTCATATTGTGGTTTCAGCATCCAGTCCTGCCATTTACTAGATAGGAGACTTTTGAGCCTCAATTTCCCAACCTGAAAAATGGGGATAATGGTGCTACTTCACAAGGGTGCTTTGAGGGGTAAATGATCATGAGCTAGTTGCTAATAATTAGGTAATTATTATTATTATCATCCTTATCATCATCATCATCATCATCATCATCTCCTGATTGCCTCCTGTCTTTTTATAGTTTCCATACACCTCCTGCACCCTCATTTAAATTTCTTCGATTCTGTGATTACTTCTGCTAACGTGTCAGAACAGTCCATAGGGATGCTGAAGACGATATTAGAACTTCTGCTTATATCCATTTTTTTGTTTCATCTTTAAGTTTCTACTTACATGTGTTTTTATAACATTTAACAGAGTATACTTAGTATTTAGAAATAAATACATGAATAAACACTGTCATGTAACATGAATGTATTTATTTCTCCATGGTGGATGGCACACAGATGTGGTGGTCACATAAAATTATAATGGAGCAGAAAAAATTCCTATTGCATAGTGACCTGGTCACTGCAATGACCTTGTAGCCCCATGCATTGCTTAAGTGTATCTGGAAATGTCGGTGGGAGCAAACCTACTGCACCACTAGCCATGTAAAAAGTGCAGCACATGCTGTTATGTACAGTACAGGGCTGAGCTGTAGCTCAGTGGTGGAGTGCTTGCCTAGTATGTATGAGACCCTGGGTTCCATCTCCATTTCCATAAAAACCAAATGAAAGAACTCAAAACAAAACAAAACAAAACAAAAAACCCCACAAACACAATTGTGTATAGTATGTAATACTGGATAATGATAACAAATGGCTGTTACTGGTTTATATAATTTTTTATACTATACATTTTCTTGTTTTGATTTGTTGTGGATTCTAGAGATTGAAGCTTGGGCCTTGATGTTCTACCACTGAGCTATACTCCTGTCTTATTATTTAATTAATTAAATTTAAAAAGATGGAATGCCTCACAAATGTGCATGTCATCCTTGTGCAAGGGGCCATGCTAATCTTCTTTGTATGATTGCAATTTTAGTATTTGTGCTGTGGAAGCGGGCACTCACTATTTTAGAGTATGCTTTAATTTATTAAAAATGGTTTGCTGCAACAGGTAGGCCAGGCTCCTCTGGAAGCAACCTCATCTATTTCACATTTGCCATCTCCCTGTTGTGTCCAAATGTCAAGTGGGACTGATGGCCCTAGGCCACCTAATATACACCATGACATTTGCACAAAGACAAAATTGACCACGAATCCATTTCTCTCTCTCTCTCTTTTTTCCTACTAATGCATTTCTCAGAATGTGTCCTCTCACTAACTGATGTGTGACTAGTGAGGGCCCATGTTAATTCTGGGGGGGGGGGTGTACTGGGGATTGAACCCAGAACTAATTTACCACTAAGCCATATCCCCAGTTCTTTTCATTTTTATTTTGAGATAGGGACTCACTAAGGTGCTTAGGGCTTCACTAAGTTACTGAGGTTGGCTAGCTGCTGGGATTATAGTTTGTGCCACCGTGCCCGGCTATGTTAAAAATTTTTTAGATAGATAGATAGATAGATAGGGATACAGGTGAGCTGCTCTTGTTATTATAGTCATTCTCGACTGGGCAAGGCACCCCTACTTTGTTCATATCCAGCACATCATGCTGTTTTGTCATTATTGTCTTCCAATGGACAACCTGAGGACAGGGACTGTGATTCAATCAGGGTTAAGTTGCAGACAACTGGATTCACTCAAGTCAGTTTCTGGCAGAAACAGGTTTATTATTGGTTGTTGACTTTTAGCCAACAAACTTTAATGTGCATCAGGATTATCTAGAAGGCTTGTGAAAGACAAGGTGACAGGCCCAAACTTCAGAGTTTCTGATTCAGCAGATTTGGGAGGGGGCCCAAGAATTTGCAGCTTTAAGAAGTTCCCAGATACTGTTGATACTGCTGGTCTAAAGACTACCCTTGGAGAGTCACTGGGTTATAGACTATGGCAAGGGCCAGAGAAAGAGGCCATGAGTTAGGGCCAGTCACACTGCAAACCCTACCTGGACAGGTAGCTGCTGACCTGCTGTTTCTACTCCATGCTCAGAAACCACACTGCTCTGCCTCTTCTGGAAAGCTGCCAAAATCAGGGAGCTGTGTTGATGCTGCTCAGTTCCATGAGGTTAGAGGTCAACTGTACATAGTGCCTTTGTCACTCCTGCTGGAGAAGTTCCAAAACCCCTCCACCTCTGTGCCTCCAGGGGGTCAGCGTGGCAGCCACTCACAATGCTCACACTTCATTGTTCACCAGAGCATCATCCTGGGGTGAGCTGCTCTTACTATTATAGTCAACCTGGAAAATTACCCGTGGGACCTCAGTGCAAGCAAGTTTGGAGGCTGAGGTCTTTAGTGTTTACTGCAGAGGAAATCTTGGCAGAAGGATTTTGGAGTGGGTTTGCATGAGGCAAGGGCAACATTGTCCAGAAACTGTATGTATGTACATATGTATTTATTTATTTTTGGTACTAGGGATTGAACCCAGGTACTTAACCACTGAGCCTCATCCCCAGCCCTTTTTAATATTTTATTTAGAGACAGGGTCTTGCTGAGTTGCTTAGGGCCTTTGAGTTGATGAGGCTGGCTTTGAACTTGTAATCCTCCTGCCTCAGCCTCCTGGGTTTCTGGGATTATAAGCGTGCGCCACCGTGCCTGGCCAGAGACTGTGTTCTTCATCTTGGTTCCTAGTATGGTGCCTGAGCCCTAGGGCTTGACATATAGTAGGTCCTAGGTAATAAAACTTCCTTTCTTCTTTTTCCTTCCCTAGTTTGCTGGTCTCAGTCATTCCTCTTCAATATGTTGAAGTGCCATGGTGGAGGGTTTGCCCTGTGGTGCAGTCTGCCTGATGTCTGACCTGGTTCTTAGTAATGAGGTGCGATTTTTTTTTTTTCCCTTTCTTTTTATTGAACCTAGGTTCTCACACATGCTAGGCAAGTGTTCTTCCACTGAGCTACATTTCCAGCCCTTTTAAAAATCTTATCTTAGCCGGGTGCGGTGGCGCACGCCTGTATTCCCAGCACTTGGGAGGCTGAGGCAGGAGGATCGCGAGTTCAAAGCCAGCCTCAGCAATGGCAAGGCACTTAGCAACTCAGTGAGACCCTGTCTCTAATAAAATACAAAAAAGGGCTGGGGATGTGGCCCAGTGGTTGAGTGCCCCCAAGTTCAATCCCCGGTACCAAAAAAAAAAAAAAAAAAAAAAAAAACCGAAAACAATCTTATCTTGAGACAGGGTCTCTCTAAGTTGCCCAGGCTGGCCATCCTCCTGCCTCAGGCTCCTGCCTAAGCCTCCTGAGTAGTGAGATGTGCTCATTGTGCCAGACCCAGATAAGCAGGGGTAAAAGACTTTTTGCAGTAACAGATCTCAAGGATTTGAGATGGTGTTTTTCATCTTAAATGCTTCCTGGTATACAGTGGGGTATAAACATTACTTTTTAGGTTATGTATTTATGTATTTATGTATTTATTTATTTATTGGTATTGAGGATTGAACTCAGGGGCACTCAACCACTGGGCCACATCCCCAGCCCTTTTTTGTATTTTATTAGAGACAGGGTCTCACTGAGTTGCTAAGTGCCTTGCCATTGATGAGGCTGGCTTTGAACTCGCAATCCTCCTGCCTCAGCCTCCCAAGTGCTGGGATTACAGGTGTGTGCCACTGCACCCGGCATGTATTTATTTTTAAGTGAGCATTAGGCAATGGAGATACAGAAATGAGGGCAGTGCCTGCCCTCAAAGATCTCATAGTCAAAGGGTAGGCAGACACATGCACTGCTAAAATACTACAACAGAATGTCCATGCTCGTAGGGACATGTACATGGGGCTAAGAGCCCGGAAGGGGATGGCCAAAGTCAAGGCACAAAGATCTTCGAAGATGGTGAATGAACGAAGATCAAGGGTAGATTCCATGGCTGGCAAGAGGTATGCTCAGTCAGTTGGTAGAGTGTTTGCCTTGCATGCACAAGGCTCTGGGTTCGATCCCCAGCAGCCCCCCCCCCCCAAAAAAAAAAGAGGTATGCTCAGTAGGATGGGGATCACCTGGATGTAGAGAAGGAGCCCAGCCGAGAGACCAGGAAGTGCTGACCCTTACTTTCTGGCTCAGATGACTAGGCAAACAATCATGTTTTCAGCCACACTTTCTTTGAACACAGCAACATAATCATGGGCTACTTTTAGTGATTCTAACATCTACTGGATTACTTTTGGCAACAGAGGTTATTTATTGGTCCTGTGTTCTCTTTTCTAAAATAAAAATATTATTCTCTAAACAGCACAAAGTCTGTAGAGCAGAATAAGGGCAAAAGTCTTTGTTTTTCTTTACTCCCTAATAAAAGGCCATTTGTGGTCTTTTATTTACTGTCAAATAATGTCAGCCTACTAGAGAATGGAGGACCATGAGTATGAGTGTCTGAGAAAGAGCCACCATCCTGTTCCCAGGAGAGTGCTCAATGCCATCTGGCTTAGCCACATCACCAGGCACAAGCCCTTTAGCTGATGAAATATTTAATAATATATTTGCATGGGAGAAATAGAAACGGGAGAAGGAAATATGTCGGTAAGGGGGTCTGAATAGGTATTGCTCCTCTCTCTGGCTTCTAGACTACAAACCATTCTGGCTAATGAATTTAGGGAAAATGAATAGAAAACAAAAACATTCTCATTGTGTTTTTCTCAGATGCTTGGAGGGAAGCTATTTTTTTGGTTGGAAAGAGAGTTTTTCTTCCAATTAAGTTGAATGCAGATACTAATTACGAAGAAACCAGATAAACAAAGAATCTACTATCATGTCTTTTTAAAAATAAAGAAATGCATGTTGGAAGAATTAGGCTGTAGCTGGGACTGAGGCTGGTGATCTGGTGATCAAGTGTATTGTGTCATTGCCATTGAGATGTCAAGCTGCAGAACACATTGGCTTACTATTGTGTGTTCTTGGGCCTGTGCATGTATCAAAGACTGAAATCTCAAAGAAGCCTGGGTCAGCAGGTATAACAATTATGCTACAAACGTACCAGCATACTATGGATTGCTGCTGTGTAGTTTTTTTTTTTTTTTTTTCTTCAGTCTACCCTTCTGAATAATGTTCTCTTCCTGAAAGCAAACAACTTCTAATATTGGATTCTTGATTCAGGAAGCCTCTCTAAATATGAATGTATCCTTGAAAAGTAATGCTCAGCTACTCATTTCTGCAGCTGGTGATATGAGCCAATGCAGGGTATGAGAAGCATTAGGGAATTAACTAGTCCTGAACACGGAACGCTTAGAACCCAGTCTTCAAATCCACACCACAGCCTGGATCAGGGGGAGGGAACCTTTCAGATAGACTCCTAACTGAATGTTGGGTTAACCTGCAACCACACGGAATAGCAGCCGGGGCAAAGGTGTGTCTCAGCCCTTTGTGGTGTACCTGGAACTCCACAGCTGGAGGATTAGAAGTTGTTTGCTCGCTCTGTGCAAAACAAGAGGTGCAAAGGAAGTTCAACAGCAACCGAAAGATGACTCTTCGTTTATCGACCGGTTATGCTTGAGGAGCCCTGTGTATTTATAGTCGCTTGGAGCCAAATGCAAATGCCCCTCAGCCTCATTGATCCGGTTTGTCCTGCTGTTTGTCACCACTAAACCTAAACAAAAGTAAACTTTGTCTTCCTAAGTTTTTCCCGGTGCTGAAAGAGCCACGCTTGAGTCTTTCTAAAGGAGCCTAGCAGGGTGTTTCCCGTGGCTGGTAGGGGGATGGGGGTGGGTGGGGGGGTGGGCTGTAATTGCAGAAGTATAACCTGGCAGTTATATCACATGGTCCCAGAAACTGCCAGAGCACCAACCTGCTTCCTCCCAGACGACCTCTGGCAGCTGGAGGCTCCTGTGCCCCATCTGCGGTCACCGGTCACCATCTCTGCAGGAGCAATTCTCTGATATTCCCAGGGCAAAAGAGAGGTGTGTGTTGACAGAGTGAAGTTAAAGCTTGGAACCCTGAGGTTTCGCTCTGCAGTCCTATCATTGTCCTGTTGAGGGAGTGGCTGGGTCAGGTGTTAACTGGCAAGAGTTTGTACTTGTTTTTGTTTTTACAAAAAGAGCTGTTTTGAGCCGGGCGTGGTGGCACATGCCTGTAATCCCAGCACTTGGGAGGCTGAGGCAGGAGGATCGCGAGTTCAAAGCCAGCCTCAGCAATGGTGAGGCACTTAGCAACTCAGTGAGACCCTGTCTCTAATAAAATACAAAAAAAGGGCTGGGGATGTGGCCCAGTGGTCGAGTGCCCCTGAGTTCAATTCCCGGTACCAAAAAAAATAAATAAATAAGAGCTATTTTGAAGTAGGGGACATTTCCTACCTTTAAGTTAGCTCAGAGCACATTTCCTGCTAAAAAATATAGACACTGTCTATATGGTTGAGATGCCACCAGGCTGCTGTTACATTGGGCCAAGCCAATGTTAGGTGATTCTGGCTGTGGGGGGAGCCCTGTGGTGGGGGTGTGTGAGAATGGGCTTGTGGTTGTGGTAGGGAGGAAGTGCTAGGTCCATGTGTGTTTTGTGTGTGTGTGTGTGTGTGTGTATGTGTGTAGATACGAATGGGGGACTTTAGGTGACTCCAGGCCCTGGAAAAGAGAGCTGGTATCCTGGTTGGGTCTGTCAGAGACTCAGGAACTTTTGTATTTGGAGATTGAGAAGGAGAATCAAGGCCAAATTTGAGAAGGCAATATGGGTCCTCCCATCCCTGACACCCCTGTTTTGGAGAGTCTGGAGATGTTTAAATAGCACACAGATGCCCCTGGGATGAGGAACCAGGCAGTGTTTGTAGGTGGTGATGATTTCTGACATTTGCCCTTGGAAGGTTAGAGATGCCATCATGTGAATTCCAAAGCTTGCTTTAGGTTTTCACATGGTAGGTGCTTTTGTTCTATCATGGGCCAAGGGCTCTCCAGGGGCAGGTGATTCAAGGATGTAGAAAACACTGCTCTCAAGGAGCTCACATTTGGTCAAAGAGTCAACACATGAACAGGTAATAAAAATCAAAGAGTAATCCACTGGGGATCACGGGGTCTTTTTGATAGGCATCTGACCCTGGGAGGGAAGAGGTAGAGATGGGTGGAGATACCTGCTGAAGGCAACAGGAAGTGGACACATGATCCAGTGTAGGAAACAGAAAGACAAGAGGTGTGTCTCAATGGGGCCTAAAACTTCTGGCAAGGAGAGGTAGAAGGTAGATGTGGGGAGTTGCTCAGGTGTAATATATAAAGGAGTTTGGGCTCTATTGTTCAGTCAGCAATGAGGTACCATGTCTGAGTTGCTTTATAAATCGACCCTTGACCCCCTGGATAGCAATACAGAGGATGGAATTCCTGAGAGAAGGCTGAATCAGAGAGGCCTGTTATAGTAAACCTAGACAAGATGCTGAGGGCTTGAGCTAGGACTGAGATCCTAGGAAGCCACAAAAGTCACTTTTGTGTTGCAATAACAGAATACTTGAAACTGGGTGGTTTATAAAGAAAATACCTTTATTCCTCACTATTCTGGAGGATAAGAAGTTACTGGCGGGGCTGGGACTATGGCTCAGGGGTAGAGCACTCGTTTCGCATGTGTGAGGCCCTGGGTTCGATCCTCAGCACCACATAAATAAAATAAAGGTATTGTGTCCACCTACAACTAAAAAAATTAGAAAGAAAAAGAAATTACTGGCATATGGTGAGGGCTTTCACACTGCATCATCCCATGGTGGAAGACAGAAGGAAAGAGGATTCTGAAGGTACACAAGAAAGAAGGCACAAGCTCACTTTTAGAATAAGCTCACTCTTGAACCCACTCCAGTGATAATGACATCAGTCTGTTCATAAGGGTGGAGCCATTAGACCCCATCTCCCAACACTGTTGCACTGGGGACTAAGTGTCCAACAATGGACCTTGAGGGACATATTCCCATTAAATACAACAAATAGGACTTGAAGTGTGACTGGTTACAGGGTGAGAGATTGGAGGGAAAAACTGAAAATGCAAGAATGTGTCCCAGATTCCTGGCTCAGGTGGCCAGGTGGATGGTGGTACCATCCGCTGAGTTCAGAATAGGAGTGGGGTGCAGAAGGAAAGGGGGGGTGGATAACTCCGAATGTCCTTTAGCAAAGTAGGATGGCTATGGTTGACAATTAATTGTATATTTCAAAATAGTTAGTAAAGAAGATTTTGCATGTTCCCAGCACAAAGAAATGATGGGTGTCTAAGGTGATGGATGAATAGTTACCCTGATGTGATCACTGTTTACTCATGTCATATTGTACCCCATAAATATGCACAATTACTATGCCTCAATTAAAAATGAAAAATAAATTATGGGAGGGAGAGCTGGGTTGCACCGGGAGATGATGAGGTCAGCCTGGACCATGCTGAGTTTGAGGTTGCTGCTGGATATTTAGGTGGAAGGTCGAGGAAGCAGTTCCAGAGGCTTTGGCTAAAACCCCCAGTACCTACTATGTTGTTGAAACCTTGGAGGAGAGGTGGGCTCAGCTGAGGTGAGAGTGTGGGTGGAGCAGACCCAAGCCACAGGGGGACTCAAGCCTGGGGTGGCATCATCTCCTGGCAGCTAGTCCTGACCAGCTCCAGTGAGCAGATGCTGCAGCCTAGACTGGCTTTGCAGGGGGCTCCGCAGCAGCAGGCCTCTTTCAGGGCCTGGAACATTGGGTCCAGTGCTAGTTGTACTACAGATCTGGGGAGAGAGATGGGCTTGGGGAGGAGGGGTCAGGACTCACAACCCTCTGCGAGCCACAGGGGTGCTTTAAAATAGGAACATGTAGTCGGACATGGAGGGTTACTCCTGTAGTCTCAGGAACTCTGGAGGCTGAGGCAGGAGGATTGCAATTTTGAGGCCAATCTGAAAAACTTCGTGAGATCCTTAGTAACTTGGTGAGACTCTGTCCCAAAATAAAAAATAAAATGGGTTGTAGATGTAGCTCAGTGGTAAAGCACCCCTGGGTTCAAGGTTCAATCTTCAGTACCAAAAAAAAAAAAAAAAAAAAAGGAACATTTAAAACGTTAAAACATCTTTAAAGACCCTGTTTGTTGGGGGTCCCAGGCAGTACTTCCTAAATGGATAAGGAATGGAAATCCTATCAGGCCTTTTCAAATTGAATTGTGCCTGCTCTCCAGGGAGGCAGCAGGGGAGGTCCACTTGGCAAAGCCAAAATGCTTCTTATACATCTTTTTTTTTTTTTTTTTTTTTAATATTTACTTATTTGTTTTAGTTGCACACAATGCCTTTATTCTTACGTGGTGCTGAGGATCAAACTGGGGCCATGCATGTGCTAGGCCAATGTTCAACTGCTGAGCCACAACCCCAGCCCCTGATACATCTTCACCTGGCTGAGAACCAGTGCTAATGGGAGAGAAGGTTTGGGACCCTCTTTTGTATTTTGTTTTCCTAAATGGAGCCATTTTCCACAAGTACTTCCAAGTACCTTCTGCCAGTCCAGGAACAGCACAATCCCACGACAGTGAAATAATTATATAATCACACTCAGTCCCGTGCATATTAGAAAGGCAAGGGATGGCACCCAAAGCTATGAGGCTCTTTGGAGAACATCACGAGATATTGAAGTGTTTATTTCCATTAAATGATCTAAGAACAATTTCACATGCAAAAAGTATGTCTCTGTAACATATGTATGCGATTTAAAATTACCACCAACTGTTCATGAAAAAAAAAATCAAGTTGTCACACCAAGCCTAACTGGGTTATTTCTGTGGTTTTCTGCTAATATTCGTTAGCTACCCTCATTTATTTGTTTTATTGTATCAGTGTTTTCTGACAGACAACTGGAGCAGGTGCCAAAGTTTTAAGAAAAAGTTTCAGATAAAAAATTTCCAATGGAAGCTGAGAGGATATTCACATAAAATAGGATATTCATATAAAGTTCGTAACAACGGCAATGCTTTAATTTTTACCATGGTACCTCTAAGAGCAGCTTGTGAGAGCTTATGAAATAAATTCAGGAGCATAGCTTGAGAACTTTTGTCTTAAAGGATCACATTTCTTGCATCTTGCACCAGCAAACAGTGGCTGTGTTTATGTGTAGCCAAGCATCACTTAATGATACGTTCCCAGAAATGCATCATTAGGCAATTCCACCGTTGTGCAAACACTGCAGGGTGCACTGAACACAAGCCCAGATGCTGTGGTCTACTGCACACCTAGGTTGCATGGTGTAGACTACTGCTCCTGGGCTATGAACCCGTACAGCTCTTCGCTGCAGGCAACTGGTATACCTCATGGTACGTAAGTGTGTATCTAAACATAGGAAGGTAGAGTGAAAATACTAGGCGATAGGCGTTTCTCACTATAATCTGATGGGACACTGTTGTATGTAATGTGGATGTCGTCATGCAGCCCGTGCTGTCTACATTCCAGATCCAAGTGGTGGGTGAGCTTCGTGGTAGAGAACGTCTCTGTACTCACTGTGTGCTCCAGCTCTGGAAATTTGATCCCTGGCTTCTATTTACCCCCAAACCTTCTCCATTTGACCCACACATCAGGAAGCATTCCTTCTAGGCTCAGCTCAAAGGCCACTGGTTAAAATCATCTTTCCACGTGCCAGAAGGTCTCTGGAGGCCTCAGCCATGTTAGTGCTGCCCAGATCCCCACCGAGAGCCCCAGTTTCTGCTGGAGTAAATTTAAGGCCAGGAACTCACAACCTTTAAAAGGAAAGGTTCTCAGGAAACCCCTTTTGTTCTCATCCCCATCCTCTTAAACCATCCATCTCTCCATATCTGCTATTTCTGCTATTAGTACTCTCACCCTTGTTATTATTGTTATTTGGGTACTAAACAGTATCACACAGTAGTAAGGGTCCAGGTTTCACAGCAGTAAGGATTGGGTTAGAATTCTGTTTCCATATTTATCTTCATTAGCTACCAACTGTGTGACCCTGGCAATTGACTTAACGTCTCTGAACCTCAATTATCGCCTATTTCAAGTGGAAATAACGTTAGTGTCTACAGAAAGGATTATTCTTATGGATGACTCTATTTGGCATGTGGAAATCTGTAAATACAGCTTGGACATCATTATAAGGTACTTTTTTTTTTTTTTTTTTTTTTTTTTTTTTTTTTTTTTGGTACCAGGGATTGAACTCAGGGGCACTTGACCACTGGGCCACATCCCCAGCCCTTTTTAGTATTTTATTAGAGACGGGGTCTCACTGAGTTGCTTAGTGCCTCGCCATTGCTGAGGCTGGCTTTGAACTCGCAACCCTCCTGCCTCAGCCTCCCAAAGTGCTGGGATTACAGGTGTGCGCCACCGCACCCAGCTTCGTGATGTTCTTTCCTAGATGACAGAATCTCAGAGGGCAGG
Organism: Tamias sibiricus; assembly: GCA_025594165.1. NCBI lineage: Eukaryota > Metazoa > Chordata > Mammalia > Rodentia > Sciuridae > Tamias > Tamias sibiricus. Next base: position 70,443,453 of record CM046663.1, read on the forward strand.
GGCCTCTTCTCAGGTAACTCTGAACCCCACCCCCCATAGCAGTTACAAGGTAAAGCACCGTCAGAGGATTTTAATGAACACATGACATGAAAAAGACTTTGCAGAACAAAAGGGACAGGAAGTTGGGATAACTCTATATCTACAGTCATCAGAAGGCTTAAAAATGTAAAGCCGAGGTTCCTGCAAAAGAAATGGGCAGAATAGAAAACAAAACCCAGAGCAAGATGCAGAGAAGGACCGGCAATTCAGAAGGGGTGGGGACAAGTCATGCAGACTCGCCACTGGGCTGACCCTTCACAGGCATCTGATAAAACAGTCAGCTATCTTTCTTTCCACTGCATGGATGATTTTACAAGCCAGCTCATTTCCATTCATCTTTTCTCCTACTATCGTGGCCACTTGGTTGGGGAATATGGCAGCAGAGCCGCAGCCTGTCCTTATCTAAGGACTAGAGCTTGCTCCTGGCTCCCAGGCTGTTTCCCTGAGCAAAGCCTCTTCCTGCCACTCCATCCCTTCCCCAGCTGCACAGAGCTGTGGATGCTCATCCGGGAGCAGGAAATGAGTACATTCTTGTGTTTTTCTGCAATTAGTCTTCTAAGGGGAAAAAACAAAACAAAACAAGAAAGCAAGCTGGATGTTTAGAGAGAGCCTCAAGAGTTTAGAAGATGAGCTGTTTAAGGAGGCCAAAGAAGAAAGGTGGAGGCAAGGGCTGGTGATGTAGCCATGGCCTCCCTTGTGCAAGGTCCAGGGTTCCATCTTCAGTACCATAAAGGAAAAAAAAAATTGGAGGCTGGAAAGCTCTGACTCTGGATGGGGGGTGTGTGGGAATCCATCTCAGGCTAGCTTATGTGAATTCTGCACTTCAAAATGCCTTTGAAAGTTTTGTTTGAAGATTTCAACCAGAAAAAGAGCCCCTTGCAAACTGCTGACTAAACAACAACCCATCTTTTGGAGAGAAAACTGTTTTGGGAAAGGCTGGCAGAGTGGGCAGAGGGGACACAGCCACTCAGGAATCACCCACCCTGGACCTCACTGGTGTGCCGGGCAGTGACAGGCTCCCGTTACCCTTCTCTGTTCTGCCCCTGGGGAAGCAGTGTGCTTCATAAATTTCAAGGTTGTTAAAGTTGGAAGCGTGCAGGAGCTGGTCTTGAAGGCAGACTCCCAAGTCTGCCTTGGTGACACCACAGAAATCTGCAAATACTACACATCAGGGCTCTTTCTGTCGCCTGGAGAATCAGCTGTTAAACATTTACCAGCTGCCGCTGTGTGTGAACAAGATCCAAGAGGAACCAGTTAACCTACTAGACTGAACACAGAGCTTAGCATGGAGCTGAGCAGACGTACAGGTGAGGTGAATTGTTTTAAGTACCCCTTTGCGGGTGGAAACCAACCATGACTTAGCAGGTGGGCCCATGGACCCTTACATCCCTGGAATTAACAGAGGGGATTTTATTATTTCTTGTTTTTGTTTTTGTTTTTTTTTTTTCTCCCCAGATGGAGGCCTCCTGTCGCAAAGCTTCCAGTTGTCGGGTTACATGTGTCCGATGGGCATGGGAAATCCACAAAAAGGAATTTTCTGATGTGAAAATTCGCAGTGTTCTTGCAACTCAGAGCCCTAAGGTGAGGATTCATAGTAGGCGGGAAGTTTCCAAAAGGAGAAGGCTGAAGTTTGGTGATCTTTATCCCAGGGCTGAACTCTAGCACCTCTCCTTTCCAACCCCATCGCAGTTCTCCTTTGGTAATGTGCCTGTACACGAGGTGTGACTCAGGGCTGAGGAACAAGGAGTCCCTCACAGTAGGGCCTTTGTGTACTTGGAGACTGCTCTTTATATATCCCCCAAATTGCAGGCCTCAAGGTCCCCTCGACCAGCTGACCTACTTTTTCAGCTGAAGGACTATGGCTTGGTTTCCTAATGTCCTGTGTCTATAGATTCTGCCCATGTAGGACCCAGGTGCCAGTTTTGTTAATTCCAAAGACGCTGGGTGGTATAAGGGAAAAAGAAAGGAATTTGGAATTCAGAAGTTTGGAGCCAGAAGACTCAGTTTCAAGCCAAAGCTCATCTATGGCGTAGGAGTCAGAAGGTGGTTGGCAGCTTCACTAAGAATCGAGAAAGGGCCCCCAGGAGAGTTTCTGACTGATGGAACTGGCTTTATCTTCTGGGGTGATGGTTACACAGAGTATACAGGTTGGGTGTTGCTCATCTGAAAATCTGAAATCTTTTTTTTTTTTTTTTTTTTTTTGGTACCGGGGATTGAACTCAGGGGCACTCGACCTCTGGACCACATCCCCAGCCCTTTTTTGTATTTTATTAGAGACAGGGTCTCACTGAGTTGCTAAGTGCCTCGCCATTGCTGAGGCTGGCTTGGAACTCGCGATCCTCCTGCCTCAGCCTCCCAAAGTGCTGGGATTACAGGCGTGCGCCACCGCGCCCGGCTAAAATCTGAAATCTTAAGTGCTCCAAAATCTCAAGACTTTTTGAGTGCCTACATGACGTCACAGTGGAAAATTCCACTCCTGATCTCATAAGACAGGTCACAATCAAAATGCAGCCACGCAAAGAATATTGTATACAGTTATCTTCAGGGCTGTGTCTAGGGTGCATATATCAAACTGAACACTGAAGACCTGTGCATTTTTTTTTTTTTTTTTTTTTTTTTTTTTTTTGTGGTACCGGGGATTGAACTCAGGGGCACTCGACCACTGGGTCACATCCCCAGACCTTTTTTGTATTTTATTTAGAGACAGGGTCTCACTGAGTTGCTAAGTGCCTCGCCATTGCTGAGGCTGGCTTTGAACTCGCCATCCTCCTGCCTCAGCCTCCCAAAGTGCTGGGATTACAGGTGTGTGCCACCGCGCCCGGCTCCTGTGCGTCTTATTGAATGTAACTTACACAGCAGTTTCATAAGCACAGGTTCAAGTTCTGGCCCTGCCTTTTCTTTAGCTGTAGGGAGTTCTTCACCTCTTGGGGCCTGGGTTTCCTTATCTATAAAATGGAAATAGCACATATACCTGTGCTGTGGGTTGCTGCAAATACTGAATATGACCAGGTGGGTCAAAAGTGCTTTATAAATGATTAAAAAAAAATAAACCTGTACAAGTGGGTGATTATTATTGTGATTCTTTTTAATCCAGCTGCCTTCTGGAGCAGGTTATTGAGCTGGTACAAATCTGTGGGCCCTGCCTTGCGACTTGCCTTGGAGATTAGTGTTTATCTATCTATTTTAAGGAGACTCTAGAGATATCAGAATGCTGCAGAAAAGCAAATGGAATATGGATTTGCCAGAGAGAGAGGAGGGCCGGCTGCAAGGGAACAGCTGGGGAGAGAGCCATCAATCCAGCTCAGCAGCAGGGCCAGCCTGGTGCCGAGAGGGAGTCGCTAAATGCCTGGGAGAGAATCGTGACCAGTAAAAGCAGTGTGAGTTAAAAAAAAAAAAAAAAAAATCTCATCCTGCCAAACAAACTGGGTCACATTTGTGATGGAGTTAGTCACTGAGCAGAGCTGGGAAGGCCGTTTCAGGGCAGAAAGCAAAAGGTTTGGGGAGAACAGTGACTCAGCTGAAGGTAGCAAAGGCCACTTGGGCCTCCTGATCCTTAAGAAAGGACTCTTCATGTGGCTCCTGCCCTGGGTCTTGTGGTATTTTGGGTTTGAACTTGACCTTTACTCCTAAAGGTAATCACAAGCCACCTTTGCAATGAATTCAAGAGTAAAAACACGTGCTTTTAAAATGGGAAATCGTAAGAGAGAAGCCAAGTTAAACTAAGACAGAGAAAGCAGGAAGGCCATTCTGGAGTTCACCCTTGGAATTTGAGTGGGAGGTGGCAGCAGTCTGATCCCAGCCAAGCTCCTGAGTGAATAGGCTGCAGAGTCCTTTCAATTTAGAAGCCTTTAACGTCAGAGCAAATGTCCTTTGGCAACAAGATCCTCTAAGATGATTGAATGATGTTGAAATCAATTTTTAAATTGTGAGCCACTAAAATAAAGTTAAAGGAAGGGGAGATTGCACAGGAAGAAATCATCTAAAAGAGAAATCTGATGTGCGAAATTTTTGATTTTTATCCTCATTATAAAAATTTTTGGTACTTTCTGCTAGATGTTTCTGCCAAGAAATGTGATATGTTGGAAAAGAAGAGGTTTATAAAAAAAAAAAAAAAAAAATAAAATAAAAAAAAAAAAAAAAAAAAAAAAAAAAAATGTACTTTATCTAGATGCTGTGACTATAAAAAGCTGTTTTAAATGATAGAAATCAGTTGAGATTCTCTCAATGACTAAGGCTATACAATTAGGATCTTGTACTATCCAATTAGGGTGAGGAAAAAAAATCATCAGTAAAAAAAAATATGAATTTATCTTAATATAATTTCTTTGTCACACAATGCTTGTCTTTTCTCTGGTCACGTCAGATTTCTTATGTTGTTAATTCCCTTCTCTAAAAGCTAACCCTGTCAGAGCAAAGCAGGGGCTTGGTGGTGGTGGTGGGGTGCACCGTAAGAAGCAGGGGCCTCTTTCCTGCTACCTCTGTCTCTCAAAGAGAGCACAGTGAGATGCCAACACATGCCCCCGGTGACGTGCTGATGCAGCCATGCTGAATGAAGTCTACGTTGGAGGAGACCCCCCCCCCCGCCCCCCACGTCCTCTTCTCATTTGCAATCTCCTGCCTTAAACCAAATCCTTCCATCTGTCACTCCTTTCCCCACCTCCCCACCCAGTGGCCCCATATCTAGCTCTACCACTCTGTTAGTGAGAAAGTGGGGTCAGGCTGGGCCTTTTGCAGCCTGGTGCTAGCTCCATGGGCTTCTTCAGCCCCCACCCTGCGCCCTTGGTCCCTAGGTCTTCAGGGACAGTTGAATGTGCAACCTGTTCCCCAAGTGTCTTGTGGACTGTGAGTTCTGTGAGTTCTAAGGGGATCCAGCTACCTGGCTCTAGGCTGACAGACTTGGGTTTGACCTCAGCTCCATCACGTATGAGGCAATTGGGTAATCTCTATAAGTAGACAGATTTCCTCACCTTGAAAGGTGGTCATCATAAGCATCTGTACATACAGGCTATGATTATGCACATTCTTTTACATTTTTGTCAGTGACTTAATGGGAAACCCCAATGCAAGTTAGCCAAATCAGCAGGCAACAGCAAACAGGAACTAAGACGAGAAACCCATGATCTCCAAGGGCTGTGTTTTTGTCCCAAATCACCTTTCCAAGTGTAGAACTGTCAATATGCAGTTTCATGGCAGCAACTGCAAAATATATTTAGGGATCTCTAGCCCATGGGGAACTCTGTTGGGGTTGGGACAAGACAGGGTCATCTGGGTCAGCGTTTTTTGCTTGTAAGCAACTGACCCAGACTCTATATCAGAAAAGGAATTTTCTGGAAAGGGATGGAATAGATATTGGATGTTGAAGAGCCATGTCTCCCTCAGAAAGATGAAAACCCTCATCCCCTGTTGGAATTTCTCTGTTCCACTCTTTTCTGTTACTTCATTCTCCCAAAAGCTGAAAAGTCTGGAAGCCAGAGGCCTGAATGGCTTAATTGGGTTCGAGGTGCTACCATTTCCCTATGGGAGGAGGCAGAGAGAAACAAGATTCCTTAGAAAAGGAAGAGTAATTCCCAGCAGGAAATCAGGGTGCTTTTACCCAGGAGCATGTTGACAGGCCAAAGCAAGAGTGCTCTGCTGCGCAGATTTGAGAAAGGAGCACAGGAAAACAGAGGAATGATCCCATCGTACCCTTTCTTGGATCTGGCCAAATTCTGGGCAGCACTTCCAAGAGGGTGATGACTGCTTGAAGAGGAAGGTGTTCAAGATCAGCAACTAAGATGATAAACGTCTGGAAAACATGACTCAGAAGGAACGGTCAAAAGAACTGAACCCAAAGGAGAGAGGGCCAAGTTGGCATCTAATGGCTGTGCTTAGATATGGTAAGGCCTGGTATGTAGAAGGAAGAAAATGTTGTATTTAATGGTTCTAAAAGGAAGAGCTGAAATCAAGAAACAGACTTTAAAGGGAAACAGATTTCTGCCCAAGGATCTAAGAAAAATCCTTCCAGAAAGTGAAATGTGTTGACTGGTAAGGGAGGGAACTTCCTCGCACTGGAAAACCTCCAGTGTTCAATTACCTATGGCCGTAGGAACACTCCTCCCAACGAATTACAACACAGTGGGCCACGCTCTGCTGTTGGGGATGCTGACCTAATGGCCACTAATGGCCACAGAGCACTGCCTTTGAGCCATATTTGCCATCAGCATTTTTTCATATGTGGAATTCCAGATGTGGACAATGTGAGTGACGACAGAGAGGACAAGGAGGGGCTCCCCACATACCCCCTGGACCATTGTCCAGGCCTCACACAGTGTAAGCGAACTCTTTATGCCAGTGTTGCTTTACCCAATGGCTACTTTTGGAATGTGTCGCACTGACCCACGTCCTTCCTGTCCCTTCCAGTTACCACTGAACAATGTTCAACAAAAATATGTTGAGTCTCTAGGGCTATACTTATTATTAGAAAGCTAGAGGACACAGATTTCAAAACATGTTGCACATAATAGATAATGGTTTTTTTAAAAAATATTTATTTTTTCGTTGTAGTTGGACACAATACCTTTATTCCATTCATTTATTTTTATGTGGTGCTGAGGATCGAACCCAGGGCCCTGCATGTGCTAGGTGAGCATTCTACTGCTGAGCCACACAACCCAAGCCTTAGATAATGATTTTTGTCAATTAAAAAATTTTAAGAATTTAAAAAAAGATATCTGAGTTCAAAGGGACTTTTTTTCATCTGTGAGTTCACAGTATTTGACTATACCCAATGGCTTCCTGACAAGTTGGTTTGTGGCCTGCTTTTGATTCCCTTCTGACACTCACAACCTCCTAAAGTAGTCCACACCATTTTGGAGCAGTTTTGGTTGCTAAAATTGTTTTTTACTTTAAAGCAAAATTTACTCACTATGGCTGCATCTTATCAAAATTAAGAATGCACACACCCTTTGACCAGCAATTCTACTTGTAACAATTTATTGTACAGAAACAGTCCCCACGGGTTCAAAGACATGTGTGCAAAGACATTCATTGCAGCCAAAGGCTGAGAATAATTTAAATGTTTAACCAGGGGACTGATAATATCTGTACTATGAAATGCCAGGCGGCTGTTAAAAAAATTTAACCATCCTCATGCATTGACAGGGAAAACCCTCAAAAGCATGCCAATTTGTGAGAGAAGAAAATAGTGGCTCAACAAGATGTACAGAATAATTCCATTTAGGTGATAGAAGGATGTACGTGACCCTATGTTTAGGTTTTACCCAAAAAGCTGTACAGAGCCTCTCTAATCATTTTTCTCTAACAGCATGCATTAGAGACCGTCTACCATGGACCCCTTAAATCGCCTCTTCTCCAGGTTAGACAAGCAGGGTTCCTTACTGCTTCTTCCTCCCCTGGCCATCTGGTTCCCCGCCCCCTGCAGACCCAGATTGTGGGTGGTACTGCAGCAGAACTGAAGGTGTTCCTGGGCAAACTGAGGCCCACACACCACAGGAGGAGCCAGTGACGTGAGGGGAGAGAGATGCCCACAGAGGCAGCCCTGAACAGGGAGGTCCTGTCCCACAAAGCAGTGGGAGTGTAGCGTGCTGGACGTCCAGAGGGGGCACATTGGGGATGGGTGGGAAAGGAAGGGAGGCTGATTGTCAGAGGCCAGCTTTGCCTTTGCTGCATTTGTGTCCCTTACACACAGTCTAGTTTCCTAGAATATAAGAGTATCAGAATCCCTTCCTTGCGTGTGTCTACTGTATGCTTTTTAAGGCATTTTACAAACTGGGTGAAATTTGCTACTCACCATAACACAGGAGTCAGTGAAGTACTGTTTTTATTTCAGGAGCAGATGGCCTTGGCTGGAGAGATTACAGATTGACTTCTGGTTTTCTGAGTCCTTACCGGATGGCCCCTTTCCACGATGCAGCCTGCCATTGATTTCACATGAAGACAAGCAAAATGAAACCCAAAGACCATTTGCTACATTTGCTGAAGTCTCATAACTTGGAAACAGGAAAATGTTTTCTATAGCGATAGATGCAACACATTGAATGGTTTTCCTTATCAGAAGTCTCTCTGCATCCCAAAGGGATGTCTCCCCCTCCCTCCTCCCCTATATTGCCCTAATCCAGCCAGGAGTGGGAGGCTCTTCCTTGATTCTGCTGGCCACACCTGGGCCTGCCTCCATCAAAGGGTAGGAGACCAGCTAAGCTTCCCACTTAGGGGAAACAGAGTCCCCTCTCTATGGCCTCATGAAAGAAGCCCAGAGTATCCTCAGGGCCTGGACCTTACACCTTGGGGATCCCCCTCTTGCAGGGGCTGGAAAACCAGAGTGGCAGCTGAGAGTGGGAAGGCTGAAGCAGTCAGGGTTAAAGAACGTGGATACCCAGAGGCTTCAGCCAGCCTGGGCTATGCACATCTATCACACAGGCCCTTCCTGTTCTGTGTCCCCTGGCACATCCCTGAGGCTGCCTGCCCACCTCCAGTAACTTTATTTTCCCCATTTACGATGCAGTCCCTGGCTATTTTGGCCTAATTTCATCACGATAAACAAGTTATGAAAGCAGAAGAAGGGCGCATAGGAAAATTTCCTTGGAGTCCGGCGCACCAGCAGCCCCCTGGGAATAAGAAGGGGCTTCTTTTCTTAGGCAAAGAGACAGTCTGTCTGTCTGTCTCTCTCCCTCTCCCTCTCATTTGTTCCAAACTGGCAAACACTGAGCTGGGGAGAAATGGAGGAGGGAGAGGGAGGTGGAGGAATTTCTGCAGGAAGTGGTTGCTTGGGCCTCTCACAGATCTGGCAGTGGGGAGTGAAGTTTAAAATATTTAAAAGGCGGGCCTGACCAATCAGAGCTGTCACCGGCTGGGCCTCCGCAATCAGCTCCAGTAGGCCCCCTGCTGGCCATATGTTTCCCCCTCTGGTCGCGGGCGGTGGGGAGGTGTGGGGCCCGGGGAGGGGCCTGGGCTGTTTACCATCAGGACAGAGTTTCCATCAGTATGTGTTGTGGCTGCGGCTTTCACAGCAGCTGAATATCAGCCCAGCTGCGGAGAAGCCAGCGGTCCCGTCCGCTTCTCAGGGTGCCTCGCACTCCGCATCTCTGCTAGATTCCTGGGAGCGTCTGCAGATGGCTGTTCTGCTCAAGCCGGCCGTGCCGGAATGTCCTGGTGTACAGCTGGGTGGCCTCTTTGCCTGCAGAAGCTCATGCGCAGCCCTGACGTCTGAGGAACAAGCAGTTTCTGCTTTATCAGGAGCAATCTTCCTCTCGCTTTATCACCTTCTGGTTCCAGGACGCCAGTGTCAATCTTCCCGGCGGGGCGCAGCGGGAGCGCACTGGCGAACGGATGCGTCTGCGTCAGGAATCCAGGGCTCTTCCTCTGCAAAACAGGAGGGGCCAGGGTTTCCCGAACCTCGAACAGATGTCCACGTGAAGGAGGCTCCCCACCTGCCAAGCCAACCGCTGCCTTCCTTTCTCATCCTTCAGGGCTCTGAGTAACAAGACCTTTTGGAAAGTGTGGCATGCGCGCTGCAGTTATCTCTTTCTCCGAAGACCAGCTCCAGGAACTCCGGAGCAGGAGAAATCAGGCGGCGGCGGCGTGTTCTAAGATGGAGGCAGAGGTGACAAGGGAGGCAACGTGCATGTCTGTATGTCGCCCCAGAGGCCTGGCTTCTTCCAACCTGCTCAGAAGGACACTGGGGACAGATTGGGCGCCTGTCTTGTTGGAGAAACCCTTAGTAATTCCATTAGACTTTCACAGCCTGACACCTGTTCAGGTGGGGCTCGGGATGGCAGAGCTCAGTACGTTGCCTACAAAAATATTTATTCATAATACTTTGACTTCTAATACATACGTCTGGCCTAAAATCAGATGCCTACAGCTTTTGTTGAACAATTGCAACCTAGTAGCTTCCTGGCCCAATCGTGCTGCCGGGAGTCACCCGCCCTCTGATTTTAGTTGTCCTGCGGGAATTAACAGCAATCACTGTAAATAATAATTTTAGAGACAAACTCCTGACTTCTTGTTTATAGAAATGAGGGGGTAGCTCTTTGTTCCTGCCTCCAGGTCTGTTTGTCCTTCTCTTTCGGGGAGAGTTCTTGTGTTTCTTCCTCTCTTAGCTGCGGATGTTGATGAAATTTACCATTCTATTATTAGGTGCCACAATAGAAGAAGAATGCTCCCAATTAAAACATGATATGATGCTTTTTTATCATATCAACTACAAGATGTGTTTTGATTTTCAAGATGTTAAAATAGGGAAAACATGTTTTTTAAAATATTTATTATGAGTCATGGACATCACATCTAATGAAATCATTGGTGTGTATTTGCAAGTAATTAGCATTGTTTTGGCTATATAAATATTGTTGACAGTGAACTGTGATTACATTTCTCATGTATATCTTTTACCTTCTGGAGTTAATAATTGCTTTGTCTTCTTATTTTATATGCATATATACTTATTTTGTGTATATATATGTGTGTGTGTGTATGCATATATATATATATATATATTTTTTTTTTTAATAATTCATCCCTGAGCTTCCCTTTGTGTGATGAACACACTGGTCATCTCTCTGTGGCCTTTCCCTCCCTGTGAAGACATCTTCCTAGAATTATCATCATGCTTCAAACTCAGGCTTCTCCTCAAGCCCACTGTTGTGACCCCAGAGCTTCCTTGGACCCCTTCTTGGGAATTCTCTTTCCTTCCCTCTTGTGTTGGATCCTCTGTTTCTTAGAGCTTGTATCTTCTTTCTTGGTTAATTCTTCCTTTTGTTGGAGCACATCCTCCAGTAGCTTTGGGAAAAAGTTAAATATTTGGAGATCTTGTAATAACGTCTCCGCTCTCCCCTTGCACTCGATGGCTTGTTCAGGCATAGGACTGTACTTTGAAAATAATTTTTTTTCATGTTATAGGTTCCCTCAAATGTCTGGTGATTGCTGGCACTCAAGTGATATACACGTGGGTGAAGCTTGTCAACTACGGGCCTCGCTGTAGGGTGATTCTGCAGACCCTTGAATGTTTCACTTAGGGGTCTTGCTAGACCACTCTCTGTAAGTCTTTCTGGTCAGCTTCTACAGTGATGAATCCTCTAATCTTCTGCCTGTGGAGTTAGAACCTCACCACCAGCATTATGGGAACGAGAAGGGGGAAGGAGACTGTGGGATCTCACAATTCAGAGCACAGACTTGTAATTCTGTTTCCACAGCATCTGGCAAGCAAGTTGTCAGCTGTGCCCATTGTCCTTAAGTCCAGTCCTTCTCTGATTCAACCTTTCCTCTTAGGTGTACGCAGGGATGAGAAGAAACAGCGGGAGTCAGTCTTGCACAAATGTTCAATGCGTTTGTTTTCAGCACATCTGTACCCAAGTTCTACAGAGGGGACCAGCATCTGTTTTTTCTAAGGTTTTGTGGTATAACTGGTTTGCTTCTTTGGGTTCCCCCTTTTTTGTGAGCTTAAATTTCAGTTTTATATTCTGTGTTAAATTCATCACTTCTCATTCACCAGCTTTTTTCATTTCCAGAATATTGTTAATTTTTTTATTCCTGCTGTTGTCTCTGGTCCTGTTCTCTCTTTGTCTTCTTGGTTCCAGGCAGTGGTGTGCTAGTAAACATTCCACAAATGACTCTTGGAGAAAGTGAGGTCCCTGATTTGCAGCAGTCTGATTTCTGTGGTATAAATACTTCTACTGTGACCAATTTCGAGAAACAGACAGGACATCTCTGGATATGCAGTTAGAAAGAAATGCAAAGTAGTACACCATTATGTGAAATTTCTACTAAACCGGGACAACTGATATGAGCACATCAGTTAGTAACCTCCAGAGAACACATAATTATAAAAGTATTAGGAAATGACAAGTTTTGGGAATTTATTAGCTTTGCTTTTAATGTATTTTAAAGATTGTAAGCATATATCATTTAATTTTTTTGTTTTGTTGTTTTTTTTTTTTGGCTACTGGGGATTAAACTTAGGGTCACTCGACCGACCACTGAGCCACATCCCCAACCCTATTTTGTATTTTATTTAGAGACAGGGTCTCACTGAGTTCCTTAGTGCCTCACTTTTGCTGAAGCTGGCTTTGAACTCGCGATCCTCCTGTTTCAGCCACCTGAGCCTCTTGGGATTATAGGCGGGTGTCACCATGCCCAGCCTTGTTTAGTTCTTAGGAAATGACTGTTTCACATCCAGCTAGAAAAATTCCTGAAAATCTTACAATCAGCTGGCACAAGTCAATATCTGCTGTCCCTAACCATTGGGTTTATGCCTTTGTAAGGTTTTTATTGTCCTTTTAGTGTATTATTAATAAACCTATTTTTCAATCCACTGCTCTACAGCATGCAATTACTTTGCCTGTTATTGTTTTTTTTTTAATCTTTATTTATTTGTTTTAATTGTACTAAGTGCTTTTTAAGTGGTGCTGAGAATCAAACCTGGGCCGTGCAAGTGCTAGGCGAGCACACTACCACTGAGCCACAACCCCAGCCCGCCTGTTATTGTTAACAGAATAGTAATCCAGACAAAGTTCACACTGTCTAATTGCAGTTCTCAAACCGTGAGGAGGAACCGAATGGTGTCAATGATTGGGCATGAGGTCTCACAGGTCAAAGCAGTGACTGCACCAACCTCCTCCCAATTTGATCTCAGTTTTGAAAAAGAACATTTAGTATGTTTCTTAGCAACTCTCTCAAGTGGCGCCAAGCAGCTCCTCACTCTAAACATGACAACCAGGAAGGGGCAGTTTAACAAAGCCAAGCACCTGCACAGAGCCATTTCTTAGAGGAGCACAAAGCATTTCCACCAACAGTGCCTCATTTAGTCTTGCCACTCTTCACTGTGGGAGAAGGGGAATCTCATCAGACCCATTTTACAGATGGTAAAGAAGAGGCTGACAGCAGATTGACCCCAGCCAAGTTTTGCTTGTCTGCCTGCAAATCCAGTGTGCTCTTTCCATGGCAACAGAATCTTGTGCACTAAGTTGTTTTCTGGCTTTAGGCAGGTAAAAGGAACAGTTTTATTATCTGCAATATCAAGGAGTTCTTTCTTTGTTGGTACCAGGGATTGAACCCAGGAGTGCTTAACCAGTGAGCTGAGTCCCGGCCTTTTTTACTTTTTTATTTCGAGAGAATCTTGATAAGATGCTGAGGGCCTCCCTAAGTTGTTGAGGCTGGCTTTGAAAGTGTGATCCTCCTGCCTCAGCCTCTGGAGCTGCTAGGATTACAGGTGTGCACTACCACACCTGGCTTCAGGGAGTTTTTTTAAATCCTAAATTGTGTGATTCTGGTTCTGACCATTATGATCCCTCCCACACCTTCTTTTGTGTGTGGTTTATAGTATTTTATGGTGTGTTACCCAACATAACTTCATTCTGTCTGAAGAAGTAGGGGATTGTTGGCAGGTATACAAAGCTATCCTTTGGGTGCAAATTAGGGGTCCAGGTACTAAGGTTTGGTTTCTCTGTTGAGTAGATAGCAAAGTACTAATAATGGCCAAAATAGAAAATAGACTTTTCAAACATTTCCTATGTGCCAGATGTGGCATTTAGTATTTATATGCATCATTGCATTTAAATCTTCATAACAGAATTGTGGTTGGTATTAATATATCTCTATTTTGAAGATGATTAGAGTGAAGATTAGTCTGAGAACACAGCCAGGGAGTGGGTTGGAACCAAAAAAAACTGTCCCAGCCTGGACCCGCTTGCTTGTAGGAGCTGCTGTCGGCCCTTCGGCTCATCTTTTACTAACTCAGGGGGCCTCTTGGCCGGAGGGATTGGTGTGGAGGTGAACCTGGAGCCTAAGAGAGTTCTACGCAAGAACCGTCCACTGCACCTTTGTTCTGTGGCCACAGAGTCCTGTGACTGTGACTCAGAGAGATGGGCTCCCATGTCCGCTGCTGTGTGAAGGTCATTTTCTATACGGGGAGGGTGGAGAATTCTCACACATCCAAATCCTCCCCTTAACTCCCTGCCTCCATTGTCCAGCTAGTTTGAATTCAGCTTTTATTTTAAAAATTTGTTCTTTTTAGTTATGCATGCAGAAGAACGTATTTTGACATATCATATATACATGGAGTATAACTTCCCATTCTTGTGGTTGTACATGATGTGGAGTTACCCTGGTTGTGTATTCATATATACACATAGGAAAGTTATGTCCAATTCATTCCACTATCTTTCCTAGTTCCATTCCACCTCCCTTCCCTTTATTCCCCTTTGTCTAATCCAAAGTACTCCAATCCCCGCGTCTCCCCCCAACCCCCGCCCCAATTGTGTGTTAGCATCCATATATCAGAGAGAACATTCGGCCTTTGGTTTTTTGGGATTGGCTTATTTTACTTAGCACGATAGCCTCCAGTTCCATCCATTTACTGGCAAATGCCATAATTTCATTCTTCCTTATGGCTGAGTAATATTCCATTGTGTATACATGCCACTTGAATTCAGCTTTTGTCACTTGGCCACTGGGAGAGTCCCAATCAATACAGAATTTACACATCTGCTATGCTGCTACTGGCATCACATTTACTGGGACAGGAGAGCCACCACTGGGCCTCTTGGACTCACTCCAACCTGTCTCTTTGAAATCTGTAAGCAGGTCAGTTATGCCCACACTACATCCCTTTATTCCCCCCTGAATACGCTCTGTATCTCCTCTGGAAGAGTCTTCTTCATTTCTTGTTACCGGACCCAAACCTCCTAATGCAGATATGGTACGTAGTGATGAGTCGAGATGCATTACTAGGTCTTCTGATGCCAAGAGGCATACACAATTGAACAACAGGATGACAGTCCTGACCTCAGCTGTGCGCCCCCATACTGTACAGTTCCATGGGCCATTTTTTTTTTTTTTTTTTTTTTTTTTTGTGGAGCGGGATCAGGGATGGGGACCTCATAGCATTGCCAGTTTCATTTTGGCAAACAGTGCTAGTAGCCTTACAGTTACCCTTGCCTAACTCTTCATTCATTCATTTAACAAGTCTAATAAATAGTCTTCTGTAAACCCTAGGGTTATAAAGCAATCTTCTAGTCAAATCTTTAGAAGACTATAAAGGGTCACATTGATTCTTTATCTTTTCATTGTAATTGGTACCTTAGATTACCTTCTAGAATGTCAGGGGCAGTGTGGAAGTTGGAACTCTCTTGCTAGTGATAATTTTCAAAACAAATTAGAAGCTAGAAAGGGCCAAGGGAGAAGAGGAGGAAGCCGTGGCAGTAGAGCTTAATATAGTGTAGCCTTGGGGCAGGTGTGGGGACCCAGAGCAGGCTAAAGGTACAGCCTTCCCTGCAGGGGCCCGCAGCCCAGGAGCTGAGTGGGGGGTGAGGCTCTGTGGAACCCCGGGCCTGCGTCTGCTGTGCTCTGACGTGCTTTGGAACCAAGTAGACAAGAGCCACACTGAGGCTTAAACTTCTTGATGACAGGCTTTGAGGGATTGCGGTCCCCTTCACTTCACTGCTTAACTGACTAGCAGATTGTGTTTGGGAAAAGTTGTGCCTTTAGGACAATAGCCAGGGCAAGACTTGGAGCACATCAACCAGAGTGGCTGTCACATCGGACACAGGACTAGACACAGAGAAAAAGCTTCTTTGATGTCCACAGCACTTGCACTTAAGCAATATAAATTTATAAGAATATCTTCTTTCTTGCTTACTTTCTCTCATTTCTTCCTTTCTTTTCTTTTTGTGGTGCTGGGGACAGAACCCAGGGGGCCTCTTGCATGCTAGGCATGTACTCTACCACTGAGCTAAACCCCAGCCCCAATTTATAAGAATCTTAAAACTGCTGGCTAAGCCATCTGAAAAGTCTCCAGTAAGCAAAACATAATGAAATGGAAATTAATTGTACAGGATATATTACCTTTAATTTAACGTGTCATTGTTAGGCTCTTCACTTACTGTTGTTTTATTTTAATAAAAACAAAAATGGTCCATCAGAGCTCTTGTGGATTCATTTGCAACCATGTTGTCCTAACTTTATATCTTTAAGATGACTTTTAGCTCCTCAGGCTCCAGGTTTCTTGCAGAGGTGATGGTGATGGGTGTTCCAGCCAGGTAGGACTTTGGTGGTCAGAGTGGTCAGCGGCCTCCAAGCTGGTCCTGGACCCTCCATGCTGCCCAGTGAGCATCCCTTTGTGCAGTACCTGCCCACATCAGTTTGGTGCAACCAGCACAGTGCAACCAAAGTGAGTGAAGTTCATTTGCAAGATTAAGTCTTAAAAGACACTGCAGGTCTCATATGGAGTGCTTTCTCTTGGATCACTCATTCAGTAAGCCAGTCGTCACGTCACAAGGACAGGCAGACTGTGAGTGGAGAGGCCATGAGGTAAGGAACTGAGACCTCTAGCCAGACAGTGAGGGCTTAAGCCCACCAATAACCATGCAGGTGCACTTGGGGGTGGAGCCTCCAGCCTGGGTGGAGCCAATCTCATGAGAGACCCTGAGTCAGGACCACCCAGCTAAATCACTTCCAGACTTCCGGCCCTCGGAAACTGAGAGAGACCATGCATGTGTGCTGTTGTAACCTACTGTACTTGGGGGAAATTTGTTACACAGCAATAGAAACAATTACAGGGAGGAGAGATGGTATTTGGTCCCTGCTATCCTTCCTCTCTCAAGAGGAAGCCCCCATAACTTCTATGGGGAGAGCTGTCCTTGTCCCCTGTCAGAGGGGTTGGGACATTCTCACTTCCTTTGCTAGGCTGGAAGTACTGCATTTTGAATTAAATGCAGAAAATGATTTCCCTTATGCTCTTTGCCACACTCTGGTGACCCTCCTCCTTATTTGGAGGTGTGGATGATGGACACCCATAGAATCTAGAGGATGATGTACAGCCATTCTTCTTGTCCCCATTTCAATTGGGTGAAGTAAGGGAAACATTTTTTGGTGCACACAAAAGCTTTAGAAAGTGGTCTTAAATAAGAAAAAAAAAAATCAATTATTTGTTTCTTATTATAAACGCAGTAATACAAGTAGTGAACAAATTTTAAAAGCAAAACCATTAAACACCCATAATAACACCATCCAGATGTAAAGACTGCTAACAATTAGAGCATATTGTTAACCACATGTACCTGTGTATACAGTTGTCCCTCGATATCCATGGGGGATTGCGTCTATGATCCCTGAAGATACCAAAATCTGAGGATGTTCAAGTTCCTTATGTAAGAAGTGAAGTATTTGCATATAATATATGCACATCCTCCCAACACTTTCAATTATCTCTAGATTGCTTATGATGCCTGATATAATATAAATGCTATGTAAACAGTTGTTATACTCTATTGTTTAGGGAATAGTGACAGGAAAAAGATTGCACATGTTGTATGGACACAAACTTTCTATGAAAATATCTTTGAACTATGGTTAGTTCAATCTGCAGATGCAGAACTCTCAGGTATGCAAGGTTGATGACATATTTTACACAAGTAGATAATATAAGTGCTATTTTGTGACTTGTTTTTCATTAGATATATAAACCTGTGTTTATGTCATTATGGTATCATATAATTTACAGTTATATTTTTAAATGGCTGCATAGTATTCCATCATACAGATGTGTTATTATTTCTCGTACCAATTTCCTTCTGTTAATATAAATTTGTTTCCAATTTTGCTATTATAAGTTAAGCTATAAAGAATATGCTTGTAGCTAAATGTTTGTACCTACCTTGGCTATCCCTCCTTTAGAATAAGTAATAAAAAGAAAATGATTGAGGGGCTGGGGTTGTGGCTCAGAGGTAGAGCGTTCGCCAACCACATGTGAGACACTGGGTTCGATCCTCAGCACCACATAAAATAAAATAAAGATATTGTGTCCACCTATAACTAAAAAATAAATATTAAAAAAAGAAAGAAAATGATTGAATCAAAGCGTATACACAGTTTATCAAGTTTTATCTTCTTTTTAAGTGACACTTAGTAAATGTACTACATAACACATTTTAATACCTTTCCTACATGTGGCCAAATTGCCTTCCACAGAGGTACTAGTCTATACCCAGTGCAATTAATTAGGATGTGTGTTGCCTTATACCCCTGCCAGCACTGAGTAACTATCATCATCATCATCATCATTATAATCATCATCATCATCATCTTTCTGGCCTGGTACTTAAGTGGGAAACACAAGGATTTTTCAACAAGTCTAACTTACATTCAGAAATTGGTAGTGGCTTTGTAAGCAAGCTCCAGTATTACTCAATACCACTCAAGTAGGAGGAAAAGCAAGTGATGAATTGACTCCCAGATCATGCTTAGGAGTTGAGAGGAAGAATGTCCAAAATTACAGATACATGTTCAGGATGTAAGAAAGAGAGTCAAACCTAAAATACTCAAGTGCTTTGGCTCTATAATTATGTTTTTCGGAATTTGGCCTAAAGAAAAATCTCAGTGAGGGGCTGGAGGTATGGCTTAGGGGTGGAGTACTAGCCTAGCATGCACAGAGCCCTGGGTTCTTCTACCCCCACCACCCCCATCAAAAACAAAAAAAGGAAGAAACAAAAAAAAAAAAATCTCAGTGAATGGAGAAATAGTATAGACCGGGAAAAAAAGTTTGTTAACATTAGTTACATCAGGGAAAATGATAAACAATTCAAAAGAAGAAAAATAGTTTAAGAAATTGGACGATATTAAGTTGATGTATTCTATACAGTTGTTGAATGAATAATTATAAAGTGTATGTGGAAATAGAAATGTGTTCATGATAATAAGTTAAACACACAAAGGAGGAGATATAATTTTTCACATTTAAAAACATGTGCTACAGAATTTCATCACATAATCATCATCTGTTTTTTCATTCCCCAAACTGATTATGACCTTTCATTGCATAAGTGTCGTATGGTATAAAATTCATTTTTAAAACATGATTTTTTTTTTAGTTGTAGATGGACACAATACCTTTATTATTTATTTATTTATTTTTATGTGGTGCTGAGGTGCAAACCCAGTGCCTCATGCGTGCTCAGTAGGCGCTGTACCATGGAACCACAACCCCCAGCCCTTTTTCCCAAATTTTTAAACCGGTGCATTATAGTTGCACATAGTGATGGGATTTGTAGTTACATATTCAAACGTGCACACAATATAGCGCCATAATTTGGTAAAGTCACTCCCCAGCACTTCCCTGCTCCCTCTCAGCCTCCCACCCCTTGGTCCCTTTCCTCTACTGATCTCCCTTTGATCTGTCCCCACCTTTCTTTTCCTCCTTCCTCTCTAGCTTCTGCATATGAGAGAAACATATGACCTTGACCTTCTAGTTTGACTTATTTCACATAGTATAATTGTTATGCTTTAGATGTGATGTCCCCTAAAAGCTCACATGTGAGACAATGCAAGAAGGTTTGGTGGAGAAATGATTGGGTGATAGCCTTAATCTAATCAGGGAATTGATCCCTGATGGGATTAACTGAGTGGTAACTGGAGGCAGGTGGGGTGTGGCTGGAGGAGGTGGTCCATTGGGGGCGTGGCTATGGGGTATATATTTCATAGCTGGAGAGTGGAATCTGTCCCTATGTTTCCTGATCATCCCATGAGCTGCTTCCCTCTGCCGCACTCTTCTGCCATGATGTCCTGCCTCACCTGGAGCCTGGAGGAATGAGCTGGCCTTCTATGAACTAGGACCTCTGAAACTGTGAGCCCTCAAATAAACTTCCCTCCTCCACAGTTGTTCTGGTTGGGTCCTTTAGTTACAGCAGCAAAAAAGTTGACTAAAACAATGATCTTCTCTAGTTCCATTTATTTCCCTACAAATAATATAATTTCATTTTTCTTTATGGCCAAATAAAACTCAATAGTGTATGTATACACCACATTTTCCTTATCCATTCATGTGTTGATGGACATCTAGGCTGGTTCCATAGTTTGGCTCTTATGAATTGTGCTATAAACATGGGTATGCCTGTATCCTTGTAGTAAGAGACTTTAATTCTTCAAGATAAATACTGAAGAATGATATAGCTGGGTCCTATGGTGGTTCCATGCCTAGTCTTTTGAGGAACCTCCATATTGATTTCCATAGTGGTTGTATTAATTTACAATCCCACCACCACTGTATAAGTGTTCCTTTTCCTCTACATCCTCTCCAGCATTTATTATTTGTATTCTTAATGACTGCCATTCTGATTGGTGTGAGATGAAATCTGTGTAGTTTTGATTTGCATTTCCCTAATTGTTGATGATGTTGAACATTTTTACATATATTTATCGGCCATTGGTAGTCCTTCTTTTGAGAAGTCTATTTAATTCATTTGCCCATTTATTGAGTTATTTGATTTTTTTAGTGTAAACTTTTGTCAGTTCTTTATATATTGTAGATATTAATCCTCTGTCAGAAGAGTAGCTAGCAAAGATTTTCTCCCATTCTGTAGGTTCTCTCTGCACATTTATAATTGTTTCCTTTGCTGTGCAGAAGCTTTTTAATTTGATGTCATCCTACTTATTAACTCTTGGCATTATTTTCTGAGCTTTAGGAGTCCTATTGAGAAAGCAGTTGCCTGTGCCTATATGCTGGAATGTTGACTCTATATTTTCTTCTAGGAGTTACATAGTTTCTGGTCTAAATTCCTAGGCTTTTGAGTTGATTTTCATGCAGAATGAGAGATGGGTTCTAGTTTCATTCTTTTACATATGGATAACCAGTTTTCCCAGCACTATTTTCTCTAATGTATGTTTTTGGCATACATGTATGTTTACGTATGTATATGTATGTTTTGTACATACGTATATGTATGTTTACATACATATGTATGTTTTGGATCATATGACTATAAACGTGTGGGTTTGTCTCTGTCTTCTATGCTGAACCATTGGTCCATGTATCTGTTTTTATGCCAGTACTGGGAAGTTTTTGTTACTGTAGCTCTGTAGCATAGTTTGAGGTCAGATACTGTGAGGCCTCCAACATACCTTTTTGGCTTAGAATTTGCATGGTCTAATTCTGTTCTTCAGGCCACTGAAAAAAATTACCAGAGCAGTGATGTAGTCATCCTGGCACATGCGCATTTATCTTCTCCAGCAGTGGTAGCTGGAGCCTAGAATGCTCAGCGCATGTGCATTGCCAGTACATTTGAAAAAGTCCTCTGGCCCGTTTAGGAGCGCTGTGGTACTAACAGTAAATACGGCTAATTGTGAGTGACCCTGAGGATGTCCGTCTCATCAGATAATCAGACAGGGGTGTGGCAGAATCTTCAGACACAGAAGATTAAATCTTTAAGCTCATACTTTGCAACACTGTAGTAGTTTTCTCAAGATTAATATTTTGATTATACTGAACAAATCAATAACAACCAATGTGGTTATTTGTTTCACACTGGAAAAAGTGTTCATTAAACTGCCACAAAGAAATAATGTGTGTTGATTTGGACTATTCAGTTTTAACATATAATCCCAAGTATTCCATGCATCCTAATCTTGTATCAGAGACAGTTTAATAATAAATGATCTATAATACTGGCACCTTTTTTTTTTTTTAAAGTTTCAGATAATGGCCACACCTCTCGTTTTTGCAAAAAAAAAATTTGGCATAAAATTCTGTGATGATTATGTGGTGAAATCCAGTAAACCCACATAAAGGAAAACTGGAAGGAAATAGAAAGACTGCCAACAGTTAAGAGAGTGAGATCCTGTCTTAGTCTGTTTTCTGTTGCTATAACAGAATACCTGATGCTGGTTAATTATAGAAAAGAAGTTTATTTAAGCTTACAATTCTGGTTGAAGGCTGGGAAGTCCAAGGACAGAGTGCTGGCATCTTCTTAGCTTTTGGTGAGGGTCTCATTGTTCCATGCATGGTGGCAAAAAAGATGGGCAAGCAGGCCTGGCACAGAGAGAAAACAGGGTTGAACTTCTGTAACCATTCACCCATTTGACCAAAGAGACGTGAACCCATTCTTGAGGTCTCTGCCTCCATGATCCAAATACCTCCCACAAGACCCCACCTCCCAACACTGCCACAGAGGAATTAGGCCTCCAGATGAGTTTTGGCGGGGACAAACCATTTTGAAACAATAGCACATCTTATGTTTAAAAATTCTCTGTAAGGTCATTCATCATGGTGCAATTACAGTGAAGAGCAATCGTTTTGGAAAAAAGTGGAGAGAGGTTTATGTAAGGAGGCAAATGAATGTGCTACTGGGACAGTCCTGGAAAATGCTTGGCCAACGCTGGGCACATTCTTAGCCAGGCAGCTGAACAGTGGCTAGAGCAAGGCCTGGAGGCAGGGAGAGCTGGGCTGGAAGCCAGGCTCCATTTCATACCAGAAGTATGAGTCCAGACAAGTTATTTAACTTTCTCCGGTTTAGTGTACATAGCTGTGGAGAGGGATGAAGAATGCCTGCTTGTGCAGCTGTTGGAAGTGAGGAGCAGGCATGCTCAGAGGCAGGTATGTCCTGGGTGGTCGATGAACGGCGATGAAGATAAAAAGTGACGCTTCTCTTTTTCTCTCTTCATCTTTTCATAATTGCTACAGTGGAGAGAAAGAAAACATTTGTAAAACTGTTTAAAAGAAAACATTTGTAAAACTGCTTCGGATCAATGGACATGAGAGTCACTGCAGACCACACAATTCTGTCTGCCAGGAGAAAAGAAAATAGTGGACAGAAGCTCTTCTCAGCTGGGTGGTTACATGAGCAGCCTCTCTGTTAAGTAATTTATCTGGGTGTCTTGATTGATAATGACATAGCATAAAAAGTATCACAAAGCTGCAAATAAAATTAGCTATGAAAAGGTAATAGCTAGTAATTTTTTCTCTTTTTTTGAAATAGGAAATTTTACATAATATCTATCCCTGTGTTATTTTTAATAATCTATCATATGGTCTATTTTTTTTTTAAAGCAAAAGCTGAAGTTTAGCTCTTGTCAATCAGTGGTTTGAAGTGAGCCCTGAGAGAGCAAGCCACACTGAATTTTGCTGTCTATGACATCTATGACATTTGTCAATTATATTTGAATTTGCAGGATTTCTAGTGCCAGGGAAAATTTATCAACCAGAGAGAAAATGGCTCAATTTAATGACACTAAGCTGAGACTCCGGCGCCACCTGATGCACAGCAACCTGTGACCTGAGAAAGTCTCTCTGTGTCTCCTCAAGGCCAAGAAGACAAGGGCAAGTTCCCAACTCTGCCCACCCCTTTACAGGGGAAAAACATTGTCTTGTTTGTGCCAAGCCCTTTTTGACAAGTTCCTTGTTATATTAGGATGCTTTTTCTTTTTCATCTTCAAATATCTTTTTTTGTTTTGTTTTGTTTTTGGTACTGGGGGTTTGACCCAGGAGTGCTTTACCACTGATTTATATCCTGAGTCCTTTTTATTTTTATTTTAAATTTTTGCTAAGCTTCCCAGTCTTTCCTTGCACTTAGGATCCTCCTGCCTCAGCCTCCAGAGTTGCTGGGATTACAGGTCTGTGCCATGATGCCTGGCTCCTCTTTAAAAATCTTTTAGCAGTCAAAGAGACTCAAATGACTGGAGTTATTTCCAAATTCAAACGAGGCTTTCCACACTCTTATGCAGGCAGATGCACTTTCAAAGGAAACTTCTTTGGCTGGGTATTCAGTGTCACACAGGGATTTGGGAAGTTAATCTTCACTGTGTCTGTTGTCAGAGGAAAGCAAAACAGAACTGCTTTCTCTAACCACCCTTCCCTCAGCACACCGATCTCCTTTGTGCCCTGGAATGATAGAGATGGTGGAAACTGCAGCTGGGATCCATCCAGCCCCTCCAGGGAGGCTGGGCTCACCTCAAACCCTCCAAACCAGACCACCGTAGCTCACAGTTTTCAAGGTCCCAGGATAGACACTCTGCAGGCTCCCCTGTTAGCCGCTATCAGTGCTCAATCTTCTGTTATCCAAATAACTTCTTTTTTAAATTTTTTTTCACTATGCCAACAATAGTGGACATTTTAAAAGGAACACCCACACATAAGCTTGCCACCCCCAATAAATCCCCTGCAACTATGTTGCTACAGTTCAAGTTTATTGCAGAGAGAGCAAGTATGTAGAAGACACAAGAGTATTTTGATGTCAGAGGCTGTGGGTTCAATCCCCAGCACAACCACCCCCTCCACCAAAAGTATTTTGGAGAGAGATGAATGCAAATGAGTCCTATTTCTCTTGCTGCAGGGTTTGCTTCCCCAAAAGTCATCCTGCCTTTAGAATCTTCCAGTAAAGGCCCTGTCCTGCTGTTCATGTGTGTCCCCAGCCTCCAAAGGACAATCACCCATACATTGTTCTTACCACCCTTGACTACTTCAGGACAGGCCTGAAGCTCTGCATCTTGTTAGGTACCTGTCAGGGAACAAGGTGTCGTGTCCCTTTCTAGCAAGCCCCTGCAGTGTCAGCAAGTGACCCTCTTGGATTAAGACTTTGTGAACTAGAGCCCAGCAGCCAATTCTGGTTGGCTCCCTGTTTTTATATACAGCTCATGAACTAAGAGTAGTTCTTAACCATTTTTAAGTGGTTGGAAAAAAATCGAAAGAAAAATACTATTTTGTGACATGTGAAAAATCATCCAAAATTCAAACTTAAGTGCCCATAAACAAAGTCTTATTGGAACACAGCCTCGTTTATTTACGTCCCATTCATTACTGTCGACAGCTGCCTTCACACTACAACAACAGTATTGAGCAGTTGTGGTGGAAGCTGTATGACAGGCATATCCTAAAAAATGTTGGCTGTGTGGCCCTCCCCAGGACAAGGCTGCCGCCCATTGTCTCAGAGCCTCCCAGTCATTGTGGAATTTATCTCATCTTTTCCCCTCAGCAAGGGAGGCAGTCCTCACTCCCAAGGCACAAGGCCCCAAAGGCCATCTCACCTTCCCAAGTCTTCTCCTTGGGTCGATGGTGGTAGGGCTTGTTCAACTAAGGTCACAGTTGGGGGACAAGGAGGGAGTTGTCTACTTCAGTTCTAGTTCTTTTCAGCAACCTTTAGAATGGGAGATGATCAGGACTTACCGTTTTAGTCTGTGGGCTGTAATGCTAACTTCCAGAGAACTGAAGCAACAGGACGTGGGGTGTAGGAATCTGAAACAATGCCTCCCTTTGGGCCATATTTGGAGAGGTGAGTAGGGATGAGAAAGACCAGGAAAGGAGCAGGTTTAAGCTGGGAGTGGGAAGAATTGAGATTCTGCTTTGGATGGATGGAGTTTGTGTTTTATTGAGTGGACAAAGAAAAAACTGGCCGCAGGAATCTGGGATGGAAGTCTGCATTTGTGAGTTATCAGCAGACGGATGGTACGCAAAGTCTTGGTAGAGAATTAAACTGGCCAGAGAGTAAGTACAGATGGGCACAAGAAGCAGGCTGAAGGCCCAGAACAAAGCCTTCAACATTAAGACCTTGGGTCAAGGGAGAAGAAGCCAGGAGGGCAGGATTTTGAATGTCTCATTCATCGCTACCTCCCTAACACCGCATATAGTGCCTGGCATATACTACATGCTTAGCAAATTATTTGTTGACTGTATAAGTGAACTTGAATTCCAATGAACACGCTTCTACTCTGAACATATTCCAGAACAATAGTGATTTCACGCTGACCTACCCTTTCTCCATCTTTTGGGCCTGCCTCCCCTTCCCTTTTCTTGGGCATTCTTGTCTTTTTCTCTAATATATTTAAAAATATTTTTATTAGTACAGTATAGCTGTACATAATAGTGGGATTCAATGTGACACAATCACACATGCATGAAATATAATTTGCTCCATTTCAGCGTCCAGGATCTCCAATGTATGTTAAACCCATCGGGGCACCTGGCACCCTGTCCTGAGCCTTGCCTTGCGCAGCAACTGGGGGTGACCCTGGTCCCTGGTTGCTGGTCCAGTGAATGAGCCAATACTGACTTTTCTTTTTGTCTACTTTTTTTTTTTTTTTTTTTTTTTTTTGGTACTGGGGATTGAACTCAGGGCACTCGGCCCCAGTCCTTTTTTGTATTTTATTAGAGACAGGGTCTCACTGAGTCGCTAAGTGCCTCGCCATTGCTGAGGCTGGCTTTGAACCCACAATCCCCCTGCCTTAGCCTCCTAAGTGCTGGGATTACAGGTGTGAGCCACCTTGCCCGGCTAATAAATAAATATTTTTTAAAAATAAATTAATTAAATTGGTCTGCCAAGATTTGATCTGCACATACCATTTGGGCAAGTGCAAATTGCTTGCTTATTGGTAGACTCACTTTTTTTTTTGGTACCCATTGAACCCAGGGGTGCTTAACAACTGAGCCACACCCCCAGTTCCTTTTTCATAATTTATTTAGATACAGGATCTAACTGAGTTACCTAAGTGCCTTGCTAAGTTGCTGAGGCTGGCTTTGAACTGGAGATCCTCCTGCCTCAGGCTCCTGAGCCACTGAGATTATAGGCAAGCGCGGTGGCTCCCCGCTGTCTAGACTCACTCTTGCACTTGAGTTTTGATCTGCGTAGGAGTGAAGTGGAGCAGGACAAGGGAAATCAGAGAGACCTAACCTAGGACCAAGGTTCTACTCAGCCCAGGCACTGTGCTGGCACTTGGTTGTTGTCGCCTGAAGCGATGGCCGCTTGGAGCAACGAAGCCGCGGGAAGAAGTTTAGAGGCAAACTGGAAACAAACAGCTTTTTTATTCTGATAACTTTTCTCTCTGGCTCTAACAAAGACTTTAACACGCACCACACACACCACCAAAATGGCGCAGATCCGATCAGCAATCTCGCTTAAGTCCCGCGAGATCTCAGGCCAAGTCCCGTGAGACTACGGAAGGCGGTAACAGCCAAACATCTCCTTGGCCCGTAGTCAACCGCAATCTTAGCCATCTCCCCAAACAGGGCTCCTACACTTGGTGTAGCTCTTCTCATTTAAGGTTCATGATAGCCCAGAGACGTTGGTATGATCATTTGTTTTCCAGTTATGGAAACCGAGGCTCAGACAGTAGAGTCTCTTGAGCCAGGTCTCACAGCCGACAAATAGCACTAACCAACTAAAGAATAGTTCTTAAAGGTGAGGTTCACTAGGAACAAAGGGAACATTTTAAAAAACAATCTAGATGAACAAAAAGAAGGGTCTATATTGTCTTATCCACTGGATGAGCGTCACCCAGAGTTGCTGCCAGATAGGCAAGGCTCAAGATGGGGTGCTGGGTGCCCTGATGGGCTTAACATGTGAGAGAAGAAGGCAGAAGAAAAGGGAGGGAGAGGCAGGATGGGAAAGAGAGAGGGAGAGAGCCGTTGTAAATGCATCATATCCTGAAAAGTACCTCATTATGGGAAAGATGATCTTTCATCTGAGGCTTCAAATATCATGAGGGAACAAATGACTTCAAAATGCATAACGCTGTCTTCTAAAACCTGTCCCCATCTCCAACTGCCTCCTGGACATTTCCAGTTGGATGTCCATCTGAAAGCTCAAGTTCAACCTATAAACTCTAATAACTGTCTTCCCTCCAAAACCCAGGGCTCCTCTCGCTCGCCATACTAGGTTTTTCAGAGATACCTCATTCTTTCAAACTTCTCAAGCCCTGAATTATCTTATTAAACTCCTCCCCGGGGATTCTCTCTCCAAAATATCTCTTGCCTCCATCTCCTGATTTCCATCTCCACCATCACTTGTGGTTTTGATTACTGTAACAGCAAGATGAATCTTTCCCCAAATGGCACGGTCAAAACACTGCTTAATACAGCCAGTTCCTCCAGACTGTGGCCTTCAACTTTGCATGTTGGAATCATCCCCGGGGAATTTATAAAGCACCAAGAATTACCAGCATCTGGGGTTTTCCCTTTTTTAGTATTTTACAGGTGCCACGTCAGGTGTGTTTGTGTTTCTGAGACCAACGATGTTATTATAAGGTTCTGGGGATCAGATACACTCACCAGGCATTAATACCCTTTATCTCTTTGGACTGGATGTATGCAAGTAGGCTAAACTGCCGATAAAAAGAGCAAAGTAGGTGAAATTTAGCATCATTGCACATTCGACTTTTTGATATCTCCCCTAAAGGTATCTATTCTGTTTTTCCAGTGACTTGCTCAGTTCAATGGTGCCTCTGTGAAGCCTGTGACCTTTCCATTACAAGGCCATGTTTCAGAGCTGCCAGCTTCACTCTTCATTTATTTTCTGACCAACTTTCTCAGACTTCTTTTCCAGATTTTCCAGAAGACAGTCCGGAGGTTATGCAAATCTGGGTCAATTAACCCAGAATATAATGATGGTGTTCCCTAATTTATGTTTCCTATAACTCTAGAACCAGAAGGCATTCTACAAAAAAGGTGAATTCTATGACTGAGTAATTTTAGCTAATCTCTTGGAGATGTGCTTTAGTATATTAACAGTTCTGAGAAGGTCTGCATTAAAAAGTTTTGTTTAATTATATTATGCCACTATTTTCCAAACTTATTTGATCATAGAATCCTTTTGTTTTTAAGCATAATATTCCAATAAAACCAAGATCCCTGTGCCCATCAGATGCATCATGATTTTAGAGAGGTTTAGGCCTAAGGAAAATGACCCATGATGACTATAAGAATCAATTTATTTTTAAAAATTTTTTTAGTTGTAGGTGGACACAATACCTTTATTTTATTTGTGTGGTGCTGAGGATAGAGCCCAGGGCCTCACACATGCGAGACGAGTGCTCTACCGCTGAGCCATAGCCCAGCCCCAAGAATCATCAATTGTTAACAAATATTCAGATTTCGGAGACATGAAAATGCAAAAGATTGTACATCTTAGCCTTAATTAAAGTTTGTGACATGCAGAACTTCCCTTGGGATTGGGGTTTTGGGAATACCTATGGGGAACTGCTGGGCAAGACGGGTCTATTTTAACAGGGGTGTTCTGGGTGTGGTTGGACGCGGGCTGACATGGGCGAGCATGGGCGCCATGATAGGAAGGTCAGGTAGAGGAGGGGTTTCCGGCGGCTGCAGTGCTGTTTCCAGGAGGACTGGTCTGGAAAGGAAGGGATGATGTCTTCACTGCCAGCAGCATAAGCTCTGACTGGCCCAAGAGTGTGAAGGCCGGAGTCCTGGAGAGAAGCCCGTGGACAAGGGAAGACTGCCCGCCCTGCCTGGCTGTCAAACATTGAGATTGGGCCTCCTGGCTTGCCCGAGAGAGGAGAGAGGTCTCGGGGAATCAGGAAAGGTTCATGCACCTGGTAATTGGGTGGCAGGGGAGGGGTGGGGCAGAGGCAGTGGCTAGGAAGAGGCTGTTCCCTGTCCTTGTTGTGGAAACTTGAGCAAGTTTCTTAACTTGCCTAAATTTCACGATCTTCTTCTTCTTTTTTTTTTTTTTTAATATTCATTTATTTAGTTGTACACAATGCCTTTATTTATTTTTTTACGTGGATTGAACCCAGGCCGCGCTCGTGCTAGGGGAGCGCTTTACCACTGAGCCACAACCCCAGCTCTAAATTTCAGGATCTTAATACGTAAGTAGAATTGCAGTGATTATATAGGTTGAGCATCTCTAACATGAAAATTCAAAACGCCCCCAAATCTGAAACTTTTTGAGTGCTGACATGATGCCATTGGTGGAAAGTTCCATACTGGGAGACTTTGTTTCATGCACAAAATTATCATAATATTGTATAATATCACCTTCAGGCTATGTGTATAAGTATGTGCTAAACATAAATGAATGTCTAGCCTTTGGTCTCATCCCAGAAAGACCATTATATATATGCAAATATTCTAAAAAAAATTCAAAATGTTTCTGGTCCCAAGTATTTTGGATAAGAGAAACTCAATCTGCAATTATCAGATAGTCAGCATACAATAGAAAGCTGTCTCTGTTGCTTTAACCAAGCAAAGCTTTCTTTTTCTCACACTTCCAGGAAGCCCAGAGATCGCATTCTGGAGTTGGGGACATCTATGTCCCAGATTGCTTCTTTCCATCTGCCTTATGATCTTCTTTGGGAGGTTTTTGCCTTAATGTCTGTTTCCTCATGGTCATAAGATGGCTGCTTTATCTCCTACCCAAATCTGTATTCCAGGCAAGATGATAAAGGAAAAAAGGGAAGAGAGAGAAGTCCCTATATTAGGAAAGTGAAATCTCTCCCAGAATCCCCTAGCAGACTGATCAGCATTGGGTCACACAACCTCTCCTACCCCAAGGGACATGTCTAAGCGGGCAAGTGTTAGTGTGAACTTTGCCATCATGAACAGAATTGGGATTCTGTTAGAAAAGAAAGAAGGTGGAAGTGGATGCGGGGTCAGTATTCACCAATGTTGACCACGAATGCTGACCTCTCTGGGCTGTGAGAGGTATGACTGTGATAACACATATGAAGGAGCCCAGCCCCGAGCTGACAGAATGGGCCCGCACCAAATACTCCTTTCTGCACCTGGGGCAGTTGGTAGTGTTTGATGGCTTCCCCTTCCTTCCAGGTTGGAAAATGTGTTGTAACTTGTGGTTATTCCACAAGGTGGCATGTGACCAAGAGGGAGCCAGAATGGTGACTCTGAAACCTTTGGTCCAACGTGCACCGTGGAGGAGACCAGACAGGACATTTTGTAACAGGAAGCCAAGGATGGATGCCAACTAGTAACTAGGACAACAGAGCAGTAATCAATAGAACATTCTACTTCTGTTGGAGCAAGTCGGTGTTTGGGTCAAAGTCCTTCCCTGACTACCCTGGTCCTCTGTATTCCTAGAGGAGTGAGTTATTTGTACCGCTTTATGGCACCTCTTTTATTGTTAATCTCAGGTGTTTAATCTTGCGTTTCAATCATGCTATAAACTCCACTGGGACCAGGCTCCTTGTTCACTTCCTTGCAGTCCCCACCCCTAACCAATAGCTCAGTGCCTTTGAGAGTCAGCCAGGGAACCCTGTGAGGTGGGTCTGGAGCTAATGGAAGGCAACCCCTGGAAACATGCACAAGCCCTGCCTAAAGGCACTCTAGCAAACTAAGCAAAACATTGAGAAATGAGGGATCTTAGGAGTGATAAGCAATGGCTACTTAGCTGACCAAGAAAGGTCAATAATTTATCTTCTGCCTTCTGAAACAAGCACACATATATGAAGAATTTTTGTCCAAAAAATCAAACCCCAATCCCAACAAGCTTCTAGACATAACTAGAAGACTCACAGGACATCAGTGAGACAGGGGAACACAGCAAGCTACACCACAGAAAGGCAATTAGTAAGATCCAGACTGTGGGAAGCCCTATGGGACAAAATGACCCAGTTTTTTTTTTTCTTTCAAAAATAAGTTGCAAAGAAAACAAGAAATGTAGAAGCCAAGCCTATAGATGAAAAGAGACTTAAGAGATGTATCAACCAGGTCTGATGTACACCTTCTTCGGTTCCTGATCTGAATCAATTGTAAAAATAATACTTGAGACAATTAGAGAAATTTAAATACTGACCTGCTTAGGGAATTGTTTATTTTAGGTATGATAATAATATTGTACTATATTTTTGAAAGAGTCCTTAACATTGAGAGATACATATTGAAATATTTTGGAGATAAAATCATGTTAGGGACTTGCTTCAAAATTACGCAGTATGTGTGGACGGGAATGGGGGGTTAATTCATTACAGATGAGCTAAGATGCCAATGATGGCTGTGGTAGCTGGATGATAGATGCATAGAACATCATAGAGGTGTTTTTTTGGTAGGGGGAGAGGTACCAGGGATTGAACTCAGGGGCACACAAACACTGAGCTATATCCCCGGACTTTTTTTGTATTTTATTTAGAGACAGGTCTCACTAAGTTGCTGAGGGCCTTACTAAATTGCTGAGGCTGGCTTGGAATTTGCGATCCTCCTGCCTCAGCCTCCTGAGCTGCTGAGATTACAAGCATGGGCCACTGCTCCTGGCTACAGAACATCATAGCTCTCTGATCTTTGGTTATGTACGAAATGTTCATTAAAAAAAAAATACTAGAGTGGGAAGTATCACTGGGCCAGCCAGAGCACACCCGTGACAGACAGAGGTGGGTTCACCATGGAGCAGAGGAAGCAGAGGCTTCAGAACCTCCCATCAGCACAGGGCCCTCCCCAAGAGCACTTTTTTTTTTACTCTTGTTTTTTCATACCTTTATTTTATTTATGTGGTGCTGAGAATTGAACCTAGGGCCTCACACATGTGAGATGAGCGCTCTACCGCTGAGCCATAACCCCAACCCCCAAAAGAGCATTTTGTATTCTTGATGTTTCTTCAAGAAGGCTCCCCAACTGCAGAAGCTTCCCAAACCTTGGATCTATTTCTAATGGCAGACAACCAGTTGACACCTATTTCAGGTGTTCAATAAATGTTTGTCGGCATGCATTTAAAAAAAAAAACACCTTTTAAATGAAGATTTTTCAAATTTACCCCAAAGTAGACACACTGCATAACGAACCTCTTGTACCCTTCCCCCATATGAAGTGTCAACAATTTTCTTTCCTCTTTCTTCTTTACCTCCTTTTCCTCTTTCTTTTTCTCCAATAAATAGTTCTGTGTAGCTCCATTTTCTTTCTTTTTAAAAAATATTTATTTATTTGCTTTAGTTGTACACAATGCGTTTATTTTTACGTGGTCCTGAGGAGCGAACCCAGGCTGCACACGTGCTAGGTGAGAGTTCAACCACTAAGCCTCAAACCCAGCCCCTCCATTTTCTTCCAAAACCACAAAATCATTATCAGACCTGACAAAATTAACAATAATTTTGTAATACTCTTTGAGACCCAACCAGGGTTCAAATTTTCCTAATCATCTCAAAATGGTTGGTTCTCCTTCTCCTTCTCCTTCTGGTACTGGGGATTGAACCCAGGGGCGAACAACCACTGAGCCACATCCCCAACCCTTTTTTGTATTTTTATTTAGAGACAGGGTCTCCCTAAGTTGCTGAGGCTGGATTTGAACTTGCAATCGTCCTGCCTCAGCTTCTCTAGCTGCTGGGATACAGGTGTGTGCCATCACACCAGGCAAAATGGTTGTTTCTTAAGCAAAAATCTCCAATTAATGTCCAAAAAAATGAAACACGAGCCAATAATGAATTGTCCCCATTTTTGCATTAGATGGTTCCAGTCACACTTTCCTCCTCTATCAGAGGTAGATCCATATAAAAATATTGACTACGTTTGACCTTTTTGTGAAATTTGCCTGCGAAGTTAAAATAGTTGTATTTACCAATGGCCACTAAAGGTGAATAAATAAGATATAAGCATGTTAGCTAAAAGAAGAGCTTAATTGAGATATAAAGAAGATAGCTTTTGCATTTGCTTTCTGTTCCGTTTTTCTTGCTGGAAAAGAGCTACTTTCTGCTTTTAGCTGTGGCCTTTACTTCTGGCCCTACCATTCTGTGACGACCTAATGCTTCATGCTTTACAAACTATGTGGACTGTATGTGTAGAATAGAATGCATATTTTATGGAATATGCTAAGAATACTACATTTTGTGTTTGCTGGACATAACGAGGTTAGAAACCTTGGTTGCCATGACAAACTATTATCAACTGGGTGGCTTAAAACAACAGAGATTCGTTTTCTTGAGGCTGAAAGTTCAAGATCAAGGTGCGGACACATTTTGTTTCTGGTGACACCTCTCTTCCTGGCTCGCAGACTGTGCCTTCTTGCTGTGCCTTCCTGTGGCTTTTCCTCTCTGTGTACACACATGTGATGAGAAAAATGGAGAGCACCCTGGTGTCTCTTCTTCTTCTTACAAGGACACCACTCCTATAGGATTAGGACCCCAATCTTATGATTTCATTTAACCTTCATTCCCTCCTTAAAAGCCCCATCTCCAAATACAGGAACACCAACCATTAGAGCTTCAACCTGTGAATTCTGAGGGGACCCAATTCGGTGCATAATGTATGCAGGCACATGCTCACACACACACACCCTTAGGATAAAGGGCAATGAGGAGAGAGGGGAAATGCTTGTCAGATTTGAAATAAGTGGGTCTTTAGGGACCTTATTAAGCATGCCACCTATGTAGCATACGCAGAGTAAAATATATATTAGAAATTATCCAGTAGTGAATTGACTTTAAAGTAGATATTTAGGAACTTGTGCTTGAAGAGGAGGGAAGATATATAGCATTAAAGTCCATCCCCACCTCCCCTCTCCTCTGGTTTTTTGTGTGTGTTTTAAGGACAGTGAATGAGTGGGGAACGTCGGATGACAGATACTAGATCTGGAAGGAATCTCGATAAACCATCTGGTTCCATGGTTGGAGAGAAGAGTACGTGTTAACCAAGAA
This sequence comes from Tamias sibiricus, assembly GCA_025594165.1. Classification (NCBI taxonomy): domain Eukaryota; kingdom Metazoa; phylum Chordata; class Mammalia; order Rodentia; family Sciuridae; genus Tamias; species Tamias sibiricus. The sequence continues at coordinate 70,477,608 of CM046663.1, forward strand.
GAGGACCACCAATTTCAAAACAGGGAGGGCGGTGCATCCTGGGGACTAGCGAGATGCTGGCACTCAGAGAATGGGGTTCGGGGAGGTCATGATGTCAGAGGCGGACAGAAGTAACGTGAAGATGGCAATGGCTGGGGAGCATCCATGTGACTTAGGTCATTTGCAAAAGATAGTTTCAATGAAGAAGTGAAAAAAAAAAAATTTAAAAGGGGATGACCCAAGTGCTATGGGGGTGGGGACTAGTCTTCCTGAACCCTTTGACTTGGATAACTGTCCAAATGGGTGTAGATTTATTGTCCAAATGGGGAACAGCAAGAACCTGGACTGTTCCTGGCAAGCTGGAGGTACCGGCACCCTGCCAGTCACCCTCTCCTTTCTGGCTGGAGATTTGTTTAAGGGTTTCCCAGCTGTTTGGGGTGTGGATGGACATTTGTCCTTTGCCTTTCAGAAACGAAGGAGATGTGCCCTCCTCAGGGTTTCCTTGAGGGGAGGTTAGAGCAGAGAGCCAGCCAAGCTCTGAAACTATAAAGCAGAAGAGCCTCACCCTGGGGACGACACTGCTGGCCGATTTCACCATGGGTCTGATTCTCTTTGTGCTCCGGGATCCAAGAGATAAATTTTACAAGATTAGTTTCTGGAACAAAAGGAGGATCTTTTCCCAACTGGTATAAGCACAACAACTTTCCAAAAAGTGCAGGGAAATGCTTGCCCAGAGCCCCTAAGTTTAGAAATTTAACAACGTATTGAGAAATTCTTGATTTTTTGAACTCTTTTTTTTTTTTTTTAAATCTCTTGATTTTAGATCAAATTACCCTGGTTGACAAAAAAGACTTTGGAAATGTGTAGAGAAAGAACGTTTGCTATTATTCAAGAAGTCTCATATAATTGGCAAGAAATTTGAAATGACTGAGATTTTATCCCAGTCAAATGAATTATCTTGCTATAGTTTTATGGGAGCTGGGAAAATACACAAGACTGCTTTGTCAGAGAAGACAGTCTATAACTTACAGTCAGAGTAGCAGATAGACTCGCAGAATGTTTTTAAAAATTTATACTGGTTTCCCAGGCATAAAGGTATTGGGAAAAAAAAAAAAAAAGAAAGGTTGAAGAAGGCAGGATTCTTCCTCCCCATGCAGTGGGTTGCATTTCAGGAGAGGAATTTTTAGTCTAGGGGACCTGAATCTTTCACAAAGGGCAGTAGATGGTTATCTCTACCTTCCAAGGACCTCGGAAAATCCATCTTTTGCTCTAGAGGTAGACGTGGTTATTTTTCCAAGGTGTTCACTATAGAAACTTCCTTCAAAAGATAGTCTAGAACAAAAGGCAGCCAGTGTGTCTTCTCAAGATGCGTAGATATGCAAGGGATCCACAGAGAATTGTAACCTAGCAGTGGTATGAGCTTAAATTCTCCCTCTCTGGTCCTGTTTTGTTCCTCCCTGGTACTGGAGATTCTACCCAGGAGTGTTCTACCACTGAGTTGCATTTCCAACCTTTTTCATCTTTTTATTAGAGGAAAGGTCTTGCTAAATTGCCCAGGCTGGACTTGAACTTGCAATCCTTCTGCCTTGGCCTCCTGAGTTGCTGGGATTACAGGTGTGCTCCTGCATGCTTAGCTTGAGATTAAATTCTTAACAAATGAAATTAGAATGCAAAGTAAAAATTTACCATACCTTATTTTTACCTTTACCCCAAACCCTTTATCTAATTCCTCCCTTAAAAAATAATTGGTACTTTTAGCTGGGCTTGGTGGCGCATGCCTGTAATCCCAGCACTTGGGAGGCTGAGACAGGAGGATCACGAGTTCAAAGCCAGCCTCAGCAATGGCGAGGCACTTAGCAACTCAGTGAGACCCTGTCTCTAATAAAATACAAAAAAGGGCTGGGGATGTGACCCAGGGTGGAGTGCCTCTGTGTTCAATCCCTGGTACCAAAAAAAAAAAAAAAAAAAAAAAAAAAAAAAAAAAAAAGGTACTTTTTTAAAAGAGTTTTCCAACCATCTTATCATTATTAATGTCCCTAAACTAAGGAAGCTTCCTAAACACTACAGGAGGCTTCTCTCTGCTTTATTCATTTCCCTCTTTGGTATCAGTCTCCCTGTGGCCTGAATACCCTTCATCAAGTCTCTGCCCACATGTATTTCCTCTGTATAGTGGCCCATCAGGGTCTTTGTCTTCCTACTCCTTACCTTTTGAAGCTTTTCTGTTCACTTGGGATTCACTTAATTTTCTTTTACCTATAAGATTTGTAAAAGAACTTGAATAATTCCACTTCTGAATACCTTGGCTTATTTCATTGGGTAAAACAGGGAAGGAACTTAAAGACACTCAGGTCAACTTATTTTTCAGATGTGTGAGAATGATCAGGTGAATATGGCAATATGAAGTTGGTTTGTTTGTTTACTTCTTTATTTATTTTTGGCAGTGCTGGGGATTGAACTAGGGCCTTGAGCATCCTAGGTAAGTACTCTACCATTGAGCTACATCCTCAGCCTAGGAAATATGAAGTTTAAAGAGTTAAACAAATGCAATCATTATGGAGAACTGTTTGGCACTTTTCATAAAGTTAAACATACATTCTTGATGCTCCACCAATTTTACTCTTAATTTTTTACCCAGTAAAAATGAAAACATATGCACAAAAAGACTCACATGAGAACGTTTGTACAAGCCTTATCTATAATAGTCAAAACCTGGAAACAAGTCAAATGTCTATCAACCTGAGAATGGATAAACAAAGCGTGGTTTTATGGTCATTCACCACATAATAATGTTTCAGCCAAGGATGGACCACATAGATGAACGTGGCCCCATAAGGTTAGGTTGCCTAGTGACACTGTAGCTGTCTCAGTTTGTGTGAGTACCCTCTATGATGTTCACGGGATGACAAAATCACCTAATGGCATGTTTATCAGACTATATCCTTGTCATTAAGCAATGCAAGGCTGTGTGTGTGTCACATGGATTTGTTTATACAAACACAATGGAATACAGCTCAGCAATAAAAAAGAAAAAAAATGAACTCTGGATATAAACAGCAGCATGATGAAACTGAAAAATCTTTGAGCAAGAAAAGTCAAACACATATACAAAAACATGCAGAACTCACTAATCCAAGAACTAGCAAAACCAGGCTCCAGTGAACTCAGACAGTACTTTCCTCTGAACAGGGGTAGGGGTTGATGGGAACAGGGCTTGGAACTTTCTGGGGTGATGGAAATGTCCGCTATCTTGTTTTGGCTGGTGGTAAATTGAACATGAAATTCTCAAAACTCATTGAACTGAATACTTGGGATCTGTATATATGTTAATTACACCTAATCATACCCATATTTTATTTTGATTTTAAAAAAATATTTATTTTTTAGTTGTAGTTGGACACAATACCTTGATTTTATTTATTTATTTATTTTATTTTTATTTTTATTTTTTGGTCTTGGGGATTGAACTCAGGGGCACTCGACCACTAGGCCACATCCCCAGCCCTTTTTTTTTTTGTTTTTTTTATTTAGAGACAGGGTCTCACTGAGTTGCTAAGTACCTCGCCATTGCTGAGGCTGGCTTTGAACTTGTGATCCTCCTGCCTCCGCCTCCCAAGTGCTGGGATTACAGGTGTGTGCCACCACACCCAACTTGTTTCTTTCTTTTTTTTTTTTTTTTTAACTTTTTTTTGAGTCAGGGTTTTGCTAAATTGCCCAGGCTGACCTCGAATTTGCAATCTTTTTTTTTATATTTATTTTTTAGTTATAGGTGGACACAATACATTTATTTTATTTTTATGTGGTGCTGAGGATCGAACCTAGTGCCTCATGCATGCCAGGCAAGCACTCTACCACTGAGCCACCGCCCCAGCCCCTTGATTTTATTTTTATGTGATGCTGAGGATCAAACCCAGGGCCTCACAGTGCTAGGCGAGCGCCCTGCCACTGAGCTACAACCCTGGCCCCTCATACCCATTTTTTAAGCCATATTTCTTCCTTATGAAAAAAGGATTTAATAAGCAGGAATGTATTGTGCATTTTTAAGAAGGAAAAAGAGCATAAAGTGTTTCTTGAATGAAGGAGCCCCAATTAGGGAGATGGCTATTGCGGTCAGCTGGAAGCCATAAGTTCCACCTGATAATAAGTATGTATGTGACGCACCTGTAAATGCACGTGAGGCACCCGCAAAGCTAAAGGTATATAACCGGGTGAAAGCGGTCGGAGTCAGGAGAAGAATGAATTCACTCAGTCAGTCATGCAGTCGCTCGGTCGGAAGAAGAGTTTGGGTCGGAGAAGAAGAAAAGAATCAGAGCGGCCAGAACGTAGGCAGAGCGGTTACAGAAGAGAAACCAGATAGAAGAAGTAATTCCTGGTCAGAGTCAGGCCGAGGCTCCCGAGGAAGAAAGAAGAAAGAACAAAGAAGAAAGAAGCTCTAAAAGCTAAGCTCGCTCTCTCTCTAAAGAAGAAATCTCTCTCTTTCAAGCTCTCTCTCTTTCTCTCTAAGCTCTAAGAAGATGAAGAAGAAAAAGCTCTATCTTTCTCTCTAAGCTCTAAGAAGAAGAAAAAGCTATCTCTAATCTTTCTCTCTAAGCTCTTTCTAAGAAGAAGAAAAATCTTTCTTTCTCTCTCTAAGCTCTCTCTAAGAAAGTAGAAGTAAAAGTAGTAATAGCTTTACTGTGCCTCCGAGTTTTCCTCCCGCGGCGCCGTGGCTGGCCATGACAGGCAGCTTACACTTGAACATATTCCATGAGGCAACACCACTTGAAGGAACATCTCATGGAATAGAACCCATTTCAGGGAGTGACGCTTGGTTCACATGTGGGTTTCAGTGCATTTCTCTGTGATCATCATTTTTCTGTTGCTGATTTCCTTCCTTCCGCTCATCACAGAGATGGGCTGCTCATGCCAGTCCACGGGACAGAGGGATGAGTCAGTCCCCCACGGTGGTAAATTCTCCTGCCTTCCCATCACCGGATGGGTCTCCTTGTTTGGCATCCTCCTCTCTCTGAGGTCACAGGGCCACCTTCATTGACAAGAGACACATGCTGGCGAGGGGAGCCTGGTCCTACTGCCTCTGCAGAACTTTGCCTTTATCAGTCACACAGTTCATTTATTTAGCCATGAATGCTTTCCTTTGCTCCTTTACGACTTACACTTACATGAGCCCCTTTACCTGTCTGTCACTGTCACTGTGCAATTATCTAGAGACCACAAACTGAGGAAGACACAATTCTTGCCTTAAGGGGGAAAAAGTCATGGTAACACAGCTTTAAAACAAAGCAGAACTGTAGTATTGGAGCAGTGCTAAAGGACTTGCTATTCCTTCTCTTGCAAATACATGATTTCCTGTTGCTCCTATGGGTTTGCCAAAGGCAAAAATAATAATAGCAGCCATTTGACACAAAAGATTTGTTACTGTGTTAGTTGGCTTCCTGTGACTGTGACAAAAAAACTGAGGTAAAAAACTTAAAAGGAGGAAAGGTCTACTTTGGCTCATGGTTCCAGTTCATGGTTGGTTGGCTCCATTTTTCTGGACCTGCCGTGAGGCAGAACTCATGGTGGGAGCATGTGATGGAGGAAGCTGCTCACCTCGTGGCAGCCTGGAAGCAGAGACAGAGATGAAGGAGTTGGGATTTCAAAATTCCCTCCAAATGCATGCCCCAGATACTTTATTTTCTCCAAATAGGCCCCACATCCTACAGGTTCCACTGACTCCTGATGGTGCCACAGGCTGGGGACCAAGCCTTTAATACACAGGTCTTTGGAGGATATTTCAGCTCCAAACTGTAGGAATTACTTTCACCAAAAGGGTATCTGTTGCAACATCAATATTCTACACGCAGCAAAGTGGTAGGGTGGTGCAGTGGGTTGAGGCTCCAGGGTCTGCTGGGGTTTGCTGCACATTTGTGGGTATGGCAGATGCTGTGGTTTGGATATGAGGTGTCCTCCCCAAAGCTCTCGTGTTTGACAATGCAGGAATGTTCAGAGGTGAAATGATTAGTTTATGAGAGCTATAACCTAATCAGCGGATCAATTCATTTGATGTATTAATAATTTGAACAGATTATTGGGTGGTAACTGTGGGCAGGTAGGTTGTGACGGGAGGAGTTGGGTCACTGTGGGCATATCTGTAGGGATTAGATTTTGTCCCTGGCTCTCTTCCCTCACTCTCTCTGCTTCCCGGCTGCTATGAGCTGAAGGCCTTTCCTCTACCCTGCCCTTCCACCATCATGTTTGGCCTCACTTTAGGCCCATAACAATGAAGTCAACTAACCATGGACGGAACCTCTGAAACCGTTCGCCCAACACAAACTCTCCCTCCTCTAACTCGTTCTTGTCAGGTATTTTGGTCACAGCAATGAAAAAAACAGATGGACACAGCAGGCTGGGAAGGAAACTCAGAAGCTGGTGCTCCAGTGAGGAGGTGACATATAGATCTCCAAACCCTAATCCTGATGAGTCCAGAGGTTTTTTCTTGTTTGGGGTGAGGAGTGAAGGGAGGTGACCTTGGAGTTATTTTGTAGAGAGAGCACTAACTCAGAAAATGCATCCTGATTTCTTATTCATAGTTTCAGTCAAACACATGACACAGTTCTTTGCTAGAACTGGCAATCAGGCAGGTGGGGAGGGCAAATTTGGCTGAGTTGTATCAGAAACAGCCTGGCATTGACCTTACTGATTATCTTCACAAGCAGGTATCAAAGGGAGGTGGAGAAGCTCCAGATGTTATTCAAAGACTAGAAATTTCTTGAGGAAAAAAACAAAACAAAACATTGTTTATTGGCTTAACAGGTTAACATGCAGTATGACTGACTTTGTGTGTGTAATGTAGAATCCTATGCATTTTTTAAAGGTTTGTTTGGTTATTTAGGTGGTGCTGGAGATTGAACCCAGGGCCTTGTGCATGCAGGGCAAGCACTCTACCAGCTGAGCAGTGTTCCCAGCCCCAAGTCCTCTGCATTTTAATATGTGTGGAGAATCAGGATACGTAGCAACTCCATCACTCCCAAATCCCCCGTGCTATCCCACTTAATTCATTCACATCCCACCCCTGACCCCTGGCAACCGCTGATCTGTTCTCTGCTGCCATAGTGTTATCTTTTAGAGAGCGCCATAGAAATGAAATGATTATTGTACGTAGCCTTTAACAGCTGGCTTCTTTCACACAGGGTAATTCTATTGATAGATCTTTCTTGTTCAGTTCCTCTAGTGCCTGTCTGCTGCCAACCAATTCTCTCATTTTTCATTCATCTGAGTTTATTTCACCTTTATTCCTAAAGGATATTTTCTTGGAATATAGAATTCTGGGGTGACATTTTGTTTTCTTTCAGCACTTTAACCTCATTGTTCATCTGCCTTCTTGCCTCCAAATGCTTTAGGCGAGAATTCCATAGTCATCCAATTGTTGTTCTCCTATAAATGGTGTTTTTTTTTCACCGAATGCTTTCATGATTTTTGTATGTCTTGATTTTTATTAGTTTGATTAGGATGTATTTGGGTGTGTATTTCTCTGGGTTTGTCCTATTTGGGGTTCACTGAACTTCTTGAATGTAAAGGTTTGTGCTTTTGGCTAAAATTTTGGGGAGTTTTCAGTCTTTATTTTTCAAGTATTTTTCTGCACCATGCTCCTTTTTCCTGTCCTTCTAGGACACTAATGATACAACTATTAGACTTTTGGATAATTTCTGTTGCTGTTTTCTAGTTGCTTGACTCTTACCTCTGTCATCTATCTCTCTTTTGTTGAGCCCATTTAGTGAGTTTTAAATTTTTATTATTGTGTGTTTTAATTCTAAAATATAAATTTGATTCTTTTATATTTTATTTACTCATTTATTTAGCTGATGCTTTCTAGAGTGTTTACTCTTACTTCTTAGAGCATTTTTCTACTAGTTGTTTTAAATTCCTTTTCAAATAACTTTCACATCTTTGTCATCTTGGCATTCACATCTGTGATTGTATTCTTCTTTGTGAGTTGAGATTTTCCTGGTGCATATGCCAAGTAGTTTGAATCATATTACGGACGTTTTGAATATTGTATAATGAGATACTGGGCCTTATTTAAAACCTGTAGATAATCTTTGTTTGCCTATTGCTTAGCAGGCGGTTGACTTAGTTGATTTAGATTGCAAGTTTTCATCAGCCTTCTGAGATTGTGGTTGAAATGTCAATTCTGTTTTCGAAGTCTCGGCAGTGCCGGTTAGATTTCTCTTAGAGGACAACTCTCTCATGAGACCTAGATGCTGAGACCTAGATGCTGATTGTGTTAATCAGCTTGTTGTTGCTGTGGCAAAATACCTGAGATAATCAGCTTGTTGTTGCTGTGGCAAAATACCTGAGATAATTAACTTAAAAGGAGGAAAGATATGGCTCACCGTCTCAGAGATTTCAGGCCCTGGTTCCTTGGTCCCATTGTTCTGGGCCTGTGGGGGAAGAACATCATCGTGGGAGGCCAGGTGGAGCAGGCTGGGAAAAGGAGAGAAAGAAAGAGAGGAGGGGCTGGGCTCCTAATATCCCCTTCACGGACATACCCTCAGTGACCTAACTTCTGCCACGGGGCCTCACCTCTTAAAGATTCCACCACCTCCCAATATTTGCCACAGACTGGGGACCAAGACTTCAGTACACAGGGCTTTGGGAGACATTTACAGTCCCAATCATAGCTGTTAATTCAGTTCTTACATTCTCTGTCATGCAGTTTTTTATCAAATCCAAGCATTCATAGCTTGGGGGTAAGCCCCAAAGTCTACAAATAACTTTTCTGAGTTTTGTGTTTCCCATGCTTCTTCCCCTCTATAAACTCCCCAGAACTTTCCTCTTTCCTAGGATTCACCTTCCTGGTTGATCGTGCAACAAGCTGTAGCTTTATGGACCCTGCTCTTCTGTGCACTTATTGTGTCCGTGCCCTGTTTAGGACCAAGTGGTGGGGGCCCACGAAGTAAAAGAACACTTGTGAGGCCACTGTCCTTTGGCTGGAGAGGAAGTTTTCCCTTCCTCAGCATTTTCCGCGCTGGGGGCCTTCCATGCTGTGGCTGTCACTGTCAGAAGACTCCTTTCTCCCACCTTGAGCCTGAACTATGAGACCTATGCTGGAGCTCTCTCTGTTCACACTGACACCCACTTCATGCCACCTTGAGTCCTGCCAGAGGGAAAGAGTGGTAGATGCAGTTAATTTGGTGGTCCTTTGAATTCTTGTTTTCTCCCCCAATCTACCTGCTCTTTTAAGAGTCCTCACGTAGCTGCCCCATGCATTCTGCCCACATATTATAGTATATTCAACAGGAGAAGCAGAACAAGAACCTTGACTTTTGCTGAGCCATTTCTCCAAAATCCCTTTGGTGTGGGAACTAGGGAGTTTCCTGACTACAAGGGTAAGAATGGACACATTATGCTGAGGGTTTGTGGTGGCAGTTGTGTGAGTTTGTATATTAGGCATGGAGAACAGACCTTGTGAGCTATTATAGGCAATGTGATAGCTATAAGGAGGGACCAAGTCCTTGTCACAGACTGAAGTGGTAGTCACCTTCTCCTCTTCCTAGCCACTACTCATAGGAAGAAAAGCAATTATGGTCCTGTGAGCAATGGACTGCCTGCAGACCACCATCATCGTTAATGGTCTACTGGGCACATTTAATATTTAAGATATGGGGCAGACAGCCCTGCATTTCTTTTTAGGTCCCATCTGAAACTTTTTCTTTTCTTTTTTTTTTAATCTGTTGTTTTTTATTCCTTGCCAGCCACTTGTTATGGCTAATGTAACATTAGGATACAATGACAGATCCAACTCACAGAAGAGGACGGGTGGAGGGGCTCATGTGAAGAAACGAGGCTCTTATATGTTGTAAATATCGTTATCTAGCCTGAAGCCGTCTGTGGGGGAAAGCTGCCCTGCAGAAAGTCCTTTATTGATAAAGACAGAGTCGTTCTTGCCAATGTCACCCAAGGGATAAACAGCTTGCCTGCCATAAAATCTCATTAGTCCTGCCAGGTGAATGAAGAAATGTAAAGATTTGTGGGCCCACGCTAACTAAAGCCATTATCTCCAGGCCTTCTCAGCAATGTGTTATGGGCCTATTTGAAGATTTCAATTTACCTGTAGTAGGTTTGCTTCTTTCATTCCAATGGCGGAAAATATTCTGCTTGTCTTATTGTTTTGGAAACTACCAGAGGCTCCTCTCCAAAAAAGAAAAAAAGAAAAAAGTTAAAACACCAACCACTTGGCCTTGGTCCCCCAGCACACACAGTCTTAAAGGAGATTTCAGTTTGTGCAGCGATGGGCCAGTTTGGTGGGTATACAAGTCAAATAACATGGTGGACGTACTCCTGAGTCCATTTGTGGTGGAAAAACATGGCGAGAATCTAAAATATGCCAGAGAGCCTCTGAAAAAGACATCACGAAGTACAGCAATGTTTTCCTCTTTTATATATTTGGTTATGAATTCTTTCAACAAATGTTTACTGAGCATGTCTGAAGGCATGGCCGGTGTTAGAAAGTTGCAGAAGCTGCAGAGAATACCTGTCTTTGCTTTCTCAGAGCTTGCAGTCTGCTTGTGAGGACAAGCTGCACTCACAGGTGTGGCCTGAGCAATCTCAGCCACTGGGTCAGAAGCCCTGCCAGCTTCCCTGGGTCCTCACTCCCCATGTTCAACTGGTTGCCAAATTCCCTGGATCCTATTTCCAAAATTCTGAAATTGACTTTGTTTTCCTCATCTCACGGCTGCTAGGCTCTACAAAGCTATTACCGATTATAATAGTCTAGACTCCAGCAATCTCCTCCTAATCAATCTCCAGTCAAGCCATGGATCTGGTCCCGTCTCTCCCCTACTTGAAATTCCTTCATGGTTCTTCATTTATGTCCAGGTAGGCCCAGACTCCTTAGCACATCATCCTGGCCCTAACTTCCTCTTTCATGGCTGTCCTCCACTGAACCTGTGATGTTAGTTGCTCTCTGAGAAGGCCATATATTTGCCCACTCCTGTGCCTTTGTTCTTGCTATTCTTTTTGTTTGCTTGTTATTGTTTATAATCCCCACCCCTTCTTCTTTCCCTGCCAAGTAAAATCAAATTTGACCTTCAATACTCAGGTCAAACGCTAGCTACCTTTTTGCTATGGCTGAATAGTGGTTATAGCTCCCATTTCTAGGATGCAGAATTTTGTTTAGGTATCACCCATTCCAATATATTCATTAAACAATACTCTATTACTGGGCAAGAGCACAAGATCAACTGCTGAGAGTCCTAAGGTAATCAAGGGACTAGTGCAGTGGAGAGATGAACTTCAGGATAAATCCATGCAGATGTAATGGCTGAGACTGCAGAAGGCAAAACTGCGGACTTTCAGAGTGAAGTCACACTATTTCAGTCTGGCACTGGAAGCTCTCAGCCATGTGGCTGGAATTCCTTCACTAAAGGATTTCACCCAATTTTAAACAGAAAACTACACATTGCAGATGAATGACTCCATTCTTCGCCCTCACCTTAATGTCTCCCTTCCTGCTGCAAAACCTCTTTCTTTTCCCTGCCTATATTTCATGGTCCAAGTGCAGTTCTCTATCACCTTTAGGTGCACAATGAAGCCTGATTCCCTCAGAGTTCCTTCTCCTCTGCATTTTTGTAGCTTTTACAGTCTGAACTACTCATTTTATATGTAATCATGAACTGTTTTGTGTTTTTGTTTAACATTTCATGGGCATATGCTCTGTTTCTCAATCAGAATGCAAACTGCTTGAGGTCAGGGACCATGCTGTAGAATACTTCTTAGATTTTAGGTTTGTATATAATTAAAAAATGATACCTTAGACATGTAACTAAATATCTTGTTGAGGTTTTGCACATAAATAAATCCACAAATCTGAAAATAATCTTTTATTAGACCACATGTCTTGTTTTATAACTTTAAAATATGCTAACTATTTTTATAGGTGCTAAAGAATCACACAATGTGGAGGCAATAATAGCAAACATTTATAGAGTTCTTACTGTGCTTTACGCACTTTCCCTAGTGCTTTTCTGTGTAATAACTGCCTAATTCTCCTGACAACCCAAAGACACTCATACTTTGGTTCCTCCCAACCTACAGCCAAGGAAACCAAGGCCCAAAGAGGTGAAGTCATTGCCAAGGTCAGGCAACTGGGCCTGGTGGCCAAGGGCTTAACCACAGCACACAGTGCATCTCATTCATATAAGGACATGAAATGTAGGCCGTGTTAAGGAATAAATTACAGAATTATAATTAGAGGCCAGAGGAGAAACTATGAAGACCTTGTCAGGCTCTATGTCTGAGAGGTGGTAAGACGGAATGCATTCTCTGGGTTATGAAGGTGTTGTGTTCTAACAAACTCGGGAGAAAGAAGTGTTCATTATCTGTAGGGTCTATTTTTAGATTCTTCTTAAGGCATTATAAAGAAAAAGATAAAGTATTCAATTACATTACTCTATAAATGATAGATCTGATCTTGTTATTATTATGTTTTTAAATGCACTACCCATTTGTTGAGTTTTTCCATTTAAAAAAATCTCCTTTTCAAACCTAGAAAATGTTTCATCTTTTTCATTTCAATAGCTGGAAATTCTCTCTTGGGGGCCTTAGTTTCTTTAAATATTTTTAGGTTTCCAGATTCTTCTGTCAGCCCTTGAGGAAGCCAATTTTGTCCCTAAGCCCCTGAGAGTAGTCCAGTCCCATCTTTTGCCCAATCACTGCATTGCAGTGAAATGTTGCCTAATTACCACTTCTGTGGGATCCCAGAGGTGTAGGGATCTATCTCCAGGTTGTTGCTCTGCTCTATAAAATCTCAGATGAGAGATAAACCTCTTCATTATTTAAATCTTCAGGTCTTGTAATAGGAGTTTACCCCAATCCAAATTATTTGCAGTCTTGGGAAAGAAGTGATTAAATGAGACAGTGTAACTCATCCCAAGAGCATTTTTAAAGTCATAAGTTGAAGGGACTTTCTCATTTGGGTGGTTCCCAGTTCCAAAGGGAGCTTCCCCCAAAGTCAAATCCTTTTCTTATTTTGTTTCTTCATTTTGGGGATGAGAAGCAAATTCAGAGGTTAATAGATGAGGAAATGCTACTTCTTCTCCTGTGGAGACACAAAATCAAACTCTAATGATAGCAATACTTTGAATTTTACTGCTTTTTATACTTCTGATAATGGCTTCTTTAGGGAATTTGAGATAAATAGCTGAACCAATCTTTTTACTAAAAACTACTTTTAATGGATAAAAAAATCACATTTTTATTTATAAAGTAAATTTATGCTTATTTGAGTTAACCCTAAAATGAAACATCACATATGTACAATTTACAAATACATTGGAATTCAAAGGAAGGAATTAATATTAAATGTTGCATGATTATTTCCTTATTATAAGTAGGGGAAATTGTAGAATTTGCCACTAGTTGGTTATGTATATTATCCTTCAAGATCTTTTTTTTTTTTTTTAAGTATACAATTTTCTATTCACTCTGACATAGGGAAGGTATTGTGGAATGCTTTCGAGGAGTGGACTTTGGTGGAGGAACAGCAATCAGGAAGGGACTCTCTGACCGGGATTCTCTGCTCTGTTTACTGCCTTATCCACCCATGCTTCCCTCCAATGGTGGCATTTTAGAAATGGATCTTGAAATGTCCCCTGAAGGCCTGTGTGTTAAAAGATTCATGACCAGCCCGTGGCACTATTAGGAGGTGGTGGAACTTTTAGGAGGCAGGCACTAGTGGAAGAAAGTCAGGTCACTGGGGGTGTACCCTTGAAGGGGATATTGGGATCCCAGGCCCTTCCTCTTTCTCTCTTTGCTTTCCTACTTCCATGAGGTGAGCAGGCATCCTCTGACATGTGCTCCCATCATAATGTATTGTGGTGCCACAGGCCCAAACCAATAGAGCCAACCAACCACGAACTGGAATCCTGAAACCATTAGTCAAAACAACCTTTCCTCCTTTTAATTTGATTACCTCAGGTATTTTGTCACAGCCATGGAAAGTTGACTAACACAATAGCTTTGCTACATCTGTTGGTGGTACTTTAAGATGATTATGGTTTGAGCTCAGTGTTCAGCTCCTGGATTTCTTTCCCAAGAAATCTCAGATCTTCTTGACTTACATACTTCCATCTTTGTCACAAAGTGATGGATATTTATGGAACCAGAAGCTGTATCATTTTAAAACTGAGATCCCTTTCAGTAACCATGAAGATGCATAAATAGTCTCAGTAGCAGTAGTTTCCAATCTTATCAGCATATTAGAATATATGGATATATTCTAATATATGGAAACTTAAAAAAATTGATGCTCAGTTCCTTCCCTGCCCCAAGATTAAAATGGTAATTGGTCAGTGTGGAGCCTGGAAACCTGTGTGTCTAAAGCTCCCCAATGAATTCCAGTGGACACAACACTGAGAATCACTGCTTTGAAGTTATGCCAAGAAGAAGAGTCTCCCTCCTTCACTGATCTGCAGCTGGTATACCTTGAGATATGGTACCCACAGGGGTGCTTTATAGATGACAATAAACTGAGAAATTACTGAATGGTTGTGATGAAAGTTACTGCCAAAGTAAAAAGATAATAACAAGTATTACTCTGATTATTTTGTTAGAAAAGATTGCTGATATCTGACATCTGTGGATTACCATGGCAGTTACAGAGCACTTCCACACATACCCCTGTATTGTCCTCTTAAGCACCCTGGGGGGCAGAGAGTGGTGGCATCACTGTGTACAATTTTTATACGTGAGGAAAGGAAGCCCCAAAGGTTGAATGATTAGTCCAAGATCACACAGCTGCATAGCTAGCCACCTGGGGATTAGAATCCAGGTTTCTGATTGTTATTCCATTGTAACAAATTGGTACTACGATAAATTAGAAACCCAAACAGTTCTACTCACTTAGGAGCTGTGTGACCCATGGGCCATGGTTTAACCTCTCTAAATCTGTTTCCTTGTCTACAAAAGGAAGCTAATACTTGTACCTATCTCACAGGACTGCTGTGAGGATAAAATGAGATAAAACACCTCACAGAGTATAAAACTCAGAACAAATATAAACGGTTGCTAGTATTATTAGCTAGAGAGAGGAAGCAGTGGTTTGAGGGGGTCAGAATATTTATGATGCTGCTATAGGGCTCTTGGGATTTTTAAATGAAGCCCAAAGCTTGAGTTGTTCCTTACAATATCTCATTCTTTTTAATATGACCTGCTTCTGTTTTTAACTTGGTCTATTTGCTAATGCACCAGACAGGGTTGCAGACTGCCCTCAGTACTTCAGGGCTTCCTGGGGTCAAAGAAGCTTCTGAAGGTGAGGCACTGAGTCTGTTTTGGGATTCACTCTGCTCTCCTCTGCTGCATTCCTGAGTGTTCTGGCTCACACTGGCATCTGGAGCAGCTGCGGGACATGTCCTCAACTACCCTCACATAACCTGCCGCATTACCTCACTTTGGCTCCCTGGTGCTATTTTGGAGGGCCTGGATTAATCATGTGGGGTACCTGATCAAAACCCACTTGAACAGCTCTGCTTTTGCTCCACTCCGGGCCTCGCTGTTGGAGAGCAGACCAGGGTTAGGAGACCAGTGTCTGAGGGATGTCTGAGGTTTCTCGCCTTAAGAGATGAAAGTTGGGAAGCTGTTAAGAGGAGGGATGAAAGAGATGAGACCTTAAATCTACCATCAGTGAGACGTTTGATAGTACTTAGTTGTAGATATAAAGACAGTTCTTATTTATAAATACAGGTCATTTTATACCTATTTTTTGTTTAGCCCCAGCAAATTCCACTATGTTTTTTCATGATTCTCTCCAACACAATGCTCTACATACAATAGGTTTTCTTTTTTTTTTAAAAAAATTTATTTATTTACTTTAGTTGTACACAATGCAATGCATTTATGTTTACGTGGTGCTGAGGATCGAACCTGGACCGATCACGTGCGAGGCGAGCGCTCTGCCGCTGAGCCACAACCCCAGACAATAGGTTTTCAATAACTGTTGTCAGGAACATCTTTGTCTGTAACAGTCACTCATTTACTTATTCATATAAAAAATATTTATTGAGTTTTGACTTCATGTCAGGCACAATCTAGGGATAGGGATACAAAACCAAAGACCCAGTCCCCGTTCTCTGGAATATATTGTTTAGTGGGGAAACAGAGAAGTGAACAGATGGTTAGGATCAGCACAACTGCTGTGATGGTTGGGGGGCATGGGGTTCTATGGGGCACACAGAAAGAGGCCTGGGGGAGAGGGAATGGCAGTGCCTGAGATGATTCTCACAGGGCACGGAGGAGCTGGGAAGGTGAAAGGTAGAGTGGGGGGAGCTGCAGTGGGCAGGGGAGGAGGTGTGTGGGCACAGACGTCTGGGAGTGTGAGGAGGGTGGACTGCAGATAGCAAGGAAGAGCGGGCAGGACCAAGTCACTCGCAGTTATGTCTTCTCACATCCATCTAGTTCATGAATTAAATGTGAATGAAATGGAGTAGACACTAGCAGATACAAGATCCGCAACAAGGATACATGCTAGTTTGTAGAGTTTATGCTTCATTTGTAGACATATGGTTGTGTGTGTGGGTGTGTATAGATAAAAAAATAATAAATGTACATATGTCTGTATGTACATTTGAGTACAGGGGTTAATAGTACAAACAGTTTGGGATCCTTTTTTGTAGATTAGAACTGCCACTGATGGGTTTTGACCAGAGAAGAGATATGATCGGATTTGTATTTTAGTACAATTATTCTGGCCACATTATGTGGGATGGATCTGCATGGTTGGAATGCAGCAAGTGCTGTGGCACTATCTTGCACAATGAGGAGCAGCCACGTGTTGTGAATGGCAGGTTCAATGAGACAGAAGGAGCATGCGCCCCTGATGATTCTGGAGCTGTCATACCAACCCTGCACTGCCTATTCAGATTTTTAAATGAAAGTGAAATAAATCTCTAGACTTATTAAAGCATTTAAATCTGTAATGGTGGGCTATCCACCATCCTTCATTGTTATTCTTGCCAGAGGGGTTTAGAATGTAAGATGGTATGTAATAAGCCCCACCTCCTGTTATTCATATTTCCATATAACCCCCTCTTCTTGTGTATGACTGGGACCTGTGTCTAGCATCTAACCAATAGAATTTGCAAAGGCTGACAACTGTATGAACAGATTATTTAAGATCCTGGCTTCTGTCTTGTTAGTGAGTCTTATTCTTTGTTGGCTTTGGTAAAGCAAATTAGTGTCTTATGAAATGCCCTCTGCAGAGGCTCCTACAGCAAAGAACTGAATTCAACCTTTGGCCAATAGCAAGGAGCACGTCAAATATCCATCAATAGGAAATGGGGTGAGTTTTTCAAGCTAC
This sequence comes from Tamias sibiricus, assembly GCA_025594165.1. Taxonomy (NCBI): domain Eukaryota; kingdom Metazoa; phylum Chordata; class Mammalia; order Rodentia; family Sciuridae; genus Tamias; species Tamias sibiricus. Next base: position 70,494,916 of record CM046663.1, read on the forward strand.
AGGCAAGGATGCTAACAAGTAACATGAAAACATATGAAAGTATAAAACTCAACAGTAAAAGTAAGTACACTCTCAAATTGGAATACTCTAATACTGTAGTGGTGGTATGTAAATCACTTTTAACTTTAGTATGAAGGTTGAAAGACAAGGTTATTAAATATAATAACCTCATGGTAAGCACAAGGCAAAAACTTATGGTACATAGACACACACACACACACACACACACACACACACACACACTGCATAGGAAGAAGGTAATAAAGGATATACCAGACAATTAGAAAACAATAAACAAAATGGTAGTGGTCCTTACCTATCCATGATAACCTTGAACATAAATGGAAATGAATGGATTGTATTATATGGTTACAGAAATTAAAATTAATGTGCTAAATCTACACGTACAACATGGATAAGTCTCAGAAACACAATGTTCAACAACAACAAAAAGGCAATCTCAAGAAGGCATAGGTGCTAAGCTACTCAGTGAGACCCTGTCTCTAAATAAAATATGAAATAGGGCTGGAGATGTTGCTCAGTGGATGAGTGCCCCTGAGTTCAATCCCCGGTATCACCCCTCCCAAAAAAGCATAGTATAATAACATTTATATAAAGCTTGAAAACACACAAAACAGTAATATTTGATGCTTATAATATAGCAGATACATAATAATAAAATGCATTCCCCAAATAACATCAAAATCAGAGTGTAGTGGATTTTGTTATGCAACTCTCTGTGATTGTGTATTTTCTTTTCTTTTGGAGGTAAACCCAGTGCATCACTCGTGCTAGGCGAGACGTCTACCATGGAGCTACATCTGCAGCCTATGTTTTGTATGTTTTAATTGTTAAAAAATATCAAATGCTTATCTGTCACGAAGGTGTAAGTCCTGGCACAGATCAAGAAGGAAGAAACAAGTGTTTCTTCTGAAACTTAACTGTTGTCTTTACTTTATTTCATAGACTTTGGTGTGTATGTGGGGTGGAGGGTACTGGGGATTGAACTCAGGGGTTCTTTACCACTGAGCTATACTCTAGTCCTTTTTATATTTTATTTTGAGACATGGTTTCACTAAGTTGCTGAGGCTGGGCTTGAACTTGGGATCTTCCTGTCTCATCCCAGGATTACAGGAGTGCTCAATTTCAGAGAGTAAGAACAGGAAACAATTGTCTGCAGGGGACAGAGACAAAGTGTTGCTAGAATTCTTTTTGCCACTGATAATTTTTTGGAAATGTAAAATTTTAGGTAAGATTTGAGGCAGGAATAAGGCAGCCTGGTGAACATAAGGAGAGAATATCAAGGAAAATGAGAATGGGACAAACAGTTTAATTCAATAGTTAACCACTTGGGAGAGACTCATGTAAGCTGATAATTATGATTTTATATTGTATGAGAGAAATGAGAAGGAATGGAAAAGGAATTCCCCCCCAAAACCCACTCTAAATTCTCTCTATAGCTGAAGTGAAGTAGAACACAAGAAAAATAAGAAGGAATAACAGGGATAGGAGCCCACCCCCTGGATGGCTGGCATCTTCTAGAAGGGGAAGGGGAATCCCAGCTGTACCCTTCTTTTCTTCCATTGAGATCTGAAATGTCTTGTGGTTGGGTTTGCTTGGCACAGTGCTGCCTGCTATAAATAGAAAACCTGATGGCAAGCTGCTTTTCCTCTGTGATATGCCACCTACATTGTAACACGCATCAGTAGATAAATCAGAAGGTGACATGCTTTTCAATTCACTGCAAGATAATCTGCATGTCACAAAAAAAATAAATCTTGCCAACATTTGCCTGAGTGATTCACATTTAGTTATGTATGGGTTCCTCTACTAAGTGAAGGGCCTAAATGGTTAGGTGAAAAGAAGTGTTGCTAATCTGTTGATTTCTAGCAGACTATACTGATGACTTTCTGCAGTGCTCAATGGAAATAGTTTTACTCCAGCTCTTACAGCTGACTGTATTTTTATGCATTGAGTTATGTGCCCACAATACTCCAGAGAGTGTTTCCATTCACTTAGCAGCCTCAAGTCCTGGGTTTTCTGTTCATAATTTTAAACTAGCATAAAGAAATGCAAGGAGAATCCTTAGACTATTGCCAGGAGGGTTTTTTTGTGGTTTTTTTTTTTTTTTTTTTTTTTTTTTTTTGCTTATTTTGGCATATATGAGAAATATTTTGAATTCCTAATGTGGAGCAGTTCTTTTCATTAGGAATATGTGATTAAAGTGAGGCTTGCTTCTAATGGGAGACAGAAGCCTAAATATAGTAAGTTCATGAACAAAATAGAGCAAAACTCTCATTTTGACTGGGTAAGGCAGAAATGTAGGAATGACGTGTAAGTTTCTGCATTTCTTCCTCTTGTCTATTAGTGCCTCGTATTACCTGCAAGAAATGGCAGTGGTCCCTACAGGCCAGACTGGGCCTGGAGTTCCACAGTGGCATCTGCTGTAGTGGAACTGGGTCTTTGCTCTTCATGAGACTGGAATTCAGAGTGACTCTGTAGGTTAGATTTGGCCCTTTCGTACTAGGGCGTCTATTAAAGAAGTCTCTATTCCTCTAAGGCAGGGTTTCTTCAGCCTTTTGGACTGCATTCACAGTAGGAAACATTTTATTTCATAACGTGTATTAGGAAAGAAGAATCTGAAGTATTTCAACATAGAGAATTTAGTGTAAGGCATTGACTAAAAAGATGTCTGGGAATAGAAAAACATTTTAAAGCACAGAATAATAACTGCAAGAAGCAGCTACAGCCTCTAGGGTTGGGAATCAGAGAGGAGGGTAGGTTGGAGTTATCAGAAGCCAGAAGCTTGGAGCAGGGGCTCCATAGAGCTGGAACTCAGACCTTTGCAGGTCTGCCAGGCTGAGCCATTAACTCTGGGACAAAGGCAGGAGGGATACAATGCAGTAGGGTGTTAGAGGCCACCTCTGGGGCAATGCACAGTAAATGCAACACGAAGAGCAAGTTGTCCTGGCTCCTCCCTGCCTTGTGCTCTTTCTCTAGTGCCTCCCCTGGTCAGATAACAAAGTAGAGGTGTGGTTTGCCCAGTTTCAGCCCCACCAACATTCAGCAGAGGAGAGGGTAGTTCTGAAGCTAAGATAGAACAGCTCAGTGTCTGCCAGACCATACCTCACCTTAACTATAAGCATACACTCTAGATTTTTTCATGGCATTTTCTGTTTTACTTTACCCTGTGTTACCTTATCACGTTTGAAATATTAAAAAGCTGGGAGAGCTCCATCACAGTGATTTCATGACCTACTTGCAGGCTATGACCCAGTGAGGGAAGCTCTGCTCTAGGAGGCCTTCAAGGACCATGGGGCTGAGCACTGGCACTGGCTCCCCCCAGAGCAACAGTGACTTATGGGAATCGCCTTGCAAGGGACCCCTCCACAGAACAACTGTTGGGGACCCACACCTCCATAGGCTTCAGGAATATTTTTATTAAGAGTTTGCAAATGTTCTGTATACAGTAGTGCCCCCTCATCCCTGGTTTTGCTTTCCAGTCCCATTTACCCATGATCAACCATGGTTCCAAAATATTAAATGGAAAATTTCACAAATAATTTCTAAGTTTTAAACAACTCTCAATACCTGTACTGTTATAATTATTCAATTATTAGTTATTGTTGTTAATCTCACACTATGCCTAATTTACAAATGAAACTTTATTGTAGGTATACACACACACACACATGAAAACCCATTATACATAGGGTACTATCTGCAGTTTCAGTACTATCTGCGGTTTCGGGGGGTGGGGGGTGTGGACTGCTGTAGTACCAGAAGTAAGTACTGAAGGAGAAAAATTAAAGAAATACCTATCAAAATATTTATTGTGTTCTTAGTTTATATATACATATATTTACATATGTTATTATCAAGATGCAAAAATGCACATTACAGAGCTTGAGATACAGGGAGGAGAAAAGGATAAAAACTAACTATGAGCTGTCCCTAGGCAGTATGGCCAGTAGTCAAGTGAGTGATACAGGCAGGAAATATTGTGAGTATAGAGCAGGGGGATAGCAATATGAGCAGGAATGATCTGGAAAGGTTTCAGGTAAAAGCCTGAGTTAGCTTTTGTAGAACAGGTATGATTTGGATGAGGTAAGGGGCTGGCCTCTCAGGGGAAGAGAACAACAGAAGCAACAGAACCAGGCAAAGGAGCACAAGGCCTACTTGCCATAGCACTGAGATTTGGGGCTCAGAACAAGCAATAGAAATCTGAGCCTCAACCAGAGCTGAGGTGAACTTGGAAATGCAGAGGGTGTAGAGATTGAACCTTGGGAATTATTTTCACATTTAAGGAGCTGGTGAATAATACATTGAGGGATGGGTGGAAAGCTTTGATGAGAACCAAGGTCACAGACCACCAGTAAGGGTGATCAAAACATCAATTGCTACAGAGGCCAACGCTGAGAACCTAGGAAAAACACCTGACCTTGGACCAGAAGCACTGTCTCTTTAATGAGAATAGTGGCTTTTGACTACATGGCCTGTATGCTTTAATCTCTTGCTAATTTCAGCTTCATTTTTTGGGTTTGTTCAGTGTGTTTAACTATCACTTGAATGGGTCCAAAGTGTCCAGTGAAAATAATAAAGTTTCTTGTTGATCTTTATTCTTTCACAGCTGTTCATAGCCTGTGAGGAGTTTTATAGCTGTGCTTCAGTGGCTCATGGTCTTCCCTTGCGTGACTGCCCACCCCTAGCTCACTACAGAGCAGCTGTTTGCTTTCTCTGCTGTCATCTATTCTCAAGTGGCTTGTCCTGCCAAACTGAATCTCTGGGATCCTGGCATCAAAAACTAAGGAGGGTTATGCATTGGGACCTTACCTTTGGAGACTTCTTCATGGCTGCAGACAGCCCTATGACCCTGGCCAGCTGCCTTGCAGAGACAAGTGACTGGTCACAAAAGAAACCAGATGAGGGAGAGACGGATCAGGTGAACCTATCATTCCTACTACAAAAACATGTGTTCAGCTGGTAGCAGATCAGTATCACCTCATCCAGGAGTAAAGGAGAATCTATTTATATGCTCATTACATATGCAGAGTTGTGATCAAAGTGCTACAGGTGACAAGTCCAGGTGTTGAGTCTTTCAGGATATCATCATGGCTTAATGCTCAGACTTTGTTCTGGACTTCATTACTTAAATTGTTATTTCTTCTGCAAAATATAAGCTATGGTTACATAGACTTTGGTTTCTTTTCTTTCTCCTAGATAATATTCCAGCTATTATCACCTGCTTTCTTACACTAAATACAGTAAACCACCTTTATAGATGTAATAAAATGTTTTTCATAACTGAACTTATGAATATATCCTGGACAGGTCACATATGTAACTGTTTAATATTTATTAACTATCCTGTGGACTGAATCAAATAGAATATGAAGTTATATACTGTGATGAAATATTTTAAGAGCTGGCACCAGAGTTTTTCTTAGGGAAGATGCTTTCTTTGCATAGGGAAAAAACTGGCAAATATTTTAGTAATTGTAGGTAACTCTGAAGGCATTGATTAGGAGATGGAGATAACTAAAAGTACTGTGAGAAGATGAGGGAAAGATGGGAACAGAGAGATTGTGAACAGTGGGAGGTTGCAGCTTATACTGAAGACATAGAGTTGGTGGATAAAAATGCCATGGGGGGAAGTGAAGGACTCTTAAGAATAGGGAATTACAATTTCAGTTTGTGTCCTTCATTTAAAACCCCTCAGCTGCTCCAAACCTTCAGAAGAGTGTGCTATAGAAACAACCAAAGAAAAGGGGTTGATTTCCACATTATGTGCCAGCAGAAACAGAGAGAAAAGAGTTGCAGGTGACATGTGAAAGAATCTAAGTATTCAGAGAAAGCAAGAACTCAAGAGTCAGAAATGACCCTGAGATTGTATGGACCCAGAGAGTGTGCAATCACAATGTTCAATCATAAAGAGGACACTGGTCTCTCCACAGAGATGAGTCAATTTCAACAAAGTCTCTGGGACAGGATGACCCTAACTAACAACACAGTAGCTTGCTGTTTTTGGCCATAATTTAGAAGACATTTATTATCAGAAAATGACAAGGCCACAATTTACTCTACACCCCTCTCCATTTTTCCTATGAAATCTCTAGGCTTCACTTCCCTCATCTAAAAATCTGGATGTTGGGCCTAGAATATCTCATAGTTTTTTAGAGCTCTAACAATAAATTTTTATGTTTCTTTTGAGGTAAATTTACATACAACAAAAGTATACAAATTTAAACGGTACCATTCCAAATTCTGACAACTGCAGATAATTCTATAACCTAAACCCTTAGTAAGATATACAGCTTCTTTTCCATTGCTTTCCTTTTTATTTTGGTGCTATCAAGGATTTAGCCCAGGGCCTTGGGCATACCAGGCAAGCACTCTACCAACGGAGCTACAACCCCAGCCTGATACAGAGCTTTACCATTACTAAGGCAAATTCCCTCCTCAGCCAAACCCCTCCTGCCACAGCCAGGCACCCAACCAATCTGACTTTTATCACGATGAACTAAATAACTAATATTTGACAGCAATTGTTGGACGCCAGGCTTCGCTTTATACTGCTTCATCAGCAATAATGCGTTTCTTTCTCACATGAACTATAAGGCAGGTATTTCCATTTTGCACCCAAGAAGTTTAGAGCAGGTGAGTGAAATGCCCCCGAGCGGCAGCAAGGGAACTAAGAATCAGTTTTAGATGCCCACGCTCTTTCACCTCAGTTTATACTACACTGAGGATCCCGGAGAGTCCACAAACGATTGCCTAATACATATCATAGCTCCAAAATCAGTAGAGCTCAACGCCATCTACAAGTGCTAAACCCTGAACGTTTCTAAAGGCCAAGTATGCGTTCCATCATACCGAATGATTGGTTTCTACCCTACTCCCCCGAGAATGGCAGAAAAGGGATGTGAAAGGCTGCTAATTCGACTGGACTGATGAAAAGCACCCACAGAACTGGCTGAGGTTCCACACATCCCAAGGGGGCAGGGCCAGGGAGGGATGGCACTGGACCAGTGGCCTTTTAACTAGAGTTGAGCCGAGCGCGGCGCCCGTCGGGACGCTAGGTCCTCTGACGCCACAGGCGTCCTCCCCGAATGGAGCAAGCTCGAGCGCCGTGGCACCGGTCCTGGGCTCCTCCGGCACCGCCGGCCCAGCTCTGCCAGCCGTGGTCTTCAACGTCACAGTCTCCTTGTTCTCCCAGAGCGCGTTCTCGCGCCTCCTTTCCCCCGCCTCTGGGCGGGCTGTCCAGGCTCCTCCCAGAGCCGACTCAGAGCGGGCCCCCCCGCCCCGCGTGACTGCCATGGCAACCGTACGCCGCCGCCGCCTTTTCACGCACGTCGCGAACTAACGGATTCTGCGGCGGCGGCCTGTGCCCCAACCTCCCCCCCCCCCCACACACCTGGACCACATCACCCACGGCCCGACGGCTTGCAGCACCTAGAGGTAAAGAGTCCGCGGGAGAGCAAGAGAGCAGGTGGTCGGACGCCCGAGTTGACAGCCCCGCCCCATCTCCCGCCGCCCGGGACGCCGGGGGGAGTGCGCGGCGGGGTTCCTGGGGCGCGAGCCGCCGCTTAGGGAGGGGAGAGGAGCGCGAGCGCGGGGCTCGCGGGGCATCATGGGGATTGTAGTTCGGTGGCTTGCCGGGCTCGCGGCGGTGGAGGGGCGACTCGGCCCGGCGAACTACAAAGCCCGGCGGCCCCGACCGCTGGGGAAGACCGATTAACTTTGTGTGGACCCGGAGAGGGCGAATCTGTGTCTCTTTGTCTTGAGGGGGTTCTTGGGTGGTCGCGGAACTGGGCTGTATGCGCTGGGAAAGGGAAGTGGAGGTGAGACGTGGGCTTCCCGCTCTGTGGTTTGGCCCGCCGGGGCTGCAACACCCAGCCCCACCCCGCCGGGCCACCGCCCAGCTTAGGCTCCGGGAGGAGCAGCCGCCCCAGCTGCAGGGCCTCGGGCCTTCCGCGCCTCCCGAGCCTCTGACCCTCCCAGGTTGCTGTCTCTCGGTTCTGAACCGTATGTATGGCACGAATTTGGCGTGAGACCAGAGAGACCGAAATTTAACAGACTCTTCTCTTTTCCCAGATACGTTTATTTCTAGGTATTTAACCATATTTATTTTAAACCCATTTATTTCTCAAAGGGCAATTATGTTTAAATGATGAGTGTGAACGTGGATAAAAGACACCATTGCTATCATATGGTGTATCTGGTGTTTTACCATTTTGCAATTCTGCATTTTATCTATAGAGGTTCAAGGCTGTGAAATGAGTCCTCCCATGCCCCCCCTTCCTCCACTAGTCTGAACCCTGTCTACACATATTTTGAAGACTAGTTTAGTTTTAAATTACTAGTAACTTTTAAAGCACTGATTATTTTTTTTTTTTAAGTAGAGGGAAGTAGTGATTATTTTCTTTGTCTATTCCAGTGTTTTTCAGAATTTCTAAGGAGCATGTTTTTAAAATGAAAAATGCCTTTTTTTTTTTTTTTTTAATGCTGCAGAATACATGTTAATTACAAAAGTTGACTCAAGGACTGGTGGTAAGGAAGCTGACAGAGACTTAGAAAACCTACCTTGGTTATGTTTTAAAAATTTTCAAAAGGTAGATAACCTAGAAATTTTGGTATTTTATGGAGCTGGGAAATTGTTATTAGTATTGTGAGTTTATTTTTTGTGTGTGTATGTTTTAAGAAACATAAGGTCAGGAACACTACAAAATTTTTTCTCTCAATTAAAATGCTGACCTCTATAAATTTTACTTAAAGGAGCAATTTTATGTACTTGGAGACAGAAGTAGGTTTCATAAGACCATTAGGAACAAAAGGATCTTACATGGTATAGGGATTTGACGTATTTTGTTTTATTCACTCAAAATTTGTGAATAACCTATTTGCCATGTATTACATCAAGTGGTAAGAATGAAAAATAAATAGAAGATTGCCAATGTCAGGCCTGGGCACTTATGTCATCTCAGTAGTGTGGTAGATGGAAGTTGGTATAGGAACGCTAATAAATTCAGTGGGAATAATCAAACAACATTAACATTTGTTAAACTTGCTCTGTGTGAGAAGCTCTGTTCAGGGTATTTTGCAGGTAGGTCCTTATTTATTCCTCATAAAAATGTGTGAAGTAGTTAATTACTGTTATTTAGAGATGAGGAAATGGGCTTGCCTAAAGTCATGTTTGGGAAAGTGAGCCCAGGTGGGTCTAACTCATGATATAAGTCATAATCTCAACCACTGATGGCGTTCTTTCCCCTAATTTCCCCTAATTAGAAAGATCATGACTCTAAAGAGGTCAGGGGTGGTCTTTGGCATTAAGTGACTTATCTTGTGTTAAGAAAGTTGGATAAGTTTCATTGGAAAGAGGATGAGGAATGTCTGTAAGCAAATGGCATAATATGAACAAAGGATAGATTTAGGAGTGAGCATTTTGTATTTGGGGAACCCTCAGTAGTTCTAGATGACTTACAGTGTATTGGGGAAGACAGATCTTAAAGTACTTGGTACTGTGATCAAAGTTTAGAAAAATGGGGCAACCATTGAAGAATTTCCAATAAAGTAGTAGTGTCATTGGATTTGTATTTTAGAAAAATAACTTAAGCTACAGTGTAGAGAATGGACTTAGAGGAAAGATTAGAGTGGTAGTAGGGAAACCAATTGTAGAAAAATAAAAAGATCCAGTAGAGAAACAAAGAGTCCCAACTAAGCAGTTGGAGTTACAGAAAGAGATGACTTTGAGAAATAAAATTTAAGAAAGTAAATTTGATATGACTTAAGGCTTTGAATGTTGGGAGCTAGAAAGATTTGGAACCCTAAGACAAATGATGCCTAGGTTTCTGGCTAGCATGACTAAGAATACTGAAACATTTGATTGAAATGAAGAGGAGCAGGTTTTTGTCAAGATGAAAGATAAAAATAAGTTCAGTTTTGAATGTTTGCTTAGGTTCCTGTGAGACATTTGGGTGGAGATGCTTTTGGGTTAAGAGTTGGGAGAGATCAGTGCTGGATATGGAGGTTTGCATACAGATAAGTAGTTCAAGTACTGCAGAAGAGAATGATCAGTAGTTCACTTAAAAGGAATGAGTAGAAATGAAAAAAAGGAAGAAGTTTGAATATGGAACTCTCTAGAAGCACATCATTTAAAGTAGGGGTATGTGTGTGTGTTTGGAGGAGGGGTCATGTTGGAGAAGAAGTGGTGGAGAGTTCACAGATGGGACTGAAGAAGTTAGGAGGCTAGAGGAGGAACTGGAGAAAGCTCAGTAAACAACAAAGGCAAGGAAGGAAGGAAGCAGGAGTGGTGCAGGGTGCCTGGGGGAGGGAAAGGGAGGTAAACACTGGGAAGTGTCCCAGAGAATTGGTGGTTAGAAATCATTTAAAAAGTTTGGTAAGTGAGGAAGATTAGTAAGCATTGCTTCTTTTAAAATGTTAAAGATTTTCCATAATAATACATTATACAAAAGAAGAGAAAATGGAATATCAAGACCCTTTGTAACTATCACCTGGCTTGAGGAATGAACACTAGCCTGTTTTATTTCATCTGTAACCTCTTCCCCCAGCTGGGTTATTTTGAAGCTAAACTCAGCTATCTTTTTTTTAAAATTTTTTTTAGTTGTCAGTGGACTTTGTTTATTTACATGTGGTGCTGAGACTCGAACCCAGCGCCTCAGCCACAATCCCAGCCCCCAGCTTATCTTTTTATCCATAAGATTTCAATATGTCTCTTCAAAAGTTCAAGATTCTGGGCTGGGATTGTGACTCAGTGGTAGAGCGCTCACCTGGCATGTGCGAGGCCGTGGGTTTGATTATCAGCACCACATAAAAAATAAAAGTATTGTGTCCAACTACAACTAAAAAATAAATATTAAAAAAAATTAAAAATATGAAAGGAATTGCACTCTAAAAGCATGTATAACAAATTAAATTAATTAAATAAAAAAAAAATCAGAGCCGAAGACATGGCTCTGGAGACCTCAAAAAAAAAAAAAAAAAAGAAGTTCAAGTTTTTTTTTTTCTAAGTCTTATGTCTTTATCCAATGTGATAGTTCTTCCTTAATACAAAATTTCCAGTCACACTTCTTTTTGAAGAAGCTTGGCTGTGACGAGAAGGAGGTAGTAGCTAAAAATGGTTTGTGGACTTGATATATATATATATATATTTTTTTTTGGAGGTGGGGAAGATTCATAATATAATAGGGAAAGAGCCAAAAAGAGGAAATGTTTGAAGATGAAGGGGGAGGAGAGAGCTGATAGAGGTTCCCTGAAAATTTAGGGAGGGATGGCATGAGCAGTGTGAATTCATTACCTTTAACAATTATCATTTAAGTGTGAGCTGTATTCCTAGGCAGTGTGCAAGAGTTGATAAAAGGAGGTGCACTGAGAAAGGAACAAGTGAGAATGGATTTTGTATTTGTACATTGGATGGTAGAAAGATGAAAGTTGAAAGCTTATGGTCTCTAAGAGGTGGATAGCAATAAAGGTCAGCTGATGTGGGAAGAGATTAAGGTTTCAGGAGAATGATGGAGAATTGGAATAGCCACTGTGGAAGATGAACTGAGTTAGTACAAGCAAGAATCGTTTCCCTGAGCTGAAGTTAGAAATTGGTAGTTTATGATGACTGTAAAACTATGATTTTTCTCCTTAAATTTTGATTGTTTTACTAGTGAAGAGCTTAAAATATTGGGGAAACTAGTAACCTAATGTGTAGCTGGAGAGAAATGAATCCAGGCAAAGAACTCACTTTTGGATCATTCTTTAACCACAGTAAATTGTGTGCTGGGCATGGTGGCACACGTCCATAATCTCAGCAACTCAGTAGTTTAAGGCAGGTGTATCACAAGTTTGAGGCCACTCTCAGCAATTTAGAGAGGCCCTGAGCACCTTATCAAGACCTTGTCTTAAAACATAAAAAAAAAGATGGGATTTAACTCAGTGGTAAAGCACCTCTCAATTCAATCCTCCGTCCCCCCCAAAAAAAGATTTGTCCATTTAACTAATAATTATTGTCTTTTTTTATAAATGTAACAGTAAAGTTAGAAATGTCCTTATTAATCTTTTGTTCAATACTTTATTTTCTCAATATTTATAATAATGTTTTTGTATGGAGAATGTTTCCCCAATATTTCAGTATTATTTACTGAATGTGAGGCAGTAGAAGATGTTAAACAGATTTGTTGTCTAATCTAGAATTACAGCTCATTTTCTGTGTGATTATCGACAACTTTTCAAACCTGTTCTTTTTATCTCATAAAGGGTGTTAATACTTTTTTTTTGTTTTTAGAAAGATTAAACAGTTTAATGAAGGTAAGCCATAAGCTACTCAGTAACAACATATTTCTCTTTCCCATCTTTCCCTTCATCACTAAACAGTGTAGTGACTCCAAGTTCTGTTTAAGAAGAAGGGCATGTTCTATGACTTTACATTTTATATTAAGCAGGTGTATCTACTAGTAGTTACATAATAAAATAATAATTTGATTTTGTAATTCATCTTTTTTTTTTTTTTTTTTTAAATGAAGCTTCCTTAAATGTTATAAAATGTTATTTTTTGGCCTTAACAGTAATGTGTTTTTGTCTTCAAAAAAACAGGAAGTTCCACTGGATAATTTGAAATCTCAATAGCTCTAAAATTCTTTGATTCTCTGGCTGTAACTCATTTCTAGACTGAGGTATATTCTAATTTCACTGATATTTGAGCATCTGTTTGTGAATAAAAATGTGCATATTTTAATGCACTCAGCAATATTAAACATTTTTTTCTCCAGTGATAGCTGTACTTATAAATGGTAGTAGACCTGGAAAATTTATGCCATAGAATGCCTAATAAACTAACTGTAATACACATTTGCCAAATAAATTCAAGGCATTGTGAGAGTGGTTAAAAAAATGGAGCCCTTTTCCATCATGGGTTCAATACCCACTGGCTCTTCTTTTGCTAGGACTGGTTTGATGGTGGTCCTACTTGAAGGTAGGGAAGGGGAACAAATGACCTTTGAAGTCCTTTTCTAGCTTTGTTTCTGTCCATTAGTAATCATTAAAGCTCTTATTAAGTAACCTATTGAAAAATGGGCTTTAGTTTGAAATCTTCATTCTTTCTAAGTATTTTTTTGGTAGGAAGCTATTTTTAGTTAACACTTTAATAATTTTTAATCATGTCTATGAATTTTTTTTTCCGTTTTGTAATTTTATGCTTGGTTACTAAATACTAGTTGTATTTCTGTTCCAAGGTATTTTAGAATTCTTAACACAATTTTATGGACATTTGTCAAGTAGATATGCTTTGCATTTTAAGAAATACTTGTCTGTATTTTGAACATTGTACCAACCTCTGGCAATACACAAATAAGCTTTGACTATTTTCTCAAAGGATCCCTGGGTCTAGTCAGTGCTCAGTAAATAATTTTGTTGTGTGTTGCTTGTGTTTGTAAAGGAGATAGTTTCCCCAAAACAGGTTATTTTACTTCTTTCATAGCTTTCATCACTTAATGTATTTTATTTCTTTCACAGTTTTTAGTAAGGACAAATAATATAACTATTTCAGTACTCTCTTTCTTTATTCTTATTTATTCCTCTGTTCCCATGAGTCTCTTTATACGTCAATATTTTTTTTTCTCTCTGATGTTTTCCCATTCTTTCTATTTTTCTTGATGACAAGGATGTAGGAAGAGAAAATGGATGAGAAAGGGAACCAGTTCTGTTTTATTTTCTTCCCCACCTAAGGGAGAATGTAGATGAGATCAATATTTGACACATACTTTCTGATATGAATGTATTTATTGTTATAATATTTCCTTTGTATTTGTTATGGTTTAGGTCTGGAATGTCTCCCAAAGGCTCATGTGTTGAAAGCTTGGTCCTCAGTGTAGCAGTGTTCAGAGGTGGGCTTTTGGAAGGTGATTGGATCATGAGAATTCTGATCTCATTAGTGGATTAACCCACTGACAGCTAAATGTTGTAGTGGAAGGTTCTGGAAACACAGGTGATTGGGCATGTTTGGAGGAAGGTCACTAGGGACATGCCCTGGGATTTCTTGTTGGGGCCCCTTCCTTTTTGTCTTTGTCTCTGTTTCCCACCTGCCATGAGGTGAGCAGTTTCCCTCGTCATCCCCTTCCATAGTGATGTGTCTGCCTTGAAACCAGCTGACCATAGACTGACTGAGCCAAGGAAAACATTCCTCCTTTAAGTTGTTTTTCTCAGGTGTTTGTCACAGTGATGAAATGCTGACTAACACTGTACTATTATATATATATATTTTTTTTTTTAGACTTCTTTTTTTAATTTTTATTTATAGTACTATATATTACAGTTCATACTATACATATATAGCATCTTTTTACATAAAACAGTTTGTATACAAAGTATATTCGCAGCATTCAAGTCTTCAATCATGCATTTAGAATAATGATATCCATCTTATTCAACCACTTTTTCCCCCCTTCCCTCCTTGCTCCCTTCCTTCCCTTTGACCATTATAGTGTTCCTCTAATCCTCCTATGTACCCCTACCCCTCAATGTGAACTGGCTTCCTTATATCAGAGGAAACATTCGGTATTTGGATTTTTGAGATTGACTGATTTCACTTAGCATTATATTCTCCAACTTCATTTACCTGCGAATGTCATTATTTTATTCTCTTTTATTGCTGAGTAAAATTCCATTGTGTATATATACCACATTTTCTATCCATTCATCTACCAAGGGACATCTAGGTTGGTTCCACAACCTAGCTATTGTGAATTGTGCTGCTATAAACATTGAGATAGCTGTGTCACTGTTATATGCTGTTTTTAAGTCCTTTGGGAATAGACCCAGGAGTGGGATGGCTGGGTCATAGGGTGGTTCCATTCCCATTTTCCAAGAAATCTCCATACTGCTTTCCATAACGGTTGTACCATTTTGCAGTCCCACCAGCAATGTATGAGTGTGCCTTTTTCCCCACATCCTCTCCAACATTTATTGTAGTTTGTGTTCTTGATAGCTGCCATTTTGACTGGAGTGAAATGAAATCTTAGAGTAGTTTTGACTTGCATTTCTCTAGTTGCCAGCAATGTTGAGCATTTTTTCATGTATCTTCTTCTGAGAAGTGTCTTTTCAATTCCTGAGCCCATTTATCGATTGGATTATTTGTTTTTTTGGTGTTAAGTTTTTTGAGTTCTTTATATATTCTAGAAATTAGTGCTCTATCCGATGTGCATGTATTAAATATTTGTTCCCGTTAGTTGGTTCTCTATTCACCTCACTGATTGTTTCTTTTGCTGAGAAGAAGCTTTTTAGCTTAAATCTATCCCATTCATTAATTCTTGGTAATAATTCTTGCATTACAGGAGTCTTGTTAAGGAACTTGGAGCCTAATCCGACATGTTGGAAATTGTAGCTTACTTTTTCTTCTATTAGGTGTATTGTCTCTGGTCTAATTCTCAAGTCCTTGATCCACTTTGAATTGAATTTTGTGCATGGTGAGAGATACAGGTTTAATTTCATTTTGTTGCATATGGCTTTCCAGTTTTCCCAGCACCATTTGTTGAAGAGGCTATCCTTTCTCCACTGTACATTTTTGGCGCCTTTGTCTAATATAAGATAGATGAAATTATATGTATTAGTCTCTGTGTCCTCAATTCTGTACCATTGGTCTACTAGTCTGTTTTGGTGCCAGTACCATGCTGTTTTTGTTACTGTTGCTCTATAGTATAAAGTCTGGTATGGTGATGCCACCTGCTTCAGTTTTCCTGCTCAGGATTGCTTTTGGGTCTCTTATTTTTCCAGATGAATTTCATGACTGCTTTTTCTATTTCTTTGAGAAATGTCATTGGGATTTTGATTGGAATTGCATTAAATCTGTATAATGCTTTTGGTAGTATGGACATTTTGACAATATTAATTCTACCTATCCAAGAACAAGATAGGTCTTTCCATCTTCTGAGGTCTTCTACGATTTCTTTCTTTAGTGTTCTATAGTTTTCGTTATAGAGGTCCTTCACCTCTTTCGTTAAGTTGATTCCCAGGTATTTTATTTTTTTTTGATGCTAGTGTAAATGGAGTAGTTTTCATCCTTTCCCTTTCAGAAGCTTTGTCACTGATGTACAACAATGCCTTTGACTTATGGGTATTGATTTTGTATCCTGCTACTTTGCTGAATTAATTTACTAGTTGTAAAAGTTTTCTGGTAGAGTTTTTTGGGTCTTCTAGGTATATTATCATGTCATCAGCAAATAGTGCTAATTTGAGCTCTTCTTTTCCTATCTGGATCCCTTTAATTTCTTTCGTCTGTGTAATTGCTCTGGCCAGAGTTTCAAGTACTATGTTAAATAGCAGTGGTGAGAGGGGGCATCCCTGTCTTGTTCCAGTTTTTAGAGGGAATGCTTTCAATTTTTCTCCATTTAAGATAATGTTAGTTTGAGGTTTTGCATAGATAGCTTTTATAATGTTGAGATATGTTCCTGTTATTCCTAATTTTTCTAGAGCTTTGAACATAAAGGAGTGTTGTGTTTTGTCAAATGCTTTTTCTGCGTCTATTGAGATGATCATATGGTTTTTATCTTTAAGTCTATTGATGTGATGTATTATGTTTATTGATTTCCGAATGTTGAACCAGCCTTGCATCCCTGGGATAAACCCCACTTGATCATGGTGCACTATCTTTTTGATATGTTTTGAATCCGATTTGCCAGAATTTTATTGAGGATTTTTGCATCTATGTTCATTAAAGATATGGGCCTGAAGTTTTCTTTTTTGGCTGTGTCTTTACCTGACTTTGGAATTAATGTGATATTGGCCTCACAGAAAGAGTCTGGAAGAGCTCCCTCTTTTTCTATTTCTTGAAATAATTTGAAGAGCATCGGTATTAGTTCTTCTTTGAAGGTCTTGTAGAACTCAGCTGTAAACCCATCAGGACCTGGACGTTTTCTTGTTGGAAGTTTTTTGATAGCGTCTTCTATTTCTTCACTTGAAATTGATTTATTTAAATTGTGTATAGCCTCCTGTTCCCCTTTGGGCAATTCATATGACTCTAGAAATCTGTCTATGCTTTCAGTGTTTTCTATTTAATTAGAGTACAATTTTTCGAAGTAATTTCTAATTATCTCCTGTATATCTGAGGTGTTTGTTGTGATATTTCCTTTTTCATCACGGATGCTAGTAATTTGAGTTTTTTCTCTTCTTTTCGTTAGCATTGCTAGGGGTCTGTCAATTTTATTTATTTTTTCAAAGAACCAACTTTTGGTTTTGTCAATTCTTTGAATTGTTTCTTTAGTCTCAATTTCATTAATTTCGGCTCTGATTTTAATTATTTCCTGTCTTCTACTGCTCTTAGTGTTGATCTGTTCCTCTTTTTCTAGTGCTTTGAGGTGTGATGTTAAATCATTTATTTGTTGATTTTTTCTTTTAATGAAGGAATTCAGTGCAATGAATTTTCCTCTTACTGCTGCCTTCATAGTGTCCCAGAGATTTCTATACGATGTATCTGTGTTCTCATTTGCCTCTAAGAATTTTTTAATCTCCTCCTTGATGTCTTCTTCAACGCCTTGTTCATTCAGTAGCATATTGTTTAGCTTCCTGCTGTTGGAGTAGTTTTTTTTATTTCTTGTATTATCATTGATTTCCAATTTTATCCCATTATGGTCTGATAGAATGCAAGGTAAGATTTCTATTTTTTTATATTTGCTGAGAGTTGCCTTGTGACATAATATATGGTCAATTTTGGAGAAGGAGCCATGTGCTGCTGAGAAGAAAGTGTATTCGCTTACTGAGGGATGAAATATTCTATATATGTCCATTAGGTCTAAGTTATTAATTGTTTTAACGGGGCCTAATGTTTATTTATTTAGCTTTTGTTTGGATGATCTATCCATTGGTGAGAGAGGTGTGTTGAAGTCCCTAGAATAACTGTGTTGTGGTCTATTTTACTCTTGAACTTGAGAAGGATTTGTTTGATGAATGTAGGTGCTCCATTATTTGGGGCATATAGATTTATGATTGTTATATCTTGTTGATGAATGGTTCCCTTAAGTAGTAAGAAATATCCATCTTTATCTCTTTTGATTAGCTTTGGCTTGAAGTCTACTTTATTTGATATGAGAATGGAAACCCCTGCCTGCTTCCGCAGCCCATGTGCGTGATAAGACTTTTCCCAGCCTTTCACCTTCAATTGCTTGATGTCTTTTTCTATGAGGTGTGTTTCTTCTAGGCAACGAATTGTTGGGTTGTTTCTTTTAATTCAATCTGACAGTCTGTGTCTTTTAAATGGTGAGTTTAGCCCACTAATATTCAGGGTTATTATTGAGATGTGATTCTTATTTCCATCCATTTTTAAATGTATTATGGTATTTAGCTTGATTTGGGTTCTCCTCTGTTTGGTAATTCCTTTAGTTTAGTATCTCCCTTTGTTGGTTTTCATTGTTATTTTTCTCTTCTTCGTGGAAAATTTTGCCCAAAATGTTCAGAAGTGCTGGCTTTCGAGTTGTGAAATCTTTTAACTTTTGTTTTTTGTGGAAGGTTTTTTATTTCATCTTTGAATCTGAAGCTCAGTTTTGCTGGATATAAGATTCTTGGTTGACATCCCTTTTCTTTCAGAGCTTGAAATATGCTATTCCAGGATCTTCGAGCTTTTAAGGTCTGGGTTGAAAAATCTGAGCATAGTCTGATCGGTTTCCCCCCTGTATGTAATCTGCTTCCTTTCTCTTGTGGCTTTTAGTATTCTCTCCTTGCCTAGTATATTAGGCAATTTCATTATAATGTGCCTTGGTGTGGATCTGTTGTGGTTTTGTATGTTTGGTGTTCGGTAAGCCTCTTGAACTTGGTTTTGCCATTCGTTCCTCATGTGTGGAAAATGTTCTGCTATTATTTCATTGAATAAATTACTCATTCCTTTGGTTTGAAACTCTGCACCTTCTTCAACACCAATCACTCTTAAGTTTGGTCTTTTTATGCTGTCCCATAATTCCTGAATGCTCTGTTCTTGTTTTCTTACTTCTTTTGCCGTGTCCTCTAGATTTTTCTCCAGGATATATATTTTGTCTTCATTATCTGAGGTCCTTTCTTCCAGGTGATCTAATCTGTTGGTGATGCTTTCAACTGAGCATTTAGTTTGGTTTATTTCTTCTTTCATTTCCAGAATTTCTGTTTGGTTTTTCTTTAGAATCTCTATTTCCCTATTGAAGTAATCTTTTGCTTCTTGTATTTGTTTTTGGAGTTCTTTGTCAAAATGCTCTTTTACCACCTCTATTTGCTCTCTCATCTCATTTTTTAGTTCATTCTTAAGATCCATAAACATTTGGAATATGTAATTTCTAAATTCCTTCTCTGGCATTTGACCAACTGTGCTTGCCATGGAATCAACTGAGGGGGCCTGTTGGTTGGTTTCAGCCCCTTTCTTCCCTTGCTTCTTTATAATGCTTGTGTGTCTATTCTCCTAGCTCTGTGGGACCTTGCCTATTTCAATTTCACCTTATAGCCTTATGTTTCTCCTGTGGTACAATGCTGTCAGGTCCCTTTATAAATACCTTACAATTTAATCTCTAACACTTTCTTTACAGCAAATCCCAATTTGATCACAATGTACAGATTTAGTTAACCCAGATATTGTTTCCAATTTACTCTGTATGCTTGTGTTGGGGTTTACAGTTTCAGTATTGGACACAGAGATGATATGTTTATGAAGAAGCAAGTGAGGTTACTGAGATGTTCTTTCTTAGGAAGTATAACAGTAGAATTCTATGGAAGCAGACAGGAGAGAAAAAGAGAATGGAGTGAGCGATTTAGAGGAAAGACGATTTGTATATAAACCAAACTTATTTAGCCTTTGAGAGAAGAAAGATAAAGAAAGATGGAAAAGAAAAAATAAAAAGGGACAATAAGAGATAACAAAGAAGTAAGAATTAGTCTAAGAGGAGAGAGAAACTTAGTCAAGAAAAATAGAGAGTAAACTATATATAACACCGCTTTTCTGTATATTTCAGTTGCCCCAGGCCTAGAATACCCAATTTCTGCGTATACCTTGTTTTCACCTCTGATGAGTACACAATGACAGGGTGTAAGTAGAAAAGATGAGGGCAGAAGAGACTGAAGTGAGAAGGGAAGAAGGAAAGAGGAACACAGACACACAAATAATCCCACTATCAAACAGAACAAAAGCAAAACCAAACAAAAACAAACAAACAAACACAGAGTCAGAGTTTAAGCCAGTTGTCCTGGACCACTCCCAGACAGTCACAATGGAGTCTAGTCTGCTGCTTTGGCCAGTGGCAGATTGGCACAGAGGAATAATGGCTGGGGGGTGGGGAAGGGTGTCAGTACGTGAATAGCATCAAGAAAACGTTCATCCAAAAGGCACGCATTCCCCACGCCCGCCCCCGCCCCCGGTTATAGTTCTTGTGGCTGCTGTGCTGGCCTCAGGCAGGCCCTTCCCTGCTGGCTGCCTGCGGGGTCTCACCCAGGTGTGTGCTGTTCTCAGGCCCTGGACAGATCCTTGGATGTGCAGCCCTCCTCCAAAATGGCGGTGCCTTCCCCGGTCCCAACAGCAGTATCCCGGGCCTGTGTGTCACTCCGAGGCGTGCAGGTCCCGTTGGGCAATTTACGCGAAAGAAGTCTGTGAGGCCGCTGCTCCCGTCTGGCTTTCTTTTTATTCTGCGCTGTTCGAGGCCGTGGTATGCACTTCCTGTACTGCAATGCTACCACGGCAGCTGTGCCGCTAATGCTGGTTCGTTTTGTGGGCCGCTGGCACTGGACTCCGTGCGTCGGCGGTCTGGAGTTCCTTGTATTTTCACCATCTAGATGTGCGCGGATGTCTCAGCTCCCTTCCAGTTGCGGGAGTGTTGCTAAGAATGCGTTCAATCTTCCTGGTAAGCTTGTTTTATTGCTGGTCTCCCGAGCGTGCTTCTCTGCTGTCCACCATCTTTTTTATAGGTGTCTTAAATGGAACACTGCACTCCTGGCAAATCAGGAAGCAGAGAAGAGCCAGAAACAAGAAATAGTCCCAAGACCATACCCACTGTTGAAGCTAGAATCTGACCTATTATATATTTTTTGAAGCAAGAATTATGTTAGTAAACTCCATGTGTCCTTACATAGTTTCTTACGTATACATAGGTAATTGCTTAATGACGACGTAGATGCTTACTCAGTGGTGTAGATTGAATGGTGAATGGATAAGCAAATAAATATCAATAAATTGCTTTCTTAAAACTATGTGATAAAGTAATATGAAGCAGATGGTTTTAAAAAGTTTTATATCATTCAAAACACTGAAACTAAGAAGGAAATAACTTTAATTATGTAGGCAACATACCTTATTTTTAAATTTTTAAAAAATATCTACTAATAAGCCCTTTATTTTTTCTGGATGCATAACTTTAAAGGAACTGATGTATTTTGGAGGAACTTGAGGTAGTAGAGTATAAAGAGCCAGGAAGTCTCTGAATTAGACACCTCTCGATTCAAATTCAGGATCTATGGGCAAGTTGTCTATCTAAATTCTTTTGCGCCTCAGTTGCCTCCTTTATTAAATGGAAGGGTAACTGTTTTTGTTTTATAGTGTAGTGTAGGGTTAAATGAGATCATGGCTAGAAAGCCATTTTTATCATATTGCCTGATGTGGAGCAAGTATGCAATAACTGTTACTATTATTTTCATATTTGAAAGTTATTTATGCATTTAAGGTAAAATTTACAGTTGTGTTTTTTTTTTAATATTTAGTTTTTAGTTTTAGGTGGACACAATATTTTATTTTTATGTGTTGCTGAGGATCGAACCCAGTGCCTCATGCATGCTAGGTGAACACTCTACCACTGAGCCACAACCCCAGGCCTTAAGTTGTGATCTTGAGTCAAGGTGGCAGAAGAAACACATTTTCTACCTTTGGTAATGTTTTAAAGATGCCAGTGGAATTTAGTACATGGGCAGAAATTACTGTGATTACTTCTGAGAAATATTTAAGCTCTAGATTTTTTTGTTTGATGGCTAGTTGTTTCTGTTTGTGCGGTATTTAAGCTGTAAGTTCAGGTAAGGAAATAAATGAAAAGGCTTCATTGCTATAGACATTCTTCTCTTATCTCTGGGTTTGTGATTAAGCTATATTCATGGCAAGCTATGGTCCTTGAGAGTATTACCCAACATAAAGACCGGGGGAGGTATTGTGATTTTCAAAGTTAATTATTTCTATAAGTGCTCACATAGTGTGTTAATAATTGCTACTGAAACATGACTTCAAGATGCATTAATTTGAGAAGTTGTGGTTATGTGTTTTCTTAATTGCATAAAATAAACTGGACTTTTCATGAATAAATTGGACTTTGGTGATTTGGGGAAACATTTTATTTTACATATGTGAAACCTAGACACATTGGTGGAATGCAGTATTGTATAAAATGCTGAAAAATCAAACTTGATTTTTTGATAACAATAACTCATGTTATTTATTTCACATTACTATAGTTGAGACTGTTTCATTGTTTCTTGGAAGATACAGTATCTGCCTTTGGTATAAAGGGTAGACATGCATACTGTTCACTATAATAGATTCAGGTTTTGTAAACTTAGGGTTCCTTTCCTGTAATTCAGCCTACTGCATATGCAGATGTTACCTGACCCTGTTTCCTATGGGAATTGGGGCGTGGGGACATGGTGCAAAAACAAAAAAACAAAAAAAACACACAAAGCAAAAACCTTGGGGGTAGGTTGACTTCTGGAATTTATAGTTCATAAAAGGAAAAGGAGCAATATGAGAAAAATATGTGTGAGAATGAAAATAATTTAAAGCAGAATTTTTTTCTTTGCCTCATGTATTATAACTGAATTAGATATTGCTCCCATAAAATTAATTTGAAAAGATGCTTTTCTTTCCTATTAAAAACCATTAATGTGGGAAACAAAAGAATTGAAATTATCATGATTTTATTAAAAAAGAATTAAATTAATGACATCCCAAGTGGGCTTATGTTCTAGATACAAGCCATCTTTTAATTTCTTAGTTATGTGGGTTAGTCTGGTTAGGAACTAATTCAAGTATGTGTGGAGAGAAAGCTTGTATGTGCACCTTGTGGAGGATGGTAGTTCACAGAGAGAAGGGAGTAGTTGGAGATGTAGCTGAAGAAATAGGTTGAAACCATGACTTTATGTGTTATGTTTAGATCTGTGTCATGAAAAAATGCCACATAATTATCTGGGACCAAATAAAGCAGTATGTTTTCTTCTTGGTCTGAATATGAACTTGAATTAAGCTCTTTTCAATCTGAAATAGAACATTCTTTCAAAGTAGTACTTGGATCCTTTCATATAGGGCAACATTACTGGATCATGTCAACAATAAATATTGCAAGATGTGGAATTCATGTTTTAAATACATGATAAACTCAAAATAAAAAGTATTGTCAAATATTAGACATTGCTAAAATATATCTTCCTTAGATATAATTTGACCTTTAAAAGGCCCTAAAAACTCTTCTAATTTATATTAAAAAGGAGTTGTTTTTAAATTCTAAATTTCAAAAGTAAGGTTAAAAGTAAAATTACAGTATACCTTATAGGAATTTATAATGAATACTGGGATCAGTTAATTCTCACACAGTCAAAAAAACTTTATCTCTCATAAAAGTAAGGGAATAAACCAAGCAAAAGAAAGACATGATACATAAAAAAGGAAAAGTGGAAGTGGCAGAGGGGCTTTCCAGAATGAAGGGAGGTGCCAATCCAGCAGCTTTGTAGGGTAGATACAGTGTCTTTCTTCAGAGCAAAGGTTTGCTTACAGCCTTGGAAAATACAGTATCTGCCTTTGATATAAAGGGTAGATATGCATACTGTTCTCTATAATAGATTCAGGTTTTGTAAACTTAGGGTTCCTTTCCTGTAATTCAGCCTACTGCATATGCGGATGTTACCTGGCCCTGTTTCCTATGGGAATTGGGGCTTGGGGACATGGTGCAAAAACAAAAAAAAAAAAAAAAACACACAAAGCAAAAACCTTGGGGTAAGTTGACTTCTGGAATTTATAGTTCATAAAAGGAAAAGGAGCAATATGAGAAAAATATGTGTGAGAATGAAAAATAATTTAAAGCAGAATTTTTTTCTTTGCCTCATGTATTATAACTGAATTAGATATTGCTCCCATAAAATTAATTTGAAAAGATGCTTTCTTTCCTATTAAAAACCATTAATGTGGGAAACAAAAGAATTGAAATTATCATGATTTTATTAAAAAAGAATTAAATTAATGACATCCCAAGTGGGCTTATGTTCTAGATACAAGCCATCTTTTAATTTCTTAGTTATGTGGGTTAGTCTGGTTAGGAACTAATTCAAGTATGTGTGGAGAGAAAGCTTGTATGTGCACCTTGTGGAGGATGGTAGTTCACAGAGAGAAGGGAGTAGTTGGAGATGTAGCTGAAGAAATAGGTTGAAACCATGACTTTATGTGTTATGTTTAGATCTGTGTCATGAAAAAATGCCACATAATTATCTGGGACCAAATAAAGCAGTATGTTTTCTTCTTGGTCTGAATATGAACTTGAATTAAGCTCTTTTCAATCTGAAATAGAACATTCTTTCAAAGTAGTACTTGGATCCTTTCATATAGGGCAACATTACTGGATCATGTCAACAATAAATATTGCAAGATGTGGAATTCATGTTTTAAATACATGATAAACTCAAAATAAAAAGTATTGTCAAATATTAGACATTGCTAAAATATATCTTCCTTAGATATAATTTGACCTTTAAAAGGCCCTAAAAACTCTTCTAATTTATATTAAAAAGGAGTTGTTTTTAAATTCTAAATTTCAAAAGTAAGGTTAAAAGTAAAATTACAGTATACCTTATAGGAATTTATAATGAATACTGGGATCAGTTAATTCTCACACAGTCAAAAAAACTTTATCTCTCATAAAAGTAAGGGAATAAACCAAGCAAAAGAAAGACATGATACATAAAAAAGGAAAAGTGGAAGTGGCAGAGGGGCTTTCCAGAATGAAGGGAGGTGCCAATCCAGCAGCTTTGTAGGGTAGATACAGTGTCTTTCTTCAGAGCAAAGGTTTGCTTACAGCCTTGGAAAATACAGTATCTGCCTTTGATATAAAGGGTAGATATGCATACTGTTCTCTATAATAGATTCAGGTTTTGTAAACTTAGGGTTCCTTTCCTGTAATTCAACCTACTGCATATGCGGATGTTACCTGGCCCTGTTTCCTATGGGAATTGGGGCTTGGGGACATGGTGCAAAAACAAAAAACAAAAACAAAAACACACACAAAGCAAAAACCTTGGGCGTAAGTTGACTTCTGGAAGCTTTATAGTTTTTTCCCTCCATATTTTTTGTTGGTTTATTATAGTTGTACATACTGATGGGATTTGTTGTTACGTATTTTTACATATAACACAGTACACAATAGCAATGTAATTTGGCCAGTATCGCTCCCCAGCACTTCCTCCCACTCCTTGGTTCCTTTTCTCTACTGATCTCCTTTTTATTTTTATAAGATCTTCCCCCCAACCTTTTTTTTCCTTTCTTCTCTGTAACTAGAAGTTTTATAGTTTTGACTCTTTATGTTTAGGTCAGTAATCCATTTTTGGTTCATTTTTGTAAGTGATGTGAAGTAAAGGTTGAGGTTCATAGTTATTTTTTGTATTTGGAAATCCAGTTATTTAAGCACCCTTCCCTCATTGAATTGCTTTAGCATCTTTATCAAAAATTAATTTGGGCCGGGCGCCATGGCGCACGCCTGTAATCCCAGCACTTGGGAGGCTGAGTCAGGAGGATCGCGAGTTCAAAGCCAGCCTCAGCAATGGCAAGGCACTTAGCAACTCAGTGAGATCCTGTCTCTAATAAAATACAAAAAAGGGCTGGGGATGTGGCCCGGTGGTTGAGTGGCCCTGAGTTCAATCCCCAGTACCAAAAAAAAAAAAAAAAAAAAAAAAAAAATTTAATTTGGTTGGAAGTATATAGACTCTAATTTGTTCCATTGATCTATGTGTATATGTCAGTCACTCACTGTCTTGATTACTATAGCTTTATAGTACTCTTTGAAATCAGATAGCATAAGTCCTCCTACATTACTCTTATTTTTCAAAACTATTTTGCCTACTCTGTGTTATTTGTATTTCTATGTAAATTTTAGAATCAGATTTTTTTAAAAAAATATTTATTTATTTATTTGTTTTAGTTGTACACAATGCCTTTATTTTTACATGTTGCTGAGGATCAAACCTGGGCTGCGAACATGCTAGGCGAGCGCTCTACCTCGGAGCCACAACCCCAGCCCAGCTTTTTTTTTTTTTTTTAAGAAAAAAGACTGCTGGGGAATTTGGATTGGGATTGCATTGTTTTTTTATGGGTTGTTTTCAAGGTAATTGTTATCTTACCCATTTGAGTGTTTTAATACTTAGCAGCTTGCACACACATATCCATTAATTTAGGCTATCTTTAATTTCTCTTTTTTTGTAGTTTTTACTTTACAGATCTTGCACGTATTTTGCTAAACTCATCTCTGAGTATTTAGTACTTTGGAGTGTTTTCACTGTTTTGATTCTGGTTTGCAGTTTTTGTTAGTAGATAAAAATACAATTGCGTTTGTATGTAGACCTTGTATTTTCACAATTCATTTACTACTTCTAGAGTTATTTTTAGATTCCCTAGGATTTTCTCCATTAACAATCAATGTTGTCTGTGAATAAAAGTGATTTTACTTCTTTTCTGATTTGTATGCTTTTTATTTTTTTTATTACCTATTACGTTGGTTAAAACCTCTGGTTCTGATTTTGCATAGAAGAGTGAGAGAAAGTATCCTGGCCTTGTTCTTGATCTTAGGTGGACAGCATTTAGTCTTTCATGATAAATACAAGGCTAGCTGTATTTCATAGATGTCTTTTACTAGGTTGAGGACATTCTCTTATATTCTTAGTTTGCTAATAAGCATGCTTATAAATTGTGTTGAATTTTATCAAATGCTTTTTCTGCATCTGTTGATGATCATGTAATGTTTCGTTTATGTTTTCATAATATTATTTGGTTGATATTAAAATATAAACCATCTTGAATTTTTAGAATAAATCTCATTGGGTCTTAATTCATTCTCCTTTTTATACAGTACTGGATTGATTAACATTTAAAAATTTTTGTATCTATGTTCATGAGGGATATTGGTTTGCAGTTTTCTTGTGATGTTTTTGGTTTTGGTGTCAGGATAATGCTGACCTGAAGATATGTTAAGACTGCTGCAGTGGCACATGCCCCTCAATTCTAGCTACTCTAGAGGCTGATGCAGAAAGAAGGATCACAAGTTTGAGGCCAGCCTGGGCAATTTAGTGAAACTATGTCTCCAAACAAAAAATAAAAAGGGCTGGAGTAGTGTAGTGTCCCTGAATTCCCACCCACCCATCCACACATTCTCATGAGTCAAAGTGTTATTTTCTGGGAGAGCTTTTTATAATTTGTTGTATTTCTTCCCTAAGTACTTTGTAGAATTCACTAGTAGAGCCATTTGGGTCTGGAATATCTTGGGGTGCAGAGGAATTAAATTACAAATTCAATTTATTCATTGATATAGGATAAGAAGATATGTATAGGTTAACCCCTTTCAAGTAAGTTTTGGTATGTTGGTATGTTGTGAACATCACAGAATTTGTCCATTTCATTAAGCTATCTTTTGCTTTTTAGAATCTCTAATTAGAGTGATAGCCTTTTTTCATTTCTGATATTGGTAGTGTTTTTTTTTTTTTTTTCTATTTCCTGGCCAGTCTTACTAGAGGTTTTTCATTTTACTGATCTTTCTGAAAAACTTACTTTTTAATCACATTAGAGTTTTCTATTGTTTTTCTGTTTTTATTTCATTGATTTTTTCTCTTAGGTTTAATTTCCTTCTCACCCTAGATTATAAATATAGAAACTATAGATAAGAGTTAGCAAACTGCAGTCCATGGGCCAAACCCAGAATGCTGTTTGAATGGCCAATGAACTAGGAATGTTTTTTGCATTTAAAAAAAAATGGTTTAAAAATCAAAAAGAATATTTTGTGATGTGGAAATTAAATAGATTCAGATTTCAATGTCTCTTAAGTAAAGTTTTACTGCAGTGCTGCCATACTGAATTACTTATGTGGCTGCTTTTGTGCTGGAGTGGTATAGAATTGAGTAGTTGTGTCAGAGATGTGGCATTGTCAGTGCTTTCACTGCTTCTTGGTGCACTGTAATCAGTGTTTCAAGTGCCATGCTGTGCACACTTTACACTCTTATTTATTTATTTATTTTATCAGTGTATATACCCATTATGTCAAAACAAGAAATGATGAAAAAATAAACTTGGAATGTTATGCTTTTAAGACACAGTGGAGTGTGGATTATTGAATTAGATGACAAAGCATTGTGTTGATTATGCAACTACATTATAGCTTAGCTAAAGAAATACAGCATAGACTGACATTACTAGATGAAGTGCTCATCACAGTATTCACAACTCATGAGAAAAAAGTAATGGTTGGAAAATGTAGAAAACTTAAAAAGGAATATCTTATTCCAGTAGAATTTCATCACAAAATTAAAAAATGAAAATGAGGTGGCAGTACCCAGAGTAAATTTCCAAGTGGCTCATTTGTTAGCCAAGTAAGGAAGTCGTTTACCAATGGTGAATTAACTAGATTATGTTGGATTCCAGCAGGCACAGAATTGTGTCTGGAGAAAATAAACTTGTTTAAAGCTATTAGCCTTTTGGCATGAACAGTTGCTCGAAGAGTTGGGGACATCATTAATCAATTAAAAAACAAGGCAAATGATTTTGAGTGGTTTTCCTTGGCTCTTGATGAGTTGGTAGATGTTACCAGTACTGCTCAGTTGTTGTTTATTTAAGAAGTCAATACTGAGTTTGAAGTTATTGAAGAATTAGTCTTAATGGATTGTGTGTGCGGAAAAACTACAGACAAGAATATTTTCAAAAAGTTGAAACACTAATTCCATTTCACCTCAAGTGGAATCTGCTAAGATATGTTAGAACTGATGGTGGTAAAAATTTGTGTAGAACAGAAATAAGCTCAGGTGGAAAATTTTTATAAACCTGCAGAAATGTAAGATATTTAAGTTTATGGTTATTTATTGTATTATTTCTTAGGTATTTTGTAGAGAATATTTGAGTCTGTTATGTGATAAACAACCAGTTTCAGCATTTACTCTTGTGGTCTTAGCTATTGTCAGTTCCATGCAGTTTTGTTAGAAATGGAATATCCTCACTTACCTTCAGCATTTTGGTGGCTTAACACTAAGGTTTATTGTGAACTTTTAAGCTTAGGACTGAGATTAACATTTTTTCTGAATGAGAGGAACTGCTGTCAATCACTATTATTAAACACTGAATAGCTTTAGAAATCAGTTTTTGCTGTAGACTTGATAATGTTTCTTAATGAATTCAACTTAAAATTACAAGACAGAACAGTGCTTATTGAAACTAATACTGTGGTAAAGTTATTTCAATGCCAACTAATGTTTGAATTACAAGTAATATAAAGCTGTTTTGTATATCTTTCCATGCTGTCAGAATTTAAAACTCAGAAGTGAGGTCTTCATTCCCACCTAGAGTTATTGTAGATACGTTTACCAGAGCTCAAACTAGTTTCAGCTGCATTTTCCATACTTTGATATAAGTGCAAGGAAATTTCCATGTTACAAAATCCATTTGAGTGTACAGTGGAGGTACTTTTCTGCCTAATCTTTATTGGAAGTGATTAATCTGTAGTGTACTGACATGATAAAAGGTAAATACCAAGAGAAGAATAAATTCTTTAAATGTCTTCTAAACAATGAACATTCTGAATGGAAATCATATGCTTGTGATTTAATATCAACATGTGGCCGTACATAAGTGTTACTTTTTGAAAAAAAGACATTTTCAAAGATGAAATATGTAAAATCTTATTAAAGATCAGCACTAATAACATAGGAGCATTTGTGATTAATTTTAATGTTGGGAAACCTAACTTTGAATTCTAAGTGAAATATTAGCCCTAAAAAGAGTTCTATTCTTATTAGGAGACCTGTCTTACAGAAAGTTGTACTCTGTTGTTATTATTATAAATTTTTTTTTTTTTTTTTTTTTTTTTTTTGTGGTACCAGGGATTGAACTCAGGGGCACTTGACCACAGGGTCACATCTCCAGACCTTTTTTGCATTTTATTTAGAGACAGGGTCTCACTGAGTTGCTAAGTGCCTTGCCATTGCTGAGGCTGGCTTTGAACTCACGATCCTCCTGCCTCAGCCTCCCAAAGTGCTGGGATTACAGGCGTGTGCCACCACGCCCGGCTATTATAATATTTTTAATTTCATCCTTGAAAATTATGGCAATTTTTGTCTTCTTATTTAAGTACTTACATAATGTCTTCTATTTGCTTGTGAGTCCTCAAAACATTGAATGTTTACTATCTGGACCTTTATAGAAAATGTTTGCTGACCCTTTCTCTACATCAAGATTTTTCTTTTATCCTGTATGGTTGTATACCTGCACTTATTAGTAGGAATAATGCTAATTAATTTTGTCTCGCAGTGACTTTAGAAGAAAATAATTTATGGAGCTGCTTTGTTTCCACTGAACTGATTAATTGTAGCTTAATCATTGTAATGAAACCTTAATGTTTTGTGTTAAGAGGTTTTCCATGATTGTCTTGTGTTCTGTGGCTAAATCGACTGGAACATTGAAATTTCTTACTGCATAAAAGTAGTGTGTTGTTTACTTAAGTGTGATTCCCAAGTAACGTAATGCTGCCTTCAGGGAACTTACACTTGAATAAGGGGCAAATAGTATTTTAAAACACAGAAAAAAAGTAACTGTTTTTAAGAATGTACTGGTCAGTTGAAATGCTTAGAACTAGCAAGTAACTGTTTTTAAGAATGTACTGGCCAGTTGAAACGCTTTGAACTAGTTATGGTTAATTTTGAAGAAGAATTTTTGAGCCCCTTAAGAATATATAAAATATTCAGAGTCAGGAGAAGTCAAGCTACCCAGACCAAAGGCAGGCATAGAGAAATATTTTGATGTTCTCTACTGGGTATACTCATTGGTTTACTGTTCCAGGAAATAAGAGAGTGCAATTTGGATTCCTGCCCAGGATATCATCTTCTGTGTCTTTGGACTTCTATTCTTGTAGTCTTCTGAAGAAAGTATTTTTGCATAGAAGCCACAGATGATTCTATGAGACTTTTGGGAAGCCTGGAGAAAAGCCAGAATTACTGGGCTCAAGGGCTTTGGTGAAAACCAGAGGTTTAGAAGGTATTCTTCTACCATCTTATAGAAAAGAAAGATTAATGATGGTTATTTGCACCATCAAAAAACTATAGGGAAGGGCTGGAGATGTAAGCTCAGCGCTTGCCTAGCATGTGTGAGGCCCCAGTTCGATCCTCAGCACCATGTAAAAATAAAGGCATTGTATACAACTAAAATAAATAAATATTTTTAAAAACTATAGGGAATGACAAGATTGTAAGAGATTACAAGTCAAGATGCAGAAAGGATTTACAGTTTAATTCATTGGTTTTTGTTTAGATTTAAGTTGTATGGGGCAATTAAATGCATGAATAGCAATAGACTCTTTCAAATGTGCTGTGTATGTATGACTTTCTGCCTCTAGAGTCCCACAAGTCTCAATGAAAACCAATTTTCTGTGGTTTTAACTGACATCAGTGGAAACTATAACATATTCATATATGTATGTGATATATGTTTATTTCTATGTTGTAAAGAACAAATTGAATAAAGCAAAGCAAAGTCATTTTTACTATTATTGTGGTTTGTGATAATTATAAATGAGCAAAGAAACTAGTATCCAATTCATGTACCTTCAGATAACTCAATAGTTCAGAGCTGTGTAATTTCTTTCCCTCCTGTCTCCTTGGGTGTTCTTTGTTATCTCCTTTGTACTTCCCAAATTGGAAATTTTGTTCAGTATTATAAGATGATTTCAGGTAACCTCAAAGAATAAAAGATAACTATTTTGACATTCAAAGTAATTTCAAGCAAATCCCTTGTTATATATTTTGCATTTTAAAAAATGATAAAATTAAACATTTTTTTCTTTTGAAAATTTTTACTGGGACATTATAATAACATATAATATTGGGATTTCTTGTTATATATTCATATGTACACAATATAATTTGGTCAATTTTACTTCCCAGTGCCTTCCCATTTCCTTAAAAAATGTTTTAAAGTCAGTGCTAAAAACATTTAAAAAGTCAACACATTGTACATTTAGGTCTCTGAAAGAAGATGAATTTGGCTGAGATTTGTGACAATGCAAAGAAAGGAAGAGAATATGCACTTCTTGGAAATTACGACTCATCAATGGTGTATTACCAGGGGGTGATACAGCAGATTCAGAGACATTGCCAGTC
Organism: Tamias sibiricus; assembly: GCA_025594165.1. NCBI lineage: Eukaryota > Metazoa > Chordata > Mammalia > Rodentia > Sciuridae > Tamias > Tamias sibiricus. The sequence goes on from CM046663.1 coordinate 70,527,277, forward strand.
AGTCAGAGACCCAGCTATCAAAGGCAAATGGCATCAGGTAAGATCATGTTAAGGCATTTGATGAATGAGGGCACAGCAGTTTATTATATTTGAGAGATGAGAGTTGGAAAATTAGTTTGAGATTTCGCAAGTAGTTCTTATTTGTCTGAATACTGAAATACATTTCAAAGGACTCTGAATAATTTTCTGATGTCTTACCTAGTTAATATTTTATCTGTTTTTGATCATGTATTTTACAAGGTATATTTTGAAGATATTTAACTTTAATTGAATCTATTTTTAACTTTCAATTTTCATGAGTATTGCCTAAACTATGCATTTTTGAAGTAATATATTTCCACTCGCCCTTTCTGTTTTCATTTTTACATGTATTTTGACCTATTTTGTTAAACTTTTTTTTCTTGAAAGGCTTCTTAAAAATCCAAATGAATCAGTAATCTAATAAAAACATTAATATATTTGCAGCCTCTTGACTATACAACTTGATTATATAATAAAAACTTGAATTATAAGTTTTCCAATTATTATTAAGACTTAAAATCCTTTTAAAATTAAAAGTACAAAGTCAAGCTTTCTTTGAAGTTTCCATTTCATGTGCTAATGCCTTTCAAGTATGTCTGATGATTTTTTTTCCCACTAGTTAAAAATTAGTGTTCTGCTGTTTTTTTTTTAAAATATTTTTATTTATTTGCTTTAGTTGTACACAATGCATTTTATTCAATGCATTTTATTTGTATGTGGTGCTGAGGATCGAACCCTGGTCGCCCACGCGCTAGGCGAGCACTCTACCGCTGAGCCACAATCCCAGCCCCTCTGCTAAGTTTTGAGGGGAGATATTGAGGGTAAACTTAAGTGTTACTGGATTATGTTGAATGAGAACACCATGGTTGCTTTAACTTGGGCTGAAAGTTTTAGTTCTGTTCTCTGTACTACCCCAGGCAGAATGGTTTGTGTGTTAGTGGCCATTTCTGTTCAGATATTTCTGTTGTTTCTTTTCATTAGGTTCTGAAGTTTCAGTTCTCTTATCATAGCATATTATGTAATTACATATGTTAGCAGCTGAATTTCACCTAGATTAGATTTTTCTTTGCTTCTGTAACTTCTTTATATATTCTTTTCAATATGTTGTTCAAGGTAAAGACAAAGGAAGATGTCATTTTGTTATGCTTTACAGTAAAATGTGCTTTCTGGTTAAAAACAGTGGAACTGTTAAGATGGATTTATAAATATGATTTTTAATCTTTATCTGTTTATTTTTAAAATCAGTGTGGGCTCAGAATTTGAAAACAATCATTTCCACATAATATGTGCTCAGTTCAGTTTTTCAAATGTAGGGGGAATCTTGAGTTAAAATAAACTTGAAAGAACTTAAGGCTGAAAGAATCAGATTTGAGTTGTGTGTAATTCATAATATTACAGTGCTTCATGCTTTCAGACACTCATGGCAGGCATATCATAGTGATATTGGGCATAGGAAATTCTGGTGAAATTTTTGGCTGACAAATTTTTGGATTCTTTTTACAATATATTGAAAGGATTAGCATAATAGATTTTTAGGAATGGTTAACTTTAGACTAACTTACATTGCTTGTTTTAAATTGTATTAATCATCATCATAGTCTAGTAGAAAGAGAGTTCCATTATGGAAAATATATAATTATTTCCCTTATGAATATGTATGTAATTCTGTCTTTTCTCAAACCAATCTCTGCCTTTCTCTGTATATCACTCTGAATAGTTTTTTTTTTTTTTGTGTGTGTGTGGTTGATGTGATATTTTTTAATGATTCATTTTAGCATACTTTGAATGACATTTAAAAACTTGCATACTGTAGTAATTTATTATTTACAATCTATATAAACTTTAGACAGTTTTCTAGCATAAAGGTTTTTTTTTTTTTTTTAATTTTATTTTAAGGTCCGGCAGGAATTGTTGGAAGAATATGAACAAGTTAAAAGTATTGTCAGCACTTTAGAAAGTTTTAAAATTGACAAGCCCCCAGATTTCCCTGTGTCTTGTCAAGATGAACCATTTAGAGATCCTGCTGTTTGGCCGCCTCCTGTTCCTGCAGAACACAGGTAAAATTAGACTTCATATCTCCTAAGGAACTTCTATAAATTGATATTCATAGTGAAGCTTTATTTGATGAGATAACATTTTTAGGGGAATATAAATTTAATATTTGCTTATAATTTTTATACCTTATTGTTTTAGAGTTTGTATTTGATAAAAAGCAGAAACAAGTCCCTTGTCATATATTTTGCTTTTGGAATACTTTACTAAAACTGTAGTATTAACAGATGTCCTAAAATTTATCAGTTAAAAGAGGTTTTCTTAGGTTCCATATATCAGCATCAAAATTTAGAAACTTGGATACTTTGTTTGTTTGTTTGTTTGTTTTTGCTTTAAGAGACTCACTACTTCAAATGAAATGGTGGAGAATCGAATTCATCTTGTTGGGCCCATAATTTCCAGGTTCTTAGAGTAGAAGGAACTTTACTATCGAATTTCTCAGTGTGTTGTATAAAGCACTTATCTCCCACCAGTTTTCTCTGAAACCCAGCCTGTGCATGATCTATATAAATCTCTCTCTTTCACTCTTTGTTTTCTCGCCTGGACACAGTGTGTTCTTTCTTTAAGGAATATCCACAATCTCCATCTCTAACTCAGCAATTCATATTTATTCTTAAAGTCTCTGCCCAACTGACTGTTCCCTCTGTAGTCCTTTTAGTTTGCATAGCATAAAAGTTTGTTCAGAGCAGTTATCATGTTGCATTTGTTTGCCTCTTCCAAGATTGAGGAGCTTTGCAAGGGCAATGACCATGGTTTTATTTACATAAAATAAAGCCAAGTAACAAATTTCTGTTACTAACACAGGATTTGGTACATGATAGGAATTCAATCAAGGTTGAATGAATAACTCCCTTAATTTTACAAGTGAGGAAACTGAGACCTGAGATACCCTGACTTGTAAGTTAGGTTAGACTAGAATCTTTACTTTTTCTTGCTTTCTGTGAGCTTTATTGTGAAGTGGTACTGTGGCCAAAGTGTTGCATCATAGAAAATAAGTTTTCCTTTGGTCAGTAACTGTGATGATCTGTTTTAACTGATCTCTTGAAGTTTTCTGAAAACATTTAAAGGACTGTGAAAAGTGGTTAATTTATTTTTTTCAGGCTTTTTCCACTGAGTTACAGATAATTTTTGACTCCCATGGTAAAACCACTAGATGAAGATTATTTTTTAAGGACAGTGTAGGTTTTCCTTCAATGTAATCACCTTTGGGTGTTTTGAATTAAGGGGATCCTGATCCCTCAAAAGGTACTGTCTCAGGGGTCAGAAAATTGTTACCTTGGAAGTTCCAAAGTGAATACTGGGAAAAAAGAAATAATAGCATTGTGATCTTTCAGAACTTGAAAATTTTCTGTATGTGTGTATAATAAAGTAACTTTTCTTTTTTCCTGGAAGTCATTAATTCTGAAATTGATTTCTAGTTTAAAGCTAAAAACTGATGATAAATCTAAATATAAGAATACATGTTCTGAATTGCTAGAGCATCATGATTCATTTAAAAAAGCAGTGCCCACAGATAATAACTCTGATATCCATGGCTTAAATGGAATAAAAAAAAATGTGGATAACGTTTTCTCATTGATGAATACTAACCCAGAAACTCCTCATTAGAGAAACACTTGACCAATTGCATCCTGTTCTTTTGTCCTTCCTCCCTGCTCATACATAGATCTGATTTATTTTTGTACTTGTTTTTTAATCCTTTTTCACCAGGAAAGAAAGACGAAGGGGTCAGAATGTATTTCTTCAAATCTCCTTTCTCCATATTAAATTTTAAAAAGCTTATGTGCATGTATGTTTTTCCTCTGTGGATCAGAAAAGCAAATCTAAGACTATGTTGTTGGTGGTGGGGAATCCCATTTTTACATATATCAATGACAAAAAGCAAACATTTGACAGCTCCAGGAGGTTTTACTAGAGTTGGAATTATGTTTAGTACTTTGAGTAATAATATGGGGTTAATAGTTTTAAACTTGATGAATAAAATCTTTACATAGCAAAGCAACAGGTCTGTCATCAACAATGTTATAGTGAAATGAATATGTAAAGCAAATGTTAACAAAAAATACACTGGTTTGTGGCTTAGAATGTGTGTAAGGGCTGATAAAATAAGCAACTATTAAAATTTAAGTTTATGGTTAAAAGTTATGGGAGGTTAGAATTGTATGCTATTTTTCTCCTTTTACCAACTTTGTGCTTTTCCAGGTCAGGTAAGACAGTTTTAATACATTTTTTACCTGGGGAGAGTGAATTATGGGTATAGTTTTTAGAGGGAAAAGAGACTTAAGTTCATGTGATCTGAGTTTGAATTCTACTTCTGACACCTCCTTGCTTTATGACCTTAGTTATTTAACTTCTCTAAATTTTAATTTCACTGTGTGCAAAATGAGGATCTCCATCTCATGGAATTAAATAAGATAGTGTAATGTTTAAGACAGTAATTAGCATGTAATATTAAATAAAATTAATGGTCAAATCTGAAATAAAAGACTATAATTATTCTTTCAGATAAATAACAAGAGAACAACAAAGTTAAAAAATGACAGCCTTACTCATAAAATTCCTCAAGTAATTTTACTTTCTCCCAGCAAATTTTACATAAATTCTTAATTTTCTGAAACACTTTGAATAATTCTGGCAGAGAAAATATTTTTAAATGTATAAGCCTCATGAAGTTAGTGATCATTTTCAGGGAAAATATCATTTATAGTTATTGATCATTTACTGTGTGTTTTATAAGCATTATTTTATTTAAACTTCCAGTGATCCTATAAAGTAGATACTGTTATTTTGTGAACCTGTATTATCATTGGTAATTTATTATTGTGAACCTGAGTTTCAGCTGAGAAAATTGAAGCTTATCAAGTTTATTATTTTTCCAAAGTTATCTGAACAAGAAACTGGTAAAGTCAGGATTTGAACCCAGGTCTCAATTTTATTGTTACGTGGTATTCACTCTACTCTGTGAAGTTTAAAACTCCCCCGCCTTTGTAACTGTGAGAATAGGAAAATATAATTTACTTTTACCTTTATTTTGCACAAAGCATTTCAGCTATGAAACTTATGTGTTTGGCTTTAACCAATAATGTGGTAGCCCTGTTTTTGGTTCCATCCTTTTTACTTTATTGACTTCTAACAAAATTTCTTCTTATCCCTGCACAGCAGGGTAATATGTATGCTATGGTTTTTCACTAGTGGTTTTGCTGCATTGTGTGTCTATGTCATGGGTCTGCTGAATTTAATCATGATCATGTTTTAAATCACCAGCAGCTGCTTAGATAAATCAAAGCAATCTTTTAAAATAGATTCATTGCTTTAAATTTGGAGAATGGAACTGTAAAAGTAGGATCATGAAAGGAGGTAGTAGCAGTATCAGAAGTAAACTCCAAAAGAGAGGAAGCCTCCAGATTGTTCTTAGTGTCCTAAGTTAAAAAGTTTACTGTATTAATGAAATGATTTTCATAATATTTTGCATGTAGGTTTATTAAGTACATTCTCTTTAATGAGATGATCTGTCCTAGTGAGACCTAAAAAATGAAACTATGACTTTTCTATTTTAGAATAGTATTTGAAATAGCATATATTCAATTAATTATCTTTGTTCAGCTTAAAAATAAAAATAAATGTGGTAGGTAGTTCTTTTTCCCAGCTTTATTGAAGTATAGTTGACAGTAAAAATTGTATATAGTTAAGGTATACAACTTAATGATTTCATATATGTATACATTGTGAAATATTCACCACAATTAAGCTATTTAGCATATTTACCACCTCATGTAGTTCACCTTTTTCTTTTTTTTAATATTCATTAGTTATACATGAATACAGTATCTTTATTTTGTTTATTCATTTTTATATGGTGCTGAGGATTAAACCCAGTGCCTCACATGTGGGAGGCAAGTGCTCTGCCACTGAGCCACAACCGCAGCCCTCACCTTTTTCTTTTTGTGGTGGGAACACTTAAAATCTACCAGCTTAGTAAATTCAAAGTATGTAAAACAATATTGTTAATGATAATTACTTTGTTGTGTGTTAGATCTCCAGAACTTACCTTGCACAACTGAAACTTTGTACTTCTTGACCAACATCATTTTGCTGTAGTTTGAATGTGCCCCCAAAGCTCATGTGTTGGAAACTTAATCCCCAGTGCAACAACATTGAGAAATGGGACCTTTAAGTTGTGATTAGGTCATGAGGGTTTGGCCTAATAAAGGTTGTTATTGTGGGAATGGGCTTATTATAAAAGGCCCCTCTTGCTCTCTAGTGCTCTCTTGCCCTTTCACCTTATATCCATGAAATGATGAAGCAGGGAGGCCCTTGTCACATTGTGAGTCCCTCAGTCTTAGACTTCCCAGCCTTCAGAACTATAAGAAATAAATCTGTTCTTTATGAATTATCCAATCTCAGGTATTCTGTTATAGCAGCACAAAATGGATTAAGATACTCCATTTTCCTTTCCCTTCAGCTTCTGGTGACCACCATTCTACTGTTTCTATGAGTTTGACTCTTTTAGAGTCCATATATAAGTAATCAAGCAGTATTTGTCTTTCTGCAGCTTATCTATTTCTCCCTTAGCATATGTCCTCTAGATTCATCCATGTTATTGCAAATATTAGGATTTCCTTATTTTTTAAAAACTAAATGCTGTTCCGTTCACCTGTTGACAGATATTTAAGTTGTTTCCTTTGAATGTATATTCAGAAGTGGGATTGCTATATGGTAGTTTTATTTTTAATGTTTTGAGGAGCCCTCATAGAATTCTCCATAATGGCTATTAAAATTTACTTTTCCATGTGGTAGTTTAAAAAAATTATATGTTTTGGGAGAGGTGGGAGTGAGAATAGTGTATACAAGCCTGAAATTAATCATTTGGCTTATTTTGTATCGGCAGACTAAAACTCAAGTAGACCTTCTGATTTTGTATCATCAGTCCCAGGGAAGTTATAGTGTGATATGTTTCTGTGTACATACATATGAGAAGATTGATTTTTTTTTTTTTAACAAATCAGTTCTATTCTAGAGAATTTCAGCAAAGAGGAAATTCTTATTGACTTGGTATTAAAGTTGTTGTCTTATGTTTCTTTGGGTACCCATATAGATTAAGTAACTGTTGGCATTTAAAAACCCAGTCTGCAGTGAAAAGATCAGTTAAGGCCAAAGTCAAGTACTGGTAGAGAGTAAACTACCATCTCATTTGTACAAGTATTTTACCTAGGCTCAGACTTAGTTATTTTCCTGGGATTAGAAGATTGGAGAGCAAGTTTTTGTATCAAGTTCATTACTGGAGGTATCCTGCAAGTTCACTTTCCTGTGAATTATTTTTTTCCCTTTGTAAAGTATATATCATAATGAGATTGCTTTGTAAAACTGTTTTGAAGTCTTAGGAAGAAATTTACTGTTTCATTGACTATCTAACATGTATTTCATAAATATCATCTTATGCTAGACATTGTCTATGGCTCTGAAGGCGCAGCAAATAAAAAGCCTATAGACCTTGGCCTTGAGAAACCTATAAGAGCATCTTAGAAAACTTGCTTGATATATGCCAAGTACTGTGCCAGGAGATCCTGTCCACATACAGTAGGAGGAAGAAAGACATGGTCTCTGCCCTGTTAGCATTTTGTCTTGTAGATAGGTGTGAGAGCCATTGCTGAGGTAGAATGGACTGAATTTGGTCATTAATGAGATATAGAAAAGGGGAGAAAATTGCAACAGATAATTAAATTTAGACCAAGCTGTTGAACAGGAATGAGAACCAGACTTTGAGAGAGATTGAGATTAGTAGTATTTAAGAATCAACAGCAACTAAGGCTGAGGCAGAAATTTTAAGGTCTTTATATGATGGAATAGGTTATTTGTCTAATACTGTTTGCAGGTTGAAGTTATATTGATTTTCTTAACATTCTGGAGTCATATTATTTTCTAAAATTCTGATTCTAAATTATGGGATAGACTCTGTTTTTGACTTTTGAGTAGCATGTAGGTAACAGGGTTGTCTAACCAGAGTAATAACTAACATTAATTGTTCTTATTGTGCTAATAAACTCTTTCATGGCTTACTTCCTATTTAATTTTCACAACCACCCTCTACAATAGGCAACATTGTTGACACCATATGTTTTAGAAGAAGAAACATGTTTAAAGTCTCAGGTTACTTTATCAAATGCTGCGTGTAGGTCAAACAGGATAAGGATAGAGATTGGATTGAATTTAGCAGCATGAGCTCACTGATGACCGTCTTTGGTGCACAGTTTGGTAGAGTGATAGAGAATAATGGAGTGTGTTTAGAGAACGGGAAGAGAGGAACTGAAGACAAATTCTTTTAGTGAGTCTTACTGAAAAGAGAAATAGAGAAATTGAGTGGTAGTTGGGGAAGATAGGAGTAAGGTTTGTTATTTTAGAGAGGAGAGGAATAACAGAATTTTTATATGCTGTGGTACAAAGGGGGAAATAGATGATACGTGGGCGAAATGCACAACTTCATAAGCACCTTTGAGTAGACAAGGTGGATCTAGTGCACATGTAGAGGGACTGTGAGAGCAGCTGGCTCAGTCACAGGAGGGCAGGCAGTTGGTGCAGAGTGGGGGGCAGATATGGAGTTAACAGCTTGTGTAAGTTCTTTTGTGATCATTTCACTGAGGAAAGCAAAAGCAAACAAGACCATCTGAGGGTGAGGATAGAGGGGGAGCAGGGTCTAAATTGTAATCTGAAGTGTCCAAGGGTGGGAGGACATTCCATTTGGCCTTTTTATTTTATTTTTAAATTATTTCTTTTATATAAATAGTCTCCAGGGTGCATTTTTCTTACATTATAGAACTCAGTAGTCACTCATTTGCAATTTATGTTTTGGAATTCTAAGTATTTATTACAAGGAGTATATTATAGCAAGTACCTAAAAACTTGGTATTTATCTTTTTTTATGTTACAGAAAAGGCAACTGAAAGATAGAAATTGTAATCATTAGAGATAAACTAAGGAGTGGGAACAAGATAGTGGTAAGTCAGAATGAAGCCATGACACATTACTATTACATTGTTCTTGAAAAAATCTTTGCCTTGCTGAACTTTAGCCACTGTCATTTCCCCTTTTTGTTCCTTTGGCAAATTGCTATACACTGTGGAGTATACATCTATTTCCTTTCACTGCCCTTCCCCTTAACTACTAGAAATCATGGTTCTTCAGTGATTGTAGCATAGGGACTGACTCTTGAAGATATTAAATAACTTATTAATTTAATAATGGAATGACTTTTCTCAGAACTTAACTCCTTTTCACCTTTGTAGCATTTAATGTTTATCATCTCTTTTCCTTCTTGGTTTCTGTGTCATTACATTATTTTGCTTTCTCTCCTCTTTTCCCTTTTCTGAATGTGGCTACTCTAATTCCTTCCCTTGCTGTTCTCTAGTCCTCAGCCCTCTATTCTTTCTGTGTCCAGTTCAGCTTAACACCCTTGGCATTTCTTACATGTGGGCATCATGGATGCAGAGACAGGTGGGTAGAAGGGCTTTGCCTGCAGGAGCTCATGTTCTAGGAAGGCTGTTTCTTTGCACAGAGCCTGGTAATCAGCCAGTTACTAGCTACAAGGGTTGTCATTCTAGCTCTGCCACTTAGTGTCTGTGAGGATGAGCCTTTCAGCCTCTTCCTCCTTTTCCTGCTCTGTCAATTGGGATCAGTTATGACAGTTACCTCAAAGGTTTATTGTGAGAATTAAATGATTTAATGAAAGTGAAGTATAAGGAACAGCCTGGCACATAGGACATGTCAGGAAAGGTTTGCATCTTTCATTACACAGTCCCAACCCATGTGATTGTTCACATGTCACCTAGAGTCTTATCCTGACCACCCTGTTTAAAATATTTACCCTTTCACCTGTCACTGCTCTGTCCCTTATTCTGCATTATAGTTCTGCAAAGCACTTACTGCTACCTGATAGTAAATTATATGTGTTTATTGATCATAAGACATGAAAAGTTGGGGCCTCAGATTTGCCCACTGCTGTATCCCCAGTACCAAGAACAGTGTCTGGCACAGTGTAGGCATTTAGTAACTATTTGTTGAAAGAATGAGTGAATAAAATGCTTATTTAGATTTATCCACGTTTTTTTACCAATTGTTTTGTTTTCCATTCCTTGCACTTTACCTTTTCTGGATTCAGTTTCATCTTTGCTGAAGTGTATTTAGTAGTTCTTACAGCAACGGTCTCTATAAATGTAAACTAGTTTTATTCTCAAAATAGTTAATATTATTCTGTCACTCTTAAATGCTCGTTCAATATAGATAACTGGGTTGGTAGTTATTCTTTGTTTTGAAGGTGATATTAGTAATAGTATTATTTAGCCTTCTGGCTTATATTATCAGTATAGTTGTTTTTTGCTTATGGCTAACTTTTCTTTTTCATGATTTTTTTTTTTTTAATACCGAGAATTGAACTCAGGGGCACTCAACCACTGGGTCACATCCCCAGACCTTTTTTGTATTTTATTAGAGACAGGGTCTCACTGAGTTGCCAAGTTCCTCCCCATTGTTGAGGCTGGCTTTGAACTCGCGATCCTCCTGCCTCAGCCTCCCAAGTGCTGGGATTACAGGCGTGCGCCACTGCGCCCGCCTCTTTTACATGATTTTTAAGACTTTATTTTCTGTCTTTGGCACTAAGCATTTTCACTGCAAATTATCTTTCTGTGGATATATTTTTATTTATGCTACTTAAGACTTCTATTTCATTTGTTTAAAATTCCTTTTTAATGCTTTTCATCATTTTAAACTTACTTATTTTGTTGTTTTATAACTGACATTTGGCAGTTTTATTTTGCTTTTTAGTATTTCTGATGACTCTTGTTTGTGTTAAAGTTGGGAGTCTCTTCAGCAAGGTTTTAATTAGTTTCCCCAACTGTGTGGCTGGTTTGGAGAGGGCATCACTCCTGAAAAGGTCTGTTTTATTTCAGCCAGGTGCCGTAAGGACATCACCTGCTCAAGATCACTTTTAGGTAAACTTCTTTGCTTAAGTGGTATAAAGTTGAACCCCAGATTAGATGTGGACAGGCCCTTGGCTAATATTTCTAGGGGAGACTTTGCTTTTAAAGTAGAAAATATAGACCCAGACAGAGTTCTTAACTTTATCTGTGTTTTAAATTCTACCCTTTCATTGTGGTTATTGCCCTTTGAGGGTCCCAACTTTATGTTGTAGTTTTAGTTCAGTTTCTGTGATTTGCATGGGCTTAAGGCCCTCCTTGTCTTAGGTCTCACTCTTTGGTCACTAAAACTTAAGCACAGGTCCCTCACCTCTAAAGGACTGCTATGTCATGATCTCACAGTTTTTCTTTCTTTTTTGTTTGATCTATGAGATATTTCTCTTACCTTCTGGTAAGATAGGCTTTGCACATAAAACAATATTTTACATTTTATCTACTATTTCTGCATGTTTTATTGTGGGAAGGCTTTTTAGCTTATTTTTATTATCACTGTAAGTTTTTTTTTTTTTTGGGGGGGGGGTGTACTCAGTGGCACTCCACCACTGAGTCAGATCCCCAGCCCTATTTTGTTTTTTATTTAGAGACTGGGTCTCACTGAGTTGCTTAGTGCCATGCTTTTGCTGAGGCTGGCTTTGAACTTGCGAGCCTTCTACTAATATCAGCCTCCCGAGCCACTGGGATTATAGGTGTGCACTACTGCGCCTGGCTCACTGTAAGTTATTTTTGTAGTTCTGTCATAAATTCTTTTTTTTTTTTTTAAATTTTTTTTGTAGTTGTAGATGGAAAGCATGCCTTTATTTTATTTGTTTATTTTTATGTGGTGCTAGGGATTAAACCCAGTGCCTCACACATGCTAGGCAAGCACTCTGCCACTGAGCTACAGCCCCAGCCTCTGTCAGAAATTCTTGAGAGTCTTAGTCTACAGTTATGATTTTGGTATAATGGAAAGCTCTTTAGCAGGGCTTTGTTTAGTTGTAGGAATTGTGTGTGGACAGAAAAGGATGTCCAGTGTAATTCTAAAATATGTAGATATTTTGCTAACTTATAGGCTTCTCAAATTTGCTGAGATCATGTGGTATGCCACTGGTATCCCTTGTTTTACAAATTAGTAGAATAATCTCAGAAGTTGACTAGAAGCTGGACAGAGAGCTGTGAGAGATAAATTCAATTGATATTATTTGTAAAGTTTGTGTAGTCTTAATAATCTGAAAAAATACCATTGCTAATTTTAAGACTTAGTTAGGCAAAAATAAATTAATCTTAGCTTTTTCAAGTTCATTGTTCCTTAGAACTAAATGGAAAAGACCGGGCCTATCTTTAGAGCAAAAGAGAAGCAAGATGCAAGCAAGTAATTAACCTGCATGGCAGTAGTGAAATTCCACCATTAAAGAATTAGGGAGAGGGCAGCCCTCATCATTTTAAATGGGATTATATAATATTTAGTGTGAGATGTATGCTTGCACCTCCAGTTCTTATACCTGCTGAAATTTCTGTTTAATTGTACCTTGGTTAACTTGCATAGTGAGTGTTTTCTGAAGTTGGTAAATATCTCTTAACTCCAAGAACATTTAAAATAAGAATAGATTAAGAATCAAGACTAGTAAGACTAGTGGTAATAATGTTTTTCTATCAAGACAGATGTGCATAGTCCCATGTTTATTATTTTTACATACTTAAAATATTTAAGAATGTAGTTAATAAGAGTTTATGTATGCAATTGCACATTAAATGTAGTATGTAATAATTTTTGATTTTTGATTTTTTTTTACATAAATATTTATGCCAAGGACCTTCTTGGAACTCTAGGAGAATTTTAAGATTATATGTAAATTTGATTTATCAAAAGATGAATAAATATTTATATGTAAATTATTCTTTATTAAATAAAGAGTGGAAGAACTAGGAGGAAATAAATTTATGAATGTAGGTAAGTAAAAAATTTTGGTGGCATTTTGTTGACTAGGTTTGTAAATTGGACCAAACATTCAAAATCTGTTAAAAGTGACTTCTAAGATCTTTTTGTCTTATACATAGGAAAAAAAAAAATTGTAGTGCAATCAAAAGATTTAAGGAAAAACTGAATTTTTGTATTCTTTAATTTAATAAGTTGAATAATGAATATCAGCACAAAATATACCCTTACAGAAGATATACAAAACCAAAAAGTGCATTGCCTACAGTTTTTAATATATTTCCTTCTTTTTTTAAAAGCTTTTTTTATTTGTTCTTTTTAGTTATACATGACAGTAGAATATATTTTGACATATCATACATACATGGAATGTAACTTCCCATTCTTGTGGTTGTACATGCTGTGGAGTTATACTGGTCGTGTATTCATATATGAACATAGGAAAGTTATGTCAAATTCATTCTACTGTCTTTTCCATTTCTATCCCCCTTCCCTTCCCCCATTGCCCCCTGTCCAATCCAGTGAACCTCCATTCCTCCCAGGACCTCTGCCTATTGTGAGTCAGCATCCACATATCAGAGAGAACATTCAGCTTTTGTTTTTTTTGAGATTGGCTTATTTCACTTAGCCTGATAGTCTCTAGTTCCATCCATTTACTTGCGAATGCCATGATTTCATTCTTTTTATGGCTGAGTAATATCTCATTGTGTATATGTGCCACCTTCTTTATTCGTTCATCTATTGAAGGGCACCTAGGTTGGTTCCAAATAGCTTAGCTATTGTGAATTGAACTGCTATGAATTATCACTATAGTATGATGATTTTTTAAATTATTTTTATTCTAATTTGTTATATATGACAGCATCTACTTTGTGTACACCAGAGATATGAAAAATTGTGCTCTTATATGTGTAATATGAATTGTAGTAGTTAATATATTTCTGAATATGATTGATTTGCTTGAGATGATGAGGGAAGAGTTAACCTAATGTACCCTTTTATGTAGTATAGCATGGTGCTTTGCATTTGGCAAGAGTTCAGATATTTGTTGAAAGAATTAATAATATTCTAAACAGACTTCAGCATGATACTGTTTTTAATTTTCTGATAGCAAACAATTAAAAATTTCTTAAATGCTTTTTAGAACCAGGATTTATCACTAAAGATTGAATTTGATGAAGTCACTTGATTTGCAAAGAAGGCACCACTGCAGTTCAGTAGGGAAAGGTGGGTCTTGTCAGTAAATGTTTCTGGGTTAATCAAAATACCCATTTTTTTTTGGAAAATCTTGCTACAACCTACCCCATATTACACCTTACAGAAACATTAATTCGATATAAAGATAAATACTTAAGATATAGGAAATAATAAAATAAAGCTCCTAGATGAAAACATGGGAAGGTATCATCATGATTTTGGGGTAGTCAAAGATTTATTAAAAGAATTAAGATAAAAGATTGATAAGTTGGACCTAAGTAATTATGGAGAGATAACCATGAAAAAGTGTCAAAAGGTGAACCACATACTGGGGAAGATAATTGTAATACACAATGACTGTCTTAACGGTAATCAATAAATTAGTAAAAAAAAATATGATTTTAAAAACATGAACAAAAGACTGGAACAGCCATTTTACAAAATAAAATATATACATGGCTGTAAGCAGATGAAGAGGTGCTTAATATCCATAGTCCTTTCAGAAGGGCAGTGTGAAATCACGATGAGATGCCACTACATCCCCACCTAAATGGCTAAAATGGGATGATTGGCATTCTCATATATTGTTGGTAGGAATGTAAAGTGGTATTACCACTTTGGAAGACTATTCAGTAAAACTAATCCTTAATATACTTAAGACCCAGCAGCTCCACTGCTTAGTGTATACCTCAAAGAATTGAGTCTTCATTATATGAACATAATGCTCATATTCATAGCAGCCTTAATAATAACCAAAAAAAAATTCTCAACAGAATAGATAAACTAGTATATTTATGTGGTAGAATACTATACAGCAATGACTGCAACAACAAGGGTGGAATTTTCAGGTAATGTTGAAAGAAAGTAAGCAGACACACAAAATGTGCTATAGGATTCCATTTATATGAAACTGAAGAATAGGCAAAATTAATCCATGATGTTAAAGTCAGAATAGTAGTTGAATTTATAGGGGCTTGTATTGACTAAGAGGGAGCCTAAGAGAGCTTTCTGGAGTAATAGGAAATGCTTGTTGTTTTTGACCTACTGGTAGTTGCATGGTACAACTTTTTAGAGTTGTATTCTTAATAGTTATTCATTTTACTATATGTAGGTTGTATCCAAATGAAAAGTAAACTAAAAGTTCTTAAAGTAGGGACATTTGAAATCATCTTTATTCTGAAACATTGCTCAGTTTGGGAACATTTTCTTTCTCAAACTTTTTTAAACTTAAAAAGTCCATAACATGTTATTATCATCCCATTTACAGAGGAAGAATGTGAAGCTTGCAGATACTGATACGCACATATATTCAGTAATTAGTAGACCTGAAAAGGCACTCAGGTTTTAGGATTCTAAATCTGCTGATTTCAGGTTACCATTCTGTTTCACTGTGTGTTTGCAGTATTTTTAGGCCAATCATAACATCTGGCATAGTTTCTGTACTTATTAGGTACACAATAAATATTTTCTAATTTGAAAAAAACAAGTTATATATCTGATGAATAGATACCTGAGTTTATAATCATCACTGTTTAATTTCAGATCACAGGTTTAAATTTTTTTCTCCTTGCTCATTTTTCATCAAGTAATTTATCCTGTTTTCAGAAGTCTCATGTTTTGACTCTAAGTCCTTTGGTGAAAATGTCTGTATGAAGTACTTTGAATTTATGTTTTTTACCTTTTTATTATCTATGTGAAGAGGTGTGTTTTCCTTTTAATTTTAATTCCAAAGTTACATAGATTAACATAATAGTAAAGTAAGATTGTCTTTCTTTTCTAAAAGTTAGCTTTAAGTAATGTGAATTAAAGTTCTTGGACAAAAATCCTCCTGTTTTAAATTATTTACTGAAATGCCAGAGGTCTAACAATGTGTGGACAAATAGATGTAACCAAGGAGTTTAAAATCATCACCAAACAGAAAGGGGAAGTGGAAAGCTCAGTAGCTCTAAGGAAGGAACCTTTGTGTCTTGGAGAAAGTTGTAATAGTAGAGCAGACCCTGTTTCTTAGCATGGTAGGGAATCAAGGCCTCTTGGAAGAGGTCTCTCTTCCTTAGACTTCGGAATCATGTAAGAGTGAATGTCTACCAAACAGACAATCCTATTTCTGTTGCCTGATATTTTATGGAGATTTGCCATGTTCAGATCCAGGAGGTTTAGTTTTTTAGGATGTGTAATCTGAGCCCTCATTGACTGAATATGGTAAAACTTTTAGCAACCCTACAGTTTCATTTCTTAGGAACTCAAATTTTTAACTAGTGTTATAATTCATATTTAACATTTTATTAACTTCTGAGTAGAAAAATTACAATTGTGTAAGATATAAAGAATCACAAGATAATACATTATGATATACCTACCACTAAATTTAAGATAAAGAACTTTATGTTTTGACCTTTGAAGAAGTCACTTGTGCTTCTCTACATCCTGTTCCTTCCCTCTATTTCAGAGATACCAACTACTGTTGTGAATTTAGAGTCTTAACTTTCCCTTAACCTCACTTTATATTTTGACTACATATGTTGGCATCACCAAGTCATATCTTATTTTGCTTAGACTCTTACTGTCTATATGCTTTGAACTTGTTTTTTCACTTAAAATTATGGTCCTGAGATTCATCTGTCATTATTGTGAGTAGCTATAATTATGTTCACTTGTCTAGTGTGTCCTATTATAAATATATAATTTATCTATTCTGATAATGGAGATTTGGATTATTTTCAGGTGTTTATTACAGGCAATATTGATAAAAAACATGTATAACATTGATGAGAAAAAGGACATACTGTATTTCAGAGGAAATCAGGTGCCTGTGCATAAGATAGAATAAGGTGTATCCTTATTTCTATAGGGAAATCACAAGTAGGAGGATTGAGCACAGTGTAGACATTTTTGTCTTCATCTATAGATCTAAACAGTTATTCTCTATATTTGAAATGCTGTAGGCTAGTATAGTGTCAGTCTTTTTGACCATTAGGACAGAGGTCAGTGATGCTGTGTAACCCTACTAAAGTGTCTTTTTAAAGAGAGACTAGCAAAATAAGCCTTGAGGGTTTTATTGTTCACACAGCCTGGAAGCTGTCACTGAGTCCTTAAAGTGAAGCATGACATTGTGCAGTGATGCGCTAATGGACAAAGAAGTACAGAACAGAATCAAGGATGTCCTTTGGGAAGTTGTCAGGGTCTGTTACAAATGTAATATCAAACTGCAATGAGATGGAACTGAAGACTTACAAAGCACAGGCACGCTTCCATTGAGACATGGGACTTGACACAAATGGAACATCTGGCTACTTGAGCATTTTCATTCAGACCATTTATGAGCCCATCAGAATATTGAGTGGCAGGACAAGGTCAGCATCAGCAAATACTTGGCAGCCTATGTACCAGCTTTGAAATAATTTGAAATAATTCTACCACGTAGCCTTCCTGAGCTGGATGTGTATGCAAAATGGACTGTGGTAGGACTCCTAAAATAGCAAGTTGCAGGGGGGAAAGCATAAGCTAAGGTGAAAGGACTGTCTCAAGATTGACCCTAAGCAGTGAGGCCTAACGGGCAGGCCCAGCAGCTGCAGAACATTGTGCTGTGTGGCTGTGAGGGCTGGCCTTGCTGTTGGTGAGCAGAGGCTTTTGGCTGGCTGGCTGTTGAGTCTAAAAAGCAGGGCCACAAACAATGACAGATGTTTAAATAGCAGGCATAGCTGCTAACAAAAGGGCAAACTTGACATGTGTTCTGTTGGTTGAGATTGTTGGTCTCATAGTACTGACTTTGGTTGTACTCATGAATGTGATTCAGGAAAGATGTTATGCACATACAGATGTATATAAATAAAAGCAAAGTTGTACTCCTACTTTCTACCTCTTCAGAATAGGAAGAAAAAGTTAAAAACAAACAAACAAAAATACCAGTGGTTGCATCAAAGTACTGGAAATAGAGCAATTTATCATTATTAGTCTTGAATTCTTTATCAGTCTAATTGCATTTTTATTTTATTGACAGAGTGCTGAAAAGACTTAATAATGTCCTGAGAACCAATGATGTAATAATACTTTAAATTTCAAAGTGCCTTATAGCTATTTTAGTATGCATGATTTTCTAGTGGCTTTCTTTTACAAGATTGCTTATTTATTTTCATTTCTTGTAGGCTGTTTTCTACCTAATGGGTGTCCAATAAATATTTAACTAGACTGAACCCCAGGGATTAAGATGTCAGGTTATGGTAACCTAGTTGTTTCTATAAGGGAGACACTTACTGGTTTTCACCATCCATTTTTATCTTTGCAATTTCAGGTTGTAGTATAATTCCAACAGTCTGAATACACTATATTTAGACTGGCAACACATTGGCCCTTTTTTTGGTGGTGCTGGGGATTAGAACCCAGGACCTTGTGTTTGTGAGGCAAACAGTCTACCAACTGAGTTATATCCCCAGCCCAACATTGGCCCTTTTTTATCTTTTTTGCACCAAAATTTTTTGCACTAAGTTTACAACCTTTATGATTTTTTATCCATTTTCCTATTTTGTTGGATTTGTAGAGTTATGTACTACGTCAGCTTTTCTGATACTAGGAATTAAACTCTCTGATGAGTTAGGTGAATTAAAAGCATGAGGCTGAGAAAGGAATAATACGTATGGTATAGGGACGAATAAGCAACACCTAGAAGGGATCTGAAGTTCTACAAACATAAGCACAGCCATCAAGAAAGACAAGGAAGTAATATAGAAGAGACTGTTCAAGGAAGAAGAACTAAGATTAGACACAAAATGATAAGGGTCCCTTACCCAAGATACAGAGATTACTAAATACTGGCTGAGAAACCTCAGATCTTCACTGTTTGAAGGAGACAAGTTTCACATTATATGAAACAAAATATGCTACTCTGTATGCACACACATGTATTTATCATAATTCTTAATCACATTTGGAGGCAATATAACTTAAATGATCCTGTGATTTTGGGTACTTTTAAAGCATGAATAATATTTTTATACAGAAATCACTTTGTAAAAATTTCATTATTAAGCCCTGTCATTTGTAATTTGATGAATGAAATGTTGAATTTTTTAGTACAGAAGCAGAGAAAAACATCTTGGTTGTAAAAAAATAAATTTGTAAACTATGCAAATAGTTGTATTTTGAATTCTTAAAGAATAGCTTTTAATGCTTTTTAAAAAGTTACCTATTATTAGTTTAGGATAGCAATGAGTAAAGTAATTGACTTTGCATTATGCTATTATTTATTACAGGGGGTAGTCTGTGTTGCCCTCTATTGGTGATTAACAGCTACTTTTGGCAAAGTGCTGCCTTATGTTTCATTTATATGTATGTAATAATTGTATCAAACAATATTCTTTAAAAAGAAGAATTTGAAAACCAGCCTAATATTCATGGCCATGAATTGGAAATATGAGATTTGGGGCATCTTGATTTAATAGTTTTATTTACTAAGGTAATATTGAAATACTTTTGTCCTTGATTAATTTTTATTTTTTATTTTTATTTTTTTTTTGTCAGAGCTCCACCTCAAGTCAGGCGTCCCAATCGAGAAGTAAGACCTCTGAGGAAAGAAATGGCAGGAGTAGGAGCCCGGGGACCTGTAGGCCGAGCACATCCCATATCAAAGAGTGAGAAACCTACAAGTAGGGACAAGGATTGTAGAGCAAGAGGGAGAGATGACAAGGCAAGACTGTCTCTTTGCAATTCACTCACTTCAAGCCCATGACTTTGGTGGATATTATGATTTTTGTTGGCTTTTCAGGGTACAATGGTTTTAATGTGAAAGAGTTAAAAGAGTCTGATTCAAAACCTGAGTGATCTTTATATTTTGAAGGCCATGCTGCAATGTAAAAAGCCTCGGAGAGAGAGCAAACACATGGACATGTGTAAAGTATTTAGTAAAACAGATCCTTTGTAACAGTATTTCAAATAGTTTGAAAACTTTAAAAACAGTATTTTAACAAAAATTCTGAATGAAAATGAATAATAAATAAAAATATAATTATATTTTTTATTAGTTAAATATAATATACATTATATTTATAGCTATAGGAGAAAGACATAAGAAAGTAGACTCATAGAATAAGATGAGGGATATGATTTACTACTAAAAATAAAAAAAATTATTTAGCTGAATTTATAAAGTATAACAAGACTTTTGTTTTATTTAATGAAAAAAATTTCCATTGGTTAATGCTCATTGGGCACATTTACTTACCTGGGAAATTGATTGTCAAGTAAACATAGCACTGGATCAAAATTCTGTACTGCCTGTTAAAAGGACTTTACAACAGTGGATTGAAATGATTACAGGTACATCTCCTATCCTTAATTTTAGTGAAAAGACAGAAAGTTTTAGTGATAGTTTTTCCCATTCCATTTTGATGTTACAAATGAATAATGATGTGATGAACTGCCACAAAAAGGTTTGTGGTTAGGAATTTTTACAGTTAGGAATTCAGGATTTATCATTAAGTTCATGCCATAATTGGTATAACAAAGATGTACCTGATAAAAGTAGTTGTCTTTCAAAACTGCATACTGTATTTGAGTATTTTTGTTACCTGTAGTTTTGATCAGTAGATAAGGACTCAAAATAGACCAGCTTCCTAGGCATTAGGAATGTTGAGACTATGACAGAATAAAACTAGTGTTTTCTGGGTATTTCTACTCAAGAGAGATTCAAAGACATATTTTACCTCTCTACCTTACGAGGATACTGAAAATGAATCATATTTGTTGGCTGTTTGTGATTTGTTGAAATAAATTTTCATAAACAGGAGGTGAATCTATCTCAGGACCTTTTAGGAGTTAATGATGGATACTAATAAATTATTTCCTGCTGAGAAATTGAGCTGCTTCCCCCCCATTATTAAAAGCCACACAAATGGATATTTGAAAATATGTATATTAAGTATCATCTTTGTTTCTTCTTTTGTTTCTCATTTTTGTTCAGCTAACCTCAGTTTGCATTTTAGAGAATAAAAGTAGGGGTTGAAGTCCAACCCTCACTCTGATATTAGCTTTTAGGTAAATTTTTAGAACTAGATAATGAACTTTGCCTTTAATTTCATGTCATACAAGAGAAGAACCATGGCCATAGTTAATTGGATGCTTCTTTTGTTAGGCACCATTCACAGGGATTACATAATAATTCATGCAACAGTTCTAAGAAGTAGGTATCTTATTATTGCTATTTTACAGATGAGGAAATTGTGGTATGGAGTGCTAGAGTAACTTGACAGGAGTGAGAAGTGAAGCCTAGAAGAATGGAATTTGCAAAGTCACTTATCTTTGTATTCTATTTTTTCCCCCCATATTATGTAGTATTCTTACATACCAAACTAGATAGTTAAAATCTTAATTGAATTTGAAAAAAATAATCCAGAATAAGTAAATGTTGATTTATAAATGTATTGACAATGATGAAGCCGAGAACAAAACAACCAAGCAGCATTTGTTGAGTATCCAATACCATTTTGTCTGGATGTTGTAAAATAGTTTTTCATTTATGATGTTTTCAAATAATTTTCTAAATATTAGCTATTTTTCCATTGACATTTAGGTACTCAGAATGTCACTGTAAAGTAAGCCATTTATTTAAAAAAAAAAAAGAGAGAACCTTCCACTTGTTCAGAGATAAAGGATTTTCTGAGTCACTAAAAATAAAAGGGACTAAACAAACTCATGGAAACTTGGTTAGAATTTGAAAGGTGTATTTGTTTGATTCTGATTATCATGATCCTCAAATATTCATTAGAATGCTACAGTTCCTGAAACTAACTGAATTCTATGATAGGGTTTGAAGCTGTTAGGTGAAACTAATAGATATCCAATTCCATTGAGAGGTAATTTGAAAATGAATATTGGAAGCATCCTCAGAGGTTTTGTAGTTTCTGACCCTATCCTCCACCTTGGTCAGCTTCATTTTAAAATCAGCTTTAAAAAAAAAAAAAAAAAAAAAAAAAAAAACAAGAATAAACTAGAAAATTCAGTTTACTGCCCATGGTAAAACAGTATGAGAAAAATTTAGTTATGTAAATATATAAAAATTTAGATGTATCAACATGTTTGTATGCTAGCTTATGATCTAAAGTGCATTTATTGCTTTTAATCATGGTCAGAATTTTGAAAGTTGCTGCTGTACTCTAACCACTCACTTTATTGATATAAAAAAGTGAGGATAAAAGAAATTACATGTCTTGCCCAAGGTCCTTTGTGTATTTGAATTAGTGTAGTAGCAAATGTAACTTGTCTTTGAGGACTCTTGTGCACATATACACATTCACACAAGAATTTGTTATAAGTCTGATAGGAAAGTTGTGTAGCACATAATTTATAAACAGTAAACTACCTTATATTCTTTTTATTATAAATTTCATAGAGCCAGTGGACTCTCACAGAATGTTTTTGCTAATTTGTCACAGTTCTTATATCTGTACCTGACCTGCATTTGCATTTGGTGGGGAAATGTACTGCTGCCATGAACGTTGGTGGATAATGTGTTTTTATTAGTAAGATGGTAATGATATAATGTGATAAAAATATGCTGGAATTCACGTATTCATTAGTGACTTGAGCAGCTTTGATAATTTGGATAATTTACACATATGGAAGAATTTTTTTGTGTGCTACTTATAATTAACAACAATTGAAATGACACAATTTTAAGTTTAACTGCATTATTAAAAATTTTCCCTTCACTTCTAAAGTCTAGACAATCAACAGAACAAATCAGCCCTTTTTGTAGCATAGCAGTAGCTGATTTCTTTGTTATAAATACCTCCACGGTGACAGATTTCCACATGATGTCACTGAAATGATTCTAGATGAGAATGGGTAGCCTTCTACCATACAGTGTTTCCACCATACTGATGCAGTAGACTTGAGTAACCTCCAGAGAATAGATAATGCTAAGGTCATTAGGAAGAAAGGAATTTTGAGTACTGTCTTTTCTAAAAACATAATACATTGTAAATTTGTTTAACTTACTTTTTACTAATGGCAGTGTTTCGTAGCTGGCTCACAGAATTCCTGAAAATTTAATTATTGGCTCTCACAAACCAAAAAGAAACAGTTCAGGATAGCATTGTAACTTTTGTAACTGCCCCATAATACATGTAACCCTCAGGGCCAAGAAGTAGAACATTTGGACCCTCAGAAGTTATGTTCATGATCTCTTCTAATATCTGCCATTTTCTTCTTTCCCAGAGGTAACCACTCTTCTCATTTCTAGTGCTATAGATTATCTATGCCTCATTTGAAACTTTATGTATAGTTAAACATTCTTTTGCATCAGACTTTTTTGCTAAACGTATTTGTGAGAGTCTTCCATGCTGTTGCAGATCCACTAGTTTATTTTCATTGTTATATAGTATATGTTCAATTAAATCTATTTCTTGTCAATGGATATATGAATTGCTTTTAGTTTGGAATTGTTACAAGTAATGCTACCTGAGATTATTTTATTCATTCACTTTTAGATGTGTGTGTGTGTGTGTGTGTGTGTGTGTGTTTCTAGAGAGTATATACCTAGGAGTGGAATTGTTGGGTTATAGGATTTTTAAACTTTAGTATATAATACCAAGTAGTTTGGCAAAGTAGTGATGCTAGTTTCCATTCTTACCTGTGGAGAAGGATGCTCCACATACTTGCCAGCATTTAATGTTGCCAGTCTTTTTTAGGTGTAATCATATTGCTTGCTATTTTACCAGCATGTTTACTGTGTATTGCACATTTGCCTTATAACTTACGAGATTGAAAACCCTTTCATATGCTTATTAACCATTTGTATTTTCAGTGACTTGGTCTTAAGAAATTTTCCGGCCTTTGGATAGTAAATCACACCAAAATTTTTTTGTATCTTATGGTAGCTAATTTATAGAGCTGTTTTTAAAAACATTATTGTATTATAATAGGTTTTTTTCCCTTTCTTTCTTTCTTTCTGTTTTTTTTTTGAACCTAGGATTGAACTCAGGGCACTTGACCACTGAGCCACATCCCCAGCCCTATTTTGTGTTTTATTTAGAGACAGGGTCTCACTGAGTTACTTAGTGCCTTGCTTTTGCTGAGGCTGGCTTTGAACTCAAGATCCTCCTGCCTCAGCCTCCTGAACTGCTGGGATTACAGGTGTGTGCTGTTGTGCCCGGCTAATTTTTTTTTTTTTTTTTAATGTAAACCCTTTGACTGAACTTATGATTTGTAATTCCAAACTTATTTGTGGAAGTTGGTGCTTTTTAAAAAAAACCCCACACTTGATTTTTTTTTTCCAGTATGAGCATCAGTTTAGTCTTTAAGAGAGGGATGAGCTCCTAGGTCATAGGAAGTTTTATATTCAAATATTTTAACCCCTTGTTCAAAAGACTACTCAACATATTTTCCTTAGACGGAATGATTTTGCTGTATGTAAACCTTGCCCACTGAATCCCATTTTCAGGGCTATTTTACTAGGAGCTCATGAGCTCTGTTAAATGCAGTTTTTATATATAGTAAGATTAAATGTGGATCTCAGTAGCCATGTTTAAATGTTTTCTCCTTTCTTAGGATGGACCACTCATGCCACCTGGTCAGTATACTACAGAAATGGTAGAATAGAACACGAGACAACTCCCTACCCTGGTCTGTTTATAATATAGCAGCCAGGGAATTCCTGCTAAACAGAGGTCAGATTATGTCCTTCTTCTGTACAAAAACTTCCATTGATTTCCCATCTTAGACTAAAAGCCAAAGTTCTTATAATGCTCACATCAGGGTAGAAGTAGCCCGGGTATATGCCCTAGGATGCCAGAATGAACAAAATTCACTGATTCTGGAGCTGAATCACCTAGGATCTAGCTGTGTGTCTTTGGACAATTTACTTATCCTCTCTGTTCCTCAGTTTTCTCACCTGTGAAGTAGAAATAATAAAAGTATCTACCTCATGGGACTTTTAGAATGAACAAGTGAATTAATATATGTCAAGAAGTTACAATACTGCCTGCCACCCAGTAAGTAGCAGTATATGACTTTAAGCTATCAATCTGACATGCTAAACAGATATGAAAGAGAACACAAAGTTACTTTTTTAAAAAAAAGAAATAATGAGATGTGTAAGGACTCTTCAACTTGCCTTGGGCCATTGAATCCAGGCAACACTGGGCAAGTGAGAGACTGTGGCTTTATAGAAAGAATCAAAGATCAGTTCTTATTTAGCTGAGGCATCCTCATGACTTTAGGCCAATGGTTTTTATTACTGATTAGCCAGTAATCATGTCAGGCAGCTCACTGCCTAACAAAAGATTGACTCCTTTGTTGGACAGGACCATTGTTAGAAAAATTCTTTCTTTTGTTGATCTGAAATCTACTTGTTTTGTTACTTGATATGGGTCCTAGTTCTTTTTTTTTTTTTTTTTTTTTTTTTTTGGAGTAAGACAGAGCAGGGTAGTTGGTTGCGGGTTGCTGGATTAGCATTTTCTTCTTCAGCTTAGACGTCCCTAATGTTCTTGTCTTCTCCTTATGGCATAGTTTTTGAACGTTTTTCACCCTGGATATCCTTCCCTGGCTATAATTTATTTATCAATTTTTTTAAAGATGTTTATTTATTTGCCTTAGTTGTATACAATGCGTTTCTTTATTTTTTATGTGGTGCTGAGGATCGAACCCAGGCCGCGCACGTGCTAGGCGAGCGCTCTACCACTGAGCCACAACCCCAGCCCCATTTATCAATATTTTTTAAGGTGCAAAGCAAGAGCTAGCAACAGACTATGTTTCACTTAATCTGCCAGTGTGAGAGTTTGTAAAACACAAAAACCATGATTTGTATTTTTGACCAAGCTGTATCAGTCATTGATTCTACCATTTGCTTAGTCATTTGGACCCTCGTTTTTCTCAAATAGAATGATTAGTAAATAATAATAAAAGATCCTTAACAAAGATTTCTTGATGTGAATAATTTAGATATTAGTAAAAGAAATTAAAATGTTTTTTTTTTCTATGAGTAAAAATGATATTAGCCTTCATGTTAAATATCAAATTTTTGTAATGTTGCCTTTAGTCAAGTAGTGTGAAAACCCAAGGAAAGAATTCTAAGATCCTTTCAGGGACATTGTATCTAGTGTTGTGCATAGGTAATAACATCTTGGGCAAGGTTAACTGTATTTTCCTAAAAGGTAACACTATCTTTTAGGCATTGCCTATTAATCAGCTGGTTGTTTATCTTTGATGTCCCTATTCTAACTCATCTAAATATTTGTTATGAGGATGTCACCCATTTTATTTATTCCTTGATATAACCAAATTATTTATTTAGCTTTACTGAGTTTGTTTTTTCTATTACTTCACCATTTTGATTGAAAAAATTTCTAGAATTTCCATTGGAGTATCTAATGGTAGAGAGTTTCTTATTTCTACCATTGAGAAATTTTTGATTCTTGATGAGGACACAGTACATAAATGGTCATCAGTTAGGCTTTTACCCACATTTCCTCTTCTGTGCAGTAAGAGGCTTTTACTTGTGTCTGGGGTTGTGGCTCAGTGGTGGAGCACTTGCTTAGCAAGTGTGAGGCACTGGGTTTGACTCTCAGCACCGCATATAAATAAATGAATAGAATAAAGGTCCATCAACACCCAAAAAAAAAAAAAAAAAAAGAAAGAAAGAAAGAAAAAGAAACTTACTTCTTCAATTCTTCTCCTCCACACCATCCTTTGTCCATATAATAGCTGAAGGGTCATCTAAAAATGTAAATCATATCTTGTCATTCCCAGGCACTTAGAGTAAAATCTAGATTCACTCCTGCTCATCCCTCCAGCCTCTTCTTTCTGCTTGATGTCTTTTAGCCACACTGACTACTCATTTTTTTCACAGCATTTCACACTTTATAATTATGTGTGCTTTTGTTTTGTTTACTTGTTACTTCCCACTTCCCACTAGACTAGATACTTGATGAGGGCAGATAATGCATTTTTCATTCTCTCTCTAAAATCTAATCCGTAATAAAATATATTGTACATAGGATATACTCAAATATTTACTGTTCTTAAAATCCTGTGATCCTACTACTTTCAGGTAGGCATGTAGTTTTTCTTTTCTTCTGGTATAATCCTCCCCTGCCACTTGGACATATATATTAAAATGAAATTTGAACTTTAATTTGATAAGTCTTAAATTACAATGCCCTATGAAGACTTGTTAAGCTCTAGGTGTATAAGTTTCTCTTATATTCCTTAGTTATTTTATTTCTAGAATAATTTAAAAATGATTACAGAGTGTTCCATTGATTTGTTTGAATAACTTTGTAGCATTGGCCTATTCATAATATAAAATGTGACTCTATGTTGAATTTATATTATGTTTGTTTTGTAGAGGTGCCAGAAATTTACTTCTCTTTTTGGGGGGGTACTGGGGATTGAACTCAGGAGCACTCGGCCACTGAGCCACATCCTCAGCTCTATAATTTTATTTAGAGACAGGATCTCACTGAGTTGCTTAATGCCTCCCTCAGTTGCTGAGGCTAGCTTTGAACTTGTGATCATCTTACCTTAGCCTCCCGAGCTGCTGGGATTATAGGTGTGTTCCACTGTGCCAGCAGTTTACTTCTTTGGATAGTGTCAATATTGATATGTCATCTGAAATGTGAGACTCTTACTTGAAAATTTAATTTAATATTGCTGCCATACTGCCCAGATATATTGTTTATTTTGGGGGTCAGGTCACTAGAATACTGTTTGGTGGCTAAAATAACGGGGATCTGCAAAAGGGAGCTATTTAGTCCCCTCTCAGCACTTATTGTTCCTTTCATTTATCTCAGAAGAAATAGGATCAGAGAAAGTCACCCTGTTCTGTTGTCTTTTTTCAGGAGGTTGACTCACTTTAACCATTTTTATATCAGACAGTAACTTGGGGCTGATGCTATGGGGATAGTATTTGGCTCTGCCTGTCAAAGTAGTTCCATAGTTGAACTGTCTCTGGCGAATTAGTGTTTTATGTAAGTCTCTTCAGAGCAGAATCCCATAGCTAGAAACCCTACCATATATTTTTTAAATAAAACCACCATATCATTAAATGAAGAATATTGCTTTAATGATCTTATGATTTGAAGTGGTCATTTTATCATTGTCATTTCAGTGACTTTATGATGTGCCTCAAAAACCCCACTGGAAGAAACCCTGAGTCATGAGGGGGTTACTTATGGTTAAAAGGAAAAGGCTCAGTAAGATGCAGTTGCACAGTCCTAACTATTCCCTCATCTGCAGCCTCTTTCTCAGATTCTTTGGAGAATCTAATAGTTTTGCCGTCTGTAATTCAGTCAAGGCACGAGATGATTTGATGGAATGGTATGGGTTTAGGGAGACAGACAGACCTGAATTAAAATCACCTTAAAAAATAAATCTTTATATTAATGTTTACTAATGAACTTAAATTACTCAGCCTTATCTATAAAAAGAAGGAAAAATTAATGTCTACCTTGCAGGGTTGCTATATTTAATAATGTATATGGGATTTTCTGCTACATAGTAGTCTTAGTAAATTAATTTTCTTTTTTGTCATGTATTAGTATTCTAATTATTCTCTAGCAGTGGTGGAACTCCTCTCCATTTACCAATTCAGAGAGACTTTTCCAGTCTGTTTGGATCTAGCAAGGAACATTTCAGTTTTACCTGCAACCATCCCCCTAAGAATGTAGATTTGAAGATATTTATAATAAATTTGACCAGTTCATCTAATTCTGATAGGTAGGGAAGGACCGCACTTGAGCAATCAGAAAACACTATTTTAAATTGTAAGAAGATATTTTAAAAGTGATTATAGCTGGGTATGTTGGCACATGACTGTTATCTCAGTGATACAGGAGGATTGCAAATTTGATGCCAATCTGGGCAACTTAGTGAGACCCTGTCTCAAAAAATAGAAAGAGCTGGGGGTTTAGCTCAGTGGTAGAGTGCCCCTGGTTCAACTTGCACTTAAAAAAAAAAAAAAAAGTGATTATATTATAAAAATTTTGAAAACTTAATGATGTTAATTAAAATTATCCTGTAATTGACCAGAACTTTTTATTTCTTTTCTCCTTTCCTAGGGAAGGAAAAATATGCAAGATGGTGCAAATGATGGTGAAATTCCAAAATTTGATGGTGCTGGATATGATAAGGATCTGGTGGAAGCCCTTGAGAGAGACATTGTATCCAGGAATCCCAGCATTCATTGGTTAGAGTCTTTTAAATTCTTGAATTAAAGTAGAGGAGAAAACAGATCATAGGTTAACTTGGTGTTGAGCCTTTTCTTTTTATCCATTAATCTACTGATTATGTCTTCATCTATAATATGAGTACATAGAATTGATGGGACGCTTCTGTCAGAATATAACCAAGGAACTGGGTGTGGTGGTGCACATCTGTAATCTCAGTGGTTAGGGAGGCTGAGACAGGAAGATTGTGAATTCAAAGCCAGCCTCAGCAACTTAGTGAGGCCCTAAGCAACTCAGTGAGACCCTGTCTCTAAATAAAATATTAAAAAAGGGCTGAGGATATGGCTCAGTGGTTGAGTATATATGTATGTGTGTTTATATGTGTACATATGTGTATAAGTGCATATATATACATGCATGTGTATACATATATATATATATATATATATATATACACACACACATACATACACATACACACACACACACATATATGTAAAACCAAGGGTATTTTACGTTAATTTGATGTTGATACAATTGACAAAGGTTATTAATTAAGTAACATGTCTTAATAACTGTGGTGTTTTCACTGATCATTTTATGCAGTAAGGATTAGAACAGTGTTCTTAATATAAAAATAGTTTTATAAGTAAAAAATATAAAAGAATTAGTTTCGACCATAAGTCATAGGCATCCTGGATAAACATCATGAAGCGTTGTTTCTTACACAGGGATGATATAGCAGATCTGGAAGAAGCAAAGAAATTGCTAAGAGAAGCTGTTGTTCTTCCAATGTGGATGCCTGATTTTTTCAAAGGAATTAGGAGGCCATGGAAGGTGAGAATTTATTAAAGTAGTTTTGGTATAAGAATGTTGCTTGCATGGTAATGAAAGGCAGCATTGCTGCATATTTTTATGTGTTTAACACAGTTTGTGAATGTCAGGAGAGGTCTGTGTACATTTAGAACACATGGATTTGAATTAGGGTGCTGTGGCTGTGTGACAAACATGGGCTTGGAGTATTGAAGCTACTTAAAGTCTTTTTTCCCTCAGGTGCTGAGCTAGAGGCCAGTTTTAAGAATTTCCTAGAAGTTATTTCTATAAATAAAAATTAAGCAAATTAAACAGCAATAACACAGTCTTATAGAATAAACATTTGATCAAATGAATACCTTTTTTAAATTGGTGTATTTCTCATTAATCATTAAATATTCTGATTTTCATTTAATTGAGGTTCAGAATAATTCTCAGAAACAATCAGAATG
Source organism: Tamias sibiricus (assembly GCA_025594165.1). Classification (NCBI taxonomy): domain Eukaryota; kingdom Metazoa; phylum Chordata; class Mammalia; order Rodentia; family Sciuridae; genus Tamias; species Tamias sibiricus. The sequence continues at coordinate 70,557,845 of CM046663.1, forward strand.
TTTGTTTCTTTCTAGCTTACCTGCTACCATAGAGTTAAAGCCTACCCAGGCCCAGGTCCCTTAAGTTCGGCAGGGTCATTTTTACATACTAGAAACTCTCCCAAGCTCTCCTGAAACTACCTTCCTGCCCGGAAGTGTTTTTTTCACTTAGCCATAGGCAGAGTCTTCCTTTATTTTGACTAGTAGAATGAAACGAAAGCCTGATCTTATTTGCCCTTCTGGCTTAGCTAGAAAGGTGTGTTTCTTTGTTTAACACCTCATCCTCTCTATTCATGTGCCAGAAAGAGAGGAGGAGACATTGTGTATTTACATGAATAGTCTGAAACACTCATGATAGTTAGATTGCCTCTCATAACTTGAAAACTTTTATAGACTATATTTGTTATAGATCATTTTTATTTCTAATATGTATTTTATTTCAATTGACAAATAGTATGTATTTATGAAATACAGTGTGATATTTCAAAACAGCATACAGTGTATAATGATAAAATCAGAGTAATTGGCATATTCATTATCTCAAATATTTATCATTTCTTTATGCTGGAACATTCAGAATCCTCCCTAGCTAACATGCAATTAGTTGTAGTCAACCATAGTTACCCTATAGAACATTACAGGATTTTCTGCCTTTCCAGCTGCATGTGTTGACCACCCTCTTCCCATCCACTCCTTTCCCACACCCTTCCCATCCTCTAATATGAGACCAATTTTTTTTTTTTTTTTAGGTTCCACATATAAATGAGAAAGTGTCATATTTGACCTTTTATGCCTCACTTACTTTACTTAACATGATGTCCTCAAGGCTTATTCCTGTTGCCACAAATGACAAGGTTTTTTTTTTTTTTTTTAATAGGTGAATAATATTCCATGGTATACATATAACCCATTGTATTCATTCATTCACTGATGGATGTCTAGGCTATTCCATATCTTGGCTCTAATGAATAGTGCTACAATGAACAGTGGGAGTGCAGATATGTCTTTGACATACTGACTTTATTTCCTCTGGATATGTACACCAGTACTGGGATTGCTAGATCATACAGTAGTTCTATTTCTAATGTTTTTGAGGAACCTCCATACTGTTTTCCATAATTGCTGTACTGATTTATATTCCCACCAACAGTGTTTGAGAGTCTCCTTTGTCTATATCCATACCAGCATTTATTATTTTTTATCTTTTTGATAATAGCCATTGGGGTAAGGTGATACCTTATTGTGGTTTTGACTTGAATTTCCCTCGTGATCAGTGATGTTGAACATTTTCTCATATACTTGCTTGCCATTATTGGTTTGTTCCTCATTATTGGTTTGTTTAGGTTTCTGTTTCTTTTTTTTTTTTTTTTTTTTTTTTTTTTGTACCGGGGATTGAACTCAGGGGCACTCGACCACTGGGCCACATCCCCAGTCCTTTTTTGTATTTTATTAGAGACAGGGTCTCACTGAGTTGCTAAGTGCCTCGCCATTGCTGAGGCTGGCTTTGAACTCGAGATCCTCCTGCCTCAGCCTCCCAAGTGCTGGGATTACAGGCGTGCGCCACCACGCCAGGTGGTTTCTGTTTTTTTCGTGATGTAATCTTGGTAGGTTATGTGTGTCTAGGAAATTATATGTTTGTTTTAGGTTTTCCAATTTGTTGTTATAAAGTTGTACATGGTAGTCCTGAATAATTTTTGTATTTCTGTTATCAGCTTAATATATTCTTTTTTATTTCTGATTTTATTTATTTACTTGGGTCTTCTCCCTCCCCTTCCCCTTCTTCCTTCTCCCTCTCCCCCACCCTCAGTCTAGTTAAAGATTTGTCAAATTTGTTTCTTTTTAAAAATCCAAAATTTTGTTTTGTTGATCTTTTGTATTATTTTAGTCTCAATTTATTATTTCTTTTTTTCCTTTTTTCCCCTCCCTCTCTTCCTCTCCCCCCGCCTCTCTCTCTCTATCCCCCTTCCTTCCTTCCTTCTATTAGTTATGAGTATGGTTTGTTCTTGCTGTTTTAGTTCCTTGTGTTGTACTGTTAAATGGTTTATTTGAAATCTTTTTCCTTTTTTTTTTAAAAAAATTATTTTTTAGTTGTAGTTGGACACAGTACCTTTATTTTATTTATTTATTTATTTTTACATGGTTCTGAGGATTGAACCCAGGGCTGCGCACATGCTAGGTGAGTGCTCTATCACTGGGCCACAACCCCAGCCACTCTTTTTCCTTTTTTGAAGATGTTTATTGCTAAATTTCACTCATAGTATTTCCTTGCTGTTTCCCATAGGTTTTGGTGTATTATGCTTCTGTTTTCATTTGTCTTAAGATATTTTAAAATTTCTGTTCTAATTTTTCATGTTATTCAGTAGCATGTTGTTTAATTTCCATGTATTTGTACAATTCCCACAGGTCCTTTTGTTGACTTCTAATTTTATTCCATTTCATGTTGTCAGAAATGTGACACAATATGATTTTGATTCTTAAAAAATTGTTGAGACTTGTTTTGTAAACAAGGTTTATCCTGGAAATTTTTTCATGTGCTGATGAGAAAAATGTTAGGTGAAATATTCTGTAAATGTCTGTTGGATCCATTTGGTCCATAGTATAGTTTAACTCAGATGTTTCTTTGCTTATTTTCTGTCTGGATATCTGTCCACATAGGTGATGGAGTACCCAACTATTGTATTTATAGTGGAGTCTGTGTGTCCTTTTAGATCTAGTAATATTTGCTTTTTATATTTCAGTGATCCTATGTTGGGATATGGCTATATGTATTATTTATTTATTTATATGTGTATATATCTCCTCAAATTTATATATGTGTGTGTGTGTGTGTGTGTGTGTGTGTATATGTATATATAATCCTCTTATCACTGTGTAACAACCTTCTTTGTCACTTTTTATGTGTTTTTTTCTTTTACTGTTTTTAATATCTTTTTTTTTTTTTTAATTTAGAGCTTTATAGATAGACATAGTATGGGGTTCATTCTGATGAACTTACACATGCATGGAAATCAGTTTCAGTTCATGATTCTCCCATTCTTCTTCCTCTACTAGACTTCCTTTCCCTCGTCTATTAATTTGTATTTGATTGGTTCGGGTTTTTTTTTTGTGGTACTGGGGAACTGGGGATTGAACTCAGGGGCACTCTACCACTGGGCCACATCCCCAGCCCTTTTTTTGTATTTTATTAGAGACAGGGTCTCACTGAGTTGCTAGGTGCCTCACTATTGCTGAGGCTGGCTTTGAACTCGCGCTCCTCCTGCCTCAGCCTCCCAAGTGCTGGGATTACAGGCATGCACCACCGTGCCTGGTTGATTGGTTCTTTATGTTATCTTATCCTTCCCTCCTTTTTACTTTACTCAAGCTTCTGCATATGTCTTTTTATGATTTTTGATGTAGAGTTTGTTTTATCTGGAATGAGTAGCTACTAGCTTGCTTTTGGTTTTCAGATGCATAGAATATATTTTTCCATCTCTTCACTTTCAGTCTCTGTGCGTCTTTATCAGTGAAGCAAGTTGTTTATAGGTAACATAGTTGTGTGTTTTTTTTTTTACCCAGTCTGTCTATATCTTTTAATTGGAAAATTTAATTCATTTGCATTCAAGGTTACTGTTGACAGGTAATGATCTACTCTTGTTATTTTGTTAATTTTTTTCTTTTTGTATATCCTTTGTTTCTTCCTCTTTTACTGACCTTTATGATTTGATACTTTTCTATAGTAATAAGATTTCACTATTTTCTGTTTCTCCTTTGTATATGTATTCATGAAAGTCTTCTGCTTTCATGTGTTTTTATGATGGTTATTATCACCCTTTTACTTCCAAATGTAGGACTCCTTTAAGCATTTTTTTTTTCTTTTGGTACTGGGGATTGAACTCATGGGCACTCGACCACTGGGCCGCATCCCCAGCCTTTTTTTGTATTTTATTAGAGACAGGGTCTCACTGAGTTGCTAAGTGCCTTGCCATTGCTGAGGCTGGCTTTGAACTCGCAATCCTCCTGCCTCAGCCTCCCAAGTGCTGGGATTACAGGTGTGTACCACAACACCCGGTTTCCTTTAAGCATTTCTTGTAAAGCCAATCTAGTGGTAAGTTTTTGTTTGAGAAAAAGCTTTATTTCTCCATGATTTCTAAAGAATAGCTTTGCTGGGTATATTATTCTTGATTTTTTTTCTTTTAGCACTCTACTGGCTTGTGAGGTTTCTGCTGAGAAATCTGTTAGTCCAGTGTTGTAGATTCCCTAGTACATTATACTTTTTCTCTTGTTCTATTAGAATTATGTCTGTCTTGACTTTGGCACTTGATTTTAATGTGCCTTGGAGAGAACCTCTTCCAGTTAAGCCTAATTGAGGTTCTTTTTGAGCTTTGTGGGTCTCGATGTCTATTATCTCCCCCAAGACTTGGGCAATTTTCAATAATTATTTTGTATAATATATTTTCTGTGCCTTTCTTCATCTCTTTTCCTTCTGGAATTCCCGTAGTACAAATATTTGTTTGCTTATTAGGAGTGTCCCAATTTTGCATAAGCTTTCCTTACTCTTCTTATTCTTTTTTTTTAATTGTTGTTGTTACCCTGTGGATCGGTTAATTTAAAATACCTGTCTTCAAGTTCAGAAATTCTTTCTTCTGCTTGATCTATTTGATCGTGTCTCTCAGTTGTATTCATTTAATTCTTGATTTCTTCAATTGCAGGGTTTTATTTATTTTTTATTCTTTTCATGTTATATTTTTGTTTGAATTTCTTATACAGATTGTGACTGACTTGTTTGTCTGTATTGTCTTTATTTCTCACTGAGCTTTTTATTCCTTTTTTCACAGTTTATTTATCCATTTTTTTTTCAAATTTTAATTTGTTATATATGAAAACAGAATGTATTATAATTCATATTACACATGTAGAGCACAGTTTTTCATATCTCCGTACACAAAGTAGAGTCACATCATTTGTGTCTTCATACATGTACTTAGGCAATGAAAACCATCACATTCCACCATCTTTCCTACCTTCATGCCCCCTCCCTTTCTCTCCCTCCCCTTTTCCCTTTGCCATATCTAGAATTCATCTAATCCTCCCATCTCCTACCCCCCAACCTCACCCCCACAGCATAGTATGAATCAGCATCCTTAAATCAGAGAAATCATTCGGCATTTGTTTTTTTTGGGATTGGCTAACTTCACTTAGCATTATATTCTCCAGCTCCATCCATTTACCTGCAAATGCCATGATTTTATTCTCTTTTAATGCTGAATAATATTCTGTTATTGTGTGTGTGTGTGTGTGTATACACATTTTCTTTTATATATGTATACATATATATACATATACATATATATATACACACACACACACACACACACACACACACACACATTTTCGTTATCCATTCATCGACTGAAGGGCATCTAGGTTGGTTCCACAGTTTAGCTATTATGAATTGTGCTGTGTAAACATTGATGTGACTGTGTCCCTGGAGTATGCTGTTTTTAAGTCCTTTGGGTATAGACCGAGGAGTGCAATACTTGGGTCAAATGGTGGTTCCATTTACAGTTTTCCAAGGATTCTCCATACTGCTTTCCATATTGGCTTCACCAATTTACAGTCCCACCAGCAATGTATGAGTGTGCCTTTTTCCCCACATTCTCGCCAACACATATTGTTGTTTGTATTCTTAATAGCTGCCATTCTGACTGGAATGAGATGAAATCTTAGAGTAGTTTTGATTTGCATTTCACTAATTGCTAGAGATGTTGAACATTTTTTCAAATATTTGTTAATTGATTGTATATCTTCTAAGAACTGTTCAGTTACTTGGCCTATTTATTAATTGGGTTATTTGTTTTATTGATGTTAAGATTTTTGAGTTCTTTATATGTTCTAGAGATTACTGCTCTATCCGACCTGCATGTGGTAAAAATTTGTCCCCAATTAGTAGGCTCTCTATTCACCTCACTGATTGTTTCTTTTGCTGAGAAGCTTTTTAGTTTGAATCCATCCCATTTATTGATTCTCGATATTAATTTTTGTGCTATAGGAGTCTTATTAAGGAAGTTGGGCCTAACCCAACATGATGGAGATTTGGGCCTACTTTTTCTTCTAATAGATGCAGTTTTTCTGATTTAATTCCTGGGTCCTTGATCCACTTTGAGTTGAGTTTTGTGCATGGTGAGAAATAGGGGTTTAATTTCATTTTGTTGCATATGGATTTCCAGTTTTCCAAGCACCATTTGTTGAAGAGGCTGTCTTTTCTCCAATGTACATTTTTGGCACCTTTGTCTAATATAAGATAACTATAATTATGTGGGTTAGTCTCTGTGTCCTCTATTCTGTACCATTGGTCTACAAGTCTATTTTGGTGCCATTATCATGCTGTTTTTGTTGCTATTGCTGTGTAGTATAGTTTAAGATCTGGTATAGTGATGTCACCTGCTTCACTCTTCTTTCTAAGGATTGCTTTAACTATGTGGGTCTCTTATTTTTCCAGATGAATTTCATTACTGCTTTTTCTGTTTCTCTGGGGAATGTCATTGGGCTTTTGATTGGAATTGCATTAAATTTATATAGTGCTTTTGGTAGTATGGTCATTTTTTGTTGTTGTTGTTGTTGTAGTTGGACACAATACCTTTATTTTATTTATTTACATGTGGTGCTGAGGATCGAACCCAGGTCCTTGCACGTGCTAGGCGAACGCTGTACTGCTGAGCCACAACCCCAGCCCCAGTATGGTCATTTTGACAATATTAATTCTGCCTATCCAGGAACAAAGGAGATCTTTCCATCTTTTAAGGTCTTCTTTAATGTCTTTTTTTAGCATTCTGTAGTTTTTGTTGTAGAGGTCTTTTACCTCTTTCATTGATTCCCAAGTATTCTATTTTATTTTATTTTTTTGATGCTATTATAAATGGAGTAGTTTTCCTCGTTTCCCTTTCAGAGGATTTGTCATTGGTATACAGAAATTCCTTTGATTTTTGGGTGTTGATTTTGTATCCTGCTGCTTTGCTGAATTCCTTTACTAGTTCTAGAAGTTTTCTGGTGGAATTTTTTGAGTCTTTTAGGTATAGAATCATATCGTCAGCAAATAGTGTTAATTCTTCTTTACCTATTCATATCTCTTTAATTTCTTTCGTCTGTCTAATTGCTCTGGCCAGTGTTTCAAGAACTACGTTTAAATGGAAGTGGTGAAAGAGGGCATCCCTGTCTTGTTTTAGTTTTTAGAGGGAATGCTTTCAATTTTTCTTCACTTAGAATGATGTTGGCCTGGGGCTTAGCATAGATAGCTTTTACGATGTTGAGATATGTTCCTGTTATTCCTAGATTTTCTAGTGTTTTGAACATGAACGGGTGCTGTATTTTGTTAAATGCTTTTTCTGCATCTATATTGAGATGATCCTGTAGTTCTTATCTTTAAGTGTATTGTTGTGGTGAATTACATTTATTGATTTCTGTATGTTGGACCAACTTTGCATCCCTGGAATGAACCCCATTTATCGTGGTGTACTATCTTTTTGTTATGTTTTTGTATTTGATTTTGCCAGATTTTTTTTTTTGGTGGTTCTGGGGATTGAACCCAGGGCCTTGTGCATGCGAGGCAAGCACTCTACCAACTGAGCTATATCCCCAGCCCCTCATTTGCCAGAATTTTATTGAGAATTTTTGCATCAATGTTCATTAGAGATATTGGTCTGAAGTTTTCTTTCTTTCTTTTTTCTTTTTCTTTCTTTTTGATGTGTCTTTGCCTGGTTTTGGAATCAGGGTGATATTGGCCTCATAGAATGAGTTTGGAAGTGCTCCCTCTTTTTCTGTTTCCTGAAATAAATTGAAGAGTATTGGTATTAGTTCACTAAAGGTCTTGTAGAACTTGGCTGTGTATCCATCCAGTCCTGGGCTTTTCTTGGTTGGTAAGCTTCTGATGGTGTCTTCTATTTCATCGCTTGAAATTGATCTGTTTAAATTGTGTTTATCATTCTGATTCAATTTGGGCAAATCATATGACTCTAGAAACTTGTCAATGCCTTTGATATTTTCTATTTTATTGGGGTACAAGTTTTCAAAATAATTTCTAACTATCTTCTATGTTTTTATAGTGTCTGTTGTGATATTTCCTTTTTCATCACAGATGTTAGTAATTTGAGTTTTTCTCTCTCCTTCTCTTCATTAGCATGGCTAAGGATCTGTCAATTTTATTTATTTTTTCAAAGAACTGACTTTTTGTTTTGTCAATTTTTTCAATTGTTTCTATTTTTTCAATTTCATCAGTTTCAGCTTTGATTTTAATTATTTCTTGTCTTCTGCTTTTGGGGTTGGATTGTTCTTTTTCTAGGGCTTTGAGATGTAACATTAAGTCATTTATTTGTTGACTTTTTCTTTTCTGAAGGAATGAATTCCATGCAATGAAATTTCCTCTTAGAACTGCCTTCATAGTGTCCCAGAGATTTTGATATGTTGTATCTGTGTACTTATTCACCTCTAAGAATTGTTTTATCTCCTCCTTGATGTCTTCTACAACCCATTGTTCATTCAGTAGCATATTATTTAGTCTCTAGGTATTGGAGTAGCTTTTATTTCTTATTTTATCATTGATTTCTAAATTCATTGCATGAAGATCTGATAGAATGCAGGGTAATATCTCTACTTTTTATATTTGCTAAGAGTTGCTTTGTGGCATAATATATGTCTATTTTAGAGAAGGATCCATGTGCTGCTGAGAAGAAAGTGTATTTACTTGTTGAAGGATGAAATATTCTATGTATGTCAGTTAAGTCTAAGTTATTGATTGTATTATTGAGTTCTGTAGTTTCTTTGTTCAGGTTTTGTTTGGAAGATCTATCAAGTGGTGAAAGAGGTGTGTTAAAGTCACCCAAATTATTATGTTGTGGTCTGTTTGACTCTTGAACTTGAGAAGAATTTATTTGATGAACATAGATGCTCCATTGTTTGGGGCATATATATTTATAATTGTTAAGTCTTGTTGGTATATGGTTCCCTTGAGCAATATGTAGTGTCCTTCTTTATCCCTTTTGATTAACTTAACTTGAAGTCTACTTTATTTGATATGAGGATGGAACCCCCTGCTTGCTTCCACAGTCCATGTTAGTGGTATGATTTTTCCCAACCTTTCACTTTCAGTCTGTGGATGTCTTTTCCTATGAGTTTGTTGGAGGCAGCATATTGTTGGGTCTTTTTTTCTTTTTTTTTTTTTTTTTTTTTTTTGATCCAATCTGCTAGTCAATGTGTTTTGATTGGTGAGTTTAGGCCATTAACATTCAGGATTATTATTGAGACATGATTTGTATTCCCAGCCATTTTTTTTATTTTTGGTATTTAACATGACTTGGTTTCTCCTCTGATTACTTTTTCCTTCAGTGTAAAACCTCCCTCTGTGACTTTCATCATTATTTTTCATTTCTTCTTCATGGAATATTTTGCCGAGGATGTTCAGTAGTGCTGGCTTTCTAGTTGTAAATTCTTTTAACTTTTGTTTATCATGGAAACTTTTTATTTCATCATCAGATCTAAAGCTTAATTGTGCTGGATATAAGAGTCTTGGTTGGCATCTCTTTTCTTTCAGAGCTTGGTATATGTTGTTCCATGATCTCCTGGTTTTGAGGGGTGTGTGTTGAAAAATCTGCTGAGATACGAATTGGTCTCCCCTTGTATGTGATCTGATTCCTCTCTCTTGTAGCCTTTAAGATTCTATCCTTATTCTGTATGCTAGGCGTTTTCATATAATGTGCCTTGATGTAGATCTATTGTAATTTTGTATATTTGGTATCCTATAAGCATCTTGTATTTGATTTTCCAATTCATTCTTCATGCTTGGGAAATTTTCTGATATTCTCTCATTGAAGAGATTGTGCATTCTTTTGATTTGAAACTCTGTGCCTTCCTCTATCCAAATAACTCTTAGATTTGGTCTTTTGATGCTGTCCCATAATTCTTGGATGTTCTGTTCATAGTTTCTTATTATCTTCACTGTGTGGTCAACTTTATTTTCCAGATTGTGTACTTCGTCTTCATTATCTGACGTTCTTTATTCCAAGTGATCTATTCTGTTGGTTATGCTTTCTACTGAGTTTTTTTATTTGGTTTATTGTTTCCTTCATTTCAAGGATTTCTGACTGTTTTTTTTTTTTTTTCAAAGTCTCTATCTCTTTCTTGAAGTAATCTTTTGCTACCTATATTTGTTTTCTTATCTCTTTGTTGGAGTGATCAGTTTTTGCCTGTATTCGCTCATTTAGGTCATTCTTTAATTTACAGATCATTTTAATTATGAACCTTCTGAACTCCTTCTCTGACATTTCATCAACTTCTCTGTCCATGGGTTGTGTTATTGTAGTATCCTGGTTTGTTTGGGGTACTTTCCTCCCTTGTTTTTTCATGTTGTCTATGTGTCTTCCTTTCTTGCAGTGTGGATATGAGATATTACAGTTTCTACCGTAAATTTTTATAGTATTCATGTAGATTGTCTGTGCCTTACCTTGATGTTGGGCTTCCAGACCTTGCAGGTGTCCCTCAGTGCTTGCTACTGCAAGTAAACGTGGTGGCGGCAATAGTGGAGGTAACTCGAGTTAACAATGGAGGTGCCCCGAGGTGGATGCAAGGTTTTACAGAGATGGAGCTGAAAGGGTGGGCTTAACACTGTCTTTGGGATGCCTGCTCTAAGATGCAGCTGTTTCTAGGCTCTGCCTGTTGTCAAAAGGTAGGGGCTACTGTGTGGGGAAGGCTATGGCATGTCTTCAGTGTCCCAAGATGGAAGTAGGTTAGGGTTGGGCTCCCAGGTGGGGGCAGATGGCGGACTTGGACCTACTCTGAGCCTGGATATCCCATGCAGGTCAGGTTGGCGTGGGCGGATATGGGCTGGGCCTGAGCTCCCTCTGTGGTCTGCTGGTTGGAAGAGGCGGTCCTGTGCCGGAGCCTGAGCTCCAAGGGGTGTCTGCCTAAGGTGGGATGGCCTACTCAGAGCCTGAGTCCCTCACAGGTTGGTGTGGGTGGATCTCTTTCACTGAGCTTTTTAAACATTATTATTTTGATTTCCTTTTGAAACATTTCATAAGTTTCCTTTTCCTTGATTCTAATACTGGGGAATTATTCTACTTTTTTGGGGTGTCATTTTTTCTTTGCTTTCTTTTTTTGTATGTGTGTACTTTTGCTTTTGTTTTTGTTTTTCTTTTCTGCACTGGAAAGTTGCCCTTTCCAATTTTATGGAATTTTTACCTGACCTCCCCTATGGAGGAGAGCACTGTGATGGGTAAAAAGGTGTTGGTTGTATTCTGGTTGGAAACAGTAGTGTCATTTCTGTGCAGTTTCTTTAGCTGTAATCCTTGTTAGTGATGTCAGTGGTTGTGTCAGTGGCTGAAGTTGTGTTTGTGACTCTGGTGGTGTGGTGTGGTTTTGCTGGGGGTGAGACTGCCATATGACTAGCTGTTGGACTGTTCATGGGTGCCCAATGGTGGTGGCTGTGCGGTGGGTTCTCTGGAAGGGTGGGGCCACTGCCTGGCTGACTGTGTGGTAGGGCTTGAGTATGAGGGTTTTCCTTCTGTGCAAGTCCACTGTTCTCCAGGGGATGAGATACACCTTATAGTTGTGGAAGCCATGTTATGAGCCTTTCTGTTCAGCCTTTCTGGTTTGAGCATCTGGGATCATGGTCTTTGGTCACTTGTGGGAGCTTGGTGTAATGACAGTGGAATACCAACAATGAAGATACACTGTGGCTGCTACCCCCAGGGCAGGATGTGCTCTATCAGTGGGTCCAGTTTCAAGGTGGCACTCAGCTGTAGCAGCTCAGGTCACAGAGATGGGAATGTACAATGTGGGTTTATTCTCTATGGCAGTACAGCCACCTGAACTCATAGCAGTTCTCTGAATTCTGGGGCATGTTAGGGCTGCAGGATTGTTCTGCATAGTCATCTGCAGTGGCAAGGAGAACCATTGCCAGTCCCTAGCTTACCTTTTTCACATAAAGAGAGGTCTGCCTTTGCTCCAAGCCATTTGGTCAGGGGAGGTGATGAGGAGAGGCAGTTTCCTTTTTACAGTGCTGTCTTGGGGATATCCCTCATGCTCCATGAGGATATTGCCACTTTGTAGCTACTCTGCAGTGTGCTCCCTTTGTCACTCCAATTGAAATACAGTTGATGAGTGACAGGTAACTCTATTTGGCCATCTTGTAAACATCCTGCTATAGATTGTTTTTTATTTTATTTTGGGAACATATTACCAAAAACTTCCTCTTTACTATAACTTTTAGAAATATTTAAAAGACAAAAGGTTTTAAGTAGGTATTTACATATGTATTGTATGTTTATACGCTTATATTTTAATAAAACATTTAATGACTGATGACTGATGTTATACTTTAAAAGCACACCTTTGCTACAGTAAAGCTTGTGTGTCATAAAGTAATACATAATCTGATTGGTTGAGAATCTAATTTTAGCTATGGTATTTGTAAAAGTAAAAACAAACGGTTGAATTACATAGTCAATATCTTGTGTCATTTTAGAAAGCTTAAAATTTAGTGTTTTCTAAACATAGTTTCTTGTTTTAGGACCAGTTTTATCATCAGTTCATATATTTGAATCACAGTAAAACAAAACAACATAAAAACAAGCAAAGACATCTTGGCAGCCAAATAGTGATGCCCATAATATGGCTTCTGGTGGTTGTGAGATCAGTCCTTGATTCCTCCTGAATTTGTGGTCTGCCAGTTGAAGTTTCCACCTTCTTTCATATGTCACCCTCTATCTTTGATCTATCCTGTGATAATTATCATAGGACAATGTTAGAAGTATTTTTCTTCAAATTGCTTAATTATACAAGAATATTAGAGGATTTACTATTCCATTTATCTAGACTCGTAAAGGTTAATAAAATTGAAGTAAAGAAAATGGACATTTTATTATTTAATAAAACTGTCTTTTTATTATGTTAAATCATCAATAGAGAAAAGGGGTTTTGCAGTAGAAGATCTATATTTTGTGTTAGCCTTTTTTTTTTTTTTTTTTTTTTTTTTTGGTGGTACTGGGGATTGAACTCAGGGGACATGGTGCCTGGGCTCTGAGACATCCTGGATGGAGTGTTAGGCAGATGCAGGAAGCTTTCAGTTAAAGACAGCGGAGGAGTCTGAAGGGTGTTGCAAGCCACATGTGCTTTCAGAGCTCAGCAGCGAGCAGACATGCCATGATTAGAGAAGGCTTTGTGCCTGAGGAGTTGGGGTTTGGAGTTCTGCAAGAATTTCATTATGTTGGGGCAGACATTTCCTGTGATGTTGGAACTTGGGAGGAATAGGACGTGAGCAGAGGAAGGTAGGTGAGAAAGTATAAATGTGTTTGGGAAATAGATACATTAGAGTTTTATTAGAGAGGTAGCAACAGGGTACAGACATGCCTTATTTTATTATACTTTGATTTATTGTACTTTGCAGATATTGCATTCTTAAAAGTAAATTGAAGATTTGTGGCAACCCTCTGTCAAGCAAGTCTTATGGGTCCATTTTTCTAACATGTCAGATGATCGTTAGCATTTTTTTAACAAAGTATTTTTAATTAAGGTATGTATATTTTTAAAACATAGTACTAGTGTCCACTTAAAACTACAATATAATATGAGCATACCTTGTATATGCCCTGGGACACCAGAAGCTCTGTGTGACTTGCTTTATTTCAATATTGGTTTTATTGCACTAGTCTGCAACTGAAGCCTGACTGTCTTCAGAGTATATCTGTATTGATCAAGGGCACAGACCTTGGATCCAGACTGTTTCTGTGCAAATTTGGCCCTTTTCTACTTTCTAGCTTTGTGATCTTAAACATTTACTAAATTTTTTCATGCCTTAGTTCCTTATCTATAAAATTCCAATAAAAGACCTCTTGCTTGTTATTTTAATGATGAAATTAGTTAATGAGGCCTTAGAACACTGATAGTAGTTAGAACTATATAAAAATTAAATAGATAAATTAGAGGAGGATTCAAATGGGAAGATAGGTAGAAACCAGATTGTGGGAGTTTGAGCCTTTTCTTGGCATTGGGGAGAACTCTTCCAGCAGGGAAGGTACATCGTTACACTGGGGATTTGGGAAGAACTGTCTGCTTCCCAGGAGTAGCAAAAGACAGGAGGCAAAGAGCTTATTCTGAAGTGGTTAGCAGTAGTTTAGGCTTAAAACTCAAAGGGCCTCTTAAGATGGTGATTATGAAAATAGGAGTGACAGATGCTAGTAATATTTAATGGAGGAGAATGATAAGCTTTCAGATGTAATATATATATGAAAGAGGAGACAGGGCAAAGATAATATCAAGGATTTGCCCCTGGGTAGAGAGTGAGGTGACATAAAGGTGGAACTCAGGACATGTGTTTATTAATGTCGGTGTTGAAAATTTAGCAAGAGCTGAGGTGCTTCTGGGGAAAGAGATAATGAATTCCCTTTGAGTTTGAGAATTTAGTATAATATTCATGTGGAAATACACTATTCTAGTTGGACATGCAGGGATGAAGTTTATTTGTTTGTTTGTTTTGGTATTGGGATTGAACCGAGCCCTTTTTTTTACTTTTTATTTTGACACAGGGTCTTGCCAAGTTGCTTAGGGCCTTGCAAAATTGCTGAGGCTGGCTTTGAACTTCTGATCCTCCTGCCTCAGCCTCCCAAGGGGATGAAGCTATTGAGAGAGGTTAAGGACAAGGATATTCAGTGCCTTTCAAAAATGAATATCTCTAGGATGAAATTTTCTCTAAAAGAATAATAGTTAGGTCCTTCCTTATAAATTTTAATTAAATTTAATTTAATGTCACTCTTTTTTTCAAGGCAACACTTAAAATTATACTCAGAAGATAAGGGGTCGCCCAGAAGGTAGACTGCTACATTTCTCAGTGGCTCAAATATACACATATACCTGAGTCACTCTTACATTGAAACTCTATTCATCCATCAGGCCTACCTCAGCACTTTTTAAACTCTACTGTAATTTATTTATCTCCGTTCCCTATTAAATTTAAAAATTTCTTAAGGATTTATGTGTGATTCCTGACTAAATCAACCATGTATCCTCAGGGCCTAAGACTTAGTAAGGATTCAGTAAATGTACCTTGGGAAAATACATATTTATTACTTATCACGTGTCAAGTGATAGGCTAAGTGCAGAGGACACCAAAATGATTAAATAACAACAACCCACAGGAAGCTCATGGTCTTCATGCAGATAAACATTTTATTATTACAGAGGTATGTATTGTGTGCAATGTTTGTTCAACAGGACGGTGTGATTGGTGTTGTGATAGAGTAGTAAACAAGCTGCTGTGGCAGCAGAGAGGAGGAGTAACTAGATCTGTGATGGAGAATATCAGGGATGGTTTCCAGAACTGGTGACTCTGAGCTGAGACTTGAAAGACGAATAGACGTTCAATAGGCAAATGTGACGAGGAAGGTCTCTACAAAGCAGAATGACTGTCATATCCAAACGTGAAAGGTGTAGGAGGATGTAGTGTGTAGTTTATTTGGGGAACCGCGTGTAGTTCAGTATGGCTGAAGCATAGATTATTTATATGGGTCATGTAACAAAAGACTGCTGAGTGGGAGCTGCCTCTCTTGAAGAGCCAGCCCTATGTGTCATGCTAAATATTACTGAGTCATTGAAGAGCTTTAGCTTGAGATGACTTGCAAATGTAGAAAATGCTCTTCCAATAGCAGTAGGAGGATTGGTTGGAGGTGGACATAGCTGAAGAGAGATAAGGAATATAATGAGGAGGCTGTCACAGTATTCTAACCAAACAGCAAGGACCAGAGCAAAGGCACTGACTGTTTGGCTTGAATTTGTAAGAAGTGTTTAGAAAGTGTAAGTGACTATAATCAGTATATAGGGAAAAGGAAGAGGATGAGTTGTATGACTCCTAGATTTCAGGTTCAACTGAAGGGTTATGTGGTGACTTCTGACACCACCTATGCAGAGTAGGGCCAATTTGCACAGGCTGAGAACAGTTTTCTTCAAATAAAAAAGACATTTTCTACAACATGTTGAAGCAAACATTCCTTGCTCTCAGTAAAGGACCAATCCTACCTTCCACATTCATTTATAATATATACCCTTTAGTAAAAAATAAAGATCCATTTGAGGTAATAAGGTAGCAGTGAAATCCAGTGGTCATTCAAACATAATCAAATTAGCTAGAGTTGTGTCAGTTTAATGTAGTGTAAATAAAATAGTGTTAATGATGAAAGAACCACTAAATACATACTAAAAACTAAACTTGAACTACTCCTTAGGTTTGAAAACAAACACATAAAGTATTTTATAAAAACAAATAAGTGAATAATGAAAATGCCTTAAGAAAACCAACCTTCTGAAGTCTTAAAGATCAGTGAATTTTCAAATTTTTTTTTTTAGTTGTAGTTGGACACAATACCTTTATTTTATTTATTTTTATGTGGTGCTGAGGATTGAACGCAGGGCCTCGCACATGCTAGGCAAGTGCTGTACCGCTGAGCCACAACCCCAGCCCAGATCAGTGAATTTTTTATATAATTATTATTTCATCTCCTCATAAACTTACTCCTGTAATTGTCATCTGTTTCTTATATCTTCTTTATCTATGGCTCTTTCTCCCCACAGTATAGAAACTTACTTAAATCACTCTTCACTTTTTTTTCCTACGCCTGCCAAATGTACTGTGATCTTACTGTGACAACTGAGTTTATGTACTTCAACGTGATGATAATTTATGAAAAAAGTATTTTAATCTGATAAATCATTTAATTCATCTTTTGAAATTTCAGGGTGTGCTGATGGTTGGACCCCCAGGCACTGGTAAGACTATGCTGGCAAAAGCTGTTGCCACTGAATGTGGCACAACATTCTTTAATGTTTCCTCTTCTACACTGACATCTAAATACAGAGGTGAATCTGAGAAGTTAGTCCGTCTGTTGTTTGAAATGGTGAGTAATGGTATATTCAGATTTAAAGTACTATTTGTGTGGGTGTATGGTATCCCCATGTTCTAGGTCCATTCCCCTAAAATCTTTTCAAAAAGGGCTTTGTGGTTATATTTGAGTAGTTCTGGACATATACCCGCCTTGAGCAATGGGGTGGTGGGTTTTGTGAGGTACTTGATGTTCTTCAGTGTATCTTCCTCTCTGAAGAGGGCTTAGTGGGTATAGAAGAGACTCTGGATAGTGTTTCTGGATATCTAGACTGGTGGAGCAGAAGAATATTTTAATATGTATTTAAATACATAGCACATACCACTTCATCAGAAACTGATATAGCACAGACCACTTCATCAGAAACTGATGTAGCATTAAAACTTGTTCCTTTTTCATAAGGGATTTGTAATAATTAAAAATGTTTGTGGATGCTGAAGCAGGAGGATCGCGAGTTCAAAGCCAGCCTTAGCAATGGCGAGGCACTTAGCAACTCAGCGAGACCCTGTCTCTAAATAAAATACAAAAAAGGGCTGGAGATGTGACTCAGTGGTTGAGTGTCCCTGAGTTCAATCCCCGGTTCCACAAAAAAAAAAAAAAAAAAAAAAGTGCATGTGGGCTGGGGATACAGCTTAGTTGATAGAGTGCTTGCCTTACATGCACAAGGCCCTTGGTTAAACCCCCAGCACCACCAAAAGAGAAAAGAATAGTATGGTGAATCCCCATGTAGCTATCATCGACCCTCACCAACCGTATAATTTTTTTATTTTTAGAAATTTTTACTTATCTAATTGCTTTAACTTCTGTTAATAACCAGATGGTAGTGGCATTGAAGTTGAAAGTTAGGTTTTCAACTTTCATTTGCTGTATTTTAAAAAGAAAAAATGATATTTTTAAAATATTCAAATTATTTTATGAGATATTTGAATAATTTCTTTAAAATATTTTTATAAAGGCTAGGTTTTATGCCCCTACCACAATCTTCATTGATGAAATAGACTCTATCTGTAGCCGAAGAGGAACTTCTGATGAGCATGAGGCAAGTCGCAGAGTCAAGTCTGAGCTCCTCATTCAGATGGATGGTAATTGACATTTAATTATGGTTTTGAAACTGGTAAACTTTGGATGTTTTCAATGAATGGACTAAAAGGAAGCCTGAATTTATTTTTAATCACTTATGTACCCACCCATTTGTTCATTTGTTCATGAATTCAAGAAGAATTTATTATGTACTTGTAATGAGTCATGCACCTTTCAAGTTCTGAGGTTATAGGGAACAGGACCACCATGGCCTTCAAGGAGCCTCTGTGATAGCACAGGCTCTAGAGGTGTGATCTAGAGTTCCAGGGGTTCTTGAGACCCCTTTAAAGGCCTTTGCAAGGTCTAAACTATTTTAATAGCAATATAAAGACTTTGCCTTTTTTCACTCTCATTCTCTCACAAGTATATGGTGGAGTTTTCCAGAGACTATGAGACCTAGGAGCATCAGAAAAGGTAGAAACCAGAAGCAGATGTGAATATCCAGCACTTCTCAATTTAGTCACATATTATAATGTTTGAAAAAGCCTCTTCTTACTAAATAAACTTATTTGCACAAAATTTGTTATTTATGTTAACAATTCACGGATATGTTTATTTTAAAATAATCATATTTTGTAAATTTAATTTATAAATGGTGAATATCAATAGATATACTCCACACATAAAAAAGTTCTTTGGCACTCCCAAGAATTTTTAAGAGTGTAAAAGGGTTCTGAGATTGAAAATTTCGAGAACCACTTTTAGATGGGAAGCAGACAACTGATCAGAAAATTGTAATATATGCTGATATGTTCTGTGGTAGAAGTAAATTCTGGATGCAGTGAAAACACAGTAGGAGTCATACCACCCAAACTAAGGGAGCCGTGGAAGGGGATAGATGAGTTGGGCTTTGAAGCATTGGTTTGGGGTTGTCCAGACAAAGAAGAAAAGGAGTTGGGTAGCCATCCAAAAGAGTTATGGGCTTAGAGGTGCTGCTTCCTCTGCTAATGCATGGTATACACCATGAGAAAAGATTAAAAGCTATTTTAAAATATCCAGAGCATATGTTTCAAAATGCCCAGGTTATTACCCACTAACCATGAGTACTTACTGAATATTTATAGTGTGTGTTATATGTAGCGTCTTTTCCTCAGTGAGTTTGCCATTTTAACTTTTGCTTAAGTATGTGAGAAAGGAGCAGCTGTGTTATGTTTTATAGGAAGGGTATAGGGGAGAATGTTAGTTGTTCAAAATTGGAAAAAAAAAAACAACTGAATACACATTTAATCAGCAGAATTTCATTGAGAAGTGTTTGTGACTGTGGTTGATTATCAGTTGGACAGCTTGATTCTTTGGGATAGGACTGAAATAGGAGTTTTAGTATTAATTTATTAATAAAAATGCATATTGAATCGGTTGGCTCTAAAACCACTAATTTTGTTACACCAGACTAGAAAATCGTATCAGTAAAGTTTGTGAGTTTTTTTTTTTTAAAATATTTATTTATTTACTTTAGTTGTACACAATGCAATGCATTTATGTTTACGTGGTGCTGAGTTTCGAACCTGGGCCGCGCACGTGCGAGGCAAGCGCTCTGCTGCTGAGCCACAACCCCAGTCCTTGTGAGGTTTTTTTTAAAAAATATTTTAGTTATAGATGGACACATTACCTTTACTTTATTTATTTTTTTTTATGTGGTGCTGAGGTTTGAACCCAGTGCCTCATATGTGCTAGGCAAGTGCTCTACCACTGAGCTATAACCCCAGCCCAGTTGGTGAGTTTTTTTTATATATATATAATTCACCCATTATTTCCAGAGTTTCTGTTATGTGACCTAAATTTTTTTAATGTTCTTATTAGTACATTATAGTTATACATAATACTGGGGTTCATTTTGACATAACCAAATGTGCATGGATTATAATTTGCTTCACTTCAGTCCCCAGAACTTCTCCTTTCCTTTCCCTGCTCCCTTCCCCTATTCTCCTTTCTCTACTTTACTTTGACCTAAAATTTTATATTTCTTAAATTTTAACTTGGAAAAGGCAGACTCTTTGTACATACCTGTAGTTGATTTGATTATAAAAGTAAACACTATTTAAATTAGGCTCAGAACTAAAATAAAATAATTTTTGAGGAAATTTGTGGTTAAAAAAGAAAAGAATGAAGCCATGTATAGTGGTTAACCCTGTCTCAAAAGAAAAAAGTATGGGGATGTAGCTCAGTGGTAGGGCCCCTGGGTTTAATCCCTAGTTCTTAAAAAAGAGAGAGAAAGAAAAAGAAATAGACTAGTATCTGATGTCTTTTCAGAACAGATATACTTACTTTCTTACAAAAGTTAATTTTTCTTACTGCATTAGGACCCTGAACAAGATTATGTGAATTCTTTTACTTCTTTGTTTTGTAGTTATCTGTTGTTGTGTCTCATTTTGTCACCATATAGAGGTCAGAAGGACCATAGTATTTTCATCATTAATTCTGCCACTAAGCACTATGATAGAAATGTTAGTCGAATAAAAGAATAAAAGGCTATAATAAAAACAGTGACAGCCTTTCCTCTCTTAATGTGTCTAGGAGTTGGAGGAGCTTTAGAAAATGATGATCCTTCCAAAATGGTTATGGTATTGGCTGCTACCAATTTCCCATGGGACATTGATGAAGCTTTGCGAAGGAGATTAGAGAAAAGGATATATATACCTCTCCCAACAGGTACGATACCTTCCTTCTATTGTATTTTGGATTTTTTGTCATTTCCGGTTACTTTTCTCTTGATCCCGTTGTCATTCTACTTAAATAAGTTTTGTACCATCACAAAACCAATTTGTAGTAGATGGAAACAGAGGCCACATAATACTTTATTGAAGTACTTTATTTTTTAGAGAAATTCTTACAGTCAGAACAGTATTTTTGTTAATGAATTTGATAGCACTTAAGTTTTTACTTTAAACTTGAAGAGTCTTCATCAAATTTTAAGTGATTAAAAATTACATTCTCTTGGGGTCTTTTTCAAAATATGCTGCTTTGAAAAACATAATTTCATCTTAATGGATGTTGAAATTTTCATAAGTGAATTATTTCTTTCTATTTTGGGATAAAATTTGCATGTAGTGAAATGTATATGTCTTAAGTGAATAATTCAGTAAGTTTTGATAAATGTATCCTCCACTTTAATCAATGTCCCATTGAAGATATAGGACATTTATATTAGTCTTGAAAGTTTTCTCCCTACAAGTTTAATTTAAACCTCCATTAGACATTGTGTTAGTTTTCCATGACTGTGACAAAATACCTTACATAAGCAACCTACGAGAGGAAAGATTTATTTCACATTCAGAAGTTTCAGTTCATGGTTGGCTGGCTCTCCATGCTTTTCGGCCTGAGGTAAGGCAGAACATTATGGCAGGGAGCATGAGGTGGTATGAAGCTGCTCAGCTCATGGTGGCTGGGAAGGAAAGATGGAAGGGGCTGGGGACAGGATATGCCCTTCCAGGCCACATACCCCTTTATCTACTTCTTCTGACTAGGACCTACCTTACACGGTTTCTACCACCTCCTTATAGTGTCACCATCTGGGGACCAAGACTTCAACACATGAGCCTTTGACATTCCAGATCCAAACTATAACTAACATTCACTTTACCTGATTTTTATCACCACAGATTAGTTTTGCCTTTGTTAAACTTTACATAAATGGAATCCTAACAACATGTAGTCTTGCTTTTTGACTACTTTCATTCAATGAAAATTTTTTTGAGATTCATTTGATATGATTACAAGTTTTCAGAAGCTTATTCTTAAAATGATTATACCATAATTTATTATTCTTTTGATAGGCATTTCAAATGCTGCTAGTTTTTAGCTATTGTGTACAAAGCTATAAACTTTTTGTACAAATCTTTTTATGGATGAATGCTTTTAATTTAATTAGAATAGATGGGTCATATAGTAGGTATGTGCTTAACTTTATAAGTAGTACCCCATTTGTTTTCTAGAGTGATTATACCATTTTATATATATATATATATATATATATACTCTCAACCATCAGTGAATGAGAATTTCAATACTTTCATGTCCTTGCCAACATTTAGTATTGCTAGTAAATTTTAATCTTATTCATTTTCATCAGTTCAAAATGCTCTCTCATTATGGCTTCAATTTGTATTTCTATATTGAGATGCTGAGCACCTTTTCTTGTGCTTATTGGTCATTGCTGTATTGCTATATTTTTTATGTGGTATTCCCCCCTTGCCGTTGTTTTTTTTTTTTTTTTTTTTTTTTTTCTTTTCTTTTTTTAAGACAGGGTCTTACTAACTTGCTCAACAGGCTAGCCTCAAATTTGTGATCATCCTATCTTGGCTTCTCAGGGAGCTAGGATTATAGGAATTAGGCACCATGCCCAGCTTCCCTGTTTTTAATTATTTGTTGTTTTATTAATGCTTTATATAAAGTTGTTTAGCAGTCTTGTGAATATTTTCTGTTTTGTAGTTTGCTTTTCAATTATCTTTATGCTGCATTTTTTATGGCATATTTTGATAAGCAGAAAAAATTTAATTTTGATGAAGTCCTTGTCAAGTTTTTTTTCTATGGATAGTGCTTTTCATGTCTTAAGAAATCTTAGCTTACCCTAAAGCTGCAGAGTTTTCCAGATTTCCTTTTAGAAAGAATATTTAGATATGTGAACCCTCTTGATTTAATTGTGTGTATATGCGCGCCAGGGATGGGTGGATGGTCTCCGGAGTTGGGTTTATTTTTTCATAGTCTATCCAATTATTATAGCACCACTTGTTGAAAGGACTTTTCTTTTTCCATTAAATTATTTCAGCACTTTTTTTGAAAATTATTTTTGCTATGTATGGGTCTTTTTCTGAACACTATTGTATTTAATGGATTTATTTAATAGGTAAATATAGGGCTATCTTCAAGTTAACTATTTCTTCTTGAGTAAGCTTTGGTAACTTGTGTCTTTCAAAGAACTGATAAATTTCCTCTAAGTTACCAAATTTATTTGGATTTTAACTAATATATATGTGGAGGCTGGCTGAACGGTTTAAGTGAAGCTGTTGATTTCCTGTCTGGAACTTAAAGTCAGTAGGTGGAGGCACTCAGGAACAGAAGATGAGTATGAAGTGGTTGAAGTAATGACAAACTGTAATCTTTGGGGATGAATAGGAACCCAGGAGGATAGATGGGAACCCATATTGGGCTCTCTTTTTTCCTAAGATTTCCAACTTGGACAACTGGAGTTTTCTATAAAAGAAGCTGGATAAACGTATACCTAGCTCATGCGTCAAAAACGCTGAAGGAAGAAATACAGCAGCAGCTAAAAGAGCTGCCCCACTAATAAGGGGAAACCAATACTTAAGTGACAATATGTATTAGTTGTGTGAGTTGATTCATTTCTGCCTTTGACTTGCATGGACTAACTTACAAATATGCATGAAGAGAATTGTGGGAAATGAAATGCCAGGTTTTCTGGAGTTGGCATAATACAAATCCACACTCTTCACTTTCCTATTTTAATCTATAGGATCTGTGGTAATGTCTCATTTTTCATTCTTAATATTGGTAACATATCTCTAGTCTTGATCATTCTTGCTAGAGATTTGTCAATATTGTTAGTCTAAGAACCAAATTTTTAATTTATTAATTTTGTTTCCTAGTTAATTTATTTCTTCGCTTATTTTTATTATCTTCTTTATATTTTGAGTATTGATTTTAGGCTTTTCTTTTTTAAAAAAAAATTTGAAAGCTGTAAATTTTCTCTTAAAGCACTGCTTTAGCTTCATCTCACAGATTTTGCTATATTATATTTTTTGTACTGTTAAGTTAAAAATTCCTTCCTTTTTTAATTGTTAGTTTTTGCTACTTATTTTGCTTCATGCATTTTGAAGTTATTAAGTACATAAGTAATTATCGCTGTTATATCTTCTTGGTTCTTCTGTTTTTATGAAATGCCTTTGTCTATGATAATACTGTTTTGATATAGTATCTACTTTGACTAATATTAGTATAGCCTCACCATCTTCTTGTCTTTGATGTTTACCTTGTTTGTTTTTATTTTATGGTGTAGCATGTGTAAGACTGATATGATCTTGCTATTTGTCCAGTTTATCTCTGCTTTTTAATTGGAGCATTTAGTCCATTTTAATTTAATGTGCTTATTGGTTTAGCTGTGTTTAAGCCAGCCATCTTGATGTTCTGTTTTTTTTTTTTTACCTCCTTTACTAATTTCTTTTGGATTAATCAACTTCTTCTTTTTTAATCCACTTTTATGCCATTTTTGGATTTTTAGTTCTACCTAATTTTTTTTTAGTAGTTGCTTTAATAATTACAATATGCACAGTTTTTTTGTTTGTTTGTTTGTTTGCTTTTGGTATTTGAGATTGAACCAGGAGCTCTTTACCACTGAGCAATTATCCCTGGTCCTTTTATTTTTTTTAATTTGATACAGCTCTCTAAGTTGCTAGGGTCTTGCTAAGCTGCTGAGACTGGCCTCAAACTTGTGAACCTTCTTGCTTCAGCCTCCCAAATCACTGGGATTACAGACGTGCACCACCACGTCTGACTTGCATAATTTTATGCTTTTATCTTTTAAATTATATACCTCAAATAAAAGTGATTTATATACCACCATTATAGTATTACAGGATTCTTCATGTCTCTATATTTATCTTTACCAGAGACCTTTGTAGTCCCCCACCTTTTTTTGTTATTGTTGTTGCTGTCTAGCATATTTTGGTGTCAACTTGAAGGATTCCCTGTAGCATATTTTTGTAAGGCAGGTATACTAGTGATGAACTCCCTTAACTATTGTTATCTGTGAGAGTCTTTATTTCTCTTGGAAGAGCAGTTTTGCCTGAATACTGTATTTTTGGTTGGAAGGCTTCCTCTTTCAATATTTTGAATATATGCTATGCCCTTCTACCCTGTTATGTTTCTGTTGCAAAATCTACTGACAATCATATGGGAACTATTTTATAGGTGAAAAACCACTTTCAAGGTTTTTCCTTTGACTTTTGGTGGTTGATACAATATGTTTGAATGTGAACTTCTTCTGATTCATTCTTCTTGAAATCCTTTTGAGCTTCTTGAATTTGGATGCATATTTCCTTTTTCATATTTGGTAAGTTTCATTCTTCTTGAAATCCTTTTGAGCTTCTTGAATTTGGATGCATATTTCCTTTTTCATATTTGGTAAGTTTAGGGCCATTATTTCTTCAAATAAGCACTCTGCCCCTTTCTCACATTCTATCCTCCTGGAATTCTCATAATATTCATATTGGTCTATCATATTGTCCCATAAGTTCCTTAAGCTTTTTTTTTTTTTTGTGGTACTGGGGATTGAACTCAGGGGCACTCGACCACTGGGCCACATCCCCAGCCCTTTTTTTTGTATTTTATTAGAGATATGGTCTCACTGAGTTGCTAAGTGCCTCGCCATTGCTGAGGCTGGCTTTGAACTCGCAATCCTCCTGCCTCAGCCTCCCAAAGTGCTGGGATTACAGGCGTGCGCCACCTCGCCCGGCTCCTTAAGCTTTTTAACTTTTTTCATTCTTTTCAAATTTTTTCTCTCGACTCAATATATTTCTAGCAACCTGTTTTTTTTTTTTTTTTAATATATATATATTTTCTTAGTTACGCACAACGCCTTTATTCTCACGTGGTGCTGAGGCTCAAACCTGGGCCGCTCACATGCTAGGCGCACGCTCTACAACTGAGCCACAACTCCAACCCCCAGAGACCTGTTTTGAATTCACTGATTCTTCTTGATCAAATCTGCTGTTGATTCCCTCTAGTGAATTTTTCAATTCAGTTATTATATTCTTCAGTTCCAGAATTTCTGTTTCATTCTTTTTAAAGCTTCTCTTTGTTGAATTCTCATTTACTTCTTGCATCATTTTCCTGATTTCATTTAGTTGTTCATCCATAGTTTTGTTTAACCACTGAGTTTCTTTTAAAAATTATTATTTTGAATTCTTTGTTAGGTAATTCATAGATTTTTTTTTTTTTTTTTTAAGAGTTGGTCATTGATACTGTTTTCCTTTGATTGGGTCATGTTTCTGTTTCTTCATATGCCTTTTTATTTTTTGTCGTGATTTGTGCATTTGAAAGAATGGCCACCTCTTGTAGTATTTATGGAATAACTTGTCAGGGGAAGAGATTCACCAGTCAGCTCACCTATTGATTCTGGAGCCCTCTCAAACCTTTTGTAGGGATGCTTCTTCTCTGGATTTTTGTGTGTAATTTCCCAATCAGAGAGGTTTACTGATTTCTTTTTCTGGCAATTTTG
The DNA here is from genome assembly GCA_025594165.1 of Tamias sibiricus. Lineage (NCBI taxonomy): Eukaryota > Metazoa > Chordata > Mammalia > Rodentia > Sciuridae > Tamias > Tamias sibiricus. Next base: position 70,584,035 of record CM046663.1, read on the forward strand.
TTCTCATGCTCTCTCTGGTGTCTGTTTGTGGTACTGTAGACTCTCTAATGTTGCCACAAGATACCTGTTTCTTATGGCCCATAGGCCTCCAAGCCCTGCCAGTTCCTTCAGTGCCCCAAACCAAGTGAGGCAGAAACCAGTCTCCAGGAAGCACCTTCAACAGCTAGAATGTAGGTCTCACTCTTCTTTTTCCCTCCCAAGGGAGAAGCCGTAAGCGGAAAACTTTCTCCCAGTCATATGAAGCTGTGCTGACTTTGTTCTGTGGTATCATAGACTGTTCTCAGTGGCCCCCAGGCATCCACGGTGTTTATTTCTCCTCTATACTTCAAGTCTGATGAAGCGAAAGCCAGTCCTTTGGGCAGCACCTGAAAAGCTGAAATATTGGATATGTGTTCTACTCTTCTGTTTCCCTTCCAACTCTGGAAACTGCAAGTTGGGCTTTTCTTCCTAATTACAGGGAGCCTTGTTGGCTTGGTGAAGAGCTGAGTCAGTTGAAATGAAACAGCTTTTCTCACCCATTTCAGTGACTTTCTCACCCACTTCAGTCTCAGGCTTTGAGCTTACCTGGATGCTTCGACTTCTTGGTTGGCTTTTGGAGTTCTCATATAAGCCTTTGAACCATTTATTGTTGTTGAGTCTTGGTCTCCTCATTGTTGGTTGGGAACAGCATCTGGGGCTTCCTGTTCCACTATCTTGCTGATGTCATTCTTGGCCTCTGCTGTTTTTTGATGTGATATTAGTTGTCATATCATTGCTTTCTTGTGTGCCATAATATATCTTCTTCCCTCTGGCTACTTTCTTGCTTTAAAATCAGCTTTATTGAAGAATAATTTATGTATAAGAAACTTCATCTACTTAAAAATCATTGAATTTAATGGTTGGGTACTGTCATGGCACCATATCACAATGAAGTTGTGGAATATACCTTTTAACCTGAAAAGATTTTGTTGCCCCTTTGCCATCCATCCTTCCCTCATTCCTAATATCTTCCACCCCAGACAACCACTAGTTTGTATTATTTTTTGGTTCATTATTTTCACTCAGCATAATGATTTTGAGTTTCATGCGTATTGTTTGTTATTTTTTATTGGTAAGTAGTGTTCTATTATATTGATAGACCACAGATTGTTTATTCTCTTCCAGTCAGTTGTGTGTGTGTGTGTCCCAAGTACCTGACAAGCATAAGGAGGAAAAGTGTCTCTTGGCTCATGGTTTTAGAGGTTTAGGTGATGGTCAGCTGGGTTCATGGCTCAGGGTCCAAGGTGAAGCAGAACATCATGGCAGAAGGATGTGGTGGAGAGTGCTAGTCCAGTCATGGCAGCCAGGATACAGAAGGGCCTCAGTGAAGATGAACCCTACTAGGGCACACTCCCAGTGACCCATCTCCTCTAGCCACACCCCACCTGCCTGTAGTTATCATCTAGTTAGTTCATTCAGATCAAGATGGACTGATTAGGTTACAGCTCTCACAAAGCAGACATTTTCACCTCAGAACATTCCTGCCTTAACACAGGAGCTTTTGAGGGACACCTCATATCCAAACCATGACATTTATGAATGGATATTTTGGATTGTTTCCAGTTTGGGGCTATTGTGAATAAAGCTGCTATGAGCATTCGTTGTCAAGTCTTTGGGCATTTGTTTTCATTTCCCTTGGAACAAATGCTTACAAGTGAAATGATGGCATGTGATAGTATATGTTTATAGAAAGTGGGTTGGTATTTTCTTTAGATGTTATCTGCTCTGGTTGTTTTTTAAGATAGTCTGTTTATCTATGTTTCAGCAGCTTGACTCTGATATGTATCTGGGGTTTCCTTTTATTATCCTGCGTGTACATGTTGGACATTTTTATATTCTTGCACAGGTCACTGGGGCTGTGTTAAAGTTTCTTCTAATATTTTTTCTTTTTATTCTTCAGATTGGATAATTTCTGTTCATTTGTCCTTGTATTTGCTGACACATTTTTCTGCCATCTCCAATCTGTTTTCAAACTGCCCAGGGAATATTTTATTGTATATTTTCTATTTTGCACATTTAGTCTATTAAGTTAATTTTTAGTTCCATTACTTTGCTAGGATTCTTCAGCATTGGCTCATTTATTTTTGTTTCTTTTCCTTTAATTCTTTGACATATTTCTCTTCTAAAGGTGGGGCTTAATTCCCCCTCTTTTTGAATATGGATTGGACTTGATCCATTTCTAAGGAATAGAATAAGGCTAAGGTGATGCTAAGTGGCTTCTGAAGCGAGATCTAAAAAGAACAGTTTCTGCACGTTTCTCCCTCTCTTGAATTATTCACTGTTGGGGAATCCAGCTGCCATACCATGAGGACATTCAAGAAGCCCTTGACCTGTAAATTGACTACAAACTCATGAGGCACCCTTTGTAAATTCTATAGAAAAACAGAACCAGTGGGATAGGTGGTATGTATTGGGGGGGTGGGGCGATTAGTTTTAGGGAATTGGTTCCCACAATTACAGAGGCTGATAAGTCTTAAAATCTGCAGGGTGGGCTGGCAGATCAGGAAAACTGATGTTACAGTTTAAGCCTGAAGGCCAGCTGTTGACAGAATTCCTCCTTCCTAAGGGAAAGTCAGTCTTTTATTCTGTTCAGACATTCTGCTGATTGGTTGAGGCCACTAACATTATGGAGTATAGATAGTCTCTTACTCAAAGCCTACTAATTTAAATGTTAATCTTGTCCAAAGCACCTTCACCAAAACATCTAGAATAAAGTTTGACAGAATATTTGGGCACCATGGTCCAGCCATGCTGACATAAAATAAGCCATCAACAGATCCCAAGCTAAAATCTAGCTAAGCTATATCCAAATTCTTGATTTGTAGAAATTGTGAGGACAATAAATTAAGCCTTTTAGTACAGTTTGTTATGTAGAAATAGATAATTAATCTACTACTTTATATTTTGTGTCAGCTAATTCTAGCTTTTAGATCATCTGTTTCCCTTGACTGTTTTTAAATTTTTTTTGATTATGGGCTATATTTTTTAGCTTTTGTGTGTGTGTGTGTGTGGTGGTGCTAGGTATTGAACCCAGGGGCATGTGCATGCAAGGCAAGCACTCTACCAACTAAGCTATATCCCCAGCCCATTTTTTAAGCTTCTTAATGTTCCCAGTAATTTTTATTGTGTGCTCTATGTTGTAGGGAGTCTGGGTTATGTTGTTTTCCTTTATAGGGTGTTCTGGTATTCTGGTAAATACTGAGATTACAGACAGAGCTACAAAAAGTCAATCTTAAATTCTCTGCTGTCTATTGGCTAATACATGAAAACAGTTGCCTTTTAACATTTCACCTCATTTTGTAATTGTTTATCATAGGAGGGCAAGTCTAATACAGGTATTCATGACTGAAAAGAGAAGCTTCATTTAAGACTTTTTTTTTTTGATACCAGGGATTGAACCCAGGGCCGCATACTGAGCCACATCACCAGCCTCCCTCTTCTTCCCCCTTTTCTTTTTTTTGAGACAGGGTCTTACTAAGTTGCTTAGGGCCTTACTAAATTGCTGAGCTGAGGCTGGATTTGAATTTGTGATCCTTCTGCATCAGCCTCCCGAGCTGCTGGGATTATAGGTGTGCTCCTCTGTGCCTGGCTCACTTATGAATTTTGAAACTTAATTTTTATAACATATTCCTTGACTAGACCTCAAGGCTATATAACATAATTAGTAGATTTTAGCTCCCATATTTTGTCTTACGTTATCTTTCCACATCTTTTGTGTGTGTGTGTGTGTGTGTGTGTGTGTGTGTGTGTGTGTGGTGCTGGGGATTGAACCCCCAGGGCCTTATGCACGCGAGGCAACCACTCTACCAACTGAGCTATATATCCTCAGCCCCTAATATCCTTATTACTTAAAAAGAAAGCTTTTCTATTTCTTGAAATAGTTCTTAATTTACTGATTTAGCTCTAGAATAATATGCTTATTTAAAGCACTAACAGAAGTGATTAGATTTAGAAACTAAGATGTCCTGGTATATTATATCTCCTAGAAGTAACTCTTTAATGTGTTTATCTATTACATTAGTCACATGAATTTTGAAATCTGAGTGGTTTGTTCTCATCTGATTTTATGTTTCTTCCCTTTCTCCTTTGCACATCTTCCTTGCTTTCTAAACAAAATGTATGCACGGTGGTATCTAGTGTATATGAAATGAGTTTTAATTTTACTACCATTATATAGTGATTATAAATAAAATACTAATAACCAGTGGGGGGATAAAAGTTTTACTACCTGAACTATTACATCATTCAAGCTTTTGTGCTTTGAACTTTATCTCAGTGTAGTAAAGAGAAAAAATGTAATTAGAAAAATAGTTGATGACAGTACTTTTCTGAATTTCTGAGGCAAGCTTAGGTTTGGGAGGAAAGACATACTTTATGGTATAAAGGTGAGAACTCAAAGTTTCCCTTGGAAATATAGAAGAAAATAAATTTGGCTGACAAGAGCTTCCTTCCCTTATGAAACAGTTATATCCATTATAACTATCACTTTGCTCATTATAGGTCTGAAGCTTGTGTGCCTGATGACTGTGGAACACGCTTTCTCCTAAAGGTTCCCAAGAAATTATCATCATGAGAACTCTGCCCCTTCTAACTTTTTCTTTCATCTGTGTTAATCCACCAACAGGTGTTTATTTAGCTCATTGCTATCTGCAAGACATTTGTTTTAGGTACTGTGGAAATGTAAATATAAATAATGCGTAATCCTTGTTAGAGAACCGATACTGGCCTTCAAAGGCAGACATGAACTGAGCCTGGCTGCAGTGAAAAGAGTGGCACATGGGATATGGGAGCTGTGCACAGTATTTTTACAGTGGAGAATTAGACTGTGGTGGCAAGAAAAGTCAGTGTATTGGTTTCTCTTGCTCTTTAATAAACCAATCCAACACTTAGTGATTCAAGATGGTACTGTATTGTGCTCATGTGGGGTGGGCACAGCAGGGCTGGCTGTGTCCCATGCTGCCTTGCATCACAGATGGGACCTGGGATCCCTCAGCCATGGCTTCATTCACACGTCTGGGACCCCGAGGGGTTATCTTTCTGGAGCACTTCACTTACGTGTTGCCTATGGCCATTCCCTGTGATCTGGGGATAGTCAGATTTCATCCTTGATGATTCAGGACTCCAAAAGTGATTGTTCTTTGAGATAAGTTGGAAGCTGCGTTGCATTTATGACCTAGACTTAGAGGCTCACTTCAGCAATACTGTGGGAAGAAGCACGCTCAAGCCTGACAGGCTTCATGGGGAGGGAACTAGGTTAACTTTGGGTGGCAAGTAAGTGGTAAGGCTGCATTGTACAAGTGAAACCCCTTGGGATCATTCTTTGCAGCCATCTTGGTAAATACAATCTGTCATCCTCGACAGAAGGCAGAATGAGGGGCATGGGTGGAACTCTAATGTCCTTACCGTAGTCTCGTCTCACTTTCTACATGTACATTATGCATATTCATTTAATTACATTTTGCTTTTAGACTAACCCCCTAAACTACTAAGGTATTATAGTCTTTTAGATTCTGAGTAATTCTAGCTTCCTATCATATCAAGGCCAGAGTTCTTTTATTAATTTACTTATTTTTACTGCAAGTTCATACCTGTGTTTCTTCATGTATATCAGTATTCCATTGTATATTTTCCACTTATCTTCTTTTCCATTCTGGAACATATATCTTTCTACTTCTTTGTCATTGTTTATGGTGCTCCTATTTCCTGGACTGTTCTCTCTTCCCTTCTATTTAAGTCTTACTAATTTTCAAAACCAACATTAACACATACCTACTCCAGCAGCCCTTATCATCCTGGATTGTCTTCCTTGTGAACTTCCCTTCTCTTCCTTGTGTGCTTCATTAGTGTTGGTTTCCACAGAAGGGATTCTGGGTTTTTGCAGTCTCCCTGTAGTCCTGGTTGTTGGTTGCCTGGTGATGGCAGCAGGAGTGGGGGAATGAACATTTATTGAGTGTTGACTGTGGTCCAGGCTTTACATGTATTAACTCATCTAACCCTCATGAAAGTTTGATGAGGCAGATTCTGTTCTGATCTTTATTGTACAGATAAGGAAGCCGAGGTCCTCAAAGGTTAAGTTTCCTACCTGTGGTAGCAGAACAGGCATGTGAGCCAGTCTGGCCCTAGAACACACTCTCTTTATCTCTCCCCTTCACTGAACTGCCTATTGTGCTCAAGAGGAGTTGTGAATCTAAGGAATGGTGTGTGGTGCTTCTAACTTTGTGTGTTAGAATTTAGAATGTGCATTAACCTTGTTAGATAGCATTGGCAGTTCTTTACACTATTATTAACACATTAATCCCTTGTTAAATCTTATTACAAGGTTATTAAATATCATTCAGTTTTACAGAACTGATAAATCTTAGGCTCTTATAACAAATCACTGATACAGTTGCTATTAAAATTAATTGCCCCAAAGTCACAATTCTAGAGTAAAGGAGGATGCTTCCTACCATGCTTCAGAATTACCAGGTCCTCTCTTAGGAGTGGGTTTATATCCCAAAGTTCTTTTGAAATCAGCTTTCTGGAACTTCATTTATGTCTAAGAATACATTATATTAAACTTGGTGATTAGGTTCTTAGGCTCAAATAGACTAATTTCCAAATGCAATGGTATTTGAATATTGGAACTAAAGAAATTAAATAATATTAGTTCACCACTATTGACTTGCTACATGTGGAGCACTAAGTAGTGATACTTTTTCGTTAAAATTATGAGTTCTTATGTGGGCATCAGGAAAGCAGCACCTTTGTAGCAGTTGGCACACACTTTTGGAGCAAAACGTCCCAAGATCAAGGTGTCAGTAGAGCTGGTTCCATTCTGAGGCCTCTCTCCTCACATGTCAGATTGCCATCTTCCTCAGGTGATTTCCTGTAGTCTTCTTCCAAGTGTGTCTGTTTCTTAATCTCTTCTCATGAAGACACCAGTCATGGGCCCATATGACCTCATTTTACCTTAACAGCCCTTTAATGGCCCCTTCTTCAAATACAGTGATGATCTGAAGAACTGGGGATTAGGACTTCAACTTATGAATTTGGGGGAGACAAAATTCAGCCCTTAATATCCATGTTGTGATTATACCACAATCTCTCCATTATGTTATTTGCTCGATGTTGTGATTGTTTTCCATTATAGATTATTATGAATGATCTAATATGACTTTCTTTTACATGTATGAAAACGCCTGAGTTTCTTCAGGCCAGGGTGATGGAGGGTTATGGCTTAGTAGTAAATTGCTAGGTCTTATTGCACAGCTGCAGCATTAGTGGATAAATCTAATATGTTTTCCAAAGTGGTGGTTCCACTTCACACTCTTACAGGAGTGTATGGAGTTCCTGTTTTCATATTTTTCCAACACCTGGTATTGCCAGACTTTTAAATTTTACCAATCAGTTGGAATGCAGTGTTAGCTTATTGGGTTTTAAGTTGCATTGCCTTAGTTATTTAACAATTTGTCCATCCTTTTCTTTATATAATGTCTGCTTGGGTTATGTGAGATATCTATTCAGATCTTTTGCCTATATTTCTGTTGGGTAGTTTGACCCTTTCTTATTGATTTAAAGGAGTTTTTTTTAAAAAACACTCTGGATATAAGTCCCCTTGTTACTTGTATATGTCATAAATATACTTTAGTTTGTCTTCACTATATTTAATACTATCTTTTCAGGAATAGAAATAATTTAAATGTGGCCAGTTTATCAGTCTTTTCCTTTCTATTCTCTTTTTGAATGTGTATCTTGAGAACATTAAGAATATTAAGATATTTTTCCTGAATTATCTTCTAAAATACTGATCATTTTATGTTGTATATTTAGAAGTAATATATCACCACTAATTTTTGTGTACAGTATGAGGTGTAATGCAATCTTATTTTTTCCTGTAGATAGTTGTTGTAGCATCATTAATTGAAAAGCCACACCTAACCACTGCTGCCTGAACAAACTCTGTCCACAGTATGTGCTTTGATCTGCTTCTAGGCTTCCAATTCTATATTATTGATTATTTTGTCTATCTCTAAAGAATGTTATACTGGGCTGAGGTTGTGGCTCAGTGGTAGAGTACTCGCCTAGCATGCCTGAGGCACTGGGTTCAATCCTCAGCACCACATAAAAATAAAATAAAGATATTGTGTCCATCTAAAACTGAAAAATAAATGTTTTTTAAAGAGAATGTTATACTGATTTGAATCCTGTTGCTTTGCAATATGTCTTTTAAATTGATAGAGCAATTTTTTCCTACCTTGCTTATTCCTCTTCCAGAGTGTCTTAATAGTTGTTAGTTCTTTCCAATTCCATAAACATTTTAGTATCTGCCTGTTAGGTTCCACAAACAGACCTCTTAGGATCTTTGTTGGAATGCTTTGATTCTGTAAGATCAGTTGAAGAATTGTCAATGTCTTGAAAGACAAAATAAACAAAAAATAAACATGGGGAACTGTTCAGATGAAAGAGGACTAATGAGACATGGTAACTAAATACAATATATGATGGTTTGTAAATATTACAAAGGCCTGGGGCAAATGGCAGTGTTTTACTTTGAATTGTGTTTTGGATGTTAGTAATGTACTAGTATTAAATTTCCTAATGAGGGTGATAATTGTATGGGTACCTTTATTCTTAGGAGATACATGCTAAAGAATTTAAGGTGAAGTATAATCATACTATAGTCAGTTCTTAGTTCAGAAGGGTTGGGAAGAGGTGGGTAGCTAATATTAACAATGGCAAATCTTTATGAAAGGTAGTAGTCTAAAATCTTTTCAAAATAAAAGTAAAGGAAAACTAAATTTCATTTATTATCTCAGGAGATAACATAGAGCCAGATAAGTTCATTATGTATTATCTTGTACTGTATTAAGCAAACATGCCACTAAAAGCCATAGTGAGATAGCAAACATGATTGGATATTTAAAAGTCATCTAGGGGCTGGGGAGTTATCACCTGCTCGGCAAGCACAAGTTCCTGTGTTCAACCTTCAGCACTGAATAAAGAATTTTTGTTTGAATTGACTTAATATACATTTAAGTTGTACAGGAATAGCAAATGTTTCTGGGCTGTCTCATCATGTATAAAATGTAATAGTGAGCTTTTCATGAAAATTGCTTGTTTCTAGTAATTTTTTAAAAAACTACTGATGAAAGTTCTGCAAATTTCTTCCTATATCATACTAAAAGGTGAAGAGAATAATTCATAGGATTTATACTGCATACAGTCTAGTTTTGTAAATGTAGGCCAAATATATTTTACGGGAAGCATTTCTAGTGTTTCAATACACTGATGTTTATGTTGTCATAGAAGATCTCAGATCCCTTGTTCTTGTAACAGGTATCCTCACAGTCTATAAGAAAAACAGAGTTATGTTTCAGTTTTTAGTTATTGCAGCAAAGGTGCACAGGAGATTGATTGCCTGCATTATGCAGTGAATTGGTGATACTGGTGGGCTCACAGTTCTTGACTTTGTATTGCTTTTGCTCTTTCTTTTCCTAAACTTTAATATATGATTAGTTGGAAAAATGATTTGTAAATTAAAGCATCTCTCAACAACTAAAAATGTTTTAACAGCCAAAGGAAGAGCTGAGCTTCTGAAGATCAATCTTCGTGAAGTTGAGTTAGATCCTGATATTCAACTGGAAGATATAGCAGAGAAGATTGAGGGCTATTCTGGTGCTGATATAACTAATGTTTGCAGGTATTTTGTTTTTAAATGATCTGTGATCCTAGATATTAGTTACAGATTTTTCAGGAGAACTTGTCTTAAAGTCAGTGTAGTTAGCCATTAACCTAAAAGCAATTACCCATTTCTTTGAAGAACTTTCTTATTTGTGGGGGAAAAAATATTCTGTATAGTTTCATTGGTTATTGTTAGGTTAATGATTACATAACAATATGGTCAATTATGGTTTTGGTCCTTTGATTTTTTAAAAAAATTATATATTCAACTTGGTAATAATGACTTTAACAACTTACAGTCAGTTTAGCTCTATGTTAGAGCCTAGCCCAATAGCATAATGTAATATCATTTAGTTTCGGTTGGCATTATTAGGCCACATGCGATGAACAAAGTTGATCAATTTAAGCTGTAGAAGAAACATAAACTCATTTAAAAATTTTTTCTTAACAGTTTAGCAGCAAAGTTTTAGACAATTTACATCACTCAATTTTTTCTTTCAGTTCTTATTTTTAACTATACTTAAATTGACTTCAGTAGCTCTTCTTTAAAGTCTGAACACCTATTTCTTTTTTTTTTTTTTTTTTCTGCTAGTGTTTTTCCTATGTGCATCTAAGTTTAGTGACATATGGTAAGCTCACAATAGTTTTTTACTGTCAGTGTAGTAAAACATTTAAATGTTTGAAGTTTTGATTGGCTTGGCCTTTCTTTTAGGTGACCATGAATCATCTGTTTCTTCCAAAGCTTCGTATTTCTTTGTAATTGGTCAAATAGAACTGCAAATAGGATCAGAAGATAGATGCCAGAGTGTATCCTGTTAGTATAAACTAACAAATACTCCCATGTAGGAAATTATATGTTCACTAAATGTGTATATATTCATATTCCAGAAAGAGGGGTTTCTTGTTTTACCCCTTCTAAACAAGGCTATAGACAAACTGACATATATGGTTTGAATTAATATTGGCCATATGTTCATTTTCAAGTGTGCAATTCATTATTTCAAAATTCTGCTCCAGTTTCCTAAACTTCTTAGCTATTTTTGAAGTGCAGGTATAGAAAAGAGAATTCAGTATTATCTGAGCTCAGCCTAGACTTCTGTGGTTCATTAACTAGACATTTTATGCTTTAAGACTTTTTTGTATACTCTTTTAATCTCTCCTGAGACCTCAGGATGTCTCTGAAGCAGAAAGTTCTTAGCAGCATTATCAAAATATATAAAATAACCTTTTAAATGTTTTCCCACAACTTTGTAACGGTTTGAAGTATCAAAAACACAAAAAATTACTGCTGACTGATTTTGGTATGTTTTTAGGGATGCTTCTTTAATGGCCATGAGGCGACGTATCAATGGTTTAAGTCCAGAGGAGATCCGTGCACTTTCTAAGGAGGAGCTTCAGATGCCTGTTACCAAAGGAGACTTTGAGTTGGCTCTTAAGAAAATTGCTAAGTCTGTCTCTGCTGCAGATTTGGAGAAGTATGAGAAATGGATGGTTGAATTTGGATCTGCTTGAGTTTTTGTCAGCTCTTTCATTTTCAGTGTATTTATTTATAAAATGTGAAGAAATTCCTGCAGTTTTTCAAGACAGGTTTGGAATTTTTCATTTGAGAAGTTTTCACTTAGAGGCAAAAAAAGAAAAGAAGAAGAAAACTAAAACCACAAAGTACTAAATGTGGTTGAGAACTAAGAAAAACTTATATAGAGAATCAGATTGTCTCCCTTGCCTGGCCTTGTTCTGGGATTCCACATATTCATGCATTGATATTCTGCACCCAAACCAGTATATCAGGGAGGCCAAAGAAAGTAGCAGTGTACTGTTTTAGAAACTTGTTTACAAAAGATTTAGAAGGATATTTTTTACTTGCATTTGTCTCTCTTTTTGTTTGTTTTTCAGTTTATTGTTCTGTGACTATGAGAGAGCTATATATATTGGCTTTTAACAACAAAACTGGATTTGTGTCAAATTCATTGTTATAAGAAGAATGATAGTAAGTTTTGGAGAAAATAAGGAATTTGCTAGTTTCAATCTTTAGATTTCAATTCCTACTTAACTGTTAGAGTAACAATTTTTACTCCTTCCTTCCCCACCATTTCCTCTATTAGCTGTTTGATTATTTTTTGAGCAGTCTCAAGAAATAACCTGTGCTCTGGGTTTTAATCATTTTGCCAGGTAGTTTCTTTGGTCCATAGCATTTTTTACAGATGTCTCTTATATTTCATATTGGAAAAGTGAAAAGGATGTTACGATTACTTTAGGAGTACCTCTTCATTCTAGGCTTCTAAGTTTGTTTTCACTTTTTTTCCAACATGTTGAACCAGTTACAGACAATATTTTTCTCAGCTCCAACACAATTTGATTTTTGTTGAATTGTTTTAGTATTTAAGAAAATACTTTGGCATTTTAAATAAACCCAGTCTGCATGGCTAATGCAAAACAAAATGTTTGTAGTTTTCCACACAGCTTGTTTAACCACCCCATCATATGTAATGAATGATGTTCATTTGAAAAGTTTGAAGTTCTTCCTTGTCTAGATGTAGAACTGGTACACAAAGTAAGATCAGGTTAGAAATCTTTCTGTTCATTCAGTCCAGTAGGAATTAGATGGTAGATCAGAGCCAGGAAAGGCAAATGGCACATACCTAATCACAAGTAGAGTATTCTGACGTTAGTTCTTTATAGTTAATTACATTTATCCTATTTGAATTATTAGACAATCTGTGTTTTAGTGAGCAAGCTTTTTAAAATTTGTATTTGGTGACATACTAAATTCTTGATTTTTGAATAGCACCTACTGACTTAAAACATATATATGGCTTGTAGACACAGGGAAAACACTTAGTGTCTTGCTTAAAAGATTTAACTTTTTCCCATTAAGAATTATAAATGCCTCATGTTCTTTTCAGATAAATTCAATATTTATCTGATGCAATAAATTGCCCTTTTTCCTCAGAGACACAGATAAGACTCTAAATCATAAGGCATCATGATTTTATTTAATTAGATTAAATCATCTTGAAAAACTGAAATGAAGTTTCCTTTTATTTATTTATTTATTTATTTATTTTTGAGATGGACTTTCCCTGTGTTGCCCAGGATGGTCTCAAACCTCTGGGGTCAATTGAGCCTCCCGCCTCAGCCTCCCAAGTAAGTGGGACTAGAGATATGCACCACTGCACCTGGCTCCATCTGTAAACTTTCAAAAGAAAGAAAGAAATAATCCCACCAAAAACTATCTTGTGAACTATTGCCATTCAGTAGTGTATTTTTTTCCCTAAATTTTTAGGGACAATTGTTAAAACATAGTTATGTAATTGTTAAACTGCTCTGTCACATTTTAATTGATAAGTAGATCTTTTCTAGGTTTTGTGCTACTTACCTCAGCATGTATTTAATTGTTTTAATTCTTTAAGGATAATGACATATAGCAATTGTGTTTCTTTTATATTACCAGTTAAGCAGTATTTAGGACTCAAAACTTCCTTGAAGCTTATCTTTACTATGTTAAATGAGTCAGCTGTGCTGGTTTCCCTCGTTCCTCATCTTGCTCTGTCAGTGGATGGTGAAGGCTTTGTATATCTTAAGCTCCTTAAAAGATCACGAAGAGTTCCTCCTGTGTTCTGTCCAGCTTTTAGTGTACATGTATACTGTCTTTATTGCAAGGCAGTGTATTGCCTTACCCGAAATGAGACAGAATTGTTTTGGTTTGCTTTTCTATGTTGTAAAAGCAGATGCATGATCAGAAGTAGAAATATTAATTCCTGTGAAAATGTGAGTATTCAGGGTTCTGTAGCACAGTGATGTTAGGACTGCGTTGGGTATAATTCCACTTTGCAGATACATAATCAGATAGTCCCTTCATGGGCAGACTTGGATTGGTTGCTTCCTGTGTACAGGACAATGGGTGGGAGCTCTGTGGCTTGCAAAGCTGGAACAGATAGTGAAGTTCAGACTTGTTGCTTTCTCTAAATTCCTCTGTAGCTTCTGCTTTCTGCTGAAATAAGAGTTTACCTCATAGTGGAAAGACATAGCAATCTATATTGGGGAAAATAATATAAAAAAAATTTCCCCCTCCCTTTGTTTTTTGCTCTTCAATCAGTTTTAAAATTAGAACTGATATCTATTTGTTTCAATAGTATAAACCTATTAAAGATCTGATGATTGTAATGTCAGTCTTAACATTTTCTATACCATAATTACATGTGCAATTATGGTAGATGGGTACGAGTTACATGTTTACTGTAAACATTTTGCTCCCATAATTCCTTTTTTTTAAAAAGGGAATTAATGTTGATGAAATGTACCAAATAAACTGCTCTTCATTGGCGGCTGTATCTTCTTAGTCACCCAAGTAGACAACAGACAGTAGCATCACAGCCTCTCCAGAACACAATCTAGGCTCTGACTCCTCTGTTTCCCAAAATACCAAGACACTGTGGAATGGAATCACCCTGAAGCCTGGCTGTATAGCTAGGGCTTCATTTGAGCTCCTGAGATTGTGGTTTTTGTGATATGATTTTTGATTCTCAATATCTCAAAAAATTGGCTGAAATCTTAATTCAGAAAGTAGGCAAGCACTGATGAATCTAATATGAACAGCCATACAGATATATCAAGGAAAAATGTGTATATACAGGCCAGATTGACAATATAGTTACCGTTTTTTCACTTTGCTCTGTGCAGCCCGACAGTTGGACAAGAAATGATAGCTACTCTTTAGGTTTTAGAGAGCATGAGTTCATTTGGCTTCCTTTCTTGGAAGTAAGTTTCTGTGTACACTGATGAGTCTGAGATGTGAATCGTAAAACAGTAACTGTGTCATTGACACAGCTTGAGGTAACATGAAGGACTAGGCAGGTATTTCATGTATGGGTGTCTTTGACTCCTTCAGTATTGTCTAAGTCATCAAGTCTTTTTTTGCATTATGGTCAATTTCTACTTTTCCTTTACTCTTATTAATAATAAATCACTTTGGAGGATATCTTGTAAGGAATCAGTTAAGGGTATATGCTGGCTTTTTCCAAGAAAAGGTCACTTAATTTGTATAAGGGAAAAAAATCATACTATTCTAACTTTTTGTGTCTTCATTTTGTTCTCTAACTGTTCTGTGTATTCTTTACAAACAATTTAATTTGTGATGCACATAATATTTATGTGAATCTAAGCATCTGTCACAACAGAAAAAAGTACTGTGGTTGGGAGGACATGTTAAAGGGATAAAAATGTTTTGCTCTCATCTCCCCTAATAATATTTGCATAAAGAGCTAAACTCTGTTGTAATTATTATTAAGTTTACTTATTTATCCTTTTAAACTAGGTTTTCATACTTATTTATTTAATGATTTTTTAACATTCACTTTTAATGTTGTTTTAAATGCTGAGTATTTAAAAATCAAATCTGTATAATAATAGATATGTTTTTACATTTATGTCATTGACAATAATTTGAATTTTTATTAAATTATATATATAAAATCAAAGCTGAATTCTAGCTTTGATTTTTCTAAATTTCAGATGGCTTGTTAATAAGACAGGGAAAATGTTAAAGTGATATAAAATTCTTTTTGTTTTACTTTTCTCGTTTATTGAGAAAATAAAAATAAAACCTGGATATATTGTTTTATCACAAGTAGTGTATAGCTTTTATATACTTGGCACAACAAATAGGGAATTAGTATAGCAAAGTCTCCCTCTTATTGAAGGGCTTTCATTTGATATGTTCAAGGCTATAAAATGCACTTTTTCTTTACATTCTCTGAAATGAGTAAATATTGCCCTTTAGAAAACCTGAATCTTTGCATGTGTTATTCCCAGAGTCTACCTCAGGTCACCATGCTTATTAGTTTTAGAAAGGAATCCAGTTCAGTTCTTTTATCTATGCAGATTTGTTTCTTTAAGTACTCTATTCCCTTGTCCTCTTGCCTTCTTCTCATTAACTTTTTCATTTAAACACAAAATTTTCTTAAAAGCTATCTTCTCTTTCTTCCTCTTGCGAAGCCATGTATTCCAAAGTAAGCCTCTGTGGATTGTTTGAGTTACTTTTCCCCCTGTTGTTGTGGCCAGATTCGTTATTTGGATGTATGTCATTCTTAGGAGCAAGTTCAAATACAGCGTACATCCTACTATTTTCTCATAGCTTTGTAAACCGGGACATTAAAAATTTTGGAACATAACTCTTCATGTGTCTGTTCTCTAAGAACCTAAATAACTTTTTGAAAAACACACAAAAGTGGACAAAGGTACATTCATCGTGAAAAGGCTCTAGTGAACACTGTTGTGGACACAGTGTCCAGTGGGATTGTTGGTGTTACAGTGGTTTGTGTCTTGTTAAGACTTTTGTTCCAGTGTTTGTCTGCCAGTATTTGAACCTAGTTTAAAGAAAAAGGGTTTTCTAAATTGTATTTATTAAACGTGTTTTTCTTCTCATTTTGTGCTGCTACTTTGCTAGTCTTGAGCTTAGTTGTGTTTGTGCGTAGGTTGTAATCTGATAATAAATTTCTAGAGTGTTGGTTGTTGGTGTCTTGTTTTTTATGTACAGTCACTGGTATGTTTCTTGCCACCAGTGGAAACAGCAAACCCCTCACTAGTAAGGTATGACTTTTCCCAGATTTTTGTTCCTCATAAAATAACATATTGTTAACTTGACATTTTGTGCTTGCAGCGCATTGTACTAATAATTTCAAGGTTGGTGCAGGTAAGAAGTGTAGTTTTTCAGTTAATTCTGTTTTAATGAATACACTTGTCTTATTTGTGTAGCACCATTGCAAAATGGATGTTCCATATGGTGAATTTTCCAGATCACTGAATCTTATTTTATGAATTCTGTCACTGTTGTTATTATTAAAGTCCATAGTTTACAGTAGAGTTCACTTTATCATACAGTGTTATGGATTTTGACAAAAACATGATATCATTTATCCACCATTGCAGTATCATACAGGCTAGTTTTACTGCTCTAAAAATCTCATGTTCCTCTTTATTTTTTCTTCCCTTCCCAAACCCTGGCAACCACTGATCTTTTTATTGTCTCTGTAGTTTTTGCCTATTCCAGAGAGTCATGTAGCTGGAATCATATAGTATGTAGTCTTTTCAGACTACTTGCTATAAGTTATGCATAAATCAAACATGCATTTAAGATTCCTCTATGTCTTTTTATAGCTTGATAGCTTATTTCTTTTTTAACACTGAATAATATTCCATTGTATAGATGTACCACAGTTTGTTTATCCATTCATCTACTTAAAGACATCTTGGTGGTTTATAGTTCTAGCAACTCTGAATAAAGTTGGTTTAAACATTCTTGTGCATATTTTTTGTGTGCGCATAAGTTTTCAACTCATTTGAGTAAATATCTCCAAGTGTGATTCCTGGAACATATGGTAAGAATATTTTTACTTTTATAAAAACTACCTAACTGTCTTCCAAAGTGGCTGTACCATTTTGCATTCTCAATCACAATGAATGAGAGTTACTCCACATCCTCACCAGCATTTGATGTCATTGATATTTTGGATTTTGCCATTTTCATAGGTATGCAATAGTATCTCATTGTTGTTTAGATTTGCACTTCCCTAATGACAGGTGATGTTGAGCATCTTAATATGCTTATCAGTGTTTTAATTAGTTTGATACTTTGCTAATATAGATATAGCCCAAATTCATAAACTATAGAATGTGATTGTACCTTTTCCTTTGTTATTCAGAGCATCAATCATTTGTTCTGTGCTGTTCTCAACACCAGTGGAGGGGCTTTTCTTTTTTTGCCTCTCACTGGGTTTCATTGTTGGCTTTTATAACATTTCTACTGGTCTGAATCAGGGTGACAGCCTCTCTTTCTCTTCCCAATTGAAGGGAACGGTGAAACAGTTGCAAGGCTGGGTAGAATCCTGGGTAAATTAGTACAGCAGTTGGTGGGCGAGGAGTAGTGAGCAGTTCTGTTCTTTGAGTGTTTGTGCTTTGTGTCATTTCTCTGGGCTATTTGTGGCCTTTTTTTTTTTTTTTTTTTTTTTGTGGTACCGGGGATTGAACTCAGGGGCACTCGACCACTGGGTCACATCTCCAGACCTTTTTTTGTATTTTATTTAGAGACAGGTCTCACTGAGTTGCTAAGTGCCTCGCCATTGCTGAGGCTGGCTTTGAACTCGTGATCCTCCTGCCTCAGCCTCCCAAAGTGCTGGGATTACAGGCGTGCGCCACCGCACCCGGCTAATTTGTGGCCTTTTTATCTTTGGTCCCCAGAAGTGTTCCAAATGGATCAAGTGTGAAGTCAGTAAAGCATAATCACACTACTATACACTTAGGTAGTATTTACAGATAGAAGACACCTAGAAGCAGTTCCATGCCCCTCGCCTCTCCTTTTTTCCTCGCATGACCATGAACAAAGTTTAGATGTTCATGAAGGGTTATAAAGGAAAAGAATTAGGTAAGTCGAACAAAAATAGGAGACACTTGTGAGTAGAGCCTCCCCACTCTCCCTTAGTCCTTTCTGCCTTCCCCAGTGCACATGCCCAGTGCTGCCTGGGAATGGGACGTGATTACTGGCCAACATGACAGAGCATGGTTCAGTGTTTGGGGGCTGGGAGAGTTGCCCCGAGAAGCCAGGAATTAAGCTGAAACCTGAATATTAGCATTGCCCAACACCTTTCCTTCTTAGCATCACCTACTTCCTTTCTGATGGAATGAGAGAATGGAAGGTGACCCACGACTCCCCTGGCTGGCTCCATCAACTCACACTCATCCTGAAGGCTGGTGCTAAGGTGCTACCCTCCTTCCCCTGACTAGATATTTCCACAGCCAGCTGCACCTGGCCCAGGCCTACTTGGGATTCCTCTAGCTCCTTCATCACTGCCATTCCTCTTACTGCACCCTGAACAGATGGGAAAGGGAATCAAAGGAGGTGTCACATGTGGCAAGGTTACTTCCTGTTCTCTTTATGACCAGAAAGGCTTTATGGCCAACTCTTCCTTAACTTTTCCTAATATTTCCTAATGATCTGCCATGTAAGTTTTGAGAGGTTCACCAGCATCTTGCAGTGCTTAGAGCTGAATCCAGGAGCATATGACACAGTCCAGTCCCCTCATCTTTTAGGTAAAGAGCTACACCATGGAGATTTTAAAGTACATGCTTCAATTCACATTCTGCCTCGGGCAAACAGGACTTGTATCTAGTTCTGATCTTGAAGAATACTCCTGATAAGGCTTAAAGAAAGCAAGTCAAGACGGCAAAATATTAAATTACTTTTAAGACTATATAGCATGCCATAGGTTGAACATCCCTTATTCATAATGCTTGGATCCAGAAATATTTAGGACTCTGGATTTTTAAAAAACATTGAAATATTTTTGAATACGTGATGAGATATCATGGGGGCGTGGAATAAAAAAATAAACATGAAATTCACTTGTTTGGTATGTCTTATACACATAACCTGAAGATAATTTTAGTATAATACTGTCAGTTCACCTGTTTTTTGACTGATCTGATCACATGAGGTCAGATGTGGAGTTTCTCTCATGTCGATGCTCAGATTTTGGAGCATTTTAGGTTTTAGGTTTTCAGATTAGGGATCCTCAACTTGTACTGAGACTATTCAGCCCAGTTGATGATAGTTAAGAAACGCAAGATGCTGGCACAAAAGGATTGGACTAACATAACATCTAGTATGTGCTAAATACTTTTATTGTTCATTAAATTTATACTTTAACACCAGAGATGTATTTACTATTATTCTTTTTCTGCAGAAGACAAAATTGAGGCTTGTAGAGTGACTTTCTCTAGGTGCATGGCTCCTAAGAAGTGGAGGAGGTGTTGAACCTAGCTCAGTTTAGCTTAGAGCCTTTTCCCTTGCCATGTTTCAAGATTACTCTAAATAAGTTAACCATGTACAAAAAGTTCTTGCTTCTTGAAATAAACATGTTGCATTTCCCCAGTTTTCTGAGGTTCTGAATCATTCTTTCTCTTCCCTTTAATACTTTTTAAAAACAGTTTTGTAGATGGACTCCCATGATATGTCCTGTTGATAGTGTTTATGTTAATCATGGGATTTGTGTAATGGGATTTAAATGAATTTGGGGATATTGTGCCACTTGCTGTATCAGCGTAAATATGTGCCTGTTGTTTCTCAGGGCAAAGCATTGATGAAATGAACTCATTGTTCTGAGAGTTTCCATGAATTCTATTTAGGCTACCAACTTAAGAGACATAAAGCTATAACTGTTACTTCTGTTGCTCAGATTGATGACATTGCTCTACTAACTGGATGACAGCTCCTGGGTCCCTTGCTGAATGTATGGTTGTCATCACTTGCAAGGCACTACCAGCTCTCCTTGGAAGCCACGTGTAGTTCTGAATGCTCGAAATGTCTTTCAATTAGCACATCTTAAATAATTGTTTAAACAAATAACTAATCAGTGTGACTACTGTATTCCATAACATAAATCTTTAACTATAGCGTTAATACTTATTATGCAATTAGGGATGGATGACTTGCACTTCGTTTGGGGTTTATAAAATACCTCGAGCTATTTTTCTAGCATTTTGAAATGTATTTTGTAACATTTCTCAAGCATACTTTACCAAACACATTTCCTCTAATTTTTAAACCCTTGTGTATTTTAAGGGAAATTTAATCCATATGTTTCTGATTCATTTGCACTTAACTCATCATAGTTGTTTTTTAAGAACAATTTGGTTTCCAAGAAGTTTTAGGAAGCCTTCTCATGAATTCTGTCAGCCTTTAAAAGCATTTCCCCCCCAATCAAAACATTTTTCCCCTCAAGATAAATAAATGTGGATGAAATATTTTAGTTTGGTTTATAACACAGTGCCCATGTTTCAAAATCTAAGCCCTGAATTCAGGATAATAAATTATTTTCTTTTTACTGTGAGAACTTGCTTCATTTGTTACTCTTCAAAGCTAGTATCAGCAAAAGACTTTAAACACAGCATATTGACACATTGTCTCCCCAAATCCATAGCAGTAGTGAATCAGTCTAACAGCAAACTGAACCAACTAGTTACTGGGGGTCTGTCATGTATGGTAGATTTATGTATATATTCATACACATTCACATATGACATTAGAATATACTCGTTTAAATTTGTACACGTTAACGGTTGTTTTTTTGTGTAGGTTATGAGTATCTTTTACCTGAAATGCTTAGGACTATTAAGATTTTGGAGTTTTTTGAGTTTTGGAATATTTGCATAGACTTTACCAGTTGAGAGTGTCCCCAATTTGAAAATTCCAAATGCTCCCAAATCTGAGACTTTGAGCATTTTATTGGTGCTTAAAAGCTTTTGGATTTTGGTTTTTTTTTTCATGGATGTTTAACCTGTTCCTAAAATTTTAACAAGGCATTTCTGTATTCTGGATTGAATTAACAATGTATTATGAAGTTCTCATCTCTTTTTAGAGTATTTTTTTCACCTAAGATTTCATTCAACAGGTTCCTGTTGCCTAGCAGTAGGTTTTTGAAAACTGCTTTTTGGATAGCTCTAATTGAACAGGTTAATGGTATGAAATCATCTTAGAAAAGGTAAGGTCATCACAGGGAAGGTAAAAGGAAACATGCTGACAACTAATTGGACAGAATGTCATAAATTCATGAGGACTCTGGAGAAGATTTGCAGAAACATAGCAACAAAAGAAAGGCATTTGCCTAAGGCACCTAGAAACTGCATTCAGAAATATACCAAGAGAGGCGCCATTTTCTTCAGTTCTCAGAGGGCAATTGCATATTTGCTAATCAAGAGAAATAACCTTTAGTCTGTCTTTTAATGGAAATTATTTCATTTTTTCCCCTGAATTCAATTTTTGTAAAAACATTTTTCTGTACTTTTCAAAGTAAACCAATTTCTTACATATTTCATTAGTTCATGACATAAATGAACATTAAAGGAAAAGCTTTGTTGATAGGTAAATTTCTCTTAAGGATTGATACTTAACATCTTCTTGTTCAAACCAAAATGCAAAACATGTTGCATTAGGAGAGACATTACTTTGCATTTTTTCCATAGGATAATTGTTTTACCTGGCAAAAGAAATGCAAAATTACTAGTTTTAAAAAGCAGTACTTGGAGAAATCAAGCCGGTGCCTGCCTTTATTGCTTTCTCCCAAGAGCCCTTGGCCTAAGAATCAGATATGGCTTTTGCTAAGAAGCTTTTTAGTTTGAATCTATCCCATTTATTGATTCTTGATATTAATTCTTGCACTGCAGGAGAGTGTTTGTTTGTTTGTTTGTTTTGGTACCAGGGATTGAACTCATGGGCACTTGACCACTGGGCCACATCCCCAGCCCTTTTTTGTATTTTATTAGAGACAGGGTCTCACTGAGTTGCTAAGTGCCTTGCCATTGCTGAGGCTGGCTTTGAACTCGCGATCCTCCTGCCTCAGCCTCCCAAGTGCTGGGATTACAGGCGTGTGCCACCGTGCCCGGCTTACAGGAGTCTTATTAAAGAACTTGGGGTCTAATCCAACAAATCGGATTTGGTTCATGATACCCTTTCATTTGGCCTCGGGGTAGGATTGTGCCAGTCCCTGTCATTAATATGGGACAGTGTTCACCAACCTTTGACAGTGCTGCTCCAGCAATAAAAAGTTTGTGAGCTATACACTATTACTATGTTGATAGTTTACAGAATATTTGGAATTGACAGTACTTTCGTGTACTTTATAAAAACATGAAATATAGAAAATTTGAAGACGAGAAAACACTGGAAAGTAATTTTATTGTTATACAACCCTTCCTAAAATTATGGATAATGCTTTTATCAAGGGCTGTGGGATTAAATACCCTTCATTATTATTTTTTACCTTGGGATAACAACTTAAGGACAGGGATCTAATTTATTTCACTGCTTAATTTCAATGCCTATTATAGCTGAAAAAGTTACTTCATGGAAGTGTGTAAGTCCAAGTGGAAGAACAAATCGTAGGCTGTAATTACAAGTCATGATCTTAATATTGTTTAATCATTTCTTTGTGTTGAAACACTGAAAATCCTCTCTACTAGTTATTTTGAAATATCCAATTAGCTGTTGTCAACCAAAGTTACCTTACTTGCTATAGAAGGTTAGAAGTTACTCCTCCCATCCAGCTCCACCCTAGCCTAGTGTCATTAACCATCCTCTCTCCAACTTTCCCTCCCCAACATCTTTCCTGGACTCTAGTGACCACTGTTTTATTCTCTGCTTCTATGAGATCAACTGTTTAATGAATTTCATTTTTAATCATGCCCACTAATTATGCAGAAGTTTTTATTAAACTTTGGCTGTTAAATTTGCATTTTCCTTGATGTCAGTCAGTTCTTGTGGATTAATTGGAAGGTTGAATTTTATTTTAATAGTTCAAAACCCACTGAACCTCTTCCTTTGGAAGATTTTTAAACAAAAAGAATTGTTTCAAGTTTAAGTTGCACATATTAGAGTTTTTAATAAGAGACTATGTTTTTGGCAACAAAATCATGTAACAGTGGAAACATTTCTCAATATTAGTTTTCTCCACATAACAGATTTCTTTCAACCAGTAGCTGTTTTCTCATATTTTTTTAAAAGTTGTAAATGATTGAGAATAAGCAATTCACTTCACATGGATATGTATGCACAACTGGAATTTGGTTGAAAAAAATGTGCCTTTATCATGTGCAATGCACTTCTGACATTTTCCAATCAAATTTCATTTTGTAAAATTGCTGAACCTGATGCAGGAAATTGATTTCATTACCACTGACTTAAAACACTCCCTCCTGACTGAGAGTCCTGGGTGCAGCCCTGGCCCTCCTAGTGCCTCAGTGCTGATTCCTTGGTGACCCATTTTAAAAGTGGACTGGATGCGGCCACCCACACCTGGTTTTCTGAGTACCCAGGGGCCTGTTCCTCACCGTGCTGTTCCCAACAGGTTTTTACAAGGATATTTATTGCTTGAACCTTGTTCTCAAGTTCCCAGTGTGAAGCACTGGAGATTTGCCCTCTGCCTGCCTTCCTCCCTGACCTTTAGATGCCTAGGAATTCCAGCTGCTCATCCCACTGACTGGTTTTCTGACTGCTCTGTCTAGATAGGATAATTCTTGGATAGGACAAGTTTAATTCCTACAGAGTTTTCACTTCTCAATCTTAAATCAATCTTTGATATCGTATGAACCATGTGAAGGTTGACAGAGCCACAAACTTTTGTTCTTACTTGGCTGTGCTTCTGGCCACAGCATTCCTGCTCTTTAACCAAACACCTATTTACAATGAGGCATCCTTCAGATCACAAGTTGTGAGAACTTCCTCTCTGGGGTTGAGGATGTGGCTCAGTGGTTGAATCTTGCCTAGCATGTGTGAGGCCCTGGGTTCAATCCCCAGCACCACAAGGTAGGGGGAAGAAAATCTATGGAGTCAGAAACCTGGATTCTAGCCCCAGCTCTACCACTTCCAAGCTGTGGGACTTTGAGCGGTTATTTGTCCTTTCTGTGTCTGTGCTACCCCACTTTCAAATGGAGACAATAGCAATCATAATGCCTTTCTCATAGCAGTCTTGGGGAGATGAAATGAGGCCTTTCAGTTTTTGACACCATAATAAACCCTCAACTCAGTGTTAGCTGCAGTTGTGCCTATAGGTGTGGCTTTCCTACAGCCAGCTGCATAGGAAGGAATGTTTCTAGCCTTTTCACCTCTGAGAGTTTGAAACTAGCCACAGCGAGAACATTAGCAAACACTGCCGGTCAGAGCTTTCCCATCCTCCAGCCCTCTGGAGAGCTCATCTACCAGCCTGTCCCTGGTTAGCACTTGTCACTCCCTCTAAAGCAAGTGGACCCTTGCCAGTTACAGCATCTGGGATCAGCTTGACTGTGGTGAGCCCTTTTGACTAAAGTGGCAAATGACTGTTTTGGCATTTGTGCCAAAATTAGGGGCCACTCTTCTCTGAGCCAGACTGTACCTGATAACTTTTATTGCAGTTACAGAAACTCTCAGGACTCCAGAAATAGACCAGAGGGTTCACTCCCTGTCATTCCGTGACAAATACCCTCTGAGCTACCTCTAGGCTATATCCACACTGCTTTCAGCCTTTTGCCAAAGGTTCTGAACCCCACCAATTGGCGTGGCTTACTAGTGGTGGTGGAAGACTTGTGCACACAGAAGTGTTTTGAGTTTTTGTGAAAGCTAGAAGGTTCCTTTTCCAGCAAAGATGGGGAGGCAGGAAGAAGAGGGTTCTTTTAATAGGGGTTCTCCCCTACATTAGTACCTTTCCTGAACCAAAAGCCAAAGGTTGCTGGTAGCACCCATTTAGAACCCCCTTGCTCATGTAGCACGGTGAAAATCACATTTCTCCCTATTTTCAATAGAAACTAAAAAGCAAACATAATTTTTCAGTAAGGAGGCACTTTAGGGAATTTGCAGAAATTATACATCGTTGTTCTTGTTGCAGATATATTTTGGGGTATCTCACAGATGTCAGTGTACCTCGCTTAAGAATCACAGGCTAGAGTCACAGTGCATTGGCTTTGCACAAGAGAGAAAAAGCATTACTTGATGTCAGGGGAGTTTTAAAGTTCTTCCATAAGACAGTTTCTGTGTGATCCATAGGGCGGTACACAGAGTCTGGAGGGTCTTGCCAGGACATCTTTTCATCACCCTCATTTGAATCTTATACAAGTATTTTTTATGTGGGTCTATTACTAGACCAATAAGTCAGTTCAACCTATTGAATGTGTGGCAGAGTTGAAGCCAACCCCTTCCCTCAAGGAACTCAGGTCCTGGTAAAGAAAGCCATGAAAACCATCATAGGGACTCTGTGCAATAAGAGCAGGTAGCATGCACCAAGAGGTGGTCCAGAAGAGCAGGACCAGAAGGCATAGCAGTGAAGCCCGTGGCACGGGAGGGGACATCAGTACAGGCATAGGCACATGTCCCTGTCTTCCTGGCTCTTGTATTACAGCTGTACTTGCCTCTTCCTTGAGAGAGTCCCTTGCAGATCTGTTACTTTGCTGGTTGTCGTGCTAGGCAAGGGCTGGGAGCACCCTCTCAGCCTCCACAGGGTTTTGCAGGTGTTCAGATCCCCCAAGGACCAGGAGGGTCTATAATCATACATAAAGGTCTCTTTTCTTCAGCACGTACCTGTGAGCATGAACCCAAAGAACACAAAGAGCAGATACATTCACTGTGATGCTGGCAAAGCTTAGATTTGAAGTCAGCTCCTGGGCAGAGAGCCCAGAGCAAAAGCCAATGCCTTGTCTGTGAACCTGGCCCAAATAGATACAGAACTTCATTTCCTTTCATTTTTGTGTAGCTTAAAGGACCCTTCCTGTGTTGACCCATGACATAGCCAATGAGCCTCGTAGCCTGCTTTCTCAAGAGGGAAAGTGGCTGCCCAGCCACCACAGTCCCCGTGTGGTGCAGCCACAGCCACAGCCCTGCTTTCAGGGCTCTACAAGTGCTGTGGCTGATGACACCATGCCACCTTCTTGGTATCTTTTCATTGCTGCAAAATTCCTCTCCATTTTTTCCAGGTCCACATGCATGCGGTCTGTTAGCCCATATCATAGAATCTTTTCCTCTTACAAACCAAGCCTACTTTGAAAATCAAAAGGCGCTTCCTAATTTGCAGTTATATATTAAATTCACACATTTCAGATTGAAATTCGCACAACCTATTTTGCATTACTCACACTTAATAGTAATTTCTTTTGGCCATTGCCCTCAGGCTATATAAGAATGGCAAAAAAAATAGATTTGAGCTCTTTATTTTGACTTTGTTCACAGATTGTAAATCTAATTAGTTCTTTAGGTTTTTGTTTTTTCCTCTCTTAAAGTAACATACACATTGCCCACTGAACAAAGACTGATAAGTGAGGGTAGTTTCTTATCAATTCACTTGGAAAATTCATGTGCTGCTTTTTTTTTCTCTGCCCTCATTTGATGCATCAAGTTGATATGTGCCACTAATAGATATGGTATGCACCTGTGAAATGGTGAGGAAAGTTATGTCCAGATTAGGTAATACTTTAAGATTCATCTATTTCAGAGCTGGGAGGGACCTGTGGATCACTGAATTCAGTATTTCTTAGATTAAGCTAGAGAGTCCATTTGTTCTATGAGAAATTTTTAAATATTATATTTTTATTTAGATGAGCAACAACAAAGACAGGGCACAATCTGGCCCATTGGGGATGCCTTCTCTGAATGGACAGCCACCAGCCACTGTGATTTTTGCAAGGTCACGTGACTTGGCTCCAGGGATAAGGTCAAAATCTGCAGACCTAAAAGAATTCAGCAGTTGGAGAGTGTGACGTGGGACTCTGGGGGATGTCCTCTTCAAATTGGACTCCCATTGGAGATAACAGTGATTGAGGATCACATCATGCTGGACCCAAACTCCTGTGGCAGGCAACTGTTACTACTTGAATGGTTTTTCATCTTTGGTGTCTACGGAACTAGTAGAATTACAAGGCTTCTGCTGCCAGGAGCTCACATTATGAGTCAAGCTGCGCCTGTCATACTTTGAGCATTTATCATGTATGTGGAGCCCACTTCCTCAAGGCAGGACTCAGGAAAGGAAATAACCCCAAACTCCAGGTGACTTGTAATAACAAAGTTATATTTCTTGTTTACATGTATATGTGTCACCTGCTGCTCTGCTTTGACCACAGTCCTGCTCTGTGCATCATCTCATTTGGTGACATCATGATGCCTTCAGGACGTCCATGTTGTCACCGCCTAGGGAAAAGAGCAAGAGGACTCAGAAACATTCAGAGCCTCTCAAAACTGCTTTCAGATGTGGTAGGTATCACTTCCATTCAAGTCCCCTTGGCCAAAACCCATTGTCGTTAGAACCAGGAAATGTCACTCTCTGCTCAGGGCATCACGTGGTACTATCCTCTTCAGGAAGGGAGACTGAGTAATTGGGAACACGAACACTCCACCATTAGAAGGGTCGCCTCCCCACGTAGCCATGCATCCCACATAGTACCCTGGCCAGGGGCGCTATTCAGTGCAACTTCGTGTTTTTAATACTTATGTTTTCTTTTCTGGAAGTTTTAGAATTGGAAAGTCAGAGAGCTCTCGGGCTGGGTGGACATGTGGAGATCTTATCTCATGCTCTTGAGTTTCTAGCAGGGGAACCGAGGTCCAGTGAGGTGATTGGCCTAAGATCATATGGCAAGATTTCACTCTAGCACTTTCTTCACCACGTCAATTTGGGAAAATGTTAGAAAAGAATTGCTGCTTTGTTAATTAGGAAAGAAAATGCTTTGTTCTTCCTGAAATCATACCCCTCTGGGAGACAGAGACATAAAACAGAACCTGAGTGGTCAGTCTTAGAATGAAAACCAGCTCAGTGTTTGATCAGTTTTTCCCCCCAGCACATTCATGTTAGAGGAAACTCATTTAAATTTATTATGTTGTATCAACACAACACCAGGAGTTATTTCATACTCTAATAAGTCCCAGCTCCTGCCAAAGCAAATTGCATCTCTGTTTTGCAAACCATCTGCACCATGTGCTGATTTGATTTAAAATATAACCTGTATGTAGTATCCAGTATGTTTCCTTTTAGCCTTTGTGTGGAGGAACAGTGGCTGGATGATTCTTAAGAGTAGAGATATTAACGTAGATGAGAGCTAGTCAGTGGGGATTCTGTGGATGTCTTATATTTTCATGGTGCTCAACTGATTAAAAAAAGTAACCAAGCCCAGCATCACCAGCACGAGATACAGATGACCTTTATGCAGTCATTGACATTCCTGGCACCACACATCTGATCTTCAGATTTCAAATCCTGAGGTCAATGATCAGGGATAAAGTATATGGAAGATACTGGAAGGGTCCCCGAGTAGAGGACTGAAGCCGGGAGACACCAGAAAGAAGAAAAGTAGAAGCTGCTTTGGGAGGGGATGGTGATGGAGGAGACAAGTGTTGCATGAGAAGCTTCCAGACAAAAAGGTGATTGCTATGTGCCCCAGAGACCCTCTAACCTGGTGCCATAATCCCTTTCTCTGAGAGCAGCTCATGGACACGCGCACCTTGATGAGGGACTGCATAGATCTCAACCTTCATACTTCACATTCGAAGGTCTGTGACATTTGTGACTGGCATAATTTAAATATGTGTCTGCATTTTTCAGCTTCTTAGATAACACAAGTTCCCAAGGTAGAGGATTTATTGTAGGGTTGCCCACGTGGTTGAGGTGAAGTGGCACACATGGGTAGTGCTACAGGTTAGGAGGGGCGCCCCTCCCTGAGTGCACACGCAGTGTTTGACCTTGAGCTTGTGGCAGTGAAATGAGAGAGAAAAAGGAAAAGAACACCCAAATGGAGTTCATTGGAAATGCCTTAGCATCTGGATATTGAAAGCAAAATTAGTTTGACCAAATTGAAAAAGCCCTCTTTCTGGTTTTCTGCTTCCTTCTACCTCCTAAAATGTCTCCCTGTGAATCAATGCCCAGTGCTCCTAGGTTTTCCAAAGCCTCGTGTGGTACGAGCCCCAAGTGTACTCAGGTCATGTCGAAATCATGTCCCTGTGTGCATGTCGGTCAGAACACCTCTTCCCCAGGTGAAGGGTGTTAGGCAAGCAATCCAATTAGATCCCATTATGCATATTGAAGTTCTAGCACTTTGTGCATATGCCTCTCCATTTCATCTTCCCTCATCTTTCCCTCTCATTGGCTGCAATTTCTAATTACCTCTGAGTGCACATATAATGGGTACAAATCCATACACATGATGATTCTCAACAAGGGTAATTATCAGGAGCACTTGGGGAGCTTTTAAAAATACACATGCCTAAACCCCCTACCTTGAGGTCTGATTTGGTGGACTTAGGACTGTCTGGATTTTTAAAAGCTTCCCGGGGGGGATCCAAGTCAACCCTCCCGGCCAGCAACTGTTGCATGGGAGTCTGCTTTCCTCCTGTGGCTTGCCTTCCTGATGCAGGCCTTTGCCTTTCATGGGAGTTTCTCAATACCGGAATCTGCTTCCCAGGGTGTCTTTTTTTCCAGAAGATTGAACAAGTATTCTTAGAGTCTATCTCCTCAGTCCAAATTCCTAGCTTTTTCAGCCACCTCCAAAGATTGGAAACACTTATAGTCCTTGGAACTGCTTGGCTTAGGGAAAGGGTGAAAGTCACCCCTAACCCCAATCTAACAGATAGCCTTAATTCCATCTCCCACTTTCCTTCTTTTTTCTTTCTTTCTTTCTTTTTTTTTCTTTTTTTCTTTTTTTTTTTTTTTTTTTTTTTTTTGGTACTAGGGATTGATCTCAGGGTCTTACTGAATTGCTTAGTGCCTCACCAGTGCTGAGGCTGGCTTTGAACTATAACTCATGGTCCTCATGTCTCAGCCTCCCGAGCTGCTGGGATTACAGGAGTGCACCACCATGCCCGGCTTTCTTTTTTTCTTTTAGAATGTCTCTTTACCCAATTTGTACTCCAGGGATTTTTGACTGTTTAAGGAAATTATTTCCCCCTTTATGGTGAGTGTCTTATCATTCCCATTTAACTATCATACCGCACAATCATGACCATGCATATTGTTCAACTGTATTGTAGTCACATAGTTTTATTTGATGCTGCCACTGAACTCTGTTTATGTATTGCTCTGATTCCCTGCCTGTGTGCTCACAAATGAATAAAACAAAGAGGGACCACTGTCTAGTTACATTCCACTCATGTTGGACAGTTTGGCACCAGGCAACAAAACCCAACTGTGAGCTGGGCACAGTGGTGCACACCTGTAATCCCAGCACTTGGGAGGCTGAGGCAGGAGGATCGTGAGTTCAAAGCCAGCCTCAGCAATGGCAAGGCACTTAGCAACTCAGTGAGACCCTGTCTCTAATAAAATACAAAAAAGGGCTGGGGATGTGGCCCTGTCTCTAAATAAAATACAAAAAAGGGCTGGGGATGTGGCCCTGTCTCTAAATAAAATACAAGAAAGAGCTGGGGATGTGGCCCAGTGGTCGAGTGCCCCTGAGTTCAATCTCTGGTACCAAAAAACAAACAAACAAACAAACAAAAAAAAAACCCAACTGTGAGCAACAGGCCTCAGTGGACCAGCATGGCACCTGATAAGTGGTGGTGTCACTTCATATTTTGGATTTGAAAGCTATTGTGGTCTCCCTGGCTTTCTACCAGGATTGTGTGTGTGTGTGTGTGTGTGTGTGTGTGTGTGTGTGTGAGTGTCCTTGCCAAGGCATTAGTAACATCCCCAATGATATCCTTGTGCACAAGGTAGAGAAATGCAATGTGGATGATGGGGACCAGATTCTTGACTGGCTGAGCGACTGCACCAAAGGGTGTTAATCAGTGGACCTATTCTGGATTCCAAACAAGGCTTTATATACATTCTGTAGGACCTCACACTTGATACTGTTTTTCAAGTGTTTTAATTGAAGGTAAAGATGAAGATGTCAAATTTACAGAGGACCCAAACTTGGGAAGTACAGATTATGTTTAAGATTTTTAAAACAACATTTAAAAGGGGCTCAGTAGGATGGGAGGGAGAGCTGAAATGAGCAAAATGTGAAGAAGAAAGTGAGGTGGGGGAGAGACGGAGACAGTGTGTTTCCATTGCCTGATGCACGAGGCAGAGAGACCATATGACAAAACCTGCTCCAATATGCCACTGGAGAGATTCCAGCTTCCTGGAAGTTAGCCATGAGGGTTCCAGAGGATGTGTCACAGGTCAGCCTCCAGAGACTCCTGAGGGCGCTGGCACTCCAAAGGTGAGTGGGAGGAAGCCCGGAACCCCGCGCCCACAAGCAACCCCACCGTTCACAGCACTCTGTCCCTCTTCTGGTCCAGCTCTTATCACAGCGCCCCACGGGGGATTCACGCCTCTGTGTCATCTCCTCCTCTGCACTGCTCCAGGGTGAGGACGTGCTGTGCTGCTTTCTGAGGTCCCAGGGCTGCAGTCCCCATAGGCAGGGATTTTGCCCACTGTTGATTAGCGGCTGTGTCCGCAGGACTTAGAACAATGCTTGGCATAAGTGGGTCTAGGTCTCAGTACATATTTGTTGAAAGAATGAATGACACATAGAGCTGCTCCATAAATCCTGGCCATTCATTCTCAATGTGGTGTGGCATGTCCTATTAATAAGTCACCATTTGTCTATTCTAAAGGCTGCAGGCTCTTCACATCCTTTTTCTTTCTTTAGCTTTTCAGTTTTTAATGCGTCCATCTCTGACTATGGTGTGGATTTGAACAGAAAAGCCCAAATAGGACCAAAAAAAAAAAAGTTTGGTGATTCTTTGTGAAGACGGCACTGTAGTCATAGCAACGCATCCCCCTTTGGCGGGAAGTTAAGCACACAGGTTGAAGTCATACGCATCTGGATTCAGATCCTGACTGGGACAGAGATTTATGACGTTGGGAAGGATCTCATTTTCTTGAAGCCTTGGTTTTCTCATAAATGTGGATAAACAACTTACTCCAGAGAGTAGATATGGTGTACATAGAACACAAACTACAGTCTTAATAAATGTCACTATTATTATTACTCCTCCAAGGCGGTGGCTCAAATAAGAGCTGTAAGCAGAGAGAGCAAAAACTCTCCAGGAAGAATCAAGGAAAAAGAAATTGGAAATTGCTGAAGGCTCGCCTTCTGAGGCTTAATTCTTTTGTATGTCAAAGCACCTGCTCCTATTAGACAAGTAAGCTCCTCAGAGGGGGGAAATAGAGGCCCCGCATTGGCGAGGGAGCACTGGTCTCCATGGCAACAGCACATTAGATTCTGATGCAGGCACACCTGGCATTCTCAGGTTGCTCCACCATATGGCACCTCATATATTTCATCAAGAAAAAAAAATTCTGCCTTGACCTCCCCGCTACCGCCCAGGAACCCACAGCACACACGCCCCCATCCGCGGTCTAATCCACAGCCACCGAAGCGATGTAAACCTCTGTCACAGAGATTGGAAACACAGTTCCAGAAGGCATTCAACCAAACAAAGGGCCAGAACAGTGATTCTTGCTTCAAAGTGGTGCCCAGAAGAGGGGTACCTGACATCCACATTCGCAATGCACATCTGATGAGACTGATGTAGGAGTGGGTGGTCCCCACCCAACAGCTCGTTCATAAAAGCAGCTCATTCATCACCTGCTGAAAGCAGAATCCCAGCCTTGACCGTGACTCATCTCCTGACACCATTTGTAAAAGTGGCCTTGCAAATTCGCCCTCTAAATAAATGGCCATTAAATGCTCTGCTTTGAACTAGTTTAAAAGGAGAGAGATTTTCTGATAGGATTTAGCAGACAGACTATAGTTGTGGTCAGTGCAACACCACCAAAGAGCTATGGTTGCTTGGAGATTTCCTGCTCTGCCTCAGAAACAGATGTTTAGAAACTTCGTGTTAAAAGAGATGTCAGGAATTGGGGACAAAAGTCACCATTCCTTGCAGCATATCAAAGTCCTCCTTTTCAGTGGGCATCTTATTGATTTGGTTTCTTCACACTACATTTCCCGGAAAGCCCATTTGAATTACCCACGCATGCTGCTCCGCCACGCTTGAGTGCAGCCCCAGTGCCTGTGAGTGTCATGCTTCATCAAGGGCCTTTGAAGACAATGTCTTAAGAAGCTGCAGTTAAGAAACGTTAGAACCCAGCAATCTAGGCATGTTGGTTTGCTGGGGTGCTGAGGGTGTTTTGCAAAAGTACTTTGGGCAACCTACAGAGTGATAAATAATCATAACCAAATGCGTCTGCCCAACATGGGAAAGTGAGCTGTGAGCTCTAAAGTTGGTACTTTATGTTTTGAAACCGGCTCAGTGTGCAAGGTTCCTGGATCATTACTTAATTTTAATTCGTGGAAAAGGCCTGATGTTGAAAGCAATAAAAACTTTTCCTCCCATGTCACAGCAACCTTTTGGCCAGCGCTCTGGCTGTTTCTCTCAGCAACTTCTCCACCCCTCTCAGTCCTCAGGGATGGTGGTGACAGCCTTGTAGCCCCAAAGGGAGCTACAGGTCTCTCGGATCACCTCTGACCTCCCCTAAAAGTGCCAGCTACAGTCAAACTTTTGGTTCCCACCTTGATGAAGCAGCCGCATTGCTAGTGGCTCCTCCCTCCTACCACTGACGCGGCACAAGGAACAAACACAGAAGACTGTAGAAAGTTGGAGAAGATGGCAGCCTCCCGGGGGTCCTCGGACCAACAGAACAGCAGAGGGGTGGCTCTCCAGGTTTCCTATCGCCTCTTGTATATTCCAGACAGAGCTCCAACCAGAACTGCCAACAAAAGTCTCCAAGAAAACCGGTTCCCTGCTGCTAATTCCTGAAGGGCAACCTGCAGGGGTGCCACAGAAGCCTTAATGGCAACACTTCTCTCCCTAAAGAAAAATGGAAGAACCACACCCGCTGGAATTTCAGCGGGGTTGAACAGGGAGCAGACCCCTCTGCATCCCCCTCCCCTGCGAGGGCGGGCCGTGGCACTCGGTTCTCCTGGAGCTCAGCAGAGACCTGCCTCCCCCCTCTGGTGGGCGGGGCCTCTCATTCTTGCCTGGGTGCCACGTCTGGGCTGAGTGTGGCCTTGATCTTCCTCCTCTGCTCTTTCAGGCGCTGCTCTGATCTCCCTGCCAGGCTGGTGCTCCTGGAGTGCAATGGCTAACCAAGCCTCCAACTTACCCAGCATCAAAGCTGCGGGAGGCAGGAGGCAGGCTCATTGGCACTCCCATTACTCTCCCCTTCCCTAGTGTCCCCAGGGCCCTGCAAGGAGCTGAGTGCCCAACCCTGCAGCCCGGTGTGAGCCAGCGCCCTGCCCCTCCTTGCTCCTGGGTTCACTGGGTCCCAAGGGGAAACTGAGCTCACGCTTGCCCTTGGAGACCGCAGGGCAGTGTGAGTCCATGCCCTGCATTTGCCGAGAAGGTGTTCATGGGGTTCAGCCATAAATTCATAGATTCAAGAATCTGAATGAAACCCAAATGGGATACACCCAAATGGCGAGCAACTCATGCCCAGGCACGTTATTACTGAGCTTTTAGAAGTTAAAGACCAGAAAACAAAAAGAAAAACAACAACAATAGAAATTTTAAGGTGGCTAGAAAGAAATAATTCATTATTTACTTACAAGGTAACTCCAATTCTCTTCCCATCTGAAGTCATGAAGCCAGGAGGAGCTGGTGCACCTTTTTCAAGTATTGAAAGAAAAGAACTGCCAACCACAAATTCTGTATCCCATGAAAATACCTTTCAAGAATGAAGAAGAGCTGGGTGTGGTGGTACATACCTGTATTTCCAGTGACTTGGGAGGCTGAGGCAGAAGGATCACAAGTTAGGGGCCAGCATCGACAACCCAAGGAGATACTGTCTGAAGAAGAGGAGGAGGAGGAGGAGGAAGAGGAAGGAGAAGCAAAAGGAAGAAGGAGGAGGAGGAGGAGAAAGAAGAAGGAGGAGTGGGGAGAAGAAGAAAGATGGGGAAATAAAGACATTATCAGACAAAGAAAAATTCAGAATTTATTGTTAGCAAATCTACCTTTTAAGAATGGATAAAGGAAATTCTCTATTTTATACTATGGAAACATTAATTTTTAAAAAGGCAAGAATGGCTAGGTGAATATCAGATAAGGTAGACTTTCAAGCAAAGAAAATTCCTAGAAACAGAAGGGCATCTCATAACGGTAGAAGGCTTGAGCCATAAACTAGGAAAGTAAAAGAAATTGCTGCCCTCTCCTGATGGCACATGTCTCCCTCCCTCCCTGGACCGTCAGAGCCTTCGAGGGCAAGGCCACACCTGTCAGTCCTGTTCTCTCACCCCACCTGTCCCAGGAGGTGCTTAGGAAATGCTTTTAACTAAATGTAATGGAAGTGGATTGCAGTTGTGGTCTGGCGCACAGACACGCACCCCTTCTCCCTGGAGTGAGGAGGCTGCTGGCTATTCCTGGCAGCACACAGGCTGACAGCTGAGGTGCCCTTGGAGGCAGAGAAGGTGTTGACTGGCTCACTCCTGACGCTTGTGGCAGGAACCAGTTTTTCCATCATGCTGCTTCTTTGGGTTAGGCTAGAGCCTTCCCTTTGGTATCTGTGCCCTATAGTGGGGAATCTGCCCCTAAGCTTCCCCACAGTCTTTTTTTTTTTTTTTTTTTTAATAGGCCCTCCCAAGAAACCTAGAGGTTATTATGCAAATAACTCCCCACTCTCCTGAGAGCCATATGCAGATTAGGCCCCACAGTGACCCTATGCAAGAAACCCATATCCATAAATAACCCAACTTTAAGACACGCGGGGGTCAACCGTGAACCATTTGGCTGAGTGATGGGGGGATACGGTGGGTGAGGAGTCCTTCTGATGAGCTGACGTCAGTCTGAGAGTGGCTGGCCAAGAAGACAGGGAAAGCTTTCCTGTTTGGATGATTATGACACTTGGAGGTCAGAAAGGAAATCACTTACTTGGGATATCTCACAGTGACATCATGAGATCATTTGGTACATTGCTAATGACTTCTGTGCTCTCATTTTATAGTTTTGTATTTGCTCAGTGCCCCAAATTGGCAGGACATGATATGACATGGCATCAAGGTTGCCTTGCGATCCCAGTACTCGCAGTGGTGGGGAGCTTGGGGCTGAGGCCCAGCAAGTGGGGCTGTGGCTACAGAGGGAGGTTTTCCCTGGGGCTTTTTGGGAGCAGATGCTGAATAATGACCTCCCAGCCCAGCAAAGCTCAGAGTTCTACCTAAACATTTCCTGACTCTGTCCTCCTAAGGAATCCATCCTGGTTCATCTGTCAAAGGTGCCATCTTTACTCTGAGGCCCACACTTCAAACTTCTGCAGTCATTTCCCCCGACAACTCCCTCTAGCCCAGGCCACCTCCTCCTCATGACCCATCTCACCCCATGGCCTCAGGCAGCTGCATCAACTATACACCAGGAGGCTGCAGCTGGCCAACCCAGGCCTTTCCAAATGGGGTGCTTTGGTTTGACTAAGTGTCCCCCTAAAGGCCTGTGTGCTGAAGGCTTGCTCCCTAGCCCATGGTGCCACTGGGAGGTGGGGCCTAGTGGGAAGAATAGGTGGTCAGGGAGCCTGCCCTTGAAAGGAGAAGACCCCACCCCCCATCCCCCACCCCCAATGTCTTTCTCTCTTTGAGCCTGCCATGATTTTCTGTCTTGGTACAGGGCCAAAGGCAAGGGCCTAATCTTCATGGACTGAAGCCTTTGAAACTGTAAGCCAAAATAAACCTTTTCTATTTTTAAGTTGGCTTATCTCAGGTATTTGTTATAGAGTAATGGAAAGCTGACTAACACACAGAGCCTTGCCTCATTGGTCTCTTGGTCCTAGTCAGCCTCTTGGTCCCACATTGGCTTTTGAAATTCAAAGCCCTGCTCCTCGGCTCAGTATTCATGTCGTTTGTCCTTTTAACATTCTCTGGCCCGTCTGCACTGATCCCATGAGCTGCTCTTGGTCACTGCATATCCTGGCCATAGCTCCTTTGCCCAGAGCCTCCCTTGCATGAGCCCGCGTCTCTTCTCTTCATTCCCTCCCCTCACTCATCCTCACCCATGAATCTTCATCCTAAGAATCCAGTCTAGCCTTCTCATGACCACAGATGATAGGGACCACCCTCTTTTCTGTCCTGCATACTTTACCATGTGGCCTTTTTTGCTAAGAGGTGGGATCACAGAGTGGCTAAAAGTGGCACGGGAACCCAGCAGCTGCCCAGCCTTCTGGCCTCACTCTCTCTTGCTGTGTGATCCAGGGCAAGT
Source organism: Tamias sibiricus (assembly GCA_025594165.1). Taxonomy (NCBI): domain Eukaryota; kingdom Metazoa; phylum Chordata; class Mammalia; order Rodentia; family Sciuridae; genus Tamias; species Tamias sibiricus. The sequence continues at coordinate 70,621,374 of CM046663.1, forward strand.
GAGTGAGTCTTTCTGCCTCAGTTTCCTGTTCTACAAAATCACGATCATAATAGCAGCTCCCTCACAGGGTTGTCGAGAAGAGTAGGAGAGTCAATCCATAGAGAGCACTTAGAACAGAGCCCAGCACACGGCAAGAGCTGTGTGTCTACTCTTTTGCCAAGTTAATCATTGAGAGGTAAGCCAGCGTTTAAAAGCCCTTGTCTGTAACTTTAGGACTGCTGCCATGGCCTTGTCATGCTTGGTATGCCATGGCCATCCAGCCAAACAGGAAGTCTAAAATAAAATCAGCTTCGATGGAGGCAGAGGGAATTTCGGATACATTTCTGTTTGTGATTTTTGAGAAGCAATCTCCCTGAGAGATTGAACTGAATATTGGGTCCTAAGGCAGATGACTCCCAAAGAGCAACTTTTAATGGAAGAAATGCCTTCAAAAAGTGGGTGCCATTTCTCTAATTCTCAATCTCCTTTGTCAACCAAGTTGGGGATCTTAGCTCCGACGCTTTTCTGAGAACAGCAGTCTGCCTGCTGCAGGCTGCCTCTTACCACAGCAACAGGTTCCTCATCTCAGGGTGGAGCGATCACCTCCTTTTCTTAGCCACAGGTAGCCTCTGCTCTCTGGCAAGATGCTTGTGTTCCTTGCAACAAAGGCTTATTTAGCGACGTTCTTGTGCTTCTAGTCAGTTTTCCTTCTCTAGCAGGAGAGGGAAGGAAGGGGTGCTTGGAAGCTGCAGGTCACCACTGGGGACAGATGAATTGCTGGGGAGGCCTGAAAGCCAGAGCAGGTGGCCACGTTACCTGGAGAACCCTGCCACCCCTGGCTGCCCCCCTACGCTCCCCGCCACGCTGGCCTTCGACATCCTGCTTAGCAGGACCACACGGCCCTCCTCCTCACCCTGTGGTACCCTGAGCCCTCTGTACTGCAGGCTCGGGCTTTGGCTGGGACTGGCAGAAGGACCTGATTCTCTGTCCTGGAATCATCATGATGGTGGGTGCTAGGACTGGCCCCTGTGCTTCCTGGGGCCTGGGAGTGGCAGGGGATGGGGCATCAAAGGGGGCTTCCTCAGAAAGATGATGCCTGGATGGGATTTTTAAATTAGGCAGGTGTTTGCCAGTTGATTCTGTGTGTGTGTGTGCGCGCGCACGCGTGTGTGCATGTATAGGAATGCAGGTAGGGAAATGACCTGGAGCTGAGATGCAGAAGCACAGGGGACCACAACAGAGGAAATACTGCAATGACAGCTGAGTGGGCAGGGAGTCCCCAGGGACCCTGGGCTGACTCTGGAGGATGTTCCAAACCTAAAGTACACACCATTCTGTCCTCAAGTCTGACTCTGTCGGCTCAGAGAACACTTTTGCCTGCCAAAGAGCAAGAAGCCTCCCTTTCATAGACCCTTGGGCTATTTCCTCATCCCTTGGGTCCAGAAGGAGATTAACTAGCATTGCCAGGCAGACAGCCTGTGGGCAGAGGACCCCGGAGGACCCTTCAGGGGACAGCCACGGGCTGGAGAACAGCTAGGTACTCTGGAGAGGGGCATGACCAGGGTCTGCAACTAGATCACACCACCCAGCCCCTAGGATGGGCCAGACTGAACTAATTCTACCCTCCCTCAAGGTGGGACTCCCAAAGAACCCCTCTGGACAGGTCCTCCGGCAATGGATAATTAACCATTGTAATTAATTAGGTAGTCAGTTATATTTAGTTAATTAAGCATAAATGCTACATATGTGCCCGTGGTTGCTCATCCCAGAGGGGATGCAAAGAAGGGGAAAACTGGCCCCTGCCCTCCAGGAGCCTGCAGTAGGAGAGCTGGGTCCATAAACAAGTGCCACCACTGCCACATGATAAGTGCCTAGAATCACATCATAGAAAGGAAGCCACTCACGGAGCTGGCAAAGGACAGGGGTTGGAAAGGGATAAGAGATGCTTCCCGGAAAGATATGATCATGTTGAGTCTTGAAAGATGGGTAGGAATTAAACTGGTGGACAGAGTGGGAAGCAATCTTCCAGTCGGTTGCAGCAGCGCTTTCAAAGGCATGAAGTTATGAAAACCCACGTGGCATCTGGGGAACATCAAGTAGCAGCTCATTAACTCACAGCTCCTCAAACCATCTCCCACCTCCAGAGCCCGGGAGGATGAGCCAATCGGCCACAGCAGCGCCTCCCAGTGTTCTACGGAGGGTCTGGGCAGTTCCCACAAATCTATGGAATCAGTGCTTTTGCCAGCCTGGAATTTGAATTTTGTGTGGTTTAATGATGAGGTGTTTGGAGAAGAACAGCAGGAGATGAGGGTGGGAAGGTTGTTTGGGCCCAGGATGTGCAGAGCCTTACTTTCATTCTGGACTCCATCCTGTAGATGATGTTTTGGAAATAAACCGTGCATGGTATAGGGTCCTGTCTTTGCTCTCAGTGCTGCGCACGGTGTGTGGCCATCCCTAGCAACCTGTGTGGGAAAAAGCAACAAGGGTAGAGCGTTGGGGTTTGCAAAGGATGTCCTGAAAGCAACAAAGAAGGAGGAATTCGATATTGTCTCCATCATTCTTTTGCTCACACTGGGAAGGTGGGGAAAGGGGTTGGAGTTCTAACTGCTGTACTGAGAATTCCATGGGAATTTGGGAACCACCCTCTTTCCATCCCCCTTGGAGTGGTTGAGCTGCTACTTGCTTCCTTTTGGATAACTGGGTTCCTGTTTCATGTTACTTCTAGTCTCCCATCTCTGAGCTTATTTATTATGCCAATTTAATTCTTGGTCCATCTGTTCCTACCTTTCTGTTTCCTGGGGTGCCTTAGCCTGTTCGGACTGCTATAGCAAACTAACTTAGACTCGGGGGCTTATAAACAACAGAACATGTTCTTCACAGTTCTAAAGGCTGGGAAATCCAAGGTGAAGGCAGCTTTGACATCTGGTAAGGGCCCACTTCCTGTTCATAGATAGTAGCTTCTGGCTGTGTCTCCACCTAGCAGAAGAGGTAAGGGAGTTCCCTCAGGACTATTAGGGCACTGATCCAATTCACAAGGGCCCCACCTTTCTGACCTAATTATCCCCAAAGGCCTCCCCACTCCTAATTCTATCACCTTGAGGGTTAAGATTTCGTGTCTGTGTTGAATATGTATACCTTTTAACTACAATATCTAATTCACCTATATTTAAATCAATTATTGATATATATATATATATATATATTTTTTTTTTAAACACCTGACATGAAGGTCAGTGGAGAATTGGGTAAATGGTAGGTTTGATGATGGAATATTTCTGAAAAACAGGTTGAATACTCCTGCTGTCAGTCTCAGAGAGAAGACTGTTGGAATGCTTTTGTTGCAATTGTTCATTTTCTCATTTATCATACGTACACAGTAACAGATTTATTTGATTGTTAACACTTTTTATTTTGCAAATAAAAATAATAATAACATAAAAAAGAAAGATATACCCCATAGAATTATCAGATTTGAGGATAAGAAGATAAATATATAGACAGATAGACAAGCATTGTCTAGAACAATATCTATTACTCCAGACAAAAAATAAAGAAACAGTGTTTGAAAAAAAAAAAAGATTTCATGTCTGAATTTGGGGGAGACACAATACTCAGCCCAGAGCGGAGGGTGTGTGCTGTTTGGTTTGACGTTTCCTTACAATGGTCGTATTCCCCAGAGGTGCGGGTATTTGTTTTAGGAGCTCATTTCCGGGAACATGTCAGCTTCCCCATTTGGTAGTGTGTGTGAGCAAGAACCTAATATGAGGCCCTAGTGTGTTTGTCCCTCCTGGTGACTTCAAGGAGAGGGGCAGGAGTGAGCCCTGGGGTAGAGTCCCAGGAACCACAGAGCCACTGTGACCCTGTTTGCTGCCTCCCCGTCACTAAGGGCCCTGCTCTGCACCTTCAGGTGGGAGGCAGCACTGGGAGGAGGCAGGTGCCCAGGGCGCATGGCTCCAGTCCTGGGGGGCAGGCCCCACTTGTCATCAGCTCCTCAATCCAGCAGGCACTGACATTCCCAAGACTTGGGGGCTGCCACCTAGTTCTGCGGCAGACGGCAGGTCCCAGCAGTACCAAGGCAGTGTAGAGGGACAGTGAGTGCAAAGCTGGAGGCCTCCACAGCTTCCTCTGGCTCAGTGCCCAGCACCACCCCCACCATGCTGGCAGCCTCCTCGTCCCCCACACCTGCAACCACCTCGGTCTCTCTAGTAGGTTCTCACCGGCGTGAGTACTGTCTTCAGGTGTGCACCTGCTTCCCTCGCACATCTGCAGTTCCTCCAGGACGGATTTTGGGGCAATGTCCGTGCTCTTGTCCACAGTGCCAGCTCTCTCTCCACAAGCCACAGGCACAAGCCTCTTGATTTGATATGTTACATGATATATCACAGGTGCTCTAGGTACCATTCTTCTAAAATGAACTACTGCTTCACTCAGACTCGCTTAAGAAACTTTGGCAATATTATAATCTTTGCACTTATTAATCCACCACTGACCTTCAATTCCCTAAATAGCAGCTCCCTCCAGAACAACCCATGTAGGATATATCAAGGACCTCTTGAGAGTTTATAAAAGAACCACCTCCCTGCACAAAAAGATAAAAATGGTCTCCAAAGAGGGCAAATTTCAACTCCAAACAGCACCCCACAACTGATGTTGCAGTCCTATCTTTATAAACATCTGATTAGACACCATTATAAAAAATGACGTCGTCTTCAGAGGGGCACCCTTCCAGTGCAGGAAGTGACTTTTGATGATGATGTGGTCTTCCTCTCCCTGTGCCAGTGGCATTCTTATGGAGCAGCCAAGCCTGGTGCCCAGTGACATTGGGAAAGTGCAGCTGAGTGTCCGTACGTAGTACCCACTTTGCCAAATACCGTCGGTTTGGGCAACTCTCTTGTGCACCCAGGTGAGTTGTGGTTGATTCCATGAAGGAGCCCCAATTAGGAAGGGCTATTGCGGCTGGCTGGAAGCCATAAGTTCCACCTGATATGTATGTGACGCACCTGTAAATGCACGTGAGGCACCCGCAAAGCTAAAGGTATATAACCGGGTGAAAGTGGTCGAGTTAGGAGAACGAATTCATTCAGTCAGTCGTGCAGTCGCTCAGTCGGTCAGAAGAATCAGAGCGGCCAGAACGTAGGCAGAGCGGTTACAGAAGAGAAACCAGATAGAAGAAGTAATTGCTGGTCAGAGTTAGGCCGAGGCTCCGAGGAGAAAGAAGAAAGAAGAAAGAAGCTCTAAAAAATAATCTTTCTCTAAGCTAAGCTCTCTCTATCTTTCTTTCTCTCTAAGCTAAGAAGAAAAGAAGAAGAAAGAAGAAAGCTCTCTCTAAAAATCTTTCTTTCTCTCTCTAAGCTCTCTCTAAGAAAGTAGAAGTAAAAGTAGTAATAGCTTTACTCTGCCTCCGAGTTTTCCTCCCGCGGCGCTGTGGCTGGCCGTGACAGGCAGCTTACAATTCTAGTCTACAGGTTAACTTTCTGGAGGTGGATTTGATGACTGCCTCAGCTTGGCAGACACAGGATGTGGCCATATAAAACACAACGTTGAAAGCCACTCGTGGGTGGCACTGCCTGTAGCCCCAGCTACTCCAGAGACAGGAGGATCCCTTGAGCACAGGAGTTCCAGGCCACCTGGGCAGCATAGTGACACTCTATCTCAACAAACAAAGAAGCAAGCAAAAAAAAAAAAAAAAAAAAACACATTTTTTTTTTAAAATCCAGCATTCTAGAAAAAATATGTTAAAACTTGTGGAGACCTGCTCTCTTCTCTGTAGCGTGAAACCCTGGGGTTCCAACTGTGCACCTCAACATTGGGGTAAATCCAAGAAACGATTTCTAAGAAAAGTCTCACCCTGCTTTTTTTTTTTTTTTTTCCTCTCTAATTCACCATTGGTGGAGATGAAATAATATTTCATCCAGGCAAGAGTGTATTATTGACTCTCTAATTCTCCTAGGAAATGTACACTTTTGCTTCCTCCTGTTAGAGCCTGCAAAGTTTTGGACCTTCCATTTAATCTGCTGCCCTGAATACCTGTAGGTCAGGCAATTCCACCTCTTGTCATCCTACTTTTCTATAGGCCACGATGAATGAATAAAAATGTGAAATGAGGAAGATGATTTTCCAGAAAGAGTCTCAGGGCCAACCTTCCTTACCTCGTAAGTGGTTCCTGGAAGTGAGGCTGTATTCCCCTCCCCAACATCACAGTCTGAAGGAGGCATGCTTTAAAGAAGAATAAGCAATTTATGATACCATTTATTTTTGCAGAACTAAAAAATGACCTATTATTTTCTTAATAAAATGATGGTTAATAAAAATTCCAGAATGTGATGCTCTATGGCTTCTTCTGACTAACGGGGGGTGGGGGGGTTTCATCTCTCATCCATGCCCCCATGAGTGGAGTGAGATCTGTTTGTTAATCATAAAAGGGAATGTGTTTAAAGGATTATGAGAGATGGCTCTGTCCCTAATTAAACACCACTTCTGAATGTAGAACCCAGAAAACATGTGGATACCAGTGGAAATGTCTTTCCATTTGGGCCACATTAGTACCAAATAAAAAAGGAGAAAAGGCTGGTGTGACACACCCTTCAGAGAGCTCCGCTGGCGCCTGTCAGGAAGGATGGCAGCGGAAGTTCACAGGGAGAGGCATCCAGGAAGTTGCAAAGCCAGACACCAAGGGGGGACCCGCGACCAGAAGCCAGTGAATGCAGCTGGGTGATCCTCGGCCATGACATCTAACACATCACATCCTCCTGATCATCACAAAGTTATGCATCCAGGCGATATTGTGTTACCTGTCCATGGAAATTCCACCACCCAAGATCTACAAATCCATTGCATCCTTCACCTTGAAAAAGCATCCATGCAAAAACCACTGTTATATGAAGACTCATATGTGATTGGTTTCTTTCAAAGTTCACGAAATGATGGACCTTCCCTTATTAAAAAAAAAAAAAGCTTTGCAGCGTGTGTGTTTCTCATTTTGTCTTAACTCAGCTAAATCTTGTGTTCACTCATAAAATCTAGTATTGGCTTAGGATTTTGGACACAACTTTCTCCTAATATTTGTCACTTTGTAGTTGGCATTTTTTCAAACTTCTAAAAAGGGATTCATGTGTGTGTGCGCGCGCGCGTGTGTGTGTGTGTGTGTGTGTGTGTGTTCATGTGTATACACACATACATATGCATATATAATATACAATCTATATATGTTATATTTCTAAGCTTTTTTTTCTTGTTCCATGTCCTTTTGTGGAAGTAGGTAGCATATCACATTAATGGTACTCTAGAAAAAATTTCATACTCTGGCTTCTATTACAAACTCTTGTCAAAAGGTATCATTATACAAACACACCAAAAAAAAAAAAAAAAAAAAAAAAAAACCATGGAATTCCAATACATTTTTTTTTTTTCTTTTTGAAACTAGTTTCACTGTGATGCCCAGGCTGGCCTCAGACTCCTGGGCTCCAGCAATCCTCCTGTGCCAGCCTCCTGAGTAGCTGGGATCACAGCACACTCCATTGCCCCTGGTTTGAACACATTGTTAACAATTAGATAAAATAGCTATACATGTTGATTTTTGATACAAAGACACACATAGCCATAGTCTTAAAGCAAATCTAAAAGAAAAGGATAATGGGAGTAATATTTTAAATGAAATCTATTTTATCCTTGGGACATTCCTTTCTAAAGGACCATTGGCATTCATTTTCTTCAAATTCCTTATTTTCAAGCCCTGATTAAAAGGAATGAAAGTCATTATGACTGGTGCTGTGTTCTAGGTGCTGGGCCTGATGTCATGACATTGCTGCTACTCCTCAACACCCTGCATAAAAGGAATCATCCAACCTGTCTCATAGAGTAAGAAACAGGCTCATGAGGGTTGGTAACCTTGATTAGTGTCATGCAGTTAGTCATTGAATCACTTCACAATAAAATAGTTTTTTTGTTTGTTTGTTTGTTTGTATGTTTTTAGCTGAGTATCAGAACCAGGGCATGTGCATGCTAGGCAGGTGTTTCTACCACTGAGCTACAGCCTCAGCCATAGAAAAGGTTTGAGATCACTGTGCCAAGTGTAATCTATCAGCCTAGGAAGCCATGGTGATTAGTGAAATGCATGTTGGCTTAATGGGCAAGTAACCTCTATAAACACTGATAGGTTTGTGGTGTGTATGTGTGTGTGTGTGTGTACACACGTAAGATAACTTTGGAGCATCTCATCACTATCTTATCGTCCACAATCCTATTCCAAACTGTTTTCCTAAACTTTCGACCCAAACTCCTTTAAAGGCCCAGGCTCTTACTTGTCAGATTTTGATTTTCTCTCACCTGGTCTACTTCACACCTCAATTGCAGTTTCCAACAGAGGAAGCCTGGTTTTTAGGTGGCATTAATGAGTTAAGAGCAGACTTACAAACATGTGGGTTTCTTATGAGGCTAGAAGTTGTTTGGTTTTAATTTTTTGGGAACCCTGTGTTTAGCCATCCGAAAAACCCAATTGTCTTTTTCAACCCAAATAAGCTATTTCCTTCTTAGATCCAAGAGCTTTCAAGCTTTGAAGATAAAAGGGCAGGCTGTTTGTTGCACAGCCCAAAACTTTCCACGGCATGTTGCTGGGACAGGAAGTGAATTTGCAGCCCTTGCAGCATCCTGAGAGGTTTGTTCTAAGAGGCATGGGACTCACCAGCAGTGACCCCTGTCTCCCTGAACTGTGAAGGACACCCAACTGTGACTGTCCTGTGGTCCCGAGAGTCAGAAGCCAGCGCTTCATGGGACTGCTTGGGATACAAGCTCTAGCACTGGAGTGCCCCTGAGAAGCCAGACTGTGGTCAGTCTCCGTGACATCCTCAGGAGAACGGGTGGCATCTGACTGGAAAACCAGGAACTCCTATTTGTCAATGACAACCCTGGAAAAAATGAAAGCCCTCATGTAGAAAAATGTGATCAAAAATACAAAATTTAATATACTCATGTTTTATCTTCTCAGTGAGAACCAAGAAGTAACCATCCACAAATTTGTCACGCTCAACAGAGCCTCAAGAGAGGTCAACACAGAATATTAAATATCGTTCATTAAAAAATTACGTTTCACAACAGTGAGTAAAAGGAAAAAACATTAACAAACAAAAGACGCTATTCTTCCTTTCCCCACCCCCCCCCCCCGTTTATTTTCATGCTCAAACTATGCTATTAGTTACAAGAGAGGAAAAAAGACAAAGTTAAAAGCTCTTAAAACTTAGGATATAATGGAATTGTTTCTTCTTATGAAACACTGTTTTGAGTCTGTTTATTTCAAAGTCAGGTCAGAATGCCACAGAAGGTTATGAAGTGCCGTGGCTTCTAACACCGCTTCTTAGTTACTAGGCACAAATCTTCAGAAACTTTTTTTTTTTTAACCCTATATAATTACAGGAAAACATTTAGACATATACTTAGCTTTAAAGAGTTATTGAACAATGATTTAAAATGGTCACTTGGGTCCCACCTGCCAGTCTGGCATTAGACAAGACCGTGAAGGCTCTACTGGTAGCCTGTCAGAGAGAAAGGAACAAAGGTGATGCCGACGTCAGGCTGTCTCCAAATGGCAACCTGCGAATGGCACAGGAGGACCTGTGGATTCCACAACCTTGCTCGAGTGATTTTTCCAGAGGCCAAAGGACTGTTCAAATCAGTGAGCTTGTACATAGTGTCCAATGTGGCCAAAGACTATAAGCAACTGTGGGGTGTGTTAAAGGGCAGGACACCAGTCCCACTCTTCTGGGTTTGTAAGTGACGAAGTGACTGACATGGCACACAATACACAATGACCCTTATTGGTGGTATTTTGAAGGCATGTCCAGGTGGTCCTCAAGCAGATTTACCTAATGGTAAAGAGTGAGGTCACTGGGGTCAGATTCCCCGGGATTCTGTCCCAGCTTCCCTGACGCTTCCTGGCTGTAGGAACGTGGGGCTATGGGTCAGCTACGTTTTGAGTGTGTCCCCCAAGTGTGCATGTGTTGAAATTTAATGGGTACTGGAAGGTATTGAGAGAGTAGAAACTTAGTCCAACTAAGGTGTTTAAGGTAAGGCCTTTGAGAGGTGATGAGGATGAGATAAAGCCAACAGGCTGGGGCCCCCGTGACTGCACACTGGTGGCTTTGTAAGAAGAGAGAGAAGAACCAGTATACACACACATGCACACTCCCTAAATGTCGCCCTGCGCCACCTTTGGACTCTGCCAGCAAGAAGGCCATTGGCAGAAACGGCCCCTTGACCTTGGCCCAGATGGTAAGTCAGAATAACCTCCTCAGTCTGTGGTATTGTAGCGTTAGCAACAGAAAATGGACCAAGACACACAGCAAGTTACTCAGCCTTGTTTTCCTGTGAGGGCTAAGATGCCTGGTATCTGGACAACTGGGTCCCTTCCTCCACCCTCTCAGCACCCTGTGTACCCCTGCCTGGTGAATTTTCATCAAAGACCACCTGACAGGCTCATCACTTTCTTCTTGGATCAAAGATACCTAATGGCTCCCAACTGATTATAGGAAAACAAATTAAAGTCACTGGCATGGTATTCAGCCACCCCCGGGGGCTTCTTGCCTCGCCTACTCCCTCCCCGTTATTCTCCAACACACTGTTTGTCCTCACCTCAAGACTTCTCCAGCTCCTCCTACAAGGAGGACTCTCTCCCCTTTTCCTGTGTCCCTCCACAGCGAGCTCCCTGGCCACCTGGAGCACCACGCTGCACCCCCAGCAGTGCCTGCAGCCTCGCTCCCTTCATCCAGTCCGAGGTTTTGTGGAGGTGGCCTTACGCCCTCCTTAACGCCCTCCTTTCCCCCAATACCCTATTTCTCCTCGCTAGACGTTGGCATTGTCTGGGGACAAGGGCTATACCTACTGTCTCCTGCCATCTCCAGCATCAAGATGTGGCCTTAGACAAGGCTGTGGATGACAAGATGCATCCCTGAGAGGTGATGAGAGGACTCAAATAGACAGATTACCATTAGTGTACACAAACAGAAGTGGGCCAGCTCTGTCCACGGTTCTCTGTGTTTCTTGTTTTGAGAAAGATTCACTTTTGTTAGAAATATTGTCCTTACAAAGGGAGAGTCCTCCTGGGGACTGAGGTGAAATGGTCAAAATGAGCTCAGGAAATAGAGGTCATTTAGGAATGCCTCACCTTATTCTGAAGTCACCTATTTAGCCAATGTTGATGTGCCCCTGCTAATAACAGGCCTCACACAGCCACTGGAATCCCAGTCAGTCCCTGGCTTCCAGGACTGGAAAGAGGCAGACAATAAATGAGCATTTATTTTCCTCCCAGAGTTGGGAAATGGTACAGGCACGTGGGCACGTGGTGCTCCAGGTGCCCTCGGGAAAGACACCTGATGCAGGCAGAGGTCCAGGAAAATTCTCCTGAGGATGGGCTGTCTAAGTTAAAACTGGAAAGATGAGTAGGAGTTAGCCAAGAAAGGAGGAAGTGAAGCGCCATGGCAGGCAGGAGAGAGGGCTGATAGAAAGGCCAGGAGGTGAGAAGAGAGTGATGTGTTCTCAGGGCTGGGATGATACCATAAGTTCAAGACACTGCAGGAGGTGGGGTGTGCAGGGACCCGGTCAGGAAAGGCCTTCAATGCCATGACAGGAAATCTAGACTCTAATCAAGGGCATTTGGGCACGCAGCCTGGAGATGGGATGAGTTCCTTCCTCTTTTATTTTTTGTAAGAGTCCTTGAAGGATGGATGTTCATTCTTTGAACGTTTGGTACAATGCATCAGTTAAGCTTTGTAGTTGTGGGATTTTATTTTGAGGGTTTTTAATTACTAAATGCAGCATCTTTATTTATTATAGGCCTACTCAGATTATATGTGCATTGGGTCCATTTCTGTAGTTTGTGTGTTTCTACAAATTTTTCTGTTTCATCTAGTATATCTGAATTCATTTGGTATATAATTGTTTATAAGATTTTCTTATAACTTTACTTCTGAAAGATCAGCCATAATGCTGCTTTTCAGATCTGATTTTAGTAAATTGAGTCTTTTTTTTTTTTTTCTTGGCCAGTCTAATGAAATACTTTGCAATTTTGTTGATCTATTGGTTTTGTTGAGTTTTCTCTATTGTTTTCCTATTCTCAATCTTATTTATTTTCTCCAATCTGTATTAGTTCCTCGTTCTGTTTGATGAATTTAGTTTGCTCTTCTTTTTCTAATTTCTTAAGGTAGAATGTTGGGTTATTGATCTAAGATCATTCTTTTTTTAAAAAAAAAATATGTTTTTAAGCACTTGGGAGGCTGAGGCAGGAGGATTGCGAGTTCAAAGCCAGCCTCAGCAATGGCGAGGCACTTAGCAACTCAGTGAGACCCTGTCTCTAAATAAAATACAAAAAAGGGCTGGGGATGTGGCCCAGTGGTCGAGTGCCCATGAGTTCAATCCCTGGTACCAAAAAAAAAAAAAAAAATTATAGCTATTAATTTTCCTGTTAAGTACTGCTTTAGTTGCATTTTTTCATTTTTGGGATGTCGTGTTTTCATTTCCATTGTCTCAAAGTGTTTTATAACTTATATACATATATATAATGGGAATATGAAATTTATATATATCCAACTATATATATGTGTGTGTGTGTGTGTGTGTGTGTGTGTGTGTGTGTGGCCATTTATATATATATATATATATATATATGTATATATATATATATATATATATATATATATATATTTTTTTTTTTTTTTTTTTGTACCGGGTATTGAACTCAGGGGCACTTGACCACTGGGTCTCACTGAATTGCTAAGTGCCTTGCCATTGCTAAGGATAGCTTTGAACTCACGATCCTCCTGCCTCAGCCTCCCAAGTGCTAGGATTACAGGCATTTGCCACTGCGCCCGGCAACAATTTATATATGAATGTATAGGAATTGGTTCACATGATCGTAGAAGCCAAGAAATTCCACAAAAGACTGTATGAAAGCTGGAGAACGAGGAAGGCAATTGGTATAATTTGGTCTGAGCCTAAATGCTGGAAACCCAGGGGATCAGATGATATAACCATTGGTGCCAGTTCCAGAGTCTGAAGGTCCAAGAAGTTCTAATGTCTGAGGGCAGAAGAGGATGTATGTCTCAGCTCCAGAAGAGGGAGTGGATTCCCCTCTTTTCCACCCTTTTCTAATTGGGCCTTCGGTAGGTTGGATAATGTTCACCCACGTTAGTGAAAGTGGATCTTCTTTACTTAGTCCACTGATTTAAATGGTAATTGTTTCTAGAAGCAACCTCACAGACATATGCAGAAATAGTACTTTACTTGCTATCTGGATATCCCTTGACCTACCTAGTCAAGTTGATATATAAAATCAATCACCTCAGTCACTTTTCTCTTAAAGCTTTTAAGATTCTGTTTTTGTCTTTTGGCAATTTAATCACGATGCATCTGTTATGGTTTGGATGTGGCGTCTCCCAAAAGTTCACATGTGAGACAATGCTAGAAGGTTCAGAGAAAAAAATATTGGGTTACAAAAGCCTTAAGCTAATCAGTGAGTTAATCACCTGATGGGATTAATGAGTGGTAACTGAAGGTAGATGGGGTGTAACTGGAGGAGGTGGGGTATTGGGGACGGGGCTTTGGGGTGTGTATTTGTATCTGGCAAGTGGAGATCTCTCTCTCTCTGCTTCCTGATCATCATGTGAGCTGCTTCCCTCTGCCACACTCTTCCACTGTGACATTCAGCCTCACCTTGAGCCCTGAGGAATGGAGCTAGCCTTCTATGGACTAAGACTTCTGAAACCATGAGCCCTCAAATAAACTTTTCCTCCTCTACAATTGTTCTCGCTGAGTCTTTTAGTCACAGTGGCGAAATGGTTGATTAAAATGGTATCCACCATGGATCTCTTTGAGTGCATGCTACCTGGAGTCCCTTGACGTTCTTGAATGTAGAGATTATGTTTTTCATCTAATATGGGAAGCTTTTGGCTTCTTTCTATCTCCTTTCGTTTTTGTGATTTTATTAAATATATGTTGATACACATGATTGTGCCCCACAGATCTCTAGGATTTTGTTCCCTTTTCTCTCTTTCCTTCTCTTGGTTTCTCTGGGTAATCTTAATTGACCAGTCTTCAAGTTCACTCATTCTTTTTCCTGCCTGCTCAAATCTGTTGAGCCTCTCTAGTGTAATTTTCATTTCAGTCATATTTTTCAACTCCAGAATTTCTGTTTGGTTCTCCCTCCCCCCTCAATTTCTATCTCTTTATTGATATACTCTATGTGGTAAGACATCATTCTCATGCTTTTCTTTAGCTTTTTAGAGATGATTTCCTTCACTTCTTTACCACATTTAAAATAATTGATTTAAAGACTTTGTCTAATAAGTCCAATGCCTGGGCTTTTTCAGGCAAAGTTTCTATTCACCATTTCCCCCCCTATTCTGGTGTAACCATACTTTCTTTCTTTCTTTTTTCTTTGAATGTCTCTTAAATTTTTTTGTTGTTGAAAACAGTACATTTAAATAACATAGTGTGATAATTCTGGAAATCAGATTCTGCCCTGTCTCTAAGGTTTGTTATTGTTGCTGTTATTGTTTCATTTAGTGACTTTTCTGAATTAATTAATTAAAGCCTAAGATATTAATTAAGAATTAATAAAGAATTAATTAAGTAAAGCCTAAAGTAAAGTCTTTGGCACATTAAAACATTAAACTCTGCTCAGTTAGCACAGTGGCTAGTTAATAAACAGAGGTTTTCTTGAATGTCCACAACCAATAAATCTCCTGGTCTTGGACAAGGGACTCTGCGTGTACATCAGGACATTTTTCAACTTGAATATCCTGCCTTAGTTTTTCACTTCTTGTGTGTGCAGAGCCCCAAGGTCAGTTGGAGGTGAGCACTTAGGGCCTTTTTGAGGCCTTTTTTGAGTGTGTGCATAACCCTGTGTGAGCACATTGCCTTCTAGATGCCCAGGAGTTAGCCAAAGACTGAAGCTTTTTGCTTAGGTAATTGTTATCCACTGCTTCAGGCAGCCACCAAACACCCAGTCAGAGAGTTAAATGGTCGCCCTTCCTAAACACTAGAATGGTCAAAGGGAAGGGAGGGTAAGGGGGGAGCAAGGGGGGAGGGAGGGGAAAAAAAAAAAAGAAATACCCTGGAGAAAAAGCTTTTTGCCCTGGGCAAATGAGTCAAACAAATATAGCCTTGCAAATGAGGCCAATTAGGGAACCACAAAAGAGGTCAAATAGTGGCAATTTTCTGAGAATCAGGCTTTCAAGTAGCCCCAACCCCACTTTCCTCCCTTTCATGGCTGCTGGGCTGCTGTCTCTCACTGTGGTTGCTAGATCTCAAGGCAACCAAACCTGGAGACAGAGACAGAGGAAAAGGGCAAGCTAAAACACCATGAAGTCTGCTGTGCATACCAAGACCTGGCCATTTTTACTGAAAAAAAAATCATCTTGGATTACTGTGAGTCTGATTAATTTCCAGAGTTCTTGAAAAGTTGATGTTGACAATTTTTTTTTTTTTTGGCATGTGTGCTAGTTTTCTTGTTGCCTTTTTTTTTCTTCTTGAGGAAAGAATTTTCAGATTATAAAATATTATTTGACTCAGCAATTATTGACCAACTTGAATTACATATTATCCATCATATTCATGTTTTGGAGGATCACTGTGGCCCTACTGTCTAGAAGACTCTGGGGTTTGGGAAAACCAGAATTAGGGAGATAGGTTGGGAGTTTTGTGTGGTCAACAGGCCACAGATGATTAAGCAGTGAGCTAGGGCTATGGGGATGACCCTAAAAACAACTCATATGTGTCCAATGACTGCAGATTGGCAGGTTTAGTGCTTTATATATGACAGTGCAAGCTTGTACATTGTCGTACCTATTTTAAAGATGATAAAACTGTTAGATAAAATTCAGGCTGGCAGACTGTACCCCTAGGTGCCTTCCCAGAAGTGCCCATCTCTCGTGAGAATCCACATTTGGTGGGCTCCGAGTCCCCACCCTTCCTGATCCTGGGAATACTCGCCTCTCGGGAATTCACCCCGGGGGCAGCTCTCCCTTTCTGAGCCAATCCGGACCATACAAGTCACGCTTCTGCCCCTCTGTACTTAAGCCCCTGCCAGTCCAGAACTCTGCCCCTTTTTTCGCCGCCATCCTCTCACCAGCTCTCCCCTTCTTCCCTTTCCCCGTTCTCCTTTCTCCCCTTTCCCGTTCCCCTCTCCTTTCTTCCCTTTCCCCCTTCCCCATATCTCCCCTTCTCCCCTTCCCTTAATAAACCCCTTTTACTAACAAGGCGGTCCTGGTGTGGTTTTTGCCCTTCAAAAACTATATTTAGAGCTGGATGTGGTGGCACACTCCAGTGGCTCTGGAGGCTGAGGCAGGAGGATTGGAGGCTGAGGCAGGAGGATTGGAGGCTGAGGCAGGAGGATCGAGAGTTTGAAGCCAGGCTCAGCAAAAAGCGAAGCGCTAAGCTACTCAGAGAGATCCTGTCTCTAAATAAAATACAAAATGGGTCTGGGGATGTGGCTCAGTGGCTGAGTGCCCCCAAGTTCAATCCCTGGTACCCCCCCTTCCAAAAAATACCAACTGTTGCTGCCTGAAGCGATGGCCGCTTGGAGCAACGGAGCCGCGGGAAGAAGTTCAGAGGCAAACTGGAGACAAACAGCTTTTTATTCTGATAACTTTTCTCTCTGGCTCTAACAACAACTAACACGCACCGCACACACCACCAAAATGGCGCTGACCCGATCAGCAATCTCGGCCAAGTCACTCGAGATCCCAGGCCAAGTCCCGTGAGACTACGGAAGGCGACAATGCCCAAATCTCCATGGCTCATAGTCAACCGCAATTCAAGCCATCTCCCCAAACAGGGCTCCTGCAACCAACTTATATTTAGAGAAGTTTAATATTTTCTGCCAAGGCCCACAGCTAAAATGGGGTTAGAACAGTTTTTTGAATTTTCATTAACCTGACTTTAAGATCCATGTTCAAAATCACTACTGTATATTTCTAGAAGCAGGCTTAGTGACTACAGCAAAGGGAAAAAAAAATCCTTCATTCAACAAATACTTATTGATGGCCAGAGGTGTGTCAGGTACTGTTTCAAGGGTCAAAGAGAGAATTGTAATGAATAAAATATAAAAAAATCCCCATTCTTATGGAATTTACACTGTAGTTGGTAATGACAAACAATTAAAGATATATGAACACACTGTATTTAATGAGAAGTGCTAAAATAGAGCAAGGAGAGAAAGAGGGTATTAGAAGGGTTGGTGGCTGGGGTGATGTTTAAGTCGAGTGGCCAGGTTAGCCCCCACCCCCCACCCCCAGAGAGTAGTATTGAGTAAGGGCCTGAAGCTGAGGAGGCACTCAAATGCATCAGCAGATGAAGAGCATTGCAGGCAGAGGAAACAGCAAGTGCAAAGGCACTGAGGCAGGAACATCAAGGTGTGAGGGTAGGGAGTGAAGCTAAGTAGTATGAGAAGATGAGATCAGAGGTAATGGGGACCCAGATCACATGGGCCTTACAGGTCACTGAAAAGAGTTCTATGCTGAGAAGTAACTTGACTGAAAGGATTGCTCTGAAGTATATGCTGAGAATAGGGAGACAAGGCCAGAACCAGGAGGCAAGGTAAGAAGCCTTGTACTAACCCAGGGATGAGCAGGTGGTGGTTTGGGCCAAGGTGGTGGCGACAGAGTGGGTGAAGGTGATCAGATTCAGTATAAATTTTGAAGGTCAAGGTCACAGAACTTACTGGAAGGATGGGGAGGAGGGGGAGGAGGGCAGGCACCGAGTCAGGGTGTGTGCGGTGTGGATTCAGTATCTTTGTGCAGCTGATCATGGGAAAGCTGTGTGTACAAGTCTGTTGTCCAAGGAAGGCCTGGGCATGGGCGTGACAGAAGAGGAGAGATGACCAGCAGTAGCCTTGTGGTGGAGGGGGACGAGTAGAAATCCCTGATACGAAGAATGGAAAAGCACAGCCCCCGTACCGCCTCACTTTATCTGCTCTACAGGGGTCTCACCCATCAGCTGTGTTCCCATTGATGAGCCCGACTTATAAAGAGTGGCAAGTCAGTAAAACAACCAGCAGAGGGCGCCGCTGAGCACCCATGGCGTGCCGGCTCTGGGCTGGGCGCTCCTTGCATCCTCTCTGGGGAAAGGCAGGGGGCAGAGGATTCTGACATCAATTTTTAAAAAGATCTCTACAAACAAGGTTGAACTTTAAATAAATCAGTGTTTGCTATTCAAATAGATCAGCCCTAGTTTTAGATGACATGAAAGCACGCGGACCAGGTCTTGCCCAAGGACGTCAGACCAATGAGATTTTGCTGCAAGGTGGGAGGAGGGGAAGCAGGGAGGAACTGGGGACAGACTCCTCCAAGTCCTCCTGGTCCAGGAGAAAGGGCCAGTCATCACTTGGCACTCTCCCGGCCGACAGTGGGCGCAGTCCACAAGGGACAGTTCGTGTTCCCTGTGATTCCCTGCTCCTCTCACTCTCGCCTGTCCAGGGAGCTCTGCCTGCGTCAGCACTTTGGACGCCGCTTTGTTCCTCTCTTTCCAGTGACTGATCCTTGCTCGGCCATATGGGAAGCATCTTTTCAGTCTGTTGCCACATCCTATTGGCCCACCCCAACCAAACTTTCCTCTGTAGCGTCTTCTGGCTGCAATCTGTGGTTACAGATTTTACAAACTTCATAGACCGATGTATCTTTCTATCCCGGAGGAAGGAAATGAAGGTTTCCACTTGGCCTTGTTTTCCGCCACGGTGTTTCTGTTGTTGTTCTAGAAATGGAGCAGAAAATTTGCTGTTCCTCCCTTTTATTGCCCAACTGCCTGCGCCACTTCCAGGCCTCAGGAAGAAAATCAATTGTTTTCACAAATTTTATTCAGACATTTGGGTTATAATTTGCTGAGATCTTCTCCATTCTTTCTTCAGACCAACCCATAGTGTTGTGATGGAAAAAGAAACCGCCCTTCCTGTATCTGAAAAATCGGCTGCTATTGCCTCCTTTCATCATGAAACAGAAGCTCACGGTGTCACAGGACCTTAATGAAGTAGACGACATGCATCTGCGTCCGTGGCAAGCAACTTTGCATTTCTTCACTATTCCTGAGCTTTACCTACATACCATACACAACACTTGAAGATATTTCCCCCTGCAGTCTTCACAGTGACCAGGTGAGGAAGCTGTTTTAATCCCATTTTATTGATGGGGAAACTGAGGCCCCAGAACGTCAATATTTTGATGAAGGCTCTACATAAGCCCAGTCCAGAAATGCTCTTCACAGTAGTGTCTGTTGCGCCGACCTCCGATCAATGTCACCTCTTATTTTCTGAGTTTGTGCATTTTGTACATCAGTCACAATTGGAATAAATTTTTTTCTTTTTTTGCTCGCCAATTTTTAATTCAGTGTGTGTCACCTATGAAAGAAATACTATACAGATGCATATGACCAGTTACACACAGAGAGACAGGTTTGCATGGGATGGCAAGGCTTAGAACTCCTTTTAAATGGTTTATTTTTCAAAACTTGGCTCTGGTTTAGAGCACATATTTTATACCCCTTGAGAGTTCTTGGTTGTGTAACAAGCAGGTAATTATAAAATTTGGGCTATGGGGGCATGACGTATTAATTCCAACTTCCTTTCACCTGACATTCATGCTGGTCACTAGCAGCGATTCCGATGAAATCTCAACTCTTTTCCAACTACTGGCAGACACTCTCTAGAAGAGGATGAGTCAGTCACAAATATCACCGAGTTCGTTTTGCAGACACTGGAAGCACATGCTAACTAAGGTTCTAGATTGAATAATCAGTATGGATTTTGACACCATATTTTAACTTACTCATTGCTGTCATTAGAATCTGGAATGTTCCCCAAATACCTATATGTTGAAGGCTTTGTCCTCAGGGGAGTGCTTTTGGGAGGCAGGGAGTCTTCAAGAGCTGGGGCTAAGTGGGAGGCCTTGGGCCATCGGGGCTGGGCTTCTGAAGGAGATAGGGAGTCTCAGTCTCAGTTCTTTCTTCCTCTCTCACAGTTGCTTCCTACCCATGAGGGGAGCATTTTTGCTTCCAGATGCATTCCCACCATGATGTGCTGCTGTCAGAGGCACAAAGTAACAGGTCAACTGACCATGGACTGAAACCTCTAAAACTGTGAACCAAAAGAAACCTTTTCTCTTTATAAATTGATTGTCTCAGGTATTTGTTGTAGTAACAGAAGGCTGACTAACACAGTCGCTGACTGACTTAGTGACATTGGACAAGTGACTGACCCACAGATGGTTCACTTCTTGTGAGGTCTAGAACAGGTGGCTCTATAGGCAAGTGTGAAGAGAGGAGGGTGGGATGGAGCAAGAAGGCTGTGCAGGGGGCAGTTGGGACCATGCAGGGCAGACATTGCCTGACACAGTTCCTGTGGTTTATGAGGGACTCCACCATGAAGAGGTGGACAGGTGACTAGGAGCTGGACACCCCCTCGGGCTCTGTATGGAGAGAAGGATTTGATTCAGATGAGGGGAAATTTCCATTCTCCTCCTGGCAGGGTTGAAATGAGAGTCGTTACATTGGTTTGATCAGGCTGCTAAAACAAAGTACCACAGTCTGGGGGTTTCAAACTACAGAAGTTAATTTTCTCATGGTTCTGGAGGGCTGGAAGTCTGATGCCAAGGTGCCAGCAAGGTTGGTTCCTTCTGAGACCTCTTTCCTTTGCTTGTATTCTCCAGTGTCCTCATGGGAATGTCCCTCCATGTGTGTATGTGACCTAATCTAAGGCCCACCCTAGTGACCTCATTTAATCTTAATGATCACTTTAAAGCCCCTGTCTCAGAGCCAGGCGTGGTGGCCCACACCTGTAATTCCAGCTACTGGGGAGGCTGAGGCAGGATAGAAAATTCACAGCTAGCCTGGTCGACTTTGTGCGACCTTTCCTCAAAATAAAAAAAAATAAAATAACAAGAAGAAAGCTTTATCTTTAAACACAGTCCCATTCTGACGAACTGGGGGTTTAAGCCTTTCACGTATCAATTTTCTGAGGATACAATTCAGCTCACAATCTCCAGATTAATTTTATCAAACATGTTGAGCATAAACAGTCATCTACTTACTTATTATGAACTGTATTCTAGTGGACTAATAGATGTTGCACATTGTAAAACATTCCTACGGATAGAATTTTGAAGGATAAGCAAGGCACAGATAGACGTTCTGTTTTGTCACATGACCCATTGGATCAGCTCAGTGTCCAATGAGCAGCAGGCACCGTTCCACGGGGACTGCTGCCTGTGTAGTGAGCATGGCTCACTGTCCTGCTGCTGATGGTTTTTCCAGGCCTCCTCTGAGAACCCACCTGCACACTGCATCGATGTATTCGTTCCTTACATATGCAGACCTTCAGTTAGATCACAGGGAGTCTCCTGGCCTCTTCTAGCCTCGGAGCCATCCTCTGTCTTTATGCAGACTTCCTCTACCTCCCGCTCATCCTGAGTTGATTTATAGTTTGTCTCAGCAGTTGGATTCCCTCCAGTTCTAGGTCCTCAAGGGCGTGTGCCAATCAGGACCACTGCCTGCACTTACCACATGCCATCCTGCACTTCTCTCTGTGATACACTTTCCATTCTTCTTCCATATTATTCCATCCTCACTGCTATGGTTTGACTCTGTCCCCCCAAAAGCACGTGTTGGACACTTAACTCCCCAGTGCAGAAGTTTTGGGAGGTGTGGCCTAATGGGAGGTGGTTAGGTCATGAGGCCCAACCCTTGAGAATACATTGATGCCGATTGTAGAAGGACTTCAGGCTGCAAATTTGATCTCTTGCTCTCTCTCACCATGTGGTGCCTTCTACCAATTATGACAACAAAAAAGACCCTCACCAGATGGGGCCCTCAGTCTTAGTCAAAAGATTACAAGAAAAAGGAAGCCTCCATTGTTCTGCTTTCAGAGAAAAGAAGGCAAGACTTATGGAGTATGTATTATTTTCCAGGCACGGTTCTAGTACTGTCCCTAATGATGTTCTTTGATCCTTCTGACACTACAAGATAGAAAATATCTGCATTTTCCATGTCTCTACTTACAGAGGTAACTTTCTCTGGTAAGCATGCAGAGAATCCAGGACAGCCTGACTCAGGAGACCAGGGCTTTACCTAGCAGCTCACCTAGACCTGGTGATTCCAGGAAATGGCCCATTTTCTAGCATCTTTACTTGACTCTCCTACCTCCAACAAATAGTGTCTTTGTCCTATTTCCCAGTTACAGCTCTTTTCTAATTTAGGTGGGCTGGCAGTGCAAAGGTGGTCATTCGTGAATGCGGACTGACATCCTTCTCTGGAGATCTAGGTACATTTTGATATTGGTCTCTTAGGGACTGCTATAGTTTATCCATGTATTAAAGCCTTGGTCCCCAGGGTGGTGCTATTGAGAAGTAGTGGAACCTTTGAGAGGTGGAGTCTTGTGGGAGGCTGTTAGGTCATTGGGGGTGTGTCCTCAAAGGGGATTATGGGATCTCAGCCCTTCCTCTTCCTTTCTTTTGCTTCCAGGTCATTAGGTGAGTAGTTTTGCTCTCCCATGGGCTCCCGCCATGATGTGCTGCCTCGCCACAAGCCCAAAGTAACTTGATGATGAACTGTAATCTCCAAAACTATAAATTTAAATAAACCTTCTTTCTTTATTTGGACTCTTTCTGGTCTTTTGTTACAGTGATGGAAAGCTGATTAACACAAGGACTGTGCCTGACACGACTATGAAAGAAAATACATGAGAGAAGGCCAGACTATGGGTTTTTCTCGGATCACTTCGTACCAGCAGCTGTCTCTGTGGCTCAGGTGCAGGCATGCAGGGGGTTTGTCAAGCTTAAGTCCTGACAGCAGTGGGAGACAAATTATGGGGTATTATGCTTTTAGCCGCCCTTACCTTGAACTATGATGTAAAATCCACCAGTGCACAGAGCTTTAGAATCAGAACGGAGGAACAGGAAACTAGTAATCTCTGTTTTTTTCCCCCCTCCTTTCCCTAGTACTTTGTATTGTATGTGGGGGCCCTCTACCACTGAGCTACAACCCAACTCCTTTTTATTTTTTACTTTAAGATAGAGTCTCACTATATTGCCCAGGCTGTCCTTCAACTTGCAATCTACTGCCTCAGCCTCCCGCATCACTGGGATTACAGGCTTACGCCACCACACCTGGCAGCAAGCTCTGTTTCAGTCTCTCCTTGTGGCCCTCGTGCCCGGCTTAAGGAGGGATGCAAGCTGTGCATGCTTGTGGTTTTGACCTCAGTGACCCTTGCTCACTGCTGTCTGGCTGGGGTGGTTTTGTTCTTCACGACTCCTTTTTTAGTTTTGATTCCTTCTTTAGTTTTGTTTGTCCACAGATGTTGGCTTCTTGGGGAAAGTCACTGATGGGGGCTTTCCTGTGTTAGGGGCTCTTACTACGACTACATAAAATGGCACACTTGTCAGGCCTTCTGATGTCTTGTGTGAATCCTGCCCTCTGCTCTTTCTAAGTCAAGGAAAAAACTGTGTCTAGAACAGACCAGACCCCTCAGAGATGCTCCGTGACTTACAGTGAGGTTATGTCCCGATAAACCCATCAAAATTGAAATCACTGTAAGTTGAAAATGCAGGTGGTCCACCTAACCTACCGACCATCTTAACTTAGCCTGGCTTGCCTTAAGCTTGCTCAGAAACCTTGACATTGGCCAGCAATTGGACGAAAAATCATCTGTTATAATTTAGATATGAGGTGTCCCTCGGAAGTTCATGTGTGAGATAATGCAAGAAAGCTTAACGGTGAAATGACTGAGTTGTGAGAGTCTTAACCTCATCAGTGCATTAATCCACTGATAGGGATCAACTGGATGGTGACCGTAGGCAGGCACAGTGTGGCTGGAGGAGGTGGGTCACTGTGGGTGTGCCCTTGTGGTTTATATTTTATCTGTGGTGAGGGGAACTCTCTCTCTCTCTCTCTGCTTCCTCTTTACCATATTCTGAGCTACTTTTCTCTTCCACCATGATGTTCTGCCTCCCCTTGGGCCCAGAGCAATGGAACCGGCCATCTGTGGACTGAGACCTCTGAAACCTTGAGCACCAAATTAACTTTCCTCCTCTAAAATAGTTCTTGTCAGGTCTTTTAGTCACAGTGGCAAAAAAGCCGGCGAACACATCATCTAATACAAAGCGTATTTTATAACGATGTATTGAGCACATCATGTGACTCAGTGAATACTGTGTTAAAAGTGAAGAATAGAATGGTTGTACCGTCACAAGGCTGAGGAATGGTTAAGTTGAACCATTGTAAGTTGGTTGGGGACCATCTGTATATGCTTTTTTTTTTTTTTCCTTTTATGTACCTACCTATGATAAAGTTTAATTTATAAGTAAGGCATAGTGAA
Source organism: Tamias sibiricus (assembly GCA_025594165.1). Lineage (NCBI taxonomy): Eukaryota > Metazoa > Chordata > Mammalia > Rodentia > Sciuridae > Tamias > Tamias sibiricus. The sequence goes on from CM046663.1 coordinate 70,645,696, forward strand.
GATTAACAATAACTAATAAAAAATAGAATAATCATAATGATATCCTGTAGTAAAGTTACATGAAAATAATCGCTCTTGAAAGAGTCAAGACAAATATTAGTATTTTGGGACCACAGTTAATCACAGGAACTGAAATCATAGAAAATGAAACTGGATAAGAGGGGGACAACCACAGCAAACGATGGCAGGCGAGTGCCTTTGGTGCACAGAGCCCCACGGTGGGATCAGGGATGTGCCCTGTGGAAGGCGCCGTCCTAGGGTGGAAAAATGGCCTCAGGCTACCGGCACTGAGTCTTTGATGCTCACCCCGTTATTCCATTCATTTTTGACATTGATAAGAAGGGCATCATTTGTCCTGTTGCACAGGTCAGGAAGCTGAGGGTCAGAGACACTGCAGAGTTAGGCACAGAGTCGGGATCTGAAGCAGGGCCTGGCTCCAAAGCACATGCTCTCTCCCCAGCCTTTGTGCTCAGGGGAACCGTGACCTTTGATGCAGAGAGAGGCAGCAGAGGGCTGGTCATCAGCAACTGCAAGGCCGTGGTGTATCAGCCCCACACCGGCAACCTCCTGCCTGCCTAGGCAGAGGGCTTTCTTTGCAGCTTTTCACACACACTTCTGTATTGGGAGCGATTGTTTTTGTTCTCTCCTCCTTTGGTCCACATCCATCATCCAGCCTGAGTTAGTCAACCCAGCCAGGTGTGTTTTAGAGTCTGACAGGCATGGACAAATCCATTTTCCTGTACTTGATGGTACATTGGTTCATTTTATTTCAAGGAGACAGGAATGAGAGGATACAAAAAGACGGAGATCAGCTAATGGGTTTCATCTTCCATTTCCCCCCCTATTAAACGTGATGCCAACTATCATCCAGATCATATTGGCATAGTGGAATTCCTTGATGATCTGAGCTATCCCAGGCCTCAGAGCTGGTGCTGATTCTTTATTAATAAGGGCAGACATGTCAGATTGCTGGAATGTCTCAGCCCCATCTTTGCAAGAAAGTCAGACCAGAGAGAGAGAGAGAGAGAGAGAGAGAGAGAGAAACGCGCATGCATCTGTGCTGAGACCTTTTCCCCAGGGTAGAAATTGTAGGTCCCTAGTGACATCTCATCCTGACTTTATCTTAGTCGAAGGAATGAGTTTTTCTCCAAGTCATCGACAGACACTGTCAAAGAGCAAACACAAATAATTCCTAAAGTGGGGCTAAGAGGCTTTTAACTGGGAAATTCATCAATGTCATATTTCTCCTCCTTCGATGCAGAGATGTAGCTCATCTCTTGAAAAGGACCAGTGATGTTGCTTTATTGACACTGCTGGTTTCCCCAAAGAAAGAAGAATCATGAGATGGTATCAGGGTGACTCAGGCCATGTTGGGGGGATTTTTTCCCAAGGGCCTCACACAAGATGTGAAGCTCTTCAGCTGTCTGGTTTTCTCGTTTTACAGAGAAGAAGACTGAGACCAGCAAGGGGACTAGTCGATGCCACAGTGAGTTGGGGGACCAAAATGAACCTTGAGTCTGTGGCTTGGCTTGGCTGCCTTTGGCTTCTGCTGGGAAAATGACAATGGCCAGGCTCCCTTCCCACCCTCCAGGGAGGAATTTGTGAGAAAAGCCCCCATGTCTACAAAAAGCAGAGCAGTGCTCTTTAAAGAAACATGTTTCCAAATTAAAGAGCTTTTAGAGAGACAGCGTGGACTGGTGGAAAGGGCGTTGACTGGGGTCAGAAGAACTTCTTGTTTCACCATGAATCATTTGTATGAGCTTAGGAAAGTCTACCTGTCTCCAGGGACCTCACCATTTTTCAATCTATAAACATGTATCATTGGAACTGAAGTTTGAGTGCTTTTCTCACATATTTGACGATGGAACAACTTCTCAGACTCCACAATGGTAGAAAATCTCAGAAACCTGGTGGATAGGTTGGGAGGTGCCCTCACTGAGGTGGGTGAGGACGGGGACAGGAATCTGCTCATTTCAGACACCTTCCCAAACCCCAGACTTCCCACCAAACTACAAGGACTACATCCATCATGAGAGTCTCCAACACACTGCCACATTTCCTACCAGGAGATGGCTCTCTTACCTCATGTCCCAACTGAATTATTTGGAGGGAAAGTTATTAATCTAGCTAGCTTATGGACTTCCTGCAGAAAACCCTCTTCTGAATTAAGGAAAACTCTGGACAAAGTGCCATCTTTGACCTTGCCGCTGGGTTTTTGACCACATGCCACCTGAATCTTTGCAGGAGACCCTCCTCATGTTATATCTCCTGAGAATGTGTTCCTAGACGAGCACGGGCGACGTGGATGTCTACTCTCCCCAACCAACCAGCGAGGCCTTCTTTAAATTGATGGGGCGTGATCCCGAGGCCTGAATGTTTGTGTCTGCTCCCGCGTATGTTGAAATCCTAACCCTCAAGGAGAAGGTATTTGGCTGCAGGTCCCTTGGGAGGTGATGGGGTCATTGCAGCAGAGTCCTATGAATGGGATTAATACCCCTATGGAAGAGACCCCGGGGGAGCTACAGGTTACCATGTAGACACGGCCAAGTCCAAGACCACACTATACACTCAAAAATGGCAAATGGCATCAAGAAACCCTTATCACAAAGACCCCAGGTTCCTGATGAACATGCATTTCACCAAGAAGCACAAGGGCCTGTGGAAGAGGCAGGCCACCAAGGCCATGGCTGTGAGGGCATGTGCTGGGACTATTAAGGCCTCATAAAGTCCAAGGAGATTAAGCCCCTGGCACCAAAGTGTGTCAGCTGCAAGCTCAGTCAGCCTGGTGACCTGGCCCACCCCAACCTTGGGACATACACTTGTGCCCTCATTGCCAAGTATCTCAGACCTTACTGTCCAGTAGTCAAGGCCAAGGCTAGGCCGAGGCCAGGCCAAGGTCAATGCCAAGCCAAGACCCAGACTTCAGCTTTGGCTCCAGCTCCAACTTTAATTCTGACTCCAGCCCTGGCTCCCAAAGGTGTCCAAGTCTCCATGGGGACCCCAGAATAAGACCTCAGCCTGCCAGTGTGTGACAATGTGTGGACAAAGACTGACCCTCTGGACTGCCATCTGCATGGGGCTGGTGTCCTCTGGTGCTGTTGGTACAAATAATCCTGAAACAGGTCCTCCTTTAGAAAGGGAGACCCTGGACAGCTGGCTCGTCCCTCCCACCACGTGAGCACACACAGAAGGCGCTGTCCAGGAGGAACAGGCCCCTGGCAGACCCAGAATCTACTGGTGTGTTGATACTGGACTTTCCAGGCTCCAGAACTATAAGAAACAAATATTTGTTGTTTATAAGCTACCTACTTTATGATATTTTTGCTATAGTGACTCGAATGGACTAAGATATGCAATATAGGAAAACAAAATAATTTTTAAAAAATACCCAAATAAGCACTAAAATCAAATAGAGACTCTCACTTTCAAGATGGTGAACAACAATGGGTTTCTCAGACTAAATCTCACCTTGAGAACAACTAGAAAAACTGGACAGAGTATTTTAGAAACTTTGTTGAGGTATCAGAGAGCTACCAAAGCCTGACACTTCCACTCTCCACACTGAGGCATTTGCCAATGTCAAAGTGCCAGTCGTCAGGCTGAGATACTGGGTGGAATTTCCAGCAGCCTCCTGGTGCTGTTAAAACCCATATTTCTGTTCAGGGCCTGCAGGGAGAAGCATCCAGGTAAGCCCTCCAGGACTTCAGGTGTAGCTCAGCAGCTACCCTCAGGCACAAAGGTGACCCAGGTATGGCCCAGCCTTTGCAAAGACTGAAAGCAGTTTTGAATCTGCTCATCCATCCTGGATTAAGTTAATCTGCAGGGCTGGGGGAATAGCTCAGTGACAGAGCACTTGCTTAGCACGCTTAAGGCCCTGAGTTTGCCTGCACCCTCCCCTTCAAAAAAGATAATCTTCCCCTGGCCTAAGTGCCTGCCAAAAGCAAAAAGTAAATCCCCCAGCGGCAGGCAGATAAGGTCATCTAGAACCTCAGATTATCTCTGTCATTTTTCATCAGAATAGCTAGTATTCAAACCAGACAGACCATAGGGATGAAATTCAGGCCATGGAGGGCCCTGGTGATGTCGCAGGGTTTTCTGCAGCTCTGAGCGTGTGATGTCTCCCTAGGACGGCAGCTGCTTGGAAACAGGCCTACGTGCTGGTGCTAAATGTGGTCACTACAGCACAGAGCACGTGAGCTGAAGCTACACTTGATCATTTCTGCCAGACAACAACCCTAGGGTGTCCGTATTATTATTTTCCTCACTTCACAGATGAAAAAAATGGGCCAGGGGTTTTGACCTACATCTGGGTCTGACTGCACAGCCTGTTTCCACCCGAGATGGTCTTATTTGTGAATGTTGTGTTGTGACAGGCTGGAGGCAGAGGCTCTGTGCTGTCACATCTGCCTGGCTTAAGGCCTGCCAAAGGAAGCACTCGTTTACCAGGCCTTGCAGGTAGGCAGACCACTCCTGAGTCTAAGCCGTGGAGAGTCCGTGGCATCTGCAGGGGCAAGGCCGCCACACTATTTGGTTGGGACCCAAGTGTCAATGTGAAGACAACTGTTAGTGCTGAGTGACATTTGCCCCAATGTGGGACTGAAGTCCTCAACCTCCTGATGGACCCGTGTGGAAGATGGAAGGGGAAGATGGCACCTCCACACTCCTGGAGACCATGCACAGTCTTACTCTACTCTAGGCCTCCTGCTGATTTCTCAGTCTCCCTCCAGGGAGTCCAGTGAAATCCTGAAGTGTGGAGAAAGCCGCTCAGGGAAGCCCCTCAGCTCTGTAGGATGCTCCTCATAAGCACTTCATTCAGGGATCCTGGGGGCCCTGGGATATTTTGGAGCTAAGGGGTGAGGATGGTTGGGGCCAGTAAGTGGGTGGACTTACCCTACCCAGCCTGTTTCCAAAGTGGCCTTTCATGCTGGTATTTTCCATGTGGAGGCTCCACACCATATTTCATTGTTTAGTATTTGTGTTAATCATTCTTTACTTTTAAAAGAATACACTATTTTAAAAAGATGTTGAGAGGCTGCATTTCTGATCTCACTTTCTTGTTTGAGACAGGAAAGAGTTCCGCCCAGCAAGGGTGACACATGCAGAAGGTCACATATGAAGGAGATGGCAGAGCCACAGACCTGGAGTTCCTGCCACCCTCCCTTGTGCCATGTCAGCTCTGGAGAGATAGTCCAGTATCTCTGACCCACAGACCACGTGCACTGAGACCCCAGTGGGCCTGAGCCACAGGGAGACTATATATTTTTTCCTATATTACATACCCGTGTTAAAGTATAATTTATAAATTAGGCTCAGTAAGAGATTCATAACAACAAAAACAAAACAGAACAATATGTCAATACATTGTAATACCAGTGACATGAGTGTGGTCCCCCTCTCTCTCTTACTGTGGCTTACTCTACTGTCCTGCATTTTGGGGCTGCTGTTAACTGTGGGTAACTGACATGGCAGAGAGTGAAACCTCAGATGGGAAGGGGCCGCTGTACTACTCACTGGACTACGTGTGTGGTTGGCATGAGACTCAAGGACAGACTGGAGTATCCCCTACGACAGACAGAAGTGGACGGCAGTTGGGCCCCGGTGGTGGGTATGGCTGGCCACCCGTGATTGTTTCAATAATGGAGTCGTGGTTTGAATATGAGGTGTCCCTCCAAAGCTCGTGCGTTATTGCAGGACTATTCAGAGGTGAAATGATTGGATTGGGAGAGCAGTGATCTAATCAGCCCATCCCGGTTTGAATGGACTGACTGGGTGGTGACTGTAGGCAGGTGGGGTGTGGCCGGAGCAGGTGGATCCTGGGGGGGTGGCATAGAAGGGTGAATCTCTCCTGGGACCCTTCCCTTTTTCTCCGCTCCCTGGCCGCCATGGGCCCATAGCAGTGAAGCCAACCCTCTGCTCACTGAGCGCTCTGAAACCGTGAGCCCCAAATATCCTTTTCTTCCTCTAAGTCACTCTTGTCAGGTATTTGGGTGACAGGGACACAAAGCTGACTAGCACAAGGGGGCCAGAACGAGGATCTGAGAAGTCCTCTTCTGTTGGAATCGTTGTCCCAGCACAGTCCCTACCAGTTGTGACCCAGAATGCACTTGCTCATGAGGACAGCAGTGGTGAGGTCCCAGGCAAGTGGCCACTGCCTCCGGGCAGCATCCGCCCTTGCTCTTCCCACACCTGGGCCTCCCGGGAGGGGCGGATGAACCCACGTGATGCTTAGCTGAGTGTGATGGGTTTAACCTTGGACTTACTGAAGTCAGGGTGGCAAAGATCTGGTCATTTTAAGGAAGAGACTATTTGCCTGCCACCCACTGTGTGCCACTACCTGCTCAGGCTCATGTGAGCTGATCTGGACACTTCAAGGAGAAACAATCTCAGCCTTTCATGCTTTCTCAAAGTATTTTGTCCCCTCCCCAACTTCCCCCTTAGTGACACTATTAGATTGTCTGGTTCCCCCCTCCCCCACACCCTCTTCTTCTCTCTATTTTTGTTTCTCTTTCTTTCTCCTGGGGATTGAACCCAGGGGCAATTTACCACTGACCTACACCCCCAGCCCTTTTTATTTTCTATTTTGATGTAGAATCTTATTACGTTTTTGAGACTGACCTTGAACTCGCAATCCTCCTGCCTCAGCCTCCCGAGTTGCTGAGATGACAGGCGTGTGCCACCGCCCCTGGTCAGTACTTTAAATCCTTAAATATTTGACTGCTTTTTCCCTACCCAGATATCACCCTTCCTGAGCACAGTGGCTTTGTGTGGCAAACGCATGACAACATGGGTGAGGAGCTGGGAGCCCAGCTGGAGGCTGGCACAGACCTCAGGTGCACAGCGATTGGACTGGCTGCCAGGGAGATGGTGCAGGGCAGTGACCAGGCTGGAGAGGAGTTTGGGGCAAGAACAACACTTGCTGATGAATGAGACTGGGTGGGGGTGCAGTGGGGGAAACTGACCCTCAGGTTTGCGGCTTTGGAACTGGAGTGTCCTGAGATTGCACTTCCGCAACACTTCTGTGACCTGCCCAAGGTCACATGGGTCTAAGTGGCAGAGCTGGGTTCTAGATCCAGGTCTTTCCGACAACAGAGACGCGGTTCTCCCTACTACAAAAGCCAGTTTCCTGGGACTATGGATCTTCTGGAGGGAAGAATCTGAGAGGTGCCTGGTGAGCCCTGAGCCTCCTAGAGGAGCAGCAGGAGTCGGGTGGTCTGACAAACCTTGCAGGTCTCTACGGAGGGAAGTCAGACGACCACTACCACTCCGACTGCTCCCTCCTACTCTCTGCCCAGGCTGGCAGACACTCTGGTCCACACCACCCTGAAATGCACTTCCCCAAACAGTCCATGTGGCCTTTTTGGAAAGCTCTTCACAGCTGGATTCCCTGCTTTCTCCCAGGCTCGCCGTCTCTTTGCAGATGTTAACTTGGTGGTGAAGCTCAATTCGACCTTTACCTCACTGGGCAGCGAGGGTGGGAGGCCGTGTTCCCAAGTGCAGCCTGCTGACCCTGAGCCATGTGGCAGGGTGACAACAGCCCCATGTGGGCTCTAGAGGCACAGCCTGGTCATCCACAGGAGCTCACAGCCACTGAAAGCCTTCATGTGGCCAGGCACCTAACCCAGTTTCCCGTTTATAAAACTCAGCGTGCCCTTGACCACTCATTGTGATTTTATAGACTGAGCTCTCAGCAAAGCGCAGGCAGACTGACCGACTTCCCCTTCATCACTGCTCGCTTTCATTGTGATGCACAGACCCTCTGTTCCCGCCCCTGGGCGTGCTATTAGAGTGTGTCCTCTCTCCAGGTTGTCATGACAATTCTCAATGAGAAGCTGTTTCTGGAGAGGGATCTGGAAGAGGAATGGGGGGAAAAACACTTATTAAAGTCAGGCCTCGTGAATCAGAGGATTTCAATGGCATTCATACATCCCACCATGGCCTCTCGTGAAAACTTGCAATTTCTGTCATCTTCTAGCTAGTGGCTGGGAACTTTGCAGTTACATAGTGGCAAAGCATTAAGTTCAGAGACCTTTTTATTATGCTAATTACAGCAATAATGATAATAATAATTAGATGTGAACCTTCCAAGTCAGGTCCCCCCTGGCATAATCCCTAAAGGAGAACGGGTGTCATTACTCAGATGATAGAGGCACATCTCAAATTTGGGGGGTGGTCGTGTGATCTGGGTAACAATTTCATTCTCTGCCTGTCACTGGCCCTTACAGTGTCTTCTTCCCAGATCTCATCCGTCTATCCAACAACATCTCCTTAATCCTCACAAACAAACCTGAGTAACAGAAGAAAATACAGGCTACCCCCCCTCCCCACTTCACAGGTTAGTCATTAATTCCTTGACAAGAGGGAGGAGCCCCCAGAGGAAGTGACCCCCAGGTGAGCATGTCCTCAGAAGAGCACGACCCTATTTGGGCCAGCCAGAGTAAAAATTGCATACTTGGTGAGGATATTTTTCTCTATTTTGTTTTCATCACTAAACAAACACATATTCATTTTAATAAATCTGAAAAATACAGTAAAAATCATCCAAAAATCCTAATACCTGGGTTTAATCTTAACACGGTAGAAGAAAGGCCTTGTCCGCGAAAGCCTGGCAATTGACGTGAGTCTGATCAGGATGGCTGCCTAGGACTGGCCTGGGCAGTGTGTCCCAAGGGCCTCTTGCTGGTTGGATGCAGAACCCCAGAGGGTCATATCCAAGCTCACCTACCTCCCACACCTCTGCCTGTGTCATGCTGTGTGTTGGTCCTCCTTGAGGTTCTGAATTTGCACAACCTTTGGCTCATTAGACCTCAGGAACAAAGTAGAAACTACAGTCCCTTGCTAGAGAACATCCAATCTTTCAAATCATCTGTCCAACATTTGCAGAGGCATTGTGGGGATAAAGGTAAGAAGAAGCTGTAGCTTTTTTCTTAAGGAGCTCACAGACTAGCCTGGAAAACAGGTGTTTGAATCAACTAGTCAAACAATGCTTAGGAGTATATGGTTGACTCTCTATCTGTGGGTTTTCTGTCAGTGGATTCAACTAATTATGGATCAAAAAATATTTTCAGCCAGGCGTGGTGGGGCAGCCTGTAATCCCAGCAACTTGGGAGGGTAGGGAAGGAGGATCACAAGTTTGAGGCCAGCCTCAGCAATTTAGTGAGAACCTGTCTCAAAGAAAGAAGAAGAAGAAAAAAAAAAGAATTAAAAAAATATCTGGTCACCTGTAATTGCAGCAATTTAGGAGGAGGAGGTGGGAGAATCATAAGTTTGAGGCTGGCCTTAGTAACTTAGAACCTATCTCAAAATAAAAATGAAAAGGTCTGGGAATATAGCTCAGTAGTAGAGCACCACTGGGTTCAGTCCCAAGTACTACATGCCAAAAAAAAAAACAAAAAACAAAAAACAAAAAAACCCTACCAAAATTTGAATTTGCTGTGCTCTGAGCACTATTCTGAGTCCACATGATTGAAATTGTGTGTAGGCACACCTGTGCAGCCTCCTGCATTTCAGAGACCCCGTCTCTCCAGCACTCTTTCTTTGCTTTACATCTCAGATGTATATTGTGTAGTTGGGCCTACAATGGCTGCCCTAGTGCTGGACATGTATAGACAAGTTTTCCTGTCATTATTCCCTAAACAACACAGTGTAACAATCATTCATACAGCATTCACATTGTGTTAGGTATTATGAGTGTGATTTAAAGTACACGGGAGGCTATGGATAGGTTCTACGCAAATGCTATGTATGCATTTCCTATAAGAGACTTGTGGGTTTTGGTATCTGCGGGATCCTGGAACCAGCCCCTGCAGATACCAAGAAATGGCTGTGCTTCATTTTATAGACAAGCAGATGGAGGTTCAAGGCCACATGATTGTCAAAGTCTGGGTGCAGCAAGTCCCAATTTTAAGATCAAATAGTAGGAGATAGACAACCCATTGATCACTCCTGAATTTTCTGACCCACAGAAACTGAGAGATAAAAATAGAATATGATTGCAGTTTTTAAGCCACGTAATTGAAGGGTGATTTGTTACGTAGCATTAGACAATGAATACAGTATCTCCTATCGTTCCGCTGGGCAGAAAGTCCACATTAGCTCCATTTATAGAGTACTTGATTTTGTGCCATGCACTAAGCTGGGGATTTATATTTTTAATCGGATTCAATCCTCACAATACTAGGCAGCAATGCCACACAGTGAGCATTATCTGTAGTTCCACCTAATAGAAGAGGATGTGAGGGTGCAGAGAGGGGAAGGGGTTGGCCCAGGGTCAGGAAGTTATAAAGTGGCATTTGAACTTGATGCCACCTGGTCCTAGAGCCCAAGCTCTTAACCACTGCTTATCATATTTTCTTGTAAATGTTCAATACAGAAAATGTTTGAGATCCTGCCATAGGCCAAGCCAACTGCCAGGCCCTGGTGTATAGGACCTGTGCCTTGAAGCTAGAAGGACACCTCCAGCACCGTCTCCAGGCCCTCTTCTCTAGAGCACACGCCCTTTTTGGAATCAGAACCAAGAACTCACCCTGCCTCCTTTCCCCTAAAAAGGGATGCTTCCCCCTTGGGTTCTCCTATCCACTCCACCAGTCGTAGAGAAGCAGAGTCTCTGCTGTCCCCAGAGGCATACCTACAGGCCCTGTTCACGTGATGGCTTTTTTTGCTAATCACTGCCAAGCAACATGGTGGCCATGTGAAAATAAGCAACAGCCGAGAAATCGCAAAGGCCGAGGCTGCTCACGAGGCCTCTGGAGTCCACACACTGACTGTGTATCTACCATGTGCTGGGCACTATTTTGGGCATTTGGAGCACACCAGTCAAAAATCAGACAAAGAACCAACCCCAAAGTAGTTTAAATGGGAAGAAGGGGAGGGGACAGGGGCTGGGGTTGTGGCTCAGTGGTAGAGCGCTCGCCTAGCATGCGTGAGGCACTGGGTTCGATCCTCAGCACCACATAAAAATGAAATAAAGATATTGTGTCCACCTACAACTTAAAAAAAATAAATATTAAAAAAAGAAAGAGGAGACAAGAAACAACAGACTAAATTAAATAGCATGTTAGAGGGTGGAAAGAACTCTGGAACATAAACTCCATTCATCAGGGTCAAAATATAAACCCCAAAGGCACACCTCCGATACCCTACCTCCTCCAGCCACATCCATTCAAGTGGGTTAACACGTTGATGAAGTCAAGGCTCTAGTAACCAAATCATTTCACCTCTAAACTTGCTTGCACTATGTCACACATGAGCTTTTAGGGAACATATCATAACTATAAGAGGGAGGGTGGGAACAGGTTGCAGTGTGGGATCCATCACCAGAGGCCTCATCCAGAAGGAGGAGGAGTTGGTAGAACAATCAACTATCATTTGCCCACGATGGAGACCTTGTGGGAGTTTCAATGCTTATACCTGGAAAATTCCAGGCCAGGTATGACCAGCATCTACCCTAGAAATTGACTAAGCAGTTATCAGGGAAGATTGCTCAGGGAAACTGCTAGATGGTACTTATCAAGGATGGGTTTCCAGGTGCAGGGGTGCACACCTACAATCCCAGCAATATCAGGAGTCTGAGGCAGGAGGATTGCAAGTTCAAGGCCAGCCTCAACAACTTAGTGAGACCCTATCTCAAAATAAAAAAGGCTGGGAGTGTAGCTCAGTGGTGGAGTGCCCATGGGTTCAAGCTCCAGCACTTGGGAGAGGGGGAGAGAAGAAGGGGTGATTTTGTGATTTTGGCCCAGGGAACATTTGGCAATATCTGGTGACTTTTTTTGGTGGCCAAACTTTGTGCTCCAGACATCAAGTGAGCAGAGGCCAGGTGTGCTGCTAAACATCCCACAGTGCACAGAACAGCCTTCCCCAACAAGGAATTAACCACCCCCAAGTGTCCATGGTGCTGCAACTGAAGATATCTTGATCTAGATTCTCGGTACTCGGTTCCTGATTCACTTCTAACATTTCGTTTGCCTTCTGCTTCCCTTTCCTATTCCTGGGGAAGGAATCGTCCTCTGATTACTCCTAAAAGGATAAAGACCTTGTCCCTTCTTCCCCTAGAACGTGCCTCCACTCCCAGTACGTTGGCCCAGGGATGTGCAAGGCCACCCCAGACAGACGTCCCCACCATCTTGTACCTCCAGCCCAGCAGCCACCTTCAGTTCACCTCCCCAAAGAGGAATTTTGGTGCCGGCCACTCACTCAGCAGTTCTTCTGGTCTCTCCAGGAGGCCACAGGCTTGAACTGGGTTGTCCTTTTGCAACAGTCCCACCTTGTCTTGGACAGGTGGCCGTTCTTCAGCAGAAAGTTCTGGGATGGTCACTGGGCTCTGGCTTAGGTGACCAGGCTATATCAAAGAGGGAGTGCGTTGTGTTTACCCTCTTGTCACAGGAGGGGCTTGAGTGGTCAAGACACCTCCCTAGATCCTTAGGAAGAACTGGGGCTAAGGGTTCCTGGCATCAGCCACTTGAAAATACCACCCCTCCCTCCCCCAACAGCTCTTCCCTCCCCCGAGTGTCATTTCACTGTGGGGTTTGACACTGAGTCCTCTGCATCTGACCAACCCTGGGATGCTGTTATGGTTTGGAGGTGAGGTGTCCCCCAAAAACTTGCATGTGAGACAATCAATGCTAGAAGGTTTGGAGGAGGAACGATTGCATTATAGCCTTCACCTAATCAGTGAATTAATCCTGGATGGGATTAACTGAGTGGTAACTGGAGGCAGGTGGGGTGTGGCTGGAGGAAGTGGCTCACTGGGGGCGTGGCTACGGGGTATATATTTTGCATCTGGACTGTAGAGTCTCTCTCTTTCTCTCTCCTTCTCCCGCTCCCACTCCCTCCCCTCTCCCCTCCCCCTCCTCCCTCTCTCCCTCCCTCTCTCTCTCTCCCTCTCTCTCCTCCCCTCTCATTATCATCATGTGAGCTGCTTCCCTCTCATACTTTTCAGCCATGGTGTTCGGCCTCACCCTGAGCCCTGAGGAATGGAGCTGGCCTTCTGTGAATGCAGACTTCTGAAACTGTGAGCCATCCTCCCACCCCAATAAACTTTTCCTTCCCTACAATTGTTCTGGTCAGGTTCTTTGGTCACAGCAGTGACTAAAAATAGATGCTGATAGATAAGGGAACCCAGGAGTCAAGGAGTCCTGAGCCTCAGTACTTGGCCTCATGATCAATTTGTGAGACAGAAGCTACTTTTCTTTGGACCCCAGTTTTACCCGAACATTATCAGGTCAAGAAGGAATATGATGTGTTCGGTTTGCCATTTTAGCTGCCCTGGAGTCTTAATATAACGTATGGTAAGGGCTGAGATCTTTTAGACATGTATCAATGATTTGGGTTTCATTGATACCCATGCTTCCTGAACTGTGCCAGCCCATAGCAGAGTCTTGATAAGAACGTGTTGACGAGAACATCGCTTGAGGAGCAACCTGGCAAAGCCTCGCTGTGGGATGTTCCATCCTGGAGACAGTGAAGCTCAGGGGAGCTACCCACTTGACCTCCTTGGTGACTGACTCTTCATCCCAGACCCAGTGCCTGCCGTCCCCTGAGTGAGCGAGTGTCGCTTTCTGAAGTCTCTCCATTTTTTCCTCATTTCTGTGTCACCAGGGCCCAGAACAGCTCCTGGCACACAGTAGATGTTCAATAAATACTGGGTGATTGAAGGAATGAGTGAGTGAGTGATTCAGGCTCTGGCACGCTCTCCTGGACTCTCTACCTAGAGCCCAGAGCCAGCCAGGATGGGTGAGGGGCATAGCTCTGTGCTCTTGTTTTTCAGAATGTGAAACACAAGACTGGCTCCTGGCTCCCCACCCTCTTGCCTCTTCCCATTGCCAGGCAGGGAATTGCCACTGGTGACAAATGTTGGATGGCATGGCTGACAAGCCAGTCCCATGTGTGCAAGGCCCTGGCACTGCTGAGTGCCAGGCTTTTGCTCCTGTGCATTTGGAGCCATGAGTTTGGAGAGAATCCACCACTTAACAGAGTGGAGCTGCCGGAGTGACAAGCCACCTCCTCGCGCCAGGAGAGCCTTCCTGCCCAAAACGTATGGTGCGTGTCCAAGGGCTCTCAAGGTACCCGGAGCTGTGCCAATTTGCAATAATTAAGCAGTAAGACCCAAGCGAATGGGTCTGCCATTGCTGTGTGACAGCCAGATGCCTGGAGTGTGCGCCGAGGCCCAGCACACAGCTCTCTGCATCACACTGAAAACTGTCTTGTTGAAACTATAAAATTGTCAGTGACGCAAAGAGGGAACAATAATGATAGTGATTTCATGTTAATGTGGCAGATCACTCCAAGGGCTTCCACACATCATCTCCTTCACCTTGATAACTTCTCAGGGAGGCAGAGACTTGGCCTGGCCTCTTCTTCCATTATTCACCCAGAGCCCAGGTGCAGCCAGAGCACACCTGCACAGGTGGGCCCCATCTTTTCCTCAATGCTCTGGGGGCCAGCGGGATTGTGAGTGGCAGATCCTGAAGAAGTACCTTCCCTCCATCACCTCTATCAAGTCTCATAACAGCTCTACAAAGTTGGGTCTTGTTGGACATAGTGGTATACGCCGGTACTCCCAGTGAGTCAGGAGGCTAAGGCAGGAGGATCGCAAGTTCAAAGCCAGTCCCAGCAACTTAGCGAGGCCTGAAGCAACTTAGTAAGAGCTGTTGCAAAATAAAAACACAAAAGGGGCTGTGGATGTGGCTCAGTGGTTAAGCGTCCCTGGGTTCAATCCCTGGTACCAAAAAAACCCCCAAAAGTTGGGTCTTGTTATGTTTGTCCCACAGATGACAAAACTGAGGTTCTCATTTACCTGCATCACAGAGCAGTCAATGCAGAAGAAGGAGCAAAGCCCATGTCTGCTAGAATCCAAAGCCTGTGCTCTCATCGACCCCCAATTTCCTGCCTCTTTAAAAAAAAATGGAAGCCAGCCTGGTGCCTAGGTGTTGCGTTAGGTTTGGCAGGGCTGCTGCAACACTGCCCTATGCCCTGGGGGCTTCGCAGAAATGTACTCTTTCACAGTTCTGGAAACTAGAGATCCAAAGCCAAGGAGTCTGCAGGCCATGCTCCCTCAAAGGCTCCAGGGAGGATCTGTCCCATGCCTCTCTCAGCTCCTGGTGTTGCTGGCCATTCCTTGGCTTGCAGCTGCATAACTCTGCCCTTGATTTTTCCTTTTTTATTTTTTGGAGTGGGGGGCAGGTACCGGGGATTGAACTCAGGGCACTCCACCACTGAGCCACATCCCCAGCCCTATTTTCTATTTTATTTAGAGACAGGGTCTCACTGAGTTACTTAGCACCTTGCTTTTTCTGAGGCTGACTTTGAACTCGCAATCCTCCTGCTCAGCCTCCCGAGCCACTGAGATTACAGGTGTGTGCCTCTGTGCCTGGCACTGCCCTCCATTTCTATATGACATTCTCCCTGGCTTTGCAAAGCCATCTTCTTAACAGAACATATGGTACATTGGACTAAAGCCCCACCCTACACCTGGATGACACTATTTTAATTCTGCTAATTCTGCTAATTATATTTGCAATGATCTTGTTTCCAAATAAGGTCACATTCAAAGGTTTTGGAAGCTAAGAGTTCAATGTATCTATTTGGGGGTAATGTTATTTTGTTTTGCACAATTTACTATATAACCCATGTCACATTTTTTTTTTTTTAGTAACTGTAGTTTTTAAAAACAAATTTTTATTTGTTTTAATTAGCTTTTAATCTACATTGAACATAAAACAAGGAGGAAATAACTTTGACTTACAGCTGGGTAGGTGAATATAACCCTCAAGACAAGACACCAGAGTGGCCCAATCACAAAGGGCAATTTCCTAAAAGAGCTGAAGCACTCCTTCCCTGGACTTAAATGCCCAGTATTTGCTGGAGGTCCTCTGGGGGTTGGAAAGAGTGATGACAGCAGCGTTGGCAGAGGGTCCGAAGGAGGCTGCACATTCCAATCACCTGGGGCAATTGAAAAAATATGGATGCTGAAGCAGCAACCTAGCCCCAGATCATCAAAATCTTTCTGTATTTTTCTGTCCTGCCCAGAGTTGGGGACTCAACCAGGGTCTTCCAGAGGTGACTGCCTTTTCTCAGTTCTGCCTAATCTCCTGGGGTTAAATTTAATGTATTGGCCATCAGCTCTCACCCTCATAGAGCCCACCCCACCACAAAACAGAATAACAATGAAGAAATCCCTCAGACAAATAAACAATCTCATGATGGTCCGATGCCTTGATCGGAGCATCTGTGAAAGGGAAGAAAGGGTGACATCAGAGATTTGTCAGGAATGGAAGAGAGGCAGAGGCAGGATGACTTACTGTTGGTGACAGGAATTCATCTTATTAAGGAGTAATGAACAGGTTTGCTTGGCAATTAATCACCAGTACTTTCTCCCTGGAGCTAGAAGAAATGGGAAATGCCAAAGTCAAGCGAGTTGGAGAGAGCTATGATAGCGGCTTCAGCAGCGAGTCCTGAGGGAGGCTGTGCATTCCGACCACCTGAGGTGGTGGGGATTGAAAAAATGCCAATGCTGAAGCAGCACCCCAGAGCCAGACCCAGGGTTCTGTATTTTTCTAGAGCTCCTGAGGGGATTGCAATGTGCAGCCCGGACTGGGAACCACTGAGCTGTAGAGTTCATCATTGCACCGTGACCTTCATCATGATGAGCCAGAGACACAGGTCATGATAGTTCCACCAGCTGAGTCTTCCTCGGGCCCTGTCTCATGTGGGCTCACTCACCAGGGTGCTTCTTATTGGCATATCCATTTCTTATTCCTATTTTCTCTGATGTTGGGGTGAATGAAGGGATTCTGAGAGCCATTTTGATGAGATTATTTTTGGTAGCTATTCTGTATAAGACTCTTAGCAAAATATAAAAATGGATTTTTACTGCCAAGAAGTCAGCACAGCAGATTTCCCTGAACCCTAAGCACCCCAGTTCCCAGAGACTGGCATGGCAGGATTGACATGATATGAGGCACAGTGAGTCCTGGGTGTGGGTGGAGAATATCTGCTTCATTGGTTACTTGGTAAGAAAAAGTTTTGAGCTTGATGGTTTTTGTTCGTATCAAAATGTCCTTGGGTCAAAGCAAGTACAAGTATGAAGGAGCCCTAATTAGGAAGGGCTGTTGTAGCTAGCTGGAAGCCATGGGTTCCACCTGATATGTATGTGACGCACCTGTAGGCACCCGCAAACCTGAAGGTATATAACCGGGTGAAAGCGGTCCGAGTTAGGAGAACGGAGAATTCAGTCAGCCGGGCAGTCACTCGGTCGGTCAGAAGAATCAGAGCGGCCAGAACGTAGGCAGAGCGGTTACAGAAGAGAAACCAGATAGAAGAAGTAATGACTGGCCAGAGTTAGGCCGAGGCTCCAGAGGACTGGTCAGAGTAAGGCCGAGGCTCCCGAGGACTCTAAGCTAAGAAGACAAGAAGAAAAGCTCGCTCTAATCTTTCTCTCTAAAAATCTTTCTTTCCCTCTCTAAGCTCTAAGAAAGTAGAAGTAAAAGTAGTAAAAGCTTAACTCTGCCTCCGAGAGTTTTTCCTCCCGGGTTACGGTACCAGGTAGCTTACACAAGTACATCAGAATGTCCCCAAGTCTTACCCCATCTTGGGCTTCTATAACTGAATATCTGGGACTGGATAAATTATAAAGAATGGAGATTTATTTCCTAAAGTGTTAGAGGCTGGGAAGTCCAAAGTCTAGGAGCCTGCATCTGGGGAGGGCCTTCTTGCTGCAGCACCCCATGACAGAGCATGGGAAGGCAAGAGAGGCTGGAGAGCAAAAGGGGTCTGAGCTGGCCTTATGACGGACCTGCTCTTAGGACAATGACATTGATACATTCAGACCTAAGCACCCCTGAATATCTGCCGAGCCCAGATTTTGTGAGAATGTAAGAGAGATGTAAATGTCTACCTCCTTAGCTGCTGTTACTTTGGGATTTTTCACTTATTCATGATTGAGCACAATGTTGATAATACAGGGTCTCAATTTAAGATTAACCAGTATTCCATCCAGGATTTAGCCCTACCAGAAGACCGTTCCAGAGGGTTTGGGATTCCTTCTGGGCAATCTTTCTCTTAAAGGAGGAAAGCATGGGGTGCGCTCCTAAAATCCCAGCAAGGAGGAGTGCTTGTGGCTGTCCCACCCAGGTTAGGGCCAAGTCAGACCCTAAACAGGCAAAGTCTAAATAAAAAAAAAAAAAACAAGGCAGAGGAAATCTGTTGGGGACAGATCCTTTCAGTAGTGCTCAGGATGGGGCCACACTTTGATGATAAAGGGGGTCCATACATTCTGTGTTAAAGGAGGGAGTGTCCTCCACCACAGTGTCCCCACCAGGGACCTGTGCCCTTGACACTCAGTGGTGGTAGCCTCAGGACCACAGCTGCTGCGCCGCTTTCAGTAGCATGAGGAGCATCACACAGCTGGGAACTCCAGGCAGCTCTGGCCAGACAGCCTCAGATACCCACCACATCATCAGAGGGAAGCATTCCAGGACTCGCGAAAACGAAAACGGGTGGCACCAGAGCAAGAGAGACACCCGAGCCCCAAGGCTGTGGCCTGGGGAATGTGGGCCCTAAAAGCAAGCTCCCAGGGCAAGGTCTGCGCAGGCGCCAACCTCTGGCTCACATCTGGGCGCCACCGGAGCAGCTCGCACAAAGGGGAGCTGTCTTCCCGCCAGGGCCCCGTGGGACAGCTGTGCGCCCCCTCCCTGCCCACAGCAAACGGTTCCCAGGCCGCTGTGTGCTACGAAGCCTGGATGTGTCTGTGTGTCAAAGGCTCCGCCCGCCCTGGAGGTTCGGAGCGTTCTTGTCCTTTCTCCTCCGCTGTTCAACCTCTGGCGTGTCACAGCCCCCACCCCACTCCCTTTCTCCCGAGAAAAGGACTTAATGACTCATGAAGACACTTGCTTGGCAGTTTCCTTTGTTTCTTTTCAAGTGAGGAACAAGACACCCATGGAAATGGCCCCGTGGTTTATGAATGGAGGCCCTATAAAGCGACAAGTGGCTTTCCCAGCTAGGGAGGTGCAGGAATCCTGGCTGTGAATTCCAGAGGCAGGGTTCAAACCGAGCCCGCAGAAGGTTACTGTGCTGGGGCTTGGCAAGCAGGTGGGTTTGGAAGCACTTTTGTGGCTCCTTGTCAAGGGTAGGGTTGGGGGAATTCTCTGAATATTTCTAGAAACCACTGAAGGGACCTCACTGCGTTTTGGCTACGTTTTTTCATCCAGGCTAACTTGCATTTGGGCTGATGGGGAAACTTGTGGATTACCCTACGGAACTCAGCCAGGGTTTCAGAACACAGATAACCTGTTTCCATGATGAGAAGCAAAAGGATCTGCGCCTGCTCAGCGGAGCCCTCTCCTCCCCAGCCCTTCCCTCCCATCTGCAAGGCTCCCTCACGGAGGTGGCCCAGCAGCACCTAGTTAGAACAGCTCCTTCCTTCCCTGGGAAGTGTCGTTTGGGGGCTAAAATGTCCAGGAGCTGCTCTTAGGTTGCCTGGGATACCAAACGGCTTAATAGCCCTGGTGAGGCTGAGAGAGTATGAAACGGTGATCAAAAGGAACATCCACCCTCTGGATGTCCTCTGAGCCTGACAGAGGATTTCACATGTGAGCAAATGAGTCATCTCACAGGCAAGCCGCCCTCTAAAAGCTGAAAGAAATTAGGGTGTGAAAGAAATCAGGCCAGGCCAGAGAAATCAGTCCTCGGGCAAATCAGGGTGCTAGTAAAAAGAGGAGCCCATGAGATACCACCTGTACTGTTTTTCATAAATTCAAATATCTGCAAAATTGTGAGGTGCTCAGGTATCAGTGGTGCAAGCCTGGGTCCCCCTCCTCACCTCCACATGCGGTCTACTTATCTGCATGCCTGACTTTATACAGACCAAAGGGGGAATACCATCTCACTTCTAGCAATCACAAGCTGTTTCACCTCAGGCGGATCTCCTTACCTCTCTGGTCTGTTTGTTCAGGTGGAGATGAGGGTGTTGGACTGGGTACTCTGTGTGGTTTCCCTTCTAGTTCTCAATGTTTTGTGACTTTAAGGTGTTTTTCAGATTGAATACCTGAAACAATTAAATATCTAAGTCAGGCACCATGGAAGGTACTGGAAATACACAGTGAATGAGACCTTGTCCCTCCATCAGAGCCCAGTGGGTGGGACAGACAGGAGGGGTTTCTTGGCCTACAGTGAGATTAAGGATATACTGGAATTACATACAAGTTGCTTCAGGAGAAAGAGTCCCCCAACTTTCATCTGTTGGACACTTAAACCCCCAATTCATATGCTTTTGGTGTCTGGAGGTGGGACATTTGGTAGGTGATTAAGTCTTGAGGGCTCTGCCTTTATGGTTGGATTGACCCATTCTTGGATGAACGGCTTAATAGGTTATCACAGGAGTGACTTTGTTGTAAAAGTGAGCTCTATGTGACAAGCTTGCTGTCTCGCCATGTCCTGATGCAGAAAGAGGCCCTCATCAGATGCTGGTGCCATGCTTTTGGACTCCACGACCTACAGAAATGTGAGCAAAAATAAACTTCTTTTCTTTATAAATTACCCAATCTCAGATATTCCCTTATAGTAACAGAAAACAGAGGTGTCCAGTCGAATTTGATGAGGTTCAGGTGGACTGTGTGGGCCAGGTCTAGAAGGAGAGTCGGGCAGATTCCAGGTGGTCACAAGCACACTAGACAGGGCGATGTGGAGTGCTGGAAGAGGAAGGGGAACAAGATGTATTTGGGGGCCTGCAAATAGCTTCTTGTGAAGAAGGAAGGACCAGAACGTGAGGCTAAGTCCAGGGGGACCTGGGGCTCCCCAGCAAACTGATACCATCAGATTTGGAGTCTAAGATCCTCACGTGAGCAACTGTTTGGAAGAAGAAAGACCAAAAGCTCCACGCTTGTGGAGGCCAGGTACTGGGGTCTGGCTGGCTGCAGGAATCCCTATGGAAACAGATAAAGGCCTGCATGAGGTGGTGGCAGGAAGGGAGGTTGTGGGTGGGACACCGCCATGGAGCCAGTGTGCTCTGGGGAGGGGGAAGGTGAAGGAGTCGGATGATTCCTAGGGTTTAGGCCGTGGGCTGAGAGGAGTCGCCACTGACCTGCTGAGGGGAATGGAGGAGAAGAGCAGGCCCAGGCCTGGTGTGGGCACGAGCTTGCTGGGTGGGAGGTGGCTGGGCAGAGAGTAATGGAGGTGGACCACCGAGAGCTCAGTTGTGTGCTTCTACACTGGGAAACCCGCTGGCCAAAGCCACAGACTGGGGGCGACAGGCCTGGGAGGCTGGTGAAGACGCACCTGCTCCAGGAGCCGTGAGGTGTGAAGAGAGGCCCAGGCTGGCCCCATGGGGAGCAGGCTGAACAGGCGGGCCAGGCAGGTGCAGCCTCCTTGGGGGAGGAAGAGCCAGTGTCAAGACAGAGAAAGAGGAAGGGCACGCAGCCCCCCTGCGAGGACGCTGTCACAGCAGCAGGAGGGTAAGAGAGCACGCGACACCAGGAGGCAGGAGAGGGGCTCGTCTGCCCAGGTGGCCTGCCTCACCTGACACCCTCCTTCAGCCCGGTGGGCCCCTGATCCTAATTCTCCTGATCCTAATACTCAGGAATGTCACAAACGATGTCCTCAGTCCCGAGATGCTGTGTGGCCTCTCCTGTCTGGGAATCTGGCCTCTCAGCTTCTCAGGTTACTCCCTGGAGAACAGCTTCAGGCCAGCCTGGGGCTCAGGACAGAGGTCAGGGAGCGCAGTACCACCCCAAGCTAGTCCCACACCAACATCTCCCTCCTGATTGCACACTCACACACACTGTATTTCTTGACAATTTAAAACCTACAGAAAAGTTGGGAGATCAGCACAATGAATACGTCCACCATCTGCTTCGCCAGTTAACATTCTGCCACATTTGATCTCTGTCTCCTTCTGTGAACTTCCTCCCTCTTTCCATTCACCCTTCTCTCCGCAGAAACACTCCAGGAGGTTCACAATGATTCCTAATGCCATTATTGGTAATGCTAACTTTGGTAACAGGTGATGACAGCCAAATCTTTCCATGGGAAAGGCATCTTTTACACTGTGTGATTAATGAGAAAGTAGTGGAGTGTGACTATCTTGGTCTGTTTTGTGTTGCTATTACAAAGTACTTGAGGCTGGGTACTTTATAAATAAAAGAGGTTTATTTTGGCTAATTGTTTCACAGGTAGGGAAATTCAAGAGCATGGCACCAACATCTGTTCTACTTCCGATAAGGGCCTCATGGCGGTTCAATTTACAGTGGAAAAACAGAGAGGGGGAGTGAGTGTGTTAGGAGAGCACATGTGTGAGAGGCAGCAAGAGGAGATGTAAGACCTGCTTTATAAGAACCAACTGCCCTGGTGATCATCCAGTCCTGGGAGACCTAACTCCATCCCATATGATAGGTGTTAATCCCTTCCAAGGGTGGGGTGCCCTTGACATAATCACCTTCTACCAGGTCCCCCTCTTAAGGGCTCCACCATTCTGTACCATTATGCTGGGGAGACCACTGTACCCTAGAGGTTCGGGAACCTTGGGGAACAAACTACATCCAAGTGGTGGCAGTGACTGTCAGGTGACGTGCATATCCTGTTCCCCACCAACCTTGAACAATAGACTTGGCCTCACCTGATGCACCTTGCCTGAGTCAATGATGACATTGGGGGTCACAAAACTCAATCCCTTTCCTTTGTTTTAGGCATCACTATGGATCTTTGGATTTTTTTTTAAAGTCTAAAGTGTGCTTATAACTTATTAAATGTAATTATTATTTGGCGGCCATACTATATGAAATTTGGACCCTCAAGCTGGGTCCTGTGTTTGTGTGGCCCGTTCCTCTTAATCTGAGCCCTTTCTCACTTTCTAGAACAGCAAATATTCTAGGTTCACCTGGTACTTGTCTTGTACTGGCCACCCCTCTAAGAAGTCCTGACATTCTTTAGTGGGGAATGGCATTTAGAAAACAGGACGTGGGTGTTAGTTATTTATTGTTATAGGGACGTCACTGCTTCTAGGCCCTTTGATGGTGTTAGCAGATAACTATGATGTGAATAGCTGAAGGCCCAGCTGTTCATCCCATCATTTTATTCAATTCCCACAACAGCTTTGTAACGTAGGTACTGTGGTTATCCCATTTTATACTTCAATAAACCAAGCTGGAAAGCATTAAGGAATCTTCTGGAATCAGGGTCCAAGGATGCTTGGCTCTCGAGGGCACTGTCCTAACTGTGGCCTGTGTCCTGAGGAACTGGGATCAGGCTGGTCCCACCTTCATATTCGTTATCACGAATCTTGAAAAATGTTTCAAAGATCCGTATTCCCACCGCACAGATGGGGGACCCGAGGCTCCCAGAGGGTACGTGATCTGCCTTTGGTTGTCAACAGAGAGAGACGGAGCCTGACCCTGGCTCCTGGCCAGAACCCCTACAGGACGGGTGCAGGGGGCCTTGTCTTGGCCAGGAAGGACAGGGAACGGATCGCTGAGCCCAGTCCCTCTAGGGCTGCTGAGGACTGAAGTGCCCACACCTGTGTGTGGAGACTGGGCTATAGGAGGGCACACAGGGCGCCAGCGTTCACAGATGTGGGCTTGAATCTCATCTCTGTCTCTTGTTATCTCTAAGATGTTGAGTTGATCACTCGCCAACAACCCCAAGGCTCGGTTGCCTCGTTTGAAAAATGGGGGTAACGGTATTTAGGTATTTACCTCCTTCCCAGGGTCGCTGGGAGGATCAGATGAGATAACACATAGGACACCCTTGGTGCGGGGCCTGATGCACTGTAACTGCTTGAATGAGTGTCATCGGCCTTTGTGACCACTTCATGAAATGGAGGTGGCAGCGGAGGGCAGCGAGGAGAGGAAGACCCGCCAGCGCGGAGCTTGTTTGGCAGGGCTCGCATCTCCCTCATCAGGGCAGTCCCTTCGAACGGAGCCAGTGGCTTTTTAAAAAATTAATTACTTCTTAATTAAGTTGAAGAGAGAAAGCAGTTCTGGAGCTTCCTTGCGCCCTTGTGTAACTAGATGCTGTCACGGTGGGAGAGCCACCTGAGCCCAGAGCGGGGATGGGGCTGAGGGTGCAAAGGGCAGGGCTGGAGAGGGGGATGGGACAGGCAGGAGGCTCGCCTGTGCCTCCAGGGTGCCTCCAGTTGTTAAGCTGGAGGTCCTTAACAAATCTCTTTGGTATTTTCTCCACCTGCCTACTTGACATCTCCTCCTGGAGGTCAGCAGTCATCACAAACTTAGACAGAACTCGAATGTTCCTCCAAAACAGTGCCCGCCAGGCTTGTCTCTGTGAAGGGTCATCTAGTCATCCTCTTTTTTAAGCCCCACAATAGGCAGCTTGCATTAGTATAATAAAATGCCTGACGCAATTAACTTATGCAGAGAAAAGGTTTATTTCGGCTCTTAGCCTCCTGTCCAAGAGAGGCAGCAAAGATCTAGTGAGGGCAGCACATCATGGCAGAAGCAAACCATGAGCCAGGAGCAGAGGGCCGGGAGAGAGGAAGAGGCCAGGAACCCACAATCCCCTTTGAGGCCACGCCCCCAATGACCTAAGGGCCTCCCACTAGGCCATGCCTCTTAAAGGTTCCACCACCTCTCCATAGCATCACTCTGGGAACCAAACCTTTAACACATGCACTTTTGGAGGACTCGCATCCAAAATGAGCAGGACCCAAACCTCTCAGGTATCTGTCCTCAATCTCAATCCCCTCATTCCCCATCGGCCGTGACAAGAATTGGTGGGTAAGTCCTTGCTGGCTCTTCTTCCAAAAAGTTCCCCAACTATGTCATCTTCTATGGGGTGCCTAGGGGCCCCTCTTTCCCTCCAGAGGCAGGTGGTGGCTAGAGGGCAGGCATGCTGGCAGTTTGGCCTGCTGAGGCTGGGTTGCGGAATGAGCCCCTGAATCAGGCCCACTCACTCCCTTAGACCAGATCTCTGACGCGGTCCTCTGTGTCACCAGCCCCAGGGGCAGAGCCTGCCTGAGCAGGATGTGAGCTAGCAGAACGTGCTCTCTCTGAGGACAGAGGTGAGAGTGAGCTGCGCAGCCGTGCATTCTGCGCCTCCCTGGGCTCCCCCTTTATCTGAGAGCTCGAGGCACGGAAGGCATTTCCTCCCATGCTGTCCTCAAAGGGAGCCATGTTCCTCTCTTGCTGGGTCACTGATGCCCACTGGACCTCTGGTTTTGCCTCTCAGTGGTCCTTCTGAAGCCAGCAGAGGTGTGGCCTCTGACGGACTGTGGTCAGGCCCCAGTGCTCGCCAGCTTCAAGCCTATTTCCACTTGGGACTTTTGCTGGGCCTGGGCTGTGCCCGAGATGGTTTAAGTGCTCTTTTTGAGCAATATTCCCAACAGTAGATCCAGACCGAACTCTGAGTCTTTCCCAGAAAGACCGACTTGCACCCAAACCAAAGTTGCCCCCAGCCCAGCCCAGCATTGCCCTAAGTTTTCAGCATCACCCTAAGTTGACCTCCCTTCTCACTTAATGATTTATTTTGCTCATCTGTTCACTCACTTGCTTATGATAATGGCGTGCTTATTCCTCTCCTAGAGCATAGTTCATTAGAATAAAGGCTTCGTCTAGTTCCCTGTTCCTGGCAAGAAGTAAGTGCTCAATTAAACATTTGTTAGGGGCGGAGTGGCTGTCAGGGAAAATGCTGCCCATGGCCATTCTTCTTCCAAAAGATTGAATGATGTCCCAGGACTCTTTGTTCAGAAGCTGCTTTAAAACCTTCCTCACCCTCCAAATTAGGAAATTCTTTCTGCCTGGCTGGGCTCATCTTTGTTTTCAACGCATGATGGTTTTCCAGCTGAAGCAGTGCAGTTTAGACTGTGCTAGGCTTTGGAAGACATTTACATCTGGGTTTAAATCCAGGTTCTGCAACTTGCTAGCTTTGCAAATCTCGGGAAGTGATTTAACCTCTTAAAGTCTCCATTTCCTTGGCTGTCACATAAGACTTTTACAGATTGTGACAATTCAATACAATGACATGAGCAGAGTGCCTACCCCAGGGCCCAGCACCTTGAAGGGCCGTTGAATTTTTGCTGTTATTATAGGATCTGCGGGTGTTGGGGGAGGGGCCAATGACTGGCTTCCCGGGGTGATCAATGGACCTACTTATCTGTGATCGCTGCTTTAGAATCTTCTCTGAGGTCGACCTTGGGCCTGTGTCTGTCTCTGCTCCCTGGGAGGCAGTTGAGGCTCCACCTGAAGCCCCCTCATGTCGCAGCACTGGTAGAATCCAGGACCCTTCCCCCAGACTCTTCTGACGGAAGGAGTCACAGGGACAGGGACGAGCCTCCCTCACTGCCAGGAGACCACGTGATCCCAGGTTACTCTGCGGTCATTGCCTGGTGTCTTGTCACCAGCCTGGATGAAACCAGCCTGTTTTGGTCATTAGCTCCTGCTCTTTCAAGATAAAGAGAAGCCACAGTTGAATCTGCTTCTCTGTACAGGAGCTATTTTTAGATTTCTGGCTTCATAACAACCTTGGAATTTCCTATTTTCTCCATCTTCCTTTTTTTTTTTTTTTTTTTTTTTAAGAGCACAAGTCAACTTAAAACGCTGAATAACTAACACACCAGAGAGAGCACAAGACAGTCAGGCGAGCCCAGAATTGGGAGCCAAAAACCATGTCACTGTAGCCAGGGGGGTCTAAGGAAGTTAATGAACCTCTGGCTCCAGCTCCAGCTATCTGAAGACACCTTCAGGAATCAGGGCCTCCACTAAGGGCGTCCCAGCCCAGGACCCTGGCAGCTGGAGGGGGCGAGTGCCACATGGAGTGGCTGAACCAGGGCCAGCACCTTCTTGGTAGGCCTTGGACGCATGTGCTGGCTCCCTGGTCCTGCATGGTGTCAGCAAGGTGAAGATGCAGGTAGCCATTTAGAGGTGGATTCTCCACAGGAAGGAAATCAGTGCTGCCCGTAGACTGGCTTCACAGGCACAGGCCGCACAAGGTCCCCACTAAACAGCGTTCAGGTCTGTCTTTCTGCCTCAGTGGGGAAGACAAGGGCTAGTTCCTCCCCAGGTACTAATGCGGCCCCAGAACCATAGGGCAGCGCACCTTCACCAGGCCCTCTGGGCTCCCAGCTGAGTCGAAAGAACAACAAGATGAAAAGAAGGGAACCCCTCAGCTTGGGCAGCTGGCAGCGGTACAAAGGACTTTGTATACAAGTGACCCCAACTGCAAAACCACCTGCGGCAAACGGTGGCCTGGAATGGTGGATAGCTACTCATGGCTGACAGCTGCTTTAGGTGGCCAGGAAGAGAAGTGGGATTATGGGAAATGTCCTTCTAGTAGCAAAGGAAGTCACATGGTTGGCCCCACGAAATGGAAGGGCAAACCAAGATCCCCAGCCCACTGGCTCTACTAAGAGGAGAAAGTGGGGAGGCTGAACCAGGGGCCTGGGAGAGACCACTGGGTCTTCCCTAAGTGCAGCCCACCCAGTGGGGCAAGGGATACATGATGCCACTTGGCTCTCCCGGGCTGTCTGTCCTGCCTTTGGGCTCCCCTTGCTCCGTCCATGGGCCTCCCATCCAAAGACCGCTCCCAAGAGCAAGAATGGGTGGCATTCTTCTTTGCTATCATCACGTCCAGTCTCAGGTCCAAGTCTCACAGAGGGCTCCAGAGAACAGATAGCAGACAAACACGCGTGCTGAGTGAGGACCTTGTCCAGGGTCACTTCCTCACCAGCCTTTCTGCAGAGGCAAAGGCTGAGAAAAGATTGATTGACAGGGCTGGGGGGTGTGGCTCCGTGGTAGAGCCCTTGCTTAGCGAGTGTGAGGCACTGGGTTAGATCCTCTGCACCAAAAAAATAAATAAATAAAATAAAGGTTAAATTCTTAAAAAAAAAAAAAAAAGGATTGATTTACAGTTCGTGGGTGGAGAGCGTGTGCTTAGGCAAACTCCATTTAAACCTGCCTTCTCTGAGAAAATAGTGCTGATGTGAGGCTTTCTGCTTAAACAGGGAGAAGCTGCCCTCTGCTGGCTACAGTCGGTAACACCAAACGGAAAGGCCAGGAGAACTCTGCCAGGCTCATAGGATTGATACAGTTTGGGGGGTTTTAAAAGCTTTGATTTTCTTCCTCTCTTTTCTGTTTATTTCTTTCCTAGTGCCCCATCATCCCCACGCCCCCAGCCTGATCCTGCCAATTCCAACAATTGACCTTGTGAACAGCCTGTTTTGGATATAATTTTATCCTAGAAGAGATCAGTTAACAACTCTCGGAAAGGAAATGAAAGCATAATTTTAAATCTCAAAGCTCGAGTTCACTACCAGGGTTATGAATTTTTAGAAATGATTATTTATTTCCTCACAACAGACACACTGTTATCTTTGGGAGGCGTTTCTTCAACACAAGCGCAAATGTATTGATTAAAAACTGATAGTTGGCAGAACGGTGTGTGTATTCCTGTTTGTGGGGGTGTTTGGTTGACACGGAGTCTTTGGATTAAAGTCTGCTCTTCCAGTTGGGTCCACCTGGCTGGCAAGGCGGTGATGTCTTGGAGAATGTTGGGTTGTGCCTTTACCAGTTGCAGCCTTCAGATCAGCGCTGTTAATGTCTTGCTTGTATTGTGCTGGTGTCAAATAATTTACTCCACATAGGGTGCCCTGGATGTGTGGTGAGTTGATGTGAACAAAGTCTTAGTTTGTCTCTGCAAAGTTGCTTCTGGAAATGGAGCAATCTGATCCCTGAGGATAAATCCCGACAATCTGGGGACAGAAGCCCTTTGACATCAACCCACTGAGGTGTCTTCCATGCCTCAGTGGGAAGAGTGTGGGCTTCAGAGTCAGCCCTCCCTTCAGATCTCCGCTGTGCCATTTGCCAGCTGGGATTAAGGCCACTTCTTTAACTTGTTGAAACCTTGTTCCTCTTCTGTGAAATTGAGGTACTGATACGTACATCATATGGTGACGTGAGAATCAGATGTGGCATTTAGAAAAGCAATGGTCACTTCTGTGAATGGTGACCAGTGTACGCTGGAGGTGACTGTGTCAGAGGGGATTGGACTTCTGTTGGCTGAAAAATCTTGTGTTGTTTCCTTATCAGTATAGACTGTTGGGGTCCTCAGAGAGATGCTTTCCTTCTGCCTAGAGTGATACCTTTATCCTGCTGTGCTACAAGGCAGCCTGCTCACATCTCAGGGTGATTGTAGTTTCCCCCTGTGCCTGTACCTGTCAAGCACCCGGACATAAAGGGGACTGGCTGTTTCTCTTTGAGTGAGTGGTCTCCAGACTATTTTGTCTACTGCTCTATCATTAAATGTTTTTGAGCATGTATACCACCCAATATGAATATATATGTGAATATATGTGTTTTTCCCTATATATGTGGGTCCTCACCCATAGATTCAACCAACTGTGGTTCAAATAATTTGGAAAAAATTGTGTCTATATATGTAAAGACTTTTCCCCCTTTGTTGTTATTCCCTAAATAATAGAGTAGAACAGCTATTTGCACAACATTTACATTGTATCTGGTATTATAAGTCATCTGGGGTGATTTGAGGTGAACAGGAGGATGCTTCTAGGTTCTGTGAAAGCACTTGGCCATTTTGTAGAGGGACTTGAGTATTTGAGGATTTTGGTGTCCCCAGGAGGCCTTGGAACCAACCCCTGCCCTCCCGCCCAGATACTGAAGAATGACTATATATGCATACATGAGAACACACATGTATTCTACTCTGTCTATATATCAAATATTTATGTAACTCTAGGTTTGTGGGATTTTTTTTTTTTTTTTGTACTGGGGATTGAACTCAGCAGCACTCAACCTCTGAGCCGCATCCACAGCCCTATTTGTATGTTATTTAGAGACACGGTCTCACTGTGTTGCTCAGTGCCTCACCATTGCTAAGGCTGGCTTTGAACTCGTGATCCTCCTGCCTCAGCCTCCTGAGCTACTGGGACTATAGGCTTGTGCCACCACATCCAACTCTAGGTTTTTATTCTTAAAATAATTACAAATAGAATTTGTAGTTTTATCTTCCTACATCTCAGCATGTTTCCTTGGGCAATGTACTTGAGAGGTCACTTCTCTTCAGGGTCTGGGAAGTGTCAAACTGTCCAGACTTTCAGAGGCTATTCTTCCTATCATTTCACTTTGGATACCAAAATTTGAGGTAGAAGTCATGCATATTCTCCTATATACTTTAAATCATCTCTACATTATTTATGACAATTAATTTAATATAAAGTACATGCTTTGAAACTATGTAACTTAGCAACTCTGTAAGTAGTTGCTGTTTGGCATTGTTCAGGGAAAAATGACAAGAAAAGTCTGCATGGGTTCAGTACAAATGCCATTTTTTTCCTGAATAGTTGTGATCCAGCGTCTGTTGAATCTGCATGTTTGGAATTTGGGGCTCCCGCATCTCCACCTACGGCCCAGTGCTCCCAGTTTCCCTCAGTTCCCAGATGATAGTGGGCTGCCATCACTCACTAGGTATTTAAGCATTTCTAGGAAATGTACTGTTGACACAAATACCATGCCAGGCTCTGGAGTTAAGGGATGGGAAGAAGGCTCAGAGGGCCTTTCTGACTTCTTGGTGCTGACAGCTCTCTCAGAGGTCATTGTGAAGTCCCACAGCTATCGTGTGCACATACAGTTCATAAGGCAAAGGACAGCAGTACCTGGCAAGGACCCTGGGAGGGTTATCACCACTCCTGCAGGCCATATCTATATCTCTCTATGGAGCCAAAGGCCGCTTTCAGTACCTGCATCTGCATAGGGACACTTGGGTGTCTCCCAAGGATGGCTGAGTGTGAGGTGCTGTGACCATCCTCACCAATGAACATTAGGGAATCTGTGGTCACATTGATCATGATTAAGATTTTACCCTTGGGCTGGGGTTGTGGCTCAGCAGTAGAGCGCTCGCCTAGCAGGTATGTGGCCTGGGTTCAATCCTCAGCACCAAGTAAAAATAAAGGCATTGTGTACAACTAAAACAAATAAATGAATATTTTAAAAAATCACCCTTAATATATAGCATCAATTCCTTGGAAAATCATATGCATTTCTAAACTTTTTGTAATCAGTGTTTTAAAAGTCTTTTTATTAAGTTGAGTTTACCTATATCAAATTCCCTTTTAGAAAATGACTGTATGACTGTGAATTTAATCTTATCAAGACTAAGTAAATTTTAAAATTAAGGTGCTGAAAATAAAAAGATGCACAAGTTAGATTAAAAGATACCCACAAGTATATTACTAAATATTCAAATACCTGCTGAATAAGTGTTTAAAACAAAGTTCATTTTAAGATTCATTCCTTTCTTGTTCCCTCCTGCCCTTCTTTTTTTCTTTTTGTGTACGTCTGGTACTGAGGTTTGATCCCAAACTCAATTTAATAAAAATTAAATATAAACATTTTTGTTTACACCAAAATTATCTGAATTAAGTTGATCAGTCATTATGACACTTACCATATAATTCTATTAAGTATCCAGTTCAATAGCATGTTTATTGATAGATATGTAGAGAAGTGCATTCTGGACACTTTTAGATGATTGAGGCATGCTTGCATAGTGAAAAATCATTGCTAATAAAGATAAATACATGTTCATAATAAAAATTACATTTTTCAAATATCAAAAAAGTCTTAAGCAATTAAAAATGGCGGAGTTGTGTATGAGAAGTTAGGTGTAGAAATGGCACACACTCATTGAAGAGGGATTATGAATAGATCACAAGAGCAAAGTGCAATTTCACGAAGATGGACCAACAGCATGGAGGAAAAAAGGAGAATGAATAGAAAGGCGAAGGGAAGCTGCAGGATGACTCCAGCCGGTGAACCAGGTGGAGTATCGGCCAGCAGCATTGACTGGGAGGCTCCCAGGTAGGAAATGTGGGCTACAGTATGAGCAGAGATTGACTCTGGGAGCGCCTCTCACCCCGTTGAATAAACGCAGTGGTGCTTCACTGATAATCAGGAGGTTGTTTTACCCAGCTGTCTGCCAAATCAGGGGTAGTGAATGTCATCACTACGGCAACCGCTACCTTGAGAAGTTCAGGGTCCAGGAGGGAGGATATACTTAGAGAAGTCCTGTTTCCTTCCACTAGTTAGTGGGATAGGTTAGAACGATTGACTTCACGTGGACAGCAACACCACCTGGGGCTAGGGAGGGCCCTGGAGGCGGGGATGTGAGCTCTGTGCTGGAGGCTGGGTGCAGCTCAGGGCAGAGAAGTGCATTCTGGGCGGGGGAGCGGCAGGAGCCAGGGGCTTGGTCCAAGGAGGAGCTCGGCTGGTTTGGGGAGTGAAGGGTGCAGTGTAGAGGGACAGCAGGGAGAATGTGAGTCAGAGAAAAGAAAGCCAGGGAAGTGGGTTGTAAAGAATTCTGACCCTGCTGTCTGGGCCATGAAGGGCAAAGCTGAGGGTCTTTAAGAAGGCAGCAGTAGGACTATCATGTGCATTGAGGAACTTCTAATATGGACCGAGGTTTGCCCCCAGGCTACTGGGGCTAGGAAGCTGCCCCGAATGGCCTTGGGTCCCAGTCTCGGTCACCTGTGGTCTGGAAGTGGCTTTAATGCTGTGTGGCTTGTGCTGGGGGCAGTCCCCATAACTCCTAGCACTGGGTGGTTTGCCGGGGCACTTGTCCTGGAAGGCCTTCAAGTACCTAGAATTCTCAGCCGTGGACAGGCCACCTGGTCTCTGGGGAGGCTTACGTGTGGAGAGGGAATGAGTTGGGTCTGCCATTTGACTCAGGCTGAGGGGACAGATGGCCAAATGCTACAGACACTTGGGAGCACCCACTTTGTGGTGAGGGAGGATGGAGAGGTCTCCCTCCCTCAGCTTCAGGGCCACGTACACATACAGTGATTACTAAACGGTGGGTATTACTGTTGGATTCCAGGCAGGAGGCCACACCTCCCTAGGTGCTTTGTTAAAAACTACACCTCCCAAGATCCTCAGCGTGACCAAAAAACCTGACCAGCAAGTCCCCTGTCCACTACACCCCCCTTGACCTCTGCTGGCCTATAGGACAAGGACTCACTCCAAGGGGGTTTTATGACCCCTACTCTATTTAAACCACGGCCAGACTGAGCTCGCTCTCTGTTCCTGCTCTCCGTTCCCCGCGTGCTCCAGCTCCCGTTTGTTCCCCGCGGTTTGTCTCCATCCCCTCCACGTGTTTCTTTGGTAATTCAATAAACCCCTTCCCTTTTCCTATATGACGGTTCCAGCGTGCGTCTATCCATCCTGCAAAATTTTTCTAACATTTTGGTGCGTTGGCCGGGAAGGAGAAGCGCATCTCTAATCAAAGAACAAAGTTTCCCGGGAACACCTTTTCACCCATTCTCCGCCCCTCCGCCCCAGAGCAGCAAGTAACAAAGTTTCCTGGTAACAGCTTTTCATCGGTTGGGTAAGCCTCCCTCCAGTTCTAGGGCTTTTAACCAGCCCGCGTGCGCTTCTCCATTTACACCCCCCCCCCCAGCGCGTCTTTGCGCCTCTCCGCTCACCCTCCAGTCCACTCCCCCCCCCCCCCCCCCCCCCCCCCCCCCCCGCGAGTTTGCGCGCTTCTCTGGCCGCGCAGCCTCTCGGTTCGCTCCCACACATGTCCCACTCCTGCGCGCGTCTGTCCCGGTCTACTCCCAGTCTACGAGTCTGCACCACGTGGTAGGCCCGTGCCCTCCCCACTCCCCTCGCTGCTGCCGCTGCTGCTTCCCCCACACATTCCTTATTTCGTCCCCAATGGCTCCGGCAGCGGCGCTGGGAGAGAATTTCTCCCGGCCCCAGCCGTTCCCGTACTGTCCCTCCCAGACCCGCCTGATACTCTGTCCCCCCCGCGTTCAGTCCTCCCCTGACCTGTTCAAAAAAAGCAGGCAATTCTTTAACTCTGCACGCTTCCCCCCTCTCCCCGCCAGCGAATGGCGACCATGTGTTCGCCATTCATCCAAGCCACAGAAAATGTTGCCTTTGCTTAGTCTGTGCCTGGGTACATTCTCTCAACACGTTTGTGCAGGCTCCTCTGCAGCAGCGCGCTCCCAGGCTGCTCGGCAGCGCTCCCACGTCTCCCAGCCCCGCTCAGCGGCGCGCGCCCGGTCCGGGCTCCCAGCCCGCTGCGGCTCCTTGCTCGCTTCCTCTGCTCTCTTACATCTGGCACCCGACAACCCGTTCCACCCTCCGATAGCCGAGCGCTTCTTCGCGGGCGGGCCACCCCCCCCCCCCCCCCCCCCCCCCCCCCACCCCCCCCCCCCCCCCCCCCCCCCCCCCCCCCCCCCCCCCCCCCCCCCCCGCCCCCCCCCCCCCCGCCCCCCCCCCCCCCCCCCCCCCCCCCCCCCCCCCCCCCCCCCCCCCCCCAACCCCCCCCCCCCCCCCCCCCAGCCCCCCCCCACCCCCACCCCCACCCCCCCCCCCCCCCCCCCCCCCCCCCCCTTCCCCCCCCCCCCCCCCCCCCCCCCCCCCCCCCCCCCCCCCCCCCCCCCCCCCCCCCCCCCCCCCCCCCCCCCCCCCCCCCCCCCCCCCCCGCGGCCGACAACATGGGTGCACTTTTCCTTTGTTTCAACGTCACAACTTCTCAGCCTCACAGCCAGTCTCTTTCCCCCATTCCGATCAACCGGTTCTGCTACTTAGCTCCCTCCTCCTTCCTCAGATCCGCCGTGTTCTTCCGCCCAAGTCTGTCTCCGCTTCCGATCCGCTCTTTTTCAGCCCCTGCTAAAATCACCTTTGCCTCTTTAGCTCCTCGCTTCCTCTTCCAAAGTGCGCAATAAATAAAGGTACCTTCAAACTTCAAACTTAATTCGCAAGTTTTTTCCAGGAAACGTCTAATTAATTTGCAAGGTGAAAATGCTAACTGTTAAATGTGCTTCAACAGGTATGATTCTACATACTTAAACACTGTGTTCTCATGAAATGGTTAGCAGATGTGTGTAATTTTATACACAAAGGTTTATAAAAGATTGATATGTATGTAGAGGCTCAAAGGTTTTTATTCCAACTAAAAATACTATAAATAACAAAATGTTTTTATTAAGATAAAATAATTCATCTAAATTCAAATCATTATAAAAATTGTTTCAAAGGATGAACAGAGAAAGGGGTTAACATGTGAAAGAAATAAATTAGAAGGATTAAGTATGGAAACCATACTCTATAGAAGGAAAAGGAAGTATTTCAAGATAAGAATGTCTTATAGTGAAGTAAATTAGAGGGTTTATGTAAGTGATGTAAAGGCCTGTGTAAGTTGGTTAAATAAGTATGTAAAACAATCAGCAAAGCTATGTAATTTATCCATAATGTTGTGTTTATTAATTTTGTTTCTTTTGAGCAAGTAATCTTAAAAGGAATTGAAAATTGTATAGCTATGGTTGAACAACAATTATTTCAGAATATCATGTTCTCTCTTTAGGAGCTAAACTTGATTTATGGAAACATCAATGTAATTGTAATATTTTGTCAGCTAAATGCTCTCAGCCTTTCTTTAACAGAAATCAACTTCAAAACTTAAACACCTGACCTTCAAAAACCATCAATACAGATAGGTACCACAGACCCCGGCTACTGTAAGTTTATAAACATTAAAATTAAAGCCCAATGTTCTCAATTTAAGATAAGCTTACTGGATGGCTAAGATCAAAACTTTTAAATTAATCAAAAAGGGCCAAGAAGACCAGTATTTTGTTCTTGTCCCAGAGTCTGCCTGTGAGGGAAGAGGAAACATCTCTACAGAGCTTTACATCTCTGGGTCACATGATCTCCTGATAAGGGAGATAAATGAGACCCATAGAGGAAAAAGCCAATCAGTGCACTTGCTAAAAGGAGGGTCCATAAAAAAGGGAGAAACATCCCTAATGCTTCTGAGGAAAGCCACAAGGTCAAGCAAGACCTGGACCCATCCTTACAGAAGGCACCAAGCAGAAAATCTGCTCTCAAGTTTCCCCAAGATTCCCATCAGAAACAGCTGACTCTCAACAATGGTCAAAACAGAAGTCAGTTTGACAAACTTCATCCTAGACATCCAGTAACAGTTAAAACAGATGCACAACCAGTTCTGAACATTTTAGAAGTAAAGGTAACTTCAGCCTGAGTAAAGTATTGTGTTTACATTCCCGATAACTCTGTACATGCTAAAGCTTTGAATTATCATCTTCATGGTATACATTGATGTTCCAGATGCTGCAACATTTCTTCGGTACTCATGTCTTTTGTTTCTCTAATAGAAGCTTCCGTCCCTGATGACTTTACAACCTTCCCCAGGCTTCAATCTGACCTAACTTCTACAAAAGGAACTCCAAACTACTGCCCCCATCACTTCGCCCCCATTCAGCCTGAAGAAGCCAGATTCGGTCATCGACCCATTCCCTTACAGTAGTAAGGAGTTCCTAAGGTTAGAAGGGAAGTGAAGCCAAAATCTCATAGGCAGTCAGCATATATAGGTAAATCGAGTCAGGTCAAAAGCCAATTTTGGGAAGTTGGGAAACTGTCCCCTGAGGGATTGAAATGCTGATTCCCTCAGAGCCCTTCGTCCACCCTCAACAACCTGCCCCAACATGTTGCCAAGGTAACCCATCTCAGGAATTGCCCCTCCCTACAGGGAGCTATCTCAGATCTTCTGCAGAAACGTTTTCTCAGATCCACCCATTCCCCTTCTTCTCTGAAGCCCCTCCTTTCCACAGCTCGTGAGTACTCTTGCACTCTTTTAAACTTTCTCTCCTCTTGTGGGTATCGTGTTTCCCCGTCTAACTTGCTCAGACCCAGGTGGTTTACCTAAGAGTTCAGACTTCCCATCAGTCGAGGGCCATTACTGTAGACAGAGAGGCTCTCATCAAGGCCCTTCCATGTCCCAAGACAAAGGAAGAGATTCTTCTCTTCCTAGGCCTAGCGGGATATTTCCGAGCCTGGATTCCCAATTTCTCTCTTTATGCAAAGCTCCTATATGAGGCAGCTAAGGAGATTGAAGAAAATTCCTTCCTGACAGCATTCAGGCTGAGTTTAAGCATTTGCAGCAGGCACTGTCACAGGCCCCAGCTCTTCACCTCCCAGACCTTCTTCAGCCATTCACCCTTTATGTCCATTAAATGAAGGGTTTGGCTCTCAGTGTTCTAGGCCGATACAAGGGCCCCACCTTTGCCTACCTTTCTAAACAGCTTGACCCCACCATTCGTTGATGAGCCCCTAGTCTTTCGGGCTCTGGCTGCTGCTTACCTACTTCTACAGAAATCTAAAAAGCTAAATTTGGTGCTCATGTCACTATTGCCTCTCCTCACCATTTAAAGACTAACGTATAAGAGCCTTCAAACTCTCCTGCCCTGTCGTGCTCGGCTCCTCAACCTCGTTCCAGTCCTGCTCCTCTTTACACCCAGTTTTCCTTCTCCCAGTCTCCTCAGAGCCCCCAGAACATGATTGTATAGAGATGCTTCAGGCTTAAACTCCTGCAAGCCTCTCTTCTGCCCAAACTAATAGGGATCTCCCATTTTCCTTCACAACAAAGTGGAGACTCTCCCATAGTTCAGGGAAACATGAAGGCTGAAGCAGCACTGTCTTCTCCTTCTCTTCTGGCTTCAGTCCAATCTACTACCCAGGCCCCCACAACCCCTTCTGTACAATCAATCTTCTCCTATCTCCATTCTCTTTTCCATCCTATTCCGAGGGCATAAACCTTCTGGAATCGCCTGACTCAGCCTCCGCTCATCTTTTTGACCGCGATATCATTAAATTTGGTGTCATTCGGAAACATTTGCCTCTCAGCTGGAGACGGATACAGAGGTTCCTTTCTGGCCCTTTGGCCTACTCCGGACTTGAGTCTCTCTCTCTTTCCTGTCCGGGACAGGGGACACGGAAAACCCTTGCACAAGGTGGCTCATAGTCCTCCGATATCTTGAGCTGCTCATGATATCCCACGTCTGCCTGGCTCCGGTGACGACCGAGTCACAGACCTGGATCTCCCTCTAATACTTACTTTGAAAAGGACGCTTTTCAAAATATTGTATTAGTCGTTGGAACTTCTTAATCCATCCCGGCTGACACCCCTCTAAAGTCCCTTAGATAATTGAAAATTTGTTTTCAATTTCTACTAACGGTCGAAAGTATGGGCAAAGATTCTTTTATATCCAAGCTTTCTTCCTCCTCTGATCAAACCCGATTCAGTTGTGCTCGTTGCACTAGTTACCCAGAATATATCTACTTCCCTTAACATTCCTCGGCATTTTTACATCCCGTCTCACCCCATGTCTTCAGGGAAGGTAGAGAGTAATAGAACTCTTACTTCCCCTCGCCCTCTTTAGGCTCAGAGTCCTCCCAAAAAGCCCTCCTTACTATCCCCTTTTGAGGTTATGTTTGGGCGACCAGCCCTTCCACCCGGAGTTTCCCCAACTCAGGGACCCTTACCCAAAGATCTCTCTTCTCCTCTCTTATCCTTCATCAGACATCAGATATGGAAGTGCCAAGATTTCATTCTGCCTGACCCAGGTAGACTCACTGCTTCATTCCCATTAATACCCGGTTCTTGGGTATATTTCTCCCCTCCCCAGGACACAGGAACAATCTCCTTTGTCCCAAAGTGGACAGGACCTTTCCACGTTGTGGTGTGCACACACACAGCTGCTAAACTTCGTGAAACCTCAGAAAATTTGACTTCTTAGATTCATATTTCCAGACTGAAACCAGCTGATCAACCAACTGAAGATCCACAAAAGACAACTACTTCAGTATACTTGCTCTCCCATTCCCACCGGTCCCCTAAAAATTCGTTTCTCTTGTGTTCCTGATACTGACTCAAAATAATCTTTTCTGTTTTTCTCGTTTTGAACCTTTAACCAGTTTTTCCCAGGGACTATCAACTGTTAAAAAACCAACAAATGACTTTCCAACCAGAGACCCCTGCTGAGTCCTGCCCTTATGCTGCCACCAGACGCTCATTATGATGTGCTTCGCACTCTCCATTGGCCTCTTCACCGTAAGTCCCACCTGGTGGAACACAGGCCTATGGAAAATAATCCATCTCACCTTCTTTCCCTTTGTTGCTTCCATAATAGTGTAACCTGCAAACTCGCAAGACCCACAATTTCTACATGCTCTCTGGCTGACTCCCTCAGTGACTTTCTGCAGAAGCCTGGTTTGACACCCTCACCGACCTATGGCTTCAAAGAAAACTTCATCCATCCTATACCTGGACAGATTCATCTTTCCACGCCTACCTCCTGGGAATTTTTTTCCACCCTCAAGCCTGACCTACCTGCCCACATCCCCCCCCCAAAACTACCCCATGTCACCCCATTTCAGCTCCGAAGCAGCCAGATCGAAACACGATGCCCCACTTCCTAAGAAAACAAAAAGGGGGGAATGTTGGATTCCAGGCAGGAGGCCGCGCCTCCCAGGCAGGAGGCAACACCTCCCCAGGTGCTTTGTTAAAAACTACACCTCCCAAGATCCTCAGCGTGACCAAAAAACCTGACCAGCAAGTCCCCTGTCCACTACACCCCCCTTGACCTCTGCTGGCCTATAGGACAAGGACTCACTCCAAGGGGGTTTTATGACCCCTACTCTATTTAAACCACGGCCGGACTGAGCTCGCTCTCTGTTCCTGCTCTCCGTTCCTGCGTGCTCCAGCTCCCGTTCGTTCCCCGCAGTTTGTCCCCATCCCCTCCACGTTTTTCTTTGGTAATTCAATAAACCCCTTTCCCTTTTCCTATACGACGGTTCCAGTGTGTGTCTATCCATCCTGCAAAATTTTTCTAACAATTACTGAGCTATTACTGACTTGTTTTAGAGAACCTCATTCATGATGGCCTTTTGGGGAGTGAGGTTGTGCTGGGTATTGAGCCCAGGCCCTGGAGCCTGCTGAACATGCCCTCTACTCATTGAGCCGCATCCCCAGTCCCCACTGGCAGTGTTTGTTTTCCCATAGTTTCATCCTCCACCCTCTTTCACCTGGCTTTGCCTCTCCGTGTTCCTGGTAGCTTGTGACCGCTCCTTTGTAAACTCTGGCTGCTCAACTTTGCTCATTGGGGAGGATCAGCAAGGCCCCAGCCCCTCCCCGAATGCTGGTCTAGCTTCCAAAACATAACTGGTAAGACCTTAAGAAGCAGTTACTGAGTTGGGTGCTCTCTGGAAACTCTGGTGTATTACCAGCCTCTGGCTGGCTGTGGCTTACGGGCTGGGTAGATTCACAGCAGGAAGCCTCGTAGGACAGGATGTTCCAGGAGCTCCCTGTGGAAGCGGTGTCAGGAGAGTGCAGGTGGGAGGCTGGAGTGGAGAGATTATGCCCCTGGGCTGCACCCTCCGTCCAGTAGGGAAATGTCATTAGTAGCAGGAGCTAGGGTGAAAGTCAGGGGACGGTGGTGTTTTTGAAGGTCATTATGAGCTGGGAAACATACAGGCATCTGTAGAACTTGGAGTTCAATTAATCTATTTTATGGCTTCTTCTGACCTTGCATTTAGTCCAGGGGCAGGAGAAGATGCCCAGAAAGCAACATTCTGAATTCTCTAGGCCCTAGGCACAGGCCAATAAAGGGACATTGATATGGGCAGGAGCCACATGAGATCATTCAAATTCTGATCAATAAAAAGACTTTCTTGTTAACATCCAGTACTCATGAGAGATGGGCAGATCCCCCCAACAGCTAGTGAACATCCTGGGCTGGGTGGATTGAAGCATCAAAGGTGGTCAGGTTGTAAAAGGGACATGCATTTTGGGGGGGGTGTGGACTAATTCAGTCTTTAAGACTCTCCAAACCGTAAGAGGTCATGATTAAAGCCACCTGGATTCCCTTTAGCACCTGGTGTGACTCTGGCTGAGACTGCCCGCAGCAGGCCTCGTTCCCACACTATAACAGGGAGGGGTGGCAGGATCGCTAAAGCTCCTTCCAGCTCCCCAATCTCAGATCAGTTGTAAACATCTGGGAAAAAATAAATCATAGAAAAAAAATTCCTTTTTTTTAATCAGAGTTTTTTTTTTTTAATGTAAAAATGATAACCTTTGGCTGATGAATTTCTAGAATGACCAGTAAACTCTTTCAGCTAAGTTTTCTACATGATGCCCAGTCTGTCTCCCAACATCCTTCGTTTCTTCATGCAGTGCTGGGGATTCCAACGTTACTTTTTAAATTATATAATCAGAAGGGTTTCAGAGGGATCCTTACAATTTGTGAACTCTGGGAGCATTCTACACAACCCGGCATACAGACTTAAGAGCAGGATGCATTTCTGTGAGTGTTCCGAAGATGTTTTGGTTGTCGTGCCCGTGGCCTCTCTGTGCTCTGACTTACTTTTGCCAAACCTGGGTGAATCACTCACATTCAGGCCAGCAACTTTGATCCATCTGCAGATTTCCCCCCAAGCTGTGTTGACGAAGGGAACACTTCACCCTCTTTATGCAATATCTAGGGGTGGAAGAAGCAACGGGCAACCGAGAGCGTGTAGAAGTTAGACACACACACACATCGACCAGGACTCGGGGCAACATTACTCTCCAGAGCAGCTAGCTCGCAGCATTCATTGATGGAAGGCAGAAAAATGTTCCTCCAGAGGACAAAGTTAATGCACGGCTGAAAAGTGGAGGAGAAGAAAGAAATGAATATTTATGGAGTGTCGACCCGGTGCCAGGGGCTGCTGGAGCTGTCACATCTGGGAATGGAGAAGCGGGCAAGTTGAGCGCTGAGGTAGAGTGACAGGATCAGGCAGATTATGGCGAGGCCCTGGGCAAGTGGCCTAACTGCTCTGTGCCTTGGGGTCCTCATTTATAAGTAGGGATAACAGAGCCTGTGGTACAGGATTAAAGAATTAAATAGGATAACACATGCACATGACTTAGCTCAGCACCTGGCTCATACTAGGTACTCAATACATGTCAACTATCATTTTTGTTATCTTATTTAATCTTCACAAAAATCCCTGTGAATTGTCAATGTTAGTCTATGATTTTTTTGGGTTTTTTTTTTTTTTTTTTTTTTTTTTTTTTGGTACTAGGGATTAAATCCAGGGCACTTAACCACTGAAACACATCTCCACCCTGTTTTATTTTTTATTTTGAGACAGGGTCTCGCTAAGTTGCTTAGGGCCCTGCTAAATTGCTGAGGCTGGCTTTGTGATCCTCCTGCCTCAGCCTCCAGAGCTGCTGTGATTACAGGCATGCGCCAACACACCTTCTTCTCTTGAGAGGCTGATCTCTGCCTGCAGCTCTGAAGAGAGTCCTCGACACCCCGGAAGGAACAGATCGATTTCAGCCTCTCAGTCCTTCTCATCTGTCTCTGTGGAGAGAGTGGACCTTGCACCTGAAGGCCTTCAGCCACTTCCTCACCAAACCCTGACTCGGGTCTGTTTCAGAGATGCTTGTTTTCAGAACATAGGTTCAAAATGCGGCCACCACTGCAAATCCAGAGAGGGCTGTAGGGATAATTTCAAAAACACCCCAAGTTTTCATGAGAAGAAACTTAGGGTCCAGAGAAGTGGGACCCAGGGTGACCTCTCAGAGTCACGTGTTGACAGGTGCCTGCCTCTGATGGTCTCTCTGTGACAGACCGCACACCTTCCCCAGGCTGGTCTCCTGTGGTGCCATCTGGTCTTCACTCTTTGGTCCTCCTCTCGTCACCTTTGGCCCTGTTGCTGTATCTCACCGGGGAAAGAAGACGGCTGGTTTAACAGCCTGGCCACCCATTGTCCCTTCAAGCACTCTGTTTTTATGCAGCTCTGGACGCGGCCAGCTCCTGTGACAATAGGAATGCTTCCCCACCGGGCTCATTCTATGCCCAGGACCCATGAGGACCAGGACAGGCGGGCTCTGATCACATGGAATGTTCCTTCTGGTGAGAGGTGGTTGACACCCAGCGGGCAGAATGGACAGAGCTGTGGAAACAGCAGAGACTCATGGCAGGTGCACTGCAGGCAATCCAAAGAGACTGGCTCTGTGACCGGGGCTGCTCTGGCATAGTGGGAGTCAGGGACACCTTTCTGGAGCAGCGATGTTTAATCAAGACCTCGAGTCTCAGGAAGTGGACATTGGAGGGGGTTCCAGGGCACCAGGGTCAGGGGCCTGCCTTGGCTGGCCCTTTGTTAAAATGCTGTGGAAGCTCCTGCAGGTGCTAAGCAGGGGAATGACTGGGTACAGTTTATTTAATTTTTTTCAATGCTCATTTATGGCTACCGTGTGGAACAAATGTTACAGGACTTATTAGTAAGCTTTACCATGGTGCGGTAGGACCCTCAAATTGCCCAGGCTAACATGACGTCTAGCTCTTGCTCACCATTCTGGAACGCCCACAGCTGGCCTGTGCCGGGCCCAGCTTCCCTCTTGCTCCAGAACTGTGCTGGGGGAGCGAGACCAGGAACAGAGGCCTGAGCAGGCCCTGCTCTGCTGGCCAAAGCAAGTCACCAGGCCCAGGCCAAAGTCAAGGAGGCTAGGAGATACAAACTGTGAGTGAGAAGGAAGGAGGGCATAACTGCAAACAGTAACGCAACCACCCAGGGAGGAAGGCCGGGGGCAGCCAGGGGCCCGAGATTTTTCAAGGGAAGATGAAGGTGGCTCAGGCCCGGCTGATGAGTGTAGAGATGGACTGACAGCCCCGGGTCAGGAACATGTCTGGGAGATGAAGTCAACGTGGTCCATGTGAACGGGGCATTGGGAAGGGGAGAGTCCACACGGCAGTCTGTGGTAATGGTGCCATTTACTGAGACAGGAGGCCCAAAGTCCGTGGTCATGCTCATGGTGCTCCTGAGCATGGAGATGTCACAATGGCAGTTGGCGTATGGAGCTGGAGTTCCAATGGGGGCAGGCGACAGATTGCTGGTAACCTGATGCTGTGGTTTGGAGGTGGCTTGTCCCCCACGAGTTCATGTGTTGGAGGCTTAGTCCCCAGGGTGGTGGTGTTTGGAGATGGGGCCTCATGGGAGGTCATTGGGGGGATTAATGTGGTTCTTGTGGGACCCCTGAGTGCTCACAAGAATGAGCTGTTATAACAGCAAATGTGCTCTCTGAATTTCTCTCTGGTTTCCTGATTGGGGATGTGATCTCTGCCTCTCACACATACTCCTGCCATCTGCCGTGAGAGCCCAGATGATCAGAGCCCAGTTGATGCCAGTGCCATGCCCTTGCATCTCAGACCAGGAGCCAAAATAAACCTCTTTACTTTATAAAGCTAGTCTGCCTGTGGTATTTTGTTTTAGAAACAGAAAGGGGCTAACACACCTGCCTTTTGCCCATCCTTTTGTTCCTTTCAGAGGTGGAGAATTTCTGAACATTTGAAGCTATGGGGGTGGAAAGAACTATGATTTTAACTTATGAAAATAAGGAGGTAAAATATATAATGCGTTTAGAGTAATTTATAGTTTCATGTTCTCTCTGTTAGCGTAGGAGTGTTCAAGTCAATTAGGGGAAGCCTCTAGGCAGAGGGGACTATGAACGGGGTGAAGGATCAGAAGGCAAGCACAGTGAGGGAACCCCTGCCAGGGCCTGGAAACCAGCGTGGGACACAGAGCCCTAACCAGGTGTGCAGAGGGCCT
This sequence comes from Tamias sibiricus, assembly GCA_025594165.1. NCBI lineage: Eukaryota > Metazoa > Chordata > Mammalia > Rodentia > Sciuridae > Tamias > Tamias sibiricus. The sequence continues at coordinate 70,690,098 of CM046663.1, forward strand.
GAGAAGGTGTTCCCACATGGGCACAGGGGTGGCCTGAGGAAGGAGGTTGGTCAAACAAGTGAATATACTGAGCATAGCAGGAACCAAGTTTCTTACTGTCAGTGAAGGGAGGTTCAAATGTGAGAGCGGAGAAAACCAGAATTTGTAATTAGTTTGGAACTGGAGGTATTTGTGGGAATTCACAGTTTTCAGTAGATAAATAGTCTGCTCAGTCTCAGCCCTAAAACAAATACCAGACTGGGCGGCTTAAACAACAGACATTTGTTTCTCACACTTCTGGAGGCTGGAAAGTCTGAGGTCAAGGTGCCAGCAGATGTGGTTTCTGGAGAGGGCTCTATCCTAGCCCACGGTTCCCTTCTCTCTGCAGCCTCACACGGCCTTTCCTCTGTGCAGGGGGAGACGGGGAGTGGGGTGATGTCAATCTGGTGCCTCTTCCTCCTCTTAGAAGGACACCAGTCCTAGTGGATCAGGGCTCCACCTCTACTACCTCATTGAGCCTTAATTACCTCCCTAAAGACCTTTCTTCACATACAGTCATATGGGGGGGGGGGGCTAGGGCCTCAGCATAGGGATTTTGAGGGGACACAATTCAGTGCGTAATGAATACGGACATAAATATACCTATAACAGTGTGCATGGACCTGTCTATATCATGCCTATGAATCATAAGAATATATCTATGATGATCTGTGTCTGTATCTCTGCTTGTATAAATATATGAGCATACCTGTATCTATGTATCTATATAGCTATGTCCCTTATCTATACATCTATATTCCAGATGCCAATAGTACATCAGTGTATCTATACTGAGTCTCTCATATACACCCTGCTCTGTCCTCACGTCAGCCTCATGAAATTCATACAGCTATGAAAACATTTCACACTCAGATCTTGGTTTCTGAATTGTAAAAGACACTTAAAAGAGCTCCCAATGGCTGAACTCCAGAGACACCATGAGCACCAAAATAAAAAGCCAGAGTAAGAGATTCCTATTGAATAAAACAGGAAACCACAAACATAGAAAAATGAATGAGTGAATTGAAAGCGACGAGGAACAGGGTATTTATATAGTTTTAAAAACACCTCCTTATAACACAGTTATCTTAACAAAAGAGAAATGAGTTATTTTACACAGGAGAACACTGGTTGATACAACTCAAATCACGGGAGAAAAAGGTGGCAGAACAAATCAAAATTTTGTGTCACCTGACAGGATACAACAAGAACACAGCCTTGCAACTGTGACATTCCTTCCAAAGATGTCTGACCCGTATGTCACCTTGAGGGGGACATCAGATGTAAACCTACTTTGAGAGACACCACAAAATACCAGGCCTGTCATTTTCAAAAGTGTCAAGGTCCTGAGGAGTTGTCCCAGACTGCCGGGCACTAAGGAGACAGGAGAGAGAAAGCAACCCTTGGTCAGGACTGGACTCTTTTTCTAGAAAGGACTGACAGCTCAAGCTTGAGTGGAGTCTGAGGTCCTAAAGCATCAGTGTGACTTTCCTGATGTGGAGGCTGCGCGGTGGTGACACAGCGGGGGTGCTTGTCTGTGGGAAGTATGCGTGGAAAGGGTTGGGGGCTTGGCTCATCAGGTCGGCCGTGGTTGTTGATTCTCAAAAGGTTCAGGAACAAATCAAGTTCCTTGAACTGAGCTTATGGTTCATGATTTTCACAACAAATTTAAGGATATTTTATTTAGACCCCATAAATCACAGAGCTGAAAGACCATCTGCCCAATCACCTCAATTTTACAGAGGAGGAAACTCAGGCTCAGAGACCTTAAATGAATTCCCCAGGGTCCCACAACTAGGGAGAGAGCCAGATCTAGTGTCCGTGTTTTCTGTGGCCCAGACCAGGCACAGAAGAGTCCCTCAGCACTAGGATGTATCCAAGAGACAAGGAATCTTGAAGGCCGTTCATCAGGAGCTGGGGGCAGAGAAAGGGCAGTGTCCCTGACAAGATCTGATAGTCTTTCAAGTTGATGTAGAACTCTCAGAGCGCTTTCTTGAAAGTCTGCTAATTGACTATGCAGTACCTTCACTCTATAAGTTAATGTTCAATTTTAAAAATCAAACAAGTCAAGTGTGGTAGTACATACCTGTAATTCCAGCGGCTCGGGAGGTTGAGGCAGAAAGAACCCAAGTTCGCGGCCAGCCTCAGCAACATAGTGAGGCCCTAAGCAACTTAGCAGAACCCTGTCTCAAATTTTAAAAGGGCTGGGGATGTATGTGGCTCTGTGGTTAAGCTAGGTGCCCCTGGGTTCAATCCTCAATACCAATAATAATAATAATAATAATAATAATAAAAAATCAAAACAAAAACAGAACAAAGTATCATTTAAAAAATTTAAGCAATACAGAAAATGCAAAGAAGAAAGTTTGAAAAATCATCTTGGGTCTTACACTCATTGTCTCATTCCCTTTTCTGTTGCTATAGCAAAATACCTGAGGCTAAATAATTTCTAAAGAAATGATGTTCATTTGGCTCACTGTTTTTTGAGACTGAAGATTCAAGATTGGGCAGATTCACCTGTTCAGTGTCTGGTGAGGGTCTCCTTGGTTGAATCATAATGTGTCACAGAAGCAGAAAGAAAATGACCTCATGCAAAAGGGATCAATTGCACGGGGTGGCCCCACTTTATAGCAACCACTCTCAAGAGCACTATCTGGGGTCCTTGGAGGACTGCATTAACCCCTTCAGAGGGCAGTGTCCCCAATCACCTTCCACTAGGCTCCACCTCTCCAAGGTTCCCCATCTCTCCGTATTGCCACACTGGGGTTCATGAGCTTCTAGCACATAAACTTGGGGACTCAAACTATATCCAGACCATAGCACCCTGGATAATAACCACAGTTGGCTTTCAATGAAAACCTTTGCAGATACCTTTTTCTGCATGCATAATTTACATGTGATTCTGCATAAATGTCACAATTCTGTATCAGTAGACATAGATCTATGTGGGACTGATGATCTGCTGGAATGTTTTGGCAGAGCCTTCATGCTGAGGCAGGTCTATTCAGCTTCCCATATTTCTACCCTCCCATTTGTTAAACATTTTAGACATTATCCCTTTATCTACAACATCATTTTTAATGTTTATCATTATCATGTGTAGTGTCTGGAGATAATTCTCTTATATGAATATATAATTTATGTAACTAATCCCCTATTGGTAGGTATTTAGGTATTTAGAATATTTCCCATTATTTAGTATAAATAATGGTTAAATATGGTTGTACATTTATATACATATCTTATATGCTGCATACTGAATTTCCTTACTTTTTTTTTAAAAAAAAAAATGAACAAACACCAAACCCAAAGACAATACAAGGGACCCATTTAGAATTCACTCTCAGCAACCTAGTGTTCCAGAGTTAAAGAATCTCTAGCTTGTTATCTAAACTAGAAGAGACATTAAAGGCTAGTTCCACCCCCAACCCACTCAAGGATCTTCTCGAATCATTGTCTAGGTAGAGATGGCTCAGCCTCTGCTCCCATTTCCAGGGGCTGCCCAGCCCTCCTTTCTCTTGATATGGCCTGTGTCTTCATCGGATGTCTTTATGGGAAGCCTGACTCCTTTTAATTCCTCTTTTTCAGGCCTAAGTTTGCTCTCTGGTGATTCCCTAAGCATGTCTAACTCCTCTTTCATTCACCGTCCCTTTAATTGTTTGAAGATAGCTCTAATCTTCCCCTCGAGACTTGATTTCATACCCCAAATGCCTCCGATCCTTTATGTCACTTTGTATGACTTTACAATAAGAAGAATAAAGCATAACAATACTATTGTTTATTGGTTCTCTCCTCCGTGCTAGGCTGTGTCACAAGCATTGGCATGCTTTAGTATCTTGACTTCTGCCCTCTAAATTGATTGCTGTTGTCTTGAATTCATTTGTTAGGATGCTGAAGCACAGAAAAGCTAGGTAGCCTGCCTTAGGTCACAGAGCCAGTCAGTACGTGACAGGTGCAGGACTCAAACTCAGAATGCCTATCTCTGAGTCCTTGTCCTCTGAGGGTTGGGTGTGATTCTCCCAGGAGTCTCTGGTAAGTGGCTCTTCTGAGGTCACAGGTGTGAGCCCTGAGCATCAGCATTCACGAAGGTGGGGAATGGGGGCACCCGCTGGTGGAAGGATGGGGGCCGGGTGTCAAGGGGGTTGGCTACAGGTGAGGACTACCTCCCCACCCGCTTAGAGTTGGAAAATCCCAAGGAAGGACATCATGCCACACGCTTGTGCTCCCCACCTCCAGGCCACCAAGAGCCTCTCTGGAGACTGCCACCACATCCAAATTGAGTGCGACAATAACCAGACATTTGTCACATCTTTACCTAGAGCTTTAGCTTGGGTCTGGGCCACTGTTCCCTTTCCTCTTGTCTTCCACACACACCTTCCTGAGATTTATTTTATTGCTTCAACACAGAATGCTCACCCCTCCCCCACCCGTGGGTGGCACCCATCTCCTCCTTCCAGCGCGCCCGCTCCTCTTTGCTCGGCCGGCTCGGGCCATCTTTCACAGCCCACTTCCTCAACACAAAACCAAAAGCGTTGATGAATCTAGCCTTCTTTGATTCCTTCCTTTCTCCCCTTCTTCCTATATCTTTAAAAAAGTCATTACTGGAATCTCATTCTTTAATTATCACATGTCTTTTCTGCCCTCTCCCAGGGGAGAGTTGTCCATCTATATTTATTTTGCCCGTGGCTCCTGGGTCAATGCTCTCAGTAGGCACCTAATAAATACTCATCTCTCTCCAAATTCGAGCTGCTGCCAAAGATGGATTACTTAAGCCTCCAAAACCTTTTTAAAAATGCATTCCTTCCTCTGCATCTCCAAAGCCACATCCGTGCCTGGGTTTAATCATCGCATGCTCAGACTCTCACAAGCTTTTGGACCTTCTTTCTTCCTGTCTGCCCTGGCTCCAGTGAGAGCAAAGACTTGCTGTAAAATCCCGTCAGCTCAGGATCTCTGGGTTCAGAGGGACGGTACCCAGCACCTAATCCACCTGCCTCTGGGGCTTGAACTCCTTTTACAACATTCACATTCCTAGCCAACGGTTGCTCAGTCTGCTTGCTTACCTTCAGCCACGGAGGTCTTTTCAGGTTGTTCATCCCCCTTTGCCCAGAGGGTACTTGAAACTTGTCACCTCACAGCTTCTGACTACTAGTACTATTTTTTTCCTCTGGGGACCATTCAGAAAACTCTTAATGCCTCCCTTGGTGAATTCAACTCCTGGAGTCTGGTGTTCAGAACAAAGCACAGTACAGCCTACTCAAGAGTGGAACAGAATTCTCTTCTCCTGTGTGGGTGTCCTGGAGCTGCTGTAACAATTTGCCACAAACCTGGGGACTTAAAAAAACAGAAATTAATTTTCTTACAGTTCTGGAGACCAGAATTCCAAAATCAGCATCACTGGGTACTGTAGTTTAAATCTGAAATGACTCCCAAAGGCCCACACGCTAAAAGCTTGCTTCCCAGCCTGGAGATATTAGGAGATGGTGCAATCTTTAAGGAGTAGGGCCTAGTGGGTGTCTTAGGTCACTGGATTGTGTCCCCAGAGGGGACAGTGGGACTCCAGTCCTTTCCTAGCTCTCTTTGCTTCCTGGCTGCCACGAGGTGAGCAGTCTTGCTCCACCGTGTGCCGCCTCCATGATGAGCCACCTCACCACAGACCAAAAGCAATGGTGCCAATCACTTGTGGACTGGAACTGCCAAAACTGAGCTGAAGTAAACTTTCCTCTTTTTAGACTGATTATATCAGGTGTTTGTTATAGTAAACGAAAGCTAACACCTGGGGCCAAAGTCAAGGTGTCTAAAGTCTCTCCAAAGATGTCAGGGGAGAATGCATTCCTCACCTCTGCCACCTTCTGGTGGCTGCTAGCATACCTTGGCTGGGGCTGAATCACTCTGATCTTTAAGGACAGCATCTTCAAATCTCTCTGTTCCATCTTCATGTCCCTTACTTTCTCTGTCTCTCACTAGAGATTGAACCCAGGGATACTCTACTACTGCTACATCCCATAACCTTTATACATATAGTTATTTTCAGACAGGGTCTCACTAAGTTGCCCAGGCTGGGCTCTAACTTGCAATTCTCTGGCCTTAGCCTACCGAGTTTTTGGAACTACAGGCATGCACCACTGCCCCTGGCTTTACTTTCTCTTTTGTGGGAGGTCAAATCATTCTCTGCCTCTCTTTTCTTTTTCGGAGGGGATACTAGGGATTGAACTCAGGGGCACTCAACTATTGAGCCACATCCCCAGCCCTATTTTGTATTTGATTTGGAAATAGGATCTTGCTTAGCACCTTGCCTTTGAACTCATGATTCTCCTGCCTCAGCCTCCCTGGCTGCTGGGATTACAGGTGAGTGCCACCATGCCTGGCTCTGCCTCTCTCTTTCATAAGAATACATGTGATTGTGTTTAGGATCCACCTGGATACGGCAGGATAACCTCTCCCTCTTAAGAATCTTCATTCGATCACATATGTACCCCCCCCCCACACACACACACTGCTTTTCCACGTAAGGTGATATTCTCTAGGGGATAAAAGGCAATACTTTTTTCTCACCCACCACAAGGGACGTGGCCAATACCCCTATAACAAGGACGATTGATGAGAAACAAGTTTGCAATTAACCAAAGTTCATATGACCTGAGAACCTTCCAAAGTGACCCAAAGACCCAGGGAAAACTTTGTTTTTAAGTTGTTTTGATGAAGAAGGTAGAAATATGACTGGATAAAAAGTATGAACCAAAGGTGCTAAAGTGGGAGGGAAAAGCTGGCCAGGGCCGTCTGCAGATTCTTCTTCAACCTCCAGGTACCAGACAGGTGCCTGTCATGAGAGGGTCTTATGACCTACTTTCTAGGAAGGCAGTTTGGAAAATTCTGTATGGTCAGCTCTTGGGGGAAGGTCAGAGAGTGACTTTTATACTTCTGCTATTTTCTTAGATTACAAGATTTGACATTTGGGGGTAGTGTGCTCTGAGCCCAGACAATTCACAGGTTCTGGGGATTAAGGTCTGGGTATCTTGGGGGACTTTTTTTTTTCTGTTTCTCATACTTCCCTTTAAAGGGTACACCTCCTTTAAGAGCTCCTGGCATCTCATTAGCTTTTGGGTAGACACTGACTTTTATCTTGAGTGTATTGTCTGACTCTAATTAGTTAGCATCGAGGCTGATCTTTGCTTGGTCCTGACTAGAGGATGTTATACTAAATGTGAAGGGCAAAAATCACATTGGAGACAACTGTGCAGCCAAGAGATTTATTCACCAGCCTTTATGGCTGGTTGGAGGTAGAAGAAGTATGGAGAGAGGAGTCAGGGAGAGGGGAGTGTGCGAGCTCTGGACACAGGGTGGGTGCCTGGTTGAGCTGGCTGTGGTCTCTGGAGCTGTCGGCTAAGGCAGCTGCCGTTGGGCTGGAGACGGTGAGTCTGGAGCTGTCCCAGCGGCTACTTCCTCTCAGCAGGGACCAGCTGTTGTGTCTGAGCTCAGGGCAGGCAGGGACTTAAGTAGGGGTTTCTGGTGGGAGGTGTACCAGAGCGACCTTTAATGCTATTGGCTCTTTGCCCAGGGAACGGGGTGACCTTTAAGCCAATTGGCTCCTGCCTGGGGAACAGAGCGACCTTTAAGCCGATTGGCTCCTGCCAGGGGAAAATGAAACCAGATTGCTCCTCGTGGAAATTTCCATGGGGGAGGTGGCCCATCAGCCCAAGCCTATCCATCAAAATGAATATCAGTTAGCTTTAAACTGCTGTTTCTATTCTGTTGATATCCTCTTGGAGACATCAATCAAACATTTGGTATTTCTGCCAGCTAATTAATCTGGAAATTTAAATTTATTAATGATAGATGGGCTACCCTCCCCCCAAGAGGTTTCCATATCCTGAGCAAAGCAATCTTGTTTCATTTTCCGGGTAGGATGTTTCTTCCCCAGACAGGATGTTTCTTTTCCCCGGGCAGGAGCCAATAGGCTTAAAGGTCGCCCTGTTCCATGGACAAAGAGCCAATGGTATTGGGGTTGCTCTGGTGCACCCCCCACCAGAAATCCCTATATATGGTCCCATTCGAGAGACTCAGAACGCACAATAGCTCATCACTGTTGAGAGGAGGAAGCCACTCACACAACAGCTCAACCCTGCAGAGAGGAGAGACTCTCAGACAACAAACAGCTTGTCCCTGTGGAGAGGAAGAAGCCACTGCACCAGCCTCAGACCCATCACCTCCAGCCTGATGGCAGCTGCCCCAGCTGACAGCTCTAGACCCACCACCTTCAGCCTGACGGCAGCTCCCCAGCCGACAGCTCCAGCCTCCAGCCAGACAGCAGCCGCCCCAGCCGACAGCTCCAGAGATCCCAGCCAGCTCAACCAGGCACCCACTTTCCGTTCAGAGCTTGCACACTCCCCTCTCCCTGACTCCTCTCTCCCACCAGAGCTTGCACACTCCCCTTTCCCTGACTCCCCTCTCCCAGCACCTCTTCGACCTTTGACCAGAGCACCTCTTCGTCCTCCAACCAGCCACAAAGGCTGTTGAATAAATCTCTTGGCTGCATGGCTGTCCCCGGTGTGATTTTTGCCCTTCAGTTAAGCACTTGGTTAGCTTTGTCAGTGATGGAGACATTTAGCAGGCCAGATTGAAAGCAGAGCCCTGGAGCACATCACCCAGAAACCTCTCTCCAGGTCCTCTCTCGAGGTCAGTTTCCTTCCCATTCCATCCTCTCTTCTCATGGGATCCCTGCTGATCTGTCTTGTACTGGGTAGGACTTGAGAGTAACGATTTCAGATTTATCAAATTTTATTCCCCATATCCCAAACCCTATTTTAACTACCTTGATTTTATATCTACTCTGACTTTTGGAACTAGTTGAGCTACAAGAAGACAAGAGACAGGACAGTGGGTCTCAAACTTCAGGGTACATCAGTATCACCCAGAGGGCTTGTTAAAGCAGACTATGGGTCCTTTTTGTAGAGTTGCTGGGTCAGCAGTCTAGGGAGAGACCTAAGAATTCACATTCTTGTGAGTTCCTGAATGGTGCTGAGGCTGTTGGCCTGGGAACCAACACAGAGAACCACTATAGTTCCATTATGTCTTCACATAAACAAAGATGTCAGGACTTTCATTGCTTCTCTATAAATGTTTGGCCACAACAGGTGTTTAATATTTGCTAAACAGTGAATAAGCACTTAATGACTTGAATTAAAAGGCTGAGCACAAACACCAAAGCATGGCGTAGTGCTGTTTTTCAACCAAATAAAGTGGATGTAAGAAGATCATTCTGCACCTGGGCTTCTGGAGCATCTTCGCTCCTTAGATCCATTTTAAGCTCAGGGCGCTGGCACTGCCTTTCTCCCAGCGAGGCCCTGACTCCAGGAGTTTCAGTCACTCACATGAGATGTGGCCACCTCCAAGTAGAAGTCAGGCCCTTGCTTTGACAGCTGGGTGATGGAAATTTCAAAAGCAGGCCTTCTGGGAGATGTTGGAGATGGGTCTTCATGTTGCCAAACACTGAGGATAAGAGTTCCTTTAAGGTGGGCTCAGCCTTGGGCCTCCCAGGAGACCCACCTGCCTTAGCTTCTCTGGCTCGGTTTTCTCAGGTTTGAAGACCCCAAATCCAGAGGGACACATCCCAACCTTGCTGATTTGACCTAAAACAGAACTACCTGTAAATTTACTTTACAAAGTAAAAAATTGGTATATATTTTCTCATCTGCTTTCCTTTGCCGTGCTATTCAGAATCATTCAAATGCTCATGGCCGCTTCACCTTCTGTGAGATTTCAATCAACGGCACAGATGTCCAGGTGCAGAGGAAGGTTCAGGAGAGGTACATGTCACAGGGGCTAACTGTCTGACATAGACGATTGAAATTCCCAGGCCTTTCCACATTTATGTTTTTTAGTAAGGAAATAAAACACAAGGTTGGTCTTTACTATGGTTGGGATGGTCCTCTAAGTCAGTGTTAAAACCTAATCACCTGGCTCAGGAGGCTGAGGCAGGAGGATCTTGAGTTCAAATCCAGCCTAAGCAATTTAGCAAAACACTAAGCAACTCAGTGACACCCTGTCTCTAAATAAAATACAAAAATGGGCAGGGGATGTGGCTCAGTGGTTAAGTGCCCCTGGGTTCAATCCCTGATGCCAAAAACAAAACAAAACCAAGCCCTAATCACCAAGGTAGTGGTATTTGGAGGTGAAGTCTTGCCAAAGCCCTCATGAATGAGATTAGTGCCCTTGTAGGAGAGAAGGAAGAGAGCTCCTCTTTCCCCTTGCAAACCATGTACAAACATAGTAGAAAGGTGCCATCTATGAAAACTTACTCAAACTATGTTCTATGGTGCTTTAATCGAACCCTTATTCTTTGATCCTACATCATTCATTCCTTGTTTCTATCCAAAGCCTTTGTGAAGACTGATGCTACATATTCAATATATTTAAGAAAACGACTTGCACCTGTAACTCATTGGTTCCTTGCCAAAAATCTATGAAATTCCAGGAAAGAAAGCCTACAGATGGGCACAAATGCAATAATGAGCATTCAGCTGATACTCGGTTTGCGGCATGCGGGGGGCACAGCATTTTCTGTCCTTTCCAAGTCTTAACATTCTTCCTTTCTCCTGCATCTCTGCTCTTTCTCGCCTTACCCTGCGTGAATCTTGCTGCTGCCAAGATCTCTGAGGCATCCAAGGGAAACCGCCCCTAAACCACTGATCCGGAAAGTCCAAAAATCACCTGGGACGCGTTAGGGAACTGGCGTCCAGCAGGGGGAGCCCTGGTTTCTGTCTGGGGAACGACCTCGCTCCGTGTCAGCTGCGTCTGGATGCGACAGCAGTGCAGGGAAGTCCCGCGCGTGTCTGAGGCGCTGCGAGGTGACTCGGGCCCTCGGGGAGGCATTGGTCTCTTCCCGGGCCTGGAGCTCAGCCGGGCGACAGGCGACTGACGGCTCGGCCCCCGACGGGCGGATGATGGACAGCGTGGCGCCGGGCAGTGAGCGCGCGGGCGGTGACGCTGCGGGTGAGCGGGGTCACAGAGTCACTAATGGCCCGCTCCTGCGCCGGCGGAGGAAATGGCCCTGCCCGGCATTGATCTTGGAAGTGGCTGAGTCGGCGCTGCGGTTCTGAGGAGTCCAGCCGCCTCGCGCCAGATGTCCTTCCTTGTCCATCCTGCAGCCCCGGCCCCACCGCCCCCCCTCCCAGGCTCTCCCTCCCCCCTTCTTTCCCCCTCTCTCTCCCTCTCTCTCTCTCCTTCCTTCTCTTTCTCCCTGTCTGTGCCCCCCTTCACTCCTGTCTTTCCCTTTCCTGTCTCTTCCTTTTAAAATGTTTCCAAATTTCCAGCCAGGAGCCCCCATCTTTGATAGGGAGTATAACTTAAATTGAGATTTTTAGATCAAAGGTCACTGGAAGCAATTTTGTAAACTTTGCTTTTATCCATGGATTGTGGCTCCAGGAGATGGGGCTGTTTAAATCGCTACAGCCCTGAACAGTCTCCTCCCCTCTACTTTGAAGCTATGAGGAAGGTCGGAGTTCTGAACATTTTGGCTGAAGGAAGTTTGGGAATTCTGATGTCCACTTTCTCAATAAGGAGTGTCTGGTGGAAATTTACTGGGCAGTTACTACATGCCAGATGCTGTGCTGGGTCCCCCCCCAAAATGAGCACATTTCATTTTTTTGACAATCCCATAATTCTCATTTAAGGGAGGACAAAATCAAGGCTCAGGGATGCATGGTAACTTGCTAGTTGACATACCTCGTCTTGGCCAAAGGCAGATGGGTCACCCAACTCCAACTCTGGAAGGGTCACCATTCTCCCCATACCTCCTTCCAGGAAACCAGTTCCAAGGATAGATTGAAGGGAAAACATCTCCTCAACAGATGGGGTGAGAAGGTGGCAAAGGGTGGTCCCAAATTCATTGCCCTCCACTCCAGGGTCAAGATGTATACAAAATGGGGACACAGAGCTTGCTTCAGGCACTGTGAGCATCAACATGATCAGTATTTCCTCCAGTGTCCTAGCATTTGCCTAGCTTGGGGGTGAGGGTGGGGTTAGGGGCTATATTAATTTACTAGGGCTGCCATAACAAAATACCATAGACTGAGTGGCTTAAACAACAGAGATGTACTTTCTCACAGTTCTAGAGACTAGAAGTCCAAGTTCAAGGTGTCAGCAGGGTTGATTTCTTCCAAGGTCTCTCTCCTTGGCTTGAAGATGTCCACCTTCTCTCTGTGTCCTCATATGGTCTTTCCTCTGGGCATGCACAATGCTATCACATTTCCCCAAGAACACAGTCATAATTGGATAAGGGTCCACCATAAAGGCCTGATTTTAACTTGATTACCTCTTTAAAGACCCAGTCTCCAAATGGATTTAGGACTGTAGCATGCATTTTGTTGGGGGGCAGGAGGGACACAATCAGCCCCTAACAGAAGCCCAAATAAGTTTTAGTTGTGTGATGGCACACCCTGCAAAATGTGCACTTTCATATGCAAATCAGTTATTTTATTATTCATGCACATAAACATCTTCCTTTAAAACAGAAACCCATGAGAAAAATGTCCAAACACTCTGTACATTGCCTAGTCGTTGTTTTTAAGAGTCATGAGTCTTTGGTTTGGCTCAAGAAAAATTATGTGTGAAATCCAATAAATGAGAAGTCTATTGCTCAACCACTTTTGAAAAATGTCTATCACAGAGGCCAATTTTTTTTCTCCTATCAAGTTTTGTGATTTTCTATGAAACCAGATCTTTGCAAGAAAAGGCTTAAGAGGGCTGGGGAGTGTAGTACAGGATTTAGGACACTAGGTGGCGCCTGGGTTAGAGGCGAGGAGGAGACAAAATGTCCGCAGGCTGGCTTGGTTCAGGCTCTTGATTTGGTTTGAATGAAGAATGCATCCAGTCATTCTCAAAGTTGATTTTTTTCAATCAAAAAGAAACCTACTTCTCTGACTCTAGTGGAAAAGTCAGATTTGCGTGTGTGCTCGGGCGCATGTGTTTTAATGAGCAGTCTGTAATCTAGGGATCATAATTGAACCAGACTGTAATGGTTATGATTATCAGGAGCTCTTTTTCTCTATCAGAAGTGTTAGGCATCTTCTGTGTTCTCTTTGGGATGACACTTTCAAATCTCTTCCTCCTCTTGTTCCCACAGGACTGCAAGCCTCCCGGGTACAGAGACTCCTTCCACGGTGGCAGAAGACAGTTTCTTGTCTCTGCTGAATACACTGGCTGTCTGTCTGCAGGGGACCATATCAATCGAGTCTTAGAGCATAATGTTAGGAGAAAAGGGGGCATCCATAGAGAAAGAGGTGAAAAAGTGTTTGTGAAGTGCAATACTCATTATGTACAATTCCCCAGGCCATGTACTACAGAGCTTCACCTTAATTTAAGTTCTGGGGTTGGAGTTGTAAGTATCAGGATGTTGCTAGGATATGGCTCTCCTGGATTCTCATTCATTTGTTCTCCTAGGCTATTGTGGGGTGGTTGGGGGGACTCTAGATTACACAGCTATAGCTCCTCCATCCATCTTGCCAGATGAAGCAAGGGCAGGAAAATAGATGACGTACACATGACTTGAAAGTGTTCTCCTGAACTGTCCCTAGTCTGCTAGGTCTGAAGTTATAGGGCTTCTATTTCAACACCAGGTACTCACACCATGTTCTTTGTTTAATGGTAAGAGCCAAATTATTCCATGATTCCCGGGTGCAGCTTCACATTTTACCATTTGTGTTGGATGGTCTCCAGTGTTCCCTCCTCCTATTTATTCTAGAACTTTCTCTACTCTCAGGGCCTCAGAGGCTGTTCTTTGTGAACTGGTCTGGTCCTTGTCTCCCAGACTTTTGGCTTTCCAGCTGGGCTCAGCCATTGGATGGAGGAGAGAGAAGTGTGTGCCCTCCTGCTGGTGGTCCCCTCCTGCTGGTGGTGGCAAGTCCCTCTGAGGCCCTGCTCCTCTCAGCAGTCCTTCTGGGACCTCTCACGAACTTACTGTGACATCACCTTCTGCCCTCACCCCTTGAGGCTTGGTGTGAAGCAGCTTCCTGCTCTGCTGCCACTAGTTGGCTTGTTCACCTGTCCAGGCCTCCCTCTGTAAAGAGGCTCTTCATTAAATTCCCTCCAGCCAGCCCATGGAGACACCGGCTCCTTCCTGCAAGCCTTCAATTGATTCACTGTCCAGCCAAACTGGGGTTCATAACTTAGCCTTTTTGAGCCACCATTTTTTTCTGAAATGGGAACGTTAATATCTACTGGTTGTGAGCAACATATATAATAACAACTATAAAACAAGATACATTAAAATATTAATTTCATATAGAAACTTGTTATTGGCACAATGAATGCCACAGGTTAGGAACTTGATCAATCTTTTCATTCATTTGTGTTGATTTTTTCATGAATGGATAGACTTATGAATGGATTAGCACCTTAGAAAGGATGGGAGTGCCAGCACACACCACGTCCAGAGCACGGACGCTGAGGCCAGACTGCCTGCAGGAGAACCCTAGGCCCTGTCAAGTTCCTCGTGACCTGTCTGTGCCTCAGTTTCCTCAGCCCTTAAGTGCGACCAATGACAGAACCCTCCACCCCCTCATGTGGCTGCAGACAGGATTATACCAAGTACGATGTAAAGCATGTGTTGTTGATTATTTCTGGAATGCACTAAACTGATGTTGTGCCCTCCTTCTTGTTTTGGGTGACTCCCCCCCCCCACCAGTCAAGGCTGCACAAGTCCACCTGCCATTTGCAGCCACACGTTCAGCAGGAACCTCGCAGGTGGCAGGGGGCAGCCTTTGGGTCTCGTCTGTCCCAGTGGCAGCTTGAGACTGGGTCCCTGATGCTTCAGAGTAACAGTTCAGAGGCTGGGCAAGACTTGAATGCTAGACTCCAGCTGCTCGTCTCAGCAGGGAGCGGGCTGGAAGGCTTTAGCCTCCAGGCTCAGAGTCAGCAGCCAGTCCATGTGGAACACGTCGGCAGATGGTGGGATGAGATGGCCACATCCCTGGCCTTGTGGTGCTCCTCCAGTCTGGGAAGATGAGGGGCAACCTAGCAGAGAGGACTTCTGAACGGGCACCTCCCCCGGCTCCTTGGGGTGAAGGGTCCTGCCGATCATATTGCACTTCCTGCAGGATGCAAAAGTGTCCTCTCCATCTTGAATCTCAGGAGTTGAGTGGAATTTGCTGCAGATGTGTCATCCCCATCCTTGAGGACTTCCTTTGCTGTAGCTCCCTGTGCATGAGCTCTGGGAGGATGGAGTTGGAGCCCATCTTGGTGGGTGTCATGAATATTTAAGTGTGGCTGCTGCAGAGAGGGACAGTGGGTTCCTGACTATGCAGCCGCCAGCCTTTTTGTTGGTTTGTGGTGGGGAGGATGGGACCATTTGGCACGTGAAACTCCTGTCACTGTCATCTCAGTGCTTTATTAACCTAATCTCCGAAGACCCAGTATCAGACAGAAATCAGCACTGCTCTAGCTAGAATTCCAAGAAAACCGAGTGTACCACCAGGAGGGAACCATCTCTCCCCTCTTTGAGTGTAGAGTGGATAATTTAGAATGTCATCCCATTTTCCATCCCTGTAGTAGTACCATACCTGGGCAGGTGTTCAGTCAGGGAGGGATCGCGTGTGTGGCAGTGGTCCCACGAGGTTAGGATGGAGCCCAGGCATACCCCTCGCCTGGTGATGGCTAGCAGTCTTAATGTGTGTCACAACAACAACGTTGCTCAGTGACACAGTTCTCAGGACGGTCACTGGGGGTTGAGCAGCACACGTGACCGCATTCTTGTCTCCTGTTCTCAGGCCCTCTTTAATTTTTCCACTCCTTTCCAAAATTTTGATTCTTAGCACAGAACAATTATGTCCTGGTAAATTCTTTCACTTGTCATTTCTTAAATTCTTTGACATAAACACATGTAGATTATGTTAGAGTCTTCCATTTATTTTGTCTTAAAACAACATTTTATTACAAAAGCACGTTTGATCTGAGATGTGATGTGACCTCCCAGGCTTTTTATGTTTAACCCATGATTCATATTTTGTGTCTCTAGCCTTTTTGCAGGTTTCCAAATGGGTCCAAACCTTGTCCATATGGGATGTCAACTCATTTTTGAGAAGTCATTTTTGTGATCTTGAGAAGTCTTTTTTTTGGGGGGGTGATGAGTACCAGGGATTAAACCACTGAGCCACACCCCCAGCCCTAATCTGTGTTTTATTTAGACACAGGGTCTCACTTAGTGCCTCGCTATTGCTGAGGCTGGCTTTGAGCGATCCTCCTGCCTCAGCCTCCCCAGCGACTGGGATTACAGGCCTGCGCCACCTCGCCTGGCTCAGGAAGTCTTTTTGACATCTCAGCCACTGTGCCCCAAGTTTATGTCTGTCCTCCCTCTCACTGATGTTCCCTATAACTTCAGTGGGAAAGTCTCAATTTCATTACCTCAGTTGTGGATGGGGATATGAAGTAGCTCAGGACCCCCGGGGAGGCGCCTGCCTGGCCTGTGCGATCATGGGATTTCCGCTGGGCTCATTTTCCTTCCAGGCTGACCCTGGGGGGGACCCGTGACGGCAGAACTCAACCTTCTTGCTCCGTGCCCAGGTGACCCTGCTTCTGTTGCAGTTATTACCAGATGAAACCTGAGGGAGGAAGGCCAGGTATTTCCCAAACGTCACGGAACATGAGGCCCCAGGTGACTCAGCGAGGTCAGAGTCTGCCGTGGCGGTGGTGGCAGCAGCCGCAATTGGCAAGTGGGAGCCTGGAGGGAGGTGGGGATGTTAATGACTGACTGTCTCCTCCCAACCTGCCTTGTCTCGGCTCTGCCAGGCCTGTGATTTCATCATGCACACCTTTGTAAACAATCCATTTAGCAACCAAATTATACACTGGGTAATTATAGCTTCCAGCCTCGTGTCAGGGGTTCCCAGCTCTACAACCTGCCTCTGGTGATATCACAGCCTGCAACAGAGGGGGACTGGCTGTTGCTGAAGTCTTGACGAGACATGGGGGAGAGATGGCACGTGGGGGTGGTTTGCCTTGACTTATGCTAATTGTCTGCGGATCTTGTTTTGACAGTCCCGAAATTGTGTTTGGACTGTTGATTAGATCAATATGGGAAACCGGGCTGGAGCAGTTTGTCTTTGAGGAAATAACAATCTGGGTAAGATCAGCTCCTCTGGTGTGAAGGAGGAAGTTCATTCATAGCCCTGGCCTCCTTCCTGTTCCACTTGAAGCTGCCTTTTTCTACTCCAGCTCTTAAAATGGACAGAGGCAGAGGCCAGGAGCTGGACGGGGGGTGGAGTAATGGCACAGGGCAAGACTGGATGGACGGCCAGCCTGTTCATTTAGAAAGAGGAATCCATGAGGCAGTGGTGTGGTAGGCGCATGCTCTGCATGTGTGGGGCCCTGGGTTCAGTCACCAGCTCCAAAAAACTAAATCAATAGTAGTAAATAATTAAAGGAATTAATAAAAAGAGATAGCCAAGGGATTACTCTGAGCCTCATTTGGTGGCTCTGCAGACAATGGTTTTATAAAAGGGCACAGTGGGAGGGGAGAAGGGCACCAAGTAGGAGATGGCAGCAGTAGGGGTGCCCGTGGGTAGCCACACGCTGAAGAGAACTTGACGAGGGCCCTGTGCCGGCAGAAGAGCGAGTGTGTCTCAGATTTCTGAAAAGCCGCATCTGCTAGTGATGCTGGGTTTATGACCTTGTGTTCACTGAGATCTGACGATTCTTTACACCTCTGGTGACGGAAAGATTCCATCCCTGGAGCTGAGGACAGGAAGCCCCACAGCCACTTACACATGCCGCATTCCAAGGCAGAGCAGGTCTGTCCAGCCTGGGATTCCGTGGCTGGGGCTCCCTCTGCAGGTGCAGCCGTCCCTCCATGGCCCAGGCCCAGAGGCTGACATCTGCATGGAAGGCCACGGGAAGGGAATGAAAATGAGCTGTGTGTGTCTCCAGGCTTCCCTCCCGCCCATTAGAGAGCTGTGCATCTCAGCTGACTGGCCTTCCCTGCCCTGTCCACTGGGAAGGGGCCGCCATGTTTAGGATGCTTCTCTGCTTGCTCGGCTGTGGCTGGTGAGTTCTTTGGAATGACTTTAGGCCACCGTTGCTGGAGTACAAGGGAAATGGGAAGGAGATTTAAAGAAGTATTGCTGTGAGCCCTGTGTCTCTGTCACAGTGTTTAAGAGATGTATATAAAAAAATATAGGCAGTCATTTTGAGAGTCTGAGACTGCACCACATGGATCATGGAGTAGCATCATGTGACCAACGTGATCAGTAAGTCTGGACAGTAGACACAACATCCCAGTCTTTGGCGAGAGCCTGGCAATGGAGGCCTTCTGGCTTAGTCTACATCCTTGAGAGCTTTAGCACACACGCAGACCCGGGGATACGGGCTCTGATCTCAATCCAGCAGGAACTGAGGGGAAAACATTTGTTTCCCTCGGAAACTCTCAGCACACATTCATGCAAGCTTTCCAAGAGGCTGTGTCTGGAGCCCACTTCACTGTGCATCTAAAGGCCTCTGCCCATTTTTCTAAGTCCATTTCTGGGACTCTTTGTGGAACTATGATCCCACTTAAAAATTTGCCTGAGTGCTTCCTCCAACGCAATGGATAATTTGCTTGGCTGTACTATTAGCATAAATTTGCATATTTGTTTCCTAATTAAAATATGAGTTAGAAGAAAAGGCTAATTATACCAAAAGTGCATGAGTCCTCATGATTAAAACCACATTCAATAATTTTACTTACTGGTTTTGAAATCTGCTAATAGTGATCTGCTATTCATCATTAAATTCTCATTCTTATCATGTTTTAGCTGTGTATTTAATGTTATGCGGGCTGACTCAAGATTAGGTGCTGTGGAATTGGAACTTGAAGCTATTCTTGGGCCTCAGGAAGAATAGAATCAAACGGAGGAGAAAGGACACATGCAGAAATTACACCCACACCAAAAGAGGACTGGGCCCAGGTACCTTCAGTGGTACCATCATCTCAGTGGGGTACTGGGTATGACCCTTGCAGATACAAAATTCTGTGGATGCTCAGGTCTCTTAGATAAAAAGGTGTAGTATTTGCTTATAACCTACACACATCTTCCCATAGATGTTAAAGTATCTCTAGATTATTTATAATACCCAACATAATGTAAATGCCATGTTATCCTGTGTGGTTTAAGGAATGACAGGTGGATAAAGTCTGCACGTGTTCAGTATGGACAATTATTTTTCCAAATTTTTGATATGCATGATTAGTTGAATTCATAGATGTGTAACCCATAGATACAGATTTCTTTGTTAAGACTCCTTGTCTTAAACTGGGTGGTTGGCTTCTTATCATGCTTCATAATCAAATAATATTATTGGATTCCTAATTGTACAAATGATATTAGGTTCTCTTGAATATGCTGCATATTACTGTGTGTGTGTGTGTGTGTGTGTTACTGGGGTTTCAACCCAGGACCTCACACATGCTAGGCAAGTGCTCTACCATGGAGCAACATCCCCAGCCCTTTTTATTTTATTTTGAGACAGGGTCTCACTAAGTTGTTCAGGCTGGCCTTGAACTTGCAATCCTTCTGTTTCAACCTCCTGAGTTGCTGGGATTAGAGGCACAAGCCACTGCACCAGGCTCAGTTTTTTTTTTTTTTTTTTTTTTTAATTAGAGCTATCTTGGGAGAGTTGCTGCTTTTTATTCATGGTAAGGAGCCAATCTTCTTGAGAATACAGAGTTCTGAAGGGTTAATGTTTAGGAGCATGGAAAGCAGAGAGTCCTAATTTGGACACATTTTTATGAGACTCCTGGAGTTTCCATCAGCTCTGGTGAGTTTAGATAAGTCAAATAAGCAAGTTGGGCAGAGTCGACTTCCTGGCCTGCATGGGACCCTGGTTCATTAAGTGACACAGATCTTAGTACAACTGGGGCTCCCGCCCTGGGGGCCAGCACTGTCATCGAACACCATCATAGTAGCACTATTGCTTGGGCCTCCAGTGGAAAATACACGACCTCGGAACCTTCTAGTGAGATTGAGCCTGACGTTGAGACCTGTAGACCCCCTCGTCAGCCCTGTGAGGTGTGCCAAGAAACGGGGGGAAGAGCTGGCAGGAAGGGCCCCTTCGCCTTTGCTCCCCTCAGTCCCTGCTGGTCACACCTCAGGGTTTACTGTGGAGAGGGGACAAGTGTCAGGAACAGAGAAGGGGCCGCCGTGCCTCCGAGCCAGCACTGACCCCTGCATCCATGCTCCTGGTCCAGGCAAACACCTCCCCTTCCCAATGCCACCACCCTCTCTCAGTGCTTAGCACTTGCTGCCCCTCCAGTGGCACAGCTTCCTGAGTGATGGCTCTCCCTGCCTTTGGGCTGTCCCTGCCCATCCAAAATGTTCCCAGAGAGGGGGATCAGTTTTATTCTCTTGCTCAAAATATTCCAGGCTCTGCCTGTTTCCTTGTAGAGACAAGTCTCCTGTCGGCTAGTGCTGGGGGCCTTTTAGGATACGGCTCCAGTCTCCCTCCGCACTCCATGGAGACTTGGCTCCCAGTGGGTCTCTATGCCCAGCGGGTCTCATCTCCTTGCAGATCCTTCTTGGCTCAGTCACAGGCCCAGGGCCTGGCTCCTGCTTGCACAATTATCTCCTGGTCTGTTGTCTTCTTGCCTTTTTTCTTTTGGCATCCTAGGTGCTTGGAGAAGGCAAAGTGTGAGACGAGGGAGGGGTTAAGAAGACTTACTCTGGCCACCAGTATCACTCAGTGACAGTGTGTGTGTGCTTAGCAGTTTTGAAGTTCTGGGAAGAAGAAGAAGAAGAGGAGAAGGAGGAGGAGGAGGAAGATTCCAGGTACTGCAAAATAAAATAAGGACTGACTCTGATGGGGCAGCTGGTAAACTGAGCATTCAAGTACAAATCCTACACCACTCAGGCCTGTCTGCACCCCCCCCCCACCTTCCTCTTGCCCCCTAGCCCATCCCCTTTCGTGGCAGATCAGCCACCAGGTGACTTCGGGTGTTCTTGTGCCAAGTTTCTTGAATCCATCTCTTTTTTTCCCAGTATCACTGTCCCAACCTTAGTCCAGATCCTAACCAGATCCTTGTCTGGGTGTTTTCGAATTTCTTCTTAATTTCTCATCCACCTTGCTTAACTCTCACCACAAAAGTCTCCCTAGCACACCGGACGAAGAGGTCCACCACCCACAGGCCCACAGACGGAGACCCACATTCCTTTCCCTGGCATTCGAGCCTCCCAACTTGCTTTTCCGATTGTACTTTCCTCTGTCACTACTTAGGCCACCCTCCTTCCTGTCCTTTGATGACCTTTGTCGTCACGTGGGCCCCTGCTGTCGCCTCCCTTCACCTGACAGTGCTGCTCAACACCTCTGAGCACTTGCTCCGTGGCAGGCCTTCTTTTACACTGAGAAAAGAAATAGATGGCCCTCGTCCTTTGTCCTTCCAGACTCGACTCAAATGTCCCATTATTGATTGATTGATTCAGGATCCAGCTAATCTAGGTCACTGTTCTGGACTCTGTGAGGGATACCACGTTGAGGGAGAACCAGTTCTTTTCCTCCAGAGGCCCATGCTACAAATCTGTCTTTCTCCATGAAGCTGATGTCCCCTCCCCACTCAAGCCTGTGGAAATGCAGCTAAATTCCTACTGCTCTGTGTTAAGCAGGGTCTTTGGGTGGCCAAGAAGCAGAAATGGACTCAAGAGTAACCTTTGACCCAGCACTTCTACTGATGGGAGATGACAGAGGGACATCAAGGTTGACGAAGAAGGATGACCGAGGTGGCACTGTGTGTGTAGCAAAACTGCCTAAATGTCCACCAACAGCAACCTGGTTAAATAAACAATGACATGTCCTTATACCTTTTACAAAGGTTTAAGAGGGATTCCATTTGCTGATGCCAAGACAGAGCAACCTCTGAGTTAGATTATGGAGGGAAAAGAGCAAGAAAGCAGCACAGTGGAAACAGTGTGATCCGTCTCTCACAATTTAACAAAATGAGACGCTCTATATTTTGGTAAATGCACACATTCATTTTAGTGGGAAATAGACAAGAAGCTGATAACAGCGATACCTTTGGGAAAAGGGACAGAAAGAGAAGTTCTTACACTTTATTAGATACTGTTTGATTTTCTTACTTTGGATCATTGACTACTTTTACTGGGAAACTTCAATAAGCGTCATCTGGATGGTGGAATCAGGGGACAATTTTGATTTCTCCCTTAGAGCTTTCCATATAAGATGAAATATAAAAGTTGGAGATTCTCAGGCTATACCCCAGGTTTCCTGAGTTGTGGGGGTGCTGGGAAGGGATGGGATTCAGCTTGTCGTGAGCTTTTGCTGACGCGTCAGGGTTGAGAATCATGGTAGGAGCTTCTGGGACACTGTCACTCTGTTCTCTGGCCCGGGGTGTGTGAAGATGTGGGGTCTGCCTGGTTGTAGCCCTTTTGCTTCTGTGAAATAAAGCTGGTGGTGGTTCTATGACCTAAGCACAAGCAATGAATGGTGACAGAAACAGGGACCCTGGTGACATCTTTGGGCCACAGAAGCATTCCTCACCCAAAGGACAGCCCTGTCTCTAGACTTTTCATTTATGAAGCCAATAAATCCTCTTTGTTGTTTAAGGCAGCTTGAGTTTGGTCCTTCATCACCTGCAACATTAAGAGTCCTGACTGATAGACTTCCATTAACTGAGACGAGTTGAGGATGTCTTTATCCCTCGAAGCCTGAAATTGCCTAATTTATAAAGTATTTAATGATGTTTCCAAGATAAACTCTCGTCTGGCACCCTGGGCTATATCAGATTGCCTGCTATATCTCTACCTCTAGAAATGATCTGTCAAACCAAGAAGAATGTCCTTGGGATGCAGCCTCCATGCTGGTGAAAGAATTATGCTCTCTGGTTACCCTTTGTCATGTAACTCTTGAATAAATTTGGATTCGACAGATTAAGGGCATAACCAAGAAATATTTTTGGGGATTTAACTGATATCTGGGTTTGCTCATTGAGTCACGCCATTTGACAGCTATGTGTCGAGTGCTCACCATGAGCTGGAAACCCTGCCGGGCCCTGGGTGTGGACAGAGTGGTAAGTAAAACAGATATGCTCTTGACCCTCATAGGAGTTAGAGGCTAATAGGGAAGATAGACACTAAACCAATAACCAATAATCACACAGATAAACAAGGCATTTATGCACTTAGGTAACTGTATAAAAGAAAAGCACTGCGTACACAGAGAACATAGCAGGGATTTCTAACCTACACGAAGAGGTTAAAATAGATCCTTCTAAGGAGATGACTTTAAGCTGAGAGCTGAAGGATGAATTGCTATTAATTAGGCAAAGAGTGAGGAAAAAAGTGTTCCAAGGAGGAAGAAAAGCATGTGCAAAGGCCCTGAGGTGTATACGAGCTCGACTCATTTGACTGCTTTGTATAGCCAGTGGAGTGAATGAGCACAGGCCAGAGAGGCAGGCAGGGCCTCTATATTTTAGCCTAAGGGAAATGGGTGCCACTGAAGGTGGGGACACAAAGCAGGAGAGAGACATGTTCTGAGTGTGTTTTTAGAAAGATCTCTTTTGTTTAGTGTGCAGAGAACGGATCCAAGAGACCAAGGGTGGAAGCGGTGAGACCAGTTAGGGGGTGGGTGTTGCAGAAATCCAGGTAAGTTTCTGGGGACTTGGAGTCGGGTGGTGGCTGTATCAGGAGAGAGTGGAAAGACTTGAGTCATCCACTTTCAGGTGGAATCTGGGAGGCTCAGGAGAGTGGCTCTGTGCACTGTGGCAGGTGGGAGAGGGGTATCGAGGAGGAGCACCAGCCTTCTGCCTTGAGCCACTGGACAGATGGGGAGGGGGCCCCTTGGACGTCACGTTGAGCGTTCATTTTGAGTTTCGTCTGTGTGGACGTATCCTTTTGCTGGGACAGGTGGACGTTTCGTCTTCCTGTCTCCGCTGATTGGCAGTTCCCAACCCTTTACAGAGCCAGATTTTTCTAAGCTGTCGAGAAGCCAGGCAAAAGTGGGCTAACACACTTCATTGCTCTCCTGGAAGAGCAGGCGGATAAAGGAGGCAGGAAGCCAGTGCAGCGTTAGGGGATTGGAGGGGAGGACGTCTGGCCACCCTGTCACTTTCTTTGCAAGACCCCTGGATTGTTGCCTCCTTTGTTCAGGGCCTCTAGTCCTGGGATAACTGAAGGAAGAATTGTGGCCCAAGAACCATCAAGGGCAGACCACCTCTCAGCCCTGGGGTCATCCTGGCATCCTAGTTCTTTTAATTTCTTGACGATTTTCTTTCTCTTGACCTGTGTGTACTAGAGGCATATAGGAGTCTCATTTTCAATTTATTAACTTATTTTCCACAAACTATAATAACAACTATATAAAAATTTTTTTGGAAGGAAACATATTCATGATTCCATGACCCAAGTATAATGATGTCTTTTTTTAGAAATATTTTGCATAGAACCTTCTAGTCCTTAATACATTAATTCAGTTCACCAAATTCTAATTGAGTACTCAGTACATACCAAGCCTTGTTCTCAATACCAGGGATACAGACAATAGCAAAATGGACTAACAAACATGCATATTTCAAATAGTTAAGCCTACAATATGCCATTTTAAATCTTTAGGAATTTTAAATGGTATTTACATTTTTCTAAATTACTTAATGCCCACATGGTATGCTAACATGTTAAGAATAGAATTTATTAACATATTCACTGGGTGGGACCACTGTCTCTGCCAACAGACCCTGGGAATGATTCTCACCACTGCATGCCCAGCCTCCAGTACCATGCCCAACAGACAGAAGCAAATATTCAGTAAATATTAGCCGAAATGGCTCTTTGTTTCCGGTTTGGGAATAGCACTAAGACGGCAACCATCATCTTCGTACCTAGAGGCTTTTGTTGAATGATTCCTGAAGACAGGTCTTTTCAAGCTTGCTCATCAAAGTTCTCCCAGCAGTAATAGAAAATGAACACTTGGGGGCAGGAGTGGGGGTGGGCTGTCCATGGTGGCTACAGAATACACATGTATTTAAATATAATTAAAATGATTGGTCCAGGAAAATGTTTGTAACCTACAGCATTAAGTCTTTTCTGTTGACTTCTGCACATCCCTGAAGAGAGTAGTGCCTCACTTTGGTCTACACAACAGGTTCAAAGTGCATTCCCAAGGGCCAAATGACATTGCTCTGGATAGTTATTGCTACATATTATTTTCCTAATGTTTTTATAGCTTTAAGGGGGTTGTGGTGAGGATCAAACCCAGGACCTTGCCCATGCTAAGCATTTGCCCTACCACGGAGCTACATCCCTAGCTCTTTATAGCTATTTTTTTTTACTGCTGTTAAACATCCTGGTAATAAACAGATCATTTTCACTCCAACCTTGCCAGAGCTGGGTAATGCTGTGGCTTGAATTGTGTCTTTCCAAAACATGCTGGAGTCCTGATCACCAGGACCCATGACTGTGACCCAATTTGGAGAGAGGGATTTTAGATGACCGAGCTAAGACGAGGTCGTGAGGTAGTCCCCAATCCAACATGTATCCTTATAATGTGGGGGACATTTGGATACAGAGACAGGTGACTAGCAGGGAAGACACCACGCGTACCTAAAGGCAGAGATCTGGTATAGCACCTGCAAGCCAAGGTAGGCCAAAGTCTGCCAGCAAATGCCCAGAGGCTGGGAGAGGAGGCCTAGAATGGAGTCTTCCCCACGGGCCTAGAGGATACCAACCCTGCTAATGCCTTGATCTTGGACTTCTGACCTCCAAACCATGAGACAGATTTCTG
The DNA here is from genome assembly GCA_025594165.1 of Tamias sibiricus. Classification (NCBI taxonomy): domain Eukaryota; kingdom Metazoa; phylum Chordata; class Mammalia; order Rodentia; family Sciuridae; genus Tamias; species Tamias sibiricus. The sequence goes on from CM046663.1 coordinate 70,715,865, forward strand.
GTGTCAAACCATTCAGTCTGTGGCACTTCACTGTGGCAGCTAAGCAAACTTGTACAGATGTTGTGCAATAAACTATTTTTTTTTCAACCTAGTGGGTGTCCAATGACTCCTTAATCCTGCTTTGATTTTTTTTATTACATAACTGAGAGAATGAACGCTTGCCCAGGAGTCTGTTAGCTTATTGAACTTTGGCTTGACTGTGTATGTCCTGAGGTGGGGTCTTGCTCCCACTTGGGAGGTGCCTGAATTAGTCTGTGCTTGTTTGATGAAGTAAAAGATCAATTAACAGCCTAATTGAATTTTATTTCACAGAACATCTGTCCAATTAAGTCTGACCAAAGAAAATACACTCTTTAATACTTATATTTCCTGTCAGCACCTGTGACTCCTTTGAATTTGCTGGAACAGGGCTTTGAGACAATTCTGCAGGGATCGTTATTTTGCTCTCACCATCTAGACAGGCCTGCTCAGGAGGGCTCGCTGTTTTCTCACAGACTGTATCATTCCTTAGGGCAGGTGTGAGGAGGAATTTACTCACTTCCTACTTCGGGGCTCAGGAGTGTCTGCACATAATAGGGCTTCGTACAAGTTGGAGAAATGAGCCTCAGATAGTAAGTTGCACCAACAACCTGTTATCACGTGGGGGTCTGAGGAGGTCTTTCCAGAGACGGAGGAGAAATGAAGGTTCAGAAAAGAGTTTAAGGACGTCAGATCTGAGAAGCAGAGAAAGAGATTCATTGTGAAGGGAAGGTTCATACCTGGGGTGGGGAGCAATCTCAAGAGCAGGACGCTCCTCCAGGGCTTGCAGCCAGGCATCTATTAGTGTACATAATAAGGTAGAATATGTATGATCCAAGGAGGCGGGACTTCCCTAGGGGTTGGAAACTATTGGGCAAGACTGTGTTTCACCATTAGGGGGTCTGGTATGTAGGTTTCAGTTTATATCAACATCTCTGGCTATCAGGTGATAAGTCCAGTGATGTGGCCAAAGGGTCATGGTCCAATCAAAAGTTGCCCCTGGCCTCTCGAGATTAATGGTCTTTTTCTATCGGGACTTGTTCCTGTTTTGCTACATTCCAGAAAACTTATGGGAACTGGAAAATTACAAAGTAATTTATGGGCTGTTCTGTGCATCCTTACATTCTGGCCCTTTTCTGACAAAGTTCCTTTGTCCAGCTCACAAATTGTTACGAGTTGTTTGTTCTGTATTTTAACAGGGATATTTTTCTTTAGAAACTCAGTGTTCCTTGAATTTGTACTTGTATTCCTATATCCCTGAATTTATATCTTAGATCTACTTCTAAGAATGTGAAATGCCTGAAAACCAATCCTATTGTGAGTCTGGGTACTAAGGCTACTTGCTACAACAGATAAAACTTCAAGTCTCAAGTTTATATCTCATAAAGTCTGATGTGGGTCAGATGGCCATCCTTGCTTGCAGCTAGACGGTGCTAGACGGTCTGCAGAGGATGAGCGAGGTGGGGTCCTCCAGGGCAGGAAAAGGGAGAGCTGGAGGAGTGCCATCCATTCTTATCTAGCTCACTGCAAACAGCACCTGGTGGCTGATGCTCACATTTCATTGGCCAGCACTAGTCATGTGGCCCCAATCTAGCTGGGGCAGGGTGGGCCCTGCAGGATATAGAAGAGTTCAAGTGTGTCTCTGTTGGAATTTAACAAAAAAGTACCTGGGCCAGTGAATGGGTTTATGCAAGTGCAAGGGTGTTCATGATGGAAATCTCTTTAAAAAGTAGCCTTGAAAAAAAAAAATCAGTTTTTATGGTAGAGATTTGAAAACAATCCACATCTCCCATGGAAGCAACCCTCATGTTCCCCTTTCGGAGGACAGAAAAGGAGATAAATGAACTGAAACCTCCCCCACCCCGCTGTTCTCCCTGCCAACTGGAAACCAGAACGGAGCCTCAAGGCAGAAAACAAAATGTATTCCTGCACGTTTGTGCAGTCGCTTTGACAGGTGTTCATCCATGTGTGATTGTGCTGGAGTGTGGGTGAGGTTAGCATTAGATACTCTGATTTGTGAGTTTCCTACAACTTTCTTTATCCCACAGGGGCATCATGTCAGGGGCACCTGGGCTTCCGAACAGACAAGTGGAAGGATGGTCTGCTTTTGAGGTGCTAGGAATCTCCCTGAGGAAACCAGGGTCTCTGGGCAGAGCCTGAGAGTCACCAGTGAGGAGGATCCTTGGAGGGTGGGAAGATTTCTCTGGTGGTGACTCTTGGCATGGAGGAACGGTTTCCTGGTTCTGGGTGTCAGGCTACTTTGTAACACCCACTTGGCAGCAAGGGAAGACCCTGGATGCCAATTCTAACGCTTTTCCAAACCTGCCTTCTTTCTCTTTGAAATAAATGGCAAGTATTGATCAGTAAACCCTTGCTGTTTTCGCGTAAGGCCTTCAGTCATTTCTAATTATGGCTCTGCCCTGGACGTCTTTTTCAAACTCATTTCACCAGGAAGTTGGTCTGGGCAAGAGTGCAGGGGCGAGGTCTCACTGCACTGGCCTTGCGCCAAATAGAGTCCTGGTGTGCTTTACCCGCGCCATTGGGCGAGGCATTTGCCAGCCTTGAGTTTGAAAAGTGATAGTACTGGCCTGTTTCATAATTTTATCCCAAGCCTAAGACTCATAAAACTACAAGTGATAAGAATTTCTGCGACTTAAAGGCCTGTTTGCATGGCTGGCTCTGTGCTAGGTACTTGATATGTGTTATGTCTAAACTTTACAAAGTCAGGATTGTTATCGTGCCTATTGTATAAGTAAGAAAAATTGGAACGTTGAGGGTTGGGGGGAGGGTTACATATATGTCACTAGCTTGAAGTTATATACTTAGCAAGTGGCAGAGTCAGTAAACAAATTCACAGGACACTAGTGGATATATAATGCAGGCCCCTATTTTCTAGGTGAGGAAGGACCTGCAGAGATATTGTGGGACCCTCCCAAAGTGACTCAGTTTATTAGTGACCAAGTAATAACCAAAACCCAGGGTTCCAGATTCAGTCCAGTGGTCTGCCTTGTGTTACCCAATGCACATTTACCCAGGATGCCCTTATCTTTAGACGAGAAGAGATGTCAGAGGCCCTTTAAAAGCAAGTGGACATTTTCCTAATAGCCTCTTAGTACCTTGACTTCTTTGCCAGGAGGCCTAATGCCAACCTGAAAACAGGTTCCCTGCTGGAGCCTTGGGACTGGAAGTGCCCTTATGATATGGTGAAATGTATATTGGGTCTTTTTCCCCATTTCCTGATGACTCCTAAAACCTTGGAACTTTGGGAGTGGTGAGAGTGTCTGTGATGCTAATGAGGTAACTGGGGACTGGCCCCACTAGGTAGGTTCAGGGTGAATGCTGGTCACAGGCAGGATTAGAGGGTTGAGACTTTCAGCCCTACCCCAACCCCAACCTCTGAACTGGCTGCCATTGCTAGTGCTGTGATCACACACACCTAAGCCATGAAGCCTCCCTGAAGACCCCAAAGGACAGGTTCGGTGACCTCCTGTGCAGCTGAGCACACACAACTCTGTGGCCCTCCCCGCAGTCCTCGCCCTGGGCTTTTCCTCCACCTGGCGGCTCACCTGCATCCCTGTGATGTCCCTTGTGGTAGGTAGATGCACGTAAGTAAGGTGGTTCCCTGAGTGCTGTGAGCCGCCCCAGCAAATCAGTTGACCTTGAGCAGGGGATTGTGGGAACCTCAATTTATACCCAATTGGTTAGAAGCAAAAATCACCACCCATGTTTCCAACTAATAGTTGAAGGAAGGGTCAGTCCTGTGGGACAGAGTCCTCAGTCTGTAAAATCTGATGCCATCTCCAGGTAGATGATGTCTGGATTGGATTGAACCATTGGACACCTAGGTCTCTTTCACTGTAGCATTGATTGCTTGGTGTGTGGGAGCCCGTGCATCAGAGTATTGTACTGAGTGGTAGGTGAGAACAAAGGAAAAACATTGTTTTTCTTTTCCCTTTTCTTCAAGCATCCAGCCCTAGACTGATGGTCATCCTTCTAACACATATTGAGTTTAACATAAAGAGAACAAGAAAGGAGAAAAAAAAAATGTGAGGCAAGCATTTGAAATGTCATAGCCTGAATATTTGTGTTCCCCCCAAATGCCTATGTTGAAATTCTAACCCTAATGTCGTGACACTAGGAGGTGAGGCCTCTGGGAAGTGATCAGGTCATGAGGGTGGAGCTTTCATGGATGGAATGAGCGTCCTCATACAAGAACCCAAGAGAGGTCCCTTTCTACCACATAAGGACACAAGAAGACTGCCCTCTGCAGCCAGGAAGGGGTGACCCACCAGAACCCACTTGTGCTGGATCCCAGACTTCCAGCCTCCACAACCGTGAGGAATAGATTTCTGTTCTTTCTAAGCTGCCTAGCCTGTGGTGATTTGTCATAGCTGCCTGACTGACCAAACCTGAGGTTACCTTCTAGCCGAATTGGTAAACCTTGACTCAAGCCAAACATGACAGCCCTCACACAGTAGGTATTTTACCAGTCTCTCAAGGGTTACCATAATGATAAAACGGTAGGCTATTCTGTCACAAAGGTATACTATAAGTAGCCCACAGCAGCTCTGCTCAGCCCAGCCCTGGTGCTTTTTCTCAGCAGTTTGCGATCAGCACCCACCCCATCAGCGCCAACGGCTCCTTCACTTGTTTCTCAGACAGGTGCTATGGGCAGCCTCAGTGACCTGATGGCTTTAGGGGCCACGTGGTTGGCATGAATTAATCCACCCAATCTCCATAACAATCCGGTGAGGCAGGTGCTACATTCAGCAGAATTCTTCTTACAGTGAATTAAACAGTAGACATTTATTATCTAACTTGACGAGACGCCTGTAGGTAAGTGATTCCAGAATCGTGCCAGGGGTTCAGCAGTGTATTGGTGTCTCTGAGATTCTTCAAGTCCTTCATTGTAACAGCACAACTGTGGCAGGGCCAAGCATCTCACCTCATGGGACAGAACCATCTCTCTTATCAAGGAGGAATGCTGGCTTGCAGCCTCGTAGCTCACTGACCAAATTGGACCACATGACGCCCCAACCACTCCTGGCTAGGCAGGGCTCTGAGCAGTCCTCACTGCCACACAGGCTGTGGTGCAATGAGTGGGAGGGGGCATGGCTATGGGATAGCTCACTGGACCAGCCACGTGTGCTGCTTTTAAAATGTGCGCAGGTCAATGGGGACCCCAGGGGAGGAAGGTGGGAGAAGGCATCATGTGACACAATAGAGAGGAAGTAGAGAAACACGGCAGCATTGCATGGGGGACAATGTGAAAGATTGCATTTGGGTGGTCTTGAAGGGTAAGAAGAAATCTGTCAAGTGGTTGTGGTGTGAGTGTGTGTGTGTGTGTGTGTGTGTGTGTGTGTGTGAAGGAAGAGGCAGGAGCACCTGCTTGGGTAAAGTCATGGCAGAAAATGAAGGTGCACAGGTCAGTGGAGCCGTGAAGGGTCTTCTGACAAGACATGGAAAGGACCAGGAACAATGGAGCAATGGAGTAGGGAAGGTGGAGACAGGAAGTCACCTTCGCTTGTTACTCAGTTTTTAACTGGGTGAGACGATGTCATTGTCAGCTTGGGCTGCCATAACAAATATCCACGGACCAGGGGACTCAAAACACAGACATTTATTTTCTCATAGTTCTGGAGGCTGGAAGTCCAACGTCAGAATGCCAACCTTGTTCTGGTTCTGGCTCTGATGAGGACGCTTGTTGTAGTTTGGATCTTAAACGTCAGGTGCATCTCAAAGGCCCAAGTGTTCTAGCATTGGTTTCTTAAAAAGGCACTGTTGGGAGGGGGTAGAACCTTTAAAAAGTGAGGACTATGGGAGGTCTCAGGTCCGTAATGTCCTTAAAGGACATAGTGGGATCCCAGGTCTTTCTTCTTTACCTTTCTTAGTGTCTTTTCTCCCTGGCCATGAAGTGAGCAGCTTTGCTCTATCATGTAACACGCCATGATGTGCTGCTTTACTGCCAGCCCCAAAGCAGGAGGACCAAGAGACCATGGACTAAAACCTACACAACTGTGAGCCAGAATAAACCTTTTTTACTTATAAGTTAATCATTTCAGTTATTTGTAATAGTAATGTGAAACTGACTAATACAGCCCTCTTCCTGGCCTATAGATGACCACGTTCTTGATGTAGCCTCTCATGGTGGGGGGGGGGGGGGAGAGAGAGAAAGGGAGGGGGGGGGGGAGAGATAGATATTCTTATAAGGCTACATGCCTATCATATTAGGGTCTCACCCTTAAGACCTCATTTAACCTTATTGCCTTCTAAAGACTTTGTCTCCAGATATAGTTACATGGTGGGTTAGGGCTTCAGCCTAGAGAATTTGGGGAGACATAATTCAGAGCATGTGGGAATTAGGATCCCCATTTTATACATGAGAAGACTGAAACTCAAAGAAACAGCTACTTGCCTAAGGCCACCAGGTGGTCATTGGTGGAGCCCCGTCTGCCTGGTTCCAAGTTTCTTTAGCACCGGTGGCTTCAGGCTTTATAAGAGCCTCTGGGATTCATGGAGGAGTCTTGAGATAGGAGTGGGGGATTGGAGGGAGTTGTGGGGAGGGAGAGGTTAGGAGAGTGGAGTTTCTTTTTTTTTTTTCTTCAAATTTATTTTTTATTCTAAGTTGTTAGAGATGACAGCAGAATGTATTACATTTCATATTACACTTATAGAGCACATTTTTACATATCTCTGTATACAAAGTATATTCACACCATTCGTGACTTCATACATGCACTTAGGGTAATGATATCCATCTCATTCTACCATCTTTTTTTTTTCTTCACCCTTTTGCCCCCTCCCTTCCTCTCCCTCCCCATTGGCCATTCTAGTGTTCCTCTACTCCTCCTATGCTCCCTATCCCAACCCCATTGTGAATCAGCCTCCTTATATCAGAGAAGACATTTGGCATTTGGCTTTTTGGGATTGGCTAACTTCACTTAGCATTATATTCTCTAACTCCATCCATTTACCTGTGAATGCCATGATTTTATTCTTTCTTATTGCTGAGTAATGAGAGTGGGGTTTCTGCCCCTGAGTGGCCAGGCAGTATCGAGAGCCATCTGTGAAATGTGCGTGGACAAGATCGGCATGGAAGCCATTGAATGGAAAAGTCTGGTATCTGGGAACTCACAGCGGCACTCCTGCTGATGTGGACCAAATACTTGTGAAATCCCACCCAGCTCTGCCAAAGTTCCCACACAGCACCGGAGATGGGGTAGGCTGCTGCAGCCACATAGACACAGCCTCTCAGAGATGGGTGTGGCCTGCCAAGATGCCAATCAACCTGTTGACTGCAGGACACCATGAAGCCAGACTCCACCTACTGAAACCTTGTCCCTGCCTTTGATGCTCTCCCTTAAATAAAGAACTGGAGCCATTTTTTAGCTGTTCCATTCTAGCTCCTATATGGGCTGGAAGAAACTATCAGGTGCTCTGCTTTTAAAATCTATTGTCTGGCTCTTATTCTTCCCTAATTGTTTCAGACTTTATTTTTCTCAGGTGGCTTATCCCCTTCTGAGCAGGCAGAATTTACCCTAGCAGGGTGCTGGCTAACCTGTGATAAGGCAGATCCTGGTCGTCCAGCAAATGAGCTCTGCTTTCATCACCTTTGTAGGTTAGAAGCTGGCATCAGATTCCCTCCGATATAGCCTGTGGAGGAAGGGCCTAGAGCCTGGTCTCCTCCCACATCCAGGGCCTTCTCCAAGACAGGCCCCTGAACCCCAGGAGAGGTTTCCTAGGACTGCCATTAAAGATGGCCCCCCAAACAACAGGAATTTATTCTTCCACAGTTCTGGAATTTGGAATCAGTGACACTGGCAAGATTAGATCCTTCAGGAGGAGGCTGTGAGAGAGCCCCAAGCCTCTCCCCTAATCTCTGGTGGCTCCAGACATTCCCTGGATTGGAGGCCAGTCTCTCGCCTCTGTCTCCCTGTGGCTTTCCTTCTGGGACTGCTCCTTTGCCTCTGCCACAGAGCTCTTTCTCTCTTCCTGGTACAGTAGTCGATCTTGAATTCCTTGGCTTATTACCCTATTTCCAAATAAAACCACATTCATAGGTTACTGGGAGTTAGAAGAGACATAGGACTTATGTCTGTTGGGGGGACACAATCAACCACTGCTATGGGTCATCCAGCTTACAGAATCCAAGGCCAAAACGTGGCGGATCAGAAGGGACTTATTTACTCCGCGTTTCTTCTGGCCCTCTACAGAGTCACTTCCTAAAAACAATAATTTGGTCACCATGCCTGAGGAACTCATTGTCACGAGCCAAGTTCCTTCTGACCTTGTGGACGGGCGGCAGGAGGGCTGCAGAGGAGAGAAGCACTCAGAGTCAGTGGGCTTTGGGGAAGTGGGGCTGTCTTAGCACCCTGCGTGTGAAGGTCCATAAATACCTCCTTGACTTCTCCCACTTGAACGAGTTATCCAGCACCTGAACGTGCCTGAGGTGAGTACCTGAGGTGAGTACCTGAGGTGAGTACCTGAGGTGTGACAAGGAAAGTTAATAAAGAAAAACGAAAGGGTTAGTTGAACCCCAAATTGCTTTTTTGGATGCATGATCAAATAGAATTCAGAATGGGAGGGGCCGCGAGAGACGATGGAAGTGAAGGCTGCTCAGTGTGAGCAGAGGGAGGATCTGGAAGCCCTCTCCCATGAAGCCCAATCCCTTTGGCTTCATTCAGCAGGGTCAGCAAGATCATAGAAAGTCCAGTGGCCAGGGCCAGGCAGAACGAGAGACCGTCCTGTAGTTACCTGTCCTCACCCCTGTCCCCGTCCTCCTACCTGCATCTCTCCGGCAGCTTGGCGAGGTCTAGGGAATTCCTGTTCTTTTCTAATTTAGGAAACTGTGAGTGTGTTGAGTCCTTCATGCCCCTGGTAGAGGCACCAAGAAAAGGAGGACCAGGGAGAAGCACCCACTGAACACGTCTTCCTTTCCAGCTATTCCTAGGTAACATTATTAACTTGTAGGAATAAAATTTACATAAGACAAGCAATTATTTTTAGAATGTGTATTATGAGGTTTTTGTTTCTTTGTATTTTTTTTTTTTTTTTTTAAAGACAGGGTCTCTGGCACCTAGGCTGGCCTAGAACTCCTGGGCTGAAGGAATCTTATTGCCTTGGCTAAGTGCTAGGACTACAGATGTGTGCCACCTCAGCTATGATGAGTCTGATAAACCAAATCAGCTACTTATCCAACACAATTACCATAGGGAACATTCATATTACCCTAAAAAAAAGCCACGTCCCCCTCTGCAATCAACAGCTTTTGAACAATCCTGGCTTCTGGCAATCACTATCTCATTCCCCACCCCCACCTCTGTGGTTTGGACATTTCCAGAAATCTTATAAATGGAATCATAGAGCGTACAGCCTTTTGTATCTAGCTTCTTTCCTGTAGCAGGACACTTTTGAAGTTCATTTATTTTTCTTTTGTTTTTATGGTACTCAGGATTGAACCCAGGAACTTACACATGCTAGGCAAGTGCTCTACGCCTGAGCCACGTCCCCAGCCATTTTTATTTTATTTTGAGACAGGATTTTACTGAGTGCCCAGGTTGGCCTCAAACTTGTAATCTTCCTGCCTCAGCCTCCTGAGTAGCTGGGATTACAGGTGTGCTCCGCTGCTCCTGGCTGTTATGTTTTTCAATAGCTTCTTTTTGTGCCCTAAATTAGGCCTAAATGCTCAAATTTATCATTTTAGTCATTTTTTATTTTTGTTATGTTTTTATTCAAAGTTGTTGTATTTATAATAGTAGTATGTATTATAATTCATAATAAACATATAGAGCATCTTTTTACAAAACACCGTATACAGTTTTTTTAAATTGTGAGAGATGGATCACACTGTTTCCACTGTGCTACTTTTTGCTCTTTTCCCTCCATAATCAAGCTCAGAGGTTGCTCTGTCTTGGCATCAGCAAATGGAATCCCTCTTAAACCTTTTTAAAAGGTATAAGAACATGCCATAGTTTATTTAACCAGGTTGCTGTTGGTGGACATTTAGGCAGTTTTGCTACACACACAGTGCCACCTCGGTCATCCTTCTTCGTCAACCTTGATGTCCCTCTGTCATCTCCCATCAGTAGAAGTGCTGGGTCAAAGGTTACTCTTGAGTCCATTTCTGCTTCTTGGCCACCCAAAGACCCTGCTTAACACAGAGCAGTAGGAATTTAGCTGCATTTCCACAGGCTTGAGTGGGGAGGGGACATCAGCTTCATGGAGAAAGACAGATTTGTAGCATGGGGCCTCTGGAGGAAAAGAACTGGTTCTCCCTCAACGTGGTATCCCTCACAGAGTCCAGAACAGTGACCTAGATTAGCTGGATCCTGAATCAATCAATCAATAATGGGACATTTGAGTCGAGTCTGGAAGGACAAAGGATGAGGGCCATCTTCAATCATGCATTTAGGATAATGACATCCATCTTATTCAACCACCTTTTCTTTTTTCCCCTCCCTCCCCACTTGCTCCCGTCCTTCCCCTCCCTCCCCTTTGACCTTTCTAGTGTTCCTCTAATCCTCCTATGTATCCCGACCCAACACCACTGAGGATCAGCCTCCTTATATCAGAGAAAACATTTGGTATTTGGATTTTTGAGATTGAGTAACTTCACTTAGCATTATATTCTCCAACTTCATCCATTTACCTGTGAATGCCATGATTTTATTTTCTTTTATTGCTGAGTAAAATTCCATTGTGTATATGTACCACATTTTCTTTATCCATTCATCAACTGAGGGACATCTAGTTTGGTTCCACAACCTAGCTATTGTGAATTGTGCTGCTATAAAAATTGAAGTGGCTGTGTCACTGTAATATGCTGTTTTTTTCAATTCAAAGTGGATCAAGGACCTAAGAATTAGACCAGAGACAATACACCTAATAGAAGAAAAAGTAAGCTCCAATTTCCAATATGTCGGATTAGGCCCCAAGTTCCTTAATAAGAATCCTGTAGCGCAAGAATTAATATCAAGAATCAATGAATGGGATAGATTCAAACTAAAAAGCTTCTTCTCAGCAAAAGAAACAATCAGTGAGTTGAATAGAGAGCCAACTATTTGGGAACAAATATTTAATACATGCACATCAGATAGAGCACTAATTTCTAGAATATATGAATAACTCAAAAAACTTAATTCCAAAAAAACAAATAACCCAATCAACAAATGGGCTAAGGAATTGAAAAGACACTTCTCAGAAGAAGATACACAATTAGTCAACAAATACATGAAAAAATGCTCAACATTGCTGGCAATTAGAGAAATGCAAATCAAAACTACTCTAAGATTTCATTTCACTCCAGTCAGAATGGCAGCTATTAAGAACACAAACAACAATAAATGTTGGAGAAGATGTGGGGAAAAAGGCACACTCACACATTGCTGGTGGGAGTGCAAAATGGTGCAACCGTTATGGAAGGAAGTATGGAGATTTCTTGGAAAACTGGGAATGGAACCACTCTATGACCCAGCCATCCCACTCCTGGGTCTATTCCCAAAGGACTTAAAAACAGAATTTTAGTCATTTTTATGTGTGTAGTTCAGTGACATTGGGCTCATTCACACTGGTACAGCCATGGCCACCATCTGTCTCTAGGACTTTACCTTCTCAAACTGAATCTCTGTCCCCACTAACTGCTATCTCCTATCCTACTCCAGAGCTCCCTCTCCTCAAGTTTTAAGTGGTCAATACAGTGCCCTTGAGAGTGAGAAAGAAGGTGTTGGAAACCTTGGTGAAGGCAAGAGAGCGAGGCAGGAGTTAGGGCCCCCTTCTTTTTGGCTTCCCTCACCAACCCAAACTGTGGTCCTGCTGGTGCGCCTACCCCATCACGCCATTCCATGTGAGAATCTAGCCCAGCTTCGGCTCTTTGGGTCTGAACTGTAAAGTGGAAGGAAGAGTAGTGGCTTACCCATCACATGGATGTCACCTTGCCTATGAGAAGACAGGCATTCCTTAACGTGTGGAGTAATAGAGCAATGGATCTCAGTCGTCCCTGCCACAGAGGGACTAGCCCATGCTTTGGGGGGAGAGTTGACAAGATGCTTTGTCCACCAAAGCCATTGTCATTTCCATTTCTCCATGTCCAACCTTGCATTCTACCAAGAAGGAAACTGTAGGGACAACCAGACTGCTGGGGGTCCGTGTCCCTCAAGTTGCTGACCCATTTAGATTCCTGCTGCTGTGGGGCTGGGGCGTCCATGTGGCTCTGCAGCCACAGAGGGATTTAAAATCTGGACTAGGTCAGCGGACGAAGCCCCTTGGGGAGCCACGTGGAAATAAATCCAGGTTGTACTGGAAACAGAGCCCTGTGTTCTCTGGATGCCTCAGGGAGTGCAGCGGAACCCGACTTGGTTCGTTTGACAGCAGGCGATTCCCGAGCCGTGAAGCCTCGCGCTTGCAGAGTCGAACAAACGAGGGAGCCACTAGCCCCCTCTGTCCAGCGAAAGCACCGTGAGAATGGGAATCCCTTCTGACCCTTCACTCTAAGCCCCCCAGACCTTGGCGCGTCAAGACCACGTGGGGGTGAAGACACTTGCTGATGATGGAATGAGCGGGACACATTAACACACTGCCCCTCCAGGAGCATCACGGCTGGTGCACTGGGACACCAAGGAAGGCCCGTGTCTGTGGGCACACCTGTTGCTCCTTGGACTTTTTAATGCCATAAGCAGAAGCAGAGCCTGGGAGGGTGTGGGTGCTCCTTGCCCAGAAACCGCCTCATCCGCTTTCATTTTGAGACTCCAGAAACTATGACGTGCGCACTGCTGATCCCACTGTGTGTGTGGGTGGGGCGGGGGAGGATGGGTTCCTAAAGAGCAGCACCTCCTGATCGCATCACTTTGAACTTTAAAATGGTATGTAAAGGCTTGGGGTGTAGACCAGTGATAGAGCCCTTGCCCTGCGAAGGCCTGGGTTCAATTCCTGGCGCTGCAAAAATGAAACAAATTGAATTAAAGCGGTGAACCTGAACTATGAGGTTTCCCTGAAATCAAAGGAGACTGTAAACTCCACGGAGGCAGACGTCTGGGGGTTTGTTTACTGATGCATTTCCAGAACCTACAGTAATGCGTGGTACGTAGGTGCTCAAAAAACAAGAGCTAGAATGAATGAATGAATGAATGAACAAGAAGTTCCTGCTATAAATGCAGGGGTCAGCATGACAGTGAGAACTCATATTTCAATGTCTTTGAACTTTTGTAACCTCTTTTGAAGCTGCAGGTGAAAAACATAGCATGCACGTTCTGCAAAAAAGACCTCCAGGGGCTCATCACTCAAAACCCACCCAAGTGAAGCCAGGGAGTTTGGAGCAGATCACACGCTGGCACCAGGGGTGTGCTGGGTTGGTCTCATGACAACAGGAGTCCAGAGGTTGGAGTGGCTTTATCATGTCCAAGGTAAGTGTCTTCTTGACAGGCTTGTGTCCTGGCAGGGAAGAAAAATGGTACCAGGAGAGATCAAGGACCGTTTCATGAAGGGACTCTTCACAAAAGGTGTGAGTGGGCTCAAGAGAAATCTGCTGGGGTCAGGGAGGGTCCTGAGGCTAGCAACAGAGGAAGCTGGTCCCTCCTGAGACCTGAAGGAGCAAGGGCTGCCGTGTTTCTAAGACTCAGAGAGGGTGGTTAGAGGAGATGTCCACCTTACAGGTGACATGGTCCTCCTGTGGTCTGGCAAGGAGAGGGGCTCCTCCTAAAATGACAACAAAGCCCTTTATGTGTCCCATGATTCAAGACATCTCGCAGCCATTTACTGACATGCATTCGCTTTGCAGTGACCAAAGCTCTTTAGGCTCTTTCCTCCAAGAGTAAAATAAAAACCTGCACAGTCCTGGGACCTCTCGTTCATGACTTGTGGGTGGACACATGGTTTTGAGACTGAAAAGAGGGACTCTAATGCTGATGACCTAGTATATCTGTCACTGCAAATCCTGGATCATTCTGTGGCAGTTATATGCAAAGCTTTAATGCTGGAAAACTTTCCTAACCACTGGGTGAATAAGTCACACTATAAATCCCACATGGTTTAAGCAGAGGATGGGGGGACGCTCAGCAGAAGCCTGCCTGGGGAAATGAAGCCACCTCTCCTCCTCGACTGCCTTGAAGCTCTGATCAAGTCTCAGATAAGGCTGCGGCCCTCACCGACATCTTGATGGCAACCTCAGGAGAGATCCCCGGGTCTCTCTTGTAATGCCTACATTGGACATTTGTCATCGGTTGGGGCTGCTGGGTGTTTGAGACCCTTTTGTGAGCCTGTGGAATTCCTTCTCATGTGGGTGTGGGTGGGAAGGAGACTCTCTGTTTTCTGCCATTGTAACTGAAAGGCCAAATACTTGCTTTCTGTAGCAAAGACTCACCGCTAATTACTAAACCCATTTCCCAGCCCCTGCTTTGCTTTTAGGTCATGTGATTGAATCCTGGCCAATGGCATGAAGCCACTTATAGGGCAGACCAATAAGACCTCCCACACGTGACTCCCTCTCTCACTTTCTTCCCCAGTCTCTGGATGTTGAGATGCCCTGGCAACCTTCAAGGTTATATGTTGAAGAGGATGGAGTCTTTTTTGAGCCTAGGTCCTTGTAAGATAGACTGGATTAGAGCCCCCCGATACCCTCTTGCTGGGCATTCTGTGAGGTCCTCAGCCAGGATCAATTTCTAGAGCTTGCAACTTAGAATTCAGACTTATATAGCATCAATAAAAATGATCGACCTATAAAGAATTTATTTTATGGGTAAATTGAATTGTTAGCCCAGAATATGGCGATCACTGTAGCTCTCCATAATTCACACCGCGCTCGTGGGAATTGTTAACACAGCACCATTTGCTGTTAGCTGTGACTTGTGGCCTGGAATTAATTCTGACTTTGAAAGCCTGTCTACAAGGATAACAGGTCATATATCAAACCCTTCATACCAGTTTCCTGGAGAGGGAAAGGGAAGTAGAGATCAGAGAACGAGGAGAAGAGTATAACGAAAATAGTAACCAGAGAGCAAACATGCAGCTCCTACCATGCACCTGCCAGAGCGCTGAGGGTTCTGTGTGTGATAACTAACCTGACCTCACAGCAGGCTCATGGTGGTAGTGTCACTGTTGCTTCTGTTAACAGAGACCAGGCACGTCACCCAGCTAACACCAAGTGGTGGAGCCAGGGTTTGAAACGGGCTGTTCTTAATCATAGCTACTGACAACAATTAAGAACTGAGGAGTCTAACTCAATTTTCTGTGTCCTTGAAGCACAATCAGAACAACTAAAAACAACTAAGAAAATAAAATCAAAGTTAGTGATACTTGGCAGGCTACTTGGAATAATTTGCCTGAAGCACTTAACGTTCCCTCAACTATCACCAAGAATCTTTATTTCATAGGTCACTTCAGGCCAAGAAGTCGATTGTGGATGATTCTTTAAAACAGCCTGAAACGCTCCCAGCTCCCTCCCCAGTCTGGCCTCAGCCTGCGTCTCTGCCTCAGTTGTTTGCATCACCCAAGTCCTCAGAGCCAAGACGTTCTGCAGATCGCCTGTTTACCCAGTTGAGCTGAGCCAACATGTGGACGGGAAGTTTGTCCAAGAGTAGTTGCGTGGCTCATCCTTGCTGACCAAAAGGCTGGAGGAGAAGGTGGGCTTGGGGAGGAGGGGTCTCAGCTGGGTCCGTGGGAGAGAGACGGGAATCGCTGCCACGTAAGTACAGGGCCTGAAGGTCTTGCGCTGCCTGGCGCTGGCAGGGTCAGTGCTGTTGGCTGAAGCTTATCTGGAGATGGCAAAGGAAGAGCTCTGGAGGAGGGAGAAGCCATGTGGACCTCACTTGATAAACATCTACAGATGTGTCCTGGGATCCAGGCCCTGGCACTTGCATCTGTCTCCTCACCCTTCGTGGGCCACTAGAGCATTTCCTTTTGGGCTATTTGGAGTGGACTTGGCAGCCAGGCCTCCCCTGGCCACAGAGCGCAGAGGCCTTCACTCTTGGCCTGCGGTGGGGGTGCCTGATATTCTACACAGGGGCAGCTTCTGGAAAGGCAAAAGCTTCTGCGGCCTGAAAGGTCTGGGAGCTGGAGTGAGGGGTGTGGTCTATGCCAGGGGCTCGGCTCCTTGGACAACATTGGAGCCATGACAACTGCAGTGCAGAGCAGTTGAGGCTGGGGAGGGCCTCCCCCGCCAGCCCCCTCCTCGTTCCCTCCACAGCTTGCCACTCCCCAGAAATAGAGGCTAACCCTGTTGGACTTTTCCAGGGCACATGGCTGTACAGGGAAGAATCGGAACTGTGTCCGCACTGTGCTGTCCCCTGCCCCACATGTATCTCCCATGGCACTGGGGACTCAGACTTCAAGAATGGCTCATCTTCCATGAGACAGGGCTCTGGAATCGGGCTGTAAAGAAGAACCTCCTAGCTTCGCCACTGCTGGTCACCTCATCTTGGTCTCCAGCTCTCTCTGCCTTGGTTTCCTTCCTTCTGATAAGCGGATAGTTGCTATTTCGTAAGGTGGTCGTGGGCATCGGAGGACTTACTGTATGCAAAGCCCATGGACAAGGCATTTGGTAAGCACTAGGTTTTGTTCAATGTCATGGTAACAGTGCCCTTTCTGTGTGAGAATACATTAATGATAGCAACAGCACAGGCACTGATAGCCAATGCCTACCTAGAGCTTGCTTTGTGTCCTGCTTCTCTATGTGCCCAGGAAGCCTCCTTGGCTCTCCCTCCCTGGCCTGGTTAATTCCTCCTCATCATTCTAATCCTGCTCTTGTTTTGCCTCTGAGGCTGGAGGGCTTGACTTCTGCGTGCTTAACATCCCTTACTTAATTTTAGTGTGGATCTTCCACCCTGGACTGTCACTGTTTTCTTTTCCTTCTCCGAAGTTCCTGAAGGTTGGGGATTGGGCTTTTATTATCTGAGTTTGCTGAGGAAATAAGGATTTTTCTAGACCCAGCTGCAAGAGCCGTATCTATCCTTGCTTCTCATTCCCAGAAGGAGCCCCATCAGCTCCAGTGAAGACCAGCTAGGGCTAGAGGGGCTCTGCCAAATCTAGAATCCACATGCTTTCCTCCTCAAGGTCACAGTGCTATAGCAGCTGGAAGCCTCATTGACTGGCTCCTAAACAATGGGGTGGCCTGTGGTTGTCACTCCCCCCAGTACCCTTCACTGGCTCTGAACTCATTAGAGCAAGCAAGAAAAGGTGATCCCCAGTGGAAGCTTCTTGAGACGAGTATATTTCAGATGTCATTGGCATTGGCAACAGGGGCTGGGGGCAGCTGGGCTGGATAAATAAACATACTCATTAGGTCTCATTATATTCTCCCCGTGAGTCATGGTACCCCACAGAACAGAGGCGACCCCAGCCTGGCTCTCAGCAGATCCTATCTTAAAAATTCATTCCATGCAGATGGTTACATTAATGTAAAAGGCAAGCCATTGTGGCTATAAATAACTTAAGCTGAGTCCTGCTGACAGTGGGACGCCTGACAGGGAATACTGTAATGTCCTCCCTTCTGAACCAGGCAGTGACATACACATTATCTTCCCAAATTCAAAGGCAGGGTCCACAGGAGTCCAGCAAGCCCCCCGGGAAGGCGGATCCTTTACCATGAGACCCACGAAAGGAGCTTTCCAAAGTAGGTGCGCTAGACATAAAAATAGTGACCCCTTTCTCTGGAGATGTCCCCGCTGGAATTCCTGCAACCTGGGAACATATTGTTTACATGGCAAAAGGAATTTTGCAAGACCCCAAGAAGGGGGAGATGATCCCAGATTGTCTGAGTGGGCCCTGAGTGGGGGTCCTTATAAAGGAAAGAGAGGGGCAGGAGAGTCAGAGATGTGAGGATGGAAGCAGAGGTGGAAGGGAGGAGAGATTGGGAGATGCTGTGCTGCTGGCTTTGAAGATGAGCCAGAAAATGCAGGCTTCCGGTAAAACTGGAAAAGGCACATCTCCTCCCCTAAAACCTGCAGAAGAAACAGCCCTAGAGACACTGGGGGTTTTAGAATTTCTGACCTCCAGAACTGTTGGATTATGAGTTTGTGTTGTTTTAAGCCACTCACTAATTTGTGATAGTCATAGAAACCATAGGTAGTTCATACACAAGGCACTTGATCTTAAAGTGCTTCTAATGAAAACATTTTTTCAGACTGCACTTTTTGCATTTCTTCCTTGGTTTCTGGAGTAGGGTGGCATGGGAGGGGAGGCTTAGGAGGTAATGAGGGGATGTTTGGTGCTGGCCAGCTACTCCCCCATCTGTGGTGAAGTTGTATAGCTTGGAAAATTTTTCCACATTACTTGTCATTTTGTTTTATTTATTTCTTTTTGTTGGGGCGGGGGAGGGAGTGTTATTTTTAAACATTTTTTTTTCAATGAAAAATGCTTCTGTAGGACTACTGTCCCCCAGCCTCTCCCACTCACCTCCCCCACTTGTTGGTATCTGTCTTATGAGGCTCTCGCTCCCCACTTCTGCCACCGGCCATTTCCAAATGTAGGGAGAACGTTTCTAAGCTGCACTGGCGTGGGGTCACGAGGCTGTCTGATGAAGGTGACTAGCTCTAAGACATCAGCTGTCCCTCCACCTCAGGTGCCCTCCCTGGAGCAGTGCTGCTCATGTCACCCACCAACTGACCAACCGAAATCAGGATCTTCTTAAAATGAAGATTTGATACAGTGGGTCTGGGGTGGAAGCGGAGATTCTGCATTTCTAACAGGCTTCAGAGGATCCTCAGAAGGTGGATTCTGGGCCACATTTTGAGTAGAAAGGACACAGAGGGCTGAGGTTCATGATCCAGGCAGGTCGGGAACTCATTCACAATCTGCCATGGGCACAGAGCTTTAGGACAATCTTGTGACTCCCACTGTGGTCCCCACAGAGGCAGCATTGGGATATCCTAAGAGCTTGTTAGGAATGCAGCTCCCAGACCCCACCCCCCAGACTGACTCAGAACCTGCAGGCTAACAAGGTCCCCAGGGGATTCCTCTGCACATTGAACTCGGAGATGCGCTGCCGTAGAGCCTGGTTCTCAATTTAGCCTGCATCAGAAACACCCAGAGAGCTTGTTAAACAACATTGCTAGACCCCACTCTCAGAATTTATGATTCACTTTATCATGGACGGAGCCCAAGAATTCATATTTCTAACAAGTCCCTGGGTAATGCAGATGCAGCCCAGGGACCCCACGGTGACAACCACTGCCTTAGAGTAAGCTGCTGCCTTGAGACTGGCGGCCGGTGTGCCCCAACCAGAAGTCCCAGAGTGGACCCTAGGGACACACTTGCTTACGTATTTGGAAGCTGAGACCTATCCATTCTTTTACTGCTGAATTTTTGGTGGTTTTATAAAAGTAGCATATGCATTTTCATTTTATGGAATTTTTGTAAAATGAAACAACAGGTGCCAGCTGTAGCTCCACAGGGAACTGCTTGACCTTGACAAAGAATTCTGCCTCTGGGTCTCTATTCTTCACCAAGAAAAGGACAGGGTTGAATGAGGATCATAAAACTCTATGCTTTAGAGCCCATTTTCCATCTCCCAGGTGAAGGCAGAAGTTTAAAATGACTGAATCTTGGGTTTTTTTCATAATTGCTTGGTCATATCCATGATTTATTTAAGTCGGGAAGGCAACCCTCTACCCTAAGTGGCGCAACGGGATAATAAAATTCTGTTTCCCTCCCCATTTTATTTATTGCAAAAACAATATTCTAAAATAGCGAAGACAATTGAAGAGATTAAAAACTTCATTCCACTCTAACACAACAGCTGTTTTCATTTTGCTGTGTTGCCTTCATGTGCGTGGGTGATCTTTGAGTTTACATCCATTTGTATTCTGCATCTTCACCGCGTTCGATCATAAACATGTCACCAGCAATAGAGAAATAAATGAGTTCAGCATGAAGTCACTACTACTGGCATTTAACTTCGTTTGGCTAATGTGATCAGGGAGGCTGGTCCCTCATGGATGCTGTAAGTTGTAATTTTTTATTGTTTGGGAGGCTGACCATTTTCCCCATGTGTTTGTTTACAATGTGAATTCACTACATTTTCTTCTCTGTGCATTGTCTGTTCATGGATAATGGAGGAAGCTATTGAAAAGTGCCTGGCACAAGGTCTGGCTGTCATTAACACCCTCAACAAACCTCAAACTATTGCCTCCTTTCTGAGCCTCCTTCCTCCTCTGGGAACCACTAGGGCAGTGGGAAGTTTGAGCGAGAGAGTTTGTGGCAAGGGTCTAGTATGGTGTCTGGTGTGCACATAACGCAGCTCTTGTGGGGTTCTCTATCTGCCAGGGCTTGGTGGTGTTCTAAATTTAACAGATACTCATTTAACAATGACATTTCCAAGAACACATTTTGGGGAAAAGTGACATCTTGTTGAATCCAGTAGCCCAGTTTTCCTCATTTGCAAAACAGAACTAATAATATACCTGCTCTTTGACTTGTGAGGATTAAATGAGATGATCCCGTATAACATGGCCTTAGGCCTGGCACCTGAGGAAACACTCATTGAATGTTAGCCTAGTTGTATGCTCTGCCACATTTATAACAGAAAAGATGATTATTTTTAATTTTAATAATCATAGCCAGATTGCTTTCCAAAATTTTTAAGTGGATCTCATTTAAATTTAGAAGAATATTCTGAACTTTGAATTGAAAGACTTATTTGCATTTTGAAAGTCTCCAGCTACACATTGTACTAAGCCTGTTCCCAAAGCTCTCGTTTAAGAAACAAGGAGAAAACAATGTGGAAATAAAGGCATTTGCATAGTGTCAAGCAGAAGTAACTACGGTCAAGAAGGCATCTTTTAAAAGTTCTTATTTGTTGGTAGCAAATATTACTTTCCCCCTCTTTGTACATATATCAACAGAATCTCTTCATTCAATGTTGCAAAAAGATTTACCAGGGAACTTGGATCGACCATGAATGATTCCAACTTGAAGACGTATATTCATGGGTATATGTATATGTATATAATTTTTTCATATGTTCCTGAAAATAGGGAGCCGTAGGGAGGAGGCTTCTCATTTCCTATGACGGAGCAAATCAATAACAACACCTCGTGTGTTGAAAGTGCTTTATGGTTCGCAAAGAAAATTCTCATAAATTTTCTAGTTTGATTTTCACAATGATCCACGGGGGAGGTAAAGCAAGTCGTACAGTCCTTATAGTCCAGCTTGGGACTCGGACCTACAGAGTTGTTCTGGCTTATTTGAGATCTCACAGCAATCAGCAGAGCTGGATCTGTCTGCAGGCGTGTGTGCTCGAATCTGGGGCTCAGCTCACCGTATGACCACTAGCTCTGCTAAAACCCATTAGTCTTGGTCAAAGACACCTAACTTAATGTTAATATCGAAAAAACATTTCTGAACCTCTAAACATAATTCCCAATCCATCTTCAAAAGACAGGCTTTGAGTCAGGCATAGTGGCACACACCTCTAATCTCAGCTACTTGGGAGGCTGAGGCAGGAGGATTGCAAGTTGGAGGTCAGCCTCGCGATTTAGTGAGATCCTATTTCAAGATATTAAAAAAAAAAAAAAAAAGACTGAGGATGTAGCTCAGTGCTAGAGTGTTTCCCTTGCATGTATGAGGTCCTGCGTTCAGTCCCCAGTACAGGGAGAAAAAAAAAAAAAAAAAAGACAAGTTTTCTAGGAAAGCTGACTTCCATTGAGGATGATAAGGTGTGTAAGGTGTGTAAGTTCGAGCCAACTGGTCTGATTCCACCTGGAGCTACCACTGTGATTCGTGTGACCATGTCACAATGCCCACTTAGTTTTTCAGGGAGTTGGCCATCACTCAAATAAACGCAGGGTGTGTGTTTGTTAAAGATGCTGATATAGCAAAGGAACATTACACAAATCTGGGCCTCAAGGATTTCCTGCAGGTAAGGACTTGCAAGGTCTTCAACTTGATCCCCTACTTGTGGAGCCAGCAGAAAGGGCTTAGGAAGGCACACTGCTGATAGGGAGGAAGGACACATCAGGCACCACTCCCTCTTCCCCACAGCAGATGATGTTTATGAGCATTCTTTTGGCATTGTGACCTAGAATAACCCCATGAGAAGGCCCGGATGATGTAAGAAGATTACTGGCAAACACTGGGTGCTTCAAGTAAGACAAATAGGCTTCTTAGTTATGCATAGTTATACATGGTACATACCAATAATTGTGTGTTCATCTATGTTTTCTGTCAGAGGCAGGGTTCATTCCCAACTGGATTTCCTGCAGGTTGTCTCTGCCAAGGAGATACCACTGGCCACTGTATTAGTCTGTTTTATGTTACTATAATGAAATACCAGAGGCAGGCTAACTTTATAAAGAGGTTTGTTAAGCTCACAGTTCTGGAGGTTCAAAGCAACATGGTACAGGCTCTGGGGAGGGTCCTCTTGGCTGCATCACATAATGGAGGACAGCAATGGTAGGAGCGCATGCAAGGAAGAGATTATAACTCAAACTAGGAAGCCAGAGATAGCTGGGGTCCCACAGTCCCTTCCAAAGTCAGGCCCCCAATTGGCCCAAGAACGTCCCACTAGGCCCCACTACCTCTTAAAGGTCCCACCACCTCCCAACACTGCCACACTGGGGACCAAGCCTCCAACACATGAAACTTTGAGAGGACCAACATCCAAACATGGCAGCCACCTTCTGCAGGAGCTACTGCTTGCCTCCGGCCATATTCTCTGGGGTGCCTGCTGGGACCTCTGGAGCATAGGCCGAGAGACCTCCATGGGAGATGGGGTCCTACCATTCCTTGTCATGGGGTCTTGGGCAAGGCAATTACCATGTCTGCATTCCAATTCCTCAACGGTGAAGTGGAAATAAAAGTGTGTATTCTTCTTACATAGGCGGGTGGGGCAAAGGTGATCATGTGTATGAAGGAACTTTTTTTTCTAGGATTTTTTCAATTTAAAGTCTTTCAAATCATGAAAGTATAACACATTGGCCTTCGTAGTTCAAACAGTTCAAAGACATAAAAAAGAAAAATGCCACCATTACTAACGTTTAGTCCTACCCTTCTGAGCTATCCAAAGTCTCCAAAGTCTTTATACTTATATAAGCTTTTATGCTGCTCATATAAGCATCTGCAGGCCAATGCACACATTTCCTGAGGTCTGGAGTTTATTTCATTCTATTGAAATAGAATCATTCCAAACTTATAGCCCTGCAACTTGCTTTTCCATTTGATAATAGAACATAAATATCCCTATAAATGTGTGGGTATAAATTTAGCTTAGTCTTTGTTTTCTTGATTTTTTTTAACATTTATTTTTTAGTTATAGTTGGACACAACACTTTTATTTTTATTTACTTTTGTGTGGTGCTAAGGATCAAACCCAGGGCCTCATGCGTGCTAGGCAAGTGCTGTACTGCTGATCCACAACCTCAGCCCTTGTTTTCTTGATTTTTAAAATAAATACATACATGTGTATATATGTATGAAAGTGAAGTATGAAATCATTTTTTACAAACATTTTCCTTTACTCCCCCATTACCACTAGTCACCTTTTCCTTATATATCCTTTATACTTTCCTTCATTTTCATATAATCAAATATTTATAAACATATATACTTCTCTGGGAGTCTCCTTCATTGTTTGTTTCAAAAATGGAGTAGTATGCATACTTGTCTTATTCCACTCAATAAAAGCTCATGAAAATACTTTAACTGGTTTAGTATGTGATTTTTAATGACTGTGTTATTTTATGGGGTGGAGGCACTTTTGAGCTGGTAAATATACAGCTCCCAGCTCTTCAGGGGAAGCCCTGATTACAAGTGCTTGCTACTATCTGTGCCCTAAATATTCCCACTATGGTGAATTTCAAACTTCAAACATGTTGGCAATGGAGATAGAAAGAGATGTGCACAGCATCTCTGGAGAAGTTTCCAGAAAACTACTGGAAAGAAGTTCCACTCAGAATTTTTCTGTCTACTGATGAGCACTCATTGTTTCCAAAAAGGCTGATACGTTAAAGCTGCCTTATAGCTATATTCTTCAGATTGATGAGTTTATGTCTGTGTGCTAGATTCCCCCAGAATGAGACTGTTGGTTCATAATGAATGCAGATTTTTTTTTTAAACCTTAGTAAGTGCTGCTAGATTATTTTTCAAACAGCCTTCTTAAAAGAGCAGTTACAATTACCTTTCTGCCAGTAATACACAGAGAACTTTCTTTCTCAGGGTATCTGAGAGTGATTGGTAATTATGTTCTTTCATAATTTCTGCCAGTTGGGTGGATTTAAAGGGAGAACGTGTTTGTTGTTACTTATTTTGTTTTCCTGACCCCAGTCACATTTTGAACAGCATTTCATGTTTTGGGCCATTTAGATTTGGCAGTTCAGCACATATGCTGGGTGCTAAACTGGGGTGTAATTTAGTATTACAGTGTAACAATGTCCTGGGGTTGATCCCCAGCACTCCCCACTCCACCACCAAAAACAGACACCTGGAGGCCTGGCCATATAGTTCAGTTGGTAGAGTGCTTGCCTCACAGGCACAAGGGCCCTGGGTTCAATCTCTAGCCCCGCCCCCTCCAAAAAAAAAAAAAAAAAAAAAAAAACCAGACAGCTGGCATAACATCATAGCATCATAGCTCTGCCACTTCTGTGACTTCTCTGTCCTTCAGTTTCCCCACATGCAAAATAAAATAGAAATATAATTGCTTAGAGCTGTTGAAAATTAAAGAAATATATAAAGTCTGTAAAGTGGTGCCTAGCATACACCAAATACTAAAAGAGTATTATCTATTCTATAAGCCTCAGAGTTTAGACTTTGTTCATTTTAACAGTGGCTGTTTTGCCTTGTTGATCCGTAAGCACTCTTTATATGTGGATGTTGGGTCTTGTTATTTGCATTGCGAATCTTTCCAAATTAGTCAGTTGTTCCCCTAGCAATCTCTATTATGACACTTTTGGCTATTTTTTTAAAAAAGCATTTTTTTTTTTTACATCGTCAAATATTTAATTTAAAAAAACAAACATCTGGATGTTCTGATTTGGCTAAGAATGTTATGCATAGTCTCCTGGATTTTCTTTAAAAGTATTTATTGATTTTTCTTTCCTTCTATCCAGTTCTTATTTTATGCCTGTCAATATGCCATCACAGGGGTTTTCATGTAGGGCCTCTGTCTTATTATGTTTGTTAGCAAGTGTTTTATAGATTTTGCTATTATTATTATAAGTGGATTTCCTCTCAAAATTTGATTTTAAGTACTTATTATTACAAAAAAAAAATAGCTACACACACACCCACACACATACACACGCATGCACAGTTGGTCCTCTGTGTGTCTGGAGTCCCCCCTCCCACAACCCCTCACCTTCTCCTTCTTCTTCGTTTTGTCCTTTTTTTTTGGGGGGGGGGCAAGGTTTCTCTGTATTGCCTAGTTTGGTCTCAAATGGTCCTCCTGCCTCAGCCTCCAAATTAGCTGGGCTACAGATCACACACCGCCTAGCCCAGATCCATAGCTATAGAATTTTTTTTTAATTGCGTCTATACTGAACATTCACATTTATTGTTATTTTCCTAAACAAAACAGTATAACAAATATATATATATATATATATATATATTTACATTGCATTAAGTATTGTAAGTAATTTAGGGATTATTTAAAGTATACAGTTATATACAAACACTGGACCATTTTTGTATAAGTGATTTGAGTATCTGGGGATTGAGGTATCTCTGGGGTTCCTGAAATCATTCTCTCATGATACCAAGGAACAACCACCTATGTAAAACCAAACTCTCTTACTGATATCGGTGGTTTTGGTGTCTTAGTTTCACATTACTTTTGTATTTAGCTACATTACCAAACTCTCCTGTTAATTCTCGTAGTTTTTAACATTTATCTCTTGGTGTCTAAGCAGCTTCCCCCAGCCCCACACCAGAAGTGGCTCATGGAGGAGGAGCAAGGTGGCCCTGTGACAAAGGAGTGAACTTAATGAGTCAGCCACCACAACCAGCCACCAGTCTAATCCTGGGAGTGTACACAGCTCAGAATAATCCTGGCCATGGAGCAAGAGAACTGGACTATTTATACCCACATCCCTTAGTCATGCTTCGTGGCCATCCCGGGTGGGAAGCCATCGTGCCTCTCGTGCCTTAACGTGAAGTGTCTGGAGGGCAGAGGAGAATAAAGCTCAGTTCTGAGAGTCTCTTAGTCCAAGGCGGTCACCTACCCTGACCTGGAAATGTCCTGAATGTCGAGTTGTACTTCAGACTTTACGTGAATTTTGCATTCTATTCTCTCTTTTTTTATTGAGCAAGTAATGATTGAAATAATTTCATAATGAGGGTTTTTGCATAAAATAACAGCCATCGTGGACCTCTCAGGAAGGTGCCCTCCAGGCACCTCATGACCATAAGTGGCTCAGTACCCATGTGGTCAGCTTGGGGACGCGGCCCAGGGGGACCGTGGGAGCTGCCTCCTCACCTTGCCCTCCCTCTCTGGTGCTGTGCTCTTATCTCAAGCACTGAATGGAACTCAGCTACTGGCTTCAAGGCCAGAACCCAACTCTTCGCCTCCCTCGCACCCCTCTTGTTCCCGTCACAGTCCTTCCCAAGTGCAGAGCTCTGTGAGCACCAGTGATGTTTCCTGGTGGTGGAGCCTCCCTCCTCCTCCTAGGTGTTGCCCACTGAGCCCTCCTCTCCACCCCCATCTGCCCCAGTTCACTTTTTAAAAAAAAAATATTTATTTATTTTGCTTTAGTTGTACACAATGCATTTATTTTTACGTGGTGCTGAGGATCGAACCTGGGCTGCGCACGTGCTAGGTGATGTGCTCTGAACCGCTGAGCTGCAACCCCAGCCCATGCCCTCGTTCCCACTTTTATGCCAGAGAATTACTGCGACCTAACAGCCCCAGACCCCCATTCCTGCCTTCCTCAACCTTCGCTCTTTGCTGTCACTTGGATCTGCTCCTTAGAGTCCTTGGCTGACTACCTCCCCATCACCTGAAGGACTGCAGGCCAAGAACTGCTAATGAAGCCTAAACTGTCTTTCATTTCAGTCCCCTGTCCCTTCCCTCCTTCCCTCACTCTGCACTGTCCAAGCTTCAACCAATTTCTGGCCATTCCTAAGTTTTGTCACTAGCCGGCTCCAACTGAAAATGACACCGCATTCTTTAAGACCCAGGTGACGGGCCTCTTTTCCTTGATCTTCTTGACACTTAACTGGCTTTTGTCCTTGCCCTCCAGAGCTCATTACCCGTTTGCTGTTTCCACTGTATTAATATTTTTATTCCAGCCAGCATACGAGGTTTCTGTCTCTCTGTCTGCCTCGCTTAGAGACCCCCATAGCTTTAAAGAGGAAGTTCTACATCTTATCTTTGTTTTCTATGCCCTGGACAGTGCTTGGTACAAAATAACACTTCAAAATATTTGAAGGCTACACTGGGAAGGTAGGATGGACGTTGATATTTTTTTTGGGGTGCTCCACTTCTTTGAAGAAGTTTTTCTGTGCTTGAACTGTCTCACCAGGTGTGTCAGAGAGGTCAGTCTCCTTCACCAGCGACCCAGGGAGCTAGTACACAGAGCTAAGACACAGACTCTGCCTATCAGACCCCTTGTGTCAAACCGCAGTGTGGGGACAGATGTGGTAGAGGTGTCTGCGGTAGTCTCCAATGCCTGGGGTCACACTGCGAACTGGGATATCAAGTCTTGTGGTGTCTTCCCACCTGTTCCTGGTTCAGGAAAGTCCATGAGAGCTTCCTCATGTCCTTCGATGTGGTACCCACAAACCATTGAAAAATTTCCCATCCCATCCCTCATGGACTGTTACTTTTGCAAAATATAATAAATGTGCATTGTTAGAGAAAACAACACACGAAAATCAAATAAAAAGTCTTCAAAACATACAAAATGCAAACATCAACTTTTATCATTAATTCAACAACATGCAATTATTCTGTCAAGTTGCTATAAATGTTTTTGACCACTTATTTGCAATTCATCATGGATTGGTGACAAACCACATGCAGATGGAAAGGGACTGTAGCACATGCTTTGAGCAGGTAAATTCCTGTCGGGGAACTGGCCAAAGCCAGCTCTGTTGATTGTGCCTGAGAACCTTGGTTGGCCCAATAGACAAGGTGGATGCTGTTTCTTTCTTATAATTAAGAAAACGTTGAATCAGTAACAGGTTAGAGGGTAACCAAGTGGGGACTACTCAATATTGATGTTTAAATAAAGGGAATGGTCAACAGGGAAATTGCTAGCATATACTTCTATGTTTAATAGCTACATGAGTGACAATGAGGGACAGAAAAAATGAAGGCACTGGGGCCTCATAAAATTGCAGGTCACTAAGGGAATTTTTGCAGTGGGTCATGCGGAGCAGTCTTCAGGTGTGGACTGGAGAGAAGCTAGCAACTGGCAACCCCATCCCTGGACAGCAGCAGCTGAGGCCAGGGTGGGCACCAGGACTCACATCCTAGCCACCCAATACCCTGGACCTTGGAGTTCTGTTCCCTGTAATTTGTGGGCAACTTTTCTCTCCATGGGTGCTGGGGAGAAGAAGAGGAACAGATAAAGACTCTGTCTTTCCTTTGGCCTTAGGAATTGGCCAATGGCTTGGAGTCACAAAGTAGGCGCTAGGGAAATGGTCAGGTCCAGACAAGACATGCTCATATTCTGGGGAATGAGACGCGGTAAGTGACAAGCATACTAAAGAATCGATGTTTACATGACCTTGTGAATATACTTAACATCCCTGAAAATGCACTTAAAAATGGTTCCAATGGTAAATTTCATGTCTATTTTTACCACACTCAGATAAGTAATCTTTTTGAAGAAGTAACTTGTAGGGGGTGGAGGTGCCGTTCAGCAGTAGAGCAGGCACTTAGCATGCACAAGGCCCTGGGTCCAATAGCCAGCACCAATAAGAATAAAATACTGATAAAGATAATGGTAAATTATGTGATTGAGTATCTCCTATCTGAAGTGTTACAGATTTTGGATTTATGGTTAGGGATGTTCAACCTGTGATATGCTTGAAAGTGATTCTTGCTGTGGGAAAGATGAGACAGAGCAGGGTATAGGTGTGGGCCACAGGGGTTTGTAAATCTTGAAAATCAATGGGGGAGCTTTTCAGTTGCAAAAGAAGCTTCCAGCAAAGCCAGTTATGGGGCCGGGGTATGGTTGAGAGTGTTTCTCCTGGTTGGGCTTCTAAGATGTGGATGAGAATGTTTCAGACTCTTGAAGGCAACTTTGGGAAATAATAAAAAATAGAGAGTTAGTTTGGCAACCTCATTTAATATTCAATTTGTCACAGGTTTTTTGTTTGTTTGTTTTTTAATCTCATTCCTTGGGTTTAAAGTTTAAGTTAACAATCTTGTCATTCTGTTTTTTAAAACTAATTTGTTTTTCCAGGGCTGGGGATGGAATCCAGGGCCTTGTATATTGCTAGACAAGTGCTCTATCACTAAGCTATACCCCTAGCCACCAAATTAGTATAAACTTTAACAACGGCTATCAAAAGAATTTTACAATTTAGTAGATTAAAATTTAGTAGTTTGGAGCACCCTACTCCAAAATATGGTGCCTCGACATATTGAAAAATTTGAGCTGAAAGAATCTGAGTGCCAGTGTGTTGTGGAAGGTCTCTCTGACCTCCCCTGAAGAGATCATAAGACCTTCCATAAGAGGAGCCCTCCTTGTCTCTGAGGAAAGGGGCACCCGCACCCTCATCTCTGTAGACACAAGGTTACAGAAAAGCTTTTGAGCTGCCTATCCTATTGCATTTCTCTGTAGCTCTCTGTGCTTCATCCAACCTAGCATTAGGACCACTAGGTTCAACTGTTTCTTTGGGTCTTCATTTCCATATGAAGGCTCTAGCATCATGCAGAACTCAAATGAAATAAATGTGCTTGTTTTCCTCTTGTTACTCTGAAGTTGAAGTTCTCGGAAGAAGCCAGATCTGTTAGAGCTCCTGCAGATTTCTCGACCTTGGCGAGTAGGACATTGTGATTGTGGAGAGATGGAATGTTGCAGGTCAAGAACCAAAATTATCCTGGGTTATCTCAGGCCCTTTAATAGCCATTTACTTTCAACCTCTGCTTCTGACCTAACCTCCTTGTGACTATTAGGTAAATCTCACAGAATGTGTCACTAAGCTTCACAGACCTCTCAACTCTGCCAGCCCTAAGATGCTATAAGGCAACATCTGAAACCTATAGAAGAGACTTCCCCTGCCCTGCTGTAGCCCGCCTTCCTCAAGTCCCCACAGTTGTATTTGTCAAATGCATTCATCTATGACATACTTTGTTCTATAGCTATACAAGTTCATGTAACCTCTTCTGAATGGAACACGTCATTCAGGGTAACTTAAATCTGTCTTTCAGGGCCATGGTCCCTCGTATATGGCTCAGAATAAACTGTTGTCTTATTTTCATAAAGCACAATTGTTACTTTACATCAACATCATTCTGTCTTTTGTTATAGGGGCCTTGGCCATGAACCTAGTGGGGAGTGAGGAGAAAAATATCTTTGCTCTCCTGTATTAACCTGTTTCTTGTTACAGGGGCTTCAAACCATGCTACTCTAAAATATGACTGTAGGAGCCAGAATTTGCCACCCCAAATATACTTCTTTGGTATATTTTGAGCTGGTTATTCTGAGAAGCTGCAGACCCAGGAGTAGCTCTGACAAGCTGTCCTTTGTAAAAGAAATTCACATCTAATTTTTTTTTTTTCTCTAGGTGCTGGCTATGGAACCCAGGGATTTCATCCATGTCAGTCAAGTGCTCTACCACTGAGCTACACCTCAGCCCAGAAACTTCTATCAATAAAAGAAATCTACATTAGTAAAAGTATCTGTTTCAGAAATAGGCTGCTCCAGACAATTTTTATCATCTAAGAGACTTTAATCTGCATAAGATCACTTTTTTTTTTTTTTTTTTTTTGTACCAGAGATTGAACTCAGCAGCACTCGACCACTGGGCCACATCCCCAGCCCTATTTTTGTTGTTTGTTTTTGTATTTTTATTAGAGACAGGGTCTCACTGAATTGCTGAGTGCCTCGCCATTGCTGAGGCTGGCTTTGAACTCACAATACTCCTGCCTCAGCCTCCCAAGTGCGGTGATTACAGGTGTGCACCACCATACCTGGTGCTGCATAAGACCACTTTTGTTCACAGTTATGGTTTGGATAGGAGGTGTCCCCCAAAAGCTCCTGTGTTAATGTAGGAGTATTGAGAGGTGCATTGGTTGGATTATGAGAGCTGTGACCTAATCAGTTCATAGCAGTTTGAAGGGACTAACTGGATGGTAACCATAGGCCATATAACTGGAGGAGATGGGTCACTGGGGGCACGCCCTGGACAGGAAGCCCTGAAGCCCCTTCTCCTTTCTCTCTCTACTTTCCAGCTATAATGAGTTGAACAGCCATCCGGTTCTGCCTCACCTCAGGCCTACAGCAATGGAATCTGCTGACCGTGGACAGAACCTCTGAAACCACAAGCCAAATAAGATTTTCCTCCTCTAAGTTGTTCTTTTACAGCAATGAAAAGCTGAGTGATGAATTCACTTCCCTTGTCGTGAGCCATCCATGGGCTGTGTGTGTGAGCTATGCGCATTGGAGCTACATGAGGGGACAGGTCTGGCGTTGCACGCTGATTGGGCTGTGCGACGTAAGTGCGCCTCTTCTCTAGCTCTGCCTGTGATCCCACACAGCACCTGAGATGGGCGTGACTTGCCAAGATGTCAATCAATCTGCTGACCGCAAGACATCACAAAGCAAGACTCCACCTTGGAAACTTTATCCCCTGCCTTATTTGGTAAAGAACAGTCCATCGAATCTCCTTTGTGGGTCCCCCCTATAAAAATAAAGAGATTCTGGGTGCATGCTCTCTTTTTAGAGCTGTCCAGCGTGGAAGCTGACCCTTAACGTCGCAGAGCCGTCCTACCCTCGATCTGAGAAACTCATGTCCATGTGTTGTGTGATTCTTCACCATTTTCTTAGCTTAATGTTGCAGCCAGCTCTTTTGAATCCAGTTCATCTCGCCAGTGTGGGCAGCCGTTGAGACTCCCTTCCACTAACTCGTGTCTCCCCGAACTCCAAGCAGCCTGTGGCCCCTATTCCTCTCCACAGCTCAGGATGCTATATAAGCTACAACATTTGGCCCTTCTTAAGTCTTGATGTTTTGTGGGACTCTTGTGTCTACATATGTAATTAAATATACTTTAAATATACTTTTTTTTCCTGTTGATCTGTATTATATCAATGGAATTCACAATCCAGTAAAAGAGCCTAGTGGGTGAAAAAGTGAAAAAGGAAGCCATTTTTCACTTCCCTGTGGTTCTCAGCTAATGCACCTAAGATGGGTAGGAGGAAATTGCATTTTTCCTCCTCTACTCCCTTAAACATTTATAAATAATTCTATTTTCTTTTCTTTTTTAGTACCCCAAGATGGTTAACAAAACCTTCTCCAAAATGTACGTAATTTTTATAAAATAAGTCAAACTTGTAAATATGATGACTCATAAATTCTCTCAGGTATTTCAATATTGTTTACCAGCTCTATTCTCTTGCTCTTTTCATCTTAAAATCTTAAGTCTAAATCCATCACTCAATTACACAGCACATGGGAATAACAAGACTAATCTGTTAGCTGCTCTAACATACCAACTTCTCCTAGACATGACTAATAGTATAAATACCAGGTAAACATAGATTATTCCTACACTCATATAAAAAGAATTGAGTTTGATTTCTTTCATCATTTTGATACTTAATTCTAGCCACAGAGTGAATGACACTGACCTATAACCAGACAGTCGTGTCCAATAAAGCTGAAGTTTCCATCTCAGGAGGCCAAGGTTACACACTCCTCAGTCTTTTGGCCAGGAGACAGGATTTGACTTATGCCCAGGCCCCTGGTGTGATGCCATGAACTGTAACTGGGACTCTGAGTCACATAAAAACATGCTCAGCTCATTCTTCTGATGTGGATTTTCCACCTACCTCCTCTCTGGAGGTGGGCAAAGTCCTCATCTGATTGGTGATTCTAAACTTCTTTGAAAAAAATTTTTTAAAACAATTTCTTTGTCTTTCTTAGATAATATTCCTGACTTTAAAGACCCTTTCAGACAAGACATTGGACTCTGTCAAATCTTTATGATTTTTTGGTAACCTTTTAATTTCATTGCCTGACTTGGCAAAACAAACAAACAAAAATACTACTTTCTTCATCCCCCGATGCCCACTCCAGGTTGGGAATTGAACCCAGGGCCTCCCAGATGCAGGGCAAGCTCTCTACCATGGAGCTACATCCTCAACCTCTTCTATTGTTTTATCTTGAGACAAGGTTTTGCTAAGTTGACTGCATGGACCTTGAACTTGTGATCCTCCTGCCTCAGTATCTGTGATTACAGGCATGTGCCACTTGCTGAATTCTTTTCTTATTCTCCTGTCTGGCAGGTCCATGACTCTTATAGTTATTTTCAAAAATATTCAATTGAATGCTTTGACTTTGTGGTAATGTAGGAGAGGAAAAGATTAGCTCACCAATCTCTAGGTTCATGGATGTGGCCCCTACAGCAAAAGACGGATGAACAAGAAGAAAGCATACAAATCTATTTATTCTAAGTTGTACATGACACAAGAGCCTTTCTTTATAAAGAAGTAAAGCCCCCAGAGAAATAGGTAGACCTGTATTTTTTTATCCTAGATTTAATTAAAAAATGAATAGATGCAGAGAAGCATGATTAGAAAAAAAAAATATGATCTAATGGTAGTAGAGTCAGGGAATTTAGCAAAGCCAGGTTCTTTTCTGTGATCCCATGTCTCCAAAGGCAAGCACATTGCTTTCCTCCAGTTACAGAGAAGGAAAGGTGCCTCTTGAATGAGGGTCTTATGACCTGCTTCAGGGGAAAAGGGTGGAAGAAGTTAAGAGCGTGATCTCCCTAGGTTTTATGACTTGCTTCAGGGAGAAGGGAAGGGGGAGGTGAGGGTGGCCTTCCTACTTCTGCTATTTTCTCAAATGTCAAGTTGCCGTATTTGGGGGTAGAGTGTCCAGAACCCCATGATTCACAGCATTAAAATCACACTAATGACAAGGGAATCAGCTTTGTTACTCCTGAGATGTTCTTCTTTTAAAAAATTACTTAATATTAATAGATAGTACGTGTGCACACTCGAACATTCAAAATCACAAAAGAGCAAAGAACAAAAAGGAAGCTTCCGTCTCTCCTCCATCTGCAGCCACTGAGAGCTTCTTTCTGCAGGCAAACACTGTGATCATAATTTGCACCTCTTTCTGAAGATACGCTGTGCCCTGCAGGAACACGCAAGGGCACATGCACACACAACCTGCAGGAGAGGACCCCCAGGGTGACATACCATGTATGCTGCTCTGCACCTCATTTGTTTGTTTGTCTTTAACAGTACGTGTTGGTGATAGGTCCTTAGCAATACATAAAAAGTGACTTAGGAGGCTGAGGCAGGAGAATCACAAGTTTAAGGCCAGCCTTCACCATTTAGTGAGATGCTAGGAAACTAAGTGAGACCCTGTCTCAAAATAAAAAATAAAAAGGGTAGGGGATGTAGCTTAGAGGTAAAGAGCCCTCGAGTTCACCACCAGTATCACAAAGAAAAAAAAAAAAAAAAAAAAAAGGAGAAGGAGAAGAAGAAGAAGAGGAGGAGGAGGAGGAGGAGGAGAAAAGAAAGGTTATGTTATGCTCAAGATGGCCAAGCACAATGGTAGAATGTAGCTAGGTAGAACCATCCTACCTGCTCTGTGCCACAGACCCCTGAACTTCTTATTACATGGGAAAAGACACTTTTTTTTTCATTTGTTAAATCCAGAACAGTCAAGCTTCTGTTATATGCAGTAGAATCAATTCTAAATGATGTGATACCATTTCTTTGTCTGCCCATATCATTATTTATTTAACTAGCCTTCTAGAGTTGAAAAATGCTATGATTTAAAAAGAAAAAAATTACACTATTCTCTTTTTTCCATATTCTCTTTTTTCCACATATGAGAACATTATCCACAAGTTAAATTCCTATAACTTTGAACCACTGGGTCAAAGGGTAGAGATATTTTTCATTTTGATTGGCATTGCTGGATTTTTCTCTGTAGAGGTCGAACCATCTCGAAGACTCCTTAATGTGTGTGTGCAGGGCATGAATCCTCCAAATGAAGCCTTCAGGACATATATGATCAAAAGCTTAACTCTGTTTTAGAATTTCTCCTGGTGAAATCATTTTCTTTTCTTCTTTAGAAGTATAAAGGCTTCAATAGGCTGTATAACAGCACAAGACACTAAGATTCACTTACTAATTGAGAGGGATGTATCAAAGGAATACCAATAAGAACTCCTTCCTCAGAACGGGCCTGAAGGCACATTCAGATACAAATCATAGCTCCTTTATTAGATAAGAATTATAGTTCCTTTAGCAAAGACCCAAATCCCTTCTTTTGTGACATATTATGTTATGGTTTGGATTCATGTATTGAGGGTGTGGTCCCCAAAGCAGCAATGTTCAAAGGTGGAGCTTTTGGGAAGTGATTGGATCAGTGGAATAATCCATTGATAGCTGAATGGTCTACTGGGGGGTGATGGAGGCTGTATGTCCTGAGACCTGGCTGAAGGAAACAGGTCACTGGGGGGTATCCCCTGCAAAGATATTTCTTGTTCCCAGTGCTCCCCCTACCCTTTCTTTCTTTTTCTCTGCTTCCTGGCTGCCATGATATGAACAGCTCTGCTCTACCACGCCCTGTCCGCCATGATGTTCTGCCTCATCACATGGTAATGGAGTCAGCTAACCATGGACTGAAACCTCAAAAACTGAGAGTCAAAATAAATCTTTCCTCCTTTAAATTTATTTTCAGGTATTTAACACTGGCTAAGACAATAGGCTATTGACATAATTAAACCAACTTATTTTAGGCACCTATTGGGTCTTGAGTACCAAGCCTGGTGCTGGAAAGATATAGATAGTGAGTTGAACTGTGTCCTCTAAAAGATATGTTCAAGCCCTAATCTCTGGTACCTGTGAATGGGATTTTATTTGGAAATACAGTTTTTACAGATAAAACCATACTGGATTAATGTAGTTCTTAAATGCAGGGTCTGGGAGATTTAGACACAGAGTCACAAAGGGATGAAGTCTACATGAAGACAGAGGCTGAGATTGGTTAAGTTGACACCAGCCAAGGAAAGCCCAAGATTGTTGTGAGCCACTAGGAACCAGAAAGAAGCCAGGAAAGATTCTTTCCTTGGGCCTTCAGAGAGAACAAGTCTCTTCCAATATCTTGATTTAGGACTTGTCATTTCCAGAAGAGTGAAAGAAAAAAAAAAATTTGTTGTTTTAAGCTAACCAGTTTGTGGTAGTTTGTTTTGGCAGCCCAGCAAACAGACAGACCTCAGAGTTGAACTCCTTGCAGGAAGTGGAGGGGCCTCTTTCCTCCATGACGATAGAGAGGTTCCCAGCATATGTGACTATTATTGACCAAGTCACAACATACGCCTCATTATCTGTTTCACGTCTGTCTCCCCTCTGGACTGGGTTTCCTTGGGGGAGAAACTGTGTCCTATTTGTTTCTGTATCTCCAGAGCTGGGGAGGCGTTCACTAAATATGGACAGGATCTAGTTGTTGATTGACCAATCAGCCATCTAGCTTTTGGGATGTGGCAGCTTGATTGGCAGTTCAGGGTTGGAAAGCCTAGCATTAAATCTCCCTTTCCTCTTTCTGCCAATGACATTGCCGTACTCACTGTCACTCAGGACAAACCCAGTGGCTTCTGCCTCCTGCCTCTCCCCTGCAGCAAGTCAGACACCTGTTGCTTCCCAGCCTTCTTTGACTCATCTCTACAACCCTTTCTCCCTCTCAATGCCCTCTCGGCACCCCATTGTCCCCTGTGACCCTGTCCTGCTTGGTGAGTCCAGTCTTCCCCTTCATGTGGATAATCTCCAGATCCTTGTAATGGGCTCACGTGGCCTGAGGGCCACACTCAGCTCTCCAGCCCCTCCCACATCCCTGCTGGTCAACAGTGGAGGTTCTGAACTCAACCTGTCCAGATCATCCCGCCACTCCCCCCATCCAGCCCGTCTCTGCCCTAATGGGCCCTACCTCAGTGATTGTCTCCATGATCGCCCCACTTGCTCACCCCCAAAGCCCAGGATCCATCCTTCCCACTCCATGATGTGCTCGGGACTGGTCGCCCTCGTGAACATCCTGAGGGTCCTTTGACTTTTCTCTACGGCCACCTCACTGAGGCTACTGTGTGCTCTCTTGGGCTCAGTGGTAAGTGGGCTCCAAGCTGGGCTCCTTGCCTCCAGTCTCCTCTCCTCTGCCATTACTCTTCCAGGCTGTACCAAGAGTGATTAAAAACAAAAAGCAAACCTGTATTTTGCGTGTGTAATTACCCTGTTTAAAACTGCAGTGGCCCCAAGTAATGAGACAAAGCTCCTCTCCATGGCTCACGCCGCCCTCACTGCCTGGCATGTGCTGCCGGCTTTTCCAGCATGCTTGGTTCCTGCAATGTGGAAATGTCCTTCCGTTCCTCAAACTTCCTTACTCTCTTTCACCTCCCCACCTTTGTATATGTGGTTCCTTCTGCCTGGAATGTGCCTCTCTCCCTGCTTCATTGATCTGCCCTCAACTCAGTGCTCTGATCTCAGTTTATAAACTAGGTTCCAGGTCATCGGGGAGGCTTGTCCTGCTCACCCGTACCACTTAGTCTCCCGTGATGTTGTTCCAATGCCCCCTGGTATCTCAGCTTCACACACATCACACTTGAACTTATCTGTTTCCATATCCATGTTCCTTTCCAGACTGAAAAATTGCACAAGGATGGAGACCACTGTGTCTCCAGAGCCTAATGGTCCTCCCCATATTCTGGATGCTCAATAAATATTTATCTAATGAAAGAATGAATGAATCTCCAGAGCACCTAGTAAGCACTTAATAAGAATTACTTGGGCTGAGGCAAGATAATCACAAGTTCAAGGCCAGCCTCAGCCACTTAGTGAGACCCTGTCTCAAAAAAATATATACAAGACTGAGGGCATTGTTCAATGGTAAAGTTTCCTTGGTTTCAATCCCTAGTACCAAAAGAAAAAAAAATTGGTTGGGTTAATGAATGTAAATAAATTTTATATATTTCAGTTGCAATTGCTTTATTTTAAACCTGTATCAACTCAAACTAGATTTTTTTCCATGTCACCTTTATTAGTCTCTCTGCTTCAATCTACACTGCAGAACACATCCAGATTAAGTGTCACAAAGTATGACATTCATTGGGTAGCCTCAGGAAGAAAATGTATTTACAGCTCCCCAATAAATCCTGAGCAAAGTCCAAACTCTCTAGCTGTGCCAAGTCCTACAAAATCTTTAGCATGGATTCTGTAGATGTGTACTTGAGCTAAGGTGGGTGCTAATGATCTTCCACGGGCTGCTGTTGTGTCTAACCAGCACTGTTTGGAGAAATACCTCCCATGTCCCAAGCACCCTCTTTGCAAATGAATGTTTGGAAATGCAGCCTGTGATTAAGTTGAGAGTTGCTTGGTGTTTGAGCTTGGTTGTTCCTGAAGGTCACCGGTGGACTGTGTCCAAGCTGTCAGTACAGATCAGCACGTGGGCTTTCAATGGTCTTTAATTAATGGTTGTGCTGGGGAGGGCTGAGAAGATTAGGAGGATATGTTTGGCATGTTTGGATGGCTGACTCTCACAAAGCTCTCACACTTTAAATTAAACGGTTACTTGTTTATCTGATAATTTTTAGAAGAAAAATTAGAAAGCCCACTAACCTGGGGCTTGGGAATCCTGTATCTGGCTTTTCTTGATTTGCATGACAGTTTCCCTACATGCTTTGTGATGTGGCCTTGCTGGTTGCAGCTTGTCCAGGTGGGAGGAGGTGTGGCTAGTAGTTTCTCTTTGGTCTTGTGTGTAGTTGTTGGCTTAGGTGCTGACCATGGTGCATTCAACAAGCGACTGGCAACCCCAGGCATAAACCACCTTCAGGTATTTCCTCTCCCAGGACCTGCACAGCTGGACATGCATGCGTGTGTGTGTGTGTGTGTGTGTGTGTGTGTGTGTGTGTGTAAAATAGTAAATAAAAATTGTAAAGCTGGATACTTTATCCTTTATCTTTAGCATTTGAGTCTTCCTTTTCTACTCCTTCTTACTTTGAGGTATACAAGCATACACACTACACAGGGCCTATTCCCTATCAAATTAGGAAATCAGTTTAGGTCAGTCTGTTTCGTCCAAGAGACAGGATAGTGACGGGCAGAAGAAGATCTTTGACATAAGCCAAGCCTGGATTTCATCTCAGCTGTCTCTCTTCACGCACTGTGAACTTGGGGAGATTGATTTAGCTCTTTAGTCTCCGTTTCCTCATCTGAATGCTACAGGTAGCACTAGCTTTAGCTCGATTTGGGGGATTAAATGCGATGATGAGGGAAACTCCTTGCCTGGGACATAATAAGCATTATGTTAAGCATCAGCTGTTGTTATTATATACCCTTTGATGTGATTGATTTGAAGTATGAATTTGAAACCCAGTTGCTGGTTCTGCAGTGGGTGGGCATTATTACACTTAGAGCCACTGGTAAGATGAAGGTGTCTGTGAGAGGTGTGTTTTTCTCTGGGGTGGCCCAGTGTGGTTGGCGTTACTACTGAAGGTTTATTCCCTGGAGTTGCTGGAACCTGAAGGGCAGAAACGTGACAGGTTTTTCTGGGGTTTACTGGAACATGGAATACCCCAAACCCTAACCTTGGACAGGTCCTCTTGACTTATTACTGTTGAAGTGCAACCCCTTCTCCTTTCCTCATCTTGTTCTCTTTCCCCATATCCTAGATTTAAAATTCTGAATGAGTTTCTGAATTGTATCGTTATTTGTTATTTGGATCTATATTATGCTTAATTATGGTAGCATTCTTGGGCTGGCTGTCCCCAACCAAAGTGTTCTTGTGTCCAGGCTAGTAGCCTCACCCCATGCAATACACATAGCATAGTGACCAGTGTCCGGATACCTATTACTCCAGGATGCCCAATGCAGCAAAAGCTTGCCGAGAGATAAGTGGGAAAAGTGCAGCCCAATCATTATCCAACCTGTCCAAAGTGATAGTAGCGGGATGAATTCCAAATATTTTGTAGAGGTTTTTAGTCCTTGAAGAATAAGTTTAGCCACCATGGAGGTATAAGACTCAATTGTACTTTTAGGAGAGACAGGCAAATGTATCCATAATATAGGTCCCTGTTGCCAAAATACTCCTGTTGGAGTATATTGTGAAGGAATAATAATCAATATTAGTGGTTGTGCAAAATCAAATCTATCGCAATGGGATCTTTCAATGGCCTGTTTACTAATTTTAGAGCTCTCCTGGCCTCAGGAGTTAATGTTCGAGGTGAGGATGGGTCAGGGTTCCCACGAAGGATGTCAATAAGGGTTTTAATTGTCCAGTAGTGAGGCTTAGTGTAGGGCGAAGCCAATAAATGTCACCCAGTAATTTTTGGAAATCATTGAGGGTGGTCAAATGTTCTTTACTTATTAGAATTTTTTGGGGGTTTAACAAAAGTATCCATGATTTTAAAGCCTAAATATTAGTATAGGTGTATCTGCTTTGAACTTTTTCTTCTGCTATATATAATCCATATTTTTTTTAGATTTTTTGTTATTTCACTAAATATATTAAATAAGATTTGTTGATTAGGGTGAGCTAATAAAACATCGTCCATGTAGTGTAGACACATAAGGTCTTGATATTTGTTTTTAATGGGCTGTATAGCTCTGTCCACATATAGTTGGCACAGTGTAGGGCTATTTGCCATTCCCTGCGGCAATACTTTCCAATGATATCTTTTATCAGGGCCATTATTATTAATAGAAGGAATTGAAAAAGCAAACCTGGGGGCATCCAGAGGATGTAGGGGAATGGAAAAGAAACAGTCCTTTATATCAAGGGTTATAAGGTAATAGTTTTTTTGGAATAGCTACAGGATTAGGAAGTCCAGGTTGAGTAGGGCCCATAATTTGCATTGTTTTGTTAATTTGTCTTAGATCTTGTAATAGTCTCCATTTACCTGATTTTTTCTTAATTACAAATATGGGAGAATTCCAGGGAGAGGTGGAAGGCTCTATGTGTCCTGCTTCTAATTGTT
This sequence comes from Tamias sibiricus, assembly GCA_025594165.1. Classification (NCBI taxonomy): domain Eukaryota; kingdom Metazoa; phylum Chordata; class Mammalia; order Rodentia; family Sciuridae; genus Tamias; species Tamias sibiricus. Next base: position 70,756,957 of record CM046663.1, read on the forward strand.
CTTTAATTAATTGATGGGGCCGCTTGCAATTTTTCTTTGGATAGGGGCCACTGAGGGACCCAAACTGGCTTATTAGAGAGCCATGGTATTTTTAAAATTGTTTTCTCAGTGGCCCCTAGAAAAAATGTCCTTTGCCTTTTTTATTATGAGTAGGATTTTTATTCTTAACACCTGCAGGCTTGGTCGCTAGGTGTAGCCCCATTTGATGTAAAATATCTCTTCCCCATAGGGTAACTGGCAAGCTGTTTAAAACATAGGGTTTGAATGTTCCTGTATGGCCTTCATTGTCTTGCCAATTTAAGATTACAGCACTTTGAGCTGGGGTATTACTGTATCCCAAGCCTCTTAAACTGGTTGAGGCTTTCTGTAGAGGCCAGTGCTTAGGCCATTGTTGTAGATTTATGATGGAAGAGTCAGCTCCTGTATCAATCAGCCCCTCCATCTCTATACCTTGAATTTTTAATTTGCACATAGGCCTCCGTGAACAGTCCTGGACCCAGAAAGCCATAGGTCCTGAACCAGTGGAACCGAATGCTCTGCTATTTCTATTTTGTGGCATGCTTTTAAAAGAATTATGGAGACTGGGAATGAGGAGCAGCTGTGCGATTCTGTCTCCTTGATTTACGGAGATGATGCCCCTGTGTGTACTTAGCATTATTTTAATCTCTCCATTATAATCTGAATCAATAACCCTGGTATAACATTAAAGCCTAATAAACTTTTGGAACTACGCCCAAGGATTAGTCCCACAGTTCCTGAAGGGAGAGGTCCCCTGATTCCCGTAGGAATCAGCTGAACCCCCATTTCAGGTGTCAGGACCATCCGGGCAGTAGAACAGAGATCTAATCCTGCACTTCCTCTTGTCCCTCTGATAAGGGAGTTAATGGGTAGGAGGGACTGTGACGAGGAATCATTTGAATCTGAGGGCCTTCCTCCTCTAGTGCCTCGTACATTTGTGGGCCCCGGGGCATTGGGCCCCGTTTGCCCCGTTTTTTGAAATCCTTGATAAATCATTTCCATATATATCATATCTAGAATGGCATTGATTGGCCCAATGTATACCTTTTTTGCATCTGGGGCATCGGCCTGGAGCACGGTATGAATTTGATTTTATTACCCTTGGGGGATATTGCTTAGCATATCTTGGTTGATTATAATAATTTTGTCTGGAATATCCTGTTCTAGGTTGAAACCTTTGGGAATTTTGAGGGGAGGAATTTTTCATCACTGCAGCAATTACGTTGCCTGTGATAACAGCCTCGTTAATGTCTTTGCACAGTCTGATATAAATTGATAAGTCTTTTTTACTTCTCCATGGCCTTATTGCATCCTGGCAATATTTATTAGCGTTCTCGTATGCTAATTGGATAACTAGGGGCATAGCTTGCTCGACTTCTCCAAAAACTCTAGATGTTGTTTTTAAGAGCCTATCTACAAAATCAGCGTAAGGTTCGTTAGGCCCTTGTATAAACTTTTGATAGGCTGCCTTGCAGATCCCCTGTGCCTGAGATTGTCTTCCAGGCTTTCACAGCTGCAGTGTGTACCTGGGCATACACACCTGGATCGTATTGTAGCTGATTTTGTAGTTCGGCGAACTCACCCTCCCCTGTGAGCATATCTATATTGCGATGAGGGAAACCTGCTGCAGCATTTCTCTTTGCTATTTCTGAACAAAGTTCCTGGAATTGAGTTTTCCAGATTAGGTATTGTCCCCCACTTAGTACCGCTCTGCATAGACTTTTCCAATCTGAGGGGGCTAAGGTTAGGGTGTTAAGTGACTCTATCATACTTAATGTGAACGGAGCTTGAGGCCCATAGGTCATTACCGCCTCTTTAAAATTCTTTATTGTTTTAAAGTCTAGGAACTCATGATATCTTTGTCCCTGTTCATTTTGAAATACTGGCAGTTCTAGGTGCTCCTGCGGTCTATGTTGTTCGAGAGCGTATAAGCGCTGTGAAAGGCCGCCAATTTCTACCTCAAGGGCACGTATACTCTGATCCATACTCTTTATTGTTTCTGTTAGGGATTCTATCCATGAAGGAGCAGAGGGCGCTAGTGGTTCCTCTATTTGACGGTCTTTTCTCTTTTTTAATTTCTTTTTGTTCTTTTTTATTGGAGACTGTGCTCTCCGAATCGCTTTTTGATTCCTCTTCACTACTAGCTTCATAATTCCTAACCGGCTCAGTAGAGGAGACTGTACTTTCATGGTTTGGCTCCTTGTTACTATTATTACTTTCACTAGTATCCTGAGTTTCAGTTTCTAAGGAGAGTACATACTCCTCAGCTAATTTTATTAAGCTTCTGATGGCTTTTGCAGATCTTACTTTTGAATTTACATTCCTACTCTCCTTGCTGGTCTCCACTGAGTCAGAGGATATGCTTTCTTGTTCACTTTTCTCACTATCCTCTGAGTTCTCAATATCAAAAATTTCATTCATGGCTTTTATAAACCGACTTTTTTTGTTATATTTGCTCCCATCTTTTTAAATTTTCTTTTTTCTTACCTTGCCGCCGAATTCCCCGTACGGGCCGCCACCTGTCACTGCCTGAAGCGGAAGTCGCTTGGAGCAGCGAACGCCACAGGAAAATTCGGAGGCAGGATGAAAATGAAAAAAGGTCTTTTATTCTTCTCCTCTCTCCAGCTCCAGCAATCACTCCAAATGCTCTAACTCCAACCACCACCTTCTTCTTCCCCACACACACTAACGAACCTCACCCAGTTATATACATATAGCTTTAACAAGGACACGTGCTTACAGCTCGAGCTTACAGGTGCGTCACGCAGTGTTCACGGGCATACAAAGATTCTTTGAATAATGTATCAACGTCAGGTGGAAACTAGAACATCTTTTATGGCTCTCAGCTAACCGCAATCTTTAGCTATCTCCTTGATTATAGGCTCCTTCACCCAACCAAAGTGTTCTTGTGTCCAGGCTAGTAGCCTCACCCCATGCCACATAGCATAGTGACAGGATACCTATTACTCCTGCCGAGAGATAAGTGGGAAAAGTGCTCCGTCCAAAGTGTGGCAGAGCTTGGACCCATAGACCTCCTGCCAAGGGTGGCGTTATGGCTTGGATGTGGGTGTTGATGCAGAAGTCTTCGGAGACAAAATGACTGAATTATGAGGGCTGTAACCTAATCAGTCCATCCTAGTTTAAAGAGACTAACAGGGGGGTAACTGTGGGAAGGTGGGGGTGTGGCTGGAGGAGGTATGTCAGGGGGGCATGCCACGCCTGGAAGGGTGCATCTTCCCCTTGCTCTCTGTTTTTCCAGCCACCATGAGGGGGCTTCCTGGCTTATTTTTCTTCTTAGCATATCTCACCACCACCTCCTCAAGACATCCCCTCTAAGTTAATATCCTAAGGGTAGGATCCCCGTGGTTTTAGGTACCCGAATTTCAAAGACTATATACATCTCTCAAAGCAATATTTTCCTCAGTCCACATTAATATAAGGAAAAATGTACACTTATGTCCCATGAGCTCAGTGTGACATCTTTAATAAAATGATGTGCAGGAGAATCTGGAGTTATTCTCCAAATACAATTGGTAGGATGTCAGAAGCAATTGGTACATGTTTTGAAAAGTGTGCCAAGTGACAGCGGAGGGCTGGGCGTCCCCTCCTTTCTCCACTCCTCCAGTCTCAACATTCTTTGCTTAGTGAATAAGAGTCCATTCCAGGAAACTTCTTTATGTTTTTCACTGCACATATAAAAATTTGGAGTACATTTTAACCTACAAATTTGCAATTCTTTGCCATTTATGTATGAGTTTGCTAGGACTCGCCTCAAGTGATATGGCATACAAACTGGATGTGTTGCTGCACATGGAATAACTGTTTGGAACTTTGTTAGTTGATTAGAGATGAAGAATGGTAAAATCTTCACTTGCTTTGATTGGCTGTCACGGAGCAAGCTTCCCTATGGTGTGCTGCCCCCTGGAGAGGCCACCATGACAAAGGAGACCCCCAGTCAACTAGTCATGCAGACCTGAGGCCTCAGCCCAACAGCCCTTGAGAAACTGAGTCCTGCCAACAACCATGGCAGTGAATGCAGAAGCAGACCCTTTGCCCTTGCACCCCTGAGATGACTGCAATCTGGCTGACACATTGATTGTCATTTTATAAGACCCTGAGTTGGAGGACACAGCTTCCTGAGTCACATAAACACATAATCCGTGTTTTTTTTTAAATATTTATTTATTTGCTTTAGTTGTACACAATGCATTTATTTGTATGTGGTGCTGAGGATCGAACCCGGGCTGCGCACGCGCTACGCGAGCGCTTTACCGCTGAGCCACAACCCCAGCCCCCGTGTTGTTGTTTTAAGTGACTAAGTTTGGGGGTAATTTTTTGTGCAGCAATAGATCTCCATTATATCATGGAGTCTTTGCAGCAACTCACAATAACTCATATGACAGGCGAGGACAATGATGCTCAAAGTGACACTATAGCTCCACTAGTATTGAACCTCCAAATTATCTAGGTCCAATGTTATTGTTCTTTCCCATAACCTTGGTCTTCCTCCAAATGTCCACCATGGAAATGGCGGGAAAGCCCCACCCAGGAGTGGGTCTGATAACATTAACCATGGTGTCCACAGCGGTTTACATTTGGGGATAGGCAAAGAGGGTGGGTGTTACTCAGGTACCTACCCTGCTGGGTGCTTTATATTCACAAGATCATTTAGGCTTCTCAGCAACCTATCCTTATTTTGTTGGTGTGGAAACTGAGGCTCAAGGGCTAAGTAACTTGTGCAGAGTCACAGAGGAAGTAAGTTCATGAGGTGGGATTCACCCTGGAGTTTCTGATGCAGAGCCAAGCTGCCTGGTAAGTGGCCAACATCTACCTTGAATGTGATGGTGGATTGAAAGGGTCAGACAAGGTCATGGTCAGGGTTCCAAATGGTCAGGTGTTTTCTCCCCAATAGTAGGTCTACATGGAATCCCCCAGGCAGGGAATGAGCTTATTGGCAGGGGAGGGCTTGGGGAGAGTATGTGGTGGGCACTGGGGATCGGAGAGGAATGGCATGTGCCCAGGCTTCTCAGGAGAACAGAGCCAGGTCACCCTTTCATCTTCCCCACTGGGGTGGTCCCCCGCCCCCTGCATTATATATACTTCGTATTGAGCTTGGCAGTCATTTGAATTAATGATGTAGAGATCCTCTAAATGAATCCTGCCACCAGCACTCAGACATTTCACTGAAAGATCCATTGCCTGGGAGTTAGTGCTGAAGAAAATCCATTTTATAAGAAATTTGGTTCCATTAGCCATATAAAAGAAAATGGGAAAGAAAAGAGAGTGGGATATTCTTCCCCTCCCCCCTCACAATGATAGAGTGATTCCAAATAAGCATGCCATATAAAAATCATAGCTGGCTTTTCTTTTAATGCTGAAGTATGGGAAAATCTTTAATTTTTTACCAGTCCTGGGGGCTAGAGGTACGAAACTTTGCTAAATAGGATGCACCCACCAAGCACATTTTATTAGCTCTACTATCTGATGGTGCTTTCAATTTTTAAAACAGTTGCTTTAAAAAGCCTCTGGGGGCACACACAGCAATCTCAGTTAATCCTATAATAATAAAAACCAGCTAAAGTGCTGCTGTAACAATAATGACCAGCGCATGGGCTTGAAGATGGATAGTAAGGAGGATTTCCAGCCAAGGAGCGCCAGGGATCCACCTCCGCTCCTTCTCCTTCCTTAGCCAGCAGAACCACGCTCATCCTTCTTGTCCAGCTTTGCTGAGCTTGCCCGGAGGCAGAGATAGATGAAGTGACCTCTCCACATCCTTTTCTATCTTGGGAGTCCGAAAATATCCCTGATGACCTATCCCAGAGGGAACTGACGTTCTGTTCCAGGCTGTGAAAATTCAACTCATCCAAAAAACACTCATTACACTGCCACCATTGGCAAAGCCTGAGGAAGTTTTGGGGAGGGAAAGAATGGGATGTTGACCTGATGCCCAAGAGCAGACACCTAATGGGATCTGGGGTTTCATGGGAACCTGAGGGCGAATGAAATAGGTAATGTGGTAGATGTCGCGGTCAAGTGTGGAGTTTGGAGGAAGACATCAGTCAGGATGGATCAGGGGTGGGTCAGTCTTCCAAAGGAGCTGAACACCCACTTTGCTCCTTGGTGATGCAAAGCCAATAAGCACAAAGAGGAAGTAAGAGTGAAGAGGGGTTTTATGACTTGCAGCAAGTAAGGACAACATTGGGGATGTGTCCCAAAGCAGTGTGTCCCTCTGAACAAAGTAAACAGGGCGCTTTTCTTTGGGAAACTTATGCATATTCATGTTTGAAAGACTTGTCATCACTGGAGAGGTAGGCATGTTCCTGAGCATGCTCGGTTTGTGCTTTTGCTTCTTGGTATATCATATATTCAAAATGGCTGATGGGAAAGCCTCCTGGGTGAAGAATTTAGCATTCAATGAGATTATAATGAGCTAAGTTGACTCTAGATTACCTAAAAGACTGAGTGAAAAGTGACTCGGCAATTTTGGCAGGTTACTGGTGACCTTCTCTGGAGGGCCCTAGCTGAAACAAAAGAACAGCTTAACTTGAAGGAGTGTTAACATTCATTTCAAGGGTAGCAAGTTCCCACAACCCCAGCTCTGCGAGCATAGATGATTCCCCCTAAAAGTCCCTGCCTAGAAGCTAACCATTGGGATAACTTTTTTTTTTTTTTTTTTTTTTTTTTTTTGGTACCGGGGATTGAACTCAGGGGCACTCGACCACTGGGCCACATCCCCAGCCCTTTTTTGTATTTTATTAGAGACAGGGTCTCACTGAGTTACTAAGTGCCTCGCCACTGCTGAGGCTGGCTTTGAACTCGTGATCCTCCTGCCTCAGCCTCCCAAAGTGCTGGGATTACAGGCGTGCGCCACCGCGCCCGGCTTCATTGGGATAACTTTTTAAAAAAAATATTTGTGGTACTGGAGATCGAACCCAGGGGTGCTCTACCACTGAGCTACATCTCCAGTCCTTTTTGTTTTTTGAGACAGGGTCTCACTAAGTTGCTGAGGCTGGCCTTGAAATTGTGATCCTCTTTCCTTAGCCTCAAAAATTGCTAGGGATTACAGGCATGCACCACCATGCCACGCCCATTGGAATGATCTTTTAAAGATGAATGAGACTTTGGTGGCTGAGAAGGGGAAGGGACACCAGCATCAGCAAGGACACAGAGGTGTAGGTGCATGGGTTGTTTAGGCTCCTCCTGGTGACATCAGTAAAGCCCAGAGATATGTGGAAGAAACATGGGGCCTGGAGAGTAAGGGAGGAAAGGCCCAAACATAGGCAGTCTTGAAGTCACATCTAAGAGTTTGGTCTTCACCCTGTAGATGATGAGGAGGATTTGAAAGAGGGAATGAGTTAAATCTTAAGAAGGTCCATCCATGGTCTTATGGTTTGGATCTAGAATTTCATCAAAGGCTCATGTGTTGAAGGCAACAATGTTCAAAGGTGGGGCTTTAGGAAATGAGTGGATCCTGAGGGCTCTACCCTCATTTGTGGATTAATCCATTGATGGATTCATAATCTGAAGGGTCTATTGGGAGGTGTTGGAAACTGTAGGAGGTGGATAAGAAAGTTGCTGCTGCCTGGGGAGCGGGGATAACTTCCACTCATCTCAAGATGTTTTTATGGATCAGACCTTGTTCCTGGAATCCAAGGTGACTTGGAGCAAAGGAGAGTAAGCAAAATGGAGGCACATTCGCCAAGTCTTTCATCCTGCTTTTAGACACCCATAAGATATTTCCAGGCAAAAATGAAAAATCAAAATCTTTGTTATAGTATGATAGCTATTATCACAACATTTACATTGTATTAATATTAAAATAATCCAGAGTTTATTTAATAAAGTATATATATACACATATATATACATATCATCATATACATACATATTACCATTTATATGAAGGACTTGAGCATTCATAGATTTTTTTGGTATCCTCCAGGGTTCCTGGAACCATTGGATATCAAGGGATGGCTACACTAAAAAATGATTTATTTATCTGTAACTGGACTTTCACTGTTTGGTGACCCCACAGGGCTTGCCACAGGCCCAGACAAGCCTTAATTACAAAGCTTCACTCAGGGCAAAAATGCTCGGGATCCAGGCCCAGAGGCCAGCATCTAAGTGAGGAATCAGTCGCACCAGGACCAATGCTGAGGAGGACACAGGAGTGGCCACAGGGTGGCTGAAGCTGCCCCTAGCAGAGCAGAAAGAAGAGTACGTTTCTGGAGTGATATGGGGGAATATGTACCGATCAGGCGTGAATACGCCTGCGTCATGCCCAAGAGCGATGGTTCTTGTCTCATCCATTTCCATACAGCTTGAATCCCACTTGCAAGGCCAGTAGAACCCATTTCACTTCTTTTGATTTCATTTAGAGATAGGAAAAAGAAAGATACATTTCTCTAAAGAGAAGTCCTGGTGAACCTTTGAAATGCAAAACAAGCAACTCCTGAGCAACCCAACATACATCCTTGGCCCCCATCCTTGGCCTGCACGGTGTCCTTGCTTGCAAAGAGTCACAGGAGTCAGGCACTATGCAAGTAGCATTGTGTAACTCCCCCCTGGCTGCACCTCTAGTTCATTCCCTGGCTACTGAGCCTTTATAAATATTAACATCCCACAAAAATGGGTTGCTCTCTCCTTTGAAGATGGCCAGCATTCCCTCTTGACACTCTTTTCTTTACCCTAAAAGATGCCTCATTCTTGCAATAGCTGCCTTCTCTCTTGAATGTGTATCTGCTTTCCTCAATAAACCTCTGTGTCTCTGACTGGCGCATGCTGAAATTCCTTTCTATCACATGTGCCAAGGAACCCACTTGTCCTGAGTTGAGGTCCCCCTCTCTGAGAAGTCCTCTCGTGATAATTTTATTATTAGTTTTTTAATGCTGCCTTGTACTCTACTCCTTGGTCAATGGACACAAATGACAGTCTGATCGCCAGCTGAGTATTTTGTGTCTGAACTCACGTCGGCCTCTAGCTGTTGGTAATGAAGACAGAAATTTCCTTCTCCCCATCTCCGGAGACTGTATTGGTGTATGGGGTGTGTGAAGGCTTGGGTGGACAGGGGAACAGTCACAATGACCCTCTCATCCCACCTCTCACCAAGTCACCTCTTCATAAACTCATTCAACAAATACTCACCAGGTGTCTACTGTGTGGGGCGCTGCATTAGATCCTCAGAAGAGAAGCAGGCATGCTTCTTGCCCTCAAAGAAGTTGTATTTCAACAAGTTATTGGTTGTGGGTTATGGGGGCACAGGGGTGGCATGAGCTGTGGGTGTCCAGGGTGTAACTATCAGACACAAGGCACAGGAGGGACAGTTTTGGGTGGACAGAACCCAAACCCAAGCCTGAAGATGAGAGACAATGGAAGGGTGTGTCTGAGGACCTGAAAGAAATCCAAGTAGGCCAGAGCACAGGCTGCCAGGGGGGTGGGGTGACAGGGAGAGGCTGGGAGGAGGGCAGGTGTGCCTCTCCTTGGACTTTGTTGTTGAAACAGCAGCTGGTTGAACCCAGCTGTTTCCTTAAGCTCTCTGTTTCCCTTTCCTCCCTGCAGAATAAGATTAGGGTACTAGACCTGGGCAGACCAGTTTGTTGGAACGGTGGCCTAAGAGGAGAAGCTCTGTAAACATTACATTATTAATAATAACAGACAATCAATAGAGCCTACAGGGTTGGGTAACTCCAGGATCTATAAGGCACATCTCTCACTTCATTAAAGGGTAAACATGCCAACACACACGGAACCCACCAGGCCCCCAGCGCCTGGCACTCAGTAAATGCGGGCTGAAGAGAACCGTAGGAGCCATTGTCAATATCAGTTGCTGTGGACGAGGAGACGGTGGGGGAGAGAGAGAGGAGGTTTCTAAAGGAAGTGGGACTCGGTGCCTCTGGGACGACATGTTAGTCGGGTCTGAAGTAGTAACAGATCAAACAAGCCATGTCCTGACTTCATAATGAGTCTGTAATTCAAATGAAATAAACTTTCTAGATGGATTCATTCTAACCCAATTTATTTCACTTCGGTCCGTTTTAAATTCAATTCGATCAATACAATTCCCTACATGCGAAGGAAATTGTTTACAAATCGTATTGCCTATAGAAGATTTCCATTCTTGTAGATTCTACGAGGAAAAGACAAAAATAAAGAAGCAGCCTCGGGCACAGGATATTCATAAATATTGGAGAGAGTTTATTATTACCTTGACCAAAAGAGAGCCCAGGTGAGCAATATCTAAGTAAACTCATTAACAGTTTGTTTGTATTTTTCTTCATTTGTTTAAGCTGCCTGAAGTATACCTATGCTCTAAAGAAAAGTATTGGGAACTGGTTGAAAGCTATTTAAAAATATTTAGAATGAAGTGTAATTTAAAATGTTCTGGGGGTATAATTTATTTGGAGGAGAATCAAATATTAAAGGGATATACCTTTTCATTTCAACACTTGTTGTTGAAAATTCCTCTAAATTGTTTATTTATTCCACTTTCTTGCCTCAGTGAGTTAAGAACTTAGAGGCTATTTTGCTCTTTCTCTGTTTCCATAGCTCTTGTTTTGTCTAGAGCAATGTGGACATATTTAACACGATCATGCACTCACAGAATTATGGAAAATCAGGCTGAGAAGCAGCAAGAGAGACAATCTCATAATCCCCTCCTTTGTCAAACAGAAAACAGTTCAAGGGAGGCAAAGTGGCTTGCATCAGATGTAGCCAGAGCCAGAACCCATGTCTTCCTCTTCTGCACAGGTCCTTCCACCTCTCATTTCCCACAACTGTTTATCACATAAGATGTGGCTGGATTTGTGCATACCCCAGAATGAAACCCTGGAAGTGAGTTCTTAAAATGGTGATTTGAAAATTCTGTTTAGGCATACTCAAGTCATTTGTAATTTTGCTGTAAATACACGTGACTGTATATTCATATTATGAAATGTATAGAGAATACTGTTTCTTGATTTTCAAAGGTTGACATGATGGAAACTAAACAAACCAAACTACATCCAAACCCCCTAGTCAGCCCTATGGGTTTATGTGACAGGGGTGTACAGAGCCCATGTGTGGCGTTTTGAGTAAAGATGACTGACACACAGACATTTAGGATAGCGCTGGGCAAATCCATCAATCCACTGACAGATAGGTTAAGAGCTACATAGATACTGTAACAAAGAAAGAACTTTAATATGATGTATGTTATTTAGAGGTAATGAAATCATCTCCCTTGAGTATATCTAAAATAGGATTGGTTCTATTCAATATAGATGAGATTTTTGAGGAGATAATATTGGAAGACCCACAGAGGCTGCAAAAAGAGTTTCCCTGAACTCTAAGTGAGGGGTAATATATATATATATATATATATATATATGATCACATGGCACCATGATTGCAAACCCAAGTGCCCCTGAGATTCTGGGGAAGTCTGTGACCAGGAAGGAGCTTTTTTTTTTTAATTTTATTTTTATAATTTTTAATATGTACAACTCATAGTGCATATATTTAGTATCTTTTTACATACAACTGTTTGTATACAAAATATATTCGTACAATTCAGGTCTTCAATCATGCATTAAGGAAAATGATATCCGTCTCATTCAACCACCTTTTTTTTTTCTTTTCTCCCCCTCCCTCCCCCTCTTGCTCCCTCCCTTACCCTCCCTTCCCTTGACCATTCTAGTGTCCCTCTAATCCTCCTATGTACCCCCATCCAACAATACTTTGAAATAGCCTCCTTATATAAGACAGAACATTTGGTACTTGGATTTTTGAGACTAACTTCACTTAGCATTATGTCTTCCAACTTCATCCATTTACCTGCAAATTCCATTAATTTGTTTTCTTTTATTGCTGAGTAAAATTCCATTGTGCGTATATACCACATTTTCTTAATCCACTCATTTACTGAGGGACATCTAGGTTGGTTCCACAACCTAGCTATTGTGAATTGCGCAGCTACAAACATTGAGATAGCTGTGTCACTGTAATATGCTGTTTTTAAGTCCTTTGGGAATAGACCCAGGAGTGGGATGGCTGGGTCATAGGGTGGTTCCATTCCCAATTTCAGGAAGGAGCTTTTAAACGTCAAAACAAAACAGATCATCTTGACAAAATCAAGTCCACTGTGATGTCACTCGTCATCGTTGTTATTCACGTGGTTGTCTTAACACATGACATAACCATCCTCCAGGGGCATGAACCCAGGAACCCAAGACAGAGTAGCACTTGGCAGGGGGCAAGGCTGCAGTGTATCCATGACTGTCTGCGAGGGCTGAGCACATGGGCACTGTAGGAATTAAAAGCCACACAGACCCAACTTAATCTGAGGTCTACTTCCCTTTAATATAGAGGAAAGCTTGGAACCCTCTTCCTGGGGCCAATGTCATGTGGTGCCCTCTACTTCCGCCTGCCCTGGAAGACTCTAATTAACGATGGAATGCATTTAATAGTAGCATTAGCACATGCAACCCATTTCTAGAAAGTCATGGAAAAAAATTTTGCCAGAAGGGGATCCTTGTTCAAACACCAATCTGCCCTAAGGCAGAAGTAGGGAGGACCCTCCTAAGAAATTTCCAGAATGTGTCCCGAAGTGTTGCCTTTATTCTTGACGTCTGCTCTCTCCTAGAGCAGGCACTTTCCTTCTCTGGCCTCAGATTGCATGGGTGGCTGTCCCTCTTCTTTTCTCTCCTTCCAGCTAAAGGAAGAAATGACAGAAATGATACCCTCTCCAGGCGCCTTTCATCTGCATTTGGGAGAGTCTCTGTCTGGCTAACTCACAGACTGACACGGTTTTCCAAGAAGTTTAAGGATGTTTCTGTGACAGGGACTTAGAGAAGCTACCTCGGTCTGCAGACGCTCAACGGGGAACTGAAAAGCGGGATAAAGCTTGGCATCTCTGCCTTCGTTTTGTACGTCTTCTTGTCTTTCCAGCCATGGCCAGTCACCTCAAACGCGTGGCACTCCGGGTCAGGTTCATGTCCAGCTCTCCGTGTAGCCATTTTATTCATTTAAGGAGTGTCATCTAAAGATGAGTAAGGCAAGGTGTATTGCCCTGAATTTACCTAGCCCATCTCAACTGCCTTGATGACGGAGGCAAGATCACAAGGACTTTGACCGTCAGATTTTGCAGGATCCTGCTCCAGATGCCTGGAATGCCACCTGGAAGTTTTGGTCCTCCTGCACCTTCCAGGAAACCACCCCATGATGACTGTCCCTCTAAGCAGGAGCAAGCATCTCACGGGAACTGAATTGCCCCCTCTGGGCATCACAGGTCTGATACATATCCTGAGCAGCTAGTGGGAATTGTCCCTTCAAATGCAAAGAACTTCTCCAGAACCACCTCGCACAACTAGAATTGAGAAAACGGTCAGCCAGACCACAATCTGACCAAGACAGCTTTGTCAGACACACCTCTCTCCCCTGCCCCAGTTCCTCCTCTGTCATTTCAGCACCCCAAAGACAGAGTTGAGATGCTGGGTCTCCCCTTGCCTTCCCAATAGGGCCATGCTGATGAAGGTTTCCTTTTCTGTTTTTCACAATTACCTTATCTGTTTGGTTTCTGGGACAAGTGGCTGGACCTAGTATATTGGTATCCCTGGAGCCAGGCCTAGGTCTAGGACTGTAGTAACATTTTTAACTGTGATGCCATTACTGGGGCCTGAATGAGGAGGTTTAGCACCAGAGGGATGGTGTCACTTCTGTGTGACAAGCCATAGCTGTCTCAGCCAAGCATTTCCCTTCCCTTCCTATTGAAGGTTCTTTTGACACCTCTGGAAATGGGGGAGGTGTGGGACCAGGCTGGGATTCTGTTTCATGGAGACATTGCAGACTTATCACTGTAGTTAGCAAACCGTCCATTTACACAAACTTTTCATCTTCATTCTTTTGATTTCCTTTGACAAACCTCTCTTGACTACCTACTAGTGCGAAGCATTGGGGACACAATAGGGAATCAGGCAGAGCCCCACCCTGGAGCCCCTCACAGCAGTAGGAGGGAGATGCACATTCAAAGCATCCTCCTCCGAGGAAAGTTTAAGGAGTGGCTTCCTGCAGGGCCGGCAGGGTTAAGACAACCTGTGGCCCCCAGGGTGGTAACTGGAGGAAACTTTGCTGCTCTAGCTGGAAGGGATTAGAGAGCAAAGAGTGTTATCAGAACCTGTGAGCGCTGAGCCCAGAGGAAGACTCTGGGAGAAGATTCTCTTAGGAAGACCTGCCTGCCAGAAGCTGTAGAAGCCGGAGCCAGAAGGGAAATCAGCCTTTGCCAGAATCGCATCTGGCAGGGAGGGAGTGGGGCTGGGGGACCTCTCTCTTTTCCCACCTTCAGTTCCCCCTGGTGGAACCCTTGGTAGAGGGCAGGAGAGCCCTTGTGATGCAGACCTCAGCTTCTGGGGACCAGAGAGGGCAGGGAAAGGGGGAGGGTGGATCTGAAGAGACCAGGAGAGTGGCCCCTATGTCATCTGGGTGGGGTGAGGATTTGATGGGCTCATGTTGTATTTCCAGCCATGGCCAGTGACGCCTCAAATGTGTAACCCAGAGCTTGGAAAGGAGAGGGCTCAGGGAGTCCCTTCCCCTGTGTGTCACTGATGACATTCTTGCACTGGTAGCTGGCCACTGGGGTCTGTACCCTTCCTCTTGCTCTGCACATATGAAAAGACTTATTCCAGGAGCTGAAGTGAAGCCACAGTGGTGTATTTACCTGGAGGTCAGGGAGAGTCTGCACAGAGATCGACTAGAGGAGCTGCCTTGGAGCTATCTCATAATCACACAAAATATGATACAGTCTTTGTCCTTGAGCAATTTATAATCTCACTTGGGAGAGCAAACCTATACAGGAAAGAGAGACGGAGAGAGAGAGAGAGAAACACAATAATATTGAAGACAGCAAAAATAAAACAGTGGAAAGTGAGACCCAGCAGCAAAGGAGTTTACAGTGGTAAATGCAGCCCATCCTTCTGTCTAGCTGGCAGGCTGGGTGGCCATGAGCAGTCAGTGACATCACAGCTTTCTGTGCTATGTGCTACTCTTGGGGTGCATACACAGTAGACACACATGCACACACAAGCACCTGTGCATGCATAAGACATGCAGATTTCACGTGCATGCATGCACCCATGTGCACTCATACCCATACCCAGTCTTTGCTGAAATGAAAATACAAGGGAGAGGTGGAGCAATAATAAAAGACTTAGACTGGCAGTGTTATTGGTGCCCACTCAGGCTCCTTTTTCAATGACTGTGGCCCTTTGGAGGCTTGGGTTATCCTCAGAGCAAACAAATGCTCATCTGCCTTTGCTGGATGGTTGGTGATTTTCAGCTGGACGCCATGGGAATTCAGAAGCCCGTTTTGTGGTGCTATAATAGAATACCTGAGACTGTAATCGATAAAAAACAAAATTTTGTGTCTAATAGTTTGAGAGGCTGGGACGTCCACCAGGGTGCAAGCAGGTTTGGTGTTTGGTGAGGATCTGGCCTCTACTTCCAAGGACCAGAAAGCTGCATTCTCCAAAGAGGAGGAACACTCATAGGGAAGAAGAGTAGAAGAGAGAGAACTCACTCCTCAAAGCCCTTTTTTATAGCAACATAAATCTATGTGTGAGGGTGGACCTCTCCCAACCTAAGTATCTTCCATTAGGCCCCGCCTCTCAACACTGCTGAATTAGGGACTCAGCCTCAACATGAGCTATGATGGGGACATATTCAAACTATAGTACAGGACATGAATGATTCTAGTCTAGCTCCATCATGGGCATTCGTTCTAAGCAAGGCTTATGCCAGAGAAAAACACATCCAATTTCAGCCACCAGCCTCCCTGACTTCCTAAGAACCATCTTGATAGGATGGATGGAGGGCCAGAAGGCTGATGAACTGGAGGAAGGAGAGAATGGCTTGCTGCCACTGCCATCTTTACCTTCCTCTTGGGACATGTTTGCCTTTGGATGTCCTTCCATCTCCTCCTCATGACATTGACTTCAGCCCCTTAGTACCCAGACTCCTCACTGTCCCAGAATCAGTCAAACAGGCAGGGGCTAAATGACAGTTACTACATGCCAGATGGCAGGTGATGACTAAAAGCCCTAAGGAGAATGATTGCAGGTTACTACCATGGAGTCTTTCTAACTAGTAGGAGAATGTCGAAGCCTGGAGGAACAATGAGGAAAAATCATTCCCTAGAGCCACTTCAACACCAGTGAAGGACACACCCTTGTTCTCCTTTCAACTGTCTTCAAAAGACGGCTAGAAAGTTCTACTATCCCCAGAAAAGTCACCACTAGAGTGTCTACTCTGCAGAGATCAGACTGTCGGAACATATTTTGAAAAATGGTTTTATTTATGAACATGCCTGAGGCCCCGCCACATTGCCAAAAATAGCACATTTCATTGAGTCCATGTAAAACCCAGAAGCTCAGGATGCATGAGAAATGCAGCCCAATTTCCCAAGCACCAAAAAATGATTGGTCATAGATGTCTTGAGCTGCTCCATGCCAGAAAGTTGATTCCAAGAATTGATTCCCCCTGCAAAAATGGATTCTCCATACCTGGTCAGTGGATTTTATGCACAGGTTTATTATGAGCTGACATCTTATTTGGAAATTTGAAAGAGGCTAGTTTCATACCAGACCCAAACCCATTCTCTGTAATGTCTCTGCTCCCACAGCCCTGCCCCCTTGGCTCACTTCCAATTCTGATTTAGGAACATGCTGTCCTCCTCACTCCCGAGGGATGCAGACTGGAGATCAACACACAGCAAGGCACATAATACACATCTGATAAACAAGTGCTTGACCAGGGTTGCGACAAAGGCATCGCCAGTGGCAGCAGCTACCATTTGACTGGTCTGGCGCCTTTCTGTGAGTGGCATCTTAGGTCCCATCTCGAGCACAGTCAAATCCCTCTCAAATCCCAAGTGAAATCCGATTTGATAATTTGGTCTTTAAACTGGTATTTGATGTCACCAGAGGCTTCTCATGCAGGCGGCTCTCTCCAGTTGACCTTCCTTAGCTACTGAGTTAGTAAATAAATCCTGTTCCAATGCCTTGGCATGATCTGGGTCATGCTTAGCTATGCTATGCTGGTGCCAGACCCCACAATGATTATGTGTGACAGTGAGGGACGTCACCCTCAAGGCCACCTGCCAAGATCTCACTGGCACTCCTAGAAGACACTTGTCCCCTCTCCTGGACAATTTCTGTGTCCTGTATGGACAGGCTGGCCATCAGTAGGAGACTGTGGCCACCTCTCTTTCCGCAAGACTCAACTTTCAAAAGAGCTCTCTCCTCCCGCTGGTCCAAAGAAAGCAGGACTGGTGGGGGTAGGGGTGGTGAGGGAAGGCGACACCAGCATATAAAATAAAAAGCATTGTAAAAGGTGCATTCTTTTTTTTTGGATGAGATGTCAAGAAAGCTTTCTTCAGTTATAGAAATTCCTTTTAAATAAACAAAAACCAGTAGGTCACATTCTTTTGTGAATTCTCGCTGTTCTCTTGTTCCTTTCCATTTGCACCATACAAATCTCTAACCAGGCTAAAAACCAACTCTTCCTACATAATATGAAAGCAATAGAACTGCTGGTGATAGTAATAATACTTTACATTTATAGAATATTTTCCATCTTCAAAGCCCTTTATAAATATGAACTAATTAATCCCCTTAGTAACAAAGTATTTACTTTGCTTCTAGGCAGAAAGTCAGTAGTGGACTGAATTTACAAATCTCCCTGTGGAGTGATCTGGTATATTTTTCAAATCGACAACTTTGGATGAGATGGTTTTTCTGTCCAAATCAGAGGTCGGATTTTATAAATCACTATTAGAAAATGACTGGGGGCGGGGGGTGGGGTGGGTGCCTCCTTCCACAGTCAATCTGTCCTCCTGTCAGCCTTCCTGTGCTACAGGCAGAAAACATTTTAGCACTGAATCTCCACTATGGCTTTCTGGTTATCAAACATGCCCTAGGTGCTATCATCTCTGATGGCTCCAATAGGAATTTCCAGATACAAGCATCTGTGGTTCTATTTGTGTGTTTTTGAAAATAAAACTGACAACAGTACTAATATTGCTATGGGCTATTACTGCCTCAGGTGTATTCTCCTCTTCTTGTTTGGGGGCTTGATCAACAGACCAGAGAAGACACTGTCTAAAATAATAGCCCCTGCCCTCAACTTTTCTCACTTCTGAAAAGGAATCACCTTTGGGCTCCTGTTGTGGTAGCACATTTTCTGGCACATAGTAATTGCTCAATAAATACCAAATGAACCCTGGGGACACGGGGAGTTTGATATTGCATAGAGAACAGACCTGTCAGCCAAGCTCACTTGATCCCAGGACATCCCCAGAGGTCTTTATGATGTGACTAACCAGGCTTCACATGTGCTAAGAGCCAGTCCTATTTTAACCAGATGCTTGGATTGGCAGCCGTGGGCAGGAACCGGCTCTGTAAATGGTGCAAAGAAAGAAAAAAGAAGAAATGAAAAGACCAAAAAAGTCCTTACCCAACACAAGGGTAAAGCAGTGGCCCACCCTTCCCAGACTCCAGAGCTATCACTTATAGCAAGTATTGCCCTTCTCTGAGGCCCCTCACCTCTTTCCAGTTGAGTGATTCTCTTTCATTTTTACTTTAAGCAGACTCTGATTTAGAGCACTAGGCTGGGAAGAGAGTTATCCTGGGTGCTTTGTGGGGGCTCTGCAGCCACCCCCACCCCTCCGCCCAGGAAGTTCCTGATTTTAGGTCAAAGCTGGGAAATTGCCAAGGCTTCCAACTGGTCCTGACTCTTAAGCACAGACTTGAACAGCCTCCTCAAACTGCCTTCCAGAAGTACCTCCAAGATGAGCCAAACTCAGGGATTTCTCACAGCCAGGTAGTGCTGGGGTGTCTGGAGACATCTGGGAGTTTTCAAGATTTTATCTATGCAGATGCTAATTCATAATGGGGGGGGTGGGCACCAGGGAAGAATAGAGGTACTTTAGGTAGAGGGGAGTGAGGGGGGGGGAGGGGGTGCGGGGGTAGGAAGGATAGTAGAATGAAACAGACGTATTACCTTATGTACATATATGACTGCATGACCAACATGATTCTACAACATGTACAATCAGAAAAATGAGAATTATACCCCATTTATGTATGATATATCAAAGTGCATAAATGCAGTCTACTGTCATGTATAACTAATTAAAACAAATTTAAATTTAAAAAATATATATATTTGTAATTCAGATCCATCTCAAAACTGACCCAGTGGCCAAGCGCCAGGGGCTGGGACGGGACATCCTTTACCTGTCTGCTCAGGGTCAAGTTCTTCTCCAGACTCTCAGATGTCATTCTGTGAGGGGCTTCCTTAGTTCACCCAAGAGGAACAGAAGTTACTTATTCAGCCTTTCAAACACCTTTGTGTTCTAATCCTCTAAGAGTTTTTTTTTTTCCCCCTCTCTTCACAGTGTGACTGGCTAACATTTTTGTGTCAAAGCCCCCTCCTCAAATTCGGTATGTCTGCTGTGGTTCGAATGGGTCCCCCCAAATTTATTTGTTTGAAACTTAATCTTCAATAAAATGGTGTTAGGCGGTGGAGCTCAAGGACGGGTGCTTAGGCCATGATGGATTAGTTATTTTAAGGGTGGTTTGCTCTACAAGAGAGTTGGCCTGTCCTATCCTAGTCTGCTTTTTTTGCTCCTGTGACTAAAAGATCTGAACAGAATAATTGTAGAGGAGAAAATGTTTATCTGGGGGCTCCTGGTCTCAGAGGTCTCAGTCCATCACAGCCAGCTCCATTCCTTGGGGCTCCAGGTGACGCAGAACATCATGGCAGAAGGGTGTGGCAGAGGGAAGCAGCTCACATGATGATCAGAAAGCAGAGAGAGAGAGAGAGAGAGAGAGACTCCACTCGCCAGAATCAAAATATATACCATGCCCCCAATGCCCACCTCCTCAGCCATACCCTACCTGCCTTACCACTCAGTTAATCCCTATCAGGGGATTAATTCACTGACTGGGTTAAGACTCCCACAACCCCATCATTTCTCCTCTGAACCTTCTTGCATTGTCTCACATGTGAGCTTTGGGGGGACACCTCACCTCCAAACCATGACATGCTCTTTTGTACTTTCCCCTTCTTGAGAAGACATCTGGACACTCACCAGATGCTGGTGCCATGCTCTGGACTTTGCCTCCAGAACTGAGCTAAATGAAATTATTTGGTGTTAGGTGTTGTTTATAGCAGCAGAAAAACAGAACTCGTGGTTTCCCCCAGGAGCCTCGTTCTCTGTCACGATCCCTCAGTTTGGTGAACGGCACCATTGTTCTTCCAGTAGTGGAAGCCAGAAACCTGGTACTTCCCTTTCCTCAGCTCCATGTCTACCTTCCACTGGTTTTACTGCCTACCTATGTGTCCATTCACGCCTGGTCTCCCTCGCCCTTCTCGGGTCTTTCTCCACCAGAATATAAACTTCCTGAGAACAGAGACCAGGTCTGCCTTGCACCTTGCTATCAACAGGCCGCAGAATAGTGCCTGGAACCCAGAGCAGAACTGTGTGAAGAATGAGTGATCACCACGGCTTCAGTGCAAGGGACTGTCATCTCTCACTGCAGTGATCCCTTGTCTGGTCTCCCAACATCTACTCTTGACCCCTCCAATGACTTCTTCATTCCGAAGCCAGTTTGATTCTTAATAAAAGGCATCCATAACTCACTGTGCTTCCTAACAATGGCTTCCTGGGGCTCATGGTTTAGTCCATCATCCTTAACAGCCTACAAAGTCAAGTGTGTCAGTCGGGTTTCCATCACTGTGGCCCAAATGCCCCACAAGAACAACTTAGAGGAGAAAGGGGTTATGGTGTCTCATGGCTTGGAGGCTTGGTCCATGGTGGGCCCAAGGTGAGGAGAACATCATGGCAGAGGATGCTGCTCTGTTTGCTCAGGCAGCCAGGAAGTGGAGAGAGAAAAGGGGAGGGGCCACAGGAAAGATGCATCCTTTTAGGGCAGCCCTCAGGGACACACCTCCTCCAGCCACACCCCACCCGCCCACAGTTTCTGCCCAGGTAGTGCACTCAACCTGAGATGGACCGATTAGGTTACAGCCCTCACAATCCAATCATTGCCCCTCCCAGCATTCCTGCACTGACACAGGAGCCTTCCAGGCACACCTCATATCCAGACCAAAACATGGAGCATGGTCCATTTGCATCCACCTCTCAGCCTCCTTTTACTGTGCTCTGTCACACCACCCATCTTTCATTCTGGAACATTCCCACCACTCACAGTGCACTTGCTCAGGACATTCTTTTCCTCCAGCCCCACAGTCTATTCCTTCACTTAAAACAACCTCCACATCTCCTTCCCATCCCAATTAGCTTCTTATGCAGCTTTGCCTGACTCCTTGGTCTGGGCCTGCTGTGTAATTTGCATTACCCAGTAGACTTTCCCTTCATATTACCTATTATAGTTTGCAATGATATGACGATTTTCTCTTTGTCTCTGTCTCTCTCTTTTTTTGACCAGTGACTCCCCAACGACACAGAGAGAACTGTAGTGATGACGCTGAGTGCTTTATCTCTATCTGCAGACATACTGCAGAATTTGGTGCTGTAGGGGAAGAAGAACCTCCAAAGGTTTTTGATTGGCACAGACCCCTGTAATGAAAGACAGATTAACAGGAGAAAACCCAACAGAAGTTTATTAACATGTATATTTTACATACACATAGGAGACACCCAGGGAATGAATAGTTCTCAGAGGGGCTGCTCTGATTTCCAGTTTATATAGCATCCTCAACAAAGAGGAGTGAATTTTCAGAGAAGTGACAAGACAAAGGAAAAAGACTTGGAGTCTCTAGGGGTAGCAACTTAGGGGAAGGCAAGTAACTGTGAGATAAACCTCTGTCGGTGCAGCCTGTTAGCCCAGGTCTGTTACATTTACAGGGCCTAGTGGGGTCTTCAGTGGTTAGCCTCTTTCTCCCTGGTAGAAGGCAGAGCAGGGTACTTTTGTCCGTGAGACTCCATGTCCGACTTTCATGCAAGCAGAGGGAGAGCAGAAAGCCTTCCTGCATCTGTTTCTTCTTAATTGCCTTCAGCTCACCTATCTTTCATATTTTGGGATGGCATATTCTGGTCTCCCAAAGGACATTCTTGGCATTCAATAAATTATTTGTTAAGAGTCCCAGTGATTTCCGTTAGATCTTTCAGGTCCATCCTCCAGTCTTCTCTGCCCTGCCTCATGCCCTGGAGGCTGATTCTAATGAACTGCTTCACTCAGGCCCCTGAGGCGCTGGCTGCTGACTGAGTTTGGCTAGGTAGAAGGAGGGAGAGGGGACCTTCCTGGTCTGCAGTGGCAGTGGGTGTGCTCTGCCACCTCCAGCCTAGCTCCTGGGGGCCACTCCTCCCCTCTCAATCTCTCCCTCCTCTCTCTACATCTCTCCCCAGGCTCCAACAAAACAATCTTCTGTTGCTGGTACCCACCTACCCAGACTCTTAATAAAGAGTCTGATGAAGGCTGGGCGTGGTGATGCACACTTGTAATCCCAGCAGTTTGGGAGGCTGAGGCAGGAGGATCACAAGTTCAAAGCCAGCCTCAGCAATTTAGCAAGACCCTAAGCAACTCAATGAGATCTTGTCTCTAAATAAAATATAAAAAAAAAAAGGGTTGGGGGTGTGGCTCAGTGGTACAGTGCCCCTGAGTTCAATTCCTGGTATCAAAAAAAAAAAAAAAAAGTCTGATTAAACTCTCAGTTCCACTCTGGCATCATGACACCCTTTTCTTGCTAATACCCTGGCATGACTATTGATTGCTAACCCCTTTTTACACCTGAGGAAACTCAAGTTGGTTAACTTTTTTTTTTTTTTTTTTTTTTTTTTTTTTTTTTTAGAAGGGAGTCTTATTATTTGTCAAGGCTGACCTGGAACTCCTAGGCACAAGTGACCCTACCGTCTCAGCCTCCCAAGTAGCTGGGACTCTATAGACATGTGCCACATGCCCAGCTCAAGTCTGTTGACCTTCTTCTTATTATTATTATTATATCAGTACTGGGGATTAAACCCAGAGGTGCTTAACCACTGAACCACATCTCCAGCCTTTTTAAATATTTTAAAAATTTGAGACAGGGTCTCACTAAATTGCTTAGAGCCTCGCTAAGTTGCTGCGGCTGACTTATTTGTGATCCTCCTGCCTCAGCCTCCTGAGATGCTGGGATTCCAGGTGTGTGCCACTGTACCCATCTAGCAAGTCTGTTGACTTTTAAAGTTCATGTGCACTTCATTACTGCATCCTGTTCTGGACTAGTTAAGAACCGAAGCCTCGGTATGGAATGAACTGTAGATGTTCCCAAATATGTGACAAAGCCTCTGTGGATCTCTCATGATCACAACCCCCGTGTGAGTCTGCAATTAGCTCCCATTCTCTCGCTGGTTTTGGAGTCATCTGAGGAATCCCAGTGTTGAGTCTCTTCTTGCCCAGACCTCTGGGTTAGCAGTCCCAGTTCCATAGCTAACTTGTATCGCCAACATCTCTGTCCATCCAGACTCACTCAGCCTGGTCCTTCCTGGTATGAGTCAACTTTTCATGGTTCTGCCTGAAAATGAGTGAAGTTGAGACCTTAAGGTAGCAAGAATACATTGCCTTTCTACTGTTTTTGATCTTCCCGTTTCTAATTGCTTTTGCATTGAACCAAGATGCCCAGGCACTGTAGGGGGACATTCTCCTGTGCGACTCCTGCAGATACCCTCAGGGAAGCCATCTGCTGAGTGCTATGGGTTGGAGATCTGGAACAGTGCCCTGGCTCCTACTCCCTGGAACTCTGTCTCCAGGTTCTCCCAGCTCCCCCGGGGTTGTGTTAAACATTCTCTTGACCACACCTAGTGTTAGAAGTCTCTATAATAAAATTCTACTTTTACAAAGGCTTTGCTGTTAGACTCTCTGCTACCCCCAGCTCCACTGCATGTAGGTTATGGTGTCAGCTGGGCTAAATATCTCCCATTCTTAGTGAGAACTAGCTTTGAAGCCAGGTTCTTTGGGAACCCATACACTGCTTAGAAGTTTGGGAGAGGTAAGGACAAAAGATGTGATGGGTCATACCCATAAAAACACCTTGGCTAACAGCATAGCAGGGTGTCACGGACATTAGAGTTGATGGACCCAGTCCCAGTCGTACTACTCACTGGGCTGCCCCAGGTCACACAGTTAGAAATGCATTGTCAAAAACTCCAGTTCTCAGACCAGTTGCTTGACTTCTCTTTGAGCCTTAGATTTCTCATCTGTAAAATTGGTGCTTAGCCCATTCTGAGAGTGTCGAATGATTATACAAAAGGATACAGGTGCAAACTTGAGTTGGCACTTAATGAATACAGATGGGCCTCAACTTAAAGATGAGTTCAAGTTCCAACAAACCCATATCGTAAGTAAAAAATGCATGCCATGCACCTGACCTTACAAACATCGTAACTCAGCAGCACAACATGCTGTGGACCGTTGGTTATTCCCCTCCCCGCAGCATCACAGGAAGATCAGACTGCACATCTCTAGCCCAGGAAAAGATCTAAATTCAAAATTCAAGTCATTGTTCTCACTGAATACATATCATTTTCACACCATTGTAGAGTCAAGAAATTCTATGTCTGTCTACACTGAACAACTCCTTGCTCTCTTTCTTCTCTATCATGTCTATAGATGTGGTGTCTGTCCTAGGTTCTTTATGAATGTAAGCCAGGCCTTCGATAGACATTCATGTCCCTTGGGAGAGGGGACCTAGTGAACACTCTACAGGGGTCTCATGCCCACCCAGCCACCCAGATGCAACGAGTTCTCCATTCTCAGCCCAGATCCACGCCATTCACACTTACTCTGTTTACTAAGCAATGCATTCCGGTGCAGCTTTGTTGCCATGGACAACAGTGACTGTCCCACTATTATCGAGAACACTGCTGTATTACCTCTCTCACAATAGAGAGAAAGGAGACATGCTCTAATGAAGAGTGGGTATGAAAGGGCTCAATGGCATCAGGACATACTAAACTGCAAATCTGAATGCCAACCGCACAGGAAAGAAACACATTGATACCAGCATGGCAAATGGCCTATGCTAGCCAGTAGACCACATCTTCAGCCCCCTGTTCCCTGGTCCAGGAGCATCCCAGTATATGATTATTGCAGAAATTCGGAAGCAGTCTCATGGCATCAGGAGCCCAGCCTTTCGAACAGCCAGATGTCTGGACCCTTTCCACGCAGTCCCAGTTGACAAGTGTGTGCTCTTATGCGTGATATTCATATGGATGGCCAAAGGTTGCCATTGCCCCAGGTGGCCAATCCCAGACATCCAGCAGGGCAGAGGGAGGGTCGCATTCTTTGAGTTCTGACCGAGAGCCTTAGAACTCCAAGATAATGAAAAGGAGCCCCTCAAAGGGAAGAACACAGTGACAGGGCCCCAAATAGAGGTCAGACCTGGATGTTGGGAGACTGGCGCTGTCCTGGGACAGTATGCAAAGGGCTGACAGGAGACCAGACTCTGCACTCAGGAGGGCTCTGGTTTAGGTGGGGTGTCCCCCGAAAGCTCACGTGTGAGACAATGCAAGAAGGTTTGGAGGAGAAATGGTTGGGTTATAGCTTTAGCCTAATCAGGGAATTAATCCCTGATGGGATTAACTGAAGTGTAGGGTGTGGCTGGAGGAGATGGTAGTTGGGGCGTGGCTTTGGGGGCATATATTTGTATCTGGTGAGTGGAGTCTCTCTCTCTGCTTCTTGATCACCATGATGTGGCTGCTTTCCCCATGCCTCCCCCCCGCCACACTCTCCCGCCATGATGTTCAGCCTCACCTCAAGCCCTGAGGAATGGAGCTAGCTTTCTCTGGACTAAGACCTCTGAAACCGTGAGCCTTCAAATAAACTTTCCTCCTCTACCATTGTGCTGGTTGGGTCTTTAAGTCGCAGCAGCGAGAAAGCTGACTAAAACAAGGAGGCTAAACTAGCAACAACCCCAGAGAATGAATGGCCCCTGCCTTTTGGTCAGGACACAGGGCAGAGCAATATGGCTGCAGGGGAACTAGGGTACCAACCCAGGACAAGGAGCCAAACCTGGGAGGAAGAGCAGAAGTCAAGATAATGGGCAGGAGAGAATGTGATGTGCCTGTAACACCTCAGGTATCTGTCCTTCGTTTTAGATAGTTTATAAACAGAGGGAAAAGGGAACCCTTTCCTCTGGACCAAACTCAGGCAGGCCTAATGTGTGCCTCCTGGAGAAGGCAAAGAAAGCAGGGACTGAGGACACAGGGACAGATGGCACCTGTCTCAACTCACAACTGCTATCTAAGCCTGCCTTAAAGAAGGATGCTAGAGAGCAAAGGAAACCAGCTAGGCATCTGCTGGTGGGTAAGGGAAGGAGAAGGCCCAGATGCATGAAGACACAGCTGTGGCCTTCGCAGTGTTTGGTGGCCCTCCCAGAGACCACAGAGCCTGCAGAGTTGGCATGGAGACCGTTCTAACTGAGCTGTGGTGACAAGGAGTAATTTCATGTCAAGAGCACTCCAAGGAACAGTAAGGCAGGGCTGTGGTGCGGAGGAGGATCAGCCAACTAATGGAGAGACGGGGGCAGCCACGATGGGGATTGGCGCCCCCTGCTTGGGGTAGAACACTTGCAGGCCTGAGAAAGGAAACTCAAGCGGAAATCAGTCCTTTCTGATTGAAATGATCACAAAGAAGTGCCTCTTTGATTAATTAGCACCAGTGATACATTTCCAAACCTAAACCTCCATTAATAAATGTGCTGATGAATTTGAGGCTGAACCTAGGCTACATAGTCAGCCTTTGGCTGCGAACAAATGTCAAATAAGAAAGTGCTTCGGATATATGGACTCGGGTGTGCCCCTAGGAGACTGTTTTAAATCATATTACTCAAGACTCGTATGTAACCTTTCTATGGGATGTTTGGAAAGTTATCCCAACTTAAACAAAATAAAACTAGACCTTACTTCATTTAAAATAAAAACACCAAGCAGCTGATTAACCCTTTAAAAACTGGGCCTTTATAGAGAAAGTTGTACTTTTCTGGTAAAGGGATTCATAATATGTGATTTTAGCCCTAAGAGGTGGGGTGTTGATTCAGAATGGGCCCTTGGAACTGGAGCCAGGGGAGCCCCACTTCTAATCTGGTACTTAATTCTTTAATTCTGCCTCTTCTCTAAACACCCCCATTTTTTTTTTTTTTTAAATGCCAGCTTTTAAGTGATTCTTCTCAAAATGGTGTTTATCTTCTGGGCGATCTATTAATTGTCAGTCTATTTAGCCAGCCTACTTTGCCTGGGGTTGACAGATCTGTTTAATATCCTTCTATAAGGTGAGACTGACTTATCTTTACAGAAAATGTTGCCAGGTGGAATGCTCACAGGATCATTACCTTGATTTATTATGTCCTCTATGGCAAATATCCAATAATAGTTTTCTTTAAGCCATATCTGGCCCTCCCCCAGCCCACGTATTTTTGGTACCTTTTTTTGTTAATGTTTCTTAAGTGTTGTGTGGATGTGGGGAGCAGGAAGCCTCAGGACTCAGTCACAGGCCCTGTCCACAAGTCCAAATGCCACTAAAGGGCAAAATCATTTCCTGTGCAACAGGACTGGTATCAGGATGACACCAGGCAGTGATGGTGACCATGACCTTCAGAGAGGGAAGAGGAAGCCGGCTTCGGCACTCCTGGCTCCAGGGTTCCTGTGACCGTTGGGAGGACCTTCCAGAGTGGCCTGCAGCAGACACCCAGGAGCATGCAAGTGCAAGGTCTCAGCTGGGCCCAGTCCAAGAACGCAGATGGAGAGAGGACGCAGGATTGGCAGAGGGTGAGACCTGGATTCTGAAAAGGAGATAAGGTCAGAATGGGTGGGCCTGGGTGAGGCACCATGTTCAGCCCACAAACCTCTCCCAGGGGACACCAAGTCCTCAGACTTCACTCTAAATCCAAAGGCCCCAGAGAAGTCACTCCAACACTGGTTTGTTCTTTGTCTCTGGAGTTGGGGATGAATCACTGCTCTCTCCCTTTTTAAAATAAATGTATGAGTAATACTCTTAATATTTTCCATTTTAAGAGAAACTCAGAAAGTTAAGGCAGACTGTGGAGCTGTTGTATGGTTTTTAACAGATTCTTCTTTCTTAAAAAAAATGGAGATATAATAAAATCAACCCCCCCCCCCCTTTCTCTCTCCCTCTCTCACAGACACACCACAGATAAGCACTTTCACTCTCAAGCTTTAATCGCATCACATGGGAGGGCACGGAAAACATCTCATTGGTGTCTCTGAGCACGATCTTTAAGTACTTGTTATTTGGAGGAAAAAAGAGAAGACAGTGGAAGTTTTAGCTTTTCCTAAACTGCTGAAGGACCCAATTATACTTAAATAGCTGCCTTGGAAGTTGTAAGGGACATAGGAGATACGAACTCTGAAGCAGCAAGACAGAACTTCTTTGTGGAGGAATAGATCAGGCTACCAGGCTCACTGTGTGTGTGTGTGTGTGTGTGTGTGTGTGTGAGAGAGAGAGAGAGAGAGAGAGAGAGAGAGAGAGAGAGGCAGAGATCACAAAGTAGGAGGAGCCCTTCATTCTTAAGATGCTAATTGTCAATGGCCAGGCCTGAGAGGATGGCCCGTCATTCATCATCTCACACTGTCTCTGCTCCTCCGTTTCAGGAGGGGTGACAACACCACGCCCTGGCATTCCTGTTGGTTTCTCTCTGTGGGAATGAGGAGGGGGCGGGCGTGCGGGGGTAGCGCTCCCTCCATATGTAAATCTGAGCCCTGACTGTTCTCAGGGCTGCCAGTTTGAGGAGCATGTGGGTTGTGATCCTTTTGTTCCTTTGGAAGGAAAAAAAATGTGCTCAGGGTAAAAATAGTGTTTTAAAGGCTTAAAAAAAATAATCATGCCACATCAGAGCTGATGACAAAGGAGGTTGTTCCCCTGGTGGCACCTGGAGAGCCCCAGCCTGAGCCGCAGGCTGGAGTTCCCTCTTCACCCCACCCGCCCAGGCATCTCCCCCTGCCCTGGATTTCCCTCAGAGACGGTGTCTGGGGAGTGAGCCCAGGGTTCCCACTTACTTCTGTCACTTGCTTTTACAATTTAGGGACTGCTCACTTGCTCGGGAAATTTCACTGGCGGCAGAGACAATGCCTGGGCTCATTGCCTGAGGCTCAGCCTGCCTTGCGTCTGTACCTGTTTCTCAAAATGTCCCTCACAGCCTCTTTTTGTCACTCGCTGGAGACTCTGCTCCGTCGCTACTCTCCCCTTTGGTCCTTATACTTGCCTCATTGTCACCTAAGAGTTCCCCACCTTCTCGTTCAAGTTCCCACTCACTCCCCATTGCAGATGGTTGTCTCTTTCCTCTCAGCAGCACCGGTCTTCTGTATTTAAATATAGAAATCGATTAAAGGATTTTAGCTTCATCCAGAAAAACAGACTTTGGGGGGGGGGGGCTTGTTCTGGAAGCAACTCCCTTCTCTGTGACGTTGGGAAAGGACGCATTAAGAGTGCCAGGCAGGGGCTGGGGCCGTGGCTCAGCGGTAGAGTGCTCCTCTCGCATGTGTGAGGCCCTGGGTTCGATCCTCAGCACCACATAAATAAAACAAAGGTACTGTGTCCACCTACAACTAAAAAACATATATATATTAAAAAAAAAATAACAAAAGAGTGCCAGGCAGGGCGGTACCTCTTCCACCACTGACCCCACATTATGCTTTATTTTATGGCATTTTCCGTACTCTAAGGGGGCAGTGACTACGTCTTAGTTAAGCTAAAGAGAATACAACCAATAAAATAAAAATTAAGGGGTTGGGGTTGTGGCTCAGTGGTAGAGCACTGGCCTAGCATGTGTGAGGCACTGGGTTCGATTCTCAGCACTACATATAAATAAATAAAATAAAGGTCCGTTGACAACTAAAAAAAAAAAATCCTATTAAAAATAAATGTTCCTGGTTCTGGAGAGGGATCTCCCTTCTGCCACTATCCTTAGGTCCTTGGCAAGTCCCTCTGAGCATGTGGCATGCTCCTGTGCAGCCTGGGTGCTCAGTCACTGGTTGCTTAGCACTCTTGACCTTGAGGGAAGAGGCTGGGAAGGGGGAGAGAAAGCATGGTGTGAAAACCAGCGACATGGTTGTAGAGGGTCCCTCTGTGGGTAAACCAACAACAGACGCTCACCACACAGCTCGCGTCTTCTGACCCTTTAAATTTATAAACCAGAAAATGGGACTCAGACATGCTATGTTATCTGCCCTGTAACTTAGTTGGTCTAAGAGATGTGGAGCTTAGATATATGGTTTCTTTGCTCATGGCTCTTTTTTACCAGGTCACAATGTCTCTACAATAGTGTTCTTAGATGACATCATTTGGCCACCTAATTTTTTATTTTTGTACTTTTTCTAAGAGTTGGCTAAAGGGGACTAATTGGCCTTCTTTTCCAAGAAACACACATAACACACAATACACACATTATATACACATGCACATCTGTATACACACTATATAAACACATGAATACATACATACACATGTATGTATATACACACTATGTGGTGTATATGTACACACATACACACACTCACATATATGTGGATATATGTGTGTGTGTGTGTGTAAATGACTTTGAAAAAAATTCAGTGCTAGGCCATGTAGGGCTTGACATTAGCCTAGAGATCATGTGTTCCAGCCCCTTTAAGTTACCCAGAAGGAGACCAAGTGAGCAGTTAAGGCCACCGAATATGTATGTAACAGTATGGCTTTTTATCTCCAACTTCAACTGCCTCCTGAAAATGGTCTTTAAAATTCAAAGTAGGTTCCCTGGTTTTTTTTTTTTGTTTTGTTTTGTTTTATAAATTGGGCCTCTTAGATGAGAACGGTTTTCTTAATTTCCTTTGAAAATAGCTCTGCTTTTGAATTGGAGCATATGATTCCACAAACATTTGCCACATGCCCACTGTGTGCCTGGCACTGATGACAATATCCTGGTCCATGGGAACTGGTTGGTCATCCTGTCTGCTCGCAGCTGAGCTTGGGGCTTCACTCTCAAACTATGTGTGATTCTCAGATCTGCCCATAGCTCTTCCTCTTGTCCTGGCGGCTTCGTCTGTTTTCTGTTGTTATAACAGAATACCACAGACAGGGTAATTTATAAAGAAAATAAATTTATTTCTTTTAGATTTGGAGGCTGGGAAGTCCAATATCAATGATGCGACCTTCCTGCTGCATCTTAACATGGCAAAGGCCTCACATGATGAGACAAAAAGTATGCTTGTTCAGGTCTCTTTCTTTGCTTGTGAAGCCACTAATCCTATCCTGGGGGCCCCACCCTTGTGACTCCAATCATCTAACTCTCCCCTCCAAATGCCATGAATATACAAGTTTGGGGATTAAGTTTCCAACACATGAACTTGGAGACACGTTCAGACCATAGCACCAATGTTCAGCCTCCTAAGTGTGTGACTGCTGGCCAGAATCAGAGGCAGCCAGCCAGGCAGTTGAGGGGCTTTGGGAGGGAGGGTGTTTGGTGCTGAGTACGTGATGCCATTCTATAACTTCTAACTTGGAAAGGGTGGGGCAGTGGTGTGCCAGGAAGGACCAGCAGGGACAGGAGTCCTCGGTACGTACGTAGCAAGCACTCAGCTTCTCCTTGGATTGTATATTTGAGAGGCTGGTTCTTGGGTCACCCTGGGAAGAGGTGGCTTTTGCCCATGCTATGGGCTATGTGTCTCCTCCCCCAATTCATAAGTTGAAGTTCTCACCTCCAGTACGCCATTGTGACTATATTTGAAGATAGGGCCTTTAAAGAGGCAATTAAATTTGAAGGAGATCATCAGGGTAGGCCCTAATCCAATATCACCCTCTTAATGAAATGAGATTAGGACACAGATAGGTACAGAAGCAGGCCACACAGGGAGGTTAACAACTGCCACACCAGGGGAGGGGCCTCAGGAGAAACCAGTGCTGATCTTGGACTTGCAGCCTCCAGAACTGTGGGGGAAACGAACGTCTTATTTAACCACAGTCTGTGGTCCTGTGTTATGGCAGCCTAGAAGGTCGACGCGGCCTTTGTTAATCAGGGTCCTCTAGAGAAACAGAGTCCATGAGATACGTGAAGACACACGAAAGGAGATTCATTATGGGAGTTGGCTAGTGCAGTCATGGAGGCCAAGACATCTGCAATCCGTTCTCTGCAAGTTGATGGTATCATTCGTCTGAACCTGAAGGCTGTGTAGCCAAACCAGTCTGAAGTTGAAGGTCTGAGAACCTGGGGTAGGAGTGCTGAGTGTACATCCCGGAGTTGGAATACCTAAGACCTGGGAGCTTAGATGTCCAAAGGCAGGAGCAGAGGGATGTCCCAACTCCAGGAGAGGAGGGAACTTGTCCTTCTCCACATTTGTGCTATTAGATGTCATCAACAGGCTGGATGAGGCCATCCCTCATTGGTGGATGGATTTTTTTCCCCTTGGTCTACCAACTCCAAAGCTAATCTCTCCTGGAAACACCCTTATAGACACACCTAGAAATAACAATTTGTGCTGGGTGTGGTGACCCACTCCATAACCTTTTCAGCTTGGAAGCTGAGGTAAGAGGATCACAAGTTTGAGGCCAGCCTGGGCAACTTTATTGAGACATCAGCAACTTGGTGAGACCCTGACTCAAAAAGGACTGGGAATCAGCTCAGTGATAGAGCACCCTGGGTTCAACTCCTAGTATCCAAAACAAACGAAAAACAAAACACCACCGCATAGCCCTTCCAGGTCACCTTTGGGCAGCCCCGAGCCGCTGCCTGGTGGAAGCCAGTGCTCCGAGCTCTCCATGCACCCTGTCTCCGAGCCACTCGGTGGGGAGTGAGAAGACAAGTGGATGTTGCTTGCACACTTGAACTCCTAGTATATAAAAGAAACTCCAAGGGCCTGTGGAGTTTCTAGGTCTTGGCAGAAAGGGCTGGAATCACTTAGAGAAAAGCAGAGAGCACCCCTACGCTGGGCAGAAACAGTAGGTATGGGGTCCAGAGCCCTGGATCAGGAGCAAAAGCAGCCTGAAGGAGAGACCACCATGGGCAGCTCAAAACCTATACAATTTTCACCGAAGTCTTTTATTGTCCCTAAGGAAACGGGACCTCCTTGGTCCCACAGTGCCTTAGATGTGGTCCTCATATCTCCACTCAGCCGTGGAATGGATCCACTGCCTGTCAGCGTTCTCTCATTCAGTTACAGCACCTGTTCTCTCTGTCCTCCTCATGCTCGTTGCATGATCTCCCACCATGGCTACCTGCCAGTGTGGGGTGCTTTTCAAAGGCCATGTTAGCACCAACTTGTCTTCCACCAGAATATCTCATTGGTAGGATTAGTTTTCCTGTGTAAAGGTGAACCTTAACAATTCCCTGGGGCACATGCCATGTTAACACCACCATCTCCCTCCCTCCTCAGGTCCCCTGGAGAAGCAGGCTGGTGTGACAGCAAGAGCCCAGGGCTTTTGGAGTCAGATCCTCTGGCTTTAAATCCCAACTCTGACAGTTACTCTGTTTCACTTGGGGTAGGTAATTAATGAGTCCAAATTTCCTCTGGAAAATGGAGTGAATAACACCTTTCTTATCAGGACAGAGAAGGCTTTGGGGCACATATGAAATTTTGGGGATGAATCAGAACAAGAAGTCTTTCCCCCAAGACATTTTATTTCCATTTGTCGAAGAATTATTGTAACCGAGGTCCAACACTGCAAGTGAACATGTGTGACAGGTGTCCCTCAAACAGGCCTCTTCGTATGGCTTCAGGGAGGCACTTTGTGAAGTGTCAGGTATCCATGGGCTCTCTGCTGTCAGCAGGAGGAGCAGCCTTTATTCTGTCTGTCTCCTGAGGGAACCTGGGATGACAGGTAGGGCCGGGACTGAACCCAAAGTCTGCTGACTTCTCCTCCAGCTCCTCTTTCTTCATTCTTAAACCCCGTCTTCAGAAAAGATTTCTTTTGATAGAACACCCAGCTATGCATTTTGCCTGAGACAAAAAAATAAAAAAATAAAAAAAGTCCATATATTTCAACTTTCCACAGGAGTTATTCAGCTTTCTCTCAGCTGAAATGCTGCAACCAGAGACCAGGAGTTCTCAGCTGGTGAACCAGCCCAAAGTGGGGGGTCCAACCTGCCAGATCCCATCTACTCTATTCGTGGTCATGATGGAATGGTCCAATCTCTGGTGATTCACTTTCTTTATATGTAAATTGGGAGAAAAAAATACTCATCTTCTTTTCGAGATAGTATCAGATGGAATTTATGAGCTTCTCAAAGAACATTTCAAGAGAGCCGGAGGTAAGCTGTGCCAGGGAAGCTCTGCACGTTAGCCTTGCTATTGTTATCAGATCGTCACCATTGTTGAAGGTGTCTTGTGAGGAATCTCATCTAGTAGGAATAATTGAATTGGCCCAGGAAGGATATATAAAGTACGTGGAGGGCTTCATTCATTCAGACAGTCAACAATTTTTAATTGAGTTTCTACGAAGGGCAGGATAGCCGTGGTTAACAAGAAACACATATCTTTTCTCTAGGAGTCTGCAGACTAGTCACCATGTGACTTGAGACCCAGAAAAAGCAGCTGGGAGAGTCTCAGTACTACTGGGGGTGGTTGGGGTAGCAGGGAAGAATGAGTCACTTTTATCTTGCTCTTCTTGCTGCCCGTGGCATAAGTTGCAGTGGGTGTCTGTTTCATCTGTACAACATTGAGTCGCTCTGTACAGAGACAGATGGGTCACACATACGCAGATGTTTCCATCAATGACTGACCACTAGACTTTGGGGGTCCCATAAGATTTGAATGGAGCTGAGAACATTCCCCTGGCCTAGGGCTGCCGTTTTCACAAGTAAAGCAGCGTGGTGTGTTCCGTCAGCAGCAGCCTTGTGTTTACTGGGTCTCTGGATTGCACACAGAGGCCACATGGAGTGACTAATGTAGTCCATCTTCTTTTGTGTAATCACCCTTTATCTAGCTTGCACAATGATGAACTCACCTAATAACGCATTTTCTCCATCATTAAGCCATGCCCGACCGTACTGGATCGGTGACCCATTCACTCTTTACTCCCTGTCCATGGGGTGGGTTGGAGAAAGCTGGCCTCACTCCGGAGTCCAGTTAAGCTCCTCATCTGCCTGGCCACATAGATTGGTGTTGGGGTAGGTTTTCCAGATAAAATGCAGGATGCTGATTTATGCCAAATTTAAATTTGGAATTTAGGTAAGTAGTGTCTTATATATCCCAAATATTGCACGAGACACACTTAGCACTAAGAAATTATGTGTTGCTCATGTGAAATGTCCTTTAACAGGACATCTGAGTTTTGATTTACTAGATCTGCTCTTCAGGGGAATCCATGAGAGTGGTCCCTGGGACATGTTTGGAATTGTTGGAGAAAAGGCACTCTTTCCCCAGTAGGATTGTGGGAGCTACAGTTACCCACCTCTGGGAGGCCTTCCTGGGAAAGGAGTTGGCATGCCGGGTTGAGTGGAGAGATGGAAAGAAACGTCCCTGTAATGTCTTCAGAGACTCCAGACCCAGCTGTCCTGATGAATCACGGCCTGTTCACTTAGGTGAGTTAAAATTATTCCTTTGTTACTTGTCATGGAAAAAGCCTTGTCCAGAATACCCTGCATGTGTTCCCAACTCTGTACCGCAGCTCCCGTTTCCTCAATTTTAAGACAATTTCTTTCTATCAAAAGCTTTTTCCATTCCTCACAGAAATCTACTCAGTTCCATTCTTCTCCAGGAATCCCTCGCAGACATTCCAAAAAGCCTGCCCACAGCCATAAAGAAAATGAAATCATGTCATTTGCAGGAAAATGGATGGAACTTGAGAACATTGTGTTAAGTGAAATAAGCCAAACTCAGAAAGTCAAGGGTTGTGTTTTCTCACATATGTGGAAGCTAGAGAGGAAAAAGGAAAAGAAAGGTGGGGTGGGGGGGGGTCTCTCATAAAAATCAAAGGGACGCCAGTAGAGGAGAGGAAACAGACCAGGGGAGGAAGGAGGAGAAGAGAAGGGGAAATACTGGGGAATGATATTGGCCAAATTATATTGTTATATTGTGTGCAGGTATGGATATGTAACAACAAATTCCACCATTATGTACAACTCTAATGTACCAGTAAAAATGTGGGGGAGGAGGGGAATACAAAAATAAAATAAAACTTTTTTTTTGTCTGTATACAATGTATATTCGTACCATTCAAATCTTCAATCATGCATTTAGGATAATGACATCCATCTTATTCAACCACCTTTTCTTTTTTCCCTCCCTCCCCCCTTGCTCCCTTTCCTTCCCCTCCCTCCCCTTTGACCTTTCTAGCATTCCTCTAATCCTCCTATGTACCCCGACCCAACACCACTGTTGGATCCTTATATCAGAGAAAACATTCGGTATTTAGATTTTTGAGATTGACTAACTTCACTTAGCGTTATATTCTCCAACTTCATCCATTTACCTGAAAATGCCATTATTTTATTCTCTTTTATTGCTGAGTAAAATTCCATTGTGTATATATACCACATTTTCTTTATCCATTCATCAACTGAGGGACATCTAGGTTGGTTCCACAATCTAGCTATTGTGAATTGTGCTGCTATAAACATTGAAGTGGCCGTGTCACTGTAATATGCTGTTTTTAAGTCCTTTGGGAATAGACCCAGGAGTGGGATGGCTGGTCATAGGGTGGTTCCATTCCCAGTTTTCCAAGAAATCTCCATACTGCCTTTCATAATGGTTGCACCATTTTGCAGTCCCACCAGCAATGTATAAGTGTGCTTTTTTCCCCACATCCTCTCCAACATTTATTGTTGTTTGTGTTCTTAATGGCTGCCATTCTGACTGGAGTGAAATGAAATCTTAGAGTAGTTTTTGATTTGCATTTCTCTAATTGCCAGTGATGTTGAGCCAAACAAAACAAAAAGCTTGCCCACGGTGTTTCCAGTGTGATATACAGGTTGTTTCTGGGTTCTGGAATGTAATATGCCTGGTCCAGAGGCTTGGCTTATTTTAAAGCCCTGGATACTCTCTGGGTTTCAATTTTCTCCAAGTTTCATGAAGCCCCAATACCATTCTAGAGCAGATTTATTTAACAGACTGTGAGCAAAAGCAAGAGGCAGTCATGGGGAGTCAGCACATTCTCTCTTGAAGTGGAGGGACAGTTTGTAAAGACCCTTGTACATCGGGTCAGGAGCCCAGGTTCAAGTTGACTCAGGGTCACCGATCACACGCCTGTCCTGGA
Organism: Tamias sibiricus; assembly: GCA_025594165.1. Taxonomy (NCBI): domain Eukaryota; kingdom Metazoa; phylum Chordata; class Mammalia; order Rodentia; family Sciuridae; genus Tamias; species Tamias sibiricus. The sequence goes on from CM046663.1 coordinate 70,794,183, forward strand.
AGTGTAACTATGCAGGTGAGTATTTGGGTGAAGACTCATTTAGAGTGCAGTGGGTTCTCCTTATCTGTCGGCTCTGTAACCATGAATTCAACTCACCTCAGACTTTAAAAAGAATTTTTAAAAAGTTGCATCTGTACTGAAATGGTCTTGTTTCTTGTCATTATTCCCTAGACAATATCGCATAATAACTATTTGCATAGCATTTACATTGTACTGGTATTATAAGTAATTCAGAGATGATTTAAAGTTTGTGGGAGACGTGGGCAGGGTGTATACAAATACTGCTCCATTTTTATACAAGGGTCTTGAGCATCCTTGAGCCTTAGTATCCACAGGAGTCCTGGAACCAACAAGCTGTAGCTACTGAAGGATGACTGTACTCTCATGGTACTCTTGACATCCTTTTCCTGCTCTGTGAAATACCAAGGTTACAACAACATCTAACGTGTTCCTACCTCTGCGGCTCAGTGACCCCACGTCATGCTGAGATCTGGGCATTGGCATGGACAAAGCAGGGGGTATTTTGCTTTGTTTTGTTTTTGGATTTTTTTTTTTTTTGTTTTACATGCTTGGATCTAATCCCTGGCAAGGCAAATGGTCTACCCCTTTACCACATACCGAGCCCTGGAGGTGGATATTTTATGAGATTCTCTTTGGGAAGTAGTTAGGTATTTTTGAGGAGAAATGAAAAATAGAGAAAGGGAAAGAGCAAATCAATCGAAGTGACAGGAGATTGATGCAGCTTGCCTGCAAGAATTCACAGGCACATTCTTAGAGGTGAGAGATGGCCCGTCGTGGGGCATGTTCTGTTACCCTGAGCTTTATCAACAATTTAAGGTCATTGGAGGCACTCTTAGCAGGTGACTTAGAACTGAGAGAATGGGAAGTACATTGGAAGACAAAACCAGATTTGAACCCATTCAAGACATTCTGAATGAATGATCTAAAGCAGTGGGCAGTTTGGTTTAGGACAATCTGAATGTGAGTCATCAGCAATTGTCCAAAGAGCAAACACAGCGCTCATTTGTATTACCAGCTCTTCAGGGCCAAGTTCAAGGGACACAAGAGCTTCCCGTGCTCTGCTCTGGACGCCGCCCCCCCTCCTTTTTTTTTTTGTACTTGGGATTGAATCTAGGGGCACTTAACCACTGAGCCACATCCCCAGCCCTTGTTACATTTTATTTAGAGACAGAGTCTCACTAAGTTGCTTAGAGCCTCACTAAGTTGCTGAGGCTGGCTTTGAACTTGTGATCCTCCTGCCTCAGTCTCTCAAGCCGCTGAGATTATAGGCATGTGCCACAGTGCCCCAGCTGGATGCACCCTTTTATTATGAATATTATTATCAGGGGTCATCCTGTGGACATCAGGGTGTGATGGGAGAGGTGTGGGAATCGCCTGTTCATTTGCTCATTTGCATGTGCAAGCCTTTATTCCTTGAGCAAATGGATTCAGCAAAGCCCTGATTGGTAATGACCTCCACTCCTTTTTGAAATCAGGTTGGGGAAAAGTAAAAAAAAAAAAGTAAAAGGAAATCATTAACTATGCCAGGAACTGTGTTCAAGCTGTGGCATTCAGAGTGTCTTAATCAGCTTTGCATTACTGTACAAAATATCTGAGACAAACTTACAAAGAGGAGAGGTGTGTTTGGCTCCTGGTCTTGAAGGGTTTGGTGCACAGTTGGTTGGTCCATTGCTTCTGGGCCTGTGGGGAGTGAGGACATTGTGGGTGTGGGGTGGAAGAAGCTGCTCTCCTCATGGTGCTGGGAAGCAAAAGGAGAGAGACAGGAGGAGGCCCGTGTCCCCATATCCCAGTCAAGGGACGCCTCTGTGACCTACTTCCTCCCACTAGACGCCAGCTCCTAACACTTCCACCACCTCCTCATAGTCACGTGGGCTGGGAACTGAATCTCCAATACAGGAGCTTTGGAGGACATTCAAGATCCAAACACTAGCACAAAGGAAAGTCAGAGTTCCTGCCTTCCAGAATCTCAGCCTGGATTTCTTGGAAAACAGGGAATGGAATCACCTTATGACCCAGGTATCCCACTCCTTGGCCTATACCCAAAGGACTTAAAAACAGCTTACTACAGGGACACAACCACATCAATGTTTACAGCAGCACAATTCACAATAGCTAATCTGTGGATCCAAACTAGATGCCCTTCAGTAGATGAATGGATAAAGAAAATGTGGCATATATACACAATGGAGTATTACTCAGCAATAAGAGAGAATAAAATCATGGCATTTGCAGGTAAATGGATGAAGTTGGAGAATATAATGCTAAGTGAAGTTAGTCAATCCCCAAAAGCCAAATGCCGAATATTTTCTCTGATATAAGGAGGCTGATTCACAGTGGGGTTGGGACGGGGAGCATAAGAGGAGTAGAGGAACACCAGAATGGCCAATGGGGAGGGAGGGGAAGGGAGGGGGCAAAAGGGTGAAGAAAAACAAAAGATGGTAAAATGAGATGGATATCATTACCCTAAGTGCATGTATGAAGTCATGAATGGTGTGAATATACTTTGTATACAACCAGAGATATGTAAAAATATGCTCTATAAGTGTAATATGAATTGAAATACATTCTTCTGTCATATATAACAACTCAGAATAAAAAAGAAGGAAAAGGGGCTGCGGTTGTGGCTCAGTGGTAGAGCGCTCGACTAGCACGAGGGCGGCCCAGGTTCGATCCTCAGCACCATGTAAGAATAAAGGCATTGTGTACAACTAAAACAAACAAATAAATATTAAAAAAAAAGGAAAAAAATTATTCATAAAATAATGAAAAAATAAATAAAATAAAGAATGCAAGAAGAAGAAGAAGAAGAAGAAGAAGAAGAAGCATCGTCATCTCAGCCTGGATACCGGAGAGTCCAAAGAGCTAGAAGAGAGGAGAGGGTTGGGAACAAGGGCACAGACAGAGAAGACCCAGGGCGGGTGGGAACAGTGGCCCCGGTGGCTTCAGTCCAGGCCTCTGCCTGTGGAGGCAGGAGCTCAGTCCCCCACTCAGAACACACTGCCATCTCTACTTTTATCTGCCAATCATTTATTCGTTTTCATCTCCAACCCACATCCGGGAGGCAGCCCTCTTAACGGGCTTGATACGCATCCTTCCATTTGGACGGGTTGTTGAAAAGTGTGTGTGGCCGCTTTGTGCACATTTGGACAGAAATGGTCTTGTGCTAGGTATCTGATTCTTTCTTGCTTTTTTTCCCCCTATTCAATTCTATGTTTTCAAAACCAACCAGGTTTATGAGTGTAAAACCCATCCTCATCATTCACAAATTCTGTATTTGTGATTTGACCTACTCACTAAGATTTATTAGTAGCCCCAAAATCAATAGTTGTGGCACTTTCCATGGTCACTTGCAGACGCACAGAGAGCAGTGAAAAATCTGAGTCACCTGCTAAGCAAGGCTTCACCAGAGGTGGAAACAATGTCCTTTTTGAATCTATTTAGTGCTATGTTTCCCATTTTAGTGCTTTTTCTTAGAAATTTCACTGCTTAAAATGGCCCCCAAGCATAGCGCTGAAGCTGATGAATGTTCAAAAGTGCTAGAAGCCTGTGATGTGCTTGAAGGGAATGTACATGCATTAGACAAGCTCTAGTCAAGCCTGAGTTATAGTGCTGGGGGCCAGGAATCCAATGTCAATCAATCAGCAAGTTATCTTTAAACAGAAACACACATGGAACCAGGTTATGTATTAATCAGTTGGCAAAAACATTGTGATCAGAGGCTCACAGAAACCTAACTTTGTATATCCTCTAGAAGCATTGATTCAGTATTTGTGAGACTTTAAAGAACAGAACTACTATAAATAATGAAAACTGACTTTATCTCAGTTTCATGGCTTTTCAGTGCTGCATAGTACTCTGTACCACATTTCCTTCATGTATTTACTACCCCAACAATGAACACTCAGAGTGCCTCCAACTCTTGGTTCCCATTAACAAAACTGCCTTAAACATTTCCATATATCTTCCCTCATAGACCAGCTTGAGAATTTCTCCAGTGGCATTCCCAGGAATGAAATTTCTTGATCCTGGGGTAAATGCATTTGACTAAGTACCACCACATTGCTCTGAAGAAAGGCTGCCCATCTACATTCCCACCAGCATCACAGAGCCCTATTTTCCCAACAGCCTTTCTATGACCTGAAATTTCCCAAATTTCTAAATCTGACAGGTAGTATTTTTGTCACCTTTTTTGCTGCTGTGATTAAAAGAACTGACAAGAACAATTAGAGAAGGAAACAGTTTATTCGGAGGCTCATAGTTTCAGAGGTCTCAATCTGTAGCTCCACTCCTTGGGGCTGAAGGTGAGGCTGAACATCACAATGGAAGAGTGTGGTGGAGGAACTCAGCTCACATGATGAGCAGAAAGCAGAAAGAGAGACTCCACTTGCCAGATACCAAACATATACCCCAAAGCCATGCCCCCAGTGACCTACCTCCTCCAGCCACACCCTCCCCAACTTCATTTACCACTCAGTTAATCTCATCAGGGGATTAATTCGTGGATTGGTTTAAGGCTTTCTTAACCCCATCATTTCTCCTTTACAGATTCTTGCATTGTCTTACACATGAGCTTTGTGGGGATGCCAAATAGCTAAACCATAACAGGTAGTAACTCACCATTTGTGTTAGTTAGCTTTCCACTGCTGTGACAAAATACCTGAAATAATCAGCTTAAAAGGAGGAAAGGTTTATTTTGGCTTTGCAGTTTCAAGGTTTCACTCTGATCACTTGGTCCCGTTGCTGTGGGCCCGCGGTGGCTCAGCACACCACGGCAGGAACACATGGGAACGGTGACTGCTTGCCTCATGGCAACCAGGAAGCAAAAGAGAGAGGGGAAGGGGCCACAGTCTCCTTCAAGGGCATGTCCTCAGTGACCTAACTGCCTTCTATGAGGCCCTGTTCCTGAAGATCCCACCACCTCCTGGTGGTGTCACAGGCTGGGGACCAAGCCTTTATCACATGGGCGTTTGGGAGGCTTGAGATCTAAACTATCACATTATTCATCATGGTTCTTATTTTATATCCCTAACTAATAGGGGCTGGGGCTGTGGTTCAGCAGTAGAGTGCTCGACTAACATGTGTGAGGCACTGGGTTCGATCCTCACCACCACATAAAAATGAATAAATAAAATAAAGGTATTATGTCCTACTACAACTAAAAAATATTTTTAAGAAATTAATTTGCAAAAGTTCCTTGTATCAGTTAGATATTTTAACTATGTCAGGCTTTGACATTTTAATTATATTTTAAAGTTGTTATTTGCCTTTTAATTACATGTTCATGATTTCATCGCAAAATGGAAATTCTTTTTTTTAAATTTGTTTTTTTATTTATAATAATTACAATCAATAGTGCAGATATATAGCATCTTTTTACATACAACTGTTTGTATACAAAGTATATTCGTACCATTCAGGTCTTCAATCATGCATTTAGGATAATGATATCCGTCTCATTCAACCACCTTTTCTTTCTTTTTTTTTTTTTAAAGAAAAGAAAAGAAAAAGAAAAAAAAAATGGAAATTCTTAATTGTGATATAATCAAGGCATGTGACCTTGATCCTGGTCACAAAGGATGGAGCATTTCTAGAAGAAGAACAAGAAGGGGTAGAAGGTTCCAAGTGAGCTTCCATGTGAGAGGCCATTTCATTGAAGAAAGGGGTAAAGGCAATGGGATTTTTTGGGGGGAGAAGATAAAATATAAATAGTAGAAAAGGAATTTTAGAAGGGCTGTGCATCAAAGAGGCCTTAGACTTCGTCTGTCCTCAAGTGGCAAGGCCAGCCCTGCATGCCGCGAGCTCCCTGCTCCTCCTGATGGCTACTCACCTGCGAGGAGAGTGTCAGGAAGGCGACATGGAACTGGAGCCTTGAGGAGCCCTGAGGTCGCTGTCAACTCTGGGAGCTTGGAGTCTGCGAAGGAGATGGAATGAAGAGGAGAGAATCCACACAGAGGTTGTTCTCATGGTTCCTGTGTAATTCTGGCCTGGCTGAGCCAGCCTTCCCAGATCCGTCAATAAGAGGGCACATCATCCTCAGCCGCGCGTGGTGGCGCACGCCTGTAATCCCAGCATTTGGGAGGCTGAGGCAGGAGGATCGCGAGTTCAAAGCCAGCCTCAGCAATGGCGAGGCACTTAGCAACTCAGTGAGACCCTGTCTCTAAATAAAATACAAAATAGGGCTGGGGATGTGACCCAGTGGTGGAGTGCCCCTGAGTTCAATCCCTGGTACCAAAAAAAAAAAAAAAAAAAAAAAAAAGAGGGGACATCATCTTGACCACTCCAACCCTCAGTGACTTGGGCATGACTCATTAATCTCAAGGACATGTCATTAAGCAAGCCCCTCTGGTGATTTTTTTCTTTAACTCATAATCTAACTGAGGTTTCCATATGGCTCCTCTGCTTCTAGGGTCTGAATCTGGAGAGAGCTGAAGGAAGAGGTGAAGGTAAGGGGTCGACTAGACCCCAGTAGACTTAGGAGATGGGCAGAAAGGGGCGCTCCTGTATTTCTTTCTTTCATTCATTCATTCATGCACATTCATCGCACTCTGACGAGTGCCTTCTCCATGGAAATAGCTACTGTCCTACCTTCCCGGAGCTTAGTGCAGAGGGGCAATGACTTCCAAAACACCAAGTCTATAAACATATCTGCACTTCCACCCGCCTTCTCCCTCCTTTACTTCTTTAAAACAAATGAAACAAATAAAGGAAATGCAAATTAGGATGAAATAAAAATATCATTTCACCTGTCACATTGGCAAACGCCCAGGAGTTTGACAGCCTGCTCTTCTGGGGAAGACGTAGGACAACAGGCATTTTCAAGCATCAGGCGCAGGAATGCAAAAGAGTGCAGTTCCCGTTGTCCTGTGGAGCAGAATTTGGCAATATTGAGTCAAATTCCATATGCATTTAACTCTGATTTAGCAATCCCACTCCTAGGAAAATTCCCCTAAGATAAGCAGGCAAAAGCAGTAAAATATGTGTACACAGATATTTATTACTGTGTCATTTACAACAGTCAAAGACTAGAAAAACAACCCAAATATCTGTCGCTAGGGCATTAGTTGCAGAAATTATGGATTAGTCAGGTGCACACAATAGAGAATCCTGCATTATAAAAAGTACTGAGGGAAACTCAGACCAATGCAGAGAGACCTCTAGGACATTTTGTTAAGTAGAAAAAGCAAAATGGAGAATAGTATGCATAATATGCTGCCTTATATCTCAGAACAGGAGGGAATAGTGTATATACCCATTATTACAAATCTTAATGGAACAACATTAAAAAAAAACTAATAAAATGGTTACTTGTATGGGGGAGAGGAAACAAGGTGACAGAGAAGAAAATAAAAACTAGATTACCAGAATGTGTCTTATGTCACGGATTTGACTTTGGAGATGATGGAATATTTTATGAAGCAAAATTTTGGGTTTTTTTTTTTTTTTTTTTTTGATACCGGGGATTGAACTCAGGGGTCCTCAACCACTGGGCCACATCCCCAGCCCTTTTTTGTATTTTATTAGAGACAGGGTCTCACTGAGTTGCTAAGTGCCTCACATTGCTGAAGCTGGCTTTGAACTCGTCATCAGGAGCCTCAGCCTCCCAAGTGCTGGGATTACAGGGGTGTGCCACTGCACCTGTCCTAAAGCAAAATTTAATTAAAGAGAAAACAGTGCTTCCTCCAAAGGTTGAAAGCAAAATGGACTATGCCTAAATATGTATAAATTTAGTGGCTTCATCGTGCAGAGAAGAATTAGGTCAGGTGACCTTATAACCTAGTAATTAGACTGTGTACCCCAAGGACTGAAAGAGTCTTAAGTTGTTTACAAAAATATTATTGTTAGTAATAATAATTTTAGTTATTATAAACATTATTATTATTGTTACTATTACAGTTGGTGTTTTTATTTTGGAGCTTTTTTATATATGTATAATATGTTACATATATAATATAACTTCTACATTTTAACTATATGTATAATACAATTGTAGCACAGACACAGTAAGATGGACCAAATGATTTGTAATAAAATTAATGTCTAAAAAACAAAAATGTTCAACATGAAAGAAAAGACATACTGTAAAGTCATAATGTATTTTCTCTTAATTTTTTTCCCTAGCTCTGTCCACTAGAAAGGTCTAGAAACAGTAATAGAAACAGTAATTACCCTGACATCCAACATACCTTCTCCCACTGAGAAGATCAGGAAGTCTTGCAGAAATGGCAGTGTGCACGTCAGGAGTCAGAAGAACCAGAAATTTATTATTGTTCCCAAAGGCAAAACAGTCATCAAACTACTGAACTCAGGGTTTCTGGAACTATCTGTGACCAAAGATGAGGCCATCATCATCGAAAAGATGAATAACTACACTGGATTGAGATAGAACAAACATTCAAAAGCCAAACTACTTTTTGAAAATATTTTTTTTTAGTTATACATGGACACAATATCTTTATTTTATTTATTTATTTTTATGTGGTACTGAGGATCAAACCCAGTGCCTCACATGTGTGAGGCAAGCACTCTACCACTGAGCCACAACCCCAGCCCTTAAAAGCCAAACAATTTTAATAATACTAAATTTACACACACACACACACACACACACACACACACACACACACACAAATTCCAAAAAACCCAAAAAGCCCTCTGCGGTCACCTTTAAGGAGCCAGAGAACCATTCCACATCCCCAACACTAGAAAATACAGGGAGGAACCTAGCACATACCCGAGCTTCCTGTTTGAAATGCGTCTCGGAAGAATATTTAGTTGGTGGGGAAAATCTCTCTCCCCTCTCTCTCAGATTCTCATTCCAAACTGGAGGAGAGAGGTGCCTTGGTTTCCTAGGGCTGCTGTGACAACGTACCACAAGCTGAGTGGCTTCAGCAGAAATCGCCTCCTGATTGTGAGACAGAGGAGTCCACACAGCTGTGCTTTCTCAGAAGGTGCAAGGCAAGGATCTGCTCCAAGCTTCCCTCCTAGCTTCTGGAAGTTTCCATGGCATATGTCAGCCTAACTCTTCCCATGGCTTTCTCCCTGTGGAATAATGTGTCTGTCCCTGTGTCCAAATCTCCCTGTTTTATAAAGAACACACCAGTCACACTGGAGAAGGGGGCCCATCCTGTCCCAGTAGAACCTCATCTTAAGAATTCCATTGGCAGCAAAGCCTAATTCCAAATACTGTCTGATTCTGACATACTGGAGGTTAAAACCACCATCTATGAATTTTCTTTTTTAATTCACCTAATTTTTTTTTGGGGGGGGGGTACCAGGGATTGAACTCAGGGGCACTCGATCACTGGGCCACATCCCCAGCCCTTTTTTGTATTTTATTAGAGACAGGGTCTCACTGAGTTGCTAAGTGCCTCGCCATTGCCGAGGCTGGCTTTGAACTCGAAATCCTCCTGCCTCAGCCTCCCAAGTGCTGGGATTATAGGCATGCGCCACTGTGCCTAGCTCACATAAATTTTTAATCAGTCAAGTTAATGAAAACATCGAAAGTTCTGAGTTAGTATATGGCATCAGAAGCTTAACTTTTGTTGCAAATAATACAGTATTTGGTATTTCCATCATCAACAAGCTATGCTGCAAAAAGAATAATTGCATTAAATCTTAATTCATCAGGGTCACTTTCCATAAACTTCTTGCAAACTTCTATGGCATTCTCTAATAAAGTTTCATTACTAGTTTTCCCATGGATAATTGGAAATGGTTTCTGTCCATCTAATTCACCACCTATGAATTTTGAGGGGACATAATCCAACCCATTGCAGAATGGTAGAATTATAATAGTATCATTTTGTGATTCCCAATGAAAATAATGGATCTGGGAAATGGCCTTTGCTAACTGGACAAACCATTTAGCAAAAAGATGATGAGGAACTTTGTGGTGACAGGAGGAGGCTGACAACACCAAACCTGATCAATCATTTAATTTATTTACTTATTTACTAATTATTTAATTAAATTAGTTTAGCTGGTACATCAAAACACAAAAAGTTATGTACAAAAATGGGGTACCACATGATGTTTCAATACACGTGTACATTCTGTAATCAGGTTAAACATATCAATCTCCTCAAACATTTATCATTTCTTTGTGGTGATAAGTTCCCAGATCCTTTCAACTAGCTTTTTGTGACACTATCTATTGTCACCCTACTGTGCAATAATTGCACACTAGAATTTCTTACTTCTAACTGCAGCTGGTACCCATCAATCAAACTCGGCCCTTCCCTCCCTTCCCACCTCATCATCCCACCCACAATTTGTGTTGTCCTAACTGACAAATAAACTCGTATTTATTTATCATGTGCCATACATCATTATAAAATTAGCATGCATTGTGAAATGGTTAAATGGAACTATTTAGCATATGCTTTACTTCACACATCATTTTGACGAGAACACTTAGAATCTATTCTTTTAGCAATTTTCAAGAATACCATACATTATTCAGCCAGGTTAAACATGTCTATCTCCTTGTTAGCCATAGATACCATGCTGTACAATAGAGCTCTTGAACTTGTTCTTTCTACCAAACTAAAGACTTGTATCTCATGATGGATATCAGCACCTCAAGACCCAGGACACCCTGACAGTAATACACTCCTGAGACATAGCACCACCTGGGAGGTAATCTCACCTCCTTCTGCTCCAAAGGAAAAACAGAACTAAATCTGATCAAGCCCTTAGCTGTAAGATAGAAACTAACAGTTTAGGAGTATCTCAGTGAGAGAAGAATGTGTTAAATGACACCTCACTTGTACAATCAGCAAAATCCAGAATGTGAGAAATTCTATAGGACAAAGGACCTGGTTTCCTTCACATATGTGAAAAAGAAGAAAGGAACTTCCCTTTAAAAATGCCTGATAGCTAAACTCAATGTGAAGACCAGGTTTTGGTTTTACTTTGAACAAGTCAGCTGACGAAAAACAAAGCAAAACAAGCAAACCAAAAAACACATGTAAGGAACAGGAAATTTGTGCACTGTCTATATATTTGGCAATCACAATAAATTGGTAATTTTTAAGTGAGACAAAAGTTTTGCTATACCTTTTAAAGTGCGTTTTTTAAGAAATACTAACTGAAGTATTGGTGAAAGAAAATTTATAGGATGTTGGATTGTTTTCAAATAATTCAGAGCTGTAGCTGGGGGTATATCTCAGTGATAGAGCATGTTTTGCATGCACAATACCCTGGGTTCCATACCCAGCACGACAAATCATCATCATCATCATCATCATCATCATCATTTAGGGATGATAAATTGGGCAGGATTATAGAAAAAATGAGATTGGTCATGAGTTGAAGCTGGGGTGATGAGTACATGAAATTTTATTATATTTTTCTCTCTACTTTTGCATGTTTGCAGTTTTATAGACTAAAGAGTTAAAAATTAACGAAGCAGTTTTCAGACTATAAAAGTCTTATCTCTTCATCTCTGTTTTGGATTTGTCTTATCCTCTCAAGGATTTGACTGTCTGTTTGTTGCTTCTCTAAATATTGTAAATCTCTCCCCGCTGAGTCATCTCCACAGCTTGTAAACATGAGCTACCCTCTCCCATGCAAATTTATTTTATTTTTACTGTTTTTAATACATATTTTTAGTTGTAGGTGGACACAATACCTTTATTTTATTTTTTATGTGGTGCTGGTGTTGAGGATTGAACCCAGTAGCTCACGTATGCTAGGTGAGCGCTCTACTACCGATCCACAACCCTAGCTCCTCCCATCCAAAGTTTAATAAATAAATAAACAAACAAACAAATTCAGGAAAACCAACTTCAATTCCTCCCTTAGCCTTTCTTTTCTCTCTCCATCCACCCAATGTTTCTATTCTCCTGCACAGCCCACATTTCTCTTTATGGATGCAGGTTTTTATTTTTTATTTTTTTAGATGCAAGCTTTTAATTCCTCAGCCTCCATTTACTTTCCCATCCATGACAATGTGACTACTGCTGGAACGAGGTGTCCACGACACCTTTGACATCCGTGTCAGCAACTCTCAACTCTCACGCTCCTGCTGCTGTCTCAGCTGCACGGGCCCAGCTCCATGTCACTCTTCACTGCATGCTCTGGCCATGCTCTGCCTGTCTGTCTGTCCTCATCCAGCATCCATTTCCCCTGGGCATCCCCTGCCATCCCTCCAGGCATCAGTTCCCTGATGCCCAGATTCTACCTTCTCATGCCTCCCTCTCTTTTCCAGGCTCTTCCTATGGGCAGCTCATTCCTCTTCTCTGACCTTCAAGATGACCTTAACCATTACTCTTTTTGCTGAGGTCCTTCCTCCAATCTTTGTTCTTGTACCTGTTTCACTTCCTTTACTTCACTTACAGCAAATTCCAAATGTATGTATATTTGTTTATTTCCCACTGGACTCCACGCTCAACAAGGAGAGGAGCCAAATCTGTTTTGCTCATCATTGCATCCCAGCAAATAGAACACTTCCTGGCACACACAGGCACTTAAAAATATTTGTTGAATGAAAACATTACATGATACATTAATCAAATGATTACATAAATTAGTATGATTACAAATTATAGCTGGTTGCAGTGGTGCATTCCCAGTGATTCAAGAGGCTGAGACAGGAAGATGCTCTAGCAGGGGGAGGTCACAAGTTCAAGGCCAATCTCTACAACTTAAGGAGACCCTGTTTCAAAATAAAAAATAAAAAGGGCTGGAGATATAGCTCAGTGGTAGAGCACTCCTCCTGAGTTTAGTCCCCAGCACTGGGGGGAAAAAAATCACAAATATAAAAAGCACTTTGATAAAAAGACATACTGGGAGTGTTGAGCTAGTTTGAGAGGGTCACCAGAGCTTCCACGGAGAAATCACATTTGAGGTGGGATCTGGAGAAAGGGAGAGAGTTCCCTGGGAGGAATGGGGTATGCAGAATTAGAAAAGTTTAGAAGACCTAAAGAAAGACATTGAGGACTTTTAAAATCAAAATCACCCCGTGGGGATCATAGGTCTATGGCTCCTCTTAGGAGGGTGAGTCTGTGTATTTCTTAGGAGTAGATGATACAGGCCGGAAACCCAGATTCAGGTTGAGCAGACTACTCTAGCCATGAGTTTGCCAGCAGCCAACGAGCCCCAGTAAAGTTTCGTTTTCCTTGCTCCTTCCCAGCAGGAAGTGTGTGGAAGGCTTTCGTGACAGCTGGGAGCACAGGGGCAGACACCAGCTGAGCTGAGGGAATTTTTCTCCAAAAATCCAAAATCAAGGGAGCTGACTGGCCATGGACTGCAACCACTAAAACTATGAGCCACAAAATAAGTCGGTTATCTCAGGTACTTGTTACAGCCATAGAAAGCAGACTAAGGGGTTTGAAATGTCCACCAACAGCATCAAGTAGCTGTAGATACCACATTTTTTGTGTTAAGTCTGGAAGAAAGGTAAGTAGACTCATTTTGATTGAAGAAAGATCCGGAAGAGGTCCACTAAACCCCTCTTGATTCGCAGTGTCCTAGGGAATCTAAATAAACTGCAACCTATTGCACTAGGGAGGTGGTTGACGGCGTCATGATCATATACCTCCAGATTGGTCTGAATTCCAGCCTGGCCTCTGGGAGCTAAGTGACCTTCCGGAGGTCATCTGCAATCTAGGCACTGTAACTACACCCACCTCATTGGACTGGGCAGGTTAAATATAAAGTGCTTCAAATAATGCGTGCCAAGGGTAAATGCCCAATAAATGATAAGTGCTATTATTATTTCAAATTATTATTATTGTTTAGTGATGGAGCCCAGATGTAAGCTCAATTTTCTTAACTCCTAGGCCAAAGCTGTTTTTACTAAACTCTTTTTTGCTTTCATATCCTTCCTTTGATCCTTTACCCTTGACCATTTGTTCTTCTTTGTCTTTCCTTGCAGAACTCTGGAACTTGCAGGGGAGAAAGTGGACAGGAGAGAAACAGGAAGATAAAAGGGGAAGGAGAGAGAGAGAGAGAGAGAGAGAGAGAGAGAGAGAGAGAGAGAGAGAGAGAGAGAAAGGAGGAGATCCCACCTACAGGAGTTTGCATCTTCCCAGAGTAATCAGGAAACAGGCGACATCAAGAAATGCTCACTGAAATCTCTGTTTTGTAATTTGCAAATAAAACGCTAAACCCTTTCCTGCATAGTGGTAGTCAGAAGTGCCAAGAAACATCTATATATTCTGCATCTCATTTTGTAATATAGGTCAACCTTCTTTCAAACAGATAGCAGCAGGTAAAAACATCTTGGTCACATAAAAGACTTTGATGAGCCTTAACTTTTTCCAAGCTGTATTTAATGTGTGTGTGGGGACAGACCTACATTCCTAGAACTTTCTATACATTCTGATTTTTAAGATTGATCATAATTCCCTCAGAATCCCGGTGGGTGACCTTTCGCACCGTACCCTCTTCTTCCTCTGAAGGTCTGTAGTTCACAGGTGTTCCCCTGCAGAAAGATCTCTCTCCTACGCCACTCCTGGCTGGCTACTGCACCTGGCTGAGGAGCAGACTCGCAGACTTCTGCTCCTGAGGCCTCCCAGAGTGCAGGGAATGGTCCAATTAAAAAACTGGGCACACAAGGAAAGGCAATCATTAAAGAACAACGCTGTGCTGCTTTAAAAAAAGAAAAAAAAATAACGGGGCATAAATATTTTAAGTTTTCTTGTGCTAATAAAGGAATATTGGATGGCTGTTTTGAATGGGCTTAGCAACCACACATTTTGAGAGCAATCTTCAGGAGGAGCGGGTATGGGGGAAGAATGCATCTAGAGGGGAGGATCGTTACACAGGCACGGTCCCCAGCCTGTTCCTCCGCGAGGTCCTGGGCCACCTTCCAAGACGTGGCGCAAGCTGTGCCCCCACGAGGCCGCTCTTTCAGAGGGCATCTGCGTGGGAGCAACACGGCAGGCTCGGGCACCAAGCGTGCCCTTCAAGAGTGTCATTCTGGAACCCTGAAGTGTCCCGTTCATTTCTGAAAACACACGTGCCAGCTTGGATTCTTGCTCAGGGAGCATAAAATAAACCAGGGGGTGGAGGAAAATAACAAGAGCCCCCACCCCCACCCGAGTGTCTCAATGAGGTCTATTTTCTCTCTTTCTGCCCCCTCTCACCTCCTGTCTTACCGACTTTCCCTGTAGCACCATTAACGTGACAGTCGGGAACCTTCCCTCCCTCTCAGCGCTCCCCACGGGTTCAGTGTTTCTCGGCTGCTTATGAATTCTGTGTGCATGGGCTGGGCATCGGGGTGCTCCCTGGCTTGGCTGAGACCCCCTGGCTCTGCCCAGGAATTTGAAAGATGCAATCTGGAAGAGCAAACAATATCTCCGTTGAGAGCGACTGCCCTTGGCCTGAATTCGTCAAACAGGATTTATTGGGACAGGGCAAGGGAGGGAAGGAGGAGGGAGACAGAGTATATTCTGTAACACAGTGAGGTGTGGTTCTGGAGGTGTGGCACTGCAGGGGACACGGTAAAAGCCGGAGCCCCCAGGCAAGTTGTAAACACCCCGATGGAAACCTCACCTTCAAGCAGATTACTGAGGTTTATCATATCCAACAAGTGTGCCAGGCACCATTCTGGGGGTGGAGGCGGGTCTCTCAATCCTCCCAGAAGGACCGGCTAGGGCCATTCTATTATTTCTGGTGCCCTGAGAAAACTGAGACTTGGAGGGGTTGACATGACCACCAGAATTGAAGCTCTCAGGACTGAGGCCTTATGTGCCAATGGTTACCCACATTCTGCAGGAGAAGAAAAAACAACCATTTCTTAAAAGTCACCTGACATTATAATTAGCCAGGGTAACATAGATATTCATGTTGGGGGAAACTGGGTGAGAACTTTGTGTCATTTGCATCTTCTCTTTAAACCTAAAACTATTCCAAAATAAAAAAAGTTTATTTTAAAGAAATAGGCCACAATCTGGCGGTACAAATACTTCCAACAGACACACAGTGCAGAGAACTCTTATCCTTCTATTGTTCAGCCCTAACTTGGTGTAGCTCAGTGCCTGTGTGCCCAGAGTAAGCATTTACTAAACACTGCTAAGGACGCAGAAGCACTCAAAGGAGGAAATACACAGAGAGCCAGTCAATGAAGCGATGAAGCTCTGTTTAGATTAGATTAGGAGGGTCAGATAGGACCTCTCAGAAAATAATAGGCATGGATTTGTAACTTATTGATTTATGAATATGCTAATAAAGTTTAAATATTAAGTAATTACATGTTGACACTACCTTCAGCTGATGTGTCTTTAGGTTTATTATGCCATTGCCATAAAAATATGCAATAAAAAATTATGATTAACAGTGCCCTCAATCCCTAAAATGAAAGAGATTGTCACTGGGGGATGATGGTGTAACTTGGGGGGAGGAGAAGGTGACAATGAGCCAGAGAGATCTGAGTTCTGACTCAGAAAACTGGCTTTTCAACCTGTATGATCTTAGCTGAGTAGCTCCTAGTCTCTCTTCTTTGTGTGGAAAATGGGGGCATGTTTACTGCAGGCATGGAAAAATGTAAATGCATGGTCTTTATCAATATAGTGTACATGCTCAGGAAATACATACATGAGTGAATGATTAAATATCAGTGAGACTGAAAATTGAAAAATCATGCTTAATTTAATAACAACAACAAAATCAGGCCTCAATCACGGTTCAAGAAATCACTTGGATAAGTGTGGAAAACATCTCTAGGCAGTGTTTATAGTGGATGGTGGGCAGAGTGGGGCTATTCAAGTGCAGGGAGAAATCATAGGGTACTAAATATAGATGGGGCTCCTCTATCCTTGGGCATTCATTGTGAGCAGAGCCAGCGACACCACAGGCACTTGGAGCTGTCAGCATCCCACTGAGGACTGGAGATGCAAAAGGTCCCCCAGGGGCAGGCACAAGTATTTCTGCCCATTGGTTGAAATTGTGACTGCAATTCATCATGTGGCTTTAAAAATCTCTGCCCTGGCTATTTGAGGAGGCATCAGGATACCAGAGAGTTGTGTAAAAAGCAGGGGACCACGCCCAGATGCAACCAAGTCACACTGGAGGGGAAGTAGCCAGGATGCCTGCAGGGGATGGGGCACCCGGCTCAAAGCACCATGCCCACCCCCCAACATTAGACCATGGCATAAAATCTCTTCTTGCTTAGAGAAACCGCCATTTTAAATCAGCTATCAGTATACTCTGCTGTTGCCTTTACTGTCTCATAGTCAAGGAATGCAGAGATGGACACATAGCCTGAATTTATTAGCCAGAATCTGGCTCCCCAAGTGGCCGTGACCTGGAAGAAGTTCTGTCTATCACTCATTTGGGTTTCTTTTTTTTTTTTTTTTTTTTTCATCCTCTCAGTCCTCAGCAGAAAATACCAGTATTACTGCAGAAAAGCAGCCCATGCCTGTGGCCATTGCTGCTTCTATAACATACGCATGTGTGAGGAGCTGGGGGTGGACCCGATCAATGGCTCCCCAAGCCCCAGTGTGAACTTCAATCAGGGATCTAAAAACACAGATCCTCAGACCTCATCTCAAAATGCCAGGTGAGAGGTTGTTGGGGGGAGCCCAGAAATCTGAATTTTTGGAAGGTTCCCCCTTGTGATTCTGATCATCATTCAGGATTGTACCATCCCCTATCTACCAGGCTACTTTGGTCTACAACAGCCTAGATTCTAGCTCCTCCTCTACACCATAGATGTCAGTCCCAACTATCCATGAAGCTTAGAAATAATTTGCTAACAACCTGGGGGAAGTTCTATAATCAAAGAAGCTTTCTTGCTTTCCCAGGCACAATTTTTACCTAAAGATAATGGTTTCTTTGTGATTCCCTTACAAATCACTTGGTGATGAACACACCTGGTCATTTCTGTCCAAGGTCGGCTCTAAGAGCAGCAGCAACAGTATCACCAGTGTGCTCTTTGGATATGCAGAGTCTGGAGCCCCTCCCCAGACCTCCTGAGTCAAAATTCCCATTTTACCAATATGCCCAGGCCACTCATGAGCACATTTTAGTTTCAGAACGAACTGGTTTAAATCACAAGTTGATGGGAGATTGGGACTGTAGCTCAGTGGTAGTGTATGTGTAGCTTGTAGGAGGCTCTGGGTTCAATCCCCACCACCCCAAAATAAAACAAAACACAAATCACTGGTTCTCAGCTGGGTTGTGCTTTGGAATCATCTGGAGTGTTTAAAAAGTGACTGACTCCCAGTGACCAGGGTTTGAAGAATTTTAAAAACTCCCTAGGTGTATCTTAACAAGAAGCAAAGCAACAACTGGATAAATGGGTTAAAATAAAAAGTGGAAGGAACTTTTGTGTGTGTTGGGGGATGGGTGGGGGGTAGTAGTGTGGAGGAGCTGTAGCAAGGGAATATGTTGGTCATCACTGCTTGGATTTCTTTGTTTCTGTTTTTTTGTTTTGTTTTGTTTCCTTCACTAAACTGAGGTCAATTGGTGAAACAGAGATGGCCATGAAACCCTAGGATTAAAACAGGAGGAAAGAGGGGCGGGGCCTTCGGGATTGGACTACTTCCAAGTAAGGACACCATTTCACCTTTTCCTGGGTGCCTGCAGGAAAGGACAGGAGTTTTCTGGGCGGGGCTAGTATCTTGCCTGTCTCCGAGCAGCGCAGCGCACACCCAAGTCAAGGACGCCCAGGAGCACACACCCCATGCCACGCATACCTGTCTGCCCCTCTAGCGGAAAACTGCTTCCTTTACCCTCTGCCCTAGTTTAAGCCTATTTTTCTTTCTGTCAGAAGCTACGTGTGCATTGTGTACTTATTGGGACATTTTGGAAAAATAACAAAAGGCTCTAGGTAGAACTTCAGCTCCGAGTTTTAATGAATCTTGGTTCCCATTGCATCAAAACTCACAAATGCCCTTGCCCAGGCCCTGGAATCAGCCTTGGCAGCATCCACTAGGTGGATGAGCAGGGGGGACCCTTCCAGGAGGCCTCGCTCCCTAGAAGGCCAGGAAAGGCGGGTTGGAACTGACTTTGGTTTGGACACAAGCTATAGGATCCCTAGTATTCTGGATTCCATCTGACAAACACACAGGGCAACTGCCCGTGGGTGAGGATTAGTGAGAGAAGCCTCCCTGCCTTTGCTTGGCACAGCCGCAGTGCTGAGTCCAGCAAGGACCCAGAGCCGACAGACCCCAAGATCAACGTCAGGGCTTCATAATGAAACTAGCTCCAGGAAGGTGGAGCCTCCGTTCTTGCTGGCATGGTGCGGGTGATCGCCTTCCCACACCGCTCCCTGGGGGCCTTGGAAGACGCTCCTCAAGCTTCAAATCAAAGAGCCGCCCTGGTCAACCCTCCCAGAGCTGGGGGTGCCCCCTGACCATGAGGGGCCGCGTCGTTTGAAAAAGTCTTGAGCTCCATCTATTTGCCTGGCGCTCTCTTTCTTTGGAGTTGAGACACAGACCACAGAGGACTCCTTCGGTGGGACGGAGACGACCAATCCGGTGGACGCAGAGCAGCGGCTGCGGTGACCTGGCGCTCAAGTTTGGTGGTCACCCCAGGCCTGGGATCCTCTGATCTGAGATTGGTGTTAAATGTGAGCGGTGGGAATTGCGGCCGGGCTGCTGGTCCAGACCTGGCCTCCCCCCCCCCCCCCCCCCCCTCCCCGGGGCCACCCACGTGTACCCTTGAGTGGTGCTGGGAAAGGCACTCACTGAGCCTTCAGGAAAAGAGGCGGGGCCTCTGAGGTCTCCTAGAGCTCTCCAAGCCCTGCGACTCTTTTGGAATTTTCAGTCCAGGAAAAAGAAAAAAAAAAAAAAAAAAAGAAAGAATGCTAGTGAGACTGAAAGATGCTATTTCAGGACAAGAAATAGTATTTTGGGTGACTCTAAGGAAGTCATTTGTGAAGTTCCAGACAGAAGGAAAAAAAAAAAAAAAAAAGAAGAAGACTGTATCTGTATCCAAATAGCCCAGAAGGGTTGGCATGACAGAATAGAGAAGAGGTTTGCCTCAGAATCTTCCTCAGGAAGCCTCAGGAGCAGCTCAAAGTGCAGACCAGCTGGAGCTCAGGCCTGGGTCAGCAGGCCTGCCCCACCCAGAAGCACAAAGGAAACAAGCTGGGCAGCAGACACCAAGGGCACTGAGGGCGGGTGGGAGGGGGTGGGGGGAGGGGGAGAGAGAGAGAGAGGCACACAGAGACAGAGGCTCGGAAAATAATTCTGCGTTTTACTCATTTTTCCTGCGTGCCAAGCATGTGCAAGGCACTCTGCTAGATCCTGGGACAATGAGGCATTCTCATGTTGACAACTAAGAGTCAACTTTTAATTTTAATAATAATAATCCACTATTGTGAACATCCAATAGGGACCAGCCGCTGTACTTAAGCGGCAGCATTCATTTCCCAATTTAATCCCTCTGACGAAGCCATGAATGCACTTGCCCTGACATTGGACAAGAGCATGGACTTTGGAGCCAGATCAGAGTTCAAATCCTGCCTGGGATACTTATTAGCTGTGTGACTTTGGGTGATTTACTTAACCTCTCTGTGTATTCATCTGTAAAGCAGGAATAGTGGTTATGCCTATCTAGTAAGATTGTTGTAAAGACTAAATTACTTTATATATGTAAAACATATGTAAGTTAGTTTATATATAAAGCATCTAGAAAGTAATATACAGTAATTACCATATAAGTTTCGTCTACTGTTATCACATCTCTCTTTCACTGATGGGACAACAGGCCTACAGACATGAACCAAGTGGCTGGGGAGCTGGGCTCTGAGCTCAGAGTTTCCTGCCTGAATGTTTTGCTGCAATCCCTCTAGGTAGGCGAATCCTGAAGAGTTTGGTTGTCTGTGGGGTTACCAGTATTGCCTCTTCTAGGAGAGTGTGCAGATCCTGCCTACCACATCCTGCCTCCGGCAGGTAGTTTACCTGAGTGGGGTCAAGCATTGTGAGCTGTGGACAGATGCTACTGCTCACCTTATCCAGGCAGAGATGACCGGCATGGCTGACCAGTCAGCATTTTTTGCATCTGCAGACCACTCAAGGCATCCTAGGCCTCCAGAACCCAGTAATCTGTATTACCTTTCCAGAAACTTCCTTCTACTCTCCCGGGAAAGATGTTTCTCTATTGCCTCCAGGTCCCAAAAATGTTATTTGTGGACATGATTTTAAAAATACTGACACCTGGGTCCCACCTCCAGGGATTCTGATTTGGTTGGCCTGGGGTATGTCCTGCATGTCAATTTTTTTCAAATTCTCCAGATGATTTTAATGTGCAGGAAAAATTGAGAACCATATGTGGAAGCCATCTTCTGTTAGTAGCTGTGATTGTGTGCAAGTATCTCTCCTTCTTCCCTGCCCTTAACCCATAGTTAGCTGGCTCAGGGATTTAAGAGATGAGATTTCTTAGCCTCCCCTGCAGCAAGTTGTGACAGGCGATTGATTTCTGCGATTTATTTCAGGTCTTGTCTCCCCTCCACTTTCCACTGACTAAGGTGTAGACCCTGAAGAGGAGATCCGATTTCAGTCATGAGGACCAAAGCCTCCTTCTAGATGGCAAAGGCTGCATCCTAGGACCACCCTGAGAAGTAGCGTCACCTGCCTATCCTAGATTGCCCACCCACCTTTGGATGTTCAAAGAGAGGAACATAAAATTCCACCTGCCTGAGCCTCTGTGATTTTAGTGTTCTTTATTGAAGCAGCTAAGCCTATCCGTAGAAAATGTTAAATGAATTATTTTCAAGTAGGGATGAACATCACAGTCATCTGAAGAACTTTTTAAAAGTACAGATGTCCAAGTCAGGTGCAGTGGGGCACCCCTCTAATCCCAGCAGCTCAGGAGGCTGAGGCAGGAGGATCATGAACTCAAAGCCAGCTGCAGCAACTGAGCGAGGCCCTAGGTAACTTAGGGAGAACATGTCTCAAAATAAAAATGGTGAGGCAATCCTGGTACCTGAATAAATAAATAAATACAGATGCCCAGGACCCAACAGAGACCTAGCAAGTCAAAATCTTCAGGAATGCAATGGGACATTTTAAAGATCCCCAGGTGATTTTAAGAAACACTGTGGTGGGGACCCACTAAGGAAAACGGCCGAGACAGTTGGCTCTTGGATTAAAAATGGACACCATTCCAGGCCGACTTAATCAAGCTACCCTTACATCAGCAGCTCTGTGCAAAGATGTGCAATTGAGTAGAGACCCAGGAAGCCTAGCTCTGCTTTTGCAGGGCCTCTGGAACAGAGCTGTCCCGAGCTTTTGTTCAGCACCCAGCCAGCCCTTCTTGATTGCATTGATGGTGGCTTCTTGTCATCAACTGAGCCATGAGCAATTTGAGTGCAGTGACCCTGTCTTGTTCGTTCTTTATCCCCTGTAGCACCTGGAATCGTGCTGGGGCCACCAGGGGAGCGGAGCATGCATTTGCTGATGGCTTCTGGTGAACCAACAAGTAAAGGGCTCCAAGGAAACAGAAAGGGACAAGTGAGTGGTCCCCATGTTCCTAACTCTTCTAGTGGCCATACCTAGCTGACAAAGTTAGTTGTTCTCAAAAGGTTGATTTTATTCTAAATCAAAAAAGAGAACTCACAGAATGCATATTTACAAATGTCCTTCTTTGAGTGTGAAAGGTTGCCATGGAGACCTGTGAGAGTGACATCAATTTCTGGCTTCAGAGCATGTCAGCCTCCTTGTATTAAGCCAGGTAGACTGCTGGGTTGGTGTTGCTGCAGCTGCTGGCGCAGAGTGGCACTTGTGGGTGCCTGGGGACAGAGGGGGAGTGTTCGGTTCCTTCAGCACAGAAACTCTTGCAGCACTAAGGATGCTACATTCTTTCCCAAAATGGATAATTAGGCAAGGGAAGCAGCATCTGTCTCCCCAAGATCAAATCCTCTTCATTTCAAAGCCTTCGCATATGTGAGCCACTCCAATCCCAATCTGGCTTTGGCTGACAGGATTTGGCCTTCAGAGTCCACAATCTCAGTTCATCCTCCAGATCCCAGATAAGCAGGGCCTTTGTGCAGTGCCTGTGCCTGCCCATAAAAACAACCCAATTAGCAAGACCACTGGCATAGCCATGGGTTGGCAGGGGCATCCATGATGCTAATGATTAACTGTACATCTGATTGCATGGAGCCCTTGCCCGAACTGCAAAGACCCACACCAAGCTCTAGCTGACCTGCATTTTCTGGAACTCAGATGCTACACACAAAAACAATAGCAGAAATCAAATACTGCAGAGATGGTATCAAGGACCGAGGTATCCCTTAGACAGCATGGGAACATACCCTCAGCTCTAAAGCCTAGGGTATGTTCGAGGACTCTTATAGATTAGATCTGGAATGTTCCCCAAAAGCTCATGTGTGGAAGACTTGGTCCCAATGCAGCAATGTTCAAAGGTGGGGCTTTGGATCATGAGGTTTCTCATCTCATCAATTGATTAATACATTAATTGTAGGAGGTGGAGACTAATTGGAGGAGTAGGTCACTGGGGGGCATTCCTTGGAAGGGTATATCTTGCTCTGGCCCTTTCCTTTCTCTAACTCTGTTTCCTGGCTGCCATGAGGTAACTTTGTTCCTCCAGGCCTTTGGCTATGATGCTCTGCATCACCACAGGCCCAGAAACAACAGAGCCAGCTGACAATGGACTGAAACCTCTGAAACTGTGAGCCAAAATAGATCTTTTCTCCTTTAAGTTGTTTTTCTCAGGTATTTTGTCACAGCAATGAAAAGCTGACTAACATAGGTTGCCATATTGTCATAGTCCCTGCCTGGGGATATGGAAATGACCCTGACTTTATCATGTATCATTTCACTAGGGATTAGGGGTCATATACATTTCTCCAGGGTAAGGATTGAATTAAATTTGGGGGGGTATTGGGAATCAAACCTAGGACCTCATACATGCTAAGCATGCACTGTACCACTGAACTGTACCCCCAGCCCAAGGAGTGGATCTTTGATTTCTCATAAGGGATTCTTTCAATTCTTTCATGTTGGAAACTGGTGGATACAATTGCTGACATATCATTTGGGCCTTGAGTCAAATTCCTCCCCTCTGAGATTGTGACATGGTGTCTCAGTGCCTTCAAGAACTTGGCATCTCTTTATCTGTCCCAAAGCATCTCCCTTTTCTCAAAGAGTACACACTGCTTTCTGGACAGTGGGATATAGCAAAAGGGCCACCCCAAAGGCTGTGCCCTCAGGGCCTATTAATGCCCATGTCTTGAAGTGTTGTACAAAAGCTTTTCTGCTTTCCTTCCAAAACAGAAATTAAAGTAGATTAAGAGGTGTATGGGTTGAGAACTAGCATAAAACACTGAATCGATCCAAAGAGTGGCACTAGAAATGCCTGGAAAGACAACTTAACTCTAATCACTCCAATTACCTCCAACCACCACTTACCCTGATTGATATTCTAATCTGCTCTGAGTGTTTTGTAATGCAAAAGTCTCACACTACAAAAGCTCAGGAAGCTTCTTCAAATGTGCTTGTCCTGAGATAGGAATTTGGGGATACAGAAAAGGAAAGATAGACTGAGTCTCAAGAGAAGTGCCCACGAACACCCACAGAAGTGCAGAAAATGCCCATGAACAGTTGCAACTCCTGAGCAATCCTGCCTGTGCCCTTGGCCCACGACCTTGACCCATGACCCTGCCTGCAAAAAAGTAACTTGAGGGCAATGTACACGCACAGGGAAAATTTGCTGGATAGTGTGTAGCTGCACCCTGGCTTCACCTCTAGTTCAGCCCCCAGCACCCGCCCCCCATAAATATTAACACCCCACACCAAGGGGTTGCTCTCATTCCTTCTGGAGATGGCCTGAGTTCTTTCTAGAATGTGTCTCTGTTTTTCTAAATAAACCTTTGTGTCTCAGACCGGTATGTGCTGAAGTTCTTTTCCATCATGTCACGTAAACTGAGAACTTGTCCTTAGAGGAATTCCCCTCTCTGGGAATTCCTTAGAACTCCAGTGACAGTTCCCTGTGGATAAGAACTGCACCCAGTTGAGAACTATCTTGGTTAAGGGAGACCAGAAACAAAGGTGAGCTTTAATGTAGAGGACAGCTCAAAATTCTGAATTCTTCTCTGAATTCAGGACAGAATAAGGCAGATTCTAATAGCATAAGGCAAGACTAATGGCAGAAAGCAATTCATGATTCTCAGGACTGTGACCCTTAGACTGGGCCACTTGGAAGCACCCTTGAGTGGTGGCCCGGCTGGTCAGCACTCAGCAGTCAACACACGCTCAGTGCCTGTAGAGGTTTTACCCTCATGGCACCTGATTTCTTGCTTTCCAGAAGGTAACAATTAGAATGATTCACTGTTCAAAATGGCAGCCATTCTTTTTGATCCTAGGCAATACCCTCTCAGAAAATTCCTTAGAATTCTCTGTCCAACCCACATCCCTCTGAGGATATCCTGAATATAAATGTCCTAAACTATAAAATGCACAGTTAAACGTCTGCCTGCCTTCTATTTCCACAGTTCCATCAGCTAGCAGGTGGGCCCGAAGGACCCCATCCCAGTCTTGGCCCCTGGCTCGTGGGGAGGAGCATGGCTTGGGGGGGATGGTCACACAGGGTGGAAGACCACCAGTGCTCTGGCAGCCTCAGGCACGGAATCAGGTGTGAGCTCCGTCACTTGACTGCTGTGACCTCTCTACACCTCAGTTTCTTATTTCTGAAGTGGGACTAGCAATGGTTCTCACCTCATGGGATTCTTGTGAAAATTAAGATGGTGATTAGCATAGTTCCTTATCCAAATTATTATTATTGTTAATAATAGTAATTTGGGGCAGAGAGTTTGGTTAGTCAGACTTTGTCACTTGCAATACACTACCACCATTGCCCTTTTCCTGTTCTCCTCCTCTTGAATCCCCACCCCAAAGCTACCATTTTTACCTATCATATTTATCCATTCTCTTGTTTCCATGGTTGCTGTTTTATTGCATATTTATTCACCTAAACAATATATTACCTAGTGGGATGGGGTGTGGCACAGTAGCAGAACACATGCTAAGCATATGCAAGGCCCTGGGGTCAATCCCCAGCACCACACACCTGCACGCACACACACAAATATATGTGTGTATCTGTGATTGCTTAGCATTAATTTTTGAACTTTATGAAGAGTATCAGTCTCTGTAGTCTTCTCGTGCTTGCTTTTTTCTGTCAATGATACCAGTGTTACCAACATCCTTCTATGCCAATGAATATAACTGCCGTTCTTTCATTTCTCATTATTGCATAATGTTCTCTCTCTGTGTGTGTGTGTGTGTGTGTGTGTGTGTGTGTGTGTGTGTATTCTCCTCTTTGCAGGCATTTGGCTTTTCTGCTTTGTAAGTAGCTTTATTTATATCATACAAATCACCTATTAAAATGTACCATGCAATGGTTTTTAGTATATTCACAGACTTCAGTAACCATCACATCAGTTGATTTTAGAACATTTACATCACACCAAGAAGAAACCTCGTCCGTGCATTAGCAGTCTGTCCCTCTTTCTCCCCAACCCCTCCAGCCACTGGCAACCACTAATCTACTTTGTCTCTACAGATTCACTTATGCTGGACATTTCATACAAATGAAATCATATTCTATCTGGCTCCCTTCACTCAGCATAATATTTCCAAGGTCCCTCTATGTTGTAGGATGTGTCAGTACTTCAGTTTATTGCCAAATAATCTCCCACATTTTATTTATCTATTCATTAGTTTATGGACACTTGGGTTGTTTGTTTATAGCTTTCTACTCTTACTAACAGTGTTATTGTGAACATCGTACCACATTATTTCCTGGGCACATGTGCAAGAGTTTCTCTAGGGTATATTCTTGGAGCTGTCGAAATAAAAGGAAGGCAAATGTTCAACTGTACAAGATAATGCCAAATGGCTTCCCAAACTGTTTTAGCAATTTACACTCTCAACAGCCAAATAAAAGACACCATGACCCACATCCTGGCTAATATTTGGCATGGTTGGAGTACCTAGTTTTTATAAAGTTTATTTACATTTTGTAGCAGTCAAACCTCTGCTCCGTATTTGACCTATTGCCTGATAATGAGATTCTAATGGAGATCTGGGCAGAATCAGCCGCCTACCCGGTGGTTCCTTCCATAATTAGCAGCTCTTTTCTGTAATAGTTCTAGCTTTTGCTTCCTGACCCAGAATTCAGATGTTGCTGTTTATACTAATGTTCTTCCTTCCCAGATGGGATCTCTGTTCCATCTTCTAGCCGATCTTGGAGTCCCACTCCACCCCCCAGGGCTAGCCTGTGTTCTTGGTCCTGGTAATAAACACTCCCCTCCCCACACATAGACATACAAATATTTTCATATCCTGGGCATCCAGCCACATCCAGACAGGCGGATGACAGTGCAGCAAGCAGATTTGACAGCTCCTAACCCAGGGAGAAAACCTTGTTCTTTGTTTCAATGGCTCAGCCTACGAAGTCCTGGAAAGAAGGACGTTCTCAGGTTTTGCTTTTCTACTGTCCATCAATTTCTAGGCCATCAAATTCAAGTTACAGTGAGCTTGGTTACAATCCCCATGCACTGAATTCTCTCCAGAATCTCATTTTATTTACTTACTGTCTTTCCCATTAATTAAATTTCAATAGCATTTTCACTCCAGAGAGCTCTACAGATAACTTCCAAAATAAACACTTCATAAAAAGACTAACTCTAAAAGTCAGGAAAGACAACAGAAGCAGAAGAGAAAGCCCAAGGAAAAATAAGAATGGCATAAGGGAACTTTTAAAATGAGGATGGGCAAGGACATATCTTCATGCCCCAGAGAAAGGCTGTGCTGCTCGGCTGCGTCCGGTCACCAGATCATCCTGCTCTCGGCTCCTTCGGGATGGGCTCAGCTGTGAGGGCCAGTGACCTGTACTCCTGCACCCAGCCAGCACCTGGGTGAGGGGTGGGTCTGAAAATATGGGCCCTTCAATCTGAGCCCGCTTGTGTCAACTGAGGCTCTGCAGGGCCTGCCTGCAAGACTGTTCTCTCCACGAATCCTGGCCCATTCTGCCCCTTCTCACAGATGAAGGAGGAGCAACAGCTGATATCCAAAAATTTCCTTGTTTGTTCCCAAAGAACCTATGTTTGTGTGGCTGTGTTATTAACTATGTAGCCAATCTCAAGTGGCTTAATTAACATACACAAGTCCCCCTGTACCAGTGGGGCATATGTTCTAAGACTCCCAGCAAATGCTTGAAAACCACAGATGATACAGAACCCTACATACACTGTGTTTTTTCCTATACATGCCCATAATAAAGTTTAACTTCTAAATGAGGCAGAGTAAGAGATTAACAACAACTTACTATAGATCTTAGCAACCTCAGCAAATAAATTTTTTTTCTTTCTTATAAGTCAAGCACTTCTACCTTTTCTCTTAAAGGAAGTGCTATAGGTCTTTGGCACATTCAAATTAGCAACATCACTACTCTTATGCTTTGGGGCCATTAGTGAGTAAAATAAGGGTTACTTGAATTATGTGATTATGTGATACCATAATAATCAATCTGACTAGGGAGGCAGCCACCAAGTGACTAATGGGCAGGTAGTGTATACACGGTGCACACGCTGGACAAATATCAACCGTGCCCTGGGTGGGATGGAACAGGACAGCACTAGATTTTATCATATTATTCAGAATGGTATGCAGTTTAAAATCAATGAACTATTTATTTCTGTAATTTTTCATTTAATATTTTTGAGCCATTGTTGACCTCATGTACCTGAAATCATGAAAAGCAAAACTATGAATATGGGGCACTGCTGTAGAGGTTATTGCCTTTTTTTCCCCCCAAATATGAATAGTACCAAAATTATCCTTGAAACTGTCTTTCTTGGGTCCTAAGATAGGAAGTATCCTTCAGAGCTAATTCCTAAAATGGACTGGGTCAAATTGTAAGGCACATTTTGATGGCTTTTAATAATATTGGCATATTGCCTTTGGAAATGTCAAACCAATTACCGCTCCCAATAAAAATGTGTGAAAGTGTAGGAGTCGATTTCTCTGAGTCTACACTTGTATTTCTTGTTTGTAAAGTTTTCCATGCATGTGAAGGTGGTGGTATTATTTTTGTTTTAGTTTTCATTTCTTTGATTATGTGTAAAACTGAACTTTTTCTAAAGATGGAAAGCAGCAAAAGGCCACGCTATGTAAGATAGAAGATAGCTGGGAATATGGGAAAACAAAAGGAAATATTGCAAGAAGAACAGATTTTTTTTTTAAGTAGCTCTAGTTAGGTACAATTGACCTGCAATAAACTGCACATATTTAAGATATACAACTGGGTAACTCAAAATATGGCTATATCTGTAAAATATAAGGGTAAAGGGAAACCTTCTCCTTTGTCCTCCAGAGTTTTGCTAAAATCAATGGACAAATTAAACAGAGAAAAAGACATTCGTAAGTAAAATAAGGGTTACTTGAACACAAGCACTGTGATACCATAATAGGTAATCTGGTAACTGAGGCAGCTACCAAGTGACCAATGGGCAGGTAGTATATACAGGGTGGATACGCTGGAAAAAGATCAACCGTGTCTACAAAGATCAATTAAGTCTACTTAATGAGCATGGAAGAATCACAGGAGAGTGTTGTCCAAGACTCCAATGGGGTTAGGGTGCTTCTTGCTCTTCTTCACAGGGGAGGAGGAAATGAAAGAATTAATGGACCCAGGGACCAGACAATGGTTTGCAAATGATTCTCTTTGGAAGTTCAGTGGGCCCAGGAGACGAACAATAGTTGTGGACAAGCTATGAGCAGGTGAGGGCCACATGCACTACAAATAAAGCTTGTCTTATTATGCAGATATTCTCCCAGGAAACTCTCTGAGCTGCCTTTAGAAGAATAGAAAGAAATGTCTGTCTGAACATTAGTGGATCTCTTCTCCAGTGATTAATCTTTCCTGACTACTTAATGAGATTGCTAGGGAGGGAGGTTTAGGACAACTGAATTTCTTTTGAAAGAAGCTTTCTCTGTCGCATAAGGTAAACTTCAGAGAAAGCCCCTGTCTGCTGCCCACGGAGAGAAAGGAGATCAAGAGATGGGGAGCAGGGGCAGGGGAAGGTCAGAGAGACCTTGGCCTTTCCAATTCAGCATGTCACACATGGCAGTATTGATTTCTATGTCCCTACAGAAACAATCAAAGAAAAGAAATCAAGATAATGAACATATCTGTGTCCTGACTCTTAGTAATCACACCCTCTCCTTCTCCTACTGCCCACTCTGCCCCCCACACCCAGGCAACTGCTGCTTTCTGTCATTACAGATTGTTTTCATTTTCAAATATTTTAAATAATCAAATATTATTAGCTACTTTTTTTGTCTGTCTTTCATTCTCCATAATAAATTAAAACTCATTGTGTTGTTGCATGGATCAACAGCACATTCCTTTTCATTTCTGAGTAGCTTTCCATTGTATGGATGGACCATAGCCTTTTTTCTTTTCTTTCTTTTTTTTTTTTTTTTTTGTGGTACCAAGGATTGAACTCAGGGGCACTCGACCACTGGGTCACATACCCAGCCCTTTTTTGTATTTTATTTAGAGACAGGGTCTCACTGAGTTGCTAAGTGCCTCGCCATTGCTGAGGCTGGCTTTGAACTCATGATCCTCCTGCCTCAGCCTCCCAAAGTGCTGGGATTACAGGTGTGCGCCACCGCGCGGGGCTGGACCATAGCTTTTTAATCCACTTACAGCCTGATGGACATCCCCTTCCTGATAGACCACACTGGAACATTGTTGACCATGGAGATTCAGTTCTCCTCACTCAAGCCTGTTCTGAGGCTGGGGCAGGATCGCCTGACTTCTGCCCCCATAATACTTTCACTTCTTGAGAGTATTCAGGATACACAAGCACATGATTGAAGCTCTAGGAAGTATCTGGGGTTTATGACTGGGCAATTCCTCAATGTGTGGATTCCAGGAAGTTCTGTCAATTGTGGGGTTGCCTTTGGGCTTGGCTCCACCACTCTCTTCCCCTTTGATGAATTCCTTATCAGTCTAGAAAGGACGTGAGCAGCTTCATGCCAGGCAGGGGCTTGGAATTATCTTTGCCTTGTGGGTGTGATGTCCAAGGCCCATCATTGTGCCTGTTTGTGACAGACTTCCCTTCATTCCATGGCACCCACTCACCTCCAGCCCCACCACCACGCTGTGCTAGGCACGGTGCACAGCATGAGCTTCTTTCAGCCTCACTGATTTCTCCTGTTTCTCTCTCTCACTTTCTGCAGTTCTGGGGATTGAACTTAAGGGCACTCTACCACTGAGGTTGTTTTATTTTGAGACAGGGTCTCACAAAATTGCTGAGACTGACTGGCCTCCAGCTTGTGATCCTCCTGCTTGGGTCTCCTGAGTCACAGAGATTACAGGCATGCCCCACTGCACTGGCCAGCCTCCCTGCATTCTATAAGACAAAAATATTATTTGCATTACATAGTTAAAGAAATGAAGACCCAAAGAAGTTAAATAGCTCCCAAGATCATTTCTCCAGCAAGTGGCTGGGCAGGATTTAAAATGCAGCCTGGAGTTGTAGGAAAGGATAAAGAATTTTTTCTTCACCTTCCTGGGCTCACCAGCTGGGGACCTGCCAATTAGACTGACAAAGGGAAGATTAAAAGGAGAAAAACAAGCAGAGTTTAACACATGAAGTACATGTATACACAGGAGAAATTCAGTGATGAGTAACTCAAAGGGGTGCCTGGACCTGGGGTTATGGTTCTGTGAAACCACAGGTTTCATATCTGCAAACTCAACAGACCCTGGATCAAAAATATTCACAGAAATATTTCATCTGTACTGAGTGTGTCCAGGCTTTATTTCTTGGTATTGTTTCCTAAAACAGTGCAGTATGACTATTTACACAGCATTCACACTGCCATAAGTCATCTAAAGATGATTAGGTTGTGCATAGGTTATATACAGTACATCATTTAATATAAAGGATTTGGGAATCCTCAGATTTTGGTGTCTGCAGGGTGTCCTGGAACCCCATGGATACTGATGGATGATCATATACAGTATCTTAGCAAAAGAGGAATAAATGTGTAAAAACCTGACAAGACAGAGGAAAAACACATTAGGCTTTTAGGAGTGGCGAATTATGGGATAGTAAATACATAGGGGAAATTAACGAAAGACAAGGTTACATAGATTCCTCTGGTGCTCTCTCTGGAATGATAAGAGCCTACAGTTGTCTCCAGTGATGAAGAAGCATGGACTAAAAATTGGTGGAAAGGTGGAAGGCAGAGTTTTTCTTGTGCCCATTTCTTCTCAGTTACCTTCGGTTCAAAATAATCTTTATGCCAGGTCTGGGGATGTGACTCAATAATAGGGCACTTGCCTAGCATGCAAAAGGCCCTGGGTTCAATCTCCAGTACCACTATATACATAGGGATTTGAATGGCACACTCTGAATCTCTTCAACATAATAATGGTTTAATGGTGGAGCATTTTTCAAACTGAATGACAAGCATGACACTATAGATCCAGGAAGCTAGCTAGCTATGCATGGTAGCACACAGCTGTAGTCCCAGCTAATCTGGGGACTGAGGTGGAAGAATCACTTGCATCCACACATTTGAGATCAGCCTGGGCAATATACTGAAACCCTGCCTAAAAATAAATAAATAAATATCCAGGAAGTTGGATCCATACCAAAAACAACACCGAGGCATATCATATTCAAAATGCAAACAACCAAAGACAAACAGAAAATCTTTAAGGAAGCCAAAAGGAACGGGGGGGGGGGGGGGACCTCTATGAAAGGAAGAATAAGAATTATGTCAGATTTCTCACCCCAAACCATGCAAACAAGAAGAAAATGAAGTGTGATATTTAAAGTATTGGAAGGAAAAACCATCAACCTAAAATTCTATATCCATTTAAATTGTCCTTCAAAAGTGATGGGTAAATGAAGACTTTCTCAGAGAAACAAAAGCTGAGAGAATTCACCCACCAGTAGATTTGCAATGTCAAAAGAACTTTTTCAGAGAGAAGGGAATGATACAAGTCAGAAACTCTGGTCAACATAAAGAAGGAAGAATAAATGAAAGTAAAAGTAAAATATTCTATTTTTCTCATTTGATTGGACAGATCACTATTTGTTCCAAGAAATTCATATGATCACAGCACATGAACAGGTGAATTGAGTGACAGCAATGATATAGATTTAAGAGGGGGACATTTGTATTTGTATACTAAATAATTAAGTACCTAACCTGTCCAAGAAGCAAATAGTGTGAATTTAAAGTGGCTTTTAATTAATTGAAAATGTAAATGTTAATAAACTATTACAATTTTTTAAAGAAAATATATTTTCTCAAAAAGGAGAGAAAATATAATCATATAAAATGCTCTACTAACACCAGAAATGGCATAAAAGGAGGGAAAGATAAAGCAGAAAGCAAAATTCAAGTGCAAAACTCTAAAGCACCAACAAGAACAATTGAGGAGAAAACAATTACAAAAATATTGCTATATTAATCCAAATAATTGATTTTAAAGTGTATGATTAGACTATGCCAATTAAATTCCAGAGAATGTCACAGTGGATCAAAATATAAGACCCACTTTAAATTGAAATTAAAAACATAATGCTGTTGCCGCCTGAAGCGATGGCTGCTTGTAGCAACGAAGCTGCGGGAAGAAGTTCAGAGGCGAACTGGAAACAAACAGCTTTTTATTCTGATAACTTTTCTCTCTGGCTCTAACAACAACTAACACGCACCATATACCACCAAAAAATGGCGCTGACCCGATCAGCAATCTCGGCTCAAGTCACTCGAGATCCCAGGCCAAGTCCCGCGAGATCCCGGGCCAAGTCCCGTGAGACTACGGAATGCGGCAATGCCCAAATCTCCATGGCCCAAAGTCAACCGCAATTTAAGCCATCTCCCCAAACAGGGCTCCTGCATAATGCCATTTACATTAGCACCAAACAAAGGGGAAATACTTAGGTAAAAATTTAGAAAAACATTCACAGGACATGTACGATCTAAACTAAAATCTCTGATGAAAGAAATCAAAGATAGGAAGACACAAAAAAGTCTATACCATGTTCATGAACAGGAAGACTCAATTTTAAGATGCCTTTTCTTCCTGACTTGAGCTTTAGATTCAACACAACCCCAGTCAAAATCTCACCAAGTTATTTTGTGGGTATCAACAAATCAATCCAAACATTTCTGTGAAAAGGTAAAAGACAAGAGTAGCCAACACAATAATGAAGAACAAAGTCAGAGGACTGACACTACCCAATCTCGAGGTTATCATAATATTGCAGTGATCAAGAGAGTGCAGTATTAGAGAAACAGTAAACAAGCAGCTGAGTGGAACTTAACAGAAAGTCCAGAGATTGACACACACCAATGCAGTCAACTGATCCCTGACAAAGGAGTAAAGGCAATTCAACAAATGATGCTAGGTCAATTGAATATCCACATGTAAAATCACCATCACCATCATCACACCACCATCATCATTATCACCATCATCATCACCATCATCATCATTGACAGACCTTATGCCCTTCATGAATTTTACTAGAAATAGGTCAAATACCTCACTGTAAAATAAAAAAACTATGCCACTTAATGAAAACTATGTAGGAGACAAATCTAGATAATCTTAGGTGAGATGATGAACTTTAAGCATGATGAAATTTAACTTTTATTAATAAAATGCACAATCCATTAAAGAAAAAATAAGAAATTGTTTATTAAAATCAAACACTCTTGCTCTGCAAAAATGCTATTAAAATATGAAGAGATCCACACAGGCTGGGAGAAAACATTTAGAGTTTACACAACTGATACATCTAAAATATACAATCTACTCTAAAACTTAATAAGGAGAAATAGACCAATTGAACATCCACGTGTAATGTAAAAACAGACTAAAAATCTGAATAGGCACTTTACCAAAGAAGATACACAAACGGTAGGTAAACATTTCAAAAGATGCTCAGCATCATATTTTATTAGAGAATTGCAAATTAAACAATGAGACACACCTATTAGAATGGTTAAAATCCAAAGTACTTCAGTTAGATAGGGGGAGTAAATTCTGCTGATCTATTGCAATGTGTGGTGGCTATAGTTAATAAAAATGCATGGTACATTTTAAAATTGCTAAAAGAGAGGAATTTGAATGTTCTCACCACAAGAAATGATAAGTATGCAGGGCAATTATGTATGCTAATTAGCCTGATTTGACCATTTTACAATGTACATGTGCATGCAACCATCACACTGCACCTCATAAACATACACAATTATTATTTATTAATTAAAAATAAAATGAAATAAGGCAGAAGTCACTGAAAACACCAACTGCAAGAGAGGATGTGGAACAACAAGAATTCTCATTCATTGCTGGTGGGAATACCAAATGGTATACCCATTTTGGAAGACAGCTGAAATTTCTTACAAAGCTAAACATCATCTTAACATAAAATCCAGCAATCACTCTCCTTAGTAGTAACCCAATTAAATTGAAAAACATGTCCTTATGAAAACTTATACACAGGTGTCCATAGCAACTTTATGTATAATTGCCCCCAAATGGAAGCAACCAAGATGTCCTTCAGTAGGTAGATGGATAAACACACTAGTATATCCTTGACAGTGCAACATTATTCGGTGATAAAAACAAATGATTATCAAGCAATAAAGACATGGAGAAACCCAACACGCATTTTGTTAAGTGGAAAGAGCCAGTGTGAATGGCTACACACTATCCAATCCCAACTGTATGGCTTTTTGGAAAAGTTAACACTACAGAGACAATAAGATCAGTGGTTATCAGGGATTTGGGGAGGAAAGAAGAGGGGACACAGGGGACTTCTAGGACAGTACAATTTTCTGCATAATACTATAATGCTGAATACAGCTCATTAGGAATTAATCAAAACCCATAAGAATGGACAAAAGAGTGAATTTCAATGTGACTATGAACCCTAGTTAATAACAATGTATCAGTATTGTCTCATTAATCATAAGCATTGTACCACACTAAGGCAAGATGTTGAGAAGACGAAGCTGTGTACGGTGGAAGCAGGTCGTGGGAACTGTACTTTCTGCTCAGTTGCTCTATACATCTAAAGCTGTTCTAAAAACTAGTCTATTAATTTTTTAAAAGTCAAAGAGAAATAAACAAAAGCATTCAAGAAAAGCAACTCACAGACATTAAAAACAAAGCCCTGCCTGACTGCAGTGATCAAACCTGGGTCCTTGAACACGTTCTGCGAGCATTCTGCCTGCGAGTCTCAGCCCCAGGCCTTGCTTCCAAGTTCTTAATCATCCTTTCTAAGAACTACCGCAGATCGCACGTTCTTATCTGACTCACCAGGACTCAAGGATCCTTGCTTTTTCCTAAGATCCTGGGTGAGCCTGAGACCTTGTGAGGAGGGCTGCTGGTGTTATCTGGTGGTATTTTTTTGCAATGGAATGCTTACAAGAGTGGGGCCACCTTCTTCTTGGTGTGAAGAGTGTTGTGAAAGCCCACTGCCCTGTGTCCTGAAAGACCAGCTCCACAGGCCTGCCTAAACCAAATCAGCAAATCTTTGCTCTTTGGGAGCTACGCTTTGTGACTGCCCCTCTGTTAACCATGCTGTGGCCCCATCATACTTTGCATCCAGGCCTATGCAAATGAGGATATTTATTTGGTGATGCATTGGTCATACTAAGAAATCTCAGGCAGGATCTGGACACTGACATTCATTCCTTTATTCATGTCACAAATTTTTATCAAATACTTACTATGGACTTGAAACTACATGCTAGCTTGGGGAAGATAGCAAAGAACAAGATATTGTTCTTACCCTCAATTTAATCTTGCCCTGAAACTTAATCTAGTGCATAAAGTCGACAATTGAACACTAAAGAGCAAGGAGTGTCCAGCCAGGAGCTTGCAGAGTGCTGCGGGCATGTGCAAAGACATCAGCTCATTCCACGAGGCAGATGTTCTGGAGCAGAACCCGGTAGCAGGTGGTAGGTAGTACCCATGCCAAGGGCAGGGAAGCTGGTGACAGGTGGCATGAGGAGGCCTGGACAGAGGATAGTGTGCAGAAGGCCAGCAAAGGAAAGTAAGGGGCTGTCCCAGAAGCTGGACGGAGAGGAGCAAAGGGGAGTCAGCCAGCTGGGTGTAGAAGTACATGGGCAGAAAGACCATGGCATCCAAGGGCCATGGTGGCTGGTGACACAGTCCCTCATGGTCCAGTGGAGAGTAGGAGTGGGACTACAGTCCTCAGGAAAACCAGGAAATGGAGCCTGGGAGAACCAAGATAAAGCTCTGCACACTAGGACCCATGCCAGGAGGCCAAGGCAGCACCCAGCTCCAAAGAACAAGGTCAGAGCAAGGTCGATGGTGTTGGAGCTGACAGAGCGCCTGCTGGGCCACTGACCTGGTGCTCCTGCTGCCATCCCTGACAGAGACTGCCTCGGTGGGCAGCCTGCGCCTCACTGGGTCTGCCAACGAAGAGCAAGCCGTACAGCGTGCAGATGGTGGGCCATGGCAGAAAGGCTGCAGGTCATAGCTTGCAGCACATGAGAGTCCCCAGGAGAGTTGTTTTTAATAGTTGAATATTTTATTTATTTACTTGTTCTAATTAGGTGTATATGACAGCAGAATGCATTTCGATTCATTGTACATAAATGGAGCACAACTTTTCATTTCTCTGGTGGTACACCATGTAGCGTTGCACCATAGGTGCAGTCACACATGTACCTAGGGTAGTGATATCCATCTCATGCCACCATCTTTCCCCAGGAGAGTTAAAAAAAAAAAAAAAAATGCCAAGGCTGATAGGTCCTGACAGAATTGGTCTGTGATTGATATTTTTAAAACATGATTTTTGTAATTCATTAAGAAATAATTTCAAATTTACTAAACATCCTTTTGATAAATTTGAAAATGATTTCTCCACCCAGATTTCCCAATCATTAACCTTCACGATTCTCCCTCTTTTTTAAAAATATTTATTTATTTGCCTTTAGTTGTACACAATGCATTTTTTATTTTTACGTGGTGCTGAGGATTGAACCCGGGCCACACACGTGCTAGGTGAGCGCTCTACCACTGAGCCACAACTCCAGCCCCATGATTCTCCCTCTTCAGTGTGCATTCATGCAAGTGTGTCCATGGCTATTGTTATTCTTATTCCTTATCTGAACTATCAGAGACCCTCATCATCCTTAAATATTTCTGCATGCATTTTTCTGGAACAGGGACACTTGCCTACATAACTGGCAAACGACCTTGCCCATGAGAAGGTCAACAGTTCAACACGACTATCCAACCCATAGGCCCATTCAAATTTTGCCAACTTGCTAACACTCTCTCTTTTTTCTTTCTGGTCAAGGATCCAATTCAGAATCACGTGTGACAATCTCTTCATGGTCACGTCATCTTTGTCTCCTTCAATCTAGAATAGTTCCTCGGTCCTATCTTTCATGAACTTCACAGTTATATTTGATAGCATGTCTCCCAGCCTACATCTGTGGAGGTTTCCTCATCACCAGAATCAAGCCAGGCCTTCTTAGGGGGAATACTACAGAAAAGATTCTGTGTTTCAATGAATGACACAATGTCAACCCCTCCCGCCATTGTAATATATTAGCATATTTAATATGTAATTTATATATAATGTAATTTATTTTAGCCTTTGTCGCTGGGTCAAATTGCGAGGAGCGGGGTCTGTCAGCCTTCTCCACTGTAAAGACAGCATTTCCCCTTTTTGATTGATAAGCCACCTGTGGGAAACACTCTGAAACTATGCCATTGTCATGTTTCTCATCAAATATCAAAACTCTACCCACCAGCATCCATTGATGATGCCCCCAACACACTCACGATGCAGGCTCTTAGTTGGGGCCCTCTGAGAAGCAAACACCAAGACAGGATTGTACCTATGAGGCATGTATTAGGGGAAGCACCTGAAAGGGTAGCAAGAGGGAACCAGAAGAGGTTCAAAGAACTATCAGACTGTGGCGGCTTCACCACCTTAGAGAAGGCAGAAGGAAGGAAAGTGGGGCACAAAAAGCCCTCACCTGTAGTGTTCTAAGAATTTTGGTAGAGCCAGGGGGCAACCTGAGTGAAAGTTGCTTATCTAAGGAGTCCCACGCCTCTAAGGAGGGAGTCTCTCTTCGTTTCTTCACCTTCCACTGTCGTTGAAAACATGATCCCTGGGCAAACTCAGCAATAGATTTCAGCTCAGGTCGGTTGTGCCCTCGCGTGGTTGGAGATCTGACAGGTGCTCTTTCAGGATCAGCAGAGTTGCCAAATGGTGAGTTTCTACAAATGTATCAACAAGTAGGTTGATGCTATCATTGAGATTTTGTTTTGTTTTGTTTTTATGGTGCTAGAGATGGAAACCCAGAGCCTTTCACATGCTGCCAGGCCACTGAGGCACACCCCAGCCAACTGTTGAGTTCTTAAAGGTCCATGCTGATTTTCTGACTAGTTGTTCTGTCAGTGGTTGTGAAACAGGTGTTGAAGACTCCAACTGTGATTTGTGTACTCCTTCTCCAGGGATGTTATTGCATCACAAATTTTACGACTCTGTTGCTTGCTGCATACATATTTAGGTGTGTTCTTTGCACTTGCTGTTTTCTTGGGGGATTGACCCTTTTAATCATTATATAATGTCCCAATCTGTTCCCACTAATTTGCTTCACTCTAAAGTCTACTTTATCTGATGTAGTACAGCTACTTCTTTTCTCTTCTGATTTTTTGCATAATATATCTTTTTTCTATCCTTTTACTTTAAGCCTGCCTATATTGCTATATTTGAAGTAAATTTATTGGGCATAGCATATAGTTGGGTCACAGTTTTTAATCCACTCCATCAGTATCTGTCTTTTAATTGGTGTATTTAGACCATTTACATTTAATGTAATCATTGATGTGTTAGAGCCTAAATCTGCCATGTGTGCAGCCTCTTCTTGTATGATCTAATGGAAATTTTTATTACTATTTTGTCAATAAAATATTTGTATGTATTTTTGCAATTCTAAGAGAGAGGGAATTCTATCTTGTATCACTCAGGGACCTGAGGGGTAGGGGGGGGGTGGAGGGAGAGAGAGAGAGAGAGAGAGAGAGAGAGAGAGAGAGAATATATATAATATAATAAATTTATTCTAAGGAATTTGTTCACACAATTATGTGGGCTGGGAATCCTGAAATCTGTAGGGCAGGTCATCAGGTGGAAACTCTGGCATGAGTTAGTACGGCAATTAGGAAAATTTCTTTTCCAAGTCACCTAAATCATTGCTATTAAGTAGTCAGCTAAATGGAAAAGGTCCCACCACATTATTGAGGGTAATCTCCTTAACTTAAAGATAATTGGTTGTAGATATTTGCTATATTTACATAAAACCTTTCCAAGTTAATACGCAAAGATAACCATCACATACATTATCCCATTTAGTTTTTTTTTTTTTTTCCTATTTAGGTAAGTATTAAAGCTTTTTAAGAGGTGAAAACATCTCCTGGTTGGGTTTTTGTTGTTTTTGTTTCTATTCAACCAAAAGACTGATGAAGTACAGGAGGCTTTGACGGTCTCGTGTGCCACCCTAACATTCCATCACCTGAGCTAATGAAACCTGGACTACAAAGCATAACTGAGTGGTAACATCAGACATTGTTTCAAGCATTTGAGATCTCTTATCTTTATATCCAAGCTGATTTTTGGAACACTTGCCTTTTGAAGAAAACTGCTCCTTGAATCAGGTACAGTCTCTGATGGTATTTGTAGAGTGCCATGGTATTTGTAGAGTTGCCCCAAAATGCTCATGCTCACGTTTGAGTCATGAGTGCCACATAACAGTGTTGTGAGGTGGAGGGACCTTTAAGAGGTAGTTGGGTCACAGGGCTCCACTCTCATGAGGAATTAATGGATTCTCATGAGGGTGGGTTAGTTATCATGAGAGTGGGCTGTTATAAAGGAGCCTGGCACCCCCCCCCACCCATTCAGCTTTTCCATCATGAATGGAGCAGCTTAAGTTCCTCACCAAAAGCCAAGCAGAAACTGGTGCTATGTTCTTGGACTTCCAAACAAACCTCTTTTCTTTATAAATTGTCCAGTCTCAGGTATTCTGTTATAGCAACAGAAAATGTTCTAGTTTTTATCCAATAACTTTGTTGGTTTGCTGTGAAATATTGGAGACTTTAAAGTATGTGATAAATTAATAGGACTTTAGAACAAACAACTTATCAGCATTTGAAAATACAGGTAATTAACAGCCTTTTTTTTTCTTTTTTTCTTTTTTTTTTTTGTGGTACCAGGGATTGAACTCAGGGGCACTCGACCACTGGGTCACATCCCCAGACCTTTTTTTTTTGTATTTTATTTAGAGACAGGGTCTCACTGAATTGCTAAGTGCCTCGCCATTGCTGAGGCTGGCTTTGAACTAGCGATCCTCCTGCCTCAGCCTCCCAAAGTGCTGGGATTACAGGCGTGCGCCACCGCGCCCGGCTAATTAACAGCCTTTTTTA
The DNA here is from genome assembly GCA_025594165.1 of Tamias sibiricus. NCBI lineage: Eukaryota > Metazoa > Chordata > Mammalia > Rodentia > Sciuridae > Tamias > Tamias sibiricus. Next base: position 70,835,631 of record CM046663.1, read on the forward strand.
AAGGAGAATTTGCCTCCAAATCTAAGATGAAAAGTCAATGGGATAATTGGAAAAGGATTACAATTGTGTGTGTATGTGTGTGTATGTTAATTATCTTTGTTTTGTTTTGTTCGGATTTTAGTACTTGCATTATGAATTATGTGTGCATTATTCACAATGTCTTTTTTACTGGTAATCCAACAACAAACAGTGAAAACTCAATGATGAAAGAGAAAAAAGTGCTCCCCAGAAGTTAACCATGTCATTAGGGAAGGTCAAACCATCTCACTAGAAGCAATTAAAGAATTCAAGAAAAAAGTGACCATGTGCAAATGTGTGCTGTGGATGTGAGAGAAAATACAGGGTGCCACGGAAGTGAGAGCGACACACACTGTGGCCAGGCCCTCTACTCAGGGACTCAGAGAGCAGGGGACGACTTGAAGCAAGCTCGGAAAGGCTCGGCTTGGGCAGAAAATGGGAAGAAGCCCTCCCAGGAAGGCTCACAGTGAAAGCATAAGCATGGGAGGAAGAGGGGAAGGACGATAAGGGGCAGCAGGGCCAGGACAATCAGAATACGCAGGCTGTGGGCCTCTGGAGGCAGGCCAGTCCCCGGGGAGGGGGACAGTGCCGTGTGTCTGCTGTAGGGCCTGATCTGGGTCTGATCTCTCCACCAGCATCTCTCCGGGTCTCAGTGTCATCAGAAATGACACATTCCTCAAGGAGTGAAGGTGTTCTCCTCCTCACACCTTCAACAGGACCAAAAAATAGCCCACGCAGGCTGATACCTCACCAGGGGTGTAAGAGAAGAAGGCTTAAGATGGTCCTAGGGTGGCATTGAAAGAGGAGGAAAGAAAATGGAAGATTTCAATATACGTGCAGCCGCCTATGTCGCTGTGATGAGAGGTTTTCGGGGAGGACCTAAGATGGAGACGGAACAACGAAGGAAGCTGTAATTAAAAAGTGGAGACTCACATCCCCCCACCCCCTCACCCCTGCTGGAGGAGCCAGGACCTCTGGGTCCCCTAGGTCAGGACCACTCTATGCCTTGTTGAATGAACAAGGTCGGCTGGGCAGCAGGCCACCTGCTCCAAAGAGGGTTTCATTCCAGCACAGTGACGTTTCATTTACTAAGTCAGACTCCTTTTTCTGATCAAGTATACATATTCCTTCCCAGAAAAAAAGCATATATGCAAATGCAAATAATTTTACTATCAACTTCCAAGGATTTGGAGACACCCCTGACACCCCACACGAGTCCACGAAACTCTCAGGATCATCTGCAAACAGGTAAAGAAATGTTTTGAGGGGAGACTTCCATTTGACTCCTCTGTAGGGAAATGCTGGGCCCTACGTAGTACACGGAACAGGTCAACGGCTCTGGGACACCTGGGGAAAGAAGAGCCTCCACCTGTGACTGCGGCTGCAAATCCAGTATCAGTCATCGCCTGGCGCCCTTCCCTTCCCAAGGGCATAGAAGATTCCAGGGTGTAAGGGTGTTACATCCTGCCACTTGTATCCTGGAGGTCACCTAGTTTGCACAGAACTAGTCCTGCTCATCTGCTAGAGGCTGTGGCTCTAGCTCAGGTCGCTCACCTGCATAGCTTATAGCCAGGTGGCCCTGCAGAGACACCTGCCTGTCTGGCAGCTCCACTCACTCTGAGCCAGGCTCAGTGCAAGGGGACCTTCACCTGAACCAACAGGTTGGTCCTGGCCCATGGTGGTCAGCTCTGCACAGCCACTGCAGCCTGAGGACAGGCTATCTCAGAGAGGGCTTCCCCTTGAGACAGCCAGGTCCCTGGGGAACTGGCTGCCTACTGTCCCCTTCCTGTATCTCTGAGTTTCCAACTACCTCTTTCCATGTTGGCTCACTCTCCCTTCCACTTGCTCTTCTTGGTAGGTCAGGCTCAAGATGGCTAAAGCTGGACTCCCTTGCCAAGGCTTTGCCCAGGCTATGCATTCAGTAGGCAGCCAAGGTCATAAAAACCTTGATCAGCCAATGTACTCAATCATAAATGTTTGCTCGCGGGCATGGGCTTACTACGTAACCTGTTGGCAGTGCACCTTCTTCATCTGGCCTGCATATAAAAAAGGCCTATGGAAAGACTTGGGGAGCTGCTGTCACCTCTGAATAAAGCATTTCTACTATGCCAATGTGTCTCACGTCTTCCTTCACCTGCTAGGATCCAGAATCTGCTTCCCAGGGTCTGAGCCTCTGCAGGACACGTTTCTTACCCTTTTAGAAAAATCCAGAATATCCTCTTCCAAGGTCTGGACTTTCAAATATGAATACCTGCTTACTTTTATGTCCCAGGCACACACCATTTCCCTCATTTTATCATCAACTGCCACCCCCAAAGTGTTATTTTCATCTGGGGCAAAGCAATTCTAAACCAACACCACCCAATATAATGCCAGCTACTTATGTATCAAATTGTAATTTCTAGTAGCCACATTAAAAAATAGAATTGGTGAAAATAACTTTGATAATATATTTAATTTAATCAAGTATATTGAAAATATTATCATTTCAACATGTGATGAATGTAAAAAATTAAATAAGCCAATCCCACAAAACCAAAGGTCAAATGTTCTCTCTAATATGAAGATGCTAATTCACAATAAGGCGGGGGGCACTAGGGAAAAATAGAGTTACTGTAGATTAGTTGGAGGGAAGTGATGGAATGGAGAGGGAGAGGTTGTGGGGATGGGAAAGATAGTGGAATGAATCAGACATTATTACTGTATGTATATATGTGACTACATGACCAATATGATTCTGCAACATGTACACTCAGAAAAATGAGAAGTTATATCCCATCTATGTATGATATATCACAGTGCATAAATGCATTCTACTGTCATGTATAACTAATTAAAAAATAAAAAATTTAAAAAAATTATTAGTGAGATAATATATGTTCATATATATGTATATATAGATACATACATATTTCTTTGAATCTGGTGTGCTCATGCCAACAGCACATCTGGATTCTCACTAGGCACATTTTTAAGTGCTAGAAAGCTGCATGTGACTGTCCCACTAGACAGAGTGGCTGATTCTGAAGCTTGGCTGCAGAGGTGGTTCCTAGAGAGGGAAAAAAAAATATTCATTTTAGTTACAAAAGGCCAAAGCAGTTTGCACAAAGCTCAGGGTAATTTCTCAATAAGTCATTGTGCTATGTTAAATTATTAATAAATCACTTGCTACTTAAGGAATAAGCCTGGGCCTCGGCCACTCTGGGGGCAATGGAGAAATGAGATGTAAGAAAAAAGGGGAAGAGGAGAGGGTGTCACAGACATGGTTTTGAAAAATGATACCCGCGACCCCAGATTTCCTCTGTATCTCAGCTGTGCCTGGGCGAATCAGCTCCTGGTAAAAGACCCAGGCAGGGCAGCCTGGGAGATCTAAGCAGGGCCATCAATCTCTTCTCTGCTCCATTTACCAGGAATCAAGATCCTGCAGAGAGTTCTCTTGGCCTCAGTGGGTCTCATACACGGCTGCACACTGGACCCACCTAGAGAGTTAGAAATCATACTGATTCCAAAAAATATATCAATGTTACATTTGTTGACATTGATAATCATATCATGGTTGTGGAGGAGAAAGTCCCCATTCTCGAAAACAACACACTGAAGTGTTTAGGGGTAAAAGATCATGATGTAATTCACTTTTAAATGGCTCAGAAAAAGATTAACTTTTTATTTTGTGCATGTGTGTGTGTGCGCATGCAGACGTGTGAAAGAAACCATAAAGTAAACAGATTAAAAATGTTTGTATTTGGTATAAAGGACATGTGGATATTCTTATGGTTTTCATTAAGTTTGAATTTTTTTCCAAATAAAAATTTTAAAAGGCTGAGTGCAGTGGCACATGCCTGTAATCCCAGCACTTGGGAGGCTGAGGCAGGAGGACCGCGAGTTCAAAGCCAGCCTCAGCAATGGTGAGGCACTTAGCAACTCCGTGAGACCCTGTCTCTAATAAAATACAAAAAAGGGCTGGGGATGTGGCCCAGTGGTTGAGTGCCCCTGAGTTCAATCTCTGGTACTGGAAAAAACCAAAACCAAAACAAAACAAAACAAAAATACAAAAACCGATTAAAAAGAAGTTTTTTTTTTTTTTTTTTTTTTTAAACACTTGATTCTTGAGTCCCATCCCCAGAGGTTTAATGGGTCTGGGGTTTTTCAAATCCCCCAGGTGACTCCAAAGTGTGCCAAGGTTGAGAACCCCCAGCTCAAAAGCTGAGGCACCCACCTGCTTCTCCAGGTTCCTGGACTCAGTCTGTCCAGGAGACAGAAGACCAGCATCTCAGCCTAAGGCAGCCTAGGCCTCCTGGGTCAAGGGCATTTTGAAAGTGAGCACCCCCTGCAAAAATGTCTCTGCCCAGGGTTGTGCCAGACTTCTGCTGAGTATTCATTTCTCTCTCTCATTTCCTACAGGGCTGGACACTGTGACTGCTGTCACCTCAACTGTCTCAGCTGTCTGGGTGCCAGAGGGGGCCTATTTGCTGGAAAGTGGTACCAGAGGTCACTGTGCTGAGTGATCACTTAACACCTGTGCACCCTTTGTACCAGCTGTGGGGAGGGGTAGTGGCAGGGCCGAGGGACTGGCTTTTCTCTTCCTGAAGAGCAGTGGCTAGTTAGAGAAGGGACAGACAAGGCTGAGCGCAGGTGGTGACTTGAGAAAAAGCCCCAGGGGATCCTCCTCCTGCCTGCTTTAGCTGAGAACTGACTTGTCCCTTTTCCACTTTCAATTAGCAGAAATGCAGCCTCCTCATCCAGTCTATCCATCACTTCCCTTCTCTCCTCTCTGGAGACCAATGACATGCGTTAGTGAGGTGATAAGGGCAGTCTGGGCTGCAACATCCTGCCTTCCCTCTGGCACCATTAGAAGCCCTTAGTGGGGCTCACCTGGAGCTCATTAACACCTTTTAAAGTGCTGGTGACCCAGCCTACTCTAGGTCTGTGTGTGGTCCACTAAGAGTATCACATCTTTATTGGCCACCTCATCTTCTCAGCACTGGGTTTGTGTGATGTGATTTTTGTCCCTAAGCAGGCATTGTTTTCATAGGATAGGGTCTACCTTCTCTGTAACGTGAAGCAGGCTTCGGGACCTGGCTGGGCTCAGGTCAGTCCGTTTCTATTTTATCTTTGCACATGTCTCCCTTTCACAAAGTAGCCACCCAATAACTAATTAGATGGGGACCAGGGCGAATGTGGGAGCAGAGCAGTGACCCAGCACATCTCCACGTGGGAGGCGTTGGAGGGCCAGGGGCAGGGTAGCACATCAGATGCAGAGTGGCAGATTGACAGGAAGAGTAGAAGGGTGTGAGCCACCCATCCAGATAGGATGTGAGGAATGCCAGGACTCACCACTGAAGGGCTCACACAGGACTGTGGGAAATAGTGCCTGGCCATCAGAGAGGTTAGCTAGGCAAGGGCAGAGAAGAGGAAGAGCTGGGGTGAGATGGATTCTTGACAGGCAGGGTGCTAGGACTTCGATGGTTCTCAGAGGAGGTGGCATTTAGGTTGGGGTGCAATTTCTTTTTCTTCTTTCCCTATATATAGAATGACTTTCAAGGGTGATTAGGTTTGGGGGCATGTGCTACCAAAACATCTTCTTTTACTCTCCACCAGGGTCCATGCAAAAGCAAGACTGGGGAGCAAGGGGACAGATGAGGTGTCCCAGGTCCCTGATACATTGCGAGAACACACTACAGCCCAGGAGATGGGTGGGCTTTTAGGAGGAAGCTTAGAAGACCGGCTCTCTGGAGAGTGTCCTGGATATGGCTGTCACAGGCAAGTCATCTGGCTCTGGACAGCCTGAGGATGATGACAATCTTCTCCCAAACCCAGGGAGCCTGGGGTTACCCCAAAGCAAATCTTTGAAGGTCTCTCATTGCTTTTCCTTTATTTTAACCATGTCTTTTCATTCTAGATGTGCTCTAAAGCCTTCCTAACTCAAGACACTTGGCTGCATTATTCCTGATTTGGTGTGTAGCTTGTACTTTCTGCTAGTGCATCACAGGAGGTCTCAGTGTGACCTTATTCTCACGCCCACTGGTCACTGTAGCAATTTCTGATGCAAACTGTCTGTCCATGGAAATGAAACCATGAATCCAACTCTTGGCCTTGGGAGCTGGGAATCTGTGGGAGGTCAACCAATTCCCTTCCAACGAAAGCTGGGGATGGGGTGGGGATGGGGCTGGGGTGGGGATGGGGTGGCACTGGGAGATGAGACAGAGTCTGCCTTCTGTATCCACTGGTTCTGCATGTTTGGATTCAAACAACTGTGAACCTTTTTTTTTTTTTTTTTTAAGTTGTATCTCTACTGAGCATGTTCAGACTCCCCTCCCCCACCATCATTATTCCCTAAACAATACAGTATAACAACTTACATTGTACTTGGTATTATAAATACACGGAGAGATGATTTTAATTGTAGGGGCTGGGTCTAACTCAGTGGTAGAGCAGTTGTCTAGTATTCCTAAGACCTTGGGTTTGATCCCCAGCACCACTAAATAAGTAAATAAATAAGCAAATAGGAGAATGTGCATAGGTTGTATGTAAGTATTATCTATGGGACTTGAACACCTGTAGGTTTTGGTATCCTCAGGAAGTCCTGGGACCAATCTCTGTGGATACCAAATTAAGGCTGTATTGCTTATTTAAGCCCAGGTTATTGGAACTGGGGTAGAACCATCCCTGCAAGTGGGTGGGCACTGGGCCCAGCGGGCTTCCCTGGATGATGATGGGGGATGGGCAGGCACCAAGGGAACCTTGTCAATCTCAGAATGTATTTCAAGACTGGAGAAGCAGCATTTACACTGTGCCCCATGCATTTGGGCATTTGCTTTCTATTTCCTTGTCATGTAATCTCTAATAACTTCATGCAGGTTGGTAAGTTTGTAAACTCCTTCATGACAGGAACAAATAATACTTTTTTTTCCCCTGAGCCCCACCACGTTAAGGAAAACACCCTGTGGGTAGCAGGCACTCAATAAAATAAGTACTTGCTAAATTGTATCATCTTAAGTGTGACACACCTCTGAAAAAATTTTAAAGGTTTGCAGGAAAGAAAGGGGCATGAGCTCCCAGGTGTCTCTGTCTTGTTAGGGCAGGAGAGGAAGACTAGAAAACTCTTTATTTATTTATTTATTTATTTTATATTTAGTTATCTATTTTGTATTTATTTATTAATTGTGCTCTGGAATTAGTATTGAATGGTATCAGTGCCATTTATTTAAGAACAATATGTAGGGGGAAAAAATCCCCACCTTGTGCCATTTATTATTCCAAGTCTTTGTGACCATTTTTCCTTTCTTCTGGTGTGTTCCTCTTCCCTTGTGGACACTCTTCTAGCTTCTTAGCAGCCTTAGAAACCACAAGATCGGTGGTGGACCTGTCCTTAGAGTGGGAGTTGGAGGAGCTTCCCTCTTACACACTTTCCCAGGAAAATCTTGTCTCTTGTACCCACGTCTCAGAGCTAACTAAATGTCTGTTTAGTGCAAAATCAATCTGCTCAATGATTGCCTCTTACTTTCCAACATGGACTGGAATATTTAAAGCAGAGGTGCCTCCTAGGAGTGGGGAGGGTGGATGTGAAAGAGTCTCAATAAAGTTTCCTTCTTCCCATTATTTCCCCAAGGTACTGAAACTTGGATATGGTTTGATTTTGCTTCTCCTGCTATTGATTTTTTTTTTTTTTTTTTTTTTTTTTTTTTTTTTTTTTTTTTTTGCTCGGCAGTGTCTTGCTGAGAGAGAATCCCAACTCAAAGGACTTTGAGATTCCTTATCTAATTTCCTCCTTACTAGCTGAGCTGTCCCATTCGGGCACATCTCACTGGAGCAATAGAGTTGCCCTTATCGAACTTTCTCTGTTCCATCAGTTTCCTTTGATATATTGGAGTCGTCGGTGATGAAAGAACTTATTTTTCAAATACAGAAGCCCAAGCTGCTGGTCCCCAGCACAGAAGGAGCAGGGGAGTGAAATTACAACCCGCAGGCAGTTCGCATCTTTCTCCGACAGTAGGCACACACCGCGTCGTGAATAGTAAAACCGTATCCTTGTCAGGGTCTTTCTCTCAGGAGCGTGGAGCAGTTTGCCAACATGATCATATCAATCCTTACAATATTTATACAAGGCAGGCATGAGGCTCTGACGTCTCTCCGTGGACTCCTCCTGGACGAGGGAGGAGGTGCGGACGGCATTATCGCCAGCCTTCCTTCCCAGCAGCACTTGGATCAGGAAGCCCTTGCCCCGTCCCAGGCTTCATGTTGCCTTTATTAAAAATATAAAATGTGGATGGGGATAACTAGGAATGTTAAAATGCCTTGCTTTACCAAAGGAGAAAGAGGAAGCAAAATGTGCCCAGGGACGCGCCTCAGAGGGATTGAATGCACTGCAAACACTAAATGCATCCCAGCCATCTGCTCCTCAGTTATGTCTCCTTTGCACTTGAGCTATGGCAGAATCCATGTGCTGGGCAGGATCCAGCTGGTGACATTCAATCCATCACTGTCCCCAACATCAGGGTACACGTCCCTGGGAACCCCAGCGGCCTGACAGCAGGGGCCCCCAGCAGATCTGCAACAAGGAAACACACTTTCCACCATGTCTGAGCTAGAGCTGAGCAACTCTGCAGAATTTTAGTTCCTCTTTGTCTTCATTTCTCACTTCCTCCTCTCTTATTCTCAGCACCCTTTCTGCCAGCCACTTCATATTTTACCTGACCTTCAACCTTCAATCTCACTTCTTCACTCTTTCTCTTCTGAACTACTTCCATTTATCTTTTTTGCCTTCTCTCTCTCTCTCTCTCTCTCTCTCTCTCTCTCTTTGGTACTGGGGATTGAACTCAGGGGCACTCGACCACTGGGCCACATCCCCAGTCCTTTTTTTGTATTTTATTTAGAGACAGGGTCTCACTGAGTTGCTAAGTGCCTCACCATTGCTGAGGCTGGCTTTGAACTCGCGATCCTCCTGCCTCAGCCTCCCAAGTGCTGGGATTACAGCCGTGTGCCACTGTGCCCAGCCCTCTTTTTTGCTTTTCTTCTCTGAGGATATATGTGAAGGAATAGGAAATCCTTTAGAAAATGTGGGTCCAATTTTCATTCAGATTTTCAACAGTGTGATTGCAGGGACCCTTGAGAATATCTGTCTTATTCACGAACCTGTTTGAAATCCAGTAAGCAAACAAGTGGTTGGCCTAAGGCCTGACTCTCTGAACATCTGATAGAACCTGATAGAACCATTTCTATGGTCACAACAGCTTTGGTCAAGTCAAGGGTGAATGGTGTTGGATTGTCATTATTTTACTTTTTTGGCGTTAAAAAAATGGTTAAAGCTTGGATTAAATTCTCTCAGAATCCCTGAGCATGTTGTTTTCATTTGTTTGTCTGTAGCTCTGTGTGTGTGTGTGTGTGTGTGTGTATACACACACACACACACACACACACACACACACATACATATATATGAAGCAACAAAGCAGCTTCTGTGACAAATGAGGAGGAGAAAGATCACCGATATACATATCACCAGGAACCAGCCATCTTTCTCCTCCTTGTTTGTCACAGAATTGCTTGCTTGCGTCTCATGAAGACTGGCTGGATTTTACCTTCCGACCCTATTGTTACTTTAGGGAAAGGGCCCCTTCCTAGCAGTGTCCCTGAGAAGCGTGTGGCTTTGACTGATGCATTTAGAGGCTCCCTTCTAGTTACAAGCACTCAGGTGAATGAGCCCCTCTTCTGGTGCTTCTTAACAGGGCAAAACCTGGCCCATCACAGAACCCCAGAGTCTTGGAAAGAAATGAGACCAGAGACAGCTAACATCCACCCTGGTGCTGGAACTGTCCCCTCAGGGTCCCTGATGAGTGGCCATAGAGTTTTTATTCTGGTGGGTGACAAGAGCGCTCCATCTCTGGAGAGCACCATTTCCCACTCTGAGCACTTTGGTTTGCTGGGGAGTTTTTTATAGAAAGTTGTTTTTGTATACTGAGCTAAGAACCACCCTCCTCCCCACTTCCTTGTTTACTTCCTCTGCTCTTCCCTCCACATCTACTCGGTCTTCCCACCTCTTCTCTTACAAAAATAAAACCCACATATTCCTTCCTCCTCGTGACAACTCCTCAATTATTTGAAGACAGGAAGATGGTGAGTTACCATCTCTTCATTTTCTCTTTTTCAAGCTAGATGCACTCACAACCGCTGCCATTTTGCATCTGGCATGGTTCTAGAATCCTGAGAATCTCCTCTTTTCTCTCTAAAACCTTGTTGTGTGTTACGAGACATCTTGACTGCAACGCCTTTGAAGTGAATGTCGTCACTGGGCCAGCACATAGTGTTAATGTGTGGTTTAAATATGGTCTGTCCCCTCTAAAACTCATGTTGAAGTTTGATTGACAGTGTGGTTTTGTTGGAGGTGGGGTCTTTCAGAGGTAATTAAGTTGATAAGAAGAATTCATTTTTTCTCCTTTGATCAGTTCTTGCTCTTTTGAGACTGGATTAATAATCAAGATAGTGAATTGCTAGAAAGCAAGTCCACCCCTCGTATTTTCACTTTAGTAAGTACCCATTTCCCCTTCCCCCAAGATCAAGCTGCATGAGGTCCTCACTAGAAGCCAGCCAAATGCCAGCCAGTACCATGCTCTTGGACTTCCAGCTCCCAGAACAATGAGCCAAAATATACTTCTTTCCTTTATGAATTACCCAGTCTCAGTTACTCTCTTATAGCCAGAGAAAACCAACTAACATAATTGCTATGACTGATTATCTGGACACTATATTTTCATTAATAGAGCTTACAATTACATCAGCTTTTTAAAGAAAACACATCACTCTATTGGATCACATAAGCCTTTGGCCAAAGAAAGACACCAGATATTTGGAAAATAAGAATTAAACTAGTTCTCCTTTGCTATGCTACTATGTACTCAATTTATGGACCTAAATATTTATGGACCCAATATCATCTGTATTGACATAGGGTATTGTTTTCTTCAAATTAGTCTCAATCTAATTTATGGCTTTCCCTTTGAACCCAAGTGCCACTTCTATCCCTGCCCAAGGCTGAAATATGAGGTCTCCAATTGGCCCCAACAGCACCAAGACCATATTTCTGCTTCTTTTGATTCTATCTGGCACCAAGCAAAGACTGCTGTGGGAGAAGTCAGTTGCCAGCTAATGTTTGTTGAATGACTGAATGAAAGAACTGTCTGAGGCTTGACCAGCAAGATTGTTTGCCAGAATGATTCCAGTTTGCCACTTAATGAACACACTCTTTGCATGTTTTATATCACATTCCTTCAGATTTGTGTCTTGCAAAAACTGTGAATTCATTTCAATCATGGAAAGTTCTCATGCTTTCTGGAGAACTTTGAGCAATTTTCTCTCTTTAAAGAAAGGGGTTGGGTGACAGTGCTCATCATTATAATTTAGTTGCTAGAACTACTTTCTAAGCACACCAGGATGGAAATATTATCTTTCCAACATGTTGGCATAAAAAAAAAAAAAGGATGTTGAGAAAAGCAGATTGGGCATAATCACAGCCTGTGGCACCAGCAATTTATAATCAGTATGGTCAGAACTGTGGCTTTGACTGTTTTGTCCTTTGAATGCTTTGAGACCAGACAGGCTTTGGGAAAATACTTGCACATTATTAAAGCCTGCACATTTTCTCACAAGAGAGAAGAGGAAGGCAGATTTTATTATCCATTCCTATATCCATTATTGTCCAAGCACTTCTTTTCTTTTCAAGTTTATGTGGCTTCTTCCTCTTTTTCTTTTCTTTTCTTTTTTTTTTTTAGTTTCATTTTGGTATTGGCTACCAAGACCTCTTTAACCACTGAGCTACACCTATGGTCCTTTTAATTTTTATTGTGAGACAGGGTCTCACTATGTCGCACAGGCCGGCTTCAGACTTGTGATCCTCCCGCCTCAGACTCCAGAGTCACTGGAATTATAGGCATGTGCCATTGTACCTGGCATGATCATAGGATTTCTAATACCACCATGCTATCATAGGAATCTGAGAACACTGGTATTTTTGATATTTGACTGAGACCTGTTGTCTGTTCTAGGCTTGGATGACTTTGAATCCAAAAAAAATTTCAAGGAAAGGTTGGTAATTACAGGGTGGAGTAATGTTTGTGTTCATGCAATCCTTGCCCAGGTTGGAACTGGGCTGCTGCGTCATTTCCGCATATGCCAAACACTAACATGACGAAGTCTGCACAATCTGTGCTTATCTTTGGGAGTCTACAGGAGCTGAGCTTTATCTGGTAAAGAAATGGCATTGGGGCATTCCCTGAAATAAACAGAGAAGAGGAAATGTTCAGAGAGCAGGAAAATGGGTAAGCTTAGCTCTCAGAAGAAATCAACATGGTAAATCCTTTTACTTTCTTTCGGCTGTCCAGACGATTCCAGTTCCGAGAATGGGAATGCTCAACATTTAGGCCACTGGGGATGGAGAGTAAGAGAGCTTCGTCTCCTCTTTTATGAGTTTCTTCTAAACCTTAGAGTCAAGAAGGCATTTATAACAAGAGGCACTGAATCACTAAATTGAAGTGAGGCTTATGCTGGGGTGTGGTTCAATATCCCTTATTAAAAAGAAAGTAGTGAGTTTAATATGCGTGTGACTCTGCCTCCTGCCCTCCAGTGCCCCTTGGATACCAGGGAGATGACAGGGTGTGCCGAGTTCAGTTGCTTGGAAAGGAAGCTGAGGACACGCAGCCTGGAGCCCCATGTATCTAAACAGTTAAACCCCTGGTGCACAGAGACCTGCCCTGTCGACTCTCAGGATCGTGTGTGCTGGAAAGACAATGTTTACAGAGGCAAAAAGTACGCAATTTGAAGTCGGCAAGATATGGATTAAAATCTCAGCCACACCACTTCCTAGGATGGCATCATGAACGAGACCTTGACACTTGGTTTTTCTCACTGTCAAATGCAAAGTCTCTTATCTCCTAAGTCTGTTGTGAAGAACAAATCAATTAATGCTTATGCATTTACCACAGAGCCCGACATGCAGTTCAGAAGAGTAGTTACCCCTTATCCATGGGAGATATGTTCCAGGACCCCCAGGGGGGTGTCTGAAACTGCAGATATTACCACACCCTGTATGTACTGTTTTTTCCTATACATACATACCTATGATAATGTTTAACTTACAAATTAGGCACAGTAGGATTAAGAACAGTAACTAATAATAACATACAACTATAACAATAAATTGCAATGGAATTGCTAACACCTCTGCTTTTGTGCTAAGAGAGCATTATTAAGTAAAATAAGGGTAAATTGAACACAAGCACTGTGCCACCTCAATAGTTGATCTTATAACCATGAGGGTTACTAAGGACTAGCTTGCAGGTAGCATATACAGCATGGATATGCTGGACAAAGGGGTAATTCGTGTCTCTAGCAAGGTGGAGCAGGATATCATGAGATTTCATCAAGTTACTCAAAACTGAGCAATTTGAACTTATGAAATGTTTATTTCTGGAATTTTCCATTTAATATATTCAGACCACACATAACTGAAACCACAGAATTATGTAGAGAACAACTATAATATAATGCCTTTAAAAATAAGAGTTAACTATTAAACTAGGAGCTGAGATCAAATATATTCGTGTGTGTGTGTGTGGGGGGGTAACTGGGGACTTAACCCAGGGATGTTCTACAACTGAGCTACATCCCCAGCCCTTTTAATTTTTATTTTGAGATAGGCTCTCACTAAGTTGCCATGGCTAGCTTTGAAGTTGTGATTCTTCTACCTCAAGCTTCCAAGTCACTAGGATTATAAGCATGTGTCACTGCTCAAATATATTCTTGAGAATGCAAAGCTATTCCCAAGAGACCTGAGTACATTTAATGAGATACTACTATGTACTTAACCTAGCACTATACCTCATAGACCATTTAAAGGAAAGAAACATTTTGAGTATCAACCACTCTCCTCCGGGTTTTCTTTGTTTGCAAAATTCCAATCAGTAAGAAATTGAAGCTGTATGCAGACTCATTTACTGGACTGCAAGGAAACATTCTCCAAATTGGTCACTGAAATATACAATGAGCCTATAACATCAAATTTATATTATTACTCTCAAGATCCTTTGGAACCAAAACTATTTTTCTTTTTTGTTTTGTTTTGTTTTGTACCCAGGGGCACTTAATCACTGAGCCACAACCCTACTCCTTTTTCTCATTTTTTTTTTGTTTTTGTTTTGAGTTGCTCACTACTTTTCAAGTTGCTGAGGCTGGCTTTAAACTTGTGATCCTCCTGCCTCAGCTTCCCAATCTTCTGGGATTATAAGTCACTGTGCCTGGTGGCACCAAAACTATTTCTAAGAGCTATGTTGAGAAGGATCTGACCTGAGTGTCCCCCTTCTTCTTAATCTCATGTACTTTCTGGAGACATACTAAGCTGCCCTGTTAAATGAGGAGACATGGGACAACAGAGAATAAAAAGGGAAGAAGCTACCTCAGTGTTCACACACCATTGGTGACCTCCCAGGACAGGCCCGGGAGGCTGAGGGAAGGAGCAGGACTTCAGCAGGCAGACTCCCAGGGCCCTGGTGTCTGCTTTTCTGGAAGCTTAGAGAAAATCCTGGGGCTTATTGTCAGTTGCTGAGTAAATTATTAAGAGGAACTGAGAAGAGAAACGTGAGTGAGACTTGTTGTAGGGGGAGGAGACGGGGACCCATGCGGGTGGGGGGACAGAGAAAGGAAGAGAGAGAGAGAGAGAGAGAGACATGCAGAAAAAGGGAAAGAGAGGGAGATAGAGGGAAAAACACAGAATAAAAGAGAAGAGACACAGAGAAATAGACTCCCACCCCTGGGGGAACTCAGATCATGTCCCTTTGAGACCTTGGCCAACGTGGCTAAAGTTGGAAGAGAGGACCAGGATCTTATTTTCTTTAATAGTTGAAGTCTTTTTCTCTAGATCAGGATACACTGAAATAGGTTCGCGTTGAAAACACCCATTTCCTGCGGTTGCAAACCACGAATCAGGAGCATCTCAGAGCACAGCTGGCGGACGCATCCACCGGCCTGCCCTGGCTGTGTCACAGGGGAGGACTCAGGAAGGCGTGGAGCGTCCAGAGTCCCAGGCCCTGGGCACCGGGCTCCCTTCACCTGGGCCTGGGGGTCAGGCAGGGACGCAGACCTTGGCAAGACCCAGGCTATCCCTCCAGTGCCCAGGAAAACACCCAATCCGAGAACATCAATCATTTACCCGGCCGCCGAAAATAACACCCATAATTTACTCCTTGCTTCCAGACTTCTCTTCTCCAAACAGTTCTTGGGCATCTCTGGACGCCACAGCCTCCTCTCCCCATCCCGGCCTGTGCGTTTGCTGCTGAGCGCTCCCGACAGGGCAGGAGAGGTGTCTCCCTGAACAGCCGCCCCGGGGAGTCAGTCCTCTGTAGCTGCCCCTGAGTCTGGAGCTAGAACGAACGTAACATCCCAGCTGCAAAGGAAGGGGCGTCTTTGATGTCAGTGCCCACTTTGATTCAAGGACTGAAATCAAGAGGGACCTCAATCTCGCCTCCAAGGCTAGATTTTGCTGTAGGGTCTCCCCCGTGTGGCTGTGGAGGTGTGCAGGGGAACCAAGCAGCCCCGCGCCTCCCTCCCTGCAGCTGGGTGGGTAGTGAGGAGGACTTTCCCTCTGTTCATTTTGCTTTCTGCACTGACAGATCAATTTGGAGTAATTTATTTACAAGCTGGATTAGAAAGACTCCACAGGGTAAAGCCAATGCTCCTGACTATGGAAATGTAGAGGAACCTTCCGGACTGTCCCCCAGCTGGAAGCCAGATGTCTCAGGGACTAGAACTTAGGTGGGACAACAAAGGTGGGTCGCTCATGTACACTTGGGGTTCCAGGGCTACAGCAAATAAGAAGAAAAGGTGAGCCATCCTGCAGGGGACAGAGACAGCCATGAGCCTTTGAGAAGAAGTCCCTCCTCCCTCTGAAGAGCTGTCCTCACTAATGGCTTCCGGCCTCTTGCTAATGACCCACCCAGAGTGCACCTTGAGTTTCTGCCATTTGTGAATAAGATGGATTATTTAATATAGGAACAAACCCATACCTGTTCTCTGAGGCTTGCTAATGTCACTGGCCCCTCCAACCCTCACAGGTTAAGAGGTAGAAGATTCTGCCCAAGTACAACCCTCTGCTGTCAAACACAATGGTTGAAATTCTAAAATGAGACCTGTTCTGCGGGCCCTGGGCCTGCTCGTGTTTTAGAGATGGTTCATTACAAGGGTATCTGCAGTGTGACATCTTTCTGTAGTTCAGGAACGTGTTATCACACACGGCAAACGGATGGTCTGTGGGACAATCATTCTCAATGCTTCTAGAAAAAGTCCATGTTCTGCTGGGCACTAAAGGGGAATATGGCAGGGCCTCCCTAGCCTCAGGGACCGGCCAGGAGGCAGCATCAACCTGGGCACAGCTGGAGAGGTGCACAGAGGCCTCTACTTCTGAGCATTTAACTTCACAGGTGAGAGCCGGGGGGAAGGGGAGAGGATGGCGCTGCTTTAGGAGATGAGAGATGAGAGACTCTGACCAGGTGGGTCCTCCTCGATGCCCCTCATGCAGACACCTTCAAGAGCTGATTCTGGAGTTTAGAGAGTGGAGTAGTTTTTGTGCATCACACTCCCAAAGCATTGTGATGCATAACACAGTTTAAGGGATTTGGGAAGAAGATTCTGCCTGGTGCCTTCCTTTCTCTATGCTCTCACTGATGCTATAAATGGTGGGAGGAAGACAAAGCATTATTTTCTCCTTTCATGGCTAGGTTCATGCTGAGGGCCCTCTAACACACGGCAGATTAACAAGAGAAAAGCACGTGTGTTCATGTAATGTAAGTTTTATATGGAAGAGGAGTTTACAAAAATGAAGACCCCCAAGAAACAGGGAAATCTTTTGTGTTTTTATGCTCAGGTCTGATGAAGAATAGACAGTTGTGCAGAAATATAATCAGACGAGGAGATCTTATCTAATGGTAATAAGCTGGGGGAACTTAATGAGGTTTGTTTAGATTCTTCTCTGTATCCCTATGTCTTCAGAGACAGGAACATTCCTGTCGTCAACATGTGGAGGGGCTCGTATCTCTCACATGAAGGACTCAAGACCTAAATTGGAGGAAGGTCTGAGAATTCTTTTATGGCCCGTTTCAGGAGAAGGGTGTGAGAAGGTCAAGAGAGACCTTCTTGCCTGTACTGCTTTTTCAATTGCCAAGTTGCCATATTGTAGGAGAGCCTGCCCTGAGCTTCGTTCATAGACAGCTGTGGTAGAGATGGCTCCGTTACCATCGACATTCATATAAAGTGCTTTAGAGCCCCCTTTAGAATGAGATTGACCCTGAGCCCATCTCAAACACATGTGTGAGGCAAAGAATGGGAGCTGGAAAGGCCTCAGAAAGATATATTATTTGAGCTGGGCTTTGAGCAAAAATAGGGATTCAGAAGAGATAGGAGACAGAAACATGAAGTTCTGAAGTGAGACAGTTAGCAGGTAGGGATGGAGTGGCATTTTTGTCCCTTCATAGTGCCCTTGCTTTTGTGGAGACACAGAGTTGGGAGGGACTTTGGGAACATGGTTAGTTCAGATATCTTTTTGTGGACAAGCAAGCTGAGGACAAAGAAGGTGGAGAGAAGCATCAAGGTCTGTGAAGCCCTGTTATGACCAGGATGAATAAAACCCAATGTGTGTCTTGCTTCACACCTGCAGGGTTTTGCCTACCTGTGGCACCTCACTTGATGTTGCATTTGTATGAAAATGAGAGAATTGGGGCTGAAATGATTTATGGAAGACTGTGTCAGCCAGCTTTTCATTACTATAACAAATGCTTGAAATAATAAACTTGTAAATGGAGAAAGCTTACTTTGCTTAGAGTTTCAGAGGTTTCCAGTCCGTGATCATGTGGCCCCCTTGCTTGGTGTCTATGCTGAGGCAGCACGTCATGGTGGCAGCATGTGGCAGAGCAAAGCTACTCACCTCATGGCTAGAACGCAAAAGAGAGATGTGGAAGAGCAAAAAGAAAGGGCCAGGGTCCCATTATCCCCCCTCAGGGACATATAACCAATGGCCAAAAGACCTCTCACCAGGCCCCACCTCCCAAAGGTTTCAGTAGCATCACTCTGGGGACCAAACAGTCAACACACGGGCCTCTGTTGAACATTCAGCATCCAAACTATAGCAAGGACTTTCAGGGCTTTGGAGATCATCTCTTTTAGAACGACACGTGCCAAACTAATAACTGAAGTAGGAAAATGACTCTTTGGCTGAGGAAATCTATCTTCTGCTTTTTTATGCTGAGCACCTTTGATTAGAGAATTAAGTTTACTTCAGGAAAAAAAAAAGTGGAAAAACATCTGTGTCTATAACTAATTAAAAGATGTGTGATCAACAAACACCCTCTCCTCCTACGCCCAGGGAACAGCTCATTATTGTCGTTGAAAGACATCCTGGAAACCTTTCCCCCGGGAAGCGTGCTGAGCATGGATTATCGGCACCCACAATAGCAACGTGGCACCTTATTTGTGTTTGTTGGCAGATTTTACTCTATTGGGTTTATTATTATTTTTTGGTGCTGATGATTAAACCCAGGGTCTCACACATGCCAGGCAAGTGCTCTACCACCGAGCTATACCCATACTTCACTCTACTTGTTTTAGACCCAATTTCCAGAGTAGAAAGCAGGGTGCTAGCTTCCACCCACCCAATGGGACTTCAGAAATCTCCCAATATTTCCACTACCTCATCTGCACATTGGTAAAAATAAGTGGCATCAATTTGACTGCTCTTTGCCTCAGAGCAAATGGAACGAGGAGCTTAGAAACAGGAAGCCAAGGCATTAGCAGAGTGTACCTCGACCATGGCCTTCCTGGGTAGGATGATGACAGTATTCCCTAATGCACTGCTGTTTCTATTGGATTGCTGTGTTCATAAAGTTGTGAAGGCTTCTTTGACCTCTCTAGTAGATACAGGGTCCATCTGCTGATATCAATGATGTGTGCCTTCCTGGTGAAGGCGGGGAAAGAAAACTAGCCAAAGAAAGTCTTACCTTCTTTGAGAAGGGTTTTAAGAGTATTGGAAGAAGATGGGATGACAAGGAAAGGAAAAATAAGCACTTTTAACTGAAGCTCAGAGATTCCCACTGGGGGAATCACCTGTGGGATGGATCTGATGAAGATGTAGGATGGGACAGGCCCCAGGCAGCTCCTGGACAGAGGGTCACAGTCAGAGGACCTATTCTATCATGCCCAACTTATTTCATTCCTTGTGATTTTCCAAGCAAGGTCACAGCCCTTTCTCCAGCCCCTTCACAAAGCACCCAACCCTTGCCCTCCAACCCCGTCCACTCCCTCCCTCCTTACTGAGTATTTCCAGTCAGGAGAAAGGCGTGTGAGGACCTCGGGGTGCCAAGGTCCATTACCACACAGTCTCGTCAGCCCTTTACACAGAGGAAGGAAAAAGGATGTTTCCTTCCTCTCTTCATCCTCCTGTTCCCCACAGAGGCTAATGGAGTGTGTTGTACAGAGAATGGTAATGTGTTTGTAGAAGAAATGAATGAAGCAGCATAGACGGGGCTGCGTGCAGAGTGTTTTCCAGTTTTTGAGTCATGGTCCACATCAACCTCTTCCACTACGTTCTAAAGATGTCACTTCTCTTTTCTCTCAGTCTCAGCGGCCCTGAGACCTATGAGAGCCACGGTTCTCTCAACCACCCGAAAGCTGGCACAGCAACTTCCCTGGATCCCAGCCCAGGGGTTTCCCTGGACCCAGCTGGTCCTGCCTCAGGCAGCTGGCCCAGTGAGCTCCCCTGAGCTTCTCCAGCAAGATGTTAGGCGAGGCCGGTCTCAACCTTTCTTTCATCTGCTTCTGCTCTAAGTTCCTCTCTCTCTCTCTTTTTTTTTTTCTTTCCGTGGATTATTTTATTTTCTTGCTCAGAATAGCAACTTGTCGTCATCATAATTATTATTTTTTTTTTTTTGCAAATTAAATCACAAAGAAACAAAAGCCCCTCACAAACGGGCCTGTGTCTCCCATACATTCCCCTCCTCATCCAGTTCCCTCCTTTCACCTCTTCCCACAGCCTCCCAGTCTTTCAGCTTCTCCCTGGAAGGATTCTCACATTAGCATTTTCAGGTCTCTTTATCTTCAGGTACAAATATTAGCATAAGGATTAGCATATTATAACCCAATTACTTTTCAATCACAAACAACCCCAACCAGATTAGAGTCATTCTTAATTTGCATGATTTTGTCAAGAGGGTAAGAGACACAAGGGGAAACTGTGGTGTCCTAACATGTCTTAAACACACACACACACACACACACACACACGCACACACACGAAAAGATAACATATAAGAGGAAGCATGTGAACATGTAATAGAGAAAAGTCCAGACTTCTGCAATGGGGAAGTTCTATTCTGCCCACAGACTGATTTCTCACGATTCCTTCCAGCCTCATATAATGTAATATAATTTGAGAGCGATAATGGGATTTATTTGAAAATTTTCTTCCACAGCAGAACGGGCAGTTGCTAGTACTGTCTTCCCCATAGGTTCTTTGTGAAGGTCATGTAGGAAGCCTGCCCAGGTCAAGTAGAGATACTGATGAATTTCTGGAGATACTCCATTCTTATCATCCCAGGAAGTCAAGTGGCTCCCAGGATTCTCGGTGTGTTCTAAATTAAAATCCATACATGTGGGCAGCAGTAGGCTATCCCGTGCTCTGGTCAGTGTAACTGAATGACTGAATTGCTACTGCCCCCAAATAAGCATGTTATCTAGTTACCATCAGATCCCAAGAATTTTTTTCCTGTATGAAAAGAGTTGTATGAGGTAGGTTCAGCTGGGTTAGTGGATGCATCTTAGGATCAGTGTAAAAATGAGACTGAGAGGACTCCTATTGAGGGATTAGAATCTAGATATAAATAGCTAGATCACTAGATTTTCCCAGAGAAAGCCAAGTGGGTTTTCTTGTGTTACCCAGGTGTTGGGTAACTACAAGTTTCACCCCCCAACACACGCTCACCTTGAAGCAGGATTATGCATGAACTTTATTCCTGCTCTGGCCAAAATTCACGTGTTGAAAACTTAATCCCCAAATTCCTATGTTGATGGCTTTGGGAAGTAATTAGGGTTAGATGAGGTCATGAGGGTGGAGCCCCCACGATGGATTAATGGCTTAAAAGAAGAGGGAGAGACATGAGCTGGCACCCTAGCCCTGTCTCTGCCATGCAATGACACAGCAGGGCTTCCCAAGATTTAGCCCCTCCATCTCAGACTTCCCAACCTCTAGAACTCTGAGAAATAAATTTCAGTTCTTCAGAAATGACCCAGCCTGTGGTATTCTTTATAGCAACACAAAACAGGCTAAGATGATTCCCAAAAAGAAAAAACTATTTCACCAAGTGAATGAGCTCTGTAGATTTTACTATAAGGACCGTGCTAAGGGGAAGTGGAAAGCAGAGAGCAGGACACACAGCATCTCGGAACAATACCAAATTAGACATCTGTTTCCTCGGCTTTGTTCTTGGCACTACACATTTTCTCTTTAAATTGCTGATTTAGCAGCATTTATTACGGTTCAACCTCTGGTTCACCGAACTGAGAGCTTCTGATGTGGTGGAGCTGGACACGTGAGTGGATGTCACCCAGAAGAGGCTCAGTGGAGCTGCCCGGGCTGGCGGGGAACGGGAGACGCAGTCCAGGTAGGAAGCCAGGCTTGAGCAGAGGCAGGGAGGCCGCGCCTGGCTGTGGGTCTGCGTCTTCCTGCAGAGTGACATGAGATGAGACCTTGCCGGCACTGTGAGGAGTTTTGCCTTGATCTGTAGAAAGAGAAGTGAGCTGGCACCAATGGAAAACCATTGGACCATTCATTTACTGGTCTGGTTTTCATCTTTGTTTTTGTTTTTTTGCCCTGACTTCCATGGGCTCCAGGAACACATAATCAGCATTCTCCGCCCAAAAACCTGCCAGACATTTGAAAACAATAATACCTCTCCAGAGTTCTGCTCTGTAGGTTCGACCGCTCCGATTCTTAATGCTTTCCCCATAGGACCTCTTTTCCATCAGGCAGTCTTGTCTGTTCAATTCACGTCACTCTTCTCTTGATTATCTCAAGTGTCTCTGTATCTTTTGAAAAGTCATCATCAAAATTGTATGTGGCTTCCTATGAGAGGGCAACATAACCGAATGACTCTTCTTTTGCATATGATTTTCCTTTTAATGATCTCTAGACTCTAGAATATTCTAGATTATATATTCTGGTATGTCTAGGATATTCAGAACATTCTAGAATATTCTGGTATCCCCCCCATAACAAGGTAGTTGCATACTTTCCAGCCAGAGGTAGATTATGAATTCTATACTCTTCCCACAGGTTTTTACCTGTTAATCTTTGGCCTTCACATAAGTTGGCACACGTTGGTCCTAGCATGCCAGTTTGTGTTTGCCCTAATCTGGGCAGAATTCATTTTGTCCTAATAATTTTTATTTATATTTTATCATAAACCTCCCATAACTCCTGAATCCCTTCCCTTGCATCCCTAAAATATCCTGTCCTAGTCGGATGTGGTGGTACATGCCTGTAATCCCAGTGGCTTAGGAAGCTGAGGCAGGAGGATTGCAAGTTTGAGACTAGCCTCAGCCATTTATCAAGGCCCTAAGCAACTTAGTGAGATTCTGTCTCAAAATAAAAAAATAAATAAATAAGGGCTGGGATGTGGCTCAGTGGTTAAGCACCCCTGAGTTCAATCTCTGGTATCAAAAAAAAAAAAAAAAAAAAAAAAAAAAATCCTGTCCTAGAATACAAGGTCCTGGATATCTTCTGATCATGATTAAAACACTATATTAACTAAAAATCTTCCAAGTAGTTGAAAGACAAGCTCTGCATTTGACTTAAAATGTGAATTACCCATTTCAAACCTAATTTCTGATTATAATTCCCTCTCTTCAGATTCCCATCAATTTTCATTTCTTAAGGACTATCTCAGCTTTTGGGCCTCTACTAAATTGTTGCTGTCAGGATTTGGGGAATTATTTTGAAACCTATCAAGGTCATGTGACCTCTTAGCCTCTTGATTCAGGATTTTCCATAATCCCTGTTAAATTGCTACTTTTGTATGGCCTTTCCCTTCATTCAATTGTGTAAAATTAATTTCCTTCCTTCCTGGTGTAAATTTAGTTTATCTCATTTACCCTTGTTGGGAAACTGTAATGGTGTTAATGAAATTAAGGGTCTCACACTGATTCCAAATATCTTAGTGTGGGGAGGAGTTGCTCAGAGGTTTTCTCAGGGGCTGCTGAATAAACTCAGGAGAAATGGAGAGCTAACAATGAGGGGAAATAGGAAGTTCTTGCAAAAGTGTAAACAGCCTTCAGGTTAAAGAAAATCATTTACATGTGAATTTTCACATAGAATCAAGAGAGTTTTCTACAGTGTCAAATTCAGTGGCTGAGAAACTCAGAAAATGATGTTGCCTTTTCTCTTCTTTTTGAGTCCTGACTAGAGAAAAGTAGAGGAGGAAATACAAGCATTTGTTTTTTCCCATTTAAAGAAAGGGGTGAGAGTTTTGGACAAAGCTAAATGCTAAATGTCCCTAGGAAGATTTCATTCACTAGAAAGCATATTAAATAGAATATTAAACTTTTGGGGAGGGAGGGGAGAGAGGGGACATGGGGGCAGGAAAGATGGTGAAATGAGATGGACATCATTACCTTAGGTACGTGTATGACTGCACATGTGGTGTGACGACGCTACATCGCGTACAACCAGAGAAATGTAAAGTTGTGCTGCAATTGTGTACAACGAATCAAAATGCATTCTGCGGTCATATATACCTAATTTAAATAAATAAATAAATAAATTTTTAAAAAAGAATATTAAACTTTTCAAAGCGGTTTTCTACTAGATTTTGGGTCTTGAATGTGTCCCAGAGGCCTCCGTGTTGCAGGCTTGCTCGCCTGCCTGTGGTGTTCTTGGCAGGTGGCAGAACTTTTAAGAGCTGGGGCCTAGTGGGAGTAAGTTGGGCCACCTGCCCTTGAAGGGGATATGGGGACCCGGCACCTTCCTGTCTGTGTCTTTGCTTCCCTGCTGCCATAAGGTCTGCGGCCTCCTCTGCCACATGCTCCCACCACGATGTACGGTGCTGGCACAGGCCCAAAGCAACAGGGTCCAATGACCGTGGACTGAAACTCTGAAGTCTTGAGCCACAATCAACGTTTCCTCTTTAAGTTCCTTCTTTCGTGGAAAGCTGACTAATACATTTTCTATCAGGTTTTCTCACGAGAATCCCACTGGTGACCAAGCATATCCTGTCACCCTGGCCCTACAGCAGAAGGACCAAGGCAGGGGAATGTAGGCAGCTTGCCTCAGGCCCCAAGGTCCCAGAATGAGGTAGTGGCAGAAGTAGAGATGGACTCATGCCCATCTTTTTTGGCCTTTTCACCATTAGTACTATGGTATTAGTATCATGAGTTCTAGTCACATTAGTTTCACCTTAATACCATGACCCAAAGGGTCCCTGCCCTCCCCTAACCTCTCACTCAAGAGAATATCAGAGTATCCAATTTGAAACCAAAAGATCCAACAGGATGCAGTGAAGGTATTATATGTGCTTATTAGTGAGGGTAACCACTCTGGAAACACTTCTCCCCTAGAGCCAGGGCAGATGATGGTGTTCTGAACAACACAGTGGGCACAGCCTGAAGGATCCCACTCTGAATGACACCATGAATGAAGGCCAAGCTAGGAGTCTGAGCAGGGCACTAAGGAAGAGGGAGAAATTGGCAAGACTGATGGGGGAGACCGGAGGTGGGTAAGTGACTCTCCAGGTTTCATATTTCTGATTGAATTAATGGGAAAAACTAAGTCACCAGGCACATTCATTTATTCATTGATTTTTTTTCAACAAATGTATAATCAAGCACCAGGTATGTGCCAGGTACTGTAGCTAAAGGCTGATGACACTAGGGGGCTGGACATGGTCCCTGTCCAGAGCATCATGGAAGGAAAGTGTGTGGTTTGTCTCTCCTGGTGAGAGCCTGGTTCTCCCAAAGTCACCACCTTTGTCCCTCAGCCTTCACGTCTGAATGATTTACTCAATACCCCTCAAAACTCCAACAGCATTATGCATTTATCATCATTATCATTGGCAATTTAGTTTTTAGTGAATTCTTCTATGACAAAACATACTCCAAGATTTATGGGGACATGGATGGGGCTTTTTTATACACATAATACTTTCTCCATTACAAAGAATTTGCAAACGTATTTTTTTTTTCTTTGTTCCCTTCTTTCATTTATCTCTTTCTTTCTTTGTGGGGGTGGGGGGCAGAGGGAAGGATTGAGCCCCGGGCTTCATTCATGCTAGGCATATGTTCTACCACTGAGTTACACTCCCAGCCCCCACGTTAGTATTTTTATTTTTTTGGCCACAGCCAACTCATAGTTGTACAGCTCTTTCCCTCTTTACTTCTCCCTTAAAATTTTAGTTGATGCTCCGATCCCTACAGATAATGTTGGTCAGCTTTCCATTCCAAAACACCAGAGATAATCAACTTAAAAGGAGGAAATGTTTGCTTTGGCTCTTAGTTCCAGAGATTTCAGTCCATGGTCAGCTGGCTTCTTTGCTATGGGCCTGTGGTGAGGCAGAGCATCATGGTAGAGAAGGTAAGGTGGAGTAAAGCTGCTCACCCCATGGTGGCCAGGAAACAGAGAGAGAGAGAGAGAGAGAGAGAGAGAGAGAGAGAGGAGGGAGAGAGTAAGGGGCAGGGGCAACATAGGCCCTTCCAGGGCATGCTCCCAGTGACCTACCTCCTCCAACTAGCCCATCTCCTCCAGTTTCCACCACCTGCCAATAGTCCATTTAATTATGAACCTAACAATGGATTAAGCCATTGATGAAATCAGAGCTCTCATGATCCAGTCACTTCCCCAAAGCCTCACCTCTGAGCATTTGGGACCAAACTTTCAAAACAGACACCCTGGGGGACATCCCAGATCCAAACTGTAATAGTAGGATATCTGGGCAGGACTGGGGAATGACCATGGCAGCTCAGCCAGAGATTTCTGCCGTGTACCTAGATAGCAACCATTGCTTCCAGGCAGCTCTCTGACTGAGCATTGTTCTGAGGACCTGGGGCACTAAACATGAAGTCCAGATGGGAAAGTGCATCAGGGAGGCTAAGGGAGCCAGCTGAGGCCTGGGTCTGACTGCAGGTGGGAGGGTGAACCCAAGGGAAGGAAACTAAGAAGAAGTGGGGGTGATTAAAGAGAGGACAGAGAGCACCCAGGGTCAGTTCTGCCCACTCATCACCTTTGCCTGATGACTGTTATTCTTCCTATTTGAGGGTCTGGGGAGAGGGAGGAAGCCTGGGCATAGTCAGGATAAAGCTAGAAACTATTCTTTGGCTGAGTTTGGCTGAGCAATTAAAGCCCTGGTGTCTGCTGCCAAGAAGAAAAGAGAAAACAAGTGCTGGAACCCAACTGGCAGCTGTGCTTATTGTGCTGAGACAAACTCACAGAACATTGGGTGCCATCAGGGTAGAAAGCTCACTGGGTAAAGTGGTCCTCACTTAAGAAGGAGGAGGATCACACTCCCTGGGCCCCATTGATCTGCCTCTGTGTCAGGTCCGCTGGAGGGGAGGGCACACATGAAATCCAAAATGGCGCCATGAGTCAGCACACCCAGGAGATGGATCTGTGCTCCTTGCCTAAGGGGCTGGGAAACGGTGTGGGGGTGGGGGAGCAGTCAAAACAATGCATCCGCTGGGCGCGGTGGCGCATGCCTGTAATCCCAGCACTTTGGGAGGCTGAGGCAGGAGGATCGCGAGTTCAAAGCCAGCCTCAGCAATGGCGAGGCACTTAGCAACTCAGGGAGACCCTGTCTCTAATAAAAACACAAAAAAGGGCTGGGGATGTGGCCCAGTGGTTGAGTGCCCTTGAGTTCAATCCCTGGTACCACAAAAAACAAAACAAAACAAAAAAACAAAGCATCCTAGGACTCACCTTTTGTATAATTGGAAATAAGAGAGAAATACATATATATGTTTTCAATTTAAAATGTTTTGACACAAGAAATAATTGTCCATTTCATATATACTGTCATTTCCCCTTATCCAGCTTTGTCTTCTAAAACTTCAGCTACCTGACACTAACTGAAGTCAATATAGTGCAGTATGACATTTTGAGGATACCATATTCACATAACTTTTCTTACAGTGTATTGTTATCATTGTTTATTTATTATTAGCTATTATTATTATCTCCTATTGTGCCCAATTTATAAATTAACTTTTTCAAAGCCATGTATTAATGTGGTTCAGTCTATCTGTGGTTTCAGGCATCTTTGGGGTCTGGGAATATAACCTCTGTAGATAATGGGTACCACTATTTACAGTAGGCAGACATACTAGAAGCTCTCAGGAATGTCTTCATCTCAGATAATGTCCTTTTCATGTATTTCTGTCCCTCCAGGTGGGAAGGAGACAGAGCTTCCCTTACAGAGCCAGGTTGGCCTGTCTGTCTTTGTATGGGATGATCTTGTAAAGAAGTCAACTAGACCTAAGCTATTTCATTATTGCTGTCAGTTTTCAGTCTCATTGGCTAGTGACACATGGTCAGATGATAAAGAGTTGTGTTGGGGATATGCCTCTGTGTCTGGTTAGAGAAAAAGAAAGGAAGAAAAATAAGTGACACTGTAGGGTGTGAGTGGAGGTAGAGGCGGGCATGGAGGGGGCAGCTTTCCCAAGAGGGGAAAAAAAAGAAGAGAAAAGATAAAGACTCTATAGCTTATTTTAAGTGAGTCAAATTGGATCACAAATAACAGTATTTAATGAGAAAAAAGATCATCCAATTCCAACAGCTCTCAACACAGAAGGAGAATGGTATGACATGAATCAAAGCATGATCCAGCTAGAGAGGACCCCTGTCCTTAAGAGGTCGACAAGCTGGTGGGGGGAGGGGGGAGGTGAGGGAGGCTTTTAATTCCACTCCAAAGGGGAGAGGATTAAATTACCCCAGGGAAAGGAAATTCAGAGGAGAGATGGAACACAATTGGTTGAAAGCATATGGGGGTCCTTTTCTTAATCCTTCTAGTTTCTCCCGTGTTTGGAAATTTCCTGGATAAAAAAATTTAAATGACAGGAAGAGCAGAGGGAGGAGAAGAAAAGCTGCATATGTGTTTCACAGGGGCCTAGTTGGAGTTAGCACAGTTATATTGTTAATGTAGTTACCTCGGGCTTATTGGAAAAGGGATGGAAGGAGATCAAAAATTCATTTGAAATGGGAAAGAAGGGTAGCAAAGATGCGGAGGAGAGGAGGGAATCATAGTGAGCAGGGCAAACTCTGCGGAGGACAAGTCGAAACCTTGAAGACCCATGAGAGAAACCACCAGAACAATGTCAGGCACACTTGTCCTTGTATCAGGTATCTAACAAGTGCTGCTCTGTTGCTCTAGACCCTGGGGACAAGACCATGAAGCAAACAGAGGCATCTTTGTCCTTGTGACATGGTGTTCTAGGAAGAGGACTGAGCCTCTCTGCCCTGTGCATGGAGGTTCCGGTTCCCTAAGTCACCCCTGCCACCACTTCTGCTCACTGCTTGATCCTGCTGTCTGGTAGGTCATGCACGGACCAAGGAGTTCAGACAATAGATGGGGTGAGGACCTGAGTGACAGCCACCAAGATCATCCTCCCTCTGCTGCAACTCTGAGTGAGCTCTAGTGAGCTCGTCCACTCCCTTCTTTTCTTTTTTTTTTTTTTTTTTTTTTGAGAGTTCTGTTAATGCCAACCCACTCAAGCTGGCCTGAAAGAAGTGGCCAAACCCTGAAGGGTTTGCTTCGTGGCCCAGAATGACAGCTGGTGGCATCACAAGTGCAGTATGGGAGAAGGCTGAGTCAGCACTCAGAGCAGATCAATTATAAACCAGAGCTTCAGACTTTCTGGCGGGAACATGTCAGGGGGCAGGAAGCTGTTGCAGGAAGTGTCTAAGACCTCCTCTCCACACTTTACCCTTGACTTAGCAAGAGCTCTTGGCTCTGGAGGCTGCCCTGCACCTGCCAGGGTGCACCCTGCCACACATTGCCCTGTAGTGGGAGGCTCTCTCCTCCACATCCCTAGCTAGGGCTTCTCTATTCAAGAAAGCTTCCCAAACAGGCAGCCCCAAGAAGGCACGTGCTCGGAATCCGCTCCTTCTACACAAAGATCCAGTCCAAACCTCAAATTAGAACTTATTAGTCAATTGTGGAAAAACTGCAGTGAGACTCGTTTGTTCACACAATAATGAGGCATTCCAGAATGGAAAGGCTGCTTTTATTTTGGACATTTAAAGCTGACACCTACAAATATCTACACAGACAGATGTGGGTCAGAGAGGGACAGCAGAGCTCAGCGTGTGGGTCACACACACTCATGTTAACTGGCAGGTCATGCTGCTTGGGGAGGGTGGTTTGGGGAGCAGCAGGGTGCAGGCTGGGGAGGAAGACAGTGTTCACACCTGCTCTGTCTGGGGCATGATGAAGAACAGGTCTGACACAATGAGGGTCAGAAGGTCATAGTCCATTCTAGGGTGGCATGAAAAAAACCAAAGGGAGAGTCTTGCCCTCTTACTTGAGTGGCCTCTCTGAACAAAGGGGTCCCAGTGTCTTACTCTGCCACTGGGCTGGGCAGATGCCATGTGCTCAGCCATCTGTGGTCTCCTGGCTTTGTTTCAGTAGGGGTGGTTGCTATAGTGGACATGTTCACTACACAGCAGGACCCCAGCCTCGCTGCACGACTCTGCCTCACTCTGTCACCTGCTGTCTAGGGCTGCCCCACCAGGAGAGCATCCCTGCCTCTGTTGGCTCACACCTGTTCTCAGGCAGGCTGCTGCACACCAGCTCTTTGCTGCTGCATCCTCTGTGGCCTCTGGGCCTCTTGTTCCTCCCAGGCAAACACCAAGAAACATGCTGCTGCGCTACTATATTTAGCCACGTTGTGTAACATAGGGCTGGTAATACTCTGCACTCTGGATACGCCTTTGATCAGAGGAATGTAACGCACTCTGCAAACATCACCAGCACAATACCCTTGAGGAGGAAGGAACGTGCCAGACCTTGGGATTCCAAACTTAGAGCCACCGAGAAAGAGCCCAGGGAGAGGGGTGTAGCCAGGGTCTCCTAACGATGCAATCATGAGCTGCTGCTAGAAGGTTCTCCCTAGGTCTGCCTTTTCCTGCACCTAGAGCGCTGTGGCTCCCCAGGACTGGTCCTCCTTCCCTGCCTGGCAGAGAAGTTCTTTGCTCACACAGGTGTCCCTGTGCCCAGGCATGTTGGCAACTGGGCCTTAAAAGCCACAGGCCATTTGTGATAGAAACCCGGAAGTGCCGCTATCTGTGCTGCGGGCAGCATTTGCTTCCCCTGGTACCTTGGGGGAGCTGGTTCCTCCCCAACCCACACCTTGGCTGAATGGAGAAGTGGGGCAGGATGCCAGAGGAAGTGCTGTGGAACGTGGCGTTTTTATGGCAATGAGTTGCCAATGGAATGCTCTACTTCATGGAGGGTGAGAGGGTCCTAGGGAGGGGTCCTCGGGGACTCCTTGGGCACAAGCAAAACGACACCACGGGTTAGAAACTCAAAGCCATTTGCTTTGTTTTCATTCTGTTGTCACAGATAATGAACGCTCCCTTGGAGAAGATGCAGTGAAGGTGACAACCGTCCTCCTGCCTTAGCAAAGGCACCAGTGGCCAAAGGCAGCGCTCACCAGAAAGGGGTCTGGGTGTGGAGTGTTCCCTGAGGGGTGGGACAGTGCGGTGGCTAAGCATATAGACTTCGTGTTTCACAAACCCCAATATCTACGACTTTATGTACCCCACCCAATAGCAATATTTAACACTATTTCGTGGAAAGGTGATTTCCATGTCCTCCTCTCTTAAACCTGGGGCCACATCTGCAGCTTCCTCTCCTGCTAGAAAATGGCAGCAGTGTGGGTGGAGCAGGGCCTTGCATAAAAGGCAACACCACGCCTACCTTGGCGCCTTGGGTTGTTCCCTCTGGGGGAAGCCGGCCTCCACACTCGACACTCAGTGGCCTTGGGGACAAGCCCACGTGGAAAGGAACTGAGGCACCTCCAGTTAGTACAAGTTTCCCAGGCATGTGAGTGGCAGCCCTAGCCAAGGTGACTGCAGCCGCGTGAGAGGCTCCCAAGTGAGGACTGGCAGGCACCTTTTTCCTGAACTCCTCATTGACAGAGGCAGACATTAGTATTGCTTTTTTTATTATTATTTTTATTTGTTTTAATCAGTTATACATGACAGAAGAATGCATTTATGCAACTGTGATATATCATACATAGATGGGATATTATTTCTCATTTTTCTGAGTGTACATGTTGCAGATTCACATTGGTCATGTAGTCACATATATACATACAATAATAATGTCTGTTTCATTCCACTATCTTTCCCATCCCCACCTCCCCTCCTTCCCCTCCCTTCCCTTCCCTCTACCTAATCTAAGGTAATACTATTTTTCCCTAGTGTCCCCCCCTCCTTACTGTGAATTAACATCCACATATTAGAGAAAACATTTGGCCTTTGGTTTTGTGGGATTGGCTCTTTTTGCTTAGCACAATATTCCCCAATTTCAACCATTTACTGGCAAATGCCATAATTTCACTCTTCCTTAAAGCTGAGTAATATTCCGTTGAGTACATATACCACATTTTCTTTATCCATTCATCTATTGAGGGACACCTAGGTTGGTTCTATAGTCTAGCAATTGTGAATTGAGCTGCTATAAACATTGATGTGGCTTTTAAAAAGGCCACTGGGATGATGGTGTCATTCAATTAAAATACCACGGGAAGATTCTAAGGAGAAGGATGCTAGGAGAAGATTTCTATGGGGAATCAATCGGGCCACTGAGTAGAGAATGAACTGGAGAGGAGCAAGGCTGGGGACAGGATGACGAGCTATGGCAAATGGCCGTGGTGGCCATCGCAATGGCTACTTCATAGAAGCGTTGTAAGTATTCCATGAGGCACCAGATGTAAAGGTTCAGAGCAGAGACTTGTTCAGTAGCAATTATTAGCTTTATCCTAAGACAGACTAGTCAAAAGTGCTATGAGAAAGCAGAGGTAGGAGGATACAGGAAGAAAGAGCCATTTAAAAAAAAATCTCTTCTCCATTCACACTCTCCCTGCTTGGATGTTACATCATTTAGAATTCAGGTCAGCCATAGGAATAGGAAACCCAAAATAACAATGGCTTAAGGAAAGACATATAGCTTTCTCTACTGTAAAAAGCCCATGAGTGAGCAGTTCAGGGATGGCTTGGTGACTCTATGATGACATGAACCCAGGTTCCTTGTGATTTCTGCATTGCCACATGCAGCTTCCATTTACAAGGTTATTTCATGGTCCTAAATGGCTACTGGCATGCCAGACATTACATTTAAATTCCAGTCCCAGAAGAAAGGGATAAAGAAGAGCATGCCCCTTCTATTAAACAACAGTAAAAGTTGCACACACTATTTCCACCTGCACCCCACTGACAAAAGTAAGTAGCATGGCCACATCAATCTGTGGCCTTTCTTTTGTGTAGCCAAGTGCACAGTTAAAAACTGGGGTTTCTGTTATGAAGAGGAGGAAAATGGATATTAGGGAAACAACATGTATTTTGCTGCAGATACCAAATCCCCCATATTACCACACAGGGGAAGTCCATGTTTGCAAGGGAAATATAGGTAGAATTTTGGATCAGATTCCACTTCTCTGATTCTGTCTTGTATCTTTAAGAGCACCAGACTTTTTTTTTTTTTTTTTTTCATTTTAGCCACTGCTGTCTGACTAGCAATGCATCGACTGTGACCAACTTCTCAAAAGCTTGAGAATGCCTCCCATCCTAACCACACATGAGCAAAATGTTAGTCCCTCACCTCTAGAAGGGGTCTCTCTGTTGAGCTCTGCCATAAGACATCGAGGGACCAGATATGGTCTACAAGTGTGTAGCAGAAGTGAGGGGGAGTTCCTTCTTCTGGGGGAAATCTTTGACCACTGGAAGATGGAGCAGATGGGTAAACTCTTGCCACCTCCCCTGCATAGAAACGCTGTCCTGAGAGATTAGATACAGTTGTGCTTAACAAGGAGCCCTGGCCAGCTGGGTTAGGCTCTCTTCCTTTGCTTCTCTCCTTGAACTGGTACCTACCCTCTGATAGAGCACTCTGCCTAAGCTTTGGCCTCCGCCTCTGCTTTCTAGGGAAGCCAGGCTGCGGGGAAGCCAGGCTGCGGGGAAGCCAGGCTGTGGGAAAGCAACTGTGCCAGCAGGTCGCTCCCCTCCATCCAGACTCCCTGCCCCTGGTCCCCACCGCCTGGTGGCCAGCTGGGCCTGAGTGGTTCTGGCTTAGGAATGTGTAAGAAACCATTGCAGAGCTGAAATCAGTCTTCTGGCAGGTTCAAATGAAGCCCTGTTTGGTCTAAGGCTTCCCAATCTTTTTATCCTAGTCGAAACCAGCCTTCCCAATTTAATAAGGTTTCCAGTAATTTCAGGTGAAAAAAAAAAAAAAAAAAAAAAAAAATTATTTATTTTTAATAAATATTTATTATTTCTAATTTATTATTTCTAATCAGTGTCTTTAAGAAGAAAATTCATTTACAGAGCTCCTTTTAAATAGACCGAACTGAATACATGAAGAAATAGGAGCATAAAACCCAGTTTTTCTAGAAACTTTATTCTAATTTCCTTGTGATGCCCCCCCACATACATTTTAGGGGTCTATGTTCTGTTGGACCTTGATTGGGCCCCCTGGCTGTGTCTATGACACCTGGGAAACCGGAGCTCAGAGTAAAGCTTAACACTTTTCATTGTGAGCCTATTCTCAATGCAACTCCAGCTCACAAAAATATAGATGGTAACTCTTATTTCTTCCAAGAGACAAGTCCATAAAAAATTCAGAAATATTAGGCACGAGTTCCTTCCCTACATACTCATTCATCAACCGACTAATGATTTTAAAGCATTTGGAGGACATTTGGTTAGCAGAAAATGAATTTAATACCCAAATGGTGTCGTTTCATAGGGATTATGCTAAATGAGATCATTTGTTTCTCAAGAGTAGCGCAACCTAATGGAATTTGAGGGACAAGACCACTGTCATCTATATGGCTCCAGTTTGCATCTTAAATATCTCCCAAAGGCCCAAGTGTTCGAAGGCCCATGTGCTAGTTCCCAGCATGGAGCTATTGGGAGGTAGGAAAACTTGAAGAGGTGAGGCCTCAGGAAGGTGAGCCTTCCTGACTTAAAAGAAGTCAGGCTGTTGTGTGTGTGTGTGTGGGGTGCCCTTGAAGGGGATTGTGGGCTTCTGGCCTTTTCTGCTTTCTCTTTTGCTTTCCTGGCATTATGTGAATAGCTTGTCCTGCCATGTGCTCCCACCATGAGGTACTGTGCTGCCACAGGCCCAAAACAACAGGGCCCATCTGTCATAGACAGAAACCTCCAAAACCATTAGCCAAAGTGTATGCCTCCTCTATGTAAGTTGGTTGTTTCAGGTATTTTGTTACTTACAGAAAGCTGACTAATACAAAGGGATAAAGCAATTCCAGACCTGTGCAGAGCTGGAACTCCTAAACCTGATTCAGCAATGACTACACTTATGGCTTCACGCTGTATGATTCTATTTACATGGGTCAATGTAGCATCAATTTAATAAGCCATTTTCCATACCAAGGATACCTTAGTCACACCTTTTGGATTTCAGCTGCTCTTAAATTTGAGAACATAGTGAAAACTTTAAGGAAAGTTTTCCTTTACTACTTCCTGCTTTCAGATTTGAGGATCCCTGGTTGCTCCTGACTTACTCCCACCATCCAAAGTTGTCATCTACTGCTTGGATATCACTGGGAGGAGGCATCGTTATTCTAAGAGATGGCTCTTCTAAACACTCTGAAATTACAGTGGCTTTCAGGTTGCAGAGTTTTTACCATCTCCTGGATGGTGGCCAGCCAGGGTGTCTTCAGAACATATGTTGTCAACAAAAAGCTGCACTCTAGCTGCCTGCTGAGGGTGCGCCTCCCTGGCTGGCATTGGGTCATTTGAGGCTCTGTGGATTGAGAAGCACCAGGATTAGTAGGTGAATTCTGCTCCAACTGTGCCAACTGTGGAAGTCATTCTTTGGTGGTGGTGGTGGGGTCCTTTCTCTCCCTCCCTTGGCTTCCCTTTGCTAGTGTTTTCCTGAACCTGGGAAATGTATTTGGTGGTTACAACGCCCACCTTCAAAACAGAGTCTTTCAACTCAGCCAAATTTTCTGCTGAGCCAGCCACTAGGAACAAAAACTGGAGTCTATGGCAACCACAGACACGTGGGCGTGCGTGTGTGAGCATGTTGTGTGTGATTTGTATACATATGTCCGTGTGTGTGTGTGTGTGTGTGTGCATGTGTGTGTGGCGTATATGTGTGTGTATGTGTGTGGTGTGTGTGTGTGTATGTGCATCTGTATGTTTGTGTGTGTGTGTGTTGCTTTTCTTAGTTCTTCTTCCTACAGAGACATCAGCCAACGCAATCCATGTTTCCTAAAACAGATTCATGTCTCTACTCCAGGACATGGAACTGGAATAATAATTTAAAAAAAACAAAACAAAAAAAACCAAGGTCCCTCTCTCCAAGATCAGAGTCCCAGGAAGGGAATGAGGTCTAGATGGAAACCCACTCTCCCAGATATGCATTCTTCAAGTGTGAGAGAAGGTAACCTTTATTAAATATCATGCTGCAGTCTTCTGTGCATGATTCATCTGTATTATTTTCCTTCGTTAGGGGGAGAAAATGCTTTCTTGTGTTTAATTAATGCCAGCCATTCAGCAGCTCCAGAGAGGTGGGTCCTAATTAGTCAAGTGGGGTTTCCATTACATAGAGAGCTTCAGAGGAAGGTTTGAGCATTTCCTGCACTAGAAGCCAGAGCCTGAGCCAGACCAGAATAGGGAGGTGCAATGTTGTTAGTCACCAAAAGAACCAGAGAAAGGGTTGCGAAATCAGGGCTAAAATCCCTGAGCCCCAGCTTCCTTATCTGTACATCAAGGGTGTTGGACTTGGGTTCTGGATCTTTGCCAGCTCATAGATGAGATGACTCCATGCTGTCATTAGTGTTTGGTCAATATTAGGATGTCCCCACTGGAAAGCAGGTTAATGGACCACTTGTAGGTTTAGTCCCAAGAATACCTATGGCATAGCTAATGAAGGCATCAATCCAGAGAGGAAAAGGCAAAATTTACCCACTTCAGTGGCATAAGTAATTTTTTAAGTGGAACAAGGGTAGGGTCTGGGCAAAATTATATGGTAGCCCATTTTTTCCAGCTCCTATATAATTCTTTTCTTTTATCAATATCAGAAAAGGATTGAAAACCAGTGACTAGTGGTTTACATAGATTGGATGATCACTAATTTTTTTTTTTTTTTTTTAATCAGGAGGCTATGGGAGTTTTTAGTGGTATTTTCAATGGAAGAGTGGAAGGCTTCCTTGCCTGCCCCCTTGACAGGAATTGGGGAAGTGGCTGTATGCAGCAGGGCCTTCTAGATCTCCAAGGTGTTTTCCTCACTTCTGGTGCTGGAGCTTTGTGGGCTGTGGAAATCTCAATCTCAATATCTCTCTCTCTCTCTCTCTCTCTGGAAAGCAGGTTTCCTAAAACAGATTCATATCTCTACTCCAGGACATGGAACTGAAATTAAAAAACAAAACAAGGTCCCTCTCTCCAAGATCAGAGTCCCAGGAAGGGAATGAGGTCTAGATGGAAACTAGACCTCTCTCTCTCTCTCTCTCTCTCTCTTTTTTTTTCTCTCCCCCCGCCCCCCACCAAAGCTTGTGCTTTCTCTCAAGAAGCACAATCCACACTTTCTGGGCCATTGCCTGTCTGATAGAACTGGCAACCCAGATGCCGGAAGGAGTCAGGCTCTGATAGCTGGGGACCTGCACGGCTGGACTCTCCTCCTCTCTGTTTGCATTCCACTCGATGAGGCAGCTGGCCTCTCCACCCTCCCAGCTGTGTGGACATCAGCCCATGGCTGCAGGCTCTGATGTGCTCAGAGGGGATGGCGTGGGGGCTCACGGGAGCATCACCTGCCTCCAGTCAGGCATTCCACCTGTCCCAGTGGCACCCAGGATGCAAGGGGAGGATGACCTCATCCAACCCCAACCACTCCCAATTTTGTTTTCTTCTCCCTTTGAGAGGAAGAGGAAGAGGGACAGAGAAGACATGGCATCATGGGGCACTGAGCATTTTAAGCAAGTGGCATCTCTTGGAAAATAGGGAAGGGAATCCTGTTGGGGAGCCATTCCAGGCTGGTAAATGCAGAGGAGCAAAACAAGGTCCCCAGCAGGGGGCGCTGGACGAGGCTTAGCTCTGGAGACAAAGGGTGTTGATGGAGGGTTGAGTCCTCGCCCCAGGCAAGACTCAGGTGCTGTTGTTGATAAGAGGTGTTGATTAGAGGGGTGGCTAAGGGAGAAATCCTGAATCATGCTGGGCACTTAGCTGGCCACGTGGCACCATAATCACCCACTTAGTGAGATGGTGCCAGTGCCCTGAGCCATTTCCTGATACAAAACAAATATTTGAGTTTGAAGAGCAGAGTGAAGTTGCGGAACTATTTTGGTAGATGGATTTTTCACATCTTCTCTGCAGCAACTAGAAGTCTCTAGAGAGCTTTATTTGTGGCAGTCACTGTTGTGCAGGTAGTTTGCCCTGAAAGCCTATGACTTCACACATTAAGAATGTCCTCCCTGACTGATTCTCTCGGTCTCCTCTTGCTCTTCTGTCTTATTTGTGTAATTGGTGCCTTGAGAGGATTTCCAAAAGCATGCCACCAAAATTGAAGTGCCAGAGGGTATATAGCCAAGGAACGATCTCCTTCTACAGCCTTTGGTCACCATGATGCTGGCCTAGTGTCCTCCAGCTCAGAGGTGGAAGCCAGCAAATGCAAGGCTATTGGAAGGCACCAGTGCTGGTCTAGCTCTGTCTCAGGCATGGGAAGTAGTCAGAATAACTTACTTAGCCTCTCTAGGCATTAGTTTCCTGATCTGTAAAAATAATGTCCAAGGTCATATCCCACTAAACTTTTAAGTGTGACCATGTATGGAATAAATTCAGGGCATGTGGGGGCTCCTAAGAACAGCTATAGGTCTGATCTTGGCTTTGAGCCCTCTTGAGTGTATGGGAGGAAGGAGAAGGGGGAGACTGTGTCCTCTACCTAACCCAGAGCTCAAGCTCTGGAGTAAATGGAGCCAGTCTCAGAATCGCCTTGACATTTTGTGGGCCTTTCATGTGGATTTCTAAGTCATATTTCCCTGGCCAAATAGAAAGGCAAGCCAGGCACAAAGGCACACACCTGGAATCCCAGTGACTTGGGGGGCTGAGGCAGGAGGGTCACAAGTTGGAAGCCAGCCTAGGCAACTTACTGAGTCTCTGTCTCAAAATTAAAAACAAAAGGGCTGGGAATGGATCTTAGTGGTAAGACACCCCTGGGTTCAATCCCCATTAACAAAAAGAGAAGCAACAGCAGCCACCAGAGACCATCCTGGAACTAGAAAAAGCTAACAAGAGGAGAGGGAGTCTGAATAGAAGAGGCGAAAGGGAGAATTCCTGATAGCACAGCAGACTGACTGTCCCACAGCAATCTTCTCATAATGGGGCTACCATTTGTCCAATACTCATATTCCCCCCACACCCCCCCAAAAAAAACTGTCTCTCCCTCCCCACCGTCCCTTAGAGATCACATTTCCTCTACCTTTTGGTATTATCTCCCATGTCTCAAATGTAATCTCTCTCTCTCTCTCTCTTTCTCTCTCTCTCTCTCTCTCCATCTTGGCAGTAGAACCCCTGGGCTCAACTCTACTGCAGTTACATAAGTCCTATGGTTCAGAGAGAGACTGAGTCAGCAGAGCTACCCTGACTCAGCACCCCAGGTTAGCCACCATGGGACCAATCCTCCAGTCCTTCCTTTGGCCTAATTCCCACTGAAATTCAATGCCCAGAAAGAACTACAAGCCTTATACATAACAGTTATGAACAAAGGTTTTTAAAAGGCTTGAGGGCAAGAAATGGGAATCTGCATCTCTCTCTCTCAGCAATCACCCTGTGCTTATTATTATGATAGCCCAATTATCTATGCATCTGCTCACAAGGCAGGGGCAGGACAGGAGGACCACTCTGGCCTGCGTCCTCTCTTGGGCTCTACCCTCTTGCGGCAGATGGGATCAGCCCACCTCTGATCATGGGCGAGAGAGGAGAAATGAGCAATGGAGAGTTGGAAGGATTTTATATGTTCATCAACCCTCCTATTCACCACTACCTTGTGTTCTTATTACTTAGCATTTTATGTGGTAAGTTATCCTCAACAAATACTATTATGGGTCTGAAAAGGGAAACCAAAAGGTATGTACAAATGCTGATTCATGGTAGAAGCTTTGAAGAAATGATGGGAGTGGATTTAGAGAACAGGGTGAAATCATGTCTCTGGACATTAGCCAAGGATATTCTGGAGATTGATTCCCCCAAATTGTAACTCTTTATGAATAAAGGGCCAAAAGGACATGTGGTAGAAATGGTAAACTTGCTAATGATTTACAGAGGGCTCCACCCTGGCTCTCCATGAGAAATGCTTAGGGAATAAAAATTAGTCATGAGGGGACCCACCCATCAAAGAAGGATTTCTGGAGGGTGGGGCTCAGGCATTAATATTTTTAAAAGCCTCCCCAGATGATTTTGATACACAGCAAGGGCAAAGAAGACCAAAATACAGTCATCACTGTTTTCTTCAATAAAGAAGGAAGTTGGGAGATGCCCAAAGCAGAAGAGAGACCATCATAGTTTTAATATAATACTAGTAGCAACTAACACTCATTCTGTATCAAGTTGTGCATGCAGCATTTGCTCGCATAAATTCATGTAAATCTGATAATAATCTCTATGAAGAACACATAATTATTGGCCCCATTTTATAGATAAGGGCACCAAGACTCAGGGAGAGGTAATAACTTGCCCAAAGCCAACATATTGAATCTAATGTGTAAACAGGCACATACACCTAGGTAGCATGGAAAATACCAAGATAAGCAAGACACAGGCTGACTCTCAAGTTGCTACCTTGGAGTAGAGGAGCGAATAAATGACGAAAAGTCCAAAGTACAATATGACAACCGCATACAGCTACAAAGCATGATGGAACCACTGGACAGGGAGAATGAGCCAAGGCTTTGGGGGAGTGGAGTTAAACAGGAAGATAACAGCTTCTGCTAGGCAATGAAGGCCACAGGGTTGCAGCAGAAGGAGGAGGTCCCAGGGAGAATGCACGGTGTACAAAAATCCAAGAAAGAGCTGAAAACTGGCAAAGAGCCCAGTGGATTGAAGATTAAAAAAAAAAAAAAGGTCCTGAACTGTGGGAATTTTAATGGGATCTTCTGGGATCTTGAAGGAACAGGATACACTCAGGTATCCAAACAGGGAGTGCGATGGCACAGTGTTTCAAGAGGAACCTTCAGGAGATCTTCTACGGGAAGGCAAAGCAAGCCCAGGCCACTGGGCTTGGATCTCAGTGAATGCAAGGAGGACAGAGGTCTAAGGCACCTGGGAAGATATTTTACATGCAGCTCTGATACTTGATCTTGCACTGAGCTATTACTCTATGTAGGAACCACAGCCCTGGCCTGGCTGGACCACTGAACTACTCTGATAAATCTATCTTTCTCCATTAACTGTGGTTGCTGCTGTAGTTTCTAGGGTAAAAGAGAGTGTGTAGTTATAGTCTCTACATATTTTAGATTTCTGTTGCTTCTGTACTTATTTAGAAATTGTACCTTTTCTCAGTGTCTACAATGACACAGGATATTTGTTTTTTCCCATCAAAAATGAAGTGAAGAGAATGAAAACACAGGATGCTGGCTAGGAGTGAGCTCTTTATTTTTTTCATAGGGCAGAGCATTTCTTACTTTCCGCAGGAGAACTTTCATTGGGACCTGGGATTCTGGAGGTGTGGCCAGTTTGGCTAATGAAAAAAGTATATTTCTTTGCAGTTTCATGTTTTATCTTTCAAATTCATGTAAATTCTATAATCCTGTGATATATCCGGGCCTTCCTGTTATGACGTACCTGGTTTATCCCATGAATTTGGTGGGACCTTCTGGCTTCCCACCATGTTTTGGCCTTTGACAAAAGACCATCCTGATAGTTTCGGTCTAGGACTGGATTTTTCACTTGAACATGAGTCACTTGAAAGGCTGCTTTCAGTTATCTATTTCCCTGTAATCAAAGAAAGCAGCTTGTAAATCTTATTTGTTTTTTTTCCTTTTCTGCTGTAATCAATAGGCTAATGATAGATGTTAACATATATGTCATGGTGCCACTTGGTGGGAAAATGCTCTTCAATTAAAGACCCCCCTGTGTTTACAAGGTCAGTAAAGGTATTATGAACCTATTAAAAGTCTAATCACCTACCCCCCTTCCCCCAGGTATATTTGCTGTTGCTTCTGTCCTTTCCAAGGCCCTGGCTTCCTCTCAAGCCATTAGATTCTAACATCTAACACCTTCTTCTCAGCTCAGCTTTTCTATGATTTTTCTTCCTCATGGGCCTTTTATAGCTCATTTGCTACTTCTTTTGTTTCTTTTCTTTTCTTTTTTCTTTTTTTGGCACTGAGGTTTGGACCAGGAGTCTTTACCACTGAGCTACATCTCTAGTCCTTTTTTAAAAAAATATTTTAAGCCGGGCGCGGTGGCGCACACGCCTGTAATCCCAGCACTTTGGGAGGCTGAGTCAGGAGGATCGCGAGTTCAAAGCCAGCCTCAGCAATGGCGAGGCACTTAGCAACTCAGTGAGACCCTGTCTCTAATAAAAAATACAAAAATGGGCTGGGGATGTGGCCCAGCGGTCTAGTGCCGCTGAGTTCAATCCCCGGTACCAAAAAAAAAAAAAAAAAAAAAAATATATATATATATATATATATATATATATATATATATATATATATTAATTTTGAAATAGCATCTTGCTATGTTGCTTGGGGTCTTGCTCAGTTGCTGAGGCTGACCTTGAACTTGAAATTCTCTGTTTCAGCTTCCTGAGATGCTGGGATTACAGGCATGCACCGCTGCACCCAGCTTATAGCTCATTCATTTCTATTCCTATTTTTTGCTTAATGTTTGGGATTGGTCCCAGGGCCTTGTGCATGCTAAGCATGCTCTCCATCACTGACCCACACCCTTAAAACTTTTATCCCATCTTGATAAAGCATTTAATAGATTCCACCCCATCTGTGGCTTCTCCGATTTCTCCAGAGATGCTCCCTCTTTAATGAACAATTAATGCCAGGATTCCCCAAATCCTGCCTCTCTGTTCCACTTGAACTCTCCAGCTGTTGCAGTGGGCTCGCTCTCCATGGCAAGGTTGTGTTTGGAGGGGCTTTCCCTTCCCTGGGCTCCTCACCGCCAGAGCACTCCTTCCCTGATCTCAGTCCAATGACCAGACACCACAGTTGGTTGTGGGGTAGGTGGTGTTCATTCTAAATATTCTGATTGCTAGCCCATCCATTTTCTTTCCTGGTCAAGCTAAACTACAGCAGATAACATGTATTAGTCACTTGTTAAATATTTCTTGACTCTGATACGCCTCTATCAGAGACCTGTAGTCACGGAAACACTCACACATGAGCCAAGAAGACAACTTTGTATGGCAACTACCGCCTTCTCCTCTCCTTCCATCCACTTCCTGTTTATGGCTTAG
This sequence comes from Tamias sibiricus, assembly GCA_025594165.1. Classification (NCBI taxonomy): domain Eukaryota; kingdom Metazoa; phylum Chordata; class Mammalia; order Rodentia; family Sciuridae; genus Tamias; species Tamias sibiricus. The sequence goes on from CM046663.1 coordinate 70,878,362, forward strand.
GACTTGATCAACCTGTATCTGTTACTGCCTGGGGCACGTCGGAGTCACCCAAAATCCTGTTAGATGACTATTTTGAAAGAATTGCTTCTGCTTAGAACGGGGGACAAATTTCAGACCATTGAGTGCTAGGGTCGTCCTGCCCCAAGGAATTGGGAAGCTACTGGAAGGAGGGCAAAAGGGAAACCATGGTGCTGGGGCTGTAGCTCAGCGGCAGAGCGCTTGCCTAGCATGTGTGAGACACTGGGCTCAATACTCAGCACCACATAAAAATAAACTTAGGGGGAGAAAGGCATTCTGTCCATCTACAACTATAATTTTTTTTTTAAAGGGAAAGTATGTCTGGGTTAGAAATACACACACAAGGAGTCTCAACACTGTCAAGTTAATAGTGAGGGAAGAATCACTGATGAGAACTGTAATCCCCTGAAGCTGCCTGAACCTAATACAAGGGACATTTTTAGGGGACATGTTGGGGATAGTTGAAGCCATACCTGGATTTGTTACCTGAAGTCAGGGTTGGATACAGGAAAATGGTTGAGCATAAGCAAAGGGGAAACATGAGTCTCCACTGAGGAGAGCTCAGGACATGGGGAGAAGAGAAGGAGGAATAAACTCTCAAGGTCAACTCAAAGAAGAACCAAAGACCCAAGTGTTGGGTGGGTTGAGGTGGGACCACGTACCTTGGTCAAGTCCCTCATTTCCTTGCAGGAGGGATGGAAATTATTTCAAGGAGAGGATCTTGGCACTGACCACAGGCTGCTAGGTCAAGCAATGACAGCAGAGAGGTTACAAACTGCCCTTGTGTGCTGGCTTCCCTGTGGAGAGAGCGACACAACCACAGATCTGGCTAGTGGGACTTTTTCTGGAATCCATGCCCACCAGCTCCCAGAGTTTCTGCTCACAACAGTAGAAAATAGTTTCCAAAGATACAAGGTGAGGACGCTGTATTACTTCTACACCGACTGCCCACCTCTAGAGTTTCTAGTCAATGCTTTCTACCCAACAATAAAAATTTGTGAATGGCCATTTATTTGCAGAAATAAACGTGATCTCACAAGGACAGTATTTGATGAAGCCTTGTTTCTGGGTTCCATGACTTTTCTGAAAGGACCAATTAAATGCATCGCCGTAGGGAGAGCCATTTAGAACAGACCCTGTCGAATGCTCTTTGTGAAAGGAGACCTGAAGGTGTATGGTACAAAGACTTCCTTGGGAAGCCAGGCCTTCACTGATGCTTATCTGAAAGACTTGCCATTCTCTACATGTGAATGAGATTTCTTGTTGTCATGGTTACAGTTAACAGTAATTCAATTCAATGAAATGACATATATATGCATCAATGGTGACATCAGATTGGACCCCTCTGTGTCTAAAAGAAGCTCTGATGCCTGTCTTTGGAGGTCCCATTAGGATACTCTGGAGCCCTGTGCAGCCTTGGGCTTCTATGCATTCATCTCATTCACAATTATTGAAATCTACTATGTGGCAGGTACCGTGCTGCACATAGAGCTACTGTGATAAATACCTCAGTGACTGCCCTTAAGGAAATTGGAATTTGGATGTAAAAACAAGACCAAGTAGTCTACCACACAGGGTAAGGGTGTCATGTAAAGGAAGGCACTGCAGAGGCCCACTCCAAACAAACAGCTCTGGTTTGTTTAGTTATGAAAAATGGAATGCATTCCTTTCCTATAGTGTCGCAGTGAACTACTACGTTAGTGACTTAAAACAACCAAAATGTGTAGATTAGAATTCTGATGAGGGTCTCAAAGGGCTAATATCAAGGTGTTGGTAGCCCTGTGTTCCTTTTTGAAGCCTCTTGGGGGGAAAAAGATCCCAGTTTTTAGAGGAAGCCCACATTCCTTGGCTCCTGGCACCTTCCTCCATCTTCATGGTCAGCAACATTGCATCTCAGATCATTTTTCCATAGTGACATTTTATGTTGATTGTGGCTGGTAAGGGTTCTCTTTTTTCAGGACCCTTTCGATTAGATTGAGCCCGCCAGAGAATCAGGCTAATTTCATGGTTTCAGGACCCTGCACCTAATCACATCCACAGCGTAAAGTGACGCAGTCACAGGTTCTAGAAATTGGTACACAGACACCTTTGGGTCCATGATTCTGCCTATCACACTGAGGAAAGACATCCTCATAGTTACCCTACAGATTTCTTCTTGTTGTTTTGGCTTGTTTTGCATATTTCTTTTAGTTTTTGTTTTTCCATTCATTACTCTTTTGCAGATGCTGTTTGATATCAAAAGACTGTTTTCTGACTTGGTAGGTACAGAATACATTGGGCAAAGCTGAGGGGGGTAGGGTTGTTTCAAAATCTCCTGGTGGAATCTGGAGTTGGGAAGAGATGACTCCATTTTATATTTATATCTCAAAGAAATAAAAAAAAATGTTCCCCTAATAACCTGCTACAGAAGATAGAGCTCAACCAGATGTTCTTGGCATGTGGAGTTAAGCAGAAGAAAAATGGACCTTGTGTTATATGTGACTAGGAGAAAGGCCAGAGTGGGTCAAGGGAATTTCCCTGGAGGGTTATATTAAGCTCTTTCAAAAGCCGATTGAAAAGCACAGAATTAGGCCAGAATAAAAGACTTCTAACTAGTCTCCCCATCTGCATTGTCTCCCCAACCTAAGCTCTTTCCCATTTTTCTGCACCCCATGTTGGGTTCCTTGGAAAATCCCTGTCCTGAAGTGTCTTATGCATAGCTGCAGCTCCTGAGCAGGTATTTGCAATACCTGGCATAGAATAGATACTCAATAAATTTTTGCTAAATGAATCAAATAAATTGACTGACTACCGTTCATGACACTCCTACTCAGAAACTTGTCATGCTTCCCTATTATCCGCTGAATAAGGCCCAGTTGCTCCCACTGTGCCCCACCCCCACTCCCTCCTATCAGCACACGTCTCCCATATCCAAATCCTCTCTTTTTCAAGGCCAGATTGGTTTTCTAGGGCTGTGGTAACAAAGGTCCATGGGTCATGTGGCTTAAATGACAGAAATTTAATTTCTGGAGACCAGAAGATGGAAATCAAGGTGCTGGCAGGGCTGATTTCTTCTGTGGCCTCTCACCATGGCTGGCAAATGGCCGGCTGCTTCCTGTGTCTTTACTTGGTCTTCTCTCTTTTTGTCTGTGTCCAAATTTCCTCTTTTTATAAGGACAACAGCCATATTGGGTGAGGGCCCACCTTAATAACCCCATTTTACCTTAATTAGTTCTTGAAGGCCCTGTCTTTAAACGTGACCACATTTCTGGGTGCTGAAGGTAAACACTTCAGCTTGTGAATCATGGGGGACAGAATCTAGCCTGTAATTTAGGCCTGTTTCACTATGGTGTAAAACTGTGATTTCTCCCCTGTCCTCATCTCCCTCCTCCCCATTTTTCTCTCTAACACACACACACACACACACACACACACATTTCTCTCCTGAAAATAACTATAGGCCTATATATATTTTGGGGGGGTATTGAACTTAACACTTTTTACCTTGAATGATAAAGGTTGGACATCCTTAATCCAAAATGCTCATTAAGTAAACTCTATGCAAATATCCCCAAATCTGAAACACTCAGAAACCAAGCATTTGGGATAAAGGATACTCTGCCTGTATCATCTTGTATTGACTTTACCTGGTGTTATACCATCTTGTTTTATAGTCCCCCTATGCAGACTGTATCTTTAACTAACCTCTGTCTCTCTTATGTGGCTTGACACGGTGTCTGAAATATCACAGATACTCAATAAATATCTGATGAATGAATAGAGTTGATGTAAGATCACCACAAAGCGATCACTGGAACATGAGATGAGTTCAATATGTCATAGATACATTTATTTCTTGCTTCAAAGACAGTTCTTAGAGGACAAGGAACCAGAATCATGTGCAAGTCTGTGGTGAATAAATGGCTTCTGACAAGACTAATTATGTATACCAGAAAACCTGACTGGTCCCACAGTAGTAAAATCCAGCGGTATGGCTGAGAGGTGAAGGGCGTACATACCATTGTTGAGAGCTCCAATTCTGGAGTGGACTGCCTGGGTTTGATCTTGACTGTGTGACCCTGAAAAGTTTACATAACCTCTCTGTGTCTCAGTTTCTTCATCTGTTAATTGAGGAGAGTAAACATATCCACGTTATAGGCTGTTGTAGCATTTAGAATAGTGCTGGGCGTATAGTAAGCAGAGGGTGAATGTTAGTTATTATTATCACAGTGATTTCATGTTTTAAAGTGGCCCCCCTTCTGCCGCTCACTGCTACCCCTTAAATGGGGTCATTATATTTCAGTGCAAAAATATGAAAAGTTCTTCAAAAACATGACACTTCCAGCCGAGGATCTGCAATTAGCGCTGGGTGTAATTCTCCTTTTTGTGCTTCTGGACGTTGTACAGAGGGGAAAGCAAGAAAAAATTGTTCACCTAGTGGTTGGGCCTTTGTGAAATGTGACAGCCAGGTCCCTAATTATTCTTAGAAATGTCAGAACTCACTGGACACAATTAGGCTTGACAGTTCAAGGGCTAATTAACTGCAAACCCTGATTCTTGGGTTGCCTCATTTGCAATCCTTGGTCATTTATTTTCTTAAGTCTTTTTTAAAAGTCCTTTTCCAGTTTGGTAGTAGGTAAGTAGCTGTGTGCCGCAGATCTGTGCAGGAAGGGGGTGACTTGGCTAGACTTCAGGGCTCAGCTGAGGTGCAGGTGAGGCGTAGGTGGCCAGGGGCGTCCCTGTCCAGAGGCAGAGGACAGCTACAACGTGCACAGAACACCTGGAGAAAGTCACACCAGCCCTTATTAAGTTCTGATTCTTCCAATTCAAAGAAGTCTGCCTTCCCCCTTCTCCTCTGTGTCTCCAATGCAAGACTTTTCAGGGTCACACAGTCGAGATCATCAGGCTCACTAACCTCGTTAAATACAAAACGAAACCACGCTAAATGAAATAAGCCAGACACAAAGAGATGTGTACTGTGTGATTTCATTTATAGGCAAATTCATAGAGATGGTGAGTAGATTCTAGGGCTGAAGAGAGGGAAGAATGGGGAGTTGTGGCTTCATGGGTGCAGAGTTTTTATTTGGAGTGATGTGATGGAAAGGTTTCAGAGACAGTGGTGATAGAATTTCAACACTGTGAATGCAATGAATACCATGGAACTGTATGCTTAAAGGGGTTAAATGACACATTTTATGTCACATTTATTTTAGCATTTTTTTGAATTTTATTTTATTAAATGTTTCTTCCAGTCCTGGGGATTAAACTCAGAGCTTGCACATGCTAGGCAAGTGCTCTACCACTGAACTCTATGTATCTCCAGCCCTACTCCCCCGCCCACACCATTTTATTTTGTGTTAAGACAGGATCTCCCTAAGTTGGCCAGGTTGGCCTTGAAGTTGCAATTCTCTTGTCTCAGATTCCTGAGTAGCTGGAATTACAGGTGTACACATAGTACCTGAACTAGCATGATTTTTTAAATGCTATGGTTTAATGTGTCCCCCTCCCTTCAAATTCAGTTGTTGTCATTGGGATGGTAGTAGGAGGCGGAACCTTTAACAAGTGGTTAGGCCATGAGGGCTCCTCCCACATGAAAGGAAGTCAGGCCCTAATAAAAAAGGCTTCCATAGCGTTCAGCGTGCTTGTCCTTCTGCCTTCCACCATGTGAAGACAAAGCATTCTGCCACTCTGGAGGACAAAGCTTCAGGGTTCCATCTTGGAATTGGAGACAACTGAACCTGAGGGCACCTTGATCTTGGATTTTCCAGCTTCCAGAACTGTGAGAAATATATTTCTATTCTTTATAAATTACCCACTTCTTGGGTATTCTGTTATAACAGCTCAAATGGACTAAGACAAAAGGGAAACACATCTCTCACTCTTTAGCATCACATACAGGACTGCCCATCTTCAGATTCCTGTGGATGCACCAACTATACCAAACGAAGAGTAGCTGGCAGAAGGCAGGTGTGGCTGCCTAGCCTCCTCACCTTTGCACATGCTGGTCCCAGGGAGGGGAATGTCCTCTCCTGCTCATCTCTCTGGGACATGTCTGTCATCTTTAGAATCACAACTCAAGTGTTCCATTCTCTGAAAAGTCTTCCTGACCCCTCCCCCTACCTTTCCAGAGAGAGCTGGTTATTTCCTCCTTTGTGTCTTTTTGTATCTCGTGCCACTACAACACCTAACCAAATTCTACTGTGATTTATTTTCCCTTTATAAATATTGAGTTGCAATACATAGAGTCAAATTCATTCTTTTTAGTGTACATTTTTGTGATAAATCTAGTTATAACATAACCAATGCCACCTTTTCTTTATCTCCCTAAACCCCTTATGCTTCTCTATAGACAATCCCTGCCCCCAGCCCCTGACAACCACTTTTTGGTCTCTAGTTTGTCCTTTTCAGAATGTCATGTAAATGAAATTATGTACTGTGTACCACAGTCTATTGTCACTAGTTTTTATTTACATAGCTGTCTCTTGCTCTGAACTTGAGACGAATCAGGGACTTTGTCTTATTCATTTTTCCCAGCACCAGGCATGACGTGTGGCCCACTGTGGTTCTCTGGGCCTGTTGATGGAATGGAAAAATGAAAGAATAATGTTAGAATCTGTTTTCTAACAGAAACAATCCCAGCCTCGAGTCCTCAGCTTAGGGTTAAGTGGGAGGTTCCAGGCAGGAGCAAAAGAAGCCTGTAGCAAAACAGTCCTCACCAGACGTGGCAGAGAAAGGTGAATTTCCCACAGCCCTTCCTCCCAGTGACTGACAACAGAACACACGGAGGAAGATAACTGGTATGTGTCTGCCTGGACCTAGAACCCTCCTTCCTGCCAGCAATGGTTAACTCTTGACCAGCAAATGGTCACTCCTAAGCAGGCCCAGAAGGCCATGCCCATGGGCAGTGCCTCTAGACTGGGCTGTCTGGTCCCTACCAGGGCACATCCTCTTGCTGAGCACCTGTGGGACTCCAGGTCAGCCATCCAGGAGCAGCCAGAGGGTTCCAAACTCAACTCACCACATTCATCCATGAACATTATTCTGCAGGACAGAGAGAAGTAGGCTATTGAGAAGAAAAGCGTTCCAGAACGACCTGACCTCTGCCCTTCCTATAGCCTCCCCTCCTCCCACCTGCTCCTCTCCCAAGCAGTCACACATTCACAGGATCCTTCACTTGCTCTAATACTAACCTGAATTCAAAGAAACCAGACTTGTCATATAGCCAGTTGAGTTACTATTTCACGCTATGGTTTTCTATTTCAGCCTTTGCAGAGTACCCTGGGGAAGTCCTCACCCCTACATTTCAAACTGGTAAATTTGGTCTCAATTGGAGCAAAAGTCCTAAATGCTTATTCTTTCACTTTCCTTCCATGCTGTATTAAATCTTTAATTAGTCCCTCAATGGGAGACCCAGGCCCTGAAATTGTGTGTGAGCACCATCTATTATTAAAGAAAACTCATAACAGAGGAAGGGCCACATGGTGAACACTACATAAATCTCTTAAATAAACAGATTTAATAGTTTAGCATCAACAGGGACAGACTATGGAAGCTGCCTACTTCTTTCTCAGCCCTCAGATTGGTATGATCCCCACTCCTCTTTCATATTTTGGTGCAGAGAAGAAGGAACCACCTTTCCTAAGGATACCAGTGATCTTGGTTCAACAATTTCACAGTCAAGGAGAGTTGAAACTGATGGTTAGATCATCTGGAGAATATGGTATGGACTCTAATTCTATTTCTTGTTACTGCAACCACTGAGAACTGGCTTTAAAAATATTTTTTGTTTTTCTGTGGAAGTGAAAATTTTAAAAAAATAACGATTTCTAACCTGGGTCAGAAGACCAAGAATATGTTTCAGATTTTCACAATCGTAATGACATCTCTTTTTAAGTTTTTGTCTCTTGCATTACCAGCACAACAGGTGTGTTTACGTTTTCTTTCAACTCTCAGCTCTGCTTAGTCTACAGAAATAAAGGAGGTGAATTGCCTGTGGAGTCCTGTGGGTGTCCTGGCTTATCTATTCAGAGAGACCTTGCTCACATAGGCAGCTTGATGGCCCAGTCCCTTTCTGGTAACAAGTCACTGACTCTCGTCCCCTTCCCTGGACCACACCACTGGTAGGTGCATTTCATGGTGGTGCGTTATATCCATTAGATTTAATTTATTGATTCCATCAGCATATGCCAATTATCAGAGACATAAATTCTAGTCGCAATACTGAAAGCTTTGCAGAGGGAGAAAAGGCACCTCTGGTAGTAACTTGAGCTGAAGGAAACATGTGTAAGTTGCAATCAGAGGCTCCACACCCAAGGCTGGGAGCTTCATGGCCTCTCTAGAAGCCAGGAACCATCACACCACACGGTGTGACACAAAGGACATGGTGTGCTGCAAAGGAACTTCCAGGCCAACCACAAGCCACCAGCCTGAGGCTCCCACCACCAATACACATGAGAATAAGGAAAGTGCCCACGCTTCAGAGCAAATGGAGCTGGAATCCTGGGTCCACTCTGACAGACTATGAGATTTTCAACAAATTCCTTGACTGGTCTAACTCTTTCTTATGTGAGGTATGGGGCTAATGGTCAAAAACACATAGAAATACTATGTATTTCCCTCCCCCAGCCCACCCCCAAAGAATGAAGAGCCCTGCTGAAGGACACTGATGTTATCAGGGAGGATGACACAGAACACCTCTCTCAGACTGGATGGCAGAGAGAGCACATTTTGCTAGGGAAAGGAAACCAGGAAAGGTCTTGAATGTGTCACCCTGCAGAAATTGACTGCACAGCTGGGAGATTACCAGGGGATGGCCCAACAGAGATGGGCATTGTAATGATTAATCTGAATTGTCAACTTGATTGGATTAAGACATACAGAGGATTAAGAGGCTTGTGGGTGTATCAATGAGGGTGTGTATAAGAATGACTGACATGTAGGATAGCCAACTGAAATGGAGACCCTCCCTAAGCATGGGCAGCACTATCCAATAGGATGATGGTTTGGGTGGAATAAAAGTTGGAAGAACCAGGAAGTGGCTGCAGATGCAAGCTCCAGTCTTCTTGAATGGGTTCTTGATTGCTGCTGCAATTGTCTGAGGCTATCCATCTCTTGCTTCTTCACTCTTCCAAAGTGGACTCTGCCAGTGAGTCTCCAGAAGCCTTTGGTCTTGGACTAGGGTAGCACCATTGATCCCCCTTGTTCTGGGACTTCAGCCTCTTGGACTGTGCAGCTACTGGTTCATCCAGCTCTCCACGCTGCAGACGGCCATTGTGGACTATCCAGCTTCTGGTCACGTAAGCCAACCTAATAAGTCCCCTTTTTATAATTATACTTCCTGTTGATCTTGTTTCTCTAGAGAGCCCTGACTAGTACAGGGATAATATGGGGCTCACTAAAACAGAGGAAGGGGGAATAAAAGAAGTGGGGCATTCCACATAAACCTGGGCTCCCAGCACTCTTTGACCCATAGCTACATCCATGTGCACAGCCCAACGTTAGCTCCTGAATCAAGAACTCAGGCGATAAACCCCCTTTTATAACACAGAGTTCTTGTCTCCTCTTTCGACCTGTACCTGCCTGACACAGGGCTTTGACTTCTCTTCTTGCTCCTTTTATGCAACCTTAGCACTAAAATGATCTCAGCCAGACATTCTGGAGTTCACTGAGAACACATTTGTGGCAGGCAGAAAAGAGGAGACTGTAAAACACACAAATGGAAATCTATGAAGGTGGCCATTCATCAGTCCTTGGAGCTGAATTCACAAAGCCATCTGCATCTGTCTTCCACCAGCATGCCGCCCTGCAATGGGGGTCGTCTTAGCAGGCGCCTCCTCCACACGGTGCTGGAGAAGCCAGTCATCTGGCGAGGAAGTGGGAGGTGAAATGTTGGGGTGGCAAGGCTTTAAGGGACACCTTGGTGAAGGGGATGACTTCAAGTTCATGATCACAACAGCCTCCGCTCTGCTCATTTCTCAACGCTGGGCCAAGTGAACATTTTTACTCTACTCCTGCTCATTCTTTGCTTTGTGCTTTTCGCTGCTTAACTTTTGAATGCCAGGCCAACTGTTTCAATGTATGTATATTCCCAGCAAAGCTCTGTGGGAGCATTTGCTGTGATGAATGTAAACGAGGAGACCCGGCCTTATGACAGAGTCCAGAAACCCCGCAGGACCAGGGGACGCCATCATCTCAGAGGTGGAACCCTGGGGGATGAACCCCAAACTCAAGACTTGATCAAAAAATACAGACTTTCTTTCTGCATATAATTAAATAAATAAATAACTTAAAAAAAAGAGATGTAATCATGATAAGCCAAATAGATACATGATTGATTGTCTTTCTACATAATTCAATCACACACATCCGGTTGCAAGCAAGCATTTGGACCAGGTTGCCAGTTTTTTTTTTTTTTTTTCTTCTCCTCATTTAGCAACTCTGACTGGCTCAGAGGTAGTACCAATAAGATATTAATTTCCCCAGGGAAATTTTCTTCCGGTGGTGCATATTGAGCTTGAAGCCTTTAGGCATATGCAGATTCTGAGAATTTATGTTTTTTCACCTGAAGTCATTTTTTTGGTTTTGTTTTGCTCTGACAGTTCATAGTGTTTATTACATTAGCTAGAGGAAATTGCCCTCTACCTTCTACACTTTGTGTCCTCAGTCATTTTGGCATAACGCAGGATGTGACATTCTAGTTGCTTCTGACCACCCCTCTGGAAGCCAGAGATGGCAACTCCCAGGGCCCTCCCTGCTCATGGCCCAGATATGAGAATATGAGAATTTGAGAATGTAAGCAGTTGCTCTCGTGGGTTAGTATGAAGTTCAGGCAACGGGGGGCTCATCTAGCACTGTCCACAATAAAACTTTTCTTTTCAGGGGTATTTTTAAAAAGATAACAACTGTTATTCTTGTGATAAATCATAGTCAGAAGCTAATTACTAAGCATCTCCCTTCGCCTCCAAGGCACGGTTATGTTCAATAACAAGTAACCAGTTAGAGAGAGGGGAGTCAGTGAGCTAGTCTTCGTTCTGCACATCAAGCATAAACCAGTGAAGCATCTTTGAATAATAATAAAAAAAAATTAAGAACTCCAGATACAAAAGTAGACTAGGTCAGCATAAGCCTCTAGAGTCGTTTAGCTATCGGTCTAGTGCAAGGTCAAACGGTAGGATTAATGTAAATCTACTTCACTTGGACTGCCCTGGGAATTCACCTCCTATTTTGCACACAATTTGATTTGGGTTGTGCCACTGCCCAGGGAAGCTGGAATGTATGTGTAATTTGTTGGGAGCAGTAACCAGTCCAATGGGAGATTAAGGTCTAGATTTGAGAGGCAATCAAATGAAGATAGATGGAGGCATCCAGCAAAATAGAATCTACTTCCAGTTTTTAATAGGTAGGTTTTTGGTTTTCTTCTTCATTCTCGCGGTACTAACAGCCTGGCTTCAGTGTCAGTGTGAAGACATGGAGAGGCAGCAGGGAACCATGGGAAAGCTGTGGCCCAGGAGTCCCAGTGTGGATGCTGGGCAGCCACTGGGAAGTCACCCACCGCTTGGTCCTTTTGCAGGGGGTCTGCTGGTGCATGATTCTAAGTGATCATCACACGTTTAACAATCAGCGTTCCAGATGAGTGCTCTCCAAGTGTTTGTTGGAAGATTTTAGAAAGTAGTTGTTTGGGGTTGAATTGTGTCCCCCATCCCAAGAAAGACATATTCATGTCCTAACCCTGGGTGCCTCTAAGTATGACCTTACATGGAAATAGGATCTGTGCAGATGGTCATCAAGGTGAGATGAGGTATCTTGGACTAGGGTGGACCCTAATCCAATGACTGGTGCCTTTATAAGAAGAGGGAAATCTGGACACAGACACAGAGAAAATGCCATGTGACAAGGGAGGCAGAGAAGGTAGAGCTTAGAATGATGTGCCTATAAGCCAGGGAGCACCAAGGACTGCTGGGTAACTACCAGAAGCTAAGAGAGAAGTATGGGAGGGGTTTACCCCTGAGCCTCCGGAAAAAAGCCAACCCTGCCACCACTGTCAAAGGGAACCCTGTCCCAAAGAAATTATACATGAATCTTAGACTTTTAGACTTCCGACTATGAGATGATCAATTTCTTTTATTTAAAGCTGTTATAGATCTGGAATGTCCTCCCAAATTTCATGTGTTCTGAAGTGGGTGCTTCTTTCAGGAATGGCTTGATCAGGAGTGCTGTGACCTCATCTGTACAACAATCCACTGAAGGCTGAATGAACTGCTGGGAGGTGGGACCTCATTGGAAGAAGCTGACCACTGGGGCTGTATCCCCAAAGGGTCAATCTTCTCTTTGGTTCCTCTCCCCGTACCCTTTACAGCTGCTATGAGCTTTCCTTCACCATGCCTTTCTGCCATCATCTTCTGCCTCACTTCAGGCCCAAAGCAGTAGAGCCAACCAACCACAAACCGTGAGCTGAAATAAGATCTCTGAAACCGTGAGCTGAAATAAAATCTTTCCTCCTTCAAGTTGTTTATGTCAGATATTTTTGGTCACAGTAATGAAAAGCTGACTAACACAAGAGCCATCCAATTTGTAGGACTTTGTTATGGCAGCCCTAGCGAACTAATACAGCAATCATCTCAAACACAGACCGACATTACCAGAACAAGACTTATTAGATCCTTCACCGGTCAGGGGAACATGTTTTGGTCTCAATGATGGCCACTTTATTTTGATAAGATTATTGTCCTTGGAGTTCTTTACTGGGAGTTTTGAGGATGCAAATTCATTTCATGCTTGTGTTAGTCAGTTTTTCATTGCTATGATCAAAATACCTGAGAAGAACAACTTAGGAGGAAAAGTTTGTTTGGGGCTCATAGTTTCAGAGGTTCAGTCTAAGGTTGGCAGATTCCATTGTTCTGGACCGAAGGTAAGGCAGAACACTGTGGCAGAAGGGCATGGTAGAGAGGAAAGAATAAAAGGAGGAAAGGAAGGGAGGGGGAGAGAGGAAGAAAGGAAGGAAGGAGGAAGGAAGGAAGGAAGGAAGGAAAGGAAGAAGAAGGGAGGGAGGGAGGGAGGGAGGAAGAGAGGAAGGAGGGAAGGAAAAAAGAATGCTTGACCAGAAACCAGGAACAAGATAAAATCTTTAAGGGCATGTCACTGGGGAGTGAACTACTTCCTCTAGCCATGCTATACCTGCCTACAGTTACCACCCAGTAGTCAATTCAAATTATTAACCCATCAAATGGATTTATCTACTGATGAGGTTGCAATACATAATCTAATTATTGCCTAAAATCCCCACCTCTGAATCTTGCTGTATTGAGGATTCATGCCTTTAAAACATGAGCTTTTCAGAGGACATTAAAAATCTAAACCATGCCAGGTGCAGTGGCATATATCTGTAATCCCTACGGCTTGAGAGGCTGAGGCAGGAAGATCACGAGTTCATAGCCAGCCTCAGAAACTTAGGCCCTAAGCAACTCAGTGAGACCCTGTCTGTAATAAAATACAAAAAGGGGCTGGAGATATGGCTCAGTGGTTATGAACATGCCCTTGGGTTCAATTCCTGGTACAAATAATAATAATAATAATAATAATAATCTAAATCAAAACACTACCCTTAAAGAGATTAAGCACACACATGTCTATATACCAATATATATTCATTCACTAAGGTATATTTCATTTCTTTAAAAAAGATAGCTGTGCACTGGGGTTGTGGTCAATGGTAGAGCACTTGCCTAGCATGTGTGAGGCACTGGGTTAAATTCTCAGCACCACATATAAATGAATAAAATAAAGGTCCATTGATATTTCCTATCTTTCCCATGAAAAAGGTGACCACTTTTACACCTTCAACACTCTATTTAACGGTGATGGTGTGGTGTAATTGCATCCTTTAGTAAGGTTGCTGGCCACTCCTGCCAGTGCAACATGCTACCAGAGATGTCTGCTTGCCAGCGCTCAGTGGAGAAGTAACTTGCCCGTGACAGTGCTGATGAGGCATCACTCTATTTAAAGGCAATTTGAGGAAAAGTGATCATCTGTGTGCAGAAGACCAAGTTAAGAAACAATTAGACCCCCTGGAAATTACTCATCTCTACACAAACTAGGGAACACCCCTCCTTGGATTAGCCACACAAAAAGACATAGACATCTAATGCCTATGAGGTGATGGCATAAAGTAAGACTCAACACACATGGTAACTTAGGCCTCAGAGTTTATCTTACTTTAGACTGAATTATCTGGCTTCAGATTTATTCTAACCAATTGTTCTGATTTTCACAGTTATGTTGTCATTTTTTCACGGGCTCATGGAGCAACCTTGGAGCTGTGTACTAAACACAATTCACAGCCGCCCTTCAAACCTTTCTGTCCCACCATCTCTTTTTGTTTTGTGTTCCAGCCTACAAGTGATCTCAACAAGAAGAATCAAAAGGAGCTTTTAAAAATGATACTAAAAGCATTTAAATGATCACTGGGAAATATATATGTGTATATATACATTTCCTTTAAATGAAAAAAGCAAAATATAAAATCAGCTCAGGATTCTAAGTACCACTTGTTTAAAAAAAATCAGCTTTCTTATATAGAAAAATCTCAAATCTACTTTGCAACATCATTTTTTGAATAAGAAAGAGGATTTCTGGCAACTTCACAGCTGAGAACTTTCTGTGCCCTAGAATTAATGAGAGAGTAAACTACTCATTGCAGGTCAGTTAGCCTGGCAGTTTGAAAAAGATGGCTTTTAAATTGAAAGCCAGGAAGCCATCTTTTCCTGTAGACATGTTTTGCAGAAGACCCAGATATATATAATCATCATATGTATAATATAAAAAAGTAATCCTGAGCATGGAATCTGAACAGCAAAACAAACAGAAGCAATGTCAGTGTCAATGTGTTGTTATAACTTGCCACACTGGAGATCAAACCCAGGGCCTTTTGCATACAGGGCAAGTGCTCTGCCACTGAGCTACCACCCAGCTTAACAGGGTTATTTTTAGGGTGTTAAGAATATGAATGATTTCTCCTTTTTTTCTATTTTCATGCACTATCTATAGCAAATGTATTTCTATTATACTAGTAAAATATGATTAATTGTTAAAACAGTCTAAGAGCAAACTTGATGCTATGAAACATGTCTATAGACAGCTGGGAAACAACCACGGTCGACAGAACCTGCTGTTACACTGATATCAAGGATAAGGAGTGGTCCAATTTGGTTGAAAAATGCTCCCACCAAGGCCAAAAGACAGGCCAGCAGCAGCCGGCTCTCCAGGTGAAGTCCCAGCTGGCCAATGGCCCAAGACCAGCCTTCTCAAGGCTGAAGTGTCATGGAGTCCAAGCTGGCACCATTTTTGTAGCGTCAGGCTCATTTTGTCTTTAATCCCAGCCTGCTTTGATGTGTTCAAATGAAATGCTGAGAATTTTTAGAGCAGAGAAAGCAATGAAGAGTCTGGCTCCCCAATCTGTCCATCTGGATAGACACACTTTGAATCCAGAGAACTTCTGGCACCTTCACAGTTGAGAACTTCATGTGCCCTGGAATCAGCAAGAGAGACTAAACTATTTATCATAGGGTATTTGGCCTGGCAGGATGAAAAAGACTGACTTCGAATGGAAAAAATGGGCATCCTTTATTGTAGGAAGTATGTAGTGCAGTGAATATACTTTGGGACAAAACAATTAGCCCTAAAGATACCAAAGAGAGTGCTAAGGAGGACTGTTATCCATTCATTTTATTCATTATTCATTCATTCATTCATGCAATTAATCAATAACACCAGTGGGGTGCCAGTGAGTACAACAGTCCTTAAAGCAGTGGTTCTCAAAGTCTGGGCCCAGGACCAGCAGCAAAGGCATCTTCTGAGAATTTGTGAAAATGCAGATTTCCAGACTCAAACCCAGAACTATCAAACTGAAGTCTCTGGGGTTGGGGCCCAGTGACCTGTGTTCTAACAAGGCCTCCAGATGGTTTCCATGGCTGCTCAAGTTTGAGAACCACTGCTCTGGTGCATAGGTGTGTTACATGAGGTGGAGTGGAACTACTGACAAGTATTTCAGCTAACATATACAATGGTGTGGGGAAGGAGCTCATTGTTCTAGGGAGGCAGGGTGCAAGACAGCCTCTGCCCCTATGGGCAGGGCTTTCCAGAGGCTGTTCCTTTGCTCTGAATGCCCGATTCTGTGGCAGCTGTGGTGTCTATTTCTGTGAGATCCAGTAATATTACTCTCTTAGGATGCCAGACAATATGCCGACTTCTCCATCCGGTATCATATTGATCTGAAGCCTCCTTTTCAATTGGCTTCTAGAATGAAGTAAAAGGACCCAAATGAAAAATATCTCTACTCTTTCTTGCTGATGTCCCTGATCAGAATGTCTTTATTCATGCTGTTATGAAATGGCTACAGTCCAGTCCTCATGGCCCAGCATAAGCTTGCCAAAAGGTATTCTGGGAACCCTTAATGGTTATCAAAGATGTCATCTGATTAAAAAAAAAAAAATAGATGTCATCCAATAGGTAGCTGGCACTACATGATGTGCTCAGAACAAACACTTCCCACTCACGATGACATCCTCTTATTTTCTTTTTCCTTTTCTCTTCTTTCTTCCTCATTGCACCATCCCTAGTGAGGAAAGTACTAATTCTGCAAACAAGCCCTCCTATCACATTTAACAAGCCTGGACACAGCTGTGTGGGAAGTCAGTGTGCCTGTGACGTGAGCTGCCCCCAAAATCTCCGGGGTCAAAAGGACTTGTTCTGCCCTAAAATGTGCTGTGTCTCCAGTGTTTTTCTGCTTCTCTGGAGAGGAATGTCCAAAGGGGCGTGGCTGAGAGGTTAACCACAGCTATGCAGACGACAGCTGGATGCTTGCTTCTTTGCCTCCTAAGGGCTTAATTTTGGATCCTGTCCAAAGAACCATGTTTTGGATAGGAGATGTGAAAACAGTCCAATTGAGGTTGTTTTCATTGCCTATACAGTGGACATTCTCATAAGTTTCACCTGAAGGATTGAGGTTACATTTCCAATTACTACTGCACATCTTTATTTAAATTCCATCACCAGAGAACCTAATACTGACAGCTAGGTACAGCTATTGAAAATAATGCAACTACTACCATTTATTGAGTGCTTGCAATGTGTGAAAGATTATGCTAATTTCAGTTTTATTACTCCATTTTGTAGCTGTGGAAACCGAAGCTCTGAGAGGTTAAGTAATTTACTGAAGGTTATACAGCAAGTGATTTGCAAGACTGGGATTTGGATTCAGGTTGGTCTGATCTGACCATATTATGGAGTCTCTGTTCTGCCTATTACAAAGGGATGAAACGATGGTAATCCATTTGGCTGCAAAACATGTGATTCTGTCCTCTTTAAGTGTGCTTGGGCCGGGGCTCAGACCAAGAAATCTAGACCAATGACTACATCACAAATTTCTTATCAGCCCAAACTGGCAAAACTGGTGGAGGGAAATTCACCAATAAATGATAGATTCCAGAGTTGGCACATAGGATTCATTTCACTAATTCTGATATTTATTAATGGGTGCTTGGAATGCTGTATTGAGAAAGATTTTGAAACTCAGAGACAAGGATTACAGTCAGCTTTCCACATCTTATGGATTTTGCATGTGCAGATTAAAATAGGGGAAAAATGCATCTGTACTGAACACAGACAGACCTTTTTTTTTTCTTGTTATTCCCTGAACAACTCAGTATAACAATCATTTATGTGGCATTTACATTGTTTTAGGTATTATAAATAATCTAGAGATGTTTTAAAGTACACAGGAGGGTGTGTGTATGTTACATGCAAACAGTATGCCTTTTGTATGAGGAACTTGAGCATCCATGGGTTTTGGTATCCAAGTGGGGACAGTCCTAGAACCTACCCCCAGTGGATCTCAAGGATGACTCTGCTCTGATGGGTGAGGAACAGGTGTCTTGGACTCAAGGGGCAGCCATAAGGACCATCCTGCATATTCTTTGATGAATACTGTTGGGTGCCAGGAGTCTTAAAACTTAGGCTCAAACTTTGAATTTAGATCATTTAATAGTGACTATAGAATATTAAGATAGGAAGATGGGCTCAGGGACTGTGGTGTTACTTCAGCAGTTCTGGGGACCATTGGGGGATGATGTAACACCACAGCAGATGAGATCAGAATTGGTTGCAGGCATGCCCCATTTAAAGAAAAACTACTTTTGAAAAAACTAAAATTATATTTTATAATATTCTCAACCTGATAAAGGATTGTTGGGATGCTTTTAGTAGTAAGATTGCCTCAACACCACCCAATATGTGTCTAATGCATCCTTTCTATGATGGAAGGAATCTTTTATCATCCCTTCTCTGATGGAAGAATGAAGCAGAAAAGAAGCTGAACTGTTGACATACTATTACAGTGCCCATACTATCCAAAACAGTCTACAGATTCAATGCAATCCTTATCAAAATTCCAATGATACCCTTTACAGAAATTGAAGAACAATACTAAAACTCACATGAAATCACAAAAGACCCAGAGTAGCCAAAGCAATTATGAGCAAAAAGAACAAAGCTGGAGGTATCAAAATATATTACAAAGCGATAGTAATCCAAATGCTATGGTACTCACATAAAAACAGGTCAATACAACAGAACAGAGAGCCCAGAAAGAAATCCATGCATTTGTGGTCAATTGATTATTCACAAAGATTCTAAGAACACAGTGGAGAAAGGACAGTCTTTTCACTAGGGGATGCTGGGATAACTGGATATCCACATGCAGGAGAATTAAATTTGACCTTTATCTCACATCATATATAAAAATCAACTCAAAATGTATTGCAGCTCAAAGTGGATCA
The DNA here is from genome assembly GCA_025594165.1 of Tamias sibiricus. Taxonomy (NCBI): domain Eukaryota; kingdom Metazoa; phylum Chordata; class Mammalia; order Rodentia; family Sciuridae; genus Tamias; species Tamias sibiricus. Next base: position 70,897,189 of record CM046663.1, read on the forward strand.
AGGACCTAGGAATTAGACCAGAGACAATACGCCTAATAGAAGAAAAAGTAAGCTCCAATTTCCAACATGTCGGATTAGGCCCCAAGTTCCTTAATAAGAATCCTGTAGCGCAAGAATTACTACCAAGAATTAATGAATGGGATAGATTTAAACTAAAAAGATTCTTCTCAGCAAAAGAAACAATCAGTGAGGTGAATAGAGAGCCAACTAATTGGGAACAAATATTTAATACATGCACATCAGATAGAGCACTAATTTCTAGAATATATAAAGAACTCAAAAAATTTTACGCCAAAAAACCAAATAACCCAATCAATAAATGGGCTAAGGAATTGAGAAGACACCTCTCAGAAGAAGATACACGATTAATCAACAAATACATGAAAAAATGTTCAACATCGCTGGCAATTAGAGAAATGCAAATCAAAACTACTCTAAGATTTCACTTCACTCCAGTCAGAATGGCAGCTATCAAGAACACAAGCAACAATAAATGTTGGAGAGGATGTGGGGAAAAAGGCACACTCATACATTGCTGGTGGGACTGCAAAATGGTGCGACCGTTATGGAAAGCAGTATGGAGATTTCTTGGAAAACTGGGAATGGAACCACCCTATGACCCAGCCATCCCACTCCTGGATCTATTCCCAAAGGACTTAAAAACAGCATATTACAGTGACACAGCTATCTCAATGTTTGTTTCTGCGCAATTCACAATAGATAGGTTGTGGAACCAACCTAGATGTCCCTCAGTAAATGAGTGGATTAAGAAAATGTGGTATATACGCACAATGGAATTTTACTCAGCAATAAAAGAAAATAAATTAATGGCATTTGCAGGTAAATGGATGAAGTTGGAAGACATAATGCTAAGTGAAGTTAGTCAGTCTCAAAAATCCAAGTACCAAATGTTTTCTCTGATATAAGGAGGCTAGTTCATAGTATTGTTGGATGGGGGTACATAGGAGGATTAGAGGAACACTAGAATGGTCAAAGGGAAGGGAGGATAAGGGAGGGAGCAAGGGGGAGGGAGGGGGAGAAAAGAAAAAAAAAAGAAAAGGTGGTTGAATGAGACAGATATCACTTTCCTAAATGCATGATTGAAGACCTGAATTGTACGAATATACTTTGTATACAAACAGTTGTATGTAAAAAGATGCTAAATACATGCACTATGGGTTGTGCATATTAAAAATTATAAAAATTAAATTAAAAAAATGTATTGCAGACTCAAATGTAAGACCTGAAAGTGTAATGTTACTAGAGGGAAATGTAGAGAAAAAAAACTCTATGACATCAGTCTGAACAGGGCAACCAAAGCAAAAATAGACAAATGAGATTTCATCAAACTAAAAATCTTCTGCACAGCAAAGGAAACAGTCAACATAATTAAGGGACAATCTGTTAAACAGGAGAAAGCATTTGCAATCTATACATCTGATAAGATGTTGATACCCAAAATATATAAGGAATGCAAACAACTCAATAATAAGGAAAATAAATAACCTGATTTTTAAATGGGCAAAAGATCTGAACAGACATTTCTCAAAAGAAGATAGATATATAGATGCCCAATAGGTCTCCAAAAATGCTCAAATCACTAATCAAGGAAATGCAGATTAAAACCATAATGTGATATCATCTCAAACCTGTCAGAATTGCTATTAACAAAAAGAGAAAAGATAGCAAGTGCTGACCGGTGAGGATGGGGAGCATGGGTGTTATGGTTTGGGTGTGAGGTATCCCCCAAAAGCTCACGTGTGAGACAATGCAAGAAGGTTTAGAGATGAAATGATTGGGTTATGAGAGCCTGAACCTGAACAGTGCATTAATCCCCTGATAGAGATTAACTGGGTGGTGACTGTAGGCAGGTAAGGTATGGCTGGAGGAGGTAGGTCTTTTGGGCACCTTTGGGATATATATTTGTCCTTGGCAAGTGGAGTCTCTTTGCTTTCTGGTGGCCACATCTTGACCTGCTTTTATCTGCAACACAGTTCCGCCATGATGTTCTGCCTCGCCTCAAATGGAATGTAACTGGTTGTCTATAGACTAAGACCTATGAAACTGTGAGCCCCCAAATACACTTTCCCTCCTCTAAAATTGTTCTTCTCGGTGTTTCAGTCGCAGCAGCAAAAAAGCTGACTAAAACAAAGGAAGTCCTTGCCCATTGTTGGTGGGAATGTAAATGAGTATATCCATGATGGAAAACAGTAGGGTGACTCCTCAAATTTTTCCAAATACAACTACCATATCATCTGGCAAGCCTATGACTGGGTATATGTCCAAAGAATATAAAATCATGATGCAAAAGGGATGTCTACACACCCATATTTTTTGCATTCATAATGTCATGTAAGCTGCCTGTCATGGCCAGCCACGGCGCCACGGGAGGAAAACTCGGAGGCAGAGTAAAGCTATTACTACTTTTACTTCTTCTTTCTTAGAGAGAGCTTAGAGAGAGAAAGAAAGATTTTTCTTATTCTTAGAGCTTAGAGAGAAAGATTAGAGATAGCTTTTTCTTCTTCTTCTTAGAGCTTAGAGAGAAAGAGAGAGAGCTTGAAAGAGAGAGATTTCTTCTTTAGAGAGAGAGAGAGCTTAGCTTTTAGAGCTTCTTTCTTCTTTGTTCTTTCTTCTTTCTTCCTCGGGAGCCTCGGCCTGACTCTGACCAGGAATTACTTCTTCTGTCTGGTTTCTCTTCTGTAACCGCTCTGCCTACGTTCTGGCCGCTCTGATTCTTTTCTTCTTCTCCGACCCGAACTCTTCTTCCCACCGAGCGACTGCATGACTGACTGAATGAATTCATTCTTCTCCTGACTCCGACCACTTTCATCCGGTTATATACCTTTAGCTTTGCGGGTGCCTCGCGTGCATTTACAGGTGCGTCACATACATACTTATTATCAGGTGGAACTTATGGCTTCCAGCTGACCGCAATAGCCATCTCCCTAATTGGGGCTCCTTCAATGTCAAGATATGGAATCAACCTAAAATGTCCATTAGCAGAGAGGTGGATGCAGAAAATGTGCCATATATACAAAATGGAATACTATTCAGAAATAAAAGAAGAGGAAACCCTGCCATTTGCAGCAACAGGGATGAATCTAGAGAACATTATGTTAAGAGAAATAAGCCAGGCATAGAAGGACAAATGCTTTAAGATATCACTTATATGTGGAATGTATAAAGTTGGACTCATAGAAGCAAAGAGGATCTGGTCAGAAGTTATCAGGATCTGGTTAGGTTGGGGTCAAAAGACACAAAAGACTCATTAGAGAGGAAGAAAAAGTTCAAGAAGATCTAGTGTCCAATATGGTGATGACACAATACAACCATGTAACGTATTCTGGAACATTTCTGGAAGAGCAGATTTTGTGTTCTCATTTCAAAAACCATAAGTATGTGAGGGAATATGTAAGTTAATTAGCTTGATTTAACCACTCCACAATGTATACATATTTCAAAACAACATGTTGCACATGATAAAATGTTTTGTCAATTACAAACAACCAACCAGGTAAATAAATAGCAAAAGAAAGATAGAGGTTTAACTGTGGGCAGACATTTTTATTGAAGAAAATCAGGAACAAGCATTTATAAGATTGATATAGGAGTATTAGACAAAGGGGACTATAATTTAATGTATCAAAATTTAATATACGTGACTTTTCAAGAACATAGCTATCAAAGAAAGGCTTAGAGCCGGGCGTGGTGGCGCACGCCTGTAATCCCAGCACTTGGGAGGCTGAGGCAGGAGGATCACGAGTTCAAAGCCAGCCTCAGCAATGGCGAGGCACTTAGCAACTCAGTGAGACCCTGTCTCTAATAAAATACAAAAAAAAGGGCTGGGGATGTGGCCCAGTGGTTGAGTGCCCCTGAGTTCAATCCCCAGTACCAAAAAAAAAAAAAAAAAAAAAAAAAAGAAAGGCTTAGCTATGATATTCTTGAGGAGAAAGAAAATGTCAGTGGTGGAATGATCTTTATACAAAATCTTCACATTGCACTTTTTTGGTCTAATTTTTTCAACATATCCTAGGATGATGTTGTGTCCCACTTGATCCAGCATCATCTAGTTGGGCATCCTCTGGAACAAAACTTCCTCTCATTCAAATCACCCTGGAGGCCTTTGGGCCAAGGATGATTAGTGTAAAAGGCTTTCTGAAGACCACTGGGACCTCCCTGACCCACAAGTGGCTAGCTATTGCCAGAGGCTGGGACCAGACTGGAATTTGGTGTTATCTATACAAGCATGCTGAAATTGACAAAAGTTCTGTGTAGCTTTGCTCAAGATATTATGAAAAATTGCTCAATTTTCTGTTTCTGGCTATTACTTTTTTTTCAACAATTAAAACTATACAAGAATCTCTGTTCACTAATTAAAGCAATAATTTCATATTATGAACATCTTGTATATTCAAAATAATTTGAGATATTGTTTATATCAGAGGGGCTTTCCAAGAACATTTTCAGTGTACTTTACTACCAAAAGAAGAGGTAAGCAAATGGCATATGATCAGAATTTCAAAGCAGGAAAAGTTAATTGCACATTTCACTTATCATTGGTGCTGATCTTCAGGGACAGTTTTCTTTGGGTTAATTGTGCGCTTCATGACATACTGGATGTACCAACCTCATCTGTGGTTAGCAAACTCTTGGAGAGGGGGTGAATGTGATGGGCTGGGACAGGAACAGATGCTGAGAATAACATCTGTAACTATACAATGCCACTGTCCACTACTCATTTGGAAGAATAAACTTAGAGGAGCTACATAAACTTATGGAAATTAACTCATATTCCATAAAGTCTTGCCCAAGGTATCAAGAAGCATTAGGTTTACAAAGATCCCATTTGGTTCACAAAAGTTCTTATTTATCCTCTTCCCTATCCAGTCCCCCTTTCCTTCTCTGCTGATTTCACATCCACTCCACCCAGAGATAACAGGGGCCTCTCCCTGTAACAGAGGCTTTCCTGGAACACCTGGTGAGAAATGCACCTCGCACACAATTGAGGGCACACATACACATGTTATGAAAACAAAACACTTGCAAAACAAAAACAAACAAAAAAACTCTGATGTTTTTTCTATTTATTTATTTTTATTTATTTATTTTTGAGGGATGCTAGAAGTCAGTTTGAACATCACTGTTCAATAGAACATCCTGTGATGATGGAAGCATCCTACGACTCCACTACCCATTATAGGGGCTTCTGGCCACATGTGGCCACTGAGCACTTGTAATATGCTTTTATGAATAAGGAACTAAATATTATTTTAAATTAAGTTAAATTTAACTTAGAGTTAAATAAGTGCATTTAAACTGAAATCACCACAAAGATCAGCTAGTGGCTATCATAGGTCATTTTTGGAAAACTGGCAATTTTTGCTAAAGCTAGAACTGGGGGTAGAGCTCAGTGGTAGAGTGCTTGCCTAACACACCCAAGGCCCTGGGTTGGATCCCCAGCACTGGGAGGAAAAAATAGTAAAACTAGATGTATCTCTACCATAGGACTCAGTCATTCCACTTCTGGAACTCATTCCCAAAGAAAATGAATTAATTCATTCACCAAAGGACATATAAAACAGTAGCACAAACCTGGAAATAAGCCAGGAACAGGGACATGCACCTTCAGTCCCAGCTGCTCAGGAGGCTGAGGTAGGTGGATCGCTTGAACCCAGGAGTTCTAGACCAACCTGGCCAACATTGGAAGATCATCTCTTAAGAACAAAAACAAAAACAAAAAAGCACGAAGACAAAACAAAACAACAAATAAAAAACTGGAAAGCAAAACCAAAAAAATGTTTAGGGGTTGGGGATCTTGCTCAGTGGTAGAATGTATGCTTAGCATATGTGAAGCCCTGGGTTCGTCCCTAGCACCAAAAGAAACCCCCCCCACACAACCAAATATAAAGAAAATTAGAAATAATTCATTTTTTATGTAGTATACAATAAAATGCTATAGGATTACTTTTTAAAAAAGGAATGAACTGTTAAAAGGGAAGGTACTGGGGAATGAGATTGATCAGATTATGTTATGTGCATGTATGAACACAGCATGATGAATCCCACTATTGTGTAAAATTATAATGCACCAATGAAAATAAATTTTTAAATAAATGGGATGAAAGAAGCCAGACCAAAAAGTACATACTCTGTGATTTCACTTATACAATGATTAAGAATCAGCAAGAGTAATCTACGGTAACAAAAGTCAAAACAGTAGTTGTGTCTAGGGATGGGTAAATAGGCTGACCCATCATATGAAGGAAACTTCTGGATGCTGGAAATGTTCTCTATCTTTATTTGGATGTTGATTACATGAGTATATAAATATGTAAAAAATATCACTGAGCTGTATGCATAAGATTTATACACTTTATTGTATACATTAATGTATCATAGGAAAAAGCAAACTTTTTTCCCTACACTACTCTCGACACAACACAAAACATTTACTTCTCACCCTATCCTGGGGTGGTGACAAAGCCCCCCCCCCAATCAATCAAACACCCACTGGGTGTCCCATGGTTCATTTCTCACACCATCTCCAATCAATCCCACTGGCGGAGGGCTCAGTCCCACAAGACTGCCTGCACTTCAGTCATCAATCACAAGCTCCAGGTTGGGACCTGGGGGCTTCTGACCAAATGATATCAAGTCAGGGTTCCCACCCCTCCCTCTTCAGGTGTGATGATTTGCTAGGACAGCTCACGGAACTCAGGGAACACTACTTACAGTTACCATTGATCATAAGGACTGTTATAAGATAACAGATGGAAGAGGCAATGAGTGGAAATGGGCGTGGGGTTGTGGCTCAGTGGTTAAGCACCCCTGGGTTCAATCCATGATACCAAAAAAAAAACAAAAAAAAACAAAACAAAACAAAACAAAAAAACTTCCAACTCTCTAATCACAAGATTGGTTCCCCTGGTAGCCATCTCCCATCCTGAGGCTAACCAGGAGCCCCCAAGTGACTAGTCATCTCATTAGTGTATATGAAGACACATCACTTCAGAAAGTGTAGGAACTGTCTGCCAGGAAATGGGACAAAAACTTAGATATTTCTCATTATAAATCACAATACCACAATGTTGCTTTAAATTTTTAAAAATTTTTTAAAAATTGGATTCCCAGCCCTTAAGTTGATTTCAGATCCTCCAATGAACAGGGGATGCAGTTTGAAGAACAGATACCCTGACCATCCCTCCCCAACACATGATTTGTTCCCTTTTGGAAAACGAAGGGCAGAGTATTAAAGGATGTTTTAATATTCTGTCCTGAGTTTCCTTAAATTTGCTCCCTGGCTCTTATTGCTCCTACATTCTGATTTTTTTTTTTCTGCCTTTGGGTAGAAGAGCTAATATAAATGTATATGAAATCATGTCAATTCACCCTTCACCCCCAGGCCTTCTCTCTTTATTCTGTGTGGTTCTTTCTGTTCTGCTTCCCCGCCTTTACCTGCCTTACATGGTCACAGTGTGACACGGTGAGAATCAAGAGGGTCATTGCAGCAGCGAGGGAGGTGCTTTCTAGTCACAAGCTGGCCTTTTATTTCACCCCCTCCTCCTCCTGCTCCTGGGAGAGGACCACTGACATGCAGACAGCAACTAAACTCATGCACACTCCCTGCAGGCACAGAGCAGCCTAATGGCAGGAAGTGCTGTCCTCCCCAGCTGGCCAGAGGGCAGTGGGTCTGCACCATATTTCCCTGACAACTGACATTTCACTGGCACTGCCCACTTGCTGACCAGTGAGGTCTCATGTCCCAGCATGACAAGCAGCACAGTTTACCTGAAGGAAGTCAGGGCAGAAAGGGCACAAGGTAGTTACCCATGAAAACATGGGGATGGGAATTGCCAGGGAAGAGAAAGCAGTTCTTATCAACAACTGGGTAAAGAAGCTGGAGGCAGGAGCTAGATGGTCTGGTGCCAAGCATTTTGGGTAAGGAGCATTCAACCTGTGCTAAAAATCAGGATTGTTAGTAATAATTCATCTTGGTAATAATTCATCTTGAAAGAGTTCATTATAGGACAAATAAGAAAATACTTTCATAGTAATGCTAGTGTCATCCCATGTAAAAGGACAGATATTAAAATGATTTATTTGAAAAGTTCATTACAAAAGATTTATTCATGTTTGATGGAGATAAATTTAACCTTCAAAACAAAAACTTCATAAAGACTGAGAAGTTGAAAGATGTATTGTTAACAGTAATGCTAATGTACTTTGAAAGTGAGAATAACTAGACGGGAAAAGCAAGAGATACAGACAGGAGGCAATATTGAGGGGTACATAGTCTGAGCCCACTGGTTAGGGGGACAGGGAGAAGAGAGATTTAATGCAATTTGTAGATTCTGTGTTGCACCTGATCTTATTTAACCCACAATACCCCTATGAGTTAGGTGGCATTCTACCCACTGTACAGATGAGTAAATTGAGGCATGTTTATTGCAGTGGACTGAATGTGACCCCCCCAACACAATCAGATACTGATATCCTAACACCCAAGGTGATGGTATTAGGAAGTGGAGACTTTAGGAGGTGATAAGGTCACAAGGGTGGGGCCTTTCTGAATGGGATCAGTGCCCTTATTAAAGAGGCCCCCCGAGAGATCCTCTCCCCTCTTCTACCATGTGAAGACACAGCAAAGACAGCTGCCTGTGAACCAGGAAGAGAATCCTCACAAGGCACAGAATTTAACAAGACCTTATTCTTGGACTTTCTCATCTCCAGAACTGTGGGGAATAAATTTCTGTTGTTTATAAGCCTAGGATTCTGCTATTGCAGCCTGAACTGACCAAGACATTCATGTGGAAGATTGTGACCAAGTGACACAGCTAATAAAAGAAACAGTCTAATTGTGATGTTCATGCTCCTTCCAGCCTCTAAGGTGAGTGACCCTCACCATAACAGTGACAGTCTCCACCCTGACTCTTTATTTCCAATACTTTTTCACAGATTACCAGGGGGCCTTGGACCAAGGAAGTGGTAATTTACTAAAGAATAAGGCAAGCTCTGATATTTGGAAAACAAGAGCTAACCTTGTGTTGCTCAGGATGCTCAAATGCATGTTATTACAGCTATCTGGGCCAATGAGGATTTCCTGGACCCTGGAAGTTCACTATACTCCCCAAACATTCCAAGATCCCTTGAAAAGAATTGAGAGTCCTAATTAAGGGTCCCTGGAAGGTGGTATGAGCATTCCCCATCCACTCAGAAGGGTGCCCCAGAAAAAGTAAATTCCTTTTCCAAGATTTCTCCAAGATTTCCAAACTAAAATGTGTCTCACAGAAACTTGAGGACTTACACCTTTCAAAGTAAACCAGGAATCAAGGTAATCCCCCCATTTTCCAGGATTCCAAAGCACACTCCTTTAGCTCAGTGTTGACATTAACTTGTTTGATGATTTGGGATCCAGATTTCGATTCAACTAACACTTATTAAGGCCGGCTAGGTACTGAATATACTCACATCTATTACCTCATTTCATCTTTTCAATAAGCTTGGAAAAACCATCATCCTCATTTTGCAGAAGAGAAGTAAGAGAGGTTAAAACATCTGTCTACTATTGAGCTACGCATTAAGTAGCAGAACTGGCAAAGTCTAGAGCTTCTAGCCATGTGTCCCAAGCCCATTCCATGGTATTGCTTGGCTTCATGTGGATGGTGACCCGTTGAGGGACCTTCACTACCTAGTCATCATACTAACCTTTCCAGGCATTAAAAAGCTCATGAGAGCACCATGGAGGAAGGATAAGATGCACTCACCTCACTATGAATTCAAGCATGAATACAGAGGGCAATGGCCACCAGAGTGTAATCAGTGGGTGCTCATGCTGTGCATGGTGCTCAGCCCAAATAGTAAGTTTCTGATATAGTTATCAGAGATAACGGTTCAGCTTCATGATAAAAATACAGTGGTTATATACATAAAGTTTACCCCAGGTTGCCTCTTAATCTTTTGATATCAGCCCAACAGAACCTGTAATATTAAAGGGTTATGTTAAGAATCACTTCATTTCTGCTGATTGTCTCAGGGCTCCAAGAAATGGCATCTTGAATAGTATCGCAGTCCCCTAAATTGAAAGATGTTGTATTTTAATAAACTTCTGAACAGGGAGTCAGGAAAAAATACATATAAGTGTGTGTATATGCTTGATCCCTATCTGAGAAAGCTTTGTAAAATAATAAAACCCAAATTATTAAAGTATTAACTGAACTTCAGTGTTTTCATCTCAATTTTCTCTAGAGCATCTGGCAACCAGACGACACAATATTCCAGTTTCAGTCAAGCACGTATGAGGTAGATTATTAACCAGTTAACAAATTCAATCTGTCCTAGCAACACTATTGTCCAGGTTGTGTGGTCAAGCTTGACCATTCCTGAAACACATTGAAATATGGCGAATGCCCCTTTTGTAAAACCTTATTGATTCCAACAGGACCTAAATTTTCATATCCAGATCACTGGCCATCATAGATAGAATAATTAATGCAGTTTGAGCTGGATACAGTGGCACGCATCTGTAATCCCCAAAATTTGGGAGTTTGAGACAGGAGGATCATAAGTTCGAGGTTGGCCTCAGCAACTTAGAGAAACCCTGTCTCAAAATAAAATATAAATGGCTGGGAATGTAGCTCAGTGGTAGAGCACCCCTTGGTTCAATTCCCAGTACCGGAAGGAAAAAGAATTAAATAATCAAATTTGGAGTAAATGCATACATTACTCCCTCCTTGCCAATAAGTAATTTTTTCATAAGACTCAATAATAAACATTTCATTCATCACACTGGAGGGGAATTGTTTAGTGATTTTTCTACTTATATATATTTATGAATGCATAACATACTTAATTTCATTTTTAAACATGTATAAATACTTAAATATGTAAATTTTTATTACATATTGCATATATTAATAATTTATTTTTAAAACAGAAATCCTTTAATGTGCACAATGAGTTATCATGGGAACTTCTAATAGCTTCATTAAGATAAAACTTTTGGTCTATACATGGTAATGTCCATTAATCTATGCAGAACAAATCAAAGTTAAGTTAATTTAAGAAAAACAAGTTTAGCATTTTCTCTTTAAAATTCAATCAATAAAACTTAACATACAAACTGTTAGCAGGAGCTCTTAATGGTGTTTGCCATTTATATAGTAAGGATATTTTGGTTAAAATCCTTAAGAGATATAGTCCAAAAAACTGTCACTTTAGTGTGAAAATTCTCGTTTTTTTTTTCCTCATCATTTGTTTGCTTAGATTTTCAATTACGTTGTTGATACTGCCAGTTCATAGTGATATTTGTGCCATACATGGGGAGTGAGACGAGAAGGAGGAGGGTAATGAATTTGAACAAACAAGGCATCAGCGATAACTGTAGACCTTAGGAACACGTGTCCTTTGCCAAGAGAAGGGAAGCTATTAAACTGTGAACAGAACTCATGTCGAGTGTTGAAAATGAATACAAAGTGGGGCAGCACTGCCACAATCAGTGGGGACACCAGGGCAGTTGCTAGGGCCTCCTGTTGCTACTAATGAGAACAGCATGGCTCAGAGACAGTGTGAGCAATATGCCATTAGCCAGGTCCAAGGCCACGGTCACAGGCAGCATTAGGCCCTCGAAGCAGAAAAAGAACAATGGCAAGATCTTCCATAATCCATATTCAGCAGAGGATCAGAGCACGAGTTTGAAGAGCTGCTTCCATTACTTATGGGGCTTAGCAAAATCAGGAGCATCCTGCTCCGATCTAAACTCCTTTTTCATCAGTTGAGAAGGGAAATAAATGCCTTGCGTTTTCCAACATTACTAAAGTGACACCAGCAAGAGGCGTGTTTGCAATTAACATTGCATCCCTTTCTATCGGCCTTCTCAAAGGTTCAGTGAAGCCTTTGTCTTTCAAGGATGGAAAAAGAGCTTCTCAAAAATTAAAGATTTTAAAAAATTCATGTGAAGGTGAAGGATGGAGTGAGATAAGGAAATTCTTGGCAAATGTCACAGACTATGCCTACATAAGATCAACTAAATGGTAGAAAAGAAATGAAGTCCTCCAGATGTATTATCTGCATAACATGAGAAACTTCTGTGAATTTTTCATTTTTATTCATGTTTGATGTTATAGACAAAGTCACAGACACAAGAGTATGAGAAGAAAATGAAAGGTGTGCAGAAATACATCATCAAAAATGCCTTTTGATGATAATAACATTCTCCTTTAATATTTTAGAGTTTTCTCCTAAGCAAGATCTGATGGGTTTCATGTTTATATAGGACATATATTAGCATGTTTTTGGCCTTTGGATACAGCTGATCTCAATATTTAAAATCAAAAAAGAACAAGCCACAGACTGAATTTTGAAATGTCTTCATCATTAGAAAGCTTATTCCTGGTGGTTATTTTAGAAAATAAGTAGTTAAACCTAAGTGGAAGCTAATGCAGAAAAAATAAGATTAAGGAGGAAAAATCATGAAGTCAGAGGAAATGCACATACCAGAGGAAATAGAAACAGAAACACAAAACAGAAAAGCACAAATAGAGTAGTAGCCTTAAAAGGTCTTCTTATGGAGAAATATGGATGCCAAGCTGGGGTGTAAGTATTTATCTTGCGAGACACTGAGAAGCTATTCAACATTCCTGTTTTATTATTATTATTATTTGCTATTAGTTGCTAACAACAGAAATCACTCCACTTAGTTTAAGGTGGAAGAGAATTTATCAAATAATGTCTTATAAAATCTTCAACCACACAGCCCGGATCTGAAGCTAGGTAAAAAAAGCTGCTGCCCTGAGAACACATACCACTAACACTGTTGGTTTTCTAGAAACTTCCCACTCCCCATACAATGGAATAATGAATCCCTGCATATAGCCACCTCTTCATGTTACTCACTGTTGGTTCCTCTTGCAGGGATCTGAGGTTGCCTATGATTCACAGAACTGGAATCACATGTCCGAGCCTTAGCTGCAAAGGAGTCTGGGAATATGAGGCTTCTACTTTAGGAAGGTATAACCCAAAATATGGGAGGATGTTCAATGATATTGGACAGCCACAGAAGACAAATGTCCACTATAGAAATCATATAACTATAATTGGGCTTTAGGGAAAGTCATTTGGCACAATTCACGTAGAAAGGATTGGGGCAGGAAAAGGCCGGATGAGAGAAGGCAAGTTAGGACTTTTTGCAGTTGTCAAGGAGTAAAGAAGGTCTCAGCCGGGCGCGGTGGCGCACGCCTGTAATCCCAGCACTTTGGGAGGCTGAGGCAGGAGGATCGCGAGTTCAAAGCCAGCCTCAGCAATGGCGAGGCACTTAGCAACTCAGTGAGACCCTGTCTCTAAATAAAATACAAAAAAGGGCTGGGGATGTGGCCCAGTGGTCGAGTGCCCCTGAGTTCAATCTCCAGTACCACAAAAAAAAAAAAAAAAAAAAAAAAGAAGGTCTCACGTTGGAGGGGAATACAAAGGAGAAGGAAGATTCTGAAATCATAAAAGAAATAGAATGGCCACCTCTCACGATGATGATTGATGCCATTAGCAGAGATAGGGAAGTTTGGAGGAGGTGTCAGACTAAAAGCTGAGTTCAGTCTGGGCCACATTCAGTTGGTGGGGGACAGCCAGATACACAGGTGGACAAATCTAACGCATGATTTGAAAGGTAGATCTGTGGCTCCAGAGAGCAGTTTCTAGAATTGCAGGTATTAGATTCACCTACAGAGAAATGAGAATTGAAAGAACAGGACTAGAAAGGTGGAATCCCAAGTTTGCTTTTCATTCTCCCTGAAAGTTGGTTTCTTTTTGCCTCAATGTCCCTGATTATCAGCTACAGCAATTTAAGGAGAGCTTCACCCAGCACCTGTGTCTCCCTAGCCAAAAGGGACCTGTTGAAGTTTTATTCTTGTCCAAGTAACATACTGTTTTCTGTTCTAAGTAACTTATCACCTGCCTTGAAATGACTCCCCTTTTCTTTTTATAACTATGTCTTGGGGGTTTGAAGATTTAATTGTTTGGTTTGGAGAATCATAAATAAGGAAAGGCAAGGCTTGTTTTTATTGCAGTCATTTTTCACCTGGTCTGAGAAGACACTAAAGAGAAAGTTGGTGAGTCAAAAGAGTCTTCCTCGGGGGCTGGGGTTGTGGCTCAGGGATACAGTGCTCGCCTAGCATGTGCATGGCCCTGGGTTTGATCCTCAGCACCACGTAAAAATAAATAAATAAATAAATAAATAAATAAATAAATAAAATAAAGATATTATGTCCAACTACAACTAAAAAATAAATATTAAAAAAAAAAGTCTTCATCACAATGGGAAAGTTTCTTTAGCCTCCAATCTGACAAACCTGTCTGAAAGGGGAGGCTGGGGCTTTCTTCCAACTATTTAAGTGCCACGAAGCTTGGGGCATAGCTGCCCCACTCCATCCTATGTCACTGTTCTCTAGTCCCCAGAGAAAGAGACCCCCGGGAAAGTGAATGGGAGGTTCGTTGTCCACAAAGAGAAACCAGAGTTGGAATCAGCATTTTCTTTGACATCAACGGGTACTTTTGTTCTGAAGGACAAATCTATGTCAGAGCAGCCTAAACTCTTCCACAGGGAAGGAGTCTGAGCTTTGTCCTTCCCTCTGATCAGGATGTCAGAACTCATGGGGACTGACCAGGGCAGTGGTCATCAATATCCTGGGGGCAATCCCAAAGCTAGTGCCTCTCTGGAAAATGGAAGCAACAAGTTACTCCAGACCACTAATGTGAGCATGATGTCACCAGTGCCCTCCTTCCTTTGAGAACTCACTTCCTGAGTTCTTCTAAGAAGCATCTTAGAAGATGCAAGAGAGATGGTTATGTTAACACAAATGTGTGCAGGAGTTAGTTCCCGCTACAGAACCCTCTCTCACAACACGTCACCTTTGTTTTTTGAAAAGTGAGAGCATGTGTAGTTGTTCAGCAGAGAGGAAACCACTGATACCTGGTCACTGAGGCAGCGGGGACTATAGGACCACTGTCATGGGAAGTAGTAAAGTCCCAGAGGGCAATGGGAGAAGCAGGCATTATTGTTTAATCTCCTGGAACACCACAAACATGCATTACTCTGAACCCTGACTGACATTGTTCCTGAGACAGAGAGTCCTTCACCCACCCCCAAAGACAACAGAACAGCGTGGGCAGGACAGGGCAGGGCAGGGATTAGGGTCTCCTTCAGGATATCAGATGACTCCTATCAGGGCTCAGGGTCAGTTCTGGCATCTTGAAGTTGGCTAATGTCTGGACACACCTGGACATAAATTCCTTAAATAGCAAAGCACTTAAGTTGTTTTCTCAGAATCCACTGGAGGACGGTTGGAAATCGGCTTTTTAAGAACAGACATGAGCAGAAGCAGCAGAAGCCAGTACCTCCGGTCAATGACCTTTTGATGTCACAAGCTCAAAATCCCCCACGCAGAAATTGATATCTCCTGTCAAAAGAAAAAAAAAATGCAATCTGTAAAGAGGTCTGATGGCTGTTTAGACCTGAGCAAAAGAACCCTACAACCCTGCTTCTCACCATCCAATCAACAGGCAGCATGGCCTCTCCTGTCCTCAAAACTCCCCTACTACCAACCTATCAGGGCAGCAGATCTTATCTTAGCCCTCCTGGCCTCCTTGCCAGTTTACCATGCAATAAAACTCTTTCTTTTTGCAATAATTGATACCATACATAGTATTGGCCTGTACAGCCATCGGGCAGCCAGCCCAGGCTCAGTATCAGACTCTGTCCTGCTCAAACTCATATTTTACACTTACCGCAATAAGGGGGCCTTTTGCTGTCACAGGTTGTGATGGGGGGTTCTGGATGTGGCAACAGATTACCAAAGGGAAAAGCAGAGGCTTGCTCAGCAGAGCGTGTGCTTCTCAAGTGTTGGTCTGGGTTTTAGATTTTGCAACTGTGATTTCAGAGGATGGGGAGCATATGCAGAATCTGTTTTGGAATAGCAGGAAGATGAAGAAAGACATGCTGGAGGCTGTCCTCAAGCCTGAAGACCAGTGGTCCTAGAGTGCCGAAACGTGGGCAGAGCATGAGGAAGAAATCAATGGTATTGGAATCAACATGGATTCTTTTCCTTCCAAACTGGGACATCCGTTTAGTCCTTTCTGGGGTCCCCTAGGAGTCCTCAGCAGTGGCTGCATTTTACATGCAGGCTCTGACAGAGCATTTAGGGCTGATGTACACAGAACATCTGTCTGGGAATGCCATAGTAGGGGAAAAAAATATGATGTTTGCTGCAGACACCTGCAAAGTCCCTCAGTAGCAGTAGTTATATCCATAGTAAGTTTTCCTGTCCCCTAGGTACTAAGTGAGCCACAGGGACAATCTCATGGTCCTAGAGATAGTGAAATGAATCCCAAATATACCTGGTTGCATCCTCGGGGAAATTCAAGATGACAAAGGGGCTCAAGCTGTCAGAAGGAGAGAGAAGTCTGAATTAACAGCTTGTTGTAGGATTGTCCAAGACAAAAAATAAATAAATAAAAGGCAAGAGGGAAGTCTGGGAATGGGAGTGGGGCACTGGAGAAAAGCTCCAGTGTGGTAAACACATGCTGGGATTATACAAAGTTGTCATTTACCCACCAGCCACTAAGCAGACCTCTCTTCTTGTGTGGTCCATGACAGTCCCTAGGTGGAGGTGGAGAGAATAATACAAAGGACAGGATGACATAAGCCACTGACCTTTCACCTTACCACACACTTCAGGGTGGTCTGATTCTCACTGAGCTTCAAGAAAAACCTAGGTGGTCCAAGCAATCTCAGCACTTCCCCCTCCTATCAAGGGAGGGGGAACTTACTTCTCCAGGGGCTAGCTGCAAGCCTGGCCTTCACACCTGTCCTTCTTGCTCTGACAGGTGGTTGATAACAGCACCCTCACATCAGAAGAGACTTTACAGACCACACAACACATACCTGTTAATCCTCACTGCAGCCCAGAGACTAGTAATCATTGTTCTTGCTGTGGAACCTGAGGTCCAGAAAGGATAAGAGACTTGTCCAACATTATACTATCTACAGAAAAAATTAGTGGCATCTAACATGATTTCAGTACTTACTACCTTCCAATGTAACATCTTATTTGGATTTATTACTTCATCCTCTTGACAACCCAGTGTTCCAGGTGATTTCTTTCCCCTGGTGTACAGAGGAGGAAGCTGAGAGCATGCATGCATCTTGCTCAGGGGGTTGGCATTTGTGGGAAATCAATACCATGCAAACCAGGCAGTCCAAATTCACAGCCTCCCTATTGGTCCTAGGGGTCTGTTTCTGCCACAGCTGGAAACTTATAAAGGCAGAATTTGAATGAAGGTCCAACAGCACTTTTCCCACCAGACTAATGTCTGGTGTTTCTTGAACTTGAGTGTGTACATGAATCACCAGGGATTTTGATGAGATGCAGATTTTCATCCCACCAGATGTGGTCCAAGGTTCTGCAGCGTGTGTGTGTGTGTGTGTGTGTGTGTGTGTGCACGCGCACGCGCACATATATGTGTTGCTAGGGGTAGAATACAAGGCCTTGCACTTGCTAAGAACCAATTCTATACCTGAGCTACACCCACAACTGGGTTCTGCATTTTTTTTAACAAGTTCCCAGATGACACTGATGCAGATGGTCCACAGACCTCACTGTGAGTAATGATGTTCTATACTATGGCTTCTTTTATTGTTACCTCTAACTGCCAAGATCATCCCATCTCTATATGTATTGCTACTGTACCTACTCCTACAGGTACCTTTCTCTTCAAAACTAACCTGTTTCATGGTTGCATCCATTAAGGTAGTGGCCCTTTACCAGCAATGAATCTATTAATCATTTGGAGAGCTCTTTCAACACATAAACAGCCTCACCTCAATTGCAGCAATTCTGATTCAATATTTGCGGAGTGGGTCTGAGAGACGGCACAGTGAGTCTCTGCCCTTTCCAGAATAAATCATCCCATCCTATCTCTCATCCTTTCAGTTCACCTATAACTGAACTGATCCATATAACAAGAACCAAGAAATGGGATAGCAAAATTAGAGTTCTCTTGGGTGAATACTCATCCTGAAAATTTTTCCCCATCATCTGTTAGGTTGACTTCTCTGTCAATCACAATGTGCATGCACAGCATGGGCTCTCTTGTCTCCTCCCATCCCCAGTGACACAACTTCTGGTCTTTTGCTGCCACATATAGAAGTAGCCAATAGGCATAAATCTGAGCCTTTCTGGGAAGAATTGAAATCACTTCTGATCTAACAAAAGTGAGTGAAGTAGCATAAATGTTTTTCTGTTCCCAAGTCCTGAGCTCCGGTAATCTAGCTGTTCTGAGCCTTGACTGAGAAATAATAATTCTTCAAGAAGCCTCCTTTTGCTCTAAGGATTTTCAAAGACCAGCTCCCTATGTATTTATATTTTCCCCTGAGGTGTTTTTTGTTTTGTTTTGTTTTGTTTTTAATTCCAAAGAAAGCTTCACATTGAAGAAAACTAGAAAGACATGATTCAGTGATGTCAAACGCTCTCAGGATCCCTCCTCCCAAAGTCTTTGTTAATTGTACCCAAGTATCTATAGTGATAAATTTAAAGACACACCATGCAGTGGGATCCCAAAGACAGTAGACTATTGTATGGTCCTATTAAGTTGGGACAATGAGCGGAGTCTTGAGCCTGTCTCCAGGGCAACAGAAAATGCCAGTCACAGTCAGGTGGGACTTTCTAATGAATTTTTTAAAATACAGTTTCATATGCTTTGTTACTTTATAGATGGGAAATTTAAATCAAAAGTATTTAGATAAAATTTTAAATCCTTTGGACTGAAAAAATATCTCTTTGATTTCCTCACAAGGTTGTTTGTATTTTTTCCTTAGGCATTTTCATTAATTTCTGGAAAATACATTTTCTCATGTCAGAAAAGACCTCATGGAGGAAACAAAAACAATGTGCAGTCAGCCTTCCTGTATCTGTGGGTTCTACATCCGTGAATTCAACTGACAGATTGAAAAAAAAAATTAATTGTGTCTATATCAAATATGTAGGGACTTTTTTTCTTGTTCTAATTCCTGAAACAATATAGTACTCAACTATTTACATATAATTTACATGGAACCAGGTATTATAAGTCATCTAGAGATGTTTAAAGTCTACAGGTCGATATGCATGGGTTTTATAGAAATAGTACACCATTTTATATAAGGAACTTGAGCATCCACAGATTTTGGTAACCTGGGGGTTGGAGGGAAAAGGGAATTCCTGGAACCAATCTCCTGTGGATACCTAGGGACAACTGTATTAGCAAAGAAAAATTATTTAAATATCAATTTTAGTATTTAAATATCAACAAATCAGCTGGCAACATAGTAGAATCTGTTGAGCATTCTGACATGTGGTCTTAAAATCTCTCTTGTCCAACAACTTCATTTTGCTTTCTAAAAAGCCTGAAGCAATCAAATACAATGTC
Source organism: Tamias sibiricus (assembly GCA_025594165.1). Taxonomy (NCBI): domain Eukaryota; kingdom Metazoa; phylum Chordata; class Mammalia; order Rodentia; family Sciuridae; genus Tamias; species Tamias sibiricus. Next base: position 70,916,638 of record CM046663.1, read on the forward strand.
AGGGGCTCCTAAAGACAAAGCTGTAGGCAAAAGAAACTTCCAGTGTGTCCCATTGGGACTCTGCCCTGGGCTTCTCATTCACATCTCTCTGGCCCCACTGGTCCTCTATACTCAATTTTCATTCCTTGCAGTCACCCTCCATGTGTGACCACCTACCTTGGCTAATTTTTTCTGGCTGACCTGGGCATCCTCCTTCGAATATGATTTTAAGTGCTGGCTCTTATATATTTTTGATGATCAAGAAATATATTTCTAAAGCTATGCTTTCCATATATAGTCACTAGCCACATATGACTATTTATATTATTTAAAATTCAATAAAATGTAAAGATCCAGTTCCTGGGTCATTCTAGCCACATTTCAAGTGCTCAATAGTCACACATAATGGACAGTACAGACACAGGACATTCCCTTCATTGCAGAAAGTTCTAGGAACAACACTGATTTAAAGACACTCCGATCCCACCCCCCAGGGGCTGACCCTATTGATTTTAGCATCTTTACAAAATTCCTCCAATTCAAGTGATGTAAAACAGAAATCAATGAAGTCTGTAGTAATCTTGTTAGAATTCTTTGGAGATAATTCCAGAAGTGGTTGAAAATTCTTTCAGATGACTGGAGAATGCTTATAATACCACTCTGGCTATCTAGATCTCCAAAACCCACTGAGAGGGTAGATAATTAATGAAGAAAATTTAGGTTCAGGAACTCAGTGAAGCATGGAAAAGAGACCCTAGTGATACCAAGCAAGGACTCCCTGTCTGCTGCACATAGAAGCCAATACAGAGGCACCTGTGTGTGCAAAAAGGAAAAGCTTTGTTGCCTATGGTTGACCAGCAAAGGGGCCAGGAGCTAAAAGATCAGATCTGCCTACCTGATTAGATGGTAGCAGGGAAAATTTATAGGTGAGGAGAGGGGAGACGCTGCTTGTCGATTGGATGGTGAGAAGGGGGGGGGGGTTAGGGTTCTTCTGCACAGGCATAGCTGCCCCTGTGCCTCTTCACAGATTGCATGTTTCTTTTGGGGAAAGATATCGTGTTCTGCTTGGGGGATTTTGAGTTCGGGATGTCAAAGGGTCGTTGACGGGACAAACTGGCTTCTGCTGCTTCTGCTGCTTCTGTGCATGTTTGTTCTTAAAAAGCTGGTTTCAAACTGTCCTTGAGTGGATCTTGGAAAAACAATTTAAGTACTTCTTTATCTGAGGAATTTATGTCCAGGTGTGTCCAGATCTTATCTGATTTTTGTAGGAGCAGTTGAATACCACCTTCATTCCAACACATTTAGACAGAGCCAGACCACATTAATTGGCTGCTTATGTGCCTCTTGGTCAAAATGCCTAATATTCCACTATTAGACATTCATTTCTTTGGGTTTTAGAGTATCCTCTTTATTCTCCACACTAGAAGAGGATACATGGACTATACTGGTTGGAGCATAGAGGAAGAAAGGGAACTATCAGGTATGGAGGTGTACATTGTCAATTGACTTGCTGCCCCCCACAAAATAGCACCATAGGAAAGACAGAGCAAGAATAAATCTCAGCAGCCCCCTACCATATATTATATATCATAAATGAGAAACAATTTTTAAATGTTACCCACTACATACCTAATGTAGTGTTGGGTCCATAGGTGTTCATCACAGGCCTAATGGATTAATTATAGATATCCACTTTTAAGCATAATTTCAAAAATATTTTAGCCGGGTGCGGTGGCGCACGCCTGTAATCCCAGCACTTTGGGAGGCTGAGGCAGGAGGATCGCGAGTTCAAAGCCAGCCTCAGCAATGGCGAGGCACTTAGTAACTCAGTGAGACCCTGTCTCTAATAAATACAAAAAAAAAAAAAAAGAGCTGGGGATGTGATCCAGTGTTCGAGTGCCCCTGAGTTCAATCCCCAGTACCAAAAAAAAAAAAAAAAAAAAAAAAAAAATTTAACATCAGAATTAGAATTTAAATTGTTTAAATAACTCTGAATTGTGTTCAACTATCATAGACCTAAAATTAACTTTTGGACTGGGGATGTAGTTCAGTGATAGAATACTTTCCTATTATGCATGAGGCCTAGGTTTCATCAGCAGAATCACATAGAATGATAATAACAATAATTTTTAACATACTCAAAGCAAATTTTCTCATGCATTTTTTGGCTTAATGAACAAAAATAAATCATTCCACACCCACTAGTCCAAGCAACTTTTTTTTTTTTTTTTTTTATATGAGGTCTCACTATACTGCCCAGCCTGGCCTCAAACCTTTGGATTCCACTCTACCACTCTACTGTCTCTCAGCCTCTGAAGTTGCTAGAATTATAGACACTCATCACTGTGCCCAGCTAACTTCATTTTATTCACTCAGTTTTTGAAACTTCATTCAACAACTTTTATATACCTACCTAAGGATTGTCCAGTCTCTACAGAGGATACAAAGTTGAATAATATCCCTTGGTCTAAAAACTTGACCAGTAACTACACAATGCCAATATAGACCTGCAATTTCTAGAAGACTCCTGACCTTCGTGATCTCTGATTTGCCTGTAACCTCTTCAGTTCCGGAACCCCATCCTATTAATTAGAATTCATCTGATGTCCCCTCTGAACTCATGTTGAAATGTAATTGCCTTTGTGACAGTATTAAGAGGTGGGACCTTTCAGAAGTGATTAGTTCAAGAGAGCTCATGAAAGGACTAATGCCATTATCATGGAGTGGGCTACTTATCACAGTATGGACTCCTGATAAATGGATAAATTCAGCCTCCACCTCCCTTCCCACACATCCCCATCTCGCGTGCACATGCATAACGTGAGGGCTTAGCTATGTTGTGATGAAGCGTGAAGGGCCTCACAAGTAGCCAGCACTATGCTCTTGGACTTCCCAGCCTACAGAACCATGAACTTAATAAATCTTTGTTCTTTACAAAACTACCCAGCCCCAGGTATTCTTTTATAACAGCAGAAAAGAGGTTAAGACAGCACCTAATTTAGGAAGACCTAAAAATAGTGTCCTACACAGATAGAACTTTATTTCTCTCTCAGGAGAAAAAGCCAAAGTTGGTCTCCAGACCAAATTTGGAGGCTCCCTGTCCTCAGAAATCCAAGTTCTTTCAGTTTTGTTTTACCAGTCATGGGACATCCCTTCACAAATCTGTATTCTAGACAATAGAAAGAAGGAAAAGAAGAGAAGAGCATTCTCTTGCCCCTTTAGGAGGCTTCCTGTTCGTTTCGTTGGGTAGAACTTAGTCCTATGGCTGCAACAGTGCTCATCTTTTACCCCCAGGTTTCTTAAGCAAAAGTAAAAGTCTAGAATAGACAATAGGGCAGATATCTAGCAGTGTCTGCTACCTACCACACGCTGGGACTGAGGGACTGTCCTACTCTAAATATGCTACCTACAGAGGCAAAAGTAATAATCCATGCCCTCTGATAATGGGAACAAAAGCCATTAAGCTCAAATGATTTTATTCACATCACCAACATTCTTTTCATAGTGTCTATTGCAAAGTGCTAACCTCATCTTTTGAATGCTTTATTTTCTTCTGTAAAGTAGGAGTGAAATTGATATCAGTAGGCATGACTATTATAAATGTGCATGTATATTAAGACAAAAATCCTTGCCAAAGCAATAACAAAGCCATAAAGCACTAGAAGCGTTGGAATTAGAACATCTAAGTTTTTATATATAAAAAATATATTGTTCATATGGACCATGGTGTTTTACATTTCCAATTATCCTGCTAATTGCAAAATCTTAGACCAAGATGTGGAAAGTGAGGAAATAAATTAATGTTACCATGAGAATCCTAATTTTTTAGAGCATAACTGTGAAATAATTACATGTCTTTGGTTTCATGCATAACATAAAGGGAAGTAAGAGAGCAGAGTAGAAAATACCAGTGCTTGTGACACTCACAATGACAAAGTCCATGGAGGCTATGATGTTAATACCCACTAGAGTCAAGAAAGGACCCGTTCAGACCTCACCTGCTCCTAATATTCAACTGGGCATAATTAACCCACCTTTGAGCTTTTCAGCCAGGGGACAGACAACATTTTCTCATGAGAAGTAAAATACTTCTCCGTGTTCTGCCCAAATAATATCCTAAATACACATAAGAAACTTTGCATTAAATTGAGATTTATTGAAATTCACCATTTGTAGCCAGTGCTTCATTTGCTTTCACCCTAACAACTCATGTTGGTGCCTGAGTCCCCTTCCCTGTCCCCCTGTGTTTCTGAGTTCCCATGGTGTTTCATGTGTGCATCAAAAAGCCTGGACACATTTTAGAGGTGGCCGCCATGTTGTTTCTTTTCCCAGGCTCCCTCCTCCCTCATGGACTGCCATGCTTATCTTGGCTCTGCAGCACCTCACCAGTTCTGCTGGTCACTCAAGTCTCCTGGGTCCCATCCCTCATTGACAGAAATGATACACTGCTCTCTAGTACTTGCTATAAGATCAGGAGAAATGCTGAGGTGTAACTTAACCCCAACAGTGGAACCAACCTGGGAGTTGTAATCCCATGGTAGACTCATGTCTCCCAGGATGCTTACTCCCCTTTTTCTGTAATAATAGAACCCATAATTTTAGCTGTGCACATGGCTACCCAAATAAAGAACACAGCTTCCAGCTTTTCCTGCAGTTAAATGTAAGAGCACATGTCTAAGTTTGGCCAGTAAGATATAAATGGAAATGGAAGCAAAGGGTTATACCCATTTTTCCCTTTCCCTTTTTCTATTGGGGAAAATGTAAATTAAATAGCTGGAGCTCCAGCAGATAGCTGGAGCCATGTAATGACCTGGGAATCACAAATTATCCATGAGGTAGAGCAAAATTAATTAATTGGTTAATTAACTAATTTGGGGTTCTCCTGACACTATGGAGTACAATCTAGCAGAGAACTAATCAGCCCTCTGGACTTACCAAAGTACAAAACCATTTTCTTTCTTGTTTAAATCGCTGTTGCTTACATGTGAGTTACAGTCAAATTTAATCCTACCTACACCCTAAAAATTTAGTCAAAATAGTGGCTAGGTGAAATGATTTGTCATCTTCTGGGTTCTCCTTAGTTATCCTTCGGATGCCCTCTGTCTCTGCATTGATGCCCCTCCTCCAATGCAGCTACCATGTTCTGCAATTATTTTATTTTATTTTTTTGGTGCTGGGGATCAAACCCAGACCTGTACACATATTAGCCACATAGTCTACCATTGAGTTATCCCCCCAGCCCTCTGCAATTTTTTAATCACCTGTCTTGTATCCAGATTTATCGATGATTGAAAAATAATGGATGTTCTTATTCCAGTATAGCATTCTGACAAGTATTTGGGTGACTAGATTCAAGGAATGACTAACATGAGTACCCTGGAAGGTAATTATGGTGGGAATTTTCAGGCAAACAAGCTTTTTGACATTTGATATAAGAAATACAGTTCGACAGACTGTCAGACAGCTCAGAGTTTACATACATAACATGCCAGATTCAATTAGGATTTCCAGATACTTATCTCAACTTTCTCCTTATATTGCTTTCTAGAGCAAAACCATACCAATGTTGTTCAAAATAGATACGTGGTGTCTGGTAAGAGGATGTATGGAAGTTGACAGTTGGGGAAACTTTTTAAATTTCCAGAAATTATATTTTTCTGATTTTCCTAACACAAATTAGAAACAGCGATTGCAAAAAGCTCCCATGTTCGAACACAACATTGTATGTTAGAGAGTCTTTGGCTCCCTGTTATTTCCATCAGCTAGCTCTCAACCACTCCAAATGAACTTGCAATCTAAGTGGAAACAGTGCTCCACATGGACATGCTATTTCCAGACAAGTCCCCTGATTCCAGTCTCTCCAAGAAAACTGTGACCGCCTCCAAGCCCTTCCATTTAGAAATTGTAGACAACCACTGATTGACACAATATAGTATTTCTTACTTGTTCAAATCATCAAATCCAGATATACTAATAATTGGTGAAATGTGAGAGTTTTCTGTTATTTCGGTAGCTTATTTTAATGGGCTTTTCTCCAACATCATAACTCATAGTCAGCTAACAAAGAAAGAAAGAATAAGGAAATAGTGGATATCTCTTGGGTCATCAAATACTGCCTGAATAAACATCTAGCCTTCATGGCATCACTTCCAGTAGAAATACAGTAATTTGAGCCTGTGGCCCAGACCCCCACAGCAGCAGCTTAGGAAAGACATGTAATTGTAAACCAACTTCCTTAAAGATAGCAGTGCCCTGAAATGAAGGCTGGTCTTGGTGACTAGAGAAGCAAGAAACCTCATGCTAAACCTTTTATCCTTCCTTTCAATGCCCATATCCTCTTCTTTTTCCCTGTTTTATCCCTTTGCTATTTACACAAATGGACTCCTAGCAGGAAATGCATTTAAAAAGTCTATCAAAGTATGTTATTACTTACAATTATACATGTATACACACACACACATACACACACATATATATGAAAGATCACTTGTCTTATATCAAGATTCACACACACATACACACAAACACACAAGTTATATATATATATATATATATACATATACATATGCATATATATCCCATAAATATTATCTATGCATAATATATATTATTTATTACATATATAGAGAGATCATTTGTATGATATAGATATATACACACATATATATTATATTATGCATAATAATGTCTAATTCCAATCTTTTTGTAAAATGAGCAATAATTTGGATACACTAAAGTTAATATTTAATTACCCATGAGTTCAAAATAATTTGTCCCTTTGCAAATTTGTCCCCTTGCCATAAGGAAGAAAAATCCAGTCTAAGATTTGGCCTCTAATATTAAATTTAAATAAAGGTTGTTTTAAAATATGCCTTAAATTGTTGTGCTCATTCATTCATGGTTTTATATTTAAATAAGAGAAGGAAAATGCCCAGTGCACTGGCAGCCATAGAGTATGGGACTCAGAAAATATTAATTTATTATTTTTAACAAATCTGTACAATTAAACGATAATCTGCAGTGATACAAGTTTATTGAGTGTTCTTAATTTTTTGTTAACTCAGTCATCCCTTGTTTTTCCATTTGTCTACATTCGACCTGCACAATGGGAACAATTCGAAAATGTTTTGTCTTTAAATTCTACAAGACCCTTCCTAGAACTCTCACTTAGCTCAAGATCTGGTGTTAGAAGTCATTTTCCTTTATGTTCTTTAACACCGTGCTTTCTCAGACAAGATCACAGATTTGCAACTTGTAATTATCTCACCGTGTCAAACAGGTCTTCATTGACTGACAAACTATTCTTCCCCAAAGAGGAGGCAGCACAATGCAGATGCAGTGGACATCTGTTTGTCATTCATTTTTAAAGAAACTGCTGCTGATCCACTTGATTTCTATAGTGGTTATAATTGCCTCTATCTTTCAGACCTTCTGTAGTAAGTGGTTAGCCTCTTCAGTATCTTTTGGTCATTTGCAGGACATTTCAGGCTTTGCCTAATAGAAGGCTTATTGGTACATGTAGGAAACCCAAATTATTTTAAATGCAATACAGCTTTCAGATAAATCCTCTAGTTGCTCCTTTGCAAAGTGAAGGATTCTCTTACAAAGCCAATAATTACTTCCTAATGCAAGGGTTTTGCAGATCTGGAATCCAATCCATCAAGTTTGCTTAAAACAGGTAGACCCTTCTTTATTTGCTAATCTAAGGATTGGTCTTTGGGCTTGATTTCAATTTAAAGAAGGAAAAGAAGAAGAAGAAGAATCAGAGAAGATGGCTTTTGTTGCACTCTTGGTTTGAAGAAGTAGATTGCTGCTGTAAAGAGAAATGTGGTCCATACCCAAGGAAGGAAATGTAGGTCTGGAAGGGACTGAGCTGCTTAGAGCTGCAATCTTGAAGCACAGCCAGGATCTGAAGACCTTTGATTTTATTCTTCACATCTATTAGGCTGTGTGGGAGACTAGGCCCTATCAAAAGCAAACAAACAAAATCGCTATTATTCCACATCCCAAAAAAGGAGGATCTATCTGCAACCGATTTTATACAGAATGATAGCAATAGGGTGGATGGATCTAGCACAAAGAGATAAGAACCCATAGCAAGCACATTTGTAAGTTGATGTTGTAAATCAAAACCACTAGAGTGGAAAAGAACACAGTTAGATGGAGAGGCATGTTTTTCTAACCTGGAGAATTTTAAACTGAAAATCAGACCTCCTTCCTATCCAGAAAGGCTGCACCTTGCCCTTTAAATTCATCCTTTGTGCTCCTCATTCACATGCCTCTATCTTGTATTGCTGCCATCTGATCCTCAGGGAGGAAAAGAATCTTGCTTTGTCTCTGCCAGACCTTCAAAGCAAACGTAGTGCTTTGTTTCAGAGCTCTTTCTCCTTCACAAAATGCTGATACAGTTGCTACAAATGGCAGGAAATCTGATGGTGGGAGAAGGGGCAGGTTGTGCAAGAAAAAGAATTTTCCTTTCTGCAACCGATACAGGATGCTTTCAAGTCCTATCCCCAGGGATGAGGAACATGTGCAATTGGTGGCCTAGACCCCAGATACTTAAGAGTTCCTTTCTGGGACTCTGTGCCAAGCAGTGTAGGAATGGGAGGTGGGGGTCGGGGGAATCTATGCCACCTAAAGTTTCTGCCCAATCTCTCTCTGTCTAAATTTGTCTCAAGATTTTTAACTGAATGTGTTTTTTTTTTTTGTTTTGTTTTGTGTGTGAGAGTGTGTGTTGGGGATTGAACCCAGGGCCTTGTGCATGCAAGGCAAGCACTCTACCAACTGAGATATAACCCCAGCCCCTAACTGAATGTTCTTTAAAGTGATGCATTTTCAAAAGGAAACCTCCAATTCTGACTGCTCAGCTTAATCAACCTCTTTGAACTTTCCTTTCGGGTTTTCTAAATCCTCAGTGTGCTTGACTGCGTGAAGTTGAGCAAGAGGGCATTTCAGGAGATCAATCAGAGATAATAGGAGGCTTCTGAGCTTTCCCAGTGTAAAAGAAAGCTGTTTCCAGAAATCACGAACAAGAGTACTATTATGAGCATTTAATTATTTCTATGAATACATTACAAACTCCTTCATCACTAGAATGTAATAACTAAAAACTGCCTTATAATGAAATTTAAATGAATTTCATTCCATGAAAATGAGACTTAAAAATCAGACAGGCAAACAATGGCGTCCCCCGTTCAACCCCACCCCCGCTGGTTTCTCAAAAAGTTGTTCCATCAAAACAGAAGAGGAATGTTGTCCCTGACATGTAAGACATGATGTCAACATAACTTTCATCATCATTTCAAGACCCTATTTATATAATATTCCAGGCAACTCCAACTACTTCAAAGATATTGTGAAATGCCTTTTTACAAATCTAGGTAAAGTTTAACGCCAGGTGTGGTGGTACCTGCCTGTAATCCTAGCAACTCAGGAGGCTGAGGCAGGAAGATGGAAAGTTGGAGGTCAGCTTCAGAAATTTGAGGTGATCCTGTCTCAAAATAAAATTCAAAAGAAGGGGTGGGGGCAGTTAGGGATGTAGCTCAGTGGTAAAGTGCCTCTGAGTTCAATTCCTAGTACCCTAAATAAATAAAGTTTAATACACATTAGTTGGAAATGTAGATACATGACATTAAGGATTTTTAGAGGTAGAAGCATACATCACCAGTTATATAAATATATCTGTTCTACTATGTACATACTCAAATCTTTGCCAAGAGGCCAAAGACCTGAGGTCTAAACAATGTTAGATTGAGTTTAAATTCCAAAAGTAAGAAAGTAAATAAAATACAATTAACTTTGACTATTTAAGCATTATTTATGCAATCTATGGAACTTTTCTTTTTCTTCCTGATTATATTTGGATTCTGGTCCATTGAGTCTTAGGAATGTCCCAAGATGGTTGGTTTGGTAGGAGAGCAGATTTCAAAGTCATATTGAAGTATCTGTTCCTGCTCAGATCAAAACGTTAAACAGGTGGCTGGGGTTGTGGCTCAGCAGTAGAGCGCTTGCCTAGCACTTGCGCGGCCCGGGTTCGATCCTCAGCACCACGTAAAAATAAAATGCAACTAAGCATGTACAACTAAGGCAAATAAAAAAATGTTAAACAGGGGGTGGGGAGAGCTGTTGCCACCTGAAGCGATGGCCACTTGGAGCAACGAAGCCACGGAAAGAAGTTCAGAGGCGAACTGGAAATAGGCTTTTTATTCTGATAACTTTTCTCTCTGGCTCTAACAACGACTTTAACACGCACCATACACACCACCAAAACCAACACACCAAATGGCGCAGACCCGATCAGCAATCTCGGCTCAAGTCTCTCGAGATCCCAGGCCAAGTCCCGTGAGACTACGGAAGGCGGCAATGCCCAAAACATCTCCATGGCCCGTAGTCAACCGCAATCTTAGCCATCTCCCCAAACAGGGCTCCTGCAGAGAGCCATATTTTAAAAAATATACTTATGTTGTGACCTAGTCTTACAATGGAACAATAGTCTGTCATTTATCAGGATATTTACAAGGAGTTGTGATGCTGGCAAAATGCCTGTGGTAGTGTAAAAACAAAACAAAACAAAAGGTAAGATTCTAAACTGTGCATAAAATATGAGTTCAAATATGTAAAAGAAATATGGAGGGGCTGGGGCTATGGCTCAGCAGTAGAGCGCTCGTCTCGCATGTATGAGGTCCTGGGTTCTATCCTTAGCACCACATATATAAAATAAAGGTATTGTGTCCACCTACAACTAAAAAATATATTTAAAAAAAAAAGAAATATGGAAACCCAGAATACTATGATAGGGTTTAATGTTCCTGGCTTCCTGTTGGCCTGGCTTCCTATTCTTTCATGCTTTTCTAATAAGGATGTATTATTTTGCTATTTGTGATTTTTAACCAAGTTTTAAAAGCTAAATCCACTTTCATGCCTTCTCTGGACTACATAATTCTTAACTAATCCCTATACTATTTTTTGCAAAGATTGGGGTTAGAGAAGCTCTGAGGCATTTCCATAGAGATTACCAAGGTCCATGGATTCCCAAGGATTATGGTCACAATCCAGTTTCACAGAGTGTGGTTCAAAAGGCTGACTTAGGCCCGTGTCTGTCTACATGTACTGCATCACATACCTCCCAATGATGTTTTGGTCAATGACAGACTGCATATGTGATGGTGGTCCCTTAAGATTGTATGACCTTAAAGAAGAATGAAATTATGGCATTTTCTGGTAAATGGATGAAGCTGGAGAATATCATGTTAAGTGAAATAAGTCTATCCCAAAAAAACAAAGGCCAAATGTCTTCTCTGATATGCAGATGCTAATTCACAATGGGGGGGGGTGTGTTGGTGCTAGGGAAGAATAGAGGTACTTTAGATTAGGTAGAGGGGAGTGAAGGAAGGGAAGGGGCATGGGGATGGGAAGGATAGTAGAATGAAACAAACATTATTACCTTATGTACATACATACGTGACCAATGTGATTCTACAACATGCACAATCAGAAAAATGAGAAGTTATACCCCATTTATGTGTGATATATCAAAGTACATAAATGCATCCTACTATCATGTATAACTAATTAAAACTAATTTAAAAATTTTTAAAAGATTATATGACCTAGTGACATCATAGCTATCTCAGTTTGTGTTAAGTACACTCTATGATATTTGCACAATGATGAAATCACCTAATGATGCATTTCTCAGAACATGTCCTGTCGTTAAGCAACACATGACTATACATTGCATATGTATTAAATGACTGTCATTGATTATCAAGGATTACATTTTAATGGGTAAACAAAAAAATACTTTTTAAATTCCTCCAGGAAAAAGCAGATGGTTTACAGTCTAATGAACAACAGCTTAAAAGGAAACACAGACAGAAAACAGAGGACAGTTCCAAAAGAGAGACTCAATTGTTATTTCATAGAGGCTGAGCATTAGAAGAGACCTCTTTTTTGGGTCAGAGACGTTTGACTGGGAGCTCTGCCAGAGCCGGGACTAGAATTGAGGGCCCAGCAGAAACACTGTCTGATAATCAGGAAGACTAGCTTGGCCTGAAGTTAGAACAAGAAGAGTAGGAGTCAAGAGTTTGAGGGAGTCTTGCTGAAGTCAGGGTGACACTTGATAAAAGCAGCCCTGACTCATGTGGCTGGACAGAGCCATCCTCACCTTGGGATCCGAGTCACCCGAACCAAACTGAGTCTGTTTTATTATTTATAATCACCTACCTGAGGCCAGATTGCACCCTGGTTGATTAAGTTGTTTCCGTCAGCACACATGCAAGGATCGGTGAGTGTGTATGCTGCTCTCCCAGTGATGGTCTCCAAGGGAGAGAAGTACAGAGATTTGAGCCAAGGATAGAAGCAAGAATTCCAAGCAAAAGCTAGGGGCTTGGGGTTGCTGCTGCTGCATGTGCCTGATTATGCCTACCCAAAGCAGTGATGCTAATTACAATGGCATTCCTTATCTCCTCCACGCAGCTCCTGGCGAACATTCACATTTCAATGTGTGGTTTGTCTCCGTGATATCATCATTGTCTCTTCTGTAATCCTTTCCCTTATGTGATCTCCTGTCATGGCTGCTGTAGGGGGACAATTTGGTTGGTCCTGTCACTTCTACCTTAAACATATCCAGAAATTGAACCCCAGTACTCCTCTGCTCCCTCCCACCCAGACAGTCCAAGTCATCATCATTTCTTTTCATACATTGCTGGTGGGACTGCAAAATGGTGCAACCGTTGTGGAAAGCAGTATGGCGATTTCTTGGGAAAATGGGAATGGAACCACCCTATGACCCAGCCATCCCACTCCTGGGTCTATTCCCAAAGGACGTAAAAAACAGCATATTACAGTGACACAGCCACTTCAAGGTTTATAGCAGCACAATTCACAATAGGTAGGTTGTGGAACCAACCTAGATGTCCCTCGGTAGATGAGTGGATAAAGAAAATGTGGTATATATACACAATGGAATTTTACTCAGCAATAAAAGAGAATAAAATAATGGCATTCATTGGTAAATGGATGAAGTTGGAGAATATAATGCTAAGTGAAATCAGTCAATCTCAAAAAATCCAAATACCGAATGTTTCCTCTGATATAAGGAAGCTGGTTCACAGTATTGTTGGGTCGGGGTACATAGGAGGATTACAGGAATACTATATTGGTCAAAGGGAAGGGAGGGGAAGGGAGGAAAAAAGAAAAAGTGGTTGAATAAGATGGATATCATTATTCTAAATGTATGATTGAAGACTTGAATGCTACGAATATACTTTGTATACAAACTGTTTTGTGTAAAAAGATGCTCTATATGTGCAGTATGAATTGTAATATATACTACTACTATAAATAAAAAATTTTTTAAAAGTATTTAAATGATAAAGATCAGATATATTTAAGATGTACAGTGTAATGATTTGACATAAATATACAAACTGTGTTATGATTATCACAAAATAATAACATTCATCACCATTCCTGCTCTGTCTTAGATCCTTAAAATTTGTTCATCTTGTAACCGAAGTGCATACCCTTTGGCCATTTTCTCCCCATTTCCCCTACCCCCTATCCCCTATCAACCACAATTCTATTCTCTGTTTCTATCAGTTCACCAACTGTCATTTCGTTCCTAAATTATGATAAAAATCTCCAGATGATCTCCTCACTTTTTCAAATGTCCCTCTATATCCATAGCAGCCAGAGCAATTTACATAAAATGTGACTTATATGTTGATACTGCCCTGCTGTTTTAGGAGTGTCCCCCCAAAGCACACGTGGTAATAGTACTATTAAGAGATTTTGGAAACTAGAAGATATGGAGTTTAAGGGGAGGTTTCAGGTTATTGGGTCATGCCTTTGGAGGGGTTAATGGGACCTCAGTTCCCATTATCCTTCCTTCCTTTCTTTTTCAAGTTCCTGGCTATGAGAGGAGCAACATTACTCCAGCAAGAGCTCCCTTCCATGATGTGCTGCTTTGCCACAGGCTCAAGGCAATAGATCATGAAGGAATACTATGAGCTAAAATAAACCTTTCATCTTTATATGTTGATTATCTCGGGCATTTGTTTCAATAATGGAAAGCTGACTAACACACCTGCCTATTAAACCCTGCACGCTTTTCCTGTGCATGAACATCAACCCAAAGCATTTGCTGGGCCTCCAAGGCATGACCTATTCATCTCTGACTTCTCTGAGGTCATTCCAGGACATTCCCTCCCACAGCTATCAAGCTCAGGCTATCCCAATTTTCTACCTCTCTCTGGAACCCACCAACTCTGCTTCCATCTTGGGTTTTTAGCACTTGCTAATGGCTTTGCTGATAAAACTCTTACCCCTACTCTTTTTTGTTTGTTTGTTTGAGTTTGTTATAGATATTTTTTTAAAACTATAGTTTTCAAAACAATTACCATGCCTAATTATTTTCCAAAATACTAACATTTTAAACAAAATGCAAAGCATTTTGCAACCATTTGAAGTCTGAAAGCATGTATAATGAAGCGGGGCCAGGGGTCTTGCCTGGGGAAAAAAACATGTAATGGCCCCCCAATATGCATTTTGGGTGACATCTCTTCAGTGACTTTACCAAAATCTGGCTCTGGACCTCAGTTTTCAACCTATTCTTTCCACAGCTCATCTGCTTGCCAGTCGGCATAAACGTCCTCCCTCAGAGAACACTTCCCAACCACTCAATCTGAGTAAACTCATCCCATCACTTTGTCTTCTTTGGTCATTTTATTCACAACACTTAACACAATCTGAAGTGACCTTATTTATTTTAGATATTTATTTGCTTGTTGGCTTACCTGTTTATTTTTCGTTTCTCTATATTAGGATTCCAGGTTGACTAGAGCAGGGATTTTGTCTCTTGTGCTCACTGCTGTTGCTCAGACATCCAGTACTATGTCTTTTTATAGATAGTGCCAAGGATTTGTACTAAAGCAATCAGCAGTCAGTGACTTTGCATAATTTTTATTATCTTTCTCCAAGGGTACCCCATTTCCCAAAAGACTTCTATTTCCTGAACTGCATTGATAAAGTTTTTACTAACAGATTTTCTCATGAGATGACTATGCCATCATGCCCCAGCCGAAATCCAAGAAATCTGATATTTGAGTTCCCTGAATAGCCATATCAGTCATAAACACAGAATTCCACCAGGTGCGGTAGCTCACGCCTGTAATCCCAGCACTTGGGAGGCTGAGGCAGGAGGATCACAAGTTCACAGCCAGCCTCAGCAATGGCGAGGCATTTAGCAACTCAGTGAGACCCTGTCTCTAATAAAATTCAAAAAAGGGCTGGTGATGTGGCCCAGTGGTTGAGTGTCCCTGAGTTCAATCCCGTGTACCAAATAAATAAATAAATACAGAATTCCTTTTAACTTCTTTAAAGTGTTGAAAGTATCTCAAGGATTCCTCCCTCCGCTTTTCCCAATCACCATATTTTCAGATCCTTCATGCCAAAAAACCCAAGCAGGAAACCTAATGGATTAACCTTGAAGGATTTTGCCACTTTAAGATCCTATGATTCTGTATGTCAGCTGATTAAAAAACTAAAAAAAATCTCACCCTTTATCCAAGAACATTCTTTCTTTTATTTGTCTATGTAGTTAAAATGAATTTAAGACCCACAGCCAGCTGAGTTATCTAAGCTAAAAACAAAGGCTAAAACAAATAAACAAACAAAAAGAACAAGAAAGCTAAAAATAAAGGTGACCATACACTTTTAACTAAAGAATTCCTGGTAAATCATCCCATAAAAAAACCATCCATTTCAAAAATGGTAGGTCTCTGTCCCTGATAGGAAAGCTCTGTCATATCTTGCAGTCAGCAAAAAATTTTTTTACAAGAATGAAAATAAACACACCCAGGGTGCTATAAATAAAGAGTGAAAAAGAGAGCCAGCTCAAAGGCATACCACACTACCAAAGCACAGAGGATTACAAGCAGCTGTTTAGAGAATTGCTGCATGCCCTTGACAATGGAGGTACCAATGGTTTATAATTAAGAATTTTAATTTCAAGTTCAGCCTCAAAAGAATCATTACTAATATGATTTATTTGTCAACTTGAGCTTTTACACATCTGATTTATTGCAGGGACTGGAACAAAATAGCACGTGCCCATACTCAAATATAATCAGAGTTGGATTTTTGAGAAGATAAATTCTTGCAAGAAAACCCTTCCCAAAGTATTTTTATCACTGTTATTTGGCGTATTCCAAAGGAGTGACCTTATTAAGTGTCTGTTAATTGAATTGCTATGCAGTTGAAGCCCAGTAGAACCACCAGGTGAGTGGGAAGCTCGCTCAGCCTTCCAACAAATCATCATTCATTTTGTTCAATGGGCAGCTTGGAAGGAAATTTGAATTTGAAATTTGACAAGCACTTCTTTAGAGCACTTGAAAACAGAAAAGGAGCTTTGAGTCACTTGCTTGTGTCCTAATGGGAGGGAGCTGGCAAGAAAGAGGAAAAAAGTCACTAGATCCATTCAGTCTGCCAAACATTTCATAGTGTGAAGAGATGTGTGTGAACTTGACACTTTTGTTTCTGTTTTGATGTTTGGGGGAGCCGAAGAAGGGAACCCAGGGCCTTGTAGGTGAGCAATCTACCTCTGAGTCACATCCCCTGCTTGCCATTGTTTTATACTAACAAATGTTAGTAATGTGATTAGTTTTTAAATAAAATAAAATTTGATTTCAAATTCTGAGATGCAGAGGGGCCTGTAATCACATTTGTGTGAAAGGTAAGAATACCTCTCCAGGAATAAGATAAACCCAAGGGTGGATTTGCTGGATACATCATGTCCTTTAAGAATGTAAACCTAAAGACCAGCATTTTATTAAGCTATATCTTATTTCTGGGTCCTGGAAGCTCCTTACCTGGTTTTGTTGTTGTTGTTGTTGTTGTTGTTTGGTTTTTTTTTTTTTTCTGTCATGGAAGAAAAGTTCACACACATGAGGTTAGAAACAGAAGCTCATGTTCTGGGTTTTAATTCAGCTCTGTATTAGTTAGGGCAAAAATTGTCACATGGCACCTTTCTAATTGTCCCTTCCCTTGTCCTTAATCTTTCTCAGAGCGAAACAGGTCTGAGTTTGAATCCCAGGGACCATGATATAAGTATTTAATTTCTGAGTCTCCTTTCTGCATCTATAAAAATGGGCATAATGATGTGACTTCATGGTGTTGAATGAAAGGGTCACATGAAAAAAAAGCTGGTGATGCGACATAGAAAGGCCACCTAGAGAGAGTTGGTGTCATTTAGCTCCCCACTTTTCCTTTCCCTTCTCCTCTTGTCTTACCATTTTATTCTCTTCTTCTACATCCTTAAAACAGCATTTGTGTGGTAGTGTCAAACAAGGTTGGTGGGGCACATTCCGTGTTCTTTCCCTATTTTCTGCTGCCTGATCAAAGACCCGTGAAGAATGGGAAATTACAAGTTAAAGAGCTTCACCAATCAATTCATATTCATGCCTTTGCAATTGATGTAACTCCCCTTGAAAGAGGTAATTATGCTCAGATATAATGTGCAATGCAGGAATTGAGAACTACAAGGGATGGAGAGGGTCACCATGCTCCTCAGAGGGGGACAGCCAAGGGAGTCAGCGTCCTCCTCTGCCTCTTGCCCAGGGCATGGCATATATTTATTGCTGCTGTTTTTCAGTGAGCTTAATCTTTTGCCAACTTTATGTATGGGTATATTGCTTCTCAATTTTCCATTTCCCTGCTGTTAATGTTCAACCTGCATTCTATGCAGCACCCGGAATTTTTGGAGTCAAGTATGTTCTGAGCTCCCTAAGATTTAGGACAAAGATAACTTTGTTAAAAGATAACCAACAATGCAGATTGCAATCAATCATAATGAAAACTGCTAGGGTTAACTATTCAAACCTTAGGCTGACATCTAACATCATCTAGTGTATCTTTGATTGCAGTGTTTTGAACTAGTTATTAAGTGTTTCAGGAAATTCCTCATATTAGATTTTCTAGGAGTAGGAAATAAACCTTTTCCCTCAACTTGGAAGCTGATTTGGAACTTATGTGTGTTTTTATTTTCAAGCTAAATAGGAGAGTTTGTTATTTCCATTTTGTTTAAAGAGGGCAGAAAAGCATTGCACTAAATACAATTATGAAATGTACTTTGAGGGCTTAAAAATTTAACAAGATCGCTCTTACTATCTCTTCCATGAGAAGGTGAGCTCAGTGAGGTCCTTCTAGTTCCACTTCGATGTCATGGATATAAGATCAGGGATGGGCAAGTGAATATAGAGCAAATAATAGGAAACATACCAAGGATCATTTCATGAAAAAGCCACCCACAAAGACAAATAATACATTTGTCTCCAAAACCCCATAGAATTTTGAAACTCTCAGAACTAGGCAAACTCAGGGGCCAGAGGCAAGTTTTATTTACAAGCCAAAAACAGGACATCAATTCCTCACTGGCTGTACTTCCTTTGCTAACTCAAGACAATTCAATGGATCTTATAAAGTATTATTTTCTCAGTACTGAGATGTTAGGAAAATCCTACCAGGTAATAAGCCCAAATAAAGAAACTTCCTAGTTCTATCAGCTTAAGGATGCAATTCACAGCATTTACTGAGCAGCTACTATTTGCAAAACCCTGACAGGTAAGGTTAGAATTTTAGATGTTTATGCATGATTCCTAAAAGTGAGAAATGTCTAGAATTCATCCCCATAGCTCTTAATTTGGCCATGTCCTTTTCATTCAGTTCTTTGCACAAATATTATCTTTTCCAGGTTTCTCTGACCATCCATACATGAGCTGTACCCCTCAACTGTCACTCTTCATTTCATTGCCCCATTTTATTTTCTTTTTAGTCTCATGACTATACATGATTATCTTGTATATTTATTTATGTACTTGTTGGGTTTATTAGCAGTCTCTCCTCTTAAAATACAAGCTGCATGAAAGCTGGGCCTTGCCTCATAGGTTCTGTGTATTTTCTAGGTGCCTGACATGCTCTAGACAAATGAACACAACAGCAGAGACTCGCCTGCCAAAGTGCTGTCACTGGGGATGCCACCAGGCCATGGCTGAACTCAAGGGTCTTGCCCTTGGTCCTTCAGAGGCTGACACTGTGATTGGGCAAGGTTTGGAAAAGGTCATGGACTACTTCTTGGAGGGCCCTGAAATCCATGGGTAGGAGTTATCCAGGTGACCAGACAGCAGGAGACAACGCTAGGGACAGAGAACAGCTCGTGTGATGACATTGTCCCCTGACAGAACTTCCAAATTCTTAGATTTGCAAGTTTTTTGCTTTAAATGAAGCAGTCATCAAAGGAAGAGGTAAAAAATTAAGTGAAGAGAGAGAAGAGGCCAAATATCAAGATGAATTAAAGTATTCAAGATGTAATTAAAAGATTTTTAAAACAAGGAGGCAAGAAAATATAGTGATCAAAACCAGTCAGTGGCTTTGGAGGCAGTCAAGCCTGGATTCAAACTCACTCTGTGAGCCACAGTCTGGGACTCAGTTTCTTTAATTGTAAAATGAATTTAAGAATAGAATCCAACCCACGTGTGTTGTCAAGATTCACACCTGCAGAGTCATTTAGTCCTGTTCTAGGCGCATAGGAGTGTGCAGTTATTTTTAGTCTTGATGGTCGGTATTGGGATTAGCATGATTATTTTACACTTTAGAAAGAGCCCTCTAGCATAATTTCAAAGCAGACATTGACAGGTAGGTTTCATGAACAAAAAAAAAAAACAGTTAAAAAAACTTTATGGAAGTATAATTTATGCACAAAAAGGTGCACATGTTTAAGTATACAATTTGATAAAATGTTTTTGAGAAATTTTGGGGACCAGTGCAGGAAAGTCAACTTAAAACATCTATTTTTACATCTTTATGTATCTACTTCTATTCTCTCCATCAGACGAGACCACTGCCATGCGTAGCCATCAAGCTGAACAGTGTCACCAAGGCATTGGGCAGGACTCACTAACAAGAACAGTGTCTGCAAGTGTGTGTGGAATTTCTGAGTGACACAAGCTGCACCATTTTTCGCAGTGTGAAAGGCCTTGTGTGGCCTTATTAGAGTCAGAGTGAGAGGTAAGAGGCTGTGTCCTGGAGACCACCATTTGGCCCTCAGGCTGACCTGTGGATGTTAAAGCATGCATTTGTATTGTGTGTAAAGAGTAAGTATATGTACACGTACACATGTATAGATGATCTACTGTCGACCATGTCCAGAAACATCATCTTAACATCAAAGTAGGAAGAACGCTCTTTTTAAATAAGGTTAACATTGGCGTGTTTAATTTGAAAAGTTATGCTCTATGAAAAGCACATTGCATGCTTTTCAACATTTCCCCATAGTTTCTTGAACATTCTATCCTGGTTTAGTGTTTGGTAATCTCTGATATTCAGACTTTATTAGAGAATGTGGAGCTGGTGTGGAGAGGCGATGTATAGAGACAACAATTGATTCTAGAGAGAACTTGTAAAGAAGTGAATAAGAGCGTGAAGATGTGGGTGATCGACTAAAGATATATTAAGAAGGTGGATTCAGCAGGACTTGGATGAGTGATGGGAAAAGGTCAAGGTCAAACAATGGGAAGAAGGGGGTACAACAAGGAGATGAGGGAGAGTTGATGGACTAGCATGGGATGCTTTAGTTTGTAATGCATTGGCTTTGGAGTTCCAGCTGGACAACCGCATAGAAAGGTCTAATGGGAAGCTGGGGTGTATGATCTGGAGCCCAGAGAAGCAGCCCACGCCTAGGATGCAGAATTGGACCTCATTAGCTTCAGTGAAGTGTTAGAAGCCACTGGGGTGAAGGGTGTGCAGACCGAGAAGGGAGAAAGGAAAGGAAGGGGAGGAGAGGAGAAAAAAGAGGCCAAACTTAACAACCTGGAGAACATCTACATTTAAAGATCAGACACGATATAGAAATGAGTGAGAGAGATGGACAGGGAGCAAAGAGGTGGTCAGAAAATCTGGAGAGGGCTGGGGTTGTGGCTCAGTGGTAGAGCACTGGCCTAGCATGTGTGGGGCCCTGGGTTTGATTCTCAGCACTGCATATAAATAAATACGATAAAGGTCCATTGACAACTAAAAAAATATTTTAAAAAAATCTGGAAAGGGTGATCCCATAGAAAACCATATGTCATCTTTTTTAAAGATAACAACCTCAAGCATTTCTAGAATACGTTACCTCTAGCAGGCACTATGCTAAGTGCTTTACAAACTCTGTTTCCTCTGGGCCTCACAAGAGCCCTATAAGGTAGATGCTCTTCATAGTCATATTTTATGCTTGAGACGCTCTCATTTTACCCAGATTAAGTAAGCGTGTCCACAGTGCTAGTGAGTGGCACAGCTGGAATCCAGTCTGACTTCAGAGCCTATCAAGGGTAAGGGTGTGGCTGATGGTGTCAAGGACTCGGAGCTTTGGCCAAGGGTGACAAGTTCTGGCAGGTGTCTATGGCATTTGGCAGTTGAAAATCTTACCTTGAGAGTCAGGCAAAGCGCGAGGGAATGCAAGAAGGAGGATGCCATATTGAAGTGGGTAGAGTCCCCAGATATGGCTTTCTTAAATGTGCCTTGCACAGCTCTAGAGGCAAAAATTCATGTCTATTTCAATCTGAACCACTCCTGGAGCTGTGTGGCGTGCAACCTTCAGCAGCCTTGCATGAGGGTTAAGTGGAATACATGGGATATACTCCCAGAAACAGTTATCCCGCAGGATCCCCCAGAGACTGTTCCCAGGACCTCTCCAGGATGCTCAAATCCCCAGGTGTTCAAATGCCTTGCATAAAATGCTGTAGTATTTAGAACTTACACACGTCCTCCTGTGTACTTTAAAGCATCTCTTGTTTAATTTTAATGACAAATACTATGTAAACAGTCATCATGCTGTTTTGTTTAGGGGATAATGAAAAGAAAAAAAGTCTGTATATGTATAATACAGATGTAATTTTTTTTTCAAATGTTTTCTATCGGAAGTGTCAAGGAATCAGAGCCTTGGCTGTGCTGGTTGATTGAACCTGAGAGTACAGAGGGTGCCTGAAGGAGCAAGAAGTCTGATGTCAAGGAAAGGAACAGAGAGGGGAGCAGTTGGAGAAGAGGACCGAGGAATGAGACAGGCTGGATTTTTTAAGAGGGGAGAGCCAGGAATGGCAGTACATACCTGTAATCCCAGCAGCTCGGGAGGCTGAGGCAGGAGGATTGAGAGTTCAAAGCCAGCCTTAGCAATTTAGTGAGGCCCTAAGCAAGCTAGTGAGACCCTGTCTCTAAATAAAATATAGTAAAGGGCAGAAGATGTGGCTAAGTGGTTAAAGTGCCTGTAGGTTCAATCCCAAGTGCTGTGAAGAAGAAGAAGAAGGAGAAGAAGAAGAAGAAGACGACGACGACGACGACGACGACGACGACGAAGAAGAAGAAGAAGAAGAAAAGGAAGAGGGGGTGGAGAGAAAGGGGGGGGAAAGATTATTTCTATGGAGAAGTAGATGGGAATAGTCTCAGCTTACCTGTTTTTTCCTGCTTATGTATTAGTAATGTCATCTGTCTTCTACCAATGACTACAAGGTCTATGGTCAACCCTAGGTAGAAGAACCATGAGAGAGAGGGAGAAGCAGACAGAGGTAAGAGAGAAGGGTCACTTGTTGGAATGAGTTTCCAGAGACAGAAAAGGTACTTACTGGGCAGGTAGAAGGCTGATCTTGGAAGGAAGGAGGAACAGGGCTTCCCCTGAAACAGAGGGTGATAAAATTAAGTGTGGATACCAACAAGTAATGGGATGGATACAAATATGTGAAATTCCTTAGTTGATCTCTTTTCTCTGTGAAGTAAATAAGCATGGGGTACAAATTCCTAGGCCTGGTGGCCACCTTCTGTTGATCATGGGGCCAGCCTTTTTTGTAAATGTGATTCCATTGGTCTCTATAAGAAAAGGCAGGTGGTGTGGATAGGTCTGTGCTGAGCATGAACAAATAACTGAAAACACATTCTCCAAGAGTAACTAGTGCAGTAGTGCTCCTTTTCCGTGCAAATAGTGGCATCTCATTTAAATTAGGATAATTGTAACAGGAGCTTATTGAGAGCTTCTGTTAGAAAAGGTTCTAAGTTTTAAATTTGTATGTTTTGATATAATATTCTAAATGTATGCACTTTTCTACTTTTAATCTTATCATTTCTTTTTTTATTTTTTAATAGATGAGGAAAATGAGAAACCTCATTTTATATAACCTTATTTTATTAAACCAAGTTTCCAAATATAATAAATGTCAGAGCCAGGATTTGAATTTAGGGCCCACACTCGCCCCATATATTCTTTCTCTTGCTCTCCAATCTATTTAAATTCATTTTAGGCCATCTCCTTTCTCAATGGCATTAAGTCAAAGGTTGTCACTGATAAATTAATCCTGTTTGAAACCTCCAAAAAAGATGAGCTGGTAATCTGACATGAAGGCTCCTGGCATTCTAGACTAAAGGCCAAGTTAAATGGGGTAATTGGTTCTTTATATTATTGCTTCCACTGTAAGACAGTGAGGGCCCAGCTCTTTCCTGAAGTCTCTAGTCTGTGCGTTAAAAGAGGTGATCTTAACTGGATTATTCATCTTAAGAAACATGGCCATGAAGTACAGCCATGTGGGTACTTGCTGAATAAGGCCTGACCCAAGAACTGAATCAGCAGGGACAGAGGCCTGTCTCTGGTGGCACTCATTCTCCAACAGTGGTGACCTCCCTGCCAATGTGGATGCCTTCGAGAGCAAATGTAAGGCTTCGGAGAAACTTCTTGATTCTGGTTTTTTGTTTCTTTGTTTTGGTACCAGGGATTGAACCCAGGGGTGTTTAATCACTGAGCCACATCCCCAGTCCTTTTATTTTTTTTTTTTTTTTTTTTTAATTTTGAGACAGGATCTCACTAAGTCCTTAGGCCTTGCTAAATTGATGAGGCTGGCTTTGAACTTGGCAATCCTCCCACCTCAGTCTCCCAAGTCACTGGGATTATAGGCTTCTTGATTCTTTATGTTGCTCTATTAAATATTAATATAATGTTCAATATATTTATTGATAATGCTACTATTTTTATTGGTGAATACAGAGAAACACAACTTGAATTTGTAGAATAATTATGGATCAATCAAAAATAGAAAACAAAAACCAAAAATATATGCCATGACAAGGCTAGAAGTTATTGGGGTACAAAAGAAATAGGATTTAGAGGTTACAATATGAGATTAGTGTTAAGAAAAATTAACTTGCTCTGATGAGACTATAATGCTTAAATATAATTTGAAAAGTTTTGGATAATTTGATTACTTTTGACATTAATTTTTTTAAAAATGCTGATTTCTATGGCAATGAACACCAAGAATAATGCCTGTGCTTTATGATACCAATTTAGTCATAAATTCCATACTTTTTGGCATATTTATCATGATTTAACATACATTACATAATAATTCAATAATTATATAGTGCTGTTAGAAATTATTCTTTTCGTTTCTTGAAACATCGTAGAGGAAACTCATTCTCATGTACATTTCAAAATTACGAAGAAAATGTGGCTTTCAAGAAGTCTTTATTTCCTCATTTGTTAAAAAGAAAAAGATGGAGATGATATCATTTCTAAGTTTCCTTCCAGTTCCAGCACCGGATGATTCAATAACCCCTTCGTATGGGCAAGAGAGGTCAGGCTGGTCATGGTGGCAATCCCTGCTACTCAGGAGACCAAGGCAGGAAGATCACAAGTTGAAGCCACCATGGGCAACTTAGGGAGACCCTGTCTCAAAATAAAATAAAAAGGGCTGGGGGATGTATCTCTGTGGGTTCAGAGTCACTGGGTTCAATTCCTAGTAGCTCCCCACCCCCACCTTCCAAATGTGGGATCAGGTCAGAAAGAAAGGCATTGTGGGGCATTAGCAGGAGACAAACATAACAATTACTTTCCTGGTGGCCTATGAATTTTTAGACTGGCCAGTTCACACCATTGTATGTTTGTAAAGGTAACCTGTGGCTACAGTCATGGTGGCTTAAGGAACAATCATGTCACATTGCCTCCCCTGCCACCATTGCATTCATTTAGTAACTAAAACATCCACCTGTCCTTGGTGTAGTCTGAGTTTGTCCCAAGATGCCCTTCTCCTTTGCTCAGAAGCAGTAAGAAATTAGGTGAAAATTAAAAAACCAAGTGATGAGTTAATAAACACTACTGTTGGAATAAGCACCAGGCACTTTGACAGCCCTTTCTCCTGCATGGGAAAATAAAACCAACTCAGCCTTAAGGTGTGTGGAGTTTAAGCAGGTTAAGTTCAGGTGAGCAGGTGGGTGGTCAGGAAGGGAACATATGGACCAAGACTCCAGGCTGGAGGGGTTGAGGGAGGGCAAGTACCTGAAGTTCAGGTGACTGCTTGAGAGATGAGGTACGACTGGTGTTAGGAGAGGGAAACTGGAGGCAAATCACCCAGAGCTTTGTGATTTAGGATGAGTTGTTTAATTTCCTCATAGCAATGGGGGCCACTGAGAAGTTTTGAGCTAGGGAAAGCCCTGACAATTTTTGTTTTGTTTTGTTTTTTAATAATAGGATGGAAAAAGACTTCTGAACTCCAATAGTACCTTTTGTCTGTGAGTTTTGGGTCAGTCATCATGTTGCATGAGTATAATATGATTTTTTACAAAGTAAACCTTTGAAGTGACTCCTTGGCTGCAACCAAAGAATACACTTAGTGTAAGAACTTTAGCTGTGGCTAGGGTCGTGCTTATCATCACATTGGAGCCTTGTCCTGGGGACACATGGAATCCCAGGTACCAGCTACTCATTGTTAGGAAATCCCAGACTGTACTTGGGATTATGGGCACCTGAAGACCAGACAAACTTGGGTAAAAGCAGACAGAGGTAGCCAAGGTCATCTTCAAGTTCATGACCCTGCCCCTGTCCCCCAGTGCATGGTGTGTCCTTGGGGTCCCCCCCCCCAGGCATTGTTGTAATCCTTCTCTGCCTCTTGTAGCATTTTCATACAGCCTGATCCTTTGTAAATGACAATAGATGGCATAATGAGATAATTCACTAAGGAAACACCTGATAAAGGTTACTGGTTTCCCAGAAAGCAATGCTTCCATCTACTTTAAATTTACAAGTTTTCTTGAGAAGACACTTAAGGAATGATCCTAAGATGGAAATCCTTATAGACCCTTTCCAGGGCAGATGGGGAGATATTTTTTTAAACAGCTTTATTTGAAATACAATTTATATATTATAAAATCCATCCACTAACCACAAGATTTTGAAAGCAACCCAGGGGTCTAACCATGGATATGAATACATTAGAATATTATTCAGCCTTAAAAAAAGAAGGGAATTTTTATACATGCTACGACATGGATGAACCTCGAAGACATTATGCTAAGTGAAATAAGCCAGTCACAAAAAGACAAACACTGTATGATTCTGCTTGTATGAAGCACCTAACATAGTGAATAAATTTAGAAACAGAAAGTAAAATGGTGGTTGCCGGGTGGGGGAAGGAAGGGGAGATGTTTAGTGAGTAGTTTTACTTTTACAAGATTAAAAGAGTTCTGAATGGTTGGTGGTGATAGTTCCACAACAATATATTGAATTGTATACCTAAAAAAGGTTATGATGGGAATTTTTTAAATATATACTGAAGATCAAATCCAAGGCTCTTACCACTGAACCACATCCCCATCTTTTTTTATTTTGTTATTTTGAGACAGGTTTTTGCTAACTTGCTTAGGGTCTTGCTAAATTGCTGAGGCTGTCCTCAAACTTGTGATCCTCCTTCAGGCTCCCGAGTTGCTGGGATTACCGGTGTATAAGACCATGTCCAGCAAGATGCTAAATTTTTGTCATATATTTTGCCACAATTTAAAAAACAAGATATTTGCCCATTTAAAGCACACAATTCAGTGGTTTATAGAATATTTATGGTTGTGCAACCACCACCATAATCTAATTTTATAACATTTTCATTATTCCCCTAATCCCCACCCCTCAGTCACTTGGGGGAATCTATTTTTAACAGGCCATGGGTGTCATGCCCTATTTTTTTAGGAGTTGACACTCACAGCAGATTCTTTCAAGGGCCCATAGAGATTTAGTTCAAGCTCCTCAGATGAAGAAATTGAGGCTCAGGGGAGCAAAGTGTTTTGGCAAAGGTCACACAACTAATTCATGGTAGAGCCAGGTTTTCAATTTCTTGTGAAGTTATTTTTCCATAACAAAAGTGCTGTGTCATTCACTTCCTTCCAACCGATGCTGACAATAGATTGTTGGTATGGAGAAGATGTTACCCTCCCCTGCTGTGGACAGCTGGGCTTCTTTCTGCAGCCTCCCCATCTCATCCTTCTGAGCCAGGAAGCAGAGAGTAAAGGGAACAGAGTAGAAAAATCTGCAGTTCTGTTCAATAATGTTCCTTCATGCTTTAACTGTGTCAGAGAGTTGTTATAATGAGTTTTATTGAGAATAATGTCTCAACCTCTCCTAGAAAAGTAATTGGAAACACAGCTAGGTGCAGTGTCCTTACTTCTGAAAGATGTGGCCTTTTTTTAAAAAAAAAATGTTTATTTATTTGCTTTAGTTGTACAAGATGCGTTTATTTGTATGTGGTGCTGAGGATGGAACCCGGGCTGCACAAGTGAGCCACAACCCCAGCCCCAAGATGTGGCCTTGTAGAGGTGACAGTGGTAACTGGTAGAAAACAGCAATAGCACGTGACAGAAATGTCAAGGTCTCAGGCTGGCAGTGGGTGGTCATTATGTCCCTGGTGGACTGGTGGAAAGCATCAGAGAATGGGCAATTTGGTGCTTTGGTATGTCCTGCCAGCTTACGCTTTTTCTTTCTACTTATAATAGTACTTAGGCCCAGCAGAGCCATGGCCAGGGTAGGCAAAAAGTTAGGGTCCAGGGGTGGAGAGGAGGACTGATGTTAAGTGAGTGCCTTCAAAATTTGCTCCAATGTTTATGGTTAACTGAAGCACCCTCAACTGCCATGATTTCCTGGAGGGCTGGTGGAGGGGTAGAGAGCCTCTGTGGTTGCTGAACATGGAGAGGCCCTGGAAAATCACATGACTATAGGCTCAAAGTCCTGAAGCCTAATCATGGCAAAACTGGGCTCCTTGTTTCCTCTACCATTGGGATTCTTTAGGAATTTGATCTGTCCTCCTCAGGGTGAGGTAGACCCCTAGAAGTGCTTGGAATTTATCCAGCCAGGCCATTCAAGAAGCAGGTACTCCTGTGAGTTCCCGTGGGATGAGACAAACCTGACTGGAGAGACTGCAGTGGGGAATGACGGAGGTGCTCATACAATGACCTCCCTAAGTGCAGTCACAGGATCATTCATTCTAAAACTCCCAGTGCCTAGCAGAGTGCCTGGCACATTTGTTTCCTGAATGAGAGAGTGAGTAGAACATTTCACATTAAATGACGCATTGTTATTTACAGTGATTTATTTCCCGTGTATGAACTCATCCTCACAAGTGGCCCTACTTTATTCCTGAAAGGTAGGCAAGACTGCTTTACAGATGAGGTCACGTAGCTGAAGGTTGGACAGGTAGTTTCCAGATTCTAAATCTCTTGGTATTTTTTATACAGGTGCCTTTTTGAGACTACCCTTCCTAAAGGACTAAGAAAGCTACGAATAAGGATTCAGATAGACAATTGTAGCTCCTATATTCCATTCCTAAATCTGAAGTAGGCATATTTTCCATCCAAATCTCTCAATAATGACATTATTCAATGACATTATGAGTTAAACAGAAGTCAGAGGCCAGCCTGGTAAACTGGTGAATCCACAAATCCACATACAGTTTGTAGGAGCTACAAACTACTACAAAAGACGACAAGAAAGAGGGAGAGTATGAGACAGAAGACAAGGGAGACAGAGAAGAGGCAGCCACTGCACACTTACCCACCTTCTCCAGCCCCAGCTGATAGCTCCAGAGACCACAGCCTGCGCAAGACCAGACTCCCACCTTCTGTTCAGAGCTTGCACACTCTTCCACCAGAGCTTGCACATTTCCTAAGCTTGCACACTCCCCTCTCCCTGACTCCTTTCTCCCACCAGAGCTTGCACACTTGCCTCTCCCTGACCGCTTGCCGTTCCTTTTCTACCCTTAACCAGCCATAAAGGCTGGTGAATAAATTCCTTGGCTGCAGGGCCGTCCCCGCTGTGATTTTTGCCCTTCAAATACAGTTTTTGGTAATTTTCAATTAACTAGATTGTAGCTTTATGGCCCCTCTCTTCAAGAAACATATGTTCGAACATTCTCACTGCTTAATGAGATCCTTGTTCCTGTTGAACTTGTATGACCTTATTGGAAATCAATGATTGCTTCTGCTCTTCAACATGCAATGCTGAAGAGACCTAGATGAAATCACTCTACAAAATGGTTTGAGATTGCAGGATGTGGAGAGAGTGCTTTAATTAAAATGCATGCTTCTCTTTGGAGATATACCATGTTTTAACTCTGTGTGCATATTGTGCAAAAGGGGATTTCTCTGTGCAGAATTATCTTCCCCCAACAATTCGCGTGATCACAGTACTCGTGACAGCAGGTATCTCCTAACACTGAGCAGTAGCTGAGCTAAAGCAAGGAAAGGGAGCTTTCCTTTTCTAGCAACTGTTGCTAGGGGGCGTGGTTTTGGAGTCGGCGACGACGAGTTCGGTGGCCCCTTCCCCCACCCGCGTGGACTACACTTCCCGTGATGCTCGAGGGTGGTATCCGTAGTGACGTACTAGGTGTCCGCGGAGGGAGGGAGTGAAGGTGGGGGCGGCGGCAGCGGGGCGGGGGGGGGGGGGGCGCTCTCCCCGGGTCCCCTACTCGCGCTTAGGCAGCAGCCGCCGCCGCCGCCGCCGCCGCCATGTTGGTTTGAGAGGCGATGACAGGCGGCTGCGGCGTGTAGAACTGAAAAGTGGAGGAGGAGGAGGAGGAGGAGACAGAAAGCTCTGAGAGGGAACCATTCCTGGGCTGAGAAGAGGGAAGACCCGGCCGCTTCCGGGGACCCGCCGAAGTCGGCGTAGCCGGAGCTTGCGAGGGGAGGGGAAGGCGGGGACGGGGGAGGCGGTGGCGGGGGAGGCGGAGGCAGCGGAGGAGCCCGAGGAGCCGGAGGCGATGCGCCCCGATCTCCGCTGCTATCCGGAGGTGCCCGCGGCCTGAGCCCGGAGGGGCCGTGGGGTGTCCTGCCCGCCTCGAGCGTCCGGCGACTGTCGCCCAGCGCGCCGGGTCACCGCCCCCGGCTTTCGCTTTGGCTCCCAACTAGTTAAATGCCCTTGAGCGCGGGTTTCCGCGGTCCGGCTCTCCGCCCCGGCGGCGCGAGTTGAGCCGTCTCCTGCGCGCGGCTCCTGGGGAGGGTGCGCTGCCGGCGCCCGACCACAGCTCCGGCACTCGAAGCTCACGCGTCGATGTGTAGCTACATAGTTATCTATGAACATTCAAGCCGGGGCATTTTTCTCCTGCTTAATGAGGACTTGACTCGGGAGCGAGTGTGAATCATTGCTGGGGCTGGAAAGGAGGAAGGAGGATTTAACCCCCTCCCACCCCACTCCATGTCCGTGTGTCACTCGGCTCGGTCCACCTGGCGCGGCCGGTCCTGGGGCTGCTGCTGCTGACGACGGAGACGACGACGACGACGACGGGGGCTGCCGCTGCTGTCCCGAGAGTTTCCTCTGGCTCTGGCCACACAGCTCCTGGGGATTGTTCCTCTTCACTCCAGAACCTTGGCCAGGCCGGCACTTTGGCTCCGAAATAACTTCTTATTATTACTTTTTTTTTTTTTGGAAAGCACATCACGAACCAAGCAAAATTGTCAAGGTTTATTTCTGTAGCTTGAAGACTTCTGTTCTTTTTTATTTGTTTTCTTCGTAAATATCTGGGTATATCTCAAACGGCAAGATGTCCAGTAATGTCCCGGCGGATATGGTAAGTGAACGATGTTATGACACTCTGATTTAATTGTGGTTGCCAATCTTATTTAATCAGAAAGGACGCAGGCGTGGGGCAAAGGTTTGCTGGGGACTGTCGAAAAGCCGGTTTGGAGAAGTTGGAGCTTCTGGTTTCCCCCTTTTAGAAAGTACTGTTTTTAATATAGGTTTTCTCAATTGGCTGTTTTCTAAGTCATTGAGGACAGCGGAGAAATAGGGAAATGTAGCAGGGGCTTGAAGTGGAGAATACAGTTTGCTAGAAGCCTCTGAACACTTGTATTTTAACGCTTCTGCAAACGTCAGTGACAGTGGGCAGAGCTGAGGACGGGCGTCCGCACTGGAAACCCAGGTAGACAAGGAAACGGGGATCTTGCTCTGTGACACACATGAGATCATTAATGCGTAGGGACATAACTGATATTTTTCAAGAGCAGGGATCTCTTGAAAAAAGTGTACTATTTGCTATGAGCTTTTTTGAATGTCTTGGTGAACAAAAAGGACAGCATTCACATTTTAAGTTGTTTGGGAATTTTCTCAAATCTAGGCTGACCGTATATCCGTACTTTTAAATGAATATTCCAGAGGTTTTTAGTGACGGATATTTTAAAACATGTTAATGAGCCTTGACTACTGAGTATTGAGAACTTGAAACAAAAGTACTCTTGTTTATTTCGCTTTTGCTTTGGTTTATAAAGGTGAAGGTTTTGAGTCTTGACTACAGTTACTGTGTAGCTTTTCCGTGCTGCGAGGTGGGTTTGTGAGAGTGTGAAATTACACTTTGCAGGGCTAAGGACAAACATAATGCAATTAACAGGAAGATGAATAATCCTACTTATGAAAGAATTGAAGTTCATGTAATGGTGCTCACATGTATTAAGTTGAAATGTGATCGTTTGTGTATTCCAGTGAAAAAACAAAATTAAACTTTGCTTATGATTACATTTTAAAATATTAAATATTTCTGTAGGAGGAAACCTCCTTTATAAATTTTAAAATAAGAAAAATTGGACTCTAAATGATGTATTTTGACCTTGGTTTAAAGACGTTTTGCTTATGTTTGATTTCACTTTTAATGTGCTATATAAATGCAAAGCAACCACAGTGTTCTGTTTCTGGGGTGGCCACAGGGCAGCCTTACACTTTCCTTCCTGAGTCTTTAAACTCGTGCATTGTCCTTTTAGTTTTTCCTTCCCTCCTGGTGTGCACACATAAGAATAGTCTCCTGCCTGGTAAGAGTGGCTGACATGGTTTCCTCTACACTGCTCTTGAAGTTGCCTGGAGAGGTCTCTAGTCTGTGCTTGGAAATGCTATTTCCCCTGTTTGATGAGTGATCTGTGGGCTCATCACCTATGGCAAAGATTTGCTGTCTCTAAATCCTCCATTTTCTATCTTCATGTACTAGTCAAGATATGTTCACCTAAGTACCATTTATTCTGTCACAGAAGTTGTAATGAAATAAATTTGTGTCATTAAACAGAGCCACTACTTTCTTTAGGCCCAATGATAATGAAAAGCTGGAATGTGCGTAGCATCAGTGACAAATTGAAATGATTTGGGGAATGGTGTTTCTGAGTCAGAGAGAGGGATTGGAAGATAATGTTGGGATCAGGGGCCTGGGGAATAGGAGCAAGGTTTTATTAATAGCTACAATTATAAAATATAACTACTTATCTGTTTTAGACTGTATGTTAAGGCCTTGATGATTCTGTGGTGCTTTGAGATCGCTTGATTAAAGGTGATATGCAAGGGCAAAGCAGTATTATGTAATAAACATATAATGCCCCAGTGATGCTCTGATGTACTGAGGTACGAACAGGTTAGATTGTTGGGTATTTTTTATGTCTCTGGTTCAACTTGTTGGAGGTTAAGATGTTTTTCTTTGTGAAAGTCTTTTAAACCTTCATTTCATGTTACTTATTTTGCATCTTTGCTTAAGAAGTGCTTTCATTGGATATATGCTTAGAATTCCCAACTTTTTGAAATATAATAAAATTGGTTAGAAATTTTTGATTAAATGCTTCATATTTTGTTCAGTTCTTCATATCAATAATTGACAATTGAATTCACATTCATGACTTAAAATGAGAACAGTTTAACCACTTTGAATTTGAAAAGCTGGTCTCTCCACTCCCACATCTTTCCACAAACTAATATTTCCCTTACAGTATAACTAAATCGATTAGGATCTGTGTGCTGTTACAACCCTCTAACCTTGCAAGTGTGAATATATACATTTTTTGCTAGGTGCAGTAAAATGTTATGCTTTCTGTGTGTTGACAGCTAGTATGTATTATTTAGAAGCAAATGTTATGCTCTTTTACATTTTAATGGTGCTCATCAGCTCCATAGGAAATCCTATCCAGGATCTGGGGGTGGGGCAGTGAAGTTATAACCCTGTCATGTTTTCTTTAGCATTGATTCTTTCTTGAGCTACAGTAGTAATTGCTAAATCAATTGATATTTTTGGTAAAGTCTTCTTATGACTGTGATTGTTACTTTAAAATTGATTTTTTTAAAGCATCTGTTTTTGTTTTGTAAGTGGAATTCATGTTTAAAATTGTTTTTAAGCATTTACTTTTTGTGTTTATCATAAGGAGGCTCACTTTTTATAATTCATACTAAGTCAGTCGTTTGAAGGGGATAGTGCCCTGTAGTAAGTGGATTTGTAGTACTCCTAAAAAATAATTTGCAGTTGGTACTCTTCCAATCAACATTCTGTGATGTACTATAAATATTATAAGTGTGTTTACATGAAATGCTGGTTTTTCTTTTTCTAAGAATGATTGAGTTTGAACTAGATTTCCTGACATATCAGTGTGGTAACATGTGTAAGAGAAATTTGAAAATATCTGAATAGTATCATTACAATGTATTGTATTTAAATGATTCATTTCCTTTTTTTTTTTTTTTTTCAACCAACATCATAGTATATGATTGGGCATTATTCATTGTTTATAAGTATAGCATGATTTATGTTAGCAGTCATAGGTTTTCTATAAGACATTGGTCATTGATGTTAGTAGTAAGGCCTAAAATGGGTAGATAAGGCAGTAATTTTGCTTTCTGGACTGGGAAAGTTATCAAGAGATACATTCTTGTATTTATAAAAGGTGGCTTATAAAACATTTGGGATACTATTGAAGGCTTTGGACTAAAATTATACTTTATGATATCTATTACATTAAAAACTATACCTAGGAAAGAAACTGTGTGAGGATAATAGCAAAGCATTGCTTATATTTGAAACACTGTAGTTGATAAAACAGTTAAAAGCTCTGAACTTTAAAAATAATTAATGCAGATATAACAGTTTGGAGTCTGGCGTTAAATGAGATAATGACAATTCAAGTGTTTGTTGGTTTTTTTTTCTAGTATGTTTTATGTGCTTTAATTTGAATATTTTTATTGTAATTTTAATTCCATTCCATTCATGGAAGAAATATTGGGGCCCTCTTGTGGACAGGAAATTACTAAAATGAATTTCCTTTCAAAGTGAACTTCTGTCACTTTTCTAAGTTAAAGTAATATGTAGTCTGTACCAGGGGGAAATGCCATGCTGCATAAAAATCCAGAGAATAGAAAAATTGTAACATTGAGAAAAGTACATCGAGGTCTCATGCCAAATGATTTTTCTCTTATAGCTTTACTTATTTTTCTTTTGCTGTACTCTTTATTTCAAGTCTAAATTGGGAGATTTTATGAAGCTAATGGGTAGTTTAAGCATATTTTACAAATGTGTGTGTGACTAGACGAATATCTTAATCAGTAATATATTTTTAATTGAATGCTTCTCTAAGTTGCTTTACTTGAATATACCTTACATTTGACGTTTTGAATTAGACTTTTTTTTTTGGGCGGTGGGGGGCAGGTACCGGGGATTGAACTCAGGGGCACTAGACCACTGAGCAACATCACCAGCCCTGTTTTGTATTTTATTTAGAGACAGGGTCTCACTGAGTTGCTTAGGGCCTCGATTTTGCTGTGGCTGGCTTTGAACTCATGCTTCTCCTGCCTCAGCCTCCTCTGGAGCCGCTGTGATTACAGGCATTTGCCACTGCGCCTGGCTGGAGTATTTATTTTAATTGAAAAAAATTATTTCCTTCAGCTCTTCTCTTTTCTGGTTCTTAATTCTAACCCAGCTCATGTATTGTCATCTGTGAAATAATTTTATTTTATTCTATCTCATAGTGAACTTTCCTTCCTGTGAATCATTTTTCTTCCATGTTTTTGGCATTCTTCTTACACTGGTATCAAATTTATACGGACCTAAGTATCTTTTATTTGTTATATTTTCCATTTTTTTTCTAAAACATAATAGACTGTTGTGACTCTCTTGACTCATCAAGTATTATTGTCTTTGTTAGTTATGGAAGAAGAAGTATTGTTCTGTATTGTTAGAAACTATGAAGTGTATGATGTCTGCTTCTATTGTCAATTTGAATATGAAAAATATTTTTAATATTAGAATTTGAAGTTATTTTAAGTTAGTGACAAAATACTGATGACTCTCCTAGTTTTCATAATACGGAACAGTAAGTGTGTTTTAGGAGACTGATGTATCTACTTCTTAAATATCCTCTTTGATTTTAAATTTCTCTTACTCTGGGGGGAAATGAAGTGGAATGGATAGTAATGTGGACACCTTGGGTAATAAGTCATTCTGAATCAGTGAATTTTCTGAACATATGAAGATTGTGTTTTGAAACAGCTTTATCTTAACAATTTTGGGTTATTATCTTGATTGTGTAAATAGAATATACTGCGCATAGTTAAACTCTTTTTGGTGACTGAGAGTCATCATTTAAATAATATTTAATTCTGTTCAATTAGTGTTTATTGCATACCTGTCTATTTAATGTAGTATTCTTTAAGCTATAACTGATGCTTTCAGCATTTACAGATGAGGCATGTTAATTGAGGTGTGAGAATAAAAAATATCAGAACTTCTGTTTATTTATTTAGTGCCCCTATGGCCAAGGGTGGAGAGGTAAACTTTTGAATTAACATATGGAGGCTCTGAGATTTTCCTAGATCCACATTCAGATGGTCACAGTGAATGTGGTTTGCTGAAGGAAGAGGTGGGAATTCTGTAATGTAGAGTTCAATAGCAGCACCATGAGTTAAAGTTTTTGCAATTTTTCTATTATGTAGTTATTAAAAAAACTTTTTAAAAAATATTTATTTATTTATTTACTTTAGTTGTACACAATGCAATACATTTATGTTTATGTGGTGCTGAGGATCGAACCCGGGCCGCGCATGTGCAAGACGACTGCTCTGCCGCTGAGCCACAACCCCAGCCCCTTAAAAAAACTTTTTTTAAAGGAAGAATCTATGGTATTTAGTATTGAGATGGCAAAGAGAAGTTTCCTGTTAAAGAACTTGAGTTGTAGAACTCAAATATGAATTAGACATTTTTATTACAAAAAATGGTAATTTTAAAAACAAAAAAAGGTAGTTCTACTTGTTGATCTGTTCTGTCCTAAGAAGAGGCTATAATTAGTATGTTATCCAAGCAGCTATTTTTGAGAAAACAAACACTAAATTGTCTCTTTAAAGGCAATACTGACACTTTAACCCTGTAAGAAAGTACCTGATTTTCAGAAGAAAGTAATGTTATGGAAAGAACATTTTGAAAGCATGTTTGGTTATTTCCAATTTATTGAAAATCCTCCTTGAAGAGAATTACACTGGACTTTGGACCCATTTATTGGAAACGCACGCACAAAAAGTGAAACATTTTATTTAGTTCACAAAAATTTTGACAATCTGTACAAACAAGATTTTAATAACATTTATATCAGATAGATGACTTTGATAGAATGGAAAAGTAGTATGATTTAGTAAGCTAGTAAATAGTTCTTGTCTGTGGTTCTGTACATCTTTGTGAGCTGGGTTTTCAGTTATGACATAAGACAACAGCTCTTAAAACCAGGGTCAAAGTAGAACTTCACAAACTAGGAAAACAAGTTTTTTTTTTTTTTTTTTTTTTTTTTTTTTAATAAAGAGGCATATTCAATAATAGTGCTTTCATTTAATACATTAATAGTAATAATGGAATTGCACTCTAAAGGCATGTATAGCAAATAAAATAAATAATAAATAAATAAATTAATTAATTAATTAAAGAAAAAGAAATCCCAGAAATAAAATATACTTGCATAAAAAATAAAATAGTAATAATGGTTTTGTGATGCCAAGATTTAAACAGATTTATGTTTAAAATACATAATTTAAATAATATGATAAAATTAAAACTTCCTATCTTTTCATTTGTTTTAGTATATATTTTATAATGAATGTACATATGAAATATGATTTATAAATGAATATACACATAGTGGAGGTATGTGCTCATATATTTTATAATTGGGTTATTTGATAAAAAATGTGGCTTCTAAATTTAGTGACTTTCAGATTTCTGAGCATTTTAACTTTTTTGTTTGATATTTGTAGTTTTGTGCCTTTTGCCTGGAGCCTTTATTTGTTTCTGTGGTCAGTATGCCTGCCTGTCCTTCTCTATTTACAGTTGTTGATCCTAATTTGCAATGGATGTAGATTCTAAAGTATTGTGTTGAAAAACAAATGATGTCTGAGTAGGATTTTTAGGAGTACTAAAGTAAAAGGCCCTACAGCATAGTAGTAGGGTCTCTATTTTATGGACTTGCTTATATTTATTTTGGTTGTTTCGAGTTCTTTTTATGTGGGGGCTTTATTTTCTGGCTCTTAGCAGTGTTTAGCAGAGATAAGGTGTTGTTGGTTTTGTTTGTTTGTGTGTTTGATGCTAGAGTTAGATGTTGGTTGGTTTGTTTGTGTGTTTGATGCTAGAACTCTACCGGTTCCTTAGATTGTCTTTTTTTTATTTTGACACAGGATCTCACTATGTTGCTCAAACTGGCTGCTGGCCTCTAGCCATCATTTGGCTACAACCTCCCACCAGAGCCCTGAGTAGCTGAGACTACAGAAATATATCTCTATGTCCAGGGAAATATAAGATTCTAGATAGTAAAGGACTAGGTAGATGATGATTTTAAAAATAAAATTGCATGTTAATAGCTTTACTTTGATTTCATAGAGGAGAGAATCAATGTTTGTTGTGTACCTGCTATTTACCAGGCAGGTGGTTGGCGTTTTCTGCATTATAGCATCTTATTTAATCCTCAGAGTAGCCCTGCATAAGTTTAGAAACTGCTAATACCCACCGAGTGAAGACCACCAGGAATGCACTTGTAGTGGAACAAGTTAGGTTTAGTGATTTCCAGCTAGGGAGAGCACTTGCCAGGGGAACCCTGCAGTCTCAGAGGAGAGGGGAGGAGTTCTAGGGTTTGGGCCTTGCTGAATGCTTTAAATTAGAGACAGGGAAAGTGGAGAGGCCTGGATGGAAGTAAAGGTGGGTTAGTAATTTGGTCTCTCAACAGCCTTTGTTTAGGAGACAGGAGAAATGAAGGGAGCTGGGTTAAATCACTCTTGAAAAGTAGTAATCACTCAGAAAAGAAAGAAGATTATTAGTTATTTTGAAGTTGTAGTGTGGTCTTGGGAAACTTTTGTGCCTGTTGGTCTTTTTTGGCCTTTTTTGTGTCTTTTAGACATCCTATTCTGATAATCAAGAGTTTATTGAAATGTTTTTATTTTCTCACTACTAGGTTCAGAGAGGGTAAGGAACTTATTTGAGGTCACATAACTAGGAAAAAGTTTAGTTAGGATAGGAGTTTGGTTCTCATAACATAAACATTCTGCCCACCCTTCCCTGCTGGTATACCTGAACAAACATTGCTAAATCCTTCAAGCACATTTTTATATGTAGAATGCTTCTGATTCCTTCCAAACACCTTACTGCTGGCAATCATTGCTGATTCCTTTGAGGTAGCAGTAGTAGAGAAGAAACTCATTTTATGTATCCTTATAATATACCATGTCACTTCTGGATGGGAGTGATTTTAACGAAGGTTGTTTTTCTTACTAATTGCTAAAGGGAGATTCCTTTAAACTTGTTGGAACTTTGTGTACATATTGGGTACACAATAGATTTTTCCTATAACCTGGTCTCTTTGAATGTTTTATATATGTAACAATGTGTAACAAATGGACTTTGCAAAGGATTTCATGCTTTCAGGGCATTTATTTTTGTCTTCATACTTAACTGCTTATATCTCATGCAGATTCTCTATTGATTGATACAAATCTGATAGTTTTTTTTTTTTTTTTTTTATGGTCTGTTGTCTACAGGTGATTTTCTGACTAGATTTTTTCCCCCAATGACTAGAGTTTGAGAAGAAAATGTTCTTCTTGCTTGAAGAAAATTATTGAAGTTTGGCATTCTATCTCACTCATGTACTTAAATTGAAATGGCAATTCCTTGTGTCTGTACAAAATGTTCTCATGATATATGTTTAATTTTCTTTAGTATAAATGTATTTGTTTTGTCTTAGAAATATTAATGCTCTTTTCATTTAATCACAAATAATAAACTTTACCCATACAAACAAGTATAGAACCATCTTATAATTTTGAAATGATTCTGGTGGAAATATATATGCAAATTCCATATTCATGAGCATTGTCTTAGTCCCTTTTCTGATGCTGTAACAGAATACCACCCACAGGGTAAAGGAGAGAAGAGGGAGGCAAAAGAGTGGGAAGCCCAGGGAGAGGAATAGGGAGCTATATCTACTCCTTGTCCATGACCTAATTGCTTCTAGATGGTCCTGCTGCATTAGGGATTGAATTTCCAACACGTGAATTTTGGGGGCACATATTCTAACAATAGCAGCCATTTAAAAGCTATTACAAACA
Source organism: Tamias sibiricus (assembly GCA_025594165.1). NCBI lineage: Eukaryota > Metazoa > Chordata > Mammalia > Rodentia > Sciuridae > Tamias > Tamias sibiricus. The sequence goes on from CM046663.1 coordinate 70,956,305, forward strand.
ATTGTATAGTGGATATTCTTAAACATATCCCTGTGCCTTGTCTGATTATTCTCTTAGGATAAAATTCTTAGGAATGTAGTTGCTGTGCCAAAAGGTATGTGTTAATTTTTGGTGATGAGGTGGGTGAAGGGAGGCTACGTGTTTCCTAATTTTAAAGCATCCTTGATTTTCTGGACAAACCTGGCCTTTTCATTATGCATTATCCTTTTACTATGCTAGATTATGCTTCATTTAAAATATTCACATTTTTGTTCATGGAAAAGATTGACTAGTGATTTAATTTCTTCTAAAATCTTTCACAGATTAAGTTATTAAGGTTATACTGACCTCTTAAAATAAGTTGGGGAATGTGTAATTCTCTGGAAGAGTATGAACATTGATTTTATTACCCACAAATGCTCAAAAAAATTCACTGGTGGAGCCATCTGGGATTTTCTTGTGGAGATCATTGATTCTATTTCTTTAATATATACAGGACTATTCACTTTTTTAAAATTTCTTTGTCAATTTTGGTAAATTTTACTTTTTTAAAGGGTTTTCCCATTTCATATAAGTTTTCTGATTTGGCTTAAAGTTTTTCACAATGTCCTTTTATCATTTTTTATTTTGTAGTCTCTATGACACCTGCTTTTAAACTCTGCTTACTGGTAATTTGTGCCTCTCTTATCTCCATCTTTTCAAAGTGCCAATTTTTAGATTTAAAAGTTACTTTATTTTGGTTTGTGCCTTTACCTTTATGTCTTTCCTTCTTTTTAAAAAATTAATTTGCTGTTCTTTTTCAAGTTTCTTGAGATGGATACTTCAGTCATTAATTATCAGCCTTTCTTCGCCCCCCCCCCCTAGTCCCCCCTCCCTAGTTCTTTCTTTCTTTACTTACTGCTCCACCCCTTCCCCATCTCACCCCTGTTGCCCAGGCTGGCCCTGAATTGCCTTAGTCACCCAGTACCTGGGACTACAGGCATGTACAATGAAATGCTGGCCTTTTTTTCCCTTAATGATTACATTTAGGTATATGAAATTTTCTTCTAAATGAAACTTTACCTAGATCTCATGAGTTCAACAATATGTATTGTTTTTTATTATCACTTAATTCAAAGTATTTAAAAATTTCCATGTGGTTTCTTTTTTGACCCATGGGTTATTTAGAGATATATTGCTTAATGTTTAAGCACTTGGGAATTTCTAGCTATACTTTTATTATTGATATCTAGTTTAAAGTTATTGTCTGGGACCATTCATCCTATGATGTAAATTTTGAGTACCTTTGTAGACTCCTCCTATATGGTCATTTTTAGAAAATTGAGTGTGATTTGCCATATATATCAATTAAGTTTATTATGTTCAGTCTACTATATTGTTACTGACTATAAAAACATTATGTTCCAGTGCTGTGTGTCAAACCTAAGGCCTTATGCCCACAAGGCAAGCACTCTGCCTCTGAGCTGAGCTATGCCTTTAGCCCACTACTGACTTTTTTGTCTTTTTTCTTCTTCACTCAGTTGAGAGATGCATATTAAACTCTCCAACTATATGAGGACTTGTCTATGTGTTCTTTTGGTTCTCTCAAATTTTGTGTAACATACTTTCAGGGTAATTTGTTAGCTACAAATAAATTTATTATTGTATCTTCCTGCTAGAGTGGTCCTTTTGTTATTTTTATCACCTTTTCTTTTTCTATCCCTTTCCTTTAAATCTTTCTTTGGTCTTAAGAAGAGTCTCTTTAAGCAACACATAGTTGGATTTTTTTTTTCTAAATCTGATAATCTCTGTTGTTTTACATTAAAATACAATATTATTTGGGTTTATATGAATGTATTAAAATATTTGGGTTTAATTAATAATTTTACTGTTTTTTTTCCCTGCTTCTGCCTCTGTCCTTTATAGCTTTTCCTTTCCATTGATCATTTTTAATCAATTAAAAAGTACATCAAAGTGTACCTGGAATCTATCCACTTTTCTTTTTCTCCATACTACCACCTATTTCAGAGCAAGCACCATGTCTTTCCTGGACTACTGCGTTAATCTTGGAACTAATACTTCTACTTCCATCCACATTCCTCTGTGATACTTTTTCCAGAAGTAGCTTGAGTGTTGCCATTGAAGAATAAATTCCCATGAATGAAATCACAGATCCTTACCATGACTCTTCAGAGTTCTGCATAACCTGGCTCTTAACCTGTCTCGATGATCTCATTCCATTTAACTTAATATGCTTCTGTTATACTGAGTTCTTCTCAGCTCCTCAGACAAGCTACAGGCTCTTATCCACAGCTGGACTGCCCACTTATCACTGTGCTCATATACCCTGTGTGCATGGACAGTGCCTTTTTAGCTTTTCTGTGCAGCTACTTTTCCTGACCCTATCTAAAGTTGATTGACTTCATTTCCTTGGTTTCTGTCTCAGGACCTTTGGCCTCTGTAGCACTTACTATACTTTGTAATTCATTCCTCCTTTGCAGGAGGGTAGGTGTATATTTTTCATTGGCCTCTTTAGAAGGTGATTTTTGTATAGTAGGTTCTTATAAATGTTTGTAGATTAAAGGAGTAAATGACTAATAGGCACTGTGCTAAGCTCATTACTTAAAACTGATTTAATCCTCCAAAAAAACTCTCAGAATAAGCCTATGATGTAGGTGCTAGTTTGTTAACTGCTTATTGATGAGGTAAGTGAAGCTTAATGATGTTTGTTAATTTTCCTGACGCCAGCTAGCTAGGTGGGCATTTCTGTGCTCCTTTTTACCTTTCTAATCTTTCAACCATTCTTCACTTTCTTTGTCAGATCCTCATTATTTATCTTGGTTATGCTTGTAGTAATATTCTGACATTTCAACTTTAGCTTCTTGCCTTTGTTTAATCTTTAATAATAGCCAAAAGAAAAGAAACTAGAAATTTGTAATGGAAGTTAAGAAAGTGTAATCTGAGATTTGGTGTTTTTAATAAGACTTAAATACTTGAAGTGATGATTTCTTATGTGGCTGTCAAGTATTGTGATTTATCAAGCTATAGATCTGTGTGTGTGTGTGTGTGTGTGTGTGTGTGTGCGCGCGCGCGCGCGCGCACGCGCGCCAGGGATTGAACCCAGGGCCTTGTGCATGTGAGGCAAGCACTCTAACAACTGAGCTCTATCCCCTCTCCCATTACTTTTTGACTGTACACAGAAAGACCTGTTATAATTAATTTTATGTATTCAAATATATTATCTGTATTTGAAGAAAACATTTTTTGAGCCTTTTGTATTTAAAGAACTGTTTAGTTATGCACATTTTAAATTTTAGGTCTCAAAAAGATCAAAATAATTTCCATGTTAGATATAATTTTATATCCATATGTACTAGTCTTCATATAATAATGGCGCTTTTCATTTTTCTACATTTTTTACTTAATCAACAAGTATGTATTGAGTACCTCCCATATGCAAAGCACTTTTTTAGCCTTTGTTGAATAGTGGTGAATGAAACAGGATCCCTCCCCTAATACCTCTTACATTTAAATAATAGGGATACAGACATTAAACAAAATAAATAAGATAAATATATATTATATTTGAATGATGTTAGTAAGTGCTACAGAGGGAAAACAATTTAAAAAGTGACCCGGGGAGTCTAGGAGTATGCCTGTGTTGTGTAGCTTTAAATACTGTGACCAGGGAAGAGCCTACTAAGATGTTCACAATTGTGCAAGGATTTGAAGGAAATGGGGAGCAAGCCTGCAGCTGGTCTTGGGGAATAGTATTCCAGATAGTAGTGACTATTGTCTCATTTCATTTCTTTGTTTCTTTTCAATTTCTGTTTCTTCTACCAATCCTTAACATTTTTGTGTTGCTAGTTGTTTTTGCTTTCTATCCTTCTGTGGGATCTAAAGTAGTTTCATCTTCCTCACTAAATATGGACAGCAAACATTTTTGGGTGCCAGTGTGCTGGATAGATTGTGTCAATAATTGGACCACTTACTTATTTTCTTCTTATTTCCCCCATCCTTATTTCTACTACCTTTGATAAGTTTCCTGGATTTCTTTCCAAGTTATTCATCTTCTACTATGTACCTTTGTTCTTTTTCCCAGGTTTGTCTTTTGGAAACAGATCTCATTATCTAACTATTATTACTTAATAATGACTGTGTATCACTCACAGGCTAGACCAAGCTGTTTACCTTGGAGGCATTAAAGCTCTCCGCAGTTGGGCCACAGTCCCACTTTATTTCCTGTTGTTGTAGGAGATGTTTGAGTTATAGTGAACCCCTGCCATACACAAATCTTTCTGTTAATTTTTATGCTTCTCTCTTTCATCTTGTAGTGTCTTTCCTTTTGGCTTAGAATGTGCCTCTCCTCTCCTTGTTCCATTTGTGGTTGAGATTTGTCTTCAACTTCAGTGTTAATTCATTGGTATTGTCTTATGACTTGGACATGTTGGGAGTTCTAAACCAAGAGTAACCTTTCAGGCAAAGGTATTTCCTGGGAGGGACCAGGGAACAATAACCAGAGTGGCAGGATGGCTTTTGCATTCAGGAGCTGTCAGCAGTGTAGAACGCCAACTTCAGAGGGACAGAACTAACTAAAGTCCTATTCAGATGTCAGCATCTTTGGTTCTGAAGGTCCAGGGATGTCTAGGTAGTGGTGAGTCTCAGCATCAGTTGCTATATTATCATAATACTAAATGAATACAGCCAAGTCTGCAAAAAGGGAGATTTTAGAAGCTAGATAAAGGAACTGGAATCTTAGCTAAGTGATCTGGAATTCAGTGTTAGGGATGTGGAATCAATTGCTGTCTCATAAATATTAGCTCTACTTTAGCAATTATAAATTATTTTTATCTGTTTTTCCCACTTTACAAGCTGTGTGCTCTTTGAGGGCAGAGAGATGCCTCATCTGTACCCAGCACAGTACTTAGTACATAGGGAATATTCAAAGAATGGTGAATTAGCCTTGTAACCCCATCCAGTAAAGCTTTGTGTAATGATTGAAATGTTCTTGTGTGTTGTGCAGTAAGGTAAGCCACAAGCTGCCAATGGCTTTGAAGGCTTGTAATATGGCTAGTTGACTGAGGAAGTGAATTAGTGATATTTAATTTTAATGAAAATAACTACATGGCAATTATGTGATTTATATAATCATACTCTCAACAGACTACACAGATCTCTGACTTTTCTTTCTTTCTTTTTTTTTTTTTTTTTTTTTTTTTTCTTCCTTTCTTTTTTTGGGGGGAGGAGGAATGGAGAGGGGACTTGTATTATAAATGATCCCAGATTGCTAAACTTTGGGTTTAGTGATTTTTCTGCTTTCTTCCCCCTCTCAATGTCACATCCATTTTTTTTTTTTTTTTTTGCTTCTGTTATTATGCTGTCATTAGCTTTTCTTTTATATTTTCTGATTTTAGTTTACTATGATATAGAAAGACACATAATCAAGCCCATAATTACCTTGTATAAAAGAGTAAGTAGTAGAGGAATCTGAGAGTCAGCTTTGACCTCTCCTTGTTTCCAGTAAGAATGTGAAATTGGCCATCAGGAAGGGAGAAGGAGCTGATAGGAGTATGGGTGTTCAGTTGAAGAAAAAAACATATCAGTATGAAAGTAGATGAATTTACCAAGAAAGAGAGTACAGCCCAAAAGTACAGTGGCTCTGTTTGGGACAGAGGGATTGGGAGGGGGAGGGGGGATGAGAAAAGGACCAGTTATAGGAAAATAGGAAAAAAAGGTTGGATTTGTCAGAGAAAGCCATGGGGTGATCAGCAACTGCAGATGGTGCAGGGAAAAGAATAAGAACTAAAATCCATTTTGTGTATTTGATTTCAGTGAAAGCTATATAGGTCTTAAAACATTGCCAAATATTTCAATTTGGTCAAAACAGTGTTTTAATATAATACTTAGTTGTCCATGTTGGCCTTCTAGGTATAAAAAGATTTAGTGTGTTTACTTTTTGAAGTCTTAATTTTTCAATTTTTGTGTCTGTATCTACCTTCTCTACTTTTTAATTGTCAAACTGTTTTGCTTTGCTACTGTATATAATTTAGATAAGCATTAGTATTACTTTTGTTTTGAAATTGATTCTTTTTAACTTCTTGCTTCCCAAGTGAAAGTTGTATAACTCTCACAAGATACAATTATCTGAGAAATACATCAAAGAGAACCACAGGTGTAAAATGAAGGTGTTCCCAATTGATACATTGGCATTGAATTTTTGTGTTACCTAACAGTAAAGTTACTGGTTCAGTAGTGACAAGTTCATGCTTAGATGGAGGGCTTACTTAGAGACATTGTTTCTTATTAAAGTCTCCATACCAAGAGAAATACATTTTTACTAAAAACTGGAACATCTTGCCTTTCAGAGGTGCTGTCTGATTACCATGTGGCATAGGAAGCAAGCAAAAGGCTCTTTTATTCCCCAGTGTATTATTAGCCTTACTCCTTTGGGACTGGACAGGGAGCCAAGAAAAATAAAGAACAGGAAAGATATTTCTCTAAATAATCTTTATTCTGGGTTCACTTGCAGGTTGTATATAATATAGAATGCAGATGTAAGCTTATTATTGTATTTTTGTTTTTTTTAATTATGCCAACATTTGAGTCATTTTTGAAAGAAATGATTTATGTATCTAATTTCTTAGAACCACTAAAAAGCTGCCATCTTCCTACTTCTGAAGTATTACTTCTACTACTTCCTACTCCTGATCCACACGGCCATGCCAAGATGGACAAAAGGGACAACAGTCTACCCTGAAATTGCAAGACCCTTTTCTTGCTTCCCAAGTGAAACTTGTATAACTCCCATAAGAAACAATTACCTGAGAAATACATTAACGAGAACCACAGGTGTAAAATGAAGGTGTTCCCAATTGATACATTGGCATTATAGACAAGAACAGTACTACTCCACTTCTACATTATTTGCAAACATAGCTAGTATGTATATGGTTATATATTATATTATTAATTTTAGCTTGAAGAGTTAACTTTCCGAATTTGACCCTCATTGTCTTGAAATTTAGTATTTTGTTAAATAACTTAATGCAAAATAACAATACATTACTTATTTATAATAATTTGTATACATTTGATAAATAATAAAATACACTTAAAATAATTTAATATTTTTAAAAGTAAACTATTTAAAAGGAAGCATTTTATGCAGTATGAAGTAATTTAGATATATTAACTTATCCTCCATAGTAAAATACATGGTTATCCTTTCTGTGATCTCTCAGTATACTTGATCAGTTCCTGTTTTCTTTTTGGTTGTTGTTGTCGTCATCCTGGGAATTGAACCCAGGGCCATGTCCATGCCAGGCAAGCAATCTCTACCACTGAACTACACCCCCTTGCCTAGTTAGTTCCTAAACAAAAGTGTTTATGTGGCTTATCCCATTTTGTCTTGTTTTTTTTCATACTGTATTCATTTTTTCTGTCTGCATTTAAAAATCTCAATTTATTATTTTATTCTGGTTTCATAACTAACTAGAAAAACAATAGGATTATTGAAAAACATTTCTTAAAAAGTACTATTTATAAAATTCTGTTTCTTAGATATATATGCTGTTAATGTTTTCCTCTGTTACCCTTTGGACTTATTCTGTGTGATATATATGTAAGTATATTCATATATAGTTGGATGGTTCATTTTGAAGTATTCTAACTTGGGGAAGTCTTAAAAATCAAATTTAACTGTCCTTTTATAGGACAGTTTACATTCATTCATTAAGCAAACAAACAAACAAAAACCTTTAGTCTTCATCATTTTTCTAAAGGATGAAGCTGGATTCTTTTTCACATACTTTATCTGTATAATGTTTCTTTTTTAAAATGCAGTCTTCTTTCTGGGGTTTCTATAGAGTCTAATATGGGTGTTTCAGTGACTATAAACATTTTCTGTAATTTTAGTTCAGTAATTCTACTAAAATAAAAGTATAATAAAATTAACCTAAACCAGACTACTTTAATTCTGTTGAATAAAAAGGAGTTTGAATTTATATATATTTGAGGTTTGCAGGAGCACTTGATATCTCTTTGATTTTACAAAAGCACTTATCTTTTGTAATCTCCCTCCCTTCCAGATAATACTTGGCATTATCTTGATGCTAGGTTTGAAAGTACATGTATGGTAGCTATATAAAAATCTATAGAGGGGCTGGGGTTGTGGCTCAGTGGCAGAGCGCTCGCCTCGCACGTGCGTGGCCCGGGTTTGATCCTTAGCACCACGTAAACATAAATGCACTGCATTGTGTGCAACTAAAGTAAATAAATAAATATTTTTTAAAAAAATCTATAGAACACAAGATTTTTTCAAAGAACTTATGTTTTAAATTATGTATGTATGTTATTTACTCCCCTTCTACCTGCCAAAAGTAAATAAAAACAATTTTAAATATATGATTTACAAATTTTATGCCTACAGTTTATTTTTCAAAAATTACATTTGTGTAAACTTTATTTACTGAGTTTAGTATTTGACAGTTTATAAGCTACTTTGCTTGCCAGATATCTTTAATCAGGATAACATTTTATTGATGGTATTGTATTGTTAATTATACCAGAATTTCAAACATCAATTCTTTCTCAAAAGTCTTGAATGAGAGAGTATGTTTCTGTATCTTCTAGTTTAAATAATTTAACTCAAGGCATGAAAAGGCCTGTTGAAATCACTGGGTAACTACTTATAAAATAATTCTGAATTTCTTCTGACTTCCTTGAGAAACACTGTTCATCAACATTTCTGTTTTAGGGATTTATATGCAATTAGATCATTCAGATTATGTATCAGTGGAACACCATAAACCATAAAAATAAGATTAAAGTAAAAATTTTATGTGGCCTTGTATTACAAGTAAAAGGTTTTTATTGGCATATTAAATGCTGCTATCTGTGGAATAAATGATACACACAGAAAATGTTTCTAAAACTCAACCAAGAAAGTTAGAATATTCCTTTGGAAAGGAGAGTAGTATCTTCATGGCCAGATGGACCTTAGTGTCTGCAAAGCGGTATAGCTCAGTCTGACTTCAGAGGTTTTAAAGTCAGAGCTACCAATTAACTTTTGCAGAATGGCTACAAAAGACATTACATCTAGCTTCGTGAGCAATTTGATTAGTTACTTAAGAACTGTGATTATTATGAGATGACATAGTACAGTTATAAACAGTAAATACAAATTCAGTCCTGATATGTGTACTGCTTTGGTAAGTCACAAGGAAGGTATTTCATTTTTTCACTGTAATGCATTTAGTTTAATAAAACAAACACATACAAAGTCACAAGGAAGACTTTTTCTCTGATGAATTTAGTGTAATCAAACAGATAAATAGTCTGCAAATAAATTAAAGAAAATGTGGATGTTGTCTTTGTGGTGCTAAGGGTTAGAATCCAGAGCCTTGAACATGCTTGGCAAGTACTCTGTGACAGAGCCACATGCCCAGAACCAAGTTAAATTGTAAATACATGAAAACACTGTTCAGATTTCATAGCATTTTATAATGGATCCTTTTGGTATGTAAGTCAGTAAGCCTTCTTGTTTTGTGTTATTTTCAATAATTAAATATGATTTAGTTAGTATGTATTGATTGCCCAAGTGAGCACTGTTCTAAGTGCTTCACACATATTAATAAAATTTCCCTGCAGTGCTATGTGCTAGATATTATCATCCCCATTTTACAGATAAGAAAGCTGAAACTTGAAGATTTTTAAGCAATTTGCTGGCAATTGGCAGAGCATTCTATTTCCAGAGCCTATTATGTGACAGTGCAACATCTCTAGAATTCTAGGAAGGCGTAGAGGGCTCTTAAATACTACATGTATTAGAAATGAGGCATTTTGTTTTATATATGCATGCTGTAAATTTATAGAGCAAAAGATGATCATTCATTTAACAAATAATTGTAAATAAGCTAAAGGATCAACTGAAATAACTTCAGTGTTTGGTTCAGTTTAATGTTGTATAATGGGTAGAAATTAATTAATTGATTTGAACAATGTCCATAGTTATTTAGAATGAAGGAACAAAAGCAGAATGGAAAATAATTCATGGTGGGGGGTCTTGATATAATATTGTAAAATGTCTAGTATCATTTAAAATAATAGGACCCATGAGTGAAAAACTCCATAATCACGAGGAATTTGAGGCTTACTCTAAACTTAAGAGTTCACATTACTGTAAAAAGCCTGAGGACCTCTCACTGAGATTCTGCTAATCTCTGGTACATCTCTTTCTCAGGTCACTAACATACTACTGTCACTAGGGACTTGATTTGAAAAGCTTCTTTCTAGAAAAGCAATAAAATGCCATGCGTTGGAAGTACTTTGAGTTAAGAGACATTGTTAAGCTTATCTAAACATTATAAATTATTCTGTAAAGTTTATTAGTAGAATCTTATATTTCTGAAGTGATTTTACCCTTAGAGTTGTCTCTAAAAAAGTAGAGGTTCTAGGAAAAAAAATGAAAAGAAGAGGGAGTAGAGAGTAGCAAAAGAGATTATTATCCTTGAGTTATCCCTTTGAACAAAGTTCTCAGGTCTTTTAACCCACTCTTTGACATTAATGAATGTTGTTATTAATTCTTTAGGAGACGGGGAGCATCCTTGGAGTCTTTCTAAATTGCTAGTCTGGTTCTCTTCTAATTTTTCCTTTAAAAAGAAAAAAACAAGATGGCCTTTCTGGTGCAAGAACACATTTTGTTTTTTAAAAAATACTCACAAAAAGGAAATCTACATGTTGCAGTATGCTAGTATTTTAATTCACTGAATAATTAGTAATTATCAGGATCAGTTACAGAAAATAACTGCTTTATTATATCAAGTCTTCAGGTCCCATGGATTGGTAAAGAACCATTTGTAACAACTTCCTTATTCTATGGACTTGGCCAAATCTTGGATTCACAGGTGGCTGTTGCCTTTGAAGTCTGTGACCTTGTTTCTGTATTCCAGACTTCTGGTATATTTATATCAACAAACTCTTATTTGGCCTTTCCCCTCCATCTTTACATTGCATGTTTATCATTTTCTGACCCAAAGCTAAATTCCCATCTTTATGTAGGATTTGACTCCATCTTTGAGATTTTACCATTCAAAAAGTCACTGAGGGTATTTTGTAAACAGTTAATTTTTATGAAAAATGTCAAACATATAGAAGTAGAGAGAATATTATAATGAAACCCCCATGTGTCCATGTTCAGCTTCAGCAGTTAACAGCTCGTGGCCAATAATGTTTTATCTGTATCCCTATCTGCTAGATTTGTTCCTCCTAGATTATGCTGAATTAAATCTCACTAATCATATTTTATTCATAAATAATTCTAGATATATATTCTAAGATAATATAGTGGTTGATTTTAAAAACAACCATGGTACTCTTATTGCACATAAAATTAGCAGTAATTACCTAATATTATCAAACATAGAGATATAAAGCATATAAAGAGGTTTTTATGCTGTCCTTTAGCAATTTGAAATGAAGGCTTTGAAAATTCAACATTCTAAACATGTTTAAAGTTAAAGTGGTTTTTGTCTTGTGAACATTGAAAAGGAAGAAGCATGGGAATATTCTCTTTTAATCCTGAGGTAAGATTATCTTTGAGTTCTCCAGTGTTCATTTTTACACTAAAAGAGATAAAAAGTCTTTCTTGGCTACCAAAGTATTGTACATTGGCCACCAGTGTTGAGCACCAATACATTTCATGTGAAGTAAGAACTTTTTAAATATGGTGATAAACTTTTTAAAAACCCTAATAATAGGGCATCAGTACTTTAGAAATAGTTCTTGAACAGAGAAATATCCTTCAGGTAATTGATTGGCTTTGAGAAATCATTAGTTTTCTGTCTTCCTTTTTAATTGAAGGAAAAGGAAGAAAATAAAATAGTATTTATACCTCTGGTCAAGTGACCCAAACAGTTCTCTTTTTCCTTTGCTCTCTAAGAGATTAGTAGTTATTTATTGATGTTGAGTGTTTCTGAATTCCTGTGGTTTGAAGGCTTTTACAGATATTAACTTTCTCATCCTGACTGAAAAGGATGTGTGTGATAGTATCTTTTTTTTCCCTCAGTTAGTCTAAATTTAGACCTCTTGATCATGAATTATAAAGCTTGTGAGTGGTAGTGTATGACTTTTCTTATTTTTAACTTTTTGTTTTGTTTTGTTTTACTTCTGAACTTCTTGTTTTTGCTCCTGGATGTAGTTAAAGGTGAACACAAAGCTAAATGTGGGTGTGATGCAGCTTTGAGGCCAGAGTATTTGCATATAATATGTTTTGTTCTAGCGATGTGAAATGGGGGCCTAAAATAAAAATTCTGAATGAGCTACGCCAGTTTGATAAACTAGCAGTTGCTTTAAATCTTAAAAATAAACTTTTGCCTATAATTTAAACTAGAATGGGTTATTTTCTATAACGGAACTGAATTTAAAATAGTTTGAAACATCAAATCTACTTTTGGATCCTTGGCTTATAGAGAAAACATTTGTTTATATCTGGTTGCCGTTTACCCAGCTCTGTGCTCTCCCATCTGTCAGAACCCTGCTTCAGTTTGGGATTGGAGTAGGGAGGAATTGACCGGATACACAAGATTATGCGTGGGATGTGCACATGTACATGTAAGTTAATATGTATATATTCAGTTTAGCAAACTTGATTTTAGCATTGATTTTCCACTGACTGGAGTTTGTTGTTTTTATCTATGATTACATTCTGTTTTTAGAGTTGAATTACAGATGACACCTCAGACAATAACAGCATAGCAGCACTGCCATGGTTTTTGTCTTTAGGGGATGGTTGGATACAGCCAAAATAGTTTGTGTTCCACATCTTGGATCAAGATATGAGGGATAAATCTCAATTTACCTAGTGCTTATTCATGTAGCATTCTCTGCTCTGTGGAGTTTAGCCAAGACCAGGAAAATAACAAAGTTCTTCAAACAGCCAAAAATATTACATTAAATTCTTACAACCAAATTTATAAACTTGACTCCTAGATAGTTTCCAGAGTTCAACATATAAAGCAAATTTGCTCTTATTTTAGACAACATTTGCTGGTATTTTAGATAAAGAATTTAAATAGTCTCAGCCCATAGCAAGAGATTTGCTTTAGATAATCACGAAGGTAAGCTTCTATGATAAAAGCTATTCTATGATAAAAAAGTATTGATTCCAAAAGTAAATACCCTAAGCTCCACGGTTATATTATGTAATCTAGACAATTCTTTCAATTGTTTTCTCACATTGCCTTGAGAAGAAAAAAGGGAATTTACACAAAGTAACCTAATAATAATAACATAAATATTTTTCAAAATACTAATGCAGTTGCAGTGTATTTACAGACTGCCCCACAGTTAACATGCTTTCATTTATATATCATTTCTTCCAAGTCAGGGTCTGTTGACAGTGGGGGTTGGGTGGGATGAGGGGAGGATCCAACAAAGCTGGCAGAATCCCTAGCATAGCATCCTGAAAGTTTAGGGGAAAGTATCCATGTCCCTGAGCAGGTACCTAATAGATGCTAAAGCCATTATGTGTGATAAATGATATTTATGATGGTTTCATGTAGAAACTCATTCTATGGCAGATATTGAAGGGCAAAAAACATATCTACTTTGGAAATGTATAGATTATTAAACTGTTCACAAATTGATATAATCCCAGAAGATAAAAACTAAGATAGGAATGCATGAGTTCAGTTCCTTCACTACAGTAAGGGTGTTCTCCTAGACATCTTCCATTGAGTGTTTTCCTCTTGAGATTAGAATCTGTTCAGTTACCCTGTAAATGACATAGGTATGGAAACTCATCTAGTAACTTAAAGGTAGATTTTTTTGTAGGCAATTTGGTAAGTACACTGAGAATTTTTCCCATGTGTCAGTAACATTGCCTGAAGTTTTGTTTTGTGATTTTGGACTGAAAAAATAGTATATATTTGGACATAAAGTGGCATTAGAAAAGCAAAAGTAAAATGAGGATTTTAAACAAAAATAATTAAAAAAAAAATAAGGTGTTCATATTCTGCATCTTCTGGCCCTCACAAATTTATTTGTTCATGAAGTTAATTAACAATTGTCTAACTTGGCTTAAGTAATTTTAGTGTGACTATCTTTGATACATGGGTAAATTGGTAATTCATGGCCATTTATTATTTTGTAGCATCCAGACTTAGAGAATCTGAGAAGCTTGAAGTAGATTTATTATAAGAGCTAATTCCCCCCCACTTCCTGCTTGACTAACTCATATTTGAAGTCTCAGTTTAGGAGTCCCTTTCCTAAGGGATTTCTTAGGATATTATGTGCCCCAGTGACATAGGATTTCTGTTGTAATAAGTACTTAGTCATACTGGATTGACAATGGTCAAGTTGCTACTGTGTTTGACAGGGTTAGGCCCAATCCTGTTTTTTGGGAACCTGATAATAATATTCTTTGAATATTTACTCTACATGTGTTTAATGGAAAAGGAGTAAACAGATTTTCTTTTGAAAACATTTCCATTAGAGAAACAGATACCTTACTAATTCATTTCCACTTATAACTGTGGGGTCAATTTTCTAAAAATAATTAGATAAAACATTTCCCCAGTTTTGGAATTTTACTTCCTTTTATTTCATGATTTTTCTGAAGCAGATGACGTTTAAAGTTTAGATAATAAGATTTATTTATTCTGGTTAAAATCCCTATAATATTCAGTTTTGGAACTCCAGTTTCCTGCTACCACACATAGCCAGTATATTCCAGTGGTACTTTAGGGTCCCTTGCATATCTGTTTCTAGACAACAGCTCACCTGGGCCACATTTTATCACATTCTAGTCTGTCCCACTGGCCCATATGCTAAAAGAGTGTGGAACATGTGTTATCTTATTCAGCCTTATATTTTGAGTCTATTATAGCTCTTGGAAAAGAGTGTGCATGAATCTGTGTTTGTAATTGTTGAAAGAGTATTAGTCTATCTCCCCTTGTATGCAAAATTTGGCCTAGACCTTCCAAAACCAAAATTTTTGTCATTGTTTTTCACTACAAAGCTGGTGTATATCTCTGTATATTAAATGGTTTCTTTGTATGAATAATAGGAGTTTTTATTAGGCTTTCATGTAGTTACCATGATTTTCTTTTCTAGATTTGCTTTCCTTGATAACATTTGGAAGCTAGCAGTCAGACTTAGTTAAGGACTAAAAAGTAAAATATGTAACTGCTGAATGACCTCGTTGCTTATGATTATTGAGAGGTAATTAAAACAATCAGTATTTATTCATGTTGTCTGTAAAGTAAATGAGATAATGTCACAAAATTTATAACAAAATAATATTACATACTTTTTATCTTTAGAAAGTTTCTAAAATTACCATTTTCTTTTAGGTTAGACCTAATCACTCAGAAGAGGAGTTAATTCTCTTGAATAAATTGAGGAAGCTTTTTTGCATTTCTTCTTTTGTAATTCTGAACATTATTTCATTAGCTAATCAGAATAGTGTCACTAATATTCACTAATGACATCTTTTTCTTCTGAGGATTTTCATCTTATTTAAAAAAGTGACTTTGATTCTCCTTCCCCAAAGCATGTGAGCATTGTGCATTGTTTGAAGTTTGCTTTATGTTCATTGAAAGGAAAGAATTAAGCAGATTGAATTTAAAGATAGTAATTTGAGGAATTGAATACAACTTTTTATATTTTACTTAAATGTTTGCCTTTGCCTTAAATTATTTTTTAGTGTTTATCCAAGCTCTGATTCTTATGGAAGATAATTTTCTTCTTTCTTTCAAAAAAAAGATTTATGACTTTGAAAAAGGTAGTTCTTTGTCCTTAATTGTTTGCCTTCTCTTCCTCTAATATGCCAGGTTTTTTTTTTCTTTTCTTCCTTTGCTGTCTTGAAGTGTTCATACATATTGTTTTTTCTACTGCTTAGAACATTCTACCACCTATTCTGCATTTCTGGCTTAAGGTCTCAGTGCAGGTGAGACCTCTGAGGCCTTTGCAAAGGGCTTGCTTGCTCCGGTTCCCTCTCTCCAGGTTCCCTATTCTGGAGTGCTGTTGTTTTCCCTATAGCATTTTCCCACAGGGTGTCTTTTGCTTGTTTGTTTGGCTTCTGCTTGGAGCATCAGCTCCATATTGTCAGAGGCCTATCTGTTCTTTAGCGAGTATATCCAGTATATCCATAGTAAGTGCTCCAAAAAATAATTTTTTTTTCTGAATGCATGATTAATACCATGGACAGATACTTACAGTATTTAGAAAAGTTAATATCTATTGAGTATTATCTTACTATGGTAAAAGAGTTAATATTCTTGAGGTATTTGGAATTCAATTTTTAAAAATTAACTTTTGTAGTTAGAATCCAATTTTTTTTTTTTTTTTTTTTTTTTTTTTTTAATACCAGGGATTGAACCCAGGGGACACTTAACCACCAAGCCACATACCCAGTACCTTTTTAAAAATATATATATATTTTATTAGAGAACAGGGTCTTGCTGAGTTGCTGAAGCTGGGTTTGAACTCGAGATCCCCCTGCCTCGGCCTCCTGAATCACTGGGATTACAGGTGTGTGTCACTGCACCCGTCTGGAATCCAGTTTTTAAAAATTAACTTTTCTAGTAAGAAAACAACTCTTCTAAATTGCATTTTATATCTATATATACCTTTGGAGATTGAATGCAACCAGTGACTCCCTTAGTAAGGGGATAGATAATGTGCACTTTACAGTTTTTACAAAATGCTTTTGAGTTTACATAATACTTTTATGTACGTATTGTTTCATTTAAGCTTCAAAATAGTCTTTTGAGTTTAGAGGATAGATAAGTTATCTGTGAGTGAGAAAATGAGAGTGGTGTGGATATTCAGTGAATTAATATACATGAAAATATTTTGCAAACTCTACAGTATGAAACAGATAATTTGTACAGGTTAAATATCCCTTATTAGAAATGCTTGGGACCAGAAAGAAATGTTTTGAATTTTTTTAAAAGATTTTAGAATATTTGTATATACATAATAAGATATATTTGGGGATGGGACCCAAGTCTAAACAAGAAATTTATTTATGTTTCATATATGCCTTCAAAACATAGCCTGAATTTTAGAGAAAAGAAAAATTATTGTGCCTGCATCTTGACTGAGACCTGTCACATGAGGTTGGATATGGAATTTTCCATTTGTTGCTTCATGTTGGTGCTCAAAAAAGGTTCCAATTTGGGAGTGTTTTGGATTTTAGATTTTTGGATTGTAGATACTCAACTTGTAGTAATGGTATTACAATTGAGAAACTTAACTACTGAAACAATGTCTAGGATGTCACAGCTGTTAAGTGGTATGGTTGATAACCAAACCCAGGCTGTATAGCAAAATGAAAAAAATCAAGAATTGGTGGTGTAGTAACATAATATAATGTCTATCGGATGTGTGGTTAGGTAAGTAAGCACTACTTTTTTACCATGTACTTTCCTAGGAGCCATACAATAAATTAGAAGTTCCTTTCCTTTGATAATGTCATATCTAGAGTTGCATCCCCAATTAAGGACTTTGCATTAAGTAAATAAAAATATGGCCAGCCAGCATTGTATCTAAAGATGCATCTATAATAATTGAAATTCTGTAATTATTTAAAATAAAGAAATCATGCTTTAAGTTTATAACATATGTACATATATGCAGTGTATGCACTGAATATCCACAGAGTGAAAAAGCATATTATGGCACCTTTTCATAAATTTGATACAAAATTAAATTGCTTAAATTGTTAATATTTAATTTTTTCCATCTTAAATATTGCAAGGGCTTTTGGAAGATGATTTTAATGATCTAAAGTAGATCATTAGAGTAGATCATTATAAAAATTACCCAAGTTGTTTTCCTCATTTTTCCCTTTTGTAAACAGGCATTGAAAATTTTATCATATAAACCTAATTCCTCCTAGAAGTACTATGAAAGATGTTTGATGTGTGTTTATAATGATGATTGTGGTTTTCACCCACTTCAAAGAATTCAGAAAATAGATTATTACATAATAATCTGTAAAATGTTAACAGATAATTCTTTTAAAGTTTTGGAAAATATAGACAGTATTAAATGGCAGTAGTCACCCATATGTTATCACCAAGAAATAATCATTAGAGATATTTTGGTTTACTTCTTGCCAATTTTGCAAATAAGCTATAAAGGTAAATCTTTTTTCTTTCTTTTTTTGGTACCGGGGATTGAACTCAGTGGCACTAGACCACTGGGCCACATCCCCAGCCCTTTTTTGTATTTTATTAGAGACAGGGTCTCACTGAGTTGCTAAGTGCCTCGCCATTGCTGAGGCTGGCTTTGAACTTGCGATCCTCCTGTCTCAGCCTCCCAAAGTGCTGGGATTACAGGCGTGCGCCACCGTGCCCAGCTTATAAAGGTAAATCTTGAATGAACTTTTTCCTTCTTCAAGTGCTTCAGTGGGTTTTTTTTGTTTTGTTTTGTTTTGTTTTGTTTTCCAGACAAATAAGCAGAGCTGATTGTTGTCAGATCAAATACAGCCTTCCAGGAAGCAGTGATGCTATGAAGATTCTCCATTAGATATTATGTTTGCGATCATTAGACTAATTCATACTTCATTGAACAGCAGTAAAAGCAGTTACTAGGAAAAATAGCTACTAAATGAAAAAGCTTCAAAAATTCATAGAATTGATAGGACAAGCTGTATGTAAAATTATGATCAAAACCAGCAGTATGGTAGGTAGCAAATAAAGGGATAAAAGCAATGAGAATTGAAGAGTGAGGTACTAGAATCACAAGATAAGCAATAAGGAAGCTAGATTGGTAATCCAGATTCTTGTTTAACTCTCCATGTGTGGGCCAGGAAATTGGGCCTTCAACAGAAAATGACTTATCCGTGTTATATAGCCAGTTAGTGTAAAAGCCAGGGACAGGGGATTCCAAGGCTCCAGACTTCCAGTTTAATCTGCTATCTTATATACACAAAGCAGCAAAAAGTGGGCCTGACTTTATAGAAAATAAATCATACAGATGTTAATATTATGTGAAATTTGTGGTACCCATATTCTTTTTAAACAGAGTTGATTTCTGTGGTAAGGGAGTGAAAACATTATTAACTTTCAGATTCAAACACCTAAATTCAAATTCTGATCACTTCTTTCTTTGTGACTTCATCATTTTAAGATATATTGCATGCTAGAATCATTGATAATTATAATTGAAATAATATAATATGGTATATATTAAATATTATTTTGGAGATACAACCCCATAGTAGAGAGAAAAAAGATAGAGATTATTATAAGGCCTAAAACCTTCACCATTAACACATAATCTGCTAAGTAAAGCAGTGCTGATCATGAAAAACAATAAAGTGAATTATGAAAATGTGGACATATCACTGGATCAAGATAGATGATAAAACCAAGACCAATATATCCCTTCAGACCACATGAAAGAAATTTTGGACTTAAGAAAAATTTTTCAATACAGTCTGTATTTAAGCCAAAACTCATTATTTAGTCTATATAATGAAGCAAAGATCTGATTTAATTAAAAAAAAAGAAAAGACATTAGACTGGATTCATTGCATATATGACACCCTTACGGATTGGCATTGTACCCATCGTCACCCCTCCCCCACTTTCATTCCCCATCCTGTCCTTTGCTCCTGGCAGACATGGATAAGAACAACTTATTTTACGCTGAGCCTAGAATGGCTTCAGAATCCTTAATGGAGCATTTGTTTGGCAGCCACTATAAATCAATAGGATTTTGCAGCCTTACATTAGATATTTTCTGATTATTTTCCTTTCTAAAGTACATTAGCATAGAGGTTAGTCATCAGTCTTCGTACAACAGAAGATAACTACCACTAGTTGAACAAAAAACTTTTTCTCCCTGGCATAATTTTATCTAATTGGATGACTTGTTTATAATTTGTTGATAAAGAATGCAAGATGGAAAAAAAAAAAAAGAATGCAAGATGATGCTTTGGATGTATAGCAGTTTATTGTAGAATGGCATTTCTAATGATTTTTTTTTAGAAACCTTTTTTTTAAAAAAATGATGGAATTGCTTAAGATTTTATTTTTAAATGTAGTCTGTATAATTTTGTGTTGGTATTGCACGAAAGTACTGTATAATGAATATTTAAAATGGTGTCTGTCATCTGTTTCTTCAATGTTGTGATATTTGTTTCAACCATTCATACAATAAAAAAATATGTAAGGATACATTTTCTGAAGATATAAGAGCAATGTGCCAGGCGTGGTGGTGCACATCTGTAATCCCAGCAGCCAGGGAGGCTGAGACAGGAGGATCATGAGTTTAAAGCCAGCCTCAGCAAAAGTGAGGCACTAAGCAACTCGGTGAGACCCTGTCTCTAAATAAAATACAAAATAGGGCTGGGGAATGTGGCTCAGTGGTTCAATCCCTGGTACCCAGAAAAAAAGAGCAATGAAGTTCATAATTGTTCTTCCAGTTGTACTAAGGAATGATAGACCCCACCCAAGCAAAAGGAGACTATTTCTTATGAAAAGATGTAGATAACCGTGTTTCTCAAAGGGAAGGTGGTGTTGATGATATAAAGGCCCTTTATAAAGTGGAGATACCCAAGGATTTTAAATACTTTTTAATCATTGAATAGCCTCTTTAAGAGTTTTGGGGGATTTTTGTTTGTTTTAAATAGTTGGTTTCATTTAAATGGTCTCATGTTTCTGAATCAGAAGGCAGTTTTGAAGTTTAATTTTCTGGTTCTTTAAAGTTAGTTCTTATGCCTGAAATACAGGATTACAAGCAAAAAGTTGCATATGTGTGTGCATATATATATGAGGCAACATACACATGTATTGAGTATGGTCAGATCATTGTAATGTGGGGTGACTGAACCATGAAAACCCTGTTTTCATGACTTTATAGATATGAAAATAAATCATGCTCATTGTAGAAATTTAGGAAAGTATAGAAAAAGATAAAGCCGAAATTTTAAATCACTTGTTATCTTATCCAGAAATAATAGCTATCAATATTTGACATATTCCCTTATTTTTTTCTGTCATGCTGTGAATAGTTTTGTGTTTTGCACTGGTATTATGGAACAGTTATTTTCTCAGTGTATTAAATGCTTTTTGAAAGCAATTTTCTGGGCCTTATTATCTTAAGAAAATGTGTATAAAATGTTTAGCATAGTGCCTGACACAGTAATAAACATTCAACAAATAGAAGCTTCTTTAGAGTTGGAAAGGTCTTACAAGTTATCCTGAGTCCAGTCTAAGTCTATGTGAAACAAGTAGTGTTCTGGGTCTGCAAAATACTTATTGGGATGGGGAACTGATTTCTTCATCATCTAGCCTGTTTCTTTTATTTCCAGTTTTGATGATTTGTTTTTCTGTATGCCACCCATTGGTCCTTGTTATGCCTTGACCAAGATTAGTCTACATACATTCACCAGTGTGACAGCCTTTCAACTCTGTGTGAAGGTAGCTCTACTGTGTTCATTCTTTTCCTCTGGATTTTTCTTCACTCTCCTAACCTTTATTAATTGAATGAATGTAGTTTTAAAAAAAAAAAGTAGTCATAACTTACAATCTCTACTTTACCATAGCACAAGTTTTTTTTTCTTCTATAGGTTTTAATTCTTGTTTTAAAGAATTTTAATCATAGCTGAAAATTTAGTTCTATTATCTCAATCTGATAGGTTATGAGGTTCTGTTTAATACCCTTCTTTCATTGTAGAATACATCTTTCTTAAATTTTTAACTTTTACTTTAAGAAGTTCTGAGTTTTTAGTATCTATAGCTGTTTGTTGGTTTTATTTTAAAGAATTAAATATTTAAGTAAAACATAACAAAGTCCCCAAATTTTGTTTTTCCAGTGCTGGTGCTCAAACCCAAGCCTCTCCCTCATGCCAAGCAAGCACTCTCCCTTTAGCTCCTAAATTCAGTTTTTAATAATAACTCCAGTCCTCTTTAGTAGCAAATGAATCAGATGTAGACTTTTCATTCATGAAAAGTGAAAAACAAAAAAAGAAAGACATAATTTTTCTGCACTTTACATTGGAATAATTCATCACAGCAAACTAGTTACTGAATTTGTATATATTTTTCTGCACTTTACATTGGAATAATTCATCACAGCAAACTAGTTACTGAATTTGTATATATTTTAAAAATCTTTCCACTTCAAGATACACACATGACCAGCCATTCAAGTTGAACTTTCCATGTTAACTGGTCCATTTAGTTGGAGGTCAAGCTGCTTTGGTCAACAGGTTTAGGTTGATTGCCTGACCTCCTCATCAGTTCCAGTTTCTAACATAGGCTCATTAACAGATTGTTGAGTATAAGTTAACCATTATTGTACACTAAAGAAAAAACTAAAAATATGTTTAAAACACTGAGACTAATAATCTTTTAAAAGTAGTGGGTCTCTAGTGTCTGTCCAGAAATTGATACATGAATTTTTCCTAAGCCTATTAGTGTGATTGTTGCTCTTTGAAAGAGCATCATTTATTTAAATATATACATGTCATTTAGGAAGGTGTTGCTCTGACAGTTTCATAGACGAACACATTCCATCCCACCAACAGGTTGATTTAACTTCTTCCATCCATTTTCCACATTTTGTAAAATTTTGCAGCTACATAATATTCTATCAAGTTGGTCTGCCATAATCTTTTCCTGTTTTCTGAATGTATCAAACCCATTCACATGTGAAGGAGCCCTAATTAGGAAGGGCTGTTGTAGCTAGCTGGAAGCCATAAGTTCCACCTGATATGTATGTGACGCACCTGTAGGCACCCGCAAAGCTGAAGGTATATAACCGGGTGAAAGCGGTCCGAGTTAGGAGAACGGAGAATTCAGTCAGCCGGGCAGTCACTCGGTCGGTCAGAAGAATCAGAGCGGCCAGAACGTAGGCAGAGCGGTTACAGAAGAGAAACCAGATAGAAGAAGTAATGACTGGTCAGAGTTAGGCCGAGACTCCTGAGGAAGACAGAAGACAGAAGAAAGAAGAAGGAAGAAAGAAGAGAGAAGAAAGAAGCTCTAATCTTTCTCTAAGCTAAGCTCTATCTTTCTAACTCTAACTCTAAGCTCTAAGCTAAGCTCTATCTTTCTAACTCTAACTCTAAGCTAAGAAATCTTTCTCTAAGAAGCTCTATCTTTCTTTATCTTTCTTTCTAAGACTCTAAGCTAAGAAGACAAGAAGAAATCTTTCTCTAAGCTAAGACTCTAAGCTAAGCTCTAAGCTCTATTTTTCTTTCTCTCTAAGCTAAGAAGAAAAATCTTTCTTTCCCTCTCTAAGCTCTCTCTAAGAAAGTAGAAGTAAAAGTAGTAAAAGCTATACTCTGCCTCCGAGAGTTTTTCCCGGGTTTCGGTACCAGGCAGCTTACACACATGTCCTTTTTCATTGTTAGGATTTTAGGAGAAAACACTTTTATGTCATAACTTTCTTTTTTATTTTGAATTATTTTTATCAAATCAGTTTCTATGAATGGAATCTGTTAAAGAGAGGGCATTTTTGACAGCTGATGATATTGACAGTGACATTCCAAGCTCACCTGTCTCCTGTAATCTGTCTACCCCTTGGCCATCAGAACTCATTAGTTCATGCAGTCAGGGTTAGAAGGTGAAACACGAGACTGAAATTTAAACCCAGAGGCTGAAATTAAACCCTATCAGTCTTATTACTTTGTTGGTATCTCTTATCATATATTCAGAAGATGTCAAAATTAGTATTTTCAAAATATATTTTAAAATTATATATGAAAATCAATGGTGTTTCTTGATTTAAATTAACTATAGGGTATTTCCTGAAGTAAAATCCATATATAATGATAAATATAAACATAAAAGGAACAACCGTTCAGCAATTGGATTTTAAAAAATTAATTCCTGAAGCCTTTGTATATTAGTGTAGCCATTCCTACCTTCCTGCCTCCCCCCACCCAACCCCACCCCAGTCAGCTTAGGGATTTTGTCCTCAGTCCATTGATTTTGCTATTGCATAAAATGCTTCCACTTTTTGGACTTTTATTTTTTTCAGTGGCAAACTTTGTCCTTTTAGAGTTGGACTTATTTTGAAAACAAGCAAATATCATTTAAAACTAAGCCTGAAACAATATGGTCATAAAAACCACATATTATTCTAGGGCTAAGAAAAAGCCAGATGTGATTTATAAGAAGGCATGATTTACATGTGAATACAACATGGAAAGGAGGTGATGGAGAACCAAAGAGGGAAGTAGTTCTAAACTGAGTTTGAAAATACTTCCAAAATGTAGAATTCGATTCTTTCACACCCCCAATGGTAGCAGTTGTGTACAGCTTCCAAAGGACTACTTTGAAGAACCACATTTATGCATGTAAAAAATTCTGTTTTTGTTACAGACTCATGATTTTATGGTCTTTATGGAAACAAAATGATATGCACTAAATGTAATTATTGCATTTAGATACTATTAGGACATTTTTACTTAAACATATGTCTTCAGTTGTATTTTCAAATGGTTTACAATATCCTTTTTTTAAATATATTTTTTAGTTGTCAATGGACCTTTGTTTTTATTTATTTATTTATATGTGGTGCTGAGGATTGAACCCAGTGCCTCACACATGCTAGGCAAACCCCTCTACCGCTGAGCTACAACCCCAGCTGCTTGTAATAACCTTTTTTGCTTAGTTTAAAATGCAAAATCATTGTACTGCCCTAGATTTCCCCAAGAAATACCTTGATGGTTTAACAAGTTAAAGGACTTAACCTCTTGAGCCTCAACCAAAGTGATTTTGCTCCCTAGGAGACACTTGGCAATGTGTGCAGACAATTTTTTTTAATTGCCACGACTTTAGGACACTTGCATCTACTTCCTTGAGATAAGGGAAGATAGTAGGCATCCTACAAGGTACGACCCCCAGCTCCTAACCCCCATGAATCACCCAATCTAGAATATTAGTCATGCTGAGATTGAGAAACCCTGTCTTGGGTTCAGAAATAGAGCTATATATTTTTCACTTTAGTAAAATGTGTAACCTTAGTTAAGCCTTAGTTCCTTCATGGAAAATAAAGATAATACCTCCTTTGTATAATTGTAATTGACACAGTTTCAAACACATGGCAAGCAGTCAATAAATATTATTGTTCTTGTTATCACCATCAATACTAATAACACAAGTCAAAAATTGATGAATACTTATGATCATCTTTAAATTTGGGGATTTCTTTGCTAATTTCCCTCAATAGTTATACTGTAATAAGACCACTTAGAAGTTTTTGTCTTCTACATATTTCCTAATTACACATTTTTCAGTCTACCTTATTCACATTTAAATCATCAAAATTATTTTAAATACTGTGAAAAATTTTATGTGGTGATTGCAGACACTTAGAGGACCTAGTGTCTTAGGAATAAGAGCTGATAGTAAGCATATGGGCTACATCCTCTTTTGGGGGTTATCTCTTCAGTAGTTGCTGTGGCTTGTTAGAGATCTTGTCTGTGAATATGGTAATCCTGTTTTTTTCCCTTCCTTTCTAGAAATGGCCCCCTGATGATTTTATTGACGCACTTTAGGGAGGATAATTTGCTGGTTCAGTCCTTGTACCATGCCTTCATTAAGGATCTTTAATATGCTACCACAGATATCCACTTTGAAAAACTGGCTAATGGAGGAGAAAAAAATGAATGAAGCAAAGACACAGAAGAAATGGAAGGCATTATGATTCTGCCCTTGAAGAGTTTGCAGTCTACTTGAAGAGATTTACATGTATATGTTTAATACTCAGAGGATTTATAGGCCCGCATGTATTACAAACTTCATATGTAAGGTGGAAAGTAATTGTGAAGGTTAGGGAAAGGACAAGTCAAGGACAGCATTTTCTGTAACTAAAGCTAATTATTCCTCATGTGTAAATCTAAGACTAACAACGGGTTTTCAGACTTAGAATTTATATCAAATGTTCATATTTATTTTCTTTGATCTTTACAGTGGTCATAAAAGATAAATTAACAGCTATGTAAAGTGCATCCCAAGTTCATGTGGGTAATGTATATAATGTCAATTAAATTATATATTTGAAAATGTTGAGGTTATGAAACTATTTGGAGGAAGGTTAGTGTGGAATTAGAAATGTTCTGTCTTCACAGCTGTCCCAGCTAGTGGAAACAAATGTATTGAGAGGCCTTAGGATTAGGGGGAATCACCAAGTAATTGCATCAGTATGAAAATGTTCTGTAGACATTAAATTCCTTTAATTTTTAAAAAAATATTTATTTATTTGCTTTAGTAGTGCACAATGTGTTTATTTTTATGTGGTGCTGAGGATTGAACCGGGCTGTGCACGTGCTAGGCGAGTGCTCTCCTGCTGAGCCACAACCCCAGCCCTAAATTCCTTTAATTTTAAATCCTGTCTCTACTATTCAAAACACTTTTCATTCACCTAAGAAAGCCTGTTTCCCTGACCATGGCATCACATCTTTTTCACAATGTAGCCAAGTGCCCAGCACATAATTTTCTTTCTCATTTTCCTTTTCTGCTTCAAAGAAATGTAGTTTTGATGTGAGGCAGAAAATAAAGAAATCAAAAGAAAATAGGCAATAAAATAAGAAAATACATTTAAAATGTTATTTACAACCTGTTTAATAAGGTTGTATTTTCATAAAGCATTTCAACCAATTTTGTGTGTATATATATATGTATATGTATATGTATATATATTTTAAATTTATGAATATATAAACTGTTCATTCCATGGCATTGTAATTGATATGTCACTGGTTAAAGATTCAGGAGACATTTTATAAACCATGTTCTCTTTGTACACCATATACTTCTTTTTTTAGATATATATATATATTTTTAGTTATAGATGGATATAATACCTTTATTTTATTTATTTATTTTTATGTGGTGCTGAGGATCAAACCCAGTGTCTCATGTGTGCAAGGCAAGTGCTCTACCACTGAGCCACAATCCCAGTCACCACCATGTACTTCTTTATGTAAAGTTTTTCCCCAAAGTCTTCCTGTAATTTATCCTAAATCTAGAATATGAAGCCTTTGAGGAATAACAGCTGAATTTAGAATAATATCTAGTGAAATGTTAAAAGAATCTGCAAATAATACTTTTTAGTAGAATGACCTATCTGTTGTCAGACTTCAGACCAACTCATCAAAGAGCAGATTAAATCATTTATTATCACCTAAAATAATTGAGGTCCTAAAATATAATAAAATGAAAAAATACATATTCTAGCAAGTTCAAAGTTCTTGTGTAGATATATGAGAAGACATTCATACATCTTAAGATTCAGAAAAATATGAAATCAAATTGGTAGTGTAACCACCCGGAGTAAGGGTTATAGATTTCTTTGAGTCAGTAGAAAAATGAGGTAACATATACAGAGTTCGAACACAGTTATTCAGGTTGTCCTCTCCACAGTGGAGACAGCATTCTTATCAGAGAGATCTTCAACCTTTTGGTAAAAGCTTAATTTTTATTATCTATTATTTCTATTAGGCCAACTCTGACCTTTTTTTGCAATGGATCTTTTATGGTTTATCTTCTGTTTGGGGCGGGGGCTTGCGGGGGGTGTGGAGTGGCTTTCTATAAAAGAAGCAAACAACAGAACTTTTTTTAAAATAAAAACTTTTGAGGGCTTGAGGTGTAACTCAGTGGTAGAGCTCTTGATAAGCATGTGCAAAGCTCTGAGTTTGAGCCTAGTACCGCCAAATAATAATAATAAAGCTTTAAATTTACTTCTTCCTAACAAACAAGGCACTTCTCACTACTATTCAGTACTCATCCTTTTTAAAAATGGTCCTAGATATTGATTTTTCATATAATTGAAAGTTTTGACTTGTTAGAGATCTTGGTGTTTTAGTTTAACTTGTTCTTGGACCAGTTGAATTGGAGCAATCTTGGGCAAGTTATTTACTTAAAAGAAGTGCAGTTTCAAGAATACCAGTATGATTCACAAGGAGTTAACACACCATTTTTAGAGAGACTAAAAACTTTTAGTTTTCATTATAGAAAGTTTTATTTAAACTCTTATCAAAGTAGAAAAGAAATCTTAATGGGCCATTATCTGTAGTTCTCTTCTTGATAATCCCCTTTTTGAAATCATCTGCTTTCTCAATTACGATGCCATTTGTTTTGCTTTCTGTATTATAATTATTATAATACTAAATGTTTTGATGCTGCTGGATTTTATATTTATAGTCTGTAACAACTATAGTTTATGAGTATACAGGGTTCTTTTTTTTTTTTTTTTTTTTTTTAAATAATGGTCTGAAGCATTCATCTCCAATGACTACACTAGTGATTATGCTAATCTTAGTTTAGAAAGTATGCATAGATGCAGAGCTTTATGCTCTATTTTACTGATGCTTGTATTTAATATGACACAGCAACGATGATGCATGTATCACTTTCACTTGTCTCTTTGCCTGCTTGTTGTTATGCAGAGCTGTCCTGCTAAGTAATTTGTTATGTAATCCAAAGTAAGTTGAGAAATATTAGGATTTTAAATTTTAATAATATGATTAATAAAACACCATTGTATTCAAGTAAGAATTCATGAGTATTCAAGAGACATTAATTTATAAATAAGAACCTCAATTTAAGAGCACATGAGGTCATGGTTATCTGGGGCACCACTAAGTGACAGTATCACTAGTCACAGGTTGAAGCAAATTGTCTGTGCAAGCTGAATAGGACTGCAAAGCACAGGCAGCATAAAACAATCGTTTTCTTCATAGGCAGACAGAATGTATTATTCTTAAACAGGAGAGCTTGCTATCACTTTTGAATAATGAGTTGACTGATAAACATATTGTAAAGAATAGGAGGATTTTTAAACTGTTTTTTTCTTCTTCAGTCTTCAGGCAACTGTGTGTGTGTATTTAATTGTCATCACTGTGGTCTGTTTCAGAACTTGTATTCCATGGTAGTTGTATGTAGAAAATATCTTATTATCACCTAACTACATAAAGATAGTAGAAAGCATTTTTTTTTTCCTTGGGTCATTGTTGGTATATCTACTTCCTGGTTATATATAAAGTATCCTGTTACATGTATATTACTGAAATAGTTTAGAATGTTGACTATAGTCCAGCATACTCTGATACATTATTCGTGTATATCCTTCTAGTATATTAAATACCTACTTTTTCAGTTTTCAGTTACTGTGACTGGAGTCAGCTGTATGAATTAATTTAAAATACACTTAAAAAAACCTAAAAGCAAGATTTAATTGAAACAAACACAAAGGCAGCTTATCTTCAAAATTATTCTGTAGCCGCATAGTAAGACATCAGGCTTGGCGCTAAGCATGAAATAAGAAAGTTCTACGTTTTTTTTTTTTTTTTTTTTTTTCCTGCTCTCAAAGACCATGATTTAACTGGTGAGTTAAGATACATAAAACTATATCTTATTACATAAAATAATTGATGTCATATGTAGCATGATCTTACAATTTATTGTCTACATTGAGGTACTGTGGGGAGTAAAAGGAGACATTTTTCATAATAATAGTGATACAATAAACATAAATCAGAATTGTCCCAGGCAAGCATGGTCAACAGTGATTGGATATGCCAATTATTAGATGGAAATTCTTAGGAATAATAGTATAGGCTTCTTTGGACATAAGCTTGAATGGTGGCCTTAGAACTAACCGTGAGCAATCAGGAAGATATTCTGGTGATTCTTGTTAGGAGGGAATTTTTAATAAATATATTGACTTGGCTGAAATAGAAATTTGGGTGGGGAAATAGTAGTAGTTGGAGTGAAGAGTTTGAATTATGAACTGGGTAATCTTAAGAGTTACTTTACCTCATTGTCCTGGTTTCCCATCACCTATAGAATAGAGATAATAACTCCTGTCTCATAGGGTTGTATGATACTCAACTGTGTACTATATACAAAGTATTGTGCATAGTGATCAATAAATGTTAGCTGTCTGTATTATAATACTAAATGTTTTTTTGATGCTGCTGGATTTATATTTATAGTCTGTAGCAAGTATAGTTTATGAGTTTAGGACTGCATTTTTTTAGAGTGTTTGACAATGTACAGGGTGGATTAAGCTGAGAAATTGACAACATGCAGAATCTGAGTTAAAGACTGGGTTAAGGGCATGTGAGAAAGAGGGATGAAAGTAAATGATGTCTCCAATCTTTTAAGCCTGTGTGACTGTGAACACCAGGAGAATTCAGCAGAAATAAATGTCAGAAAGATACCTGTTGTTTATGAAAATATAAGTTCAATTTAAATATATCAATTTTGAGGTGACAGCAGGATACCTATTTAGAAATGATCACCTGGCAATTGGAGAAATTAAAATGATGCTCCATGGAGAATTAGTTTGGGATTATAGTCATATATTGCTAAACACTGGGAGCATGTTCTGAGAAGTATGATATTAGGCAACTTTGTCATACATCAACACCATAGAATGTCCTTAAAAACCTGTCACACCCCTAGCTATATGTGATGTGTGTGCATGCATGTGTGTATGTGTGTATATCATGGCTTTAGGATATATACATACTATATGAAAAAGCCCATTGCTTCCAGGTCCATGATAAACGAAGCAATATGAGATTAAATCAAGCACAGAAGAAGATGCAGTTAAGAGATGGTAAGCACGGGATGTATGAGAGTGCTACCAGTGTAACACAGTGCAATGTTTAGAGTAAACATTTTTTAAAGTAGGAGTATACTCTAAAATAGTGATCAAAGGTGTAGTATAGTAAATACATAAACCAGTAACATAGTCATTTAAGATCATTATTGAGTTATGTAGTGTACATAATTGTGCTGTGCTTGTGTGTGACTGGAAGTGTAGTAAGTTTGTTTATACAAGTGTCACCACAAACACATGATTAATGCTTTTGCTGTGATCTGATATTATGATGTTATGATGGTTCTAATATCACTAGGTGATGGGAATTTTTCAGCTCCATTATAATCCTATAGGACCACCATGGTATATGGGCCCATCATTGGCCACATTGTGACTACACAGTGTATGACTGTTCCATGTAGGTGGCATTTGAAGCCTTGGGAGTGGGTGAGATCCCTCAGTGATAGGGGACAGGGCACAAGAGAGATTGATGAGGGAATTTTGGAAAAGCACATGTTTGGTTTATAAAAGGGAAAGAAAAGAATATCAAAGCAGGAATACTCTTCCCAAAGTAGGTTTTTTTACTAAGTGTTATAATTATGGGATGATAAAAGATAATGGAAAAGAAAATGGTTCTGTGGCTAAATACTGCATTTGTGTTAAAGGCAAAATAAATGAGTTCACTATTCTCTGAGTTTTGAGTTTGTTAAACATATGTGACAAATCTCCAGAAGTGGAATAAATGAAGGCATGTTTCACAGATATATCTGATTGCCGAATTCTTTTCTCCCTGAAATACCTTAGAGGGATTAGTGTTCCAGAAGACACGTTTTGGGTATTGTATAAACCCAATGAAGAAAGATTTTCAAGAAGGAAGGCGTTAGATGTGTAGAATGTTGTGGAGAGTGAAAGGAAGATGAGAAACGAGAAAAAGCTTTTCTATGTTTGTATTAGATGGTCATAGTGACCTTTAAGACTACAGTTCAGTAGGGTAGCTCCAATAGGCACTGGTTTTACAGGGAATCAAAGGTAGTGATAAGGAACTAAAAAGGTGGTAGTTTACATCATTCCACTTCTATTAATTCAAGTATAAAGTGCACCTGATAGGAATGACTTATTAATTACTGAACATCTATGTGTACCATGCATATTATTTTATTATACGTAATAAAATTGTGTTATATTTCTAAATAATTTGTCTTTTTAAATGCTAATCCTAAGATATTTATGCTGGAAGGGACTTTCACAGTCATCTAGAACAGTCCTTCTAAGGATCACTAGTTTATTTTCTTTCCTGGTCATAGTTATCAAGTCTAAACCATTTTTTTCTTCTATGTTTTCTAAAAGTGTATGAGAAAAAAAAAAAAAGTATGAGAAAGATAAGCCTAATCAATTGTGTTTATATGGTATCTATCTTATGTGAATCTTGGTTTAATATTAAAGTCCACCTCTGGGAGCTGGGTGAGGTGGTACACGCCTGTAATCCCAGCAGCTAGGGAGACTAAGGCAGGAGGATCATGAGTTCAAAGCCAGCCCCAGCAATTTAGCGAGGCCCTAAGCAACTCAGTGAGACCCTGTCTCTAAATAAAATACAAAAGGGGCTGGGATGTGGCTCAGTGGATAAGCACTTCTGGGTTCAATCCCTGGTACCAAAAAACAAAACTAAACAAAACAAAAACATCTTTGGGTATATTCTGCTCTTTTATAAAACAGAGATACAAATATTGAATTCACAATTATGCTGTAAAAGTCACTTTGACATTTCTCTAACAATAGGTCTAAGCAGATTATTTTAATTATAGCTATTTCAACATTTTTTTTAAAAAAATACAATACCATAGGACTGATGGTTTGCTTTCCATTACAACTAAATTTTTACTCACATCAGTACATAATGCACAACAAATTTTAAAATCTCTAAACAAACTTTAATTTCTATTTGCGCCTGTCTCCTGAGGTGGTGGAATGCCTTATAGCCGACCCACAGTACTGTGGAATTAGTGACTGTGTTTGGATCATTTTTGTTAACAGCATCTAGTCTAGTGCCTTCACACACATTCATGTTTTCAGTCTTAGGAAGAGTCAGCTGAAAGTAGAACAGTCTTGCCCACCCTAGGCCGCCTTGCCCCTTAAAAATTTTGACATGTGAAAGATTCTGAGAGGTTCCTGCAGTTGAAGAAACTGGTTTGAATTTTTTAAAATTATTTTATTTATTTATTTGAGAAAAAGGAAAAAAAGAAGGTTTTTTTAATTTTTATTTTTTTATTTTTAAAAAATTTTTTATTTATAGTAGTATGTATTACAGTTCATACCATACATATATAGCATCTTTTTACACAAAACAGTTTGTATACAAAGTATATTCGCAGCATTCAAGTCTTCAATCATGCATTTAGAATAATGATATCCATCTTATTCAACCACTTTTTTCCCCCTCCCCCTCCCTTCCCTTTGACCATTATAGTGTTCCTCTAATCCTCCTATGTACCCCAACCCAACAATACTGTGAACCGGCTTCCTTATATCAGAGGAAACATTCGGTATTTGTTTTTTTGAAATTGACTGATTTCACTTAGCATTATATTCTCCAACTTCATCCATTTACCTGCAAATATCATTATTTTATTGTCTTTTATTGCTGAGTAAAATTCCATTGTGTATATATACCACATTTTCTTTATCCATTCATCTACCGAGGGACATCTAGGTTGGTTCCACAACCTAGCTATTGTGAATTGTGCTGCTATAAACATTGAGGTAGCTGTGTCACTGTAATATGCTGTTTTTAAGTCCTTTGGGAATAGACCCAGGAGTGGGGTGGCTGGGTCATAGGGTGGTTCCATTCCCATTTTCCCAAGAAATCTCCATATTTCTTTCCATAACGGTTGTACCATTTTGCAGTCCCACCAGCAATGTATGAGTGTGCCTTTTTCCCCACATCCTCTCCAACATTTATTGTTGTTTGTGTTCTTGATAGCTGCCATTCTGACTGGAGTGAAATGAAATCTTAGAGTAGTTTTGATTTGCATTTCTCTAATTGCCAGCGATGTTGAGCATTTTTTCATGTATTTGTTGATTAATCGTGTATCTTCTTCTGAGAAGTGTCTTTTCAATTCCTTAGCCCATTTATCGATTGGATTATTTGTTTTTTTGGTGTCAAGTTTTTTGAGTTCTTTATATATTCTAGAAATTAGTGCTCTATCCAATGTGCATGTATTAAATATTTGTTCCCAGTTAGTTGGCTCTCTATTCACCTCACTGATTGTTTCTTTTGCTGAGAAGAAGCTTTTTAGCTTAAATATATCTCATTCATTAATTCTTGGTATTAATTCTTACGCTACAGGATTCTTGTTAAGGAACTTGGAGCCTAATCCGACATGTTGGAAATTGTAGCTTACTTTTTCTTCTATTAGGTATATTATCTCTGGTCTAATTCCTAGGTCCTTGATCCACTTTGAATTGAATTCTGTGCATGGTGAGAGATACAGGTTTAATTTCATTTTGTTGCATATGGCTTTCCAGTTTTCCCAGCACCATTTGTTGAAGAGGCTATCCTTTCTCCACTGTACATTTTTGGCGCCTTTGTCTAATACAAGATGCTGAAATTATATGTATTAGTCTCTGTGTCCTCAATTCTGTACCATTGGTCTACTAGTCTGTTTTGGTGCCAATACCATGCTGTTTTTGTTACTATTGCTCTATAGTATAATTTAAAGTCTGGTATGGTGATGCCGCCTGCTTCACTTTTCCTGCTCAGGATTGCTTTAGCTATTATTTTCCAGATGAATTTCATGACTGCTTTTTCTATTTCTTTGAGAAATGTCATTGGGATTTTGATTGGAATTGCATTAAATCTGTATAATGCTTTTGGTAGTATGGACATTTTGACAATATTAATTCTACCTATCCAAGAACAAGGTAGGTCTTTCCATCTTCTGAGGTCTTCTACGATTTCTTTCTTTAGTGTTCTATAGTTTTCGTTATAGAGGTCCTTCACCTCTTTCGTTAAGTTGATTCCCAGGCATTTGAAACTCTGGCCAGAGCAATTAGACAGACAAAAGAAATTAAAGGGATCCAGATAGGAAAAGAAGAGCTCAAATTAGCACTATTTGCTGATGACATGATAATATGCCTAGAAGACCCAAAAAACTCTACCAGAAAACTTTTACAACTAGTAAATGAATTTGGCAAAGTAGCAGGATACAAAATCACTACCCATAAGTCAAAGGCATTTTTGTACATCAGTGACAAAGCCTCTGAAAGGGAAATGATAGCATCGGAAAAAGAAGTTTTATTACTTTGTTAACAAAGGAGAAGCACAGGAGACTCCAGTCCCAAAGGCTGTGATTCTGCCCATCAGCACCGACTGGAGGCTTTTATAGAGGTGATTCAAAGGCAACATTCTACTGTTCTCTGTCTGGAGTTGTAATTCTCTTCTTAATTTAGGAGACAGTTATTTCTGAGATCTTCTGTACCACCTGCAAAGTCTGGATTATTTCATTCCTATGGTAGGTGTGTACTCAAGGACAGATAAATCTGCATAAAATGGGAAAGAAAGGTAATCATGTTTCCCCTGAGATTAGGGAGGAGCTTGGAGAGAGGAAGAGAAACATGTCCCTTTAAAAAATAAGTGGCAGTGACAGAACAGCAAGGGCTATATTCGAAGCATAAAGTGGACCACTTTTACATTTCCCCACTGTCAATTTCTGCATTCCATTTTTATGGAAAAATGGGCAGCGATATCTCCAAACTGCTTCCTGCTGAAACAGGGTGAAGTTAGGGGAAGTAACTCAAAGTCCTTCTTCTCTACAGGTGGGATGTGGACAGTTAAGGGCATTCAGCATCAGAGCAGTCCAGAGGTCCACAGTGGCAGATGTCAGTTGACTAGACAAGGCATACATAGGGTAGGGATCATGCTAAGGCAACAATAAGCAAAATAGCAAAGCATTACTTTTTTGTAAACAGTACAAAAGCAATTCATATTTCAGCCAGTCTCTAAAATCATGAAGACAGTAACTCATAATCTTATGAGTGCAAAACAGATTGAGTTTATCAATGTAGGAGGTAAAAAGATCTGTATCTATATAGAGATCAGACTCAAATTAAATCAGGACAAACTTGGAACTCTATGGAGTACTTTGTGATCATTATTATTAGGCACTCCCACACAAGGCCCCTTTCTTTATAGATAGCCTCCAGCTTTACTTACTTTTGTTAGGACTGACACAAATGTATATCTTAAGTTACATTAAAAAAAAAAGATTGATTTTCCTTTTAAATGTTCATGTAGGACTATGCTCAGGCTATACTCTCCTGCCAGTGGTGCCATCTGCCAGGATGGGTCAGGGTCCTGCAGACCATATGTGGCTTCTCTTGGAAGCATCAGGGACATTTCTCTCTCCAATGACCCTCCTCTTTGCAGGATGTGCACTGATTGGCTTGCTGTTCTCTAGGGTCCTCTCTCTCTCCCTGATCAGCAGATCTGGTGACTCACCAGAGTTGCTGGGACCAGAGAGGTGTCCCGTCGTTCTCTGCGTCCTGGCTGACCTTAGAAGGCAAGGGCCAAAATGTTGGCTGCTTTTTCCTTGGCCCTTTTACTTCTCTGACTTTGGTCTCCAAGTTTTAAACACCCAGCAAGCCAGTTTCACCAGTCTTAAAGAGGGAGTAACTGGTTATAACTTGAATATCTTTAATTTTACAGTTATCTTTTTCCTCTAAGTGGGGTCAGTATTAGTACTGGAATTCAGCTATATGTACCATCTGTACTGTGATAGTTTATTATCTCAAATTAACCCAGGTTGTTTTGGTTTTGTTTTTTAGAAGTACCACCTGTGCAAAACACTAACATGCAATAGTTATAAAGTTTACAAGGAAAATACAAATGAAGTAAACAGAGCAAAAATGTATCCAGTTATTTTAATTTTTAAATTGTAAAATGCATATAAAATTTGCTGTTAACCATTTAAGAATTACATATATTCATAAAGTTTTGCAACCATCACCACCACCCATCTCCAGAACTCCTTTCATCTTGCCAAACTGAAACTTTATACCCATTAAGCAATCACTTCCCATTATCCCCTCCCCCTAGCCTCTGGCACCATGTTACTTGAAGTTTTAAACACATTTCCTAACTTATTTCACAGTAAATAAGAACCCTTTTTCTCTTAGTAACTATTTCTCAGAAGTTTCATGGCTCAGAAGGACACAGGATTAGTTTTCAGTTTATTTGTTGCAGATTAAGGAGTATTTTGTCTGAAAAGTTATTTGAATCCTAAGAGAAAATCAAGTCCTTCTAGAGTAGATATTTGGAAAATACTGGAATCAGATATTTAGAAATATCTCAGGGGAGTGTTGAGAGGGTGTTGTTGAGGGCATGCTAGAAAAAAAACCCTAACCTTGGAAAGAGAAAACTAGGATTTTTTAATTGTTCTTTGCCACTAACTGGCCTCTTGGGCTCTCTTCCCTGGTCCATTCTCTAGCTGTGAACTAGATGAATTCTGAGCTTCTTTCAGCTTTAAAAGTTTATTGTGTTGAATGATTGAGGACTACTGTGAAAGGCATAGCATTTAGAGTAGTACTGAGAATTTGATAATACCATAAAATAAGTAGAAGGAAGAGAATCTGGGAATTGACACCACAGAGGGGCAAACACTTATCTCAAAAGGAATACTGTGGAAGGTTCAAATAATGGTGCAAAGCCAAGACAGATTTAAGTACAGACATTTGAAAGACTCATCCCGTGTCATATCTGGATTTACTGGTATAATTAAGTGACTAGAAAAAATAGAAAGTACTATATAGTAGGTGTTGAAATATGACACATGCAAGAACTATTCAAATTAAATAATACATGTGAGGAAAACTTCCTGGCACCTTGTTGATAGTCACCATAAGTTTCCTTCCCCATGATTTCAAGCTGTGTCCCCCCCAAAACTTCCACCACTATGTTTCCAGTAATGGGAGGTGGGCAGAGTAAAGACAGTTGTCATCTCCCTGAAATACATGAAAATATATTGTGAATATGGGAAAAATCTACTCTCCCCACAAGGTCCCCTATATTGTTATTTCTTTGCCAGCTCCTTTTCTTCTATCTTTGGTTTCAATATCTTCAGCGTTTAGTTCGCAGAACAGTTGTGCTGGATGAACAGTAGTTCTTACTTTAGTGAACTATGAGACCTAAAAATCCCTCAGAACAAAGATTTCCCTAGACACAAATCCAGTGCTGTGCAGTGGGTGCTTTGGATTCATTCAAATTTGTTACTTAGTTGATAGTGTAAATAGGAAATTAGACTCTCATTTGCATATTGAAATCCAGTTAAGGCCGGGCGCGGTGGCGAATGCCTGTAATCCCAGCACTTGGGAGGCCGAGGCAGGAGGATCGTGAGTTCAAAGCCAGCCTCAGCCATGGCGAGGCACTTAGCAACTCAGTGAGACCCTGTCTCTAATAAAATACAAAAAAGGGCTGGGGGTGTGGCCCAGTGGTCGAGTG
Source organism: Tamias sibiricus (assembly GCA_025594165.1). NCBI lineage: Eukaryota > Metazoa > Chordata > Mammalia > Rodentia > Sciuridae > Tamias > Tamias sibiricus. Next base: position 70,994,328 of record CM046663.1, read on the forward strand.
CCCCTGAGTTCAATCCCCAGTACCAAAAAAAAAAAAAAAAAAAAAAAAAAGAAATCCAGTTAAAGCAGCTAGTTTGTATCCTGTCTGCAGGTCTTAAAAAGATATAGTCAGGTTTTAAAGTAATACAGAACTGTAGCTTGATTTCAGAGCCACACATTTTAAAAGAAGTTTTGTAGGATTTGGAACTTGCAAAAAATTAATAATTTTAGGAATAATTTGCAAGAATTGCCATGAATATGTGTTATCAGTCTTTTTATCTGGTTCCCAAACTTATTTTAAAGTAAATGTATATTATAAAGGACTAAGAAAGTACATTATAAAGTACTATATAAAATGTTTTGTAGTAGTATTACATAATTTGCTAAACTGTTACTGTGATGGTAAATAATTTGTGATAATAGCTAATTAAGTACTTACTGTGTGCCAGACACTAAATGCTTCATAAATTTTGAACTGCATACTTTGATTTTTAAAATGTACTTACAAAACCCCCAAGTTTTCTTTGTTTCTTCTCTGATGAGGGGGAAAAAAATCAATCTACATAGAAAGCAAGTAGGCTAATTCACTATTATTCATTCTTCTTTATAACCCAACAAACTTCTTCATGTTGTGTTCAAAGTATTTTTAAAACAAGTAGTCAAATGACTCATAATTTCAAAATAAATACTGCTTGGGAAGGTAGCTCCAGAAATTCACATCCATAGTAAATGAGGAGATAGAAAAGTTTACTTAGGAACTTAAGTTAGAGACCTCTCCACCTTTTCTTTTATCATACCACTTAGAATAGGTAAGAGTTTCTACAGTTTCAAATAAGGTATTTCACTGAATTTCCCACCTACAACAGTTTTTAATATGTAATATGTTAGAATGTACATCATGTTAAGTGCTAAAGGAATATAAAAAAGATCCCATAGCTTGGATGCATTTAGGAGGTCTCAGTGTACTTCAGTTTGTAATTCCATGCCTTAGTCCACTGAATATGAGTGAATTCCTAGATAGGAATTCAGATGTATTTTCTGTAGGTTAAAATCTGTTTTCACAGCTGTCTTATATAAAATTTCTTCAAAAATATAGATTAGCTTGCAACCCCATTTGGGAGTAGGATAGATACCAGTGTTTTCTTGGCTTCTCCAATTCTCCTTTAAATTCTTTTCCAATTCTTTTTCTCAAAAAATTAAATTCATTTATTTCATCTAGGATGATTAAATTCAGGAGAATTGATTTGTGCCATCCCTTTTCAAGCATATATAAACCACTGAGGTTGTTCAATGGACTAAGGCACCAAGTAGTAAAGTATATTGAGATTTGGGTGTGTGAATTGGGATGGGGAATGCAGAGCACAGAGTATTCCAGGCAGAAGGAATGAGCTATGTAAAGACCTTAAGGCAGGAAGAACTTGGTAGTTTTAAGGAACCGAATGAAGACATCTATGTTTTTGGAGCACAAGGAAGGCACGAGTGGTCTAGATGATGTTGGAGGATAAATAGGGCTGTGGGGGCCCTGGTAAAAATTTGCTGAGTATCAGTAGTAGAGTGGTAAGGTAGGTAGATACTAACACCTCTCAGCCATTCCCACAACTCTAAAATGGAGGTAGTGATGCCTGTTTCAGAGATGGCTGGGTGGACTTACTAAGTGCTGTACCTGAAATATAGTAAGTAAGCCACTCAGTAAATGGCAAGCTGTTATTTTTACTTTTTAAATTCACTCTATTACATCTTAACTCTGGACATCTCAGACCCTCAGGCACTTCCTTTTTGTTATTTTTGAATTTTATTCGGCAGTTGTTGAGCATTTACAATTTTATATCCTAACTACCCCTCTTTCCCATAGTTCTTTCTTTGTCTGAAATAGCTTCAAGGTTATAAAATCCTCAAGAGCTTTCATGTCAAATCTTTATAATCCAGACATCTAGCAGAGTATTTCAGAAAATGTTTGAATAAATGAATGAATAAAAGAAATTTTATGAAACATATCATCACCATATTAAGACTGCAACTACTTGAATAATTTCTATTTAAAATCAGTCTTACATAGAAAAATAAATAGTTTCTCCATCATTCTTTTTTCTTTTTTAGTAGAGTTAATAAAAATATGAAGTATTCCATTTATAAATCCATAACTGTAGAATAAGGAAAATGTGCTTATCTCTTTTCAAATTTGTATATTTTTCTAGAAAAATATTATAGCTATTTTTAATACAATATTATTATCTTTTTTTTTTTTTTTTTTACAAAACTGTTCAAGTGGAAATAAAAATAACTAGAGACAGATATATACTAAATACCATGTAAGTTTTTAGGAAGCTAAAGACTTTTTTCAAAAAATTTTTTGAATTTTGAAATAATTATAAATTTGTTTCCAGTTGGAAGGCATAATACAGAGAAATCCCTACTCTTCACCCACTTTTCCCTAATGGTAATGTCTTCCGTGACCACAGTTATCACAATGTGAAACTGATATTGATAAAATCCACAGACTTTATCCAGATTTGCCAAGTTTTACAATCCCATGTGTGAACATGTGTTTAGCTCTGTGCAGTTTTATCACATGTAGTTCTTGTGAGCATTCCCACATCAAAGTTCAGAACAATGCCATCACAAGGCTTTTATGGACACAGCAATTCCTTCTCCCTTCCCTCTTCTAACACCTGGCCACCACTAATCTGTTCTCCATCACTATAATTTTGTCATTTCAAGAATGTTATCATTTAGTGGAATCATACAGTATATAACCTTTTGGGATTGATTTTTTTTCATTCAGCCTGACTCCCCTGGGATAAGTTAAGGGCTTTTAAAAAGTGATTTGCAAATAGGGTCTAACACTTTTCCCACTTGCCATTTAGCAAAAAGGCAGATATGAGCACTGCAAAGGTCAAATGTTCTTCTGCTGATAGTTTTACGAAAATTCAACCATGAAGTAGAGAACCCCAGGACTCACTCTCTCTCAGACTCCCAGAAGAGAAGCGGGAATTTTTTTTTTTTTTTTCTTTTTTAAATCAACATGTTAGTTTCTTGGTAGAAAACTGTCATATTTCTTTTTAAAGGACATTGTCCGTCTCTATTATTGTCTTTTATTTTCAAAACTGTTCCAGTCAGTTCTTGTCTTCCATTTTCCCTCTTTCCCTCCCCTCATTTTTCCATCCTGACCAATTAAAAAAAAATTACTGTATGAATTAAGTTCTAGATTAAATTCCAAATTGATATAATCTACCTAGTAGAAATGGCAGTTTGAAAACTTTTTAAAACTTGAATTACATGCATTGAAGAGTTCTTGTTGTTCCACTGGTCGTACAGGAAATGATCATGGCAGTTTTTCCTTACTGATAGTCTTTGTTTTGCCTCAAAAGTCATTATAAAATGTATAATTCATTTAGATGGTCTAAAAGCCATCCCCTGGGAATTTATTACATAATGGGAACTCCATCTCATACCAAGTCATTCAGAGTCCTGAAAACAGTTTTTATTTTTATTTTTATTTTTTACAGTTTTCTTTTTAGACAAGTATTTATACAAAAGTATATCACATTTTAAAATGTAAAGAGAAGTCTTATTTTAAAATTAACCTTATTATATGAAGGATCCCACTAGCCCACAAGCAGAGATTTTTATTAAAAGTATTTTATAGATTGACTTAGCTTGGCTTCAAAGAAGTAAAAATGTTTTTTGTTTGTAAATATTTAAATAATAAGTACATAATATTTTAAAGGTAACTGGCTCACATTTATAGAAATTGTCATGCATTGACTGAGAGGAAGTATGATTAACATTATTTATCTTGAATAAGTCTGAGAAGATTCAGTTAATATTGGAAAATTAACTACTGACCATCCTGGGTTTGTAGGTGTTTATCTGGGTGATTGCTTTCAAAATTTCCTCTAAAAGAAATTATGGGAATTCAGGGTTTTCCTCTGTTAATGTTACACTCCTAAAATATACTTAACTTCATGCAGAGGCAGAGTCACTTGTCTAGCCTAGGAGCAAGTTTATGTTATACACAGAAGCATAGAACCAAGTTGAGACTGATCTCTTCATCTGCTGTATCAACAACCCAGTCTTTATCATTATTTGAAAATGAGGCTCAACATATAGGTTACTATGTAGTCCAGAATTAATTTTTACTTCTCAAAGTATCTTACTGAATGATAGTGTTTAAATTAACTGTGCCATGGTGCTGACAAATAAAGATCCAGATCCCAACAAATTAAAGATTAAGGCGCTTACCTGTTTGAATTACCCACCTGTCCTAAGCACACCAATTCCCATTCTACAGATTGAACTGTTCATTCAGAACAATGATCAATGTACTGATCAGGTTTTAATTTTAGCTTCTGCCTTTCCAGTCTGCACTTCCACTTCTTAATACTGAGGAAACTCAAATATGAATCAGTGACCAAACCCTGGTTTAAAACCTGTCACGAGCCTGGCATTGTTCCAGGCACTGCAGGTGTTTCAGGCAATGGGTTCCTTTACCCCGAAACGTAATGTTTGGATTTATTGCTACGGTTTTTAATTTTGAACATAAGCTTCTTCCGTTAAAGAGCCTTTAACTCTTCAGTTTTGGATACTTCTAATTATAAGATTTGATATAAATTCTTAGTCTTATAATTACTATATTCTCTCCTTTCTTCACCCAAAGGGATGATTAAAGTTCCTTCTGAGTAGAAGATTTAAAAATCTTACCCTGCTATTTGTTCTCATTTTGTAGCTCAGAGCCACATTCAAACTCTACCATGAGTTAAAAATTCAAACTTTTTTGGCGATAGGCAGAGGTTACTAAATATATGAAGCAGGGCAGTGTGCATGAGGAGGGCTCAGTCAGTTATATTTCAAACTGAAAATTCATACCCATTTATAAGCATGAAAAAAATTAATTCTTTTAAACCTGCTCCTAGAGACTAAAAGTTTCCAACATTCTGAACATCTACATAAACTGTTTTAGACCACTGATCTTTGAAATATAAAAATATATTATCAGTTTCTTGGTGATATTGATGTATGTTAGCTTAAAAATAGGAAATGCTGAGAACTTAGAAGAGAGTCCTGAGTTATTTATATAGAATGACAGGAAAACAAAAATAGAAAATTTTGACTTTTAAGTTAAAACTACAGTATAAATGTAACCTTTCTTTATGCCTTTTCTTAGCCTTACCAATAAGCAGGTTATTTGTTTAGCAACCCATGGATATTTTGCTAAATAAACAAAATGTTTTTCCTTCCTAATAATGTGGTTTTAATTTCTATTTTATCAAATGTTACTTCCCTTGCTAAAGGTAGTCTCACATTTCTTATTTTATATCTTTCTTAAAGTATTTGGCTACTCTGGCTGCCATAACAAACAAACTGGATGGCTTAAAAAATATTTACATCTCACAGTTCTGGAGTGTGGAGATCCAAGATAAGGATGCCAGGATGGTTGGGTTCTGTCCTCACTGAAGCTGGGGGGAGTGGGGAGTGAGGGAGTGAGAGAGGGGCTTGCAGGCCAGTGAGTACACAGGTGCTCTTCCTCTTATCTTTCTCCTCTTATAAGATGGCAGTGGTAGGAATTAGAGCCCCACCCTTAGGACTTCTCTTAACCCTTATTTCCTCCTAAAGACAATTGCTTTGGGTGTTAGGTCTTCAACATAGGAGTGAGGCACTAGGAGTGACATTAATCCTGAGTGTGATTAAAATACTAACCCAGTGATCCCAGTATCTTCATGGTACTGCAGTGGCTACCAATTTATTCATTGTAGACTTAAGTATCTTAAAGATTTTCTGGTATTTTTAATAAGAAAAATACATAGTTTGGTAACTGAAGAGAACTAGGATAACCTGGGACTTGGCACAATTTGAACAGGAACAATGGCATTCTTTGTTCTTTTTTTTTTTTTTAATTTATTTTTTATTCAAAGTTGTTGTATTTATAATAGTAGTATACATTATAATTCATAATAAACATATAGAGCATCTTTTTACAAAACACTGTGGTATACTTTGTTCTTTATATATAATGACACTAGGCTAGATTGCCTAGTCCCAGGACTCAGCTCTGGACCAGACCCAACTTATAGTGAAGTTTTTCTTACTCTTCACAGACACAGAGGCCAGAACTATAGAAAAGTGTACTTATATTTCCATGACTTACGTGGAAATGAATAGATGTGGAGGTTTTTAAAAATAGCATTAAGTTAATTATGGCAGAAAAATTAAAAAGTGAACATTTGGAAAAAGATGTTTAGAATGCTATAAGCAAATATATATTGACTTGGAAATGTGAATCAGTGGGTCCCAAACTGATATCTCTGCCCTGTTTAAGTGATAATATCCACATGGTCTACACTTTTATTAGTTTTTCAATAGAAAAATGTGTATTCTCTAGTAGTAGTGATAACCTTGCAAAAGTCCAATTCTGAACATTATCAAAGTAGTTAAATTTAAAAGCATAATTAAATTTGGTTTGCCTTATAAGTTATTTTTCCTGTACAAGCCATTTTTTGCAAGTTTTCAAATTTTAAGACTTAATATTAAGAGGATACTCGTCTTCTTTCAGATAAATTTGCGCCTCATCTTGGTGAGCGGAAAAAAACAAAAGAGTTCCTGTTTTCTCCCAACGATTCTGCTTCTGACATTGCAAAGCATGTGTATGACAATTGGCCAATGGGTAAGTGGTGTTTTTCTCTTGAGAATGAACAGTGTTAACTGTTGATGCTGTCCCTTGTTTTACAAACGTTTTGTCAATGTTATATATGCATAGAATGAAAAAGAAGAAAAATAATTGAGGATCTAATGCTCAGATTAAAGGGGATCACTGTATCCTTCCCTATATTTTTGCCATTTCGTTTTCTCATTGCAAAATCATAAAGGAGCTCAGAATGCAGAGTTCTCTTTTTTCCTTAAAATTGTTTTAGTGTAAGTAAAGAATATTTTTTAAATAGAAAAACACAAAATAGTTAATACTACATAGATTGCTATTTGTAACAAAAACAAAATAAAAGGAAAAAACCTATCATTAACAGATCATAATGTATTCTCTTTATCTACTCTATACATAGTCTATTTAAAATTAAGTTTGAAACAAAGTTGACTTCTAATTCATGCCACTTCATGTGTTCCCTGAACAAGGTTTTAAAAAAAAATCCATTTATTCTTTGCATTTTCAAGCCAGTGTCTATAAGGAGCAATTTTGGAGAGTTGTGTGGTGTTCCTTCTTTCTTCTTCTTTCCTATCTAAGAAAGACTCTGTCTTGCCTCCCTTAAATGAGTCTTTAGTTCATGTTCTTCCTTTGAACTTCCCCAAGTGTCGTCATGACCCTTTTATGGCATGTACCATAGGGATAAGTCTGTTTCAGCTGATTTCATTTAATTTTATTAGCAAAGCATTTTGAACTTTTAAAGGACAAGGCTTGTTTCAACAAAGACCACAGTGTATACAAAATGAATCAATTAGGTCAGTGTTTCTCAACTTTAAATAACATAAGGAACCTTTTTTACAGAAAGAGAATTCTTACAGATTCCCTAGTACTGACTTATTTTTATTATTATAATGGGTGTTTTAAAATATAGGAACATAAAACCCAATTATAATTCTTTATAATTTATTAAGTCAGAAAAAGAAGAAAACTAAAATTCATCTGCAAAGAAAATGCAAATATAACTCTAAAGCCAGTAATGGTCAAATTAAGAACATGAATGTGCCAGATGATGTATTTTTGCTAAAGCCAACTCATTGTTTGCACCATGAATACTGTTGAATTTGGCATGCCTGTGTTCCTGCATGGTGTATGATGACCCGTTTATCTGCAGACTCACCACAAAACCTTTATTCATACTCTGTACCAAATTGTCATTCAGTCTTCTACAAAGAATGCATCATTTAAGTATTAAGTCACCCTCTCTTCTTTTTTCATTAATCACTTGACAATTAAAGAAGTACTGACTGCTTGGCACCAGTACAATCAGAAACCTAATTCATATATGGTTCTAAAATCCCCAAGGGTGCACCTGTTATCAAGGGATTATTTGAATCATCTAGAGAACTCTTCCAGATTATCATTAAAATTTGTGCAATTTGAAAATTCTTAAAGATGACTTTTAGACCATATGGAGATATCTTTGTGGGTTTATAGGCCTGAGTTTAAGAAACTGATTTAAGCACAAACTAGTGGAACTACTAGAATTTTCACATTCGTAACCCAGGGCTAATTCCTAAATCAGGAAGGAAGAGAAACTAAAAGTTCAAGGAATTTGACAAAAGCTTGGGACTTTAAGAATGTTGTATATTTTTATAGCCAGGCAGGATAGATAACTATCAGTATGAAGAACATTTTTTAATTACCTAAGAGTGATATTGTGTTAGGTATGATGCAAAAAATTATTTTACTTTTTTTTTTTTTTTGCAGGGGTGGGGTGGGGAAACAAAGATGGCTTCTGATATAGATATTTAGAAAAGGTAACACGAGACAAAAAAGGGTAATCCCACTCAAATTTATTTTATTTGGACAATATCATAACTTGAGGTAAAAGAAATACTTTGACTTTCGTAAGTATTTGACTTAGATATTAAAATTAGTTTTGATGCCTTAAAATATTCTAACTCAAGGGAAAAATCAAGTGCAGGTCTTTGCTATTAAATTGTATCCTAAATGAACAAACTATCTACCGGTATTAAAAATTGATTGTATCAACTAAATGTTACTTACTTGCATGGGAAGTTGGTGGTTCTGGCCATTAAATCCCTGGACTTCATACTGCTAGGCAGGTGCTCTACCACTGAGCCAAATCCTCAACCCTGAAAAAAGTTTTTAATTTCCTAGTCTTTCCTCAGTTTGCCACATCTATTTAGCAAATTTAGATACTGCAGAAAAGAAGAAATTATTTTATTTCATATAAGATACCTAAGTTAAAATTTTAAGTAAATATATCATATAGTATCTTAAAACTTAGTAAATATAAATATTTATTGATGCTCATAACAAAGGTACAATAAACATCGTATTAATAGATGAAAATAATTTGTGTTCCGTATACTTCTAGAAGGAATTAGTTTTCTTTAGTATACTCTATGCAGTTTTGTGGTAATATTGCTAATAAGTAAAATAGATGTGTAACTTTTAGGTTAGTAATACCTGAAATCTGAATTCCAGCTTGGTTTTAGGTCTCTCTAAATGTTAGATCCTTGGAGGGGGAAAGGGAAATACCTTATTAAATGGATTTAGTACATGGAAGTGATGAGACTCTATAGAAGATGATGAACTATGTGGCTTTAAGCTTTTGCATTTTAAAAAAGTTCTTAAAAGATTTTTAGAATACCAGCCTTCCGTCCTCCCCCTTGTGATTTAGACAGGTACTGTCATTTTTCTTTATATCTATAGAACACTTAAATCTTGACCAGAAATATTCTATTAAAAATGATTTTAGTAGTGATAAATTCGAAGTAATTCATATTAATGCAGCTTATTTGATCTTTCTTCTAGAAAATGAAGGACTTGAAATTAGTGGAGTCAGAAGGCAGCAAAGGCTTATTACCAGGAGGAAGGGAGAAAAGGCAGGAAGCAGGAGTATAGGAAATGACAGATTCATTTTTCTTCTGCTGATTCCTGTTATGCCTGAGTCACTTTGAGGCAGTGATTTTTCTCATATTCAGAGTGATCATTTTGAAAACATTTTTAAAAAGTAAAAAAGGAAAGTCTATACTTACTTTATCTCCTGTTTTCAGAGTATTTAAATTATTTTTTGTGTCAACAGTTATCTTCTGACAATAGGAACTTCTATAGGAAACAAACACATCATACTAGAATTGCTGACAAAGATGAAAAGGAATTCCTAAATTGTTATCAAAACCAGAGCTTAAATTGTTACATCTGAAACTTAATAAAAAATTACTAACACCATACCTGCCATAATACCAGAGTCTTTTAAACCATTATTTTAATGAACTGATATTCCATATTTTACTGAAACACAAGTTATATGCTAAAATTAAATATTCTGTCACCCATTTTATAAATTATTACCAGTTTGTCTTTTGATTTTGTGTACTTCCCTGGCTTTCATATTTGTATTGTATCTTCTATATGTATTATTTTTGGGGTATCTTCTAAGTATTTATCATGGGAAAGGTGAGCTAAAGTTGTATCATCAATAATTTTTGCCTATTGGCTTCAAAAAGATGATAAAATAATATGTGACCATTATCTAATATCTTAAGTCCTTTAAAAAGCCTTTCTTAAGGTGGTTGTTTCTAGCCTTGAATATATATTTTAATAGGTACAGATATTGCAAAATTATAATATTCCCTGTTATTACTGGTAATTGAAATTAATTTTCAAATGATATACCTCTTCACGCGGATTAGATTTTTTCAGGCTTTTTTTTTTTAATTGTTAAAACTTCAAGTCTACAATTTGGCATAGTTTAGTATTCTTTAAGAAGCAAAGACTAGACTCTTGCATATCTAGCTATTTAATGGGAAGAGTCAGAAAGAATAAAGGCTACAGCAAATGCATGAATAGTGACTATTTCAATTATTTGGAAGCTCCAAGTGTCTTCTTTGATATACTCCAACTGATTTGAATCTGAATTTTTAAAACAATGCAGTAGCACCTCAGGTATGTGTTGAAGTGCACCTAACCTGTTCCTTGCATTCTTTTCAGACTGGGAAGAAGAGCAGGTCAGCAGTCCAAATATTCTACGACTTATTTATCAAGGACGATTTCTACATGGAAATGTCACCTTAGGAGGTAATAGTCACCTTTGTAATGGGATTTCATGTCTGTCTTGTGGTAACATTGTTCATTTATTTTAAATGCTTAAGTCTTAGATTTTACTAAAAACATTACAAATTCAACTCTGAATTCTGCCTGTTTTCAGTATGCCTACTCCTTTAGGCTTTGCATTCTATAAAATTAGTTTTAGCTCTACTTTATAAAATAAACTATCCCAGTATAGTTAGAAGTTTATACTATTATGTTATAGATGTAATTTTATTGTACTTCTGGATAATGCAATGTAGATGTAATTTTTAAAGCTGAAAGTGGACAAAAGAAAAATGTCTGTGGTAATTGGTTTTCAAATATAATGAAGCATTCTCAATTTGACTGCAACTGATCATTGTTGTGATCATATGAAGATAAAAGTAAGTGACTGCCATGAGTCTAATGTAGTAGTTAAAATAACAGATTTTGGAACCAAACTGTCCAAGTTGTACCCTTATTTCACTGTGTAACCATGAGTAAGTGACAACTAAGAGCTGTGTCCCAGTTACTTCATCAGTAATAGGGATTTCAACAGTGCCTATCTCATAGGTTGGGAGGGAGGGGTGTTAGTGTATATATTCAAAGCACCTTAAAATGGTGTTTGGCATGTAGTAAATAAACACTTTAATAGTTAACTGTTAATTGTTCTTTATGTGTTATTGGGACCACTTATGGGGTCCATTTTTCTACCATAAGTAGGGTTTGTTTTGTTTTTAGTATAGAATTTCAGATATATTCAGATAATTGGAAATTTGTAGGCAGACAAAAGATAAATATATCTTTGTTTCACTATTGTCAGATTTTTTTTGCCTGAAACCTAACAATGTAGTATTTGATCTCTTTTTCCTTAAAGGTAGAACAGTTTTATTCACTCATTTAGCAAAACTTATTGAACTTTTCTTATGTATCAAGACAGTAATAAAAACTTGGGAATTCTGGGTTGAAAGATAAAATCTCCTTTCAAGGTGCTCCAGTATTACATAGGACAGATACAACCTACTGTAAAAGTAGTGTGTGATAAAGACTAAAGCAGATGCATGCAATGCTTTTGACAGTATCAAGTTGGTTGAATGCATATAATCTTTCATATAACTCAATTTTGGTGTTATAACTGGATTAAAAATATGCTATGGCCTACAAGAAATAGCTGCTATTTAAAACTAAAGCTGTTTTGATTTGCAGCTCTTTTTGCAGTTTTTATATAATTAGATAAACCAGCCTTCATGTAAAGATTGACTAGGAGTGCCTTGGGTGTATTGTACATTCAATTAAGAATGGGGCCACTTTTAGTCTTTTTTTTTTTTTTTTTTTTTTTAATTCTCTATGGCTCAAACAAGATGTTATATTAAAAATTTGCAAATGTTGGTTGAAATTTAATCTTTTAACTATATGAGTTAATTTTGAGATTCTCCATCTCCCTCTGAGTATTAATCTATATGTGCAGTTTCCTATCAACTCCCATTTCTTAATTATTTTTCTGCAGTGGCCCCAATGATCCAGTGTTATATTAAAGATCATAGAATTTGTGTTCAGATCAAAATTGTTGACTTATTCCCATTTAATTACAATTTTTTTTCTTGTAAATTTTTGCTTACAGTTTTTTGGAATTTATTTTAGAATAATTAACAAGTTGACTCATATCTTTATTATTGTCATTCTATGTTGTTTTCAATCTTTTCAGAAGCAAAATAAGCCATCTCTGGCCTTAGTGATTTAGACAGTATAGGAGCATAGCCAGGACCTGTGCAACTCGGTATCTGACCAGAATTTTAAAATGCCATTCAACTGTTTGCCTTTTTGGTTTCAGTTTTTCTTTTTTGTCTCCCTGTATATTCTTGGATATCCACAATAAAGGAGGACAGCATACGTGGCAATAACAGTTTTTTCAAATATTTGAATGGCTAGTATGGAAGAATTCTTAGGCTTGTTTTGTATGGCCCTTGCTCTTTGTAGCCCAGTCAATGAAAATGTGTATAACCAGTAACTGCAAATCAAAGGCAGGCATTTTTTAAAATTCAGTGTAAGGAAAAATATTTGAATACATTGAGCTCGTGAAAGAATGAGCCACCTTGTGAGAAGTGAGATGCTGCTTTATAAGTGATGTTCAGGCAGTGGGTGAGCACATAGTAGTGGGGCTACAGCCCAGGGTGGGGTTCAGTTATGTAGGTGATTAAAGTAGGAGACCTAGGCATTCTCAGCAAATTTATTTTTCTTTTGGGTCTTGCTATGTTGCCCAGGCTTACCTCCTTCTCCTGGGCGCCAGTAGTCCTCTTGTCTTAGCCTCCCAAGTAGCTGGTACTACGGCGGCATACCACTAAGCCCAGTTTTTTGGCCATTCTTGAAATTTTGTGGTTCAATAAATGTCAAGCTTAAATTTTTGGTTCTAAGTCTCTTAAAACATATCCTTATATCCTCTCTGCCCCACCCCCAGCCCCATACTGAGAAATGAATGTAGGGTGTTCTACCACTGTGCTACATCCCCTGTCTTTTTATTTATTTAGTTAGTTAGTCCATCAGTAGTTGTGTATGGACAGAATGGCTTTGTTTATTTTTATGTGGTGCTAAGGATTGAACCCATGCCTCACACATGCTAGGCAAATGCTCTACCACTGAACCACAGTCCTAGCCCTCTCCTCTTTATATTTTATTTTGAGATAGTGTCTCCCTAAGTTGTTCAGGCTGGCCTCCAACTTATGACATTTCTGTGATCCCAGCTACTCAGGAAACTGAGTAGCTGGGATCACAGGCTTGCTGAATCCTCTTTTTTGAGGTGTAACATTATAGTTACTTGGAATTTCAGGTCACTAAAGGAAAGATGTGATGACAGCCTTACTAACTGAAGGATGAAGAAGATGGTGGTGACCAGTCAGATCTTTGATAGTCAATGAATTCCAGCTCAGTGTTTCTCCAAAGTGGTTCTGAGGCAGCGGACATAAGAATCACCTTGGGGATATTTTTTTTAAACATTTTCATCTGTTTATAATTTGCCTCTGTGTGTGTGTGTGTGTGTGTGTGTGTGTGTGTGTGTGTGTGTTTCGTGGGATGGAACCCAGAGGCTTGTGCATACTAGGCAAGTGCTCTACCACTGAGCTATGCCTCTAGCCCCCAGGATACCCATTTTAAAATGCACATTTCTGCCTGCACCACCCCTCCCCCATCTCCCAGTTTACTCCCCATTGATTTTATATAGGCTAAAGGTTGAAAACCTTTGTTCTGGTTATTATCCAGTCATAGTAGGAAACCAAAGCATCTACAGTGAAGAAAGGAGAAAGTGTTTTCAATTCTATTCCTCTTTCTTTACCTTTACTATTGTGTCAATGTCCAGTGTTTCTGGCTAAAATTTATGTATGGAGAAGAAAAATAATAGTACCTACCAATTAAATTTATAGCTTCTAAGGGTGAGTTACTCAGGAGCACTTTGGAAATTCACCTTGCTTCTATGGATTAGTAATTAATATTGAAGATAATTGAGATTCTTAAAATTCTCATGGGGAGCAATGGCATTCAGCTATAATCCCAGAAATTCAGGAGTCTGAAGCAGGAGAATCACAAGTTCAAGGCCAGCCTCAGCTAGAAGTTAGATATACTGGCTGCTTCTAATTTTATATATAGAATAATAAAGGGATTTACCATGAAAGCTTGATGTTTGTATTTGCTCCACTTGGTTTTCAATATATAGGTGTGTGTATTATTCTCTGAAATATTTTGTAATACAATTTTTATTATGAGTGAGAAATACCTTTAAAGGCTTAATTAGAAAACAATGATTATTAATAAAACTCAGTGAATTTGACCTTTTAAAGATTATTTTCTAAGTAAAGAATTCAAGGTTGAGAATAAATGTCCAAAAGTAAGTTTGTCATTTTTTGTCTTTAGTCTATTCGGTGGAGTAATTTTACTAGGCAGCTGAAATGTTATTAGATTTGAAAGCATATCTTTTTTTTAAATAATTTTTTTAGTTGTAGATGGACTCAATATTTTATTTATTTTTATGTGGTACTAAGAATCGAACACCCAGTGCCTTACACATGCTAGCAAGCGCACTACCACTGAGCCACAACCCCAGCCCAGAAGCATATCTCTTTTTCTGAATATTTTTCTTATCTAGAAAAAGTATGCTTAAAATACATTTTTATATTTCTTGTTTTCTCTAAAGGTGATCACTGATATTAACCAATTATGTATTTTCTTTTATCCCCTTCCTTAAGTAATAGGAATATATGTATCAAGCTAATGGTCATGGCTGGGAAGAATCATTTTTAAACTGTAAAAGTTATCTGATAATATTAACTTTGTCCTACTTTGTAGAGCAGGTGCTCTACTTGGTATAGTTTAGCTTACTGGGGGAAGTTGTACAAAAAGCAGTCAATGTTTAAGATGGTTTCACTCTGGGTAGTGATTTTAGTAGGTTGATGTATATGTAATAAATTGTCTTCTACTTTTTATGTAGCATTAAAGCTTCCTTTTGGCAAAACAACAGTGATGCATTTGGTGGCCAGAGAGACATTACCAGAGCCCAACTCTCAAGGTAAGCCTAGCACTGAAGGAATGTCTCACTTTAGTCACAAAGACAGGCATTCAAAAATGGCTGGGTTTTTCTTGGAATTTCAAAGGAAAGGGAGTTTTTTATAGTTTATGAATAGATTGTCAAGCAAATAACCAGACATTTTTGAAACGTGCTAAAATTAAAGAAACTTTTTATTATAGCCTTTTAATTTTAAAAACTGCAAACTTTTTTAAAAAATGTATTTCTTATTCTTAGGTGCCATCTCTTTCCTCCCTGCAGCTCTAGCATTCTTATAAACCAGGTGTTTCTTCATTTTCCCTAGGTCAGAGGAATCGTGAAAAGACTGGAGAGAGTAATTGTTGTGTAATCCTGTAAACACTGTCTGCCTAGTGTGGTGTGACACAGTCTTTGTCTTTCATGCTGCTGGGACAGAGGAGATCCAACATAGCTTCAGAAACCTTTAGGAACAGTCTGCCTGCAAATCCATGGAACTGAATTATCACATGAACACTGTCATCTTTTCTCATGAAAGTAAAACAAAACAAAGACATTTTTCACTATGATTTTTTAATTTCTTGTATTTTTGTTTATGTTGAGCAGTTTTAAAATGTATTGTTTTTCAAATGCAGTCAATCTCCAGGGGAAAAGCTAACAAGTTATCTTTCATAGCAGAACCATTTTGCTGCCACAAAAATTTTCATCATCAGAACTAACAAATCAAGTGTTCCAAATACAATTTGCACTAAAAAAGATTGACATTATTTTCCTTATCAGCAGAATTTATAACAGTTTATTGTACCTAGAAATACTCACATGTACAATTCCACACTGGAAGATTCTCAGCAATCAATCAAGTTAATTACCGGGCCAACTTAAGAGGAAAAAATGGAAAAGAAACTAAAATGTTGGATGAATTCTACCAAAGTCAGCCATGGTGGCTGTACTGGCACAGAATATTAAACTGAGTGTGACTATTTTCACTGCAACAAATGAAAAAAACAAAACAAAATGTGCCTGTTGTTTAAAGCACTCAGTCGAGGGCTGATGAAACTATTTTTTTTTTTCCTTTAATATGTGCACTCTTGAGTCCTAGTCACTGAGTGTTTGTTCAGACAGCACACGAGGGTTGAGAGTGCATCTCCTAGCCTTAATGTGGGAGGTATGCCAGGCGCTCAGAGGCTTTCGTTAACACGCAGAAATATTAGAAAACCTCATTGACTGATTGATTTTATGTATTTGAATATCAGAAAATTGAAATTTTCCGTAATTATTGCTCATCCATAATCGTGTCCAGCATCATACTTACTCATTAGAGAGTTCAGATGAATTCGTAAAATTAAAAAATATCTCCATAGTACTAATTTTGTTTCTTTACATAGTTTGCATTTGTTGTTAGTGCTTGCAATTGTATTAAAATCAAAAGCTGATTTTTAAGGCATACGTGATTAAGGATGCCACTCTTGTTTTATACCAATAATTTAAAGATTGATATCCTAAAAAAACAATGCACAGCACTAAAGCATGAGCTAGTTTCACCTAAATCTGTAAAAAATATGAAAGATTTTATATTTTTTTTCACTGGGAAGAAATTCTTCCTGGATGAAATTACAAATATGTGTAGAATATATTTAATAAAAGACTTATAAAATAGCTAACTATAGAACTTAAATATAGATTGGCGTGTAGTATATAGAACAATATTCCATATAAATAACTTTAGCCTTTTTAAAAATGAAGTTGCAGGCTGACATTATGTTCTATACTTAATAAGTGTTCACAGCCCTTACAAACATTAGGTGTAAATTGTTTCAGATGTTCAGCTTTGTTTAAATGCAATCAGGTTGTTTTGTTCATTGTTAATGCTTTGATGAAAAGGCTTTATATGCAGTAGATCTACAAAAATATTGTTCCTACTGATCAGAATTAAATTTGTATAGAGCAGAGTTTTAAAATGAATGTAAATAGCACTAAACATTTTCTTTCTGCAACCTGTACTTATAGATTCTTTCTGTAAACTAAATTAAAAAAAATATATTGTAGTACATTTTGGTGGTAATTTTAAAGGTGTTGATTAGGTCAATAATTGTTTAAGCACTGTCTCATCCATGTTAAAATTATTTTCTACCTTTATTTCTGAATCTTTTAAACTTCATTTCAATTAATATTCTGTTGTTGGTTTGTATCTTTGATATTTAACCTGGTTAATTTGTGCATAGTCACAACAGTAGATAGAATTATGTAGTCTCTGTTATACTAAAATGTTATATTCAAGAGATGTTAAATATTTATATGCTTTGTTGACTTGCTGAAATGTGAATTCTGTTAGTGTTGACTGAAGAAGAATCTGGTAGTTTCTTAATTGGGCAATTAACCATTTATGGCTCTATTTTTCTTTTGGAAAACAAACTACTGGTAATTATTTTTAGCACCTATTTTGATTCTAATTACTCCTGGTTTTCCAAAGTTAAAGACTATCAGTTAATTATGATTACATTTTTCTGGTGGTTTAAAAAATTCTTTGTTTGTTTTCAATACAGTTTTCTGTGCGTTTCCACACTATATATTTTTCCCTTTTGAGAGACTTCAATTTAGAGTTTGCTAAGTGGGATAAAATGATTCATTAGTAGAGAAAGAATTGTGTCACTTAATACCTAATATCATAGTCGTACAAAATGAAAAAAGAATAAAAAGCAGAAAATTATATACTGGAAACACCAAAAATTTAGATGCCTTAATAGTGTATACATGAAAATTCTCAACTATCCCTTTAAAAACAATTCCTCGGACTGCCTGATGGCTAAAATGTAATTGATCATATCCAAGGCTACTGTTGAAGATCCCTCTGCCAAAAATAGCCCCCTCACTTACCTGAAGGTGAGAGCTGCATAGATCTAGTCATGTAAATAAAGCCTGATCTGCGGGCTTGTGCCCCTGCCCAGCACTTGGTATCTGATCTGACTCATCTCTCTTACCTGAAGTGTCCTAGACTTAAGTTTCTGGACAAAGCAATGCTTTTCTTTATTAAAACCTCAGCATGTCTCCCTGATCTGAAATATTTGCTTTCTCTTCAAAATAAGTTGTATCTTATCATGAAAAACATAATACCTAACATCATCATTTACATTGAGGTTTTCTCGTAACAAACATCTTTAGTTTTATGAAGTCATCTTGACCATGTTACAGTAATTTCTGTTAACTGATTGTGGTAAACAATGTTAATGTGAAAAGAAATTAAAACTTTCTTCATCTGTTGTAGAATATTTCTCTTCTTTAAATGACTTCCATTCATAATTTTGGTATATTTTCCTATTCTTTATCTCTTTACCCTTTTTACCTTTGTCCAACTTATTTCATGACTTTCTTCAGTAAAATTCAACATGGTGCCAATGTTCACTCTGTTCTATTCTACCAAAATCAAAGAGAAGTGGCCCACCAAAATATAATGTGTCATACCATCCTCATTAGTGACTGTTACAGGCATCCCACCTTTTTTCCATTGTCATTTGGTAATATAGTCACGTGTTAGATTGGGTGGGGTAGGAGGGGAGAGGGCTTGAGAAGGATACATGTAATTTATAATGCAGTTGAAATAAGACCACAAACTACTGGAGGTTCCCAGTACCATTTCCATGGCCAGGGTGATGTGGCATTCTTACACATGGGCAGCAGGTGATTGGCTGTGACTCCTAGTGTACCAGGTTCCCAGCCTGCTTTCCTCAGAAGGCTGTAACACATTTGTAGCTCTTTCATACATAGAGCTTCTGAAAGAGTTTGTAGGTAAAATTGAGAAATATCTAATACTTTGATATCAAAGTTTGTGGTCTTTGACAGTGATGTTAAATGTTTGTCCTTTAAGCTATTTTTATAATCTGCCACTTTTTTAAAAATGACAGCTTTCAAGAAATACAGAGTAGACATAATAAATCAACATTTGGGAAAGAGGAATGTCATTCTCTTTCATATGATTCAACCAATGAAAAAGGAATTAAGTGAAAATGCAAACACATTTCCAAAAACGGTTGAGTGATTTGCTTTTCTAGATGTCTTAGGTGTCTTAGGTAGAGCCTCTAACTGGTTTTCAAATGTAAAATTCAAGCATGCCATATCTGGGTTTTGTTTTCCACAAACATTTTTTTCTCAAAACTTATTTGGCTAGGGAGGTCTGGAAGAAACTGTGCTGTACCGATGCAGGGAAGTCGCAGGATTCAGAGGGGAAGAGTGGAGCCATCAGTAGACCTGAGAACTCTGGCTGCCTTTCTGAGCTGTCCAGACATTACATATGGGAATATAATTTTTTTTTTTTTAATTCTCAGGGAAGAGTTCCCAGATAAGCTAGCTGTTTTTCCTCTGCATTCCTGAGCTTGGCTCCCCTCACATTCCCTTTATCACATGGTTTTCCCTGGGGACATCACTTAACTGTGTTCCACTAATTAGTGTGCCATTCGCCCTCACTACTTCTCAGAAGCATTTTTTGAAATCTGATAATTATCTACAATTCGACATATTACTCAGTCCTCAGATAATACCACAAGAATAGCTGAGCTTTAGTCAGGCCTGCCTTTAAGCCATTTGATTTGAACAAGTTACTTAAGATTTGAGCTTCCATCTTTTTCATATGTGACATTTAAAATAATACCTCTTTTGTCAGTTTGGTGTAAGGATTATTCTTAAATATTTAGAACATCACTTTGCCTAAGAACTAAACATGACAAACCTGTCAGAATAAAAGTTGAAAATCAAGTACTGGGCATCAACATGTTCTCTAAGCTTTATGAAAGTCGCTTATAAAAAGATCAGAGAAAATAACTTTGATGATTATGTGTTCAAATAATGGGAAAAAAAAATCTCAAAAATAAACCTATGATAGAAGAGATACCAGCAATCCATCCGTGAGACATGACCTCAGGTGAGGCTAACCAGGGCGTAGAGCCTGGACAGTTAGTAGAACTGGATGTGCTACCAAGAGTACATACACCTGACTGGCAGGTAACTTGACGTGGGATTGCACATCTGCATGGTTCAAAAGGAAGAGGAATAAGCAAGGACAAACAGCACTGTATGTCAACAAGATGCTGCTGGGACTTCTTAGTCCTGGGAGGAAGTGAAGAGTGTGTGTGTGTGATGATGAACACAGGACGGTGATCGTGGGGTTATACTACATATTTCTTCACTAGACAGTAGCTGTCCACGTCTGTCCCCCTACAGAGGATGCTGAGGCAGGATACTGCAGCAGTGCTGCAGGTCGATGACAAACCTTGCTTGACCTCACTTGCCAAGAGTCTGATTAACTCTTCCTGCTGATAATGCCCGCCCACGGGGGTGACAGAAGTGACAAAACTGCCCAGTTTTTTTTTTGGCCCAGGTGAAAGTGATTCTAGTGGAAATGTTAGAAGCCTACAGAGAAACATAGTAGTGCCCTCGGATTTTGGTAATGCTAAATCGAATAAAAAATGAGATGCTTGGGGGCTGGGGTTGTTGTGGCTCCGTGGCAGAGCACCTGCCTCATACATGTGAGGCACTGGGTTTGATCCTCAGCACCACATAAAAATAAAGATATTGCATCCATAACTAAAAAAAAAAAATTTTTTAAATGAGATGATTTTCCAATTGCAGTTGCTTCTCCAGCATGCCCATTTCTTCCTTGTGGGCTAAGTTCTGACTTTTCTGGAGGGGAGGGGACTATTAACCCTTCTCCACATGTCTCCGGGGAGTAAGACCTTGTCCCAGCTCCCTTTGGTGTTTGGTTTAGCAGTGGGAAGGACCCCCCCAGTCCCCCCCCACACACACACACAAGTGGCATTGAGACATGACAGGGAAGCTTCTTCACTCCCAAGGAGACCTTGCAAGAGACTTTCTTTTTGCTCCTGGATGAGGTTTTCTTTGGATGCAATGATTGAAACTGCTGTAGCCCCTTTGCAACTGGGACAGGCACTAGCCTGGGAGCAGGGCCCACCCCCACCCCAGCATTAAGTTGCAGGATGGGAAAGTAGAAGACCTGGCCCCTGAGGACATGCTACTTATTTTACCCAGTAGGAAGCCCCAGTGCCCTGGACTTCTTGATAGTTAACCTAATAATATATAGAAGTTTTTTCCTACTTCCAGTCAAAAGAGTGTCTCTAATGACACAAAGGAGAATTCTAGGCATCAACCCATGTGTCTATGATAATAGCTTACAAAAAGATCAGAAAATTTGAAGATGCTCCTCTGTTCACATCTTTGAAAAGTAAATCTCCTTGACTATATATTCCCACGTTATCCTTAGGATAAAAAGAAGGCATCTAGAGAGACCACTTGGCTTCAAGGCAGCTCCTCATTCTCAATTTTTTTTTTAAAGGTACAAGCAGAAAATGGGAGTTTGGATATATGAGTCAAGGACACAAATGTCAAGTGTCAAACTGCTGTGAGGGAGTAATGTTGGGAAGGCCTGGGACAAGCTAGAGTTAGAAAGTAATTAAATGGCACAAGTTTGATAGCTTGAAAACAAAAAGCAAAGGCAGGGACACACCACTGGCTTGCAACCCTGACTGCAACAGCAGCACCCACAGAGTGCTCCTTTTGAAATGTGTGCTTTGTAGTATTTCCCTGGGCGTCCCATCGTCTGAGTTGAACCGGAACATGTGTGAATCGGAACAACTGTCTCATTTTTTGCAGAGGACTTAAAGCCACTTTAATAACAGGAGTACAGAGAATGTCGCAGAAAGATCCATGGGAATAAGAATGGTCACACTGACGTGGAAACCAAGTGAGAATGAAGGCAGGAAGCAAGCAAGCAACCAAGCACTTTGGGGTTCGAGTCACCAGACCCAAGAGGAGATCTAGCTTGGGATACTCAAGGGACTCGTACTCAGTAGCACTGGCCCTCTGCCCACCTCTCTGTCCCCACCCTGAGACCTCAAGAAACCACAAACAGCAGGGCCACCTCCCAGTGTCCTCACTGGAATTCCCTCGTGGTCCTGGGATGTTCACTCTTCTGTTCCCATTTCCCACCACACCCTCATTCCAGAGCCCCCTTCCCTGTACCACCGGAAACCTGAGAGTGCCCCAGCCTCTTTGGAAGTTCCCTTCACTTTCTTACCTGATCCCTAACTCTCCTTGAGGCCACTACCTCCTCCACAGTGCTGGAGGTGGTATATTTTAAAAAGCCATCACTTCCCTGGAGAAAAGCACTCCTTGTTGGTTATGACATAGGCCCATTTTACAGACTGAAAGACAGGCCCAGAAGAGAACGTAGAACATTGAATTTCCCAAAGACTGTTTTTTTTAAATGCCTAATGTTTTTTTCCTGCTTTTAAAGTTAATATTCATCCATTGTAGAACATTTCATGATTATATGAAAATGTGAAGGGAAAAAATGACTTGGTGAATTACTTCTAGTCCTCTTTATTAATATGCATATATTAAAATAAAAATATACAGTTTATATATTAGTTTTCATCTTTATATATCACAAGTATGGCCCAGAATACTAAATCTTCTTTGAAAACATTTGTTTATAGCTATATAATACTCCATTTTATAGGCATATTGTTTTCATTTAGTCATTTAAGATTTAATGTTGAAACCATTCTATCCCTACCACAATGACTAAATGAAAAGGATTGACAATACCAAGTATTAGCAAAGACACAGAGCAACAGAAACATACTTCTAGAGGGAATGTAAATTAGAACAATCATTATACAAAACTATTTTCTGCCAAAACTAAAAATATATCCACCCTCTGATCCAACAGTTCTACTCGTGTATAAACAGCCAACAGAAAAGAGGCATGTCTCTCCACCAGGGATTACACAAGTCTTCATGTCTTCATAGCCACTTTATTCATATGCAACCCAATGTTCATCAATAATAAAATGGATTTTTAAACGATAGGATATTCATGCAATGAAATATCCCAAAAACAAGCTAAATCAACACACATGATACATGCAACAGTATCAAGGAAAGAAGCCAGACATTAAAGAACACGTACTATATGCATTCATTTGCATAAAAACTGATAAAACTTATCTATGATTATAGAAATCAAAATAATGGCCAAACTTTGGGAGAGCTGTGTTGTTAACTAGGAGAGAGAATAAGAGGCTTTCTGGGATGCTGAAAATGTTCTAAATACTGAAATAAATTAGAGTTACATGGGAATATTATTTAATATGGGTATGTTAAATTTGTATTTAATATGAGTATGTTAAAGTAATAAAATAAATTACAATTTAATTTGTGTGTAAAAATCAATTGAGTTGTACTACTGATAGTCACAGATTTTATGTTATTTCTATACATAAGTTAGACCTCAGTAAAACCAAAGCAAAAAGAACATTTAATGAGCATCTACCATGTGTCAGGAAAAATACAAGGCTCTAGGAACACGGTGGTAGTAGTTCAGGCTGACTCAGCAATAACTAGATTTCAACCATTTGCCTAATTTTGAACATTTGGGCTATTTAACATATTTTTACACATGTATCAATAGAAGAGGTTGTTAAAGAGAATATCAAATGCTTGATTATATAAATAATGTACATTTTAAAAATTTCCCTCACTTTGTATTTCAAAAACTCCAAACTACAGAAAAGTTGTGAAAATAGTCCAATGAAAGCTTATATAGTCTTTGTGTTAGATCTTCATCTCTGTGACAAAAATACCTGACACCATTAGCTTAAAAGGAGGAAAGATTTATTTTTGGCTCATGGTTTTAGGGAATTGAGTCCATGGTCAATTGGCTCCATTGCTATGGACCTGTGGTGGGGCAGAGCATCATGGCGGCAGGGAATGGCAGAGGAAGGCTCTCACCTCATGACAACCAGAAAGCAGAGAAGAGAGAAGAGGCCTGGTTAAATATTTATTTCTCCCTTTCCCTCCCTTCCTCTTTCTCCCACTCTTTTTCTCCCCGACCCACTGTCTCTTTGTCTTTGTCTCTCTCTCTCTCTCCTCCAATCCCCATCTTCGTCTCTTTCTCTCTCTCTCTCCATTATTAGCTAGCAACTTGTTGATTCTATCACTCTGAAAGAAACAGCGTTTTGTTTCATTGTTTTTGTTTTCTGTTAGTTACCCATTTTCCATTTCATGGCTCTCTGCTCTTACTATGATTACCTCTTTCTGCCTTCTTATGATTTTCCTGTGTTCTTTCTCCTGTCTTAAGGTGAAAATTTAGATTGATATTTTTTCCTTGCAGTTTAAACAGAGTATAAATTTCCCCCTGGCATATTAAGTTGCATCCCACAAACTTTTCTATGTTGTGTTCTCACCTTCATTCAGTTAAAAAAAAAAAAAAAAATCACATTTTTGCTTGTGACTTCTATCCATGGGTTATTTAGTGATAGGTAGTTTATTTCTAAGTAGGAATTTTACAGATATTCAAATTCCAATTTAATTCCATTTAAGTCTGAAAATCTCCTCAGTATGATTTCAATTCTTTCAAATGTGTTAATTCTCGCCTCATGGTCTAGCCCAGGGTCATGAAAATTCTGTGTCCCTTGAATAGAATGTGCTTTTTTTAAAGGTATATATGGAGTGTTGACCCTATTTTTCTTTTAGGAGTTACATAGTCTCTGCTTTAACTCACAGGTCTTTGTTCCATTGAGATGATTTTTGTGTAGGGTGAGAGGTCTTTACCTCTAGTTTCATTCTTGTGCATGTGGATAACCAGTTTTCCCAGCAATGCAAGATTTTTTTTAATCTTTCTGCTGTGGAATTCAAAAGTCTGTAGTGGGTCTCACTGGACTAGAATGTGGGGGACAGCAATACTGCATTTCTCCCTGAGCCTCCATCTTAAGAGGCTGCCCACATTCCATGGCTGCTGGCTCCTTCTTTGTCTTCAGAGCCAGAAAAGAAGTTGAGTCCTCACATTACTTCCCTCTGCCCTCATCTTGTTTCCTTTTTTTTTTTTTTCCAAATTTATTTTTTATTCTAAGTTGTTAGAAATGACAGCAGAATGTATTACATTTCATATTACACTTGTAGGGCACATTTTTACATATCTCTGGTTGTATACAAAGTATATTCACACCATTTGTGACTTCATACATGCACTTAGGGTAATGATATCCATCTCATTCTACCATCTTTTTTTTTTTTTCTTCACCCTTTTGCCCCCTCCCTTCCCCTTCCTCCCCATTGGCCATTCTAGTGTTCCTCTACTCCTCCTATGCTCCCCATTCCCAACCTGACTGTGCATCGGCCTCCTTATATTAGAGAGAACATTTGGCATTTGGCTTTTTGGGATTGGCTAACTTCACTTAGCATTATATTCTCTAACTCCATCCACTTACCTGCGAATGCCATGATTTTATTCTTTCTTATTGCTGAGTAATACTCCATTGTGTGTATATACCACATTTTCTTTATCCATTCATCTACTGAAGGGCATCTAGGTTGGTTCAAAAGTTTAGCTATTATGAATTGTGTTGCTATAAACATTGATGTGGCTGTGTCCCTGTAGTATGCTGTTTTTAAGTCCTTTGGGTAAAGACCAAGGAGTGGGATAGCTGGGTCATAAGGTGGTTCCATTCCAAGTTTTCCAAGTTATCTCCATACTGCTTTCGATATTGGCTGCACCATTTTGCAGTCCCACCAACAATGTATAAATGTACCTTTTTCTCCACATCCTCTCCAACATTTATTGTTGTTTGTGTTCTTAATAGCTGCCATTCTGACGGGTGTGAGATGAAATCTTAGAGCGGTTTTGATTTGCATTTCTCTAATTGCCAGAGATGTTGAACATTTTTTCAAGTATTTGTTGATTGATTGTATATCTTCTTCTGAGAAGTGTCTTCAGTTCCTTGGCCCATTTATTGATTGGGATATTTGTTTTTTCGGTGTTAAGATTTTTGAGTTCTTTATATAATCTAGAGATTAGTGCTTTATCTGACGTGCATGTGATAAAAATTTGTTCCCAATTTGTAGGCTCTCTATTCACCTCACTGATTATTTCTTTTGCTGAGAAGCAGCTTTGTAATTTGAGTCTATCCCATTTGTTGATTCTTGATATTAATTCTTGTGCTACAGGATTCTTATTAAGGAACTTGGGGCCTAATCCAATATGTTGGAGATTAGAATTTACTTTTGCTTCTATTAGGTGTAGTGTCTCTGGTCTAATTCCTAGATCCTTGATCCACTTTGAGTTGAATTTTGTTCATGGTGAGAGATAGAGGTTTAATTTCATTTTCTTGCATATGGATTTCCAGTTTTCCCAGCACCATTTGTTGAAGAGGCTATCTTTACTCCAATGTACATTTTTGGCGCCTTTGTCTAATATAAGATAACTGAAATTGTATGTGTTAGTCTCTGTGTCTTCTATTCTGTACCATTGGTCTACCAGCCTATTTTGGTGCCAATATAATACTATTGCTCTGTAGTATAATTTAAGGTCTGGTATAGTGATGCCACCTGCTTCACTCCTCTTGCTAAGGATTGCTTTAGCTATTCTGGGTCTCTTATTTTTCCAGATTAATTTCATGACTGTTTTTCTATTTCTATGAGGAATGTCATTGGGATTTTGATTGGCATTGCATTAAATCTGTATAGTGCTTTTGGTAGTATGGTCATTTTGACAATATTAGTTCTGCCTATCCAAGAACAGGGTAGATCTTTCCATCTTCTAAGGTCTCCCATAATTTCTTTCTTTAGTGTTCTGTAGTTTTCATTATAGAGGTCTTTCACGTCTTTGGTTAAGTTGATTCCCAAGTATTTTATTTATTTTTTTTTTTATGCTATTGTAAATGGGGTAGTTTTCCTCATTTCCCTTTCAGAGGATTTGTCACTGATATATAGAAATGCCTTAGATTTATGGGTGTTGATTTTGTATCCTGCTACTTTGCTGAATTCATTTATGAGTTCTAGAAGTTTTCTGGTGGAATTTTTTGGGTCTTCTAGGTATAAAATCATATCGTCAGCAGATAATGATAATTTGAGTTCTACTTTACCTATCTGTATCCCTTTAATTTCTTTTGTCTGTCTTATTGCTCTGGCCAGCATTTCAATTACTATGTTGAATAGAAGTGGTGAAAGAGGGCATCCCTGTCTTGTTCGAGTTTTTAGAGGGAATGCTTTCAATTTTTCTTCATTTAGAATAATGTTGGCCTGGGGATTAGCATATATAGCTTTTACGATGTTAAGATATGTTCCTGTTATCCCTAGTTTTTCTAGTGTTTTGAACATAAAGGAGTGCTGTATTTTGTCAAATGCTTTTTCTGCATCTATTGAGATAATCATATGGTTCTTATGTTTGAGTCTATTGATGTGATGAATTACATTTATTGATTTTCGTATGTTGAACCATCCTTGCATCCCTGGAATGAACCCCACTTGATCCTGATGTATTATATTTTTGATATGTTTTTGTATCCATTTTTCCAGAATTTTATTGAGAATTTTTGCATCTATGTTCATTAAAGATATGGATCTGAAGTTTTCTTTTTTTGATGTGTCTTTGCCTGGTTTGGGGATCAGGGTGATACTGGCCTCATAGAATGAGTTTGGAAGTGCTCCCTTTTTTTCTATTTCCTGAAATAAATGGAAGAGTATTGGTATCAGTTCTTCTTTGAAGGTCTTGTAGAACTCGGCTGTGTATCCACCTGGTCCTGAGCTTTTCTTGGTTGGTAGGCTTCTGATGGCATCTTGTATTTCGTCGCTTGAAATTGGTATGTTTAAATTGTGTATATCATCCTGCTTTAATTTGGGCAGGTCACATGACTCTAGAAATTTGTCAATGCCTTTGGTGTTTTGTATTTTGTTGGAGTACAATTTTTCAAAATAATTTTGAATTATTTCCTGTATTTCCGTAGTGTTTGTTGTGATATTTCCTTTTTCATTGCATATGTTAGTAAACTGAGTTTTCTCTCTCCTTCTCTCTGTTAGCCTGGCTAAAGGTCTGTTGATTTTATTTATTTTTTCAAAGAACCAACTTATTGTTTTGTCAATTTTTTCAACTGTTTGTTTTGTTTTAATTTCATTAATTTTAGCTCTGATTTTAATTATTTCCTGTCTTCTACCACTTTTGGTGTTGGATTGTTCTTCTTTTTCTAGAGCTTTGAGATGTAATTTTAAGTCATTTATTTGTTGACTTTTTCTTCTTTTGAGGAATGAACTCAATGCAATGAACTTGCCTTCATAGTGTCCCAGAGATTTCAATATGTTGTGTCTGTGTTCTCATTCACCTCTAGGAATTTTTTAATCTCCTCTTTGATGTCATCTGCAACCCATTGTTCATTCAGTAGCATATTATTTAGTCTCCAGGTGTTGGAATAGCTTTTATTTCTTATTTTATCATTGATTTATAATTTCATTCCATTATGGTCTGATAGAATGCAGGGTAGTATCCCTACTTTTTTATATTTGTTCAGAGTTGTTTTGTGGCCTAGTATATGGTCTATTTTAGAGAAGGTTCCATGTGCTGCTGAGAAGAAAGTGTATTCACTTGTTGGAGGATGAAATATTCTATATAAGTCAGTTAAGTCTAAGTTGTTTATTGTATTTTTGAGTTCTATAGTTTCTTTGTTCAGCTTTTGTTTGGAAGATCTATCCAGTGGTGAAAGGGGTGTGTTAAAGTCACCCATAATTATTGTGTTGTGGTCAATTTGACTCTTAAACTTCAGGAGAGTTTGTTTGATGAACATGGAAGCTCCATTGTTTGGGGCATATATATTTATAATTGTTAAGTCTTGTTGGTGTATCATTCCATTGAGCAGTATATAGTGTCCTTCTTTATCCCTTTTGATTGACTTTAGCTTGAAGTCTACTTTATTTGACATGAGGATGGAAACCCCTGCTTGTTTCCTCTATCCATATGAGTGGTAGGATTTTTCCCAACCTTTCACCCTCAGCCTATGTGTGTCTTTTCCTATGAGATGAGTCTCTTGGAGGCAGCATATTGTTGGGTCTGTTTTTTGGATCCAATCTGCTAGCCTATGTCTTTTGATTGGTGAGTTTAGGCCATTAATACTTAGAGTTATTATTGAGATGTGTTTTGTATTCCCAGCCATTTTTGTTTATTTTTGATATTTACCTTGACATGGTTTCTCTTCTGATTGTTTTTTCCTTTAGTGTAATACCTCCCTCTGTTGATTTTCATCATTGTTTTTCTTTTCCTCTTCATGGAATATTTTGCCGAGGATGTTCTGTAGTGCTGGCTTTCTACTTGTAAATTCTCTTAACTTTTGTTTATCATGGAAGGTTTTTATTTCGTCCTCAAATCTAAAGCTTAATTTTGCTGGGTATAAGATTCTTGGTTGGCATCCCTTTTTCATCAGAGCTTGGAATATGTTGTTCCATGATCCCCTGGCTTTGAGTGTCTGAGTTGAAAAATCTGCTGTGATATGAATTGGTCTCCCCCTATATGTGATCTGATTCCTCTCTTTTGCGGCCTTTAAAATCCTATCCTTGTTCTGTATGCTAGGCATTTTCATTATAATGTGTCTTGGTGTAGATCTGTTGTAATTTTGTACATTTGGTGTCCTATAAGCCTCTTGTATTTGGTTTTCCAATTCATTCTTCATGCTTGGGAAATTTTCTGATATTATCTCATTAAAGAGGTTGTGCATTCCTTTGATTTGAAATTCTGTGCCTTCCTCTATCCCAGTTATTCTTAGATTTGGTCTTTTGATGCTGTCCCATACTTCTTGGATGTTCTGTTCATGGTTTCTTACTATCTTCATTGTGTGGTCAACTTTATTTTCAAGATTATATACCTTGTCTTCATTGTCTGAGGTTCTTTCTTCCAGTTGATCTAGTATGTTGGTGATGTCTTCAATTGTTGTTTTTTATTTGTTTAATTGTTTCCTTCATTTCAAGGATTTCTGAATTTTTTTTTTTTCAGAGTTTCGATCTCTTTTTTGAAGTAATCTTTTGCTACCTGTATTTGCTCTCTTATATCTTTGTTGTAGTGGTCAATTTTTGCCTGTATTTGCTCATTTAGATCATTCTTTGATTCACAGATCATTTTAATTATGAACCTTCTGAACTCTTTCTCTGACATTTCATCAACTTCACTGAGCATGGGTTCTGTTATTGTAGAATCCTGGTTTGTTTGAGGTATTTTCCTCCCTTGTTTTTTCATGTTGTCTATTTGCCTTACTTTCTTGCAGTGTAGATAGATCTGAGATATTACAGTTTCTTCCCTATATTCTTATAATACCCTTGCAGGTTGCCTGTGCCTCCCCTTAGCGCTGGACTGTCAGAACCTGCCGCTGACCCTCAGAGTATGCTACCTGGGGCTGGGTCCACACTGGTTGGTGTGGGTCGAACTGGTTGAGTCTGAGCTCCTCGGTGGTCTGGGGATAACTGTGTTGGGATAAAGGTCAGCTGTACTGCTCTGGGCCTGCCTGGGCTCAGGCAGAGTTGGCAGGTCTGTCCTTGCTGTCTCCTGCTCTGGGGCAGAGGTCAGCAGGCTTGTTCCTCTTTTTTTTTTTCTGCTTTTAAAGACCCCTGATATTACAGTGAGCCATCTGCATAGTGCAGGAGTCACCCTATTTAACATAGCCTAATGAGCAACCTTAATTCCAAAGGCAGCCATTGCTCTTCTTTGCAGTGGGTCCAGGAAGGTACACATCTTTGAGGAGCCATTACTGCCTGCCAAAGGCTCAAATCTTGTGATTCTTGACATTTATGAAAATAATATAGATTCCAACAGATTCTGTTGGTCAGGTTTTTTTTTTTTTTTTTTTTTTTTTTTTTTTTTTTTTTTTTTTTTTTTTTTTGTCACCGTAACAAATACCTGAGGTGGAGGGCGGGGAAGAGGAGAGATTTGTTTTGGCTCAGTTTCAGAGGTTTCAGTCCGCGGCCAGATGGCTGCCTTGAAATGGGCTTGTGGTGAGGTAGAAAATCAAGGTGGAAAGGATGTGGTAGAGCAGAGCTGCTCACCTCATGGCAGCTGGGAAGCACAGCAGGGGATGGGGTGGAGAGGGAGAGGGAGAGGAAGGGAGAACCTGGGGGTGAGACATGCCCCCAGTGACCCACTTGCTCTAACTATGCTTTACCACCGAGAGTCTCCATGAACTTCCAGCCATCCATTCAACTATCAATGGACTCATCCACTGATGAAGTCAGAACCCTCATAGTCCAATCACTTCCCCAAAGCTCTACCTCTGGGTATACCTGCATCAGGGACCAAGCCTTCAACACATGTCCCCTTTGGGGGACATTCCAGGTCCAAACCATAACACACTCTTATTGCATATCATAAGACAGCAGAAAAGAACTCAAAGCATACCTACCTTGAATCCTGGCTTCCCCACCAACCAGCGAGGTAAACTTGGGTAGACCACCCCCCTCACTTATAAAATAAGGAAGATGGTACCTGTTTTACCGGACTGTTGGAGAAGGTGAGAGTGGCACCCACAGAATGTGCAGTTCTGTCATGTGCTCAGTGAGTTATGTTCCTTCCAGTAGCTTCCTGAGTTCTACGGATCCAGTTTCACAAAAACTTGCCTCCCCGTGGGGTGATATTTTTTCTTCATTGATTTCCCCTACATTCTTTTAACTCTATTTTATTCACATAGTTTTCCCTTAGCATAGCTCACAAATATTTCTTATTCTTCATGTCTGACTCTTTTTAACTTGTCTCTTGGTCAGCCTTCCATCCCTATAGTGAAGTACCTAAGATAACTTATCAGAGGAAAGGTTTGTTTTGGCTTACTGTTCTGAATGTTCCGGTCCATGATCAAGTTGACCTCATTGCTTTGGACCTCTGATGAAGCAGCCCCTTGTGGCAGGAGCAAAACTGCTTGTATCATGAACCAGGCAGCAAAGAGAGAGAGAGGGATGAGCCAATATCCTCAAAATCCTCTTTGGAAACACACCCCCAGTGACCTCAGGACCTTTCATCAGGCCCCACTTTCTAAAGATTCCACCACCTCCTGATAGCACCACGCTGGGGACAAAGACTCTAGCACATGAACCTTTGAGGGACACTTATCCAAATCCAATTTCAGCAACTTCCATTTCATTTATCTGGATCACATTTTACCTCCTTCTCTTCCAGATTTTTTCTCCTTTTCCTTTCTCAAAGAAAATGTTAATGGCCATTTCCAATTCTTAGGAGAAAGGACAAAATTTTAAATTCCTCCTGCTCACTCTTTCCCTTTTTCTTTAATTATAAAACAGAAATATAAACACTTTCTCAAATGAGAAAGCTCTAGTACATTCAAGTTCTTTTTTTCTCTAAGGGACAAATAAATTAATTCTTCCACTTGACATAGATGCTCCACATCTAGTTACCAGGAGTCAGCCACAGAGAAGCATTCTGCAAAGAAAATGTCTATGATCTTGGTTCCATGTAGAAAGTTGGACACCTTATATTCCATGGCTTTGCTTTATTGTCACTTTTCTCCAGTTCTGCTTGACTACAGAACATAGCTTTCTCAAAATAAGACTTGAAGGCAAGAACAGGGTTTGGGGCACTTTGTTTTCTGTGTTGGACATGTTTTCTTGGTCAGCTATGCTCATTAGCCCCCAGCCCTTGAGTCTGATGGTGGCTCATGTTCACGGGCCATGAGAAGAGGCAGCTGTGAGGACCCACTGAGGGCCCACGTCTCTGGGAGCAGCACTGTCCACCTCCCTTAGCCATGGGCTAGTTCTCTCTTACTGTTATTTCTTCATTGAACCTCATGTTGGATCAGAAAACTGACCATATTTGTGACATGGAAAGCAATGTGGGATGGGTCATTTTTTGTGTCCACTGGACTAGGCAACAGGGTGATGGAATATTTAGGCAAACATCATTTTGGGTTTCTGTGAGAGTGTCTTTGGATGAGTTGAAACTTAAATCTGAGTGAAGGAGATCCCCCTCCCAAGGTGGGTGGTGTTGCCGCCTGAAGCGATGGCCGCTTGGAGCAACGAAGCCGCGGGAAGAAGTTCAGAGGCAAACTGGAGACAAACAGCTTTTTATTCTGATAACTTTTCTCTCTGGCGCTAACAACGACTAACACGCGCCGCACACACCACCAAAATGGCGCTGACCCGATCAGCAATCTCGGCCAAGTCACTCGAGATCCCGGGCCAAGTCCTGTGAGACTACGGAAGGCGACAATGCCCAAATCTCCATGGCCCATAGTCAACCGCAATTCAAGCCATCTCCCCAAACAGGGCTCCTGCAGGGTGGGCCTCATCCAATTTGTTGAAGGCCTGAAGACAACGAAAAGACAGGAGAGAATCCTTCCTGCCTGATCATCTTCAGACTGGAACATTGGCTTTTTCCTCCCTTTGGACTCAAACTGAAACACCAGCTTTTCCTGGCTCTGGAGTCTGAGGACTGGAATGGCACCATCAGCCCTCCTGGGGCCCCAGCTTGCTGACCGCAGACCTTGGGACCTGCCAGGCTCTGTGAACTCGTGAGCCAATTCCTGTAATAAACCTCTTTCCTCTATATACGCATCCTATTTGTTTTGTTTCTCTGGAGAACCCTGCTAATACTCTACAACTAAGAGTTCTCAAGAAATTTTAAAGACTCAGCAATGCAAAGGAGAGACTCCTAAATGATGGTCTCCCCGGGGGTAGGACATCTTCCTTCCAAGACCCTCCCTGCCTCACTGTTTTTTTGTTTGTTTGTTTTGCAGTGCTGGAGATGGAACCCAGGACCATGTGCATACCAGGCAAGTGCTCCATCACTGAGCTACATCCCCAGCCCTATTTCTTATTTGTATGTTTTTTGGTTTTGTTTTTCCCTCTCCCCGCGACCCTGCCCTGTTCAGCTTTGGATTCTGACAAGTCTGCATATTCCAATGTCTGGGGTTCTCGTGTTCTCTGACATCAGTGGTCCAGCTATATTACTAGCATATGCTGTGACCCTGGCCAATAAATCCCCTTCCAAAATCTTACTGAGTGCTTCAAGCAATAGGAGAGCCACTAGGGATTCTGAGTCAAATGAAGTCATTCCTGCTCCCAAGGAGCCTGTAGTCTAGTGGGGAAGATGGTAAGCAAAACTTAGAAACCAGCAATTTATATAACCTGATAAACAGTATGGTTTATATACAAGATATCAGGAGAACACAGAAGGCCAATCCCCAACCCTCAATAAGGAAATCAGGAATGCTCTTCAATGATGATGTCAGAGTGGAGCCCTTCAAAAGTGGGAATGATATACCAGTGTTCGTAGCAGCATTATTCATAATAGTCAAAATGTGGAAATGACTCAGAAGACCATCAGTGCATGAATGTAGAAACCAAATGTGGTACAGACACACAGCGGAACATTATTCAGCTTTGAAAGGGAAGGAAACTATGATACACACTGCACGGCGGATGAACCTAGAAAACATTATACCAAGTGAAATAAACTAGGACTCACATTATGATTCCTCTCGTATGAAGCGCCTGGAATAGTCAAATTCAGAGACAGAAAGCACAATGGTGGTTGCTAAGGAACCAAGGAAAGGAGAATGGGAGGCCAGTGGTTAATGGGTAGAATTTCAATTTGGGAAGAGGAAAAAGTTCAGGACATTGAAAGTGGTGATGATTGTACAACATTGTATTCACAGTGTACTTAATGATCCCCAAAAGGGTTAAAATGATAAATTATGTGTTATATGTATTTTAACATAATAGAAATTACATACATATATATTTTTATTTATTTACTCGTTTGTTTTTGCGGTACTGGGAAATGAACCCAGGGCCTCACGCATGCTAGGATAGTGCTCTACCACTGAGCTACATCCCAGACTGATAATATTTTTTTGTTTAAAAACTGGCACTAACCAGGAAATGGAACCTGGTAGAGGGGCAGAGACAGGGGCAGAGGGTGGTGCAAACAGAGCAAAACAGAAATGCAAAAGCCCAGAAGTGCAAGAAGGGGACCTGGGCAGGAAATTGTAAGCATGTCAATATGGCTAGAGTATGGAATGCATGACTTTGAAGGGGAGGGATTATGAAAGTGGAGGATGAAAAAGCAAACTGAGAAGACGACAAGGAGACTCTCAGAAGCCCTGGCAATGACTTTGAAGTCTGGGCCTTTTCTGAAGACCGTGGCACAAATAAGAATGGTCCATATTTCAACCTCCTGCAATGAACTCCTGTTGTCATCTTGGCCTACTTCCCTCCAGTCTTTTTTTTTTGGTACCGGGGATTGAACTCAGCGGCACTAGACCACTGGGCCACATCCCCAGCCCTTTTTTTTTGTATTTTATTAGAGACAGGGTCTCACTGAGTTGCTAAGTGCCTCGCCATTGCTGAGGCTGGCTTTGAACTCGCGATCCTCCTGACTCAGCCTCCCAAAGTGCTGGGATTACAGGCGTGAGCCACCGCGCCCGGCCCCTCCAGTCTTTTTATTGCAATAAATTATAAATTACTTTATTGTTCCTGTAAAAATACTTATTATAAAGAATTCAAAGAGTCCTAGACATGAGGAGATGAAAGTGTCTCATATTACTGCAAGCAGGTCACTCATAAATAAGAACACCAACTGAATTTTTTTAAATTCACGTCAGTAGTTGAAATGGTTAACAAGCAAAATCGCTTTTATAAACTTGGACTCATATAACAGCAGCTGCTTTTAATTTTTCAGGCATTTAATTTTAGTTTAAGAAACTCAAGTGAAGCTAAAGGAATCACTGGTGATCACATAAGAGTGTCTTCACCGGAGAGAGCTGTTTCCTGAGGTCCCTCTAGGAGGAAGGAGAGAGTAACTCTGAGAAGAAGAGGGGGAGAGAGAAGCATCGAGGACTGGGGTTATTGTTTGCTTTTGTGACTTATCAATTTCATACAATACTGATCAATTCTCTGCCCTGAAAGATAAAAACGTTAATGCATCTTCCATCTGATGCCTGTGAATTTTATAGGTTCTGT
The DNA here is from genome assembly GCA_025594165.1 of Tamias sibiricus. Classification (NCBI taxonomy): domain Eukaryota; kingdom Metazoa; phylum Chordata; class Mammalia; order Rodentia; family Sciuridae; genus Tamias; species Tamias sibiricus. The sequence continues at coordinate 71,030,344 of CM046663.1, forward strand.
AATTATTTTAATAATTTCCAGATGTCCAACACTTTCACGAGGCTTGATATGTGGTCTCATAATTATTTAGGTTTTTTATGGAATAGATTCATAAAAGTATATATATTTTCCATATTTTGTATTGGTGCATTATAGTTGTACATAATGGTCAGATTTATTGTTATGTGTTTGTACATACATTGAAGTGGACTCCATACTCCCTGGCCAGTCTTTTTTCAGGACTCTCCGATCCTGATGAGATTTGTCTATTGCTTTTTAAATCATAGTTTATGTATCAGTTGGTAAGGTTTAATTGTAAAACACTTTTTCAAGAAGACTTCAATTATTGTCTGAAAATGCTGCCTGTTGTCCCTCCATTTCAATGACATCTTGACAGGGCATAATCATCTTAGATCATACCTTCCTTCCAATCTTTGCAGACATTACTCCATTGTTTTATGGCTTTGATTATTGGAAGAATTCTGAAGTCAGCCTCATTTGTTTCTGTTGTAGCTAATTTGTGTTTTTCTGGATGCCTGGAGAGTTCTTAATGTGTCTTGGCACAGAACCTTCAGTATCAAAACCTCTAAGAACATAGGGTATGCTTTTAATCTGCAGATTCAATTCTGTCTGGGAGATTTTATTTATTTATATTTTTTCCCTTTCTTTTGCTTCCCCCCCCCCCCCCCTTTCTTCTTTTTCTTGAGACAGAGTCTGGCTATATTGCCCAAGGCTGTCTTGAGACCCTGGACTCAACTGATGCTCCACCTCAGCCTCCCAAATGCTGGCAGACTTTCTAGTCCCCTTACTGATCCCCTATTTATACAGGGCCTCCCATTATTCTTATGTTGGATTATCTTCATCTCTGCATTGTATCTTTTCTCTTCTCTGCTTGTTTTAACATCTCTTTTTTTTTTATTTGCTTTCTCTTAGATTATTGCAAGTCTTTCTTCTATGTTAGCACTTTGATTTTCAGTTATGTCAAGTCCTTTGGTTTTCTAAAATGTGCACCTTAGTTTTCTAATTACAAATGGCTTGAAGTTTGAGGAAATGGGGTGGGGGAAGGAAAAGGAAGGAGGCTCAGCTGTGGCAGGTGCCTCTCTGCTGGAGAAGACATACCTTGCTCTCTGGGCTGATGTGGGCTCCCTCCACCTGGCTTGTGGGGGTGGGGATTAAAGTTCCCACATGGAGTCACCTTCCAGCTTCAGATGGTTCTCCCAAATTCAGATACAGTCCTAGATCTTCATTTCTGCTACAAAATCAGCTCTTTTTTATTTTATTTTTTTTTTTTACTTTCTCCTGTTTCCCCCATTCTCTACCTCTTGATCTCTTCGGTCTCCTCCTTGACTCCTTGTAAAGTGCTCTTTCTATTTCTGCCTTATCCTGCTGGTCACAAAGAGGGAGACACAGCAAACCCTGTGGCTCTCGTTGCTTCACATAGTCCTTGAAGGACTTGCCTTTGGATGGTCACTGTCATCTTGACTTGTCCTTTTCAGTCTCTTGCTAAGCATTCGTTGGGTACCTACGATGTGCCATATGGTGGTGGAGGACAAGTGACGTAGTCTCTGCTCAGGGTTTATGGCTCTTCTCAATCCCCGTTGCCTCAGGCATGGAATGTTCTCCACTTGCTACCAGTTATGATTCTCTCCTGCTCCTGCCACCCTGCCCTAAGCCTTCACTACCTCTTACATATATTATAGCCACAGTCTCCTACGTATTCCTTTTTCCCTGGGACTTCCTGATGACAAATCTAGCCAGCCTAACATGTTAAGACAAACCTTCACAATCTCTTTGCTCTGCACTAGAAATTATCAGCGAATCCCTACTTCTGACCACACAAACCAAGCTCGTGAGCACAGTTTCTATCCAGCAACTGGCTCCAAGTCTCCAGGTATAATCAACGCCCTGGGTCACTTGGTTCAACATCCACTGGAAACCCTTCTAGCACTGCTTCGTGAGCTGCACACATGAAAGCTAAAAGTCATGTTTTCCTGACCCTAGTGCAGCCAGAGTCCCAGCTGTGATTTAAGTTCCTCCATTCAGATGCTCCCAGGTAAGATTTTGATTGGCAGCTGAGACTGAGTGTAAGGAATGAGAAAGTGGGCTCGAGGCATCCATGTTGCTTGTATGGATTGAGCAAGGGCAGAGGGTTCTGGTTTGGAATTGGTGACTTCCTGGTTTGTGGGAAGCTTCTTAAAGTGCCAGCTTGCTGGTCATCATGGAACCCTCTTGGTGACCCACCTCTGCAATGTGTTCAGGGAGTCTATCTTGGAAGCTCAGGTTAGAAGCTGTTTACCCTTCCAATATCTGAGTAATATATACCACTATGTCCCTCCTGCTTGACCTAGCTATCATGACGTTGGCTTCTGGAATGACCATGGGTCCAGTCTCTCTGTGGGTTCCATACTCGCAGATTCAACCAATGACGGAATGAAAAAAAATATGTCTGTACCAAACATGGCAGACTTCTTTTTTCTTGTCGTTATTATCTAAATAATATAATCTATTTATGTAGCATTTACATTGTATTAGGTTTTATAAATCATCTAGAGATGACTTACAGTATATAGGATGTTGTGCATGGGTTATATGCAGATATTATACCATTTTATACAAGGAACTTGAGCACCTGTAGATTTGGTGTCTGTTGGGCATCCTGGAACCCATCCCCCCAAAGGTGTCAAGAAAGAAGTCGCTGCATTAATTCTGACTGACATACTATCCAACTTTAATCCCCACTTTTCCCCAAAACCCATCTGGCTAGCCTCCTTGCTGGCCCTCTGCATCTTAGCTTCCATCTTACTTCCCCCCTGGCCCATTCCCGCTAGGTCCTCTCATTCCACATCTAGAGTTAGATCTATGTCCCCAGAGCCTCCCTGGGGTTCCCACTGATCATCCCCAAAGGACAGGAAAGCACATCACAGAGAGTGGGGAAGAGGCCATCACCTCTGCCCTTCCAACCACCAACTGGGACACAGGAACAACTCATCCTTAGGTTCCTCCACTCTAAAGTGTGCAGGTTAGATCAAGCAACACTCTACTTTCTCTTCTAATTCTAAAGTTAAGACTCAAAAACTACAATAAAGCTACTTCCCAATTCAAGAGAGTCATGCTGCTCTTAACAATATTTCATTTCACATTCTGTGACATCTTTATTTCCTGACACCTTTTTCTGCAAGGTTGCCTGAGCACATGTGGAATTGTTTATTTTAATTGCTGGAAAGAAAGTCTGTGCCTCTGGCAGAGGCAAGCACTGAGTGATGAGGAACAGAATCATTTTTTTTTTTAAAACAAGGCCATTCCTCCTCGGAGTGTGGTCACTGCTTTATAGACAAAGTAAACAACTTGCATATGTTCAATTACCCAGCTTGTCTACAGAGACCTCCTGGCTCCACAAGGGCCTGATTGGTGATGATCCAAAACAAGCTCTCAGTACATGATCCAAAGAAGGCAGATGACCAAACCCAGAGGACAGACACGGGGCCACGCTGGGCTTCATTAGAAGCTCTGCCCGTCAGCGCCAAGGAGCAAATGCTTATGGAGCCCCGGGGATGATTGACTTGGCAGAACAACTAGACCATTGTGTGAGCTCCTACCCAGCCTTTCCCTTCAGAGTGGGAACTAAGATGTGCTCATCTCCACACCACTGCAGAGGGTGCTGTGGTTGGGCAGTCAAGGTTCCACAGGGAAATAAACCCGAGGCCTCTCTAGGCAAGTTCAGCAGGCCTCCCAGGGGCAGGGGGACCTGGGAAATGCTCAGCTACTTTTTAATGTTCATTTGTTCCAATGAGGCTTAGCCTGCTTTTTAGTGAAAAGCAATGACCCCTACATTGCATAAATTTAACCACCTGGTGGCGTCCCTTCATGGAACTAGATTGCAGTCTTACCTTTGACCAAAGGTAATGTACACAAATGGCCAATTGGAAACTGCGTCTACCTCTTTCTTTACACAAGCCTCACACGTGGACATCCCAGAAGCCATGGGTGCCACTTTAACAAATGCAGCATGTGAGTAGTGGAGCTGGCTCAGGATGACTCCCCTTACCACGTACCCATCTACTTTGATCTCTCAAGCACTGATGCCTTCTCTCTCTCTCTCTCTCTCTCTCTCTCTCTCTCTCTCTCTCCTCTCCCCTCTCTCTCCTGGGCCCAGACCCATGCAGCCTGGGGATCTGATATTGGCTGATATTGGCTGGTTTGTAGTGACTCAGGCCTGGCCTCTCACTGGGACTCTGTTTCTAGTAATTGCCACTCAGCCTCCACCTCCCACAAATGGACCAATTCATCTTGACCTCCACTTTCCAAAGGAGGGGGATTAGAAGTTCCTGAACAGTGCAAAGCATTGCCCATAACTAGATGGATCCCATAATTACAAAAGTTTTTTTTTTTTTTTTTTTTTTTGTAGCAAAGTTCTCAGAATGTTTATTTTTCTCAATAAATCATGGTACGAGGGCTGGGGTTGTGGTTCAGCGGTAGAGCGCTTGCCTAGCATGTGCGCGGCCTGGGTTCGATCCTCAGCACCACGTAAGAATAAAGGCATTGTGTACAACTAAAAACAAATAAATATATATTTTTTTAAAAATCATGGTACGAGTCTGATTTTGTTGTTGTTGTTGTTGTTGTTACCACAGTGAAATACTCAAGGTAGGGTAACACTGCAAAGAGAAGAAGTTTATGTAGCTCACAGTTCTGGAGATTCAAGGGCATGGTGCTGGCATCAGCTGGGCTTCACTGAGGACAATGCAAGAAGGCTTAGAGGAGAAAAGATTGGGTTAGGAGAGCCTTAATCCAATCAGAGAATCAATCCCCTGGTTTGATTAACTGAATGGTAACACAAGGCCAGTAGGGTGTGACTAGAGGAGGTGGGTCCCTGGATGAGTGCCTTTGGGGTATATATTTTGTATCTGGCAAGTGGAATCTCTGCTCACTGATCATCATGTGAGCTGCTTCCCTCTGCCACACTCTTCCACCATATTATTCTGCCTCACCTTGAGCTCCAAGGAATGGAGCTGGCTGTCTATAGATTGAGATCCCTTAAACTGTGAGCCCCTACATAAACGTTTACTCCCCTAAGATTGTTTTGGTCAGGTCTTTCAGTCATAACAGTGAAAAAGCTAGTTAATCTCACAAACTAGTTAAATGAATGTGGGTACAGTTTAACTTCTCCAATGTCAGTTTCTCTATTTGAGAACAGAGATATAATAACTAGTTTACCAGTAGGTTTTTATCACTGCTGTGATTCAGTGAGCTAATATCCGTATAGAACTCCATATGGTAAGCATTCACAACATGTGAATTCCCTTTCCTTTTCCTTTTTATAACCCACAACTATTTTCCCCCTTATGTGTTCATGGGTGTATTTGGGAGGCATTTGGGTACACAGTACCCATTAATTTAAAAATTAAAAATGGGGCTTTGTGTTGCCTGACCCACTGTTGCTCAGATGTCCGAAGTTTAAACAATGAGAAAGCCAGAAACTAACACTTCACAAATGGGGTAGCAGCATGAACTACAAATGCAAATGTGTCCTCTGGTCTCAGTTCCCCAAAACCGTTATGGTGATCCCTCAAATTAGCATCCAAGTACTAAGTGCAACAGTAGCTGTAAATAGTTGTGCACGATCTGCAAGATCATAAACAATGTGACAGCCAGAAACTAATGTTAATATACCACTTGTGCCAAGCCCAGGAACAGATGCTGAGCTGGGTAAAAATATGTGCCCGCAATCAGGGACGTGCTGGTAAACTCGAGATACTTGGTCAGAAAGCTCACAGCTTTTTGACTGGAGTTACTTTCAGCAAATGAACATGTTAGCAGCACTCCAAAAAATATTTGACCATCAGAGGTAGAGTAGGGCACTCTGCAGTATAAAAAGCAAGTTTTATTCCTATCACCCACGATCCTATGCATTCTTGTCCCAAGGAACAATGGGAATGAAATTCAGCAAATATTCTTGGGAAGAGCAGCATGAATCCAGGCATGCCTATTGATCTGGTTTGCGCTCTGCATTGATACCGACTGCATTGGTCTGCTGGAGCTAAATAACAAAGTCCCTCCAACTGGCGGACTTCAACACAGGAATTTATCATCTCACCATACTAGGATCAGAGACTGGGGTGTCAGCAGGACTGGTTCCTCCTAGAGCTGTGAGAAAGAAATTGTACCAGGCCTCTCTCCAGCTTCAGATAATTTGCTGACAATCTTTGCTGTTCCTTGGTTTGTAGATACATCACCCTTCATGTTTACATTTGTGTGTGTGTTTGTGTCCAGATCTTATCTTTTTTATGAGGATACCTGTCATATTGGGTTAGGGCCCACCCTATCCAATGTGGCCTTATCTTAAGTAATTACATCTGTAATCATCCTAGTTCCAAATAAGGTCACATTTGTAAAAACTGCAGGTTAGAACTTCAACATATGAACCTGGGGTGTGGGACATAACACCCACCATGTGGCAAACCTTTGCTAGATGTGGAGAGACAGAAAGGTGAGTTGATAAATACACTTAACATGATTCACCTACAATCCAGGGAGGGCCAGGTCCTGTGACCCAGAATACAGTCAGGGAGCAGAACAATGGAAAGATGAATGAAGTTTTAAGGGAACATGAAGGAAAGAACCTCAGAGACATGATATTTGAGTACTGGGTGAAGCACAACCTTTCAATGTATCCTCGTGAAACTGAGGGGGATTTTGGTATCCAAGACTTTGTTTACCAGAATATATATTCTAAATCAGCTGCCTAGCTATGTAGTATAAAACTACGGAATTACTGTTGAAACCAACAGGGTGTGGTGCGTGAGCAATTTAGTCTGGAATTGAAAATGGAAATGCAATTTTATGGCCCAAATTGTATCTTCACAATTCATATAAAGTCCTAACTCCCAGTATCTCAGATTATAAATGGTTTTAGAGATGAGTCTGTAGGGTGGGCCTCAATCTAACATGACTGTTGTCCTTCTAAGATGAGGAGACAAGGACATCCTGGGATAGGGACACTGGAGATGCCCAGGCACAGAGGAAAGGCCATGTGAGGGCACGTGCGGAAGTCAGACACCTGTGTGCCAAGGAGGGGCCTTAGGAGAAACCAGCCCTGCCAGCACCTTGAACTTGGAAGTCGAGCTTCCAGACTGAGAAAATGGAACTCTGTGGTTTAGGCCACACAGGCTGTGGTGTCTAGCTCTGGCAGCCTTAGCAGACTAAGTAATGTTATTTGTTCAGAATTTGGGGGTGGGGGGGTTTGTTTGATGGCTTTGGTTTGGTTTTGCTTCCTAATGTTTAACTTCAAAACAATACATGAATATATCCCCTTTCTATTAACCTCATTTCCTCTTCCCGGTTTGGAGTGTGTGTGTGTGTGTGAGTGCGTGTGTGTGTAGGCATGTTTCCATGAATCCATTTATATGATTCCTTTTTATACAAATATGGTACTGCACATTGCATTTGGCAACTTTGGTTTTTGCTTAGTAATGTCGCTCTGAGATCTTTCTATATTTTTAACATTCCCTTTATTGATGTACTATTCTAAATGGTTTCCAGTGTTTGCTATTAAATTTTTTATTTTAAAATCATAATAGTTCAGTGTTTCTTTAAACTTCCTGGGGAATAGAATGGTTATCTTGAATAAACTGTCCATGCCTCAGAAAATTACAAAAATAACTGAGGTCCTTAGTTTCTTAGGAATTCAGTAAAACCACATTCCTTAATTTCATAGTATTAATAAAAAAAGAAGCCCTTCAACAGAACTGTGTTACTTTTTCTAATACATAGAACATAGATCCAAACCTAACTGGATTTCTAATTTGTTAGTGTTTAATTTCCTAAAAGTGGATTGACTGTTTTGTTGACAGAGTTTGGTGGGTTTCTGCTGCTTTGGTCTGTGGCTCTCTTCCTGGGGATGTGGAAGGCCTCACAGCCATTTGCATTTCATTGTAACCCAGTATGGGCATGGATTCTTTTTAAATTAAAGTCAATCTCTAAGCTAGGAAAGGCTGATATGATTTATTGTGGGCATTAAGTGACATACCAGATGTGACAGCCCCTTGGATCTGCCATTACCTTTGAGAGACTTAACTCTAAGTGTTTTACAATACTTTTGGAGCACACAATTGTTTAAAACTACTTCCAAAGTAGTTTTAACCATTCCATGAACATTCAGTCAGTTATCACTTGTACATTTTACCCATTCAATTTGGCAGTAAACAACTTTTATTTGAAGTCTAAAACAAAAGCAAACACAATAATTGGATAGGATTTATGCTGGATAAAATAAAAATCTAGCAATTGTATTTCAAAATCAATTTGAAAAAAAAAAACAACATACAAAATGTCCTAATGCTGTTTTGATACACTATGAAGTAAGTACCTATTAGATTGTGGTTAACATATATAACTTTAACTAAAACTATTAGTAATTTAAAGATAATTCTTTCAAATATTTACAATATCAATTTAAAATGTCAATCTCATGTTTCTAAACACAGTAAAAAATAAAAGCTTATATTTCACATCACCCTCACCTTCCCTCCCTCCAAAGTTCCACCAGGTTCTCTGCAGATCCACAGGAAGCTACAGTTGAGGGCTGTAGAGTTAGGACTCACAGTAGCACCAGTAATAACAGTAGTATTGACAGCAATAACAGGAGTGCTCATGCAGTTTAATAAATAAGACATCCACAATGAAAACCGTACATGAATTTTTTGGTATTTACAGGAATTTGAACTTACGGCAAGCCTCCGTAGATGTTCTCATAGATGAGATTTTTCTCCGTCCTCCTAGTAGACCAATCATCCTTGGAGACAAGAACAAGACAAAAAAAGTCACTCTTCTCTTTTTGATGTTCAGCTGAGAGCTAGCACAGAAGGTAGGGACCCTCTGAATGGTGCCCTGTTCAAGGGTTGGCATCGCTACTTAACCTGTGCAGCTCTGACTTGGGTTCTGAAATTCCATCTTAGTTCCAGCACGGGCTCACACCACTTTACTTTCTTCTCTCTTAGAAAGGATGAAGCCAGGTTATTGAGAAGGTACGATGTCTGGTGGTTCCTGCTGTAGTAGGGAGGTGCAGTGGAGAAGTCTTTGGGGTCAGACAGGCTTGGACTCAGCTATGTTCTCATACATGCTTGCTGTGAGATCTGGAGAAATTACTTAATCTTTTTGAAGCCTGTGTCTTCAGCTGAAAATAGTATCAATACTGCCCACATCACAGGGCCACGATGACGGTTTAAAAGAGACACAAACCATGTGTCCCAGGTAGGTTCCTTTGCTTTTTCTGGATTTGTGACCATATGATCTCCATTTGGATCTGGCACAACAGCCCAGTCAAGATCAGAGGAGATGCCAAGATAAAGCTGAATATCTCCTTCCCAGCTACTGGCTGCCAGAAACTCATTGAAGTGGATGATGAACACAAACTTCGTACTTTTTATGAGACGCCTATGGCCACAGAAGTTGCTGCTGATGCTCTGGGTGAAGAATGGAAAGGTTATGTGGTCCGAATCAGTGGTGGGAATGACAAACAAGGTTTCCCCATGAAGCAGGGTGTCCTGACCCATGGCCATGTTCACCTGCTACTGAGTAAGGGGCATTCCTGTTATAGACCCAGGAGAACTGAAGAGAGAAAGCACAAATCTGTTCGAGGTTGCATTGTGGATGCCAATCTGAGCGTTCTCAACTTGGTTATTGTAAAAAAAAAGGAGAGAAGGATATTCCTGGATTTACTGATACTACTGTACCTCGTAGATTGGACCCAAAAGAGCTAGTAGAATCTGCAAACTTTTCAATCTCTCTAAGGAAGATGATGTGCACCAATATGTTGTCAGAAAACCCTTAAACTAGGAAGGTAAAAATCCCAGGACCAAAGCACCAAAGATTCAGCGTCTTGTTACTCCATGTGTCCTGCAACACAAGCGCCGGGTGTATTGCTCTGAAGAAACAACATACTAAGAAGAATAAGGAAGAGGCTTCAGAATATGCCAAACTTTTGGCCAAGAGAATGAAAGAAGCCAAAGAAAAACCCCAGGAATGGATTGCCAAGAGATGCAGGCTGTCTTCTCTGACAGCTTCTACTTCTAAGTCAGAGTCCAGTCTAAAATAATAATTTTTAGGAGTGACAAATAAATAAGATCATACCTTCAAAAAAAAAAAAAGAAAGAAAAGAAAAGAAAAGAAAAAAAGAAAGAAAAGAAAGATCAGGAGGTGGGATGCAAACACCTGTCATCATATCTTGATTGACATGGTGCATCACATAATCAACACCTCAGAACAGGGATAAGAAGCAATCACTTCCCTGTAACAAAGGAGAAAAGTTGTCATGTTGTCAATATCAATTTATATTTATAATGTTAACATGGGAATTAATACTAATAGTTTTACCAGTGTGGAATTTATAAGACAACAAAAAAATTCAGTGAAAGCAAATATTCAATATTTCAGAGAAATTGTAAGCATATTACAAAGAACAAGAAACATAATTGTCACTATTTTCTCATTCAAGTATGAAATTATTAAAGAACAATTTTATTAGAAATGAAGTGCTTGAAAAGGAAAAGCTGTGTAAAATGAACACTTAATCATGTTTAATTGAAAATAAAAAATAATATATTTGAATTTTTTCACCTTAATCTTAAAAACCAAAGTGACTCAATCATGTCATTGTTCAACAGTAAACATATTTTTGTTGAAAAATTTGCAACCATTGAAAAGGCTCTTTTTCACCTTACACTGGATAGAGAAATCACAAGGAGCTACCAAACTTAAAGCATCTCATCTAGATTCCTCAAAAAACTAGGAATGGAACCACCATATGATCCAGGTATCCCACTTTTCAGTACTCACCCAAAAGATTTAAAAACAGCATACTATAGGAATGTGGCCACTTCAATGTTTATAGCAGCACAATTTACAGTAACCAAATTATGGACTCAACCCAGGGGCCCATCAGAAGAAGAATGGATTTAGAAAATGTGGTATATATACACCATGGAGTTTTACTCGGCCATAAAGAAGAATGAAATAATGGTTTTGCCAGTAAATGAATGGAAATGGAGAAAGTCATGCTAAGTGAAATAAGCCAGACTCAGAAAATATAAGGTTGAATGTTTGCTTTCAATCTAGAGTGAAATAAGGGACAGAAGGCCATGGGGGAGGAGATCAGATATCATAAAGATCTCTAGAACTGGGAGAAAAAGAAAAAAAAGATAGATTTGTTCCATTTGGAAACTAATTCAGGGTGGAATTCTCTAGGTACTTCTTAAGGCAGAAATTATCCCACTCCCATATTATTTAAATATTTTTTAAAAAGTTTCATCAACAGAAATATATATAGTTCAGTACTCAGAACCAGAGCTTGGAATGACATACTTTTGGTCATCAATGATACCTTTATACATTCATTCAAAAATCATTCCTTGAGCACATAATATCTGCCAGATATTTAGCTAGTCATTAAGCGTAGATCAGGAACATGCTATGTCATTGTCCTTGCCCTTGGGGTGTTTATCTAATGTGAGGCATTATAAACAAATGATTGCAAGTGGGGATTTGTCCTTGGAGAGAAATAACCGAGTGCTAGAGCAGAGGATGGTGGGATCAGCAATGGTCTTTCTGGGGAGGTGATATTTGGGTTGAGCTGAGCCATAAATGATAAGAAAAAAGATAACAATAACCAAGAAAATGGAGGTAAGCAATCCAGGCTGGAGATGAATGAGTGTAAAAGCCCCAGGGCAAGAAAGATTTTTGCATATTCCAGGAATTTATGGATGACCCTGTGAGTGGCGCAGAGTGGGCGATCAGAAGACAGTCATGGGATGAGGTTGTAAATTTAAACAGGGCCAAAACAGGAAGAACTTTGTGGGTATTTATCTTTAGGGCATTGAAACATCCCTGAAGGATTTTAAGTTGGGAAGTGACATAATCTGCCTTTCAAAGAATAGTCTGTGGGAAAATGGAGGGAGGAGGCGAAGGAGGGAACAGTGAGACCAGTTGGGAGGGTGCTGCCACCAACCACATGAGACACAGCGGAGGCTTGGACTCAGAAGGCTGCGGGAAGACTGAGGGAGACAGGCCTCTACCAGACGCATTTTGAAGTTTGGCCAACAGGACTTGCTACTCAGTTAGGGAAGGACAGAAATGCAAGAAGTCCAGGGTGGCGCCCAGCAGGTAGGGGCTTTAGTAACCAGGTGGGTGCTGGGGCCTCTTGCTGAGACAGAAAGAAGTGGGGAGGATCAGATTTGGACTGAGAGAGGAGCTTTGTGGGTTCTGCTTTTACAACTTCGTTTGAGATGCCAATGAGACACCTAAGTGGGAATATTGACAAATAAAACTACTTAAAGAAAGACAGAGGCAGAGACTAGAAAAAGATCCAGGGCGAAGCCCTCAGGGGGTCCCGCATCTAGGTGGCAAGAGGAGGAGAATGAAAGACAGAGGTCAGGAAGTAGGAGCAAAACAGGGACCTTGTGGTACCTCAGATGCCAAGAGAGATGCTAAGATGCTCCCTGGTCAAGTCCGTCCGTCCAATAAAGCAACTCGAGGACCAAAATGTCCAGTGGAGTTGGCAATATGGAAATGGCCGGTGGTCCAGTTAGCCTCCCAGTTTCAGGGGAGAGGTAGGTACACGGAGTAGGGGGAAGTGGGCTACTGGGGAAGTATGTAAGGGCTTTTGCTGAAAGGCTCTTTGGAAAGCTTTTCCTGTCTGCCAAGCGGGGGACAGCAGGGCAGACCCCACGCTACTGGGAATAAGGATCATTTTCCTCAATGAACCACTTTCTGCTTCTCAGCCTGGACACTTTCTCAAGCAGTAAAATCATCTTTCACAATTCACCCCTGTCTGCATGAGGGTGGAACCAACTCCGTGACCTCAGGACTTTTCTCCTCCTCCTGCTAACCAGCCCACCCCTGCCCCACGCCTCCTTTGATTCTGGCCAGCACAAATTGAGTTCCTATCACTTGCATCCCGGAGACCCTAACTAATTCATCCTTTCTTCTCAGATGGTTCAAAGCCGACTTTCATGGGCTCTCTCACTTAGCCGGCAATGAGGTTAAGAGATGAAAAAAGTCTAAGAAACATCGGAGAGTAGGAAATTAAGGAGAACTTGTAAGAACGCAATTGTTCTCACGACGCTTTGATTTTTCAAATTTTATTTTGTTAAACTAACCACATTATGGGAAATTGCCAATGGAGGAATATTGACTTTTCAAAGCAGAGCAGTGCTTTAGAAAGAGATTACATGGCTTTTATTGAAATCGCAGAATAGCTTTATTTTGTACCTGCCCTCTGTAATGGCCTGGGGAAGGGGGAAGGACGTGTAATAAATGTAAGAAAAGGAATAAGAGAAATTTCATTAAGGGCCCAGAATGCTGGGACTGAAGATTGTAGCTCTTATGTAACTGAATAAGGGGAGAAATTGGAGATCAGCGACCAAACGAAATAAATGAAAGAAGATGAGCAGATGTAACTTATACTCATATCACCAGCCAGTTAAACTCTGTGAGTCAGACATCTTTACTCTCTTTGCCACAAGACTTCAAAGCCTCAGGCTGGCATCAGACTGTCAGACTATTGCTAACTATAGTGAGACATTTCCTGAAGCCCAGCATCCCCTTTCCCCATCATTATTTCATGTCCTGTCACCAAACATGAGAAAAAGATAAAAAAAAAAAAAAAAAAAAAAGAAAGAAAGAAAGAAAGAAATATACTATTTCCTTTCCCCTTCAATAATCTTTACACCTCCTGATAATACTCATTCCTTGACTCTTGTGAAGTTTCCATATCAAAATGTTCTAGGGACAGATGAGGCAAGGCACCAAAAATGACAGGAAACAGTTTTATTATTTGGCTGCAGCCAGGTTCAGAGGGTACAGCCTTTACTGTAATCAATTAATCCCCTGAACCCTGAGTTCAGGTAGTTTCAGAACTTCATACCCAGCATGTAAGGGGAGGGGCTCAGAAGTTCACAGTTTACAGAAGTTTACATAAAAGCAGCTTTTTCTTTCACTGTTCTTGGCAAGTTAGCCCTTCAAGGACAACACCTGAGAAGGGGAGAGCTTCTTCTCCCCTTTCTTTCCTCCCACTGCCAGCTGTTCCCATGGAGCCCAATTGGTAACTTCTCTTATCTTAGAAATGTAGACATCTCTGTGAAGCTCCAGCTCAAGGCCAGAGCCCTTGTTAAAGAATTTGTCTTTTAATTATCACACTTTGCATTTGCAAACACACTTCTATAAACTACTATACTTGGATACATGTTTGTGAAAAACAAGTAAAGGGGTGTCCAGCACCTGGAGTGCTGATTTCTTCCAGGCCAGTGGCCAAGTAATAGAGCAAAAGGAAAATAGGAAGTTTACCTACATTGAACTTTTTTGTAGAGACTCTTTTGCTGACAGTCCTAAAATCAGCCATGGTGAAGATTTCTGGAGAAGCTTAGTTAGATTTTCTGTGGAAGAGGGGGTACCAGTACACCACCACTTCCAGACAACCACAAGTCAGCAAGGTCTGGGCAGACCCAGGAGAGCACGTGCCTTGATCTTTAAATTGCTGTGGGAAGTTCCCACAGTTCTGTGGGGGTGAAAACAATGTCTATTATGTCCAGTCTGTCTTTCCAGTGCCTGGCACGCAGCAGACACTCAATGGCATTCCTTGAATGAATAAACAGATGAATGAATGAAGGTTTCCAAGAGGATATATTCACATGCTAAGCACTAAACCTCCATGTCCATATGCCGTTACCTCTAAAGAAATTTCTCCTGTTTGTCTTTGCACCTTTATTCCTTGAAGGGGATAAAAAAAAAAAAATCAAAACAACCAAAGATGTTTTTGCTGGATCACAAACCATGAAAGTAAAAGGATCAGAGCCTGGAAGATCTGATGAGCCTATGAAAGCTCTGAGGCCTGACTTTCCTCTGGGGGTCTCATCCCACTCTCCACCTCTCTTTCCTCCCTCCTCTCCTGCTCTCCCATCCTGTTCCCCTAATCTCCAGGGCTTAGCCATCATGTCAGCCTCCTAACATGTAGTTCCTGAGGATTGAGCTCACAGAATCATCCGAGTTGTAGCAGAAGGTTCCAACGCAGAGAGGAGGAACACTGAGTGGTGAATATCCAGAGGGTGAAAGCCTGTGATTTGGGAGGATTTGATTTTTCCATGTCAGATCATCCCACACAGGCAGCTTTATCGTGTGGTCTTTTATAAAGCTGTACCTGCCCACGGATCACTCTGATGGGCCAAATTGAATCAGGACCCAAAGTTGTAAGATCGTCTTTCATGAGAAACTGTCATGTCCATCTATTCATCCATCCGTTTGTTCTTTCATGGAGGACCGGTGGTGAGACAGAACTATGTATCAGTTCTCCAGTAGCTTACAGCTGCAGGGGGCAAGGGAAACAGTAACCAAATAATCCAGCAAGCCCAGGAACACCCCCCCCCCAAGAAAGGAGAGAGGCGGTGGGAGGGCAGGCCAGAGGAACCCAGGGAGGTCAAGCAAGGCTTCCCTCAGGAGGAGGAGGAGGAGGACAGGACCGGGAGGGGGAGGAGGAGACTCGGAGGGGAGCGAGCAGGAGGCCCACAAAGCAGGCTGAAGTTCAAATGTCCACAACAATCAGCACAGAAGTAGGCAAGCGCCACACCCTCTGGGTCTGTCTGGGTCATGCTTGAGATTTGATTTTTTAACTCTGTCAGTTTTTCCATCACCCTGACAAAATAATTAAGACAATCAACTTAATAAAGGAAAAGTTTTATTTTGGCTCATGGTTTCAGAGGTTTCAGTCTGTGGTCTCTTGACCCTGTTGCCGCGGTGAGGCAGATATCTTGGTGGCAGTAGGTGGTGGTGGAGAAAAACTGTAGCCAGGAAAGAGAGAGGAGTGACCAGCTTCCTATGGTCTAACTTCCTTCCATGAGGCCCCCCTCCTAAAGGTTCCATCACCTCTCTCTAATGCCAGAGGCCTGGGACCAAATCCTCAACACACGGGCCTTTGGAGACATTTAAGACCCAAACTCAAGCATTATCTTTTTTTTTTTTTTTTTTTTTTAGTTGTAGATGGACACACAAAATCTTTGTTTATTAATTTATTTGTTATGTGGTGCTGAGGATTGAACCCAGTGCCTCACACATACGAGGCAAGTGCACTACCACTGAGCTACAGCCCAAGCCCCTCAAGCACTATCTTAAGAGCGGCAAGAAGCCATTGGCTAGTTTCAAGGGGAGAGGGGCGGTGACGCTAGGATGCACTGAGATGGGTTAGGGTACGGTCATGTATAGCTGTGCTTTTCTGTGTGTGCACTCCAAGGGCAGAGCTTCTATTCCTGGGGAGAATTAAGACTGTGCTTTCCTGGAAAGCAAAGACAAACACAGGGTCAAGGTTCTGCCATTGACTTTCACTTCAGAGAGAATAGAAATAGAAAGCCAAAGCTCTGATTTTTAAGAGCAGAGCTTTTAGTGAATCAAAAGGCAAAGCCCCAATGAGAGCCAGGTGATAAAGTGCATCCAAAAGTGAGCAGAAAATAAACTCGAGCTGGTGGGGGAAGAAAGGAGTGGATTAGGAGGATGAATGCTGTGGCCAGAGGGCCTTCTTGACCCCTTAGCACCATGTGGAGAACAGAAGAGGCTGCCTAGAGAGCCAGCCTGGCCCCTGCTCAGTGAGTGTCAGTGCCATGTGGGGTCCCAGCCAACGCCATGGACTGTCCACAGCTGCTGGAGAGCCCCTGCGGACTCTCTCCACCTGCAGGAGAGCACAGCACCCGAGACGGCCTGTGCTGAGAAGGGCTGTCTTTGTGTGCCATGATGGTTTGCCCAGCAGGAGTGACGTCACCTTGTGTTCAACACAGCCAAACTGTCCCCCTGATTCAATGCTCATAGAATATGTGAGTCCCCTTTCTGAGGAGATGACAGTAACCGCGACATGCCCTAGTGGAGTAGTGATGCTGCAGGTGGGAAAACCCCACCCCCACTCTCTGCACGTGGCTGAGAAGAGCAACCGTTTGGGCTGAGATAGTGGTGAAACCAATCCCTGTGATAAGTGTGATTGGCTTTTTCCAAAGTTCACTCTGGCTGCTGGGTGGAGAGCTGAATGCTAAGTAGCCAGAGCAGAGGCTCTGAGAACAGACAGGAGGTTACTGCAGTCGCCTGGGCAAAAAAATGGCAGTAGCTTGGGCTAAGATGATGGAGATGGAAAGAAGAGTTGGATTCTAAGATTTTACTGCAATACAGTAATAGCACTCAACACAAGAGCAGATGTAAAACTACACCATATTTTGTTGCCACTATACATGAGGTCTCCATTCAAATGATGAATAACAACTTCAGATTTTCAGTAGCTTAAAATAGTTATTTCTTTTTCTTGTTAGTAAGTCTGCAGGTTGACTGAGGCGTTTCTGCTTCAGTTTACAGGTGAAGCTCAGGGTGTCCCCCTGTATCTCCCGTTCCATGATCTGCAGCTGCGTGGGGACCAGCTCTCCCCTGTGGATGGCAGAAGAGCCAGAGGCCAAGCCAAAACACACAGCACATTCCAAGCCTCCACCAGGCAAGGCCTAAAAAATGTCTTCTTATATTCTCTTGGCCATAGGACATCAAGTGGCAAAGCCCAGAGACAGGGAATTAACTCTACCCTCATGAAGTCATGGCAAGAATGAACTGTGAAAAATAAGACATCTATATTAAGAATCAATGTTGGGTCAGGTGTGGTGGTGCACACCTGTAATCCCAGAGGCTCGGGAGGCTGAGACAGGAGGATTGTGAGTTCAAAGCCAGCCTCAGCAAAAGCGAGGCACTAAGCAACTCAGTGAGACCCTGTCTCTAAATAAAATACAAAATAGGGCTGGAGATGTGGCTCAGTGGTTGAGTGCCCCTGAGTTCAATCCCTCATACCCCCCAGCACTCCCTCCATAAAAATAATCAACGTTGGTTCCTAGGGTTGAATTGAAGTTGGCTTCTAGGGTTCTGGTTTGCACAGCTGGATAGATTGTGGTGCCCATTGCTGAGGAAGGCAGCACCAGAAGTGGAACAGGGGTGGGAGAGGTCATGAGCTCAGTACAGGACATTGGGATTCAGGATGTCTTTGGATACTAGAGCTCAAGAGCTTCAGAGAAGTCTGGCCTAGTGGCATAGATTTGCAAGCAGTAGTAAAGGCTACCATTTGTATCTTCATATCCTTCTATTTCTTCTTTAGTATCAGAACACATGATTTCTAGCTGGCCACCATATCTCCTGCTATGATTTAAACATGCAGTGTCCCCCCAAAGCTCATGTGCAAGACAATGCAAGAAAATTTAGAGGTGAAATGATTGTCAGAGCCTTAATCAGTGCATTAATCCTCCTGATAGGAATCAACTGGGTGATAGACAGGTAGGGTGTGGCTGGACGAGGTGGGTCATTGGGAGATGTGCGTGGGGTGATATATATTTTGTCTTTGGAGAAGAGAGGTCTCTATCTCTGTTCCCTGCTTTCACGTACCCAACTGCTTTCCTCTGCTACACATTTCCACCATGATGTTCTGCCTCACTCAGGCCCTTAGGTCTCATAGACAGAGACCTTTAAAACCATGAGCCCCAAGTAAACTTTTCCTCCTCTAAAATTGTTCTTGTCAGGTCTTTCAGTTACAGTGGTAAACAAATAAACAAAATAACAACAACAACAAGCTGACTAAAACATCTCCCTTGAGCTAAGGTGCTCACCTGACTAAATTTTAGCCAATGAAATGTAAGAGGTGTCATGTATGGTTTCCATTAAGTATCCTGAAAGGAAAGAAGAGGGTAACCATTTTTCTGCCTATTCCTTCCTTCTGGCAGAAATGTGGCTGCAACGACCAGAGCCCAAGAAGTCACTGCAGACTGTGAGGTAAAAGTCCTGT
Source organism: Tamias sibiricus (assembly GCA_025594165.1). NCBI lineage: Eukaryota > Metazoa > Chordata > Mammalia > Rodentia > Sciuridae > Tamias > Tamias sibiricus. The sequence goes on from CM046663.1 coordinate 71,049,155, forward strand.
GTAACAATGGCGGAACAAGAGAAAAGGAGACGAGTTCCCTGTTGGTTCTGTCATAACTGGCTTCTTATGATTGCAAAAAATATAGATACTTTTGTAATATTTAAGTTACTGATAGTTGAGGTAGTTTTTGTGACCTGCAGTCAAATCTAATCCTATCTATTACAAGAGTCATGGGAACAGAGACATATTGGAAGCCATTGAGTTTAGAATCAAGTTTCCAAGAAGAGAGTATGGAGTAAGACGTGAGGTGAGCTTAGGACTGAGCTCTGAGGAACCCAGGAAGAGTACTGCTTGGGTGTAACCTTAAGTTGAAGAAAGCCAGTACCAAGAGGAAAAGTTCATGAGTCTCAGCCTCACTTTTTTCTTCTCTACCTCCGCTTCCCACCCAGTGCCTCTGCCTTCCAATCAGCCCCTGCCTCTCTGGCCTAACTCTTGTCCCTTACCCACAATGCTTCTTTTCATCTTTTGGATGAGCTATCTGATAACCTTACTTTCTTGCTCAACATTCTTCTAGAAATTCCTATAGACTGTTATAAAATTCAATTTCATCAATCAGGCATTCTAATATTTTAAGATATGACTTTCGCACTAGTCTTATATCTCTACATCATGTCTCAGCACTGTTAATATCTAGCTGCAATCATAGGAAAGACCCCAGTGACAACTGTGAATAATCAACTCCAAGAATACGAGATAAGGAAATATTGTTTGAAGGGGCTGGAGTGAAGCTCAATGGTAGAGTGTGTGATGAGCATGCATAAGGCCCTGGGTGTTGCCGCCTAAGGCAACGATACCGTGGGAAAGAAATCGGAGGCAGACTGGGAATGAATGGTTCCTTTATTCTTGCTTCTTCTTCTCTGCTTTCTTTCTCTCTCTTCTGTCTTCTCCCCTTCTCTGATGCCCCCAGCCTGGTTAAATACTCTACACCCATCAAGCATACACGTGTTACAAGCTCAACTTACAGGTGCAGCACGCAGTGTCCACGGGCACAGGAAGATTCTTAGTTAATTACATTAAGGTCAGGTGTAAACAAGTAAACGCCTCCTTATGGCTCTCAGCCAGCCGCCATCTTAGCTACTTCCTCATTAAAGGCTCTTACACCTGGGATCAATCTTTAACATAAAATTAATTAACTTATTAATTTAAAAATATTGTTTTAAGACCCTAAAGTGTTCAGATGGTATCCTGCACTCAAGAGATAATCAGAACAAAAATTGGCACCTGGAGTAGTGTGTTGATATTAAAAACTTCAACATCTGGGCTGGGGCTTTAGCTCAGTGGTGGGGCTTTGGCTTAGTAGTAGAGCCCTTGTTTAGCATGCACAGGTCCTGGGGTCCACACCCGACACACACACACACACACACACACACACACACACACAGGATTTAAATATATAGTATTGCCTTACAACAGGCCATGGCCTATAGAGTGTTGTTTCCAGGGACTATAAAAACAGTGAGGAAATTGTCACTAGAAGCTAGAGAAAAAGATTTGAATGACGTAGCTTTCCAATGTAGGAATGTGGAAAATAAAACATACGTTAGATAGAGAGTGGGTTCAGTTAATGAAGTTTCAGTCAAATGTTGGAAGTTTTAACTAATTTATTTTTTTTTCATGTATTTGAAAGGAAAGGTAATAGAGAAATGCACTAATATAGGTATCACTTTGTTTCAAACACAATTTAAAGAACATAATAAGAAACCAGAACTTTCTGGTTTTGAAATTCACCCATTTCATGTTCTCAAACTTCCTACATAGCAAATTATTCTCAAAGTCCTAAAGCCTGGAAGCAAAAGATTCTCTTAAGGATGTGGCTCTATTTTAAGACTTCAGAAGGGCTTAAGGGCATGCCCCACAGACCTCTCAGCTAGTCAAAAGACTTCTAAGAATCTTAGGGCTACACTTATGATATCCTAACTTCTAACCAAGCGAGGCAGGATGCTGTCTCAAAAATATTTGTGTCTTCATTAACTCCAAAATGATTCCTAGAAAATCCACAATGTTTTTATGAGATTTGAATTGATGGATACACTATTGTCTTGAAGTAAATGTGACAGTGCAAAGTGGAAACCTCCCCATTAATATGGGCAGGGGACAAACTAAGGAAGCTACCCAACAGCACATATGAACTGTTTCTTACAAACGCAGAGCCAAGAACTGTGAGCAGTAACCTTGAGAGCAGGAAAGTGCCCTGACTTAGAACTGGAGACCTATACCTACCTGGGTTTCAGAATTACTTTGACCAGTGATGGCTGTGCCTCCTATTTCCCACCCTAGTGAGCAGGATTGTCCGTACATATACCCCTCTGTATGTTGGGTGCATATAGTGGGAGGGGGAGCAGATGGCCTTTTAATTCCCAGGTGCTCACATTGAGAGGAAACTCTTTGAGGACCCCACCAGAGGAATCTCATTTGAACCTTGACCTGATTTAAATGACAAGAGACTGGTCTTCCCAATCTGATTGTGATAAGGATTTTGAAGTGTTGAGGAAGGATGTGAATTCTTGTGCCCAGAGGGCAGATTGTGACAGATTATTTTTTCCAAGGATAGCCACGACAGCCACTCCATCTTTCTGCATTGTGAGTCTGCCCATTTCTTCATAAAGAGGTGAGGACTATGTCTCTGCTCCTTCAAGCTGGAAAGGTCCTTGGTGTGCTTTGACCAATGGAATATGGCAGAAATTATATGGTGCCCATTTGGGACATCGTCCTTTACTGGCCTAGCAGCTTCCATTTCCTGCTGTTTGGAACATATGCTTGTGAGACTCCCGTCTCTGAACCTTCTTACACCGTGAGAAGCCCAAGTCACCTGGAGTGGTCACAGCCAGTAGCCAGTATCTACTGCCCCTCACATGCATGCACCATCTGGGATGTCCAGCCCTGGTTAGCCCTTCAGATGATCGCAACCCCAGCCTCCACCTCACCAAAACTGTGTGAGACACCCGAGTAAGAACCCCACACTGAGCCCAGTCAGAGATAACAATACACTGTTGTTTTTATGCTTCTAAGTTTTAGAAGTGATTTTTTAGATCCTCGGTACTTATTTGTTGATTTGTGACCAAATTCACTACAGTTTAGAGATTCTCAAAGAAGCAGTAAAGAATAAAGATCAAAGATGATACGCCAGCAAGCAAATGGTTTAAATTAAGAGCTGGCAAAGCTTTTCTTTTTAAAGGTCAGATAGATAATACATGAGGCTTTGCCTTGTAAATACACAACTCTGCCATCGTGGCCCAGAGGCAGCTACAGCCAGTATGTAAACACATGAGCATGGCTGTGTATCAGGAAAATCATCTACAAAAACAGGCAGCAGGCCTATTTGACTCACGGGTCATAGTTTGCTGGTTCTTAGCTTAAACAATAATAGGACCCATTATTTTGTTGACAGGAAGCCAGAGAGGCCAACTCAATGGATCAACACTGTCAGCACGAACATGGATTCTTTCCACCTTTCTGCTCTGACATCCTCAGTCGTGTGGGTTTTGTCCTCCGGCCAGTGCCCTTGTGATCAGGAGAAGGCTAATGCTGCTCCAATCCAAGCCATCACATCTTGACAACATGTCCCAAGCAGGGGGAGAAAATTGTTCTCCTGTGTTCTTTTTGAACTTTTCAAGAGGCCCTCCAGGAGACTTCTTGGGCCTCCTTGGGCAGAGGGCCATCTCATGTCCGTTCATAAACTGGGAGTTGTCGTGATTGGCTTCATCTTCGACTACTCAAGCGTCACCCCACTGGAACATCGTGTTCCCAGTACAGGAACAAGATGGGGTTCTAGCTAGGAGTTAAGCTAGTAGGCAGGTAATCGACAGCAGCTGTCACACATAGTTGTGGGTCACCTGTTAGTCATAAGTCAGGCGATTACAGAGTCTTTTATTCCAATCTGAATTTCTAGTATCTGGAACCCTCAAGTCACACATCACACTTTACACAATTATATGCATGTAGGTTATAGAAAGGCTAAACAAGGCAGCCACAGAGGTTCGGAAGGCTGAACTGAGAGCAAAGGCAGAGAGCAGATGTGAACGCAGAGTCACTATAAGTGGTCAGGGAAGATTATGAACCAGCTGAAGAATTTGCTCAGGGCCTAGGGCTGTCAAAGCGCAGACGCTTATTCTAGGCCAAGGTCTGGACAGCAGCAGTTTCACATTGTCTGCTTGGAGTGATCTTGAGATGTCAGCTTGGAGTGGGGTCTCGCCTGATTGTTGCACTCTGCTAAAGCTCAAGGACAGAGATTTGGAGGTTTGTCACTAGAGTGATTTTCCTGGACAAGGCTTATGATGAGTGACCAGGTACTGCCACGTCCAAGCATAGGGACTAGAGTGGGGGGTGGTTGCATGATTTGGTGGTCTGGTGTGTTCGATAAGCTCATGGGCCTGGTTTTTCCAATATGAGTTGATACACCCATGTATTGTTATGCTTCTGCTTAATTTGATAAGTTCACCAGAGGTCATTCTTATTAGCTGACTAATTAATCAGTTTATGCCTATGGTTGTGCCAGACAGATGGTGTTTTTTTCACTTGTTCGAACAAGGTGTGGAGTCATTCCACCTCAGCACTTAAACTGAGTAGCTTCTGCAAGTTACTGCTTTTCAAAATGGAGTAAGGAAGGTTTAGGTGTGGCCTACAAACCGCTGTCCTATACATCATGGGGCAACTCAGGGAAGAGCACAGCCTGCCCTCCACACCAGGGGAAGCAGGAAGGGCAAGGAATGGGGTGGGTATTCAATCCCAGGGCTGCTCATGCCCGGAGCTGACTGGTTGGTTACTGACCCCAAATAAAGAACTTGAAGGGCTCTGTGGAGAGGTTTTGGACATTGTACTCTTCGTGTGATCTCAGGATGGTTGGCTGGGATACAGTGGAGGGCTGTACTGCCCCCGCAAGCAGGGGGCATGTATGGGGTAGGTCACATGCCCTCTGTGCAGGCAGATTTCTTCAGAGGTTTGGTGAGTACATTCTTTTACTTTACAACCAAGTTTGCTGTGCTTAGATCCCCACCTTAGGATTGGAGACAAGGGAAGCCAGTTTCCGCTCTCTGTTTCCTTCATTAGCACATTCTTTTTTAAAGAAGTATTTTTAAAAATTAATTTTTTATTTTTTACACAAACGGAGCACAACCTTTCATTTCTCTGATTGTACCTGATGTAGAGTCACATCATTCATGCAATCATGCCCATACATAGGGTAATAATGTCCGTTTCAGTCCACCATCTCCCCCTCAACCCCCTTCTCCTCTCTCCATTCTCTCCTTCCCCTCCCTCCCCTCTGCTTAATCCAAAGTTCCTCCATTCTTCCCTTGGTGCCCCCACTCCCCATTATGGAGGAGCATCCACTTATCAGAGGAAATATTTGGCCTTTGGTTTTTTGGGATTGGGTTACTTCACTTAGCATGATATTCTCCAACTCCGTCCATTTATCTGTAATTGCCATAATTTCATTCTTCTTTAAGGCTGAGTAATATTCCATTGTGTATACATACCACAGTTTCTTTATCCATTCATTTATTGAAGGGCATCTAGGTTGTTTCCACAGTTTAGCTATTGTGAATTGAGCTCTTAGCACATCCTTTAAAGCCCTTATCTCACTGCAAGCTTTCCTAGGCACTGATTAGTGCTTACCCCAAAATAGGCTTTGGTGAAGACTGGGATCAGAAGTGTCAGCCTCCAGACACAACAGGGGATGGAAAAGATAAGTGCATTGTGTCTCAGCTGTACTTCAAGGGTCAGGGTCTGGTGGTGTGGCCCAGTGGTAGAGCCCTTACCTGGCATGTATGAGGCCCTGGGTTCAATCCCCAGCAATAAATAATAAAAATAATAATAAAATGAATAGTAAAAATAAAATAAAGGGGGAGAAAAAGGACTCACCTCTTGTCAGGTGTCCAGAAAAGACATTGACCTGGATGGAATATAAGATTCCACTAACCGGAAACCTCTCTCACTTTACCAAGTAAAGGTAAAGAACCGGTGGGACATGATTCCCAAAGGACTGTCTCCTCCAGGCACCTCAGTCACCCCGTGACTCTGAATGGGCCAGGTCAGTATCTGGGGAGACACATGGTCTGACTCTATGGGGGCCAAAGACTGAGGCCACCTTCATCTTCAACAGCCTCTGTTGGCTCTGGTGTGTGTGGCTGGGGGAGTGGAGCCATGCCCACTGGGTGTTTGAAGGGGGTGAACCTCTGGAACCTCTGTGGAATCTGCAGGAAAGAGTTTCATTGTTTGTTGATGATCAGGGGCATGGGGACTTTTTACGCAAGTGCCACCGGGAAGGTGCGCCTGCAGGTCATAGTGATAAGAGGGCTATGGGCAGCGCTGCGCTGCTGACCTGCTCCCTGGTGGCCCCCGGACCTCTGTGAACTCCAGGCAGCCGGGGCAGCCACGTCCTTGTACGGGAAGCTTCAGCACTGTGGTGATGGCAGACACCATGTGTATCACTTGAAGTCACTCCATGGAGACTCTTCTAGGCCCTCCAGCAGGGGACACTGCCCACTCCCTACTTTCGTATACCCACCCTGACCACTGAGCGTCACACAAGGGGCTTTGTCTACTACCTGCTGTGCTATCCTCATTTCGATGTCACCAGGAGCTACTGCCATCCTGACCCACAGGAGGCTCCATCTGTGCAGCGTGGGTGCAGTGCGGGGAATGGCGTCACCCCTGCCCCCATCCCCCTGGACGGTGCCACGGTGGACACTGTTCCTACAGTACTCAGCTCCCGCGTGTGCCTTTGAGGCAGGATGCTGCCAGTTGAGAAGTCCAGGCTGCTTGCTCTCCTGTGAGTGTTGACCAGGTAGGTCCAAGGTGGGCAGCAGACTGTTGGCACGTGGTGCCACCTTCCTGTCAATGGACCTTGCAGGACGGCTTCCTGTGCACATGACCTCAGGATGGGCTCCCTGGGACTGTTTCTGCACGACACTGGCCACCCTGGCCACCCTGTGCCGGCTGTGTTTGATTAGTCTGTCTCTTACTCTGAGAGGTTGGGAATGCTCTTGGAATCATTAATGAACCTGGTACGTGGAGAGCCCAGGGCCATGATTGAACAGATGGAGGTCAGCGATGTTTCTGTTGTACATGCATGCACACACACACACACACACGCACACACACACGCACATGCACACATACACACGCACACGCACACGCACACACATGCACACCCATGCACACAGCATTTGATGGCCCCGAATCAGTTAGTGTCTATATTCTTTAACTCTGCATTCTCCTGAGCCTCCCTGGGCAGAGCCCTGCAGCTCTGTCCTGGGAAAGCCTCAAACCTTCGCAGTAACGCTTGTCAGCTCATCTCGGGGCCTGTGGGTCCTGCTCAGTCCCTGACTGACGCTCACCTGGCCGGGGTGGCACAGACTTGTGCCACCTGGGAGATGTGGTTACCAGTCACAAGTCTCCAGAAAGGTGCTGACCCACAGCTGGCCTACTTCTTGCCCGTGTGTGGTCTCCGACCATGGACTAACATACAGCAAAACCAGTAGGAGTGAGAGCTGTTTGCCCACCGTCTGCCGGAATCCTGGAGTGGTCAAATCAAAGTGGGAAGTGCAATGGCTGCAACTGCTTTTCTTGGAAGGGGAAAAGATATCTTTTTCCATTTTGTAATCACTGATCTGGAATCCTGGGCCCTGCTGGGAGGCCAGCTCGCAGATCCTATTATTTCACTTAATACCACACCTAGAGCAGGAGCATTTCATTCAAGTCGCATCTGCATTTCTCAGAAGAGTAAGTCGAGTCTTGGGGAAGTTCAGCAACTTGTGAAAGATCATCTGGCTTGCAAGCAGGGGAGCCCAGACCAGAGCCAGCCTAGCTTACTCCAAAGTCCATTTTCTTGATCTCAGAAGGGTACTGCTTGCAAATAATTAGTCTGTCCACAGTCTCTAAGGGCTTCTCTGTGGACACAACCTGGCTGAGCGGGTGACCCCCAACACATCTCACACACAGCACCTCACTCAGGAGGGGAGCCAGCCCTGGTGGACATGGCTCAGGTGGGACCAGGCCCTTGGCCCTGGGGGCCTTGCGGCCTCAGAAACCTCTGCTCTATGGCCTCAGCTGCCTCAAAGCTGAGGAGCTGGACTGTCTAGAAGCCACAATCTTGGCCCTGTTATGTCACATTGCCTCTTTCCCTTACCTGTTTGTAGACAAGGGCAGCCACAGGGCAACACCTTCTGGAAACGGGGCCAGGCCGGAGTCACAGACTATTAATGTGGCTGTGCCTGGTACCATTGCAGTCATTTTCTCGCCCACCTGGGAAGGTAGCATCTGTGCCCTCCTGGGACGTTCACAATGACCAGGACAGCACAGCAGGTTTCAGGGACCGGATCCCCACCATGCCCCATCCATGAGAAGAGGAATGTCCAAGATGACACTCAGGGCCCTTTCAGGCCACTGCCAACACCTGGTCTCATTGCAGACCTCTCTGAGTTTGACTGGAAGTACATCCAATGAGCCTCATCGTTCCTCAGGCTGATGGTTCTGCAGATGTCTTCAGTGTCTGCAGGACCTTTGTCATGGAGGCTCCATGGCCTCTGTGGGCCAGAACAAAATGACCCCACTCCTGGCCCTATGTGACTCCACCATCAGGCACACCTGGACCTGCCAAGTGCCCTTGACCTCTATCCTCTCTCTACCTCTTCTCCAGGTATATGTGACATAAACAGCAGCTCACAATTTCCCCAAGATGTGCATCTCTGCCCCTTTTTTGTAAGTGACCTTGGATAGGTCCTCCAACCCACTGGAGGTCTATTTCCTCCTCTGAAAAAGGGGATCAAATGACATCAAACATGGGAAGCACTTTGCGTACTGCCTGGCATATCACACGAGTGTCAGCCCTGGCGTCCTTTCCGCCCTCAAAGCCAACTCTGCACTGGTGTATACTAGGTCACTCCCGTGGCTCTTGTGACCCCAGCCTGTGCACCTGAAGAGCAGCAGTGCTTGTTTCCTATGTCAGCCTAGAAGTCAGGCCATGACACAGTTCCTCACGTTCCTTTATCCCCAGCACCTGGGATCCGCGTCCCTTTGGCAGCTCCATCTCTTTGGCACATGCACATTTTCCTCCCTCCCACTCACAGGCCATCTTAGGAGAATGGTATTTCTCAGGGTTACTGCTTACCAGGCTCTCCTTATCTTGCAGATTTCAATGGTCGCAGAGATCACAATATCTGGCCCCAGCCTGCATCATTCCTATGCCCGTGACCTTCATGGGGTTGCTTATTCTTAGTGGAAGATTTCAGCAAAGCCGCTCCTACACAGCAGGGCATCCACACAGCTGCCCTCCACTGTGTTCACATCTGTCTCCAGCTCCCCACGACCATGACATGCACATCACGCCCAGCTGCCCAAAACACATACTCAAACACAGCTTCTCTCTTGGACGTCACAGCGATTATCTTTCTGTGTTGTGTGTTTGTTATTTGAGCGTCTGACTCCCCTCTCTACTGCAAGCCCTGTCAAGACAGCACCTTTGTGTTTCCAGACACACAATACTCTGGAAATATTTGTTAAATGGGTTTCTATGAGGAAGCAGAGTGATATGGTGAAAAAAAGAAAAGCGCAGGATATTTATTTAGATGATCTGAATGCCAACTGTACTGTGTACCACCTCTGTGACATTAGGGAAATCCATTTTCTCAACTATAAAATGAGACTAGTAATGCCCTGTCTCCTGAAAGTATTGTATGGAAGAAGCGAGACCTATGGAAAACGTTCTTTGCAAACTGTGAGGTCTGAATAAATATGCACTATTGTAACAGCCCAAAGCTGGCAACCACCCAGATAGATGGCCATCAATGAGTGGATGGTTAATCGCTGTGTTATAGCCACATTATGGGGTGCTACACAGCAATGGACACAAATGAACTACTGATACCGGCAACAACGTAGATAAATCTCAAGCAAATTATTCTGAAAAGTAACTACTGGAAAAAAGTAACTACAATCTGGAAAGGTAACTACTGTATGATTCCATTGATTTAACATTGAAATGACAAGATTATAGAAACAGGAAGCAGATGAGTGGTTTTGGAGGTGGGGCTAATAGATGGGGCTCTAAACGACAACAAAAGGGATCCCTATAGTAAAATGCTTTGTTATTTTGACTCTGTCAATGTCAATATCCTGGTTGTGAAACTACTGTAGTTTTGCAAGATGATATCATTGGGGAAAAATCTCTGTATGCTATTTCCTCAAACTATAGATGCAAATCTCAAAATGAAAACTTTAATTTGAAAAGATGCATATGGTTATTTTGTGGAATGCATTTGTAAAATTCATGTCATTGATTGTGCCAATTGTGCCAGTTAATTTGTCAGCTTTAGCTCATTTGCTCTTATATATTGTTGGTGTCCTAGTTTACATTTTAGAAATGTTAAGGCCACAAAGATAGTAGCAGAGCTGGGGTTGGAATCCTGAACTGCTGCACCACAGTCCCTTCCTGCAAAGATGATGGGCACAGTCTGGATTTGAACCCAGACGATGTTTAACTCTTCAGCCATGTCTAGGTCAAGTTTATTAAATGCAAAGATCACCCACAATGACAAGACTAACTTAAAAGTCATTGATCCTTTTGGGGGTGAGGACACTGTTCTGAAATTAGATAGCGGTGATGGCTGCACAAATCTGCAGATATTCAACCAGCCCTCTGAATCTGTGGGTTTCACATTCATGTCTTCAATCAACTGTGGATCAAGAGTATTTTTAATTTGCATTTATATTGAACATGTACAGACATTTTTCTTGTCATTACTGCCTAGACAATACAGTGTAACATGTGTTTACATAGCACTTGTTTTGTATTAGTCACCTACACATGATTTCAAGTGTACAGGAGATGTAATAGTCTGTGCAAATAACCACACTATTTTGTATAAGGAACTTGAGCATTGTTGGCTTTTAGAATCTGTGAGGGGGTCCTGCAACCAATCCCCTGAAAATAACAAAGGATAACTGTACAAAAACATAAAACACTTTACAAGGGTAAATTTTATCTTATGTGACTTATATCTCTATTTTTAAAAATCAACCTTCTTCCTTAAAAAAGTTATCGACAGGGTCTGGAAGTAAGAAATCGACCTGTGAAGGTGGTGTCAGTGGTAAGAAAACTCCTAAGGAAGAAGTCACTTATTAAATACAAAAAGGGGTGATGACAAAGCTATTGCAGATGCCTGAGGTTTTGAGCCAAGTGACAAGGAAAAAGAGGAAGAGGCTGGGGAGAAGATCATAATCGATAGGCTGAATTTGAGATGGCAGCAGGCTCTCTGGGGACCTCCAGAAGGTGTTTGGAAGAAGAAGTTCCAGAGCCTTGAGGTCGAGGAGGAGAGGAACTATTTTAGGGTGGCAGGATGGAGACAGATTATTCATTAGTAGAAGATAAACTGGAAGGAATTTATCTCCACCAGGAAAATAGAGCTCAGCATGTGAAATATACCATCTCCAACACACTGAAATCACAATTTTTCTTCTCTTCTCAGAAGGGTGAAATCGGATTTAGTGGGGGAAGAACATGACTCAGAGGAGTGATGGAAGAAAAAAATCTCCCCTGGGAAGTGCACTGCCTACTTTCCCTATCGACCTTGGTTAGTGTAAGGTTTTCTGTGGTCCCCAGAGCACAGAAAAGACAACTTTTTAATTTTTTTTTAAAGTAACCTATTCTAAAGCCCAGGTTTTCTCAATTTGAAGTTAAACTCAACAAATCTTAGTATATTACTTAGGAATCTATTTAAATTCATGCAATCATTTATCAGAGGACTTTAGAACTTGGTTAATTAACTTCCCTTAAACACTTCATAGTACATTTATAATCAAAATGCATTTAATTTTCTTTTTAAACAATTTGGTTATCTAATAAGCAAAAATTTCCCAAATGCTTACAAAAAGAATAAATCAACCTTTACACATGTGGTAAGGATCAAGTTCTTTTAAACAGGAGCCAATGGCTGCATCTGACGACCCCATGGAGCCTAGCAGGGAGTGGCCTGTCATTACACACATTTACGAGAGCAGGCACAAGAAGGCAGCTGCTCCCCATAAAAGCAGAGCAGGCCTGGGTAACAGAGGATGCAGTACAAACCTGACCATGAGACGATTCCAAATGGTCCCTCCACTGGACCCTGATATAGGCCATATCTTCCAACAGGAAGACAAGCAGATTGGCCTCCTGGTGTCCATTAGCACATCCAGGTCAGAGCATCATTCCCTTGCCCCCCACCCCACCACCAAATACCCAGATTCTGTCTACAATCCAAGACAAATTTAAGACTTCTATACCTAGGGACACACTCAGTGGTAGAGCCCTTGCCTAGCATGTGCAAGGCCCTAGGTTCCACCCCCAGCCCTACAAAAAGTAAACAAAATGTCCAAATAGCAACAACAACAAAATATTCAAGCTGAGCGCGGTGGCTCACACCTGTAATCCCAGCACTTGGGAGGCTGAGGCAGGAGGATCGCCAGTTCAAAGCCGGCTTCAGCAATGGCGCGAGGTACTTAGCAACTCAGTGAGAACTTGTCTCTAATAAAATACAAAAAAAGGCTGGGGATGTGGCCCAGTGGTCGAGTGCCCCTGACTTCAATCCCCGGTACAAAAAAAAAAAAAAAAAACAAAATTGAGACCTCCATGTTTCATTACCCATGTTTCCAGTTATAGCTTCTATCCTTGAACTCTTTCTACATCAGACACGCTTAGTTTTATTGACAGGCTCCGTTCCTCCCTGTCACCTTGCAACAATGACGTAATATTTTGAGAGTGCTTGCAATCAAAAGAAACCTAGACCAAGCAAGCCTGTAACCGGACTAGAAAACATTCCAAAAGCCACAGGGAAAGGTTTGAAATCCAGGCTCCAGAATACACAAGTCCAGAGGTGCTTTATTCTTTGATGGAACAGCTGGGAGGTCAGGAGAATGCCCCCGGTGTGGACAGATGGTTAAGGAACAATAGCTGTGGCTCTGAAGCCAACACGGAAACCCTCCCCCTGCCAGCTTGCAACCCACACTCCAACCAATTAGTCACACTTAATGTGACTGTCATTTAGGGAGATGGTAAAAACTCAAATACGCTTTATTCTGGATGAAATGTTGGACCAGAAGTCTGGACGACTAGAATCCTGTCACAGCTCAGCTGGTGGCACTCATCCCTCACCAGCCTCAAACACCGTGGTTGGAAAGACAGAGACACTGAGTGCTGAGCGCAGGGCCCTGTCCCTGAGTGCTTATGTGCTTACAGGCTTATGCTGTCACCAACTCACCCCTTCCACTCCACTCTCGCTGTTGGGTCTCACAGTCAGTTCTGGACATTTTGGTGGCAGCATCTTAATAAGGGGATCAACTTGGCCCTTTTGAAAACACATCTCTAAGATTCTGTGCACCTCTGGGCTCCTGCTTGAGGAACCAGAGATGAGCTGAGTGTGTCCCTGCTTTCAACGCGCTTATTACCTGGCAGATGACAGAAGGCAGGAGCAGTTGCTGAATTCTCCAAAAGTAACTCTGGTGGTGCATGGAATTGAGAAGAGAAATCTGGGCGCAGGAGGGGAAGAGGCTGCTTCTGGCTGGGGAGGTGAACAGAGGACCCCTGGTGAAGGAGCCCCAATTAGGAAGGGTTATTGCAGCTGGCTGGAAGCCATAAGTTCCACCTGATATGTATGTGACGCACCTGTAAACGCACGTGAGGCACCTGCAAAGCTAAAGGTATATAACCGGGTGAAAGCGGTCAGAGTTAGGAGAACGAATTCATTCAGTCAGTCGTGCAGTCGCTCGGTAGGTCAGAAGAAGAGTTCAGGTCGGAGAAAAGAATCAGAGCGGCCAGAACGTAGGCAGAGCGGTTACAGAAGAGAAACCAGATAGAAGAAGTAATGGCTGGTCAGAGTTAGGCCGAGGCTCCCGAGGAAGAAAGAAGAAAGAAGAAAGAAGCTCTAAAAAATAATCTTTCTCTAAGCTAAGCTCTATCTTTCTTTCTTTCTCTCTAAGCTAAGAAGAAAGAAGAAAGTAGAAGTCTCTCTAAAAATCTTTCTTTCTCTCTCTAAGCTCTCTCTAAGAAAGTAGAAGTAAAAGTAGTAATAGCTTTACTCTGCCTCCGAGAGTTTTCCTCCCGCGGCAGTTTGTGGCTGGCCATGACAGGCAGCTTACACCCTGGGTAGGTGTAGGAAATGCCCCCCAGGAGAGGCCCTGAGAATTCACCTTGGGCTGCCTGCATGGCCATCCCTATAGACAAGTCCAGGCACTGGGGCAAAGCCATCTTTCTTCTCTTGCCTTCTCCACTGTGGTCAAAGCCTGAAAATGACTGTGGCTGCTCTCAGGTGGCTCTTGCTATGGAGCCGAGGACCCTTGTTAGTGGAGGCAGACACATCTGACACCCATAGACTCTCATGAGTATGGAGACCAGAGGGAGACAAATGCTTGGGCCCCAAGACTGTGGTGAGAAATACTGAGCACGACTCTTCCTCCAATCCAGGTGCTAGCCCTGGCCAGGGAGCAGCTGGGGGTATAAAACCATTTTATTAGCCAGACACAGGATGGGTTTGGGGGTTGAGAGGTACGAGCAGCATGCTCACGATTTCCAAGGACTCCCCTTAGGAAGTTGGGGTGCTTTGGCTAACAACACATAAACAGTCCCTTCTGACTTGCCGGGGAGTCTGCATTTGCTTGCAATTCCTACCCTTCCCCACAAAAGCACCCTGGTGCCTGGTTGGCTCTGGCTTTGGAAATCACTTAGTGTTTGGAATTCACTCGGTAATAGAAATGTGTTCTTGTGCCTTTAAAAGAAAACAAAAAGTTATGGGCTAAGGCCCATCTGCTACTAAGACAGACACCAGAAAAGATACTGATTTAGAAACAGACCTAGGTTCAAATGCCACTGCTGTCACTCACTTATGGTGAGATATAGGCAAGTTATTTAACCCTTTTGAGGCCTGGGAAACCCTAGCTTGCAGGGTTTGTGAGAGTAGAACAGTGCCTCTTGATTTTTAGCGTTCATGCAAATCTCCTGGGCATCTGTTAAAAATGCAGATTTTGACTCAGGACATCTAGGATGGGACATAAGAGGTTGTACTTCCAGCATGCCTCCAGGTGACATTGATGCTGCTGGTTCATGGACCTTACTTTGAGTAGCAAGTGATCAGAACTCTTTTTTATGCGAGGTCTTCACAAAAGCTGTTGCCTTCCATAGGAAGGATCTCCACCTTGTGGCACAGAGTAAAAGTTCATTAAATAATAAAGAATGTATAGTGTGTGTGTGTGTGTGTGTGTGTGTGTGTGTGTGTGTGTGTGTGGTGTGTTATTAAATGTAGTTATTGGAAAGCTGATAATTGACACTTGACATATGGGAGATAGTTTTATTCTAGAAGGCCTGATTTCAGGGTTAACCTGTGGTGATGGAACCATTGTTGGCTACATTTGATCCCTCTCTTTCTTAGACCCTTGCATCAATAGCCCCTCAGGCGACTTGGGTCACCTTGAGCCTGGGTTTTATCCTCTCTGCCTTCAGGTTTGACAGGCTGTCTCCATGCCAGCAGTAGGTTGTATGCAGAGGGCTCTGGGGATGACGAGTCCTCCTGCTCTATGCTCCACTCTTGCTAGACTCCCCAGACCTAGAAGCCATGTGGATCCTTTCTCATTGTTCCTGGGCAGCTTGAAGAGCAGCTGTCTTTTGAGCCAAGAATCCTGGAGATAAAGGGAGGCCATGCCAAAGGGAGGCTAGCAGTCTGCAATTGGAAACTCCTCAAATCAGATTCACCTGGGGGTTTGTTTAAAATCCAGATTCTTGGGACCCACTTAATGGACATCCCTGAGAATAGATTGGAGTCCTTTTGCATATTGAATTTTGAGGCTTGCTTCTCTGTGGGAAGCCAGGGGAGGCCTTTGTGAGCATGAATGGCCAAAAGGTACCTGCCCTGGCTCTGAAAGTCATGAGTGGCTCTCCTGTGAATGAGAAATCCTGAAACATTGGTATCTTTTTTCCCCCTGTGGCACAAACACCTGCTTTATAAGGATTCTGCTGAGTCCCAGCCAAGGGACTGGTTTCCCTCTGGTGGTGTGATAAAGCCACTTTTCCTCCTCTTTCCTAGAACTGGATGATAAGGCAGGAGATGATGGTCCCATCTTTTTTTTTTTTTTTTTTTTTGGTACTGGGGATTGAACTCAGGGGCACTTGGCCACTGAGCCACATCCCCAGCCCTTTTTTGTATTTTATTAGAGACAGGGTCTCACTGAGTTGCTAAGTGCCTCTCCATTCCTGAGGCTGGCTTTGAACTCACGATCCTCCTGCCTCAGCCTCCCAAGTGCTGGGATTACAGGCGTGCGTGTGCCACCGCACCTGGCGATGGTCCCATCTTAAACATGCCACACACCTTGAAAATATGGTGGAGTCTGCACCTGAACAAGCAACAGAGTGGGAAGGAAGTGCTCCTGAGGCTGGAGGGGTGGGCCTGGTCCATTACTGGGAGACCCTCCAAAATGCATTGCCCTTCCCAGAAGTGGTGTGCAGTCTATCCTGTGAGGAATACTGTATCAGGAAGAACACGCAGCAGTCGATCACACATCTTTCAGCTATGTGAGAGATCGGGTCCACTGTCCAATGTTTAGTTTTTATCCATACTTCCATGAAATCAATACTGTTTTTCCCCCCTTTGTGCTTGATGAATGCATTTGGAGATTGTGCGCCAGGACCAGAAAATTTTCCTTGGATTTCTCCTAGGATATTGAGGGTCTGTAAATCCTATGACTGGCTGGGAGCCTACTTTGAATATCTTCAATACAGAAAAGGATGTATTTGAGCATCTGGCCCAGAAATTGACTAAATCTGTCTATAGCATAATTGGTGCAGAAAAAGCTGGAAGACAAATTGAGAATGGTGGGTGTAAACAGAAGAAAAGGTGGCAGAAGGGGAGCCAGATGGATGAGCCCAGACACAAAAACACACACAAACAAAGGCTGCTTGGGATACCAGGAGGGCACATTTGCATGTGGGGTCCAGACCTGACTGGCATAGGAGTGCCTCCTTGGCTTGGAGGCACCCAGACCCAACATCTGCTCTCAGGACAGAGCCTGAACCTAAACAAGAGCTACCAACTCCAGCTTGCACATGGGACAATCCCTGAGCATGCTGGGACAGGTGGTCCAAATTGGCCTTATTTGTGAATTCAGAACACAGATAACTCATAGACAGATTATTCAATTCCTTAGAGAATTGAGGCTTAAGGCTGATGCAGGGGTCTAGTTAGAGCGAAAGATTAAGAGAAAAGGATCTCTTGGTTACTATATAATTTTTCCTTTTGCGTGGTCATATTCCAAGGCAGTCTAAATTTATTTGGTTTGCAGTTTGGACAGAGCGTGGTGGAGTACGTTCCATGTGGCAAAATGTGTTGCGTGCTGTGGGCCCACAATACTATGTTTGCTGATAAAGAGATTTCCTTATTTGATCAAGCCTTCCTGCAACACGGGTAGAATCGATAGCTAAATGTGCATTGCTGAACTATATCTTATGCTCATTTGTCAGCAGTGGAGGGACAGGGTGTTGCCAAACAGGCTCAACCTCTATCTGGACCCAACAGATACTTATTAAAAAATAATACATTTTGCATTTGCACAAACACTGGAAACATATCCCCCCAAAACAGCTGGGAGAGAGCGTCACGGTGAGAGATGACACTGAGCCAGGTGCACTTAAGAGCACAACAATAAATAATTATGTTGCCCTTTTCAGAGCTGCCATGCGTGACCCACCCAATTAAGCCTCCTCAAGTCTCATTCTGACGCCGGCATCCCTTACACATTTGTCCTGACAGCTTCGCCTTCCGCGTCTGCTTGCTTTTGCTGTTTGCACCCCATGCAGTCAAATTTTGTGCATCCAAAATGAAAAATAAAACTGCCAGTTCTCATCTCTGGGGGAAATTAGTCTTATTTCTCCCATAAATCATAAGCATGCTTTAGCTGTAAACAGAACATTAGCAACTCTGGAAGTAAATTAACTTCAGTTCCCGGAGAGACCCGAGGTTACTGAGGGTGATTTGGTAGTTTTGATTTAGAGAATGGGAGTGGGCAGTTTCCGAATGGGTGAGAGGGGTGGATTATTGAACTATTCTGGTGGAAGGTGGGAGCCTAGCAATGGTGGTTGTCACAGTGTGATCATTGAGAGCATCCTTCTCTTTCTAACAGTGTCCCAGTTTGCATGATAAAGTATATGGTCACTCTAATTAAGGTGCAAATAAAATGTAGAGCAAAAGCTTGCTTTGTGAAAGAAGCTAGACACAAAAGATGACCTATTGTATGATTCCATTTATGCGAAATGTTCAGAGTAGATAAATCCATAGAGACAAAAAGTAGATTAGTGGTTGCCAGGGGCTGGGGGGTGCCTGGGGGAAGTGGGAAGTGGCTGCTAATGGGAATGGGATTTCTTTTAGGGGTAAGGAAAGTGGTCTAAAATTGATTGTGGCAATGTGACTGTGCTAAACCCATTGCATCGTACAGTTTAAATGGGTAAATTGTATGGCATATGAATTATAGCTCAATAAAGCTGTTAGATTAAAACAAAAGTTTAAAAATAGTTAAGCCACAGAAATACCAGAAAGGGAAAACAAAAAGCTTGTTCTCTTTCTTCACTCTGAGGGTTGGGTCCTCCAAACGAGGCCACTCACTCAATGGAGGGGTAGGGGTGTGTGACACTTGTTGGCCTCTGGAGGGCCTCCTGTATTTGTATGTCTTTTGTTGGAGCAAGAAAAGGAGTGTGGTTTTTCCTACATTCATTGCTGGGAATCAAGGTGAGTAGAGGTTGGCCTTGAAATGGGGGGTGACGGTGGGGGGGGGGGGAGCAGCAGGTAATAAATGAGCCCAGCAATGGGGTTTTGTCTGGAAGGTAGGTGGCAGAGGATTCTGGTTGGGACTTGCCCTTCCCCCATCTCACCCAATGCCAGTGAGTTACCATTTAGGGAGAGGAAGGAAAGAATTACAGGGTGGGGGATGGAGGTGGGCTTAAGACAGGGGCTTAAGTCTTCCCAGAAAAATCAAGCCCATCATTCCACAGGTAGGACAGTCAGAGTGGGTGAGGTCTGCCCACTTAGGTTGGGAACTGTGGAAAACAGATCAACCACCCAGGGACCACCTGATGCTTGGACCCCTTGGGTGGTCCTCTGAAATGGATTCTGGGGCCTAGAATGATCCCTGTTCCGAATTTATCTATCAGCATTAGGATCCTCCTCCAAAAGATGAGAGCTGAGCTTGAAACCTGTGAGAAGACCAAAACTTGACCCTGTACCTTTTCATATCCTCGACCCCTAGAACAAGGCCCAGCACCAGTGGATGCTAGAGTGGGTGGATGGTTGAATGACAGATAACACAGGCAGAGTTCAGATAACTCAGCGTGATTTCCAGCCCAAGGCCCAGGGTGCTCAGTCTAGGTCACCAACAGAGGGTGCTATATACCTTAAAGAGCAAGTCTACATCCCTAGGCCAGAGCCTGTTGGAAGATAGGGTAAGGGAGCTCTCTGCTCATTGTAGACCAGAGGCAGAAATGGGGCATTCAAAAACAGGAGCTTGGGGCAGGCCCAGAGGCCCAACATCAGCATACTTGGAGCAATGAGGAGAGAAACCTGTTCTCTGCTTGAACATTTCCTCATCATTAGGAAAGGAAAGCCTACCATTTGAGTTGGTGGAGGATAGGCTTCACGCAGGTTTTGTTCTGCAGTCTTTGCCCTATACAATGCCTGGCTCAGAGAAGGACATGCAGGAAAATGAATGAATCTAGGAATCTTAGATTGGGGCTGAACAAAATGATCTCTGGCCCTTGCTGGAGAGTTACACAAAAATTCCCGTAGACCACCCCGTTGTCTCTGCCTGGGCTTGTCTTTTCCCTGAATGAAGCTGAGTTCTGAGAAAGTCTGAGTGGTTGGGTCCTATTAGCCTGGTAAGGGGGAAATTTTCAGGGGATCACACCCTCCCTGTACTCTTCCCTACTCTCCAAACCAAGTCTATAAACACAAGGTCGATAAAAGAAAGGAAGAGGAGTGCAAACATGAGATGGAAACTGTCCCCCAGAAAGCAGCACAGTAGGCCACCATGTCTGCAGGTGAAAGCATCCCTCTGATACTTTGGGATCTGAGATGGGGCGGTTGGGCTCAGAGATGCATCCATGAATGGTGGGAATGGAGCTGGATGTATTTGCTACGAAGCTCTTCATCATATTATTTTCTGTGCTTTCACATCCATGTATCTATTTCTTCCCCTATTGTGAGTCCTTGGTTTTATTATTTCTCTTTGTTGTGGTTAAGGAAATCTGTAAACACACAGAGGACAGTCAAGAACCAACAGCAATGCAGAACAAAATTAAGGCAGTGCTGTTCTTGGATAAGGAAATGGTCTAAAATTGATTGTGGCAATGTGACTATGTTAAACCTATTGTATCGTACAGTTTAAATGGGTAAATTGTATGGCAGTGCCTGGCAGCTCCCACTTTAGGGCCAGTGGTAAAGCAGACATCCACCCTCAGGTATCCCCTCTGTGGTCAGCAATCTTGCCACCTGGAAGGTTGCTCAAGGACAAATGTTGTAAGAACAACCACAAAAAAAGCTTGTGATGTTGTCTAACGTGAGTTCCTTGTAGCAGCCTGTTCTGTAGAAAGGGGTAGGTATGGTAGATGGTAAATCAATGAGGGGGGAGATCTGAAAGATTTCTTTTTTCCTGTGGGCTTGGAGTTCCCTTGTGAGCTAGAGCTGTTGAAAATGCTTGTGAACTCCTTATTTTTTGTGTTTAATTCCCTTGGGAAATACTCTACAGCATATTAGGATTTTAGAACTAAGGATGAAAAGAATAAGGCCTTCAAGGTTTCTCCCTTATATTTGCAGTTGGAGAACTCTAGAAATTTTGGTGGCTAGTGACTGACTCCCACCTCCACACAGACAGACAGACAGACACACACACACACACACACACACACACACACACACACACACACATGGAAAGAAAAGAGTAGTAATAACAATTGGACCCTTTGTTAAACAACAATTAAAAGACATAGCTTTAGAATTTTGTTTATGGCTGCCCACCTCACATCAGGAGGACCACTTGTCCCAGGGTTATAGACCACACAGGACCCTGTCAGCCATCTTGCCAGTGAGTGTGAATTCCAACCATGTGGTACCTCCTTCACCCCATAAGAGCTTGGAAATTCTTCTTACAGTGAAACTAAAAAAATCTACCCCCCATAAAGAATAGAATTTTCCATCTGTGGCAACTAAGAAGAATAGTTGGTAAACATGTGACCAAAGAGATTGGAATCACTAAAACTCAAGGTGACTCAAGAAGGAAAGTGGCTTGTGGTGATAATGTAGCAAGCGGGGTCTTGATCATGCCCTGTTAGAGAAAAGTGATAAGAATCCATGAGGTGGCTCTGTAGGCCTAAGGTACAAAGAGAGGAAAAAAAGTCAGAGGATTGAGAGAGCTGGCTAAGTTTCCAGAATCTTCCCAACAAAGCTATCCCCAGAGTTGAGAGGGGATCCTATCAAGTGCCTGAGCCAGAAGAACTTTCTGAAGCTCTATCACCAGCATCTGATTTTTTCCCCTAGAACATGGCCTGCAGGGGGAGAATGCAGCAGGCAGAGGGTAGCCTCTCCCTACTCAGTGCACAAAGGAAGTCTAACTAGTAAAATAGACAAGGGGCAGTACCTTCCTCTGTTAGTTTCCTGGGGCTGCTGTAATAAATGACAACACACATAATAGCTTAAAACAACAGAAATTAATTTTTTTGCAGTTCTGGAGACCAAAATAAGAAATCAAGATGTCAGCAGAGCCACGTTCTCTCCAAAGTCTCCAGAGGACAAGGCTCCTTTGCCTCTTCCAGCTTCTGATGGCTCTAGAGGTTCATTCCTGGGCTTATGGCTGTGCCATTCCATTGTTTCCACTTTCACATGGCCTTCTTCTGTGTGTACCTATATCTCAAATCTCTCCTTCCTTTCTCTTAAAAGAATAACTGTCATTGGATTTAGGGCCATTTAGGTTCAGGATTATTTTTCTCTCAAGAGCCTTAGTTTTCAAGGACACTTTTTCCTAATTCACATTCGCAGGTACCTGGCCATTTCTCTTGGGGTTCACGAGTCAACACACTGTACTGACCCGCATCCGGTTCCCAGTCTTGTCATGCTGGGCCAGCCTCTGTGAATACAAGTTTTCACAGGGACAGTCAAAGTGTGGACCATGTGGGGGCAAACTGTCTTCACCAAGAGTGCCCCTGGCTGTCACATCGTGCTATTATTTTAATCCGATTTTGTTGACCATATCCTTTCTACTGCTGCATCTAAAAAAGCACCTGTGGACTCAGTTTTTTCATTGTACATGAGAAACCTGTGAGTCTACCTGGCTGGCCCAGGGTCCTCCCCTCTGACCAAATGTTCAGCCTTGGTGAACGCACCATCTAACAGATGGGGCTGACTTTAAGAATAAGTTGGGAATTCTCCCCCTCTTCAGATAATATCTCACATCTACCTAGAAAGAAGCTTCTAGAGATGTTTGGATGGACTTGGACATGTAGTTAAAGAAAAAAAAAAAAAAAAAAAGAGCCAAGCTAAACTTGTTCATAAAAAGTACAATCTCCTCACCCTTTTCCCTAAGGGGGACATAAAAAGGGATTAGCCTGGCTCTTACAATCCTGGATTTACCTTCTGCCTTGGCTTTCACTCTGACAGTGCAGGTTGTTGGCACCTCAAGGGACAAACAGGCTTGGGAGCAGATGCCAGGCCTGGAGAAGCTCAGAAGGAGCATCGGCCGATTCAGGGAGTGCCCTAGAGGCCTGGAAACAGATATGGAAGGGTCACAGCCACTTAGGGTGAGCACATACAGTAGTTCAGACCCAGGACTCTGGAATCAGACATGGTGTGTATGCTACATCTACCACAGGCCAACAATGGGATGATGGGCAAATTCCTTGACCTCTCTGAGCCTCATCTGAAAAATGAGTGCTTGTGAAGTTTGGACCAGTTTTCCAGGTCTGCCGTTGCATGTCCTATGCTTGGCTCACAGATGTTCATTTTTCAGGTGATTGTTATTAAAGGGAAGAAAATTGGCTTACCACACCCATTTACCCAACCCTTCAAAGCTCAGCAATAATGGACTGGAAACAGAACCATGAACTATTCACCTCAACTGTGGGTACCTTCACTTTCTATCCCACCACCCATAAAAGGGTTTCTTTTCAATCCCTTGGAGGTATTCAGAGACCCGATCATCTAATTTATGTAAAATGCAAGGTGATTTTTTAGATATAAGGAGCCAGGAGGAAGGAGTGTATTACAAAATGTTCACCATTGTCCCTTAACAATAGTCCTAGATGTCTGGAAGGATTTCCATACATCACCTTCTCAATCTGCAAGACTCTCATTGTGTCTTCTGAACAGGAACTAATTTCTTTTTAATAAAAGTTTCCAGTGAAGCCTATGGAAGATTCAACAGCAGGCCTGGCCAACAGAGCTCAATTTTAGGGGCTGTGCAGAGAAGACCAAATGCCCCCTACAAGTGGCTTCCCGACCCCTTCAGCATGACAGGGCCTGTACACAGAGCATTTGTTCCTATCACTGCTCCACAATGGGAAGTCATTAGATGAAACCTGCCTCTATTACCTCCACATAGTCCTGAATGGATTGATTTCAGCCCACTCACCAGCCCCCACATCAGTGGGGAAAAGGGAAATCTTTCCACAATTGGTGCTAGAGCCACTGATGCCCACAGAGAAAAAAATGAATCTTGATCCCTACCTTACACATACCCTAAGACTAATTCTGGATGGATTACAAACCTATATGTCAAAGTGAAAACCATAAAGCTTCTAGAAGCATGCTTATCAGCGTACTTTTGTAAGCTTAAAGTAGGAAAATTGTACTTAGATAAGATACCATATTAACCATAAAATAAAACATTAATAAATTAGTCCTTATCAAATTGGAAACTTTTCACCAAAAAATATTTGTTAAGAAAAAAATAGGGAAGTGGTAGGTTGGGAAAAATGTTGTGGGGTGTGTGTGTGTGTGTGTGTATGTGTGTGTGTGACTAAGGATCTGTATTTAGAACATGTCACAACCTTGACAACTTTACTGCTTTGCTCTCTTTCCTTTGAATGCTGACTTACTTCCACCTGGGCCTTACATGTGTTATGACTCCCGACAGATGCTTTCTTCCTCACATCTTTGCAAAGCTGGCTCTGTTTCCTCACTCCAGTCTTAATTCAGGGGCTGGGGATATAGCTCAGTTGGTAGAGTGCTTGATTTGCATACACAAGGCCTTGAGTTCTAATCCCCAGCACCACCAAAAAAAAAAAAAAAAAAAAAAAAACAGTCTTAATTCAGACCTCATCTCTTCAGAAGTTGTGTGGCCTACATAAATAACCCCCACTTCATTCAGCATTCACTGAGCCTGCTTTATTTTCCTCAGAGCACTTTCTGTATTTTAAATCATTGTATTTATATGTGTACGACTTTATCATCTGTCTTCTCCAAGGAGAGCAAAAATGTGAAGTGTCTTGCTAAGCCATATGCATTGTTTAGTTCTCGAAGCTCAGAGGACAGAGTATGGAGGAGGGAAAGGTCAGGATGGTCTCAGGGACATGGTGGTTGTCCAATTAAAAACATTGAATAGCTAATGAGAAATTGGAAGAGCCTTCCAGGTGAGGGAACCAGATGAACAATGGCTCTGAGGCTAGATGGATGGCCAAACTTTGTAGGCACTGCGGGTTGGTACTAGGGTTTAGTGAATGAGACTAGCAACTTGGCTCTAGCAACTTCCAGTACTGCTGAGAGGAAATGGGAATGAAGAAGAGGAATGTGCCCAGGAGGGGTTTGGAGCTCTGGAAGCCTGGGAGAGGCCAGGGAAGAGCAGGAGTGAAGGAATACAGACCCTGGGAGTCTTTTTGCTGCATGCTGCAGCACAAGCCCAGGAGCAGGAAATGAATCACTGGAGGCACCCAGAGGCAGTCAGGCAGGAAGAACTTTTAAAGTGAGTATCCACAGCAAAACTGCATGCCCTGACATCCCCGGAGAGGGAGGCAGTATTCAATAACTGTCTGCTCACTGAGAGACTGGGTGTGTCAATCAGAAAGTACAGCAACAGGGCCTTTACAGTCCTGATCCTCGGCCCCAGGCCCCATGACACAATGCATCTGTCCATCTGCCAGGAGCCAAGACCCTGGGTTCCTGGCTCTGCCTCCAGCTGCAGCTGCAGGACAGATCTCTCCCGGGCTTTCTCTCTTGATGGGATTATGCTGAACTGCTCACTCCCTTGCCTGTCTTTTAAGGAAACTGTGAGGATTATCTGCTTAATCTTTTCAAAGACCTTTGGAGATCTTCTATATAGAATATACCAAAGCTTGCTGGAATAGTGATACTGTACTTTGAATTTATATAGCTATTTTCTTTTGAAAACCTTGAAGAGCCTTACTCATTGATGATAGAGTGGATTTTCTTACAGTATAGTTCAATTTTCATTTCTTAGCCTCCAGACTAAGATAAAAGTTGATATAAGGAGGCTGATTCACAGTGGGGTTGGGATGGGGAGCATAGGGGGATTAGAGGAACACTAGAATAGCCAATGGGGAGGGAGGGGAATGGATGGGGCAAAAGGGTAAAAAAAAAAAAAAAAAAAAAAGATGGTAGAATGAGATGGATATCATTACTCTAAGTGCATGTATGAAGACACGAATGGTGTGAATATGCTTTGTATACAACCAGAGATATGTAAAAATGTGCTCTGTAAGTGTAATATGAATTGTAATGCATTCTGCTGTCATATATAACAACTCAGAATAAAAGAAAAGGAAAAAAAAAAAAAAGTGAACTCTGCCCCAGGATCTTAAACAATGTTTACTCATTCACTTATTGGGTTGTTAAACTTTTTTATTATTGAGTTGTAGAGTTCTTGATATGTTCTAAATACAGATCCTCTCTCTCTCTCTCTCTCTCTCTCTCTCTCTCACACACACACACACACACACACACACACACAAAATTTCTCCCTATCTATGGATTACCTATTACTTAAAATATTTTTTGATGAGAAGAATTTTTCAAATAGATGAGGTCCAATTTTTATTTTATCGTCGATATTCTGTGTCTCATCTAAGTAATTTTTTCCTATTCCAAGCTTACAAAGGTATGCTCACATGCATGCTTATAGATGCTTTATGGTTTTAGCTTTGACATTGAGGTTTATAATCCATCCAGAATAAATTTTAGGGTATGATGTAAGATAGGGATCAAGATTCAATATTTTTTTTTTTATGTAGACATCCAGTGGCTTTAACATTAGTTGTTGAAAGATTTCCCTTCCCCTACTGAATTGCTTTGGCAGCTATATTGAATGTAAATTAATCACAAAACTACCGTCTGTTTCTGGGCTTCCTATTCCATTCCATTGATCTAGAAGGATATATTTATGCCTCTATTGTATATTCTTGATTACTGTACCTTTATCATAACCCTTGAAATCTTGTTCAAAACTGTTATTACCTTCTAGTTTATAGATAATTTAGGCACACATCTGTAATCCCAGGAACTGGGGAGGCTGAGGTAGGAAGATCACAAGTTTGAGGCAAGCCTGAAAGAACTCAGTGAGACCCTATCTCAAAATAAAAAGTAAAAAGGGCTGGAAATATAGCTCAGGGGTAGAGCATCTCTGGGTTCAAGCCCCAGTACCATAAAATAAATAAATAAGTTTTGAATCTTATTCAAAACTGGCTCTTCCCAATCCTTCGCAATCCTACATATATTCTAGAAAGAGCTTGTCAATTTTTGCAATAAAGGTGTCCTTGAACTTTGTATGGGATTGCACTAAATTTACATATGACATAAGCACAAATGAAATTTTGACAATATTGTCTTCTAGTCTATGAAGCTGGCATAATTTTTAATTCATTTATATCCTCAATTTCTCTCAGAAATATATGTACTTATCAGTGTAGAAGTCTTGAACATAATTTAAATTGTTATTTTGGTTTTTGATGCAATTGCAAATTATAGTGTTGTTTTATTAAATTTTAGTTTCCAACTACGCATTGTTACTATATAAATGCATCTGACTTTTATGTATTAACTTTGTATCCTGCAATATTACTAAATTTGCTTGTGGGTTTGAATAAACTTTTTGGTAAATTCCTTGGGATTATTTTTGGAAACAGTCATACCAACTGTGAAGAAAGACAGTCTTTTCACTCTTTATGCTTTCTCTTATTGCACTATTTGGATCCTTTAGTACAATATCAAATATCTTAATCCCTATCTTAGGGGGAAAGAATTCAGTTTTGCACCATTAATATGATGGTAAACACAAGTTTTCCATGGATGCCTTTTTTTAAAAAACATTTTTTTTAGTTGTAGGTGGACACAATACCTTTATTTTATTTATGTGGTGCTGAGGATCGAACCCAGGGCCTCACACATGTAAGACGAGTGCTCTACTGCTGAGCCATAGCCCCAGCCCCATGGATGCATTTTTAATGGATTGAAGAAGTTCTTCCTATTCCTAGTTTGCTGAGAGTATGTGTGTTTTTATTTTTATTATTTTATTTGGTGCCAAAGATTTAACCCAAGGGCACTTCACAGCTAAGCTACATCCCAGCCCCCTTTTAAAATTATTATTTTGAGACAGGTCTTGCTAAGTTGCCAGTAACAGATATATTAAGGGATATATTCACGGAATTGCATTTATGGTAAGGAACATGTGCCTGTGGAGGCTGGCTTGGCAGCTCTGACAGACAGGCCAACAGTAAGGACAATAGGCATGAGTTGGAGCTGCTGAGCACTGGTGAAATTTCTTCCTTAGGGTAAGCCAAAGCTCTGTATTTAAGGTCTTTCAACCCAGATCATCTGGGATCATCTCTCTTACTTAAAGTCGACAAACCAACAAGCTGGGAATCTAGCTCATGATAGAGCACTTGTCTAGTGTGCATGCAGCCCTGAGACCAATCCCCAGCACTGCCAAAAAAAAAAAAAAAAAAAAAAAAAAAAGTCAACTGATTATGGGCTTCAATCACATTTTTTTTTTTTTTTTTTTTTTTTTTTTTTTTGTGGTACCGGGGATTGAACTCAGGGGCACTCGACCACTGGGCCACATCCCCAGCCCTTTTTTGTATTTTATTAGAGACAGGGTCTCACTGAGTTGCTAAGTGCCTCGCCATTGCTGAGGCTGGCTTTGAACTCGCGATTCTCCTGCCTCAGCCTCCCAAAGTGCTGGGATTACAGGCGTGCGCCACCGCGCCCGGCTCAATCACATCTTAAAAATACCTTTGCAGCAAACCTAGATTAGTATTTGGTCAAATTGTTTGGACTACAGCCTAGCCAGGATAAACATCAAAACAGTATCGAAGCTGGGCGCAGTGGCGCATGCCTGTAATCCCAGCACTTTGGGAGGCTGAGGCAGGAGAATCGCGAGTTCAAAGCCAGCCTCAGCAATGGCGAGGCACTTAGCAACTCAGTGAGACCCTGTCTCTAATAAAAACACAAAAAAGGGCTGGGGATGTGGCCCAGTGGTCGAGTGCCCCTGAGTTCAATCCCCAGTACCACAAAAAAAAAAAAAAAAAAAAAAAAACAGCATCGAAGTGTGATGCTTCCCACACTGAATGAGTGAGAAAACACATCCTCTTTCTGCATCTGTTCTTAAGACATAATTCACATACTGTCATATTCACCATTTCAAAGTATACAATTCAATGATTTACTAAAGATTTTACACAGGATGGTACAGTCATCACCACTACTATTCCAGTACGTTTTTATCACTCTTTAAAAGCCCCTGTATCCACTTAGAGTCATTTTCCATTCACCCCATCTCTAGGTCTTGGTGTCCATCGATCTACATTCTGTCTCTATGGATTTGCCTATTCTAGACATTTCACACTGGGTAGTTTTTTGTGTTGGGATTCTTTCATGTCTTGCAGAATGTATTAAAATTTTATTCATTTTGTGTCTTGACAATAATTCATTGTATGATATATCATTTTTGTTCATCTATCCATTAGTGGATAAACATTGGACTATTTCTACCTTCTGGCTTTTATAAGCTATGCTGCTATGATCATTTGTATATGTGTGAACATGTATTCAGATCTCTTGGGTGTATGCATAGGAGTGAAATTGCTGGGTCATATGTTGATCCAGTGTTGAACTATTTTAGGAATTTCCAAAGGTTGCACCATTTTGCATGCTCAACAGCAACATATGAGGATTCCAATTCCTTCACATCATCTCCAACACTTGTTATTTTCTTTTTTTGTTCTAAATAATTGTCATTCTAGTAGATGAAAAATAGCATTTTGTTGCTATTTTGATTTCCTTAGTGTAAACCATCTCCCCAAACAGAGCTCCTACAACCAATGATGTTGAGTGTCTTTTCATGTACTTATGGCCATTTGTTTATCTTTTTACCTTAAACAAAAAACAAAAGACAATGGGATAGGGACATCTCATTGAATTCATAGATGACCTTAAGGAGTATTATTAAGTCTTTCAGTCCATAAATAGAGAATGTCTTTCTATTTATTTAGATCTTCTTTAATTTCTTTCAGTCTTCAGCTACAAGAGTTAGATTTCCTTGATAAAATTTTTTCCTAAGTATTTCACTATTTTTGATGCTATTTTCTTAATTTAATTTTTAGATGCTTTTGTTGCTAGTGTATAGAAATGCAACTTTTTAAAATATTGATCTTATATTTGTAACATTGCTGAAATCACTTATTAATTCAAATAGTTTTTGTTGCGGTTTGGTTTTGTTTTTATTTTTATTTTTTTGGTGCTGGTGATCAAACCCAAGGATTTGTGCACATTAGACAAGCTACATCCTCAGACCTTGCTGTGGATTCTTTAGGTTATTCTGTTTAAAAGATCATATTATCTGTGAATAGAGACAGTTTTACTTATTTCTTTCCAACATGAATGGCCTTTATTTCTGTTTCTGGCCCAGTGGGCCTGGCTTAAAATGCTATACAATGTTGACTAGAAGCAGCCAGAGCAGATATTTTTGTTTTGCTGATGTTAGGGGAAAGTATTTAATATTTCACCATTAGGTACAATATTAATTCTGGGTTTTCATGGATGTCCTTTATTAAATTGAGGAGCTTCCCTTCTATTCCTAGGTGTCATGAATGGTGATGGATTTTGCAGCTATTATGATGTTTCTGTGATTTTTGTCATTTAGTCTATTAACTAAGTGATTGATTTTCCTACAGTAAATCAATATTGCATTCTTGGGATAAACTCTGTTTGATTAGGGTGTATAATATGTTTTATATGTTGCAGGATTTGCTAATATTTTGTTGAGGATTTTTTTTTTTTGCATCTCTATGTAAATAAAGGGGATTTTGATCTGGAGTTTTATTTTCTTGTAATGTGTTTGTCTGGTTCTGATATTCAGATAATACTGATTTCATAGAACAAATAAGGAATCCCTTGCCCCTTCTATTTTTTGGAAGAGTATATGAAATATTGGTGTTATTTTTTCTTAAAATATTTTGTAGAATTCACCCATATAGCCTTAGGGCTTTTCTTTATGTAATCTCTATAATTTATTCAATTTCTCCACTTTTTATAGGCCTATTTGGATTTTCTACTTCCTCTTGAGTCAGTTTTAGTAGTTTGTGCCTTTCTGCAAATTCTTCCATTTCATCCACATTATCTTGTTTGTTGGCACACATTTTTTGTAGTATTCCATACACACACACATATATAGTCTTAAAGATCAATAGTGTCAATGCTTTCATTTCTGATCTTCATAATTTATTGTCTTCTTTTTTTCCCTTGCTTAGTCTAGATAAACATTTGTACATTTTGGCAACTTTTCAAACAACAGACTTTTGGTTTTGTTGAGTTTCTCAGTTGCTTCTCTATTTCATTCATTTTCATTCTCATCTTTATTATTTCCTTCCTTTTGCTTGCTTTACATTTATGTTATTCTTTTCTTTCTAGGTTCTTAAAGTGGAAAGTTATTTTATAATATAGGTATGTACAGAAATAAATTTCCCTCTGAGCATTGCTTTTGCTACATCCCATATGTTTTGGTATGTTGGATTTTTATTTTTTAATCTCAAAGTATTTTCTAATTTTCCTTGTGGCATCATCTTTGACCCATCAGCTATTTTAGAATGTGTTTAATTCCCACATATTTGTGAATTGTCCACATTTCTTCTGTTTCTGCTATTGATTTCTAATCTCATTTTATTATGGTTGAAGAACATTCTTCATATGACTTCAGTTCTTTTAGATTTATTAAAACTTCTTTTATGAATTAAAATGGTCTATAATAGAAAAATGCTCAATCCGTACTTAGAAAGAACGTGTATTCTGCATTTATTGTGTTGATCTTCTTTCTAGTTGTTCTGTCCATTATTGAAAGTGGCTTATTTTAGTCTCCAACTATTATTATTGATGTTATGGTTTGGATGAGAGGTGTCTCTCAAAAGCTCATGCTGAGACAATTCAAGAAGGTTTAGAGGATATAACCCAATCATAATCCCCTCATGGGATTAACTGAGTGGTAACTGAAGCTGGGTAGGGTAAGACTGAAGGAAGTGGGTCATTTGGGGCTTTGTATCTCATGAATGGACTCTCTCGAACCCAAGGAATGGAGCTGTCTATGGACTGAGACCTCTGAGATCATGAACCCCCAAATAAGCTTTTCCTCCTTTAAAAGGTCTTTTGGTCAAAGCAATGAAAAGCAGACACAATTGAACTGGTTATTTTTTCCTTCAGTCCTATCATTTTTTACTTTATATATTTTGGGACTTTCTTGTATTTTGCATTTGTGTTTATAATTGCTGCATCTTCTTAATGAATTACATAAGGTTATTCATATTTTCTATTCCTCTATCAGTTATGGCATTTTGTGTCTTTGAAGAAACTTTTTCAGTTCTAAGCTGTTAAATTAATTGGCATAAGGTTTTTCCTAACATTTTCTCATTTTTCTTTTACCACTATAGGATGTGTAATGGTGCCCACTCTTTCCTGATAATGTTAGATGCTATCTTCTACTTTCTTTGATGATCAATGTAGTCAGGAACTCATCAATTTTATTATTTTTTAAAAGAATAGCATGTAATTTCCATCATTATTCCTACTTTTCCAACTAATTGATTTTTACTCTTAATTAGAGTAATTATTTCCATTCTTCTACTGTCTTTGAAATTTATTTCTTCAGGTTCTTGTCATCAATGCTTAGGTCACTGATTTTCTACTGAAAGTCTTTTAAAAAATGCAGATTTCCTTCAAAGAATGATTATGGCTACATATCATAAATTCCAATATTATTATTAACTATATTGTTTATTTAATTGAATATCATTATTATTAAATTAAATTATGTTCTTATTTCCTCTGTGATTTATTCTTCAACTACTGGGTTCCTTACAAGTATGTTAGTTTCTTCCCAAATATTGTTTTTTTTTTTTTAATTTGTCTTATTGGTGGATCTTTAACTTATTGTGAGCAGGGAACAGGCTCTGTTTGTCTCATATAGAGTATTGACTCTATGTGGTGTCAAAGCCTTAAATTTGCTGAAACTTGGTTTTTGTCTCAACATGTAGTCAAGTCTTTGTGAATGTTCCCTGAGTACCTAAAAATTTATACTCTGAATGCTAAATCAATTTTAATTAAGTTGGTGGATGGTGTTATTTAGATCTCCTCTATCTTTACTGATTTTTCTATATAAGGCTTAAATCAATTATCAAGAGAAGCATGTTAAAATTATGACTATAATGTGCATTTGTCTTTTCTCCTTTAATATATTTCCCTGTCAGATTTTGACTCATAAGTTTTACAATTCTAGGTTCAAATATATTTGGGATTATTATGTGCTTTCTGTTTGTTTGTTTGTTTGTTGTTTTTGTTTTTTTGCAGTGCTGGGGACCAAACTCAGGGCATTATACATGCTAGGTAAGTGCTCTACCACTGAGGGACACCCCCAGGCCCTATTATATTATATTATATTATATTATATTATATTATATTAATCTCCTTGATGATTTTCCCTTTATCATGATGGCATGACATTTTTGTACACTTCTTTGTCTCAAAGTCTACTACAACTGATATTAAGATAGGCACTCCCTGTTTCCTATGATTGATGTTCATACAGTATATCTTTTGATTTAATTCTGCTTTAATCTATTTGGGTTTCTATATTTAAAATATGTCTCTTATAAGTGTGCCTATAATCCCAGTGACTCACAACACTGAGGCAGAAGGATTACATGTTTGAGACCAGCCTCAGCAACTCAGGAAGACTCTATTTGAAAATAAAAAATTAAAAGGGCTGTATCTTAGTAGTTCAATCCCCAGGATCAAAAAAAAACAAATGTTTAATTTGGCTTTTTTCATCCAATATAATAGTCCCTTTTAATTCAGACATTTAGTCCACTTAACTTTAATGTGATCATTGAGATCTTTGTGCTTAAGTCCACTGTCTTCCTATTCTTTCTGTTGATCCCTCTTGATGTTACTTCACTTGACTGGTTTTGCCTGTCATGATGTCTTTTGATTATCAGAATATTTATTAATATCCAGTTTTTCCTCTTCTATTGAATTTTTAATTATACCTCTTTATTTCATCTTATTCTTTTTCTATGATGTATTAATTGGACATTTGATTTCTTCATTGATAATCAGTTCCTTAAACCTTACATCAACCATGAGATTGTCCAAATAGGTGGCAGGTGTAAAATTAGTGTAAGAAGGGTCAAGACCTAACTATAAGGTACTCTACCAAAAACAGGTGGGAGGCTTGGCAGAACCAGCAAAAGAGTTTAGAAGACTTGACCAAAGAAATGGAGACAGAGCTAGAGACTGGTGTTTGAAGAAAAGGAAGACAGTCTTGAGTTTCAAGACAG
The DNA here is from genome assembly GCA_025594165.1 of Tamias sibiricus. Lineage (NCBI taxonomy): Eukaryota > Metazoa > Chordata > Mammalia > Rodentia > Sciuridae > Tamias > Tamias sibiricus. Next base: position 71,082,981 of record CM046663.1, read on the forward strand.
AGGCCATGGTGGAGAGGTGTCTTGAATAGACATTTTCAAAAGATATACAGATGACTGTAAGTACATGAAAAGATGCTCAATACCACTAACCATCAGGGAAATTAAAATAAAAACTACAATGAGATACTACTTTACACTACTCAGAATGGCTGTTATTAAAAAAGAAAATAACCAAAAGGTGGAAGCAAGCTGAATGTCCATCGTTGGATGATAGAGTAAGCAGAATGTGCTACATATGTATGATAGAATATTGTTCAGTTTAAAAAAGGTATGACATTGTAGTAAGTGAAATCAGTCAGACAGGAAAGGATAGATATCATACCTAGAATTGCCAAATACATAGAGACAGAAGGTAGAATGGTGGTTACTAGGAGCTGGCTAGAGAAGGGAATGGGGAGTTCATGTTCCATGTGTACAGGGTTTCAGGTTGAGATGATGCAAAAGTTTTGGGTGTGAATGGTGGTGATGGCTATACACCAATGCAGAGATACTTAATGTCACTGCCTTATACACTTGACAAGTGTTTAAAGTGGCATGTTGTATCTTATATATGTTTTACCATGATAAAAAGAATAATAAGTGCCAGCAAGGGCACTGCATTCCTTATTTTACTAATGAGTTAAACAAGACAAAGATCAGGGAACTTGCTTAAAATTGCAGAACTAAGGAGGAACGCAATTTTCGTACTAGAATTTGCACACACTAAAGTGAGTTCAAAGCCTGCTCTAAACCATTAACTATATGGTGTCTTTCAAAGACATCTATTATGGAAACGTTTAGAACATAAAACCAGAAATAATTTAAATATCCAAAAATAAGGCTCAGTTGTGGATCATCCATTTAGTATAGTATAAAACCATTAAATCTGTTTCTGAACATTTTTCTAATGGCATGGATAAGTTATCTATAATTTACTTATACATTCAATGGGGAAAATGCCAGTATATAATAATGAACTTACAGTTATAACCCAGATTTTTTTTTTAATTACATATATTTAGCTTAAGTATGTTTACTCACTACAAGAAGGGATTATATCCAAGTTGTAATGAATTTATTTTGGAACCATATGATTTGAAATTATTGTTTTTCTCATACTTTTCTGAGTATTTCTGCATTCATTATCTAATTGCCATGCATGTTAGCTTTCCATTAATACAACAAACACCTAAGATAAAGTGACTTATAAAGAGGAAGGTCTATTTTGGCTCATATTTTTGGAGGCTTTAGGCCTTGGTTGGTTGATCCCATTGCTTTTGGGCCTGTGGCAAGGCAGCACGTCAGGGTAGGGAGTGCATGATGGAGCAAAACTCTGCTCATCTCGTGGCCAGGACACAAAAAAAGAAAGAGGAAGAGCTGGGAACTCCCTATTCTCTTTAAAGGCACACCCCCAATAGCCTAACTTCCTCCCGCTAGGCCCCACCTTTACAGGTTCCACCACCTCCCCTTAAAGGACAAACCCTTAACACATGGCCCAGTGGAGGCATTCCAGATCTAAACTGTAGCACCGAGAACAAGTTGCCCCAAATTTAGTAACATCAACAATTAATAAAACCTTTCCTTTCCCTCACTGTTTCTGTGGGTCAGAACTTTGGGACAATGTGACTGCATAGCTCTTGCTTGAAATTTCTCCTTCAGATCCGTCAGCTGTCAGCCAGGGCTGCAGTGACTGAAGGCTTAACTGAGTCTGAAAGATCCACTCTCAGTGAGTGTCACTCAGATGGCAGCAAGCCAGATCCTTTCCACAGTTGTGCTTGAGCATCCTCATAGCACAGCAGCTGACCTCCCCGGAGCAAGCGCTGCTCATAAGACCAAAGGGGAAGCTGCAAAGCTCCTCATGACCTAGCCTAAAATGTCACACACTGCTACTTCTGCAGTGTCCCATCGGTGACACAGACTTCACAAGGGAACAAATTCCAGGATGGGAGAGCATCTTCTAGGAGATTGACCACCATGGTTTCACACTCTGTAAATAAACTAATGTGGAAAAACATAGAATCAGGATGAGAAGTGTAGATTTGGGAACAAGACTGTATACTTCAAACCCAAATTCATACACTCATTATCGTTTTATTGAGTGTTAAGATGGATAAAAGTCTAAGTAACACACTTAGCCAATGTGTGTCTCATTCTCTTCATCTATAAAGTGGGGGTGAAAAATCTCACAGAATTGCTGTGAGGATTTAATGAGTTAATATACATACAACTCTAGAATTCCACCAACCTCATGGCAAGGGCCACGTGGGTATTAGCTATTATTACTTACTAGTTTAACGTCAGAGAGCAGGGCTGGGGATGTGCGCAGTGGTGGAGCATTTACCTAGTAAGTGTGAGGCCCTGGGTTTGATCCCCAGCACCTAAAAAGTAAATAAACATTTTTTAAAAAAATAATAAAATCAGAGAATTGATTATGAGAAAATCCATTTGTTTTCTTATTTGATTTTTTTTTAAATGTCAAACAGGTGATGTGCTGACATCAAAGCAGGTTTGCTGGAGACACATCTCCTACAGTAGTGAGAAAAACCAATCATCATGCGTAGAGACCACAAAAGCATCTGGAATAATAATCATTTAAATGTTGGTTGTATAGTATCATTCTTGTTATGTAAAAAAAAATCTATACATCCATCCTGTTTTAGTCAGCTTTTTCACTACTATGACTAAACCTGACTGGCACAATTGTAGAGGAGAAAAAGTTTGAGGGCTCATGGTTTCAGAGGTCTCAGTCTATAGACAGCCAGCTCCATTCCTTGGGTCTCAAGGTGAAGCAGACCATCATGTGGAAGAGTGTGGCAGAGGGAAGCAGCTCACATGATAATCAGGAAGCAGAGAGAAAGAGAGAGAGAGACTCCACTTACTATGTACAAATATATATCCCAAAGCCAGGCCCTCAATGCTCCACCTCCTCCAGCCACACTCTACCTGCCTTTAATTATCACTCAATTAATCCCATCAGTTGATTAATTCACTGATTGTGTTAAGACTTTCACAACTGAATCATTTCCCCTCTGAATCATCTCATATTATCTCACACATGAGATTTGGGGGGGATACCTCACATCCAAACCATTACACATACAAAGGAAATTCGTCATAACATTAATGTTATTTACCTCTGGGTTATGGGATTATAAGGTCTGGCTTATTTTTGTCTTTCTACTTTTGTGATAGTGATATTTTCTATAGATATTATTATTAATTTAAAATCAGAAAATAAAATTAGTTTGTAAACATTTATTGTGCAATATTAAATACTCATTTAATTGTATAGCTACCTTGAAAAATACCTACTTAATAAGGTAAATTCTAGTCCATCCCAGACTTGAAATGAGGATCCCAAAGCTAACATCAGCAAAAAGAGCTGCACTTCACCCACAGTGTGGTTGTATTATTTTCCCATCAAGCTAAGTGCATACTGTACTGAAGTGGCTTACAGCAAGAGACAGTTCAGCAAATATTTATGGTGCCCCAATAGTGTGATAAGTACAGTAGTGGGCATTTGAGAGAAATAAGCCATGCTCTTTATTTTAATATTTGTCAGAGAGAGTTTGATGCTGTGAGGTTTGTGATTCTCTGTGCCTTTAGATTTTTGCACTCAATCCTGAAGAGGTTGTCCCAGTTTCCCAAAAGCTGATTTTACCCTCTATCTAGCCATCCTTCAGCAAAGCCAGATAGGGTAACAGGTAAGCAAAGTTTGTCCAACCCCCTAACTGAACACTGGATAGGAACCATGTGGCCCAAATGGTCAGGATCAGGTCCAGTCTGGGTGTGGTTTTCTACATGGAGGGTGGTTCTGTTTAGCACCATGTGGCTTAACTTTCCATTTTTTGCTTTCTTATCAAGAAAAAAGATATCATGCTGGGGATGTTGCTCAATAGTAGTGTTTGTCTAGAATGCACGAGGCCCTGAGTTTGACCCTTAGCACCACAAAAACAAAATAAAAACAAAACAAAAACAAAACCCAAGATTTTGATCTACTTCTATGATAAATCCAGTCAGTCAAATATTTACCTTTATTTAAAAACATCCCTCGAGCTGAGGGCACAACTCTGTGGTAGAACACTTGTCTTGCCCTAGATTTCAATTTTAATTTAATTAAAAATAAAACAAAATACATTTCTTTTTAAAATAAAGCTGCTCTGGAATATGTTAGTTTTGCAGAAAAGTTGTAAATGTCGTATACAGAGTTCCCATATACCTCCCATGCAGTTTCTATTAAAGTTAACATCCTTCACAACCATGTGGATCATTTGTCAAAAACAACTAAACTCCAGGTATTATTTTGATTTCACCAGCTTTTCCACTAATGCCCTTTTCCTATTCCAGGAACCCATTCAGAATCCTTAGTCACCTCCAATCTTTGACAGTTTCTCAGTCTTTTCTTACTTATCACAGGGCTACTCAAGTATTTTCTGCATGTCCCTCAGTTTGAGTGTGCTTAGTGTTTTCTTGTGATTAGACTGAGATTAGGGGGGTTGAGGAGGAATTCCCAAAGATGAAGCACCCTAGAGGGAGCTTTTAAAGCTTCCTCAATGACTTTGATGCATATGCATTGTGAATTTTCAAATGGTAAAGTTATTTCTTATGGACTAAATTTCAAGGGGAAAAAAAATAATGTCCTAGTGTATTTCCCCTTAGTCTCTTACAGGTGTTTATCTCAATCATATTTTCTAATCAGATGACTGAGTCTGTACTCAACATTTGAAAGCTGACTCAGCAGTAAGAGGGCTGTTATGGTTTGGATCTGGAATGTCTCTCAAAAGTGTGTCTGTTGAAGTCTTAGCCTCCAGTGCAGCAATGCCCAGAGGCGGGCTTCACCAGTGGATTAACCCATTGACTGAATGGATGGCTGAGAGGTGGTGGAAATTCTCAGCAAGCGGGCATGGTTAGAAGAAGTAGTCACTGGAGGTGTGCCCTTGGGGACGATATCTGCCCCTGGCCCCTTCCTCTCTGTCTCTCTCTGTTCCCAGCTACCATAAGCTGAGAGATTTCCTCCACCATGGTCTTCCATCATGGTCTTACTTCAGACCCAAAGCAGATGGAACCAACTGACCATGGATTGAAACCTCTGAAACCGTGAATCAAAATAAACCTTGCCTTCTCCAAGATATTTTGGCTTCATGGTACTTTTTGGTGGATGGCAGTACCTGGAAGGGTACAGATGCCTCCTGCCCAACCACTTCCCTACTGGGTGTGACATTAAAATGAGAGCAAGAAGCTGGGGTGTAGCTCAGTGGTAGAGCTCTTGCTTAGCGTGTGTGAGGCCCTGGGTTGGATCCCCAGCACTGCAAAAAGAGTGCGGCAGTGGGGGAGAGAGAGAGAGAGAGAGAGAGAGAGAGAGAGAGAGAGAGAGAGAGAGAGAGAAAGAGAGGGAGACTTTCTCTTTGGCCACATTCTGCAATATGAATCAACTTTTATTAGAAAGCAAGTAAAAAAAAAATCCCAACCCTCTGATCCATTCTGTGATTTTGGTGGAATTCTGCTCTGTTCTTTCAGACACTCCAGCAAACAAACTTCAAGAAAGTTTCCCTAATGAGTTTCCCTTGTGACAATGTCCCTACAATAGAGCAACTGAATCAAAGACAGAATTCTCCAGGAAGTGGGGTTTAGATCTCAGGTGCTTTCTATTCTGCCCATGAAGGCCAGAGATGCCAACTATATATGTGGAACCCCACTTGTTCTATAAATGAAAAATCAGTTTACATATCCCTTACCCCAAAGCAAACCCTTTGGTGCATTTTTAGATATGGGTATTTAAAGTTGCTGCAACCCTTCTGGGCTGTGGACGCCCTCCAGAGTTCTCAAATGTTCACTAACCACCCCTGGTATATCAGTTCCTGATTAAGAGACTTTAAATGTTAACTAGAAGCTTTAGGTGTAGATAAAAATCAAATTTACCTGCACGTATTATTATGTTAGGGAAAACAGAACAGTATGAATGGACTAATTATAATATAGTGTGAGAAGAGCAGATAAAGACCCTGGAGCCTTGGGTGGGTTTCTGGAGGCGACTATCTTAAGTGGAACTGCAGAGGAGAAGCGATATTCATCAGGAACCAAGGGAGATGGGGTTTCAGGTAGAGAGAGGGCTGAGAGGCAGGAGAGAGTTGGGTACAGGTGTGGAATGGGATCTGAGGGGCAGGGCCAGTAAGAATGGAGATTGGAAAGGGAAGGGGGAGCTCATCTTGAGAGTCACACCAAACTGAGGAATGAGGATTTGATCCCGTGGGAAACAGCCATTAGAAAATTTTAAGTAGCATTCAAAGTGCATGGTCAGGTTGGGATTTTCAAATATCTCTGGTAGCCACATAAAGGAAAGGAGAGAGAGAGAAGGAAGTGGAATTATAGCAGAGAATTAGAAGCTGCTCTTCCTAAAAGCACTGACTCGTCCCTTGGGGTTGCAGAAGCCCAGTGGGTAACTAAAAGCAGAATAAACTTGGACACCTCTACCTTCATTTTGTATCTGTCTCAAATTCCTGCATAGCTCCATGCATGTTAATCATTTTAAGGTATGTTCATCTAAAAACTGGTAATACAAGATTTATTTGCCCTAAATGTACCTAATCTATCTGGTCCCCTTTAAGACTGAGAGCATGAAGGTAAGAGTAGGTAAGATATTTTCAAGATTTACAGAGACATTCAATTGCCAGACTTTACTACGTCCTGTTCCAGACCCATGGAGTGGGGCCTGGAAGTCTCCAGGCATTGCCCTAAGTTTTTCTGGAATGCTGGAACCTTGTAGGCAGATCACTCCATGATGAGACTGCCCCCCTAGGCAGGAACAGTCATCTCACGGGAATCTGATTTTCACCTCCCAGGGTCACAGGCCTGATAGACACACATCCTGAGCAGCAAATGGAGATTGTCCCCTCAAGTGATAAGGACTTCTCCAGAGCCACCTCACAGAACCAGAACTGAAGTAATGATCAACCTGATCACAGTTTGACCCAGACCATGCAGTTACGCACACCTCACTCACCACCCCAAATCTTCTTCTCTTTAAACCCCAAACTCATGTCAGTGCCCCAAGACGGTGCTGAGATGTTTGATCTCACTTTGCCTTCCCAAAATGGATGTATTCATTAAAGTTCCTTTCCTGCTTAACACCATTACTTTTCTGTTTGGTTTGCAGGGCAGGTGGCTAGGCCTGATTTGTTGGGACCTCCAGAGTTGGACCTCGGAGCTAGAACTCTGATGGCAGAATCAGAGTGAGAAGTTGGAACTTAATCTAGTAATCTAGTGAGACAGAAAGATAGACCACCCATAGGCAACTGGGAAATGGGTCCTGGAGAAGAAAAGGAGAACAAGAAAATTAAGAAATCAGACTTCTGACCCCAGCTGTTTCTAGCCACAAGAACAGTTCCCCTAGACAAGACTGACTGTAAAAGTTATTTCCTTTCGTGCCAACATACCCCCATTCCCACTCTTTTGCTAGTAAATGCTTAGGAATCACTATTTTCTTTGCTGAAGAAGACAAAATAGAGAGAGTTGATCTGTCCTGTTTCTGAGTCCTATATCCCCCACCATTCACCTATAGGGTCTTTCTTACCTCACTGGGAACAAGCTCTCCCAGGTACTGACTTGTGTTTACCCCAATGCTTGAGCATGGACTCTGTGCTGGGCTCTATTTTACATACTTTATTTCTATTAAGTCTTTTCATCCTCATAGCTTTGCAAGGTAGGTATAATTATCATCTCCATTTTAGACACAAAGAGATGAACTAGGGATGCCCAATTATATTTGATTTTTAGACAAACAAAGTATGCCTTTTTAGTATCAGTATGTTTCATGCAATATTTTATTTGTTAAATCTGGCATCCTGAGCCCCAGAAAGGTGAAGCAAGTTGTCCAAGATACCATAACTACCGAGTGGCAGCTGGGGGATTGGCCTCAGCTCTGCCCCTGCCTGTGCCTGGCTGCCTCTGCCCGTGGGACAGGAGGGCTCTTTGCCAACAGAGAAGACTCTGTGGGGTGGAACCTTGGCCAGGCCATTAGAGATAATCTCAGGGAGCCTTCATCTACCCTTTCAATCTGCATGCTCTCAAGGGCATACTTAGAACCTCTTATAAGCCATCTTAATACTTGTAGCAAATTCCATGCCCTGTGACTAAGTAACTAAATCCCCTGAACTCTGAAAGTTTCTCTGCCCTAAGGGTTCAGAACCCTTTTAAAGGTTTCCAGTTCCCTCAACCAATGGAATACTGTAATTAGGAACTTATTCAGGCCTGATCTGCAGACAATATGCCTTCACGGCTCTATCTACCTGTTGCTACTGGCCTGGGATATAAATTGCAGTTTAAACAGAACCATTTTAACAGATTTAATAAGGTTTCACCTGAGGTACAAAATACAATTGTACTTTCAACATTAGACTGTTTCGAAAGTTTAGTAAATGAATGCTAAGTATGGGCAACACAATGAGGTACAGGGCATGGTCACCACCCTAGGAGATTAGGACCCTAAATGGTTTCATGAAGAAAGAAAGAAAGAAAGAGAGAGAGAGAGAGAGAGAGAGAGAGAGAGAGAGAAAGAAAGAAAGAAAGAAAGAAGGAAAGGAAGGAAGGAAGGAAGGAAGGAAGGAAGGAAGGAAGGAAGGAAGGAAGGAAGGAAGGGAGAGAGAGAAAGAAAGAGAGAGAGAGAGAGAAAACCAGAACAATGTTCTGTTGTAAGGATGAATGTTGTAAGGAGGGAATGTGGAGAAGGCTGTGAGAGTCCTAAGTCAAGAGTTCCTCACATTGCCCAGGAAGAAAGTGGAATCATGAAGTCTTGGCTATTCCCAGTGCAACCTGCAGTCAGCCCCCTCAGCATTGCCTGAGAACTTGGCCCCACACAGCCCTGGGAATCAGGCCCTGCCTGCATTTTAACAAGGTCTTCCAGTGAGTCCTAGGAACACCAGGTTTGAGAAGTACCGTATGGAACAATAAGCAACCTTCACACCAGAGATGATAGATGAAGTGAATCCTGGAGGAGAACTAGCTTTCCCACTGGGGTCCAGCAGAAGAACAAGAAGGAGGAGACAGCCTAAGCTAAGTCATGGACCTGTGAGAAGAAATAACTTCAGGAAATAACCTTGAACTTTGGTATCTCCAGAGCCCAGGGGTACATGGGGAGTGGTAGATGGGGAGAACGCCAAGGCCGGCAAAGCAGCCCAAGAGAGGGGAACCTTGTGCACAGCTTTATTGCCACACTGAAAAGCTTGACTTTTTTAAATAAAAAATTTCAAGCATACAAAAAATAGTAAAAATAAAAAGGACAAATGAGTACAAAGTATAAATCAAGCATTGTAGATGCATTCTCCTAGGTAGTCCCACCTACCCCCTTTCCCGGACCCAATCATTATCCTGAGTTTTGTTCTCACCTTTCTCATGTATGCTTTTATAATATTTACACACACATTTGCACATATAAATAATATAGGATTGCTTTGCATGCTTTATTACTAATACATATTTTACTACATGAAAAATATGTATTTTTTTTTCAAGTTTATCAAATTTTTATTTTATACTATCAGGTATTACTCAAAGGAACTTTTTTTAAATTTTTTTATTATTTATTTACTTATTCATCATGCACAAGTATAGTATCTTTTTACATACAACTGCTTGTATACAAAGTATATAAGTACCATTCAGATCTTCAATCATGCATTTAGGATAATGATATCCATCTCATTCAACCACCAATTTTTTTCCAACCCCCCCTTACTCCCTCCCTCCCCTCCCTTTCCGTTGACCATTCTAGTGTTCCTCTGATCCTATGTACCCCCTTCCAACAACTCTGTGAACCAGCCTCCTTATATCAGAGAAAACATTCGGTACTTGGATTTTTGAGATTGACTAATTTCACTTAGCATTATATTCTCCAACTTCATCCACTTACCTGCAAATGCCATTATTTTATTCTCTCTTATTGCTGAGTAAAATTCCATTTTGTATATATACCATATTTTCTTTATCCACTCATCTACTGAGGGGCATCTAGGTTGGTTCCATAACCTAGCTATTGTGAATTGTGCTGCTATAAACATTGAAGTGGCTGTGTCACTGTAATATGCTGTTTTTAAGTCTTTTGGGAATAGACCCAGGAGTGGGATGGCTGGGTCATAGGGTGGTTCCATTCCCATTTTCCCAAGAAATCTCCATACTGCTTTCCATAGCAGTTGCACCATTTTGCAGTCCCACCAGCAATGTATGAGTGTGCCTTTTTCCCCACATCCTCTCCAACATTTATTGTTGTTTGTGTTCTTGATAGCTGCCATTCTGACTGGAGTGAAATGAAATCTTAGAGTAGTTTTGATTTGCATTTCTCTAATTGCCAGTGATGTTGAGCATTTTTTCATGTATTTGTTGATTAATCGTGTATCTTCTTCTGAGAAGTGTCTTTTCAATTCCTTAGCCCAGAAAAATATGTATTTTATTATAACTTTATTTTCTGGTTCAACATTATGTCTTTTGAGGTTTGCCTATGATAATACATGAAGCTCTGGTTAACTTGTGTGTGTGTGTGTGTGTGTGTGTGTGTGTGCGCACACACACCTGTGAGCTCTGGAGATGGAACCTGGGCCTTGCACATGCTAGGTACATGCTCTACCACTCAGCCACATCCCCAACCCCACAGTGAATTAATTTTTAACTCTCATATAGTTCTTCTTTGGAAAAATAGATCACCATCTATTGTATAAAAATGCTCTTAGCATTTTAAGCCCAGTGGACATATTCCCAACTGCTACCTGACCCTGCTGCTGGTAGTTGTGGGAACCTGGTCCTTTTTTCTGACTGGCATCTAGGACAGCCCAATAAATCTTTTTATTTCAGAGAACCCTTGGTTTTGAGAGTTGGGGTTTAAGAGTTATTAATATATCTTTAACAATATTCCTTGATATCTGTTTTTAAAATTACTCTGTCAGGATTTGGTTGTTGGACTTGAGCTTCAAATTTTAGTATAATTAAATATTTCCATGTTTTCCTTTCTGTTTTGTGAATATCCCTTTGACCTTATTTCCTTTCTCGATATTATAAAGTGATCTTCCAGTTTTCTTCTAAAAGTTTTTATTTTTCCTTTTCACATTTGTCCTGTGATTTTATGGTTTTTTTCATATGACAGTCCGTTTTTCCCATTGCCATTTACTGGATAGTTCATTCCCTCTGAACTGTGATGTCCCTTCAGTCATAGGCCAGCACCACACAGGTCATGCTCTGCTGCTGTTCTGTCCTCCTAGCTGTGTGTCTTTCCCTGGTCTTGGCTCACACAGAGCCTTTCAACAAGGGAGGACATCTGAGGGGCCAACACTTACAAAAGTCCTAGCAATTCTCCACACTTAGCACTTCCACAAGTACTTTGGATCTTGTCAAATTACACACACACACACACACACACACACACGCCGACTCACTCAGACATACTCACACAATTATTGAAGTGTTGATTTCCATTGCTCTGGATGTATAGAATAATTTTATTGTGGCAGGGAGAGATTTGGTATCTTTAAAATAGTCATCCCGGGCTGGGGTTGTGGCTCAGAGGTAGAGCACTCACCTAGCGTGCTTACCTAGCATGTGTGAGGCACTGGGTTTGATCCTCAACACCACACAAAAACAAAATAAAGATATTATATCCACCTATAACCAAAAAAAAAAGTTAAAAAATAAAATAAAATAGTCATCCCATCCACAGACATGGAATTTATTAGATCTTTTCATTTATTAGATCTCAAGTCTTTCTATAAAGCTTTATCATTCTCTACGTAAAGGTTTTGCACATCTTTGCATTGTAAATGATTTATTTACAATTAAACTTTCCAGGTTTTGACAGATTTGTTTTCCAGGGGATTTGTGCTTTCAGAACAAGTATATATTTAAATATGAGTGGAATGATATTCTTATAACATCTGCTGAGAATCAGAATTGCTGTTTCTCCTGTCCATCATTCAAAACGGACACAACCAACCCTGCACTAACTCAATTGCTGCTCTACCCCTTTTATAAAAATCGCTTATCTTCTAGTTTCACTTCTATGTCAGAGCAGCAGCTTCTTTCACTTCTAAAAAATTCAATATTGTTTGCTTTGCTTGGTGGGTTTTAGATACAACCGAGAGTCATCTCTGAGAGCTGAGCTGATTCAATTAGCCTCCTCTAGCAGCTAGGGCTGAGGAAAGAACCCATGTAGGTGGCTCCTTCCGTTTGTCTGTTGCACATTCACTTTAACTGCCCTGAATCCATACATTCATGTCATTAGCATAGTTTTTATCTCCATCTAAGTCTTCATTATTCATTCTAACTTTCCCAGGAATATAAGACACTTGGAAAAGAAAAATTGTGCTTTGTCTTGGGTCTGTGGTCTTCCATTCTGAAAGAAGACTGGGACCCTACTCAGCCCTGGAGGAAAGGATCCCACAAGAATAGCACACCTCCTTGTCCGCATCCCTCCCCACCCCGATGTTGCCTGCATCCCCACTCCCTTCTTATTGGTAACTTCTTATTGCTGCTGTGACAAATAACCATGAACTTGACAGTATAGCCACATGCATTTATTATCTCACGGTTCTGGAGGTCAGAAGTTCTACGAGTCTCTCTGGGCTAAAACCAAGAGTCAATAAGGCTGCATTGCTTTTGGAGTAGGGAAAAATCCTCTTCTTGACCTTCTTTTTCTTCTGAGGTTGTCCACCTCCCTTGGCTAATGGGCGCTTCCTCCCCTGATGGTAGCGGCCTCACTTCTTGATTTCTGTATCACATCTTCTCACACTGATTCTCCTGCCTCTTCTTTTACTTATAAGGACTTCCATGAATGTTTTGGACCCAGCTGGATAATCTGGGATAATCTCCCTATTTCAAGAGCCTTAACATAAGCACGTCATCTAGACCCCTTTGCCATGTGAGGTACCATATTCCAAGTTCCATGAATACAGACATCTTTGGGGCAGGGACGTTACTCTGCCTACCAAACTCCTTAGACCAAAGTTTTTTAAACCCCAAACTATGACTCATTAGTGACTCATAGAATCAGCTTCATGGTTCAGAACTAGCATTTTTAAATAAAATCAGAGCACTTTGCTTCTAGTAAAGTTAGTATTTCATCAAGTAAGGGTTTATGTTGTTTCATAGATTTTGGGCTTCCTTTATATGTATGTATATGCTCCTGGTTACCAATATAAATATAAAATGTATTTCTTACTGTGAGTTGTATTCAGGGGCGGCGGGTTGGGTTGTGGAGGAAAGCAACCATGGAACTATCTAATAGCCTCCTAATTGGTATTTCTGCCTGCAGGCTCTTCAATCCATCCTCAACACTGCTGCCAAAAAGTTCTTCCTAAAAATAAATTGGACATGTCATTCTGCTTACTAATCTTTAATGGCTTTCCATAGCTGAGCCAGATATTCTCTGTTTGCTCCTCCAAATTCAATGTCCATATTCCCAACCAGGAGCTGACCATTACAGGCTGCCTCAGCCAGGCCCCTCAAATTTGCAACTCAGGTGTATACACTGGCAAAGGTCAAAAGGCTTATAGAGAGAGTAGTTTAGGGTATTTTTTTCTTCCAGCTTCTTTCCTACTAGGCAAGGCCAGCTTCATAGACATTCCACCTGTCCAGTCACATTGCCTTTCTAAACAGCCCGCACATTTATTTTATATTGTGACATCATCTTGAAATCCTCATTAATGTTTGAATAAAGAGTGCTTTTTTTCAATTTTGCACTGGGCCTTCTGACTTATGTCACCAATTCTGTATTTAGGGTGCATGTTGCAATGATAATCTTCCACCAAAACACATTTTGAGAGTCAGTTCCTACAACTACAGTTGTTGGTTCCAGTAACTACTCTTACACCTACATCTGCAATCCCAGCAGTGGTGGCAGCCTGTTGCTGGCCCTGGGCACTTACCATCTCTTGTTCATTTTTTCTCAATTCTTCCCACTTTTTGAAAGGTTCCATCTTTACACTCACTTTGCCCCTTTCAAAGCGTGCCATCTGTTTCCTCTCAGGACCTTGGCTGGTAACAACAGTCTACATGGTACCATCCGACATCTTAGCAGTATAAAGACTCTTCACAATCAGCCCCTGCTTACTTTCTAGCTGATCTGTCATGTTGCCCTCTCCATGCTGTGATCCAAATCCCTCAGACTTCATGCTGTTTCCACAAATAAGTTATGCCACTTCAGGTCTTTAGTATCCTGTAACCACTAAAGCAATAAAATCTTAGCTAAACTAATCAAGGAAAAAAAAGAAAGAAAGAAAGAAGATGTGAATTATTAGTATCAGGAACGAAAGAGGTGACATCACTACATATCTCACAGACATTAGAAGAATAGTGGAGAAATGAAGAACAATATTCCAAAATGTTTCATCACTCAGATGAAACAAATTAGAAAGACATAAACTCCCCAGATTCACTCAAGAAGAAATTAATAATTGAATAGACTGATACCTATTAAATAAGTTCAATTTATAGTTAACAACCTTCCTACAAAAGTTATTCTAGTCCCAGATGATTTCCCCAATGAAGTCTACCAAAAAGTTGAAAAAGAGATAATGCCAGTTTTATACAAATTATTCAGAAAAATAAAAGGGAAGGTAGCTCTTCCTAATTTATACTATGAGGCCAGTACTCTGATACCAAAATGCAAGGAGCACATTATATGAAAAGTACAGATCAATATCCCTTGTGGACAAAATACAAGAGTCCTTAATGCAATATTAACAAGTTAAATCCAGCAGTAGGAATATTTTATACTGTCAAAAGGCAGAAAGTGCTGAAAAACAAAATGGGGTGTGTTGAAAGGACATACAAGTTGATTTGATGACGCTCCCACTGGCCAAACATGGGACAATTTGAGCATCAAAAAAGAATAATGCTTCACACAGAGACTAATACATATAATTTCAGTTATCTTATATTAGACAAAGGTGCAAAAAATGTACAGTGGAGAAAGGATAGCCTCTTCAACAAATGGTGCTGGGAAAACTGGAAATCCATATGCAACAAAATAAAATTAAACTTGTATCTCTCACCATGCACAAAACTCAATTCAAAGTGGATCAAGGACCTAGGAATTAGATCTGAGACAATACACCTAATAGAAAAAGTAAGCTCCAATTTCCAACATGTCGGATTAGGCCCCAAGTTCCTTATAAAGAATCCTGTAGTGCAAGAACTATTACCAAGAATTAATGAATGGGATAGATTTAAGCTAAAAAGCTTCTTCTCAGCAAAAGAAACAATCAGTGAAGTGAATCGAGAGCCAACTAATTGGGAACAAATATTTAATACATGCACATCAGATAGAGCACTAATTTCTAGAATATATAAAGAACTCAAAAAACTTAACACCAAAAAAGAAAATAACCCAATCAATAAATGGGCTAAAGAATTGAAAAGACACTTCTCAGAAGAAGATATACAATCAATCAACAAATACATGAAAAAATGCTCAACCTCTCTGGCAGTTAGAGAAATGCAAATAAAAACTACTCTAAGATTTCATTTCACTCCAGTCAGAATGGCAGCTATCAAGAACACAAACAACAATAAATGTTGGAGAGGATGTGGGGGAAAAAGGCACACTCATACATTGCTGGTGGGACTGCAAAATGGTGCAACCGCTATGGAAAGCAGTATGGAGATTTCTTGGGAAAATGGGAATGGAACCACCCTATGACCCAGCCATCCCACTCCTGGGTCTGTTCCTAAAAGACTTAAAAACAGCATATTACAGTGACACAGCCACTTCAAAGTTTATAGCAGCACAATTCATAATAGCTAGGTTGTGGAACCAACCTAGATGTCCCTCAGTAGATGAGTGGATAAAGAAAATGTGGTATATATACAAAATGGAATTTTACTCAGCAATAAGAGAGAATAAAATAATGGCATTTGCAGGTAAGTGGATGAAGTTGGAGAATATAATGCTAAGTGAAATTAGTCAATCTCAAAAATCCAAATACCAAATGTTTTCGCTGATATAAGGAGGTTAGTTCACAGTGTGATTGGATGGGGGTACATATGATTAGAGGAACACTAGAATGGTCAAAGGAAAGGGAGGGCAAGAGAGGGAGCAGGCGGGGAGAAGGGGGGAAAAATGGTGGTTGAATGAGATGGATATCACTATCCTAAATGCATGATTAAAGATCTGAGTGGTACTTATATACTTTGTATACAAGCAGTTGTATGTAAAAAGATGATATACTTGTGCATTATGAATAAATAAATAAATAACAAAAAAATAAATAAAAGAAAAAAAATAGATAAATAGGGCTGGGGTTGTGGCTCAGCGGTAGAGCGCTTGCCTAGCACATGCACGGCCCGGGTTTGATCCTCAGCACCACGTAAAAATAAAGGCATTGTGTACAACTAAAACAAACAAATAAATATTTTTTTTTAAAAATAAAAAAAATAAAAAAAAGAATAAAGGCAGCAATGGATTACTGTCTATTGAATAAAAGAGAAGCCATGAGTTTATACCAGTACTAAACTGAAAGTAGGGGAATGGAATGCTTTTTACAAAAGCACACTTAGCTGCTGATCAATGTGGAAGGGATAATTCAAAAATCCAGTTTTTAATTCTCAATTTCATAGAATTATGATATCATAGCATTATCATTGAATCATGAAGGACTGCTGAAATAATTGGATAAATATTATTGGGTACTGAATATACTCATGGTCTTAAGTACTATGCTACAATAATTATTACTTTTATTATAAACGGCAGCAATTAAAAAGAACTTTTCAGATAGTGGTTTGGCAGAAAACACAAAGTGACAAAACCTAACATATGAGCTATTGCTACAAAAATTCTGCATCATGCCCCATCCCAAAGGGCAATAAAACATAAATGACGATCATTTATTTTTTATAGCTGGCATATCTGTGAGTTGCCTGGAGTTTGGCTGATCTAGGCTGGGCTGGACTGGGTGACTCTGCTGATTTTGGCTGAACTCAATTATCTGCAGGTCAGTTGGGGAGCTCTGCTCTAGGCTTGGGCTGGCAAAGCTTTTGCTGGGGAAATTTTGGTCACATGTCTCAGTAAGTTTCCTAGAGCCAAAGGGCTAGGCCAGACACATTCTTCTCCATGTACTAGCACAAGTGCATACGAGTGGCCCAAGAATACAAGCAACTTCCAAGGTCTCCTTGCACCATGTCTGTTACCGTATGGTTTGTGTTAGTCAGCTTTTCATCTCTGTGACCAAAATACCTGACAATAACAATTTAGAGAAGGAAAAGTTTACTTGGGCTCTCAGTTTCAGAAGTTCAGTCTATGGTTGATCAGCTTCATTGCTAGGCCTAAGGTGAGACATTGTAACAGAAGAGAGTGGTGGATAAAAGCTATTCAGCTCACGGTGGCCAGAGAAAAGAGAGATGGATACAGAGAGAGAGAAAGAGAGAACTTCCAAGGGCACACCCCCAGTGACCCAACTCCTCTAGCCATGCTCCACCTGCCCACAGTTACCACCCATCTCATTAGTCCTTTCAAATTATTAATTCATCAAATGAATGAATTTGCTGATTGCATTACAGCTTTCATAAGCTGATAATTTCACTTCTGAACATTTCCACACTATCACAGGAGTTTTGGGGGACACCTCCTATCCAAACCATAACACTGGTAATCAAAGCAAGTCATGCAGCTGAGCCCAGGAGCAGTCAATTGTGCTCTGTGAGAGGATGCTGGTAAATGTGGCTTGACTTTGATTTAATTTAAAGTTGAAGAAAAGTGAAAAGATTGGATTCAGAGATGCTAAGAGCTCTTTGAACCCTGCTATTGTTGGATTTAACTATATAGCACCTGAGAGGGGCAAAGAGTGTGGGTATTTTGACTGCTTGAGTGGTCAGGATGGTTCTGAAAATAACACATCAGAGTATGCATAACTAGAGCCCTAATCTCTGCTTAAGTTATCAAAGAAAAACACTCATCACATTATTATAAATAAGTAACTCTTACCAGCCTTCTCCATTCAATGTGTTACTTAAAATTCAGAGTCATCAAGATGACTCATATTTTAAATCAAGTGGGAGAAATATATATACGTACAAATACACACACACACACACACACACACACACACACACACACACACATATATATATATATATCTCCCAGTTTTATGGAGAAAGAACATAATCAAGAAATATGAGAAATTGGAAAAATAGTGACATTCATAATCTAGGACAGAAAATTTAATTCATTTTAATATGCATAAGACAGCAGTGCTCAGTTGAAGATTTCTAGCTTCATCTTGAGTGATTCATGGACTGACTCATTTCAGAGTGTTGCCAGTGACATAAAAGATGTACTCCGAAGCAGCCTGGAGCTGCCACGGAACACCAGAATGAAAAAAATTCACATCACAGATTCTATCATGAGATTGCCAGCTTCTGTGGTGCTCTGTATGCAATCTTGAAGGAGTTGACTGGGGAACAGAAAAGAAGCAGCAAGCCTAGGAGGAAACCTCACATGTCTGAAACTGAATCCTATGGTCTCTAAAAATAGGTGCTAAGTAGCCACTTCATCAGGAAATGGTGTGCCACAAAGCTAAGCTTTCCACTGAAGAAATTAAAAAGGCTTTATCCTTTTATCTATTGATGGATTTTATTCTGCTGTGATCTGTCTTAAGGAAGAGACCCAAAACCTGGACATGTAAGGACTCGGAATTTAGACACAGGAGAATTCTGTACTTCTCCATCTGGGTCAGGATTTTATTTATTTATTTATTTTAAAATGAAATTGAAACTTTTCAAGAAATGAAATTGAAACCCTCAAAAGTAACCACACCCTTTAGCTAAGAGTCCAGTCGATGTTATATTTTTAGTCTGAAGGGCTGGGATCTGGCATCCTGTCCTGTAAAAGCTGGTTCCTTGTGCAAAACACTCTCACCCCACCCTCATCCTTACTTTCATCCAGTGATTTTTATCAAATAAGAATGGTAAAAGCATTCTTTTGAGTTAAAGATAGCTCAAACGTAAACTATTGCAGATGTTGACAAGAGGGGAGGGAGCACAGGGAAAAGTTAGGATGAAGGGAAACGTGGTAAGACTGGATTGCGATCCCTCCCCCCCCCCCCAAATTTATAGGTTGAAGCCCTAACCGCCAATGTTACTGTATTTGGAAGCAGAGATTTTCAAAAAATTTTTTTAAATTTGTTTTAATTAGTTATACATGACAGTAGAATGCATTTATGCACTGTGATATATCATACATAGATGGGATATAATTTCTCATTTTTCTAAGTGTACATGGTGCAGTATCATACTGGTCATGTAGTCACATATATACACACAATAATAATGTCTGTTTCATTCCACTATCTTTCTCATCCCCACATTCCCTCCCTCCCCTCCCTTCACTTCCCTCTACCTTATCTAAGGTAATGCTATTTTTCACTAGTGCCCCCCACCTTATTGTGAGTTAGCATCCGCATATTAGAGAAAATACTTGGTCTTTGTTTTGTGGGATTGGCTTATTTCGCTTAGCATAATATTCTCCAACTCTAACCATTTACTGGCAAATGCTATAATTTCACCCTTCTTTAAAGCTGAGTAATATTCCATTGAGTATATTGGAAACAGAGATTTTAAGCAGATAATTAAAGTTAAATGGGGTCACAGGATGGGTCCCTAATCCAACAAAACTGATATCCTCACAAGAAGAGGAAGAGACATAGATGGCTATGCACAGAGGGACATTCATGGGAGGATGCAGCAAGAAGGTGACCATCTGCAAGGCAAAGAGGTAGGCCTTAGGAGAAACCCAATTCACCAACACTCTGACTTCCAGACTCCAGAACTATGGGGTAATAAGTCTGTTGTTTAAGTCACCAGTCTGTGGTACTTCGTTATGGCAGCCCGAGAAGCCTGATATAGTAAATTGTATTTATTGGTCATTCATTAGGTGGCAAGTATTGAGATCACAGTTAGTGCATGCTGTTAGCTTAATCCTCACAATAGCATGGCAAGGTACAGAAAAGTCAAGAAAACTGAAGTTCAGAGAGCATCAGCTTGCTCAAGTTTACGCAAGGCTGGACTCTAGATCAAAAATGTCTGTTGATTTCAAAACTTACAGAGTTTTCACTGTTACAGGTACTCAAATATTGATGCCCTGTGGAATCATCTAGGGAGTTTGGTAAAGTTTTAGGAGTATATATATATATATATATATGATGGAGTTTTATCCTGTCATAAAGAATTAAATTATGTCATTTGTAGGAAAACAAACGGAACTGGAGGCCATTATATTAAGCAAAATAAGCCAAACTCAGAAAGTTAAGGGTTGTGTGTTCTCCCACATCTGTAGAAGTTAGCCAAAAAGAAAAGTAAGGGTGGAGCCTCATAAAAATTGAAGGAAGACCAGTAGAATAGAGGAAAAGGGCCAGAGGGAGGGAGGAGAGGAGGAAAAGGTGATTTTATGGTTTGGATATGAAATGTCCTCCAAAAGCTCACATGTGAGACAGTGCAAGAATGTTCGGAGGTGAAATGATTAGCTTATAAGAATGTAACCTAATCATTGGATTAATCCACTTGAATGGATTGACTTGGATGGTAATGGTAGATAGGTAAGGTGTGGCTGGAGGAAGTAGCTCACTGGGGCTTGCCTTTGAGTTTGATATTTTGTCCTTGGTCTCTCTCTCTCTCTCTCTCTCTCTCTCTCTCTCCCCCCCCCCCCCCCCGGATGTCATGTACTGAGCTGATATTCTACCTCACCTTGGGCCCAGAGCAATGGAGTCAGTTAATCATAGAATGAACTTCTGAAACCATGAGACCAAATAAAATTTTCTTTCTCTATGTTGTTCTTTCTAGGTCTTTTGGTCAGAGTCATGAAAAGCTAACTAAAACAGTAGAAATACTGGGGAATGATATTGACCAAATTGTTATGTTGTGTGCATATATGAAAATGCAATAAGAGATCCCACTTCTAGGTATAATTATAATGCAGCAATAAAAGTAGGGAAAAATAAATTTAAAAATCTCATTAGCTTAAAACAAATTTTAGGATTCTCTATCCTCCTCAAGATCTACTGAGAGTTAGACTCACTCTATTTTTCATAAGCTCCCAGGAAATGCCAGTTCACACCACTGCCCTTGTCCATGAGGCTAGGCGAGGAAAGCCTACCTGTCTGGTGGTTTTTCAGTGTCTCACAAGTAGACAAGTAGATGTTTGTGATTAAGAATTTAATTTAGCATCTTTTAATCTCTTAACTTTACTGGGATTCGAGGAGATATAATTTTCATTAGCGTTTGTGGTTAAAGTTTCCAGCAACATCAATTTCAAATACAAAAGCCAACTCTGATTTGGCTCATGATCTTGAGCAATGGCACAGCTGTCATGTCCTTAGTTCTGAGGGGTTCACCTGGCTGCACATGCTGAGTCTAAAAATCATTAGTGTGGAAGCCTCTGCTGCTTCTGGCTTATTCCTTATCAGCCACATCCAATAAATACGTTTAAGCAGCATAAGAATGTACAATTATTTTGGAAAATGAATAAGCACTCCTTAATTGTTAATGTTTTGTGAATTTGGAACTCTTTATTGTATTCTCATCAAGTTATGTCACCCATAATTATTTTTGACTATTGGATTATTTTGTGCAGGGAGTCAGACAAATACCAGATACTCCCTCTATTTCCTGAACTGTCTAATTAGTCTGGTGGAGAAAGATTCTCACTTGTAGCAGCCAGCCCATTATTTTCTTAACATCAAAAACTACCTTTCTCAGCATTTGTTATATCCCTGAAGGTATGGATTTGCCAGAGTGCTCCACAAACAGACAGAAGCATATTTGCTACTATGTGATATTTTTTGAGGCCCAACTTTTTATTTCTTTCCCACTATTTTAGCAATGCAATAAATTCAGAAACTTGGTTTGGCTTCAAGGATTGTTAGCTAGATTCCTAACTACTTCTCCAGGGAAAAGGAGGGAGGAGTAAGAGAAATGGAGAAGATGGTAAAAATCAATAGAGGCTGCGTGAATTAGCTCCCTTCTTCCATCAGGTACCACAAGGCTCAGCTGAAGTGGCTTCTCTGCATATGGGAGTCCGTGGGCACTTGGGTACCAGTCAACCCCAGCGCTGCAGGCGGGAGACTGACGCCAGCTGGAGGCAGAGATGGAGGCCAACGTGGAGTAAAGCACCTCGGCTTTGTTCTCCTTCCTCTTTGTCAGAGGGAAACAAATACTATAAGAACACTGCTCCCCCAGAAGAGCCTCAATGGAGAATAGCCTGCAGCACCCAGAAGAAAAGTGGGCTTCTCTGAAGGAACAAATATAGGCTAAGGCCACTGAGTTGTACCCTTTAGAAGGGTGGATTTATGACAAGTGAAATTATTATCCTCAATGTTAAAAAATGTATGAGAAAAAAAGATCTACATTAAGATGTTCTGTTTAGATGCACAAAGAAGGAAAAGAGATGTAAGGGAATAGTAAGGAAGTATACACACACACACACACACACACACACACACACACAGAACTTGTAAACCAAGAGGTAGAAGATTACCAGAATCTGAAGAAAAGGGCAGTCTAGCTCTAAGGCACTGTGTCTATTCATAGCATGTGTCCACACACAGTGTCATGGGTCATGAGTCCCACTATATGTTAGAGAAGTTTTATTTCCAAGGAGTTGAAGGAAAAAAAAAAAAAGCATTTTTGTTCCAAAAACAGCCATAAAATGGCAGGATTCCCAAATTTGATATTTGATATTTGGTATCTGTATTTCCCGCTACTATCCAAGGAGTGGAAGGGAAACCCCATTCAGGTTGGAACTATATGCATTAATCCATTTTCTATTACTATAACAAAATACCCAAGGCTAGAATACTTTATAGAGAAGTATATTTTGCTCACAGTTTGGGTGGGGGCTTCAAAACCCACCTGCCAGCATTGGCTTAGCTCTAGTGAGGACTTTGTTGCAAATGGAGTCACAGTGGTGGGAGCCTGGGTGAGAGGGAGAGATCACATGACAAGACCAGAGGCCAGAGAACAGGGAGGGGCCAGACTTGGTCTTACATAATGAACCTCCTAAAAGAACTAACCAGTGGCTGGAGTGGTGGCTCAGTGGTGGAGCATTAGCCTAGGGGGCACTGGGTTCAATTCTCAACACCACATATAAGTAAATAACATCCATTGACAACTAAAAAATTATTAAAAAAAAAAAAAAAAAGGAACTAACCAGGATCCCATGGGAAATCCTCTGAGAGCAGTACCCCTAATTCTCCAATTATTTCCCTCAGGCTCCACCTCTTGAAGGTTCTGCCACCTCCCCGCATCACTATACTGAGGACCAGGCTGCCAGCACCTGGACCCCAGAGGGACAGACCACATCCGAACCACAGCACTAACCATAGCACATTAGGACCACAGCCTGTCCTTCAGGTGTGATCCATGCTGTGCTTAGCACTGAGTCACACCAATCTCTTTGGAGTCAGCTTAAACCACCCAACTGGCTTTATTGCTGGGCTTTGTCCATTTGTGCCTAGGTCATTCAGGTCCATGTCTCAGCCTCCAGCCCTTGAGCCAAGTGGCATGCTGGTTCTCCAGGCTCGGACTGACTGGTATCCCAAGGATCCCACCTGGCGACAGTTGCCTCTCTGTTTCCAAGCTTTGAACGTCTCACACAAGTAAGGACTTGCTGCAGTCTAGGGCAAGTTCAACAAACAAGGATTCTCATCAAACATCTTTCCATTAAAATCATAGCTGCCCCTTGAATCATTGGGGTTTTCCTCTCAAATATTCTTATTCCTTTTAACCAAGGACATCTGTTCTTCCATCTCGTTGACCCTAACTTATGAATGCCCAGGAAAGATGCTTAGGCAAACACTGGCATTCCATTTAGAAGGCAACCTGTAAATATATGTACATATAAATATAGAAGATGATCTTGAAGATATGTAGAGAGCTTGCATATCTTTGAAGAGAGGCATGAAGCTAAAAGAGGGGGCCCCAAAGGAGCTAGTGCTTTGCTCTTACTATTTTTAATGTATATTTTTTACAATTTTAAGAATACCAGGAAAAAGGAAATGTTTGATAAGTGAAAAAAAAATTTGATTGCATGAAATAATTCTTGCCTGGAGTAAAAATGGTATACAGCCATAAATCACTTAAGAGGATTGAATTAATCCCCAAAGCCTTCATATTTGAGTTTACTTTTATCAAAAATAATATGCCATGAAATATTTAAGATTTGTAAAAAAAAAAAAAAAAAAAAAGGAGGTCGTGGTGGTAAAAAAAATAATACAAGGTTGGGGATATAGCTCACTGGTTGATCACTTGCCTAGCATGTGTGAGGTCCTTGGTTTGGTCTTCAACACACACACACACACACACACACACACACACACACACACAATAACGCAATGACATGTACTCATCACCTGCTTCCAAATTAAAACATTGCTAAAAGTGGAGGCAGCCTGCTCAGGCACCCTGGGTCAAGTCTACTCAGTAATTCCAAGGGAAGCAAGCACTATCCATCTGGACCGACACAGTCACTGATGGAGGAGGTGTCCTATGTTACCCAGATGGGAAGTCTAGCAAATGCCTCTCAGGAAGTAGAGAGATTTGAGAAAAGCCTCAGGCTGATGATTTACCATTTTGTTATCTGCAGAATTGTTTCTTCCTTCAGCAAGTGCATCTGAGTTGAGAAAATGTCTATGATAAAATCAGCCAAGCACTCTCTGTGTGGCAGATCCTAATGGCTGGGTGAGAGGAGCCCCACCTCCTGCGACCACCTTCTCCAGGACTGTGGTGTCTGCAGTGCCCATGCAGAGGAAGACCTGGCTGTCAAGCACTCATTTCCACAATTACCTCAGGGCAGGTCATCTTATCAGCGCTCCACCAGAAGGCAGCTCTGTGACCCTGCTGTTGAATGACACTGTTGCTTCCTTAAAAAGCATAAATCACAGGAAAGGGAGATTGCTGGCAACCAGAGCCTTTGTTTATGTTTATTACTATTACTTTCTTCAATACCCTTTTATGTTATGCAAAATCAAGTATGATCAATAGGTCTTTGGAAATTAATTATATAATTAAAGAATCTGCCCCCTCCAGAGCTCTTGTTGGTAGTTACAAGGTAAGTTCCTTTTTTTTTTTTTTTTTTTTTAAGAATTGATAAAGCCTACGTTGATTTTTTTTTTTTTTTTTTTTTTTTTTTTTTTTGGTACCAGGGATTGAACTCAGGGGTACTCAACCACTGGGCCACATCCCCAGCCCTTTTTTGTATTTTATTAGAGACAGGGTCTCACTGAGTTGCTAAGTGCCTCGCCATTGCTGAGGTTGGCTTTGAACTTGAGATCCTCCTGCCTCAGCCTCCCAAGTGCTGGGATTGCAGGCACATGCCACTGAGCCCCGCTCTATGTTGATTTTATGTAAATAAGACAAAGCACTCACAAAGAACCATACTGATTTTTTTCCAAATGACAATAATCCATAATTCTAAAGCACACACACATAGCTCCCAACCTGTTTTTTTTTTTTTTTTTTTTTTTTTTTGCTTGTTTTAACCAATTGTTTTTTAGGGTCTTTGATGTTGTCTGTCTTCCTGAGAGAGATGCAGTGTCCCTAATGCTAAGCATGTTCATATACCTGTACATCCCTGCCAGGTGAGAAGGCTTGCCACACACTCAGTTTTATAATAGTACCTAGGACCTGGCACAGAATTCGTCTAAAAGAAGAAGAAAACCCAGTATCAGCTTTACATGTCAATTTATGTGTTCCAGTGTGAAGGGACAGCACACCAATATTAGAATAAAGTCCTTTATATCCTCTTTATTAAAGACAGGGTGCTCACAGAGTCTGCCCTATATATCCATCAAGGCACCCAGAGAGCTACTGGAAATGGACCATTGATGAAAATATCAGAAGGAGATCGATCTCGTGCAGGTCTTTCTCCTTAAGTTAGAGGGATTCTCTACTTGGAAAATTTAAAAGACAATATGAATATCAATTGAGAACAACCAAAACATCACATTCGTTTCTATTTATCTAGAATCATGTATACCATAGTATATTGTGTAATTTATACATAATTTATCAATTTAGATGTAATCAAATATACCATAAAGTTCAACAGTTGTGTTTTCAAAATGGCTCACCATCAACTTCCACTCCCCACTCCCCCCCACCTGTGGGGCTGGTATGGGGGTGATATTGTCGCCCTAGTCCCAACCACTCTTCTCTTTCACCATCCTTATTAAGTGTCTTTGATCCATGTCTCAGTCTCAATTTCATCCACATTTCATGCTGATGTGGTCATGACATATGTCCTAACAAATCGGGAAATAGGTAAGAACCATGATTCTGCTCTTATTTTATAGACAGAAAAAAAGGGTCCAGAGATGCTAAGACTTGCCCAAGATCCTGTTAGTCAGTGGTGAAGTCAGAGCTGGAATTTTAAAATTCTAGCTCCTGGTACACCGTTCTTACTCCCCAGAAGGCCCTTGTCTTCTAAGAATGAATGATGCTAATTAAGATAATGCTAATTAATGGGTGCATGGTGGGAAATTCTCCCCATGACATATAGAGAAAATATCAACTTCATCAGCCTCATCTTTGACACTGTTCATCTTCTTGGAAATAGTAAAACCATATTCTTTGAATGTTTTTATTGAGATTTAAGGATTGATATTTGCTTACAACAAACGTCTGTTTTGAAGAGCCCCAGAAACCCTGCACTTCTATGGCTTTGTACTGTGTTGGAATCTGCCACTATTTTTTCAGCAACCATGTTAGCATTTCAGACCAGCTGGACATAAGCCAAAAAATGAGAAAATTGGCTAGAAGAAGCCAATGCTCTTGAATTAATAGATACTTTTATGGAGTTAATATCAGGCTCTCTATTTTTTTTGAGCCAATGATGATTAATTCTTATAATGATTCAGTTCTCTTCTGCCACAACTTGTCTAAAATATTTTTCTTACATAATCTTTTGTCAAAACTTTTCTGGTTTAAAAAAAAAATTCTAAGACAACAAATGAATATAAATGGAAATTTTTAGCCATTTCCAAAAGGTGTGGTTAAACTTGGAGCTTAGTTTCATCTTTTTCTTGGATTGGACTAGTGCCAATGAGGTAAAACGGCAAACAAAGCAGACAAGTATGGTTTCATGGGATGGGTCTGATTGTTCTTTTTCATTTGACAGAGGGCACTTGGGAAGCAGTTGCCATATGCCACACTTTCCATTGCTCCACAAAATGCATCGATTGATCCCCCAAACCAGTAGATTCGCACTTCACACTTTTGATAAAGTCTGGTGAAGATCACTTTGGAAGATAGGTCATGAGATGGAGATAGGACCTCTCTGTCTTAAGCTGAGAGGTTATGATGGAAGAGATAGGGAGACCTCTTCTGATCCATTCCTACTGCTTTGAAAGCTGGTCCAAATGATAGCATAGGCTCTGGAGAGTGTTCAGGGTTTTGTGTTTTGTCCCCTACAGGCTTATAAGGCTCTGGATGATTTCTAAGGGGCCAAGTCCTGGGATGCACATCACCTTCCCTGAAATGCAATGTGGCCGTCCGGTGTTGGCAATTTTCCCTGGTTCAAAGGCAATGCATACACATCTCCAAAAGAAGACCGAGGGCTGCTGGAGACGAGGGGTCAAGTGTACAGATTCCCATTCCCACTCCAAGTTCATGATTCTCATCCAGATAAGGGCATTTAAGGAAACATCTTCTTCATGAGAAAAACCAGATTGTTTTGTAGTATTGAAAAATACAACCAGTCATTTTCAACCACTAACATGATTTTGCACTCATATTTTGTGCGCATCAAAGGTTGGCTACAGGGCTCGGGGTGTAGCTCAGTGGTAGGACTTGTGCTTAGTTAGTATGCATGAATTCTCAGGTTTGATCCCGGGTGGGGAGGCTGTTGCACACACTCCCTTTGAGACCCAGGCTGCCATTGCAATCTCTGCTGGTTATCTAGGCAAAGGGGAAAGAGGACCTGGAAAATCACACCTGGGCCCTTAAAGCCATCTGCCTAAGCATTTCTGCTCATATTCCATTGGTCAAAGCAAGTCATATAACCACTATGGGTACTTGGGGGAGTCAAAGAGCTGAACCAGCTATACAATAGGAAAATACCATTTCCCTACTTCTAACCAACACTTTGTTACTATCAACCAACACTTTGTTAGTATCAGTCTCCTCTATTTTTGTCACACTGATGGTTGAAAGTGATATCTCATTGCTGCCTTAATTTGCATTTCCCTTATTGCTATTGAAATTGAGGATCTTTTCATGTAGTTGCTGATCATTTGTATATTTTCCTCTGAATTGTTTTTTCACATTCTTTGACAACTTTTCTTTTTCACTTTCCCTACTGATTTATAGAAATTGCTTAGATATTCTGTATCTTCATCACTTGTCTCTTACTATGCATGTTGCACATAACTTCTTGCACCATTAATTTTCCAATGCTATTTATTGAATTTTTTACTTACTAGTACCAAGTGCAACCATTTTCATTTACTAAATTTCTCTATATACCAAGTCCTTTTCCTGAACTCCACAATGTGTTTCATTGATCTCTTTGTTATTCCTTCCCTTTATGTCATACTTTTTTTTTTTGTGTGTGTGTGTGTGTGTGTGTGTGTGTGTGGTACCGGGGATTGAACTCAGGGGCACTCGACCACTGGGTCACATCCCCAGACCTGTTTTGTATTTTATTTAGAGACAGGGTCTCACTGAGTTGCTAAGTGCCTCACCATTGCTGAGGCTGG
Organism: Tamias sibiricus; assembly: GCA_025594165.1. NCBI lineage: Eukaryota > Metazoa > Chordata > Mammalia > Rodentia > Sciuridae > Tamias > Tamias sibiricus. The sequence continues at coordinate 71,111,681 of CM046663.1, forward strand.
CTTTGAACTCGCAATCCTCCTGCCTCAGCCTCCCAAAGTGCTGGGATTACAGGCATGCGCCACCGCGCCCAGCTTATGTCATACTTTTAAAATTACTATAACTTATAGAGTGTACTTTGATATCTTTAGGCTCCTATTTCAAAATAAACTTGGCTGGTCTGGTGCATATTGTCTTCTAAATAAATTTTTAGAAATACTTGACATGTATTGGGAAAGAATTTTTGACTAGTACTGCAAAAAATTTATAGATTAATTTAGGGACAACCAGGAATGGTGGAGGGAATCTGTAGTCCAAGCCACATGGGAGGCTGAGCCATGAGGGTCCCTGAAGACCAGGAGTTCAAGGCCAGCATGAGCCCCTCTGGGAAGTAAAAAAAAAAGATTAATTTGGGGACAACTGATATTTTATCTATCTATCTATCTATCTATCTATCTATTTATTTATTTATTTTGATACCAGGGATTGAACTCAGGGGCACTCAACCACTGGGCCACATCCCTATCCCTTTTTTGTATTTTATTAGAGACAGGGTCTCACTGAGTTGTGAAGTGCCTCACCATTGCTGAGGCTGGCTTTGAACTCGCAATCCTTCTGCCTCAGCCTCCCAAGTGCTGGGATTACAGGCATGCACCACAGCGCCCGGCCGACAACTGATATTTTAAAAATATTGAATTATCCAAACCAGGAACATGTTATAATTCTCCATTTATTCAGAGATCCCTTTTGGTCTTTTACTAACTTTTATTTATTTATTTTTGTTTGTTTGCTTGTTTTATTTATTTATTTTGCAGGACAGAGGCTTGAACTCCACAATGTGTTTCATTCATTTCTTTGTTATTCCTTCCCTTTATGTCATACTTTTAAAATTACTATAACTTATAGAGTGTATAAGGCACTCTATAAGTGGATACTGGAACTTTGGGACCCACGGAAGATGGTCAGAATGAGGCATCATCTAGAGGAAGGAGCCCCACATTCTTAATTTACTGATGAGCTTTTTGTAATAAATAAATAAAATAAAATAGGAATTATTGTTGAATTCTATCAAATTGTTTTCAGTATCTATAGTTTTTTTCTTGAATCTGTTAATGTTACAGACTTTGTTGAAAGATTTTCTAATGCGAACTACCTTGTTACTGGACAATTTAACTTGATCATCTTGTCTTATCCTTACAATGTACTGAGTCAATTTGTTCATATTTTTAAAAAATATTTATTTATTTACTTTAGTTGTACACAATGCAATGCATTTATGTTTACGTGGTGCTGAGGATCAAACCCGGGCCGCGCACGTGCGAGGCGAGTGCTCTGCCGCTGAGCCACAACCCCAGCCCAATTTGTTCATATTTTATTATGGATTTTTATATCAGTGGTGGGTCATAAGTGAAATTGGTCTCTCTAATTTTCTTTTCTAGTTTTGGTATCATGGTTAACCTAATGTAATAAAGAATTACATTAGAAAGTGTCTGTGTCTTCTATGCTCTCTAATAGTTTTTCTAGCACAAGAATTATCTCTTTCTTAAATATTTTTTAGAACTCATAAAACTTTCTGGACAATCAGTCTTCACAGTTTTGTCAGTTTGTTCTTTGTATTTCATTTATATTCCTTTTTCCCCTTTATTTTTATTCTGTAATCACCAAAGTATATATGCTGGCTGTAGCATGTGCAACAATTAAAAATATATTTAAAAACTGAAGATGCTTCTCCTATTCTTGCTGTGATTATAATCTATTAAGATCATCATTATTGGCCTGGGGTACAGCTCAGTATCTGCAAGGCTCTATGTACCAAACCCAGACCCCTTCTGCCACAAAACTCATAGAAACATACAGAAATAAGCAGTATACTGCTTACAAAAAAAAAAAAAAAAAAACTGAACACACAATACACATTTCCCTGCAATCCCTTTATTTCTCACAAATAATATATAACAAATATCCCTCCAGATATTGACGTAGTAAAACTCATTATTTTTCATAGCTATATAATATTCAGTTTGCTATGGTTTGAAAGTGTCTCCCAAAGTCCAAGTGTTAGAAACTTAGCCTCCAAAGTCATATGTTGATGGTATTTGGAGGTAGGGCCTTTGAGAGGTAATTAGGATTAGATGTGTGGGGGTGGGGTCTCCATGACGACATTAATGGTTCTGCAGGAGGAGAAAGGAAGAGCCAAGATAGCATGCTTGCTCTTTCTCACTCTGTGATGCCCTCTGCGATGTTATGATGCAGCAAGAAGACTCTCACTAGGTGCTGGTACATTGATCTTGGATTTCCTGGCCTCCAGAACCATGAGAAAATAAGTTTCTGTTCTTTTAAATCACCCAGTCTGATATTCTCTCATAGCAACAGAAAATGAACTGAGAAAGCATTGTATGAACATAGCATAGTTTAATAAAACATTCTCTCATTAAGATGTAATATTGTGTTTTCTTTCTTCATTTTATTCACTACAAATATTGCTGCTTTGCACACCAGTATCTTTATATACGAGTTCTTTTATATTTTGAAATAGATTCTCCAAAAAGTAGGACTGATAAGCAAAAGGAATGTAAATTAACAAGATGCAAAATAGGACCCAATCTTGGCCAAGAGTCTGAGCACAGAGAAGGTGGGGCTTTTCCCACTCCCCAGGGCAGCCAAGAGCCGGATTTGAAAGTCAGAGACCAGCACCTCCTAAGAGTCGGGCATTAAGGTACAAGGGGCCAGGGCTGAGGGAGCTCTTCATTGGGCAGAATTTTCGAAGGGCTGTGGCAACTTCCTTCCCATGGCCTCAGGAAAATATGAGGAAGGTGCTTCCCCCTCATCTTCATAACAGTTGGCCCTGCATATCTTGGTTTCTGTATCCATGGATTCGACCAACTGCAGATGGAAAATATTTGGAAAAATTCCAGAAAGCTGTGAAAAGCAAACCTTGAGTCTGCCATGCACTGAGCCCCAGCTGTATCTGCGCAAATGAAGTGAGGTGCGGGCTTGTCCCACTGCAGCCTCTCACCCGGTTCATAGATGCTCAGTCTCGAGGACTTGTTTAAACACGGCTCCCCTCTCGTCTCGTGCAGGACATGTAGGGAGGCCTACAATGGAGCGGCCTGCACTGAACATGTGCAGACATTTTCCATAATATTTCCTAAACAACACAGCAGAACAACTATGTAGTCTTATAAAAGCATTTGCATCATACTAGGTATTCTAAGTGATATAGAGATGACTTAAAGTATATGTGAGGATGGGCATAGGTTCTAAGTAAATGCTGTATAGAAGAAAGTTGAACATCTGCAGATTTGGGCATCCCGGAGGGCCCAAGCACCAGTCCTCCAAGGCCATGAGGATACAGAGAGATGACTTGAGAGTGAAGTGCTTCAGGAGACCACAGGGAGAAACCCATGCATGTCCCTTTGAGTTTTAGATGACAATGTATTGGTTTCTGACCCTAGCCCCCCAAAATAAGTCTGCAGGTGAGGAACTAACTACAGCCACAAAGGCAGCAAAGCAAAAACTAACTGCTTCGGCTCAGTCCTCACTTCCATTGACCATGAGACAAAGAAGAGTGGGTGTCTCCTATGGACCAGATGTGGCCCACACAGGACAGAGGCAGCCTGGGGCGATTCCGAATCCCACTCAAGAGCTGCCAAGGGCTGGGGCATAGTTCAGTGGTAGGGCACTGGCCTAGCACACAAGAGATCTGGGATCCATTTCAAGCACCACCGAAAAGGGGGGTGAGAGGTGTCTGGAGGTGGTGGGGTGCCAGGACCTGCCCACGTGGAGTGTTTTTGGAAGATACCCCTAAGGTGAGGCAAAATTATAGAAGTGGCTTTGCAGGTGGCACTTGGCACATGATGGAAATATCAACGGGGTGGAGTGGGCAGAAATCCCAGTAAGGAAACCTCAGAGCACGTGCTCTACTGGGGGAGGGTGAGTTGATATGAAAGCACCACACAGTCCAAAGCCTGCCCACCCCCAGCTCAACAATACTGAACAAGAGATACTTCTCTGGCTGTCCTACTCTTCAGATGTCAGAAACCCAGGCCAGGCTGCAGGAATGAAGGTGCACAAGCTGGATGCAGAAAAGGCAGTGCCCCCATTTTTCTGTACAACACCTAGAACAGGAGGGGTTTTGAGAAAAATCCAAAGTTTTGACTTTTACAGCAGGACCACCTATTTTCAATGTTGAAAACAGACTCTTGTAAATAAAGGTGACCAGAAAAAAAATTTTTTTTGAATCTAATAATGAAGGAAAAGGTTACATTTACTGCCTGAGATTTCCAACAGGGACAAGAAAAGGAACCATGAGAGGCGTGGAGTACATGTGGGAGGGGCTGCTCTCTGTTGGCGCCTTTTGTTACACTGCTTCAATTCAAGGGATACATGACTTTATTCAATGGCATGTGTATTGTTGGCCTGCCTTCCAAAACAGACATACAATTCACACATCCACTGACAATACACAAGAATGCTTCAGTGGCTGAATCTTTGCCAGTAGTGTTCCTTGTAGCTATTGCAATTCTTCAGTATAAAATGCTGTTGTTTTAATTTTGGGCTCAAAATCACAGATGATGCTGTAGTTTGGAAGTTGAGTGTTCCCCAAAGATCCATGTGTTAAAGGATTTCCAGGGTGGTGCTACTGGGAGGTGGTGGAGCCTTTGGGAGGTGGGGCCTAGTGGGATATTTCTATGCCATTCAGGGCATAGCTTCACAAGGGATTGTAGGATCCTGGCTCCGTCCTTTCTCTCCTTTGCTTCCTGGCTCATGATGCAATGGCTTTGCTCTGCCACATGCTCCAACCATGATGTACTGTTTGCCACAGGCTCAAAACAATTGATCTGGAATTGAACTGGAGCCTCCAAAAGTGTGATCACAAATTATCTTTTTCTCATTATAAGTTGATTTTCTCAGGTATCTTGTTATAGTGATGGAAAGCTATAGAAGGATAGCATTTGAAACCCAAAACAGACAATAGTAATAACTGAAGCCTACAGAGTCAGAGGACATGTCAAATTCTCAAAGTGAACCATTATCACTCCAGTAGAATAGTTTATAGATTTGTGCCAATCATAGGGGCACAATTCTTCTTGAAAATTCACTTTTGAAAAGGAAGGACAATCCACTATGACTCTAAAATTTTTGTAATATGAACTGATCATTATCAAGGTCATCAGTTGTATTTACTAAGTTCCCCAGATTGCACCTCAAATATTTGGTGGCTTGTTGTATGCTAGCATCCAGATTTATTTAAAGGAAACTCAGACTTCATCTGAGTTTCATTTTTTTTTAGGTTTCCCATATTTTTGGGCATTGGGTCAGGGGCTGCAGGAGGGTACTAGGGATTGAACTTAGGGGCACTTGATCACTGAGCTACATCCACAGCTTTATTTCATATTTTATTTAGAATATAAAGGGATTGTAGGATCCTGGCCCCATCCTCTCTCTCCACTGAGTTGCTTAGCATCTTGCTTTTGCTGAGGTTGCCTTTGAACTCACCATCTTCCTGCCTCAGCCTCCCGAGCTGCTGGGATTATAGGTGTGCACCACCGGCTAGGTTTCCTTTTCTTTTAGAATCAAGTTAGACCTATTTGTGTTTAGACAGAGGATAAGTATAAAAACAAAGTGGTCCCTGTAGTACAAAGCTTTGGGTGTAAAGCAACTGTGTAAGAAGCTTCCCTAACACATATTAAAAAAAAAAAAAATGTCTAGCTTAGTGGGTTTCATAGTCTCACAGGGCAGGATTTCCAAATTCCTTCTCCTCTGCCCAGAGGCAAGGGGAGAGGAACACCTTATCCCCAGGGACTTTCTCATCTTATGTTGGCCAATTGCACCAGAAACAAACAAACAAACAAAAAAACAGGAGGGAAAATGTTTGAAGAGCAAGTAAGAGATGGTCATTGATTCTCGTTCAGAGGCAATAAGAAGAAAACCCCACAATGACACCATACCTATCTCCTTGGGCAAGAGCCCGGTTGTTCTTAAATTTCTCTTGTGTTTCTGTCCCCAAAAGCACACTCATTCCAGCTTGTTCCAATTTAGCTTGTTTTAAGGGGGCATGTACTTTTAGGATTTCCTTTTGCATCATATCTGAAAGTCACTGTTTGTATTGGAATATGTAATACAAATAACATGTTAACTCTGCAATTCTCTCAGGCCACTCTTCTCCAAATTAAGACGGTGCTATAAACACTCTCAAATTTGTCACATTTACATTTTCTCTTCTCTGACTTTGTTCACTCCCTCTATGGCAAGGATTAAATCCCGGGTCCTTTTGCAGAGATACAAAACAATAAAAATGCCCAACTGTCCTGAAGCGTCAATCCCTATAAATTGCGTTAGCTTAGGCATAAGTGGCCTGTGGTCAGGGCTTAAACAACATGTTACTAACTGAGGGAAAACATTTTGGTTTGCACAGAAAAATAGGAGTTTAAGAGTACTTGTGCCGGGCGCGGTGGCGCACGCCTGTAATCCCAGCACTTTGGGAGGCTGAGTCAGGAGGATCGCGAGTTCAAAGCCAGCCTCAGCAATGGCGAGGCACTTATCAACTCAGTGAGACCCTGTCTCTAATAAAATACAAAAAAAGGGCTGGGGATGTGGCCCAGTGGTCTAGTGCCGCTGAGTTCAATCCCCGGTACCAAAAAAAAAAAAAAAAAAAAAAAAAAAAGAGTACTTGTCTAGAATTGAGGACATTTTCTATATCCTATGGTATTTAAGTCAATATATTTTCCCTGGTCTTCACAGCACTTCTTGCCTGCCTTTCACAGACAGCCAATCTCAGAATCCATTTCTTCTTGCTCTGTCTTCCCTCTTATCTCCCCTCCATCTGCCTCCCTCCCACATGGGAGCATCGATTTCCCTGTTCTCTGGTCCTTCATAGCTACTCCTTCAGCTACTTGACTGCCCCAACCCGGCAAACACCTCCGTTTCTTTCTTCTGAATTTGAAAACTACTGTCCTCTCCCTCTCTCTCTCTGACTTTTTTTCATTTTTAAATATTTATTTATTTGTTTTAGTTGTGCACAATGCCTCTTTTTTATGTGGTGCTGAGGATCGAACCCGGGCCATGCACATGCTAGGCGAGCGAGCGCTCTACTGCTAAGCCACAACCTCAGCCCTCTCTCCGCCTTTTTAAAAAATGCTTTTGGCATTTGTCTATTCATTTATTCGTTGTTTAAATTGCAAAGGTGTAATGCAAGCTTGTAACAGCAGCAGGTAAGTAAAATGGCCTCCCTCCAGCTCCTGAGTTCATGGCTACTCAACCTGAGGTTGCAGGCTGGTCTGAGTTGTGCAGGCGCCCTCTGTGCCTATCCAGCAGTTCCCCGCTGAAGACTGGAGTGTCCAGCCAGCTGCTGAAGACTGGTCTGCAACTCCCACTGCTCAGGCCACTGAGTGGGTAGGAAAAACCACCCAGTGGTCTTGAGCTGTTCTGCAGACACTTATTAACAAACAAAATGGAAATAAGGTTACAGGAAATAAACACCAGCTTCTAAAACATATATATATACATATATATATGTGGCCTCCCCTCCCTGTCCCACAATCTCATTACTCTCAAGTGACAGCTGCTTTTTGCAATCCAGCATGGTTTTTTTGTTGTTGTTTTGGTTTTTTTAATCAGACACTTATATGGCAAACATGTATCTATTTCTGTAGGGTCTTCTTACTCAAATAGGACCTTGTTCTGCAGTTTTCCAGCTTGCTTTCTTCTCTTTTGTTGTTTTAAAAGTCATTTGAAAAGTACAAACATTATATGATACATGCTATAAAACAAAAAATAGCCAGATGTGGTGGTGCATGTCTGGATTTCCACCTACTCTGAAAGCTGAGGCAGGAAGATCACAAGTTCTAGGACAGCCTTCACAACTTAGTGGGACCCTATCTCTAAAAACAAACAAAAGGGCTGGGGGTATAGCTCAGTGGTGGAGCATCTCTGGATTTAATGCCCAGTGCCACACATAAAAAATAAAAACAAATTTTAAAAAGTTCATCACCCAAATAACTGCAAAAGCCCTTTGAACCTTTATTGCAGTCTTTCTCTGCCACTCCTTCCTTCCTTCTTCCTCTCTTTTTACACACATACACACACACACACACACACACACACACACACACACACGTACTACTGATGGACATTCAGATAGAACTGCAATAAACAACCTCAGAAAGCTACACTTAGGGACATGTGTGACTATTGAGCAGCGCACATTTCTAGAAGTACAAATAGTTAGGCTTGGGCTGACAGGCCACCTCCCCCATGGAAATTTCCATTAGGAGCAACCTGGTTTCATTTTCCCCAGGCAGGTGCCAATCAGCTTAAAGGTCGCCCTATTTACTGGGAAAAGAGCCAATAGCGTTAAAGGTCACTCAGGCACACCCCCCACCACCAGAAAACCCTACTTAAGTCCCTGCCTGCCTGGAGCTCACAACACAACAGCTTGTCCCTGCGGAGAGGAAGCATCTGCTGCAACGGCTCCAAACTCACCATCTCCAGCCTGATGGTGCTACCCCAGCTGACAGCTCCAGAGACCGCAGCCTGCACGACTAGGCACCGACCCTCCGTCCAGAGCTTGCAGGCTTCCCTCTCCCTGACTCCTCTCTCCCTATACGTCTTCTGCCTCCAACCAGCCATAGAGGCTGGTGAATAAATCTCTTGGCTGCACGGTTGTCTCCGGTGTGATTTTTGCCCTTCATTAGTGCCAAAACCCAGGACCCTGTCCTGAGCCGAAGGGCATAATCACCCGGAACTGCCTCAGCCTTCGCCCGTTTTTTGATCACCGCTCCGACGCATCCACCACCGACCATCAGATTGGTAAGCGCCCTGTCCCCAGAGCTCCTAAACCTGTTGGGCCTTGTACAGTGGGAACTGACCATTGATTGTGCGGCAGCCCTACTGGTGGCCCATTCGGGGAGGACTGCACCCCACCTAGAACTTCACGGTCACAGTGGACCTCAGGAGCTCTTTCTCTTTCTCTCTTTCCCTCCCTCTCTCCCTTTCCTTGGAAGGTTTCCTCATCCCCAGGGCTCCTAAACCCGTCGGGCCTTGTACAGTGGGAACTGACCGTTGATCGTCCGGCAGCCCCGCTAGTGGCCTATGCGGGGAGGACCGCACCCCACACGGTCACAGTGGACCTCACAGAGCTCTCTCTCTCTCTCTCTCTCTCTCTCTCTCTCTCTCCCTCCCCCTCCCTCCCTCCCTCTCTCTCTCTTTCTTTCCTGGGAACAGTTGAAGAAAGCCCTTTTCCAGCCTCTGGCCTCCAGACTTTGGTCTCTCCTTCCCATCCAGGACATGGAAAATCCCTGCACAGGGTGGCCCATTGTCCTCCGGTCCCTTTGGACCCCATGTCTGTTTGACTCCAGTGACGACTGAGTCTCAGGGACTTGGATCTCTCTGATATATATCTTGAGGGGGACGCTCCTCAAGATAATCTCTCTCTCCCATTCGGTATGGGAAAATGGGAGCTTCTTCTTCTTCTCCTCCTCCTTCATCCCTCCTGGCTGAACCACTCCTATCCCTCCTGGCCGACTACCCTCTCATCACTCTCTTATTCACTCTCATGCTCACTGTCTTCTTTGGTTTCGCTATCACTCACTTTTTGTTGCTCTCGTACCCACTCCGATCCCTCCCAGCCGACTCCCCTCTACAATGCCTCTTAAACAACCTAGCCAGTCTTGGCCTAACTCCCGATATACAACCAACAAGACTTATCAAGTTTTGCACCCAAGATTGGCCCACATACCCCTTAGATAACCAGAACAAATGGCCTGCTTCTGGGTCCCTGGATCCCTCTATACTGAGAGATCTTTTCAACTTCTGCAAGTGATCAAAAAAATGGGCAGAGATTCCGTATGCTCAGGCCTTCTCCCTCCTCCGTTCGAATCCCTCACTCTGTACCCGCTGCAGCTTCAACAATATCCTCCTTGCCTGTCAACCAGCTGCTCCCCTACCATTCCCCTCCTTTCTTGATTTCGATCCCATGGACAAGCCGCCCCCGTACCGAACTCTACCTGAAACCTCTCCCCCTCCCTCGGCCCCTCCAGCCCCACTTCTACCCACTCCTACCACCTTCTCCTCCTCCAGCCCACCCCTCATGCAATCTCGCACATGTCTGCTCACCTCCGTCACTTACTCCCGCCCAAGTCCTGGCCCCACTCCGGGAAGTTGTGGGTCCAGAAGGAATTGTCCATGTCCATGTTCCCTTCCCAATGACCGAGGTAGTGCAAATTGAGAAACGGTTGGGCTCTTATACCACTGACCCCACTACATACCTCAGGGAATTTCAATAGGTCCTCCAAGCTTATAGCCTTACCTTCCATGATACATATATGATTCTGGCAAATACCCTCCTTCCTGAGGAGCGTAGACGCGTCTGGGAGCAGGCAAAGGCCTATGCTGATGAGAACCATAGAACCAACCCTAACCATCCCATTGGACCTCAGGCAGTCCCCGAAAGGGACCCTAACTGGGACTATAATTCCCCAGGGGACGTGGCCTTGAGAGATCAGTTTTCCACTTGTATACTAGCTGGTCTTAAGCGTGCAGCACAAAAGGCTATTAATTTTGACAAGCTGCAGGAAATCATACAAAAAAGGGAAGAGACCCCCTCCAAATTTCTAGATCAACTAACAAAAGCTCTTCAACAATACACCAATTTAGATCCTGACTCTTGGGGGACGTCAGGTTCTTATGACTTACTTTTTGTCCCAAAGTTACTCTAACATACGGGTTAAATTGAGAAAATTAGAGCAAGGACCTGCAACACCTCAGACCGAGTTCTTGGCCTCGGCCTTTAAGGTCTATCATAACAGAGATAAGGATACTGAATGCTGTAGGTTTCAGAAATATGAAAAGGCCAAACGAACAAAATTCCAAATACTGGCCCAGGCCTTGTGAGGCTCAGATGCTCTGGCCTCACAAACAAGGGGCCATGACCCCATGCAGAAGGGACCTCCAGGGCCCTGTTTCAGGTGTGGGAACGACGGACATTGGGCTAGAGCTTGCCCTAACCCGAGGCCCCCATGCGCCCATGTCCTAAATGCTCCAAGATGGGCCACTGGAGTTTCGACTGCCCCAGTTCCCATAGGGGGACTGGATCGGTCCTGAAACCCGACCTGCTGGGACTAGCTGCAGAAGATTGACGGGGCCCTGAGTTTCCTGTCCTGACAGTTGACATCTCCTCACAGGAGCCTAGGGTCACCCTTCTTGTTGATGGCCACCCCATAAATTTCCTACTAGATATGGGAGCTACTTTCTTGGTCTTGAGGGAGTTTTGGGGGCCCACCACCATATTGTCCCCTATCGTCGGGTAGAGGGACACACCATTCACCCCCGCAAGACTCCCATGTTGTCTTGCTGCCTCCACCTCTATTCATTTGCCCACCAGTTCCTAGTAATCCCTCAGTGACCTGTGCCTTTACGGGGCCGAGATATACTAGCCAAATTTCAGGCCTCAATTGTGCTCTCTGACTTGCCTCGCTCAGTTGTGGTCCCCGACTCATCTCACTCCATCTCCTCCTCCATATTTCTCCTTACCGTATTAGAAGTTGATAACCTTGAAAAGACCTTTGAGTGCTCTAACAGTGCAGAAACCTCCCATTATCCTGCCCCCTCCCATCTGGTAGACCCCAAAGTTTGGGATACCCAGACTTCCTCCCTTGCTCACTGTGACCCTGTACAAATACACCTTAAAGATCCCCAGCATTTCCCCGAGCCCAGTACCCACTTCCAGCCACTAGCCTCAGGGGTCTCCAACCTATTATCTCAGACCTTCTGCTGAAACGTTTCCTCCGACCCACCCATTCTCCTTATAATACTCCCATATTGGCGGTTAAGAAGTCCAATGGGTTGTACCGGCTAGTCCAAGATCTTTGTCTCATCAATGAGGCTGTTAGGCTCATACACCCTCTGGTCCCAAATACTTATACTATTCTCTCTCTAATTCCTTCCATATATACCCATTTCTTGGTCATTGATCTTAAGGATGCCTTCTTCACTGTCCCTTTAGCTCAGGAATCACAAGACATCTTTGCCTTTACCTGGACTGATCCTGATACTCAATGGTCCCAACAATTGACCTGGATAATCCTCCCACAGGGTTTTTGCTACAGCCCTCATATCTTTGGACAGACTCTGGCTGCCCATCTCAAGGATCTTGAGTTTTCTGACTTCACTCTTCTGCAATATGTAGATGACCTTCTCTTCTGCAGTCCTTCCTTTTCTACAGTTCGTGTAGACTCCCACACCCTTTTAAATTTTCTTGCTTACTTGTTCTTCCCTTTCCACCGATCCCCTAAAAATTCACTTCTCTCGTGTCTCCAATACCAACTCAAAATAATCCTTTCTGTCTTTCTTGTTCTAACCCTTTAACCAGCTTCTCCTTAGGGACAGGCTGATGGACAACAATCCCTCTCTCCTTCTTTCTCTTTGTTGTAAGATGCTGCCTTTATGCCTACAATTCCTCTCTTCAGGAGGACACCCTCGCCGACCTATGGCTTCGGGGAACCTTCATCCACACCTGCAGAGATTCATATTTCTGGCACCGGCCTCCTGAGAATCCTTTTCACCCTCGAGCCTGAACTACCTGTTTGTTATATCCCCCCATAACACCCCACATTGCCCCATTTCAGCAGGAAATAGCCAGACAGACATACAACGTCCCACTTCCTAAGAAAACAAAAAGGGGGAAATGATAGATAGGCTTGGGCCGACAGGCCACCTCCCCCATGGAAATTTCCATTAGGAGCAACCTGGTTTCGTTTTCCCCAGGCAGGAGCCAATCAGCTTAAATCTCGCTCTGTTCCCCAGGCAGGAGCCAATCGGCTTAAAGGTCGCCCTGTTTACTGGGAAAAGAGCCAATAGCATTAAAGGTCACTCAGGCACACCCCCCACCACCAGAAAACCCTACTTAAGTCCCTGCCTGCCTGGAGCTCACAACACAACAGCTCGTCCCTGTGGAGAGGAAGCAACTGCTGCAATGGCTCCAAACTCACCGTCTCCAGCCCAATGGCGCTGCTCCAGCCAACAGCTCCAGCCTCCATCCTGTCAGCAGCTGCCCCAGCTGACAGCTCCGGAGACCGCAGCCTGCACGACTAGGCACCGACCCTCCGTCCAGAGCTTGCAGGCTTCCCTCTCCCTGACTCCTCTCTCCCTATACTTCTTCTGCCTCCAACCAGCCATAGAGGCTGGTGAATAAACCTCTTGGCTGCACGGTTGTCTCCGGTGGGATTTTTGCCCTTCATAAATGCTATCTCAGATCAAGGTACATTTAAAATTGGGCTAAAGCGGGGCACAATGGTACACACCTGTAATCCCTGCCACTTGGGAAACTGAGGCAGGATAATCACATGATGCCAGGGGTTCGACTACCTTCTCAAAACAGAGAGGCAGGAGAGTGGAGCATACTTTTAAAAATACTATCAATTAATAATTTTATATCCATCAAATCTGCTTTTCAAAAATGGATAAAATAAGCCAAAAAAACCCAAACAAGAGAATTCATCACTAGCAGATCTGAACTGTAAGAAATATTAAGTGAGTCCTTCAGGCTGAAATGATGGGACAATAACTACAATTCAAATGGATAAATAAAAAGCACCAGAGAAGATCACTACATGTGTAGAACAAAGGCAGTCTAAATATATTGTTTGTTCCTCCCCACATCTGAATTAAAGATAATTGCTCAAACCAATATATATACAGCTATGTGGTTGGGCTTCTAATGTATGAAGCTATAATTTGTATGATAATATAAGTATAAAAAGAAGGAGGGAATGGAGTATAATGGAACAAAGTTTTGTAGACTGTTGAAATTAATTGGGTATTAATTCAAGTTAGTCTGTTCTAAGTTAAGGTTTCATTATAATCTCAAAGGCACTAAGAAAATATCTCAAAAATATGTGGGAAAAGAAGCAATAAGCTAATTAAGATACTCTATTAGAAAGTATTCTTTTTAACACAAAAGAAGGTAGTAATGGAGGAATAGAGGAACAAAAAGAACATATGAGCCGGGTGCGGTGGCGCACGCCTGTAATCCCAGCACTTGGGAGGCTGAGGCAGGAGGATCGCGAGTTCAAAGCCAGCCTCAGCAATGGAGAGGCGCTTAGCAACTCAGTGAGACCCTGTCTCTAATAAAAAATACAAAAAAGGGCTGGGGATGGGGCTCAGTGGTTGAGTGCCCCTGAGTTCAATCTCCAGTACCAAAAAAAAAAAAAAAAAAAAAAGAACATATGACACAAAGAAAATAAATTTTAAAAAATTAAAAAAACTCTTACAAATCTCTAGTGCTCTGTATGTGTAATATGAAATGTAATGCATTCTGCTCTCATTTATATCATCTTAGAATAAAAAATAATTTTAAAAAATAACAAAAACAACAAAAAAATTTTTAAAAACTCTAGTAATTACATTAAATGTAAATGGACTAATCAGTCCAATCAAAAGGTAGAAACTGGAAGAATGGATTTAAAAACAAACATGATCCAAAATATGCTGTCTACAAGAAACAGATTTTAGAATTAAAGACACAAAAGGTTAAAGGGAAAAGTACGAAAGAAAATATAACATGCAAGTGGAGTGGCTATATTAATATCAGACAAAAGAGACTTAAGACAAAAATGGTTACTGGAGATGAGAACATTTTATGAGGATAAAAAAATCAACACATCAAGAAGACATAATAATTAAAGCACATGTATGTATTATCTATTAAATGATGGTGTCCCCTCCAAAATCCATATTAAAATTCAATCCACAATGCATCAATATTAAGAGAAGTGATTTTTGAAGGTGATTAAGTCATGAAGGTTCCACTCTCATCAACAGGATTAGCACCCCTATGAAAGACTTGGGGTTAAAAAAAACTGTCCTCTTGCTCCCCTGCCTTCCTTCATGTGAGGATACAGCATCAGTCCCCTGCAGAGGGTGCAACAAAAAAGCACTACCTTGGAAACAGAAAATAGGCTCCCGAGGCATACCACCTTCCAGCACCTTGACCTTGGACTTTTCAGCCTCTGGAACTGTTAGAAATAAGTGTCTATTGTTTATGAATTTCTTGCTCTGGGGTATATTGTTATAGCAGCACAAATAAAACAGCTTCTAATAACAAAGTAAAACAGCTTCTAATAACAAAGCCCCAAAATATGTGAAGTAAAACTTGTAGCATTGAATGAATAAACAAACAATTTGACAATAATAATTGAAAATTAAAATAAACCTCTGTCAATAATGGACAACTAGACTGAAGATCAGGAAGGAAGCCGAAAGCTTTGACAACATCATAAGCCAACTAGACATAAGAAACATTAGTGTTATGCTCCACACCACGACAACAGAATGCACATCTTCTCAAGTGGCAGTGGCACATATGCCAGGAGGAACTAGATGTAAACCATAAAATAAATAAGTCTCAATAAAATGCAAAAATTTAATTCAAACAACGTTCTCTGACTACCATGGAATCAAATTATAAATCAATAAGAAAAGGAATTTTGGGGAATTCACAAATACATGGACATTTAAGTAACACACTCCTAAATAATCAATGGGCTAAGGAAGAAATCACAATAGAAATGAGAAAATCCTTGGAAATGAAACACAACATTCCAAAACTAATGGAACGCAAAAATGTTTCTCAGAGATGATTTATAGTTTTTAAAATATATATTAAAAAGATTTCAAATTTCATTCTTCTCCTTTAAGAAACACAAAGAGATTGAGTGAAATGCAAGGGGAAAAAATAAATGTTTGAAACACAACATTCCAAAACTAATGGAACGCAAAAACGTTTCTCAGAGATGATTTATAGTTTTAAAATATACATTAAAAAGATTTCAAATCAATAATTCATTCTTCTCCTTTAAGAAACACAAAGAGAGTGAGTGAAATGCAAGGAAAAAAATAAATGTTATAACAGAGACAAAATAGAAATACATAGAGAAAATCCATGAAACCAAAAGTTAGTTATTTTACAAGATCAACAAAATTGGCAAACCTATAGCTATATTGAGCTAGAAAAAAGAAAGTAGATTCAAAGTTCTAAAATCAGAAATGTAATCAGGGACATTGCTAATTCCATAGAAATAAGAGGGAAAATAAGTGAATACTTAGAATTGTGTGCCAAAAAATACAATAACTCAGATGGACAGATTCCTAGAAATACACAAACTACCAAAACCGACTTAAGAAGAAATAGAAAATCTGAATAGGCCTATAACAAATAAAGAGATTGAATCAGTGATCAAAATCTCCAAAAATGAAAACTCCATAGCAAGATGATTCCTCAGGTAAGCTCTATAAAATATTTAAATAAAAATTAACATCAATCCTTTAGAACCTCTTTCAAAATATAAGAGGAGAGAAAGTTCCCAGCTTGCTCTATGAGACCAGTATATTACCCTAATACCACACTAGGCACAGAGACCACAAGAAAATAAACCTAGAGCCAATATATTTTGTGAATATAAATGTATAACCCCTCAACAAAATGGTAAGAAATTGAATATACCAAATAAACAAACTGAATAACAACAAATAAAAAGATTATAAAGCATGACCAAGTAGAATTTATTCCCCAAACACAAGTTGGGTTAACATGTAAAAATTAATAAATGTGGACTGAGGATGCAGCTCAGTAATAGACATATGTTTATCAAGCACAAGGCCCTGGGTTTAGTCCCCAGAACTGCAAAATCAATCAACAAGTGAATTCCATTTCTATACACTATCAGTGAAAAATCCAAAAATGAAATTAGGGAAACTTTTTTCATTTACAATAGCATCAAAAAGAATAAAATACTTAGGAATAAACTGAACAAAATAAGTTCCATGTTTATATATGGAAAAGTACAAGACAGTTAAAAAAAATAAAGAGGTATGTGCGGAGCATGCACAAGGCCCTGGATTCAATCCTTAGGAAAAAAAAGAAAGAGGTCGGGGGAAGGAAGGGAAAGGAAAGAAAAGGAAACATAACATAACGTGGAATACCAAGTAAATGTAAATAAATGGAAAGACATTCCATGTTTATAGACTGGAAGACTTAATACTGTTAAGATAGCAGTAAGTCCCAAATTGATCTACAGATCCATGCAATCCCTATCAAAATCCCAGCTGTCTTATTTTTGTGTAGATATTGATAAATTCTATATTTATATTAAAATACAAGGAACCAGTATAATTAAAAGAATCTTTAAAAAGAACAAAGTCAAAGCACTCAATTCCCAGTTTTCAAAACTTACAACAAAGCTACAACAATCTAGATAGTGTAGTATGGGTATATGGATAGAAATACAAACTCATATTTTGACCCATTTATTTCTGAGAATTTAAATCTTAGAAATAAATCCTTACATGTATAATCCTTACTTATAAAATGTCAAGTTTTAGACTTTTTACTTGCAAGGCAAGATCATTCAAATAGTACTGAGAAAGCAGGATGCTCACCTGTTAAAGAATTAAGTTAGACCTTTTTCTTACATTACACACACCAAAAAAAAAAAAAAAAAAAAAAAAATTGAAAATGGGTTATACATCTAAACATAAAAGCTAAAACTATAAAACTCCTAGAAAAAAATTCAAAGTAAATTTTCATTACCTTTCATTATGCAAAGCACAGATAACAAAAGAAAAAGACAGATAAATTGGACTTCATCAAAATTAAAAATCTTAGTGCTTCAAGGAACATTATCAAGAAAGTAAAAAGACAACCTATGTAATAGGAAAAGATACATGCAGATCATGTATTGAATTGTAGCTACAATATATAAAGAACACTGACAACTCAATAATAAAAAGAAAATCATCCCATTTAAAAATAGACAAGGATCTGAATAGACATTTGTTCAATGTTAATATAAGAATGGCTGATGGGCGCATGAAAAGGTGTTTGACATCATTAATCATCAGGAAAATGCAAATCAAAACTCTGAGAAGTCAACACCCTCATCATATCCTCTTTTTCCTCACACTCCTGAAATTTCCATCATTTCTGCTCTGTGCACATCATTCTAGATGTGCATCATTTCTTCTGAGTTCTCTCTTGACACACTAATTCTCTCTTTTGCTCTCTATCCTAATTTCTGTCAAATTTACTCATGGGCCTTTGAAATACAGACATTGTATTTTTCAGTTCTAGGACTTCCATATTGTTCATTTACATAATTTCTACTCCTCTGCTAAAAAATCTCCATTTTTTTAAATTTCTCACATACAGTAAATTTGACTATTTAAAAGTTGGCATTTGGTATCACCAATATTTGATGTTGGTGGTCTGTCGTTTCTGCTGATGTTATTGCTGATAATTATCTATTATGCTGTTTCACTCTTTATAGTCTAAGACATTTTACTGAGTCCTGGGGTTGTGCTTCTAAACCATTTTGTGAATGAATGATTTGATGTTTGTTACTTGCTGGGGAGCTGTAGAAATCTGGGGTCACTTTAATCTAATTTCAGAAATTGATATGATTTGAAGATGAGCTGTGGGCCTTGAAAGGGTTTCACTACCTGTAACTTACCTGTTGCTAGGACCAGCACTCGCGGTGGCAATTCAAAGCAAGAGATGTTCTCCAAGGTCCCCCTTCACCTTGCTAGCATCTGGGCCCCAGTCCCTATTCCTTCCCCCTCTGATGGTGTTCAAGAACTTTCTCAATCTCTCAATGAGTCCCTTTAATGTTGGAAAATGCCTCCAAGCAAAACACAACCTCCAATTCAAAAGAAAAAGCAGGCTCCCCTCCCCAGGTCCCCTTTTCCCCACATGGGGCCAAGTAACTTCTCAGGCCCTCACTCGCTCTTGCATGTGTTCAGGCACACGCTCTGTATTTCCTCTACCTTGCAACCAGCAGAATGAGCAGTCTAAGTCACCTAGTCTGCCATAACTGGAAGTCTCAGTTGAGTTTCCTTTTATCTAATTAATTGATTATAAATTATGGTAAGATACACATAGCATAAAGCATACTACCCTCATCTTTTTTTGGAGGGAGGGGAGTACCTGGGATTGAACTCAGGGGCACTCGACCACTAAGTCACATCTCCAGCCCTATTTTATATTTTATTTAGAGACAGGGTCTCACTGAGTTGCTAAGGTTGGCTTTGAACACGCAATCCTCCTGACTCAGCCTCCCGAGCCACTGGGATTACAGGTGCCTTTATCATTTTTAAGAGTAAGGTTCAAAGGAATTAGATGCATTCACATTGAAGGACAACATCACCCAAACCATCTCCAGACTTTTTCAACTTTCCAAACTGAAACTTCATACCCATTAAGCAATAACTCTCCTTTCTCCCTGATGAATCCTAAGAAACCTCACTCCAAAATCTGTTACCCAGATATACTAATTATTTTAAATTGAAGGCCCTTAGAGACCAGCAGAAGCTGGGCGGGGCTTTCTTCTGATATCCCTTTGTCCAGCTCAAGACCAGACCTGACAAAGAAGAAAACGATTGCCTTGCATCCCCTCCCCGAAATTTCATTAACTAAACTCATATCACAGGTAGGAAGACTGGAGACTGTCAGCACACCTGGATGGACTTTGTCACCAGCTATTGTTCACCACGGGGTGGGGGGGAAGAATTCTTTCGAGGAGAATAATTTACCAACTATTATCTGTCCTCTTGTCTCATTCATTCTCCCCAAAATCCCCTTCACTACCCCTCAAAAGAAGTTACCTACAGGGGCTGGGGCTATGGCTCAGCGGTAGAGCGCTCTTCTCGCATGTGTGGGCCCTGGGTTCAATCCTCAGCACCACATAAATAAAATAAAGGTATTGTGTCCACCTATTAAAAAAAAAAAAAAAAAAAAAGGGAAGTTACCTACATTCCCCACCACAATCTGCTCCACATCAAAGGTAGATCTATGAATCTCTCAATCAACCTCACTGGACTAGCGGATAAGCGCATTCCTGTGGTTCCCTTTCCCCCTGTGCGCACTGAATACCTTTCTATACCTTTTTCTCTTGTTAGTCTGTCTGTTGTCAGAGCATCCCAGAGTACCTTTGGGGGGTCAAAGGGAAAATTCTCCTTTTGCCCCACACCTGCTTCTCCCCTCTGGACCCTGGCAACCACCATTTATTCACGATCCATCTCTATGAATCTAATTGCTCTAGGCACCTCATGTAAGTGGGTTCATTGAACCTTTATCTTTTTGTGTCTGGCTTATTTCTCTTAGCATAACGTCTTTAGGGTCCATCCATGCTATAACATATGAGGATATCCAGGGACCTCAAAACATGGCACCCTGGGAGGCAGATTATTTTAAGTTATGGGAACCTAGCAGCCAATGTGGAAGAGATGTTCTTCTGATGTCTTGTCTACTTGAAGTCACCACTACCCAGGAAGAGAACAATTACCTCTGGTCCTTTCTCCAATTACTAATTCCCCTCCATTACTAATCTTGTATCACAGGAAAAGACACTGAAGTCTGTTAACATACCTTGACAGATTTTCATCGCACACCATTGTCCTTGTATTTCCTGAACAAAAGAGGATCATTTACAAACTATTGACCATTCTGTGGATGAGACAGAGTTTGTCCTAGGCTATTGGATGTGCTCTAAGCCTCTCGAATTCTCCTAAAAATCCATTTACAACTCCTCAAATTGTCTACATTCCCCAATCTCTTCCTCTCCTGTAGAAAAAGGAATATATATGTGTATATATATATATATATATTTCTAAATTTATATATTTATATATATATGTATTTCTAAATTATGCTGGACTTATGGGTAATCACATTAGTGTGATTTTCTCCTATGCTATAATTTCTTCCCTTTTATACATTAATAAATTTGTATGCTTTTTCTCCTATTTAATCCATCTTTTCCGTTTAACAAATTTTCAGAGAGCAAGGGGGAAATTTCCCTTTACATGTGTCAGAATTTCCTTCCATTTTTTTTTTGGTACCGGGGATTGAACTCAGGGGCACTTGACCACTGGGCCACATCCCCAGCCCTTTTTTGTATTTTATTAGAGACAGGGTCTCACTGAATTGCTAAGTGCCTCGCCATTGCTGAGGCTGGCTTTGAACTTGCGATCCTCCTGCCTCAGCCTCCCAAGTGCTGGGATTACAGGCGTGTGCCACCACACCTGGCTAGAATTTCCTTCCTTTTTAAGGCTGAATAATATTCCACTGGTCCATACCCCATTTGCTTATCTATTCATCTATTGATGGACAATTGGATGGCTTCTACCACTTAGCATTTGGGAATAATGCTGTGATAAGTATGGTTATCAAATATATTTTGAGTCCTTGTTTTCATTTCTGTTGGGTTTTAGTCCCACAGTGGGATTGCTTGATCATGGTAATTCTGCTTCATGTTTTAGGGAATTATTTTCCACAGTGACTGCAACAATGTACATTCCCACCAACAATGCACAAGGATTCCAATTTTTCCACATCCTTTTCAACATTTGTTACTTTCTGTTTTATATTTTTATAATAGCCATCCTAATGAGCATGTTCAATTGAATTATGTTTTTCACTTCTACTGTTCCATTCCATTTTTTTAAACTTCTATCTTGTTTATGTAACACTATAAAGTGGTTTGATACCCTGGATAGCTCTCTATTTGAAGTTTTTGCACATCTGTTTCTGCACATTATTTCTTGTTACTGATGGTGGCTTTTTCTTTTGTGGTTAGTTGATTTTTTTAAATTAGGAGTTGCTCATTTTCATTTATTCATGGGAATTTTCCCTTTTCTTCAATTTATTTATTTATTTTTTTTTTGGTACTGGGGATTAAACTCAGGGCACTCTACCACTGAGCTACATCCTCAGGCCTTCTTAGTTTTTATTTTGAGAAAAAGTCTCACTAAATAGCTTAGGGTCTTGCTAAGTTGCTGATGCTAGCCTTGAACTTGAGATCCTCCTACCTCAGGTTCCTGAGTCTCTGGGATTATAGGCATGCACCACAGCACCTGGTACATGGGAATTTTTCAAGACCTCAGTTTGAAGTTAAGTTCCCTACACAGGATTTGGGTTTGTAATGTGGAAAGCACTACCAATCTGGAAGTAGTTCAAATTTAATTCTGACTTGAGTTTGTTCAGAGTACTAATACTATGAATTTGTACCAAAATTTCTTTGGAGGCCAGACTGAGACTAAAAATTATTAAGAAACTATGCTTTGTCCCTCCAATGAAGAGCTGGTTCAAGCCAGGCATGTGTTCTCATTTCCATCTGAGTATTGGTTTTGTTTTGTATTTAATTTCATTTGATTTTATCTCATTTTATTTTTTTACCCTAACATGGAATGCTGCTCTTGGGATCCTAGCCAAATGCAGGAAGGAGTGACTCTCATTGGGTTTACCAATTTCACCAGGCTCTCAGACCTGTCTGAATCTAATTAAGTTGAGGGATAGTTCACACTCCTGGTGGGAAAAGTGATAATAACAAAGATATAAATTCTGTTCAAATTAATGTATAGCTTTAAAGAAATTCCATTCAACAATCCAGAGTACTGTGTGTGCCAGAAAAGAATGTGGTAGAAAGATTCTGAGAAGAAATCAGTGTGAAAATTAAGAATTTAACAGGGCGCCGTGGCACCAGCCAGTAATCCCCACTATTTGGGAGGCTGAGGCAGGAGAATCACAAATGTGAGGCCAGTCTCAGCAATTTAATAAAACCCTGTCTCAAAATAAAAAATAAAAAAGACAGGGGATGTAGTTCAGTGGTAGAGCACCCCTGGGTTCAACCCCTAGTACTAAAAAAAAAAAAAAAAATTTAGAAAGTGAACTGGGCAGAGAGAAAAATTTACTTATTTGATAAGGAGATACATCACAAAACTGTTCAAAGTAAAATGGTATAATATTTAATTAACAGCGAATCCATGATAAGCAGACCTATTTGCAATTCTTTGTCCATGGATTCAACCAAACAAACAAAAAAACAATGAATCCATGCAAGAACCTGAATAAGGTTCACCTTATTTACATAAACTTCATATATGATAAAGGATTCATCACAAGTCCATAGGAAAGGGATGGATTATTTAACAAATGGAGTTGGTAAACTAATCCTCCTTTTAATGCACACATTTGAATATATTTGAGATAAATTAAACAATTGAATACAAGAGAGGTTGGAAAATCTTATTTAATATGAGTGACTGACAAAGGTCAGGGAATCATGGGACTTGATTATACACATTCAAAGACATTAAAATGTCTCTTGTTGTTTTCTGCCTTAACTTGTTAGCTCATTAACCTCTGCTATCACTTTTCCCTTGCATACTTAGGTCCTTGCAATTAAATGTAAGACATCGAAAAAAATTTTCCCTTATCATTAATTACATAAAAATCAAAAGTTTGTGCAGCAAAGGACATGCTATAGTTTGCATCTGAAATGCCTCCAAAGGCTTGTGTGTTTAAGGCTTGATCACCAACCTGTGGTTTATTGTGAGGTGGCAGAACTTTAAAAGGAGGGACCTAATTTGAGAATGTCATATCACTTCGGGAGTCGGGGGTGCAGAGCAAACTCAAACTCTAAGGGATATTGGAATCTTACCTCCTTCCTGTTTCTCTCTGCTTCTTGGCAACTATGTGGTGAATAGGCCTCCTCTACCATTTATTCCCCACCATGATGTACTATGCCACCTCAGTCCTAAAATAATGGAGCAAATAGACCATGGACTGAAACCTCTGAAACTGTGAGCCCAAATAAACCTTTCCTCTTGTTAAGTCAATTTATCTCACGTATTGTTACTGAAGGGCAAAAATCACACCAGAGACAACCGTGCAGCCAAGAGATTTATTCACCAGCCTTTATGGCTGGTCGGAGGTAGAAGAAGTACAGAGAGAGGAGTCAGGGAGAGGGGAGTGTGCAAGCTCTGGTGGGAGAGAGGAGTCAGGGAGAGGGGAGTGTGCAAGCTCTGAACAGAAGGTGGGTGCCTGGTCGCGCTGGCTGCAGTCTCTGGAGCTGTCAGCTGGGGCAGCTGCCGTGGGGCTGGAGGCAATGGGTCTGGAGCTGTTGCAGTAGCTGCCTCCTCTCAGCAAGGACGAACTGTTGCGAGTGAGCTCTGGGCAGGCAGGAGCTTAAGTAGGGATTTCTGGTGGGAGGGTATACCAGAGCTACCTTTAATGCTATTGGGTCTTTGCCTGGGGAACAGGGCAACCTTTAAGCCTATTGGCTCCTGCCCAGGAACAGAGCAACCTTTAAACCCATTGGCTCCTGCCTGGGGAACAGAGTGACCTTTAAGCCCATTGGCTCCTACCCAAGAAAAATGAAAAAAGGTTGCTTCTCATGGAAATTTCCATGGGGGAGGTGGCCTATCAACCCAAGCCTATATCTGTCAGTTATAGCAGCAGAAAACTAATATAAGGCATAAAAGTAAAGCTTACAACCACCTAGAGGAAATCCATTTTAAAACCATATGTAAAAAGGAAAACAATCTCTTTGTCTTCTGACATGGGATATCATTTTGTTCATTTAAAATATTTTTACTTTCACTTTTTTCTCCAGACTCTCTCACATACCCCTGAACATTCTGTCTCCAGATATCAGAAATGTGTGTGGTACACAAGACGTTATATAATGCTTTTCTTTACTTCTTGTAGATCCAAGTTGCTATCTCTTAAAATTTCCCTACAGCCCAAAGAATATCCTTTAGCTTTCTTATAGGGCAAGTCTGCTGGCAATCAATTCTCTTAGTTCTCATTTATTAGAAAATCTCTATTCCACCCTCAGGATACACACACACACACACACACACACACACACAAATTGTATATATATGTATTATTTATATATACATATGTGTATGTACATATGTATATATAATTATATATATACATACATATTGTTTACATTATATATCATATATGTGTATATGATATATCATATATATGTGTATATATATATGATACCATATATAATGTAAATATATGTACATACATACATACAGTACATATATTTATTTTGCCAGATACAGAATTTTGTATTGACAGTTTGACAGCATTTTGCATTTTTCTTTTCTTTTAAAAAAAAAAATGTCATCCCATGGCTGCAGGCTCAGTGATAGAGCATGTGTTTAGCATGTGTGAGGCCCTGGATTCAATCCCCATCACCCAAAAAATAAAAACAAAAAATGTCATCCCACTGTGGTCTGGACTCCATTTTTTGTCATAAAAATTCAGAAATTCTTGTTAACTTTTTCCTCCTTGTTTGTGATGCATCCTTTCTCCCCCTCTGACTGCCTTCAACAATTTTCTGGTTTTCTGCAGTCTGACTCTGGAAGAGTAGTTGAGCTTTTCCTTCTATTTGTCCTGTTACTTGTTTGCTGAGCTTCTTGGGTCTATGATTATATTTTTCATCAACTTTGGAGAGTTTTTGTTATTATTTCTGCAGGTATCTTTTTCTGCTGAGAGTGTGATTTTTGGACAGAAACAAATTTATCTTCTGGCAGCATGCTGTCCTGAGGGCCCTGGGCTTTGGCACACCTCCCCTGTGTGCTAAGGCTTTTGGGGAAAATTGTTTAAGCATGCAGAATGTCAGTTTTCTCTTCTACAGGAGAGGAAATTATGCTCCTCACTTTGCGGGATTTTTTTGATAAGTGGAACGGTTCTCATAAAGGATTTAAAAGGTAGACATAAATGGTGGGCATTATTTTGTTGAAGAACTTCTTTAGGAAGCCTCAGTTTTTAAAATGGACATTTAATTAGTTATCCTCAATTACTTCCAAAAACACTCATTTGTTGAATTTTTCAGCAGGGGGCAAAGGACCAAAGGAATGTGTACATTCCTTGGCTGAGTGTGAAAGGGGGAAGCCCAGGAAAAGTTCCCCAGGATTCTGGGAGAGTTGACAAAGCCTAATGAACACAGATATGCCAGCTAGGCCCAGCTTCCCTGACCTGTGGTCACTAATTCATCAATCTTTATTATCAGTTGTGCACTTCAGACAAAAAAATGTGCAAAATTAGCACTTTGTCATATGTTTTGCTATAGTAAAACCAAAAGATAGAGTAGATGCGCTGTCAGAGCTGGTGTCTTCCAGTTCTCTCCAGTCCATCATCATTGGCTGAATCTGACAAGTGTTTATGTTAGACCCCCAGTTTTGTCTGTGAGCATTTTAGTCAGCTTTTTGTCTCTGTGACCAAAATACCTACCAAGAACAACTTACAGGAGGGAAAGTTTATTTGGGCCTCATGGTTTTAGAGGTCTCAGTCCATAAACGGCCAACTCCATTGCTCTGGGTCCAAGGTGAGGCAGCACCTCATGGGGGCAGGACATGGAGGAGGAGTGCCACTCATTCATAGTAACAGGAAGCAAAGAAAGGGGGTGGGGAAGGGGTCTAGGCAAGAACAGCCCTTCTGGGGCATGCCCCCAGTGACCTACATCCTCCAGCCACACCCCACCTGCCTACAATTGCAATCCAGTCAGTCCGTTCAAAATAGGATGGACTGATTCGATTACAGTTCTCACAGTCCAATCATTTTACCTCTAAATATTTCTGCTTCAACATGGGAGTCTTTGGGGGAGGGGGGACACCTCAGATCCAAACCATAACAGTACATGGCTTTAGCACAAGAAAAACGGTGGTGTCAAAACTACAAGAGAAAAACAAGATATCCAAACTACCTATTTTATGACTTTATTCTAATTAAAATGTCAGGCAGAGAGCTATTGGCTTGCTGTGAGGAGGTAATGTGATCTCTGGTGATGAGGGGGCTAAGGGTTGTTCCCTTAGTGATTATGTATGAAGAAGAATTGGACATCAATGCTAGCAATAAGTGGGGGTGAACAAGTTCTACCAGGAAGGAAGATCTGCTGATCAGGAGGTTGTGTTGGCACAGGTGAGAAGGTAGGTTAGGGAGAGGATGGGAACCCAGCCACAACATGAGTCCACATGCTTCTTATGGGTGAAGGAGTCCAAGAAGGTGTTGAAATGCTACCCATGGTATCTGCCAACATCTGTGTGCATAGATTGCTCCTTTCGATTGGCAGAGTGTTTTGTGTATGGGAGGAAGCAGGTTGGTAAGGCACCAGCATGAACACACTTGGGTTCCTGCATTGTCCATGAAGGTCTCTATTCTCAAAGATTTATAATTCTGCCCATAGTCCACTGGTAAGTAGACAGTCACCTTCATTTTTACATCGATGTTTCATCTATAAGTTTTTTTAAAACTTGAGATTTCTTTCATGGGAACAGAGATAGACAAATCAAAGTCTCCTGAGAAAGAATATAACAGAAGGATAAATTTGTATATTTGGTCCTTGTGATAGTTAATCAATTCTAGACAGGAACTTCCTCTTCCAGTTCCAGGCTCTTCTTTGGAAGCCCCGAGTTCTGGTGAAGACGTGGCCAAGTCCACAAGATATACAACCGGTCCCCAAAATGGCCCAGACATGGCATCAAGAACCCCCAAGCATGAACTGGGGATGTGACTCAGTGGTAGAGTGCTTGAGTAGCATATGTGAGGCCCCTGGGTTCCATCCCTCATACCACGAATAATAGGCAAATAAATAAATATTCCTAAGTGAAAATGATTTTTAAAAAGAAAGAAAGAAATACTGGCCACCAAAATGTGCATTGATTAAGGGAATGGACTCCGAGTTCTTGAGGAACATGGACTTTGCCAAGAAGCACAAGACGAAGGGCCTTAAAAATTGCAGGCTGCCAATACCGTGGTCACGTGTGTATGTTCTGAGGGCATTAAGGCTCCAGGAGTTTGAGTCCCAGACACCAAAGGGCGTCAGCTGCAAGCTAAGTCAGCTTGCCCACACCATCCACCCTACATTCAGGACATGTACTTGTGCCCTCACTGCCAAGTGTCTTAGACACTGCGATCCAGGGGCCAAGGCCAAGTTCAAACCAAGGCCCAGGTTGTGGCTGTGTCTCCAGCTCCGGCTTCAGTTCTGGCTCCAACTCAAGATCCCAAGGGCGCTCGGATCTCTATGGGAACTCTCATCATACGTGGATGATGACTGATGTGACCCCTGGGCTGCCATTTGCATGTGGCTTCTGTCCTCCTGTGCTATTTGTTACAAATAAGCCTGAGGCAGGGGGAAAAAAAAAGAAGAAGAAGAACTTCTACCCACTCAACCTGGTGGACCATCTGCGGTGGGGTAATAGCTGTTCAGCATGACTAACAAATAACTGGTGAAGGAAACTTACATAGGAAATCTAGCCAAGGAAAAGATAACCTTCTTGAAACAGGCACAGCAGTGACCTCAGCTGTACACTGTACAGGGTTATCTAGTCTGACCTGGAGGGAACATCTGGAGAATGTGGCGCTGGCCTGCCTGAAGCGTATTGGCACAAGAGACCCAGGAACTGTCTGGGAATTAATTCAACCTAAGGGAGAAAAGGTCCAAGTCTACAAGTCTGGTTCAAGACCAGTGTTGAAGGGGCAGGAAGGGCATTTCTGATCACGTCTCTGGCTCATGTTGCCTCCTTCTGCCTGATTGCCAGGATTATATAGAGAACAGAGACAAGTCTCTCCAGGGAGAGAGAGCACAGGGGCAGGGTGTGTGGTGTTAAGAGATTGTGGGACAGAATTTAAGTATATTTTCCCTACTTGGAGCGTCACTGGAGCTTAGGACATAGGTAGCTGGCGAGATCTCTGGGGCTGGACGGGCGTCAGATTCCCTGGTCCCCTGGGAAGGAGTTGCCAGACATTTGAGTGAGCATAGGAATGGGATGGAGAGTGGACACTTGGTCTTTGCTTGTCTGCTCACCCTGGGAGCTGCGTACACCTCAGTGATGCTGATGGATCTCCAAATCTACCTCCTCTCCTTGCCCCCACGTCCTACAGAGGAAACTGTGCAACCCAGGTTAGCCAACAAGAGAGCACTCTTCCACGGAATCAGCAAGAAGTGCATATGCATGGGCATCTGACACAGCAGAGCCAGAGGCCTTTGGTGGGGTTGAAATGGTTGCGAGAAGGTCCCCTGCTCTTTGCTGCAAACGGTAAAGACCATAGTTTCTGCCAATGGAGGGATTTGAGACAATGAAGTCATCAGGGAAGCTGTGAGAGAGAGAGAGAGGGATCAGACAGAATTTGAGGACCTGGCTCCAGCAACATGGCCATCTGGCTCAAATCCTGAATTTATTAGTGACATAACAATGACATTTCAAAATTTCTAAAATTGTGTTGCACATTCAGTGACTTTTAATTGAGTGATTCCTGACTAACACAGAGGGAGGGGTTTTTGGTTTCTGGTTTTTGACTGTTAAAAACTGGGGGCTTAAGAGGCTGGGGATGGAGCCAAGTGGCAGAGCATAGGATTGACCTGCGTGCAGCCCTGGCTGTGATAGCTAGTACTGCAAAAAAGACAAAACAGCACTGTGGGCTGCTGTCACCTGTGGAAACACAAATCTCAAAGAGAGAAATCAGGAGGGCTGGAGATGTAGCTCAGTGATAGAGCACATGCTTATCACGCACAAGGTCCCAGACTGGGTCTAGGAAAATTGTTATTATGCACACACCATTACTGATCTTGAGTGGATGGTGACTAATAAATCCAATGTGCCCAGGAGCACTCCCTCTAAAGTATTCACCACACCCTCCTCCAGGATGGAGTCTTACACTGTGGGCTGGGAGACCCTGCCACAATCTCAGTATCTGTTTCTCTGAGAAATGAAGGGAATGGAAGGCAACGAGATGGGAGCTGTCTCTGGGGGTCAGGAGATTTCTGATCTGAATTCAACTGGGGAAGAGTTGAGAGAAGACAGCCAGGCTTTATCCCAGCCCTGACCCCTGACATTGCTTCAATTGAGCCTATGATTCTCATCTGGAATCTCCTTAGATTATTCATCATTCATACACTGAGTGCCTACTCTTGGCCCCCACACTGCTAGCTACACAATGATGGATAGATAGGACATCGTCTGTGCCTTTATGGAATTTACAACCTAATCAGACAAGGTAGACAATGAATTGTGATGAAATGGGACGTGTTTTACAAAAAAGGAGGTATGAGCCTGGGCGCAGTGGCGCACTCCTGTAATCCCAGCACTTTGGGAGGCTGAGGCAGGAGGATCACAAGTTCAAAGCCAGCCTCAGCAATGGCGAGCACTTAGCAACTCAGTGAGACCCTGTCTCTAAATAAAATACAAAAAAGGGCTGGGGATGTGACCCAGTGGTCAAGTGCCCCTGAGTTCAATCCCCAGTACCACCAGAAAAGAAAAAAAAAAAGAAAAAGAAAAAGGAGGTATGATACATTAATCAAGAGTCTTAGTGAAAGTGAGAAAAAACAAATTAGAGCTGGCTCAAGTAAAAAGAGGGTATTTCCTGATGGTGTAATGGCCCTCAATACAGATGTCTTCAGGCTTGGCTGGATCCAGCATGCCAGCAATGTACTCCAGTCTCTTTCTCCTGCTCCGTCCCATTTCTCTGTTGCTATTTTTCTGACTTCTGCTTTCTTCTGCATCAGCTTCATTCTCAGGCATCCCATTCTGTTGGCAAAGCAGCTTTGGACAACTCTGGAAATTCATCATCCTTAGTATATGAGATCTCATGAAAAGAGCAATCCTCTTTCAGTCTCTGTAGGAATCCCTTCATTATTCTGACAGACTCTTTTTGGACCATGCTCACTGCTGGATCAGTAATTGTATCCAGAGATTTGGGATTTTAGTTATGAATGGGCTGATATGTAGGGGCATTTTCAGGCTACACAAATACTTGAAGATTTTAGGGTCAGCCCCTAAAGATAACATTCAAACCTCACACTGATAGATAGGCTTGGGCCAATGGGCTACCTCCCCCATTGAAATTTCCATGAGAAGCAACCTGCTTTCATTTTCTCTGGGCAGGAGCCAATCGGCTTAAAGGTTGCTCTGTTCCCCAGGTAGGAGCCAATTGGCTTAAAGGTCACCCTGTTCCCTGGGCAAAGAGCCAATAGCATTAAAGGTCACTCTGGTACACCCCCCACCAGAAATCCCTACTTAAGTCCCTGCCTGACTGGAGCTCAGACACAACAGCTCGTCCCTGCTGAGAGGAAGCAGTCCCTGCAACAGCTCCAGACTCACCGTCTCCAGCCCGACGGCAGCTGCCTTAGCCGACAGCTCCAGAGACCACAGCCAGTGCGACCAGGCAGCCACCTTCCGTTCAGAGCTTGCACACTCCCTTCTCCCTGACTCCTCTCTCCCACCAGAGCTTGCACACTCCCCTCTCCCTGACTCCTCTCTCCCTGTACTTCTTCTACCTCTGACCAGCCATAAAGGATGGTGAATAAATCTCTTGGCTGCACGGTTGTCTCCAGTGTGATTTTTGCCCTTCACACACCACATGTGGTGGGAGCACACAGCAGGGTTAATGACCCACCCACTGTAGGCCTTTGAGAGAGATATATTGAAGGAAATTGGCATGTGAAGGATGAATAACGATTTTTGGAACAATAACTAATATTTAGTGAATCTTTGCTGTGTGCCACCAGGCTCTGTGCTAAGTGCTTTCACATATACTATCTCATTTAATCTTCACCACAACCTCTGATGTAAGAACTAGCATTGCCAGAAAAAATAAAATTGAGGATCAGAGAGGTTAAATAACAACTTGAAAGTCCCACACCATGTTAGGTAAGTTAAGTGGGAAGGGAGACTATTTCAGGCGAGGAATCACATGTGGTCAGACCCAGAAGCACCTCTGAAGGACTGGCTGTAGCTCCTGAAAGGACAGGGGCTCCAGGTGGATTAGGCGTAGACACAAGCAAATTGGGCCTTTCAGCATTGGGCCCTGTTTCCCCAGGATCTTGGCTGTACTTTTAGAGCTTTGTTTTCAAAGACTGAAATGCCCGCTTAGTTTAACCAACGATCTGAATGATAAACTGCATTGAATTCCTTGCTCATTTCCAGAAAGGAGGCCCTGTGCTCTGACCAAAAGAGCATAGGTTGATTAAAATCAGTCTTTTGAGAAAGTTCGCCTTGAGTGGCCCATTCTAACAATGGTTTTAACAACCTTACAACAAATGGTATTGTTGCTTATTGTGGTTGTGTGTGACTCTATTTAGCAAACGGGCTACTCTGAGGGAGATTAGCCAATCGAATTTGTCTGTAATCTTTCCCTTGGTCCTGAATCTATTGATACTCCAGTGACCTGGGTATTTGTTTTCTTCTTGTTTGTTTTTTTTTTTTTTTCCCCTTTTAGTGGAGTATTCTTCTAGGCACAGATCAAATGCAGTGGCTGTCCCTCTGGGTTTCTTTTATGTTAGTAACACATCACCATACCCACTGCAAGCACTATGCTACCCAAAGTCTGTCACCGTCCCGTAGAGAAACGTGCCATGCACACACCCCCCTGCAGTACCAGGATATAGCATCAGAAATGGAATGCTTCCATTCAAAGAGTCATTTAGAGGGGAACAATCTCTGAAAACCTGCCTTGCAGAAGTTCAGAATGAGGTAAGTAGCTTGTGGTCACCACTAGAGTCAAGCCATCTGAGACGCTGTCCTGGGCTGTGGCTGGGAAAGACCAGGAGAAGTTAGCAACAGATGAAAAGACCACTGAGGCCACCGAGAGGCTGTCTGTAAAGCGGATTGCTCAGGCAGCGCTCTCGGCAGTGTGGGATGCCACTGAGGTAGAACAACAACCCTCCATGACCTACCTGCCCTAAGGCTCTAGAGTTAACTTTGTCTTCACTAGATCCCAGTTAACCTTCGATCTTCACTTTAAAGAGACCTTGACCAAAGGCTCCCCACCATGTAGGACTTATATCAAGCATCCTTAACACGCACAGGCAACAAACAATCAGAAGAGGTGCTGACTAACCGGAGCGGTGGCACACGCCTGTAATCCCAGCACTTGGGAGGCTGAGGCAGGAGGATCGGAAGTTCAAAGCCAGCCTCTGAGCAATGGCGAGGCACTTAGCAACTCAGTGAGACCTTGTCTCTAATAAAATTCAAAAAAGGGCTGGGGATGTGGCCCAGTGGTTGAGTGCCCCTGAGTTCA
The DNA here is from genome assembly GCA_025594165.1 of Tamias sibiricus. Lineage (NCBI taxonomy): Eukaryota > Metazoa > Chordata > Mammalia > Rodentia > Sciuridae > Tamias > Tamias sibiricus. The sequence goes on from CM046663.1 coordinate 71,144,530, forward strand.
ATCCCTGAAACCAAAAAAAAAAGAAGAAGAAGAAGAAGAAGAGGTGCTGTTTGACCAACAATGGTTCCACTAACCTGGAGCTTATGAGCTGACTCTCAGCCCTACCTGTTGGGATCACGTATTATTATTATTTTTTAACCCAATTCACAGTACCCTATATCCATTGAAAAACAGCCAGATATTCCTCTAGAAAAATGATTTTTCTTTCAAGGGGATGTCGGCGCTGTCAGCAGACATGTTTGCCTGTGAGAGGATGCAACTGGCATCTGGTGGGTAAAGGCCAGGGATCCTGCGAACCATCCCATAATGAATGGAGCAACCGCCTACAGTGAAGAATTATCTGGCCCCAAATGGAAATAATGACAAGGCTGAAAAATCCTGCTCTAATTGTTAACCTCAGTCTGAGCAATAGCTGCCCGTGCTCTGAATTACAACAAGTCTTTCGCAGATGGCTTTGTTGGAAAGTTCCTATCAGCTTTTTAACGTGGGGGCGTGCCATTAGTTCACCATTAAAAAAAAAAAAAGCTAGTTATAAATACCAATGCCCCTGGAGTTATTTCCACATTAGTAGCTAAAGAATAAAATAACTAGGTACTGATGAAGGTATTTCTGGTATTTCCTTACATCAGCAAAGTATGCATTAGGTAAAAAATATTTCTAATAATAATAATAAGTAGATTTTATGGGGTCTTTATTGTTATGTGCCAGGCAATGTTTAACTTAGGGAGCTTTCAGACTTTATGTTAATTTCTAAAGCAGTTCATTAGATGTCCTACTCTTTAGATGAGGAAACTGAGGCCTAGACAGGCCAGTTACCTGCTGAAAGACACACAGATGGCTCTGTCTCCATCTGTGTCCTTTGCAACTGCATTATGCTCTCTGCTTTGAAGCCCACTGTTGCAGGAGGAGTGTTGAGAATCCAATGCAAACAAAAGAGACCGAATTCCATTGCTGAGAGGTTAGAGCAGGAATGGGGCAGTCTAGGGTTCTCGACAAACTGCTAGGCAGCCCAAAGTGTCTTTGCATGAAGATTACGTTTGTTTCACTGAGTAGAAGCTTCTAGGGTGTGCAAGCAAGAGAGTTGAAATCTTTTATGCCTATCTTTTCTTTTTATTTTTAATATATATTGAAGATCAAACCCAGGGGTACTTTACCACTGAGCCAATCCCCAGCCCTTTTCATTTTTTTTATTTTGAGAAAGGGTCTCACTAAGTTGCCCAGGCTGGCCTGGAACTTGCGATCCTCCTGTCTCAGTCTCCCAAGTTGCTGGGGTTACAGGCATGCATCACCACACTCAGATTTATGCCTGTCTAATGCAGGCAGAAAGTCATACTGAGTACAGTCAGAGTGAAACAGAGTGAAAGAACCACTGTGGCTAGGAGTGACCTAAGTTGGCATGCCTTTCTAGAAACACAAAGAAGGGAATGGTGCTCTGACTTGGATCTGAAATGTCCTTCCAAAGCTCATGTATTAAAGGCTTGGTGCCGCAATGTTCAACGGTGGGGATCTTTGGAAGGTGATTGGATCATGAGGGCTCTGACCTCATTAATAAATTGATCCTTTGATGGGCGATTGGGATATGGTGGAAAATGAGGAGGTGCGGCCTAGTTGAAGGAAATAGGTCACTGGGAATGCACTCTTGAAGGCTCTGTCTTGTCCCTGGCCTGTTACCCTTTCCCCCAACATTTCCTGGCCACTATGAGCTGAGCAGTTTTGTTCCAACACACCCTCCCCACCATGATGTTCTACCATAGACCCAGAAACAATGGGGCCAAGTGACCATGCACTGAAGCTTTTGAAATCATGGGCCAACATAAATATTTCTTCTTTAAAGTTTTTTATTACAGGTATTTTGTCATGGCAATGGAAAGCTGACTGATGCATACCACTTTCATCAAGTCAAATACCTACAGAAATCAGCTAAGCCCCACAAAAGGTGAGGATCAAATGAGCCTTCTCCAGGTGCCACATAGAATCCTAAGGTTCACTGATCTTCCCTGGTTCAGTGAGACAGGCCTTTTTTAGTGGAGATGGCAATGAAAGAGAGCCAGAAACCTGGGTCCACATCTTGCTGCCCTTTCTTTGATTTCCTGCCATCTGCAAAGAAGGGGAGAGGAAGGAATAGTTAGGATGCAAGACAGGTGGGGAAAGAGGGAGGAGGGAGCTAATGATTGTGAGCCCTCCTTTTACACAATATCTTATCTAATCCTCAAAACAACCAGTCACAGGTAAATAGTGTTGTCTTCCTGGAAGGAGAGTTTAAGAGGTCAGATAAATTGAGCAGGTCACAAAGTTTATTAACAATGCAGTCCAGATTCAAACCCTCACCTGTCTGTTGCCAAAGTCCTGGTTTTTTCCCACTCTGCTGTCAGTGGGAAGTGACAGTCCCCTGAAGCTGATAGCATTGTTCTCCTATCATTTCAGAGCATTTGGACTGCTTGGCTTGGGGGCAGAGCTGCTACACTGCAGAGGAGACTGAAGAGGAAGATGGGGAGAAGCTTTAAGACTTTCCTATCTTCTTTTCCTGGTCCTACTGGGCACATGGACCAGGAGGGTGGGGGATGGGGCACAGTTGTGGCAAACAACTGAAAATCAACAAATAGATAAATAAGCAAATGGAGCTGTCAGTCTTAGACTGTGAAAAGAGCCCAGAACTGTCAGTTTGAGGGCTTAGTTCTGCCTCTAATGGGCCTGTGACCTCGAGGACCCATGACCTGGCATGGACCCCACTGCAACCACAAAACTAAGTTTCCTCTGGCAATCATTCACTCATTTCTCTTTCAGCTTTGACAGGCAATCTTTTTAAATATGATTTCTACCATATTTGTTTGCTAGGGCCACCACAACGAAACATCACAAACGGGTGTAAATAACAGACTCTTATTGTCCTGTACTTCTAGAGGCTAGAAGTCCAAGATCAAACTGTGTGTGGTTTCGGTTTCTTCCTAGGCGTCTCCCTTTTACTGGCAGACAGCTGCCTTCTTCCTGTGTCCTCACGTGGAAAGGAAGAAGCGTCCCTGGTGTTTCTCTCTGTGTGTCCTAATTTCTTTCTATAAGGACACCTCTCAGGTTGGATTAGGACTCACCTTAAAGACCTCATTTTACCTTAACTACCTCTTTAAATCTCCTATATCCAAATGCAATCACATTCTGAGGAACTGAAGGTTAGGACTCAACATACGGGGCAGGGGAGCACCATTCATCCCATAACATATCACATATTTTGAAATATTCTCTTTTTGTATTTCCTGAATTTAAATGTCAACAGATACAGTGTTCATATGTCAAAGAACACAGCACATGTATGGGAAATCGAAGACTTTTTCATGGGCAGTAAAAACCTTCCAAACACTGTAAGAGCCCATAGGCAATATGCACCACTGGCCTTTAAATTGTAAGCAAACTTAAATTGAGAATGAAATTGAGGAAGGACCCTCTTGGTGGTAACTTGGGCCAGCGCTCAGGTTAGAGGTTACCAAAAACCAGTGCTGGAAAACTAATGTGGTGAACAAGATTGTGCCAAGGGCCCCAGCAAAACAGGTCCTTTAAATATAATGTGATGTTGACCAGGGTAGGGGTGGGAGCAAAGGACAGCAAGTGAAGGTAATGAATGATTGGGTCAGGAAGATGGGGGCTGATTCAAGAGGAAATAAAATGCTAATACCTCCAGAGCACCTCCCCCTCCTCCAACCTGTGGTCAAGGTTTCCTGCCTCCAGGAAATTGTTCCTCCCTTCAAGACTTTGTTAATGAGTACCCGCTGGATGGCTCTCTTCCTGCCCCTGGTTACTCTACCTTTTGTTCACTGGTCAAGATAAAAGGAGGAGGGGGCATGAGAAGAAAGGAAACCTAAAATGTATAAAAGGGGCAGGACACGCCCCTCCCTCGGGCACCAACTCAGACCCCCTCCTCTGGGAGGAGCCTCTGTCCCTCTCTCTCTGTTCTATTCTTTAAATAAAACTTTTTGCTCTTGGGTGGGGCGTTTCTCAGGTGTTCAATCTTCAACACCCCAGGGGATCGGGACTCTCAACACCTGTATCAATCTCAAAGGGAAAAAGCTTTAAAAGGATTCAAGCCAGCTTGGAGAAAGAATAGAAATCACTGGAGTCTCTCACATTTATTTCAGTATGTTCACTTTGAATTACTTAAGGGGAAGACAGAGTACCACCATCTTTTTGAGCTCATCACCATGCTTTATTGGGTTCTCTGGTGCCAATGGGCTGCAATGCTGATCAATATCATATACCAGGCCGGAGCCTCCTTCCTGACAAAACCATAGTGTTATGGTTTGGATGTGAGGTGTGCCCCAAAAGCTCATGTGTGAGGCAATGCAAGAAGGTTTAGAGGAGACATGATTGGGTAATGAGAGCCTTAAACCAATCAGTGAATTAATCACCTGATGGAGTCAACTGAATGGTAACTGAGGGCAGGTAGGGTGTGGCTGGAGGAGATGGTTCATTAGGGGCATGCCTTTAGGGTATCTGGTATCTGGTAAGTGGAGCCTCTCTCTGCTCTCTGATCATCATGTGAACTGCTTCCCTCTGCCACATTCTTCTGCCATGATGTTCAACCTCACCTTGAGTCCCAAGGAAAGGAGCTGGCTGTCTATGGACTGAGACCTCTGAAACTATGAGCCCCCAAATAAACTTTTCCTCTCTTAAAATTGTTTTGCCCAGGCGGGCGCGGTGGCGCACGCCTGTAATCCCAGCACTTTGGGAGGCTGAGGCAGGAGGATTGCGAGGTCAAAGCCAGCCTTAGCAATGGCGAGGCACTTAGCAACTCAGTGAGACTCTGTCTCTAAATAAAATACAAAAAAGGGCTGGGGATGTGGCCCAGTGGTCGAGTGCCCCTGAGTTCAATCCCCGGTACCAAAAAAAAAAAAAAAAAAATTGTTTTGCCCAGGTCTTTAGTCACAGCAACAAAAAAGCTGACTAAAACACACAGAAACAGCAGGAATTGAGAGTGAAGGCATGGGGAAAAAAAAGCCTTCACACCTTTGCTATGTTCTTGAATATAGGAATGTTTGCTGACATCTATTTTTTTTTTTTTTTTTTTTTTTTTTTTGTGGTACCGGGGATTGAACTCAGGGGCACTCGACCACTGGGCCACATCTCCAGCCCTTTTTTGTATTTTATTTAGAGACAGGGTCTCACTGAGTTGCTAAGTGCCTCACCATTGCTGAGGCTGGCTTTGAACTCGTGATCCTCCTGTCTCAGCCTCCCAAAGTGCTGAGATTACAGGCGTGCGCCACCGCGCCCGGCTCTGCTGACATCTAATTTTAAGAAATAGGTGAGAACATTCTGGAATATGTGGTATGCTATGGGCTAAATCATGCACCCCACCCGCTGTCAGTTTCATGCACTGACATCCTAATCCTCAGTATCTCAGTATAAGATTGAAGGCTTGGTGGTTTTTGGTTATACAGATTTTTGGAGGAGGATAAGGCCAGCATAAAATTTTATTTGGGGGTGTTTGATTTTTAATAAGATCTTTGGAGTTTATTATAAATTTTGATTGTAGAAATTTGAGGTAATATACCAAAGAATTAAAACTCCCTATAGGGGTACATTTTATGTCTCCATCCTGATTACATGTAACATGTATGTGTATATGTATATACATGTATAACACACATAAACATACAAATGTGGGCATGTATGAATATATAGTCGTGTGCAGCATAACAATGTTTTGGTCAATGAAGGACTGCATATATAAACTGGTCCCATAAGATTATATCACCTAATTATATCACAGTCATCTTAGTTAGTATAAGTACACTCCATGATATTCACACAGTGATGCCCAGTGACATATTTTGCAGAATTTACTTATATCTTTAAGTAACCTGTGACAGGTTCTATAAAAATGGGAAGCATATTGCAGACAAAATATTATGATATTCTCATAATATAGTCTGAGTCCTTTCCATAACATTAAACATTATTTGAAAACATGGTCTTAATGACTGTTTAATATTCTGCTTTATGAATGCATCTGAATGTATTTAACCACTCCTTTGTTTTCAGAGATTTATAAAGCTTCTGCTTTTGCTATGATAAATGTACAGGCACATAAGCTTTGGTAAGCATCACTCCTTGTATTGACAGAACTGCATTTTCTTACGAAGACATCCATGGTGGGCCCATTTCTCTGGTGGTGGAGAGAAAGCACTTTCTATCATGATGCAGGCATACAGGCAGCTGGTTTCAAAGATCTACAGAAAATTTTGGCAGAAATCTAACTCTATTCCTTGCGGACTGATCAACAGCCAGTCCCTGTAGACTCAGTGTTGTGCTTTTCAAGCTAAGTGTTTGTCAGGTGCCTCTTTTCTGCTGGGGCAATTCATTGTCAAAGTATTTCCAACTCCTCCTGTCTGAACCAGGACTCTTAACAGACATAAGTGACAGAGACACAAGATGACGTGGCTCCAGCCAAAAGGAGCACCTGGCTGGTTCGCGTTTCAAGAAGGGGTGACCTCCATCAGCACTGCATGGGGACACAGGGCTACTGACACTCATTTATTTTCTCTCTTTTGACTTCTTTTGATATCTTCACTTCATTTTCCTCAGGGTTGGAATGACAGCTGTGGGTAGCACCTGCCTGAAGACTGGCCAGCTCTCCCCACAGGCAGCAAAGAGACTGTTTCCTTATTCCCTGCCCAGAAGTGCTTAGCAAGGCTTCCCATGTGACCTCAGTTTAGGTCACCTGCTCACACATTGGAGGCACTCCCATGACCGGGGGCAATGGACTGGGATTTTCCTGTCCTCAGCACAATCCCCATGCTGAGAGCGATGGGCTTTTGTGAAATGGAAGTTGCTCTTGAGGCTACAATGGTTGAGAGGAACCAGAATTTCTCAGAAGAGGAAGGAGTACTGGTCCAGAAGAATGGAAGGGAGCCGCCCAGTCAGCGGCACAGGCCCGCTGAAGAAGACAGCAGCAACTGCACCAGCACCCAGGAGCCAGGAGGGGCGGTCTGCCCCCTCGCTCCTTGCAGAGCCAGCTACTGGCAAAGGCTTCTATGTGTTCATTGTGAAGGACAAAGAAGAATATTTTTTTATTATGGAAAAGGAATTGTTTCCTCCTTAGCCTTTCACGTGACACCACAGACAGTCTATTGTCATATGTAATATTAATGCCCACCGGGCTTTTATTGTGTGTCAGGCATGGTGCTAAATGCATTAGGTGAATATCATCATTTATTCATCACAGAAACTATTATCCCTCTCTTAGAAATGCAGAAGCCGAAACTTGGAGAAAGGTGAAGTCATTTGCTAAAGGATGTGTGGCTTAGAAGTGCCAGAGTCAGCATCGGGACCCATGTCACCCAACTCAGAACCCACAAGCTTAACCTAACTGATATATTGCCTAAAAACACTTCAGAAAATAGAGGACTCCATGTCCTTAATCAGTTTAATTTTAAGTATTACTTGTATGATTGGTGCTGGGGAATGAACCCAGGGTCTTGTACATGCTAAGCGTGCACTCTACTATTGAGCTACAAGATCAAGTGCTTTCTATATGCAGATCTGTAAGAGATACTGCATATATGTGTATACATATGTGTGTACATACATACACATATCTGATATGTATATATATGTGTGTGTGTGTATATATATGTTTGAATGTTTTTTAAGTTTTAAGTTTCTAAAAATATTGTGCAGAAAGGACAGAAAGTTTCCATATCTTCCTTTACTGATCCCCCATTTCTCCCTGTTATTAACAACTTGCACTCATGTACCAAATGTGTTATAATTGGTAAACCAATATTTATTTGTTAGCCAAATTCTACAGCCTGTTAAGATATGAACCTTAATTTTGTATTGTACATTCTATGTGTATTGACAAATGCACAATGATATATATTCAACATTATAGAACCATACAGAACAGTTACACTGACCTAAAACTCTGCATGGCTTTATTTATTGATCACCCTCAGCCCCAAATCCTGGCAAAAATTGATCTTTTTAAGGTCTCTGTAGTTTTGTCATCCAGTATCATATAATTAAAATAATAAATTACATAGCTTTTTCAGACTGGCTTTTTACATTTAGCAGTTTACATAGTTCCTCCATGGTTTTTTTTTTCTCATGGCATGAAGGTGCATTCCTTTTTTATTGTTTAATACTATACCATTATATAGATGTACCACAGTTTGGTTATCCATTCACTTATGGAAGGATATCATGATTGCTTCCAAGTTTTGGCAACTGTGAATAAAACTGCTACAAATATTGATAGGACATGTGTTAGTCAGTTTTGCATTACTGTAACAAAATACCCAAGGTAATCAACTTAATAAGGGAAAAGTTCTATTTTGGCTCACAGTTTCAGAGATTTCAGTCCATAGTCACTTGGCCATATTGCTTTGGGCCTGTGGCCCTCATGGTGACCTAGAATCAAAGGAAGAGAGGGGCTGGGGTTCTAATATTCCCTTCAGGGGTACACCCCCAATGACTTTCTTCTATTAGTTCCTGTCTCAAAAGGTTCCACCACCTCCAAACAGTGCCAAAGCTTAGGAACAAGCTCTTAACACCTGGACCTTTGGTGGAACATTCCAGATCCAACTACAGCTGCAGGTTTTTATATATTCATAATTTTCAATTCATCTATGTAAATACCAAAGAATGGGTTTTTGTTGGATTATATAGTAAGACTGTTTAGTTTTGTGAGAAGCTGCCATATTGTCTTCCAAAGTGGCTGTACCATATTATATTTCAACCAGCAATGAATGAGAGTTCCTGTGGCTCTATATTCTCACCAGCATTTGGCGTTATCAGTGTTTTGGATTTTAGCCATTCACTGCATAGTGAATGTAGAGTCATCTCACTGTAGTTTTAACTTTCAACTTCACAATGGCATGTATGTTAAATATTTTTTCATATACTGATTTGTGGTCCCTTATGTCTTCCTTGGTGATGCGTCCATTCAGATCTTCTGCTGTCTTTTAATTGGGTTGGCAGATATTCCAAAATGTATATTTGGTCTTAACTCCATATAATTCCTAACATCTTTGGGATTTTCAATATGCCAATAAGATGATAGTTGGTTGGCAGGTAACTTTAGGATGGGGGCTGGTCACCATAAAGACAGGCCAATTAAAGTGTTGAGACTTTCAGTCCAGCTCTCAACCTCCAGGGAAGAGAGAGTAGCTGAAGGTTGACCCATCACCAATGGGAAATGATTTACTCAACCATGCCAACATACTAAAGCTTTCCATAAAAATCGAAGAAGAACTGGGTTTGGGACCTTCTGAATAGCTGAACACCTGGAGGGTGGTGGTCCAGAGAGGGTGTGGAAGCTCCATACCCTTTCCATATGCCTAACCCTATGCATCTCTTCATTTTTATTCATTTGTTTATTGCAGTACTGGGGATCAAACCCAGGGCCTTGTCTCTGCCACACTACCACAGAACTACACCCCTAACCTGCATCTCTGCACTTGTATCCTGTATATTTATTTTAATAATAAACCAGTAAACATAAGTTTTCCCTTGAGTTCTGTGAGATGCTAAAGAAAATTAATTGAACCTGAGGAGGGAAGATTGGTCTCTCCAATTTTTAGCCGTTGGGTCAGAAGCATGGGTAAAACAACCTGGGCCTTGTGATTGGTTTCCAAAGGTGGCAATGCCAGTCTTGGGGACTGAGTCCTCAACCATTATCTCCACGTAGTTAATGTCAGAACCATATCGGATCAGAGGACTCTCAGCTGGTGTCCACTGTAGAATGGATTGCTTAGTGTGTGGGGAAATAAAATGCCACATATTTTTCATAAAACTCTTCAATTATTAATAGGAGAAACTGGTGTTTTCCTCAGGTGTTTGTTTTTTTACTGAGTTTGGAAAGTTTTTTTGAATACTTTGGATACTAGTCCTTTATTAAATAGGTGTTTTGCAAAGATTTTCCTGTGGCTTGTCATTTTATTACCATTTCAATGTCTTTTGCAGAGCAGGTTTTTAATTTTAGTAAAGTTCAATGTCCAATTTATCAATTATTTCTTGCATGGATCATATTTTGGTGTTGTCTTTAAAAAAATCATCACCAAATTCAAGGTCACCTAGCTTTTCTCGCATGTTTGTTGTCTTCTAGGAGTTTAGTAGTTTTGTGTTTTGTTTTTGGTGCTGGGAATGAAGCCTAGGGCCTTGCACCTGCTAAGCAAGTGCACTACCACTGAATTAGACCTCCAGTTCTGAGGTTTATCTTTATGGTTTATGGTTCATTTTTTAAAAAAAAAAATATTTATTTATTTGCTTTAGTTGTACACAATGCAATGCATTTGTGTTTATGTGGTGCTGAGGATCGAACCTGGGCCACACACGTGCTAGGCGAGTGCTCTACTGCTGAGCCACACCCCCAGGCCCGTTTATGGTTCATTTGAGTTAACTTTTGTGAAAGATGGTGTAAGGTCTATGTCTAGATTCATTTTTTTCTATGCAGATGTCCAGTTATTCTAGCAGTTCATTGAAGAAATTATCTTCTCTCCATTAAACCTCCTTTGCTCCTTTATCAAAGATCAATTGGCTGTATCTCTGAGTCTATTTCTAGGCTCTTTCTTCTATTCATTTCTACCTATATTTTTTCATATTTCCCATGAAGTTTGTATCTGCCCAGCAGATAGCTAAATTCTTATTTTGAAGATAAAGAAGCTGAGGCTCAGAGTAGACAGGCATATACTCTCTCTCTCTAGGCCAACAGCTGGTAGCAACTAGATTCAGAATTCCAACCCACATCTGTCTGACTGATTCCAGGAACTTCCTGTACCTGATGTTGCCCTGTGGTGCTACACTGGAACATGGCCAGTTGACCTTAACCTTGACCTTAACCTTAACCATGGCCAGTGCTCTCCAGGGGCTAAATTTTAGCATCTCCTTTCTTTAAGAGTCTTTGGACTCTTGATCCATTTACTCTTTTTGAGTTTAATCAAGTCTGCTTATCACCTTTGACGTGAGCTCTGACCTGTCAAACTTTAGCTTTTTCTAAAATATTCAGCCTGCTTTATCAGCATCCTCTGTTTTTCTTTTTCCTTTTGTCTATCTGTGTAACCTTGAGCATAATAATTATTTTTTTTTCAAGTTCACACTGATCCTTTTTGCTGAGAAATCACTTTCTCTTTGGCCTTGTCATTGAGGGAGTCCTATTGTCTTTCTGAAGGCCAAGCCTGCTGAGTGGGGTTGCTGAACTGAGCAGTGTTTAAAATCTCCTCTGTCAAATTAACTCTATGTAAGCTCTCTGTGTTGGCCTAGTAGAGCATCTCTACCATCAACTAAATTCCATTTTAATGTCAAAAATCAGTTAAAAAATTGTAATCCTATTTCAAAAACCAAGTGATAGTCTTTTGGTCAGAATGTCAAAGGACAAAATTACAACAATTTAAAGTTCTTGATTGGTTTTATTTGCAATTCTAGAATTGGGCTACATTTCATTCTGTAAAATAGAATGGGTTCCAATGAGCCAAGGAGAAGAAGTTTGTTTTATAGACAGAAAAGAGCTGAATAATGTAGGAACAAGAATGAATGGTATATTGGTCATTTCAAAGTTAATTTTCTTATATATCAGGACATTGAGATAGAACAATAGAAAAATAACATATCAGTTAACCTCAGTTTACTTCATGTTACCTTTTTTAGTGTAAGGATTAAGGCAGAGAGAGTTTATTATCATGCCAATTGAAACTAGCCTGCATGGGAAATTTGTCTATCTCTGTAATCCTAATTTGTCAAAAATTTAGGTAAATGATTTAGTTATAGTTTGGTGACATGGAACTTCAGGGTGAGTAGCTCCATTTTGATTTTTTCGCCTTGTCTACTGAGGCCTACTGCAGGTGCCTAGTTCAAAACAATGCCCCCCGGAATTTTTATTTAACAGAATGTAAGTGGTGAAATTGCAGTATATCACTCAGTAAATCAAGTGGTAGAGTTGAGATTCCAGTCCTCATCTGGTGCCAAAGACAAAGCAGGTGGACTTCAAATCACCAGGCTCACCTCTTGAGAAGCATCCATCCATTGATGCCAGTGTCAGGAGGTAGAGGAGATTGTGGGGGACTTAGGATACTTAACTTATGTGGCCAGGGCGTCATTTCACCACGGTACAATTGAAACTGAAATTCATAGTTTTAAAACAAAGCATGTGAGGTGGCTTATTATGATTCCAAAGCTGCTCAAAAAGCTTTCCAAATACAAACTCATCTCCAAGTATTCAATAAAACATTTTCCTACCCCACTGGGTGGCGTGTGCTTGTAGTCCCAGCTACCAGGGAGGCTGAGGCAAGAAGATCACTTGAGCCCTGGAGTTCAGGGCCAGCCTGCGCAACACAGGGAGAACACTGTCTTGAAAAGCAAAGCAAAACAAAACAAAAGCTATGCAGTAATGTACTTTATACATTTATTGTCTAATTCCAAGGGAGTATAATATTATCAGCAACTGCCAATGAGCCCCAATTACTGCCCAAGGCTATTTGGGGCCATGGACATCAAACACTACTGTTCTTTTGCTTTTTGTTTTGTTTTTTCCTTACAGAGAGAGGTGGCCGTTACCTGTTTACTTATCTCATGTTACAGATTATGGAATCTTTGTAGTTTGTGGCTGTTGCTTGGTTTGGGGAGCAAAGAGAGATGACAAGGAGGGAGATAGTGAGGTGAACAAGGCAGGATCGGTACTAAAATTTTTGCAAGTACTGGAGAGTAACTCCCAGAAGTGAGCTGCCTTGACTAGCCCACCAGCCAGGCATGCCTATGCCACAGCCAAGGGACACACAGGTAGATGCAGGCTTTGGGCCCTTTCCTGACAATGGACAAGAATAAGGTTTTAGCAAGGGCAAGGGAAAAAAAAAAAAAAAACCTATAAAATAGTCTAATGACAAGTGAAGATTTATAACCATTGTCTTAAAATCCTTGACGTGCACCGCAAATTCTTTAATTTGGAGACGGAAACTGGTGGCCTGCTCGGGAGTTGGCACCGCGGGGCGGAGGCACGCGCCCTGCCCGCGCGCGGTTGGGGCTGCGGGGGACCAGAGGATGCTGCACCGCCGCGAGCTCGGATTGGCGGAGAAAAGGCCACGAGCGAAAGCGCCAGGAGGCGCCGCCCGCCGGCGGGGGAATCCCAGGTTGGGGCGCGCGAAGCCTCCGCCGCCCCGCCCACCATGGGCGCGTCCGCCCTCGGCTGCCGCGCCGCGCTGCCATTGGTGCCCGGCGGTGACACGCCGGAGCGGGCCGGGGCCCCGGCGGGGGCGGCGCGAGGGGCGGGGGCCGGGCGCGCGGCTGATGAAACCGGCGCCGGATCCCGCCTTCCTCGGCGCCCCATTCACTGCGCGGGCAGGTGTGAGCTGCGGATCCAGACGGGCAGGCGGGGCACGCGGGCCGCCGGCACTCCTGACCTCCGCTCCGCTCCGGGCCGATCGTCCGCCAGTCCGTGCGTCCGTCCGCCCACCGCAGTCCTGCCCGCACCCTGCCGCCCACCGCTGACTCTCGGTGAGTGCCCGAGCCCCCCAGCGCCGGGACAGCTCCCCGGCGCGAGTCACCTTGGAGGGGCCTCGGCGCCGCGTGGGGTCGCGGGAGGTAGAAGCGGGGACTGGGAGGGTCCCGCGCAGGGGGCGTTGGCATCCTCCCGGGAGGGCCAGGTCAGGGCGGGAGCGGGATGTGCTCGCGGGGCCAGTGCCCATGCGGCTGTCGCCTCCACGGAGTCCATTTTGGCTCCCTGAAGGCGCGGCGTGGTGCATGATGCAACACCGACAGAGTAAACCGGGGCGACCGGGCGCCTCCGCGATGCCCGCCCCGCGCGTCTGCCTGGGGACCCGGGCGCCGGGGCGCTCGCGGTGGCCTGCGTGGCCCGGGGCGCGCGGCGGGCTCGGGGTCGGCCTAGGAGGCATCCGGAGCCCGCCGGCGGCGTGGGAGACCTTCCCTTACAAGGCGCGGTGCGGAGCACCCCGCCCCGCCACGAGGTCCTGGGATGTGTCATCAGCCGCGGGTGGGGACCCCGCCTGGACGCTGGGAGGGTGGTCCCGAGGCAGGTGGACGACCTGGGGACAGTGCTTCGCACCCCCGCTTGGTGGTCGCGGCTCCCGCCTCTCGCCTCTCCTCCCCTTCACCATAGTAGACCCGAGACCCGCCCTGTTCCCCACCCCTTATCTAGGTTCCCCAGGGTTATTTTGAGGAAGTCACCTCAAGGTGGGCCTTCTTGTGACCCGATTTGGCCTGAAAATACAGCGTTCTTCAGGCCCTCCAGATGGTTTGGAGTAGGAGGAAGTTCTTCCGGCTTCATAAAGACAACCTATTCTCAGCGTGTTTCTCTCTACGTAGTAGAAAACTTCCCGGGCACTGGCAGGTCACTGAGCCCTGCGTGTCCACGTAGTAGCAGCTGCACCACGGTACCACCGTGGCGTGCTGGGTAAGCCTCTGACCCTCTTCACGGGGTGTGGGAACCTAACTGGAGTTGTGTTTGACTTGTGTGATTACGATAGCCAGACATGTGCCTTCGGGAAGAAAGAACTACACTTCCCAATACCCACAGTCACGCTCTCTGGTGCTAGGTTTTCTCCCAGAGGACAGGGTTGGGATTTCAATCCCAGATATATTTCCCTAAAATAAATATGCTTTTTAAGTAAAAATTCACTGGAACTGTGTACGTTGCCTTCTGGCTGAATGTTGTAATCGTAATTCGAATTATAATTTAGTTGGGATTTTACCTTAACATAGCTTGCCCTTTATGTGTGGTTCGGATAAAAGGAAACCATGATACATTTATTCCTCTGATATTTTTAGTTGGTCTCAGTGGAAATTATCATTATTTTCATATGAACGCACCCTTCTGTCATTAGAACAAAAGGTCTTATTTAAGTCACAGGATCAGAATAGAAATTTAGGGGAAAGGTCGACAATGGATTAAAATTCCTTTTAAAGGTTTGGCATATCGAGATGTTTAATGATTATAAAGGTAAAATTCAAAAGGTGTCAAAAGAAGTTTTGAGTAAACAAATAGGACAGGGCTTACTTAATAAGTAGAGATCAGAAAAATACTCAGTTGGCTGGATATGAATCTTAGAGTCAAATGGCTGTTTTTTTCTCATGTGATTATGGGCTTTAGGTGAAAAAAAGTCATGAAAAACAAGATCGATGGCCTCAGGAAATTTGAATTCTAAGACACATATGTTCATTACATTTTGTAGAAGATCTCATTCTCTGATGGAATTAGCACATGGTTATTGGGTATTCTAGTTTCTTTTTATCAAGTCCAGTAAAATCAGGCAACTGTTGGAGGGCCCATTGTGTCCAATGAAACGAATTCTTTCTCATCAGTAACCATGTATTTGAAGGTATTGCTTATTAATGCCAGGGAGGAATCTGAACAGGAGGAAGTCCTTATCATGGAGGGAGCTGTTTCCTTTTGCTCTGGAATACTTGGGCCTCTGTCATCTTGCCCAGAGGCATCTCCTCAGATATCCATCATTTCACTTGGCCCTTAGTCCTCACTCCAAGGAGGACCTATGGATGAGACCCTGGCCTTAATCTGAATGATTGGCCCTTTCAGGCCTGGGTAATGTGTGTGTGTGTGTGTGTGTGTGTGTGTGTTGCTAGGGATCAAACCCAGAGCCTCTCCCATGCTAAGTGTACTCTCTACCACAGAGCCGCACCCCCAGCCCTTGGTCTGGGTAAATTTAGAGGCATACTTAGCCAGATTGGCCAGTACTCCCATGTGAAGCATGAGAGAGATCAAATATAAATCCAAGCATGATGGAATCACTGTATTTAAGGAGATAGGAAGGCTAGGAAAGAGCATGTTTGGTGGAAGAAAGACTTGAAAAGACACAGCTAGCATTTTTAGATACTTCCATCCCCAAGGACAGGCCTGCTATACTAGATGGGCCCTTTCGGGGGCCCTTTCGAGGTGTATGACTGTGTTGCAGCCACCTACCTGTCCCAGGGTGGTAGCCTCCTTTCCGTTCACCTTACACCAAAGCTGGGAGCTCATCTGGCTCTGTCTCCTCTGCTACCTGTCACCTCCCTTGCCCCTCCAGAGTGGGCAGCTTGCTGGTGGACTTCCCTGGTGGGATGGGGATCCCAGGTCAAGGTTCTACCTGTCCCAGGTTTTAGTTCTCCAGTGAGCAAATAGAGTAGAAAAATCTTTTGTGGCAGGCTTTCAACCTCATGGTAAACTTGAGCTGCTTCTCTTTCTGTTCCTCCATAATCTGTTACCCCCCCCCCCCCCCACACACACACACCTCCCAAAGCAGCTTGGAAAATAATGGGCCCTGCACTTGTTTGGAGAGAGTCATACTTTGTCAGGGGAGTTCCACTGCATTTGCTCCTGGAGTGACTCTGCCAGAAGGATGGACACAAATGGGGGAAACCATTGGTGGACTGCTAACTATGTCTGTTTCTCTCCCAAGGCATTGATTCATTGCAGCTCTGGCAGACTAGGGGACACTGTTTCCTTGGTCCACTGGTCAGTATTTGGTCTTCCCAGCAACATGGGCTGCCGGAAAGACATTTCTGGACATTGGAAGGTTCACCCCTACTGCCACACCCAGAGGTCTTTCCTCTCTGGTTATTATCATGGACAGTGGGGACCAGCAGATGGTACCTTTGGGGATCACACTGTGCAAACTGAGTACAAGCTGTGGCTGAGGGACCAGGTGTCCACCTTTCCATCTCAGTGCAGGCCCTGCTGCTGCTGCGCTGAGGAGCCCCGGGGAGGAGCACCCAGGCTGGGAAGAGGGCTGCTTTTGACTTCTGGACTCATGGCTTTGCCCCTCTCTCCTTGTGCAGACTCTGGAAAGTAATTTAGACTTTCTGAAACTTACGCACTTGTAGACTAGGGACCTGACCTTCCCAGTCCCCCTGGCGAGAAGCTGGAAAGCTTGAAGTCCATTTGATTCTTTGACAAAGGAGCCACATTAATGCAATTTCTTTTTTTGAAAATCAGCTCTATTTACAGTCTACAGTTCTGATAGTGGTGACCAGAAGCCAAGCATGGGTTTTTACATAGGGGCGGGAGAAAGGATGTCCCTTCTCTTAGTAGCTCTGTATCTTTCTCCATTGTCTCTCTTTTTCCAGGATGTGTTGTCATTTTCCCCCTCCCTTTTCTGGGGGTGCAGAGGGCCTGGGCAGACTCATTTCCTTACCTTTCCACATTCCTTCTGCAGTGCTATTTTCAGGATGTTCAGATAGTTCTTGATCATAAGGACAATCAGATGTTTCTCCGTGTGTTCAACAGTGGGTCCTAGTTCTGGATAATAGAGACCATGTAGCAGTGGTGACCCTGGGAGTGGCCTCTGCTTGATACAGCCAACCTGAGCTTATGGCTCCACTCCCCAAACTGTGGGGTCAAAGTAGAAGCTGTGACCCCCTCCCAAAGAAAGGGCTGAATGACAGAGTGAGCCCCACTCCTTTCCCATGCTGCTTGCATAAGAATTGGCTTTTATGGTGGGTTTTTTTTTTTTTTTTTTTTTTTTTGAGACTGGCTTCTCTGCATTACTGAGGCTGGTCTCCAACTCCTGGGCTCAGCCTCCTGGCTAGCAGGGGCTATAGGTATGTGCCATTGCACCTGGCTTTTAGTGCTTACCTTTCAGGATGGAGAGGATTTAAATGAGATAATTGATGTTACACACTTAACAGCATTTGGTACCCAGAATTTAATATAAATGTTAATAGTTACACTGGAAGGAAAGATCAACTCTTTGATTTAGGTGTGGGAGAAAAATGATTTTTGAAACAATTTAAGTTTGCTTCCCCATTTGCTATGGCAGTAAAATGTAGTCCCCTTTCCTTGGAATTGTTTCCAAATTAGAGGGTGTTGTGGGGCATTTGGGCTTCAGAATAATCTTCGGACAAGTTCCCCATCCCCTCTGGTCCTAGGTCTGGAGGGAATGATGACAGCCCTGGGCTTTTGGCTCTAATTGCCTGGATGTTCCTGGAAGCTATCACTCTTTGAGATCCAGGTGCCACCTTGGGGTCCACGGTCTTGGGCTCGGCCACTCTGAGCACCTCTGGGAAGCCCCTTAGTGTTTGCTCTGTGTGTGTGTGTGTGTGTGTGTGTGTGTGTGTGTGTATGTATGTATGCTCATGTGTGTGTTTAGCAGGGGATGTGTGTTTAGTGGGTGTGGGCACAGTGGCTATCCTTCTTATAGTCATCTTGATTCCCAACATTGAGCCCAAATTACTCAAAGTCCTTGGATTTGAGAAAAGCCAAAACCCCAAAGCTCAGGGCCATCTGTTTCCATCCTTTCCTTGAGGTGGTACAATCCTATTGAGGTAGGGGTCAGAGAAGGGTGGGAGCTGCACATTCCATTTCCTCAAACTATTGTGACTGTTATCATTCTTCCTATGTAGTGGCTTGAATTGGTCTGTTAAGGTTCGCTTGGAAATGTCCTTTTTTCTCTTTACCGTATATTCTTACTTGCCTACCAAGTGCCATCTACCAGTCTTATATCAAATAGGAAGAAAGGTGGGGTTCAACGAGGTCAATAATCACAAGTGCATGTTTAGTGCTTTCTGAGTGCTTGGCACTTCATATATTTTCTTCCAGTTCTCGTAAGTGCTTGGCAAGTCTGGTCCAGCTGTTTTGACTGATGGGGAAACGAAGGCAGGTCCTCTCCAGGCCACTGGGCACACAAGGAGGTAACAAGTGGAGGTAACAAGAGGGAGGACTTGAACCCAAGTGGCCTGGCTCTAGAGCATCCCTCGTGTGTGGTGGGACTGTGAGGCCAGCCCTGCCTAGGCTCCAGCCTCTCTTGGAATGTGCCTGGCATGCCAGGTGCCCGCTGAGATGGCAGCACACACCTCTGACTGCTTCCCTTTGTTTCTGGGTAAGTTGTGGCCTCTCCACCACTGGCCAGCCCCCTGCCTTCCCTCCCCTGGCCCTGATTTCTCTCTACCATCTCTGAATGCAGATCTTCCCTGCACAGCTGGAGCCCAGGGGCTCCTGGGGCAGCTGTGCTGGGCAGGTGGCCAGACGCAGGAGCCAGCATGTGTGGCAGAGGCCTGGCTGCATTCTTTCTGGGTCAGTAGTTTGGCATTCACGTCACCAGCCTCTGGCTGGACACACTGCTTCCTGACCCGAACCACAGGGGTGCCCTGTGTGACTTCTTGCCATCCGGTCATCCCTGAGCTCCACCTCCATGTCTCTGCAGGGAAAACTCATCACAGGGGGTCTTGTGGGAACCAGAAACTGTTTATACTCCATTCTTCTGGGGCCAGTGGCAGCTGTAGTCCTGCCCCCATCTCTCATTTACTGATTTCTGCCATGTGGTGACATGGGGACGTGTCCCCTTTCTTAGAAGACACCTCTTTGACACCCTTGCAAAGCCTGGGGTGGGAGCTGTCTGACCTCAGGAGTGCTTTTCTGGGGGCCCAGAGCTTTTCAGGTGGCAGGGGAACCTCCTACCCTCTCTTGGGATGAGACCAGGTCCAGGAAGCCAGGAGCTTTGGGTGCAGGCCTTGGGAACCCTCAGAATTCCTGGAAAGGAGGACGGACAGGTATGTAGTAAAACTATTTTCCACTGTGTTCCTTCTTTCTCATTTCTTTTTCTTTCTCTTTCAGCTTTTTTTGGATAACATTTTGAACTTAAGGAAAAGCTTCGAGAGCACAAGGAACCCATGTACCCTTTCTTCTCTCCAGGCCACCAGTTGCTTCCGTTTTTGTTCCTTCTCTGCCCCCCCCCCCCCCCCACTCCTACAAGTGCACACAGTGCACGTTTTTCTGAAACATCATGTCCCTTTATTTGCCCCTCCATACTTCATCATGTATTTCCTAAGAACAAGGATGGCCGCAGTGTGATAACTTTGCTTCCCCCCCCCCCACCCCTTTTCTCAGTTCTGGGGATGGAACCCAGGGCCTCGTGCATTCTCCGCAACACACGGTACCACTGAGCCACACCTGCAGCCTGACAGTATATCCAAATCAGGAAGCTTAACATTAATACAGCCGTGTTATCAAATTCACAGCCCTTGTTCAACTTTGAGTTGCCCACACAGTCTTCTTTACAGCTATTTATGTATCTTAGGCAGTTGGAGCTCAAAGGAACTTTAATCTAATATTCTACCTTGTTCTAATTTCCTTTGTCACAGGTCTTAATTTTTAAGGGCTCCCACTTTAAGAAAAAGTTTCTGAAAGCGGGACTGCTTACTGTGAAGAAGTTGAAAACTAGTACAGTGAAAGGAGAAAATAAAAAAGTCCATGATTGCTGCACAAAGCCTGGGCACTTGGCCAGGTGAATGGATTGTAAGAAAAGTGGTTGGAAGCTCCTGGTCACCTGGCCCTGCAAACCTGTAGTCCCCGCTCCTGGGAGGAGCCCCTCAGCTGAGTCCTCAGGCTGTCTTTCATGCCCCTGCCCACTCTTTGGGTGGTTGCCCACATGAGCAGGCTGACAGCACTTTGCACACGTGCATGTACTTGGGGTGGGGAAGGGCAGAGATCATTATCACATACCCAGGACTTGTTTGAGTCTTGAAGTGTTGCAGGTCCTCTCTTGTCTGCTCTGTACCCCTTGCTTCCTCGACTTGGCAGAGGTTAAGGATGCACACGGCGCCTGACTGAGGGCTGTGGCATTGGCCCCCGGTGGCTATTGCATATAGTTGCAGACTTGCCTCTGGGTGAACCTCTTGGCCTTTGTAGGAGGCCACTAGAGAAGTAAAAGGCAAAATTCTAAATTGTGTTGCTTTGTTAATGACTATGCTACTCAAACTCAGACTTTCCTAGGGGAAGGTTTCAAAACTCCTGTGCAGTGGAATTTGGATCTTCTCTGTTTGGGTTGTCCCCTCTGCCATCACCGCCAGCACTGAGAGTGGCTCCCTTTTTCCTTGGTCTGGAATGGGTCCTCCTAAGTGAGCCTGGTTTCTGGAATGATTTTGTTGGAGACTATGATTTCAGTGTGCACAGCTCCTCATTGTTTGTACCTCAGTTACCCTGAGCTGTAAATCTACCTTGTGTGTGAAAAGGAGCCTCTGAAGGTCATGATCAAAAGCCTCAAGTATTTTTCCATGTGTTTGTTTATTCTTCTCCTGCCCCAGACCCTCTCCTTGAAGGAGCTGGCCTTGACAGTGACTCCGGTGGGCAGCCACCCAGAGTCCATGCACCCTGCTGAGCCCAGTAACTCCTAACCTGGCCCGACCAGCACCAAGGGCTGCTCTTCAAAGAAACCCTTTGAAGTGCAAACATTTCCTTTCCTGAAAAGAAGGGAAATTGAAATGAAAACGTATTGTTCTGTGCAGACAATGTTCTCTTCGATCAAAGAGGGAGAGGGGCTTATAAAGGGAGATTCACAAATTAGACCTTGACTGGTGAGTATCCATCAGTGTGGAGGAGCGCACGGGGTCTCAGGTTGGTAAGACTGCAGTTTTCCTTATGCTCCTGAATCGAATTCTAACATATTCAATTTAATTATGTCTCTCGTGTTTTTTCGGAAATGACTTTAGGTGAATTATAATTCTGTTTCCACATTAGAATACTGTGTAGCCAATAAAAATGGTATTTTCAAAGAACATTTGATCTTAATGGGGAAAACTTGAATGTTGAAAGTGAAAAAACCTGATTGTGATTTTCCATGTTCACTGTTATCTTAATGAGATCTATATATTTGCACATAAAGAAAATAGGGTCAACATTGAACTTTGGCAGCTAGGAGTATAGCTCAGTGGTAGGGAGGACGCTCAACATTTGAGAGGCCCTGGGTTCAATCCCCAGCATCTCCTACTCCACAGAAGTCTTTGTTTTGCTTACTGCTGTGTTTTTAGCATCTATAATCTATAATAGTGCTCAACAAATATTTATTGAAGGAATATTTATATAGTTAGAAAAACAGTATATTTTAAAGGAAAAATAACTGAGGTAAATTGTAACATTTGACAGGTAGATAGGACAATAAATTGTTTTAAGTTTCTATTACAATTTTGCCCAGACAATCTCAGTTTGGGGGTTATTTTGTTCTTTGGTAGAAGTATGGACCATATTTTGTACTTCAGTACAAATCATATGGTGAAATAATGGCTCTATCATTTCGATTTGGAGTAATCCAGTCCTGTTGAGATCAGAATATCAGGATATTACATTTTTGCTAGGTTGGTTATTAGACACTCTCACAGACCAGGTAAAATTATAGCTTTCTCTCAACTTACCCTTGGGCCAGCCTGTCCCATCCTGTTGTTGAGAATTTTTGCTTATTTGCCTAGGATGTTTTATCTTTGAGCATCAAAGACTACCAAGATATACTGGCTGTATGTCATCCTGATTTCTAAATTTATAATGTTTTCAGAAAATGCCGCTTTTCATTTCTACGTACAATGTAGATAAGCTTGGGAAATGTTCCTCATTCAGGGAAGGTGGCTTGCGGCTGTCACCTGTCTCTCTGGTGAGATTGTTTTGTTCCTCCTGCAGGAGGATGTAGGCACGTGGAAGTCAAGGCCCTGCTGGTGCCTGTCCCAGCCACCAGCACAAGGTTCTAGAAGCCTTTCTCTGTGTTTGGAATATGACTTCTGCTACCCACTCACTGGTGTTCCCAAGGACAGAAACTTTGACCACAATCTATAATAAGAACTGAATTTACATTGTGATCAAGTACACACACGGTGACACACATATTGATAAAAAGATTGGAAGTTTCCATGAAACGGCACCCACCCATTATTCCTGCCTACGGTGCACTCTGATAATTTTTATTTTTTTACAGTCCTGGGGTTAGAACCTAGGGCCTCATACGTGCTAGGCAGGAGGTCTGCCAGTTTCCTATACCCCCAAAACTCTTGATAATTTTTATTCTTTTCTATTTCATTAAAGACATTAAAAAAGAGGGTTGCTCCTAGTGGCAACTTCCAGTTTGCAAAACACTGCCAGGCTTCGGTGTACCTAGCCTGCAACTTCTACTAGTGGTGTCCTGAATTTCAGGTCTACTGCTGGCACTAAAGGTACAGGAGTAGTTCTTTGTCTAGACCCTTCTTGGAGGAGAAAATAGTGCAGCAGAGGCTTCTTCTGTAGTGAGAGTTTCTGTCTGAACTAGACATTATTCCTTGTGATGATTCCCAGCAGGTGAGCAGGTTTACAGGGCATCTGTGAATTTCCCAGCTTGCTTTGAGTTGCAAACTGAGTAACTGTAATCAGTTCTGGTTTAGAGGTGGCCTGGTCAGTGTGTGTGTGTGTGTGTGTGTGTGTGTGTGTGTGTGTATGTTTGTATGTTTCTCCAGAAATAGGCCTTACATGATTTATTTGTTTATTTATTTATTTATTTATTTATTTATTTATTTTTTGTGGTGCTGGGGATTGAACCCAGGGCCTTGTGCACGAGAGGCAAGCACTCTACCAACTGAGCTATATCCCCAGTCCCCTTACAGTATTAATTTCAGTACTTTGAATTTCCTTGAGTTTACTTTTTTCAGTGTGTTTTAAGGAAGAACATGTCTGAAAAGTTAACCTATTTCAGAGTTAAGGATTTGTGAGTAGAACAGGAAAAAGATGATTTAATAGAAAAGTTAATTTTTGGACTGTTAATTTTAATAGAAAAGTTAATTTGTGAACAGAGTGTTGCAAAGATAATATTAGCAATGACAATTATATTATTAAATAGTTTTTGGAAAAGTTGAATGGATTTTTGCTTAAGAAGTGTTTGAATTTTATTTTGGCTTAGCAAATAAGTATTCTTAAATAACAGAGCCCATGTATATAATTCTTAAAACAATTGTAAATCAAAGGAGTTGATTCCATTGAACAAGGGCATAGTGACATAATAGAACTAGCACAAAATAAATTGCCCTAGTTTATTAAAACCCTGTACAAATATCTGTCATTGTTCCTTGCAAACCTCTTTTATTTACTATGCTCAATAAAAATAAATTTGCTATAAGAATTCAGAGTACTTAATTTATAGTCTTTTAAAAAATGCATGTATAAGTTATAAATTGCCACCACTGTTAGTATTTGAGTAGGAACCTCATAAATTTGGTTTTATGTTGTTACATACATATCAGTATTATTTGAAATAAGTGATAATCTTTAAATGTAGTTGGGTGGCACATCCCCCACAAATCTATAATATCAAATTTTTAATAGCCATTTTGGTTTTTTAAAAAACACTTTTGTTAGAAAACATTTCTTTTTCCTTTTCTTTTCTTCCTAAAGGGCCATCTTGGGGAGATATTAAGTAAAAAATCTCATTAATTCTTTGAGTAATTGTCCTGAACTGGGAAAATGTTCATCTTACTGGTCTTAGAGTTTGCAATTAGAATTTAGAAAGTTACCAAAACTAATTTGCAGTAGGGATCAGGCCTAATCACTGAATGCCTGTGTGTCTTTGGTCTGGTGGGTACAACTGTATCCTGGGCAGTTTTGAGTAGGGGCAGTGCCCAGTGGAGAATGACGCTGAACATGAATTCAGGTCACTTTCCTATTGCACCTGGCTGCCCCTTCACTGTCCTGGTGGAGCCTCTGCAAGGGAGATCTTGCTGTGCCACCGTGCAAGCTTTTGTGTTGGTGGGAGAGTTGGGGCCTCTTAGGGGCTTCTGGCTCTGACCCCCAGAGCTGTCTCTTTCCGGTGAGGTGTCCAGTTATGCAACGGAAGGAGTATTAGTTTGCCCTGGGAGGCACTGGGAAGCAGGCACAGAGGGAGAGAATGGGACCCTCAACACTGATGCTTTGTGGGAGCAAGCAGTGCTGCCTCAAGTCCAGATGAATAGACTCGGATATTTTAGTTCATGTCTCTTCTTCTAGAATTGCTCTTTCTACTAGATTTCCTTGAACTGGCAGAACTTTGTGCCCACTTGGTAGTGAGTGTGGGCACGGTGCAGGCTCCCTTGCCTGTGCCTGAGGGCCATATTCCTGTTAGGTCTGGACTTCTCTCAAAGATGCAAGGTGTACACTAATAAAAGTAAGAATCTAAACCTAGGGCAAGACTTACCATAGTATATTGTTTCTGGAAACATGGCACACAAAGCAGGAAGTATTTCCATTGTTGTAGTGCATATTAGGTGAATTCTGTGATATGCCTCTTCATTATTTCTATCACTCCTTCATCACTATCTAAAGGCCATATAGGTAGGTAGGTGTATAGGGACTGGACACAAGTGCCAGTGGAGGCCAGCAAGGATAGAAGGAAGGACTACAACTCCCTAAGCATTTAAGTACTTTGCACAATATGACTGGGTCTTTCCTGTCTTAAAGTCAAACTCTGGGTGTCTTTACACTATCTAGACCAGGGTTATGTACAAATCCTCCCCTGAGGATCTTGGTGAAACTTAGATTCTGACTCAGAAGGCCCAGATGGGTTCTGAGAGACTGCATTTCTAACTCCAGGATCCCCTGGAGTGGCAAGCCCCTAGAAAATAGTGGAACCTGCAGTCATTTAGGAAGACCATGGATTGAAAGGTCTCAGGCCACATCTGTCTTCGTGTCTTCTGTACCTGGAGCAGTGACTGGTACAGAGTGCCCTTTCAACTGAACTGAAGAAACTGCTGTCCTGTGCCCATTTATTTTAGCGCCTTTGGAGGAGCATGGTGGCTCCTTTGTAGTCTGTGCCTTCATTTCTGACCAGCCTGCTTATCTGTTTACAGCAGATAGGAAGTGATAAGTTCCACTGCAGAGGTGGGGCTGCTGACAGTGGTGAGAACTGATAGCCCAGGGCCTGACAGCAAGGAAGAGAACAGAATGCCGCAGAAAGAAACGCAGGGACTCCGTAACTACCGTGGTGGGGAGAATTGAGCTGAATGATGAGCAGCTCTGTCCGTTTCAGGAGGTCCCTGTTGTGTGGCCAGTGGCAACTCTGTGCCTTAGTTTTTCTGTGTGGAAACGGAGAGTCATGGCAGTGTTGAGGATCAAAGCTTCAGGGCTATTGCCTGGCTGAGTAAATGGGAGCCCCGTTAGGATTGGTGTCTATAGGGTTAAACTTCAGGCTTCAGAGAGGTTTCTGCCAGATGAAAAATCCCGTTCCTGAGGTTGCGCATAAACGTGTCTTTGCTTTGCTGGTAAAAGAGTAGGTGTCAATTAACATGCAAAGTGATTTTTCTAGAAGACTGGAGAGGTTGCTACATGTTTGCTCTTAGTCAGGAAATTCTTCATGGAAGAGGCAGATGCAGGAACTTTCTAATTAAGGATGGGCAAGGGGAAGATGAAACTGGCTTGGAGAGGGCCTGTGGGGGTGGCCATGGTGTTGACAGAGCTGGCGTGGGTTGCCAGGTTTCTGGGCCCCCTGCTCAGAAGACCTGAAACTAGGGTGCCCCTTGGAAGAGATGGCCCACATTTGGGTATATGCCTTTGTGGTTAAGCCTCCTTGCAGTTTCCTTGTGCTTGGTTCTTAAGAAATCTCAGGAAGGGATGGCTAATGGGAAAAGGGGTGCTTGGACATAGTTCCCAATCTCCTCTACCTCCATGGAGGTGCTGGACTCTGCCAGGGGGAGAGATTTGACTTGAAATACTCATAACCACACCTTGGCTGAGTTAGCCTGTCAATTGAGTTCAAAGTTTTCTGCCCAGCACATGAGTTGGCATAGAGAAATTTAAAGGGGGTGAAGCAGAACAGTTTCTTAAAGAGCCTTGACATGGTCTTAAGCTTCCCAAATGTTCTACTACACAAACCTATGGAAAGGCCTAGAAGTTCCTTGAAATTTCTTAATCTAAGTGGTTTTCTTGCACCTTCTCACAGGAAAGTAGTGGGGGGCATGGGAATGGGGTGTTATGAAATGTAGCTATGTGACTTTTACTTTTGCTGTGTTGTTTAGTTCATTAACTCATACTCATTAGAAGGCTTTCTGTTGAATGGGATATAGAAATGCCATTTGCAAAAAACTAAAATAAAAATAATTTTAAAAGGCAGGAAAATAAAAAGAAATGTCATTTACATGTTTCTTCAAAATCTGGAACTTGTAATCACTCCTATAAAATGTGAGCCAAGGCTGCCTGTTCCAGGAAAGCTCCGGATGGTTGTGGGTATGGTGGGGTTGGGGGTGGAGGGACTTAGGATTTATTCTGTGCCCTTTGACAGCTTGTGAATTTTGCTCCAGACACGTGTTGAATTTATAAATATCCCATCATGGTCTTGTTTGGGGAGAAAATCAGATTAGTTTGTATGGTACGTCTTGCAGGAATTTAGAGGTAGTTTGCGATCACCTTTTTTACACTTTTCAACCACTTGAAAGGTGCATGCTATTTATTCACCTCACCAGGCATTAGGATGGACAACAGATCGCATGGGTGGAAGCATGCAGTTGGGTTCATGAACAGTCCCTCTGCTTTTCAGCACTTGTCACCTTGCACGGGGGGATCAGTCAGCTGAAGACATGTGTCATGATTGTTCAGCAAAGCAGCCAGGGGAGGAAATTAAGACACATTAAGAAGTGTGAAAAATGCCTGTGAGGGAGAAGGTTATGCCACCTGTTGCGAGGTGTGTATTGCGCCAGTGTTGATGGACTGTGAGCATGAAGAGAGTGACATAGAATGGTCTCAGGAAAGGGTATGCATTAATGAAGGTTCTAGGAGATCAGGTGAGGTAGAAGAAACTTGGTGGCGGAGTTCTGGACTCTTAGCAGGGCCTGATGGGCCCTGAGAACCCGAAAATCCAGACAGGTCACCTCTGTTGTCCCCTGCTGGGTTCACCACACACTCTTCTCAATCTTCCAAGTGAGGCCACCTTAGGGTGTGCCTCTACCCCACACTGGCCCTGTCAGTGACTTGGAAGCACATAGACCACCATGCTGTGGACTCTTGTCACCCTGGGCAAGACACATGCTCAGGGCCATCTTTTCTGCTTACGGATTTAGAAGGGATTGCATTAGGATGTTACTTTCTTTGGGATTTCCAGCTCTAAAAAGGAAAGAGGTGACGTTTTGTAACCATGGATCCGTGGAAGAGCACTGTGTGGTTTGGTGACATGTGAAAGCAAGTGTCTAGTGGGAACAGTGATCAGGTGGAGTGGGGACAGGAGTTCTGGTGTTAGGACGTGAAAGACTGCCATTGAGAATCTTGGCTTTGTCTGCGAAGGCCCAAAAATGCCGAGCAGGGCACTGAAACTGATACTCCCAGAAGGGACACAATGACTCCTGTAAAATGGGGGTAGGGAGAAAGATACCTGGAGCCAGTGTCCATGTGGTTCACCAGACCTGTGCTTCCTCAAAGGAATATTCCAGAAGAGCTTCTGCCAATCAGAATGGTAAGTTTCCTCGTTGCCACTGTGGAGTGAGTTGTCTTGGACCCAGCATTTCACAGTCTGATTGCACACTAGTGGATGCTAATCCACGCACGATGGTCAGCCATTTCCTGGTGTCAGGTCAAGCTGGGCAGCAGGGCTTTGTTGTGCATGGTGACTCCTGGGGAGGGCTGGAATGTCAGGAGAGGCCATGAGAAGTTTCAGCTCCAAACTGTCTCACCAGAGAGGAATTCTGACAGAGGTTATTTTTCAAAAGACTTATGAGCCAGTCCTACACCTCAAAATCCATACAGGCCTCATCAAAGGAAAAGGAAAGAACTCTCGCCTGTATTAACCCACCTGCTTGGATTGAGGGTGAAGCATTGCAGCAGCAGCAGCAGCAGCAGCAGCAGCAGCAGTAGCAGTCAAGCCCCGCTGAAGCTCTGTAATGAGAAACCTAGCAAGAGCGGCTTTCTGCCTGAAACGCCTTTGGAAAACGCGTCATGGTGCTCTTGCTTCTGCTTCTCCCCCGTCCTCTTGAGCAATAGACTTTTCCCTAGCAGAGTAGAGAAAAGCACAATATGAAAAGATGAGAGAGGGGTTCCTGCCTGCTTCCAGGTACTGCATGCAGAGGAGAGGGAAATAATATGGAAGGAGGTCTTGTGTCTCAGAACGAGAGGACTCTTGGACGCCCTGGGGCACGTACTCAGTACAGCACCTCAGGAGCATGGTGCACTAGGAGTATCTGGTGTAGAACAAGAGGATACCCACTGTGACCTAGCAGCAATCTCTCCTGTCCAGGAAGAAACTAGTTGCAAGGAGATTGTACCACATTTGCCCTTGTAGCAGCCCCTGCAGCTGCTCCCTGGCCTTCCCTGGACTCCTGGGTAGACTCAGCCTAGAGACACAGTGTGGGATGGGACATCTGGTACTTTCCATTGGCCTCAACATTTTGCTCAGGGTCCTTTAGATTTGCTGAGCAGGTCTGATCCAGCCATGAAAGGCACTGTTACTCACACGTGCAGATGTGTGTGTATGAAAACAGCATGCTCGGTCCTGAGGAGCATGCACTGAGCTGTGCCCCCAGTTCAGGGAAGGTTTTCAGAAGGACAAAAAATGGCATATAGTCAGATTGGGCGGAGTGGGGGGAGTCACCTCAGTTGTGCAGCCCAAGTTCAGATGTCTTCAATATCTGCTCTCTGGGCAGAAATGTGATAAGGGTTGTGTTACAAAAGGGAGGAAATGTCTAGTTTGCCAGCCCCAAAAGAGGCATTGGCTTTTGTTTGGGGATAGCAGAGCATTCCTAAGAGTTGGTTGGAAGATTCGAGATACCCCAAGGGTCAGAGATGTGATCAGAGTTTCAGATGCCACAGGCCACAATGAAATGAACCACACTTACCAACCAGCTTTGGAAGTCAGCGCGTGTCCTTTGTCAGGTCTTGAAAATGTTTTGGAATAAATAAAAAGCAAATAAGACTTTGCATGGCTTGTAACACACTGACCAAACCTGGAAAATGTTGGGGAAAAGGGAGGTAGGCTCCTGAAGAACACAGTGTGGCTGCACAGCACGTGAGCACCAGGGGTGTTTGGAGTTTATCAGGAATCTTTTGACAGTGCTCTCATGGGACGTACCTGCTCACTAAGCTTGTTTTGTGAACTTGTCCCAAGACAGGACATTTGGCTGGAGTTGACTAAGTTTGACCGGGATATTATTTATTAAGTTCTTGGCTCCCCAAACAGATGTTTCAGAAAGGAGCAGGGGTAAACTCAGTCCCCAAGGCCCCATCCGAGCTGTCTTTTTTGCATTCTGTTGGCATTGTAGAGAGGGTTACACCCCAAGATGGACACTGCCCTCTTTGTTTGACTTAGGAACCCCCTCTTGGAGGCAAACCCTAGGAGAATCACTTGCCCTCTCTTCCGTATGTCCTCCCTCACTTGAGATTTCACAGAGCCACACTCCAGGGGACACTGCCACTTGCTACCCTGTCATTGCTGTGTCCCAAGCATGCTGCTTCCTCCACTGCCCTGCCCACTCCCTGCCCAGAGGACCCATGCGGGCCTGTGTAATCTGGAGCCCTGCTTGTGCTAAACCTGACCCTCTGGGGTGGGAGTTCAGAGTCACGTGGATTCCAGCCAAGCCATCAGCCCGAGCTATGGAGAAAAGGTTGAGATGCTGTCAGGAGCAAAGGCGGTTGGAGAGCAGGTGACTTGCCTCTAGCTCATCTGACTGTCAAGTTCATTCTACCATTGCACCTCAGACCACAGTGAAAGAAGACTATATTACATATGAAATTTTATTTAAATTCTAGAACGGGCCTTGTGTTGTCCTCTGGGTATAGTAATTTGTAAAGACTCACATTAACACTTATATTGAGGTAATGATAGAGAACCCAGAAAGGACTCCTCTGAACTGGAAATACCTGGGTGGCAAGTGGAAGGACAGGGGTGTCAGTGCCAAACCGTGGTTCCGGCATGGACATGATGTAGGAACCAGCTCCCAGCCTTCCTCTGCCATTTTCCTGGGGCCTGGGAACCGAGGGAATGGCTGGTCACTTCCCAGCATGGCCCTGCACACTTAGCGAGTGGGCAGTAGATCTTCCCTCTTTCTGTATTTCTTTATTCTTCATTTACTTTATCATGGTGCTGGAGATGGTGCATCTGTTGTCCAGAAGGCCCACTGGGCTCTCTCCTACCAAGCCTTTCCCACAAATGCCCAAGTAAGGCTGACTCTCTGGAACACCCCCCTCCCTCCCTTCTCTTGTCTGCAGTTCCACAAAGCTTAAGTTTGATAAATTTGATTTGAAGTTGGTACTGCTGGTGTTGGCCTTTAGAGGGTTGGTGACCCCAAGAAGCAAGGGACTGACCCCAGATTGTGAGACCGTGTTGGTTGCATTAGATAGTTCCCTGCTGTTAGGAAATTGGTCATTTTTATCTGAGCTAGTTGGGTGGTACTTTTTACCTGAAAAAGGCTTTGCATTTCATGATGACTTTGCCAGGCCCATGAGTTCATGCCCACCCATTCTGGAGCACGAAGGGGACAGAACATTGATAATATTTGGTGGAAATGAATTTAAAAAATCCATCTTCAGCTATGAATAGGGAGCTTATTGGTTAATAGGTCCTTCCTCGGAACTTGCAAGACCCTAGCAACTGACCAGAGAGGCCACCATTGTCCCTGTAGTAAAGACAGAAATGTGTTCCTTTGGGCCATGTTGAAAAAATTAGAACTAAGGATATAGACTACATTTGGAATCTGAATTTTTTGGGCAGTGGCACAAAACCCATATGGATTAACTTGTACATAAACTCTATGGATTAACTTGTACATAAACTCAATTTTTAGCTTAATTCTTTTAACTGTATCATAAAATCTAACAGTTTAGGGCTAGAAGCATGGCATAGTAGTATTTAATAGCATATCCAAAAGCTAAATATACTTCCCCTTGGTCCAGGCTGAATTATTTGTTTGTAAATTCTAAATTTGGGCTGTTTGGTGGAATAGACTGTTGACAGTAGTAAAGCAAATAAAAGTTTCTTTTGAAAAGCTGAAAATATACTGGGGATTTATCATAAGTTAGAAGGAGTACACAGTATTATCTTTTAAAAATATATGTTGTCGTCATCTTCTCTCTCTTGCTCTTTATCTTTTTTTTTTTTTTTTTGAGTTTATTGTTTTGATAAGGTGTCCCTGGGAATCCTTCCAACGTAGATCAAGAGAAATTGGCACTGAGTTGAATAATAATAAATAAGAAAATAAATAATAAATAAATAAGAAAATTGTGGCGTTCTTAGATGTTTGTTTAGGTCAGTGTTCCTGCTCCCCCTAACTAAAGGACAAGTGCAGCAGTTACACAAAAGGGGCAGAGAAAAAAGCGCATCCTGGGAGGTGGTGGCTTTGCTCCTCCGATTTGTTGATGTGAACTTATCATGTGCTCAGGTGGGTGGCAGGTGTTTTATTCATTTGTTTGGTGTAGGGCCAGCACGGCACTGACGATTTGTACTGGAAGTAATCCTCAGCAGACAGACTAGTTAAAGAATAAAAAAATATTAGGTGCACTCTGAGATGTTGAGATTTCCTCTAGCCTTTGTTTTCAGTTGTAAGATTTTAAATTTTGAGAATTACAGTGTCTTTTTTTAAATATTTATTTATTTACTTCAGTTGTACACAATGCAGTGCATTTATGTTTACATGGTGCTGAGGATCGAACCTGGGCTGCGCATATGCGAGGCGAGCGCTCTGCCGCAGAGTCGCAACCCCAGCCCACAGTGTCTTTATTTACTCATTCCCGCAGCAAACATTGGCCAGGTGCTTTATAGGTGCTCACTCTTGAGTTACCAAACTTCTTGCCCTTATAGGTCATCATTCCTTGAGGTTCCGCAGATACTGTGATAGCACAGCAGTTGGCCTTGAACCCCATTTCCTTATGATTAAGTGAGCTCTAGAGAAGGTCAGGCTCTTGCTACCAGTTTTCATCCCTCGGACACTGAACTGTAGCCAATATGCTAGTTACTCAGTTAACCCTTTTGCTAATAAGGCCATTTAGGGCTCTGTTCTCAGTCCTCACCCCCTCTGTGTCTCTGAGTTACTTCATATGGTTGGTTGTTCCCTTTTCTACAGTCTCCCCTTTTCTGGGTCTGTCTAAGGCGGCTTCCTACAGACCCAGCAGGTGAGAGGGCTTGTCACATAGGCAGACATTGCTTATTAGAGTAGTCTGCCGAGTGTCTTTCAAAGAGGCGATCTGTGACAGGCAGGCTCCTGGCCCAGAGCATTCGACCTGGTCCAGAATGATGGAGGGTGGAGGACCTGAGCCCTCAACACAAGACACAGCAAATAAAAGATACTCAGTTAAATTTGAATCATAGGTTGCCAGTGGATATTTTTTTTAGTATAACTTCTTACTGCTGAAAGATTATATGTTGGCATACTTGGGACATAATGATGATATATTTGGGACATATTTATATTCAGATTTAACTGTACCATCCTATATCCGATGTGATGGCTGCACACTAGGCTACCATCAAGGTGTGCCCTGCCTGGCTCTTGGCTCACTTGACAAGGTGAGGGGGTGTGGGGTTTAAGGGTAGCAGATAAGAGTTAGACAGGCATAGAAGTCCACCTGCCTTTGTTCATTTCCCCTTTGTTTTTGTGATACTTCCTTCTTCAGCTCCTGAAATGTGGTTGTTCCCTTGGTCCTGTTGATGGCTTTCTTGGCCCCCCAAGAAGCTCCTCCCAGCAGCACTTGCTTCTGGTGAGCCAGCATCTCTAGTCCTGGGTTCAGATTCTCACATGCCCAGCTGTGTGGCAGGTTTTTCCATCTGCTTTGCTAGACACAGAGCATTTGGACAACACTTTTTTGATCTGAGGATATTTTGACTCTAACTTAGGAACCGAAATATTTTATTAGAAATATGTCCTCTTCGATGGATTTTCAATGAAAATAATTTCCTAAGTGGACTTCAGTGTAGGGTTTTAGGTCTTAGAGCACAGATAAACCATTTAAACTTTTCATTTTTTATGAAGTTATTCTTACCAGGATAGGTTATTTTCCAGTTATGTTCTTATGGAAGTTTCTTCTGTCCTTATCAGCCGTTTGTCCACAGCAGATGGCTCTGATGGATTTAAGCTTTCGCAACTGTTTTCTTTTGTGTCTCTTGTTCCTTCGATGTCCAGTCTTCTTCCATCAAATTTTGCAGATGGACGCGTTTTGACCAGGCAGAGCTGGCCTTGTCTATGACATGTGCTGGTTGTTTCTTTCTCTCTCTCTCTTTTTTTTTTTTTTTTTTGTGGTACCAGGGATTGAACTCAGGGGCACTCCACCACTGGGCCACATCCCCAGCCCTTTTTTGTATTTTATTAGAGACAGGGTCTCACTGAGTTGCTAAGTGCCTCGCCATTGCTGAGGCTGGCTTTGAACTCGTGATCCTCCTGCCTCAGCCTCCCAAGTGCTGGGATTACAGGCGTGCGCCACCATGCCCGGCTGTGCTGGTTGTTTCTAGTTGATTTGCTTGGTTGGCTGCTCTGTGCAGTGCTGAGAGCAGTCCCATGCAGATTTCCAGTTACCTTCATCCACCAGCTAGCTGTTCGACCACGCTGCATACTCTTGTTTGTTTGAGAGCACTGGTGGGGTCCAAGTGGCAGGGTCACAGCGTCTTACCTAGGTCTCTCTGTCAGCTCAAACTCAGTACTTGCACATCCAAACTTGGGATCTCTTCCAGTCATCCAGATTTGAGATCTGAGAGTTAACCTTTGACTCACCCTGTCTCCTGCCCCTCATATTCCATAACTGACTGCATCTGCTCATCCTGTCTATCAAGTCATCTTTTTTTTTCTCTTTCCACCACATCCCAGGGCAGTCACTCCTGAGAGTTGTCTTCATTTCCCATCCCTCTGTCTTTCTGACACTCTCCTTTGCTGTTCCTGTGCCTTCTTTTTTTTTTTTTTTTTTTTTTTTTTTTGTGGTACCGGGGATTGAACTCAGCGGCACTCGTCCACTGGGTCACATCCCCAGTCCTTTTTTGTATTTTATTTAGAGACAGGGTCTCACTGAGTTGCTAAGTGCCTCGCCATTGCTGAGGCTGGCTTTGAACTCGCGATCCTCCTGCCTCAGCCTCCCAAAGTGCTGGGATTACAGGCGTGCGCCACCGCGCCCGGCTTCCTGTGCCTTCTTGTATGTCTTTTCTCCTCAGTTGAATCATGAGCCTCTTGGGGGCAGGGACCGTGTCTACACCTTTATCTGTCACCCACAGTTCCTAACAGAGGGTGTGCATGGAGGAGGAGAAGCAGCAAGTAACTCTTGAGTGAAGGATCCTGGCTCTGTCACTGTCTGGTGCACTGGGCTTGTCTGGCTGCAGGTGGCCCAGACAGCATGCTGCACTTGGGCCTCGCTCGGGAGTCTACAGGCAGCGGCCAGCCCTGTCCACCTGCCTGTGCCTGTGTCAACGTGTCACCGGTAGCCCCAGGTCTGGGCGCTGCCTCTCTGGCTGCTGGCCACCTGGCATCCCTCCCAGTGACTTTTCATTTTGACCTTTCCTTTGAAAAAGGTTTCTGAAGCAACATTGTACACAGAAAGGTCAAAACAAAAAAAAGAGTGGATGATAAGTGGACAGAAATGTAAGTTAAAAGGCAGGAAGCGAGGTTGCTTAACAACCAGGCCGGAGGGGATGAGTGAAACAACAAATGCCTCGCAGTTATTCTTTAATCATCTGTCCGTAGAGACGTCAAGCGGTCGTGGAAACAGGCATTTCCATTCAATGTATACACAGGTTGGCAAAACAAATAACTGGGCTTTGTGACTATCCGGAGCTCCCGGAAGGAGGAAAGCGGCCCCTCTCTGCTGGCCATTCTTCCTCCGCCTGACTTCTGAGTGGAAGAAACTGGAGAAGCCAACTTGTAGCGGAACTGGTAAAGCCATTTTATTTTCTTAATGAAGGTTCAAGCTTCCAGATTTGGCCCAAGCCAAAGTGAGGCGAAGAGGCCTCTGGCTGGAGTGTGACCCACGGCAGGTGATGTGTGTTTAATTACTTCACTGAGTCTGAGTGGCACACAGTGACATTCACGGTGACCACGGTCACTGCCAGCCCCCCAGGTCACAGCCAAGGGCGGAAAAAGGCTTTGGTTGATAGTGCAACAGAAACTGGGATGTTCAAATATTTAACTATTTTAAAATAAAAATTTGGTGTTAAAACCTGAGTCATACTTATGCTTTCAGAGTTTGCCCATTTTGCTTATATTTTTAATAGTTTAAAGTCAGTTTTTTTAAAAAAAAATATTTTTGTAGTTGTAGATGGACACAATATCCTTACTTTATTTAGATCAAACCCAGTGCCTCACACCTGCAAGGCAAGCATTCTACCACTGAACTACAGCCCCAGCCATAAAGTCAGTTTTAATATTTCCAGACAACAGCCCTCAAATCTTGTGCCTTCTGAATTAGTGCAGATGGAAATAAATCTAATAACCTTTTTTTTTTTTTTAAGTTCTGGGGATTGAACCCAGGTCCTCCTTCATGCTAAGCAAGCATTCTATCACTGAGCTATATCTTTAGCCCTTGTAATTTAAATTTTTAAAATTTGTTCTAATTAGGTATACATGAGTAATTTAAAATTTTTAACGTCACATTTGTGTAGCGTTTGTCAATTACAAAATACCTTCATACTGTAAATCAGTTATTTGGGGTACTTAATCTTCATAGCAATGTTAAAGTTGGCTACTAGTAAGACCTCTCATAGATTAAGAAACTAATAATACTGCGAATTTATTGAACTCACTAATGCCTGATACATTCAGTATTTGCCCACATTAATTCCTTTTTTTAAAAAAATATTTATTTATTTGTTTGTTTTAGTTGTACACAATGCATTTATTCTTATGTGGTGCTGAGGATCCAACCCGGGCTGCGCACGTGCTAGTGGAGTGCTCTACCGCTGAGCCACAACCCCAGCCCCACACATTAATTCTTTTGACCCTCTTCATCTTGCAGAGATGAAAGAGTAAGCTCAAAGAAGTTAAGTAACTTCCCCTTAAATTTTCCCCAGTTTAATCTGAGATTTTAACCTCTGTCTTGCCTCTGTCCCTTGATCCTTACATTAGGAGCAAGATAGGCATGGGGTAGGGATGGAGGTGTAGGTGAACCTAAGTCATTATTCCTGTTTCATGTAGGAAAACCGAAACAGAGACACCTAGTGGCTTGTCCAAGGTCACACAGCCAGGGGCAGACAGATCTGTGAGCTGATAAAAATGTGACATGAAAATTCTTCCATTCAGTGTATACTCAGTTTCAATGATGTAGTTTGATAGTTGCTGCCAGACCCACAGCAGGCCCTGGCATCCTCGTCCATGCTGAGTTCTGAGCAGAGAAGGTTCAGGAGAGGGACCCCTGCATGTAGCATACTGATCATTTCTTTTATACCATAGAAATGGCGTGACTGGACTACCCAGGATTCACACTCAGAGCTCTGCTAGGTCTTCTCGCCTGTTGGCCATTCAGCTGCTGAAATTACATGCATGAGGCTGCCGGGGATTTTCTGTTATTTGAGAAAACTTTCATCCCCGGTCCTGTTTTTCCTTTTATTACTGTAATGTGACCAGGATGTCTGGACAGATTAGGTTGCTGAGAGGTGTCACTGGCTGGGGCCTGGGCAGCCTTGAAGGTGGATCCAAGGTGGCACCCGGGCAGACTGAAGAGAGCTTTGGGATGACGCCCGCCCCAGCCACTCAGCTCAGCTCAGATAAGCACCATCGATCAACACTTGAGGTTCTGTGTTCTCATTTGTGAAATGAGGCTTGATGGCTGAGTTTCTAAGTATGCCAAAGACCTAGCAACGTGTCTGCAGCATACCAGCTGCTCAGATGTCATTTGGTTAAATTGAGGAATTAAAAAAATTTTGTTTCGATAATATAGTGTGTTGTAACTGATCACTAGACTCCCAGGTACTTTTGAGACTGCGGTAGTGGCTATTGGTCTAGTGGTTTGGGAGCAGCTCATGGAACAGTGAGGAGTGCTGTTTGAGCATATCACACTGCCAAGCCATCCTCCCTGGAGTGGGACTGTGTTCAGGAGGTTGTCATCAGAAACTGCAGGCATCCAGAGCTCACTGTCCCTAATACTAGCCATCAGGGGCCCTGCAGAAAACAGGTGGCATTCTCAAATCTGGCAATTTGAGATAAGTTTAACAAGGCGACTACTTACAAAGGCAGGGCAGGGTGTCAGTAGCCTAGGGCAGTGAGGGAGGGTCCCTGGGCACCTCCAGAACGTCAGACCTGGAGAAGGTTTGGTGACAGCATCTGGCTGTGTGGACCGGTGATGTAACGTCAGACACCTCAAAGTGGGGCCTCATTCATTCACCTCCCTCCTCCCATCTTCCCAGAGATAAGGATGCAGATAGGTGAGCCTGAGTGAAGACCCACACAGGTGAGGCAAGGGTGGGGAAGTGGCTCTGGGGGCCAACCGATGTGTTTTCAGGCAAGGAGCACTATGACAGGTACCTTCAGTGGAATTGAGGACAAACACAAGTTAATGAGTTATGCAGCCCCACAGTCCTTTTTTTTCCTTTACACAAAACGTTCTTAAAATGTCAAAGTGACTGGACAGAGCAGCATTCAGAAAACATTGATGAAGCAGTTCTTTGGTAATCTTCCTTCACTCAGAAGCTTGAAGACCTATGTCAGAGTGCCTCCACGTCACTCAGTGTACTTGAACTTGAGTTCAAGTGGAGAAATAAAGGCACAGACGAGCTCAGGGGTTAGCAAGCGGGTTCTGTAAAGGGTCATATCATAAGTATCTCAGTCTTCGCGAGCCACATGCCTCTGTTGAGGCATGATCGTCATCTCTTTCTCTTTGTTCCTCCTCCTCCTCTTTTGTTACCTCTTTAAATTTTTTTTATTTGTTTCTGATGGACTTTTATTTATTTATATGCAGTGTTGAGAATAGAACCCAGTGCCTCACATGTGCGAGGCAAGTGCTCTACCACTGAGCCACAGCCTCAGCCCTTTCGGGCTGTAGTTTTTGAGTTCATGGAGCAGATTGTGGTTTGCCTAACTGCTCTGTGTGGCCTTCTGTCTGCAAGATGGTTTTAGGAATGGCACAAACACTTCTGTTTTAATGGTGTGTTAAACCCCAATGTGAGTTAGAAAAAGGTAGCTAGGAGACACATTAAGGGCATCCTAGGCTGCAGTCTTCAGGGTCCCTGCAA
The DNA here is from genome assembly GCA_025594165.1 of Tamias sibiricus. Lineage (NCBI taxonomy): Eukaryota > Metazoa > Chordata > Mammalia > Rodentia > Sciuridae > Tamias > Tamias sibiricus. The sequence continues at coordinate 71,183,322 of CM046663.1, forward strand.
GGCAGCTGCCTCCGAAATTGGGTAATGGGGGCGAGTTTAATATCTGACTTCTAATAATTTTGTTGTGCTCCATTTATGAGAGTAATATGTAGTTTTAAAAAAAAACTGTTTAGGTGACAAATAGGTAGAGTCCTTTAGGAAGGAATATCAGTGGTGGTGTACATACCACACAGACTGTAGGTTGGAGTGGATTAGATCGGCTCTCATTTCTGCCTGGCATTGCCTTTGATTATTTCTTATTTCTTATGTAGCCTCTTGGGACCATTTTGCACAAGAGGGCAGAGCTAGTTTTCAGTGAAGTCTTGGATCAACCTATGCCAGGTGTGTGGGATGCCCAGCCATCCTCCCTCTCCCCATGGAAGCTCTGAGGCATAAACTGCTCCCTGAGCTCAGGGGCACTTGGCCCTCCACGGTGAGCACATTCCATAACTGTTCCTGTTAGCACAGTCTCTAACTGTTCCTGTGTGGAATCGTAGCAACCAGCTAGTGCTTTAGCTGCAGGAGAACAAATTACTCTTAAGTCTATAAAAGAAGTACAGAAATTCAGTGGCAGGGCTTGCGAGTGCTTGCTTAATTCCTTGTGGTGATGACGGGGCTGCGCCAGCTCCTCATTCCTGGACCTGTGCCGCCCGCCTGGGCTCCAGGCCACATCCAGGCTGGTTTGTCTTTATGGGCATCTTTAGCGCCTCCACCACGCTGTTGCAGATGCCTCTTTGGGAGGGAAGGGTGGGTGGAACTGTCTGCAGGGTGTCTACTCTGCAGTTCCACACTCCCAGGAGAATCACAGAAGTCACAGTCAGGTGTGTCTTGGCAGTGACCGAGCCCTGTGAGCATTCCCAGCATTCAGCATGGGGAGTATCCCCAAATCTGCCTCCACCTCACTGAGCGGGGTGTTTTTTCCAGCTTCCCTGGTGGCTTATTTGCCCAAAGAGTGCACTTTGATGGCTTCTGGTATCACTACCACATCGGGGCCAAGAGATGGGTCTGTTTCTTACTACGTGATGAGCTTTCACAAAAACTTCTCATTACCTCTTAAAGTCATCCCATTTTCTCTGATCCTGGACCACAGGCATACACGGAGAGGATTTCCCTCTCCCCTGCACTCTGTTGGAGCTGAAAGCTTAGAAATTCTGTATGCTATATATTACATTATTTAGACCAACAAATGCTGCAGTATTCCTTAATTTGATGCTGTGCCCTGTCACTGTGAACTGCTCAAGCTGCATGTTGAGATTGGAGCTTGCATTCACAGCGGAACAACAGTAAAAGAGGAGGCAGTGCTGGTAGGGAGGGTTTATTAAATAGGAGCTAATTCCACATTCCTGAAACTCTCAAAGCAAAACGGCTGTTAGGCTGTTACATATAACAAACGGCTGTGTGCATAGAGTGGAGAGCCTCTTACCAGCTGGAGCTGGAGCCATAATTATTGATTTGGGGATGGGGTGGGGTGGGGCGGGTGATGAGAGTTCTGACTTGAAGCTGGATTGAAGCATATGGGAGAGCGCGCTGCAGGAACAGCAGAGCTGGTGCAGAAGGCATGGGGTTGGCCTGGGCACCATTAATAGGAGAACGATACTGTAGCTCCTCATGGAATGGGTTCCTCTTAGCTTTCTTTCCAGCAGCTTTTAAAATACAATTTAAACACCATAAAATTCCCCACTAAAATATACATTTAATGGGTTTCAACATTCGCAGAGTTATGCCACCATCAGCACAATCTTAGAATAATTTCATCCCCCAGCTCCACCTACCATTCATAGTCCCTCTCCATTCCCTTGCTGCACCCCCACCCCAGCCCTAGGCAGCTATTAATCTTCTTCCTGTTTCTGTTTGAGACACTTCTTAGCAATGGGGTAACCCAACATGTGGTCTTCGTGACTGGCGTCCTTCACTTAGCGCACTGTTTTCAAGGCCTGTCCATGTTGTGGCATGTGTCAGTCAGTCCCTTTGTGGATGAATGATATCCATGGTATGTATGGGTCTTAATGTTTGATCTGTCCATTGTTCCCTGGATGTGAGGGTTGTTCCCGTGCTGTAGCTGTTAGGAGCAGTGCTGCCACGGGCGCTGGTGTGCATGTTTTCCCGTGAACACATACTTTCATTTATTTGGGGTACAAACCTAGGAGTGGAATTGCTGGGACATCTGATTCAAACCTGAGTTAAACTTCTGTGTTTAACCTTTGTGACATCATCTTAGTTTTTTTGTTTTGTTTTGTTTTTGAATTGTGAGCATTTTAAAATCGTGGTAAAATATGTAAGATTTGCCACCCTAACCATTTCTGAGCTCACACAGTTCAGTGGCATTCAGTACTTTCTCAATATTCTTCTAGGTTTTGTCTTTACCTTTTTTTTTTTTTTTTTTTTTTTTTTTTTTTTTTGTGGCCTTGCTGAGGATGGAACCCAGGGCCTCGTGCATGCTGGGCAATAGTTCTGCCATTGAGCTACACCCTCAGCCTTCCTCTTGAGTTTTGATGAAAATCGTCACCATCTCTTGAGCCCCAGAAAGGGAAGTAACTTGGGCTTTCACTTGGTAAAAAGGTGGGTTAATAAGAAGCAAACTCAGTATCTTCTGGGAGCTGTCAAGGTCTAGATAGGGAGGTGAATCCTCGGACTAGAATCATAGGGCCTCTCTGTGTAGATGCTGCTTCATTAAAAACGCTGAGCAAGAGGAACAGGGTGGGGTTAACCTGGAAGGATTGCCCAAGAATTGGGAGAGTGGAAATAGCAAGGCAGGGGAGCGTCTGTCTGCATGCTGGGTGTGAACCCACTGGGCGTGTTTGAGGGCCACCGTCCTTCCCAGGCTCCTCTCCTGGGCACAAGTGGATATACGGGGAGGTGGGGCTCGTTTCCAGAGTGGTGGATCTTCTGTCAGTCCTTCTGGGCCCTGGCAGGTGGAATAAGTAGGTCCTGTGTAATAGGATCACAGATCGTATTTCCTGAGTCATGGGAGAGTGTACAAGCCTGGAGTCCAAGTGTGTGTTCCTGTATTTTTAGGAGACACCATCATTGAGATGGTCTCTTCAGACCTTGAAGAAGCTTGGCTTTGACAGCAGAGTTGCCCGCACTCTCCCTGCGCCCTGTCTTGCACGCAGGGATGGTCTCCCCCGACCTCTCCGGGAGAAGTTCCCCAGGGCTGCTGGCTCTCTCCGATGCTCATTTTGGAGATAGCCCCGAAGGACGCCTATGTTTCCTCTAGCAGCTTTCTTACCTTCCTAGTCGCACCTTCTTTCCTTGCTGGCAAAGACTGTTTTATATTCTTGGTTAAGTCACCGGCAGACTGTCATGTCCTATGTCCAAAATCAGGTTGTTGCACCACCGTCTACTGGAGCAGCTCATTAATGAGATAGTTCGTTTAAAATATTGACAAACTATGTAATTAAGAGCTGGTTATTTACACATCAAACAATTCTTCATTTAAACTGGAGAATTTCTTTAAATAGCAGCTCCCCCTGGCTGCATATATCTATTTGTGTAACTGTTTTGGCAGGAAAATCTCAAAACACTAGTTCAGAGCCAGGACCACTAAGAGCAGAACGAAACCAAGAGAAAGTGCTTCTGGAATTACGTCGCTTACTCAGAGAAATCCCCCCAAATGTATGTATTTCAAAAAGTGCATTATGTGTTCATATGCATCATCTCCATTTATGGATTTACTTTTAAACAGTTCTGTGAGCTTAGTTTGATTCAGAGTAATTTGTCCAGGCTCCTTGAGCTAGTTGGTTGGGCAAGTTGATACCAACGTCATCTTCCAAACCTTTGCCTCCTGGTTCTGTTCAGTCTCAGTGTATTTGCTAAGTGGGAGGATCATCCTTGTATCTAATTAAACCTTCACTGTAATTACATTATGGTCTGCAGCCCTAGGGGACTTATTATAAGTCTCAGGAAGAGTTTTAGTAGTATTAGAAATAATGGAGAGTCAGACACCCTGAGGTTTGAGCCGTGTCTCCACTATATATCCACTTTATACAGCCGGGCTTTTTGTGTGTGAAGTGGGTGTAATAGCTGTGTAAATTCAAAGGCTTGGTTTGAGTATTAAGTGAGATCACACACCTACAGTGCCTCAGGAGAGGGCACTGGTATGTAGTAGGTACTTAATACTATTATTACTGTAATTATTGTAGTAGGTGCTTTTATTATTATTATTGTCCGTGGCGTTCTGACTTCACGTGTGCATTCATTGTTGCTGGGCCAGAGGTGGAATTAGGAGGCTGCTTGGGAGAGCGTGCCAGTGCACAGAGGGAAATGACCAAGTGGAAAACCAGTGTGTCCTTCCACACCTTCCCTTCCTCCGGCCCAGCCCTCCCTTCCTCTCTCTCCCACTGTTTTCCTGCCCTAGCCATTTTTTCCTTGTACAGTCCAAGAAGATTTCTGCATTCGATGGCTTGTTGATCCCTCCAACCTCTTAAAACTATGATTTTGTTTTACAGATGATTAGGTGTTAAATAAAGAGGTCCACGGCTCACTGGCCAGGAGAGTGTCCCTGGGTGAGACGGTCCCTTCCCCACCCTGGGAACGGTGCCTCTCACCAGTGAAGGTTGGCTTCTACTGCAACACCAGAGCACCGTCTTTCTGATGACAGCAGGGTGTTTGGGGCCTTAATTTCACAGGGGCAGCCCTGTCTGTGAAGTGGGGATGGGTGTTCTGCCAGGAGGCTGGTGTGAGCTCCGCCTGGGAGACTCCTGATAGGTCCTCAGCACCAGCAGGCACCTGGCAAGCCCGTCTCTTCAGATGTAGCCTCCCCTCCAGCCCTTCTAGAAGACAGAGCTCACTCCTAGACATGCGAAGCAGATTAGTACCGGAAACACGTCTTCATCCACACTCCATCTTTTGCTCCTTTGCCTCTTGTCTTCTTCTGCTTGCCTCTTAGTTATTCTCTCTGCTGCTTTGGGGACACCCAGAGATCTCCAGGGATGTGATGACAAGGTTTTGCTTTCTCAGGAATGTGTGCTCATTTGCAAACGTTGTTTGTGGTGGTTGTTTTCAGAATGTAAATAGTGAATCATTTAACAACTCAGTCAATTCAGTCTGTACAGACTGCAGTTTGCAGCCCCCGGTTCCATGCAGTGAGGCAGAGTTTCTCCACTTTGCCATCATGGGTAATTCTTTGGAAGGAGCTGTCCCGCATTGTAGGCTATTCAGCAGCATCCTGGGCCTCTGCCTGCTGGCTGACCCCTGTCCTTCGATTGTGACAGCCAGAATGTCTCCCTCCCCTTGTCTCTAGCCACCTTTTCTATTTAAGCAATCTTCAGATTTCCAAGCATTTTGTATCTCAAAGGAGGAGTCATCATCGGATTTTGAGCCGCCTGGTGTTGGTGAAGAGTGGGCTGGAGTAGTTTTAGTTGTAGAAGTGTTGGGTTAGGATAAATGTCTTGCTGTCATCTCTGTGACCACATTTCCTTTAGAGTTTGTAATTTTTACCCCCTAATAAGTATTGCAGAACCACAAATCTCTATATAGATTGTGTGGTCTCTCAAATAACTTTCACATTTAAAGTTTTTTGCTTCCTTAGGGAGTGGATAGAAACTGGTATAGGTCCCAAATAAAGATGCAATCAGGAGGGAAATGAGATGAGGAGAATACCACAAAAATGATAACTGTGTGAGGCAGTATATGTTAATTAGCCAGATTTAGTCATTCCACAATGTACATAAACTTTGAAATATGTTGTGCACAGTAAATGCATATATATTTTTATCTGTTAATGTAAAAAGAAAAGAAATTAAAAGAGGTGAGATACTCATTCTCAAGCAGACACTGAATGGATGGATTTCTATTCTATGAACTTGCCTGTAGAAGGAACCATGAATGACAACTGTAAAACCCACTCTTGCCAGGTAGAAGACAGTACATTTTATCACTGAGAAAATGGTAAGTGGGACTATATGGTGCTGTGACAGAACTGTGGAAGTTGGAACATGTTTCTGGTAATTATCCAAATCTGTCCCTTTTGAATATTTCATTCACTTAATAATAGTCTGGATGAATCTGAAATGTAGTGTGTTAACTTTCCGTTACTGTAACAAAATACATGAGATAATCAACTTAAAAAGATAAATGGTTTGTTTTGGCTCACAGCTTTGGAGTTTCAGTCTATGACTGATTGGCCTGGTTGCCTTGGGCCTGTGTTGAGACATGGTGGAAATACCGGGTAGAGCAGAACCACTCCCTTCATATCCGGGAAGCAGAAGAAAGAAAAAAAGTGTCTGGAGTTCCACTCCCCCCTAAAGGGCACATCCCCAGTGACCCGAAGACCTCATATCCCAGTAGGCCCCACCTCTTAAAGGTTCCACACCCTCCTAATAGTGCCAAAGGCTGGGGCCAAGCCTTCAACACATGAACACATTTAAAATTCAAATCACAGCCCTGACTTTCCAGGCTGGAAGGCTGAAAGACAGGAGTCACTATCAAGTTCCTGTGGTTCTCCAGATCCTTTTGTAATTGTCAACTCAGTGTGTCTGCAGGCAGAGCAACTAGGTGGTCCGTTCTCAGCACACCCTGCAGGGCTGCACAATCCTCAGGACAGTTCTGGACTCTTGGGCGATGCCCCATTTCTCACTATTCCCTGTAATTGCTTTAGGAGATCCAGAGCGTGCCACTTCCTTGTGTTTCATACATGCTTATTTTTGAAGAGATAATCCCAACAATCCAGTGTAAACTCCTCAAAGACAGGGATTGCTAGTTTGCTGCTGCATCCTCACTTTCTAGAACTGTAGCTGGCACTCAGTTCATACTTGTAGAATGAAGAATGTTGTATAAACTCATTCATGAGCAAAGTAGCTATGTAAGTTGCCAGGAAGTTGGGCACTATGTGTATAAAATAAATCCAAGGGCATTGTTAGTTGTGCTACCATTGTACTTAATGGAAATTCCCGACTCCTTTTGACTTGTAAATTGGTTGATACAATGTGTGTGTTTTGCCACAGTGTGCCAGGTGTCCACTGTTAACATATGGCGACACAGCCACCTGATGTCACAGTTACACTCTCACAGTCCCTACTGCTCTCAGAAGCCTGTCAAAGACAGTGTTGGAATGCTGCTTGCCATATTTATAAAATAAATGAAATTGAATTCTTTGGGTGTGAGGTAAAGCATTTTCTTTATTCTGCTTTTAACAAAGGAATTCTCAAATCTGGAAAATTAGATTGGACCGCTTGGAACATTCTTAGATTAAAGAGAAGCAGTCCTGATGAATTTGTTCACTGTTCATTCCAGTCCCCTTAATCCTGACGGGTTCGTCCTGGATCAGCGTGTGGCGTGCCTTTCCTGGGACTTCAGTGTAGCATTAAGCGCTTTTATACCATGACAGGAAAATGTGACTGCAGCGAGAATCCCTTTGGCAGCCTGCTTGGTTCGTGCCTAATGAAGCAGGAGAGGAGCCTTCCTGCCTCCCTGTGTCCAGCCTGCATTGAGCTTGGCTGTGTCCATTTCGTTGGATGACCCTTCAAGCCCTGGTTCTCAGACTGTGTGGTCTCAGAAGCCCTCCTGTTCTCTCTTAGAGACTCCTGAGGACTCCAAGGGGCTTTTGCTTATTTGCGTGTATCTATCAGCATTTACCACTCAGAAATTATGATGTAGAACAATCATAATTGTGTACTGGTCCTTCCACAGATGACAATGAAAAATTATTTAATGTTAATTATGAATGTTGTTTTTATGAAAAATAAGTCTTTTTCAAAACAAAAAAGATCTAGTGAGAAAGAGTGGCATCATTTTATATTACTTATATAGATCTAATATTTAGCTTAATCAAATAAACTTTTTTTTTTTTTTTTTGGTGCTGGGGATGGAACCCAGAGCTTCCTCGTGGATGCCAGGCAAGGGATCGACTACTGAGCAACATCCCCAGCCCCATCTGGATTCTTTTATCTGCTTCTGCATTCAGTCAGTTTTGATGTGTTGTTTTAGTTTCATATGTAAAGAAAATATGGCCTCTGAGGTATGTTCTTAGTAAAGGATGAATACTTTAGCAGTTTTCTTTTCCCCTTTTTTTGTCAGTGCTAGGGGTTGAACACAGGGTTTGTTGTGTGCTAAGGAAGCACTCTACCACTGAGCTGCACCCCAAGCCATGGTATCCCTTTTAGATAATTGTGATTATTATTTTTTGATACTACGTCAAAACTCTACAACCAGTAGTTGGTTCCACTGTGGAGTCTGAAACCATCAACGAGCTTTTTATACTCTAAGCCCCATGGATGTTTTACACTTTGAATCCATCTTTTACCTGTGCATTTTTCTGTTTTACTGAACTATGAAGATCTTCTAAATCTGCGCATTTCAGATGTATTATTTTTTTAAATATCACATTTGTTAATATCGTCTCAAGTGTCATCAGAAAACTCAAATTTCAAAAAGCTGTTGAAATCTCAGTGATGGCTACAAATTTGCAGAATTCTGATTTTTTTCTTCAAGCTCACATTTCATCATTGGCAATGAATGTCAGTTCTAGATTCTGTCCCTGTAACTCTAGAGTTACGTCCCTAAAAGACAAACCCCTTGATCACGGCTCTTGGTCCTCCTTCCTTCCTGTGAGAATGAAGTGGTTTTCTTGTCTTAGCAAGAGGATTTGAGGACTTTACTCCCAGACTCCAGTGCTCTGGCAGTTTCTAGCCTTTATTCCAACTTTTACAACTTTTTAAAAGTGGGTTAAGCAACACACATTGGTTATCTTACAGTTTGAAGTCTGAAATGGGCACAAATCTGAGTTGGCCGTGTCCTTTCTAGGGACTCTGGGGGAGAATCTCTGTCCCTGCCCTGACTCTCGGTTCCCACAGGCTGCCTGCTTTCCTTGGCTTGTGGTCCCTTTATATATTCGTGAATTTTGTTAGTTGCGCAGGCGGGCTTTCGACTCGCGATGCTCCTACCTCAGACTCCTCTGAGTAGCTGGGATTACAGGCATGTGCCATCGCGCCTGGCTTTCCCCTTATGTATTCAAAGCTAGTGATGCTGACAGTGGTTCTCAGGTCACATCGCCCTAGCGCTGGCTCTTCTGCTCCTTCCTCTATCCTTCAGGACCCTTGTGATCACATTGGGCACACTGGGATGATCCACCCCCGCCCCCACCCTGCCCAGGCCAGCTGCTGAGCACCTTTGTTCCCTCTGCAACCTCAATAGGCCTGGTGACCCCGCATATCCAAAGGATATGGACATTTAGGGGGTCATCATCACGTCGGTCACACTCAAGCTTCTTCATCTTTGCACTTGTTTTCCACTCTCTGGAACATTCCTGTCCTCCCTCCTTCTATGTCTGCAAACTTATCCTCCAAATATCACCTCAGTGCAGAAGCCATTCCTGGACCTTAGCTGCTTTTTGCTGGCATGTGAATCCCCACCTTGGTGCCCAGCTTGCAGTAGGACATTTGGACAACTGTCTCCCTTATGATCTGTGAACATGACCTCCCTGACCTTCGCTTCCCTCCGTCCTCTTGTGGCACATGAGAGTCAAGAAATAGCAGTGATTTGACATCTAGGGACATTTAGTTATGGACTGTGTTTGGATATTATTAAATTAATGCTTAGTTTCTTTGGTCTGATAAGGTCATTACAGTTGTGCGGGACAGTATCATTCTTAGAAGTTATTGACTGAAATACTTAGAGGTCAGAGGTCAGATGCTGTAACAGCTGCAGCTCACTGACCACAGGGTTCCTGTGTCAAGTGTGTATTTACCTACAGAAAGATAAAGCAAATATGGCAAATGTTAAATTTTGACAAATGAAGATGAAGAGTTTCGTTCAACTTTTCTGTAAGCTCAGGTGTTTCCAAAACAGAAAGTGGGAAAGGGTGAAATGTCAGTGTAACTGTGCAGAAGTTTTTGGTGGGAACAGAATGGGATTTCCATGGTTGGAGGTCACTGGCTGCTCTTGGAGTTGCTCAGCTCGAGCTGTTGATTTGCACTGTTCTTTGCATTCTTGAGGTGATGAGAACCTTCTCTGGGTTCACACGTGGTGCGAACCATGCTCAGGCTTAAGCCTCACAGGCTTACTGAACCATGCTCAGGCTTAAGCCTTCAGGCCCTGGTCAGCTCCGATGCCTTTCCTTCTAGGACTGTAAGCCACCCTCTAAGTCACCAAGTCCTGTTTTTCATCATCTGGTTGCTGGTGTCTAAGGGTGAGTGTGTACTCGGCACTGAGGTGTCGGCTGGCCTACACGGGACTCCATCACCAAAGGCCAGTTATGTGAGTTGGAGTCAGACTCAAGAAACCAGCCATGGCTTTCTGCCCCCCACCATGACCTTGACCTCTGTGCCCTGTATTTGTGGAAATAGCCTGTGTGACACTTGTATGTGGTCCTCTGTTTGTCCAGGTGCAATGGTGGAATCTCCAGCTGGGCCATCTAGTCTGGTTTCCCATCTGCTCCCTGGCTTTCCCCGTGATTCCCTGTGCCTGGTCATGCCTGCGACGGGACCTTCTTGCCTCCCCTGTGTGCGCCTGTCATCAGTTGGCCTTACAGCTGGGGTCCTGCCTGCTGCAGTGCTGAGCTGAATCTTTCCTCCCTTTGGCAGCCCGTTGGAGATTCTGGGGCCAAAACAGAAAGCTCCTGACAGCTCTTCCTTGCTTTGCAGGAGTCTGAAGCCGCCATCAGAGCCCTCCAGAGACGTCTTGGCTGCCAGGCCCCAGCGATTCTCAGTGAGAAGGTGATAAGTCCTCGTGTTCTGTTCCAGGTACAGTGAGCCCCTCAGCCCCCCAGCAGGTGATTTCTCTGGGCTAGAATTTGTTATTCACTCTGACCCAAGTTAACTGACAGCTGTAGCCCTAAGTCATCATCTTTTTTTTTTTTTTTTTCAATCTTTTTCTTTTATTTTTGCTGTTCTGGGGATGGAACCCAGGGCCTTCCACATGCCAGGCAAGTGCTCTACCACTGAGCTACACCCCTAGTTCTGTCTTCTTTTTAAAATTCGTTATGGCTGATGGCTGTCCTTCTTCAGGCTCGTTGAGCCCTTTGATCCTCACCGATACAGCAGAAAACAGGGTTGTCTTCCAAGTCAGGGTGTCTCATATCCTTACATTTTCCTCGTACAGAACTCTTAATGTCCTGGAGCTGACAAGGCCTTCTACCCAGAGTGGTCACCAGGGCACACTCTGGGGATAGGATTAGTTTCAGGCTGTCCCCTCCTCAGTCCGGGCCAGATACCCCGGCGGTGCTGTGTCATGCTGCTCTGAGCCTTTGGCTTCTCTGCACAGCGCAGCCGCAGGGATGCATCTGCTGTGGGTGCTCCTTTGTGACTTCTGGAGACTTTTCATATCTCAAGGTCATGGGCCAGTTCCAGTTTCCTTCCTTTTGAAGAACTATTCTTGCTTTTCCTCACCCTTTCACTTAAGAATTCTACACTGGCTGGCCTCTGGGTTTCAGTGCTACAAGGATATGCTGTAGCTCAGTTTGCTTGAGCCTGGGAGTTCTGAGTGGGGAATGTGGTAGTGCTATGGTTTAGATATGAAGTGTCCCCCAAAGCTCATGTATGAGACAGTGCAAGAAAGTTTCCAGGTGAAATCACTGGGTGATGAGAGCCTTACCCTAATCAAAGCATTAATCCAACTGAATGGATGAACTGGGTGGTAACTAGATAGGTAGGGTGTGCTAGAGGAGGTAGGTCACTGGGGGCATCCTTTGGGGTATATATTTTGTCCCTTGTGAGGAGAACTCTCTTTGTTTCCTAATTGTCATGTCCTGAGCTTTGCCACACCCTTCTGCCATGATGCTGGGCTTCATATCAGGCACAGAGCAATGAAGTTGGCTGTCTATGGACTGAGACCTCTGAAACCATGAGCCCCGAATAAACTTTTCCTCCTCTAAAATTGTTCTTATCAAGTCTTTTAGTCACAGTGGTGAAAAAGCTGATTAAAACACATCTGGAGGGTTAGGGATATAGCTCATTTGGTAGAAAGCTTGCCTGACATGCACAAGGCCATGGGTTCAATCCCTAGCACCGATAGATAGATAGATAGATAGATAGATAGATAGATAGATAGATAGATAGATAGAATAAAAAAACAGAAATGGAGAGGTCAAGGCTGGCCAGGGAGGCTGCTCATCCCACATCTGTCTTTAAATAAGAGTAACTTCAGTTTTATCTGAGTCTTGTATTTGGGTGCAAGATAGGATGTAGAGAAAAGGGCTCCACCATAGAAATATTTTAAAAACTTCTTGCTCTGGTTATTTCCCATTAAACTTAAAAATTGAATATGAATGAAGACTTTATCATTATTGTCACTATTTTATCATTCATCACAAAGTTTTTTCAGTTAGGAGAAAGCATGGGTAGTGGGGAAGAGTGAGTGAGTGAGTGAGTGCTCACGAGCATGTATATAATGAGACTCATCCAACCCTTCTTCCTCGCCCACACATTCATACAGTCATTTGTGGCCACTCATGTCCTTAATTCTGTCCATTGCTATATTAAAAACGTTTACATAATCAGGATCAGCAGCCCGCGCTGAGTCTGTAATCAGAAGGACTTTGTGGGGGATGTAGCCGGTGGCCTTTGCCACATGTGAGTAACTTGGAGCGGGCCGCCTTGAAGTGGGAATTAGTGGGGAAGGAGGAGGGGCCTCCCCTAAGCTCTGGTTCCGGGGAGGATTAGGCTATAAGTAGGCACCTTGTTTATGAGGCTGCTGCAGCCTTGTAAATGTCAGAGACAAAGGTGCAGAACTGCCAGGTGCACTTTCCCAGAGACACTAGGTAAAATTCGATCCTTGCCAGTGGGGAAGTGGGAGGATGTTCTGCCTAGGCCGAGCCATTGTGCGCTGGACCCTGTGAGCCTCCAGGGTCCTTGTCTTTCCTCCTCAACTGAGGTGCTTATTTAGTAAAATTGCTTAAATTAGAGTGGGTTCATTCTGCTGCTTCCTCTTGCTGCACCAGTCGGACGTGTTTCTGCTGTCCTAACAGACTGTTTGAGAACATCCTCCCTGTTACCCAACACCGGGGCTGGACGTTGACTTCTGAGGGAAAAGCCTGACTTGGATGTTTCTGTCCTTCCAGTTGAGTGGGGAGTGCTGTGTGGAAGTGTGTAGGGAATCCCGGGACGGCCCTGGGACACAGGCCCTGAACCCTGCCTGAATGGGGCAGTTCGCAGTGTGAAGCATCAGGCCAAATCCTTTCCTGGGACAAGACATACAGACAAGGTGTCAGGTGGTAACACAGGGAGCGCATCTAAAGGAGGCCTTGTGGTCTTGCCACAGTTTTGTATGGTCCTTGGTTCAATCATATTCCGTCTTCTCTGGCTGGGAGGGCACAGAGCTTCACCTGAGCTTCCTGCTACTTCCCTAGCACATAGGAGGGGAGAACACGAGGTAGGTACAAAATAATTATTTGTTGTGTGGATGGTTACTGTCTAGGCGAGCTGGGTTCGTTGTTTCATTCAGCAGAGAATCAACAGGACACAGAGGTAGTGAGCAAGCAGCAGGTTTATTGCCAAAGTGACAGAGAGAGACTTCTCTGGAGAGAAGGGGCCCGAGCTGAGACTCCTTGGGGGCTTTTGGCCTTTTCCTTTTATGATCTCTGGAATTTCCTCCTTTCCTTATCTTTTCCCCTGTTCATGATCTCCTCATGATTATTGATTGATTCTGCCCATACATCTGTTTTAGTTTTTCTATTGGGTCCCCAGCTTAGGAGCACGAGTATGGAAGTGTCTGTCTGATTGGATCCTCCACTTGTGTCCATGAGCACTTTCATCGAGGAGGAATTGGACTTCATCAGAAGACCCTCTCCATGCTCCTCTGTTCTGGCCCTGCACCAACCTCCTCACTCACCATCTTGCCCTGGCTGCCTAAGCCTTTCTATACCTCCCTCTGATGGATGCTTATAAATAGTTGCTTTCTTCTTTCTAGACTGTGAGCTCTGTGAGGACAGTGACAATTTTAGTGCATCTTTTGTATCTCCTGTGAGTCCTTGAGTGGTGGCCCAGGAGAGAGAGACACACATTTTTTTTTAATGAAACAACAGTCATTTGATATATGCCATTTTTCTAGAAGGAGAAACTTATATTCAAATCACTGAACCTTAACCAAAGAAAGATGATTTTAAGTGAAGTAAGGATTAGCCCTGAAGCAGAGACCCTTCAAGAACGGTGGAGCTCTGGGTTTTAGTTCAGAGAGGGTTTAAGGAGAGAATGAGTGCACACTTGCTTATGATACATATGATCATTTGAAACATATGTTGTCAAACATTGCAGCAGCTTCAAACCACACTCATCTATTTTCTCACAGTTTCTGTGGATCAGGAGTCAGCATGGCTTAGCCGGGTCCTGTGCTTGGGGTCCATGAGGCTATGGTCAAGGTGTTGACCAGGGCTTGGTTCTCATCTCCTTCCAACTCCCGCGGGTGGTTGGCCAGATCCATTCCTCATGGTGTAGGTCTGAGACTGACCTGGCTGACCTGGAGGCTGCCCCAAGCACATGGCCACGTAGGCTTTTTCAGCGTGGCTGCTTGCTTCATTGTGCCAGTAAGAAGGCTGTTAGAAAGTTGGAGCCTGGTATAATGTGATTAACCACAGTACTGACATCCCGTTACCTTTGCCATGTTCTCTAGGTTTGAAGAAAGTCCCAGGCCCCACCCACACAGGGAACCTAGGAGATGAGGTCCTGGGGCATGTGAGGGGCAATCCATTGCTGATCGCCCTTCCTGGCTCCTTGAAATATAGGTTGACAAGTGGTTCCCATCCGCTGTCTATTTTTGTAAAAAATTATTTTGTTCTTTTCCCTTTTTTTCTACAATGATCCTGATTTTTAAAAGTCTTTCACAGCTCTATAGGCCCACTTATTCTCCAGCCAACATAGCTGTCCTTGGGCCATCACTGACCTGCTGGCTGGTGACTGGTTCCAGAGTACATGGTAGGTTAAGTTGTTCTTTGTTAGCTGCCTTAGGGTCTAACTGATTTTATTACATTGTGTAGGAAAATGTGGTCTTGGGTGTCCAAGGACTTGCTCATCAATGAACTTGTAGCAGGCTAGATATCTTCCCAGTAGGTTTTTCTGCAGCATTGGGGACCATCAAAGGTATTACTTAAGGCCTAAGTTGGAATGTCTGTTTTCAGCTTTTTAAGAATTCCTTTTAAAGGGTGTAGCTCAGTAGAAGAGCTTGTGGTTAGCATGCTCGAGGCTCTGGGTTCAGTCCCTAGCACCATAACAGCAAAAACAAAAGAGCCTCAAAAAATAGTGCAGTCATTTGTGCATGCTATTCTCACTCTCTAAAATGTAAGAGAGTCAAATTATTCACTGTCTAGAACATTGAGTTGAATATTGAGAGTCTCCAGGTTCAAGTTTGAGTAGCATTTTGCAGTGACATCTGTGCCTATGGTACTGCCCCAGAGCCTTCCATGGAAGCAACAGGTGGCACAGCCTGTGACCTATGATAAAATATGGTCCATGTCACATGATGAGAGCCCCTTTGCACGTAACGCTGTCTAGTATTTAGTGGAGGAGGGAGATTTCTTTTGTAGGAGGTGGCAGATCCCATTTGTTCAGCATTTGGGATGCCTTGTTCATTTCTGGCTCAACCTGGTCCTTTGGTGTTTCCTGTTTTTTGATCATTCAGTCAGACGTTCTAACATTTGAGGACCTTTGAGTCATTTACTTCCTGACATCTTGAAGGAATTTCAGGCAAGTCAGATCCCCTTCTTCTTTCTACTAGAAGCTGTTTTGTTACTGCCCACTTGGACGGCTGCTCTACGTTTGTTACACAAAGAGGAAACCTCATGACTGGGAAAATACAGCAGGTGGTGGTTGAGGACTAAAGATAGGCAAGGCAGTGAACTGTGCCAGGAGGCTGTGACATTTCTTTCAGATTTTAAATGCTTTCCTTCTGCAGCAAATGTCTGAGATTTTGCCAACAGTGAGTACGGTTGTGAATAGAACAGAAAGACCTGCCATAAAATATGGCATTTCCTGCTTAAGGATCATTTGTGCATGACATATATACCTCGTAGATAATTTCCATGGTAACCAGGGGCGTGTGTGTTATGTGTATCTCAGGGCTGTTTGGTGGGGGGACCTGGAACAAATGGCAGGTAAATATAAAAGGTCATGGCATTTGCTTGTGCAAAGGTGCTTTATTACTTGGATTAAAATATCACGCTCAGAGGCAAATGTATTGATCTGTTACCAGAAAAGGAGGGCCGAACATCAAGCAACTGGAAGTCCTGGGGTTCAGTTTTTCTCTCCTGTTTCTTTCATGACAGTACCAGATAAATCCTCCCACGATATTATTTTGTTTTGATGCCCTTCTTTTTTTTTTTCTTTAATTTTTTTCTTTAAGGTCTTTTAAGGTGTAGATGGACATAATTTTATTTTATTTATTTTTATGTGGCGCTGAGGATCAAACCCAGTGCCTCACACATGCTAGGCAAGCGCTCTACCACTGAGCCACAACCCCAGGCCCTGATGCCCTTCTTTGATTAAATTTTTGCCTTGAGGGCTGGGGTTGTAGTTCAATTGTAGTTCAATGGTAGAGCTCTTGCCTACCATATGCGAGAAACTGGGTTCGATCTCAGCACCATGTAAAATAAATAAATAGATAAATAAATAGGTAAAATAAGAGTATATATATATATAAAGAAAGGACAAATCTTAAAAAAAATTTTTTTACAGCCAGGTGCCGTGGTGCATGCCTGTAATCTCAGCACTTGGGAGGCTGAGGCAGGAGGATCTCAAGTTCAAAGCCAGCCTCAGCAATGGTGAGGCACTTAGCAACTCAGTGAGACCCTGTCTCTAAATGAAATATAAAAAAGGGCTGGGGATGTGGCCCAGTGGTCAAGTGCCCCTGAGTTCAATCCCCTGTATCAATAAAAAGAAAAAAAAATTTTTTTACCTCTAAGTAGAGGTATAAGTGCCTCAGCTGGCCAGCCAAGATTCCCCCAAGGGGCCATTTTGCCCCTTCCTCCTGCGCCTCACTAGCCACTGGCCACTGACCAGTGCTGCAACCCTACCTGGCTGCCGTCCGATATGCCACCTGTGGATTCACAGTGTGTGCTGTAGCCCCCCAGTTAGGTGATAGGAGGAGAACCCCAGAGTTCATTCATGTCCTCACAGTGTATAACACCAAAACGTGTGCTTAACAGCTTCTCTGTGTCTCTTCTTCTCTTTCTCAGCAGCCGCCAGCTTTTGGAATAATCTATAAATCATTCCTTTTTTCTTAAGTCTGTCCTTTGGAACTCATGTTGGCTTTTCCAGTACAGACTAGTGTAAGACTGTTACCTGCTGTCTTTTAAGTCTATTTCCTCATCTATTCAGACTGAGGCTCAGAGATAATGGCCAGAAACACAGCTAGGAAGAGGTTAGGTCAGGTCTGCCTGTTAGAGATCCTTGACTGTTGGCTGTTTTTTTATAGCCATTAAAAAATGATTGAATATTAACAATTTTATATGGTTCAGTCTGATCCTATATGCAAGACTGTTTATTTCAAATTAATATGCGATGGTGGCTTACAGCATTTGGGGCTATTTTGGCACTGGGGGCATGGGTGGAGTGCTTGGTGTAGGTAGTAGAATTTCCTCAGGGCTTTCTGGGTCAGTCCACAATGAACTTTTTTTTTGCATTTAATTTTGGAAATTTTTAGGCCTATACAAATATACAGAAAACCATAATAAAATTTCATATTACATATTATCAGCACCTCCTAGAGGGGCGGCGGCTTCTCCTCCTCCTCCTCCTCCTCCTCCTCCTCCTCCTTCTCCTTTCCTGGTGCATGGTAGGCAAGTGCTCTGCCACTGAGCTACATACACCCCTAGCAAGTCAGAATCTTGAGATGGCTTTGACTTGTCTTTGTATCCTTGTGCCTTCCTTTTTTCCATTTTTTTAAATTTCATTAAAGGGATTTTCTTTCCTTAGTTCAGAACCAGTGTACATTCATTATAGAAAAAAAATTGTCAAAATGCAAGAAATAAAAACCACCTATAATCTTCTCCCCAGTGACAACTGTTTGGATCCCCATTTCCCTGTAGACAGTTCTTTGTCTACCTCTATTATTTTAAGGGATGCTAATGAGCTGTCTTGATACTTCCCCCACTTTTATCAGAGACACAGTATGTCTAACATCATATTGAATCCATCTGCCTTATCTAGTTCTTTCTTCCACATACCTTTCCAAGCCTCTGCTATCTTTATGCCTTCTAGGACTTTCTGCCACATCCCTGGGTGGGCCCTACAGCCAAAATTATCCACTTTTCCTCAGTCTGGAATAAATCTCAGACGGCTTCAAAGCCAGTGGGTCTTGTCCAGCAGGAGGGGAGTAGGTGGGTTATACTGACTCATCCCACTGTGTGTGACTAGTAAGCAACTTAATTTTACTGGGATATTGGCAGTTTTGTCACCTGACCCAAGTCAATCTTGTATCTGTAGAATTCCACATAGAGTAACAAAAAAGGAAAACTTGTCAAAGTTGAGGCAAAGCTGGGTGCAGTGGTCCATCCCTGTAATCCCAGCTACTCAGGAGGCTGAGGTAGGAGGATCAAGAGTAATGGCCAGCCTGGGCAACTAGCCAGGCTCTGTGTCTTAGAAGAAAATTAGCGGGGTAGGGGTTGAGCTCAGTGGTAGAGCACATGCTTAGCATGCTCCAGGCCTGAGTTTGATCCCAGAACTACCCACCCCACCCCCAAAACAAAAATGTTGAGTCAATTTGGCACCTGTCATAGGTGATGGCTTCTAGAATTAGGCGATCTAAGCTCAGTTCCTCCCACTACTGATGACTTAAGTGATTGAGGACATATGGTCTGCCACCTAAACATCAGCTTCTTATTCTCACAAGAGAATAACTTAGCTGCTTCATTGACCTCCTGGAGGAGTAAAGGAAGTAGCATATGTATCTGGCAGGGTTGTAAATGAAGAGCTCGCAGTTGATGTGAAGCCTGTTTCATGGACGCCCCCACTCCTCAGGCCCAGGCCCTGACTGGTTCTGATTAATCAGCGTGAAACTTGGGACGCCTGGGCACCTCTTTGTGCCACACCCAACAGAGTGTGGATTGGTATTTACATGCCACCAAAGTGAGTGCCATTGGAAGTCACGTGGCAGCGGAGCTCTGTGTTCCTGGGAAAGGCTGTTAGTGTCATGCGTTTCTGCACAGTGCCAGGCAGCTCCCAAGTGATGGTGGAAAACGCCACCCAGAGACTTAAGTGCTCTTCACTCACATCCCATTGGTTTAGGGAGGAAACGGCTCTCAGGTTTTATCCAGTGTTTGTGAAAGCACACTTAAGAGTTCTTCTACCGGCTTCTCATTTTCCTTGTCATTCTCTGATTTGGGTAAACAGCATTGGAAAGGCTCAAGTGTAGTGAAGTAGGTGGGATTAACAGTGACTATGGCCAAGCCTGCATGAATGAAACCCCAGTGACGCAAACCCTCTGCCCGCTGGTTGGCCTGCCCTCCGCTTTTCTGGCACAGAGACAATTGACCTACAAATTATAATTGAAATTTAAAAGAAAAAAATTATTATGAGGAACTAATGTGGTGTTAATATGGTTCTTAGCATTTGAACGAGAGTAAATTTTGCCTTTCAGAGTATTTCCTACTGTACTATCTCATGATCCTTATAAGCAACCTTCAGTACCATCCCCTTTGTACAGATGGGGAAACTGAGGCCCTGAGTACTGTGACTTGTTTAAGACAATGAATTTGGGCCTTACAGAGACTCAGGACAGGAGGAGTGGCAGGAACTAGAGCTGGTCCCCATGTGTGGATGCCGAGGGTGGAAGAAGTTACCTGTGAACAGTGCTTGGGAACTAGGTCAAGCAAGGCCTTGTAGGTGACTTGTGTTGCCTGTGTTTGAGTTTATGCTAACTGGCATGTTTGTACATTTAGATTCATTCGTAGGAGCAGAAACTTAGTCAATCAAACCGTTACATATTAGGCTACTACACTCTCCCTTGATAGACCCTCCCAGGTTGTTGCTGACTTCCTAAGACAAATGTCAGCATGTCTTCTTAGTTTCTTGAATTTGAGGTAATCAGTGGATAGTTACTGAGAGCCCATTATGGACACTGCACATGTTACACACCTATAAATACTATCTGGTGCCTACCAGGGGCTGAGGGACGGAAGAATGACTAGAATGTGGCCTGTGCCCTGGAGTCCACTGCATTGAGTCGGTGGGTGTGAGGGGCTCAGCCCCCAGGAGGCAGGTGCAGTCCACTCCACCTGGCCACAGTGCCATCTGTCCCCACTTCTTTCTCACACTATCTCTCCCCACCCAGCCGTAGTGTCCCTCAGGCCCTGTTGATCCAACAGTTCAGGGCTTTGGAGGGAGGAGGATGATCTCGGCTGCACTTATCACTGGCTGATCTGAGCAGTTATTCCTTGATTGAGTCCCGCCATTCTTAGACCGTGGCTGTACCTTAGACGGGTTACCTGGGGGAGTGACACTGACATTATTTGATCTGTGGTGGGGCCTGCCATCACTATTTTATAAAATCTTCCCACTTGGTTGTAATACACATCCAGGGCTGAGAATTATTGAGTTGTGCTCAAGCCTGGGTCCTTGTCTCTAGAGCACAAGATACTGCTTATTTGGTGACGTGGCAGGAAGATTAAATAAAATACATTGCATAAAAAAGATCTCTCATGGCTGGTGCCCCAAGATGGTAGCTGTTCCTCATTATTACTGTTGTTTTCTGATTTTAACGCATGATTGTAGACACATGACAAATATAGAAAAGGAGAAAAAAGACAAAAAGGAAAACACCTGTCATCTGAAAACTCATCTCAGTCACTACCTGGATATCTTCCACCCACAACACGCCCCATATGCACTCATTGGGTCCTGTGCTTGTTGACCTGGTGACACAAGCAGTGACATTATAGCTGCTGAGAACGGTTGTCAGACAACTTACTGTTTCAGCCACAGATTCACTTTAAAGCTCAGCTCTGTTCTCTCATGGGTCCAGGCTTTCACCCTGGGGGTCATCTGCAGGTGTGCGCAGGGGCCTTGCATCCCTCACGGTGATCTTGGAGCCAGGAAGGATTCCCTGCTCTGGCTGAGAGGTAAGGCTGTGCTGGTGGCCTCTGCTCCCCTGTGCTGCGACCTCTGAGCAGTTGTTCCTTGGCTGATTGATTCCTGCCATTCTTGTACCATGGCTGTACCTGCAGTGGGTTCCCATGGCCCTCTTGCCATACCCCTCTGCTGCCAGTTTGGTTTTGCTATAGAAACTCAAAAGAATGGAGGGCAGTAAACATGGCCGTTCATGGGTCCTCAGCTCTCCCAGGGAACCTCTTGAATTAGTAGAAAGATGCAGGTCATTGGAAGGTGAGGCTCTGGGGCTTTCTGATTATGAGGGCTTTGGGTCACCGAGACCTGGGGAACCAGTGCCCACTGTACCATTCAGACATCACCTTCTCTCTGTGCCCACCCATGCCAGGCACCAGAGGTCACATTACCTACAATCTGTGGGTTTTAGGAGAAAACAACATGTCTGGACTCGCACTTCTCCTCTGGATCCCACTGCCCTGCTGCTCATTCCTGGAGCCGTTATGTCTGTTCATTTTTAATGGCTACACTATTGCACATTTTACTGTATGTTATACACAGTTTTTACTATTATTCAACATAAAGGATTTTCTCTCTTTTTTCCACTTGGCAACATCCAGAGTGATTTTAGATTTTTATGCAGCCTATGTGAGTATAATCCTCATGATGTTCCCAATCACACTGTTCTTAACTTATCAGTTAATATCTTCTGTACACTGTGCATGGATAGGGTCTTTGTGAATGGAGTTTCCCTGTGGTATATATTAAACTTGCTCAGTCAATCTTTATCTGTTAACCACCCCCACCAGTTGGTAGTGGCTCGCAAGACTTGGCTTTGTTTTGTTTTCCCTGAACCTGCTCTGTCAGGAACCTGATGACTTGTGAACACTTAAATTCTTAGGGAGCTTAACTGATCCCTGTTGGCTCGATTCTTGAGATGCTTATGTGACCTTCGATAGCCTTAGGGGCTGACCACTCTCCTTTCTTCCCTTTGTCTCCTTCTGCCCATGAAGCAACTTTGATTGCTGCTTCCTGGGACCTTATTCACTTCTGTCATTTTCTTTCCTTTCATACACTATGTCTTCACCTAGTGTCTACCAGGCCCAGCTGCACCCTAATATATATATATTTTTAGTTGAAGTTCTGGCACCTGGGCCTCCTAACATCTGGAGGGAAGTGGATCCTGCTTTGAGATCACTTCCTTCAACACAGCCTCTTCCCTGTCATCGATTCTCCTTCTCCTTCCCCACAAAGACCAGCATCCTAGAAGGCTCTTTTTTTGGACCCTTCTTATCACCTCCAGTTCAGGTCACCCAATCATAAGCACTGTGCCCCTCCTTTTTAAAGCTGCATACACCCTCCAGAACCTTTCAGGTGCCCCTGGGCAGCTACCTGCATTCCAGCGTGTGGTTGCCCAGCTGCTCTTGCTTTAGGGGCGATGAAATAACTCCAGTGACTTTGTGCCCCCACTCCCCACTCATGGTATCCAGAAACGCCAACACCCTAGCAAAGACGTAGTTTCTTCAGCCCAGTACAAATGTAGGTGGCATTCTCTCTGCCATTGGAATGATAGAATTGTGTCCTAGATATTTCCTATCAGGTGCCCGATGGGATCTGGTTGTTTGGAACCTGAGCCATTTGGAGGACCTAGTAAAGGTTTCTAGTGAAGATTTCAAGGTTAAGCTTTTCTTCCAAGGATGGCATTTAAAATTGAGACTGAAAAAAATCACTCCATGGATACAGCCTACCTTACCAGAACTCTTTAAAATAGAGCCCAGGAAGATCTTTCTCTCTGAAATCCTGACCCATTGGATCATTTCTTTCCTATTTTTTTTTTTTTCACTTTTATTTTATTTCATGTGGTGCTGAGGATTGAACCCAGTGCCTCACACATGCCAGGCAAGTGTGCTATCACTCAGCCCCAGCCCCAGCCCCATTTCACTCCTTTTTAATGTAGTGATTACTGTAATAAAATTTAGAGTTAGACTTTCTTTGAGAAAGGGACAGATTTTCTTTGCTTTTCTAAGAGGATACCACCTAAGGCTAGCGTACTTTAATAATAGGTGACTAGGCAGTTAAGATGCGGCTGAGACTCTTGGTGTCCCAAAATTTTTGTCAAACTTCAAATACAAGTACAAGTCAACGGTTGTACAAATTATCCCTCCTCATAAGAAAGGGCAACGTAGTTTCTAGATCATGTTTTCAAAGCATGCCTGTAGCTTCCTACACTGGTCCCAGCAGCAGGAAGTCTGTCTCCACCTGATGCTGCTGGGATTGGCATGGTTAGATTCGTTTTGTGCAGTAAAGTGTTTTTTTTTCTCCCCCCTCACTGTTGGTTGAACAGCTAGCTTCAGAGTCCTGGCGTGAACGGAAGCATAACGCGTGCAAACTGCTAATAGAAAATGCCAGTCGGAGAACAGGTTTTTGCAACACCTCCAAAGACACAGAAAGGATGATTCTTAAAATAAACCCCGGGCTTAGCTAGCTAGTATCTTATTTTCTCCTGACTGGGGAGGTAGAAATGAACACCTAACTTGAGACATTTATGTTTCCCCATTCTCATCTCTGCCCCTCTATGCTGCAACATGACCCATGACCGTGTTTATGTTCCTGCACCTTCCAAAGGAATTGAGCTCACCCTCACCCCAGATAGCAAGAGATACTTAAGAAGTTATCAAGGGAGATGTGATGGAAAGTTAGACCACTGTCAGGGTCCCTGCTGTGCCCTCTCCCACTGATACACAGAGCATTTCCTAAGTGCCAAGGATGGGACAGAAGACAATGAGCCACCATTTGCCTATTCAAGAGAAGTGAACTTCATCTATGTGGTCACGGTTGTGTCACCAAAGAACTCCCTTTTCGCCTTGTGTCTAGAAACCAATATCTGTATCCAAATTTATAATATGTAATAACCTGCCTCCTTAATTTTGAAGGTGGAGGTGAAGTTTGCCCAGTGCTAAGTAAATTGGTTCTTTGAGTGGCCCTTTCACTGGCGCAGGCCATCTGCAGGGGATAATATGGGTGCATATGTGCTTTGTATCCATGCTTGACCCAAGTGAGTCATCTTGTCCTAGCACGAGGTCCCAAGGTTCACATTCTGTTCTCAGGAGGCTTGGGATTCTGTTCCTGGGGCATGCACCCCTCACCAAGCATCCCACTTTGGGCCCCTGACAGCTTTTGGTCCTGCCTAGGACTACAGCGTACTTTCTGGAAAGGAGTGGGAGCTGCGGGCCAGCCTCCCAAAGGGCCCAGGACCAAAAGGCAGAGCCTATTGAGTGGTGCTGTCTGTGCCTTACATCTGGCTTTTAGAATCTGCCCATTATTAAGAGGAAATGAAATCTGGGACAGGAGGGAGCCGGCAGGTATTGTGTCGGTCAGTCCATTCAGCAGCCTCATTAACAAGCATGCAAGTAACATGGAACTTACCCAGGTCCACTCCCCCTTATGTTCCTGTCTACTTAAAATACTCTCCTTGCCGTAAAAAGTGACGTTGAGAAGTGCTTTCCCTCTTGTTTTGTTTTGTTTGTTGTTGTTGTCTGCAGTGCTGGGCCTTGAACCCAGGGCCTGCACAGGTGAGGCAAGCTCTCTCCCACTGAGCTGCACCCGACCCTGCAACAGCTCCTGCACTCTCAACACAGCTGCTGAGTGCAGTGCTGTCCCTTCCCTGGCAAAGAACTTCACCACCCAAGAACTGTTCACCAATCAATTTGTTGTGATTTATAATTTGACTTGAATAAACCAAGTGAAAAGAAAAAAGCATTTCCAGGAGAAATTAGCTCCTGGGCTTGCTTCAAGAGGGCTAGAACCTTCCAGAGCCTTCTACAGGCCCCAGCAGCAGCAGGGCCTCAGTACCTCCTGCTCTTCCCTCATGCCTCCAGCAGGCTTATCTTGACTCTAGAAAACCCACTTCTTCCAGGCATCACGGACAGCTTGCTGGAACACCTCATAATCTTCTCCTGCATGCTTCCAGAGGAGCACATTGCACCGCTGAAGATGCCCGGGAGCCGTCAGCCTCTCCGCTTGCTCTCTTGTGTGCCTCCTCAAACTCTGGTTCTGTGGTTTTCCCACTCAGCTGCTGTTCCACAAACAATGCCCTTTCCTCATTTCCTCCCATTTCCCTCCACCTGTCCCCACCTTCCCACACCAGGATAACATTTCCCTCCCACCTGCAGTTCCACCGGAACCCCAGATGAACTGTGGGCCACCAGTGCCTTCAGAACTGTGACCTTGTTTGGCACTTGGCTCTCTGAGTTACTCGTCCTCATTTGTGTAGTGAGGGGATTCCCCACTCTAGCTAAATACTTCATGAATCTTGAGATTTTTTTCTTCTCTTTTGGTACCGTTAGGTAAAGCACAGGAAGAACCACCCCCCAGTTCTTCCGTGACCTGGAGTTGGCCAGGGACATGAACAATGCTGAGGGGACCTGAGCCTGAGGCCGGGGAGGGTGCAGGGCGTGGGCAGGCAGTGAAGAGTCTTAGGTGGCTAGGCATGGGCTTTTCCACATGAGTGGTCTCCGTTTAAACTATTTTGCTTACTGATGGCTTAATTGCAGCTGAGTTAGGTCAATGAAATAAAATATAAATTGATAAAGATGAAAGAAAACAATGGTTTATTTCGTGGTACCTCAGTGGCCTCGTGTCATGATGTACATGAGTTACAGCTACAAACCCAACGTAGTCACATAAACGGAAGTCCATGCCTTATTCAATTCCTGTGGTTCCCCCCTGTGGTTCCTTTTCCATTTCAGGATCCCAGTCCTCACACCTCTTTAGGGTCTGGCAGAGTGGGCTTTTACAGATTTGTTTTTGATGACCTTGATAGTTTTGTGGAGTACTGGTCAGCTACTTTGCAGAATGTCCGATGGTGATTTTTCCGGTGATTTTCCCAAGCTTCAACTGGGCTTATGGGTTTGCTGAGGCAGACCCCAGCGTTCCTTCTCATCACATCACACGCTCAGCATGGCTTCACAGGGTTGATGTTGACCTTGCTGACCTGGCTAAGGCCGTGTTTGTTGGGGTTCTCCAAGCACAGGAACTGCCCCCACTTCCATACTGTGCTCTGTGTGAGGCGGTCACTCTTCAGAGCCCACCCTTCAGGAGTCTGGTGTGAAGCTCCACATCCCCAAGGGTGGCCGCTCCCATAGGACCAAGGCGTGATCACTGGTAGCGCCTGCCTACCTGGGCCAGGAGGGCCTGTCCATCCCAGGAACGTTGCCGAAAGCTGCTGTGGGTTCACAGTTCCACGATGTGTTCCTGAGGCCCCCACAGAGCGTGTTCCATGTGGCAGCAGATGACGTGAGCCAGCGTGTGAGTGAATACGTGCCTTCTCGTGAGCAGCCAGGAGCATGTCATTCAGCACACTGCGCCAACCCTGTGGCCCAAGGGAAGTGCTTCCTGGAGTAGGACGGCTACGAGTGGCCCTCACTTGAAACAATTCAGTGTTTTTCTGCTCTGGACCCAGTTCTGCATGAACTTAAAAGTAGAAACAACTTGGTTCTTGACCTCAGAGGATCCTGGAAAGATCTGGAAACATCATCAGTGCTATTCAGGACCTCTGGGTTTTAGTAATTAAATAAGATACAGTTTGGTGTGTCTTCCGTGACAGTACAGTATGCTAGAAATAACATATTGTTTTTCCTTTATATGATTACTGTAGGTAGGAACAATATCATTAATTTGTGTTTCCAATACCCCATAATTTCCGCCCATGGAAAGTTCTCAGTTGAGAACTGAAGTAAACGTGGAAGCTCAGGGACCTCAGAGCAAGGGCAGCTGGGTATAATGAATTCCTGGGGCACTTCTGGAAGTGCTGAGGAGCCCTGAGACTTGAGGAGTCAGACAGCCAGTGGTGGAAATGCTAAGAGTTGGAACATTTTAGCAGGAAATAATTATAAAGGACCTTGTGATCCTGCCATTAAGAAGATGAGGTCCAGGGGCTGGGGTTGTGGCTCAGTGGTAGAGGACTTGCCTAGCACTTGAGAGGCACTGGGTTCGATCCTCAGCACCACATAAAAATAAAATAAAGGTATCGTCCACCTACAACTAAAAAGATATATATTTTAAAAAAAGAAAAAGATGAGGTCCGTGTGAAACTCGTGGAAGTGACAAAACACCTTATTCCTTTTCTTTCTTGACAGACGTGAACAGCACAATGGGGTGCAAAGTTCTGCTCCGACTTGGTCACCAGATGCTGCGGCGGAAGGTGGTGGACTGCAGCCGGGAGGAGAGCCGGCTGTCCCGCTGCCTGAACACCTTTGACCTGGTGGCCCTTGGGGTGGGCAGCACGCTGGGCGCAGGTGTCTACGTCCTGGCTGGAGCCGTGGCCCGCGAGGACGCCGGCCCTGCCATCGTCATCTCCTTCCTGATCGCCGCGCTGGCCTCCGTGCTGGCTGGCCTGTGCTATGGCGAGTTTGGCGCTCGTGTCCCCAAGACAGGCTCGGCCTACCTCTACAGCTACGTGACTGTGGGCGAGCTCTGGGCCTTCATCACCGGCTGGAATTTGATCCTCTCCTACATCATCGGTAGGTGCCAGCAGGCCTGGAGCTTGAGCCCTCCCCACGCCGCCTGGTCCCACCTCCCCAGTGGGCCCACCCCTCGGAAGACGGCTGGCTCCTCCCCAGGAGCTCCCGTGAACTCAGCCTGGTTGCCTTTTTTGTGTATGAATGGTGTTCAGCTGCCTGTGGGTATCCTGTAGCCAACTGCCCAGGAGGCAGGGGGCAAGCCAAGCCCCTTCTGTTCGCTCAAGAGACAGAATTAATAAGCTGTTTCTAATTATTTAAAAAGTAGTCTAGTTTCTCTTGAGTATTTTTTTGATTATTCAATACATCACCAATTAAAAAAAAAAGGAGAATTATAGAAAAGCACAAAGAGAGCAGAGCTGTTCAACCTGACAACCCAGAAAAACAGATTCTCTTATTCATTCATTTATTCTTTCTCTTAAGAAGCACAGTGTTTATTGAGTGCTTATTTTGTGCTGGTCATTTTGCTAGACATTAGGGATACAATGGAAGAATGAATCTAAAGAGACATACTGCACAAAAACAAGACATTTAAATTCACAAATGTATTAGCAATACATTTGTCTGTTTGGCAATACAAATCTGTTATAACCCAGATGGTAAGCTCTTATGAACTCTTAGGAGATTTATTCTTCCATTGTATCCCTAATGTCCAGCAAAATGACCAGCACAAAATAAACACTCAATAAACATTGTGCTTCTTAAGAAAAAGAATAAATGAATGAATAAGAGAATCTGTTTTTCTGGGTTGTCAGGTTGAACAGCTCTGCTCTCTTTGTGCTTTTCTATAATTCTCCTATTGTTTTTAATTGGTGATGTATTGAATAATCAAAAAAACACTCAAGAGAAACTAGACTACTTTTAAAATAATTAATTTCTCATTGTTACCCATTTTTTTCATAGTAATATTGCTAATGGTTGGATACCATTATATAGATTTATAAACAGCACAATTTTATTGGACGTCCTTGTGGGGTGTTCAAATTGTTTCCACATATGTTGTTATTATAACAGTTAATTCATTTACCTTTAAATATAGCCATGATTATTTTTCCTGAAAACTATTTAACAAGCAGAATGTTTAAATCCGTGCTCCTCTGACCCTCTCTCCTCCCAGGGAATCTGCTCCTCAAGTGCTCACACTTAACATTAGCATTAAACATGACCACCCAGCAAACAGAGTAACCAAACATATAATCTGTTTGGTTGGGTAGGTAAAATGCTTTACTTTTCTTCATGATCATGGAAATTTTGATCATAACTGAAGGTGACCACATTAGCGCAAAATTAACAAAGACCTAAATATAAGAGTAAGCAAAGGATATGAACAGTCACTTCACAAAAGTAGAAATTCAGGTGGCCACTAAATGTTCTTCTTTTTCTTTTTTTTTTTTTTTTAAACAAGCTTTCTCTAATATTGTTCAAAAAAACAGATGTGACAAGTGGTGTCTCGTGACTCCTGGCTCACTTGTGTGTCCATTCCCCTGGGGAACCTGTACATGGTGCTGCCCTTTGGGATTCTGTGGCCTTGTCTCTGTTTGAGGGATACTACTGCTACTTCAGCAGGCCAGCTGGCAGAGGTCAAGGCTCAGGCCCTTTGAGGAGCACCTTCTCTTTCTTTCTAGAAGCTGCACTATCTGCTGAGAGCCAACAGAGCTTACTCTTCTGAATTCTAAAATAAAATTCACAATGGTTTTCTTTTCTTTTTTTTTTCAGTGCAACATCAAAACTTGTAACCACAAATGGCTCTCACACTACACTGCAGTCTCTCAGTGACAATGTAGCTGTTTTTAAAAAACTGTTATGTTTTCAGAGGATTTACCTGGGCATAAAACAAAAACATTGAGCATGAAGTGTTTGCTGCTTCTAGACCAACGAATAAGAGTCTTTGTCAAAGTGCTATTTGCTTGTGTAAGGCTCATGCATGTATTATGGAAATTTATTCCTAGCTTTAGCTACTGGGGAAGGGCAAATTTTCCAACAATTTTCTTTTTAAGACATGATTCAGAAATGGGAAGTGAGTGGGCTGAGAAGAAAGTCCAGGGCAGTCCCTGGCGTCCAGCAGGGTGGGGCCTGGGAGCCCAGTTGCAGTGATCTAGCCTCGTTGGGGGTGCAGGGGAGATAGTGAGACTATCTCTTTTCATTTAGGTTGTGACCTTCAAGAGCAGAATTCATAATAGGTTGTTGTTTAGGATGAAGAAGCGTGGTTAAGTTTCTGAGACATTGGAAGAATACTTAGTATGAGAACCAAATAATGAAATTGAATCCTATGCAGATCACTATGGAAAAATTCTGTGGATAATTTAGACCAGTCACTGGCAAGGCCCTGAAAGCAAAGGAAAATACTATATGCAAATATTGGAATTTTAGTGACATTTCCTGACAAACACCAGTGGAAAAGCAGTGACTGTCTTCAGAATTAAATAAGAGAGAGAGACAGAGAGAAAGCAGCCAGCTGCTGTTGGCTTTTGGGGTGCAGCTTCTGTTTGTGTTCCTTGTGGCTGGGGGTGTGTGCATGGAGATAAAGAAGTGGGGCTTCATCCATGGTCCTGCATGGTAGGGACCCTGTGGCCTCTGGATCAGGTGGTGAGAGCTCAGATTCAGACCCAGAGTGGTGCTGCCACCTACCCTGGGATGAGTGGTGGCCTTGCTCCTGAGATGGAGTCAGCCCCTTCAATGCTGTCCTTGTAGAGGAGATCTTGGGGTGCAGGTACCATTAGCCCTGCTACCAGGGGGGTCCTGCAAAAGGGGCTTCTTAAGCAGATTGCCTGCTGCATCCCAGGACTACATCATGCAATCAATTTCTCAAGTTGTCACCAGTAATTTTTTTTTTAATGAAATCAAATAAAATTCAATAAATGCTGTCAGAATGCCTCTCAGGTGGTAGGGGTAACTACTCTTTTGTAAAAATTTTATTATATATGTATATATGCAAACATACACTGTGTTTCAACTCTATGTAGATACTTCCCGACTCACAGTGGGGTTACATCTTGATAAACCCATCGTTAATATGAAGCAGCCCAGTCTTCTTCAGTCTCACTGTGTCCCCCTGTGATCATTTGGCTGACCAGGGCTGTGGTCCCTGTTGCTGACCAGCATTGAGACAGAGCACCACACCAAATATTGCTAGCTCCAGCAAAGATGCAGATTCAAACTTCAAAGTAGTTTCTGTGGAACGCATGTTGCTTTCACCCCGTTGTAAAGTTGAAATACTGCCAGGCCCTGGAAGCCTTCT
The DNA here is from genome assembly GCA_025594165.1 of Tamias sibiricus. Taxonomy (NCBI): domain Eukaryota; kingdom Metazoa; phylum Chordata; class Mammalia; order Rodentia; family Sciuridae; genus Tamias; species Tamias sibiricus. The sequence continues at coordinate 71,214,020 of CM046663.1, forward strand.
CACAATTTTCACATCACTCCAGTTTCGGGTTGAGCCTCTCTTCTGGCTTAGTACGTACTGCGGTCAGGCTGCTGTTGTGAGGTCCCAGCACGCTGCCTGTGACCCTGCATGGGTGTTGTGCACATTGAGCCTGATGACGCATATTCTGTTGACTGTTGTCCTCAAATCACCACATGCATGTGCTTTGTGGCAGGTACATCAAGTGTAGCGAGAGCCTGGAGTGCGACCTTTGATGAGCTAATAGGCAAACCTATTGGGGAATTCTCCCGGAAGCACATGGCCCTGAATGCCCCTGGCGTGCTGGCCGAAACCCCTGACATCTTTGCTGTGATTATAATTCTCATCTTAACAGGTAAAGCCACACCCTGACTGGGAGATTGGGCTGGTGCAGTGGGTGGAGGAGGTTCCATGACAGGCTCTTGTTAAGTTTGTCTCTCTTCTTTTTTTCTTTTTTTGTTGCCTTGGGGATGGAACCCAGGGCCTTGCACATGACTGGCAGGTGCTCTAGCACTGAGCCAAACCTCCAGCCCTCTTCCTTTTTTTTCTTGTCCTTCGTCTTTTCATCCACCCCCCCACCTGTTTTTTTTTTGTAATGCAGGGGACATGTGTTCATTTATTTGTCCCGGTGCTAATGGCTTCTTATAGATTCATACAGAGTAGGCCATTGAATAACCATTGAGTTGTATGCCATTTAATTAAAAGAGAATCTCATGCTTTGTCCATGTAAGAATATGCCACAATGAATCCTGTTTATACATATAGTAATAATGCACTAGTTTAAAATAATAATAATAATAATAATAATGAGATCAGTAGAGTAGAGAAGTGGATGGGGAGGGAGGAGGAGAGGGGAATGAGGTCTGTTGAATTATGTTCATGTATGAATATTACATAATGAATCCCACTATTGCATAAAACTATACTAATGAAAAGTGTTAAAAAGAAAGAATGCAAGGTATTGGACATAACTGTTCGTGGAGTGAGATTTTGTGAGCACTGAAGATTCTTTGTACAAGTGACTCAGGAATAGAAATCCTTTTGACCCAGTAGGTGACCATTTGGAAAGAAAAAGTAGTTGTTTGTGTGCCAGGAAAATGTGGAGGAATGAGCTCCGTCTGTCACACTGAGGTGTGTCTGGACATTTAAAGACTTCTTGGTAGTTTTACACCTAACAACCACCCAAACACTCTTTCAGTAAGTAAGTCGTGGTTACAGTATTTTAAAATCCCAGAGACTACTTGACACAGGCAATGGCACCTTCTTATTAGTGATGGTAGTGGGTGTCTTGGCCACTAGAACGGAGTTTGCCTTCATGGATCATGAGGCTAAAATGCAGACAGATTCTCATCTGGGGTTAGAAAATCTTGGATGAGTTTTAAAAACAACATGCCTTCCTTTACATGCCATGTAATTGAAATAATTTCACACCGACCATCTCAGCAGTATTTCTGGTCCAGTTGGCAGAAAAACATGTATCAGAAAATAAGTTTGCACTACTGTAGTGAGATTTTCATTTTCATAAACATGAAAGGGAGGGACACTAAAAAAATGTATTGGAGTGTGATGACATCTCTTCCCCCTCCTTCCTGTGATTAATTACTCAATTTTCTTATAATGTCTGTATTTCACAATCCAATCTAATATGTAACAGCAGTTTTTATTTTAAAATGTATGAAAGGTGTCCATGGTGGGTCAGTAGTCTCAAGTCATAGTGGTTGTGTGGCGCTGAGCCCCTTTTCATGACCATCGGAGTTTAGCCATGTGTGTTGGTCAGCTTTCTGTTATTATAACATGTACCCAAAGTAATCATCTTAGAAGGAGGAAAGTTTCATTTTGGCTCACTTTTAGAGGTTTCAGTCCATGATGGTTTGCCTTGTTGCTTTGGGTCTGTGGTGAGGCAGAACATCAGGGTGGGAATGTGTGACTATTCCCTCACGTCTGGAAAGTGAGAGAGAGGAAGAGGAAGGACTAGGGTTCTGACATCCCCTTCAGGGGCATGACCCCAATCACCCAAAGACCTTCTACTAGGCTCCACTACTCCCGATAGTGCTGCTTTGGAGAGCAAGCCTTTGCCACGTGGGGCCTTCAGGGACACTTACAATCCAAACTATGGTACCCTGGAAGTCCCCAAATGTTATGATTACCATAAGGTGATCCTGGGGCGAATGCCGCAAAGACAGTGCTGTCGTGATGTCCCTGTGCAATCATGAGGTTCCTGAGCTGTTTGATTTTACTTAGTGCAGTTTTATGTTTGCTTTGTTTTATTTTGCTTTGTTTTGTTTTAAAATCTGAGTTTACCAGCTACAGCCGGCCTTGCTTAGACATGATTTTATATCCAGAGTCCAACGAGGAACCATATGTGTTAGGGTTCCAAAACCACAAATAGCTGTTACTGCCAACATGACTAACATCCCAGAGTCCATCTGAATAATTTTCAACATCTGAAAAACTCTCATGGTACCAAGAAACTGAGCACAGTGTCTCCTCAGAGAAAGTAAAACTCTGCTTGAGCAGGTTGTTTCCCAGCATGTCCTTCCCAAGAGAGGGGGTGACTTGGTGTGCAGGTTATCCGTCCTCTGCTTGCTCTTCACAGAAGGTTGACTGTCATGCTCCGGATCCCTGCAGCCCTTTCATGCCCTGAGGTGGGCGTCCTCAGTTCCCAAGAGGATCTGGAAAGCCAACCCGGGTATCTGGAGAAGCTCTGCCTGGACTTTGATTGTTTAGGTCCCTGCCCCTAAAAAGATGATTCCCCATTCCTGGAGGTTCCATGCCATTTGGATTTTTTGCCACCTTGTCCATGTCCTGTCTCTGAGGAGACTTAACCTAGTGTGTGGTTAACACATGTTGTCTCTGTGCCCTTTTCCAGGACTTTTAACTCTTGGGGTGAAGGAGTCAGCCATGGTCAACAAAATTTTCACTTGTATCAATGTTCTGGTCCTGGGCTTCATAATGGTGTCAGGATTTGTGAAAGGATCCATTCGAAACTGGCAGCTCACACCGGAGGACATCCAGAATGCATCCTGCCGTGCCTATCAGAACAAGTGAGTCATTTCTCCCGTCTCTTGGCATGTGACAGTTCTCTGTATTTGGTATTTAACACCACACACACATATTTGGGGGATGTAATTGATTAAGATAAAATGCACCTTTCAAAACTAATATCATCTGAATTTGGTAAGGTATTTTGCTTTGCTGTTTTTTACAGTGAAGTAGCTGAGGGTGTTTTGCATGTTTGGAGTTTCTGCTAAGGTTTATTCCCTGAACTGGACAGAATGTTGCCTGACAAGGTGCCCTGACTCCAAATTGTGTGCAGTTCGGGGTGGTTGTGAGACTCTTTAATCTTTTCCCTTATTTTCGGGTTACAAGACTAACCTATGAATTTCATATTCAAAAGATTTTCTCTGCGGTTCCTTGGGGATACCACTTTATTTTGAAACATCTTCCTATAATATTATCAACGTGGAACTTTTACCAAAGAAGGGATCTTTCTTTCACGTTGTCTTGAGCTGCTGAGCCCTGACCTGGGAGGGCCCCAGCAACCTGACGTTTGCCACCAGGATACCCAGAGCTGAAGGCGGGTGGAGAGCTGCTTTCCACACAGGGAGCCCTCCCCAGTCAGCTCTTATCCAGGAAACAAAGGCAAACAATCATAATGTATCTTTTTCATCATTGTTATTAGATTTTCAGGCGAATCTTAGTGTCCCAGGATGGAGAATGGGGAGTTCAATTTTATCTGTGATTGTTTTCATTCAGGCTGATGGTTCACCTGCTATGTGGTGGAGACCCTCCTCATGGAGTGTCTTTACATTGATGTGCCAGGTCCTTTAGTGAGCACTCCTGCAGTGGCTGGCCAACTTGGAGACCCAGACTTCTGTTTGTCTATCATCCTAGTGGTGTCTTTTTTTGTCCTTCCCTACCTGGTTAGTGCAGCGCTATGGGCACAAGCATGACCCCATTTTTCCAAAAAGGAGAAGAGAGGATTGGAGAGACTGCCCAGGGCTTCTGAGGATGGACATGGAAGACACATGTCCCTCCATGCATTCCTTTGGCAAGATCTAGTGGGTGGCCACATCTAGCTGCAAGAGAGGCAGAGGAACACTGTCCCACCAGGGACCTTGGCATTAACACTAACCAAGTTGGTCACTGGTTAAGGGCCAGGGGTCCAGCCACCTCCTGCAGTGCTCTGATCAGTGACAGTGATGTGTGACTACTGGAATGTGAACAGGGAGGTGCTGAATTGGATGCATGAAACGTCACTAATGCTGCTATTATGTGGTTATCGGTTCCAATAAAAATCAGCCTTCCCTTTCTACACACTATGACAGAGAAATGAGGACTGTTAACATATCATTCCCAAGCATTCCAGAGCCGTATTTATACCAAATTTATTAATTCAAGGTGGAGTAAAGCCAATTCAAAATATGCTTTGAAGTACTATCATAGTAGACTTTGAAAACTTTGAGAGCATATTTTACTGGTTGCTGTTTACAGGTCAGGAATGAAATACAGAGGGCTCCTCTTGTTCCTTGGTTGCCAGTCAATTTAATTTTATTATTTCTATCAAGAGATTGATTGTGTCAGTGACGGTATTACTTTCATCGGTCGCCCTTGTTCTGGTCGCCCTGGAGATGATGAACTGCACTGGCCCTCCAGACAGAGCAGCATTTGTTGCCCTGACCTCCTGGTCACGGGTGGTGCTCCTCAGTTCCAATTGTAGATCTGGGACACTGCTGTTGGTGTGGCAAGGGACCAGCCACTTTAAGAAGTGGAATTCTGCAAGCCTGCAGAAGAGCTCATTCTTTCGTTTGGTTAAAATCTCCAGCTATAGATTTGTGTCTATGACAATGGCCATGAAGTCTTGCATGAAATTGCTTGACCCACTGAAATAACAGGGCTTTTCCCAACCAAGTGATGGCACAGGAGCTTCAGAGTGTGACGTTGGGAGGATTTTCTGATGACTTTTCTTTCTGTGACTGGTAGGGAGCCTAAGTTGGTTTGTCTCTGGGTCTGGGATAGGAGTGTCACCCTATATTGTCTGGATAGCTCCTTGCCACCTCGACTTGTGCCTCCTCTGGCCTTACCCAGCGTCCTGGAAATGGCTAACACATGAAGCAACAGGAATTCATGCATGCCACATGAGAGTCTGTTGAGGTTTTGTTGAATGGTGTCTGTTATGGTGGGAAAATCACATTGACTTCCTGAGATCAAGACTCAGCTCTCTGTGGTCAGCATGTGGACATGGTCAGCCCAACAGCTTCCATTCCTTGGAAGAGGAATACAGTTCTTCCACCTGGTGGCTTTGCCCATGACCCACATTCCCAAGGCCACCCCAGAGCCCATGGTGGCTGCTCCTCCCACTCCCTCCAGCAGGAAGGAGAACTGAAAAGGAGAAGAGCATCCTTCCTCCCTGCCCTCATGCCTGGCGTTTCTCAGAAGATGTGCACACCATGTCTGCTTTGACGACCTTGAACATAGCCACACAACAACAGCTGGAGAAGCTGAGAAGCACATAGTCTTGATTCTGAGTGGCCGTGTTGCACACTGAAATAACAAAGGGCCCCTTGCTATGTAGAAGAAGTGGGAGATGTCCCTGTCAGGAATAACCAACAGTTTATGGCAGGGTGGCAGGGAGATGTTAGAAACCCGGAGGCCTGATAAAGGATGTTTGACCCTCATGCTGTGGGCAGAGGCCACATGTGGTGCCCCTGCCCAGGGGCTCGGACCCTTACTTTGTCAGTTGTCTTCTAACTTCTCAGTAGCCTGTTGAATGAAATGCAGAAAGGCTGGTCACCCAGACTGCTGGGGACAGACGCTGCACAGAGGCCTGGGTTTAGTTTCTCTTTGTCACCAGCTGCCATTTGTCAGGTGGCAGTAGTGGCAATATTTCCCATCCCCATGCCTTGACACAGCGAGACTTTACCCAAAGTGGCAGTGCCAGTGACTCATGGACCACCATGTGCCAGTTTAATAATTAATGATATGTGAGGAGGCTTTTCAAAATACTTCTAAATACTGTGGCTTGAGGCGCATAGAACAGATTCTGTGCTTATTTTTTAATTCCTGGTGTGCCACTGGGATCAGTAACACCCAAACTTAAAAGCTGGGTTTTAACTTTTTAAGTCAAATAATTACATGGTTCATATATCATCATGTTAAGATTTCCATTGAAAAATCTTGTTCCCGTTCCTTTCTTCACCGGCCTCATTTTCCTACCCACCCCCAGTGGGGAGTCATTTGTATTATTTTTTGTGTGTAAGCTTCTAGTTTTTCTTTTCAGAAATAAGATCAAGTACAAGAGTGGGCATTGTTTTCCTTCCCTTTCTTCGTCTATTGCTTTTTTCTTTTTTACTTGCCAGCATCCCCTGCAGATCTTTGAATGGCAGGACCTTGCTCCTGTTTATAGCTGATGGTGTCCCTGCATCTGGTCTTGCTAGTGTCAGGTGGGGTTTGAGGAGCAGGGGCAGTGGGGGCCACAGCTGCAGTGGTTCACCTCTGCTCGCGGCTCCAGGAGTCCACCTGGCCCTGTGTCCATCAGCTTTAGGGGTTATCGGTGCCCCTCACCACAGTCCTGGGAACCAGCAGCTGTCTTGTCCTTTGCCTCCTCCCTCATGCGTCACATGGAGCCCTTTCCTTCCCTCTCTCCCACGCTTTCCTTGTTTCTATCTGGATGACGAAAGCACGTTGGGGCACTCCTTGCCCTTCTGTTTGCCCGTCCCTCTGGGGTTTAGTAACGATGCAGCTCCCTGTGCCCTCTTCCTCCCTGGCGTGTGATCCCCAGCCTTCCCAGGTGCCCCGCCTCCTGGTCGTTTAAAGCAGCCATCAAGGATGACACTCCTTCATTTTTATTCAGGGCACGCCAGCAGCTCAAGACCTCGTGCACAGGGGCACCTCAGAAATGCTATGGTTGACAGGGACAACTCACTTCTTTTAACTTTAGTCTCCAGAAAAATATCTGTTTTGAGACTAGTGGTAAACAGGGGACCTGGGACAGGGACAGTGCAGTTGACTGGCTGCCCATGTTTTTCCCTGAGGGTCTGGGAAGGAGGGTGTGGGACCAGCCACAGTGGCTAGAGTTTTCCTGTTTCCTGTTGGACCCCCTGCCTGTCTCTACCAAAGTCAGTACATAAAAGATGCTTCTGGAAGAGTGGATAGTGTGTACCATTGAGGCTCTGGACTCTGAAAGATGGAGTCCTGCTATCCACAGAGTTAAAATGCCCTGGCCTAAGGATCGTGGCCTAAGGGCCTGAAGCCCCTGGGTCAGACAGGGTTGGGGGGACTGTCTGTGGTCACTTTTCTTTAGGAGATACACTCCACTCCTTCTACCAGACTGCTCTGCACGTGTCCTAATGTTTGACATTTTTTTCTAGTGACACAAAAGAAGGGAAAGTTGATATGGGTGGATTCATGCCCTACGGGTTCTCTGGTGTCCTGTCAGGGGCAGCGACCTGCTTCTATGCTTTCGTGGGCTTTGACTGCATCGCCACCACAGGTATGTCCTCGCCGGGATCCCCCAGCAGACAGGCGGGACTCCTGCCACCCGTGGCCAACACGACATGATACTTCCTTTCCGTCTGGCATGTTCTAATTGCTGCTCTTCCGCACACTAGTAACACGTAGATCTGTGCTTCCTGCTGATGTCCCTCACCTCCTTTATCACTTCCTCGAGTGGCAATTCCTGCCAGGAAACTGCCTCATGAATTGGTTAGCACAGGATAGCGGCGGCCTGGCTGCAGCCTGGTTTCATATCTGCATCATCTGGAGAAATGAGGCCATTAAAAACAGTGTCATCCTGGTGGACTGAATAGGCCCAGCTCCCTGGAGCCTTTCACATTCTCTTGGCCAAAGGAAACAAGTGTCTGTCTTAGCCGAACATAGTACAGAGGCACAGAGCACCAGCCCAAGGCTGCTGCAGCCAGTGTGTATCACCGAGGGCCGCCCCTCCACAATAGGGAGCTGGGAGGGCCGGTTCCGTGGGGCTGAGCGCTGTAGGGGTGCTTTTCTTGGTGTTGCATGGGCTCCCTGACACTTAAGGGCCCTGGTGTTGTGTGGGTGGGTGGGTCGCCTCTTGCCGTCTGACCCTCCTTGGCTGAGTCCTTGCTGCTTCCAGGTGAAGAGGTCAAGAACCCACAGAAGGCAATCCCTGTGGGCATCGTGGCGTCCCTCCTGATTTGCTTCATTGCATACTTTGGGGTGTCCGCCGCCCTCACGCTCATGATGCCCTACTTCTGCCTGGACATGGACAGCCCCCTGCCTGTCGCCTTCAAGCACGTGGGCTGGGAGGGCGCCAAGTATGCGGTGGCTGTTGGCTCCCTCTGCGCACTTTCCACCAGGTGAGAGGGGCTTGTGTGGATGCTTCTCACAGGAGCCTGGCACTCTAGAGAAGGGGGAAGGCTGGCACAAACCGTGGGAAGCCATGACAGGCGGATTCACCACTAAAAGTCCTCTTTTCTCTTGAATTCAAGCCAGCACCCCAACTTGGACTGTGTATTTTGCTTTTCTCTCACTGTTGCTTTTAATGATCCCAGAAGTTGTTTGTGCTATTATGTGGTCGTGCCTCCTTATCCACAGGGGAGGAGGTATGCTCCAAGACTCCCAGTGGATACCTGAGACCACGGATAGTTATATGATGTTTTTTCCAATGCATATATACCTGTGATTAAACTTAATTTATAATATAGGCTCAGGAAGAGATTAACAACACTGGCTACTATAAAGTAGAACAATTATGAGGACATAATGCAATAAAATTATTTAGCATGGTTTATTTCTGGAATTTCTCATGTAATACTTTTGGATTGTGGTTGACCACGGGTAACTGAAACCACAGATAGCAAGAGCATAGACCAGGGGAGAGTACTGTGTCTTCATCTTGAAGAACTGGAGGCCAGTGTTTGGATGTGATCTGGTTAACAGGGACTTATACCCTGATCCTAACTTTTGCCTCTGGACAGGACCCCCCACTTGACCCCCCACTTGACCCCTGTATTTTGGCCCTTAGTCTGCCTACGAAGCAGGGGCTACTTTGAAAAAGGGAGTAAGGGCCTTATAATGAGAAACATTTTGCCCTGGGTATTTCCTGCCAGCCTGCGTAAACAGGATCTATTTGCTAAATATTGATTTGCCAGAGAGAAATCCTCATTAATGTGTGATTGCTTTTATTTTGTTTGATTCAACTAGAAATAATTGCACGAATAAATACAAAACTTCCCTTTCCTAACGATCAGTCTGGATCGCAAGCTAGTTTACATTAGACGTTCCGCATTCTTTACCCGAGCCCACACTTGCAGTATGTGCTTTTCCTGGGGTTTCCGCATAGCTTGGAGGGAAGCCAGTTCTTGGTGAGAAATACCGGCTCCCCTCCTCTCCTTGGTGGTAAATTGTGCCGGGTAGCATATGGCGCCTTTGTTCCTGATGAGCTCATTTTGTTTTACTCTATGTGTTTTGCCGTTTCCTCTGCCTAGTCTTCTAGGTTCCATGTTTCCCATGCCTCGAGTTATCTACGCCATGGCTGAGGACGGCCTGCTGTTTAAATTTTTGGCCAAAATCAACGATAGGACCAAAACCCCAATAATCGCCACGCTGACGTCAGGTGCCATTGCTGGTAAGCCCGGGAGCTCACTTCACAGCTGGCGTTCTCACTCTCCAGTGAGGCACCTCGAATCACACCTGTCTCTGTGAGAAATCTCCACTGGCCTTTTTAACTCTTGGTTTTTGCACTTGGAACTGGTTCATTGAAAGATAACTGCCCCTTTGACAAAAGGCAGAGAGGCCAGTTTTACAGAGGACACGATGGAATTCCCAGACAGTGTGAGCTCTCATTATCCTCTGCAAGGACAACCTCTGTCTTTCCTCCTTTAAACATGTCCTCGGTAGACTCAGCAGGCTGGCGACTTGCATGAGACAAGCCAAGTGAGACATTTGGTTATTACCTGGAAATCCAGTGTCTACGAATCTTCACTCACGGATTCTCCGGAAAATGAGTGTCCCTTAAAGTTGGCGTTTCATAAAATGAGCCACCGATTCCCTAGAGGATATTGAGAGTGTTGCTCCTAAGTTTATAAACAATGGCAGACCCTGAGGAGGTTGCTCTTATCAAATCAGGCTCATCTCTGACAGGTGAAATGAGTGGAGTAAGGAGCTCTGTGAACTGTGTCATGTTCCAGGGACCCCAGTGAAGGAAAAGGGAAGCGAGGGCTTGCTTTCATGCACCCTGCTCCGTTAATGTGTTCAGAGTTTCCTTCTTTCACGATCTTTCGTGATTGCATGAGCCCCGAGAGGAGGGTTCCATCCCATTGTACAGATGTACAAATGGAGGCCTGGAGAGATGGAGGGAGGATGCATACCCAGGAAGGGCAGAGGTGAGCCTTGATTCCTGGTTTGTGTTTATGCCCAAAGCAGCCAGGCAAAGTAGAGCTGTGGTTCTTTCTGATAAATTAGGACACATGACACCAGTCAGGATTGGTACTTCTGTGACTTGTGGAATGGCCACAGGCAAGACACTTGACCATCTTAAATGCATGAATTATTTACTAAGTTATGTTAGTATTTACTTCCTAGTAAAGCATGCTTAGTTCTGTGGATTGATAGATATATTTTTAAAAAAAAAGAAAAAAAGAAAAGAAAGAAAGCAATTTTAAAATTATTTTAACGGTTTTTTGTTTTAATGTAATCTACACTCTTGCAAGTGATCCACATGGTTAGGTTGAAGGGGGCTGTATATCAGAACATGACCAGAACATCTGAAGGATTAAGGAATTGTAAATAGTAATTTTTTTCAGTGTTTACATGTGAGTTGATCATATTAAAGACAAGCCTTAATTTCCTCCCTGTGCCAATAAAAGGAGATCAAACTGTAATCTCTGAAGTAGGTATAAAGCACATGCCACTCACCAGGCCAGGGATTTGCTTTTCTCTTTATTTGGCAAGAGTGATAAGTATTTGGTTTTCTGAAATCACCTCACATGGAAGAAATTTGTCTCGGGTTTCTCTGTGAGTAGGAACGTAGGCATCTGTGGCATGCACAGTTGGATACTGTTCTAATTATCCAGAAGGCCTTCATTGCTCTTTAATCCTATTATTTATCCTCAATTTAAATTTGTGTGGCGTGCAGTGATCTAGTGGGGATTCAGAAATATTTGTGGAAAATAATGTTTTCATGTTTATGTTTTAACTTGTATTGCATGTGATTTGAAAATATACCAAAGCAGGTTTTGCCAAGTTGCTTTTTAAATGGGAAACTTGACATGTACACTGACATAAACAGGCACACATCTTAGAGAAATTATAAAAGATTTTCAAAAAAACACACTTTAAAAAAATTTTAATTTAATGTGCAGCATTGGGAATCAAACCCAGGGCTTTGTGCATGCCTGGCAAGTGCTCTACCTCTGAGCTATAGGCCTAGTTCAAGCATGCATGTTTGATTCTTCCTGAGGCAGGGGGGATATGATGACAGGGCTGGTATCATTTGGAAAAAACTCTTCCACGTTTCTCCCATGTGGAGTGATTTAACATATGAGGAATAGCTCTGCTTTCCCTGTTCACCTGCCTGGGTTAGGAGCCCCATGAGTCCTCCCAGAGCACAAGACTTGCCTCCGCTGCCTCCCGTCCCTGTTGCCATCTGCCCTGTTTAGTGGCACATACCTGGAATCTAATGACCGTCACAGCACTGGATGGAGGACAGATGAATGGATGATGAGTGGATGATAGATGGATAGAAGAATGGTTGATGAGTGGCGGATGGAGGATGGATGGATGGGTGGATGATTGATTAGACAGATGATGGGTGGATGATAGGTGGATGGATAACTGATGGACGGATAGACAGATGGACTGACATGACTGTCTATGAGTCAGTAGAGTGTGGAGAACTCAGTCACAGGAATCTACTTCAGATCCTAGCACTTCATTCACTAGCTATGTAACCTTAGATAAGTCTCTTAAACCCTGAACTTCTGTTTCTCCGTCTGTATGTAGGGATGGCTTTCAAAGTTTATCAATGGGGAATCAAAAAGGATAAAAGTACTCCTTATACAAATTATTATTTATTTTTGTTAATTATGATTACCACCTGTTGGAACTGCATGCATGTTTTAATCCTGAACTTTGTCTTCCCTTGAAGCAGTATCTTTCCGTGGAAAGGCTGGGGTTGGGGCTGGGAGTAAAAGCAGTGCCCCTCGTGTGCCCTAGATCACAGGTGGTGGGTGGTGGTCCTGGCTGTTGACATGTGCAGAGGACCATCCATGGATCCTGATGTCTGTCTTCTCCCCAGCTGTGATGGCCTTTCTCTTTGACCTGAAGGACTTGGTGGACCTCATGTCCATTGGCACGCTCCTGGCTTACTCTTTGGTGGCTGCCTGCGTGTTAGTCCTACGGTATGTATGGCGTCTCTGTGCTCCATGGCAGATGTAGGTGCATGTGGTAGCCATTTAACAGTCCTAATATAAGGCTTATGTGGATGGGCATGGTGGTGCACACCTGTCATCCCAGTGGCTCAGAAGGCTGAGGCAGGAGGATTGCGAGTTCAAAGCCAGCCTCAGCAACTTAGGCAGGCACTTAGCAACTCATCAAGACCCTGTCTTAAAATAAAATATGAGAAAAGGGCTGGGGATGTGGCTCAGTGGTTAAGCACCTCTGGGTTCAGTCCCTGGTACCAAAAAAATAAAAATAAAAAAAGCTTATGTGGCATAACTTTTAGGTTGGTGACAACTCCTTTGGGAGTTGCCAAAGAAAATGTGTGGTGAGGCAGTTGGAAACACTTGAAAAGAGTCAGGGTGGCCTTGACTTCCCTGAATCGTGCCCCCTCATTTTTTCTGGGTAGGAGTTGGGAAGATAAAGATGGCTTCTCAGCCCCGCTGTTGGGTCTGGATCCTGGGATTAAGGTTTTTGAAGGTTTAGGTTAATGACTAAAACTGGTCCAAATTCCTGGGACGGAGGGAACTGGGCCCTGGCCCTGGAGGGCACTGGGAGAATCCAGGGAACAATGTGATGCTCCTGGAGCCTGGTTGCACTGTGACTGGAAAAATTAATGCCATTGCTTGGTTGGGTGGCCTCGGTTGATGTTCAGGGACACACACCTTCCAGGGCCTGGCTGTTTCCATCTTGAGGACAGTCACAGTAAAGTGGCTCCTGGGCCCAGGAGCGGTGCTTGGTGTTCTCACCCAGCCTATCACCTCCTCCCAAAGCACAGCCCTGGGCTTTAGTTTTCCTTTTGCGGTGGGGAGACAGGGCTCTGCCCCAGGGAAGGGCCAAGGTGGCCGTGTGCGCATGGACACTCCGTGTTGGTCACCCGACAAGAGCCTCCTCATTTCTTTTCAGGTATTTATACTGTGAGGCTCTTGGTTCCATTTTTGATGTACTAAGCACCCAATTTACATAAGACCCGGGCTGAGCCTCGGCAGTGGCTTTGTAGAATCAGCTAAAATTATTCTACATGCCTTTTCTTCCTTCCTTCCCTTGGCACAACACTAGAATGTTCTCAAAGGTTCCCCCACCTTCTTAATTGACCAAATCATGTTACACAAGGGACTCAGTGCAAAAACGGTTAACTATCTTCATTGCTCATTCTTAGAATTGATAATATGCAAAATAATTCAAAGGGCATTCTGTTTTTTTGAAGCTGTGGAAGAGATTTTGCACTTTGTTCATTTTGGGCAGGAAGATAAGGAACCATATTTAAAATGGATGATTTTCTTGAAGGTAGCTGCCGTCCTGGAAACCATGCCTCAGGCTCGGCCCTTCACCCAGCTCTAGAGTTATTTACTCCAAGGCTCTTGGAGTTTTAGAATAAATTGATCCAATTAGGTCACGCAAACAGAATTTCTCAAATCCATCAGCCTGCAGACATGATTCTCTGGCTCTCTGTGCAAAATAGGATTCTAGTGTTATTGCTTTCTATTTCTGTCCTTACTCTTAGCTCCCTACAACCATGGTGTTGTGGGAAGTGGCCTAATAGCTTAGCATTCAAGGGCTACTTCTACTTCACAGAGCTGGAGAAACTCTTGGGACATTCACTGAGCTGTCTTGGAGTGGAGGTCATGTTCCCCCAAAACAGAGACATTGAGGGTGTTACTGAGAAGCTGGAAGAAGTACCAGGTCTCTTCCTGGTCTCTCTAATGTTCTGACCATCTCTGTCCCATTTCATGCCTCGTGTCTTGGGCAATTTATCTTTGAAGACTTGCTGAGAACGTCAGTTGGTACGTGTTCTTTCCCTTAATGAAAGCAGAGTTCAGTGGTCATGACCCATGCATCTTTTCCAGATATCAGCCAGAACAGCCTAACCTAGTATACCAGATGGCCAGAACCACGGATGAGCTAGATCAAGTCGACCAGAATGAACTGGTGAGCACCAGTGATTCTCAGACAGGCTTTTTACCAGAAGCAGAGAAGTTTTCTTTGAAAGCCATACTGTCACCCAAAAACATGGAGCCTTCTAAGTTGTCTGGGCTAGTTGTGAACATTTCAGCCAGCCTCATAGGTAAGAGCTTGCCTCTTCCCTGTAAGGGGTGTGGGGTCTTGCTTGTTGACATTGTAGGGTTTCTTGTCAATGGGGATGGGGAGGGTGGAGGAGGGAAAGTTGCTGGAGAGAAGGTAAGTATCTGTTTTGCTAACAGACTGTGACATCAGTTTTTCTGTCCTAATTGTAGTTGATGCCACAGAAATGGAGGCTGCCTCTGGACAGGTTTTGGGGGGAATGGGGGGTAATTTGAGAACTGGTCGAGCTGTACCTCTCTCTTTCTTCTCTCCCTCTTAGCAATTCTTATCATCACTTTGTGCATGGTGGCCGTGCTTGGAAGAGAGGCTCTGGGCAATGGGGAGCTCTGGGCAATCTTTGTGGTCACAGGATCTGCCCTCCTCTGTGCACTGGTCACGGGCATCATCTGGAGGCAGTCCGAAAGCAAAACCAAGCTCTCGTTCAAGGTGAGCACCTCAGCTTAATAGTCCTGTGGGGAACCTCCTGGTAGGTCTGAGACCTGGTCCTGCTGGAGGCTGATCCAGACCTTGGTGCTCCAGAGGTGCTCTGGCCAGCCGTCCTTGGGGAGTGGGGCAGGGGTCCTTAGAATACAGAGGGTGTCTGCTGAGCAAAGCTGTGACTCTCAGATGGTGGGGTGTACCTCGTCACAGGGACTTTTCGTCAATGTCTGTCCTGGTGGATTGCATGTCATTTCCAAGCCTTGGAGATGGCTGCAGCTTCCACATTTTTACATTATACAAATCATAAAATAGTTCCACCCGAGAGAAAAGGTGGATAGCCCTCTTTTAGTCCTTTCTTTAGCAGGAGAATAACGAGAGGAAACTTAGAAAGAAGTTCACTTTGGCAATTAGTAGCTTGGACTCCCAATTCCCACCTACTAGGATTTGCCAGTGGGCGTGTGTGTGTGAGCTGGAGGTGTAGGGATGTGCACTGGAGTCGCCACCCTCCATGATCTGACACCGCCTTTTGTCTCTGCAGGTCCCCTTCTTGCCAGTGCTCCCTGTCCTCAGCATCTTTGTGAATATCTATCTCATGATGCAGCTGGACCAGGGCACGTGGGTCCGGTTTGCCGTGTGGATGCTCATAGGTATGTTAATCGGGTTTGCCGCCTCCTCCTGGGGCCTCCCCCTGCCCTCAGGCCTGTGCAGGGCTGCTCATTTGTCTTGCCTGCTACTTGGCTGGGTGGTGAATATCACAGACCCTCCTTTGTTCCAGATTTCATACCACAGGGAAACACACGTCATCAGCTGTTTCCTCTAAAACAATACCGAACCCCTGGTAGGTTGTGGGTTCTTCCCTCCCTTTTTAGATACTTTTCATTTTAAGAGTGTTGCCCAAGCTAGTCACCTCGTCAGGCTGGGGCTGGATGTTACTAAGTACAGGACTCTGAGTATTGTTGATAAGACGCCCTTTACTCCAGTCGGAAGAATCTGGACTGTGCCTCTTGTAGCCTGGCCCGCGCGGGTTCTGTGTGGCACTGTAGACCTGGCAGGCGTGGGTGTCGCTGAACTCTCCTGGATCATCTACTGATGGTCGTGTGTTCCCCATAGAGGGACAGCACTTACGAGCTTGGGGAAGGCATTGCCAGGGCAGTGAGGCTCTTGACAGGACTCATTCTCTTGTTCCTGACGTGCGATGACCAGGGGTGGCTGGTCTGGAGGTCTGCTGCTAGGGCTGTGGCCTCTGACCCCTGGAGCTGGAGGAGCTCTGCCTGGGTCTTTCCTCTCAGTGTCTGAGTCCCCACAGTGATGCCCAGGAACCCCTCCTTGACCTTTGCCCCTGAGGGCTGTGTCCTTGCCAAGACTCTCAGCCCTCTGGGTTCAGGTGCTATAGGAAGATGGCTGGTGCCTCTTGGTGTCCCAGGGCTCACGAGGGGCACTTTTTCTCAAGGACACATACTCTTTAGGTGAAGGGACAGGTTCTCCCCTGCAGTCTCACCTGCGTGATTAGACAACTCTCTTATTTAAAATAGCTGCTTTCGGCCTGCTGCGGCCACTTGCTGGTGGTGGTGAAGAGCGCCTCTTCCCGCCACCCCTGTAGAAGTTCCTGTGAAGTCATTTCCTGAGCTTCTGGTTGCTGAGTCCTTCCTTTAGGCCTCTTGCAGCTGCACAAGGTGGCCCTGGGGCCATTGGCCAGTCCCTGGGTGGTTGGTTAGAAGCACAGGTTCCAGGCCCCACTCAAACCTTTGGAGTCGTGGATGCCGAATTTTAAGGTTTAGTAGGTTTCCTGGTGTGAAACGTCACCTCAAAACGGGGATGGTCACTATGTAGAACAAACTGTCCAGGCAGAAAGCCAGGAACCTGCCCCAAATCCCGCCTTAGTCAGGAGCAGTAGGGGTTAAGCTGGGGCCCTGAGGCTGTCCCCACCCTGCCCCAGCCGCTCAGGAAGGCGCAGTGTTGAGGACACCTGGAAGGACGTGGGTAGCTTTGCCATAGGAGAAGCAAGATGATGACCTTGGACGACCTTATTTGAAGTGCCCTGTTGCTTGTCCAGATGGAGAAGTCAGCCCGGGTGGCCCTCTGCACCTGAGCCCGGCCTGTGCGGGGGACAGCCCCGCCCCCCCTGCTCACGCCTCTGCTGTGCTCTTGGCCCACAGGCTTCATCATCTACTTCGGCTATGGGCTGTGGCACAGCGAGGAGGCGTCCCTGGCCACTGGCCAGGCAAGGACTCCTGACGCCAATTTGGACCAGTGCAAGTGACACGCAGCCCCGCTGGCCAGAGGTGGTGGCAGCCCTGAGGGATATCTGCAGAGGACTGGGCGGCACCTCACTCTCTTCACCAGGAAAGCAGCAACCACCCATGTCTGTGACACCCCCAGTGCCACCAAAGGTGCAACTAACTGTACTGCAGCCGCAGCCAGCGCCTGAGGCCCCCGTCCTCCAGACGGCTCCCTGGCAAGGGCCACTTGGCTGTGGCTGGCCATATATCTCCTCACTTCCCTCTGAACCAAGAAAACAGGCCCTGTCCTCGCCAGCCGGCACCTTGCTGCTGTGGTCCCAGGCAGGGGGAGGTCACCTGTCTCCTTCCCTGGGGACTGCTCTGGTATTGCAAGCGTACATACTCCAGACCTTCAGTAGCCATTTCCCCCCTCAGCCCCAAACAGCCGGCCGTAGTTGCGAGATGAGTACCACAAAACAGTATGTCCCCAGCAGTGCCACCCCAGAGCCAAGTGACAGTAGTTCACTAGAAGAATAACAGGGCTGTTTGATGTCCCTTGCTCCTGCCCTCTGAGTTGCTTCCAGATGGGGTGTTAGGACTGGGCCTGTCCCCACAGTGCCCTCTGACCAGGTTTGCTCTGACACCGCTGCAGACCCCAGCCCACCACGGGGCAGCAGGACCGAGGGCCGGTGGTTCATCCAGGCACAGAAGACAGGAGGCTTCTGGTGGGAACTAAGGCATCGAGGTCAGGGGAGGGCTGGCTGTGCTCATGTGCATGCCCGTAGACCAGGGGACATTCTCCAGTTCCGTTCCCTGGAGGTCAGGAACAGTTCCTGCTGCTTCTGGCGTCTGTCACTGCTGGCCACGTGTCCTGAGTGACTGGAACATGAGACTGTGTGTGTTTGTGTAGGACTGGCCTCAGAAGAGTCCTGCACTTTTTCTGTGGGTCTTTGTGTTCACTAAGTCTTGCGCATCAGTCTTTTAGATCTTATAAGGTTCTCCAAACGGGGCAGCTCGATGTGCGGTTGTGACACTTCTGCCCCCTGACCTGGTCTGTTTGGCTTCTGATGTGTAAGAAAATTGAATCCTCCTGTTAGTTGTGAATCACTCCACCAGATTAAGTTGGGGCTTAACATGAACTTGGAAAATAGCCAAATAGTGATGCATGCCCCTGGCACGTGGGTCAGTGTGCGTGGCCCACCCAGGAGGCAGCGAGGAGCCTGTTGCTTCTGTGTGTTTCTGGTCCAAATGCTGCGGCTTTCCGTGCCACTGAGGCCCAGCAGAGACCTCTGGGTCCTTCTGTGGCTCCTATCTACACCCTGCACTCCGTCCCCTCCTCTGTAGTTGCACTGGGGCCCAGGACCAACACCATTTCACACACTCCTTGTAGAGCCCAAGGAAGGAGAATGCCGATGGAGCCTCGCCTCCATTTAAAGTCTCAATCACTGGGGGGCCGGCAGGGCCTGCGCTGGTGGAGAGTGAGGGAGACGGCATTCCAGACACCACAGAGAAATAGCTGCTGCTTTTGAAGCTTGGATTCCTGTTTCTTTCCTGCCTGACCATTGATACAAATCTGGTGGAAAGAAACTTGATTGATTGATGGCACTTGTCTTTTCCCCTCTGTTCAGGAGGTTTTTAGAGAGATACAAGCACTAGTGAAACTGCCCAGGGGTGTGGCTCAGTGGCAGAGCTCTTGCCTGGCCTGCATGAGGCCCTGGGTTTGATCCCCAGAACCACAAAATAAAAATTAGAAATAATTAGTGAAGCAGCTAAAAGACCAGGTCAGCCAATGGAGGGTGGCCGAGTGGCCAAGGGCTAGGCGGTTGTGCTCAGTTCTGACCACTTGCTGGAAGCTTTATTCCAAATCGCATCTGTGAATGTCCCAGAGGGAGTATCCTAAGACCCCAAGGGTTGGGTTTCCAAAGAAAGGTATTTAAATTTATGTAGATTGGTGCTGTAAAATATTTTGATAAATATTAACTTATTTTGTTGGGGGTTTTAGTTGTCTGTTGCCTTCTTAGGACCTAGTAGGTTTGTTTGCCTTATTTTTTTTTTTTTTTCTTGTTATTTTTTCTACATAGGCAAAGAGAACTTGAAGGAATGAGGGTGAGCAATGAGGTGGTAGGGAGAGAGCATTCTTTTTTTTTTAACTTCCTTTCTGGCTGAAATTTTTGTGCAAGACAGCACCTGATGGTCTGCTTACAAGTTGACGAGTTAGCCGGCAGCCTGTATCAGTCATCAGTCTGCACAGTGGAAAGGGGTATTTTTGGGTTTGACCCTCCACAGTCCCCCATCACGGCGACATGCTGACAACCGCAGCTCTGTCCTCCTTTCCTCAGTCAGTGTGCAACACAGAAGCTCACAGGGGCCTGTGGCGGGGGATGTGGTGCCACTGTGTACCCTCCCTTGTTGGAGGAAAAACTTCTTTGAAGAGGACACACAAGGTATCTTGCATGAAGAGTTCATTCTTTTATTAAGATTTTGTGCATTTGTCAAGGGGCTTTTCTGTGTTACAGGGGCAGTGATACATATAATGGTATTTGGGGTGAGCCTCTCATCTTACCACATCCCTCATTCCTTCACCCGAAACAAAAACACACAGAAAAAAAAAAAAAAGAAAAAAGGAAAGAAACAATAGTTTCACATCTCTTAACCCCCTATCCAAATAAGAATATCATTCTCAGTTTTAGGACTTGGGTGGTATTTTCCTACATAGTCAGGCCTTGGGAACCTTCTGAAGATACACACAGCCTGCGGAAGACTCTGTTCTCTCTTGCTGTGCACCAGGCCCAGATAGTCACGGTGGAAAGACTCATTTTCAATGAGTAAGCACCCTTGCTCTCTCTAGGTCCCAATTCAGGAAGAATCCAATAGTAGGAACCCCCAAGAGCTCTGCTGAAGAGTAGGGGTGAGGCCTGTCTCCTGAGCAGCAGGGGACCCCAGTCATGGGATGGGACGAGAGCTGGCTTCTGGGTGGCACTCCTATCGTAGGTAGGAGACTGGAGAGAGGGGGAATCTATCTTACACACTCCCATCATCTCTGTCCAAGGCAGACTTGTGCATTGGACACATTGTTTCTATCCAAGAGGGAAAACTGTCTACTCCTCTTTCCCCATCTCAGAAAGACTGTTAAACTTTCAGAATTGCTCAGATCTGCCCCCAATTTGGATTTTGGTTTTACAAGAGCAAAAACTCCATGGAATCCCTTATTTCTATCTGGCAATCAACCACCTAGTCCCCAGTGCCGAGGCAGTGGTATGGGCACACATGTCACTCCCCTGCCTGTGGCCAGAAGTGACTGCAGGACAACGGGCCTCCGGGATTCTACACCCACCTTTCCTGACCATGGCCCTGGTGCACCCCGCTCTTGCACCTTTGGCATGGCTGCCTGCACATCTGGAGGAGACCCACAGCCTGCTCTGCACTTTGCTGAGCTTCTTGTAGGACGCTGGGAGACTCCCGGGGGACCTGTTCCCCCTCACCCCTGACACTGAGCAGGCATTCTGAATTAGCTGTGGGCTCTCGCCCAACACAGTGAGGCTTGGAGACAGCTGTGAGTACTGGACAGGAGGCTGGGTTCCCGGGGCGTGTGTGGACGTGCCCTGCACAGGCCCCACCCAGCCCTTCAGGCGAGGTCCTGGGCATTGCTGGACATACTGGGCTTGCTGCAGGAGCGGTCTTGGCTCCTTGGCTCCCTGGTAGGCCCGCCTTTGTCTGATCCGAATGTGCCATGTTCACTGACACTTTTTTTTTTAATAATAGGAGCTGACGGTTCTGTTGGCACCCAAGAGCCAACATCATAAAGACAGTAAGGAACCCAAGTGCCAGGGCGCTCGTCCTCAGGTGTGTTGATGGACGGGTGGAGAAGTGTGTCTAGGTCCACACTCTGGTGAGCTCCTGTGCTCCTGGCACAGGGGAATTATTGGGCAGAGGATGTGTGATGCTGGTGCAGAACTGTTACAGTGTTCAAGTTCAGATGGAACTGAGTATATGTTGTGTATAATTGTGTTCAATTCAAACCCTATCTGTTCGCCATCATCATGAGTATTCTATGTGAGGCTCCCAGGGGAGAAGTACATTTTGTCAAGACTTTTGGGGGGTCATGAAATGC
This sequence comes from Tamias sibiricus, assembly GCA_025594165.1. Lineage (NCBI taxonomy): Eukaryota > Metazoa > Chordata > Mammalia > Rodentia > Sciuridae > Tamias > Tamias sibiricus. The sequence continues at coordinate 71,235,263 of CM046663.1, forward strand.
CTCATGGATGCAGTGGTGCCAGATGCTACACTCCATGTGACATTGTGGTTATGGTGCCTAATGGATTCTTAAGGAAAAAAAAAAAAAAGTCACCTGGCTTTCATCTTTGTCACTCTTAATCCAGAGCCTTTTTGTGCCCGTTGCTTCATTGAGCCACAGGCTCTCTTCCCAGAGGGACCTGGTGGGGCCAAGGCACTCTGGGCACAGTTACCAAGGAGCCCTCCAGGATCGTCCCGTCAACAGCTGAACTGTCTGCCGGCCCCAACCCACGTGAGACGAGAAACCTTGTCCAAGGGGATGTTCTCAGGGTGTTGTTGTGTCCAGCAGGGTCAGGAAGCAGGGCTGGGAAGACGCATTCAGACTTTGTTAATTGATTGACAAGGTATATGGTTTCATGTTTCTCGATGACAAACTTTTTCAGTTTTGGGACTTATTTTCCCATTTGAGAAGTTATAATATATATTTAAGATATGTTTCCTGCTTCCGTTGTGCCTTTCAGCTTCAATGGGTTTAAGGATCACAAAGGATCATGATACTAATGAGGGTTGGTTTATTATCAAACCTGAATAGCTGTGGTTTCTCCAGTAAGTTTTTCTCTTCTACTGAATATGGAGCCATTACAAAGAGTTGTGTGTTTTTTATTATGTAAATTGTATGATATTTTTTGCTTGTTTGATGTTCTATTTTTCTAATAGTTTTCTTATAGTTTCTTATAACGGTGATACTAGAGTTAGATTCTGATGCGAACTGCAAATCAGGTTGGTCTCTGCTGGGCCCCTCCTGTTTTCTTATTATATTTTATTTTAAGGACAAGTGCAGGTTTCATCCATCACCTTTAAAAAATAAATGTGAAACTGTTCTGTTTCTCCTTTTTGCTGACTACACTGTACATTGACAACTTCCTACCATACTTTATGTTGTAAAATCAAACTATTTTGTGGTACATTATCTCATGCTTCTGCGAATTCTAATAAATTCTGTCTGTGGCTTCCATGTCTACTGTGTGATCTCAAGAATTCTAGCAGCTCTTGGCTGGCTTCCTCCCAAGCATGCCCCACTGTGGAATGTTACAGATCTCAGCCCCTTCAGCATCTTCTTGCTTCCCCCTAGCCGATGGTTTTAATCAGATGGCCTCGTTTTCTTGTAGCCAGTGGGGGAATCCTCATCCCAAGCACAGGAGCCCCAGCCAGGTAATCCCTCAGACCCACATGTGAGAGTGTTTTTCTTTGTACCTTCTCTCCAAATCTGCTTGGCTTTGGGGTTCCAGAGGTTACCAGCCACTGGGCAAATACTGGAGGGCATGGGACTCGGCAAAAGCCCCTCCACTGACACCTTGGTTGACATGCACACTATTTTGTTAAGAGGATTGGGGTGCATGCAGGGAATAAAGAAGCTGGGGCAGGATTGTAGCTGTTCTAATGATTGATATCCCACTCCTCCAGCTCCCTGGAGAAAGGACACATTATTTTTGCACAGAAGGCAAATTCAGCCAAGTGGGTCTTAATTCCCAGACACTGAGCACAGTGATTCATACTGGAAGACCGATTGCCTGGAAGATAAGGTTTAACCTTTGCGTTTGCTCAGTGGATGGATGGCACTGAAGGCAGGGGAAGGACAGCAGGCTGCTCTTTCTGGTGCCCATCATGTTTATGATCAGGGCTGCGCGATGTGAATCTGTGCTAGGACACTACGCACATATTTTGTGTTCCTTGGTAACACAGGGAACCAGACCCGAGCTTGGGCAGTATGAAAACAGGATGTGCAGTGTGTCTCAGGAGGACGGGGTACCTTCCACCTGCAGTGTGATCACTGTTAGACTCAACTTACAGGGAGAAGAGAACCAGCGTCCAACCCTGGTCTTAAAAAATGGGCTGTCTTAGCAAAGCAACCCAGAGTGCCCAGTGCATCCTGGAATCGGGAAATGGGCACAGGCACAGGGCACACCTTGTTCCTGGATGTCTGTGTCTAGTAAGAAGGCAAACTCTGGACTGCATGACTTGGGCCAAGCACAAGGTGGACCCTGGTTCTTGAAGTGCCACACTGCCATCTAGTGGCTGATGCTGGGTGTTGCAAGGCAGCCTGGAAAGATGCTCCAGTTTTTCAGAATTTCTTAGACAGACTGGTGCTCCCTAAGCCCCTGTGCAGTTATTCCCATCTGCAGTACTGAGGGAACTTCACCTGGGCAAATCTTTCCCCATGTAGTTTGATTGTGGAAATGCTTCTGGTGAATCAAAAGCTGCCCCTGCCAATGGCCCAGCATTCTAGGTAACCAGGAATCCTATGGAACTATAACCCAGGGGACTACCCTAGCCTTTCAGACCCTTCAGCCACCACAGACCTGGGCAGAATTTGGGGCTGCAATGGGGAGGATAGGAACCAAGTGTAGATAAGCATGTCTGCCCCGTCCATAGGGATTTGTTTAGTTTTATTAAGCCATACATACTGCTGTTAAAAAAAAAAAAGTGGGAAAAAGCTTCAGAAGTGCAGAAGTGAAACAGACAGTGTCTTTGCTAATGGAAAGAACAGCTCCAGCAAATTCCTTGGCCTCTCAGCAAGGCCAAAGCCCTAATCCCAGAGGACTGAGGATGAGTAGGGAGGCAGGCAGGAGCCATGTTGGGGGGTAGGGGGCAACCACCAGCAATGCTTTTAAATTCTCCACAATAAGAGTGTGCTCTTCCACTAGCACAGTGAGGGGTGGGGGTGGGGTGGAAAAGCAAAGATTGCTCCCTGATACATTCATTTGGGTGCAGAAAAATGGGCAGTCATATGCAGAGACAGCAGCTGTGTTCCCGAACTTGCTCAGGTGTCTGTGTGCTGAGTGCCCGAGAGGAAAGACGACAGGGGTTCCCAGGAGGGTCACACACACAGGTGTTCAGAGACACAGAGCATTCCTACCCTGCTTGTGCTGGAAACACTTCCAGGCACAGTGAGGAAGCAGATGGATGGCCTCTCTACGCAGAGATGGGAATGACAGAATTTGGCATTCAGAAACCCCAGGTGTCTTTCGCTGTTTTGTTTTTATGAGGTCTGGGTCAAGAGGTTTGAGAGAAGCAGACTGGCTTTTTAAAAGATATTTGGCATATGTAATTTAAGTGAATGAACTCTTCTTGTCTTAACAACCAGAATGACTTGCTAGTCTTTAGTGATGGTGGTGGTGGTGGTGGTGATAGTGGTAGTGGGGATGGTGCTGATGGTGGTGGTGATGGTGGTATTGGTCATGGTGGTGGTGTGTGTTTGTGTGTTTAAACATGTGATGCAGACTCAGGAGTAGGCAGGATCCTCACCTTCCGAAGGTCACCATAAATGAGAGGACAGGTGTCATTCAATGCTTGATGACCATGTACTGATAAAGCACCAGCTTTGCAAATGACCTTCAACTATACCTGCAGATGGGAAACCATCCAACTCCTGGGTTCCTCCTGCACTTAACTCCTCCCTAGCTCTGGGGTGATACAATGTAGGATAGCCACGCTCTCCAAAGCTTCTTGGTACAGGGAAGGTGACAAATATTGGGTTAATTTCAGGGGTCTCCTCTGCCTGCTCTAAATCAGCCACGGGACAGTTTTTTCTCTACAGACAGGACAGAGTTGATGCTAATCTCATTTCCTGCATATGACAAGGATGAGTCACCACTTGGCTCCTTTGTTAAGGGGAGTTGCTGACATCTGCCTCATTCACTGCACAGGGGTGGGGCAAGGACAATGGTAGGCAGCTACTAGAAAAACGTGAGGCACCCAACTTGCTCCAGAAGAAACTAGGTGGGGGCATGTTGACAAATAAAGCATTAGTCAATAGGTGCTCACCATCGATAATCTGTGGAGCACAGGTGATCTGGAGGGGAACCTCAGCTATTTCTCATGAGGACAGGAAGTGGCTTGAAATGTGTCCTTTACACTGGGGCTCTTCAGTGCTGTTTGACAATGTTGTTCAACCATTGTTCATGAGGACAGGCTTGCTGAGGTCTCCCCAAAGTAGCTGCCACTCCCATGTGCTCTGCAAACCACCACAAGGAGCTGGCAAACCGAGATACCAAGAGGACACTCCAGGGTCAGGCCTGGCTGGCCAAACCTGCCACACCCCAAAGTGGCAGGATGGAGGAAGGGAGCACTTTTAGGTTGGAGTGAGTGAACGTGTGTCCCGGTTGGCATCCTGTCCCCCAGGTAGACACCACCAGGAGGGCCCAAGAGAGGGGATACAAATACAAACGGACAGAATTTTAGGCAGGTCAAGCTCTCTTTGGGATAGAAACATCCCCATCTAGGTCTGAATTTTAAATAAATGGTGAGGGGTTTCACTCCATCTTTTGTGTCTCCTTTCCAGCCAATTCTGCCTCAACCCAGCTGGGCAGGGCAGAGCCGTCAAACTCCCTAAGTCCACAACATGGGCTGCCAAAGGCCCGGGCTGGAAGAGTGGATGCACTTGGACTTCCTGAGTCTGGGGACAGGGGAGTCTCTTCTCTCAATGACACTCAGCTGACCCTGGTGCACACAGAGAAAAGGAACCCCACCTACAAAACACCTCCCTTGCCTCCTGCCTGGGATCCCCAGCCTGAGAGGGACAGGTCTCCAGTTACATTAAGTGGATATCACAGAAGGTCCCTCAAGTTCATTTTAATAGGCTTTAGATTTAAACACAAATATGCAACACAGAAACTGGAGGGACAGGAAGAGGAATGTTGTGGCCCCATTAAACTAATCCCAGAGAGTGCAAGTCCCCAGCCCCACCCATCCTGACATCCAGCCAGAACCTCCTAGTCCCAGCCTGTGGCAAACAGTCAGTGGGGACAAGGCCCAGCAGGTCTCCCAACCCCCTGAAGAGACCAGTGCTGTTGGGCAGGTCTGTCTGCCGCAGGTGGGGACACTGCGGCATCTATTAAGAGGACACAGCACCTCAGCCTGGGAGGCAGATTTCCACGTCGAGAGAAGTCCAAATCCTAATGGTGTGGGGTAGAGGTATTAAGGAGGAGACACGGCTGCTACTGCCGCCTGTGTTTTGGGGAGCAGTAATGGCTCAGATGAGGAGCCATATGTGATGGGTGTTGGTGACGAAGAAATGAAGCCAGGGCCGTGTGGAAATGAGCTCACGAGCCCGGGTCAGGGCTGCTTAGAGCACAACTCTAGTCCACCTAATGAGGGATTCCTTAGTTCTAACATTGCTACGACTTTGACCGCAACAGCCTAACACACTGTACCACATTCTAGCATCACACACTGAAGTCTGTATTGCTGTGTAACTGCTTTTAGCATGTGCGGTTATGGAAGCGGTTCCTAATTCGGAGAGCTAAGCTGCTACCGAGTTTGTGTTCGCAGGTTGTGCCTGCTCAGAGAATAAAGAGTGTGTATTTAATCAACGTGGCATGATCTACTCTAACGGAATGCCCAACTCAATACCACAGATCATGCAAAGCCACTAACGGGAAAAGAACTGTTTCTCCACTGAGAAGCTACTGTGTGTGTCCCCAGAACAGGCGAAACCCTTGGAAGTCTGCTAGAAACAAGATGGCCCGAGGCCAAGGAGCCCAAATGGGAGTGTGTGAGGCACATGTCCCGTGTCCGCCTCCACATCAGCCGCATGTGGGACACTGGGCCAGCCAACCCTTCCATAGGCCATTTCTTCCTGCTCAGTGGCTCTTGCTATGGGCATGTTTGAAGATAGAGCTGGGCTCAGGACAACTTTGAGGGGCCTTGGGGAGAAAAGTGCAGGGTCTTTGTCACAGGGAACAAAGGCATCGTTATCATCACATATGGACTGTTAAAACTACTTCTTTCTTTGTGTATCATGCTCCTAATCTTCCACAGCACTACATGAATACCTTTCACATCCTAATTCTACCATTCCAGAGACAAAGGCCAGTTCAGTAGCCAGGGACCAGCTGGCTGGCTGTTTCACTGGGCTTCTCTGTTTGGGAGATCCTTCTGGTCCTAGGATAGGACCATGGTCAGATACAGAATTGCTTAAACATCTGGGCGAAAATACAGCTGGGTTTCGGGGAGATCGTGTGATGATCTAGCACCTCTCAGAAAATGGTCCCCCAGGACAGTTTGGTTTTCTGGAAGCCCCTGCTAGAACCCCTGAGCCATCTCAATGTGCAATGATGGGGTTGAGATACAGAACCAAATTGAAGTGGGGGTTGCCTATGAAATGCAGGCCTGAGGGTCAGATTTCAATGAGTTGACTCTTTACAGCATCCTTTTAGAACAAACCAAATGGAACGAGGAGGATGCTTTCCTACTCTGTGCCTGGTCAAATATGGATCCATCAGCAGTATTTCTTTATGAGGATAGGACATGAATGGTCTTGGTCATCTCCAAGGTCATCTCCAAAGTCTCACCCTCACTCTACAAGGTCATGCTCCTCCATGTTTTTTTGAGGGTGCACTAATAGCTTATGACCAATTCCAAGATGCCATTTAGGAAAAAAAGCAAAACTTGTGTCACAAGGCTATATAGATGAGTCACTGTCATGAGTAACATTGGCAAAACTGCTCAACCCCCTTAGGGCTTCCCACTGCTGTCCCTCATCCACTCACGACAGGAGGATTTGTAACTAAAACTTGCAAATGGAATAGTAGTGACCTCATGTCATGTTGACTATGAAGCCCATTGTTCCAAAGGCAGTTAGCGTTCACAAATCGCTGGTGTTTGTGTTAGAGTACCACTTGGTGGTAGATCGAAAGGCGCTTCTTCTCTGTATCTTTTTTTTTTTTTTTTCCTTTTCTATTTTGGGTAGAAATATTCCTGGGAAGCTGGATAGAAATGCATTTTCATTTCCCAATAATTCTTAGGCACAAGTTAGAAAACTGCTGACCTTCACTAAAATATGTCAGCAAATCACATTATAAAAAAATGCAATTCAGAACCGCTGCATGTGTATATACGTATATCTAAATATACACACATATCGGTGCAGTACACAATGATTATTCAATGTATATTCAAAATTGAGCTATTTGTAACTAACCTGAAATCCTGCAGTGAAAGTTCATCACTCAAGAACAATTGGAGTTGTCTTTTGGCTCTAACTATGGTAAAACGTTTTTGCACATCAGACTCTACCGTTTACACCTTCCTAAGCGCCAATACCAGGACAGTCTTACACAGGGATCAGAAGAGGACGCTGCCTAGGATGCATTATGCAGCTACTGAGCATGCGCGCAGGGCGGCTGCCGGCACTTGGCCAGCACATGGTCAGCACTCCCCAGGGTGGACAGAAGCCTGAGCTCCCGCAGGCTGCGTGGTGACGTCATCTGGGTGTAGTGCTGACTCTGGCTGGGGAGGAGGGCCCCGAGGAGGAGCCTCGGTAAACGGGGGACGTGGGGGAGAGTTTAATTGGGCTGGTTGGGTCCCCAGTTTGGAGCTTCCAAAGCAGCTCCTCATTGGTTCGGCTCAATCTCTTCTTCTCCTGGGTCTCCTTCTCCACGTATTCCTGGAGATTAGCATTTTCCTCCGACAGCTGTCTGCATGGGGGAAGGAGGCGACAAACAGTTAGACAGCAAGAAGCTAATGACACTTAACCTGAGATCAGGTGATGGGTGTAGAGGAAGGGGAGGGTGTAGAGGAAGGGGAGGTGGCGGCCATTGCCTTCATGGGGAACAAGGACAGGTCTGCCCCAGGGACCAAGAACTTTGGCTGAAACTTAACTTCTATCTGCCTGGCTCATTCATTTCTAGAGCCTCTCTGCCAACACCTAATCTGCTCACATGGCTTCTGGAAGGTTGGGGGGTCCATACTGGCTGCCCAGTGCCCACAGAAATGGCAGAGACGAGAGGAAAGGAGGGAGGAAGGAGGCAGTGTCGGTGTACTGCAGAGAGGCTCAGAGGAGAGTCAACCTCATGGAGATGGACACTGACCATGGCCATGGCACAGGTGATGGCCTCCAGACAGCTGGGGATGCCTTCCCCTGGCCTCCCACCCCAGGCAGGAGCCTTCACCATAGCAGTTGTCCACTCTGCTGCAGAAGCTTATCTGTGCATCTGTCCACTGCTGGATGGGGAGCCCTAGAGGACACGTTGACTCCCCGGTATGTGGCACACAATAGTTGCTTGGTTAATGTTTGCTGATAAAGGATGCTGAATGAAACACAACTGATGCTTTTTGTGCCTTCTATCATGAAGATTGAGTTGCTGGTTTGTTGTACATTTTACAAAATGACAGCACTTTTGAGGAACTGACAGGAAATAGCACATGTGCATTTGACAGTTGGACAGACTGAAGCCCAGAAAGGCACCCCTCCAGGACAAAGCCTGCACTTGCACTTCTGATGAGGGCGCCTTGCACATTCCTGGAGGCCAGTGCCACTCTGGCACCTCCTCCCACTCCCAGCCTGTGTCTGCAGGGAGGCAGATGAGACTGCCCACCTACAGCCTGGGGCTTGGGGACCCATCGGACAAGGACACTGGGACCTGCCACCCTACCTAAAGTCTTTGCTATGTGCCTCTGAGGTGGGAACCAAGAGCCACCATCAGGGGTTCAGTTGCAGAGCCAATGGCTATGTGCATGTGTGTTTGTGTTTGTGCAAGAGCACGTGAGAGGGGGCGTGAGGTTCATGTGTGATGGAGGGTAGAGTGTGAGTGAATGTGTAAGTGTGAGCAGGAGGGCAGGTAAGTGTGCATACACATGAGTGTGTATGAGTATGCATGTGAGCATGCCACATCTGAGTGTGTGTGCACAGGAGGACACACCATGGGTGCACCAAGGAGCCCAGGTCAGTAGAGTGGGCAAGGCTTCAAGCCTGAGTCTCACCAAGGTGGCTCAGTCCTGTGGATGAAGTAGCCTCCAGCAGGCCAAAAAGCCAAAGTCCTGCTTCGGCCCATCTGCACTATGGGAGTGAGGAATCCATACCCTTCCTTGGAAGTCAGAGTTCTCAGATCAGATCCCACGGGGACAGGCAGGATTGAGATGGAAAGGGCAGATTCTAGAAGTCAGGAGGACTAGGATGGCTGGTTCTCTTCTGCCTGGGAACACCACCCTAATGCTGCTTTTCTCCTAATCTCTTCCAGAAACAAATCTCTTTATCTCCCAGTGCTAGTGGTGGCCCCTGCCACCTGCTTTTGCCAATTGTTCTCATTTCTCTTGGTGGGGGGTCACTGATTCCCAGCTGCCCAGCCAGGGTTTAGGCTGGGGGAATCACAGCTACATGTTTTTTTTTTTTTTTTTCTAGTCATATGAGAAATGCCAAAAGACTACACAGGGAAGCTTTGAAGCTCAGAGCAAGGCAAATTAGGTGAGAAGAAGCCCAAGGGCAAGGCCTTTTTGAGGGTGACACATGATCTGTAAGCCCAGACTCCTCCTACCTGGTGACAACTGTGTTCTGGTCAATCCTTGCTTTAAGGTCTTCATTCTGCTGCTGGAGGACTTGGATCTTTTCTTCCAGAATAATGTTCTTTTCTGCCTATAATGGAGATAGTATGTAAGACGTTTTCAGCAAGGTATGCAATAAACCAGTACTGCTGCTTCTGGGCATTGGAGGATTGTCAAGAGCAGAATTTTGCAAACTGCCCTTTACAATGCACTTGTGGGTTGTAAAATCAGGTTAGAGGAATGTGATCAGCATTTTTTTTTAAACAAAATAAAACAGAATAGAAAATGCCAGAGTGTACCGTACGTAGTAAAAGTAAGCACTGTTGTATGCATTACGGATATAAAAATTTTATTTTGTATATATTATGTATATATATGTGTATTATGCTCTGTGTAAATATATTTCTTACAGTGAGTGTCTCAGGCTACTGTCATTGTCAAAGACAAATGGTAGCCAGCACTGGGACCTAGTGTGACCAATGGGTCTTATAGTTCTTCCCAAAGGGTCAGTTTCACTGCCTCAGTGTCCTGGCCAGGCATGCACATACTATCCCATACAGACTCTTCTGAATTAATGGAAGGATGGAAGTACAAAAGGTATGAACTTTTTTTTTTCCTTTTGGGGTCAAGGGTAGCCAGGAACACAAAGCCCAAGATGAGCTTGACTCATTATCAGAAAATCCCACCAGCCCATGGTTGTATTTCCCCCACAATTTATGACATTTTTGCTATCAGTGTGTCCCCCAAGGCCTGAGACCCAGTCTTGTGCAGTTCCATTCTAAAATGATTTAGAAATAAATTATATTTTGAAAGAATGTGGCATGTTCACTGTTCACGTAGTTAATCTTTCAAGAAAATTGTCACTTGCCCATGATGAGGGCTTGGGAACCCTAGCCATAGAACTGGCCTCTCTCCCTGATCTTTCGCAAGGGACTGCTCCTGGCCCTCAACTTTGCTCCCAGGAAGGGAAGTGAGTAAATAAATTCATTTGCCTGGAAAGATTTCTGAAATGAGAAGTGGCACATGCCTGCAGAGAGCTGGAACACGGCTCGAGACAGTCAGACTGACCCAGTGGCTGGTGCCTGGCCCAGGGCAGAGGACCCAGCCTGGAGGAGGAAGATGGCTGTTGCTCCCAGCGTGGCCAGTCCCCACACAAGCCAGGCCACACGGCAGCATCAGGAGTGGGAAAACAAATGCTTTGCACGGCACTGGACACACATTAGTGATGGATGCTCCATTGTGCTGGCTCCCCAGTGACACATCCTTCAGGGATGAGGGAGGACTAGCGTTTACACAGGAAACCCAGAACAAAGAAGAGACAGGCAATCAGGAAGCCTCAGAGGTGGACAAAGTCAGGCCCCCTGGGAGATTCCTCATCAGAACTCCTGGCCTCCTGAGGATGGCCTCTGGGCTCAGCTATGGAATTTTCTACGTGAACAACAGGCAGGGAAGGGGCACACCTGGCTGAACACTGTCAACATTGAGGACATCAATGACAACAGTAGGAAAATCACAGCAGTTTGTCTTCCAAGCAAGTCACCAACTCACCAGCTTTTCCAGCTCAATAATCTTCTTTTCCTGCTGGTGTATTTGCTGATTCTTCATCTCCAACACCTGCTTCAGACTCTTCATGTCTTCTTCCAAGTGCTGATAAGGGGCCAGTGCAATCTACGGGGGCAGAGAGCAAGGAGCTGTTTGTAGGGTCCCCAGAAAAACCTAGCATGACCCTATGCTGTGAATCCAGCTAGATATGGCCTGTCACAAGCTCCCTGGTGGGTGGCTGCAGCACCAGTGAGAGAGCCAGGAGGCTCACAGCCGTCCCAGATAAGGTGCCCTGCTAGTTTCCCGCTGAGAACTCTCAAGCAAACCCAGCTGTGGGTGGTGGGGAGCGGTGACACGGCCATCGTCATGGCCATCATCCACTAAAAAATCTGGATACTAGAACTGCTGGATGCTGCCACCATGCCCAGAAGGAGACTCACGGGGCAAAAAGAATCCAACACTGCCTTTGAACATTTTCCTAGACAACTTGATTCATCAGGAAACCAGGGACCTTGTGGATGCTACGTGAGCCCTCATGCATGGGAAAAAAACAAAGTGGCTTAAAAAGCAGAAAAGTCATTTAAGAAAAAGACCTGTTAGAGTAGGGTTCATGGAGGCAAGCAATAAAAACCTAGGACAACTGCAAAATTTGAATTTCAGACAAACAACATGAAAAGGATTTTTAGCGTGTTTCATGGGAGACACTCATCCTCAAAACATCATCTAGGGACTGGAGTTGTGGCTCAGTGGTAAGAGCACTTTCCTAGCATGTGTGAGGCCCTGGGTTCGATTCTCAGCACCACATGTAAATAAATGAATAAAATAAAGGTCCATCAACATCTAAAAAAAATATTTTAAAAAAATCATCTACCGTCATTCAGATTTAACTGGGATTGTACATTTCAGCTGTCAGCAATGCACTAGAGGGAAGGGGGTTTCTAGGTTTTCTGGAAAAAGCTTCCCTCAACTCATGCCTCAGCCAGTGTCCTCCGGGCCAGCCTCAAGAGCAGCAGGGAGAGCGGGATGGAGGGGGCCCTGGGTAGGGTGGAGCGTCTAGACTGTTCATATCACAGGAGCCTAGGGCTGTCTGAGCAGCGCTTTGGGATTTGGTAAAAAATGGCGAGTTGATGGAGAAGCCCACAGCTGTGGCCTGTCTCAGGGGGGAAGCGCTGGCGGGCATTGTTTCAGCATCCCAGGGAGGTCGTGATCAGCTGTCACTTTGGCAGCAGATCAGCACAGAGGCCTCGTCCTTGGGCTGGACTGCCGGCACCAGGGCCTCCAAGGTGCTGGGAGGCCTGGACAGCAGTGACTACCTCTAGCTGCTCTTCGGTGTTTTTCCTCAAAGCCTCCTCAAAGCGTCGGGCTCGGTCCCGCAGAGACTGGCTCTGGAAGGTCAGTGTGTCCACCTGGTCCTGCAAGTAACCACATACCTGCTCAGTTAGTCTATTGCAAAGCATTGTTCTCCGTTATAAAGCTGAAGCTGGGAAACTTTACACCCTCCTGGGCTTCTTTCTCTGCCCTGAGACCCCTCCCACCACCACCACCACCACAACCTCTAATTACCGAGTCAGCAGTTGGTCAAGTCCTGCCTTCTTCGTGTCCCTGGACCCGTGAACTCTGCTGTTTCTGCTCTCTCCATCCAGGCTCAGGCCCCTCTGTGGCTCCTGCCCAGCCCCAGCACTCCTTGGTTGCTCTTTGGCCTGCAGGCCACAGCCAGGCTGCCCTTGCAGCATGCAGGCCTGAACCTGCCATCCCACTAGCTGTACCTCCACTGTCCTCGAGGTGAAGTCACATTCCTTCATCCAGCACCAGAGCCAGCGAGGTTCTAGCACCTCACATTCCAGCTTCCCTGTTGGCGGCACCTTCCTCTGCCAGTTCCCTCTCATTCCCAGCTCAGTTCTGGGCCCCAACTGACCTTCTGGGCTCAGGGCTGAGTAGCGGGTCCCCAGCACAAACCACTCTATGAGCCAAGCCACCCAGCATGTCCTACCCTCTCCCCACTAGAGTGACACTTCCAGCCCCCAGCACATGCCAGCAACAGGCAGCTTTCTATGTGTATACTGAAGAACAAAGGTGTGTCTGAGAAGTCACTGAGCCCTTTCCCCAGTTCCCAGGGCAGAGGAAACTACACTGACCCCTCCCCACCCAACCTTAGCTGTGGACCTCATCACCAGGGTGAGTGAAGGATGCTGGACAGTGACTTTCTTTTTTTTTTAAATATATATTTGTTAGTTGTATTTGGACACAATACCTTTATTTATTTATTTATTTATTTATTTATTTATTTATTTATTTTTTTATGTGGTGCTGAGGATCAAACCCAGGGCCTCACACGTGCTAGGTGAGTGCTCTACTGCTGAGCCACAACCCCAGCCCCCACAGTGACTTTCTTATGATGCCTAAGGACAGCCTCATTTTTCTGGCTAACTTGGGCTGAGTATTCCAAAGTCTCCTCCACCCAAGGACTCCATTTCTGTACTATTAAAGCACAGGGACAAGGGTCTCCCATGAACTCCTCTGGCAAGAGAAATGGCCTCATCCCACCAAATAGTAGGAGCAGGGCACTTTTAACTTCTGTCACTCTACACAGTGACTCTAGTGTAAAGGGCTGGCTGGTCCACTTCCTTCACTCATCCTGGCAGAAGCTCTGGTTTGCAAACATCCCTGGGCAGGTTCCTTTTTCCTCTTTCTTTCCTTTTTTTTTTTTTTTTTTTCTTCCAGTTACTTGCATTTCCTTTTAAAGGAATAAAAGTCCCCACGGTACCATTAAATGCAAATGCTCATACATTAGGGCAATGGAGTTGTCAGTGGGAGTTTGTATGTACTTGACAAGCGCATGGAAATCACCGCGGAGGGCAGCCCCACGGGGCTCAGTCCAGGTCCACTGTGCTGCTGTGGCTGCCTTCCAGAATGTGCCTATAAAAAATGTCTGTGTGGCCACCTGAGGCTCATACCACACCTCATCACAGCTGTCCAAGGAAGCATTTCCTTTCACCTCTTCCCCATCATTAAAAAGCAAAACATCAGACAATTACCACTCAGGATAGATCAAAATACCAAACCGATTTTTTCTGACTTGTTCACCATTATTCAAAACAGACCCACAGGGACAGAGCAGTGCTGCAGTAATCAGACAAGACAGGCTGTTTCTCAACTTGGGTTGCTACTTTATGTCAGGCTGAGACACGAAGACGCAGTCGGTGGCCCTACCCAGCATGGACCACTCAGAAGTCAACAGATGGCATGAGAAGAATAGTGATGATAATAATAAATGTCACAGCAGTTGAAGCTATTATAATAGCAAGAGCTGCTACTTACGAGTACTTGGCACAAGCCAAGGTAGTACTATTCACTTTCCACACATTATTTTCCTTAATCTGCTCACACCTTGAGAGAGGTACTGCTGTCATCCCCATTTCACAGGAGAGTAAATTGACATTTATAGAAGTTATGTAATTGTCAAGGGTCTCAAAGCTAGTAAGAACAGGCCCAGAAAAGTCTTGAACCCAAAGCTCAAAATCTGCAACTGCCCAAACTAGCTGTTTCTCTAGCTGCCTGTAGCCCAAGGAAGTTGGCTATAGCAACTCCATACTCCTTGTACTGAATTGTCTTCAGCCCAAATGGATTATGCTGGGTGAAAGCCATAACTAAAATATGCAGAATTTATGATGATTTGATGTTAGTGGCAGAGGAAAGATGAAGTGATGAAACAAAACTGTATATGCGTGTGTGTGTGTTTGTGTGTGTGTGTGGTGCTGGGGATGGAACCCAAGGCCTCGCACATGTGAGGCAAGATCTGTCACTGAGCTGTACCCCCACCCCCTGAAGTTTTCAAATAGTGCACTCCATAGCTGTGACACTGGTACCTCCACAACCCTGGGTGCTTTTCTGGGCAGGACAGATCTGTACAATGTACACTACCAGGGAAAAGGGACCCCACATTGAAGAAGCAAAATTCCTGCTGGTGTATTAGTTATGGGGATCATCATCCACGATTTCTAGGTACAAGTATCCCTAATATTTAAAACAAACAATCTTATTATGATCAGACTTTCTACACTTGGAAATGAAACTGGTCCCCCAACCTCCCACCCTGCCCCTGCCCCTGCCCCTTCCTTGCAAGGCAGCAATTCCTTAGGGCTGGGACTGTCATTGGCCTCTCACAGAAGCAGCTAGCCTGGGCTTCTGGAAGGCAGGAGGGAGGTGCACATGACCTGGGAGACCTGCTATCCCCCTGGGAGATCAACAGGAAGCCAGGCAGCTCCTCTGGCATCTGAGACCAACATTTTCTTTAGGTAGCAGTGAGGCAGAAAAGGCATTTTTCATCTCACCTGCCTCCAGGTGACTGAAGTCCCTTTTAAAATACCCAGATTGTGATCCATGAATCGACCTTTGCAACCCTCCCTTGCACCACTGCCCCAGCCTAGAATGTCCTCTTCCCTTTCTTCAAACACAGCTTAGTTACTTATCTATCTCCAACTAGCACTTCCGTAGTGCTTACTAACTGTGTTCCTCATTTGGTGCAATTATGTGTTAGCTTTTGTTGCTGTCTGTTACTATTTGTGTCACAGGGCTCTGAGTAGACCTTCAGTTCCTAAAGGGCTGGGAATATGTCTTATACACCTGTATATTGTAGTGTTTAAATCAGGATCTAGTATATAGTTGGTGCTCGATAAATGTTTGTGCGTAGAAATGCTGCTGCTGTGTTGGTATCAGTTAAGATTAAGGAAACACTAACCTGTAATGACAGCCGCAGTTTTTCAAAATTTTCTTCCAATTCTTTTTTCTCAAGTTCATGGGTAGACATCAATTCTGGAGTGAAGGCATTGTTAATATCAAATTATTAAGTTGGTTTTTCTTTTGAAAAGGATAAAATAAGGCTCTCGGCTGACTAAGGCTAATAACTTTAGGTAAATAAATAACTCCTGGATATAGCAGATTTAAGGCTAAAGAGTCTTTTACACTAGCTTGTATGTGATGACCAGGTTGTAATGTAGAAGAAATACAGAAGCAGGAAGGAAGTAGGGGGATGGAGAGAAAAAAAAAGGAGAAGAGGAAAGAGAGGGAATCAGAGCACAAGTGCTCTTGCACACATACACATACATGTCCACATACATGCATGCATACACACACACACACACACACACACACACTGCATCCTGTGGCACAACCACCCAGGCCAGGTCAGATCCTTTGTTCACAGTACTCATCAATTCTTTCTCTTTTCCTAATGGTGAAAAAACTGGGTACTTCACATTTAAATGCCCATTTTCTCCCTGTCACAGGACTTTTCTGGGGACTGAGGAAGGAGCTTTCCAAGGACAGTGGTCCTGCAGAACAGCTGTCTTACCAGCCTTGCTGGAGGATGGATGGGATGGATGGGATGAGTGCTGGGTCCACGAGGACCTCTTGGTGGACTCTGGGCCACACTCAGAACTACAGACCCTGAGCATTTGCTTGAGCAAAGATCCAGTGTGAAGACACTCAGACAGAATGAAAGACTAATTGAACTGGTTCCTCTTGGAGGGTTTCAGCAATTCTGTTCCATGAAATGTGTCATCCCAGAAGTAATTTGCAAGTTAGGCAGAAAGAAATGTCATGTAGGAGTTATTAAGCAAATGGATTCTATTTTCCTCCAGATGGGAAGAGTCTTATTAGCTGGGTGAAGCTCATCTCATTCTGGCTATACAAGCGATTTGTTTTCATGTTATAACAAGAGAGAGGAAAGGTCATTAATCAGACCGGATCAGACGCTTAGAATA
This sequence comes from Tamias sibiricus, assembly GCA_025594165.1. Taxonomy (NCBI): domain Eukaryota; kingdom Metazoa; phylum Chordata; class Mammalia; order Rodentia; family Sciuridae; genus Tamias; species Tamias sibiricus. Next base: position 71,251,866 of record CM046663.1, read on the forward strand.
GGTGAGTACTGGAGACTGGCAATTACCATTTTGGCTGGCATGAACTGCAATTAGGAAAAACTCTGTGGTTTCCATTGATCCAAATCTTTTAACTAATGGTGGTAAGGGTTGCTAAGAAATCTAGTTGCCATAGCTGAAATTTGCATTTGGGGAAAAAAAAATTGTGCTGATTTCTTTGACATAAAATCAAGTAGCCTTCTGGTCAACCTACCTCTGTCTAAATGATTATTTTTAAGAGTTATTGAGGGCATCATTCTAAGCATAATAATGATGATTTTGGCCATTATTACACATACCCATATTGTCTTGACATCATCGATAATTCAAAGTCATTGGATGTGATGTCTAAATAAGACTTCATTTGTGAGAAAAAAAAATCTACCAGGTTTATTTATGTGAAAATCCATAAACAAAAGGCAATATCATCAATTTGCACACCATTTGCATTCATATTTCCTTTCCTGAGACCAGGTTTCTATGGTGCGATGAAGGGTATTTTCAGATGACCCTAAAACCCCAGGGGAAAACAAAATCCAGTATTTATTCTGAAATTGACACAAACATTTTTTTTTTTTTTTTTTTTTTTTGGTGGTACCGGGGATTGAACTCAGGGGCACTCGACCTCTGGGCCACATCCCCAGCCCTTTTTTTTTTGTATTTTATTTAGAGACAGGGTCTCACTGAGTTGCTAAGTGCCTCGCCATTGCTGAGGCTGGCTTTGAACTCGCGATCCTCCTGCCTCAGCCTCCCAAAGTGCTGGGATTACAGGCGTGCGCCACCACGCCCGGCTCCCAAACATTGCTTCTTATACAATATGTGTTCCCATAATGGAGTTCTTTATTTCAAGGTCATGAACGTCTGTCCTATCTTAATACTGTGCTCTAGAACAATGGTTCTCAAATTCTGCTGCATGTTAGAATCACCTGATGCCGAACCTAACAGCAATTAAATGGGAATCTCTGTGGAGACTGAATGTGTTGTTTGTTTCAACTCTCCAAGTTGTTCTAATGTGCAGTTTAACCATAGGGACTGGCACTCCAAGGACACAGGTAACACATTTAACTAGTTCTCAGGAAACTACTCTTTCTTGCCTCCAGCTTGGACTTTTTCACTTACTAATAGTTCCCAGTGGTGGTGGCGCTGGCGCTTGAGGGAGGTAATAGCAAGAAATGGATTACTGTACTGTGGGTTTTGTTGTTTACTAAGAATACTTTGATAATAAAAACTTCTGATGTTACTTCTCAGATTTTCTGATCCTCAGTTACTTCTAAAAGCAGATTATAAAAAAAAATTATTAATCCATTGTTAAATTTCACTGCTTTTAATATATACTTTTAACAACCAGCTGACTGAGGGAAAAAATTAAAGGGAGGGTAAATTAAAAAAAACAAGTTGCATATATGAATGTAAATGCATTTGAAAGTGTAAATTGCTTCTTATTTCCCAAAGGAAAATTGCAGTAGAATTTACTAACTTTTTATGACTTGCATAAAACCTTAAATATCCAAATTATATTCATCTGTTTTTTGTTACTCTGATGAAATACCTGAGGCAGGTTAACTTTATAAAGAAAAAAAGTTTTCTATAGCTCTCAGTTCAGGAGGTTTAAAGGCAAGGTGCTAACATCAGCTCAGATCTAGTGCAGGCCTCATGGTGGGAGCATGCTATAGCATCTTGAGTGTCTCCTAAAAGCCCATGTATTAAGTGCTTGGTCACCAGGGTGGTGGTGGCAAAATCTTTAAGAAGTAAGGCCCAATGGGAGGTTTAGATATTGAGGGTATATCCTACAAGGAGATTGGGAGACCCTCACCCTCTTCTCCTTCTTCTTTGCTTCCTGGCCATGAAACAAGAGATTTTGCTCTGCCACACACTCCCACCACGATGGACTGCCTCACCATAGGCACAGAGCAATGAGGCTAATTGATCTGGATTGCCACCTCCAAAACCCTGACCTGAAACAAAACTTTTCTCTCTTTAAGTTAATTATTTCAGGTAGTTTGTTATAGTGACAGAAAGTTGACTAACACAGAACACTACAAGAAGGAGATCACATCATCGAACAGAAAGTCAGGGTGACCAGGGTCCCACAATCCCTTCTGCAGGCATATCTCCAATTAGATCACCTGTCACTAGATGCCACCTCTTCGAGATTCTATTGTCTCTTCTATTGCTACACTGGGGACCAAGCCTCTATCACACAGACAAGCCACAGCCAAGCCACAACACACGGATAATTCATTTACAAAAATGTTGCAATAAAGATCTGGGGACTCAACTTATCTATATGGTGGACATGGACAAGGAGGACAAACTCTGGAGATGCTGCTCTGGCCCTGAGCACCACATATGTGGGAAAAGTGCACCCTCGTGGAATTTCCACTTTTTTCCCCCTCATCCTAACAATATTTTTTATTAAATTATTTATTTATTCCAATTTGTTATACATGCTTGCAGAATGCAATTCATTTCATATTACACATATAGAGTACAATTTCCCACTTGGTTTTATAAGGTCATAGCACAAGAGGAAGCCCAAGATGTCAATGCCTGCTTCAGAAGAGTGGTCCTCAAGTTAGGCTTCATATTAGAAGGAACCATAAGAAATCCTGATGCCCTTGCCACAGCCCAGACCAACTACATCAGGATCCCAGGTGTGGGAACAAAGCTGACATCTGTTTTTGTTAGAGCTCCCCAGGGAATTTCAGTATTTAGGCAAGGTTAAGAAATAGTTACCTAGATCCTTTTATTTATTTATTTTTCCCCAGTGCTAGAGCCTCATGCATGTTAGGCAAGTGGTTTACATCCCCACCCCTACTTGGATCCTTAATTTCTATTTCTTCTTTTCACAGAAACCAACACAAAGGGTGCACCAGGAAGAAAAAGAAGGAAAGGAGGGAGAGGAGGGCTCCTTGCTCGGCTTGCACAGCTCACCCCCCCTCTGCTGCACACAAGGCTGGTAGCTACCTTGGACTTTGTGGTCATGGTCATCCTGCAGAATCGCGATGGCCACCGTGTGGTTATTTTCCATCTCCAGGAGAGTAGCCTCATGGCTGGCGGTGATATCTTCCACCTGAAGGGGAATCACAATACTGGTTACCAGGGAGGTGGGCAGTGGTTGCCATTGATAGCCTCACTGCCAGGAAAACAGAGGTTCGATTCAATGAGAAGAAGAAAGCCAGTGGCCCTGCACATCAGGTGATAGTCACCCTTAACCTGGTGCCAAGGAAGAGTCAGGATTTGCTGGTATGTGGCAGTTCCCAGAGTCATGGGGGAGTCACTGCCCTAACCTGGGCACTGGAAGGAAGATGGCAGCTCCACTTGGTGATGGCTACCTCATCCACCTCTTCAGAGCCCTGGTCTGGTTTCCTTCTTCACTCCTATCACTTCCTTTTGCACCACTCTAAGAGGTAAGGATGGAGAAAGAAAAGAAAAGCATCCTCCCTTTGAAATGGAGGGAACTAACATTTACTAAGCTACCTGTCTTGAGTTATTCCACTTAACCCTCAGAGCAACTTTATGAATGAATATTTTATGCACATTTTATAGATGAGGAACCAGAGGCTTAGACAGGTATAAAATGTTTTGCCCAGGGGCTAGCGAATAGCAGAGCCAGCAGTGGGGTCCAGGTCTGCCAAACCCCAAAGGTGAAGTTCTCTCAAACACGCCACTGTGGCTTCTACCCAAGCAAGACCATCAAGTAACACTTTAGATCCTTTCATCAGTGCTTGGATGAGGCCAGCAGATTTGCATGTGTTTGCAAGTTCCTAAACATAAGCTTGTCCCCTCTCTCCATGTTACAATGTGCAGGCAGTCAGGACTTTTAATTTTCATGTTTCTTGATTCTTCTACCCTGCCAATTTCTACCCATCATCTTGCCTATCATGTTTACTGCTGTTGTTTTTTTTTAATCATGGCTATGGTTTTGTTTAACTTCAAATGTAAGACTTACTGGAGTAATTGCATAAAACAACCTCTCCCTAGGACAGCAAATCTCTCCTGGACATAGCACATGATAGGATGTTCATCTGAATTCTTTGTCAGTGACCCACTGCAAAAAAATTCCACCGTGGACTGCAACACAGCACACATATACACACAGGCATGCACAACTCCACATCTGAAACCAAACTGTCACAAACTAATACTTCTCCTGCTTATAATAATTTAGTTTAAAAATTTTTTATTCTATTTTATAGAATGCTAGTTAAAAGCCATTAAACTTATTTCATGACCTAGGAATGTATGAGAACCTACCTTTTGAAAAACAGAATCAATCAGACAATGTGCCCAGGTCCTGAAGCACTTTAGTGGACTGATTAGGAACCCATTGCTTCTCTCTGGTAATATTCAGCCACCTTTGCAAGAACCTCATTTCTCTGGGGGATAATTCTTATAATTTCTTCTGTGATCTAGAAGGAGGAAGGGCTCTGTACAAGAAGGGAAGCCTGCTTACCAGTTCACAAGAGAATTTTCATTTAAAATTGCTAGATTCCTATTGTGTATCATATAATTTTATGGAAAAATTTCCTGACTTTCCTCTTAAGGTAAATGGATTTTTATTCTCTAAAATGGGAAGAATCACTGGAATAAAAGCAATAATGGAACTCATAGCATTGCCTAGGAGAGCTGCATCTCAATATGAAAATGAATTTGTTGTGCAACGATTCACTGTTATTTACTGGACATTCTTGATTAAACAATATTTTACTTGAGGCTCAGAGCTATGAATCCACTCAGCAGAAAGGCTGATTACAATGGTATTTAATTGTCCAATTCCCGTTTATATGAGGTTTTAATGGAATCTTTGTCCAAAGCCTTTCAGCCTGTTGGAAAAATAAATCAACGATTAAATAAAAGGAAAAGGAAATATCATTTCTTTCTGCTCAATTACAGATGTCAGTTAAACCCACAGTATATTCTCCTCTCTGTAGAAACAAGTACCCACACATTATCTGGAGACATGACAGAGCTTAGTGTAATGAAAAATCTTTCATTGGTCCTCACTATGATTCCAATTCACTGGGCTTTTACATAAACCACCAGGTTTCAGAAAAGACTGATAGATGCAAGGACTAAGTTCCAGAAGAATCCACGTGTCCTTGGAGGTGGACATGTCCCAGTTGGCAATACCCATATTCTGTTTGTGGCTAAAATAAATGCCTTTATGGTTCGATGGAAGGCATGTCTTTGATTTAGTTGTGATGGAATACCCCATCCAACATATTAAGGATGACATAAGGGCCTGATATACCCACTGCTGACGCTTGGAGGTGCTTTTATGAATGAAATACTGATCTCCTAAATCTAAAAGTCCATATGGAATTGCAGGAGCCCTGTTTGGGGAGATGGCTTGAATTGCGGTTGACTATGAGCCGTGGAGATTTGGGCATTGTCGCCTTCCGTAGTCTCACGGGACTTGTCCTGGGATCTCGAGTGACTTGGCCGAAATTGCTGATCGGGTCAGCGCCATTTTGGTGGTGTGTGTGGCATGTGTTAGTCGTTGTTAGAACGAGAGAGAAAAGTTATCAGAATAAAAAGCTGTTTGTCTCCAGTTTGCCTCTGAACTTCTTCCCACGGCTCTGTTGCTCCTAAGCGCTTCAGGCGGCAACATGGAATTAGAGGAATGACCAGTATATTTGGAGGGAAACCAATGACAACCCATGAGCCCAAAGTCGAACACAAAAATCCTGGTTCTTCAACAATTTTTATGCACCTTTACGGTTTTTTAAGGAATGTTCCCTCAATGAGGAAGAGATGTTATCCACTATAGGCTGTCCCCTCTCCTGCCATGGTTTAAATCACTTTGACTTCTTCTCCTATGGCTCCTGGTTCTTTTCTTTCTTTCTTCTTTTTTAAATTTTTTGTAGTTGTAGATGGACAACATGCCTTTATTTATTTATTTATTTTTATGTGGTGCTGAGGATCGAACCCAGTGCCTCACAGGAGGGATGCAAGTGCTCTGCCACTGAGCCCCAGCCCCAGCCCCTCCTGGTTCTTTGCTAGATGACCGGCTCATAGTCATGAAGCAGCCAGTAAGAATCTCCAGTGTGAGAAGACCTTGAAACCTTCTGCAGGTATTTAAGCAGATTTAGATAAGTGGGCCAATGGAAACATAAGATGATCTATACACTGTGAATCAGGGAATCAGAGACAAAGGCACTAAACCATTGCCAGCCTATAGCAGGCTTTCTCTGATTGAAGCATCCTTCTCTTTTTTTAGAACGGTGGTACAGCCCCCATTAAACCACTGCTGGCCTACCTTCTGCTTTCCTCCACAAAGATGGAGTTCTGGACTGTGCCTCGGAGGGGGGTCTGTCAATTTGCCCATCAAATAGCCCTACTTGTTCTGAAAACCAGCTATTCCCTGTGACGTGACTCCATTCCCACTGCTCCTTGCTATTCAGCTGGGCTGGTTAAAATAGAGCCAAGGGTTGCAAAGCCACCCTGTGCGGTTTACTTCATTTAGCCATTTGCAAAATTTAATTATCTGGGACTCTGGCAATTCACTTAGAGAAGACTTACATTTCGAATAAAGAAGCACGTGCTCTATCTTATCTGGGCTTTTATTACTAAACAAAACCAGATTAAACTCCCACTGGTCCTCCTCCCAGACATGTCTCACACTGGATGAGACAGAGGACGCTGGCTTATGCTTCTCTCTCTGGCGCTCTGCTGTTGACTTTCCTTTGTCTGATTACCAGGAGACCCTCCTTCACTTTTTCCCTGCTGTGGTATCCTGGACATTAGCTCAGAGCAGGTGGCTAGCTATGCGGGGCTCCCAGTCCCACTTCAACCCTCTGCCTTTTGCCTCCTCTATAGTCCACCACCGGGCAGGTGTCCACAGAGGCTCCATCTCCCCTGCAGTGCCTCCTCCCAGCACAGGGAGCTCTGGTGCTGGATGCTGGGAAAGAGCGCCCTGGGGATCTCATTCTATTTGATTACAGAGAGTGTGGTTTCCTTTGCACAGCAGCTGGGAGCCTGCTGGACAGGCAGGTTAGGGAGACATAATGCAAGATGATAGACAAAGGGGTCTCTACATTAGAGGCATCATAGGGATGCTGTTCCTGCCATTTAGTCTAAAAGGATAATTTCATTAAGAAAGGGTAGGAGGGATGTCCTGGATATGAGATGGAGCAAATTTCAACTCCAAAGGATGAGCCCTTCTTAAGGAGAAGAAATCTTTGCAAAATCCACAGTGCATCCAGGAACAAGCGGTCCTGAGGTGAGTGCCTTGGGGCAGGTTAATGTCACAAGTTCCATCCTTGAATACCAGGCTCTGGGAAACTACCAACAGTGGCCCAGAATGGAGCACCAGAAGCTGGATGGAGAAGTAACAATATTTGGGGGCAAAAAGGGAAAACACACATGTTTACAGTGAAAATCTGGTTTGCATGCTTCGAGAATGGGAATCTGTGGCAATGTGGCCTCTGTTGCTATAGAATGAGATCTGATTTTAATTAAACACCTTTATCATCAGACTTTAGAGTTCTAAGCCAGGTGTGGTGGATCACATCTGTAATCCCAGTGATCAAGGAGGCTGAGGGGAAGATCGCAAGTTCGAAGCCAGCCTCAGCAACTTAGACTCTTTCTCAAAATAAGAAATGAAAAGGACTGGGGATGTAGCTCAATGGTAGAGTTCAGTCCCCAGTACCAAAAAAATAAAATAAAGTAAAATAAAATAAAATAAAATAAAATAAAATAAAAGCCCTGTCATATCTTTAAAGTCAATTTAAAAAAGCCGAGATACAAGGTCTTTCCCCATCTCTGCCCAAATGGCCAGGCCCCTAATTAGCACAGGAAGGTAGGCTGAGGAAGAAGGTCTGTCCCTCTCTGAACAAATGCCACTTACATACAGGAAATATCCTGGGGAACCATCCAAAACAGCCCCCAGCCAGACCCCATGCAGCAAGTCCAATTCAACAGGTATGAATGTTCTGCAAGTCTTCCAAATGATTTCCATGTGTCTCCAGAGCCTCTAGAGACCCTGGCCAGGGAGATAGTACTTGCCCCTTGAGATAGTGGATGGCTAAGCTAGAAGGAGATTCGGCTGGTTGTGTCATGGAGAGATCCCATGGTGAAGCCAGAGGTCAGCCTGCCTTGGTGAGCAAGTCCCAACATCAGTAAATTCCAAAGCCGCAGAAACTCCTGCCTGTCAGAACTAAGGCAGGCCCCTGCCCTGTGCTGTTGGCCTTGGGGACGATGGATCTTGTGGAGGGCCAGACTGGTTAACCTGATTTTTTAAGGCTCCAGAAGGACAGAGATGCCACATGTGACTGTCTGTGAGAAGGAAGATCCAAGGTGGAGAGTCCAGCCTGGAGTGACTGACTCTCCACCTCAGTTATCCACTGAGTCTCCTCTCCCACAGGACCAACGAGCATTTAGTCTGCCTGGAAATCCAAGTCTTGAACTGAGGTGCATTTCCTCTTCCTCTCCTCTTGAAGGCTCTGCTGCAGAAGCTGAAGATAATGGAAACAGCCATTTGGCAGGAAGAGCAGAACCAGGGGTCTAAATCATTCAGAGACTTGGATCACTGGTTCCCCAGGCACTGGGGCCCTGTTGGAAGGTTTTCCTCACCTACAGAGCATGCAGGTGGTGTTTCTACCGTCCACCTCCCCTTGTCCTCAGAGTGGAAAGTCAACTGCCAGTGCCTCAACACATCACCTGTGTTCCTTGGGTACTTGTCCCTGAACTGCCCCTATGAAATAAGCAACCCTCATTTTATAAATCTTTGTATCTCTTGCACACACCCTGTCATGGTATTCTGCATACAGTGGACACTCAAATATTCTTTGCATGGCGGAATAAATAGATAAATGGTTATGAGTCTCATAAAGGATCAAGTAGAACAGAACCAGAGCCCCTAAAAGACTGAGCATTTTTGAAATATACCTAGGTAGCTAATGTAACTCATTCTCAAATGCAGAAGTGAAGGGCTTTTTTCCTTTCAATTCTTTCCAACTTGAAATCTCCAAGAGGTTAATGAACAGGTAAAAAACACACCTCCCGGCGTGTGCGTAGAAAGGGCCTGGCCCCAAACTGCCTCAGCTAGTGGAAATGTGTCACTTGGTAGTGGCCCTGGCAAAGTGGCATCTCTATACCAGCCCGTGTCCCAGGGGTTTCCCATGCAGCTGACCGCCTCCTGCCTACCTCCAACTTTTGACATCTTCTTAACGTACCCAGACCTATGGATCAGAAGTCTTTGGTAAACACAGTTACAAACACGTTCTCTGTTTAACAGTCGAGATGAATAGCCCAGGGATAGAGACACAGGACAAGCTGATATTTGCACCAGGTTTGAGGCCTCCATTTATACCAAGGGGCCACGAAACAGGTGAGAACAGGGACTGCAGCAGGTGCTGTGTCTACGTCCAGCAATTGCACACAGACACCTTGAGCAGCAAGACGCCAAGACTTGAATTTCCTCTTTTAGCACCAGCAGGTAACTTAAGCTGCAACCTCTTCTGTGTCCCAGTCTTAAGTCTAAATCCCTCAAGCAGGGAGGTGCTGTTGTATTTCACTGGCTTCTAGAAAAGAAGAATGACTAACCTGAGATGCTTGCTATATATAAAAAAAATACTGTGAAGTAAGAGATTCTTTTTTACAGTAATGGTACTTACTCTAAAATTTCTCCTGTGCTTCCCAGCATTCGCAAGGCTCTGGGACAGTGGAGGGTGATGCATGGCATTGCCATCTGGGCTGTCTATGTGGAAGCGACCTCGGGAGACAGCTCAAAAGTTCATGATAATGAAGGGCCATGAAGCACTACCCTGAGTGTCACTGAGATTTAAAGGGCATTCTTCACGAATGTCAATTTCCTTGGGTGTATGAAAGCAGAACATATAAAATAATCATCACCAATTAGAAGCTGGGTCTCAAGGCGTCTGAGCTCGGGAACTTGAAAGAAGAGAAAAGCACAGAGCGGTTTTTTTGTGGCAGTAGATTTGTTGGGTCCGGGTCCCACCTGTCTTTCTCTCATCAGCGCTCACGGCAGTAATGGCCATGGGCTGGGCACATCCGGCTCCTACCCACGTCCACATTGACAGGCCCCCGAGGAATCATTCCCTCATTATTCCATGGATGAAGTTCCCCGTCCAGTAAGATTGCTGGGCTATGGCTAACTCCTGTCATTCACTATGTCATTCAACAAACACAGGTTTTGTGCCTACTTTTTACAGGCACAGTTCCAGGTGTGGCGATCTAGTAGAAAACCTGGCAGAGGGCTGGGATTGTGGCTCAGCGGCAGAGCGCTCGCCTCGCATGTGCGCGGCCCGGGTTCGATCCTGAGCACCACGTAAACATAAATTCATTGCATTGTGTACAACTAAAGCAAATAAATAAATATTAAAAACAAAAACAAAAACCTGGCAGACCTTTCCAAGTTAGCGACTGGCAGCATGGACTATGGAGCCAGTCAGAACCCCACTGTGGTTTTCCTATGAGCAGCTCTAAATCCCAACAGCTTATTTACTTAGCCCCAGAGACTCAGTTATTTCATCTGCAAAAGGGGGCTAAATATGGTACCTACCAGGTAGGGTGATGGTGAGGATTCAATGAGCTGCCATAAATAAAGAGTTAAAGGCCATGCTTGGAGCAGAACCAGGGCTAAATACACGTTTACCTGTTATCATCTCTGCCCTCACAGAATATGCAGATGATAAATAAGGGTCAAAAGAAACATTTATAATATGTTAGACTGTCATGAGTGCTGAAGAAACACTCAAGTAGGGGGGGGTGGGGCAGGAAATGTCTGCATGTCGAGCGGGGAGGAAGTGTAATTTTAGATAGAGAAAGACCTCACTGAGAAGATGATGTTGGAGAAAAGCCTAGAAGCAGGGGAGAGAGGGAGCCACGCAATGTCTAGAGGGACAGCATTCCAGGCAGAGGGCACAGCAAGTGCAAAAGCCCCGAGGAAGAGCAAGGGAGGCTACCTAAGGCTGGAGGAGAGGTGGGGAGGGTCAGAAGAAAGAACTATAGTTGGACAGTGAACTTGGCCACAAGCTCACCTACTGAACAGGACTTCCTGCTCATGTGACACTGGCCCCCCTCCGCCCGTCACCTGAGTTGCCCAACAGCAGAGCCTGTGCCTGCGGGGCGACTGACCTGCTCCTGGTGCTGGCACCGGATCCGCAGCAGCTGGCTGTGGTGCTCCTCCTGCAGGCGCGCCATCTCCATCTCGAATTGCCCCTGCAGCCGCTCCTGCAGCTCCTGCAGCTCGGCCTGCTGCTGCCAGCCCAGCCTCCTCAGCTCCTCCTCGAACCGCCGCTCCAGGTCCTCCTTCTCCTTCTGCAGCTTCTCACATTTGGCCGTGTTGAAGGCTGGCAGGGAACAAGATCTTCTTAACACACTGGGGAGGAGGGACCCAAAGGACTGGACCCACATGGTGTGTTGACATCCACCGTGAGACCACCAAGGTTGATGCTAGAAACAGGGCAGGACTTCCTGACTGTTTTCCTGAAAGCCACACATGAGCCTCACAAAAGACCCTGGCTGTTGATTTAAACCCAGGGCCCAGGGAGCTCTGGAGACTTGCCCAGCAGGTGAGAGAGCTGGGAGGGCAAAGTTGAGCTTTCTGACTGCAAAGCCTGCAAACCTGCCCCTAGAGTAGCTTCTCAGGTAGTCCGAGGACCATGGGCATCAAAAATAATGGGCAGTTGTTAAAAACTCAGATTTCAGGTGCACCCTGGGGGAAGCAGAGCCCCTGGGCCAGGATCCCAGGACCCAAACCTCTAACAAGGGCCACAAGTGACTGTTAGGTCCACAAGTGACTGTTAGGGCCATGAGAGCTGTGTGCATACTCATGGGCACTAGAGACAGGTGGGGACCTGTGGTGGAAATGCCAAATGGGACATTCTCAGAAAAGGTGTGGGGGTTTCCTCTCAGGTAACCTGAAGCTTTACTAACATCACTTTCAGAGGAATCTGTTCTTCTCCACCAGTTTTTTCAGGAAGACGGTAGGACGATTAGTCACTTGTTACCCCTTTGCATAAGCATTCCGCTCTAATCATAGATCATGGCTTGCATGGAGTGGGCAAGTAGCCAGCAGGGCACAAGGCAAGGACAGCCACCATGGCTCCCAGTCTCAGATCCTGCCCAAGCCTGCTCTGCCTTGGTTCTTGTGCCTCTCCTGGGTTGTGGGGAGGAACAGAGGGTTCACTTTCTCAAATCTCTTGCTGAGCTATAAGCCTGCTTCCAAGGAGAAAAGGATCTGGCAATCCAGGGTCTAGGTCAAATGAAGTTGATTTTACACTTACACACACACACACACACACACACACACACACACACAAATGTGCACATACACAGCACTAGATTTCATGAAGACTGAGCACCCATGCTTTCTTCTTTAGGATATGAACTGGGGAGACATTGTCACTTACTTTAAAATAAAGTGAGCAAGTATGTCTGTTGGTTAACTCTACCTTGCACCGAGAGTGGCTGCCTATGATCAGGAATACACATCCAAGGTCATTAGATAGCATTTGAAATACCTAATACAAAGTCCCACCCCATAGGGGCAGTTCATTCCAAGGCTTCTTTGCCACATTCAATTCTAAGAGAGTTTAGTTAGCATACGGGACATTAAATTATGTTTTTGCCCCGAAGAATGAGTGGTGGACTGGCTAGATATTGTACAGGCCCCTCGCTTTTGCATGAATAGTGTATAAAAAATTGTCCAGACCACCAGCCTAACACTGTCCCTAATAGCCTTCATGGTCAAAGGCTTCAGTTGGCCCAGGGTCCCATGTCTCACCATTTAATGGAAATTCTGATCTGTCAAGGTAATCAGGGTAGGTGACAGAAGGTGTCTGTTCCACATGTAGGTAGTAAGGGGTACACTGTCTACAGAGAACTTAAAAGCAGAATCCCAATGGTTTTAAATAATGTTGGTGAAAAAAGTACTTGTCTCAAAAACAGTCTTTTGTTGGTTTACATTGTAAACAATTATTACAATTACTATTGAGGTTTTCAAAAACATATATATTTTTTTTAAATTGAAATTAAAACCCCAAGGCTGGGGCCGTAGCTTATTGGTAGAGCATTTGCCTAATATGTGTGAGTCCCTGGGTTCCATCACCAGAATCAGAAAAAAAATAAACAAGTAAAAATAAAAATAAAAGCCACAAACAGAAAATTTGCAAATATTTTACAAGGATATTATTATAAAAATGACTTTATCATGTATAAGACTGGTCAAGATTAGTTTGATGTACAGGAAAGAAACTGGCACTAGAAGGGCTATTGATGGACATACAGGTGATAACAGCTGCTTCAGAGAGCAAAGCTGTCTTTCACAATTTAAATGACAGGGATAAGAGAATTGGGGGTGAGAGATGAAGAACACAGGTTTCTTTCTGAGGTGATAAAAATATTCTAAAATAAATTTTAGTGATAGTTCTACCACTTGTGAATATACTGAAAGTCATTGAATTGTGCACTTTACATGAGTGAATTGTATATCAGCATTATATCTCAATACAATTTTTACCAAAAAAGTGAGGCACAGTAGCACATGCCTGTAATCCCAGCTATTCAAGAGGCTGAGGCAAGAGGATGGCAAGTTCAAGGCCAGCCTTAGCAATTTTTATCATAACAATATACAATTAATAATATCCTAATTATTTGTTTGCATGCTTTATGAGTAGAAATATCTTAAATATTCCTAATATAATTGAGGTGAACATTGGGTTTTGGAAGCTGATGGTATCCAGCGGTTAGACTTATTGGTTTTGCTTGTGGTGTTATTCATTTAGTGGCAGGATGATTCATGGACTTGGCACTATGTTGGGAGCTCACAGATATCAGTTTTCTTTCTAGTGCTGTCCCTGAACTGCACTGTTGTCTTAAATAAATCATGAACGCGGCATGCCTCAGTTTTGTAGTCTATAAAGTGGCAAAGTAATCTCTTACTGCACATCGAGTTCCAATCCTCAAATTCCCACTTGGTATATATATTTTGAGAGAGGTGAAACTTTCATTCTTCCAATGACCCTGTGTTGAAGCCCCAGGCCTGCAGAACATATTGGATAATAAGAGCAGCTGGGACACCAAGGGAAAGGGCGCCAATGTGGAGTCCCCAAAGAAATAAACATCTTCTTGCTTCTGGTAAACCTTCAAAAATGTATCCACTTAGGCATTTTGCAGCAGAGATTAATGTAGGCTAATTTGATAGCATTAAACAACATCTGGAATCTTACTTTCATCATTTCTCGATTTCTATCCCTGGGAAACACTGGTATGTTATAGTTAAGAGGCTAATGCCACCATAATAAATCTCTAGAACCTAGGCATTTGAGAGTATAAAATTTTCCAAATAATAGGATTATGACTGGCCAAGAGAATATAACATTTTTAACGTATAAGCATGAGTATGAAATGCAAAAGCAAAATTAGGATATGTTTTACAGGCTTTTTCCTCCCCTGGGGATTGTACCCCAAGGGTGCTTAATCACCAAGCAACATCCCCAGTCCTTTTTAAAATTTTGTATTTTTTTTAGATGTTGGTGGACCTTTATTTTATTCATGCATTTATATGCAATGCTGAGAATCAAACCCAGTGATTCACACATGCTAGGCAAGTGCTCTACCACTGAGTCACAACTCCAGCCCCTAAAATTTTATATTTTGAGACAGGGTCTTGCTAAGTTGCTAGGACCTCACTAAGTTTGAACTTGCAATCTTTCTGTCCCTGCCTCTCAAGTTGCTGAGATTACAGGCATGTGCCACCATACTTGGCTTGTTCTACAGTTTTAAATAATTAATCTTCGTTGATAATGAGCAATGCACATACACACTCTGTGTGTGTGTGTGTGTGTGTGTGTGTGTGTGTGTGTGTGTGTATGATGTAAAAATACTTCAAAAGCTGTAAAGCTATATTTGAAGCTGGGTGCAGTGGTGTACACCTGTAATCCCAGCAATTCAGAAGGCTGAGGCAGGAGGATAACAAGTTTGAGGCTAGCCTCAGCAACTTAGTGAGGCCCTAAGCAACTTAGTGAGAACTTTTCTCAAAATAAAAAAATTAAAAAGGGCTGCAGATGTGGCTCAGTGGTTAGGCACCCCTGTGTTCAATCCCCAGTATCCAAAAAAGAACAGCTTAGACATATGTAATATGAACAGAACAATCTTACACACACACACACACACACACACACACACACACACACACACACAATCATATATAATATAAAGCGACTTATGAATGTAAAGCAGTAAGTGGCAGTGTGATCCTTGAGTTAACAGCAGAGTGGACCTATTCTTGGAACCATTTATAAGACAAGCTTAACTTCAACAATAGTTCATTAGTCAAGCAAGTAGTCAAATACTCAGTGAGTAAGAGCAATTTGCTTTAAAGGACTTTCCCAAGTGTCTCTTGAATAATTGTAACTTTTCATTGGTTTTCCAAGGAGGTAGTAATGATAGGTGAGTACAGCACTAGACTTAAATTGGAGAGAACCATCTGACTCTATAGCTCAGGTTAGAGGCATAAAGAATAATATTACACTGCCTTTCATGTCCTAATGAATGCTTTATATATAATGGTTATAAAATAAATTATCAAAATATGATGAAATGATACTGTGTGTGTACATAGTATATATACATACTATTACTCTATATGTACAGTATAATTACGTTCACACACATAGTAGATGTAGAATGTATACTTGTACATATTATATACACATAGTACATATCATACACATAGCATATATGATGTATATTACTATTAATATTAACATTACATATTGATGGAAGGCAATCTACCACAATTAGAAAGACTGTTTCTTTATAAGATGGAGAGTCATTGAAAAGACAAAATGACTGTTAAGGAAAAAAATTAATTTAAAAACGATGCATAAAGGCTTGGGGTTTAGTTTAGGAGTAGAATGCTTGCCTAGCATGCGTGAGGTCTTGGTTTCCATCTCTGGCACTGCAAAAATAAACAACTGAATAAATAAACAGACAAAATGACACATAATTTAAATACTTAGAGAAAATGGAATTTTCAATCACATAATCCCTTCATAGTGTAAATTCTAATTTGTTAGGAATTCTCTATGTCTTCCTGTTAAAAATTTTCAGGGCTACCTTATATTAGCGTGTTGACGTAACGTAACTTACAACCCTCCCTTATTGTTAGACATTTGGTTTGTTTCCAAGATTCTCCATTATAGCTAACATAAAAGCATGTTCACCCATGTGTCAATTTGCCTTTTTCTTTTCTTTTTTTTAAATATTTTGTTTTAGTTGTAGATGGGTACAACATCTTTATTTATTTATTTTTATGTGGTGCTGAGGATTGAACCCAGTGCCTCACATGTGCGAGGCAGGCGCTCTACCACTGAGCTACAGCCCCAGCCCCAATTTGCCTTTTTCATCAGGATAAATTCCAACTTTAAATCCCACAGGATTTAAGAGTATTAAAATTATGATCATCCTGATGCAGTGAAGTTGTTTTTTTTTTTTAATTTTCTTTTTTGGTGGCAATGAGCCTGTAGCAAATCTGTGACCCCCAGGAGAGGTAGGGCACCGGAAAATGCCATCTGGTGGCCAATGTCCTTGGTCCAAACTTGTTAGATCACAGTAGGCAAGGTTGAAACATGGCGGCCTGGGATCCTGGACCCACTGCCCTGAACCACCCTACTCTCTCTCAATTCTTTTTGATGAAAATGTTAAGAAGAGAGGAAAGGAGTGGCTGAAAATGAAGGATGCAAGGGTTCACAGGCTGAGTGGACCTGAGAGGGAAGAGCCAGAGAGAGTCACTCAGTGTCTTGTCATCCTGACAGATCCACACAGCACATCCAGGGCCAGGTGATTGAATGAGAGCTGGCACTATGACAATAATAGCATCTGCATAGAGTGCTTCCTGGGTGCAAGTCCTTGCCTCACCTGGACAGGTATCATTGTCCACAGCAACCCTGCTTGCAAAGGGCAGGTAAGGGCTCAGAAAGGATAATTAACTGATCCAAGATCGAGGTGTAGGAGGGATGGGAGCCTGGAGCCTGACCAAGGGAGCCTCCATGAAGCTCAAGCATGGTTGTCTCTCAGAGGTAAGACAATGCCTTGGCATACGTTCCTTAAAACACTCTCCATTTTGAATTGTAATGCATCTCTCCAACTGTCTGTCTTCCTCACCAGCAGGGAAAGCCAGTGCCACAGCCATTTTTTTTTGGTACTTTGTGGTCAGAGAGCAGGCCAGCTGTCAATAAGCAGATTTTGAGCTGAGGGTGCATCTCAGTGGTAGAGCATATACTTAGCATGCATGAAGCCCTGGGTTTAAGCCACAGCACCAAAAATAAATAAATAAATAAATCGTCATTAAATTTAAGAAGCAAGTGTCAAGGATAGTTGTAGGCACAGTGGAAAACAGACTCCTGTTGTGGAGGAAAAATAATGAGTATAATATTTAGATAGCAAAATTTTAGATAGCAAATAAACTTGAGATCCTGCCAGTGAAGAAAGTCAGATAGGGGAAATACTAGGGAAGGACTGGGGAAAGTGGGAAGCCTGCTTTCTAAGGAAGGCTGCTCCAAGGAAGCACCACTTCAACAGACCAATACAATACAGAGAGGGGAGAATGGAGCTCCAGGTAGAGAGCACTGCAAGCACAAAGGCCCTGAAATGGGAGCAATTCTGGCAGGCTGAGGCACAGAAGGACAACCAGCAGGGCTTGAGCATCCATGGAAGAGAGGGTAGAGGGAGGTCAGGTTAGAGGTAGGCAGGGACGGGTCATGCGGGGCTGGTGTTTCCTGGAAAGAGCGAGGATTATACTTTGGTAACAGCAGAAAATCCCTGGAAAGTCTCAAACCAGTGTTAACAAGAACTAATTAAAATCTTAAGTCCTTCTGGTAGTTGCATGGGAAATGCACTGTACTTGGCTAGAATGTTTTCAAGGCCCAGGCATTGGGATTCAGTGGTGATTTGGACCGGGGCTATAGCCAGTAGATGAGTAGATGACTGGGGGTGCACTTGGGAGGCAAAGGCAACCCGTCTTGTGCGTGAATTGGATGAGGAAGTGAGGGCCAGAGCACTCAGGCTGTTGGTCTGAGCACCTGGAAACAGTGGTGGCCTTCAAGGAAATGGGAAGATTGAAGGAGTTCAACTGGGGCAAACACAGAGCCTAAATCTTCACTGACTTACTAAGTTAATTAATGTACATGTAGAGACTCATCATTCCCAAGTGAATTCTCCTCTGGCCCACCATGCTTAGGAAGGGCCTTTCTGGATGTTGTCAATTAGTATGAAAAATAAAAAATTCAGGCCTGCTGAGTTTTGACAAGCCCTGTGACACTTTAATGATGAATGATGAAATTCTACAGCACATGTTCATACACCATGCCCTATTTTAAAACAGTATTGAGATCTTCAAAGCTTGAGGCCTCAGGATAGATGCCAGATATTGAGACTGCCCTAGTGAAGCTGGGCCAAGCCAACAGATGTTTTTCTCCCTTTGGGTCTGGAAAGGTTTTGTGGAAGGACATGTAAGATGTGGCTATTATAAAGTGAAGAGTAATTTTTTTTTTGGTACTGGAGATTGAACTCAGGGGCCCTCAACCACTGAGCCACATCCCCAGCCTTATTTTGTATGTATTTTATTTAGAGATTGGATCTCACTGAGTTGCTTAGTGCCTCATTTTTTTTTTTGTGGTACCAGGGATTGAACTCAGGGGCACTTGACCACTGGGTCACATCCCCAGCCCTTTTTTGTATTTTATTTAAAGACAGGGTCTCACTGAGTTGCTAAGTGCCTTGCCATTGCTGAGGCTGGCTTTGAACTTGCAATCCTCCTGCCTCAGCCTCCCAAAGTGCTGGGATTACAGGAGTGCACCACCACGCCCGGCAGTGCCTCATTTTTTGCTGAGGCTGGCTTTGAACTCTCGATCCTTCTACCTCAGCCTCCTGAATCGCTGGGATTACAGGTTTGTGCCACCAAGCCCGGCAATGAATAGCATTTTCTAACTGTTAGGGGTTTTTGAATGCTTTGTACAAAAAGATAAAAATTTGTTATCAAGGTGGCATTTTAAAGTGGACTTGCAGTTTATTCGCTCTGGGTCAAGCTTTGGGAATACAGCTCCCAAACTAGGGATTTACAGAGGTCTCAAGATGCCCAGATAGATGTCTGAAGAACTGCACTAAAGTCACAACCCTTACTTTTGTCACTTAGAGTGGTATTAAATGACACTGGCTGGGGATGTAGCTCAGTGATAGAGCACTTGCCTAGCATGTGCAAGGCCCTGGGTTCAATCCCCAGCATCACAATAAATAAATAAATAAATAAATAAATAAATAAATACCATATATGGATCCTATAGGGCAGCGTCTCTAGATAACAGGAGATCAGAAATGTAGTGGAAAAGTGCAAGCCCAGGAAGGGAGATAGTCAGATGACTGGAGAAGAGCCAAGGCAGAAACTGAGGTTCCTGGCTGGGCCTCCAGTCCAGGAGGGATAGACATGAGCTCTGGGGGCTGCTGCAAGTTCTCAGACACTCTGAGTCTCAACATTGCATTTGTTAAAGGAAGAGGCTGGGCGCCTCTCCTGTTCAGCCCCTCCTCAGTCCTGGTATTCTGTGGGTATTATCACAATGACCCAGGGGCACCCAGAAGGATTATATTATGTCCACTATGCCCTCC
Organism: Tamias sibiricus; assembly: GCA_025594165.1. Classification (NCBI taxonomy): domain Eukaryota; kingdom Metazoa; phylum Chordata; class Mammalia; order Rodentia; family Sciuridae; genus Tamias; species Tamias sibiricus. The sequence goes on from CM046663.1 coordinate 71,271,495, forward strand.
CAAATAGACCTCCAAAAAGAAAAGTTTCAATTACAGGGAAAATGTGTTTTTTGCAGAATCACTCACCCACCAGGGACATGAGAAATCAGTAGTAAATGCCAAGCATTTGTATGTGTTTTATAGTGTAAAACATTCTTTAAAGGGTGGGGGAGGTAGCTCAGTGGGCAGAGTGCTTCCCTAGCATTTGTGGACCTGGGTTATAATCCCAGCAGTTAAAAAAAAATTTCTTTAAGACACAATATTAATTTGTTTAACCTTCACAGCAAATTGTGAAGCAGGATGAAGCAGCATTTTCGCTCTGATTTTATAGAAGGGAAAATGGAAATTTTGAGAAGAGAAGGAACTTGCCTAACATCAGATTCAGTCCAGGTGTTCTGTGTCTCAGTACTGCTCTTTTGAACAACAATAATACTGTTACTCCGCCTTATATTATGGAAAAGGTGAAAACAAAGAAATGTAAGGAAGAACCGATACAAAAATCCTGAAGGCCTACTACAGTCATCACCAGGTGTGCCAATTTATGCATCCTTTAAGGTAAAAGCTGAGCATTTCAACAAATGGATCGTGAGTGATCCTGTGTGGGAATAAAACTATAATGCTTATAAGTTACTTTCTTGGTCTGAGAGGAAAAAAATGACAAGAATGATTTATGAGGCAATGGAGGGAAGAGGAAATGGACTTAAGAAGGTGGTTATAAGTTTTTGAAGAGAAAAAACAATGCTGTCCAAATGAGGACTAATAACATTATTGCCCATAAATAGGAAATGGCTTTGTGGGGAATGGTTTTGCATGGAGCCTCTCCTTCCTCTCCTCCAGGTTGATCTAGGCTTGCTGAGCTTTAAAAGCATCTTCACGGCACCAACTCGGATAACACACTACCCAGGGGCCACTCTAAGGCCCAGGCTTTGGAAAGAGCAGATAATGGCTCCATGTGGTTAACCGAGTGTTTGCTACTTCTAATTTCTTTTCTTTTCTTTTTTTTTTTTTTTTTCCTGTTTAAAGTGGCATCAACAGATGACCCTTTTAATTTTACCTCAAATCAATATTCATTACATCAATTATCCAGGTAACAACATTTCCAAGTTCAACATCCCTTTTAGAAAAGAAAAAAAAAAAAAAAAACTTTAATAAATTGCTGGAAACTGCATCAAGAGAGGCAGGAGTTTCAGTTCTGGATTCCTCTTCACTGTGTGGAATTCACCCTACCGAGTTCTAAAACATGAGCTTCTACCTTCCAGTCATCTGATAGCTTCCACGTCTGCAGAGGATGCAGACTTCCATAGCAGGTTGCTAACCTCCATCCTCCACCCCATAGTGTGGGCAGCCCGATCCCTTTATTTGCTTCCAGGTGGGTAGAGAGATCGAGTGGTGCTAGATAATCCACTTTAAGGCATCTTATGGCAACGGCTCATGGGTTTTCATTCCTCCTTCAGGTTGACCAACGCGATGCACTTGGCTCTGGGCAGCTTGTGTTCTCCATACGACTTGGGAGACACCTCTATGAGGTTTGCCCAGCCCTGTGGAGGTTTTTATTTGTCATTCATGGCTTTACTGCTTTTTATTTTGTATAGAATGAAGGAATCATGTTTTAAATCTACAAAGCCTGATTTTAAGCATGAAAGGGGTGGATTTCTCCATCGACTCATCCCACCCTCTCTTGCTACTTCCAAACATATGGGATGGATCCCAAGGAGCAAAGCAGGCCACCTCAAATTGTTTCTACCCACTGATTTTTAGTCATAGATGGGGAGGAAGCAAGGCATTTAGGCCATCATCAAGAGCCCAAGAATGTCTGTATATTTAGAAAATAATAGTTTAGAATATTAATAGACTGACCAATAGTAATTAACATTGACTCAGGTATCCTTCAACACCGTGGTCAGACTTCTTCTGGGCTGCTATGATGGTTTGGGTCTAAAATGTCCCCCAAAGGCTTGGTCCCTAATGCAGCAATATTATGAGACGGGGATTTTGGGAAGTGATTGAAATATGAGCACACTAACCTCATCAATGGGTTAACCTATTGATGAGTTCATAGCTTAATGGACAATTAAGAGGAGGGCCCCGGGTGGAGGGAGTAGGTCACTGGGGGCATGCCCTGGAGGCATCTGTTCTGTCCCTGGCCTCTTCCGTGCTCGCTCTCTACTTCCTAGCTGCTGTGACATGAGCAGCTTTGCTCCACCCTACCCTTTCACCATGACATCCTGCCTCACCTCAGGTCCAGAAACGATGGAGCCAGCAGACCTTCGACTGAAACCTCTGAAACCATGAACCAAAGTAAACCTTTTTTCACTTTAAGTTGTTCATCTTAGTTATTATATCACAGCAACTGAAAACTAACAGAGCTGCCTTCATCTATGAGTTTCCATCATTTAGCACAGTGCCAGCCAAGTGGGACATTTCCATAAATAGGCACTGATTTCAAATAAAGCCAGGGTCACAAGCTCTCAGTCTGCTAAGGAGATAGGTGGTAGGCTGCCTCCTTCTAGCAGCAGGCCTGTCTGAAACAGCAGTCTGGGACAGCAACACCCGCTTCAGGATACCTGAGCATTCCCACCTTCAGATGGTGGGTTGTCTTGGCTGGTGGGTTTATGTCCCTACTGCAGGGTGGATTTCACTCAATTGGTAACTTTTTCTCCCTAAGATGCATCTAGAATAAAACGCTTTCATGGGGACATTGCAATCTTTAGTAGTGGCTTTTCTGGCAACCCTGGCTTCTTGCCACCATGCACACTGCTCTAACCTGCACAGTGACCAAGAGAAATGGGACCCTTAGAGAAGTGCCCTTCAACGGAAACGTGAAGGTAACACTACCTCTTAGAGTGGAGGCCAGGGTTAAGTGGATTTGTGTTCCTGAAGCAGCCAGCATCCGTGTCTGGCTGGTTGAAGACCACTCACTAAGGTCACTGATGGCCAAGTAGAAGACAAGACTAAAGAGCTTTAGAAGGTGGGGCTAGGAAGAATGGCGAGTTAGAGGCAAACAAAACGAAACTGAGACCAGATTATGAATCACACTGACCCCTTTTCAGGACAGGACAAGAGACTAGACACGCAATCCTGAACAGGGACAGAATAATAGCATGCAAAGATTACAAGTTGAAGAGAAGTCCACACAATGACCAGGGATAAAGTGTATTAGCTGGAACACCTCCAGGTGTACATTTCTCCAAGTGCATTGCTAAACAAGGTGCAGTGTGTAAGAGCACTGGCTTTAGTGTCCAACACACCTGGGCTTGGGCCCTGGTCACTGCTCATTGACTGATTTTCCTTAGGGGATCAACTCCCCTAAGCCTCAATTTCCTCATCTGTAAAATGCAACTTACACTAGAACTAACCTCCCAGGCTGGAGTGAGCTTCGAATGGAATAATTCCTAGTAAGTGCTTAGCACAGTGCTGGTCAATGAATCATTCAACAAACATTAGCCTAAGTACTTGCTGTTTATAGCTTGAAGACTAACAGGTACTGAGTGCTCACTGCACATTGGGTACTGTACTTAGTATTCTATATAGAGAAGGTTACTGAACTTCACAAGAGCTCTGTGAAATAGGCATGATTCTGACTTCATGTTCCCATTTTCCAGAAGAAGAACCTGAGCATCAAAACCAAGTCAACTCAAATCTCTGTGACTCTCTAGTTTATGCTTGTTACTGCCACATCATTCTATCCTAAGTCAGTGGTTCTCAAAATTGAGCATTCATTAAAAACCACAAGCAAACAGGGCTTGTTAAAACAGACTGTTGGGGCTCCATACCCAGAGTTTCTGATTCAGCAGGTTTGAGGTGAGGCCAGCAAAATCTGTATTTCTAATGAGTTTCCAAGTGCTGCTGCTGCTTCTAGTTCAAAGACCACACTTTGAGAGCCACTGAGGCTAAGAAGCAAATACAGGGCTTCTTAAACTGGAATACAATGATTAGATTATTTTGTTCTAAAATGCAGACATTAGTTCAGGCTGTGAATAAGCTGGGGTCAAGCCTGGGATTCTGCATTTCAGACAGGCCCCCAGGTGATCCTGATGCTGCTGGTGAAGACACCACCTTCTGAGTAGCAAGGTCCCAGGACTCAGTACTCAGAACTCAGACCCAGAGAGCCCTGCCTCCTCTGGTGTGCAGCAGACCACTTGAATCAGGAAAGCTGCTTTTTTAAAAAAGCACAGAGCCAATGGTGTCTGTGATGGCCTGGGTGTGGTTTGAGGGCATTCCCCACTGGAGGGGAGTCTTGGTCCTCAGTGTGGTGGTGTTGAGGTGGTGGACTCTATTTTAAGAGGCAGAGTTTAATGGGAGGTTCCCAGGGCTCCTCCTTCACTGAGAAAACTGAAGTCCATAGGCATGAAGCTCTCCCATTGCTCATTCTGAAACTCAAAACTTAAAAATACTCCCACCAGGAAGATATGTTTTGTTCAAGGTGACCTTCCTCGATGGGACTTCTCTGCTCTCTTGTGTGCATACCTCCGTGTGTGCTTCCTGTGGCTGCTGGAGCAAATTACCACGAACTCAGCAGCTTCAAACAACTCAAATGCATTATCTCACAGTTGTAAAGACTAGAAGTCCAAAATGGGTCTCACTAGGCTGAGATCAAGGTGTTCTGGAGACTCTGGCAGAATCCATCCCCTGGCCCTCTCCAGCTTCTAGGGGCTGCCCGCATTCCCTGGCTCATGGTTTTTTCCTCCATTTTCAAGGCCAAGAGCACAACATCCTCAGATTACTCTCTGACCCCTGCTTCCACAGGCACATCGTCTCCTCTATCTGAGCCTTTTTAAAATAAATACTCTGATGATTCCACTAAACCCAAAAGACTCATCTCCTCAACTCAGATCCTTAACTGGATCCCATTGGCAAAGTCCCTTTGCCATGATAGGTAACCTAAGCGCAGGTCCTGGGATCAGGATGACATCATCACTCCACCTGCTGTGCCTCCCCCTCACTCAGGATCAAGGCCAAGTCATCATAGCAGTTCACCAATGCCTGTCTCACAGGGACCTGGTGGTCTCCTGACCTTGTCTATTAGAAATCTCCCTGTGTTTATTCTGCTCTGGCTGCCTTTGCCTCCTTGCAATTTCTTGAACACTTTTAAACCTGTGGTTCTCAAAAGAGTGTCCCCAGACCCACCTCCTTTCTACTGAATCAGAAACTCTGGGCTAGGTCTGGCCTGGGCATCTGCATTTTCAAAACCCCTCCAGGTGAGTGAAGACCACTGCTGCAGGCACATTTCCACCTCAGGGCTTTTGCACCTGCAGTTTTCTTCATATGGGGATCTCTTCTCCCGGCTCCCTCACTAGGCACTGGGCTCCCTATCTTTGGATCTAGCTCTCATCCCCAGGATTCCTCCAAGTTCAGAGATGTGAGCACCAGCAGAGCAGTGCCCCACCAGAGGCCTGAGACTCAGCTCCATGAAATGCCTTAGCTAAGCTTCCAGGTCTTGATAATTCCAACTTCTTCCTGACAATGTTTGCTTCAGTTGCTTCCTTAATGATACTGTAGTTTTTTGTTTGTTTTGTTTTTTGCCTTTCTAGTTGCCCAATTAATATTTCTTCATACAGGTTAACATCCCTAATCCCCAAATCCAAAATCTGAAATGTTCTAAAACCTGATACTTTTTGAATGCCCACATAATGCCCCCAGGGGGGAAAAAATCTGTATAGGACCTCATGGAATGGGTTGCATTCAAAATGTAGGTACACTGAAAGCATCGTATAAAATCACCCTCAGGCTATGTGTACAAGATGTATAAGAAACATAAGTGAATTTTATAAATGAATTTCACATTTAGACTTTGGTCTCATCTCCAAAATACCTCATTATATATGTGCAAAAAAATTCTGAAATCCAAAACACTTCTGGTCGTAAGCATTTCTGATAAGGGACATTCAACATCTATTCAATTCTCACTGGTGAAATAACTGGTGTGGTTTCTGCCTTGAGACAGGACTTACCATAGCAGATGCACTCCTGAACCCTTAACTCATGACCTGCTACCCATTAAAAGTATGGTGTGTGTTCTTACTTAACCCTAAATAGTCTCATCATCCAGAGAAACCAGGTACATCATAAAAGCCAGGATGCCTTTGCCATAAAGTCTCTAAGAACAAACAAGAGAATGAAACTATTGGGGGCCACCACCAAAGGACAGAAGGCAGACACACTCCTGGGCCCTGACCTGTCACTCATGAAAAGCACTGTGTGCACCCTCCCCCGCCTCCACCATGCGCTCTCTCAGCAGCTGCAACAGCTCAACCGTATCGAGAGGCCAAGATGTTGGAGCAGACAGAAGGAATACAGCAGTTGCTAGGATAAACTGACTGCCCATTCCTCAAGGCCATGACGTTTAATTCACCCCAGAAAACCAGTAAAGCTTTGGTCCCCCTCTTAACGAGTGCTGTCTCCCATCAGCTGAAGCCCTGCCTACATGTGTTCGCTATACTTTGTCAGTCTTGTTTCTATCACTTCGGTGTCCAAAGATCCCATCTTTGGTGTCGGACATGTTGGTGAATTTAGGGCTCCACACACAACTTGCAAACCTAGCCAAATGCCATGAGTCCCATCCCTAAGAACAGGGACTGGAACAGAAGATTCCTTGTCAATCTAGCAGATCTCTGTTGGATATACTTTGATGCACCATTTATTCATTAGTCTGTGTGATGGGTTGGTCTGTATTGATGTATGGGGCTGTGGGGCTGCTTTCTGGGATCAAATGATTTGTTATCTAAAAATAAAACCCTTTAAAATGCCTCTTCCACCACCAAGAAGCTGTGTGGTTTAGAAAACCACTAAAGAAAAGACAGAAAAGTAGAGAATATTTTTGCCAATTTTTTTTTTTTCAGATTATCGATTTGTCTTCAGGCAGTGAACCATACTACTAAGTATATGAATGTGCCTGTGAATTTTTTTATTAAGAAAAAAATTGGTTCATCCCCTAATGAACTGGGCTTCTCAATATATAAATAAATGCTGGATAAAGGTACAGAGGGTCCAACATTCATTCAGCCTTTCCTGGGCACCACGTGGCTCTGGCCCCATCTGGTCACTGTGCTGCCCATGAACTTTACGATTCCACATCACCTGAGAATGCAGGACATACTGCCTAATGGGACAGATGATGCTTTTCATGGTCCATAGCTGCTAGGAATAATTTAGGAAGAAGAATCAAGGTCTGGGGACTGGGATTGTGGCTCAGCGGTAGAGTGCTCGCCTAGCACGTGTGCGGCCCGGGTTCGATCCTCAGCACCACATAAAAATAAATGCAGGGCTGGGATTGTGCTCTAGAGCGCTCGCCTAGCACGTGCGCGGCCCGGGTTCGATCCTCAGTACAAATAAACCCATTGTGTACAACTAAAGCAAATAAATAAATATTTAAAAAATAAATAAATAAATAAATGCATTGTGTACAACTAAAGCAAATACATAAATGTTTAAAAAAAAAGAATCAAGGTCTGGAGATAGGAAAGGAGGAGAAAATATTTGGCAGAGTGGCAACAGAGACTTTTGCATTGAATCTTTGACGGGAAGAATAAACTGAAGAAAAATAAACTTGGACACAAACACCAAATGCCCTGCCTGTTAGGAGGAGAGAACAGAAAGCAAAAATGAGTGGCGGGTGCTTGTGCTTTTGGGGGCTTTGTGTCTCTGGCAGTGAGGAGGGACCAGCACATCCAGTCATGGTGTTGGGAACTATTATCACGGGAGTAGAGAAGCTGAGACTAAAACAAAACAAAACAGAAACTAAGCAGACACAAGAGGCAAAGTGCTTACAGGGGACACGGTTTGGAGCCACATACTCCATGGATCAAGTCCCTGCTATACAACTTCTAGCCTTGGGCAAGTGAAGAGCGTGGTCCTCTCAGCTTCAACAGTCTCATCTTTAAAACAGGGATGATGTGACTTGATTTTCATGGTTACTGTGAGGGTTAGAAACCATGTAAAGATCCTCCCTGATATTTCACAGACATTCAATAAATGGCAGCTTTGATAATGAAGGAAACCAAAATATTTCTCTCACAAATATGAAGTATTGCCAGGATAAGGGAATTGAAGTGCAGGAGAGTGAGAGTGTTTTCCTCTGTTTGCCAGAGGCAGGTCACACATTTATAAGACAAAAGGTCTTCCCACTCTCCCTGCCTTCCCTAAAGAGAGGGTGTAAATTCTCCTTTACAACCTTTATTAGCTCAGAGGAGGTGCTAGAGGAATGGAATTTGTGAGTAAACTTTATCCATCAGTTCCTTCCCAGTATATTTTCTTTCCCACACTTTCCTGCCTTTAAACTGCTTTCTCTTATTACTTCTTTAAAATTTATTGTTCTTTAAAGACATATATAAGCCAGACTCTAAGGCATTGCTCTGAGTTACTTCTCTCCTGTGTGATGTGTGTGCTGCACTTGTTAATAAACTTGTTTGTTTTTCTCTCGTTAATCCATCTTTTGTTGCAGGAATCTCTACCAACTAGGAGCTTCTGAGGGTTTTGGGGAAATTTATATAGTCTCCCCTTCATTTATGAGTGAAATTCACATGACCTGCAAACATCCGGTGAAAATCCCAGGCAAGGAGAGCCTGGGGCATCTCTCATAAGGAATAGGAATAAGAATTCATGTAAATGTATAAATGTCATAGATGTTATTTTCATTTAGTCTGCTGTATCATTGTATTTTGGAGAATGCAAAAGATATTTTTTAGAGTTTTTCTTTCCAGCTCTGTTTTCCCAGATAAATGTCCCCATGCGCTGTTAAACTCCTCCAATACAACATCTTCCACACAAAGCATTCAGGAAAGTAACCTTCACATTAAACATGGCTCCTGCCCTTGAGGGGCCCTGGTCTCATGGTAGGAAGGAGAAGGGTGACAGAAGGGTAGGTAAAGGGTGACAGAAGTGGGCCATGTGCTATCCCAGTGTGCCACCAAAGCCAAGGAGTGCTGGGGGCCGGAATTCTTCCATGGAGACGCAGACTTGAGCTTTCCAGGAAGCCTGCGGAGGTTGGGAGGTGAGTGGGAGAGGACAGGTCAGGAAGAGGCCACTTAAGTCAGAAGAACTTCCACAGGGACTGGGGGTGGGCAGCAGCAGGAGTTGTATCTGGGACCAGGCAAGGGCAATCCAAGCATGCCCTGCTAGAAACTTGAATTGTATCCATCCCATGAATGGTGGAACCCAGCCCCTCCTGCCAGAGACAACTGCCGTTTCCGCTGGAGCAAGCTTGTTTCTGGTTCTTAATGGGTTCCAACGGGGATCAGGGGGGCAGGGGGTGGGTGAATCCATAGTTGCACTTCAAATACCTTTCCCAGCTGTAGAGGTGGGAGGGTGGACACAGAGGCAAGTACGGGGGTAAGGAGACCAGGGAGGATGATTCTGTAACATGAGGGACTAAGTCACTATAGAAATGAGGATGAGAAACCAGGATTAGGATGCACTTCCAATAATAGCCACCATGTCCGGTGGCTTACTGGGTAGGAAGTACAGGGAAAGGAAGAGGTAGGGTGCAGGGAGACTCCCAGATCACAGGTCACTCTGAATTGTGATGCATCAAGAGAGCTACCAAGTTGTGGCTGAGTCTTTGAGCTGTCCCCTACATCTCTTTCTTTTTTAAAAAAATAGCCCTCTTCAAGTTTAAACTGCTGAGGGCTCTTCTACCAGGGGCTCTTTTTCCAACCTCCCCGCCTGTTTTATGAGACCGGGTGACTCTGGACCAAAGGGATGTGAAGCAGTGAACTGTGTAACTTCTAGATCAGATTCTTATAGAGAATCTCTAGTTTCTCTCTTTCCCTTTCCCTCAGGATGAAATAAGCCTTTTGTGTGTATCAGCCTCAACCACACGGATAGGAAAACATCCTGGGGACAGTATGGCTTTTGCGGAGAAGGACACATGGCCATGCCTGGGTCACGTCTCATCTTTGGACTCTTCCATGAGAAAAGAATATCTATCTCTTCTCCTTCATGTATTTGGGGTCTAATTATCACAGAAGCTGACCTTGCACTTGCACTAAGGAGAAGTAGGGATTTGTTTTGGTTTGAGGTGGGGACTATGCAGGAGCGGGAAGAATTGTGCTGCTTGTGGTTCACAAGAGGTGCGCTCTGGAGAGAGGCAAAGGATATAGAGGCAGACCTAGGAGGAGCAGCTTAGAGGATGTACTTAAAACCACAGACCCCACCAGAGAGGTCATGGAAAGCGTGAAGGAGCGAGGGCCCAGAGCAGCATTCAAGACTAACAAGGATTTGAAGGAGAGATCACATACAGCATTCTAGGCTACAATCATTTGCCGGCATGTGTTTTCCAACCTGATCATGAATTCTCTGGGTTCATGGATTATAATCTCTGAATGAAATACCTAGAATACATCTATTCAGAACAAGCATTGGAAATTATTTTAAGAGCACCCTTAAAAAGCTTTATATCTTAGCAAATGGATTTGCTTTCTGTTTTTCCATTTCATGAAGTTTGTTCTGAAATCAGTGTTTTCTGTTTTATCTCATTAATTTTATTTTTGCAGTGCTGTGGGGCTCACACATGCTATGCAAATGCTCTAGACCCTTGAGCCACACTCCCACTCGCTTTATAAAATTTCTTATCTGCTATTTCTAAAATCTGGGTCCTTCAATACCCATTCTATTGACTTACTTTCCCCCCTCAATTGTGGATGGATCCTTCTTTTCAGTCATTTCTTAAAAAATTGTGTGTGCAACATGATGGATGATATACTGCAGGGGGATTGTATTACACTGTCTCCCAAGTATCCAGTTTTTTTTTTTTTCTTCTATAAGGAAGTTAAATTCCTAGACTCCTTCACCCTCTCAGATTTGGCTTCATCCTTTGCTAGGGTGGCTATCTTTCCATCTGTCTTTAGTCCTAGAAAGTCTTACTGTGGGTCATGGTACTTGCCTCTAAACACTGGCCTTTCTCAGATCTGGATGGATTGCCTAAGGTGCTCAGGGCCATTTGCCCACCTGGCCGGGCTGGGATTCCCAGCTCTGGCACTGCTTTCCCTCTATCTCTATCAGCTCTCAGAGCGGCAGCAGATGCCCTCTGCAGGCCTCTCTGCCTAAGTGCAGCCTGTCCTTCTAGAAAAACCCAACCCCCAACCTGCCAACCATGCAAATTCCTGGGAACCTTCTCTGTTCAGGTTACTCCTCTACAATGCTAGCCTCACACTTTCTAGTCATTTCTAGTCACCTCTATTGCCCTGAACTCTGGTATCTGCTTCTTCAGCTCAGTAAGATGATGGCCACTACTTGGACCACCTGCCAGTTCCAGGTATGGAAAGTGGCCCCAGGCAGACAGCTAGGGATAACATGGGTCTTATAATGATGTTTCTCATTTCTCAAGGATAACAAGTCTAGGGCATCTACTGTCCAATGCTTGGAAACAGTTGCCTCCTATATTCTGCCTGTTTTATAGCTGTGTATCATGGGGCATTAAATCCAGTAGAAGTTAACTCTATCCATGTCTGGAGGTAGAAGGTAGTGCATGGACAGTTGGTAAAAGCTTCTGACAGGCTTCCATCTCCTCCCATAGGGACCCCTGACTATTAACTGAGGGCCTAGAAAGAAAGGCTTATGGAATGGCCGATCAAGGCTATCTCAGTGAGATGCTATTAGTATTTATAGCACACAATTGATCTTGGCCCAAAGAGCAGCCTATCATGACAATTTTGGCCATAGGTAGATCTGCCTACACGGAGATGCATTTCTCATTGTAAATTAACAAATTGGCATTTTGATTTTCTACATTACACTCCATACACCTCTCCTGGAACCCTCATTCTGATTGGCTAAACTCTGACTACACTCTTTATCAGAAGCTTTTAAAAAAGAAAACAGCTGTGTTGAGAAATACTAAGAATTTTCCCCTCTGAGAATGGGAGTCGATAATGTTTACATAATTTGATAGGCAAGCACTCTACCACTAAGCCATACCCTCAGCCCTGGGAGACTTTGGATCTTGATCAGATTTTCAGATTCATTTTTGCAGAAAGTCTTGCATGGTACTGCAATGCAGAATTTGTCTAGCTATCATCTTAAGCAGAATGAACTTCCCAAAGACTGAACATTTGACTGAAAAATGGCAATTATTATCAAAAAGAATCACCTGAATACTCTATAGGCACACACTACAATTTACATGTTATTTTATTCATATAAACTGGCAAATTCAGCAAATGGATGGATAGTACTCTTGGATACCCGATATGGCCCTGCAGCTCTTTGAGTGAATGAGAAAAGTTCATAACACTACTAGACATGACAAGAAAAATCAAGTGCTGAAAAATCTGCCAAGAGAAAATCACTCATTCTATATCTCAAACACTGACCATGCCTTTTATGCAAGTGATTTTAAAAGTTGTCCTACAAAACTTGGAATTTGACCCAGCTATCCCACTCCTCCATCTATACCCAAAGGACTTAAAAACAGCATACTACAGGGACGTAGCCACATCAATGTTTATAGCAGCACAATTCCCAATAGCTAAACTGTAGAACCAATCTAGGTGCCCTTCAGTAGATGAATGGATACACACACACACACACACACACACACACACACACACATACAGTGGAATATTACTCAGCATTAAAGGAGAATAAAATCATGGTATTTGTATGTAAATGGATGGAATTGGAGAATATCATGCTAAGTGAAGTAAGCCAATCCCAAAAAACCAAAGGCTGAATGTTTTCTCTGATAAGTGGATGCTGATTCATAATTGGGGGGGGGGGGGATTATGGGAGGAATGGAGGAACTTTAGATAGGGCAAAGGGTAGAGAAGGGAAGGAAGGGAAGGGGGCATGGGGATAGGAAAGATGGTGGAATGAGATGGACATCATTACCCTAGGTACATGTATGAAGACATTAATGGTGTGACTCTACTTTGTGTACAACAGGAAAGTGAAAAATTGTGCTCCATTTTTGCACAATGAATTGAAATGCATTCTGCTGTCATGTATAACTGATTAGAACAAATAAATACATTTTTAAAAAATAAAATGCCTATTCAAAAAAAAAAGTTGTCCTACAACTTTCATATGGAAAAGAAAAAATATCTTCATAATTTTTCCTATTTCCCAGTAGGGAAGTTAAGTCATTGATGTCATTAGTGTCATCTTTGTAAGGGATCAAATGGATGGAAGAATCATTGTCATGGACACTTCCTTTAGACCTATTTCACTCTTGGAGCTTTTATTGGACCCCTGATTGGGTTAGGAATCCTCCTCTGGACTCCTGGACCCCTATCACCTTACTACACTGTATTTTAATTATAGTTATTCCTCTGTATTAATGGGTTTGGTTCCAGAATCCTCAAGGATACCAAAATCTGCAGGCTCAAGTCCCTTATATAAAATGGCATAGTATTTGCATAGAACTTATGCACATCCGCCTATCTATTTCAAATAATCTCCAGATTACTTATAATACCCATTACGATATAAATGCAATAAAAATAATTGTCATCCTGTATTGTTTAGGAAATAATGATGAGAAAAGATCTTGTCAGTACAGATGCATTTTTGTATGTATGTACATGATCGGTACAGACATATTTTTTCCCCGAATATTTTTGATCCTCAGTTGATTGAACATGTGGATGCAGAACACATGGATACCTGCTTCTGTGTTTGTCTCACCAATACACAGGCATTGCTGGAGTGCAGAGTCTTTGCCACATCCCTCCCTTCTGCCTGGCAGAGTGAAGGGGATCCATGTGCCTGAGAAACTCGCAAGTGGGAGTCGATTATGTTTGCATAATTTGTATGCAACAGCAATTTATAACATGCATTTTGCAAAATGTTCTCTAGCCACTTCCAAGTTAAATCTATAATACATCATATCTTTTCCTTGCTATTTATTAACTTCCTCCAGACACCAGTTAGCTCTTAGAACATGAAGGCAGTCTGGTATGGTCATGGTGGAGAGAGATAAGGAGCCTGCTGTGTTGTTCTTCATAGTTACATGATTTGGGGTTGGCTTCAACTCTCTGTAACCAGGATTTATTTACTGTTACAATGGTGGTGGTATTATCTACCCTACCTACTTCTTACAGTTGTTGTCAGCATCAAGTGAGATAATGTATATGAAAGGGCTTTGTCAATTAGACTCCACTATTTATGAATCAGATTTATGGAGTACCAAGTGCACACAGGGAACTGGCTCCATATCTTAAGAGGCTGCTTATCCCATGGCAGTTGGCTTAGGGACAGCCCGTGGCGTCTGAGCTACTCCAGTCAATCGGTTCAAGTTTGTTAAGAATCAAACCTGAAGACTATTTTTAAAATTTATTTTATTTATTATTTATTTTTATTTATCATTTACTTATTTATTTTAGTTTTTCATTTAATTAACTATTTAATTTTGTGGTGCTGGGTAACCTCTCATACTAAGCACACATTCTACCACTGAGCTATATCCCTAACCCTAAACCTGCAGGCTTCAAAACCCTAACATTGAACATTAACATATATGAGAAAGCAAAATTATCTCTATTCATAAAAAAGTAAATATGTTAGAAGCTAACAAAACATCTCCCACATACAATAACTAGACTTTGCTATGCATATAGATGTAACAGGATTTTATAAATATCAAAAAAAAAATGTGTTACTGCCAACTGGAATAAATCATTGTCTCAAAGAAAGTGTAGTAGTTTTGTAGAATTGTAGCTGATAATGTATTTTCCATGGCAACCAAACCCAGTCTCTGGTACATTGAAGGGAGTTGGCAGTTTTGAAATTACTGTGCATGGGTAAGCACCTGTTTGGGAGAGAAACTAAAATGACTTAGGAAAATTACATTTACTAGAATAAAATTTAATCATGGCAGCTGACGTCATTGGTTTGAATATTTCCCAGCTCAGAATGGATACTGTTTTCTATAAGAGGGGCAGGATTCCCAGACCTAGCTATGCTGGATGGTCCAGCTTGCAATGAAATCAGTATATTGCATGTATATTTCACACTCAAATTTTTGACAGGGGACTAGGCCTTCTAGATCAAAATATGTTTTCAAATAACACTCCCTGCTGCACTATCTGATTACCTATGACAGTATTTAGAATATTTTGGGTGACCTTTTAAATTTTGTTGAGCAAATTGAATAAGAAGATTCAACTTTGCTGATTAGAGAATTTTGCATCCCACAAAATTTGGTATGTTGTGTTTATATTCTCATTCAATTTGACATATTTTCTAATTTACCCTGTAGCTCCCTCTTTGATCCATGTGTTGTTTCGAGGTACGTTTTTAGGGCTGGGAGTCTGGCTCAATGGTAGAGTGATTGCCTAGCATGCACAAAGCCCTAGATACACCAACACTGCAAATAAAATTAAAGTAGATTGCTTAATTTCCAAATATTTGCATCTTTCCCATGTATTTTCATGATACTGATTTGTAAATTAATTATGTTATAGTCAAAAACATTTTGTATGATTTAAATTCTTATATATTTGTTGAAGTTTGTTTTATGGACCAGAATATGGACTATTTTGCAGACTGTTCCATGGACATTTGGAAAGATTGTGCATTCTGCTGGAGTTGGATAGGATGTTCCATAAACGTCAATTAGGTTAAGCTGGTAGTTGTTCAGATCTTCAGTATCCTACTGATGTGATACCTGCTTCTTTTACCTCTACTGAGAGAGGAATGCTGAATTCTGCAGTCATAACTGAAGACTTGTCTATTTTTCCTTAAGTGTTACCAGTTTTTTGTTTAATGTGTTTTGATGTTCTATTATTAAGCACATATATATATATATTTAAATATGGTTTATATGGTATATATATGTTTATATATATAAAATCAGCAAAATTTATATATAAACATATAAAATTTGTCTTTCTGACAAATTGGTAAATACCAAGTTTAGAAAATGCATTATGTAATGTTCATTTTCACCTTTGGTAATATTTCTGGGTCTAAAGTCTGCTTGGTGTGATTTGAATATAGACCCTAGAATTTTATAATGGTATTATTATATATCTTTTCCCTACCTTTTTACAGTACATTATCTATCTCTTTCTATTTGAATAGATTTCTTTAGGCAGCACATAATAACTTAATCTTTCTCTTTTATACAATCTGAAACTATCTTTAAAGTGTGCTTAGAAGAGATATTTTTATAAATCATAAAATGTATAATATTTTTATAATCCTAAAGTTGGCTATTTTTGTTTATTTTGTTTAATTGACTTCTTGCTGTCTGCAATTTAACTCAGTCATTTTAAAGTTGGGAGAGGGAGGAAACAAATGTTACAAATTCCCTGAAATTTCAGGGAATCTACATGTAATAAGTCCACACTATTCTTCCAAACCCTCTTCCAGATCTTTCGCTTGCTCCCACGTTGCAGAACAGGACTATTATCTTACTGTCAAGGCAACTGGCTGTGATGACACAGGCTGCTGGTGCACTTTCTCCCTTTCTTCCACAGTGATAAAATAATATCTGGACAGAGTCATCAAGAAAAAACAAAAAGCACATTTCCCAATCTCGGCTGTTTGCCTTGTGACTCAGTTCTGGCTCATGAGATGTAAGGTGAAGTGCAGCTACAAGAACTTCCCCCAAGGAAAGCTGACCCACACTCTCTGCATCTCTGCTCATTCCTTCCTCCATCCTGCTGCCTGCAATATAGACACGATGCCCACAGCACCAACTGTATGTGGGACCAGGAGGAGGAGGGCCACCCTCTTGGGTTGGTAGGACAGTGAGCTGTAAGAAGCCTGGGTCCCCTGAGGACTGAGGAGCAGAGCCATGGCTTCCTTTGGTGGTCACCTCCTGCTTTATGCAGCTACCCTGCTTATACTACCACTGTTTGGGGACTTGGGTATTTGTAAAGGAACCCAATCCTAATGGACACAGTCTAGGACCAATTAATATCATACTGTATTATATAATTACATTTTCCATTTTTTTTTGCATCAGAAATTGAACCCAGGGGCATTTACCACTGAGCTTGAGCTACATCCCCAGCCCTTTTAATATTTTATTTTGATCAAAGTTCTTGCTAAATTGCTGAGACTGACCTTGAATTTCGATCCTCCTGCCTCAGCCTCCAGAGTTGCTGGGATTACGGGCTTGCGCTGCCATGCCCCACTTGCTTGTACATTTCAACAAGACTTCTGGTCATATTGGGAGACCATCAGGGGTCAGCTAGGAGTGCCAGCCCGAAGCCTCCATTTGTACCAAGAGCTGTGTTACATGGCTTTCTGTTTGATAGAGTTGATCTAATTAATAGTTTGTTTACTTGGATTTGTTGCCCTGGCTGGTCCTGAACAAGTGATCCTTTTGCCTCACCCTCTTGAGTAACTGGGACTATAGATGGGCCCCTGCCAGGCTCCATACTGACTTTTAATGCTGAGGTTTTCTAGCAAGGCAGTAACAATGAGCTGATGTCATTCTCTGTCAGCTTTGCAGACAGAAGACCTTAAATATCCACCTGATGGCAGCAAACAGAAATTGAGACAGGAGCTCTCCAAAGGAAATAATCTTCCTCTAGGAAGCACATCTCTTATCAATCTATCAAGGGTTATATTTTTGAAACTATATTTTCTGGAAAAAATTGTAAATGTGATTTAAAAAGTCAAATGTTAATGTCCTTATCAGCATGATGGAATTAAATTAGATCAATTAGCTAAGAGGAATCAGTTTTTAAACAGCTCTATTTCCCTTTAAAAAGATTCTATGACAGTCCATCACAAAAAAGGTCAAAATACTCCCTCCCATATGCTCTATAAACTGCAAGACTATGGTCATGGAGACTTGGTACCATTTTTCAGTCTGAGGTTTTTCAGTTCATGAACTGTACTTTTGTATGCACAATAGACCCTTAAAATTCTACCTTGGTTTGATTTAATTTTTTACGCCAAGGATGTCTGTCCCCAAGGAAATAAAACATAACACAGATATTGGCAAATTCAGCCACTCCACAGGGACTTCACTCCTGAAGCATGAATGACTTCATTCCAAACCACGCCCTGATACATAATTAGATATTATGTGTGTCTTCTCAGTTGTGTGTGGATGAGTGAATGAGTCAATGAGAGATTTAATTTTCTTTTTTATGAGGCAATCCTAGCTGCATTGAGATTAAATCCACCATGATATTTTATCTGGATTTACAGAAGAAATACCAAGGACTTTTAACATACACATGAATTTAGAATAAATATAAAATCCTATAAAAATGATTGATCCATGCTTTTGAGAATATACTCCCTAGAAAATAACACAAGAGGAAAAAAGGAATCTGCAAACACTACAGTTATTGCATGACAGAGAAAAAAAAAAAAAGGTAAAAATCCAAATGCTCCAAAGAAGAGAAGCTTATTCTAGTTTGTCAGCCCTACAGAATGTTTTATGACGATGAAACAACAAGTGTGAAAACTCTGACGCATGAAAACAGGATGGGAAAATGATAAATAGCAATTTTCTTTGCTTAGGTGTTCAGAATGAGCTGTGCCTGAAAATGGCAGTGGCACCCATGGTGCAGGGCATGTTCACTGGGGCAGCAGGAGTCAGTAGGTGCTTAATAATTGTTCTCTCTTTCCTTGCCTACAGGGCCCATCTTAGCACCTCCTCCTTGGGGTCTTCGATTTACAAATCCTGTAAGGATTTCAGCTCAGTCTTGTTCTCCACAGAATTCCCAGCACACAGAACCAGGTCAAGCTAACCTGCAGAGTCACATTTTGTGCAAATTAGAAGAAAAAAAAATTAAAAAAAGGCCTTTCTGAGTGGCAGTGGCCCCACGCTGGGGCACAAGGCTTAGTGAGTGCTGCATTGTGGATGCATTTCAGCCCCCTCTCAAAGGGTGCCCCACCAGGGGATTTAAAACTACTCTTCCATACTGGGGACCCCATCTAGCAGTGCCTGGGGTAAAGTAAGTGCTCAGTAAATATTTGTGCAATGAATGAGTGAACTGAGATGAAGGAGGACTACGTTTTTCTTCTTGGTGCTCTTTACAGATGTCTCAGCTCTATCCAAGATCTTTGAACAAGTTTGTTACCAGTCTCTAAAATGGGAAGGAACTATCATGGTCACTACCATCCTGATCAGCTCTAAAATGCTACGACTTCTGTGCCGCTACTTGCAAGGTGCTCTGAGCCTCCTTCCATGAGCCACAACTGTAGTACCTTGTCTGGAGGGTAGGGAAAGTATCGTTCTTTCCCGACACAATCTCCTACAATCCTGGGAATTTCCTGAGTGATGGAGTATCTTATGTTATTGTGCATTCCTTTGAAGAAAGCTGAATTTTGTGCCAATGGAACTTAAGATGGGGCTCCTGGATAGCCTCAGGATCGGTCAGCAGAAATAACTAGTGATTAGAGGGGTTGGAAATTTCAACCCAACCCACTGACTTCCACAAAGAGCAGGGAGGCTGAGATACGGTTATAAAAACTGTCAAAGGGTAAGATTCAGAGAGCTTGTGGGTTGATGGGCACATCAAAGTGCTGGGAAGGTGGCACCCCAGAGATGGCACACAAGCTCCACACACCCCCACCTCAGATACCTTGCCTGTGCTTCATTCTGGTGAATCATGGAAACCAAGGAGAGGCCTGGAGGAAGCTCTATGTCTTTATAGCCAGTTGGTGAGAACTACAGGTGGCTCCTGGGACTTAGGCCAGGAGTCTGAAGTGGGGACAGTGTTGTGGAATTGAGTCCTTAGCCTGTGGGGTCTGCGCCAACTCTGAGTTGTTAAGAGCATTAAATGGAACAGTTGGACACCCAACTGGTCTCAGAGAATTGGTTGTTGATGTGGAAAATTCTACCCCTCCCCTACATTTGGTGTCAGAAACATCACTCTGGGGATGTTCTTGAAGTTTTCTTGTAAACCAACTGCAGATGAATTCCCACTTAACAAGTGCCAGGGATGCTTTAGCAGTGTGGGATCTCCACGTGCCCCCAGTAGAGGGCACTAGTCAAACTCTAGACCTCCTAGAAGATTTTGTCTTGGTTCCACCATAGATGTTATGAATGAAAAGATCTTGTAAATGTGACCTGTCAGCAAACCCAACAGGGAATTAGTCTCTGTAGTTAGATTCTGAAAACCCTTCTGACTCAGAAGGTAGCTGACTTGGAAGCCTGACCACCCTGGTCTGACAGGCAGGGTCAAGGAAGGAAGAGGGGGAAGAAAAGATATTCCTGTCCCATTTCTCAGGAGCCAAGCCAGTGCTATGTGTAATTTTCAGCAGGTGGGTTCTGTCTTTGGCATCTTCCTTCTCTGTACTCTTCCCCCTGCATGTGAGTTTCTTTCACTATCCTCTCTGCTGCCCAGAGCCCTCAAGGCCTGTCCCAAGTTACCTACTACTGATTCCTTGCCTTGTTTCTGACTCAAATCAGTGTGTTCACTGATTCTCAGACTTCACTGTACCTCATAAATACCTGGGGTTTTAAAAAACAAACAATCAAACAAACAAACAAACAAAAATGCCTAGCCTTCCCTCTCAAATATTTCGATTCTGTTGCTTAGGGTAGACCCAAGTGTACGTCTTTATTTTGATTCTGTCCTGGCTGGCATTCCAGGTGACTCTAATGCTCATCAGAGCTCAAAGCCTTTGACTGAATTTACTCACCTCAAGGGTGTGGACAACTGATGGGTGCTTACTAGTAGATACTGGTAGAATTCAGAACAGTAGTTTAATGGGATATGAGAAAGTTTAAGCAGAAAGCTTTAGATTTACGGGACAGGCCAGCCCTGTTGTGGAATCTGTAAGAAATATGCTTGAACGATTTTGACTTTTGGCAACTTCTTCCTTTCTTCTATGTCTGAATTCACAGTTTTTAGAAATTACATTCCTCCAGACTCTTTCTACACCCCCCTACCTCCAGTGACCTCCATTGGATAAGCTGATAAGAGGTAGTATGTAAGGGTAGTAGGGCTGCTGGTAAGGGCCTGCGGCTGACCATGTCTCTCTCTGGATCATTTAGCAGTGAGGTTTATAGGCTTTATTCTCTTCTTACTCCAGGAAACACGGTGCAGGTGGAGACTCCAGGATTTATGGGCTTCACAGTTGACAGTGGATCCCCACATTCCCCACCCCTCCCCATGCCCCCACATATGCAGTATGGACAGTGGATTGTGACCTTGCTCATGAAGTGTCCTTGGAACAAATGCTGGGCTGAACAGACAAGGTGTGCTGCCAGGGCTTTCTGCCCTGCCTCCACAAGCTTTTCTTATTTGGCAGATACATTTTGGTTCTATTCTTAGCACTAATGCAGAAAACAAATGACTTAAAGAAAGAAAGAAAGATGTAATCCTTGAGAAATGCTTGTTGCATTTAGAAGTTTCCAGAAGTGCAGAGGGCTGTGGTCTTGGACTTGGCACACTAAACCCAGCTGCATCAGTTGCACATCCCCAGATCCAAAGTTTGTCTGTGGGAGTGCAGTCCTGGCTCCCGGGAGGATTACATTGTATCTTTTCCCAAGATAGAGGAGAACTTTGTACTCTATTTTTAGATTCAAGGTGCTATAGTTATGAGAGTCACCTTTGCTGAGCACTGTATCAGCATTTTCTTCTGTAACTGACTTTCCATTTTATGAGAGGGAACTTGACGGACAGGGAGGCCAAACAACTCACCCTACGAAGCCCATGCTAGGAACCGCCAGCCCTTGGAACTGCCTAGGAACTCATCCATTTCACGGAGAAACACTCAGAGGCTGGCTTATAGCATTTCAGGACTATAGACTTGATAACTCTCAATGGAGAACTTCAGAGAATATGTATTAAGTCAATGTTTTCATTGACTTAACTTATCACTCCCTAAGTTAACACCATCATGTGTTGCTCAAAGAGGAAAAGAAGGTGGCAGGAGGTGTAATTCACATGGGTCAAGACTTTTCTTCATGAACAATCATGAACAACTTTCAGTTCCTGAGTCTCTGAAGACCCGCCCCTCACCCCTTTTTTTGGTACCAAGGATTGAACCCAGGGGCACTTAACCACTGAGCCATACCTCCATCCGTGTGTGTGTGTGTGTGTGTGTGTGTGTGTGTGTGTTTTTAATTTTAAGACAGGTTATACTAAGTTGCTTAGGACCTTGCTAAGTTGCTGAGGCTGACTTTGAACTTGTGATCCTCCTGCCTCGGCCATCCAACTCACTGGGCTTACCATGCCTGGCTTACCCACCCATATTCATCCTCAAATTTCTTGACCTCTGAGAACAGAGTAATGACACTAAGTCTGTGCTTCCAAAACTGTGTGCTGGGTATCTGAAGTCACTACAGCAAACTCACAGAGGCATCGTGGAATATCCTAAAATTTCAAAGGCAACGCATCAGTGCTGGGTCTTTGCTGGCCCTTCAGGATCTCCAGTTCACAGTTTGACATTAGCTCAACACTCGCTCACTTCATTCCTCTTGATGATACCTAATCTTTGTGAGGCTGAGGTTTTGGATGATGCTGTGATTAAAAGTACAGACTGAAAAGCAGTGAAACAGGAACCCAGGGTGGCATGGTCCGACCTGCTCCTAAAGTTTGAGAAGCTGTGCTGGGCCCAACCGCCCACACATACCACTAGCAAGTAATCATGGTTTCTCATATGAAATGGAAATATAATTCTTTTCTTTCAGTTTATGCTCATTTTTCAAAATGGCAGTTAAGTTGTTAAGACATAGACACTTAAATCACCTAGATCTACCTACTTAGTAAATGGAGTTGTGAGTATTTATTTGGCCTTGAGAATCTGAAAAATAATTATGGAGACATTGGTCACTGCAAATCAAGAGTTCTGGAACTTCTACCCTATGCCTCATATAGTGCCACTAGGGGTCACCTTGAAGGTAGGGGCCATGATTCCAGAAGGGGCAAGATCAAGGGCTCATAGTTGTCCTCATGCTCAAGTTACTTGGGAATTGGTCTAAAGGTCAGTTTAGGTCAAACTCGTTCTTTTGCAGCCTCACTGGGAGGGAGATGTCTCAGGGTCACAGCACACTGCATATAAAGCCTGAGGCGAGGGAGGCTGGAGGGGTGGGTCTCTGCAGTTAGAATCCCAGACGGAGATACTCCTTTTGGATATGATTGTCTCTACCAATGGGAGAAGAGGGAGGAATATTCTTTTGAAGAGACCATGGAGAGTCATCAATGAGAAGGTCCCCGCGTGTGTGCACAGGTACGTACGATGTGCACATTTGGAGAACAGTCCAACTGTACAGGGAACCAGTGGCTGCACTGGGGAATGGATGGGAGGCCTCCCTGCAGGGGAGTGAAAACAGTCCCAGCATTTGGCAGGCTCACCATCAGCAAGCGTGCCAGGGGCTTTCCTTCATGAAAAAGGTGTGTGTAGGGGGGTCACTCTCAATGCGAGCCCTTGAGAACCTAGGTGGGATCTGGTTCCTGGGGGGGGGCACAGTGGGAAAGGAACTCCAGTGGAGACAGAGGCGGCAAGCTCAGGAGCCTTGGCAATGGATGAGGTCTCGGAGGCTGCAGGTGAGAATGCCCTGGTTGATACCCAAAGAAAAATAGGTGGGAAGCGGGTGGTGGTGACTTCAGGAAATGAGACGCAGTCACCATGAAAACAGTAACAGCAGTAATAAGCAAGGATGAGACTTTCCCAGAGGGGAGCAGGTGTCATCTGTCCCTCCCTGGGGGCTGCTCTTCTACCCAACAGTGTCAGCCCTGCTCTCCGGCACCCCAGCTTCTCAGGAGCCTCCCTCCCACACGCTGCCATTGCCTTTCCTAGCTGGGATCACCCAGAAAAGCCTACATCTGCATTTTTAATTCCCTGGCTCCTTCTCAGTGGTGGCCAGGCGCAGGTGCCCTGCAGCTGTAGGTCACACTGGGTGAGACTGGCATGGAGCACTGTCACTTTTTGCCTTCCCACAGGGAACTGCTTTTCTTAGAGGGGAGTAGTGACCATTGCTGATCTACTTTAATGACAGAAGAAGCCACAAAACCTACTAGGGAGAAAAAATACATTTTAAAGAAGAGAGGGAAAAAAAAATCAGTGGAGGGAAGCTAAGTTTGAAATTCACTGCCCCCAGGGCTGGAGCTATGGCTTAGCAGTAGAGCACTTGTCTCACATGTGTGAGGCCATGGGTTGGATCCTCAGCACCACATAAATAAAACAAAAGTATTGTGTCCACCTGCAACTAAAAAAATATTAAAACAAGAAAGAAAGAAATTCACTTCCCTGTCCACAGCATAGCTGCAGGCCTGTGGTCCCAGGGAAAGCTGGCTTTCTGCCTATATGCATGGCTGGCCACTTGCTAAGGATGACTGGGATGGCTCAATTCCCTTCATTCATGGGAGGAGGCCACACCTGCTCAGGTGAGCTGTTCCCAGGACCACACCAGAAAGAGAAGAAAAGCTCACTGGTAAAGAGAAAAAAAAGCAAGCTAATGGGAAGGGGCCATGTTTATTCCACCTTTGCTGATTTATTCCTGGAGAAATGGAGTCATAGGTGGTCAAGAAAGAAAATAGCATCAAGAAGTGGAAACATGTAAATATTGCATCTAGTCCTTGGTCTAGAGGGAAAGCCCATCTCTCCTCACAGCCTCAGTGGTTGGGGATCATTCTCTTATTGGGAAGGCCTCTCATGGTTCTGACTGAACAAAACATTCCACTGGCCAAAGATTAGTCATTTCAACATGAATCCTCGTTGTTTTGACCCAGACAGATCTGTGTTTTCGATCTTATTCTAGTTCACAGGATATTTCAAGGCAGGGTGTATACAGTGGCAGGCAGCCATGCAACATCTGCATACAGCAGGCATCCCTGCATATTAACAGAGGTGCTTAGATAGAGGGGTGCTTGTCACAGCCAACAACGCAGACTGATGTATGTGCCGCCATCTGTGAGTGGCAGAGTCAAGGCGTGATTAGTTCCACTGCTAACTGTTATGAGGCTGTCTTTATAACAACAGACATGTAAAAATTATGGCTCCCCACAAGGCTTCAGCAGCCCACCGCTGTGCTGGGTAAGACACTTCATTCGTTCAGGCAGGTTTGCTCAGGCTTATTACAGGAGACATAATTGCTTTTGTTACACATTCACAGGAATCAGGAAAGGCATTCTTTATGGTCCTCATTTCCAAGGCCCTACTTACCAACTTCATCCCTGATGTTTGCAAGTTCGATTGACAGCTCTTTTTCTTTCACAAGGGCACTTTCATTCTGAAAAAACAAAATGGATACCGAGAGTCCCCTAGTTTTATGCTACATAAGTACTTTCACATGTTTAATTAATGAATCATATTAAGCAAATATTTATAAGTCCAGCCCTTAAGGAGATAATTTTTCTCATTATATAAGCATATAAAAACTTACAAAGCCAACTCTGACTCATTCATTTATATTCATTCAAACAGCAAAGCTTGCAATATAATATTAATAACACCCATGGTTGTGCTTTTCTGTTACACTCTTATAAATCATTCTGCCACAATTTGTTGCACATCTGTCTCCTACACATTAATAAACTGTCATATATTATTATACACTGCTAACTCCTGTCACTAGTTGAGAGTTTTGACCTTGAAAAAGTCCATGTTCTCATTCTCTGAGGGACAAAGTCTTGTTTTACCATTGTCCCTTTAAACTTACCCATTTTGTCCACACCTGGTTAGCTACCTAATTAATAATGGTGATCAGAACAGAAGTTCTGACTTAAAACATTCTCAGCAACAGTACTTAAGGTTTCCAAGTTTTTGGTTCCACTATTGGTATTAATAGAAGGGACAGGAAGAAATCACACACTGGAAATATTGATTAGTGCAAAGAATACCATCTGCAACTCATTGACCACTATGTTGTTTTCAAATCAAATATTTTCTGTGACACACAATAGAGAAGTAGTTGAAGATAGGCTGAATGTGTGATTTGGGTGACTGAGTCACCATAAAGAATTTATTATGATTTTATTGCTAGATAATACCACTATATTATGAATACTGGAAAATAAGTCAGAAATACCAGCCCCTCACAGAAAATCTGTCACTCAATAGAATGTAATCCCAAAGCAAGTTAATTTCCAGAGAGAAAATTTTGGCTAAAATGTAGACCAAATACCTAGTGCAAATATCATCAGGACCTTGTGAATATTTCCTATGCTTTGCATGTTCAATGTCCCCTAAAGGCCCATGTGTTAAAGGCTTGGTCCCCAGAATGGTGCCATCGGGAGATGCTATGGGGCCTTAAACAGGTGGGACTTACTGGGAAGTACTTAGGTCATTGGGAGTATTTAAGGGGATTGTGGGACCTCTTTTTCTTTTGCTTCCTGGCCATGAGGTGAGCAGTTTGATCTGCCACATGCTGTCATCACTGTCTACCACCCATGAGAAGTCCAAAGCAATGGGCTCAACTGATCTTGGTCTGGAGGCTCCCAAACTTTAAGCCAAAAATAAAACTTTTCTCTTTATAAGTTAATCATCTCAGGTATTTTGTTACAGCAATAGAAGGCTAACTAATACAATGTTCTTTCCTTACTTTGCTTTTGGTTTCAGCACTTCTAATGAACCTGTGCTCAATTGGACTAATGGTGATTCTCAGAATCTGCATGTGCTGCATTTAGACTTGGGAAACAGGGTGCTACTTTGAGTCCCTAGGAGACTGTTGGGTTATCCAAAGGGCCTTTGCTAAGCAATGTCATATTATTCTTAATACCAAAAATAGAACTCTTTTCATAAAAATTGAGAGTTATTATTGTTACAGGTATCAACAATTATTAGCTAACATTTCTTTTAAGAAAGTAGCAACAGATCCATCCTTTGAGGGACAATGGACCCTGCTGTGGTCTAAATGTTTGTGTCCCTCAAGTTCATGGGTCAAAATCTTAACTCCCAAGGTGATGTTATTAGGGGTTGGGGCCTTTGGGAGGTGATTAGGTCAGAGGATGGAGCCCTCATGAATAGGATTAATGCCTTTCTAAAAAAAAAAAAAGGGGCCTAGAGAACAGCCTTGCCCCTTCAGCATGTGAGGATACAGCAAGAAGCCACTACAAGTGGGCCCTCACCAGACACCAGATCTGTTGGAGCCTCGATCTTGGATTTCCCAGCCTCCAAAACTGTAAGAAGTACATTTCTTTTTTCTCTAAGCCACCCAATTTATGATATTTCGTAATAGCTGCCCAAATGAACTAAGACAGATTCCCCCATCTCATCCAGTCTTTGGCAGCCTTGCTTTCCCTGAATTCAGGGCTGAGAGCATCCATTTTCCTAATGGTTAAATGATGATGCTATGCCCACTGCACAGGGTTGTCACGAGGGTTAAATAAATTAACATATGTGATGAACTTGAAAGAGTGTCCAGCTCTTAGCAAGCTCATTCCAGTGGTAGGTATTGTTATAGTTGCCAGGTTTCTTTTTATTTTATTTGCAACTAGATAACATCCTATAACTACTAGGTACTTTTCCATCTTAATTATCAACTGTGTTTATAATTTACATATCATTCTTGTCCTCTGGTTTCTGGAGCACCTTCCTGGCTCTGCCCAGACTCTACTCAAAGTTTTTTTTTTTTTTTTTTTTTTTTTTTGCCATGCTGGAGATCAAGCCCAGGGTTTCATACATGCTAGGCAAGCACTTCATCCCCGAGCCACATCTCCGTCCCCAAACTAAGTTCTGATGCAGCTCAAAGAATGCAGAACCCAGAAGAGGGAAAAATGTCCTAATCAAACTGATCCCTGGGGTTATACACTGGTCTAACAATATTGCCAGCTGACAACCAACTTGTTAGTATTTTGGACAGGGGTCATTGCATTATTTACCCTAAAACAATCTTAAACTAGTAAAAAAAATAATAATAATAAGACAAACTAGCTTGCTTTTCCTACCAGGATAATTTTGAATCCTCATATCCTCTAATTCCCAAACACAGCCAGAGAACTAAGACCTGCATTTATCAAGTTGAGAAATGGCCTTAGCCAGGTGTAGCAGGGAACCACCAGAACTTAACAAAAACAACAAACTAACTTCAATTTCTATCCCAAAGCCAACATTTCCCTGAGCTCCTATAGGTCTGTCAGATCTTAGGAGAGTCCTGCCCCAGGGATCTTCCACATCACAACAGACCATTCTGGCTAAAAGGCAGACCAAATACCAAGTGCAAATGTCATCAGGGCCTTGTGAATGTTTGCTATACTTTGCAAGTTCAGTGTCTCCCACAAGTCCATGTGTTAAAGGCTTGGTCCCCAGGGTGGTGTTAGTGGGAGATGCTCTGGAGCCTCTAAGAGATGGGGGGCACAGAACAGTCAGGTATTTGGAGATGGAGTTACTGGAAGTCCCCTTGAGGGGACAGGACTCAGCAGGTACCTACTGGTGGTGGAGGAGGTGGAGGATGAAGACTGCAGACTGAATCACTTCAATGGAAAGCTAATGCTGATGCTTGGTGGAGAAACAAGGCCTTTGGGAGAAACAAGAAAGACTGGCGGGGAAGGGGTAAGAGAATAAAAAACGAAGAAGCAAGAGAAGAAAAAGATGGATGGGAAGAGAAGTGAAAGGAGAAGTGGGAAGGAAATAGAAGTGAGATTAGAGACCCTGAACCTTCTCCATCTGAGCAAACAGGCTGCCATCAGAGAGAGAGAGTGGCCTGCATAAGGGCTGGGGGTGTGGCTCAGTGGTAGAGTGCCTGCCTCACAAGCATTTGATCCCCAGAAGCACAAAACATTTAAAAATAAAACAAAGAGCCGGGCGTGGTGGCGCACACCTGTAATCCCAGCACTTGGGAGGCTGAGGCAGGAGGATCGCGAGTTCAAAGCCAGCCTCAACAATGGCAAGGCACTTAACAACTCAGTGAGACCTTGTCTCTAAATAAAAAAAAAAAAAAAAAAAGGGCTGGGGATGTGGCCCACTGGTCAAGTGCCCCTAAATTCAATCCCCACTACAAAAAATTAAAAAATAAAAAATAAAACAAAGACTGAACGAGGGTGACCCCATCCAGTCTCACATTGCCATCTTTTCTTTCAAGTTTACACTATAAAACCAATCAGTTTCAAGTAGAGTCATCAGATGCCTTAGCAAGGAAGGGTGGGCTGCCAAAGATAAGTTTCAAACTGCTGACCAAGATTTAAGGAACATAGGAGGTTTGGGGATGTTATTCAGTGGTGGAGCACTTGCCTAACATGCAAGAGTCCTGGGTTCCATCCCCAGTACAGTACCGAATAAAAGATGGGGAGAGAAATGACTAAACTCTGGTAAGTTCTGGCTAAAGATTATTTACTAATTAATAAAGGTTATTATCAATGCTAACCTCTACCTAGCACTGTCTGTAGGCCAGGCACAGTGTTGGGTGAACCTTTTACCTCATTTACTACTCTAGTTGCCTCTTGGTATCAATTGAACTTGGTTCCAGGATCCCCCGGCCCCAACCAGGATACCAACATTCATAGATGCTCAAGTCCCTGATATAAGATGTGTAGTATTTGCATATAACCCATGGATACCTTCCTGTAGACTTAAATCATCTCTAGATGATTTATAATGCCTAATTATAAATCTTGCCTAATAAGAGCTATATAAATGGTTCTTATGTTGTATTATTTAGGGGATGGTGACAAGTAAAAAGGTCTGCACATGTTTAATCAGATGTGCTTTTCCCCCTGAATGTATTTGATCAGTGATTGGTTGGATCTGTGGATGCAGAATCCACAGATACAAGGGCCAACTGTACTGTCAAGTTTTCCTGGGTTTTATTTCCCTTTATGGGGAGGGAGCTGGGGCTCTTCAGAGAAGTAACCAGCCCCTGCACAACCTGCTAGGAAACAGCAAAGGGGGGAGTTCCAGTCCTGCCCCCTCACTGTTTTTCAGACACTAACACATTAAGACTCTCCCCTCCTCTCCTCACTTACATGGATTCAAATTGCACTTGTCCTCAGACTGGATCTGAGCACTTGTACCACACGGCTTTTCACATCTGACTTGGGGAGAGGCAGAGTCAGCTCCCGACTAATCTGGCCCCTAGCATGCAAGAGTTTTGGGCTCCATCCCCAAAATTCCCTGGCTGCTTCACTCCTCACCTGACGACAGCCTGCACTACCTGGGTTTGTCCTTGCTGTTGATTGGTGAGTTGCATCTTGGTACATTTCCAATGTGTGGACCCTCTTCAGTACAGCCTCTGCAGGGCTGTAACTTCAGATAGGGTACCTATTTAGTTATCCCTGACAGCTCTGGAAGGACCTTTCTGATGGCCTCTGAACACATTCTTGCTGAAGATACTGGCAAGCTCAGCCCGAGCTCTCGAAAGTTAGCCAGCCGGCGCAGCCTGGCAACAGCTCGTCTTTCTTAAGTGCTTGTTTTTGAAATGATATCAACCCTTCTAATTTAAAAATTCTCTGCATCGAGCAAGCTGCTGTTTGCTTCCTGCAAGTCAAACCAGAATGACGTAGTGTGACCCTGCAATGAAATGAGTCAACAACTGTGACTGCAGGAACAGCGGTCCTCAGACAAGAGGTGAACTTCAAGGAACCTTCCACTCACTACTCTGTGCCACAAGTGTCACCCCATCCATCCTGGCTCAACAGAACCCAGCAGTGGTCTTGGTCTTATGAAGCCCTTCGGTTCTGGGGAACATTCAGGAATCCCTCTAAAAAGATCTCAAGTCACTCTTCCCTGTTGTTCCCGAACCTCAGGCAAGTCCAGGGCGATGACAGGGTGGGATGACTGGACTATGAGCAAGGACTCCTCTGACGGCCCAGGGTTAGATCAGCACTTCCCTAAATGGGGGATGAGTGGAAAATTCCTAACTGGTGCCGAGCACATGAGATCCTGTGTTCACTCAAGAGGGCTAAAAATAGAACACAGTACTTAACCATCCAAACTATCCTGGTGATATAGTCCAGGAATCATAAAGCTCAAGAAGGCCATTCCTCTAAAGTGACTGTTTACTCTGTGACAGGCTTAACTGGGACTGGAAACGCGTTGGAACACTCTTCCATAACCCAAACCAGCAGCTGCGTCTTCTTAGCCACCTCTTATATTTAGTCACGTATCTCTCTCCTTTGTGCTCCTAGTTCTCCTTTCATTTCAGCATGGTCTATCCAAGATGAGTTAGTCCCATGAAACATCCAATCACCCCCCTTTACTTCTATACCCAAACATACCACTGCAGGTCTGCTTCAGTGGAGCCTACCCTTCTTTTTTAGAACTGGATCCCAATGCCAAGGCCTTTCCCAAATTCTGGGGGAATGCTGCCTTTCGTTTTTCCTAGCTAGGGAAGCCTGGTAAAGCATACAACCTACTCATCATTTCATTAACTTCAAGCAACTGGATGTGTGGCCAAGCCCCAAGCAAAGCTGCCACACTCTGTTATTTCAACATGCCTGGTCAATGGGATTTCTCTGCTCAGATGGTTGATGCCACCCTGTGAACCTCTGGGAATAGGGAATGAAAATGCCTCTCATTGTTAGCATCACCCAAGAGATTCCACACTTGGGCATCAGCTACCTAACCCATCCTCGAATGAGAAACCAACCAAACGCCTGTTTTTAAAATGAGTACTGGGTGATTCTGAGGTGCATTCACCCCTAATTAACCCAGAGATGGGAAACTCATACAAAACAACATATTCTTCCTAAGTGACTATAATGCACCAGGCAGGGTGTTTCTGCTTTTGAAGAGGTTGTCTCTCAGAGTCAGTCGATGCATAAGCAATTCCAAAACAACATGATTTAATTCACTGGGGCAAGGCTGTCTTAAAGATTTAAACTGAGAACAGAGGATGAATAAACACAGGGATTTGAAGTCGCACCCCAGAAAAAGACCAGGAGAACCAGTGACACAAAACAGCACCTGGGACTTTCTGGTAACTTCTGTCATACCACTAGATACTATTTATTTATTTTGCAATACTGGGCATTGAATCCAGGGCCTGGCACATGCTAGGCAAGTGTTCTGCCACTGGGCTACATCCCCCAGCCCTTTTTATGTTATTTTGAGACAATATCTCACTAAGTTCCTCAGGCTGGTCTTGAACTTTTGATCCTCCTGCTTCGGCCTCTTAAGTAGCTGGAATCACAGGCATGTGCCACCATGACTGACCCAGGGCCTTTCTTCTTTTTCTCTCCAGGTTCCTGCCTCTGTTTGTGATGCTTCCTGTAGGAATTCTTGGTTAGTTTCAAGGAGTACTGAGGACAGTTTCATAAAATTCATTGTAGTTCTGAGCACTTTTATCAGCTCATCTTCTTCCTCACACAATTGTGTGTGTGGGAGAGAGAGAGAGAGAGAGAGAGAGAGAGAGAGAGAGAGAGATGGATAGATAGATAGGTAGATATAGATACACACATATATACACATATGTGTATAAATATAATAGACAAGGACAAAATACAAGTATGTATATATATATATATATATATATATATATATGTATGTGTGTGTGTGTGTTTGTATCTATGCACATATACATGCTTAAGAAAAGAAAATTATTATTTGGCTTACATATGTAAGCCAAAACACTGTCTTAATTATTCTTTCCTGTTTTTAGCTTGTTCTGAAATCAGTACAAATCAGGAAAATCCAACCACATAAGCTCTGCCATTTTTTCCCAAAGCCAAACAAAAGAACCACATATACACATACTAAATGGCAAAGAGGTTAAGAAGTTTTCATTCTTCCCTGAAACAATCTGCTTTTCACTATTGAATTCAGGTTAGGGTTTATTTCAACACAGTGGAACTTTGTCTTACTAAGGAAACATTTGCTTTCATATTTCTAAATGAGCAGGCACAAAGGTGACGTCAGCAGAATGTATAGTCTTCAGAGCTGTTTTCATGGCACCTCTGTGACTACTGCATTCATTTTCAATATGAACATTATGAAGATTGGCCAGATTCATAATATGGCTCTGTGGAAAAAAACCCTTGGGAAGTAGACTGACCTTTTATTTTTCATTTTAGTTATTATGGCTTGAAGGCAGCACTGATACTGTGACTCAGTTCATCAATAAGTATTATTTCTTTCACATATAATTAACACTAAGACCACTGTAATTTTGTACAATGATTTGCTTTTCTTCTCTGAAATGTAATTTAATATAAATCCACCAAAGGCAAAATATCATTCAAATTTAATACTCTTTAATACATTTAAATGTCTAGCAAAGCCAAACCTTGTATTAAAAGAAATAAGAATGACTAAACTTAAAAATTCCAACCTTCGACCTCATTCACACTGGGGAGAGTCCCTGGTTAAACAGAACCATCTAGTTTACCTAAGAGCCTGTAGGTAATGAGGCAATATCGTATCTGAGATATAAGAGAAATCCATATGTGGATTACTAATGAGCAACTGGAAAGGACAGAGATTAATGGGGCCAAAGGGAAGGAATGTTAATCCAAGAAAGTAATGCTGGGAAATTCTACATCCCAGAATAAGCGTGGAAGAAAGGAAAATTAGCCCGTATCATAATTTTTAATCTATTTATATTGCATTAAAGAAGTTTCTTGCCCTTTTCTGGACTTACCTTTCTCTAATCACCTTCCCATACCTGGGAGGAACAGAGTGGTAGCTTCTCCCAACTCCCACCTCTACCAAGAATTTAAAGAAAAGGTAGATAAGATCAGCCTTCAGTTGTCACCAAGATTATAATCCACCCATAAAAGGTTAGTTTAGAGATATGCAAGTAGCTTCTACAGGGGACAGGATAGTTCCTAACCCAGCAAGACTTGGCAACACACTCAGTCTGTTAAGACAGTATGAGAAAGAACAAGTCCTTTACAAGGGGAGTTGGCCAACAAAGGAGCTTCAAAAAGACAGTCACCAGGGCCAATAGTAATCACACAGCCCTCTCAAGTGCATGTCAGGCAAGGGGGCGGGGGACAGGTCATGGGCCCTTCAGGCTCAGAGGCCACTGGATTCTTAAATAACATGATTTGTGGCTCAGATTCTATTTGCATCAGAGCTTCTCAAAGCTACACTTTTGATTCCAAAAAGAAATCACACGTTTATCAGGCTTGTTGCCATTCATTTGCTTGTTGAATTATGCTTCTGATTGTTAAAAAACAGATTGGCATTTTAGTTTATACATCTAATTTTCTTCTCTTAATAACTCAGCCTTCCTAAAATCCATCACTTCTGGGAAGTTAAGGATAAGAATTTTTTGTACATGCCGCATTCGGAATTCATCCTGGACCAGACTGAAGCCACAGGTGCACGGACCCTTTGGGACCCATCCGGGTGTCCTGGTGGCCTTCCTGGGTCATGCCTTTTAACTCAACCTTTGTACAGATGAACATCTGTGCTCAAAAACCCAAGATAAGTCCCTACCTTTTAATTAATTATTTTCAAGTTGTAAGACCTAAATCTGGAATTTTCAGAAAATTCCACCAGGCTCCCTCTGTGCTATATTTTCCACTATGTTTGCCTTGAGATTTCCCCTCTCATATTTCATCCAATGGGTTAAAACACTTTTCTTCATGTACTCCTTGCTTGGAATTACACTCCTTCTCCTTTTGAGTTCGATACAATTTCACTGCAAGCTTAAAGTGTAATTCGTGTTCCAGTTTTTCCAAGAAAGTTAGTTCATGGTGCTGTACTGGCTTTTCTTTGGACTAGAAACAGGTATGGTCGGAATCACAGAACTTTCACCTACTCTTCCTCAGACTTTTCCTACTGTTTAATTAAGTGCTCTGTATGTGCTATTGTTGCCTACCAAACTTGTGTTTCTCTGGAAAAGGCATAATAACTGACCATGCCTTTTTAGAACTCTGTAATAGTTCCCATACTAACAAGGGACAGAGTCAACCAGAAATAAATATTGCTAACTGGATAGGTTTTATAAGTTGGAAGTATATAAACACAAATAGCTTTTGCAAACCATTTGTTTATTTAACAAAAAAAAAATTCATTATATACTCTAGACAGATTCTAGTTTTTCCCCCAAAAGCCAATCCCAATAAACAAATGCTAGAGAAGCATCTTCAGATTCCTATTTCTTAGCCCCACCTCTGAAACTGATTATTAAAAGTATCTTTAACTCACCATGTTTTCCAAAACATCTTTCTCTGTACTATGAGTGAACTATAAGAAAAAGAAATTTTTACTTCTCAAAATATGGTTTTCTATTCTGTACCTATATATATTGCTGAGGAAATGTTATTTTTAAAGGATTATTAAACTGGACTAAGGTAATCAGAAGATTTTCTCAACAGTTTTATCAGACCTGTTCAAACCATGCTGATGCCGGGGTGGATGGGCTGATTAAGACCCTGAAGGGTTTTACTGTGGCATTTACAGGAGTACTGACTTCTGAAGTTGGAGACTTCAGTGGAATCCCATTCTGTCCTACTATACAATGCTGATCCAGTAGGTAATTATCAAGTAATAAATGATTTTGGGAGACTGCCTGTGAAGTTAGCCTACAAAGTAAGCAAATAAACAAAACAATCCCTTCTTTTATTTTAAAAAAGAAAGTCCTCAATTCCTTTCAAAAGCACCTATGAATATATATCTATAAAACCTCAAATGGAATACTATTCTGAAATATAGTAAAGTCAAGAAACAGGAGTGTGCACATAATAGAAAAGTTTACAGGCGTAGTGTAAGTCTGTAAGTTTTCATCCATGAAGAATAATTTGTACTGAGTTTAGTTTCAAAGCTAAAATATTTAAAAGCTACTTAAACATCACACTGGTAAAGAGAAAGAATAACATTGAATTATTTCCCCAAATCTCTGAATTCAAGAATTAATACAGGGACACTTCTTTTCAGGAACTTGATTTGAAAGACAATTAGGGACAGACTCACTTGAAAATATATTTTCTTAAAGGCCTAACATTTTACAGATTCTATTTCTAAGACCTTCCTATCAAGGCTCAGGAATAGAAACTTTATAATATTGCTGCACACGTAGTGTGTTTTCCCCTTTTATTACAAACATTGTTATAAAGCTTGGACTCCTTTTTGTGACTATTTTCTTACAAAAGGGCTTCTCCACTTCAACGTTGGGTTTGCAGATGACTGAGTACAAATATTTTATATTTCTGTATGCTAAAATAGAAATATGGTTCATATTCAGGGTGGCAAAAGCCAAACTCACTGAAATGGTTATTTCTATTGGGACAAAAATACTAAGTGACTTTTAAGGTATCAGTTTAATTTTCTGGGGTGGGTATGTAAGCCTACTTTAGGTCAAAGTTCATAAGAAGAACTGATAAGTAAGATGTTCCCCAGTGACTGCCTTGTAATGAGTTTTAAATTAAGCCCATATATTTTTCCTTCACCTGGTCACATACTATACCCCAAGCTATCTACTAGATGATGCCCCACGTGGGTAGAAAGGAGGCAATTTCACCCCCTGTGAAATCCCATTTCATGCATCTTTGAGAAATTCGAATGTGCATGATAATAAAATATATCACAGAGACAAGAGCTCTTGCCAACAGTTACTGAGTGTTGAAATTAAAAGCATATCCTAATCCCTCTGTAAGCTCACAGATCAGGCAAGTGTCAAAAGCAAAGAAAGGCTTTGTGTAGGAATTGCCATACAATTCTCTGCATACTCTATTTTCAGTTCCCTGGCTGTGAATTTTCCTCCTAGTGAATAGTTGAACACACCCTCAGACTCCCTGGTTCTTCAGGCTTTCATCTCTGTGTTATTCACCCCTCTCCAATGCAAAGTACAGAAGGAAGAACTATACCTGGTGTGCTTTCTTCTCTGACATTAAGGATATAAATTACAAGGATGGATGCTATGGGGGGGGGCGGGGACGGGGAGAGGGAAACTTTCAAAGTTCCAGCTTGGGGAAGAAAAACATGCCTGGCTAACCTACAATCCCCTCTTGAACATCTTAGGTTTCCCATGTACCTTACAATGCATTAAGAATATTCCAAGGATTTCTTGGCAGTTTGGATTTTGAGATGTTTCTACTCTTTCAGGGAAATGCAACAGTTCCATTTGTGACTGCAGAATACAAAATTATGTAAGGCACTGCAGAGTATGTGAGACCAAATGTTTCTGTGAACACCACTCACAATTCAGCAC
The DNA here is from genome assembly GCA_025594165.1 of Tamias sibiricus. Lineage (NCBI taxonomy): Eukaryota > Metazoa > Chordata > Mammalia > Rodentia > Sciuridae > Tamias > Tamias sibiricus. Next base: position 71,308,363 of record CM046663.1, read on the forward strand.
ACTGGAACGGGTAAAGGGAGGGTCCTGAGCACCAACAAAGCGCACACGCATGCTGGGGAGACGAGGGACAGAGGCGGTTGGCTCGCGGCTTTCTCTCTGCCCTGGCAAAGGAGGAGGGGGGAGAAGAGAGAGAGGGAAGGCAAAGTACCGTCTTGTCCAGGCACTGAAGGCAGTTATAAGGCTTGCAGCAGCAATGGCCCATCCCGGCAGGCTGGCTGGCAAGGGGACCTCCTGCTTTCAACGTGTCAGCGGCGATTCCTAAGCCGAGGAACTGGCACACGCGAAAGGGGCGCGCCACCTGGAGCTGTCACAACTTCCATGTGGTCCCTTCGGCTACCTTATTTCTCCTAATAACTTCAGGTATCCAAGAGCCAGAGGAATGAGAGGCAGAGGAGGGCGGAGCGGCGGCGTTTGGAATCCTGCTGCGGGAGGGAACACTGGCGGGGGCAGGAGGAAGGGAGGCGACAGGCAGCAGGGAGGGTCACTTTGCCTCTGGAATCCTCAGAATGAGGCAAATCAATAGTCGCATAACAACGGAGCATTCACCAATGCCATCCCCCCAAGAGGACAGCCAGCCTGCTCTTAGCCGGCAGCCTCTCCCAGCCCTCCCCTGTGCGGATGCGCCTCTGCACCACGCAGACACGCCTGGAGAGGACGCAGGACGCACACAAAAGGAGACCCTGGGCTTCCAGGGACACTGGTCTGAGGACAGCCTAAGTAAGGCTGAGGCGGCGTGCCTCTGTTCAAATCCGGGCTTTCTGTTTTTCTAAGAAGTCAAGATCTTTGTAAGTGTGATGGATATGGCCTCTCCCCCCGTGGAACTCCTGTCGGAGCATTTGTTGCCCATGAGAACCATTTTCAAATTTCATGCCATAAGCAATTTTTTACTTTCTTTGATGAAATCTTTACAATTGAAATATGATTTTGAAACATAATTGTGAAATCACTTGCCTAGGCTGACATATACAAACCTTCCAAGTGGTTTAGATAATTAAAATTGTGGTTGGCTGTATATTTTTCCAGGTATTTCTCCAGAGCAAATTGGCATAAAAGCTTAGAGGACTTGATCTTTTAAGGCAATTTATTATTTTTCAAACAGTTAAAAATTAAAAATAGAAGGGGGCAAAAGTGATTTCCAAAACAGACTGGGTATTTAAAAATATATTTATGTAATCCTGAAATTAAAGATGCAAATATTTTCAAGGTTCACTTTATTTGTCCTGATGCCCCAGAGGAGAAATTCCAGAATTTATCATTAGCAGAAATACACAATTACATTTTTGTCCAATAAATTTGCCTTGGCTAGAAGCAGACAATAGTTGCTGAAATTAGGTGATTTTACTAATTTAACTGAGATTTTCCAAGCAGATTTTAATTAAGTAGTTAGTACAGGCTATGTAGATTTACTTATAGAAGGACAAAAGTATATGGTGATTAAATATGGACAAAGTGAAATGTTTGGAACATTTGTCCTAAATGTGACAAAATCAGTGCAGATCTTTTTAAAGCTAGCAGATAAATTAGCATAATCCTTTAGGAAGGCAATTTGGCCATACCTATCACATTTTAAAATATCCATACACTTTGACCCAAGATTCCCCCTTCTATCCTACAGTAATACATCAATATGCAAGAGTGTATGCATCAGGATATTCAATTCAGCATCATTTGTAACAGCATAAAAATAGGAAATATCCTAGGTTTCCGAAACCTTCCTACTATATGGAAAGGTGATATACTGTTGAGTGATAAAGTAAAAATTTTTGGCGGGGGGTACCAGGGATTGAACTCAGCCACTGAGTCACATCCCCAGCCCTATTTTATATTTCATTTAGAGACAAGGTCTCACTGAGTTGCTTGGGATCCTCCTGCATCAGCTGCTGAATGAGCTGGAATTGCAGGGGGGCACCACCAGAGAAAGTAAACTTTTATCAAAAACAAACACATTCATTTGTATCTGCATTTGTTTATGTTTAGAATGAAGCTTTGAAAACACGAATGCTGCCCATGGAATAGTAGCCTGCTCTTGCAGGATGGGAAACAGGTGAATGAGCTCATTTCCACTTTCAGCCTATTGCCAGTATGTTTTAGTTTCATTGTTTTAAAAGAAGTAAACTAGGGAGAAGACAAGGAACACCTACTGTCTGGGCTCTGTGATGTTGGAACAGAGCTGCCTCTGCTCACAGGCTTGTATGTTCTTTGGAGGTGAGATTGGACTGGCCTAGCACCCAGTACCTTGAGCATGAACCTGGGCTGAAAAATGTTCCTAGAACTTTTGAAACCTTGGGAGAAAAACTATGTTGTAAGAAGCAGTTGTTTTATACACCCTTGTTCACAGTGGCCTTATTCACAAGAGCCACTGTAGAAGTAACCAAAGTGTGTATTGAAGGATGAATGGATAAAGAAAATGTAATGTATACATGCAATGGAATATTATTTAGCACTAAAAAGAAAGTTTTTTCCCCCCTTTGGTACTAAGGATAGAACTCAGGGACATGTGCATGCCAAGTGCTCTATACCGGGCTGCACCCCCAGCCTGAAAAGGCAGGAAATTTGATGCTACAAATTTCTACAACTTGGATGAACCTTGAAGACACTGTGCTAAGTAAAATAAGCTAAATATAAAAGTATAAATATTGCATTATTCCACTTATATGAGAACCTACAGTCAGCAATTCACAGAGACAAAAAATAGAATGGTAGTTGTCATGGGATGGGGGGATGGGGATCTGTTTAACAGGTTTAGCCTTTCAGTTCTGCAAGATGAAGACAGTTCTGGAGACAGCACAATGTGAATGTACTCAACAATACCAAACTGGGTGTTTAACAATAGATAAAATGGTAAATTTTTTAATTTGTATTTATTTTACCATAATTAAACACAAAAAATTGGTGTCTTGAATTCACCTGGAGGCAAAGAACCCCTGTACATCAAGTATCCACCAAATCAAGATAGACAGGGCCCCTATTGTGAAAGGAGCCAGAGGGCCTGGGGGAGGTTGCACAAAGCTAAACCTCTCCCCAGCACGATGGAAAGAATGCTTTCTTCAAAGATGATCTTCCTTCAGATAGTTTGCCTTAGGAAATGATTTCTTTCTAAATTAGATTTATATTGCCCCTTAGTAGAAAATTGCTGCTTATTTTGGGGCCATGGATGAGAGCTCTTGCTAGTGCTGTTGGCCAGGGAGATGAGGGCAAGACTGCAGAATCCACACAAGGGAAGTTCAGCTTCTCTTCCTGTGCTCGGAGAGCACTTAAGGGCAAGCACTGGGGTTGGCTCAGTCCATCATGAAACTGTACACATGTTATGATCTCAGCACAAATAATCCTCATCATAAGAAATGTACCAGTGTTGTTTCCATATTATAAAATAGTAAGCATACTTAAAACAGAGATAAATACAAAGGACCTTCCTCTTCCTGTGTCCAGTTTCAACAACCATCAAGATTTTGGCACATGTGTTTCATCTATCCATTTTTACTTTTTAAAAAATTAACCTATCAACCAGATTCCACAATCATCAAGATTTCTGTCATCTTTCTTTTGTCCATTTTCCTTTTCTTTGTTCCACCTAAAACATTTTAAACAGTTGTATATGCTTCAGTATATATAGCTAAATATTGTGAACATTTTCTTACATAACCACAGTGCCATTAAAACATCGAATAGAACTGACATTATGTCCCTGGCATTTGCTACTTAGCCCATAACAAAATTTTGGTTTCTATTTTTTTTTTTTTAAATAGTTTGTTTGTTTGAATCAGGACCCAGACCAGGCTCATGTGTTCTATTAGGTTTTAAGCTCTTGGGTCTCTTATGGCCAGCAACCTCACCCTCCCTTCTTTCTCCCTCATGATACTGCCTTGCACAAAATTGGGCTAGCAGCCTTGAGGAAGGTCCCACAAGCTGAACTTGCCTCTTTGCTTCCTCGTAATGTCATTTTACTGCTGCCTTCAATCCTTTAGATGAGATTTAATCCTCAAGTCTGGGTTAGATTCAAGTTCAACTTTTTAGGGGTAATGATACTTCAGACGTGACGTGGACACCCTATTGCCCAAGCACATTGTCTGGGCTTCATTGTTAGTGAGCTATAATGACTCAGGATGTGATAACCTCATCTCTGCCATTTTCAAGTTTCCCATCAGCCTTTCAGCTAATAGTTTCATCTATTAACAACTACTACCTGAACTGATTATTTCATTGGAGGGGGTATAAAATGATGTTCTGATTGTTTTTGTCTTTTTACACTTGTTAGTTGAAATTTTTATATAAAAATAATTTTTCAGATTGGGGTATAGCTCAGTAGCAGAGCACCTACATGGCTTGTGCAAGGCACTGGGCTTTATCCCCAGCACTGCAAAATCCTCCTCCTTGACATCATCACTACCCAAAGTTTTCTTCAGTGCCCTACAATATAGTATGTATACAAAAGACAGACTATTGGTGTCTTCCTCCTTCCTTCTAAGTACCATTTTTTTGAATAAACACTAGTCCTTGCAACATTAGACAACGAGGCTGTTGTTGAGGTGGTCATTTGCCTGCTCTCACATTTTCAAAATATCATTATAAATTATGAAGTGATGTTTTCATTTTAATATACACAATATGCTTTGTTCAACTGAACTTATTCTTTTTAGATGTTCAGCTATTCCCATCTTTAGCCTATGGGTGCCCTTTCATGTCCCCTGTGTCCTTCAACACAACTCATCAGTCTGACTTACTTTCTTCCCAACTCTAGAAGATACCCTATGCTCATCTTGTACATGTTCTGCCACAGATCTGGAATCATGCAGACTCCCGGAAGCCCGGCTTCCCTCTAGTTGTAAATGCTAATTAGATCCCATACACAATGGGTGCTGTTATTCCCTCTCACCACCTGGAGGGAGTGAAGTTCTCTTGGAGGAAGTGATCCTTCCCATAGACAAACCTCTGCTGAAGAAGAAATCAAGATGGGGCCTTGGGCTGCGGTGAGAAGGAAGTGATTCCTTTTTTTTTGAGGCCTTCAGAAACTGTAGCTTGGACTCCAGGTAAAGGCAAGATGCTCAATGAAATTCATTTTGAGGAAGATCAACTGGCCTCTATAACACAGTGCCCAGGTAGGGCTCGGAAAGAAGAAACCATCTGAATACAGATTCTCAAGAGGCTGGTGGTATAGCTCAGTGCTAGAGTGTGTGCTTCACATGTGTGAGGTCCTGGGTTCAATCCCTAGTACCAGAAAAAAAAAAATGTTTTTCTCCAGGAAGTCCCCAGAATGCTTAGATACCTGGAAAAAGACTAGACTTCTTGAAGGCAAATGAAACAGGAGTTTAGACTGTTGCAATTTGGGATATAAGAAACTGTGAACTTACAGGCTCCTGAAATCAGGGACACTTTGGCTCCCAATATTTAAAAAATCTATGATGATTTTTATTTCTGGCATGTTTTCTTGCACTGGGGTTGGAATAAGCATTTAGAAAAGCCCCACGAAAGCCTAAAGGTATGTCTCATCAGAGAAAACCTTACAAACACTCTCTGATTTGCAGCAACAAATAATTGACAACAAATGCCAGGCACTGTGCTCAGGATTTGCATGAAATATTTCATGTAACTCTTGCAAAACTATGTGAAATGAGCACTATTGTCATCTCCATTTTACAGGTGAGAAAACTGAGACTTGAAGATTGCACCAACTTGCACAAGAAACTAAGAAATTATGTGGCTTTGAATGCTGGTCTGCCTCTGAAGTTCACATCCTGTAAGCTGGCGTTATAACCTGGATAAGGGATATGAGTATATGAATGTATTCAAACATGCCTTTAGAATAATTGCTCCACATTTTCACAGCTTGGAACAAGAGCTTTCATTTTAATTATTTGTAAGTACGTCTGCAGAAAACAATGTACCAACAACTTAAAAATGGACATAATAGAAATCAGGTGCATGTCAATATTAAAATGTTCAATTTTATTATTATTTTTGTCTTAAGCTGGGAATTCCTTGCCCATCCCCCAGTGAGATTTAAGTCTCTTCAGCTCAAACTTGGCTCCCCAGTCAGCTCCATTTCACCTCCTCCAGGACCTCTGCCTGACCCCATTTGGAGTGACTTTTCTCTTTCTCTTGATTTCACATTATTCTGTATGCCTGGCACCACGGCATCCTGTCTCATGTAATAATAATGGTCCACATTTGTCTTCTGCCAAATATCACAGCCCCCTTGCTGTGCCTCATTCATTTCATCCCTTGAGGCGAGCAATCTGCCTTGAGATAGGTCTCAAGGAAAACTTCTGAAGTGTTGCAGGAGGGAACCCCCAGACTCAAACCCAGTAAAGGTGGCTTATGGGAAGAGGCATTTGGTGCTTTGTCCAGTTTGTGAATCTTGGTACCATTTGCAGGTGGTAGACGAGATTAAAAAAAAAAAAAAAAAAGTATCCTGTGTCATTATTTATTTGAAAAGAAAACCTTGAAGAATGATCGTGAAAGAGTCTCTTACAGATTGTCAAGGCAACCATCTGTTTATTTTGGCCCCACCATCTCTGCCCCTCCTTTTTCCATGCATCTAACATATGAGCTGGAGCTCTGGTATGAGATGTTCGCAGAGGACTGCCAGGAAAATACGCGTAGCTTTTACCAAATTCAACCCATATAGAGATTCTAATGAGGTGAGAGCCCAGGCAGGGGAAGTACAAAACAGGAATCTTAACACTAGAAGCAATTGGTGGTCATGATCATCTGCACACAGACATATAGAGAGGCTTTGGAACACCTTTAACATAACAACTTGAATTTAGAAAACTCAAAGAGAAAAAGGAAGACACAAGTAACTTAAGTGCTTCTGTCTCCTTAGATACATTCTTAGATACTTGTCAAAAGAAAACTAAAAATAAAACCATTTTTCCGTAATAGTCAAGTAGTAAAATTGTTATCAATAAGATAAATCTTCTTTTCTAGTAATTTAGTCTTTGACAGTACTTTTATTTTATTTTAAGCCAATGACTAGCATGATCACAGGGGAGGTATCCTTAAGTCTCTGCATTGTATGCAGCAGAATTGGCTACTCTCCTAACAGAAATGAAATTCAGTACTTTCCTAACTGGGTAAACAGGTTGGACAAGATTGGACAATTGATAGGTAGACTCAGATATATGGATGGAAAGAAGTTGGCAAAACCAGAAAGTGCATTTTTCTATTTAACACTTATTAGATGAAAAGAGTGATCTGTGAACCATAAGCTGACTGCTAATACAAAGAAAGAGTGAAATAAAGAAAAAGAGCAATTACAATGTAGAAGGCATATGGGTTTCAGTTTGACTCTCAGCTGGGTGGCTTTGGGTAGTCCACTTACTCTGTCTCAAGGCTCATACTTCTCTTCCATAGTATGAAGATAAAATTCTTTACCATGTAAAGTTTCTGTACTGGCTTTCTCATTTAATTAAGTTTAAAGATGCTAATGATTCTATTTATAGTAAGAAAGACAGCACTGACAGTTCACAGCTAAACTGTTGATAGAGCTGCGCAAATGACTTGGCATGGGATATTACTACTCAACCAGAAGCAAGGAGCTGGGTAACTAATGAATATAATGATGTTGGCTGATTACTCCTAAGGTCTGTAGACAAAGTAGCATAAGAAAGGATGAGCTCAGGAATTTAAAGTCCTAGCTCAAGTGTCAGACAAATAACCTAAGAGCCTCTACATGTACCCTGGAAGAGATCCTTATCCTCTGTAGCTTCATGGCCGAAACTGCTGAAAATCAAATACAAAATCTCAGCCCATCATGGTTTGGATGACAACACAAAATGAACTTCCAGTCATGTAGGGTGTCTATTCTTTTTATTTATTTCCTGCAGTACTGGGGATTAGACCCAGGGCCTTAAGCTAATTAGGGACATTGGGCCCCTAAATTATTTTTAAACATTTTTATTATTGCATTATAGTTACACATAATATTGAGGTTCATTCTGACATTATCACATACACATGGAATATAATTTGCTCCAGTTTAGTCCCCAGTGCTTCCTATTTCCCTCCCCTCTTCTCCCCCACTGGTTCCCCTTCCAATTATTCTTCTGGTCTGACTTCTATTTATTGATTGTTTTTTAACTGGTGCTTTATAGACATAAAGTTGAAATTCACTATGGTATATTCACATATGTGCATAGCATGATTTAGTCAGTTTTATTCCATAGTTCCTTCCCTTTCCTATCCCTCATCCCTCTTCTTCTGTCCCTTCTTCTACTCCATTGATGTCCCTTCTGTTTGTCATGGAATGTGACACCCCCTGCCCTTTTTCCCGAGTTTATTTTACTTTAGCTTCCAGAAGAGAAAAATGAAAAGAAAAACATTTGCCACTTGACTTTCTGAGTCTGACTTGTTTCCCTTAATATGAGGTTCTCCATTTCCATCCACTTATCAGCAAATGCCATAATTTCATTCTTCTTTACGACTGAGTAAAACTCTGTGTGTGTGTGTGTGTGTGTGTCCCCATCCATTCATCTGTTGACAAGCAATTGGGCTGGTTCCCTAACTTGGGCCCCTAAGTTCCATTGCATCTTCATCACCAAAGGAAGAGGGTTCTCTACCTCCAACTGAAGGGTTTACCTAACCTCACAGGAAGTGGCCCTCTGACTCCAGAGGAACCAGCCTCGCTGTCTTAGCTCTTAGGGGATTAACCTTCATTGCCTGGGGAAACTTTAGTGGCCTCCCTGAAGGTGGCTGTCATGCAAGACAATGCTGACTATCAGGACCAACCTCCACCTGCCCTCTTTACTTCTAGACCTATAATTAGACTCAAGTTCCAGAAGCCACCTAAGGGGAGGAACTAAATGTGATCCATTATGAGATGCATTTCATCCTGAAAGAAACACTGGAAGAAATTTCTGAAAGAAATTCTTTCTCTAATTTACATAGACAAAACTCCAAGGAACAAATGTGGGAATGGACACTAAAGGTATGGGATGATGATGGAAGTAACATAAGTTATTCAGGCCGAATTTATTATCATGGGCTATTAAGGAGAGATTTTGCATTCAGTGTTGTAGCTTAGGGAGCGAGAAAGGCTCTAACAGTTTGGTTGGTTGGTTGGTTGGCTGAAACATGGAACAGAAGGTTGCGATTGGTGAGAAAACCAGAAGTGCTGGACAGGCCTCCATTTGAGGTAGAGGAAGGGACCTAAAGGCTTAGGGAGACTGAGATATCACAGTGGAGATAAGACCTGCACTGGGAGGGTCTAGAACATGTGAGGTGAGGCAGAACATCATGGTGGAATCGTGTGGCAGAGGACAGCAATGGGGACATGGCCATCAAGAAGCAGAGAAACATTAACTTCAACTCATAAAATATATATCCCAAAAGCATGCCTCCATGACCCACCCCCTCCAGCCACACCCTATCTGCCTATAGTCATCACTGGGTTCATCCCTTTCAGGGGATTAACACAATGATTAGGATAAGGCTTTCATAACCCAATCATTCAACCCCTAAACCTTCTTGCATTGTCTCACACATGAGGTTTTGGGGGACATCTAATATCTAAACCATAATAGATGACAATGGCCAGTTAATCATGATGTTCCTACATTGTTCCTGAACCGAACAGTCAAGTAAATTCTTACTTGACCAGATACAGAGAGAAATTCTAGGTCAAGTAAACAAAGTCTAACCTTCATCATAAAAACAAAGACAAAGCTCCTTAATTCATTTTTAGACTTGTAAAAGAAATGTGAAAGAATAAAAACAGATTTGTTAGTGTCAACCCTATTGAAAAAAGTAAGCCAAGAGGTTATGGAGGAAGGAAGGGCTCTTGCACATGATTGCTTGAGAGTAACTGTCACAAAAGACCTGTCAGAACCACAAGCACAGGTGTCACTGCACCCTTACACAGTCCTCTACAAGGACAGGACCAGCACCTTTTTGTTCAGACTTGAATTGCTGCCACTCATTATTAATCAGTGTGGCCAAAGATTATTGTTTCAAAATATCTGTACAGCCCTCCTCATTTTTGTCCTAAAAAACTTCCCTGTGCCTCAACCCTTTTGAATATGCCATGGTTTACTATGGTACGCACATTCTTGTTGCAATATCATTATTTCTTTGGAGACTCTCTCCCTCTGATTGCTTTTATATTTAGGTTGACAGCCTTAAGCCAGTTTATAGACCCAGAACACTGTGAGTGAAGGGAATGCTGGACACCCCTGTGGGAAAGCATCAGTATTCTACTGAAAATTACACTAAAAATTTTAATCTTTCTCCTAGTATTCTCAGAAGGAACCTATAACCTCTTGGCTTACTTACTTTGTTCAGTGGGAAAAAGAAATAATCCGGACTTTGGAGAACAACTGTAGCCTGTCTGTGAACTGACACTAATTCCAGGAAATCCAAAATGCACTGTGGGCGACCAGTCAGAATAGGGGCTTATGGGGGTCACATGCCCCATGGAGCTTTAGCTCAGATAGAAAATGCAGGGCTCTGTAAGACAAGAATACTGAAAAATCTAGAGGACACAAATGCCTTGCTCCTTTCACCTGTCCCCCAATTCACTACAGAATCTGGACTCTAACACTGAATAAAGGCACCAACAACCCGGGAATCTTGAAAAAACCAGCCCCAAACTACACAAATAGAAAAAAAAAATGGAATAATCAGATGCAGAATTACTACAAAGAATCAGAAAAATGAAATCCAACACACCTCAAATGATACAAATTTTCCCCAAGAAAACAATCATGAAACAAGAACAATGAAAACTGAATTAAATATACTAAAACTAGCATTTGGGATACTAAAAAAAAAAAAAAAAAAGATCTTATGAGAAATACAAACACTAAGAATAGAAATGGACAAGGGAAAGAAACTAACAATAATTTAAAAAGAATTGATTGGATCTAAAAAAATGGAAAAAAATGCAAGGTTATTTCCAAAATGACTATTAAATTATAAAGTATCCAAGAGATAAACTAAGTTGAAACCTTACTAAGAGGCATTTTAAAAGTTAGGAAAACAACCAATAAAATAAAAATGAGAAAAGGGTAGAAGTAAAAAGGGTCAGAGAGAAAATAATGGAAATGGAAAACAGAGAAGGATTGGTGCTCCTATTATTAGATTCTCTGAAAAGGAAAAACAAACAGAACAAATACTTCAGAACTATAATGTAAGAAAACTTTCCAGAGAACGAATCTCCATATTGAAAGGGTCTGCTAGGTACTTGGAAAAGTTAACCCAGACTTATCAACCTGCTAGAATTCAGAGATTAAAAAAAAATTAGGAAGATGTTTTGCCACTCTTGGTTCAAGCTAGTGGACCAAGAAAAAAAAATATATAAAATATAATCAATTAGGTAAATGTCATGCATTTATATTATATAAGACTTTATATTTGATACTAGTGAATATACCTTGAATCACCTTTGAATCACTCATAAAAATTGATCACACAGAAAACATTAGTAAGTTTTAAAAATTTGAAATATTACCAAAAAATACTCCTATCAAACCACACACACACACACACACACACACACACACACACACACACACACACAACTGATTAACTAAGGCAATAAAAACAATGCTATAATTTGGATATGATTTGAGCATGTCCTGCAATGGTTTATGTACTCAAAGATTGGTCCCCAGTGTGGTGGTATTGGGGTGGGAAATTTGAAGTAGTGGGGTCTCCTGTACGGTATTATGTCATGGGCGAGCCACCCTCAGAAGGAAATAATGCTGGTACCATAGAGTGAGTTAGCTTCCTCAAGAGTGGGTTATTATAAAGCAAATCTACCCAGTGCACTGGGCCCTTTCTGCTGGTTCCCTTTCTGTTTCTTTGTCATCTTGAGACACAGCAATGGGACCCTCATGAGGATGCTGAATGCTGACACCACACTTTTGGAAAACTTATACCATCAGAATTATGAGCCAAATATGCCTCTTTACTTTATGAAATATCCAACCTCTGGTATTTTATTATAGCAACACAAAATAGACTAAGAGAAATAGAATTCATTAACACAAACTAAAAATAAAAATGTCTCACCCTGAAAAATTAAAAAAGCCTCCTATTAAACAACTCTTCAGTGAAAGGGAAAATACAAACTGAAATCAAACAATTAAAAAAACACTAAAAAAAATTAACAACAACAACAACAATACCCAAAACACTAGCATATGAGATACTTGTAAGCATTCACTAGGGGAATTTTCAGAACATTACACACTTTCATAATAAAAAGCGAAAGAACATAAACAAATATTTAATATCTAACTTCAAAAACTAGAAGACAACAAAGTAAACTAAAAGTAAGAAGTTGAAAGGAAATAACAAATATAAAAGAAAAATTAAGAGAGACTTGAAATCCAAGAGACTTAATTGGAAAACATGGACAAAATAGCCAGGTACTAACTAACCTAAACTAGAAAAAGGGAAGAAAGCATAAATTAGCAAAATAAGAAATGACAAGAGGAAAGAGGCTACATCACAGACCTCTATACAAAGAAATTCAATGTTAAATGGATAGTGTTCTCAGGAAACAAAAATTGTCAAAATTGAGTTCATCAGGGAGAAAAGGTTTAAGCACAGCAAATTTCAATGGAATATACAGAGAAAATTATTAAAGAACTACCACATACAAAAGCCCAGGCATTTTCACCACAGTCTTCTATAAAAATTTTACAAATAAGATAATTCCAGTGTTCTAGAAACTGTTCTAAAGTACTAAAAATGTGGTAGGCAAAATAATGTTTCCTTCTCCCTGAACAATGTTCATGTCCAAATCCCCAGAACCCAGGAATCTGTTATATGGCAAAAAGGTTGTAGATAGAATTAAGGTTCATATTCAGATGACCTTGAAAAGGGAAGATTATTCTGGATTATCCAGGAGAACTAATGTAATTGTTAAGAGTCCTTAAATGTGGAAGAGGGAGGCAGAGTCAGTGTTAGAAGGATGAAATACAAGGAGAACTCTATTCTTACTAGCTTTGAAGATGGAAGAGGACCACGTGCCTAGGAGAAGCTGGTAAAAGTAAGAAAATGGGTTTTCCCCCTACAGCCTTCAGAAATAAATCAGTCTGCCTGTACCTTGATTTTTAGCTCAGTGAGACCAACTTTGGACTTCTGACCTCCAGAACAGATAATAAATTTGTGTTGACCATTCAATGATATATTATTCAGCCACATAAACAAAGAAATCCTGTCATTTACAAGAACATGGATGGAAATGGAAGTCATTATGTTAAATGAAATAAGCCAGACATAGAAAGACAAATACCACAAGTTCTCACTAATTTTCAGAAACTTAGAAGGCAATTTTGTAGAAGCATGGAATGGAACAGTGGTCACTAAGAGAGTGGGAAGGGCAAAAGAAAGATGTTCAATAATAGGCACCAAAACACACTGAGAGAGTAATTAGTTTTAGTTTTTCTACTGCACAGTAGGGTAATTATGGATTAAAACATTCCATGATATATTTCATAATGACTAGGAAAAAAGAGCACAAATTCTGTTTGTGTAAAAGTGATTAATGTCTGAGAAGATGGAAATGCTTCTTACCTAGAAGTGATTATTAGCTGGGGCTATGGCTCAGCAGTAGAACACTCATCTCGCATATGTGAGGCCCTGGGTTCGATCCTCAGCACCACGTAAATAGATGTGATTATTAAACATTGTATAAATATAACAAATCACCATAATGTGGCTCAGAAAGATGTACAAATATTATGTCTCAATAGAATAAATAAATAAATTTGTGTTGTTTATGCTACTAAGTTTATGGTGATTTGTTATAACAGCAAAAACAAGTTAAAAATACTAATACAAAGACAAGAAAAACTTTTCCTTTTATTAAATTAAGTATAACCTAAGTTCAATATCTAAACTTGAAAAACACCACCAAAAAAAAAGTAGAAAAGAAAATGAAATCTGCCAACCAATGTTTCTCATGAATACCAATGCAAAGGGGCTAAGTAATATATTAGCAAACAAAATCAAATACCACATAAAGAAAGTAATATACCATATGATCAAGTGGGACTTGTTTCAGTAATTTAAGGTTGGTTCAATATTAGGAAATCGATACTGATAAACCTAAGGGAAAATATGATTATCTTCATAGATGTTGAAAATGCCTTCCACAAAAATTCAATACTCACTCCTACCAATAGCAAAAATAAGAATTGAACAATGCTTTCTTAACATGATAAAACACCTTGCCATGATAAAAAATATTTACTCCTAAAGCCACTATTTGACTTAATATGAAAACGCTAAAAGAATTTTCATTCAAGTCAGGAACAAGGCAAAGATTCTTATTATCACCACTACTGTTCAATATTAAACTAGTAACATTAGCCAATGCAATTAGAAAAGAAACTAATTACAGTCATAACATTTGTTAAAGAAGTAAAATAGTCTCTATTTTTATATGATCTGATAATATATCTGGAAAGCCCTAAAAAATCAATAGTCAATGATAAAACTGACTCAAACAATAAGAATTCATTAATGTAGCAAAATACAAATGTAGCTGTAATCAATACACAAACAGTGACTATTTAGAAGACACATTAGAGAAACCTCAATTTACATTAGCAACAAAGATTAGATATATAAGAATAATCCTATCAAAAATATGTAAAATTGCCATGAGGCAAACTTTAAATGAATCTAGAAAGATACAAAAGTAGACTAAAACAAATAAAAAGCATTTTTAAAAAAAATATTTATTTATTTGCTTTTAGTTGTACACAACGCGTTTTTACGTGGTGCTGAGGATTGAACCCAGGCCATGCACGTGCTAGGCAAGTGCTCTACCTCTGAGCCACAACCCCAGCTCCCGAAAAGCATTATTTACTCTTGAAGAAATTTCTGAGCCTCATAAAGGTGTAAGCTCTCATTAAGTTAGTTTGTAAGTTTAATGACATCTCTATTAAAACACCAACAAGCCTTTGTTTATGGAATTAGACACATTGATACTAAAGTCCATTTGGCAAAACAAACATGCTGGAATGCCCAGTAAAATACAAAAGAAAAAGAAAGAAAGAAGAATATTTTTGAAAGGAAGTTAGATCTAGCATACATTAAAACATACCACAACACTACTCTAATTAAAAATGCTGTGGCATTTTTACATCTGGCATATGTATAGACCACATGTTTCTGGCATATGTGTAGACCATAGCCCAGTGGAATAGAACAGAAAGTTCAGCTATAGAGTTAAAGACCTTGGAAATTTAATATATGATAAAGCTGGCATCTCAAATCATAGGACAAAGAAAAACTTTTGAAAAAGCAGTACCCAGGCCAGGCACACAATGACATTCACCTGTAATCCCAGTTACTCAAGATGGCTGAGGCAATAGGATCATAAATTCAAGGTCAGTCTGGGCAATTTAGTGAGACTCTGTCTCAAAATAAAAAGGGTTGGGGATGTAGCTCATTGGTAGAACACCTCTGGGTTCAATCTCCACTAAGAAATAATACCAGGTAACCATTTGGATAAAGATAAAATCATATCTTACACAATACTGAAGAATAAAAAAAGAATAAAATCTAGATGGGTAAGGGATCTAATTTGAAAACAAACCCATTCAAGTACTTTAAAAAGGAGTATCTTTAATATTATTATGAGGAAAACTTTTTAACTATGACTAAAAGTACTCATATTCAACCAAAGAAACTGATAATATGACTATATGAAAGTTTTATAAGTTTGGAGGATGAAAACTGTCTTAGTTATATGAGACAGACATATGAGGAGGATGTCTGTGCAGCGTGTGTCACAGATTAAGGGCTGGTGCTTATAACTCGCAAAGAACTCTTCAAAATAGAGAACATCATACCAAGTAAAACAAGCCAGACTCAGAAAGTCAAGGACTGAATACTTTCTCTCCTAAGTGGAAGCTAGAGCAAAATGAGGAAACAAAAGTAGGAGGATCCCCTGAAATAGAAGGGTGATCAGTGGAGTAGAGGAAGGGGACACAGGGGGAGGAGGGGTGGGATAGGGAGGAGAAAGGGAGGAACTGCGAAAGGAAACTGACCAAATTATGCTATGTTCTATATGAATAGACCACCGTGAATTTCACCTTTCTGCATATCTATAAAGGACCAATTTAAAAACAATAAGTAAACAGAAGGAAGATCAGTAGAGTAATTGGAAGGGGAGCAGGGAGAAGGAGGAGGGGAAGAAAAGAGGAAGTAATGGGGACTGAAATGGAGCAAATTATATTCCATGCATGTATGATTACGTCAAAATGAACCATGATATTCCATATAACTATAACACACTAACAAGAACATTAAAATATTGAATAGCCAAGAATTAAAACCCCAACAGAGAAGTGGGAGATAATGAATGGACAAGAAATACAGAGATGGCCTTTAAACATAGGAAAATTGCTCAAAGTTTCTCCTAGTTAGGGAAATGCAAACTAAACAACACCAAGATAGTATTTCTTACCAATCAGGTTGGCTAAAATAAAAAAGTATGAGACTTATTTGATTGTAGCAAGGGGGAACAGCGCTGTTTTATATATATATATAAACTAGATATAAATACTTTTGTATATGTACTTTTTAAACTAGAAATCACACATCTAGGATTTTATCCTGAAGACACAACTCTAACAATGCATAAGGTTGTTCATCATAGTGTTGTTCGTAATTGCAAAATATTTAAAAACTAACCCAGTGTTTGGATGTGGTGGTGCACAACTGTAATCCCAGTTCTTGTGGAGTTTGAGGCATGAGAATCGCAAGTTCAAGACTAGCCTGGGCAATTTAGTGAGACCCTCAAAGTAAAATAAAAAGGGCTAGGGATGTAGCTAAATGGTAGAACGCTTGCCTAGCATGTGGGAGGTGCTGGTTCCATCCAGTACTACAAAATAACAACAACAACAAACACAATCACCTAAATGCCCATATGTAGAAGGGTTTGACAAATTATGGTGTACTCACAAAATCCAGCATGATGGTTGGAAAAGAAAAAAAGAAATGAAGAAAATTTTCATGAATTTATTTGACACAATTTCCAGAATATATTGTTAAGTAACAGATGCAAGATACAAAAACATATCTGTACTATTGTATTTTCCATGGAAGAGAGACAATAAGGAAGTTCAGGGCTCTATTGGGAGGTGGAGAGATCTTTAAGGGTGTGACCTGGTGGTGTAAGGTCTTCAGGTTATTAGGGCTTCTTGCCCTTGGAGGAGATGGTTGGATTCCAAGTCCACCTTCTCTCTCTCTTTTACTTCCTGGCCATAAGGTGAGTGGTTTTGTTCCACTGTATGCTTCTACCATGATGTGCCACACACCCCTACAGATCAAAGCAATGGGCTAATTGATCATGGATTAAAGCCTCTAACACTATGAGCAAAAACAAACCTTTTCTCCCTAAAAGCTGATTATCTCAGGTTTTTATTTTGTTTTTTTGCAGTACTGGGGATTAAACTCAGGGTGTTTTACCACTGAGCTACGTCCCCAAAATATGTTTTATTTTGCTAAGTTGTCCAGGTTGGCCTTGAACTTGCAATCCTCTGGCTGTGGCCTCTCAAGCAGTTGGAATTACAGACCTGCACCACTATGCCCAGCGGTATTTGTTATAATGATGGAAAACTGACCAACATAGTAGGTTTCTTTTTGAAAAGGATGATCATAAGATCATGGAGAGGTACACAGAGGCATCTCACCTCTAACTGAAATATTTCATTTAAACCATAAAATATCTAAAGAAAGCATGGCATGATATGTTAAGGTTTATTAAATTTACATAGCAAATGGTCATCATTACATTATTGCAGGAGCCCTGTTTGGGGAGATGGCTTAAATTGCGGTTGACTATGGGCCATGGAGTTTTGGGCATTGCTGCCTTCCGTAGTCTCACGGGACTTGGCCTGGGATCTCGCGGGACTTGGCCCGGGATCTAGAGTGACTTGGCCGAGATTGCTGACCGGGTCAGCGCCATTTTGGTGGTTTGTGTGGCGCGTGTTAGTCGTTGTTAGAGCCAGAGAGAAAAGTTATCAGAATAAAAAGCTGTTTGTTTCCAGTTTGCCTCTGAACTTCTTCCCGCGGCTTCGTTGCTCCAAGCGGCCATCGCTTCAGGCGGCAACACATTATTATTTGCACTTTCCCGAATGTTTGGGATATTTCATATTCTGAAGTGCTTTGCAAGCCTTGTACCTCTCTGGTAGCAAGACACTCTCCACTGCCATGGCAAACTAGCTGTGGGTGATTTGTACTCTCATAACTAAATATGTCAAGGCTTTTATGAGAGGGTTCAGAGGTCACTCATACTTAGAATGATTAAAATATAGAACTTCAGAAGATCTTTCTTTTTTCTTTTGAGTCAGCTGAGCAATGTAATTTGGATTCCCTTTACAATAAATGAGAAACAGAATTGAACTTGATATTTTTATTATAAAAACTGTGATACTTACAAACTTGTTAGAAACCCTCATCTTTGGATGATAATGAAGAAGCCAGAAACAAGCAGGCAACAGGATTTATAGCTCAAAATTTTTGTATAGGTTCTGGTAAAATGGTTTAATTAAGAAGCAAATCAAAATGCTTAGGCCATAGCTATTTAACATGATTTATAAGGGCTGATTATTCAAATGAAATTAATTAGTCACAAATTTGTGAAGAACATTAAGTTGCTCCCTGGTGGCAGAAGAACTGGTGATTTTACTCTTTATTTATTTGCAGTACTCAGGATTAAAACTAAGGCCAGGCAAGCACACTAGCACTAAGCCATATCCCTAGCCCTTTTTATTTTATTCTGAGACAGAGTCGCAGTAAGTTGCCCAGGCTGGCCTTGAACTTGGGATCCTCCTGCCTCCGCTTCCCAAGTAGCTGGGGTTGCCAGTGTGGTCCACTCTGCTCTGTGATTTTACTCTTTTTTTTGAATCAGGGATTGAACTCAGGGGCATATGAACATTGAGCCACATTCCTGGCCCTATTCTGTGTTTTATTATTTAGAGACAGGGTCTCACTAAGTTGCTTAGTGCCTCACCATTGCTGAGGCTGGCTTTAAACTCGTGATCCTCCTGCCTCAGCCTCCGGAGCCCCTGGGATTACATGAGTGAGCCACCACACCCAGATGATTTTACTCTTATGTTGAATATATTTTCTTTTCATAGACTTAGGAAAACAACTGAAGATTTATGGGACAATGTCTGTAGAAATGTCAGAAACAGTTTAGTTCCACATCAATATAGGAATGGTGAACAATAAGAAAGGCTTCTTGAGGTCTAATAACTATAACTAAAATTTACAAAAAGAACTGGTCCTCAGGGCACCTCTCCAGTGACTGCTCATTCAGAGTGATGTGAGGATTACAGAGCAGGGAGGAAGCCAGGCCTCCCTGTTTATTAAGCTTTAGGTTAGAGAACCACTTTTGGTGATTGACCGGCACTTCTGTGCCATTTATTTTGTTTTGTCATGAAGTCAGGCCCCAAGGCAAGAAGGCTAAGGCCTGTCTTTTGTCCACACTTCATCCCTTCCTTGTTCTGTTTATAACCTATAGAAACTCCAGAGGAGGTTCCGAAAGTGGATGCTTCACCAAGGCACTTAGCACAGAGTGGAGTCTGCCAGTTAGGTGGCCTCCGTTTGGGCCACCCCAGGTGCTAAGACCAAAGTTCAAATGGGATCTCTGTGGAGACAGACTAGGCCAGGGGGACAGGCAAAGGACAAACAATGGTACTGAATCTCAAAGAAAGGAGATTGTCCTATTGTGTGATTTTTAACAGGGAAGGGACACATTCAGATTGGGCACGTTCAGATTTAGGCAGTGTCCCTGTGAAGCAATCAGGACTTGAGACAGTGGCTGTAGCAGATGGAGTGGCTTGGAAGGATAAGAATGTAAGTTAAGTATATAAAGGTGAGAAAAATTATAAAGGAGTAAAGCAAGGAGGGGGTATTAGTGTTCTCCAGAGAAACAGAACCAATAGGATTTTATAAAATGTTATTGGCTCTGTCTCTATGTATTTTTATATAAAATAACATATATAATATACATGCATATATAACATATATAGTATTATAATAAAATACATATGTGTATACTATATAATACATCTCTATGTATTATATAGAGCAGATTACAGTGGGTGCAGAGCAGAAAGACTAGAGCAGCAGAGACTTGAGCATGCTTATAGGGTGAGAAGGAGTCAGGAGGGAAGAAGCCAAGGAAGGAAGTTAAAGAGGACTTGATTATGAAAGAGCCCCAACAACAGAGGCCAGGGAGGCCGATCAAAGGTACAGGCATGTATGTAGGGAGCCAGTCGGGTGTGTGTGGGATGGGAAGAGCATGTTTAATTTGAATTGTAGATTGGTGAGAGCAAGTGAGGATTAATAGAGATGTGTATAACTGCGTGACAGGATAGGTCAGTGGGAGCAGAGCCCTGGAAAGGTGGACCTTGTCTCCTGCTCTTTCCTCTCTCTGTGCACCTTTCCTCCCTCCACCATGTCCTCCCATCATGATGTTCTGCCTCACCTCAGGCCCAAAGCAATGGAGTCAGTCCCTCATGGACTGAAACTTCTGAAACCATGAGACAAAATAAGCCTTTCCTCTTTTTAAGTGGTTTATCTCAGGTATTTTGATTTTGTCACAGCAACAGACACAGCTGGCTAACACCTGAGATGAATTTTACTGCCTCTGGTTTTGGCTTGCTCCTTCCTTTTTTTCAGTTTCTGACTTTACTACCAGCTGACATTTCAAAAACAAGGTCCTGAGCAGAAAGGCTTTGGCTAGTTCAGAGAGGGCACTTTCTGGTACAGAGCATGCTATTGGGTCGAGTTCTTTTCTTGATGCTGGTCAAATTTGTTGGGGCCAGAATGGTGGGGTCTGGGTACCACAGTGATGTAATTAAAAAAACCCTCAAATATAGATGACTCTCACGTAAACATAGTTGTGAAAAGAATATGGAAAGAAGTAACAGATCTATTCGTAGACTTCACATTCAGAAATATGCTGAATGAAAGATAAAAAGTATGGATATGTACAAATACACACATAAGAAGCACTCTCCACGGGTTTGGCATTCATGCATGCAATCAATTGTGGATTGAAAATATTAGGGGGAAAATTGTATCTGAACTACATATGTACTGACTTTGTACCTTGTCATCATTGCCTGAACAATAACAACTGTTAACATAGCATTTACATTGTACTAGGCACTATAAGTCATCTAGAGATGATTTACAGTATACAGGAGAAGCCAGGCACAGTGGTTCATGCCAGTAATCCTAGCTCTCAGGAGGCTGAGGCAGGAGGATTATAGGTGTGAGGCTAGTCGGAGCAACATAGTGAGACTGTCTGAACATAAAACTAAAAGGTCTTAGGATATATCTCAGCAAGAGAGTGCCCCTGGTTTCAATCCTAAGTTCCAAAAAGAAAAATAAAAGTACACGGGAGGCTCTGTGTAGGTTCCATGCAAATACTATGTGACTTTACATAAGATTCTTGAGCATCTATGGATTTGGATGTCTGTGGAGGGTCCTGGAAACAACCCACCAGAGATGCCAAGAAATAACTGTATATATTATGTGCATGGATGTGTGTGTGTGTGGTGTGTATTGTAAAATATATAACAATTCCTGAGTGAATAAATTGATATCATTTCTTGAGCATCATTTATGATAATTCTAGTATCACAAGTTTACAAGTTTTCTGTATGCGGTTCTGTTATTATTGTTTCTGTTGACTCTAATGTTGAGTGTGTGTGTGTGTGTGTGTGTTGTGATTTAATTTAAAAAAAATTGTGTGCATCTCTTTTTGGAACTGTATGTGTGGGACCACTTTGAGGCCCAGTTTGGAAGTGTATTTCTCATGGGGGATTTTGATTTCTTCTGCAAGAGCTTTTAGAATCCAAGTACATTTCAAATTTAAATTCTTAGTTTACAGTTTTCCAGACTAGGCAAATAGCAGAACAAAAACATAAGGGTTGGCTGCTAGCAGTTATAAATTATCAAGGGAAACTTCTTAATTTTTCTTTTAACCAGCATGACCTTTAAAATTTTATTTTAAAAACATACCAAACACACAGAGAACTACAGTAAGTAATAGAACAGATATGTGTGTATATAATGCCAAGGTCAAACAGATAGTTTTGCTCTATTTGTTTTCAAATTCTCTTTTTTAAAATTTTTTAAAATTTAATTTGTTATACATGCTTTTAGAGTGCAATTCCTTTCATATAAAGAGCACAGTTTTCCAAGTCATTGGTTTTACACAAAGTATTTTCATACCATTTGAGTTTTTTATACATGCACTTAGTGTACTGATGTCCAACTCCTTCTGCCATTGTTTCTATCCCCTTGTCCCTTTCCCTCCCCTCCCCTTTTCTATTTAACATTCCTTCCTTCCTCTCTGAGTGTTCCACAGTTCATTCTTTCTTAGAAAACCCACAAGTGTCAATTCATATTAACCAAACCTAACAATTAATATTCAAAGAGAATGAAAATGCGATAAGAGTATAACGATTTTACTCTAACACATATTAAACCAAATTAATTTATAAGGAGGATTTGTGGTTTGAGTCAAGGCTTGAAGGAAATGGTAAGCAGTTGGAATAGTTGAGAGAGAATTGGGAGAACACAAAAACAAAAGGGTGGTGAACAGCTCTGAGATCCCCACTGTGGTTGGAGGCTGGGGTGGGGAATTGTTTGCAACTGTGAGCTGCATTGTCCACCGTGGCTGGGCTTCTTATGTATGGGGTAGGCATAGGAGAGAGTTAGGGAGCCCACATATAGAGTGGTTTACAGCAGTGATTCTCAGATTTAATGTGCATACCGATTACCTGGATTGTTAAAATGTAAATTCCAGTTCAGTGAGGCTGGGATAAAGCCTGAGACCATGAATTCCCCAAAGTTCCTCTGCATCACCAACTCTGCTATTCTGGGGACTAATTCTTCGAGTCACCATTGATGCTGGTTATGGAGGGAATGAAGATAAGAAAAGTCCTGAGACAGTGGAAGAAAGTAAAGGGACCAAGGAACTGGAAAGGGGTCTTGGTGCAGAGTGGCAGGAAGACCTGAGAGTTGGATAATGGAGGAAACCAGGCAGCGGAGGCAGGACTGCTCAGTGGTATCTGGGTTGTCGAGCATTTCTAGGGTAAGAGAGAATCCAGGGTATAGATCATGGAATTGGCAGCTCAAGAAGGATTGTGAAGGCTTCTGGAGGTAAGGTCCAGGTATTGGAGGCTTCATTTTCAGTTCTCAGTTGGGTTGTCATTCTCGTGAGAGCTACAGTTATTTCAGGAGGAATTGGGGTAGACAAGAGGAAAAGCCTGCTTGCAAATCTTTAATCACTGGGGCAACCAGACCAATATCTAGGGCCAAATCAAAGCATGACCCAAGTGGAAAGAGCTAGGCCTGCTAAGGGAGGAGAAAGATTAAGCAAAGGAGTTGCTGGACCTGAGTAACCTGTCATGGCAGGGATGAGAGTGTGGCTGGGAGAGGAGCCCAGGAGTGGGATCAAGGGCAGAAAGAGAGTGTAAAACTGGACAAGGGAGATATGGGGTACTTTCCATGACAAAGGACTAAGTACCTTGTAAGGACCATGGGTGTGGTTATGATGTGCTATTCGAATGTCTCATAGAAGATTGGAAAAAGTGATGGCCCACAATAAATGAAGTGGGGATGCCAAAATTGCCATGGAACACTATGGAGAAAGGGAAGAAAAGGCCAGAGAAGTGAGCACGGAGAATAGATATTTTATATAAGATTGGAAGGCCGACTTGGCCGACCATGCTCCTCAGGAGGGCCCTGAGGACACACCTTTCACTAAGGTGAGATCAGAAATGTACTGGTGAGGGTTTCACCAGGATCACTGAGGAGCTCAGCAGAGGATCTCCTGGGAGCCAGGGATATAGTAGAAAATGTTATTATGAAACTGGTTGTTACAGAATCATTGGGATGAGAATGTGTACAGCCATGTGACAGCACTTAACCATCAACCAGATTGGGATGACAGTATAATGGACTGTCTGCAGGCATCTATGGAAGAGAGCAAGATAGATAGATAGATAGATAGATATATAGATAGATAGATATCTCCAAAGAAATAAAGAATGAATGAAACAAAGATTGAGCTGAGTTATTCCAATGGAAAGTCAGGATACCTTGTCCAGTTTCCAGACCTGAGCCAGTTTTTAGACACAAAACTTGTCAATCAAAGAAGCTGGGTCCCAGGATTCTGCAACACCATGGCAAAGTGTAAGCAAGGGTGAGTATTAAAGGTATTAAAGGTACCAAAGGAACCTGTGGTCTTGACTTGGCTGAATGTTGTAAATAAGGGAATACCTTGACCTTCCTAGAGGGGATGTTCAATACAGGACCAGCATAGACACTGATACCTAGTATCCTGGTTCTAAGCTCTATTATGGCTGTCCTGTCAAGTAGGAGCTAATGGTGGTTCAGGTAATTAATGGGTTCCTGGCTCTCAAGCTACAGTGTGCTACACTCATGGTGCATCACAGCGAGCTGGACAAGGATGAAAACTTGTTCCACTCCTTAATTGCTGGCTTATCATTTCCCAAGAAATGTCTGATTAGGGGAACCTCAGACATTCAGTGTACATATTTTGGGGTTGTTTGCATGTGTGTGTGTATGTGTGTGTGTGTGTGTGTGTGTGTGTGTGTGAGAGAGAGAGAGAGAGAGAGAGAGAGAGAGAGAGAGAGAATGATAGTGCTTGACATATAGTAGGCATTTAATAATATTTGTCAGATAAATTAATAAATTAATGTCATGAAAAAGAATTAGTACACTATACAAAGTATCATACAATTTGTAACATGTGTTTGTGTGATTATAGGAATTAGGATGTAGCTATTGTAGTAGTTGATATAGATCTACTTTTTAATAAAATTAAATTCAGGAAAAATTTATTGTGTGACTATCTCCCATCATGCCTACATGGAATCCAAGGAGGGAACCCAAGTGACCCTCATTCTTGAGTATACTGTGGTTTGGGGGACTTTTAGCACCTCCCATCAAAAATATTTTCCCTGGCTGGAGATGAATTTAGTGGCAGAGTATGTGCCTAGCATGTGCAGGGCCCTAGTTTCAAAAGTAGATCTGTATCAATCACTACAATAGTCACATCATAATTCCTATAACCAAACATATGTTACAAACTGTATGATACTTTTTGCAGTACACTAATTCTTTTTCATGACATAAATTTATCTAGCAAATATTACTGAATTCCTACTATATGCCAGGCACTATTCTGGGCTAAGTTAATAATCACTCTAGGACTTTTTTTTTCCAACACCTCATTTACCTATGCAGATTTAAATTCCAGAAACTGAAAACATTTATACCAGGAGTTATTCTGTATAGATGATATGATTGTTGAGTTGGTGTTTTTGAATGTCTTGGGACAGGGCACTCTCCTTCTTTGGATTTTCAGTTTCAGTGTGAGACAGACCATGTGACTATTCTTTTTAAAAAGTCTTTTCATCCTAGTTGGCAATGTTCTGCTCCCAGGGGTGTTCTACAAATGCTGGTGACTGAGTGACATCCTAACTACAGTTGAACACAACCATACAAAAGTACAAGTTTTTTTTTTTTTTTTTTTGTTCTGTAAACAACTATGATTTGTTTCATGAAGCTTGTAAAGCAAGACCCTGAGACAGTGTAAGACAGTGCTGGGTGTTATTTCATTTCAAACCTGACAGCATGAGACATTGACAAGGATATTTTTCTCCTTTTCTCAGTGTACAGATGATAGATTTTGCAGGCTACCAATTTTTCTTAAAGACCATAAAGACATCACATTTTGAAAGCATGACATGACACTGCTCCCCTATATAATGAGTATATTGATGAATTCTGACAAAAAGAATTATGTTCTTATCTTCTTAAAACAGCCATTTTGGGGCTGGGGTTGTGGCTCAGTGGTAGAGCACATGCCTAGCACATGCGAGGCGCTGGGTTCCATCCTCAGCACCACAAATAAATAAATAAATAAATAAATAAATAAATAAATAAATAAATAAAATAAAATAAAGTTAAAAAAACAACAAAAAAACCAGCCATTTAAGTAAAACAAGTATGGCCCCCAAAAGGGCTTACTGAGTTGCAGGAGAGCGTAGCCTAGTGGCCCAATTATAAGTAGGGATTTCAGGAATTCTGATTAATAAGCCAGGCCCTGTCATGTGTAAATGCTATAGATTTGCTTAATATGGAAATATCAGGCTGTGATTCTAAACGCACCCTTACAGTGAGGAGATCCGCCCTCTTCACTGCCTTCTTCCCTACTTTTCCTCATCTCAGTTTACTGCACCACAATTCATCCACTGTCCAGACTGACAACTGAGGAAGCATCTCCAATTCCCTTTGCTTTAAGTGCCTGCTCCAAACTGAATCCATCAACACTGTGTGTTCCATCTTCAGAATATAGACAGTCCACAATTTACAATGTTCAACTTAACATTATTTTTTTTTTTACTTTGCTATGAAAATGATACACATTCTGTAGAAACCATGCTTGACATTTTGAACTTGGACCTTTTCCTGGGCTAGCATGATAAGGTCCAATCCTCTTTTGTGATACTGGGTAGCAGCAGCAACCAGCTCCCAGTCAGTCCTATAATTGTGGGGGTGGGTGTGAGAGTGGTGGGATGGCGGGACAAGTGATTCTCTACAGTGGGCTGTGTCACTAAGCTACGGTGTCCAGTAGGTTAGGGAGACTAAATGAACTTTTGACTTATGATATTTTCTAACATTTTGTTTTGTAGTTGTGGTGATAAATCTAGGTCATTGTGCATGCTAGGCAAGCATTCTACCACTGAGTTATACATCCCACCCAGTATTTTCAACTTACAATGGGTTTATCAAACCCATAGTAAGTATAGGAGCATCGATATATCCCAACTCTATCTTTCATTATCTCCTCTACCATCAACCTGGTCCAAACCCAGACCTCTCACTTGGGTCATGACAACTGCTTCCTAACTGACCTCCCTTCATTCACTCTGACCTCTCTATAATCCATTTTCCACACAGCAGCCAGGTGATCTTTTAAATATGGAAATTAAGTGAAGCACTATCCACATCACACGGTACTTCCAGTGGTGCTTACCATAGCAAATAAGCAACTCCATGGATGATGAGTCCTGCATAATTCTTGGCTTTACTTCTTCTATTCTCCTCCTTATTTCTGGAGTTCCAGCCACAATTTCTTGCTATTTCTCCAACACATGAAAACCATCAGTGCCTCAGGACCTGTGCATTTTATGAGCCCGTTGACTGCAACCTTCTTTCCTCTACATTTTCACAAGGCTGGCTTTTTCATTTCACTCAGGTCACCCTTTAGATGAACTTTCCTCGTTATCCTCACTCACAGCAGCCCCCACACCCCATGCCTGCCTCATTCCCTTACCCCAGCTTTATTGTCCTCATAGCATCTATATGGAATTCTATTCTATTATCTATGTATTTATGTCTTCCCCACTGGATATAGGGTCATGCGGGCAATAACACTGCATTGGTATGATGTTTAATTCTCTAGAGCCTACAGTAGTGTGCCTGGACTATAATAGGCATGCAATATTTGTTCAAGAAATTCATATCATGAACATAATTACAAGTTGAAAATCTCTTATCTGATAAAAGCAGTAATAAAAAGCTTTCCAACAAAGAAAATCCTGGGACCAGGTGCATTCTCAGTTGAATTCTACCAAAACTTTAAAGAAGAACTAATGACAATATTCCTCAAATAATTCCATAAAATAGAAAGAGATAGAATACTTCCAAACATTCTATGAAGCCAGAATCAGGCTCATACCCAAACCATATGAGGGCACATCAAAAAAAGAAAATTACACACCAATATCCCTGATGAACTTGGATGCAAAAATACATAATAAAACTTTAGGAAATAGTGTTCAACTACATATTAGGGAGATTGCACACCACAACCAAGTTGGTTTCATTCCAGAGATGCAAGGATGATTGAAAATACATAAATAAATAAATGTAATTCATCACATAAAGATAATTAAAGACAAAAATCACTTAGTCATCTCAATAGATGCAGAGAAGGTCTTGACAAAATTTAGCACCCATTCATGATAAAAACAATAAAGAAACTAGGGACAAAAGGAAGCTACCTCAACATCAAAAAGGCTATATATGAAAAAACCCAAAGCCAAGCTTATAGTAAATGGGGAAACTGAAAGCATTTTCTTTAAAATCTGAGATAAGGATGTTCACTCTCACCACTCCTTTCAATGTAGTTCTAGAAATTCTAGTTAGATGAATTAGGCAAGAGAAGGAAATAAAAAGGATAAAAATAGGAAAGGAGGAAACCAAATTACCACTGTTTTGAGAGGATATGATACTGTACCTAGAATATCCCAAAATCTCAACCAAAAGACTGCTAGAGCTAACAAACAAATTTGGCAAAATAGCAAGTTACAAATTCAACATACAAAAATCAATTGTTTTCCTAAATACCAACAATGATTCTTTTAAGAAAGAAATCAGGAAAATAATTCCAGTCTCAACAGGCTCAAAAAAACAAAAACAAAAACCAAAAACCTAGGGAAAAAAAATCTAAGCAAGGAGGCAAAAGACCTCTACAGTGAAAACTATAGGACATTGAAGAAAGAAATTGAAGACCTCAGAAGTTGAAAAGACTTCCCATGTTCATGGATAGGCAAAATTAATATTGTTAAAATGGCCACACTACCAAAAACAAGATACAGATTCAATAAAATCCTCATTAAAATACCAATAATATTCTTCATAGAACTAGAAAAAAAAAAAAACAGTCCTAAAATTCATTTGGAAGAATAAATAACCAAAGAAATTCTAAGCCAAGAAAGTAATGCTAGAGGCATTGTAAGAGCTGAATTCAAATTATACCACAGAGTAATAGAACTGCATGGTACTGGCATAAAAACACACGTAGACCAATGGTACAGAATAAAATACACAGAGACAAACCCACACATCTACAGTCATCTGATTCTTGACAAAAATGACAAAAACACACATTGGGTAAAAGATAGCCTTTTAAACAAATGGTGTTAGGAAAACTGGTTATCCTAGAATGAAACTAGACCCTTATCTCTCATTGTGAACAAAAATCAACTCAAAATGGATCAAAAACCTAGGAATTAGAACAAAAATTATGCAACGTCTAAAAGAAAACATAGGGTCGACACAGGCAACAACTTTCTTGTTAGGATCCCTAATGCTTGGGAAATAATACCAGGAGTTAATAAATAGGATGGTATCAATTTAAAAACTCTGCATAGCAAAGGAAACAAGTGGGAATGTGAAGAAAGAACCTATAGAATGGGAAAAAACTTTTTGCTAGCTACTCTTCTGACAGAGGATTAATGACTAGAATATATAATGAACAACAACAACAAAAACTTTATACCAAAAAATGAAATAACCCAATTAATAAATGGGTAAATGAATTAAACAGACACTTCTCAAAAAAAAGAAATGCAAGTGGCCAATAAATATATTAAAAAATGTTCAACATCATTAACAAATAGGGAAATGCAAATCAAAACTACGCGAATCCATTGTGCATGAGTCAGAATAGCAGTTATCAAGAATACAAATAATAAGCCGGGCACAGTGGTGCATGCCTGTAATCCCAGCACTTGGGAGGCTGAGGCAGGAGGATCTTGGGTTCAAAGGCAGCCTTAGCAATGGTGAGGCACTTAGCAACTCAGTGAGACTCTGTCTCTAAATAAAATACAAAAAAAGGGCTGGGGATGTAGCCCAGTGGTCAAGTGCCTCTGAGTTCAATCCCTGGTACCAAAAAAAAAAAAAAAAAAAACCAACAACAGCAACAACAACAACAACAAAATAATAACAAATGCTGGAGGCCCCTTCCACTTGCACGGGAGCCCATGCATGGGAGCCCAGGCCCAGGACTGCCCGGCAGACCCACCTGGGAGCCCAGGCCTAGGTCAGGCCAGGACCACCCCTGCACAGAGTGGAAGGTCATGCTGGAGCACCCCATTTACCAACGCATTGCTCCCCCAGCCTGCCTCCACCTTGGGACACTGCAGCCATCACCATAGCCCTCCCCATGTAGTAGACTCCACCTTGGGATAATAGACAGGGCCTAGAGGCACCTGCCTGCTAGAGCAGAGCAGGCAACAGCACTGCATCTCTGAACATGCAGCCCAAAGCCATTGTACGGCCCACACTCTCAGCCCCATCTTTAAAAGTGGTTGCCATCTTGGGACACCCCCACTGCTATTTTGAGTTACATCTGCTACTGCTGCTTTGAGTTGTAGTAGCATCCATCTTGGGACACCGGCCCGAGACTGAAAGCCCAACACCAAGATGAGGTACTGGTAATCTGCAGGGACACTACAAGATTATAGGGTAGAAACTGCAATACCTCAGTACACACTGCAAGAAAGGAAGACACATAGACAACATGAAAAAACAAGGGAAGAAAGTGTCCCAAATAAACCAAGATACTACAATAATAGAATCAATTGACAGCACAGTTGATGAAATATCAGAGAAGGAGTTCAGAATGTACATAATTAAAATGATTAGTGAATTAAAGAATGACATAACAGATCAAATATTGGCAAAAATGGATCACTCCAATAAAGAGATAAGAGAGCAAATACAGGTAGCAAAAGATAGTTCAAGAAAGAGAGATTCTGAAAAAAAAAATCAGAAATCCTTGAAATGAAGGAAACAATAAACCAAATAAAAATTCAATAGAAAGCATCACCAACAGACTAGATCACTTGGAAGACAGAATATCAGATAATGAAGACAAAATATACAATCTTGAAAACAAAATTGACAACACAGTGAAGATGGTAATAAACCATGAATACAACATCCAAGAATATTCGGATAGCATCAAAAGATCAAATATAAGATTTATTGGGATAGAGGAAGGCACAGAGATTCAAACCAAAGGAATGCACAATATCTTCAACAAAATAATATCAGAAAATTTCCCAAACATGAAAAATGAATTAGAAATCAAATACAAGAGGATTACAGGACACCAAATGTACAGAATTACAACAGACCTACACCAACGCACATCATAGTGAAAATGCCAGGCATACAGAATAATAATAGAATTTTAAAGGCTGCAAGAGAGAGGAATCAGATTATATATATAGGGGGAGACCAATTAGGATCTCAGCAGATTTTTCAATCCAGACCCTCAAAGCAAGGAGATCCTGGAACAACATATATCAAACTCTGGAAAAAAAAAAAAAAAAAAAAAAGAATGCCAACCAAGAATGTTATATCCAGTAAAATTAAGCTTCAGATTTGATGACAAAATAAAAACCTTTCATGATAAACAAAAGTTAAAAGAATTTATAGCGAGAAAGCCTGTACTACAGAGCATTCTCAGCAAAATATTCCAGGAGGAGGAAATGAAAAACAACCATGAAAATCAGCAAATGGAGGAACTACACTAAAAAAAAAAAAAAGCCAATCAAAAGAGAAACCAAGTCAAGTTAAATAAAAAACAAACCAAAATGTCTGGGAATATAAATCATTTTTCAATAATAACCCTGAATGTGAATGGTCTAAACTCATCAATTAAAAGACGTAGACTGACAGATTAGATTAGAAAGAAAGACCCAAAAATATACTGCCTTCAAGAGACTCATCTCACAGGAAATGACATCCACAGATTGAAGGTGAAAGGGTGGGAAAAAATGTACCACTTACATGGATCACGTAAACAATCAGGGGCTTTCAACCTCATATCAGATAAAGTGGACTTCAAACAAAAGCTAGTGAAAAGGGATAAAGAAGGACATTTCATACTGCTTAAGGGATTCATACATCAATAAGACATAACAATCATAAATGTCTATGCTTCAAACAATGGGGCATCTATGTATATCAAACAAAACCTTTTCAACTATAAGAATCAAACAGACCACAACACAATAATACTGGGTGACTCTCTCACCACTGGATAGATCTTCCAAACAAAAACTAAACAAAGAAACTATAAAACTCAATAAAATAATCAATAATTTAGACTTAATAGACATATATAGAATATTCTATCCATCGATGAGTGAATACACTTTTTTCTCAACAACACATGGCTCTTCTCCCAAATAGATCATAAGTTATGCCACAAAAAAGTCTTAGCAAACACAAAAAAATAGAGATACCACCCTGCATTCTATCAGATAATAATGAAATGAAATTAGAAATCAATGGTAAAATGAAAAATAGAAGATACTCCAACACCTGGAGACTAAGTAATACACTATTGAATGATGCACGGATAACAGAAGACATCAGGGAGGAGATAAAAATATTCTTAGAGGTAAGTGAGAACTCTGATACAACATATCAAAATCTCTGAGACACTATGAAGGCCGTGCTAAGAAGACAGTTCATTGCATTAAGCTCATTCATTAAAAGAATACAAAGTCAACAAATAAACAACCTGACATTACATCTTAAAACCCTAGAAAAAGAAAAACCAACACCAAAAGTAGTAGAAGACAGGAAATAATTAAAATCAATGAAATTGAAACAAAATCAACAATTCAAAAAATTTACAAAACAAAAAGCTGGTTTTACGAATAAATAAATAAAATTGACAAACCCTTAACCACAGTAATGAAAAGAAGAGAAAACTCATATTACTAAAAATTCGTGATGAAAAAGGAAATAACACAAAAGACACTATTGAAATACAGAAGACAATTAGAAAGTATTTTGAAAATTTATACTCAAGTAAAATAGAAAATCTCAAAGATACTGACAAAATTTCTAGAGGCATATGATCAACTCAAACTGAGTCAAGAGGACATATCCAATTTAAAGAGATCAATTTCAAGCAAGGAAGTTAAAGACACCATCAAAAGCCTACCAACCAAGAAAAGCCCAGGACCAGACAGATTCATAGCCAAGTTCTACAAGACCTACAAAGAAGAATTAATACCAATACTCTTCAAATTATTCCATGAAATAAAAGGAGGGAACCCTTCCAAACTCATTCTATGAAGCTTGTATCATCCTGATACCAAAACCAGGCAGAGACACAGCAAGGAAATAAAATTTCAGACCAATATCCCTAATGAACATAGATGCAAAAATTCTCAATAAAATTCTGGCAAATCACATACGAAAACATATTAAAGAATAGTGCACCATGATCAAGTGGGGTTCATTCCAGGGATGCAAGGTTGGTTCAACATATGGAAATCAATAAATGTAATTTAGTACATCAATAGAATTAAAGATAAGAATCATATATGATTATATCAATGGATGCAGAGAAAGCATTTGACAAAATACAGCACCCTTTCATGTTCAAAACACCAGAAAAAACTAGGGGTAGTAGGAACATACCTCAACATTGTATAAGCTATCTATATTAAACCCAAAGCCAATATCATTCTAAATGGAGAAAAATTGGAAGCATTACCTCTAAAAACTGAAACAAGACAGGGATGCCCTCTTTCACCAACTTCTACTTAACATAGTCCTTGAAACTCTAGCCAGAGCAGTCAGGTAGACAAAACAAATTAAAGGGATAAGAATAGGAAAAGAAGAACTCAAACTATCATTATTTGCCAATGACATGATTCTGTACTTAGAGGATCCAAAAACATCCAGCAGAAAACTTCTAGAATTAATAAATGAATTCAGCAAAGTAGCAGGATATAAAATCAATACCCATAAATTAAATGCCTTTCTATACATCAGTGATGAATCCTCTGAAAGAAATTAGGAAAATACCCCATTTGCAATAGCCTAAAAAAATTAAAATAAAATACTTGGGAATCAATTTAACAAATTAGGTGAAAGACCTCTACAGTGAAAACTACAGAACACTAAAGATAGAAATTGAAGAAGAACTTAGAAGATGGAAAGATCTCCAATGGTTGTGGATAGGCAAAATTAATATTGTCAAAATGGCCATACTACCCAAAGCTCTACATAAGTTCAATGCAATTCCAATTAAAATCCAAATGTCATTTTTTATAGAAAGAGAAAAAGCCATCATGAAATTCATTTAGAAAAATAAGAGACCCAGAATAGCCAAAGCAATCCTTAGTAAGAAGAGTAAAGCAGGAGGCATCACAATACCAGACCTTAAACTATACTACAAAGGTATGGTAACAAAACCAGCATGGCATTGGTACCAAATTAGACATGTAGACCAATGGTATAGAATAGAAGACACAGAGACAAATCCACATAAATACAGTTATCTCAAAGACAAAGGTGCCAAAAACGTACATTGGAGAAAAGATAGCCTCTTCAACAAATGGTGCTGGGAAAACTGGAAATTCATATGCAGCAAAATGAAAACAAATCCCTATCTCTCACCATGCACAAAACTCAACTGAAAGTGGATCAAGGACCTAGGAATTAGAACAGAGACCCTACACCTATTTAATAAAGGAAAAAGTAGGGCCAAATTTTCATCATGTCAGGTTAGGCCCCAACTTCCTTATTAAGACTCCTAAAGTGCAAGAAATAAAATGAAGAATCAATAAATGGGATGGATTTAAACTAAAAAGCTTCTTCTCAGCAAAAGAAATAACCAATGAGGTGAAGAGAGAGCCTATATTTTGGGAGCAAATTTTTGCCACAAGCATGGCACTAATCTCCAGGATACATAAAACCCCCCAAATTTAACACCAAACAAACAAACAAACAAACAACCCAATCAATAAATGGGCTAAGGAGCTGAACAGACACTTCTCAGAAGAAGATATGCAATCAGTCAACAAATATGTGAAAAGATGTTCAACATCTCTAGTAATTAGAGAGATACAAATCAAAACTACTCTAAGATTTCATCTCACACCAGTCAGAATGGCAAATGGAAATCAGTATGGAGGTTCCTCAAAATACTAAGCATGAAACCACCATATGACCCACTTCTCAGTATTTATCTTGAAAAATAAAGTCATCTTACTATAGTGGTACATGCACACCCATGTTTATAGAAGCACAATTTACAATAACCAAACTATGGAACCAACCTAGTTGTCCATAAAGGAAATGTGGTATATGTACACAATGGAGTTTTATTCAGCCACACACATACACACACACACACACACACACACACACACACACACACACAATGAAATTATGTCATTTGCAGGAAAATGGATGGAACTAGATATGATTATGTTAAGCAAAAAAAGCCAAACTCAGGTCAAGAATACAAACAACAATAAGTGTTGGTGAGGATGTGGGGGAAAAAAGCACACTCATACATTGCTGGTGGGATTGCAAATTGGTGCAACCAATCTATAAAGCAGTATGGAGATTCCTTAGAAAACTTGGAATGGAACCACCATTTGACCCAGCTATCCCACTCCTCTATCTATACCCAAAGGACTTAAAATCAGCATACTACAATAACACAGCCACATCAATGTTTATTTGAACCAACCAAGATGCCCTTCAATAGATGAATGGATAAAGAAACTGTGTTATATATACACAATAGAATATTACTCAGCATTAAAATAAAATAAAATTATGTCATTTGCAGATAAATGGATGGAGTTAGAGAATATCATGCTAAGCGAAATAAGCCAATCCCCCAAACCAAAGGCTGAATGTTCTCTCTGATAAGTGGATGCTGATCCATAATGGGTGTGGGCATGGGAAAAATGGAGGAACTTTGATTGGGTAAAGGGGAGGGAGAAGAGGGGAGATGGTATGGGAAAGGAAAGATGGTGGAATGAGATTGACATCATTACCCTCAGTACATGTATGACTGTACATATGGTGTGATGCTGCATCATGTACAAGGAGAGAAATGAAAAGTTGTGTGGCAATTTGTGTACAATGAATCAAAATGCATTCTGCTGTCATATATGCCTAATTAGAATAAATAAATACATTAATTTTAAAAATTAAAAAAAATAATAAATGCTGGAGAGGATGTGGAGAAAAAGGAACACTTTTACACCATTGGTGGGATTGTAAATTAGTACAACCACTATGGAAATCAGTATGGAGGTTCCTCAAAATACTAAGCATGAAACCACCATAGGACCCAACCCACTTCTCAGTATTTATCTTGAAAAATAAAGTCATCTTACTATAGTGGATACATGCATACCCTCGTTTATAGCAGCACAATTCACAATAACCAAACTATGGAACCAGCCTAGGTGTCCATCAAAGATGAAATGTGGTATATGTACACAAACGGAGTTTTATTCAGCCACACACACACACACACACACACACACACAACACACAACACACACAAAATGAAATTATGTCATTTGCAAGAAAATGGATGGAACTAGATATGATTATGTTAAGCAAAAAAAGCCAAACTCAGGTCAAGAATACAAACAACAATAAGTGTTGGTGAGGATGTGGGGGAAAAAAGCACACTCATACATTGCTGGTGGGATTGCAAATTGGTGCAACCAATCTATAAAGCAGTATGGAGATTCCTTAGAAAACTTGGAATGGAACCACCATTTGACCCAGCTATCCCACTCCTCTATCTATACCCAAAGGACTTAAAATCAGCATACTACAATAACACAGCCACATCAATGTTTATTTGAACCAACCAAGATGCCCTTCAATAGATGAATGGATAAAGAAACTGTGTTATATATACACAATAGAATATTACTCAGCATTAAAATAAAATAAAATTATGTCATTTGCAGATAAATGGATGGAGTTAGAGAATATCATGCTAAGCGAAATAAGCCAATCCCCCAAACCAAAGGCTGAATGTTCTCTCTGATAAGTGGATGCTGATCCATAATGGGTGTGGGCATGGGAAAAATGGAGGAACTTTGATTGGGTAAAGGGGAGGGAGAAGAGGGGAGATGGTATGGGGAAAGGAAAGATGGTGGAATGAGATTGACATCATTACCCTCAGTACATGTATGACTGTACATATGGTGTGATGCTGCATCATGTACAAGGAGAGAAATGAAAAGTTGTGTGGCAATTGTGTACAATGAATCAAAATGCATTCTGCTGTCATATATGCCTAATTAGAATAAATAAATACATTAATTTTAAAAATTAACCAAAAAAAAAATAATAAATGCTGGAGAGGATGTGGAGAAAAAGGAACACTTTTACACCATTGGTGGGATTGTAAATTAGTACAACCACTATGGAAATCAGTATGGAGTTTCCTCAAAAGACTAGGCATGAAACCACCATAGGACCCAACTATACCACTTCTCAGTATTTATCTTGAAAAATAAAGCCATCTTACTATAGTGATATGTGCATACCCTCGTTTATAGCAGTACAATTCATAATAACCAAACTATGGAACCAGCCTAGGTGTCCATCAACAGATGGATGGATAAAGGAAATGTAGTATATGTACACAACGGAGTTTTATTCAGCCACACACACACACACATACACAAACACAAGAAAATGAAATTGTGTCATTTGCAAGAAAATGGATGGAACTAGATATGATTATGTTAAGCAAAATAAGCCAAACTCAGGTCAACGGTTGTATGTGTTCTCTTATATGTGAAAGCTAGAGAGAAAGGAAAGAAAGGTAGGAGCAGATCTCTTGAAAATCCAAGGAAGATCAGTAGAGGAAAGGGATCAAGGGGTGGTAGGTAGAAACGGAGTAGGGAAGTGGTGGGGGGTGATACTGGCCAAATTATATTGTTATATTGTGTACATGTATGAATATGTAACAACAAATCCCATCCTTATGTATGACTATAGTGTACCAATAAAAATGTGGGAAAAATAGGGATGGGATATAGCTCAGTTAGTAGACTGCTTGCCTCGCATGCACAAGGCCCTGGGTTCAATCCCCAGCACCACACACACACACAAAATGTGGAAAAAAATAAACACTAGGTACAGCACTAAGTACTATATATATATATATATATATTGTGAACTTCAAGTGGTGGGTGGGAGAGGGAGAGAGAAAGAAATCTCTCATCCAAAATGCTTGGGACCAGAAATATTTCAGATTATGGGCTACTTTAGATTTTGGAATATTTGCATACAAAAAATGAAATCTTTTGAGGATAGGACCCAAATCTACACCTTAAAATTCATCTATGTTTCACGTACATCTTATATATGTAGCCTGAGGTAATTGCATGTAGCATTTGTAGTGTGACTGTGTTTTGACTACTACCTGTAACATGAGATCAGGTGTGACATTTTCAACTTGTGTCATCATGTTGGTGCTTAAAATGTTTGGGAGTTTGGAGGAGCATTTTAGAGTTTGGATTTTCAGATTAGAGATGCTCAGCCGGTATTACAAAGTGTCACAAAATTTGGAACACGCACATTAAAAATACAGTCTTGGGAATGAAGATTGTGACTATCACAATGATTGATTTGTATTTTTAATGAAATTAAATTCAAGAATTTACTGTGTAAGTACCGTGTACTTATGGACAAAATC
Organism: Tamias sibiricus; assembly: GCA_025594165.1. Lineage (NCBI taxonomy): Eukaryota > Metazoa > Chordata > Mammalia > Rodentia > Sciuridae > Tamias > Tamias sibiricus. The sequence continues at coordinate 71,346,734 of CM046663.1, forward strand.
ATACAGGAATACATCCTGAATCGTGGCTTCAGTGTTATCCAAGAACTGAGATCTTTTCCCTTTGTGGCTGGGACTTGAGGGCTGGTTGGCTACAGGTGCAGAGAGGGAAGGACCCAACATCTCACTGGGGATCTGAGCACAGGACCTCCCTGACAGCGGGAATGGCCAGACCACTAGTGTTAATCGGGGAATCAGAGGGCGAGTGGGTGTCCAGGTTTGAAGAGGTAGCTAAAGTAATGTTTTTCAAAGGTAAAGTTCTACCCATAGCCAGGAAGCAGGCAATAAGGAGATGTGCTCAAGTGCCCTTCAGTCAAGCTTCCCAGAAAACACTGCGGCTTCTCTCATGTACTGATTTCTTTAGTCCAGCTCAGTAAAAGGATTATTATTATTATTTTTCTTTCTGGATTTCCAAGTATCATCATTGGCAAATCCGACTTATCAGTTTTTTTAAGTGAATTTTAAAATTGTGACAAAATAGACAATACATAAAATTTACACTTGTGGCCATTTTGAGGTAATGCAGCTCAGAGGCATTTTTACATTCATATTGCTGCATAACCATCACTACCATCCATCTCCAGAACTTTTTCATCATCCCAAACTGAAACTCTCCCCATTGCATAGCAACATCTCATTTTTCTCTCCAGCATCCCCTGGTTATCAGCATTCTAGGTACTGCCAATAGCTACTTATCAGTTGAAAACATTGCTTTCTCAAGACTTATATAAATAGGCCAGGTGTGGTGGCACAAGCCTGTAATACTGGTGACTCAGAGGCTGAGGCAGGAGGATTGCAAGTTCAAGGCCAGCATGGGCAATTCAGTGACACTCTGTCTCAAAATAAAAACATAAAAAGGGCTGTGGATGTAGCTCAGTGGTAGAGTGTCTTGGGTTTAATCCCCAGTAACACACACACACACACACACACACACACACACACACACACGAACACACAGAGAGAAAACATACAATAGGAATATCTACCCAAAGGGTGTGTCCTAATGGTGTTGGGAACTCAACTACGTTTTTCCAGCACTCTGTACAGATCTCAAAACCAAGAGTGCACATACAGCAACCAGGATGGACCTTGAAGATACCGTGCTGGTGAAACGGGCCACCTCTGAGGACAGACCCAGTGTGATTCCACTCTATGAGCTACCAGGGGTGATCAAAACTCAGGGACAGAATGTAGAAGGGGAGGTGGCCAGGAACTGGGGGGAGAGGGCGATGAGGGTTATCATTTAATAGATAAAGAGTTTCGGTTTCACAAGATAAAAAAGTTCAGGAGATGAATGGCAGTGATGATTACACAATGATATGAGTGTTAAGGTCACTGAACTGATGATTCAGACTAAAAATGATTAAAACAGGACTTTTATAAATATGTATTTTACATTTAAGGATTTATTATATTTATATTTTATGAGAATAAAAATAGAAAAAAGATTTTAAAAGAAAAAACAAAAACAAAAGACAAAAATGACCAAGAATATGAGAAAGTTAGGAAGATTCCCATAATGTCTCAAGTGTACCCCATTCTAAGATATTGTCCCTGAAGCCATGTAGAGTAGGAATTAGATCAAACTTGACAATTCTTTGGGGCACTACACATTTGTACCTCACTACAGAATCCCTGTCACATCATGACCCCAGCAAAGTTCTGGGGAGAGCAATACCTTTCATTATGTGAACACCCACTCCAGAGGTGAACAGAGCCTTTGGAGATTCACTGAGCCTGAAGCCTGTTGTAAATATAAACTGATTTTTAGTAAGCTGTCCAAAACAATATGGTGGAACTATTTGTAGTGGTTGGTTCTGTTCCTAAGCCTGGCAAGTGACCCCAAGATATCTCTTAGGACTTATTGCAAATGAATCTTACACACCCATCTTTCCTCCCTCACATCAATTGAGTCAAGTCTGAAGCTTTCCTTATCTCTTTCTTTCACACTCACTCCTGAACCTACAAACAATTTGGGCCTCATGATTCTTTATTCCTTAGAGTTGTTTCTCTTAGGAAAAAAAAATTTATATATGTATATACAATTTTTATATATATTTATAATATATATTTATTATATGTATGCATAATATATATATCATATATTAGGTTCCTCTTCTATGTCAATAAAAGAAACTATGATTAAAATAACCCACGTTACCTTCAGTGAGAATAAAGGTATCCAATATGCAACATTGCCTATGAAGTGTTAATTAGCTTATTTATAGATTATCACTGCCATGAGCAAAGGACAGCGGAGGCCCTGTCCCAAGGCAGTTCTATTAGGAAATACTGCCTAGGTTAGACAATGATCTAAGGCAATCTACATACAGAGACAAAATAGGAAGTTGCCTTTTTTCAGTTCAAGTAGATACAAAAGTTGAGAAAGTGGCCATCACAAATCAGGCACCAATGCAGCCAAACTCAAATTCTGAGAGGTTATAATCCAGTATGAATTGCTCACATGCCAGAGTTAAAAACATTTCCTTAACATGTAGCCCAATTTACAATGTCTGCAAAGGTGGCTTACTTATTTATTTTATTTTATTTTAAAATAAAATGATCCTCACCAAGAAAATCAGAATTGACTTTGATGTGTACAAACAATGTTGGATTTTAGTTGTTTGATAACTAGGAAACCAAAGCAAAATAAGAATTTAACCCAAGTTCTCTATGTGTAGGCAGAGGCTGGACTTGGGCTCCTCCAGAGCAAAGTTTAGTCTCAAGTCACATTCCACCTAGAAGGCAGCCAGAGCAATTTTGCTGGATTTCATTTTAGAAAGTTCACTGTCTACATTGTATCAAATATTGCCTCGTTTTACCTGTAAAATCAATCAGGTAAAACCATAAAAAGTAGTTAGAAAACCCATCTCCCTGACACCATCCTAATTTTCCCATCTAAGATATTAACAATTTTACCATAGCCTGTCACTGTAATAATCTGAATGTCAACCAAGGGCAATCCACTGGGATTGAACCAAATTAACCAGCAATGAGTTATATCCTCCTGTCTTGATTATCAGCCAACCACCTGGATTAATTCCACCTAGGCTAGTGGAGTTGGGGGACCATTCATCTTGGGCTTTGTGAGTAGGGTCAGAGATCAAACTTGTAGCCTCCAGACCTTTTAAAATCAGAATTAATCCACTTATGAGGATTAATTATGACCTGAACACCTTCCATTAAACCCCATGTTCCAACACTGCTGCATTGAGCATTTAATTTTCAACATGTCCTTTTTGGGGTCATAGCCACAGGTATCTTTAAAGTTCTATATAAATTCTGTGAGAGTAGTGGCTGTTACCCTGCCCTGACAACTCCATCCCAGTGCTTAGCATACTGCACAGCACATATAGATACTAAAGAAATATTTGCAGAATTAATAAATAAAAACTTCAGGATTCTAGGCCCTTAAACCTTTAAACTCTTGGAATGAAAAAATCTACCAAGACCCAAGTAACAAGAATTATTAGCAAAAGAAATCATTCCTACATTCTTGGTGTTTGGAGGAGGTAGCCCTATTAGGACCAAGAATCTTCTCTCAATGTCCCCTTGGCCTTTGTAAACCAACTAGGAAGGAGTGGTCATATATTTCTATTTCTGAAATTTCTGCTGTTTAGTGAAGGCTTACTAGAGCTCTCTTAGGAATAATTGGGCAGTTGGACTCAGTTGTTTGAGCATAGTGTGTGTGTGTGTGTGTGTGTGTGTGTGTGTGTGTAAATATAGAAAAACAAAACAAATTCATTAACATTTTTTTGACAAATATAAAGTTAACAAAAACTATCTTTTTGACCAAACTTTAAACAGGCGCCCCCGAGCTCTCTTTGTGACTAGGCCTTTTCCTGGGCTTTGTCTTCATCCTGTGAATATGTATCAAGAATTGTCCCCCAACCCACCCATGATATCTGATCACCCTGACTTACTTTCTACAAGAACCCCCTTACCCTTGATGTCTTCCCTTAGTGATTTCCTATCCACTGACCTGTCACTCTGCTCGTGGGCTATAAACCCCGAGCCGTCTTTGCTGTAATTGGAGTTGAGCCCCTTCTCTCTCCCCTATTTCTAAGTCCTGATGCTTATCACAATAGTCCTGAATAGTCTTCCTTATCATTTAAACAAGTGTCAGAATAATTTTTTCTCTAACAAAGGGAATGATTTTATCTGGCGAGGGTCCTATACCTTGACATGTTCTTTCATTTGTTCTTTTTGTTCATTCTATACATGCATTGTCCAAAGTGGAATTTTAAATTTGTTCACTCAATTCATTCTTTGAAAGCATTCTGAGTAGGTGATTCCTCCACCCTTCCTCCCTTGGGCTACTGTGGATTTTTCATGAAATGTGCTGTACACACTGAAATGGGGCTCCCTGTTTGAGACAGAGGACAGAGTTTACCTTGTCCAGTGTGGGACAGTGCTAGGAAATGTTTGACAAGAAAGTTCAAATAATCATGTCTTTCTCCTAGGAGGTGAGAGTCTTTCTCTTCTGGTAAACTTTGACTCTGTGTGTGAAAAAGATGGTGTTTGGGGTGCTAGTGGGTCCATCACTGATTGGGCACACAGCTGCTCTATGCTGCAGTTCATTCATCCCTCAGCTTGGGTAAAAGGACAGCCAGCAGTGAGGGGAGGATTCCAGGATCAGCAGGCAATAGCAGACACTCTGAATTAAAACCTTCAGTGAGAGGGAATATTGGGAGCTACTGCAAAGTGTGGATGGGATGGGGCAGAGGTGGCTAAAAGAACTTCTCTATCCCCCTTTATCTCCTTCCCTGGAGAGCAAAGAAAGATAAGAAAATGTAACAAAGAAAGTAATTGGACACTTCTTGGTTGTCCTTCTCATCTCTATTTTCTGACCATCTCTCTGCCTGGGCATTTAGATCACAAGGACATCTTAGGAATCTGTAGGGATGGAGCATCCAGCACCCAGACCTGCTCAGAGAATCACTGAGGAGTGATGGGACATAGACAGGCGAGAGTAATTACTATCTATAGGTCACAGGGACAGTGAAATCAGATGCTATCTTTCTGGGCCATAGTATTTCAGCAGCACTGCCTACTATTCTCAGAAATGTTGGCACACTTCAGCCTGTGTGGTGATGCTCCTGAGAGCGTCTTTATCTCAAATTGACAAGCTACAGCCTAGTAGCCTGTGTTGGTCTTGCTCCCTGCTTGACCCCAGAGCATAGCAGTGTCTGGCCCACCATGGACTCTGAAGAAAAATGTAACGAAGGATTGAATCTAACTGGGATTGAGCTTAAAACTTGATTGCAACACTAGTGCTACATACTGATAAGGCAGTCCTCCCTACTGCATTTTTAAAACGACAGCTAGATATTTTCAGGCCACCAACAGTATCCAAGAAAGAGATATGAACTGTTTTCAGCTAGAAATAACTGTTAAAGGTAAGTGATTAAAATGAAGACAGGCCAGGAGCATGGTTGACTGAGGACCAAGGCTGGGGGACTGCCATGTTTGAACATCTCCAGGCTGACAGACCTGGCTGTCTCTCATGGAAGCACTGGATATCTGCAGTGCTGTCCCTAGAGAGGTGTCATCAGCTGTGCAGAGGGCTCATGTACTCAAGCCCTGTCAGAACTGAAGGTAGGAGATGCAAACCACACAGAACATAATCCTTAGCTATCACAGGTAATGGAGGCCCCTCCCTCCCTCCTTTCCTTCCTTCCTTCCTTCCTTCCCTTCCTTCCTTCCTTCCTTCCTTCCTTCCTTCCTGTGGTGCTGGGGAAGGAACTAAGGGCCTCATGATGCCAGACAAGTGCTTTGCCACCAGGCTACATTCCCAGTCCAAGGTCTTTAATTCTTTAGCTTTTTCTAAAATTTATTTATTATTGGTACATTATAATTATACACGATAGTGGAGATTATTATGCCTTGTTCACACACATGCACATAATTTGATCAATCTCATTCTCCAGTTTCTTCCCTTAATCCTTGAGCTCCTGAGGGGTCCAGACTCTCTTAATGGATGTGGAAATTCATTACATGGTTTGTACTGAACAATTCTTATCACCTGTTTGGTTTCCCCTCTCTTTGTGCTAAAGCCGTATCAGAGCATGAAGGAACATGTGAAGTTTTGCATCTGAAAACATTTTCTTCTGGACAAAATATAAGAGGCCAGATCCTGGGTTACAAAAAGTTGATTTTTTTTAGGCACAAATAATGATGATTATATCAGAAAATACAGATAATACCAGAAGATAATACTGGAAGTCCAAAGGACACAGGATTTCTCCAGAGCTTAGATAAGTAAATGAACTTCATCATTACTTGGTTTTGATATAAAAATGTCTTTTGCATTGGAGGAGAAGATTCTTCTCTTGACCATATATTTTTCTCCATATTGTCTACTATTCACAAAATATAGTCACACAAAGAGGGTATTTTATAAATACACAGAATTTTTCCTCCTTTACTTTGGGAATTTTTCTGTGATCTGATGAATTAAAAAAAATTCATTAGCTTAAAAGCATTTTCAACATGCAACTCCACTCCAGGTCTAATTATATACAATATAGGTCACCTTATTTTAAAAGGGCCCCAAAGTGGCTGTCCCTGAACTACTTTATAAATTCTGCATGAGTAAGTTTCACTTTTAGAGACAGAACAGGCAGTTAGAAGTTAAAGACAAATGCTTCATCTATGTAAGTACCCAGTGGATGATTTTCCAGGACAGTTAACAGGGAGATGGAACTGGAATATGCTGAGCCTCCAGGTCCTGCATCCCCCTTCCCAGCAGATTTGCAAAGTAAGCCTCTCCCTCAAAACAGCTCTTGCCTTGGTGGTGGTGGGGGAGACTCCCTCTCCAGGTTCCCATGTGAGCACCTTCTGAAAAGATCTACAACAACAAGGATAGTTCTGTTACCTGAAAGAGGGGAGGGAAGACAGCAGGCCAATGTAGCAGAAATGTAAAACTGAGAGTCCCAGGATGAGAAATCTGCCTTATATAGAATGCTATGGTTTGGATCAGTGACTCCTATAGTCCTGTGTGTTAAAGGCTTGGAACCCACTTGTGGTGCTGTTAGGAGGTGGTGAAATCTGTAAGAGGTGGAGCTGAGTAGGAGGTCTTCTAGTCATTGGGGGTGTGCCCTTGACCCTGGCCCTTCCTCTCTCTTTCTCTCTCTCACTTCTTGGTTGTCATGGGGTGAGTAGCTTTGCTCCACTGTGTGCCCCCTGCCACCATGTTCTGGCTCACCACAGGCACAAAAGCAGTGGGGACAACTAACCCTGGCCTGGAACCTCTGAAGCCATGAGACCAAATGAACGTTTCCTCTTTTCAGCTGATTATCTTGTATATTTCATTATAGTAATGGAAAGTTGACTAACACACAGACACTTTTTATTTAAAGCAAACAACATTTTTCTATGTGAACCCAGATCAAGAAGAGTTTTATTCATTATTCTCTTAGCACCATACCTCTGCCTTGTATAGCAAAGTTGTCTATTTCTCTTTCTATAGAAACTCCAGGTGAGATTACAGGTTCACTTTGGCCACCCTGATACCTGAAATTACCAAGGAGTCTGCCATGTTTGAACACCCCCACCTAAAAAAAAAAAATTCATATGCTGGAAATTTAATCCACAGTGCAATGGGTATTGGGAGGTGGGGCCTAATGAGAGATATTTCGGTCACAAGGGCTCTGATCTCATGACGGGATTAACATTGCTACAAGAAGTGTTTTGGGGAGTAAGGTTTCTCCCTTGACCCTTCTGTATTCTGTTATGTAATAAAATAGCATGAAGGCCCTTGCCAGGGGCCTGTGCTTTGAGTTTTCATTTCCCTCCAGGAATGGGAGAAATAAACTTCTGTTCATTATAAATTACCTAGTTTCTGGTATTCTGTTACAGTAGCAAAAACCAGACTGAGACAGCCAAAATAGATAACATGTTTCCTTTTTCTTTAGACTTTCACATCTATTTTAAAATATAAGTCCTTGCTAAATGGCTGTTAGGCACAATAATATCTAAAGCTCTTTCTGGGGTGACAGACATTTATATGCACATTCAATTTTTATGTCACTTGAACATATATTTGCCATGATTGGTCTGTCCCTTACGAGCAGAAGAAGCCAATGAAATAGAAAACCATGACCCCCCCCCCCCCAAATATATATATAGCTCATCTTCAAAAACATGTCTGCATTGAGTGGCTGGACTCTAAGATTCAATATTATGTAATATATACACTGCAGTCTACAACCATCTACAACTTCACTGCCTCCCGACACAGAAAAGTATTTATTTTGACTTTGTCCTCCTGCTTGTGATGCTGTATTGCTGTCTTGCCTCCCATTGGTCTGTAGTCCACCAGGTTTCTCTTATCTGAGCCTCACTTTTTCCAGGAAGCCTCTCCACTCATTTCCACTGTACCTCAATCTTTGGTAATTAATCATCTGCTGACTTGTATTTTTCCACTGTGTTTGGTGTTCATCTGATCTCATGAACAAGGCACACTCTAAGGAAAGCGCTGTGTCTTACATGCAGGAAGACTGTCTTTGGACCCCGCCTATGAAGGCTCACAGAAGGCACTCACGCAGTCACTTCTTAAAGTCGGTGTCAGACAAAATGTGCTAGCTAGTGGTTTTAAGAGCCCCAGCACTATCTGACCTACTTAACATCTTCACTTGTTGTTTCAAAGGCATCTCCAACTCTGCAGCCTAAGAGCCTAATTCACGAATCTCCATGAATTCCAGTCTTCCCACCATCTCTGTATCAATACATGGTGCCCTGTTCATCAGCAAGGTCACCAGACAGAGACCTCAATCTCATCCTTGGCGCCCCTCTTTTCTTTACCCCTACTCCAACATGTTACCCTTCCTACTAGATTTACCTCCTACACATCTCTCCAACCACCCATCATCTTCTCTCCATCTCCACATCCACCACAAGGGTCCAGGGCCCGTCACCCATTGCTGTGTAGACTACTGCCCTGGCCTCCTATTGGTCGCCCTGCCCATCTGTTCAGATCACCCTCCACTCAGAGGCTCCCTTTCATTTTCTGACAAGGACTGGGGTCCTGTCACTGCTTAGGGTCTGCAAGGCCTGGCCGGTCAGTCCTTCCCAGCCTAGGGCTCTAGTCTCCCCTGGCCTTCCTCAAACTCTATGTGTCTCCCTTTCACGTGCAGATGCCCACCCCAACCTGGACCATTTTCTTCCATCTCGGCAGATAACTCACTTCCCTGACCTTCTGGACCTGGTCATGCTCCCCAAGATGGCCTTTGTATTAACAGACTCCAAGCTCCGGGAGGGTACAGCATGCCTGCTGGCTCTGCCTTGTGTGCCCAGTGCTGAACAGTTTCCAGCCCAGAGAAAGCATTCACTTATGACTTTGTGAATAAGTGGTCGTCAGCATAGTGACAGTATTTCACACCCTTGTCAGGTATGTTATCTCAAGTCATCCTCAGGATAGACTCGTTTTATTGAAACAGAGAGATATTCTTTCCTGCTGATCGGAGCTGTGACAGACTTCTGATTCCCAATGTTGTGGCTTTCTCTACACTGTGTTCCTCGCTTCATTGTGCTAAGTCTCGTTCCAGACACAGACCACTAGGAGGCAGTGCGATATCACCACGAACACAGGCTCTTAACGTTATAGCTGTCTGCTTCAGATCCCAGCCCTGCTTTCATTTACTTGTATGTCTTTAGGCAAAGTCATTCATCTCTCTAGGCCTGTGACAGTGCCCACCACAGGATTAATGAGAGAAGTAAATAGGACAATGTGTGGTTAGCACCTGCCCAAGTGTGTGCCACAGAGTAAACATATATAAATGTTAGCTAACAATAATAATGAATAGACACTATGCCTTCTTAGCTCCAATGCTCGTAAGTAATTCTTACACTTTGGCAGGTTATTTTCTGGACTGCAACCTTTCTGTAAGCACTGTAGCTTCTGATCATATAGTATCAACCTCTTCTGTTTCATTGTGTTAGGGAATTTAGCCCTTTGCCTCCTTGGCTTGTCTCAGTTGCAGACTTTCTCCTCTTACGACCTAGTCTACTTTGGCCCAGATTTTTTCTGGTACGGAGTCTCCTCTCTCCTCATCAGTACCAGCTCCTGCATCTGGGCAGAAGCCCAGATGTCTGTTCCTTTAGGACCCCTATTATAGATTACCAGCTGCAGAAAGGATTCTAGCAGCTGCAGATTCTAATTTGGGTCATTTCACCTCCTTCTTCCCTTGCTTATAGCATAATCTTCCTAAGAATCAGTGTTGATTTTCCTAGAAGGGAAAGCAAAAGTGGGTAGTCACAGCTCTCACCCAGTCCGGGAGCTGCTCTGTAGCCACTTAAACTGCATCCACTTCTTCTTCACTGTCGGGCAGAGCACCCACAAATCTGTCCCTGTGAATTGTGTCCCCTCTTCTAGCACCAGGATCGAACCATTAGAAACAAAAGGTAACAGGATGACCAACACATCACAACTTGCTGGGAATGCCAGATCAAACCCCCAGAGAAAGGAGGGGAGTGGGGGACTCCCCCTTTGCCTCGTAGCTTCCCACGTTTAAACTGTTGTCTGTGGAGATGAAGCAAGTGTTAACATGTTGACAACAACACAAAATCACTGAGGTACACACAAGTTCACTGTCTAGAATCATCATCTAGTGCTGACTGACAGTCACTACTGTCCACAGTCAGGGCCACGTTGGCCATTCTGATGCCAGCATTCTCTGAGCAGGAGACCATCTCTCCAAGGTTCTCTATTTCCCCTGCCAGGCGCAAGGGCACCCTAATAACTGAGTGACAGGGCTGCCTTGTGGTCACTTCTTGGGAGAGGCAGAGGGGCCAGAGGGAAGGAACACAGGTGAGGGCCAGATGTTTTCCAATCCTGCTGCTGCTGCTCCTCAGACCTTAGCCTCCCTGAGCTCCGGGTTTCCATCTGGGAGACTGTCTCCTGTACAGGGTGTTGTCATCACCCCGGGGCCTCATCTAGAGGCTGGAACACACAGTTGGCCTTCCATACCTGTGGGCTCCACACCCACACATCCAACCAAGTACTGATTGAAAATATTAAGAGAAACAACAACGGAAACAGAAATAAACCTATCCTTTACTGAACATGTTCAGTCTTTTGTCCTGATTCCCTGAACAACAGAGTACGACAACTGTTTTCACAGCATTTACAGTTTTTGAGGTACCATATGTAGTCTAGAGATAATTGAGAGTGCACAGGAGGATGTGCATGGGTTCTATGTGAACACCACACCATTTTATATAAAGGACTTGAGCTTCCGTGGATTCAGGTGCCCTCAGGAGTGCTAGAAGAAATCCTCCAAGAATAAAACGGACTGCAGTGGCACATACCTGTAATCCCAGCTCCTTGACAGGCTGAGGCAGGAGGTGTGCAAGTTTAAGGCAATTTACAGAGACTTTGTCTCAAAATGCAAAAATAAAAGAGCTGGGGGTGTACCTCAGCGGCAGAGCACTGGTTCTGCATGTATGAGGCCCTGGGTGAAATCTCCACTACCACAAAAACAACAAACAACAAACAAACAAAAACAAAAGCTGAAGGTCAACTGTATTACCTGACCCAAAACCCACTAATACCACTAGTCCTTCCTGTTTTTAGTTATAAGAGAGTTGTAAAAGCTATGTTACAGATAAAAATTGTATAAAAGTATTCAAGTATGATTTTTCTTTGCCCTTAATCTCTACTGTTAAGTCTCTATTTTCCCTCAGTATTATGAGATGTAATCACAATTTTTAAAAATTTTTATGAATTTTTTATTCTAATGTTATTAGGTGCTTTTAGGTGAAGCATACATTTTCCAATTTAGGTTTATGTAAATCTGCCACTTCCCAGTTTAGAAACTCCTGCTCCACCTAGGGTTGATGCCACACTTCCCAGGAAATGGTATCAGTGTAGTTCTCCATCTTCACTGAAGCTTTTAGGAGAACGATTCCACCCTGGCCACTCTCCAACAGTCTTTGCCACTCTCAATCCATCATGGCTCAAGGGAGGTCAATGAACTGTGTAACTACAGGGGTCCAAGCAGGGTGAGCAAGGCATGCACTCCTACCACCCTGTGGTCCCCCAAATCACAAGTCCCTCCTCTTGGACTCAACCCGAGGCAGGTCCAAAGCAGACTAATGCTGAGCTCTTGAGACTCCTCTGGAATACTTTTCCTGCTGTGGTTTAGATTAGTTTTAGTGTTCTCCCAAGGATTCATATTTTGGAAGCTTGGTCCTCAGAGTGGGGGTGAGACCTTTAAAAGATGGAGCCTATCGGGAGGTCCCTGGGGGTGTACACTGGGAAGGATAATTCTTCTAGTTCTCAGGGGACTCCAGTCACTCTTTGGCTTCCTGTCTTGTCATGTGCTCACTCTTTCTGGCACAGGCTTTGGCTATGATGCCATCCACTGTGATGTGATGCAGACACTGGGGTCCTTACCAGAGCCAGTGCCGTCCTGCTTGAAGTTTTCACCTCTAAAACTGTGAGCTAAATAAGTCTCATTTGATTATTATAAAGTACCCAACCTCAGGTGTTTCATTATAGTAACAAAAAACAGATTTATACACTCCCCTTCCAAGCTGGGATCATTTCCATCTAATTGAGAGTGAATGGGAGCCTGGAGATTAATTTTGTCCTGGATTCATTGCTCATTTCAAATCTTTACATGTCCATCACCTTTTTCAGTGTGAAGCTGAGCTCTGTGGCCACTGCAGCGAGAGCTGCCTGTGTGCCTAACACAGGAGGGCAAGAGAACATTGGGGAATGCTGTGAACACCACCCGGCCACAAATCAACGCCTCACACCAGCCTGCCTCAGATGCAATCTGTTCCCGTAAAGTGAGACACCCACCCCATCAAACTCTAATAAGTTACCTTTCCTGGGAATTTCAAATGAATAAGGACCATAAGAAAATGACCATGTGAATTGTAATCTTTTCTCATCTTAAAATTTATTTTTAAAATTAACATAAACAATTAATTGAATCTGTGTGTTGACTTTTTTTTTGCTTATATAGTATTAAAATTTTTAAATCATCTTTAAATGCATAAAATGAGCACCACAATCAGAATACAAAATGTACTTTCCTCCTGTCTTGAACCTCTGGCAGTTACTAAGCTGTCCTCTGGCAGATTAGTTTTGTTTTCTGGAAAATGTGACATAAATGGAATTGAACAGTACTGATGCTTTGAGACTGGCTTCTGTCACTCCCTAAGGTGGCTTTGAGAATCATCCAAGTTGTGTGTAACCACGGCTAACTCCATTTTCATGTCTGGAGGAATAATCTGTTTCATTCCTGAAGCTGGAGATTTTGCCTTTTTTTGGAGGGGGTCACTTTTACCATAGATTTACCAATTTTATTGCTCATTTCAAAGATCCAGCTTTTAGTTTCATTTATTTTCTCCATTATTTTTTTTCTCTTCTCAATTTCATTGATTTCTGCTTCTATCTTTATTATTTCTTCCCTTTACTTGATTTGTGTTTACTCTGTTTTTCTACTTTGTTGAGGCTTAGATTATTGACCTGAGAATTTTCTTCCTTTCTATTATGAGTATTTATACTATCAAAACTACTGGATATTAATGCTCTAAGTATCTTTCTAAGCACCACTTTGCACAAATTCCACAAATTTTGACATGTTGTATTGTCATCTTTCTTCAGTTCAAATATTTTCTAATTTTCCTTAAGACTCCCTTTTGACCCATGGTTTATTTAGAAGTGTACCATTGACCATCTGAGTGTTTGAGAGATTTTCCTGTACTCTTACTGATTTTTTCAACTTCATCATTGTCAGATAATTTACTTTTCATGATTTCAATTCTTTCAAATTTATTAGTTTTCTAACAAAGAATATGTTCCATCTTGGCAAATGCTCCATGTGTATATAAAAAGCACCGTGTATTCTGCTGCTTCTGATGGGAGTATTTGATAAACATCAGCATGATCCTGTTGGTTAGTGATATTATTCAGTTCTTCCATACCCTTGCTAATCTTTTGTCTACTGCTTCTGTTTGGTACTGAGAGAGGCGTATGGAAGTCTCCAAAAATAATTTTGGATTCATCTATTTCTCTTTCTAGTTCTTTCAGTTTTTTCTTGATATACTTTAAAAATCTACAGTTAGATGTAAACACATTTAGGGTTGTTAAGTCTGCTTGGTGAATTGACCCTATGATCATGGAGTAATATTTTTTTTTAATCCCTGGTAATTCCTTTTGCTTTGAAATCTGCTGTCTGATATTCATAGAGCTGCTGAAGTTTGTCTTGATGCATGGCTTCATGTCATATCTTTTTCTATCTCTTTACTTGTTTTTGGAGTAGGGGATGCTAGGGACTGAGCACAGGAACCTGCTCCTGCTAGGCAAATGCTCTACTACTGAGCTACAACCCAGGACCCTTTTGCTTTTAACCTTAATATACTGTTATATTTGAAACAATTTTCTTGTGGACAAGTTAGGTCATGCTTTTTTAGCCATATTTTGGCAATATTGGTCTTTGAATTGGTGCATTTAAACCAGAGATCAGCAGACTTTTCCTATAAAGGGACAGGATTTAAAGCTGTTTGGCCTATACAGTTTGTCATACTACCCAGCTTTACTCATGTGGTGAGAAAGTAGCTGCTGACTAAGTAAGGAATGAATGTGGCTATGTTCCAATAAGATTTCAAATACAAAAGTAGGTTTGGATTATGGGCCAAGTTTGCTAACCACTAGTTTAAATCATTATATTACATTATTTATATGCTTAAATTTATGCGTACCATTTAATCATTTTCTGATTGTCCTCCCCCACCACCATTTTTTCTTCTGGAATTTTATTTTGGATAAAATGATTGAAGGCAGATTATAATCATGCATTGTATAAAAATACTAGAAAGTAATTTAAGAGAGTATTTAAAGTACGGTTCTTACATTCTCATAAATAAGTTCATTCCCAAACTGGCAGGGTGGAGCTGGCAGCCCTCTGCTCACATCCACAAGCGGAGATACTTTCTTCTCAAAAAAGTACTACTCATGAGTGATGAACTGAAGTTCCCTCATATAAAAGAAAATAGTTTTTTTTTTTTTTTTTTTTTTTTTTTTTTTTTGTGGTACCGGGGATTGAACTCAGGGGCACTTGACCACTGGGCCATATCCCCAGCCCTTTTTTGTATTTTATTTGGAGAAAGGGTCTCACTGAGTTGCTAAGTGCCTCGCCATTGCTGAGGCTGGCTTTGAACTCGCGATCCTCCTGCCTCAGCCTCCCAAAGTGAAAAGAAAATAGTTCTTTTTTCCTAAAAGAAACAACATTATTACACTAATACATCTTTCTAGTTCTGTAAATCTGAAGCAATCAATCCTCCATTAAATGCATAAATATTTTCTACTCAAAATATTTGTAATATTATGTAGTGACACAAATTTCCCACACCAACATAGGGTCAACCAATGTTCTCAGCAAAGCAACAAGTGCTTTAGCTATTTTCATTGCATGGATTATGGTTCCAATTTTATGAAATTGTATCAGACTGAACCAAGAAAAAACAGCTCTAAACAGTCTCCGTCAAACTAAGACAGCTGAAGAGAACACTACCTCCTGTGCTTTTGACCAGCTTTCCTCTTCCCAGAGGGCAAATCCTTGACTTCAGATCAAACATGTCTCCTGCCTCTCCTCTCTTCCCCAAGCAACTCATCTTCTGAGCATTCTTCACTGTAGTCTTGGTTTTCCAAGGTGTTGGGTTTCAGAGCAACTCTGACTCCAGCTACAGAAGAGGGCGGGACAGTCTTTGGGCTTTCTCTAGCAAGTAGTGTCCCTAGACCTTCTTTCCTGGACCATACAGCTGGCATTGTCTTTATCATCCCTGTCAGTGTCTATGCATCTCATTCTCCAAAAGGGTGCGCTGAACATCTTAGTTGAGGCATCCTGGGCTCCTGTGTATTCTTTTCTTTCTTTATTTTTTTAATTTGTTCTTTTTAGTTATACATGACAGTGGAATGTATTGTGACATATCATGGAGTATAACTTCCCATTCTTGTGGTTGTACGTGATGTGGAGTTACTCTGGTCATGTATTCATATATGAACCTAGGAAAGTTATGTCCAATTCATCTACTGTCTTTCCCATTCCCTTCCTCACTCCCTTCCCCCCATTCTCCTCTGTCCAATCTGGTGAACCCTCTACTCCTCCCTCTTCCTGTCCCCACCTATTGTGTGTCAACATCTGCATATCAGAGAGAACACTTGGTCTTTGGATTTTTGGGACTTATTTCACTTAGCATGATAGCCTCCAGTTCCATCCATTTACCAACAAATGCCATAATTTCATTCTTTATGGTTAAGTAATATTGCATTTTTCTTTATCCATTCATCTATTGAAGGGCACCTAGGTTGGTTCCACAGCTTAGCTATTGTGAATTGAGCTGCTATGAACATTGATGTGGCCGTGTCACTATGGTATGCTGATTTTAAGTATTTGGGTATATGCCAAAGGGTGTTTCCATTCTAAGTTTTTTGAGGAATTTTCATACTGCTTTCCAGAGTGAATGCACCAATTTGCAGTCCCACCAGCCATGTATGAGCATACCTTTCCCCCCACATCCTTGCCAACATTTATGGTTATTTATATTCTTTTTTGTGGGGGAAGGAGGGGTGCCAGGGATTGAACTCGGGGCACTTGACCACTGAGCCACATCCCCAGCCCTATTTTGTGTTTTCTTTAGAGACAAGGTCTCAATGAGTTGCTTAGTGCCTTGCTTTTGCTGAGGCTGGCTTTGAACTCTCAATCCTCCTGCCTCAGCCTCCTGAACTGCTGAGATTACAGGAGTGCACCACCATGCCTGGCCTTACTTGTATTCTTGACAATTGCCATCTGACTGGAGTGGGAGGAAAATCTCAGTGTAGTTTTAATTTGCATTTTTCTAATTACTAGTTATGTTGAACATTTTTTCATTTATTTGTTGACCATTCACATTTTTTCTGTGAAGTATCTAATTAGTTCCAATTGTGCTTTTAGTTCTATAGCTTCTTTAGTTTTTTTTTTTTTTTTTTTTTTGAGGAACTATCCAGTGGTGAAAGACGTATGTTAAAGTCATCCAGTATTATTATGTTGTGGTCTATTTGCTTCTTGAAATTGAGAAGGGTTTGTTTGATGTACGTAAATGCTCCATTGTTTGGAACATAGATATTTACGGTTGTTATGTCTTGTTGATGTATAATTCCCTTAAGCAGTATGAAATGTCCTTCTTTGTCCCGTCTGATTAACTTTGACTTGAAGTCCACTTTATCTGATATGAGGATAGAAACCCCTGCTTGTTTATGAGATCCACGTGAGTGATATGTTTTTTCCCATACTTTTACTGTCATTCTGTGCATGTCTTTACCTATAAGATGAGTCTCATGGAGATAGCATATTGTTGAGTTTTGTTTTTTAATATAATCTGCCAGTCTCTGTTTTTTTGATTGATGAATTTACATTCAATTTACATTCAATGTTATTATTGAGATATGATAATTATTCCTTGTCATTTTGATTTATTTCTGGTTTTTAATTTGAATTAGTTTCTGCATTGATTCACTGTTCTCTCTCTCTCTCTCTCTCTCTCTCTCTCTCTCTCTCTCTCTGTTTTTTGTACCATGGATTGAACTCAGGGGCGCTCAACCACTGAGCCACATCTCCAGCCCTATTTTGTATTTTATTTAGAGACAGGGTTTCACTGAGTTGTTTAGCACCTCACCATTGCTGAGGCTGGCTTTGAACTCACAATCCTCCTGTTTCAGCCTCCCGAGCCACTGGGATAACAGGTGTGCGCCACCGCACCTGGTTTGATTCATTGTTCTTTTAGTGTAGTTCCTCCCTTTGCTGGTTTTCACTTTTACTTTTCATTTCTTCTTCATGAAATATCTTATTGAGTGCAGTTTTTTAATGCAGGCTTTCTAGTTGTGAACTCTTTTAACTTTTGTTTATCATGGAAGGTTTTTATTTCATCATCAATTCTGAAGCTTAATTTTGCTGGGTATAGTATTCTTGGCTGATATCTATTTTCTTTCAGAGCTTGGTATATTCTTCAGCAGCTGTCCTTTGCTCATTTTCCTTTTCAAACTCTTCCAATTGCTTCATGATGGCAGGGTTGATATAATCAGCTGTATTATAACCTTCTAAGGTCTGCGGTATCTTGTGGTACTCATCAGATGAATTAATTAAATCCCAATGCTTCTGAAGTTCCATATATATGTATATATGGAAATATATGGGAAAATATATGTATATATATATTTTCCCCATTTCTGACTGAAGATCTCATTCTACTTTTCTCCTTGAATACCACAATTTCAATTCCCTTCTTTTGGGATAAAAGAAAGCCATTATCTATCATCTTTGTTGTCTGGAACAACAAAATGCAATCCTTTTAGCACCTCATTGACTTTATTTCCCTTCTGAGCCAAAAGTCTACTGCAAGCCTATTGAATTTAATAACACCATCTTTGGTTAGAGTCCTAGTCTCTGTTATCTCAATTACAGGGAATCCTTCAGCCTGAAAATCCATAACTATTTTTCAATCATCTTCAGAAAGTTAAACTTATCACATCACATTCATTTGCTATAACCAAACATGCTTATTGATAAATAGAGGTTGGATATTCTGGAAGCATTCTAGTTGTCCTTCAACCTGTGTTCACACTGCTCAAACACATCATAGAACCACGGTGCTGAGATGGGCCAGGGATGTGATGGCTGCATTTTTATGGCATTTTGACTCCTTCAAAGGATAATCCAAAATCCCTGGACTACCACCAAACTGCTCACATAGACACTTGTAATCCATGAGCCAAACTGATGCTTTGTTATAAACCCATGTGGTTAAACATCAACATCTACTTTCATTACTTTATTGATGAAGCTGGATTTCCTAACATATTGAATATCCACATGTTATGGTTTGGATGTGAGGTGTCTCCTAAAAGCTCATGTATGAGACAATGCAAGAAGGTTTGGAGGAGAAATGATTGGATTACAGCCTTAGCCGAATAAGTGAATTAATCCCTGATGGGATTAAGTGAATGGTAACTGGAGGCAGGTGGGATGTGGCTAGAGGATGTGGCTCATTGAGGGTGTGACTATGGGGTATATATTTTGTATCTGGAGAGTGGAGTCTCTGTCTGCTTTCTGGTCACCATGTGAACTGCTTCCCTCTCCCATATACTCTGCCCTGATGTTCTGCCTCACCTTCAGCCCCAACGAATGGAGCCAGCCTTCTATGGACCTCTGAAACCATGAGTCCCCTAAATAAGCCTTTCTTCCTAACATTGTTCCGGTCAGATCCTTAAGTCACAGCAGCAAAATAACTGACTAAAACACCACACAAAGGCACAGTATTCATTTTGGATTAATGGTTGGCAAATGAGATAAATACAGATGCAAAACCAAATGCAATCATAATCTGAGAGTCTGTCACGGTAATTCTGGTGAGTAAATTTGACTTTTCTCATGTAAAACTAATATGGAAAATTTGGTAATACCTTTAAATAATTGCTGATGTCTCTAGTTGAGGCTTTGATAATATCACATCAACAAAAATTCTGAAAAAAAGGAGACAGTCATATAAAAATGTGCACAGTACAGTAAATTGAATAATGTTAGCAATTCCTCCTCTACATCTGTCCACTCAGGTGGAGCTTCAGGGTATACTTTGATAGATGACCCTACTGTCATCTTCTGGAAGCTGTGTGGTTCCATGCTAGTGGGAGGCTGCATGTGTAGGTGCAGCACAGTGGGTGGGACTGTCTCCTCTATTTAAGTTTCTCTGTTTCCTCTTTCCTGCCTTCATTTGGGTTATTTGAACATTTTTTAGCATTCCATTTTCATTAATTTATTGAACTTATGAATATAGCTCAAGTAATTTTTAGTTTTTGGTCTGGGAGCTATAACATGCAAACTCAACTTTTCACAGTCTAATTAGAATCAATCTTTGACCCCCTAGGTGGACCGTGGAAACCTTACCACCATATGGATCCCTTTACACTCTCCCCTGTGTAGTAGTTATCTTATGAATCACATCTATCCATACTCCAAACTCCATCAAACATGTCATAGTTTTGGTAAATATACTTTGAAGAATTGAATAAGGAAATAATGCTCCATTATATTTACCCAGATATTTACAATTTCTGTTGCTATTTGTTGTCATTAGTCCAAGTTTTCTTCTGGTATCATTTCCCTATGTAGAGAACTTCTTTAATAGTCCTTTTAGACCAGGACTACAGACAATGAATTCCTTTAATTTTCCTTCATTCAAGAATGCATTTCATCTTCATTTTTTAATATTTTCACCACTGGATAAAGAATTATGGGTTGAGTTCTTTCAGCATTTTGAAAATGTTCCACTGTCTTCTGGTCTCCATAATTTATAATGAGAAATCTGTGGTAATTCAACCTGTTGTTCCCCTATAGGTTAATATAGGTCAGGTTTATTCTTTCTTTCTTTTGCAATGCTGGGCTATAGAATCAAGGCCGTAAGCATGATAAACAAGTGATATACTACTAAGCTATTTCCCCAGCCCTATAATGTCTAGTTTTTATTTGACAGATTTCAATATTCTTTTCATTGTCTTTATTTTTTTTATCAGTTTGATTAGGATATATCTGGGCATGGATTTCTTTGACCTTTTCCTGTTTGAGGTTCATGGAGCTTCTTGAATCTTGGTTTGTCTTTTACCAAACCTGGGATATTTTCAACCATTATTTCTTCTTGTTATTCAGACTGGACAACTTATATTGATCTATCTCCAAGTTTAATATATTCTATTATCTCCAACCAGTGAGTTTCTTATTTCAGTTATTGTATTTTTCAGTTCTAAAATTTCTATTTTTTTCTTTATACCTTCTTTGATAAGACCTCTGTCATCCTGTCTTTATTGTCTATTGATTGGCTTTTGCCAGACAAGTTGAGTTTTCCTCGTTCTTTGTGTGATGAGTACTTTCAGATTGTGTTCCAGGAATTTTAAACATTATGAGACTCTGGGTCCTGTCTAAACCCTATGGAAAACCACTAGCAGGCAGACAATCAGATAGAGTTTAGGTTGCTAGTTCCATCCAGCCTTCTGTGGATTGTGCTTCCAGTGTCAGTTTTGTTTTCAAAGCTTTTAAAGTACTATTAGGATCTGTCCCACATATGAACCACACAATGACCAGTTCGGCAATTTTTGAGTGCTAGCCTGTAGTGTAGCTCAGTTCTCAAAGTCTACACGTGCTATTAGAATGAGATGCACACATGTGTAGCTCAGGGGTGAGCCCAGAGGTTCACAGACATTTTCAAGGGGTCACTTTCTCAAGTTCCTCCTTCACCACAACTTCCACAGTCCTTTCTAGCTCCCTGATCCCTCACTGTTAGTCTCTAGTTAGTTAGCTCTCTCTGAAAGCCAGGACTTCAGTTTCCCTGTTCTGTGATGTGTTCTCACAACTGTGCTCACATCTGTGGCTAAGCAGAGAAAAAAGAGAGGATAAAAGCAATGGTGGGATTCTCCCACCATCTTGGAACCACAGATCCTCTAAGAAGAGAGGAAAGTTCTCTTCCCTCAGAGTTTGGCTTTGGCAGGTTCCTGCCAAAATGACTCCAAATACCATGAGATGGCTGAGACATAGAACAGGCACCAGTTCTGACTTCATAACAAACATTAGGTTTGCCTGTTCATAAACTTCACAGGGTCTAAGAAAATGGAGTGGTGGGGGAAGAAGAAGAGGAAAAAAAAAAGAAGATGGACAGAAGAAAGGAAGAATAAGAGAAAAGAAAACAGAGGAAAAGGAAGAGGAGGAAGGAGGAGGAAGAAGACAATAACAAGGAGGACCACGAAGGGAGAGAAAGAGATTTCCTTAGCTCTCTCTGAATGCTAGACGCTCCCCTTCCCACTTCTCTGGCCAAAACTAGAGAGCCTGTCCTGGACTTCCCTCTGACCCTGTGTGTGTGCCCACTCCCAGGCTGCCAGTGGCACTGAGCTCAGGATGGGGAATATTGGAGAGAAAAACTTGTAAGTTCACCAGCAGTTCTGTGATACTGTGAATTGTGTTTTTTTTTTTTTTTTTTCCTGACCTGCCTGTCACAGATTCCTTTTCAGAGTCCTCCCTTAGCTGCTCCAACGGTACCCAGGTTGTACAGTAGCTTTCAGTAGGAGGAGCAAGGGGTACTGAGCCTCCTCCACCTCACCCAGACATGGAACTCGGTGGAAATCTTTTGGATCATCTGCTTAGTTTGGGGTCTTGGGTCTTCATCTAAGTAATGGTCCTTCTGGGAGTAGGGCATGCAGCATAGTTGTACAGTGCTACTGATGGATGTGCAAGGCCCTGGGTTCAGTTCCCACCACTGCTAAGCAAAATATCAATCAATCAATCAATCAATCAATCAAAACAAACCAACAAAAAAGAAATCGTTATTCCGAGGAGCTGTTCATTGCCAATTGCCATATATATATATGTGTGTATATATATATGTGTGTGTGTGTGTGTGTGTGTGTGTGTATAAAACTCTGATCATATTAGGAAGAAAAAAATCTAATATCTATGGTCTAAAAATCTCTCAGGGTTTTACTTTTAAGGGAAACATTGACTCTTATGACTCTCACTTAACAGCCAGCTGCTTTGACACCTGAATCTCTTTCATGGCTCATCTTGGTGGACAGCCTTCCATAGATGCTATTTATCCTCAGGTGTGGGACAGAGTGCTTCTGTCCAACCACATAGTTAATCACAACATAGTACCACCATTACCTAGGATTTGATGATTTAGAGCAGCAAGAAACCAATAAATTTCCTCCTTCACCACATGGTGCCAAATTGTTGTGGAGCTTGAGACATTGATGTAGGTACTGGTACTATATCTTCATTGTCAGAACAGAAATCTCAGATTGAGATCAATATGTGATTTTGCACTGAGATTTTGGTTTGTTGATGTTAGACTGATACAGGGGTAAGAAAAATCAAAGCACAAACACTCTTACTACTGCCAAAGAAAAAGTCAGGTGTTAATACACAGATGGCATTTTGGAAAATTGTCTCTTTCTATGCAGGTCTGGTACCAGGCAGGGGTTTGCAATAAATGGGCCATCTGGTTTCTTCTGACTATGCTGATAAGCTAAACTTCCCTCTTCATTCTGGCCACTGGTAAATTCACAAGGCAGATCAATTTTATGTCTTTGTAAAAAAAAAAAAAAAAAAAAAAAAAAAAAAAACGACAGAATAGCAGAAGGTGCACATACATTTGGAGGCAGGAGATCTGCAAGGAAATATTTTTCCCCTAACTTTACTGTAAGTGACAACAATTATATATTTTTAAGCTGTACAATGTGATGTCTTGATACATGTACACATTGTGTGATGGTTAACACAATCAAGTTAATTAACATAGTCACCATCTCACATAGTTAACCTTCTTTGTGTGTGTATTTGGTAAGATCTACTCCCTTAGAAAATTTTAAATATGCATTACAGATATTAATTATAGTCACCATGCTTTAAATTAGGTCTCTAGAATTTAACTGCATGAAGTGTTAAATCTACTCCTTACTATCTTGGAAACTGTTTGTCAGATCTTTTTAGTTTGAAGCAGCAGGGCTCTTAGAACTGCAATAATTGAACATCACCTGAATGTACAAGTCACTGGAACTCAACAGAGTCAGCCTAAAATATCAACAGCTACCTTCATGATTTTTCTTGACTTCTTGGAGAATTGATCCCTTTATCATTATGTAGTGTCCCTCTTTATCCTTGATCATCTTTCTTTTTCTGAAGTCTGCTTTGTCTGAAATTAATATGGGTATTCCAGCTTTTTTGATTATCGTTAACATAGTATATCTATCTTTATCTCCTTACTTTTTTGGGGGCGGGGGAGGGGTACCAGGGATTGAACTCAGGGACACTCGACCCCTAAGCCACATCCCCAGTCCTATTTTGTATTTTATTAGAGACAGGGTCTCACTGAGTTGCTAAGTGCCTCGCCATTGCTCAGGCGGGCTTTGAACTTGCGATCCTCCTTCCTCAGCATTCCAAGTGCTGGGATTATAGGTGTGTTCCACTGCGGGAGGCTCCATCCCTTTATTTTTAATCTGATCTTTATATCTAAATTGGGTTTCTTATAGATAAAACATAATTGGGTTCTTTAAAAAATATTTCTGACTACCTTTTTTCCCCCCAAGTGCTAAGGATTGCACTCAGGGTCTTGCACTAGGCAGTGGGAGCTACTCCCCAGCCCTACTTCTGCCTTTCCATTTCTTATTTAAAGCACTCACAGTTAAAGTGGTTACATTAACATTTACCATCTTTGCAATTACTTTTTTTTGGTGACTGCATTTGTGCTCCCTGCTCCACTGGTCTTTTTCTTCCTCCTTCATGCTTTCAAATCAAATACAGAATTTTGGCTCTGAATGTCTTTCACACGGAAACCAACATTGGGGAAATATCATTGAAGAAGAATTTGAGAAATAATATCACCTCATTTCTATTTTATCAGCACATTACTTATGATTAGTCTTTGTTTTCAAAAGAACATTGTCAGGTAATAGAGTTTCACTACTTTGAGATTTTAAATGTTTCTTTTTCTATTCTTGGTGGGGCAGAAATAATGGGTTTTTATTCTCTCCAGGGACTAAATTATATGTACAGATTGTTTTGACAGTAGTGTTTGTGCAATGTATAATTGTTTTTATGAATTATATCATAGGGAAACTGCTTGCAGTGTACCATATAAATCTTATTCTTGCTGTCTTAGTAATATGATTGTCAGAAATAAAATGATAAATGAAAGGAGCTGTGCGTTTTAATTTCAAACCTAGTTTCAATTAAGTTTGTGGAATAAGTGGGTCTGTGATTCACACTTTATCGAACAGTGGGGACTAGCACTTGGTTTTTGCAGTTTCTTGGAATTGAAAGTCATGTTTGGTAAGTCTTTTCTCTGAGCACAGAATTTCATTTCCAGGAGGCGCCCTGTAGATGGCGCCATTGCCACTTGTCACAGGGTGAAAGGCCTGCTTCACCCAGGAGGCCAAGCTTTGCTATATCATTTGATCATAGTGGGTCCAGGACAATCTTTGTGTGTGTGTGTGTGTGTGTGTGTGTGTGTGTGTGTGTGTGTGTGTTTGCTTTATTTATTTATTTATTTTTACAGTTTTACTCGCTCCAAATAGCCAAATACTAGGTGTTTCTTAATTTTGTAGCCCTTTCATCCATTGTCTAGCACCTGGTATTGCAATCACTCAAAACTTTGAGAAGTCACTCCCTCATTTGGCTTCCCTGAAGCCATCTGCCCTAGTCTCTCAGGCTCCATTCTGACCATCTTCTGTCTCCTCTGGGGCCCTGTTCCTGAGCTGGCTCCTACAAAAGTAGCAGTGATGCTTCTAAGACACGGTCCTGTGTCTCATCCCTCTTAATGTGACTTGTCTGTAAAGGATGCCAAGTTTACCTTCCTAGAGCACCCCTTTTCTTGCCTAACTTCTCAGTGCCCATTGAACTCCTTTATGAACGAAGACCCCAACATATCACCCAGAAAGAATCCTGGAAATTAACCTGGGACACTGACCAGTCCTGGAGGGACACTGCCTGAACACAGCACATACAGGGTGGCACTTAGAACCACACTGAAGTTCCTGGAGAGGATGGGAGAGACCAAAATATCCCCAGAATGTGGGATGAGGTTCCAGGCTATATCTCCTGAATTTCAAAGGGACAAGTGATATCTGAGTTAGAAGCACAATTTTGGAGAAATGCCCATTCCTATAGTGCTGCTCTATTTTTCCCTGGATCTTGAGAGTTCACGGTTTCATAAAGTGCATAGTTCCAGAGATTCATTCTTCTCTTTTCTTCATGGTGCTGGGAATCAAACCCAGGGCCACGTGCATGGTAGGCAAATACTTTACCATCAAGCGACATCCCCTGCACTTAACAGATTTCTTAAAAGGGCCCTCATTTCTGAGATCTATAAACACATAATTCCTAAGTTCTTAGCACTAACATTCCAGTTGTGCTATTCCCATGTATTGTTGGGGCTGGGTGGATAAAGATGGTTCATCTGGGCATGTCATACTTGTTAAACCCCACCCTCCCCCCAATCCACTTAATTGTCAGGCCTCAAAATGAGGTCCCCAGTTCCCTGTCTCTGCTTCTCCTTTACATTAAAGACTTCTGGTCCCCTGGTCTGCCTTACTTCTTGCCTGCATTATTATTATTATCATTATTATTATTTTAGTGGTGCTAGGGATTGAACCCAGGGCCTTGTGCATGTGAGGCAAGCACTCTACCAACTCAGCTCTATCCCCAGCCTTTGCCTGCATTAGTATTCTACTAGCAGAGCCTCCTATTTTTTTTTTCTTTACCTGGAACTTCCCTTCTATCACCTGAGTATGTCATACTCAGGAACCACATTAATATTTCTGATACACAGTGTATAACACTTCAGTGTTCTGTCTGAAACCTTCCGTGCCTTCTGGTGGTCTCTAATACAGCAGCCCCTCTCTTTACTTGGTTATTGAAGGTCCCCAACTCTTCTGCCCCATTCCTGTCCTCGGTCTCATGGTCCAGGTGAGCTGGGCCTATTGCCCTCCACACTGTGGACTTGCCCTTCCCCTGGCTGGGCTAGTCTCTGTTCATGTTGTTGTTGTTGTTGTTGTTGTTGTTGTTTTTTCATCTGCTGCCTGGGACACCTGATTCCTCCACCTCTGCCTGCTGAGATTTTATTTCTTCTTTCAGGTCCAGTTCACAAGCATCCCTGCTCTGTGCAGGGCCTCCAGTTAGCATGGCCAGAGGCATCTCTGCTTCTTCCAGTTTCCCTCGGCACCGCCTCATCCCCACCACCTTCCTCTCAGTGCTCCGGTGACTTAAGGATCTCAGCTCTGGAACAGGAAGTCAGGGCCAGACGCGTAGTTTTCCATCTCTTTGTGCTGGCAAAGCCCACCAATGTAGGAAATGGTAATGTTCTTAGAAATGGAATCATTTTGTCGATATTTCGCAGCAGTTTGTTATGTGGGTGATTTTCCTAAACAGAGTAATCTAACATAGTTTCAACACTGTGATAGTCACATTGCAGGTGTGGGTCAGATGGGCTGCACGATTAACAGGCACCTCCGCCCCCTGAGGAACTGAGCTGCAGCAGGTATGAGAGCATGAGCTCTCAGAGTTAGAGCCACCAAATTAAATCACAGAGCCCCAGGTCTGAGAGCCCCCTCCCTCTAGTCATTCCCGAGCATGGGCTGATCGTAACTCTGTTTTTTAGAAAAACTGAGTTCTAGGAAAGTTAATAAGCCCGTTTCTCTCAGGGAAGAGGCTCTGGAGCTGAGGCAACTGTACTTCATCTCCTTAGTTACTAATTAGTTTCTAAAATTATCAATCCTTCTTCTTGTTTTTATTTGGAGGGGAGTTTTATCATTTAATTAATTTAGATAAGTTTCCAGTGACTTTTAAAAGAGACTTTGGTATTTGTAGAAGCCAAGGGTCCAGAGAGGCTGGGTGGTGTGGCTTTGTGACCCACACTGCTGCTGGTGGCCTGCAGGACTG
Organism: Tamias sibiricus; assembly: GCA_025594165.1. Classification (NCBI taxonomy): domain Eukaryota; kingdom Metazoa; phylum Chordata; class Mammalia; order Rodentia; family Sciuridae; genus Tamias; species Tamias sibiricus. The sequence continues at coordinate 71,374,195 of CM046663.1, forward strand.
CACTGAATTCTGCATGGCCGAGTATTTTAAAGGCATGCAGTTTGACTATCACCAGTTTTAAACAACTGTCCCCCTGGGCTTGGGGGAAACAAGCAGGTCACCTTTCCAAAGTGGCTGGTGGAACTCACACCCGCCCCCCATGGTGTCCATGTTCCTTCAGAAGGGTGTCATTCCATTTGGGAAAAACAAATGAACCATTTATGACAAAGTGTAATAAGATGATCCAGGAATGGGGGCAATTCATTTTTACCTTAACCAAGTATCGATTCTTATTGTGAAATTTATATTACCATCAATAAAGTTGGGTTTTATCAGCCTCCAAAATTGAGGCTGTTCCATAAATGTTTAGAAGACTTTGCTCCTGAGTTATATTTTCCATGAATTCTGATGTTTTCCATTACTGACACTAAGGCCAGGGGTTCTTATGACTCACTCCAAAGAGCTGCTTGTGTGTGCCCAGGGATTCTCTCTCTTGATTTGGGGAACATGTCGATATCTGGGAGTTGGCTATGAAGTTCCTTTGAGTGAAAGCAAACACTCCACTGTACGGGGCATTACTTCTGTGACACATAACTCTCTGGAACCACCCCATTACCTTGCATTAAACAATTCTCCGACATTTCCCACCAGGTTGGGAAATGTGCTGGTAACTGTCAGAAATGCCAAATGGGGTACTCACATTCCCTGTAAGCCTTCAGTTATTCAAGATAAATTAAGGGACAAAAAGAGGATAACTGCAGGGCACAGTTTATAAGGGGGTGTTGCACAAAATACTATATTTACATGTTCCTTTTTAGGATTGAGGGAGCAACAAAAAGCTTACAACTTCCGATTCAGATCAGGTGGAATTACTGCTTTGAGAGCCCCGATGAGGGGGAACATCTCTGAAATTGGAACTCCCTTGGCTGGTGGGCTTAATGGCTTCCCTCCTGCTTTTGGAATTCGAGGGCAGACATTCATCTTGATGAATTCCTGAATTTAAAATCCAAATGCATTAAATGGTTAAGGCAAGCAAGTAAGCATTTTATAAAGGATTCTATCTCTGTTTCTCCTCTCTTCCTCTTTAGTCCACCCCCTGACCTGGCCCAAGAATGGTAAAGAGGAAGAGAGGAGAAACAGGCAGAATCCTTTTGTGAAGGATTCTGCTCTCTTGTGGAAGATTAAAAGTGGAGCTGGGGGGCTGGGGTTGTGGCTCGGCGGTAGAGTGCTCGCCTAGCACGTGTGCAGCCCGGGTTCGATCCTCAGCACCACGTAAACATAAATGCATTGCATTGTGTACAACTAAAGCAAATAAATAAATTAAAAAAAAAAAAAAAGGAGCTGGGCCAGACCCACTATGAGATTGCCACATATCCTAGAGGAATCACTGCACTTCTCTAAACAGTTCCCCAGGCCTAAACCATTAACCAATTTGCCAAGAGCTTACAGAGACGGAAGGGGACTCCACACAGCAGACCGTGGGCTTTGGGAATGCCCTTCCCACATCTGCTCTTCCTTCCTCTTTATTCACCCAAGTCCCACCCCTCTCTCCATCCTGGCTCTTCTGAGCCTCCTTCCTGTTCCTGTTATCAGGCTTTCCTCTAAGCACAGAGAATTTTCTATGGCAACGGACTAAAGATCTCTTAAGGTCCTTTTCTGTTCGTATGCTAGGTAAGTGTTAACTTTTAGATTACCATCCCACTTGTTTGGCAATTAAGCCTTTTCCCCTCTTAACTGTATTAAAAGCACCTTGAGGACTGTGGGGAGAGGGAGTGGTTGCATTTTTTCATGTAGTGGGGAGCATGAAACTTGGACGTGGGCTGTATTTGTATCTCGGCTGCAGCACTTTCTAATTGTCTTCAGAGGGCTACACAATCTCCTTGAGCCCATTTCCCCAAATTCCACATGTGATAATATTAATACCAGTTAGAGGCATTTTGAGAATTCAAACAAGGCATGTAAAGGACCTAGGACACAGTAGATGGTCAATCAATAGGTGCTCTATTGTTATGAGCTCTGCTTTTTATTTTTCTTGAACCTGCCATAGATACTTTCATATGCAGAGGCAGCATTTGAAGCATTGACAAAGATCCTCTGACAACTCAAATGAATTGAGTTTGAAAGGTCAAAGTCAATACATATAAAATACATTGAAAATATACACCCCTGACTAACAACAATGACAACAAAACTTAGATAAAGCTTATGTGGTAGGAGTGAATAAGTGTTAAATACAGATGATGGGCATTTGGGTATAATTCTTTCCACTCTTCTGAATTAAAAAAAAAATTGGAACAAAAGATCAGATAGTAAAAGCAACAAGATTATTTTATACTTTGGGAGAAAGGAAGTTGATGTATGTTGTGGTTTAGATGGGAGGTGTCCCCCAAAAGCTCACTGTAAGACAATGCAAGCATTTTCAGGGGTGAAGTGATTAGATTATGAGAGTTTTAGCCGAATCAGTGGATTAATCCACTTATAGGGATTAACTGGGTGGTAACTATAGGCAGGTAGGATGTGGATGGAAGAAGGAGGTCACTGAGGGCTTGCCTTTGGGATCTACATTTTGTACCGAGTGAGGGGAGCTCTCTCTGCTTCTTGTCGCATGCCTTGAGCCGCTTTCCTCCTCCACGCCCTTTGGCCAGGGTGTTCTGCCTCATCTCAGACCCACAGCAATGGAGCTGGCCATCTGAAACTCTGAAACCACGAGTGCCAAATAAAACTTTTCCTCCTCTAAAATCGTTCTTGTCTAGTCTTTTGGTCACAGTGGCAAAAGGCTGACTAAGACAGTGCATTATTAATTTTTTTATTAGGCACAGCAAATACATTCTCCACTTTGGATCTAGAATGTCTACCAAAGGTCCATGTGTTCAAGGCTGAGTCACCGCGGTGCACTATTGGGAGGTGGAGAGACCTTAGGAGGTGGGAATTAGCAAGAGGCCTTTAGGTAACTAGGTGGTACCTCTGAAGGAGGCTCCTCTTGTCTTTCTGTCTTTGCTTCCTGGCTCCTGACATGAGAAGTTTTGCTCCATCACACATTCCTGCCATGATGTGCTGCTTCACAATAGACCTAAAGTAAGAGGGCCATTGTTCTTGGCCTGGAATATCCAAAATGTCAAGCCCAAATAAACCCTCTCTCCCCCCCCCCCTCTCTCTTTTTTGTACCAGGGATTGAACCCAGGGGCACTTAACCACTGAGCCACATCCCCATTCCTTTTTTATTTTTTTTATTTTGAGACAGGGTCTTGCTAAATTGCTTAGGGCCTTGCTAAGTTGTTGCCATCCTCCTGCTCCAGCCTCCAAGCCGCTGGGATTACAGGAGTGTGCCACTGCACCTGGCTAAACCTTTTCTCCTCATGAATTGATTATCTAATGTATTTTGTGATAGTAATGGAAATCTTACTAGTACAGTACAGAAAATGCCTGACATTAATTTTCATGCCTTTTTTGCTTAAACTAATAATAACTAAAAAGCAATTTAAAAGCATCACCTATTGTCACATGTATACAATTAATGTTAAAAGGTGACAAAAATCAATATGAAAACATTTAAAATATAATAAATCTAATTAAATTAAATACACCCTCACGTGTGACATCTAAAACTTGATACTGCAAGGTGAAACACAACCACTTTGATCTGCTGGATTGTTTTGTGGATTAACCACCAGAGGACACTAGAGAGCAGCATTACCAGGAACCACATAGCAAGAGAGAGATTCAAACCATTGAACTTAACCCTGAGAAGTGTAAGTCCCCGAGAGTCACACTCATTACTACACCAACCCAGAGGTCTGGGACCATGGATTTCAGCAGATCTGTTTGGCCTGCTGAGGAACATGCCTGACTGCAGGGGCACAGCTGCCTGGAGCCAACGCAAGTGTGAGGCTGGTGTTGACACCTCTAGGTGGCATCTTGGACTCCCTGGACGCTGGGCTGAGGCGGTGTCAGAGCTGACAACTTTCACAGCTGTTCTGCCCTGGGAGCTGTAAGCATGGGGCAGGAATGGTAGAGTCTTATCTGGGCTCCTAAGCCTTTTTTTAGTGAAGAGACTTGTTTTGAATACATTCTTAATGGCATCAGCATGTTCAGAAAAATATACATATTGAAAAACTATAGAAAGAATATTTAGAAAAATAGCAAAATTATTTCTGTTCTTAAAGTACCATCCAGGCCAAACACTTTTTGTGCATATATAGGTTGAAGATCCCTTATCTGAAATGCTTGGGATAGAAGCGTTTTGGATTTCAGTTGTTTTTTGCATTTCAGAATTTTTTTTTTTTTTCAGATCTTGGAATATTTTCATATACATAATGAGTTGTCTTGGGGAAGGACTCAAATCTACACATGGTGATCATTTATGTTTCACATACACCCTATATACATAGCCCGAAGGTAATTTTTTACAATATTTAAAAAGCTCGCCTTATTTTGTTTGCATCCTGTCACGTGGCTCAATTCATTGAGTGCTTTAAGCATAAAAAAAAAAAAAAAAAAAAAAAAAAAGAAAAGAAAAAAGAAAAGAACTGACGAAAAAGATCATCTCAGGATTCCATGCTGGAGGGTGGGAGGAGTAGGACACCACAAGAGCCAGAGTACTCTTCAGATGATAAATAAAGCCAGAAGCCAGTGGGCAGAGGGCTACTTAATATTATTCTGCATTTTTAAATTAGCCAGAACTTTAGTTAGTTTGCTTTCTTATTCGGGAGGAATTTATACTGCATTTCTACTTCTTTCCATTTACAGGCACCAGAAGGTCCACATGTAAAACTCAAAATGCCCATTCACTGCTGTGGTTCTGATGTGGTGTCTCCCCCACCCGCCCCGAAACACATGCAGAAATTTGGTCACCAAAGTCATGTCTCAAGACCAGAATAGCTCTATGGGAATAGATTAGTTCTCCTGAGAGTGGGCTGTTGTTATAAAGTAGCTCAGCTCTATTGTCCCCTCCCTCTCTTTGCAGGTGTTGCCTGCCCTTCTGCTTCCCATCATGACCTTGACAGCACAGGGGTCCTCACCAGAAGCTGAGTAGATGCTGGTACCATGCTCTTGGCTTTCCAGCCTCCGGAACTGTGAGTCAAAATGAACTCCTATATATATATTTTTTCTTTTTACTAATACCCAGTCTCAGATGTTCTGTTATAGCAACAGAACATGGACTAAGATATTCACAGTATTTAAATCTCCAATTCAGTTGCACCCCCAAGCACTCTTGGAGTTGAAGCTCTAAGATAGATACCAGGCTGCCACCAGCCTCCATGCCATGGTGAAATGATGGGAAGCTTCATTCTCCACAGCTAATAACAGACGCAGAGTCCAGATGCCCCAGGAGCCCCAGACATTCGCTGAGAAGAAAAAAACACTTTCTGCAATTTTCAGAGAGAATGTGAGCACAGGAAAGACTTCCTGCCACCCCACGCTGCTTCCTGAACACAGTGAGCAGGGCCCTGACAGGAGGCCTCAGACCTGCACATTCCATTTCCCACCAGCCAAAGGGATAGTGCTGTGGCCCTGCCTCCCTTTCATCTGAAATGAGCAGAAAATTTAGAATCTGTCCATTTCTTTTTTGAAAACAATTCCACTTTGATTTTATTCCAAAGATCTCACCTTAAAAATATTAATGTGCATCCTTCCCTTTCATTTTTACGTAATTTTCTCTTTGGGGATGATGGTTATCTATCATTTTTTTCCAGACTACATTTATTGACACATGAGGATCATCTTGGCCCCATAAGCCTTACAGGATGCTGTAGAAGATTCTGTGTGACCTTCTGACAGTCGAAACAACTCCAACCTCAAACCCAAACCATGATACATGCTCAGCAGCCATCACCATACATGCCCTCATCAAAGTCCCCAAACAGGATGCCCTTACCAAACGTGGCCTTACCTTTCCAAAGAAATGCTGAGTGGACACGGCCAGAGCATCAAAGCCACAGATGGCCCTCCTCAGCTCCCCTTGAATGAGGCCAAGCTGCCGGGCCTGCCGCTCACACCTGTCCTTCAGTCGCTGGACCAGCTGCCGCTCAGCCTCCCGGGCCTGCAGGTCGGGCTTGGGTGCAAAGCCATTTCGAGGAACCACAGTCCTCTGCTTTGGGTAACCTATTAAAAAAAAAAAAAAAGTCCCAGACATTCAACACAAATGTGACAACAGTTTCTTATAATAGAAAGAGTTCGTTAAGAATAAGTTTGGCAGAGAAGGAATTGCTGCAGTTTGCCCTTTTAAGTATTAAAAAAGAAAAGAAGAAAAAAAAAATACCAGCCAGGGACTTAAATTATTCACTCTGTTTCTGTTGTTCTAAGTGCAAAGTTTTATGCTGAGAAAAAGGATAACAGACAAAATCACTGAATTCTTTCCAGCTTCTGACATTTCTTCTAGGCCTGCTTGGAAAGACTAGAGCAGGTGTTTTTATTTTCTTTTTTCTTAAGGAGGATTGCTTTGACAAAGGAAAGACAGTGGAATGAATCTGACATAGTTTTTCCCATGTACATATTTGAAAACAACACAATGAATCAATCCCACCACTATGTACATCCATAAGAATGGGGTCCTAACTAGAATAAGATATATTCCATGTTATAACTATATCAAAATGGATTCTGCTGTCCTGTTTAACTAAAAAGAACCAATAAAAAATGAAAATAAAAAAGAGGATTTCATTTAGAAAGTGTCAAACGGGAAATCAATCAATCAATACAGATAGAAGTCAGACTCATGAAAACATAGCAACCTGGTCCTTGGGCCCCAGGTGGTAATCCCTCCATACTCCTTCCTCCCTTCAGACAGCTGCTCTAGTACCCTGCCTTCAATGTCAAGTTCAAATCACAACCCAGATCTCCTCTGTTCCTGGGACTTCTGACTTTAAATTCCTACACAGCACCAATGTCCTGGCAGGTCCCCGCCAATGTGTTCCCCAATGTGACTTTGTGTCACTTTAATGCCTAAGAGTCTAGTCCTAGCCATGATCACCTTTCACCCTGCTTCTTGTCCTTCCCGGTGCCACAGCCAGAATGACCTCTACAGACACAAGGAGGCAGTTCGTCACCTGCATGGACCCCTTTGCTGCTTTCCACTGCAGTCCAAAAGAAGCCCACCCTCCCTACCTGTCCCACAAAGCTCCCACCAGGCAAATGTGAGAAGCTGCAGGACCACAGAAGAAGGAACCAGAAGCCCCACCTGGGATTGAGGGCTGGCATGGCGGTGGTGGGGACAGGGGCATTAAGGAGAGGTGACATTTAGGCTAAGGTTTGAAAGAAGAAAGGTGAGACTCAGGAGAAAAGAAAGAGAAAAACCAGTACATCCTAAGCAAAAACCCCTACCCCCACCCCCAGGTGAGCAGCATCCTCCTGAAACCGCTGTCACACTGGTTAGACTCAGGTGGCCCTCCTGACCCAGGCAAGCACAAAGTCTGTGGTTGGCCATGGACTTACATCCCAAGGGCATGTTCCTTCCTGCGCTCAAGCAGTCACCCTTCTAGAGGATATGACCTGGACACTGACCATCACAATCACGAATCACCCGCAATATTTCAAATGTTCCTTCTTCCTCTTTTGTCTTTTTCCCTTTCTAAAATATCAGGGAACAAACTATAAAACAAATGAGAAAATAATAGCCTCTTCAGTACCTCATAGGACACATGGGACAGTAATGGGTTTGTGAATACACAAGTGGCCTCATTTCTTTTTTTTTTTTTTTTTTTTTTTGTGGTACCGGGGATTGAACTCAGGGGCACTCGACCACTGGGCCACATCCCCAGCCCTTTTTTTTTTATATTTTATTTAGAGACAGGGTCTCACTGAGTTGCTAAGTGCCTCACCATTGCTGAGGCTGGCTTTGAACTCGCGATCCTCCTGCCTCAGCCTCCCAAAGTGCTGGGATTACAGGCGTGCGCCACCGCGCCCGGCTTGGCCTCATTTCTTGAGGGGGAAAGTGGCTTATGGATCTATGTTCTTCTGATTGTTAATTTAATGACGGCAATGCTAATTCTCATTAAATCTTCCTTCTAAGTCATCAGAGATTGCAATGCAACCTTACACATGACATATCCCAAATTCTTGGGATTTAATGGAATGGCAGAATATGAAAGTATTGCTTCTATTTTAATGAGATCAGAGTATATAATATTTCAGAAAATTCACTTGCATGTTATAGGCAAATCAATCTTCATGTGTGCTTCATCCACACATTCTTAGTACTGAAAATAAGACTAGCATAACCACCTAAAAGACACAGGAATAAAAGGTGCAGAATTTTACAGCCTACATTGAACTCTAAGACATAGTCTAAGACCTAAAGTAGATTTTTTTCCCCCATAACTACTACTATTTGTCATTTTGTTGTTGTGGCTGGTGAATTTATAAAACACTCCAGGGCTTTAATTAATGCACTGAGGCTCCAGGTACCTGACACCATTACATAGAAGGTACTTCTTTAAGAAATCTAAAGGAATGATAAAACTTACTTACAGCTCCCTGAATAAAGCTAATTGCCATCTATAGTCTATAGTGTCATCTCAGAGTGTATGGACCTTAGTGAAGTCTCACTGTCCTGTATTTTCAGCTATCAGATTTGTTCCTGGGTGGAATGCCTCTTAGGACTTATCATCTTTAAAATGATTATTATCATTATCTTGATCATTGTTAATCATTAGGTTAGAAAGCATACTCAATGGTCAATGGACAATATGAAAGGATTTCATAAAATCCCGTTATTGGCCTTTACTTTGATACTGGTGCCATTATTATATTGCTTTTACTCACACTCAAAATTCTAGCTTCTATGGAAAAACAGTGCAGTCAGCTATCATTTCTACTCCTGGGGCCACCAAACAGCTGGTATTCTGATCTAAGACAGAAGCTCCCAAAATATCAACTTTGTGGATCAATACACCAAGCAGAAGTTGAACTGCTCTGGGACACCCAACCACCTCGTGAAAGCAATCCTGGTTTGGAAGGCTGGTTAAATGCTTCATTGTGCTCAATCTCTTTAATAACATGACAAAGACCCAGTCCCGAGAGCTAAGAATTTGGCAAAGCTGAGAAATGAATTTGGCTGTGAATTTCTCTACTGATTTTAGTTTAAAAGAGTCCAGCCATTTCCTAAATACAGTTGGTCTTCTGTGTTCACAGATTCTGCACCTGAGGATTCAACCAAATACTAATGGAGCTTCTTCCTCTTGTTAGTATTTCTTTATTTTATTTTATTTTATTTTGGTACCAGGGATTGAACTCAGCGGCACTTGACCACTGGGCCACATCCCCGGCCCTTTTTTTTCTTTTTTTAAATTTATAATAGTACTATGTATTATAATTCATAGTGCACATATATAGTATCTTTTTACATACAACTGTTTGTATACAAAGTATATTCGTACCAGTCAGGTCTTCAATGATGCATTTAGGATAATGATATCCATCTCATTCAACCACCTTTTCTTCCCCCCCTCCCCCCTTGCTCCTTCCCTTCCCCTCCCTTCCCTTTGACCATTCTAGTGTTCCTATAATCCTCCTATGTACCCCCATCCAACAACACTGTGAACTAGCCTGCTTATATCAGAGAAAACATTGGTATTTGGATTTTTGAGATCGACTAATTTCACTTAGCATTATATTCTCCAACTTCATCCATTTACCTGCAAATGCCATTATTTTATTCTCTTTTATTGCTGAGTAAAACTCCATTTTGTATATATACCACATTTTCTTTATCCACTCATCTACTGAGGGACCTCTAGGTTGGTTCCACAACCTAGCTATTGTGAATTGTGTTGCTATAAACATTGAAGTGGCTGTGTCACTGTATTATGCTATTTTTAAGTCCTTTGGGAATAGACCCAGGGGTGGGATGGCTGGATCATAGGGTGGTTCCATTCCCAATTCTCCAAGAAATCTCCATACTGCTTTCCATAGCGGTTACACCATTTTGCAGTCCCACCAGCAATGTATGAGTGTGCCTTTTCCCCCACATCCTCTCCAACATTTATTGTTGTTTGTGTTCTTGATAGCTGCCATTCTGACTGGAGTGAAATGAAATCTTAGAGTAGTTTTGATTTGCATTTCTCTAATTGCCAGCGATGTTGAGCATTTTTTCATGTATTTGTTGATTAATTGTGTATCTTCTTCTGAGAAGTGTCTTTTCAATTCCTTAGCCCATTTATTGATTGGGTTATTTGTTTTTTTGGTGTTAAGTTTTTTGAGTTCCTTATATATTCTAGAAATTAGTGCTCTATCTGATGTGCATGTATTAAATATTTGTTCCCAATTAGTTGGTTCTCTATTCACCTCACTGATTGTTTCTTTTGCTGAGAAGAAGCTTTTTAGTTTAAATCTATTTCATTCATTAATTATTGGTAATAATTCTTGTGCTACAGGATTCTTACTAAGGAACTTGGGGCCTAATCCGACATTTTGGAAATTGGAGCTTACTTTTTCTTCTATTAGGCGTATTGTCTCTGGTCTAATTCCTAGGTCCTTGATCCACTTTGAATTGAGTTTTGTGCATGGAGAGAGATAAGAGTTTAATTTCATTTTGTTGCATATGGATTTCCAGTTTTCCCAGCACCATTTGTTGAAGAGGCTATCCTTTCTCCACTGTACACTTTTGGTGCCTTTGTCTAATATAAGATAGCTGAAATTATATGTATTAGTCTTTGTATCCTCAATTCTGTACCATTGGTCTACCAGTCTGTTTTGGTGCCAATACCATGCTGTTTTTGTTACTACTGCTATATAGTATAATTTAAAGTCCAGTATGGTGATGCCCTCTGCTTCACTTTTCTTGCTAAGGATTGCTTTGGCTATTCTGGGTCTCTTATTTTTCCAGATGAATTTTATGACTACTTTTTCTATTTCTTTGAAGAATGACATTGGGATTTTGATTGGAATTGCATTAAATCTGTATAATGCTTTTGGTAGTACGGACATTTTGACAATATTGATTCTACCTATCTAAGAGCAAGGTAGGTCTTTCCATCTTCTGAGTTCTTCTATGATTTCTTTCTTTAGTGTTCTATAATTTTGCTTATAGAGGTCTTTCACCTCTTTCATTAAGTTGATTCCCAGGTATTTTATTTTTTTGATGCTATTATAAATGGGGTAGTTTTCATCATTTCCCTCTCAGAGGCTTTGTTGCTGATGTACAAAAGTGCCTTTGACCTATGGGTATTGATTTTGTATCTTGCAACTTTGCCAAATTCATTTACTAGTTGTAAAGTTTTCTGGTAGAGTTTTTTTGGGTTTGCTAGGTATATTATCATGTCATCAGCAAATAGTGCTAATTTGAGCTCTTCTTTTCCTATCTGGATCCCTTTCTTTCGTCTGTCTAATTGCTCTGGTCAGAGATTCCAGTATTATGTTAAATAGCAGTGGTGAAAGGGGGCATCCCTGTCTTGTTCCAGTTTTTAGAGGGAATGCTTTCAATTTTTCTCCATTTAAGATAATGTTAGCTCTGGGCCTTGCATAAATAGCTTTTATAATGTTAAGATATGTTCCTGATATTCCTAGTTTTTCCAGTGTTTTGAACATAAAGGGGTGTTGTATTTTATCAAATGCTTTTTCTGCATCTATTAAGATAATCATATGATTTTTATCTTTAAGTCTATTGATGTGATGTATTATGTTTATTGATTTCTAAATGTTGAACCAGTCTTGCATCCCTGGAATAAACCCCACTTGATCGTGGTGCACTATCTTTTTGATATGTTTTTGTATCCGATTTGCTAGTATTTTGTTGAGGATTTTTGCATCTATGTTCATTAAAGATATTGGCCTGAAGTTTTCTTTTTTGGATGTGTCTTTGCCTGGCTTTGGAATTAATGTAATATTGGCCTCATAGAAAGAGTCTGGAAGAGCTCCCTCTTTTTCTATTTCTTGAAATAGTTTGAAGAACGTTGGTATTAGTTCTTCTTTGAAAGTCTTGTAGAACTCAGCTGTAAACCCATCAGGTCCTGGACTTTTCCTTGTTGGTAGCTTTTTGATGACGTCTTCTATTTCTTTGCTTGTAATCGATCTGTTTAAATTGTGTATAGCCTCCAGTTCCAGTTTAGGCAAATCATACGACTCTAGAAATCTGTCAATGCTTTCAATATTTTCTGTTTTATTAGAGTACAAGTTTTCAAAGTAATTTCTAATTATCTCCTGTATATCTGAGGTGTTTGTTGTGATATTCCCTTTTTCATCACGAATGTTAGTAATTTGAGTTTTTTCTCTTCTTCTTTTCGTTAGCATCACTAAGGGTCTGTCAATTTTGTTTATTTTTTCAAAGAACCAACTTTTAGTTTTGTCAATTCTTTGAATTATTTCCTTAGTCTCAATTTCATTAATTTCTGCTCTGATTTTAATTATTTCCTGTCTTCTACTGCTCTTGGTGTTGATCTGTTCTTCTTTTTCTAGTGCTTTGAGGTATGATGTTAAGTCATTTATTTGTTGGGTTTTTTTGTTTGTTTGTTTGTTTTTCCTTTTAAGGAATGAACTCAGTGCAATGAATTTTCCTCTTACTACAGCCTTCATAGTGTCCCAGAGATTTCTATATGATGTATCTGTGTTCTCATTTACCTCTAGGAATTTTTTAATCTCCTCCTTGAAGTCTTCTTCAACCCCTTGTTCATTCAGTAGCATGTTGTTTAGCTTCCAGTTGCTGGAGTAGTTTTTCTTATTCCTTGTTTTGTCATTAATTTCCAATTTCAGCCCTTTATGGTCTGATAGAATGCAGGGTAGTATCTCTATTTTTTTATATTTGCTGAGAGTTGCCTTGTGACATAATATATGGTCTATTTTGGAGAAGGAGCCATGTGCTGCTGAGAAAAAGTGTATTCGTTTACTGAGGGATGAAATATTCTATATATGTCCATTAGGTCTAAGTTATTGTTTTAAGGAGGCCTAAAATTTCTTTGTATAGCTTTTGTTTGGATGATCTATCCATTGGTGAGAGAGGTGTGTTGAAGTCCCCTAGAATAACTGTGTTGTGGTCTATTTTACTCTTGAACTTGAGAAGAGTTTGTTTGATGAATGTAGGTGCTCCATTATTTGGGGCATATAGATTTATGATTGTTATATCCTGTTGATGAATGGTTCCCTTAAGTAGTAAGAAATATCCATTTTTGTCCCTTTTGATTAGCTTTGGCTTGAAGTCTACCTTATTTGATATGAGAATGGAAACCCCTGCTTGCTTCTGTAGGCCATGTGAGTGATAAGACTTTTCCTAGCCTTTCACTTTCAGTCTATTGATGTCTTTTTCTACGAGGTGTGTTTCTTGGAGACAGCAAATTGTTGGTTCATTTCTTTTAATCTATTCTGATAATCTGTGTCTTTTGAATGGCGAGTTTAGGCCATTAACATTCAGGGTTATTATTGAGATGTGATTTTTATTCCCATCCATTTTTACTTATATTATGGTCTTTAGCTTGATTTGGTTTCTCTTCTGGTTGGTATTTCCCTTAGTTTAATATCTCCCTTTGTTGATTTTCGTTGTTATTTTTCTCTTCTTCTTCATGAAAAATTTTGCCCAGGATGTTCAGAAGTGCTGGCTTTTGAGTTGTGAAATCTTTTAACTTTTGCTTGTTGTGGAAGGTTTTTATTTCATCTTCGAATCTAAAGCTCAGTTTTGCTGGATATAAGATTCTTGGTTGACATCCCTTTTCTTTCAGAGCTTGAAATATGCTATTCCAGGATCTTTTAAGGTCTGGGTTGAAAAATCTGAACATAGTCTGATTGGTTTCCCCCTATATGTAATCTGCTTCCTTTCTCTTGTGGCTTTTAATATTCTCTCCTTGCTCAGTATATTAGGCATTTTCATTATAATGTGCCTTGTTGTGGATCTGTTGTGATTTTGTATGTTTTGTGTTCGGTAAGCCTCTTGAACTTGGTTTTCCCATTCATTCCTCATGTTTGGAAAATTTTCTGTAATTATTTCATTAAATAAATTACTCATTCCTTTGGCTTGAAACTCTGCCCCCTCCTCTACTCCAATCACTCTTAAGTTTGGTCTTTTTATGTTGTCCCATAATTCTTGGATGTACTCTTTTTGATTTCTTACAATTTTTGCTGTGTAATCTAGATTTTTCTCTAGGATATATATTTTGTCTTCATTGTCTGAGGTTCTTTCTTCCAAGTGGTCTACTCTGTTGGTAATGCTTTCGATTGAACTTTTATTTTGGTTTATTGCTTCTTTCATTTCTGGAATTTCTGTTTGGTTTCTCTTTAGAGCCTCTATCTCCCCATTGCAGTACTCTTTTACTTTCTGTATTTGTTTTTGAAGTTCTTTGTCAAAATGATCTTTTACCACCTGTATTTGCTCCCTCATCTCATTTTTGAGTTCATTCTTAAGTTCCATAAACATTTGGAATATGTAATTTCTAAATTCCATCTCTGGCATTTCACCAACTGTGCTTGCCATGGAATCTACTGAGGAGGTATATTGATTTGTTTGTGTCCCTTTCTTCCATTGTTTCTTCATATTGCTTGTGTGTCTTTTCTTCCTGCACTTTGGGACCTTGATTATTTTGATTTTACCTTAAAGCCTTATGTTGCTCCTGTAGTACAATGCTATCAGATCCCCTTATAATTCCTTTACACTTTAAAATCTAACACTTTCTATTCAGAAAATCCCAGTTTGATCACAATGTACAGATTTAGTTAACTCAGATATTGTTTCCAATTTACTCTGTATGCTTCTGATGGGGTTTTATAGTTTCAAGTATTGAACACAGAGATGATATGTTTAGGAAGAAGGAAGTGAGTGTATTGAATTGTTCTTTCTTAGAAAGTATGAAAAGAGAGTTCTATGGAAGTGGTTTAGTATCAGCAGATGAGAGAGGAAAGAGAATGGAGTGAGCAATTAGGTGGAAAGACCGATTTATATATAAACTTAACTTATGCAGCTATTGAGAGAAGAAATAAAGAAAGATGGAAAAGAAAAAAAAATGACAGAAGAGTAGGAATTAGTGTAAGAGAGAGGAGAAGAGAGTGAGTCACAAAAATAGAGAATAAACTATACATAACACCGCTTTGCTATATAGTTCAATTGCGCCCGTTCTAGAAATCCCAATTTCTGCATATAACTTGTTTTTGCCTCTGTTGAGTATGCAATGGCAGGGTGTAAATAGGGAAGAGAAGGAAGAAGAAAAGGTACAAAAGTGAGAAGGAAGAAAAGAAAGAAAGAAAAGAGGAGCAGAAGCAAACAAACACACTGTCAATTAAAACAAAAAACAAAGCAAAACAGAACAAAACAAAAAATACCCAAAAAACAACAAAACAAACAAACAACAAGAAAAAGTCGAACCCAGGAACAAGTCTCAAACAAAACAGACCCCAGGAAGCCCTTCTTTTTTCCCTTCCAGTTTAAGCCAATTGTCCTGGATCACGTCCAGACAGTCAGCAGTCCTGTTAGTGGAGTCAAGGCTGCACCTTTGGCCAGTGGCAGAATGGCACAGAGTGGCTCATGGGGATTGTGTGTCAGCAGATGAGTGGCACCAGGAAAGGGACCCTCCAGAAGGCACCCTTTCCCCATGCCCACTCACAGTTGCAGCTTCTTGGGGCCGCTGTGCTGGCCTCAGACACACCCTCCCCTGCTTGGTTGCCCAAGCCTCACCCAGGTGTGCGCTGTTCTCAGAGCGCTGGCAGCTCCCTGGATGTCTGCAGCGGCTCTTCCTTTCTGCCTTGTACCTTTGTCTCAGTCAGCCACTGCCTTCCTCAAAGATGGTGGTGGTCTCCTTCCGCTCAACAGCAGTTCCACAGACCTTTGTGTCACTCTGGAGCGTGCAGGATCGGTTTGGCAAGTTGTGTGAAAGAGCTCTATGTGGACACCACTCGCATCTAAGTTCCCTTTTATCCTTCTTTGCTATTCGGTTTTAAAGCCGTTGTTTGGATTTTCCCCTTGCCACAATGTTATCGGGCCGGTTGCACCGGCAGCGCCTCTAGAGCTGTTTCGGACTGTGGACCACTCCAACTTGGCCCCTGTCCGTTGGCGGTCCAGAGTTCGTTATATTTTACCGTCCAGAGGTGGACGAATGTCTCAGCTCCCTTTCAGTTGCAGGAGAATTGCTAGTAACGCGTTCAAACTTCCCACTAAGCGTCTTTTAGTAACTATGTCCAGAGAGCACCTCTCTCCTGTCCGCCATCTTGGAATCGATTGTTAGCATTTATTTTTTTTTTTTTTTTTTTTTGTACCAGGGATTGAACTCAGGGGCACTCGACCACTGGGCCACATCCCCAGCCCTTTTTTGTATTTTATTTAGAGACAGGGTCTCACTGAGTTTCTAAGTGCCTCGCCATTGCTGAGGCTAGCTTTGAACTCGCGATCCTCCTGCCCCAGCCTCCCAAAGTGCTGGGATTACAGGCGTGCGCCACCGCGCCCAGCTTGATTGTTAGTATTTCTTAAACAATGCAGTCGAACAACTATTTACATAGCACTTACATTGTGTTATATATTTTAAATAATCTAGAGAAGACACAGTATACAGGAGGATTGTGTAGGTTCTCTACAAATACTATGCCATTTTTATATATAGGACTTAGGTATCCAAGGGGAATCCTGAAACCAATCCCCCCATGGATACTAAGGGAAGACTATATGTAAAATGTCACTTTTCCTCAGACAAATAATCATTTTACTGTTGGAGACACATTTCTACTGTTCACTAGAACCCATATTTTTTCTTTTCAATTTTTGCTAACTACTCTTAGAGTTAATTCCCTGAAGTATCATTCTGTCATCTATTTTGCTGTCCACCCACATGTCAGATCGCCCCCAGGATGGTCTCTAAACACAGTGTCACAGGCTCCTTTGCCAACGTGGGGAGAGAGAGCTTATGTTGAAAGTAGATGACAGACACATGAGCAGCCTCATCTGTGGCAATAGAGGTATTTTGTTTTGCTTTCTTCTTTTGAAAGATAGCACATAATGAAGAGAAAATGCCAATCTCTGGGGAAATACAGGTTTCATGGCATGACTAGAGGGAGAGATTCTGGAGGGCGGAGGTTACCTGGAGCTCACAGACTGCTTGGTGGGCAGTGGGGTGAGAAGTGGTGATGATCACTCACTCCTGACTCTGACACACGCATTTCTTGGAAGAGCTGCCACTCTTCAGCATGCTGTGTCGCCTGACGACACCTCCACAACGTGGGATTTTTGTCACTACCTCTATTCCTGTTCTTTCAGGATTTATGGTGCTTCTCTTAAAAATCAAAAGCAGCCACACCAGCAGGTAGAACCTGCTCATCTGGGTCTAGTCTCTTGCCATGGAACCAAAGCTCTGGTCTCCTATGGCATCTTTCTAATTCCACCCAGTGGGACTAGGAAACTGAAATCAGTGAATGAAGACCTTCAACGCAGGGCTTATCAATGGTTTTGAAGTCTTCATTTTTTTTTTTCACATTTTTTCTTGGTGCATCATAGTTGTACATAATGGTAGGATTCCTTGTTATATATTTACACATGCACACAATATCACAATATAATTTGGCCAGTATCATTTCCCAGTATTGAAGTCTTTCAATGAAGTGAAATGTAGAGTAGAAAGACTAGTTTCATACTGACTGGCTCTTGTACACTTCCCAAATATTTTTAAATTTTAAATTTATTTTTAAGTGATGCATAAAAAACGTAAAAATTGTACACACTTATGGGGGTAGGGGCACCATGTGATTTTGTTTTGTTCTCTTTCACTTTCTAAGGAGCTGGGGATTGAACCCAAGGCCTTATGTACACCACGGAAGTGCTATGTCACTGAGCTCCATCCTTAACCCCCAGGATGTTTTCATATATGCATACATTGCATAACATCTAAATCAAGATAAACACACTGTCTTCTCAAAGATTTATTATTTTTCTTGTGGTAAAAACATACAAACTACTTTTTCTAGTTTTTTTTTTTTTTTAATAGATAGTATACTATTGTTATCTACAGTCATCTTACTATGCAACAGCACCCCAGACTTCTTGCTCCTATTAAACTTTAATGGTACCTATTAATCACCTCTCCCCATCCTTCCCATCCCCCTATTCTCCTCAGCCCCTTGGTAGGCACTGTGCTCCTCTCAACTTCTAAGAGATCAACTGTTTAGATTCCACATATGAATGGGATTATGTGGTGCCTGTCTCTCCTACTTGGCTTATTTCCTTTACCATAACAATCTCTAGTTCTATCCACATTGCCTCAAATGACAGGATTTCATTCCTTTATAAGACTGACTAGTATTCCATTTAAGTGTGCATGTATGTGCTTGTGTATCACATTTTTAAACCTATTTATCAGGTGATTCGTATCTTTGCTATTGTAAGTAATGCTGCAACAAAAATGGAAATGCAGGTATCTCCTTGACACACTGATTTCATTCATTCTGAATATATATCTAGTAGTCAGATTACTGGATCATATGGTGGTTCTATTTTTAGTTATTTGAGGAGGCTCCATCCTGTTTTCCATAATGATGTACTAATTTACAATTATACCATCAATATGCAAGAGTTCCCTTTTCCTAACTGTTAATGAGTCATATTCTCAAAGCACTGCTTTTGAATGAAATATATCACGTGCTGCAGGCACCTGATTTCTCATGGATGCTTCATGTCTTGTGGTTTGTGAGGGACCAAGCTGCTTGACTACTTTTGTTGAGCATTTTCTCTGTGACTGATAATAGCAAGGCACAGTGGTGAGCATCTTGGGTCTTCCAGCTGCCCTTCCCCGGGTTCTTCCCACTTCAGTGCACTGATGAAAAACCCTACATCTCTAGCACACCTCTGAGGTTCTAGGCATACTCTAAATCTAGAATGACCTCCTACTCTCCAAATTTTGCCCATTCACAAATTCTTTTCAGCCATCATACTGGCTGCATAAGACTGTTTAGGGCAGATTGAATCTGTGACAACTGGCAACCTGGAGTCCCCTGGGGAAAATCCAGTACACTCACAGCATCACAAAGGTGAATGCAAACCGTTTGCGTGCAAAGGTTGAGCGGTAACAGTTTGCGTGCAAAGGCTAAGCACTGGGGAGGACACGGGGTTTGAAAATGGAAAGAGAATATAAAAAATTCATCTGCAGCCATCCGGGCACTATCCAGAGGATTGGAATGGATGGAAAAGCTTGGTTCAGTTTTTAAACTGGAAAGCTTAATGGATACAGTAACAGAGAGTGCCCCGCTGGAACCTGTATATTTACATCAGAGGAGGCCAGGGACCTTCACACTTGTAAACAAGAAGGAAAGTGATTATAGGACACAGCTTTGATAGCTTCTCAGTTTAAAGGAAAGCACTCTGTGAGTTTGGTCAACATCCTAACAGACAGTAGGACATCCCAGGGACACAGGAGCTGAGTTCTTTGAGGACTTAGGGCTTATTTTGACTAAACCAATCTAAACATTTCAGAAAATGTTTCCTGTGTCACACAATCTTTCTACTTGGTCTTGGCAACTGTTTGCCTGAGGTTGGCTACTGAGGGTGGGAAATTTCCTTCCAGCCAGTCCAAAGTATGAGTGGAGGTAGGAATTACGCAATTGGGCACCATCCAGCCACACAATAAAGGAATTATCTATTATGCCCTAGAAAGCAGAGGTGTGTATCTCCAACCCCGAGGAGGGAGCAGATTCTTTTCTATTTTGATGTAAAGAAGAACAGAAAAAAAAAAACAGGAACAATCAGTACAATCAGGGCTTCTAAAGCCAACCATGAAAAATATGTTAACTAAAAAAAAAAAAAAAAACAAAAAACAAAACCACTATTTCCATAAAATATAAGTTGGCATAAAATATTCTCATTTTCAGAAAACTTATTTATAAGAAGCATGGGCTCTATTGATCAAGGTTAAGTCTGAACTTTTTCTTTCTCTGAGGGTGAAAAATAGTGGTTTAATAATGGCATGGTGACTTCCAAACTGTCATACTAAAAACTGCAGCTATCTCTGGACATGGCAGAGTAAGCAGGATCAGACTTCCCCTCTCACCCCCAACTACCAGAAAAAGCATGGCCCAAATGCACAAGCCACTGGTTTTCCAAGACGCTGAACCTCAGGTGATGAAGCACAGTGGTCCCTGAGAGTTGGAGAGAAATGGGAGGAGGCTACCATTAACTCTGCTTATTACCTGCAGGCACTTTCCAGGCTGTGGCACAGGGAATCAGGGGACCCAAGTGGAGCTAGGGACAGCCATGAGTTAAGAAAATGAAGTTGAAGGTTCAGGGAGGTCAGGAGGCTCCTACAAGGTACAGAGAGGGCGGAGCTCCACAAAGAGGAATGGAGATCCGAGGAGCATCCTCCAGTCTCAGCTAGACCTGATCAGGACACGCCTGTGAAGAATGCACCCTAGGCTGGGGAAAGAAGGCTGCAAAGGACAAGAGGAAGAGTCCTTGGAGGTCACAGAGGTCAGGTGTAGAACCCGTTTTCACCAGCCAGAGGGGAACACCTCATAGTTCATGGGCACCAGGGACAGTGCGCAGAGGGCTTTTGCCTCAGTAGTATGGTAAAATTCTGACTAGCCCATACCTACCTGATGAAGCTGAAATGTGAGTCCCAAAATGATCCAACTTTTTTTTTTTTTAAAAAAAATGCAACTTTATCCAAGAATAATGCTAAAAAAAATAGAAATAAATATATATGTAGCACACAAAAAGGAAAAATCCACTATGTTTGGCATCTAAAAATTTATCAGGCATGCCAAAAAGCAGGGGCATACAAACCACAATGAGAAATTTCAATCCATTGAAACTGACCAATGACACAGAGAATGTAATTTCTAGATAAGGATATTAAAAAATAATTATTATGCTGTATTTTTATATGTTTAAGAAATACAGGGATGACTCAACATATTAAGTAGAGACAAAGAAGATGAAGAAGCTCTAAATAAAAATTCTAGAGATACATCCCCCAATGTCTGAGATGAAAAATATGCCAGATGAAATTAATAGATTAGACACTACTCTTAGGGAAAGATAAGTGACTTAAATGTTCATGACAGCATTACAAAGAATAGCCAAAAAAGCGGGAAACCCCAAAATTCCAAGTGATGGATAAACAAAATGTGGTATGTTTATACAGTGGAATATTATTCAGACATAAAAAAGGGATGATTACTGATTCATGTGATAACATGGTTGATCCTTGAAAACCTAACACTAACTGAAAAAAGCAGACACAAGAGGCCACATATGGAATGATTCCATTTATATGAAATGTCCAGAGTAGTTACATCCATAAAGCAGAGAGCAGATAAGTGGCTGTCAGGGGCTGGTGTATGAGAGTGGTTGATAATGAGTACAGAATTTCTCTTTGGGGTGATGAAAATGTTTTGGAATTGAAGATGATGGTTACATAATCTTGTGAATATCGACTAAGACCCACAGAATTGTAAACATCAAAAGGTGAATTTTATTATTTTTGAATGATAATTTACCTAATCAAAAAGACTTGCTAAGGATATTTTCATGGACCTATTTGAACACAGGGATACTTTATTGCCATTTAATCCAAAATTTTCACTCATCTTTAGCTTGACACTGTGGTATGACTATTATTCCCATTTTAGAGAAGAAGAAACTGAGGCTCAGAGAAATTATGCAATTTTCCCAAGGTCACACATTATGTGGACCACTGAACCAAGATTTTGAGAAGGTTCAGTCTATTTTGGGCCAAGTCAACCTGGTACCATCTAAAAGATACAGAGAAAGTTTGTAGTGAAAACAACTATGAACAAATATTTTACAGGTGTAAAAAGAGAACCAGCAGAGAGTAAGGTCCCAGAGTCAAAAAAAAGGAAAGGGTCTTTTAAAGAAGAGAGTGATCAATAACATCAGATGCCACAGAAATAAGATAAGGAATAGAACATGTCTTTTAAGACTTAATGACCAACAGGTCACTAGTGACCTTTCCTGGATCAGGGTCGGTAAAATGGCAGGGGCAGGAGGCAGCCAGCTGGCAATGGATGGTGGAGTCATCTGTAAGCTGCTGTAGGTGGATCTTGAATGTCCTCGAAGGTCCATGTGTTAAAGGTGCGGTCTGCAGAGTGGTGTTATTGGGAGTTGGTAGAACCTTTAGGTACTGGGGACCAGTGAGAAGACTTGAGGTCACTGTGGGCATGCCCATGAAGAGGATAGTGGGACCCTAGGGACTTCCTCTTCTTCTTTTGCTCCCTGGCTTGTGATATCAGCTGTTTTGCTCTACCACACACTCCTGCCGTGATGTGCTGCTTTGCCACAAGCCCAAAGCAATGAGGCTAATTAATCATGCACTGGAATCTCAGAAACCATGAGCTGTTTCTCTTTATAAGTTAGTTATCTCAGGTATTTTATTATAGTGATAAAAAATCTGACTAACCCGTAAGTAAAGGGACCCAGATGGGGAACATGAACAATTCTTTCATAAGCTATACAAATGGGAAGAGAAGTATTAGCAATATGAGCATCAGAGGAAGTTTATTCTACCTTGTTTTGTTTTAGGGATGGAAGAGATGACAGAAAATACAGCCTTTTCCCTCATTCAATTTATAGATCAGCAGGAGAAAGAACTCCTTAAATTCACCACACAGAAAGCCTCTCCTAGCTAGATGTCATTTGAAGGCTCAAAGACCTGATGTAGGCACAAGTGTTTCAGTTGATCCTTGATATTCAGCAATGTGAAGAAAGAAGAGCTATTATCAAAAAGGGAGTAAAGGGTAAACCCAGCGGCCTGGGAGGCTGAGACAGGAGGATCCAGAGTTCAAAGCCAGCCTCAGCAAAAGTGAGGCGCTAAGCAACTTGTTGAGACCCTGTCTCTAAATAAAAATACAAAACAAGGCTGGGGATGTGGCTCAGTGGTCGAATGCCTCTGAGTTCAATCCCTGGTATAAAGGAAAAAAAGAAAGGAGGAAGGAAGGAAGGAAGGAAGGATGGAAGGAAGGAAGGTAGGAAGGAAGAAAGAAAGAAAGAAAAGGAGTAAATAAAGAAGCAAGGAGTAAGGTTTTGAGTTTGGGAACAGGAAAATTATATTTCCCAGACCTCTCCACCATGGTTATGTAGCATTTCCACATTACCATTAAGCTTGGACTCCACCTATGATAGCAAAGATCCTAAACTGGGATTTTTCAAAATTTTGCTTCTGCATGTGAATATCCTGCTGCTGTAGATTGTATGTTTGTGTCATCTCAGAATTTCTATATTGTGGTCCTAATCCTCAAAGTAAAGGCATTTGGAAGGTGCTTTTAAGAGGGAGTAGGCGGAGTCCTCATGAATGGAATTAGTGTTATCAAGAGGCATGAAGGAAGATGGTCTCTTCCTTCCCCATGTCAAGATATAGCCAAAGACTTTCACTTGCAAGGGAGGAAGTGGGCTTTTACCAGGGATCAAATCAATCAGCACCTTGACCTTGGACCTCCTAGACTCCAGAACTATGAGAAGTAAGTTTATCATGTTTAAGCCATACAGTCTATGACTTAATAGTCTGTGGCAGCTCAAGCTAAGACACCTGCAGAATGGCCTGAGTGTTAGTGGAAACTATGCATATAATATCACTCTTGTGATTATGCTATATTATTTATCAACAAAAAGAGTATATTGAGTGAAGCTGACTTAATCAGGTAAGCTTGATAAAAGCAAAGTTTTCTACAAGGTCACAGAGGGAAAGTTCAGAGATCTGAAGCTTGAGAAGCATTCTGTACATAATCACTGCTTCAAAGATGGAGGGCACCACATGGCAAGAAATATAGGTGGCCAAATAAGCTGGTGGTGGTCCCTGGTTGACTTCCAGCAAAGAAACAGGAACCTCAGGCCGAAGACTATAATTAACTGGGTTCTACCAACAACCTGAATGACTTTGGAAGCAGATTGTTTTTCCAGAATCTTTAGTCAAGAACTCAGCCTAAGCCGGGCGCGGTGGCGCACGCCTGTAATCCCAGCACTTTGGGAGGCTGAGGCAGGAGGATCACGAGTTCAAAGCCAGCCTCAGCAATGGTGAGGCACTTAGCAACTCAGTGAGACCCTGTCTCTAAATAAAATACAAAAAAGGGCTGGGGATGTGACCCAGTGGTCGAGTGCCCCTGAGTTCAATCCCCAGTACCACAAAAAAAAAAAAAAAAAAAAAAAAAAAAAAAAAACTCAGCCTGGCTACCATTTTGATTTCAGCATTGTGATACTCTTGAGCAGAGAACTTGGTTAAGCCACACATGGATTTCTGATCTACAGAACTATAAGTTAGTAAGTAGATGTTATTTTTAAAAAATTTAAAAAGGAAAGGAAAGATCAGTGAAAATATCACAAGAGAAACTATCAAAAATAAGATACACAGAAAAAAAAAGTCTCAAGAAATGAACAGAATATGAATTTGGATAGCAGATATGGGATAAGTTCAAGTGGCCTAACACGTTTAATCGGAGCACTTGAGGATAAGGGATAAGGACTGAAAATTTTTGAAAAATGATTGAAAAACAAAGGCTAATATATTCCAGATTTGATAAAAATAGATCCAGGAATCTCAAGCACAAATAAAGGAAGAAAATTACACCAAGGCATATTATAATCAAATTGTTCAAAATCAGGGATAGAATATTTTTAATGCTGCTGGTGGTTGTGGGGGGGATATACATTATGAATATACATATTACATGTACAGGATAAAAGATAAATATAAAAGCAGACTCTTCACTGGAAACCAATTAAATAAGAAGACAGTGGAAAAAGATCTTGAAATTTTTTTTAACTTGAATTCAAAACTTGAATTCTGAACAAAGTAACAAAGTAAAAATATGTCTTAAAATGAAGGTGAACAAAAATTGAAAGACTTTTGTACACAATCAAACCTACGGTATAAAACTTTAAAGGAAGTTTTTCAGATAGATGAAAAATGATACCATATGAAAATCTGGATCTCTACAAGGAATAAAAAATACCAAAAATGGAAACTATTATTTTTTTCTTATTTAAATATCTTTAAATGAAAAGTGAGTGCTGATAGTCAACAACAGTCACAATTTAGTATGAGTTTATAATGTGTATATATATGTATACATATTCTCTCTATATATATTTACATATATACATATATATGGAGCAAATGCTGATTGAGTTGAAAGTAGACAGAGATAAGTCTACAATTATAGTTTTAGATTTTAAAGCTTTCCTCAACTACTGATAGAATATGGAGACACAAAACCAGGAAAAGTAGAGAATACCTGAACAATGCTATCAATCAAATTAGCTTATAATATTTGTAGAAAAGTTTACATAGAAAAAGCAGGATAGACATTTTCTTTTTTTTTTTTTTTTTTTTTTTTGGTACTGGGAATTGAACTCAGGGGCATTCGACCACTGGGCCACATCCCCAGCCCTTTTTTGTATTTTTATTAGAGACAGGGTCTCACTGAGTTACTAAGTGCCTCAGCATTGCTGAGGCTGGCTTTGAACTCATGATCCTCCTGCCTAAGCCTCCCAAGTGCTGGGATTACAGGTGTGGGCCACCGCGCCTGGCTTAGACATTTTCTTTAATATGCAAGAATCATTTACTAAGATAAACCTTGCTGTGGGTCCTAAGACAAATCTCAATAAATTTTAAAAGACTTCATGACCAAGAAGTATATATTTGTTTTCTACTCCATAATTCCTGACACACAGACCCTAAAACTTTTGCAATTTTCTGAGTAATTGGGTGCTAATCCTTTGTTCTAATATTTGGTCTTTGACACCAATTCCTGACACAGGGCTCATAAATCTCTTGAAATGTCCTAGGAGCATCTCTCATTTTAATGAGGAGACTCTGTGGATTGTAGATAGCTTCAGGATAGGGCTGGTCACTAGAAAGACCTAGTCATGATTAGAAGCGTAAATATTCAGCTCCACCCCATTATGTTCTGGGGAGCAGAGAGGGACTGGAAATTAAGGTAATGATCCATCATACCTATATAATAAAGCTTACATAAAATCTCTAAACTGCAAGTGTTGGAGAGCTTCTGGGTTGGCCAACCACATCCATGTGGCACACCCCAACTCCATGGGGCCAGAAGCTCCTACTCTTGGGACCTTTCTGGACTTGATACTGTGTACTTCTTCCTCTGCATATTTTCTTGTATTCTTTGGCATATCCTTTACAGTAAACTGGTAAATGAAAGTAAAGTGTTTCCCTGAGTTCTGTAAGCTGTTATAGCCGATTATAGAATCCAAGGTAGGGGTTGTGGGTTCCTTAAATTTGTAGCCAGATTGGACAGAGGGCAGCACCTACTAGTTGTGGCATTTGAGGTAGGGGGAAGTCTTGTGACATTGAGCCCTTACTTGACCTGTGGGGTTTGTACTAAACTACGGGTAGTTAGTGTCAGAACTGAAATAAATTGTAAGAAATCCAGCTGGTGTTCACAGAGCATTGGGAGAACTTCTTGGTGTGCAAACCCCATATATTTGGTATCAGAGGCGAGTAGAGGGACAGGGCTTTCTTTTATCTTCAAAGTATGTCCTCCAGCCACATGGAATTATAAATTGAAATAAGAGAAAAATTTATTGAAAGTCCCCAAACACTTGCCAACAAAAACAAAAGGTCACATTTCTAAATAATCACATGTAAAAGGAGAAATAAAAAAGAAATTTCAAAATATCTTGAACTCAAGAAAGATTATTACCCAATATACTAAAAGCTGTCGATTGCATCAATGGCAGTACATAGAGGGAAATTTATTATACTAAACACACACATTAGAAAACTAAGTACATCAGCAGTTAAACCCAGTCTAAGCAGAGAAAAAAGAAATCATAAGGATAAAAACAGAAGTCACTTACTTGCATATCCTTATGCAAGAAAAAAATTCAAACCACACCTCACCCTTCATACAAAACTCAATTCGAATGGATCATAGACTTAAATGTGAAACTTATACCTTTAGATCTTTTAGAAGAAAATGAAGGAGAAAAACTTTGTGACTTTGAATTATGCAAATATTTTTCAGATAAAGCAAAAATCAAGGTCCATAAAAGAAAAAAAAAAGAATTTAACTTCATTAAAATTCATAACATCTACTCTTCAAAAGACACTGTTAGGAGAAGGCAAAACAAGCTTACATACAACATAATAAAGTAATCAGTTATAGGGCAAATGCAAATTAAAACCACAATGTGATACCATGATAGACCTATGAGAATATCCATAATTAAAAAGACTGACCATACACAGTGCTGGCAAGAATGTGAAAGAACTGCAACTCTCATAGATCACTGTTGAGAATGTAAAAAGGTAAACTACTATGGAAAACTATTTGGCACCTTTTAAAGTAGCTAAACATATAGCTACCATTTGCTCAAGAGAAATTAAATGAGGAATTCATACCAAGACTTATACAAATGTGATAGTAGCTTTACTTATAATGGGAAAAGGAAAACATTCCCAATAGCCATCAGCAGGTAAATGGGTAAATTGTGGTAACCACACAATTCTACTCCAATAAAATTCCAATTAAAAAGAATTTTTAAATAGTCATGGTAAGTAAAAGAATTTGGTAAACGTAGCACATATATGATATGATTCCATTTATACAAAACTTTAGAAAATACAAACTATAGTGACAAAACAGATCAGTGATTGGGGATTGAAATGGAACTGCAGAAGGCCAGGTAGGAGGGATTTCCAGTCGGCACCATGAAATCTGGGGGATGAGGGATGCGTATGTTATCTTGATTGATGGTATGGTTTCACACATCAAAATTTATCAAATTGTATGTTTTACATACAGTTTAGTATTTGTTAATTATGATAAAAATGTTTCCAAATTATAGCCCCATAGACTTTTTTTTAGTAGTTTCTTGAAACAAATATTTCCATAATTTCAACTTTTTAATAATCTTATATTTTAGTTATATTTTGGAAATGGTCCAAATTTTTGGAAATAGTTCAAAAAAGATAGATTTTACAGCATATAATATCCACTTATATACCTTTTTGGCTGTTCTATAAATGAATGCAGCCTGGGAATCTAAATCTTTTTTCCTTTCTCTTTTTAGTGTTTATATTAGTGCATTAGAACTATGCATAACAGTGGGGTTCATTTGGACATAGTCATATATACATATGACATGATTTGCTCCATTCCAATCCCCAGTGCTACTCCTTTCCCTCCCCTGCTCTCTTCCTCTACTTTCAGTGGTCTTTGATTGGTTTAGAGTTTAGTTTTTATACATTCATTATGACATATTTGAGTTATTTTGTGATACTTTATTTGATTCTTTTAATTTCTCTCTTTCCTTTCCTTCTTTTTCCTCTTCCTTTTCTTTTCTCCATTTGTATTAATTCCCCAAAGTTATATTAGTATTTTTACATCTTATTTCAACTTTTTCAGAATTATACACTCTTTTATTGTTTATCCTAGAAATTTTAACATAAATATTTGAACTTAACAAAGTCTAAGATGATGTAATATCTTCACTCTCCCGTAGAATATAAAAACCTTACTCGTATGGTTGTTTCCTTGAGTGTGTACTCATTTCATATTTTATTTTGCTATGTGGACACAGGACCACAGCCTTTTAAATGGAATCTTCAGAGGACAGTGGGAGCAGGGATTCCAGCTCTTAAAATGCAGCAGGACAGACTTGTTAAGGTTTGGATGTGAGATGTCCCCAAAAAATTCATGTGTGAGACAATGCAAGAAGGTTCAGAGAAGAAATGATTGGGTTGTGACAGCCTTAACCCAATCAGTGAATTAATCCCCTGACGGGATTAACTGAGTGATAACTAAAGGTGGGTGGGGTGTGGTTGGAGGAGGTGGGCATTGGGGGCATGGCTTTGGGGTATATATTTTGTATCTGGAGAGTGGAGTCTCCCTTTCTGCTTTCTGATCATCATCTAAACTGCTTCCCTCTGCCACACACTCTACTATGATGTTCATCCTCACCTTGAGCCCTGAGGAATGGAGCCAGCCTTCTATGGACTAAGACCTCTGAGACCATGAGCCCTCAAACTTTTCCTCCTCTACAGTTGTTCTGGTTGGGTCCTTTTAGTCACAACAGTGAAAAGCTGACTAACACACTTGTGGTTAGGGGTCCTCGTGGAGGGCTTTGCTCCCCTTACCCTTCTCTGTCACAGCCAGAGCTGCACTAGGTCAGTTCCCTGCAGGGTGAGTTTTCTTTTTCAAGGGTACTGCCCTCCAGAAATTCCTCTGCAGGGTCCTTGGATCTGATTTCTCACCCTCTTTAGGCACCAAGCTTTGTCTCTTGACCCTCACTAATGCACCTGTGGTCTATTTCTTGTACATTTTTAATCAACCACAAACTGGAATAAGTCCTGTATTCTTCAGCTTTCTGGAAAACGGTACAGTGACTAAGGATGCAAGTTTGGGATTCAGATTGCTGGGTTGAGACCAAGTATGACGGCTTGGATCTGGGATGTCCCACAAGGGCTCATGTGTTGGAAGTCTGTCCACAGGATAATCCACGGAAGCTTTTGAAGCTGAAGGGATTATTGGGAGGTGGGGAAATTGCAGGAGGTAAAACCTAGTTGAAGGGAGTGGGTCCTTGGGGTGTGCCCTTGGGGACTAGGTCTTGTCCCCATTCCCTGCCTCTCTCTTCTTCCCAGCTGTCATAAGGTGTCATAGGGGAGCAGTTTTCTTCTGCCCCACCCTTCTGTCATGTCGCTGCCATGGAGCCAGCAGACCATGGACTGAAACCTCTGGGACAGCAAATTGAAATCCATCTTTCTTCCCTTAAGATGTTTTTCTCAGGTATTTATCACAGTGATGAAGAGCTGATTAACACACCAAGGCTGCACTCCTATAACTTTATTGCTTATGACATTAGGGAAATTAGTTAAAATCTCTGTACCTCAGTCTTCTCATATGTAAAGGGAGGGACAATAATGGCACATGTTTTATGGAGTTACTGGGACATTAAGTAAGTTAATACATTTAAAGAACTTAGCACAGTATCTGACATTTAATAAAAATTCAAACATAAGCTACTGCTATAGCCACTATTTTCTGGTAAAGAAAACATATTAAAATTATATTGCAGGGGCTGGGGTTGTGGCTCAGCAGTACAACGCTTGCCTAGCATGTGTGAGGCCCTGGGTTCGATCCTCAGTACCACATAAAAATAAATAAAATAAAATAAAGATAAAGGGACTGTGTCCTACCATAACTAAAAAATAAATATTAAAAAATTACATGGGGCTGGGGTTGTGGCTCAGCGGTAGAGCACTCGCCTAGCACGTGCGCGGCCCGGGTTCAAACCTCAGCACCACATAAAAACGCATTGTGTACAACTAAAAGCAAATAAATATTTTTAAAAAAATTACACTGCAGACTCTTCCACAGAGAAGTTAGTACCTTATGGTATGAACATTCAAAATAAGTTTCAACTTTCAAGTGATCTTACACAGCTTACTCATATCTGAATGTAAATAGTTGTTTCCCTCATTGACAAGATAACCATCATTTGATATCCATTGTGTTTTTCTCTGTTTTAGAAAAAACAATATTTCTCAAGGTGAGATCTTTGATGTTGGATTTTCAATTATAAATTAGTTCTACATGCTGTTGGAAGAACGCCTGCAAAGAAATCCTCCCACCTAAACACATCATAATGTATTGTTTTTGAAGGTGAAGATGATGTCAGCGACTGGTTTGTTTTAACTAGAGTCAGACAACATCAACCTACGTACGTCGACCCCTGGATAATCATCAATAACACACAGGCCGGCATTGCTCTGTCAGTGGCATTTGAATCAAACAAACTCCAAGTTCAAGTTTCCTCCCCAAATAACACGGATCACATCTCTTAAATACCTGGTGAATGAAGCTTGGTGGTAGAAGCTGCTGTTCTCTTAGGAGATGAAACTGCAGGTTTATGGGCCTCTTGATCTTTTTGTGCTTCTTTCTTTGCTCCTATATATAGTTTTGAGAAGAGAAATAGAAAGAAAAAGCTAGTTACAATCCAAATGGTAAGGGAATATAAACTGTGCAAAGGGCAGCTTAACAAAAGGCGAACAGGATAATAATAACAAAATATTTGGATGATTTGTTGCTATGGTCACTACCCCCTGGGTTGGAGGAATGACATATGTGTTTATAGCAAAGAGAATTTAGTTTTGAGTGGTCAGGGGAAGGATCATACTGCTGTCTCTGGTTTGATGAAAAATGCCCTCTTCTCTGAGGTCACCATCACCTCAGTGACCCTCACAAAGTATCTGGAAATTAAAATTTTACTGTCCTTAGCCATCACCTTGGTCTGCCGGCCTCTCTGCTGAAACAATTTTTCAGAAGACTGGGAAGAAGCTGCAGCTAAATATCACTGCTAATGACTTCAGCATCCTCCCGAGCCCGGCCACAGGGGACATGGTCTGACTCTAATTAATTTCCATGCAGCTGGTCCACAGAGGTGACCGAGAGAGCCTTCTAGCTCTCAGCAGCAGCTGAGACTTCATGGAACCGGAGCCTGAGCGCAGGCAATATCTGAGAACAGCATGTGGATGTGCCTCAAATCATGTCAGGGACAGACTGGACACAAGGTGGCTTCTCCCTTGTGTGCTGGCTTCATATCACTTTCATTGCAAAGTCAAAGAACAATGAATGAAAGATTAGAGAAATCACAGACTGTCCCCAGATCTGCCTCTGCTTCACCACTATCATTTTTAATACAAAATTTGGGATGGTGTCAGACACAGAATGTGAACGTTCCCCAAACCCAACAATCAAACTGTCCTTTCCAGGATAATGAATGCTAGCAATTTGGTGTTTATCCCCCTCTCTGATCTTTTAATAAGTATTCATAAATGTATATATATAAATAGAGCTATTAGCTAAATAAATTAATCAAACACAAATTTCTTTTAAACTAACCACAGTTGGGGGAGATCTTTTATATCAGTCCATTTACAGACCTTTTCAGAGTGCCACATCATATTCCTGAGAAAAGATGTGCCATAATTCATTTTACCATCCTCCCCTAGATGATGTGTAGATTATTTAAAAGTTTTAGCTATCAAAATAACTGGATGTGCTACAAGAAGCATTCTGCTAATCTCACCTTTATACATATGCACCAACATCTTTAGTGAACAAATGCACAGATGCATTTTTGCTGGATTATGGGTCTACTCATTTGCAATGTACTAGACAGCTTTCAACTTCCCACCCAAAGGATACACTAATTCATACTTGCAAATGACAATGTGTAAGAACAACTCTTCTTACAACATGCCCTGTGCCCCACCAACATTGAAGTCTGAATCTACTTTTGCCACAAATGAACAATCTTCACTTATTGATCATATGCATTTTTTTGTTGTTTGAAAATCACTTAATTACACACAGCTATTTTTATAACTACTTTGCCCATTTTCTTATTAATGTGTAAGAACCCTACATTTATTCTAGGTAGCAATCCTTTAGTATTTCATAAATTACATTTTTAGCTTTTCAGTTTTTAAAACTTATTTACAATATCTGTAGTTTTAAAATTTTCATATGTTCAAATGTCAATTTTCCCCTTTACAGATTTAAAAACACTATTATAGATTTCTATGTAAATCTGTAATTTACTTATTTTAGGGCTTAAGGAAAGTTGGTATTTCAGCCACTTTTCCACTCCTCAGAGGTCCCAGGCACACATTATGATATCCCATATGGGGCTAACCTCACCCATCTCTGTGTCCCTCTGCTTTGATTTTAGGTATCAACAAACATAGAAAGATATCATGACTCCTGAGAACTGAGAAGGGAGCTATGTTAAAGGCCAAAATATCCACCACACATGCTTCCTAAAAAAGGTAAACTTGAATGTTTATTTAGCCTTTCAGTATTTTCCATTCAGCTTTTATGGAGTACAATTTGTGGCCTCAATTGGAAATTTAAATATTGGATCCTTTGGCCCTACAATTCTTCTTTCTTTCCTCCTCCTCCTCCTCCTCCTCCTCCTCCTCCTCTTCTTTTCTTTTTCTTTTTTTTCTTCTTTTTTTTTTTTTTTTTTTTTTTTTGAGAAGTTCTGGGACTTTTTATACATAATGGTACTATGGCACTTACAATTCAATAGGAAGCAAGCTTCTGAGCATAGGAATTGGCCATATTTGATGATGGAGTAGAGCCTTATACATCACACTAAATAGCTCTCATTATATACCCAATGACCCTGCAATTCTATTTCTATCAATGTCTCTTTGGAAAACTCCCATAAGTGTGCAAAGATGTACAAAGACACTGATTATATTACTTACAAAAATCAAGATTTGTAAATAACTAACATGCACATTGGAGAATGATTAAATAAATTCTGGTATATCCAAACCATGTAGTATTATTAAAACTACCATTAAAAACAATTAGGCAGCTCTATAGTATACTGGCATGGAAAAATAGCCATAATAACAAAAATATTAGTTGTTAAACAGAATGCATGGTATTATCCCATGTTTATAACACAAAATGTCATCTGCATTATGTATATAGATGCATATGTATATGTATATACATGTAAAAGTATCTGAAAGACATGCAAATTTTTTAATAGTGGTTACTTCTGAACAATAGGATTGAAGGGCTTTTACTATTTTTTTTAAATATACTTCTGTAGTATTTCTATTTTTTATGACGATCACACATTACTTGTATAATAAGAAATAAAAGCAATAAAAAGAGAAATGAAAATAATTTGTCTGATCCATGAAAGGACAGGAGACACCAGTCTAGTTTAAGCAATCCTAGAGGAATAACTTGGATGGAGAGTTTCATACTCCCTCTGCCAACAAACCTCTCTATAGGACACAGGCTGCCTGGGGTGAGGGGCGTGCCTGTGTAGTTATGGAATTCTTGATGGTCCAGAGAATTAAAGCCATTAGTCAAGACAGTCCTTCTGTTGCAGGCTTCTTCAATTCAGATTCATCCTACATATTTTCAAAGTCCACTGTAAGCTACCCTTGAAATCCACAGGGTGCTGAGTGTAATGCTAGTGTGGTCTTTGGGCTCATGGTTTTCCCATTGTCCTTGGTCATTCTCTCTCAACCTTCTTTGCTTCTGTTTCCTTCTTTTCCTGCCCTTGAACAAAAGTATCCCAGGCTGCTGCCCCCGCCTTCTGCTGTCTCCTCTTCTGGGTAGCTTGTCCACTTGACCTGCTTGTACCACTGATGTATGTACCCTAGTGGCTACAAAATCTGTCATTTCCAGTGCAGGTGGCCCAGATATATCCCCTGAGATCTGGACCCGTTTCCACTGACACAGACATCACCACTAACCTACCAGACGACATTCAGCCCTCTTCCTGAGTCATCTTCCTAGTCCACTGTTCCCCTAGTCACTGACACCAGAAATCATTTGTCCTCATCCTCATCCTCCCACATCTAAGCAGTCGCTAGGTCTTCCTGCCTCTGCCTCTGTGGTGGTGCCCTTTATTCATTCTCACTGTTTACTTATCTCACTTCTCATCATTTCTTGTTGGGACAACTATAAAAATCTCCTGAGTGGTTTTTCTGTCTCATGTTTTATTTTCTTCATCTTTACCTAACTCATCTCCTTACCACTGCCAGAAGGACCTTTCCAAATCATTAACCAGACTATATGTGTTTATTTTCAAAAGCCTTTCCAAAGTTTCTCATGGTCTTCTAGGAAGTCCCAACTCCATGGCATGGGATAAGTGACCTCCAGGATCTCATATCCTTTGCCCCTTGCCCCATCTGTCATATCACAGATCCCAGTCTGCAGTGTCATAACTCATGTTTCCCCCTTAAGCTGAAAGGTTCAACCTCTCTTGGGTCTTCCTGGTGTGCTAATCAGTCTCATATTCAGCTTATTTCTCTTCTTGGAAACCTTCTGTATTAGTTTCCTGTTGCTGCTGTAATGAAAGACTATAAACAACCCAAATTGCAGGACATAGTGGTACACACCTATAATCCCAGCAGCTTGGGAGGTTGAAGCAGGAGGATTGTGAGTTCAAAGCTAGCCTCAGCAACTTAGCAAGGTCCTAAAGCAAGTAGTGAAAGACTCTGCCTCTAAATAAAATATAAAAGAAGGCTGGGGATATGGCTCACTGGTTATGCGCCACTGGGTTCAATCCTTGGTACCAAAAAGTAAAAACAAAAGTAAAACCAAAACAAAACAAAGAACCCAAATTTATTCTCTTATAGTTCTGGAGATCAGAAATCTGAGATCATTCTCACTGGGCTAATGTCAGTTTGTCAGTAGGACTGGTTCTTTCTGGAAGCTCAAGAGGAGACGTCTTTCTTTTTAAGCTTCTAGTGACTTCATTTATTCCTTGGCTCATGGTTTCTTCTTCTGTGTCCAAAGTATATCATCCAATCCCTGTTCCCATCAGCACATCTCCTCTAACTCCTCCTGATTCCCTCTTAAAAGGATGCTTCTGATTACACTGAGCATGTCTAGATGATCCAGGATAATCTTCCTATTTCATAACATAACTTAATCACATCTGCAAAGTTCCTTTTGCCATGTAAGGCAACACTCAAAGATTCTAGCAATTAGTACATGAGATATTTGGGGGTCCTTATTCAGCCTACCACACCTTTCCTATCTAACTGAATGAAATAATGAAGAAACTATTTTTACTCATTAAAAAAAAGCACTAATTGCTTGGTCTATCTTAGTTCCCTTTGTTCCTAAAACTTATCTATAAAACTTTTTCTAACTTTCTTGATGTTTCTTGTGTAGCAATCTTTCCTTAGACTTTAATCAGCTTTCCTACTTTCTTTCCCCTTGCAGATTACATGTATCTTGGTTGGTCTGACCAGCTTCTTTTAACAGTATCCATGCTGACCTTTGGAATCCACCTTTCCCTCCCCTTGATGCATGTGGTTCAGTGGGGCTGACCCACCTGGATCTGGAGGTGAGCATGTTGTCCAGACCTGCCTAATTGGAGCTTGACATCACTCTGGCGTTATGCTATGTCTTGGTTTGAGAATGAAAACAAGATCTGAACCAGAACCGTGGTGTTCCTGCCTTGGAAATATTGCTCGAATTACTAGAAAAGAACTCTCTTTCTGATAGATGCCTAAGCTGGTGAGAGGTAAACCTGGAATTGTTGTTGAGCATTGTATTAGTCACGGTTCCCTACAGAAACAGAATCAAAAGATTATATAATTATGTTGTGTGTGTCTATAGACACACATATATATATTTATTGGGCAATAATTATTTACTAGAAAATAATTATGTCTTTGCTAAAAGCATCCATAATGAACAGGTTGTGAGCCGCTATTAAATAATATTAAATAAATAATTAAATAATTAAATAAAATATCATTTTATTTACTAGGAAATAATTACATAAGTCAAAAAGTTTTGTGATGGCCAGAGAAGAGAGCCAGAGAAACAAGCCTCAGAACAAAGGAAGCCAATGGTGCAGCCCCTAGTCCTTTGGAAAGTCACTGGCACAAGTCTTAGAATCCAGAAGCTAAAGAATCTGGAGTCTGATGTACAAGGGCAGCAGCAGAAGAAAATGTATCTCCCCCACCTTAAGGAGGAACCAGAGAGAAATTACCCCTTCTTCCACTTTCCTGTTCCTTCCAGGCCCCCAAGGCAGTTTCAGTTAGGTCTCTCTAACTTGGAACCAAAAAAAGAGCTTAATTATACAATGCCAGCCAGAGAAAAGAGCTCCTTAATAAATCCATACAAGTACATCTATCTCACAGGGTTGTATGTTGGTCAAAACTATCATGCATGTACTTTATTTATAGAGATTCAGAGCCAAGTAAAATGATGTACATATAAAAAGTCCAGACTCTACCCTTTAGAGTTTGTGTCATGGGAAGAAGACCATAGAAGCAGAACAAAATGTCAGTCCCAATCTAGTCTCAGAGGAGAAGCCCATTAGTTTAATTTGAAATATCATCACTGATAATATGCACCCAACTCCACACAAATTACCACAAACCCAAATGGTCTTAAAGTGTTTCATGATAGATTGTAAAGCAAGAAGGAGTCCAAAGGCCGAAGGTGAAAGGTACTGCCTGGCAATCCATAAGTAGTTCTCAGAAAAAAGAACAGAGTCAAAGCTCAGTCTGTCCTGTGGACAAGGGCCTTCCCCATGATATGAGTGGCTCTGACAACAGCCGGTTAGAGCTGCATTTTGTGTCTTATTTCTGAAGTGGCCATTGTAATAGCGACTCATGACCTGTCCATTATGGACCCTTTAAGCAAAGATAACTTGCATGGCAGCCTTGAGAATGTAATTTGGCCCTAAAGCTGCCCAATCAAAAGTGATGGCTCACCCTGGGGACAAGGCTGCCATTTTTTTAAAAAAATGCAATGACAGCAGTTAATTCAGAATCCTCACTGGGCACATCTAAATAACAAAACAAACAAAACAGATTTAAGATAACAGAAGAGTGCTATATATGCTTTTTAATAAAAGGAAAGCACATCAAAAAAATCAAAGGGAAGTTTTATAGGTTCTTAAATTCACAAAAGGCTGCAAATTTCACTAAGTAAATCTCAGTATAAGTAAAAAAGACAGGAAACAAAAAAGGATAAAGAAAATACACAGCAGTGGACTTTATCCCTCAACCGTCTTACCTTGTCCCTCCACATGCCTGGGAAAGCGAAGGTGACAAATCTGATCTATATCCTGGCCTGACAAACCCGCTCCCAGACCCAGAGCATGAAATCTTCAGACAGAACAGGAAGAGCAGCGAGAAGAATGAGTGCAAGCACAGCAACAATGCAAGTGATTAGCGTCATGCCAGTGTGACTGCATGGAGCTGAACAGAAAAAAACGAACGAGGTAATCAGGAGATACAGATTCTGAGGCTACTTTCCAGATAAATTGAATGGAGTGACACTTCCAGGTAAGATTTACAGGGACTGAATAGAATGCAGAAAGGAAACATTAACTAGGTAAGAATATATCAAATAAAAGAGAAACCTGAATGAGTTATAAATTAAAGGGAAAAAAAAAAGCAGGGGTGGAATTAGGTGCAAGGACAAAAGGAGAAGGAAATAGTTTTATCTGTCAGTAGTAATTTTTAAAAAACATCCTAAGAACTATTTTATTTGGGGGGAGAATGAAGTTAATTGAGGGGAATGATATGACTATATCAGGCTGTACTTGAGAGGAGTGGGTTTTAACCTATTGAAGGTTCATTTCAACAACCATTTATTGCCTGTACGAGGGTAGACATTGTAACTGGAAATATAACAGATAATGAGGGGAGTCTCTATTCTTAAAGGTGTACAAAAATTAGACCTACAATAGAGACCCAATTATTCCCTGTGATAAGACTACAAAATAATTCTGAACTAATTATGGAAAAATAAGGATAAAAGAGTAAAGAAGTATTTTTTAAAAAAATGTATGTAGTGTTAAAAGCTTTATATTCCCCTCCCTCTCCAATAAATTCAACTGATTCATTCTTTATTAAGTACCAAGGACCCATCAGGCACAGTCCTAATGATAGAGGCATGAACTGTTAGGAGGTCACAATTTTGTGACATATATTTATCGTAAGTATTTATAAATGCCAGTTACCAAGTAGTAGTTGCTAATCACTCCCTCTCTACTCCCTGTTGGCATTATTATTGGTACAAGTTGAGCATCCCTAATTCAATAATTCAAAATCCAAAACATTCCAAAACCACAAAACTTTTAAAACACCCATATAACCTTTCACACTGACCTCATGAACAGGTCACAGTCAAAACACAGGTGCCCTAAACATATTGTATAAAACTATTTTCAAGCTATGTGAATAAAGTATCATAAAGTATATGTAAGACATAAATGAATTTTGTGTTCAGATTTGGATCCCATCCCTAAGATATCTCATTATGTAAATGCAAGAGATATTCCCAAATCTAAACAAACAAAGAATCCGAACAGAAGTACTTCCAGTCCCAAGCCTTTCAGATATAGAACAATCAACCTGTATTATTACTTTGCAACAAAGGAACCAAAGGAATCAAGATTGTAATACATCCATGTTTGCCAGCATGATGGCTAAGTTTAAATCCGAACCTATGATTTCCTGTCCAAATTCTAGCCTCCATTTCACTACACAATTGTGGCCTCAGTGAATAATATGTTCTATTGCCTCTCTGCCCACTTGCACTGGGAAACACAATGAATCCAAGTGAGTCCAACTCCATAGGGTGTTTGAAGGGTAGGATGTGGCAAGAGTGAGAAAGCTTATTTAGAGAGCAGGTGTGAGGAGAGGCATAGGTGAACATAGATGGTGAAGGTCTTCTGTGTGTGTGTGTGTGTGTGTGTGTGTTGTTGCTAGGGATGAAACCCAATGCCACATGCATGCTAAGCAAGTGCTCTTCCACTGAGCTCTAAACAATTTTTTAAAACACTATAGTTCTGTCTGTGTCTGTTCTGTATCTATAACTGTCTTTATCTGTTCCTTTCTAAAAGATCATTCTTTCTCTATTGCTTTAACAAAAAATAAGCAGCATCTTGTCCCATCCCTACATATGTCTTTGTACTTATTGCTTTCAACTTTTTGAGCTCTTTTTGTTCCACAGATATAAAAAACATTTTTATATTGCAATTTCTTGACATTTATATCTTAGATGTGTTTTGTTGACTTTCCAATACAGAAAATGACAATTTTGTTTTCTGTAAGTTCCTTTCTACACTACCTTCTTTGTCGTCTCATTAAAGCTATATCATATTTTTTGGTGAAGTAAAAATTAATTGTTCATGTTGCTACAGCTATGTAAAAATTATTTACACTGAGATATTTTTCTTACTTGAATTACCTTTTGTTTTTCCTGAACTTAACAGCTGCCTTGGTTTTTGTTTGTTCAGTTTTCTATGGACCCATTACTAATTCTTCCCCAAACCGTCACCAGAGTATAATTTTCCTTATAACATGTAAGGTTATATACCTCAGTTTCATTTTGTTTTTTTTTAAAGTCATTGTTCCTGGAGTCCTCATTTTTCCATTTTATTCTAGACTGGTTATTTCTAGGGCTATGGCATGGCTGTATCTTGGAATACTCCTCATCAATTTGGGGAAATTTCTTTGCCTCTTTCCTATGTTGGGTTCCTGTTTGCTAGACTCCCATGTCTTTTCATTAGATAGATCACTCTTTTTTTTTTTTTTTTTTTTTTTTTTAATTTCTGGATGTAGGTGCATGGGAAGAAAATTACATAACCCTTCATGGCTTAGAATGTCTCTATACAATTGTTAGGCTTAACTCAAAATTTTAATGTGGCCATTGTTACCCTAAGAAAAGTGAAAGTATTTATCTTTTAACTTCCAAAGTTGCTACAAGCAAATCTGATGCTTGATGTCTTCTTTTCCCCACATGCCACTGTGTTTCCATGTGGGTACTTTTTTTTACCCATTATGCTGGGCATTTGGTAGATCCTTTTTTTTTTAAAATTTAATTTAATTTGTTATACATGCTTTTAGAGTGCAATTTCTTTCATATTATATATAAAGAGCACAGTTTTCCAAGTCATTGGTTTTACACAAAGTATTTTCATACCATTTGAGTTTTTATACATGCACTTAGTATATTGATGTCCCAACTCCTTCTGCCATTGTTTCTATCCCCTTGCCCCTTTACCTCCCCTCCCCTCCCCCCTTTTTCTATTTAACATTCTTTCATTCCTCATCCCCCCTCCTTTGCCACTATAATTCAGTATGATCATAGCAAAGGAATCAATCAACCTTTGGTTTTCTGGGATTGGCTGACTTCACTTAGCATTATTTTCTTGAACTCCATCCATTTACCTGCAAATGCCATGATTTTATTCTCTTTTAGTGCTGACTAGTGTTCCATTGTGTGTGTATATACCAAAGTTTCCCTATCCATTCATCTCTTGATGGGCATCAGGGTTGTTTCCACAATCTAGCTATTGTGAATTATGCTACTATGAACATTGATGTGGCTGTGGTATTGGCACCAAAATAGACCAGTAGACCAATGGTACAGAATAGAAGACACAGAGACTAACCCACACATTTACAGTTATCTATTAGACAAAGGTGCCAAAAATATACATTGGAGAAAAGACAGCCTCTTCAATAAATGGTGTTGGGAAAACTGGAAATCCTTATGTAATAAAATGAAATTAAACCTCTATCTCTCTCCATGCACAAAACTCAACTCAAAGTGGATCAAGGACCTAGGAATTAAACCAGAGACCTTACACCTAACAGAGGAAAAAGTAGGCCCAAATCTCCAACATGTTGGATTAGGCCCCAACTTCCTCAGTAAGACCCCTATAGTGCAAGAACTAAAACCAAACATTAATAAACCGGATGGATTCAAACTAAGTACTTCTTCTCAGCAAAATAAATAATCAGTGAGGTGAACAAAGAACCTATAGAATGGGAGCAAATCTTTACCACATGTGCATCAGACAGAACATTAACTTCAAGGATATATAAAGCTCTCAAAAACCTTTACACCAAAAAGCAAACAACCCAATCAATAAATGGTAGATCCTTTTAACCTACAAACTATCATCCTACAGGTCTAGGATATTTTCTTGAAATGTTGCTTTGGTCACTTCCTCCCCTCTGATTTCTCTGTTCTGTCTATGGAAAGCTTGACATTTGTGCTCCAGCCTCTATATGAACGTCTCTCTTTGGATATCTCTCGTGCACTCAGTCACACTCAATACACCTGACGTTGAACTCAATGTCACCTAAAAAAGCTTCTCACTCTTCTCTCAATGTGCCTTTGGTCTAAGCCACAAATGTTTATCTTCTCTTTTTCTCCTCCCTCTTTCTCATACCTTTCACTCAAGAGAATGTCAGATCTTGTGAAATACACATTCTGAATCTCTCTTACAGTTAGTACACTTCTTGTTTTTTCATAAACATCGTAACTTTCTCAGACAGGGTCACCTCTCCTGTAGAACTCTGTGCAGCCGCCCAAGTTCAATTGCATGCATCAGACCCCAGCCTAGAGGACTCTGGGTACTGCCACAATGCTTTGGACTACAAAGTCTTTACACTGTGGGCTGAATGCAGTTTTACCTGCCCATATTCACCTTTAGACAGTGCATTCCATGGGAACTGCCCACACAATAAAATATTTGTAAGTAAGGGAGTCGGTTAGTTTCACTAATTTTTTTTTTTCTTCGGTGAAAAATGAAATCAACCTTAAGATTAAAAGAATCCCTGGAATGTTTGAAACCTCTTCTTATTTTCTCCTCCTCATTTCTTGTCTGGTACCTCTCTCCTCTGTCATAATAATCAGGCATGTCCTAAGTGAGCAGTGAGAAATCACCATACACCCTGTTTGAAACCAAACCAGTAAAGCTCCGAATATGATGGATTTGTGGGAAGAAAATAATCTGGTTCTCCTGGGGATTCAGGACACTGCATGATCTATTAGGTACTGAGAAAATGTGCATGAATAAGTAGTTGTGGGGGGTATTACTTTGTATTTTTGAAACCACACAAATGGATATTTGGGCTCTATTCATCGTGGCAGTTTTAGTTAGGTGAGCCAACATGAAAGAAATGGTCTGGATTATTTGTCTCATTCCACTCAGTAATTTAACTCTCAAATTAATTCAAAATCATTATAAAGTTGTGTTTTTTGGAGCTCACATTTTTCCATAGAAATGAAAAATCCCTAACATGGTCTACTTAGAATCAAATAAGTGTCCTCATGTCAGCATCCTGTGGTTTTTCTCCAAAGGCTGCATCATCCTGTTTTAATTTTCTGGGCAATTCTGTTCTTAAAATATCCTAAGCATTTGGGCTAGGTCCTTGGCTCAGCAGTAGAGCACTTGCCTGGTACATGTGAGGCACTGGGTTTGATTCTCAGCACCACATATCAATAAATAAAATAAAGACCTATCAACAACTAAAAAATATTAAAAAAAGGATCCTAAGCATTCCTTCCTTCATCATATATATATATATATATATATATATATATATATACACACACACACATACACACATACATACTGTGTGTATGTGTGTGTATGTATGTGTGTATGATGCTTGTACTGTGGTAAATGAAACAAACCTTAGATTAAAAGAATTCCTGGCAACTTTGAAACCTCTTTTTATTTTCTTCTCATTTCTTGTCCAGTATCTCTCTCCTCTGTAATAAAAAACAATCTTATCATACACACACACACACACACACATACATACATACACACAATTTGTGTATGTGTGTGTGTGTGTGTGTGTGTGTGTGTGTATAGGGTCTGCACCATACTTGAGATGGTATTAACTGTTGGGGTTCCAAAGTGAAGAGAAAAAGTCCTTGACTCCAGAAACTCACCAATTAGTAGGACACATAAATAAGCAATGACAAGCTAATGCAGTAAGTGCCAGCCCAGAGCGAGGTCTGGGTAAAGATTTCTCTCTGGGAGCTCAGAGCAGGAGCCATGTAAGGCTTCACTGAAAAAGGCAATGTTTGAGCTAAGCTGTGAAGCATGCAGACGTCTCTCTGGGAAGGAGAGTCTTCCCACACCTCAGCAAGGGTGTCAGCAAGAGTGGGTGCAGGATGCAACTGGAGGGTTTCTTCTTGAGTCCAGTATTGTCTTAGTCCTCCAAGATGTTCAAGGTCACCAGAACAAGGCTGATATTCTTATTCAGTTTCCCTCCAATGAATCTGAACTCCTCTGGAAATCCAGAGACTATATTTTGATGAAATACTTATTGCACTGTATTTCTTTTGCTTTTTTTGTTTTTAATAAATGGGAAACTGAGATTAAGGTTTTCTATGAATAGAAATAATGACTAATAACAATAGGAAGTAAACAGGTAAATTTTTTTTTTGCCTTCTGTTGAGTTTAGTTTAAACTAAGTTATGTGACTAAGATAATGAGATGGACATCGTTATCCAAAATACATGTATGAAGACATGAATGGAGTGATCCGTCATGCACATGTGGCACAATGCAGTCCTTTGTTCTACCATTGACAGAAGCTCAGGTTGCCTCTACTTTTTTGGGGGGTGGGGGTACCAGGGATTGAACGCAGGGGCACTTGACCACTAAGCTACATCCCCAGCCCTATTTTGCATTTTATTTAGAGACAGGGTCTCACTGAATTGCTTAGCACCTCACTCTTGATAAGGCTGGCTTTGAACACGTGATCCTCCTGCCTCAGCCTCCTGAGCCTCTGCCACTGTGCTTGGCTATGTCTCTGCTTATAGCAATTCTGAACTGCCTTGATAAACAGGATTAGGTCCTGATAAAATAGGCCAAGAACATTGCTCACCCCTCCTGCCAAGTGAGGATGCAGCAAGAAGGCACCACCTATGAAGAAGCAGACGCTCATCAGAGTCTTCCAGTACATTGACTGTGAACTCCCCCACCTCCAGAATTGTGAGAAATAAATGCTAGCTATTTATAAGCCATGCAGTCTATGGAATTTGTTATAACAGTCCTAATGGACTAAGACAGAACCTATGGATTTAAGCACTGTGCTAGTATGTTCAATCACTACTAAGTGAGGTTTCTGTTATTCTCCTTTCTCTAATGAGGAATCTGAGGGTCAGAGAAGGTAAGTAATTGAATCAAGGTCATATAGCTATTAGTGGTTCAACCGTGATTAGAATCTGGGTCTCATTTCAAAGCTCACTCCCTATTACCTCTGCCATTCAATTCTACATGATAGAAACTAACAATTCACTGTGACTTCTTAATAAATTTGTTCCCTTCTTTTAGTCATTTGATAACAGAAATATGTCCAAAGTGACTTTTTAAAAAAGCTACAGCAAATTGAAAATAAAGAGGGTCTTTTAATGGGCCATGTTTTCCCTAGTTAAAGGCAAAAAAGTGCTGTGTATTTGTGCATGCTCTGCTGGGTGAATTCTGCAGAAACTGTCAGAATCCCCTGATCCAGGCTA
Organism: Tamias sibiricus; assembly: GCA_025594165.1. Classification (NCBI taxonomy): domain Eukaryota; kingdom Metazoa; phylum Chordata; class Mammalia; order Rodentia; family Sciuridae; genus Tamias; species Tamias sibiricus. The sequence continues at coordinate 71,418,883 of CM046663.1, forward strand.
TGGGAAAGGACACTGTGTAGGTACCAGCTTTGCAGTCAGATGCCTGAGCTTAAATCCAATGCTACAATCTCCAAGTTTTGTTACCTTGGGCAAATAACCTGATCCTCTAATCTGAAGTTTCCTAATCTATAAAATAAGGTTAAGATAGTATCCATGAATCATGGGTATATAACTGAGGACCAAATGAGATGATGGGCATAGAAAGTTCTTAATCAATGCTGGCCATTATTGTTATTACAGCTGCTCCTCAAGGAACCACCATATCAGTTTGACCTGTTTAAGACTATTTATCCCATTATTCCAGCTCAGATACCCAGAATGATGTTGTCACATTGCTTTAAGTTGCATATACAGAGTACTTAGGCACTCCATGCTTATTCATGCCACTTATCTTCACTGATGTGCAAAGTGTTCAAAGTAGTCAGAGCTCTTCTAGGTCAGAGGACCCTGTATTTCAGGGTCCTGTCTCTGGGGTCATGTGCCATATTCTGATGTTCAGTATGATGCCTGGGCTATTGTGGTGGACCCATAGAGTAATACTGTAACACATGGTTCCAGGCAAATTATATTTCTTTATCAGATGTAGGAATAATTCCAATTACATCATCGAGGGTCTTGTCTTCCACATTAAGCACTTTACAAAAAAAAGTATCTTTCTTTTGAAGAGAAATTCTAATTGACATTTTCATGATATTATATATTCTGGAGTCTCAAGTCAATGTCATAGTCAGCAGTCATAAGTCAGGACCAATTTTTTATTTGTCATCTGATATTTCAATAGGTAAATGAATGTGGTATGTTCAAAAGAAGAGAGGTGTTGGGAAAAGACAGACCTCACTGCAAGCTTGGGTCCGTGGTTTAGTCAGCTTTTTCACTACTGTGACTAAAGGACCCGACCAGAACAATAGGAGAGAAGGACTATTTATTTGGGGGCTCATGGTTTCAGAGGTCTCAATCCATAGACAGCAGCTCCATTCTTTGGAGCTCAAGGTGAGGCAGAAATACATGGTGTAAGAGTGTGGTGGAGGGAAATGGCTCACATGATGATCAGAAAGCAGAGAGAGATATCCACTTGCCAAACACAAATATATACCCTAAAGCCACACCTCCAATACCCCACCTCCTCCAGCCATACCCCACCTGTCTTCAATTACCACTCAATTAATCCCATCAGGTGATTAATTCACTAATTGGGTTAAGGTTCTCGTAACCCAATCATTTCTCCTTTAAACCTTCTCGCATTGTCCGACACGTGAGCATCTGGGGGACAGCTCACATCTCAATCACAATAGTCAGTTACTCTGACACTGGGAAAGCCACAACTTCCTCATCTCTGAAAATGGTGTTACTGTTACATTTAAGAAGAGGGTAAGGCAGCCGTCAGAGCAGCCTAGCACGTTTTAGTGTTATAAACTGTAGAAATCATGCTCAGGAAGATGGTGGTCATTAAGATGGCCAAGTGCTTGGCTAGCAGCCATTATGTGGCCATCTTGAATGAGCATCAGAGGATTGGCTAGTGGTTGGGAATAGAAAGGAAGGAGAAAGGCTTCAGGGACCAAGGGAACAGTGTGAGCGAGGACGGCACAGAGGCATATCACTTGGCTTATTGAGGGAACCACAGGAGGTGCCACGGCAGGAGAGAAGGCAGGTTGTCAGTAACAGGAAAGCACAGCTCGGGGTTTGGATTTGTACCTGAAGGCAATGGGGAGACACCAAAGGATCCTAAGCAGGAAGTCATAGGACCAGATGTTCATTTACAAAGATAGAAGACCTCCACCAGATGTTCAGAGGCTGAATTTGAGGACTTTCTATTCATATCAGCTAGGCTGGTTGGATGATTGATTAGCAAAGTGGGTCTTAGTCCACTGAAGGCTGATGACTGATGGATGGAGTAAAGATGAAAGATGTGAAGACAATGCAATGCCTGGGAAATATGCTGTTCTTTCCAAGTTCTCTTATAAGTTGGGTAACTGGCATTTGTCTCCTTTTTATTATAGTAGCATGCTTTTCTATACCTCTAAGTATTTCAAATACTACTGTCAATATTCTGTATTTCATCAATGTGACATAGGTAGAAGAACATATAAGCCTGAAAAGAAATGCAAAGCTTTAAGACAGTGATGTGTAATTAAAAGTTGCAGGTTCATCACACTAAGAGATTGGGCCAGCACTGTGGTGGTAATTTCCATAACAATGCATTTACAGCATAGTAGGCAGATTTCTGAAACATACAAGTGTCAGAAATCACAATGGAAAACACAGCCCCGAAAGACTATTTGCATTAATTACTGCTGGACTAGCTCCCATAGCTCCTCAGGCTGACAAGCAGAGTGGGCAACATAGCAGGTGTGTAACCTTTCTGAGATAATACATGTATAACTTCTTAAATAAGAGTTAGGATCTTACTGCCCTACTTTTGAAGAGCCTCTACAAAATAAAAGGTTTCACACCAACCTGAAGGTGGCTTAATATTAAGGCAAGTCACAGAATTGTGTGGCACTACGCAGTATGGGTATGTCCTATACGCTTCTCAAATGATCTAAAACATAATTCTTGCTGGTGTGTCAATAAAAGTACTGGAAAGGCATAACATTTTCTCTTACTTGGATCTTTCTGTGGTATTTCAATTATTACATCTAACTAGCATGCTGTGCCACTAAACTGGCCACAAAAGATAAAGTTATTAGGGTTTTAAATTTGAGGACCCTAAAATAATCAAACGGTCTCATTGAATTTTACAGGACTTACCACTAAAATTAGAGACTGATGAAGCTGCTGCGAATTTTCTGTGTAATTATTTTTCCTGCTCTCTGTCTTTTGATCATTTTGTAGCTTTTATGATCCTTCATAAGAGTTGGAAGAAGAACGGGAGAGTCCATATATACAAATTAACACATATTTAATTGTTAGCAGCCTTCGCCAAGATTTGAAGGGGAAAGCTTAGAAACTCTCTAACTTTACAAAGAGGAATTCTTGTCATTCACGTGCATAGAAAGCTATTCCCCACCATCCTTGTGTGGCAGCTTCTATGGAAACTTGAGGTTTCCACCTGTGGGCTTTGTGCACACTGCTTAGATCTCACTGTATACTCATTTCCCTTTCACAGCATTTAGCATGACTTCAATAAAATAATCAGGTGTGTAAGCACGAGTTTATGTTTCTCATTCCTGAGATGCCATCAGCTCCACTGGGACAAGGACTGTGTCCGTCTCATGCTTTGCCATCCCCCCAGTATCTAGCATGGTGCTCAACTCATAGAAGGTGTTCAGTACATATTTGTTGAGTTAATGAATGAATGGATGAATCCAAACCTGCAGCTGTCCTCACTCCCTGAGATGTCTGAGAGTCTTTGGCTTCTGATTTACATTGCTTCCTGGCCTTCCTTACACTGGCGGGACAGGACAGCAAATGGGCCATCTAGCATGTCCACTCAGATGCTCTCTTAATGATAAAGTGGGCAGCTCCACTCACCAGACACCACATACATCATCCCCTTCTCATCTTCGTATCTCTGTAACCTCATGCAAAGGAATGGGTCTCATATTTATTGCCTTCATTTTTCTCCTACAAAGATTCTTTTTTAAACACCTTTGCTTTCCTCTAACCTCCTCTATCCCCAAACAGATGGGTGGGTTCCCTGTTGGTCTTGCAATGACAAATACATCCAAGCTATGATATAAATTCAGACCCAGCCTCAGGGAGAACAGTCAACAGCAAGCAATAACACCATCTCACTAAGAGCCCAGTGCAACCTAATTGCTTTGAACTTGCCTCTTCCTGGTCCCACTCCTGGGCTGGATGCTTCTGAACACTCCTGAGTCAACAGGAACTTCCATGGGGGTAAGGCACCATTATTCTTTCATTATCAGAAAATAACCTGCTCTTGGAGCTATGTATGTGAAGGCAACATAGATCATATACTACAATAAGGATAACCTCCTCATCATCTCCAACCAAGATTCCAACAGCAGTCATGTGATCCTTTTGCTTGCCCTTGGTCTAAATTTGAATATTTTCTTTCCAGAAAACGCTTTCTCAGTTTCTTCATTAAAAGTGTGCCTAGATAGGGGAGGTCACTTGTGAGCAGCCTGGCAGAGGATGGGGAGAATTTGCACAGGAGCTATGTCTGGCACACATGCACATCAGCGTGCTCCAGAAGCACAGCTTGATGATGTTGACAAGCTACTTACATTTTGAAAATTATAGTGTGCCCTGAAATACCTGAATTTGCAGAATTTAACTTGGAGATAACAACCTGTCTTTAAAGAAGAAAAATTAATTTTCGTGATACAAGTAGAGTTTCTGTAGTCCACAGATGAGCGGCCTCATGATTGCAGAGATTTCTTTTTTTCATTTAAGTAGGAGGAATCCAAATAATAAGACACCAGCTGTTCATTTTCTATATGACCAGAGGAAGTCCTTCCATACCCCAGACTGAATAAAGGAGTTCTATTTTCTATGCTACATCATGCCAACATAATAGAATCAGAGGGCCTATTGAGCAGAAAGTAATCTATCTCCAGATCAATATTTTCAGCGGACAATATTTTTTTTTTATTTGCTACAATAGTATAAACCAGTTAGAGGAGTCAAGGGGTAAAAGCCCAACTATTTGAGTACAATTGTATGAATCAATGCACTGCAGAGATTTTATATTTGACATATGAACAACGCAAGTTTCTCATGAGGATTTTGAGAAAAGAATCACTGAGAGGCAGGCTAAGTTTTTTTTTTTTTTTTTTTTTTTTTTTTTTTGTGGTACCGGGAATTGAACTCAGGGGCACTCGACCACTGGGCCACATCCCCAGCCCTTTTTTGTATTTTATTTAGAGACAGGGTCTCACTGAGTTGCTAAGTGCCTCACCATTGCTGAGGCTGGCTTTGAACTTGCGATCCTCCTGTCTCAGCCTCCCAAAGTGCTGGGATCACAGGCGTGCGCCACCACACCCGGCTCCAGGCTAAGTTTTTGAAAGGCTTGTAAACCTCCCGTTTCCATAGCCATGGATAGGAGAGGTGGTGCGTGTAGCACTAAACCTACAACACCTCCCTTTGGCATCACTTTGATGTCAATGAGGCAACAATCATAAACTTTTAAGGAAATATTATGAGAGTCGGTCAAACTGGGTACAGTGGTGCACACCTGTAATCCCAGAGACTCAGGAGACTGAGGCAGGAGAATCACAAGTTCAAGGCCAGCCACAGCAACTTAGCAAGGTCCTAGAAACCTAGAGAAATCCTGTCTCAGAATAAAAAATAAAAAAGGGATGGGGACTTAGCTCAGTGGTAAAGGACCCCTGGGTTCAATCCCTATAGCCAACACCTCCCCCCCAAAAAAAGAGTGGATCATATTTATTCCTGTAAAGATGTATAATACAATGCATTTGTTCTCATCCTGCATCTGAAACCCTGGGAGAGAGAGGTATGGAAGGATCATAGAATTGTTTCATGCAATCTGGGAAACCATATGTGACATAACTAGCAAGCAGAACCAAATAACTAAGATTCATTTGTTGATCATGGCTATCTCAATAAAATGTAATCAACTAGACTCCATCTAAGAATATCAAAACAGCAGAGCACAGAGGCTAGGTCTGTAAGTTTTAAAGTTAGACAGACCTAGGTTGATTTTTACTCTGATACAGAGAAGTTGCATGATTTGGGGGGAGTTACTTAATTTCTCTAAATCCCAGTTTCCTCTAGGATCAAAGGACGTAGAGTATATAAACCCCTTAGCATATTGCATGGTACATAGAGCATTTTCAGTAAATAAATTTTTTAAAACTAGAGAAAATAACTTAATAAAATAATGTTGTGATTTTAATGCATTTTATAACATCCTTTCAGTTGTCAACACTTAAGACAAATTTGCCATCATAAATTGAAGTGAGAAAATTATCACTTTAGAGGGACAGTTGTACTCACATGTTGACCATTTACTTCCATGAATTCTCTAATGACTTGCTTATAAGTCAGATTTCCTAACAGGGATACACCTAGATTATATTAGTTTTGTTTCCATAATAAATCTTTTCACACCACTATTATTTAATATCATATCACTGATTTGACTTCTGATATAAGAAATGGACAAGGTCAAAATATTTACTATTTTTAAAGGCTCATGTAAATGTAACTTGGTGTTTCCTTGTTTAGAAATTAGCCTAGGAACATATAGGGAAACTTTCACATCAGTATGTTTGTGGGAAAGGGATAAGTCAGCAGGTCTGTATTATTCAAAGCCTGCATGTTCCCAAAAAGGCCTGCTTCATGACTGGTCATTGGCCAGCTCCCAGGAGCTGAGCTCTTAGAATATTCTGACTGATCAAACTTGAGCCAATGCTGTAGCAGTTTGCATACATAGTTCATACACAGAATAGGTGCTACATGTATGTGTGACTAACAAACCCTAGATAACCAGGCTCAGATGAACTTCTCTCAATGGCAAAACTTTATTCATGCTGTCACAGGTCATTGTTGAAGAAATGAAGCACATCTATGCAGTCCACTGTGGGGGACTTTTGGAAACTTGCACCTGCTTTCATTTGAATCTTGCCCCATGAGCTTTTCCCCTTTGCCGATGTTACTCTAAATCTTTTATTGCCATAATAATAAAGACAACTTATGAGTCCTCTGAACTCTTCTAGGGAAGTCATCAAGGTTGAGGGTTGTCTTGATGACCTCCTCCAAAACATGTTTTTGCAAAATAAATGTATTGTAACTCATTGTTCCAGGATAATAAAACATTGAGAATAACTAAAATACTGAAGACATAACAGTTCTGTAGGTAAACAATTCTATAAATTATGGTTAATCAATATAAAGTTATTATAACATGATAACAAGTAACATTTTTACATAATTGTCATGATATTGGAAAATTCTTAGGTCATAATGTTAAGTATAAAAGAAGGACACAGAGCTATATACAAAGCACCAAATTAAGTAAGAAAAATCCATATGCATATAGAGAAAAGACTAGAAGGAAATATGTCAATACAACACTGTGGCTATTTGATAGACTCAGAGATTTTTAGATTTTTGTTAATTGTATCATTTTTCTGTATTCTTTGGGATTTCTTTCTCAGAACAAATCACTATCCTATTTTTTATTCAGTTAATTTTTATTATTTTATCACAAAAATGAAAACATGTTTGGAAAAGTTCTGTCAAGATAGAAGAACACAGTTTAAAAGTGAGAGTTCTCACTTCACAGAAGAAATACAATCGATCAACAAATATATGAAAAAGTGTTCAACATCTCTAGCAATTACAGAAATGCAAATCAAAACCATACTAAGATTTCATCTTACTCCAGTCAGAATAGCAATCATCAAGAATACAGGCAACAAAAAATGTTGGCAAGGATGTGAGGGAAAAGGCACACTCATTCATTGCTGGTGTGACTGCAAATGGTGCAACCACTATGGAAAGCAGTATGGAGATTCCTCAGAAAACTGGGAATGGAACCACCATTTGATGCAGCTATCCCACTGCTCAGTTTATACCCAAAGAACTTAATATAAGCATACTACAGTAATGCAGCCAGGTCAATGTTTATAGCAGCTCAATTCACAACAGCTAAACTAAGGAACCAAACTAGGTGTTCCTCAATGGATGAATGGATAAAGAAAATGTGGTATGTATACTTAATGGAATATTACTCAGCTTTAAAGGAGAGTGAAATTATGGCATTTGCCAGTAAATGGATGGAGTTGGAGAATATCATGCTAAGTGAAATAAGCCAATCCCACAAAACCAAAGGCCAAATGTTTTCTCTAATATGCAGATGCTAATTCACAATAAGGCAGGGGGCACTAGAGAAGAATAGCATTACCTTAGATTAGGTAGCAGGAAGTGATGGGAGGGGAGGTAAGGGAATGTGGGGGTAGGAAAGATAGTGGAATGAAACAGACATTATTACAGTATGTATATATGTGACTACATGACCAATATGATTCTGCAACATGTACACTCAGAAAAATGAGAAATTATATCCCATCTATGTATGATATATCAAAGTGCATAAATTCATTCTACTGTCATGTACAGCTAATTAAAACAAATTTAAAAATTAATTTAAAAAAGAGAGTTCTTTCTCTCAGGCACCCTTTCCTTACACTTGACATGACACTAATAATAGCTATGAACACCTTAAATGACATTTTCTACATCTATCTAGAAATTAAAAAGCATACATAGAAAGATTTATTTTATTTCAGGTTTAAAAAATAACATAATGCTCTGGGCTTTTCTCCCTTTAGTAATAATAATATATTATGGAAATATTTTCATAAGTGTTTAAATGATGTTTCCTTACCTATTTATATATTGCCATATTGACAGACATTTAGATTGTTTCCAACTTTTTAGTTTTATAATTAGTGTTGCATAAAAGTTGCTGTTTAGCTGGGCATGGTGGTACATGCCTGTAATCCCAGCAGCTTAGGAGGCTGAGGCAGGAGGATCACAAGTTCAAAGCCAGCCTTAGCAAAAGTGAGGTTCTAAAAAAATTCACAACAGCTAAACTGTGGAACCAATCTAGATGCCCTTCAGTAGATGAATGGATAAAGAAAATGTGGTATATATACATAATGGAATATTATTCAGCATCAAAAGAGAATGAAATCATTGCATTTGCAGGTAAATGGATGCACTGGAGAATATAATGCTAAGTGAAGTAAGCCAGTCCCAAAAAACCAAATGCCAAATGTTTTCTCTGATATAAAAGTGCTGCTTCATATTGGGGTTGGCAGGGAGCATGGAAGGAATAGAGGAAGTCTAGATAGTGCAAAGGGGAGGGAGGGGAAGGAAGGGGGTATGTGGGTAGGAAAGATGGTGGAATGAGATGGACATCATTATCCTAAGTACATGTATGAAGACACACACACACACACAAATGAGGTACTAAGCAACTCATTAAGACTCTTTCTCTAAATAAAATAGGGCTAAGGATGTGGCTCAGTGGTGGAATGCGCCCCCCCACTCCGCCCCCAAAATAGTTGCTATATAGATATCCATGTTGCTTAAAAAGTATCTTTGCAAGAGAGAGTCCTAGAAGTAGAAATTCTGAATCACATGTTGTACACACTTGAATTTTCATAGATGTTGACAAATTACTCTCCAAAAGATTGAACTTATTTACATTCCCAGAGATCATTTTCCATATTCTTACCAACACTGGATGCAATTATTTTTTTGACTTTTTAAAACCCCAATATGAGGGGCAGTCCCGGGGTCCTACATCAGAGAGCCGCCAGGCCCAGGCTCCATTCAGTCCCACCGACCTCTGCCCCAGAGCAGGAGACAGCAAGGACAGACCTGCCAACACTGCCTGAGCCCAGGCCAGCCCAGGGTAGTCTGGCGGAACTTCACCCGACCACGGCCAGACCCAGGTCAGTCCCACCGATGCCTGCTGGTGTGAGACCAGCCTCCAGCCAGCCCCGCTGACCTCCGCCCCAGAGTAGGAGACAGCAAGGACAGACCCGCCAACTCTGCTTAGAGTGCCGGCAGCCCGGGGCAATCCTGGGGTCCTACATCAGACAGCCACCAGGTCCAGGCTCCATCCAGTCCCGCTGGCCTCCACCCCAGAGCAGGAGACAGCAAGGACAGACCTGCCAACTCGGCCTGAGCCCAGGCGGGCCCAGGGCAGTCCCACTGACCTTCACCACCCCACCCCATTGCGGTTAGCCCCAGACCACCACAGGAGCTCAGACTCAACCAGTTTGGCCCACGCCAACCAGTGTGAACCCAGCTTCAGGTAGCATACTTTGAGGGTCAGGGGTAGGTTCTGATAGTCCAGCGCTAAGGGGAGGAACAGACAACCTGCAAGGGTATTAAAAAATATAGGGAAGAATCTGTAATAACTCAGATCTACACTGCAAAAAGTAAAGCAAATAGACATCATGAAAAAACAGGGGAGGAAAATACCCAAACAAACCAGGATTCTACAATAACAAAACCCATGCTCAGCGAAGTTGACAAAATGTCAGAGAAGGAGTTCAGAAGGTTCATATTAAAATGATCTGTGAATCAAAGAATAACCTAAATGAGCAAATACAGGCAAAAATTGACCACTACAACAAAGATATAAGAGAGCAAATACAGGTAGCAAAAGATTACTTCAAAAAAGAGATCGAAACTCTGAAAAACAATCATTCAGAAATCCTTGAAATGAAGGAAACAATTAAACAAATAAAAAACACAATTGAAGACATCACCAACAGACTAGATCAACTGGAAGAAAGAACCTCAGACAATGAAGACAAGGTATATAATCTTGAAAATAAAGTTGACCACACAATGAAGATAGTAAGAAACCATGAACAGAACATCCAAGAAGTATGGGACAGCATCAAAAGACCAAATATAAGAATAATTGGGATAGAGGAAGGCACAGAATTTCAAATCAAAGGAATGCACAACCTCTTTAATGAGATAATATCAGAAAATTTCACAAGCATGAAGAATGAATTGGAAAACCAAATACAAGAGGCTTATAGGACACCAAATGTACAAAATTACAACAGATCTACACCAAGACACATTATAATGAAAATGCCTAGCATAAAGAATAAGGATAGAATTTTAAAGGCTGCAAAAGAGAGGAATCAGATCACATATAGGGGGAGACCAATTCGTGTCACAGCAGATTTTTCAAGTCAGACACTCAAAGCTAGGAGATCATGGAACAACATATTCCAAGCTCTGAAGGAAAAGGGATGCCAACCAAGAATCTTATACCCAGCAAAATTAAACTTTAGATTTGAGGATGAAATAAAAACCTTCCATGATAAACAAAAGTTAAGAGAATTTACGACTAGAAAGCCAGCACTACAGAACATCCTCGGCAAAATATTCCATGAAGAGGAAAAGAAAAACAATGATGAAAATCAACAGAGGGTGGTATTACACTAAAGGAAAAACAATTAGAAGAGAAACCATGTCAAGGTAAATACCAGAAATAAAAATGGTTGGGAATACAAAACACATCTCAATAATAACTCTGAATGTTAATGGCCTAAACTCACCAATCAAAAGACATAGATTAGCAGATTGGATCAAAAAAACAGACCCAACAATATGCTGCTTCCAAGAGACTTATCTCATAGGAAAAGACATCCATAGGCTGAGGGTAAAAGGTTGGGAAAAATCCTACCACTCATATGGACAGAGGAAACAAGCAGGGGTTTCCATCCTCATATCAAATAAAGTAGACTTCTAGCTAAAGTCAATCAAAAGGGATAAAGAAGGACACTATATACTGCTCAAGGGAACCATACACCAACAAGACTTAACAATTATAAATATATATGCCCCAAACAATGGAGCATCCATGTTCATCAAGCAAACTCTCCTCAAGTTTAAGAGTCAAATTGACCACAACACAATAATTCTGGGTGACTTTAACACACCCCTTTCACCACTGGATAGATCTTCCAAACAAAAGCTGAACAAAGAAACTATAGAACTCAAAAATACAATAAACAACTTAGACTTAACTGACTTATACAGAATATTTCATCCTTCAATGAGTGAATACACTTTCTTCTCAGCAGCACACGGAACCTTCTCTAAAATAGACCATATACTAGGCCACAAAACAACTCTGAGCAAATACAAAAAAGTTGAGATTATACCCTGCATTCTATCCAACCACAATGGAATGAAATTAGAAATCAATGATAAAATAAGAAATAAAAGCTACTCCAACACCTGGAGACTAAATAATATGCTACTGAATGAACAATGGGTTGCAGATGACATCAAAGAGGAGATTAAAAAATTCTTAGAGGTGAATGAGGACATAGACACAACATATCAAAATCTCTGGGACACTATGAAGGCAGTTCTAAGAGGAAAGTTCATTGCATTGAGTTCATTCCTCAAAAGAAGAAAAAGTCAACAAATAAATGACTTAAAATTACATCTCAAAGCTCTAGAAAAAGAAGAACAATCCAACACCAAAAGTGGTAGAAGACAGGAAATAATTAAAATCAGAGCTGAAATTAATGAAATTGAAACCAAAGAAACAATTGAAAAAATTGACAAAACAAAAAGTTGGTTCTTTGAAAAAATAAATAAAATTGACAGACCCTTGTCCAGGCTAACAAAGAGAAGGAGAGAGATAACTCAAATTACTAATATATGTGATGAAAAAGGAAATATCACAACAAACTCTATGGAAATACAGGAAATAATTCAAAATTATTTTGAAAATCTGTACTCCAACAAAATACAAAACACCGAAGGCATCGACAAATTTCTAGAGTTGTATGATGTGCCCAAACTTAAGCAGGAGGATATACATAATTTGAACAGACCAATTTCAAACGATGAAATAGAAGATGCCATCAGAAGCCTACCAACCAAGAAAATCCCAGGACCAGATGGATACACAGCTGAGTTCTATAAGACCTTCAAAGAAGAACTGATACCAATACTCTTCAATTTATTTCAGGAAATAGAAAAAGAGGGAGTACTTCCAAACTCATTCTATGAGGCCAACATCACCCTGATCCCCAAACCAGGCAAAGACACATCCAAAAAAGAAAACTTCAGACCCATATCTTTAATGAACATAGATGCAAAAATTCTCAATAAAATTCTAGCAAAACGGATACAGAAACATATCAAAAGTATAATACACCACGATCAAGTGGGGTTCATTCCAGGGATGCAAGGATGGTTCAACATACGGAAAACAATAAATGTAATTCACCACGTCAATAGACTCAAAGATAAGAACCATATGATTATCTCAATAGATGCAGAAAAAGCATTTGACAAAATACAGCACCCCTTCATGCTCAAAACACTAGAAAAACTAGGGATAACTGGAACATATCTCAACATCATAAAAGCTATATATGCTAATCCCCAGGCCAACATTATTCTAAATGGAGAAAAATTGAAAGCATTCCCTTTAAAAACTGGAACAAGACAGGGATGCCCTCTTTCACCACTTCTATTCAACATAGTAATTGAAATGCTGGCCAGAGCAATAAGACAGATGAAAGAAATTAAAGGGATACAGATAGGTAAAGTAGAACTCAAATTATCATTATTTTCTGATGATATGATTTTATACCTAGAAGACCCAAAAAATTCCACCAGAAAACTTCTAGAACTCATAAATGAATTCATCAAAGTAGCAGGATACAAAATCAACACCCATAAATCTAAGGCATTTCTATATATCAGTGACAAATCCTCTGAAAGGGAAATGAGGGAAAAACTACCCCGTTTACAATAGTATCAAAAAAAAAAAAATTCTTGGGAATCAACTTAACCAAAGACATGAAAGACCTCTACAATGAAAACTACAGAATACTAAAGAAAGAAATTATGGAAGACCTTAGAAAATGGAAAGATCTACCCTGTTCTTGGATAGGCAGAACTAATATTATCAAAATGACCATACTACCAAAAACACTATACAGATTTAATGCAATGCCAATCAAAATCCCAATGACATTCCTCATAGAAATAGAAAAAGCAGTCATGAAATTCATCTGGAAAAATAAGAGACCCAGAATAGCTAAAGCAATCCTTAGTAAGAGGAGTGAAGCAGGTGGCATCACTATACCAGACCTTAAATTATACTACAGAGCAATAGTAACAAAAACAGCATGGTATTGGCACCAAAATAGGCCAGTAGACCAATGGTACAGAATAGAGGACACAGAGACTAACACATATAATTTCAGTTATCTTGTATTAGACAAAGGTGCCAAAAATGTACATTAGAGAAAAGATAGCCTCTTCAACAAATGGTGCTGGGAAAACCGGAAATCCATATGCAAGAAAATGAAATTAAGCCTATATCTCTCACCATGCACAAAATTCAACTCAAAGTGGATCAAGGATCTAGGAATTAGACCAGAGACACTACACCTAATAGAAGAAAAAGTAAGCTCTAATCTCCAACATGTTGGATTAGGTCCCAAGTTCCTTAATAAGAATCCTGTAGCACAAGAATTAATACCAAGAATCAATAAATGGGATAGACTCAAATTACAAAGCTTCTTCTCAGCAAAAGAAACAATCAGTGAGGTGAACAGAGAGCCTACTAATTGGGAACAAATTTTTACCACATGCACGTCAGATAGAGCACTAATCTCTAGAATATATAAAGAACTCAAAAATCAAAACACCAAAAAAACAAATAACCCAATCAATAAATGGGCCAAGGAACTGAACAGACACTTCTCAGAAGAAGACATACAATCAATCAATAAATACATGAAAAAATGCTCAACCTCTCTGGCAATTAGAGAAATACAAATCAAAACCACTCTAAGATTTCATCTCACACTAGTCAGAATGGCAGCTATTAAGAACACAAACAACAATAAATGTTGGAGAGGATGTGGAGAAGAAGGCACACTCATACATTGTTGGTGGGACTGCAAAATGGTACAGCCAATATGGAAAGCAGTATGGAGATACCTTGGAAAACTTGCAATGGAACCACCTTATGACCCAGCTATCCCACTCCTTGGTCTTTACCCAAAAGACCTGAAAACAGCATACTACAGGGACACAGCCACATCAATGTTTATAGCAGCACAATTCACAATAGCTAAACTGTGGAACCAACCTAGATGCCCTTCAGCAGATGAATGGATAAAGAAAATGTGGTATATTCACACAATGGAATATTACTCAGCAATGAGAGAGAATAAAATCATGGCATTTGCAGGAAAATGGATGGAGTTAGAGAATATAATGCTAAGTGAAGTTAGCCAATCCCAAAAAGCCAAATGCCAAATGTTTTCTCTGATATAAGGAGGCCAATTCACAGTCGGGTTGGGATGGGGAACATAGGAGGATTAGAGGAATACTAGAATGGCCAATGGGGAGGGAGTGGAGGGGAGGGGGCAAAGGGGTGAAGGAAAAAAAAAAAGATGGTAGAATGAGATGGATATCATTACCCTAAATGCATGTATGAAGTCACGAATGGTGTGAATATACTTTGCATACAACCAGAGATTTGTAAAAAAGTGCTCTATATATGTGTAATATGAAATGTAATGTATTCTGCTGTCATTTATAACATCTTAGAATAAAAAATAATTAAAAAAAATAAAAAAAAATAAAAAGGCCTCTCAGTGGTAGAATGCCACTGGGTTCAATGTTCAATTCTTAGTAAAAAATAAATAAATAAATAAAAAATAAAACCCCAATATGAAAAAGATACTTAGTAATTACTGAATTGGAACATCTTTTCATGTTCATAGCTATTGACCACTTCATACTTTTACTGTGTGAAGAATTCATTCATATCTTTTACCCATTTTTCAAATTCAGTTGTCTTTCCCATTAATTTTCAGTTATTTAATCTGCCAGCATATTAACATTGTACTGCAGCATTTTGTATCAGTTTATCATTCTTTTCTTTAAAATAATTTTTAGTTGTAGATGGACACAATACCTTTATTTTATTTACTTATTTTTATGTATTGCTGAGGATTGAAATCAGTGCCTCACACGTGCAAGGCAAGCACTCTACCACTGAGCCACAAACCCAGCCCAGTTTATCATTTTTTTCAATGCTATGATGACTTTAATTGTAGAAACTTTTATTTTTATGTAAGTTAAATCAGTCATTTAAAGAATGTTTCCACATTTCTAGTCTTGCTTAAAAGGGGCTCTCTATTCCAAAATTTTAAACTATTTTCTATATTTTCTAATTATTATCAGAAACATTTAATTTATTGTCAGTTATGTTGTTCAACGTAATTCTTTAAAATTCCAAAAACGAGGATCTTAAAAATTTGTGCTAGGAAATAAGTTTTTCTCTTTTGATGAAATGATAGGCTATTTCTTCCTGACTATTTTTCTTATTTTGTACTTGCAGTCAGGAAGCTCTGAACTTAGTTTTATCATACTTTTCTCTTTTTCTAACTTGCATTTTTAGCCCTATGCCTGCTATTCTAGGCCCTTGTCTGCAAACGACCCTGGATCTTTCTTGAAATCAGAAAGTGAGCAAATAACAAATAAATTAGAAAGTGATTTAACAAATAATAAATAAGAAATGATTAAGTAAGTCATCAATAAAACTTATTAAGTTTATAAAACCTATGAATATTTGGTCTTCTAGAATGAACTGGAATCCAGATAATAAGATTATAGGCCTGTAACTCTCACTCTAATTATTAGGTTACCAATCCATTTACCTTATTGTGAGTCCCTCAAGGGCAAGGGTTGTTCTAATTATCCTTAGACGCCTGTGCCTTAAAGCAAGCAGATGTTTGCTGAATGAGTGAACCAGAAAGAAAAAAAAAAAAAAAAAAAAACACCTTACAAAATCTCACATTAGAAATCTAGGTTAAAGGAAACAGCCAGGGTCAGTCCTGTTGCTGGTACATGTTGAATCTCCAACAGTGGATGGCAGTCATTGAGCAGATGACACTGAGACACTGGAGCTCAGCATCATTAACTTGGAATCACCCAGGGATGCAAGCAAAGAATTACAGGTTAGAAATGTTTCTGGGGCTAGGAGTGTAGCTTAGTGGTAGAGCATTTGCCTAGCATGTGCAAGACCCTGGCTTCTATTCCCTGCACTGCAAAAGATGAAAACAAACAAACAAACAAACAAAAATGGAAAAAAAAAATGTTTCCAACAAGGGTTAAAACAACAAAACTGTGTGTTATCTAAGTGATTAAAAAATACCTGAACTACTTCTCAGACCCAAGAAATCCAATTATTTGGGGCTTAACTATAACCTGCATGCCTAACGTCTGCTGTTTATTTTGCCAGATGACAGAACAAAGTACCATGAAACTAGATTTAATTTAAATTATAATTTCAAACCTATGGAATACATAAAACACTAAAATTCTATAATAGAATTTACCTTTCAAGAACAATGATCTTGAAACGCAAAGAGGTCTTAGAGTTAGATTAGACTTAGAAAAGAATGACTTAACTCATTTTCTTTATTTATTTTTAGGTTTTTTTTTTTTTTTGTAAAATGTTCTCAGTTTAAGTATTTTAGCAGTTTGAAAGTCCTTAAAATTTTAGGTAAAAGTAAGTTTTCTTTTTCTTTTTTCTCATTTTTGTTTTCATACTGGGGATCGAACTCATGGGCCCTTAACCACTGAGCCATGTCCCCAGTCCCTTTTTATATTTTATTTAGAGACAGGATCTTGCTAAGTTGCTGAGGCTGGCTTTGAACTCGCAATCCTTCTGCCTCAGCCTGGGATTACAGGCATGCAGCAGCACACCGGACAAGTTTTTAAAATATTTATATAGAAAATCAAGAGACTCTCTGAGAACTGTAACCAATGTTTAACAAAATCAAACTAAGACTCAATAGTTTTCAATGCCTCAATATCATGTCTGTTAATTTAAAATTTCTCATAAGAACTGAAACCAAAGCAATCATTTCTGGAGGTTATTTTCAAATGAGCTTTCTACTTTGCTTTTCCAACTCACATCCTGCTCTGATAATTCCATGTTCTCTGTTACTTTAGGCAATGTCTATGTCCCCTTCCTAACCCTAGCTGTGCAACAAAACAAAGTCTCCTCATGCATCTTGGTCTCCTGATGGTGGAGAAAGCCCTGGAACCTCGGCCACCTCACAAGATTGGCAGGACTGAAGCTGAGTCTGACCGAGAACCAGCTGCAACATTCACAGGGCCACAGTCAGGTGCTGACATAGTGGCTGCGTGGGGTCCTCTGCCTAGCACATCTGGGGTGTTACTAACCCTTATTCTAAAGTTCCTAGTTCCTCCCTGTTTGAGTCAATGATAGGATAATGCATAAAAAGTTTTACACCTTGTGGAAATCAAAGGCAGAGCCTTTGGGAACCATTGAAGTTAAATTTCTGAGTAGATTTAGGGCAAGATTCACAAACTCTGCTATGCTCTACTCCCTTAGTCCAGACCTCAGAAGAGCATGTTGGGGACAAGGCTGGCAGGGGAGATCCTTGGGGAGAGAGAGAGAAAGAGGCCGCTGCCAGCTGTGTCTACCTAGGGGGCTTCTAATTTGATATCAGTGGTGCATGAGAAGCCAGTCTCCTTGCAGTTCCCAAGAGGCTCAGCATAGGTGTGTTCTAGAACTGTCTGCTAGAGCCTGTACTAGCAAAAACAGGAAGGGCACATCTCTCTCATTTGCCCTAGGGAATTGGGTTGTCTTGATGCTTCATTATGCAACCATCTGTAGCAGGTCACAAGTACTTTTTGAGAACACATTGTGACATGTGCTCCCCATGTCATTAGGGGAATTACAACTTCGATTCATTCAACAGGTATTTGCTGAGAGCCTGCTCTGTGCTCAGCACCCTGTTGGTGCTGAGTTTGGGGGATAGGAAGACAGGCATACTGCAAGGATCAGGGGCAGAGAGATATCAGACACAGAAACCCTTAGACAATTATACTGGTGAGAAGAGCTATGAAGGGGGAGGTCCCTGAAGAAAGAAAATGAGGGTGAGACCTGAAGAAAAGACAGATATCAACAAGGAGGAGGAGTGGGGTTATATGGGGGGGGGGCGGGGCGGGCAGTATTAGCCTATTTTGGCTACTATAACAAAATATTTGAGACTGGGTAATTTATGAACAACAAAATTTATTTTTCACCATTCTCAAGGCTGGGAAGTCTAAGAAAAAAGGTGCCCACAGATTCAGTGTCCAGTGAGGGCCTCACAGACAGCCCCTTCTATTTGTTTCCACAAGGCAGAAGAGATGAAGAAGCTCCCTCATATCAGTTTTATAAGGGCACTAACATCACTGATGAAGGCTCTGCCCTCACAACCTAACCACATTCCAAAGGCCTCCCCTCTTAATACCACACCTTGGGGATTAGGTTTCAACATATACATTTTTGAGGGATACAAACATTCAGACCATAGCAAGGTCAGATATGAGGAGTTAGGGATGTTCCTAACAGGGACCTACAAGAAAAAGTCACTATGATGCGACCTGTTTTCAGAGAACTCCCAACATGAAGGGAACTTGAAACAGGAAACTTTGCTACCTTTGAAGCAGAAGGTAAGCATGAAGGATTTATGGACAAAAAGCAGCAACAATAATCACTTAAAGAAAGGGCTCTGGGGATTTCCACTTTTTTTTCCCTCCTAGCTTTGGAAATGTGCAGACCACTTTTATTGAAAGGATTTGGGACCATGTATAGATTATGGATTGCAATATGGCTTTACTCTGCACTAGTGAATGAATATTTTTGAGGAAGGAAGTTAGTTTAGGGGAAAGGGGCAGATTATTCATGGTTAGGGCAAAGTGTAGGCAAAACGGGGAAATGAAGACCAATTTCAGTGAATACACAGTAGTTTTCAATAAGGGCCTTCTGCCTTTCAGAGATTGGAAAGAACCCACAACCTCTAAAATTTCTTCACATTCTAATTAACCCTTTCAGACTAAGACTCAGAGAGCACTTATTAAGTATATGCCATATTTTATGTCCTTCATTTATATTAGTTCTCAAAATATTAACCCCATGGAGTGTGTGTTCTTATTCCCCCCATTTTTTTTAACTGATAGAGAAATGTGAAGCATTTGCCGCAGGTCTGATGGCTAGGATGGGCAGAGCTGGGGTTGGTGCCCACCCAGGCTCCATGGGGGAGTGCAGCACGTGTACCACCCTGCCTCAGCCTACACTTGACCTGCACTGGGAAAGGATGTTTGATCTCCTACCTCTAAAAACTAAAAAGTTTACATCGTGTGCTTTAATTACTGCTTATTCCTGGAGCTCCAACAAGCCTCAGGGCTCCAGTACCAACATCTTTTCCAACCATATGGTTGGAAAGAAAAAGGTATTTCAATTTGCTGTACAAGCACAGAAAACATTTCTTTCTTTTCTTTCTTACTTTTCTTTCTTTTTTTTTTTTTTTTTTTTTTTTTTTTTTGTGAAAGACTGGCAACAGCTGGATTTATTTTAGTACATGCAAGTCAGTCTAGAAGTACCGACGCACCGCAACTGTCAGAAGGAAGAGCAAACTTGGCTTTGCTGCAATCTCTGAGCCTGTCCTCTTAAAAAGTAGTGGCTGTTATGAGAATAGATGCTGCTCCTTGATTCGGGGATGGGCCTCTGAGGAGTGCAGTATTGTTCTGATGTTGTCACTAACCAATCATCAGGGAATCAGAAAACAACGTTTTTAGAAACTCCTTCAGATCCATCTCCAAAGTCAAGTGGAGCCTTGTGGGGTAGGCAAAGAGAAGGGCAGCTCCTTTGTGGACCAGCCTCTCACCCACCTCCATGCTGAACCACATCCCCCCTCTCTACCCTTCCATCATACCTCACAGGCCTGACTCCGCCTTGTCTAGACTTTCTTCACCTTGACTCCCTCCTCCTCCGTTCTTCTAAACACAAAGCTAAGTATCACACGCTCTAAAATCCCGGGACTTCCTTCATCTGTGCTTTCCCTTCAAGCAACCCCCTGTTTTCCTTCCTTCACCTTTCTAGTCCATCAAAAATCAGCCTCCACTCCTGGTTTGCATTTCCTCCACTCCTTTCCCTCTCTGTGCTCTGAAAGCTCTTCTCTCTGCCGGAGGGCTTTGTCTGCCTGCTTCTCCCATTTTGGTGATCCCAAAGTACTGCATTCAGATCTGCTCTTCCTTTATACTTTACTAGGCAAATTCACATATAAAACCCATTGCTTCAGCTTCCAGAGCAGTGAGCACAATGGCTCACAAGTTCCGAATCTTGATCTCCAACTCAAAGCTTTCCTTGGAGCTGCAGGCTGCTTACTTCCTATTCTTACTGGACAGTTTTCTGGATGTTTTCCAAGCACCTCCAGCTCATCTCGTCCAAAATTAAATTTACCCTCGTTTCTCTAAATGTCTTCTCCTTTTGCTTTCAGTCTGGTAATTAAGGGCAGTATCAGCCATCCTGTTGTCTGAGTGAGGAAGCTGTTAGCCATTCCTTATCACCAGGCCCTCCACTTGTTAGACAATATAATAGTTCATTAAAACACTTATCTAGGGGGCTGGAGTTGTGGCTCAGCGGTAGAGTGCTCGCCTAGTACATGCGCGGCCTGGGTTCAATCCTCAGCACCACATTGTATACAAATAAATAAATATTTAAAAAGAACACTTATCTACAATGTTTTAAATGACTGTGTCTTTATGATTCTCCACCACCAACTTTGGGAGAGACGAATCATGTCTCATTTATTTCTCTATCTCCAGAACATTCTACCTGCCACCAATATTCTCAGTTGTCTGGTCACTGAATCAATACAGATAGAACAATAACATTTCCCTGTCCTAAGCCTAGAACTGGTCATTTCTTCAAGGACCCCTGTCTCCCATTAATGGGAAATGAATTTAGAGATGACATTTTGAGTACTAGGGGTGCTCCCTACCTGTGGTTTAGTCAGTGTTTATAACTTTCCAGTGGACAGAACTGAGAATTTTTTTTAAGATAAATTTCAGAGAAGTTCATATCTCATCCCATAATACCTATATCACATTTATTCCATAATACAGAAATTCAGAATATCAGCAGATGCAGAACCACAATATTGACACTACCACCAATATTATAATGACTTTAAAAAGTTTGAGATTTTTGTGTTACAATTCTTTCTGAACTCAGGGTATGTACATTAAATTACTAGATTTTAAAGTTACTTGTATAGTTCTTCTCTGTGTGGTCATGTCACCAATCAGCTACATGATTACTTTCATCTGTTTAATTTCACTTTTGATTATTTTAGATATCATCTTTTAAAGTTCAATGTAAATGTATACTTGTGTAAAACATTATGTGACTTCAAAGTCAGATGTATAAAATAAGGTTAATTCAAAGATTACCATTAGCCTCTATCCCTATTCCCTCTTCCTGGTCCTTCTTTTCCCCTAGTAATAAGTTTTTAAAAATTGCAACCTATTTTTACATAGTTTTTCCTTGGTATAGGTGCATGTATAATATAAAATATCCCAATTGTTAGATAAAAGGTAGCCTACCATACACACTACATTTATCCCCTCATGGTATGTTCTGGAAATCACTTTGGGGCAGTAAATGGAGCTATTTCCCCATCTGCCTAACAGCTGCACAGTACTGCACCCTGGGGACCTATCACGACTTACCCACCAGTCCCCAGTCATGGGCACTTGAGTCTTTTGCTACTCCAAACAGTGCTGCAATGAATCAGTTTGTGCACTGTATTTTTGTGCATCTACCTTTGGGAAAGAGTCCTAGGACAGGGACTAGTCAGTCAAAGAATAAAGGTACATATGCTTTTGTTAGCTGCTGCCAAATTCTCTTCCTAGGAGTTGTACCATGTTCAATTCCCACCAGACATGTGTGAGAATGCCTGTTTCCTGGAAGCCTCACAAATACACTATGTGGCCAAACTTCCACATTTTGTGTTTAAGTGTAATTAATATTGTGTAGTCCATTGTAGTTTTATTCCACTTTTTTTTTTTATTATGAGTAGGGTCAATTATCCTTTCACATGCTTAAGATCCATTTGTATTTGCTTTGCTAAAAACTGCCTGTTCAAATCCCTAGCCTGTTTTTCTATAATAGTAGTACACAGATTATGATTCCCCAGACCACCAGGAGCAGCAACATCACCTGGAAATTTGTTAGAATGTAAATTCTCAGATCCCAAATTGAACCTACTGAATGAGAAATTCTGGGGATAGGGCCCGGTAATTTTTTTTTTTTTTTTAAGTCCTATGGATGACTAATGCAATAAAGTTTGAGAAACATTGGTCTATAGGGTTGATTTCACAACTGTGCTTTAACTCACCATGGGCTTATCTAATTATTTTCTAGTTAAAGCAAGCCCAAACTATTGAGAAGCTGGGACTGAAAGATTGAGATGCCAGGTGACATTCATTCATTCATTCATTCATTTGTTGATTCATTAAACCATTAACAAGCAGATGTTAAGTACCTACTGTGAATCAGTCACTGTGGCAGGCAAGGCAAGGATACTGTTTAATCAAATAGACATGGTCATTGCTCCAAGAAGGTTATCTTCCCCAAGGAAGAATAAAACTCAACAAGCCAACTTAGATCTCTCCAAAGGGAATTTTGAGGTGTTACTGCAGCATAAAGCAGGTTTTTCAGCTAGTCTAGTGATAGCACTTTAAAATAATATTGAGATGATACTTTATTCCCATCAAGTGGATGAAAATTTTAGAAAGGGATAATACCAATTGTTGTAGTTTGGATATGAGGTGTCCCCCAGAAGCTCTTGTGTTAATACACAATGTTCAGAGGTGAAATGATTGGATTGTGAGAGCTATAACCTCACAATCTTAGTCTACCTTAGTTTGAATGGATTAAATGGGTAGTAACTGTAGGCAGGTGGGGTGAGGCTGGAGGAGGTGGGTCACTCACTAGTGTGCACTGGAAGGGTGCACCTTCCCTGTGGTTCCTTCTCTGACCCCTCTTCTTCTTGACCCTGCCATAAGATGAGCAGCTTTCCTCCCCTGGGCCCTTCCCCCATGATGTGCTGCCCCACCTTGGGCTCTGAGCAATGGAGTTGGCCACCTATGGACTGAGACCTCTGAAACCATGAGTCCCAAATAAACTTTCCTTTCTCTATGTTGTTCTTGTTAGGTATTTTGGTCACAGTAATGAAAAGCTGACCAAAACAAAAATTGGTATACTGAGGAGTAGGGTCCTTGCTGTGACTAATCTGACCATGTGGCTCAGAAGTCTTTGGTGATAGTTTGCAGGAAGAATTTTGAAAAGTTTATAGATGCAGATTTTTGTAAGTGGAGCTTGATGGGCAATTTTGGTGGGAGCTCAGAAGATCCCAATGCTGATAGGAACGTAGACTGTGCTCAGGAGGTTTGCTCAGGAGGTTTCAGAAGAAAATGAGAACTCTATTGGGAATTGAATTAAAGATTACTTGTGTTATATTCTGGCAAAAAAAAAAAAAACTTGACTACATTTTTCCTATGTTTGGAGACTTTGTATGAATATTAATTTTAAAATGATGGACTAATTAATCTGGTGGAAGAAATTTCAAGGCAGCACAACATTCACTAGGTGGCATAGATATTGTTGGCAGCTTTTAGCCAGGTTTCATGTGAGAATTAGGAGTAAGAGATAGAGCTAAAAGAATTTTAAAATTTGCAGTTTGGTCAAAAAAAGTATATGTTAGGTTGGGACCAAGGAAGGTGTGTTTAAAGAGATTATAGTTCCTAAAGTGATGCTAAGTACTTTTCACAGAGATGGTGAGAAAGATGCCTCAAGGGTAACTTTTTAAGGAATTTGCAGGACCACGCCTACTTCAGGCTCCAAGATGTAGAAGGAAAAATTCTTTTGAGAAGAGATTGTAGAGGTGCCCTTCTTGATAGGGGGGGTCCTAGGAAGTTGTTCATGCTGAGCCATATAGCCATGATTCCAAGGGGCCCAGGCATTGTGTGCACTGTCAGCAAACCTTGTCGTCATTCACATGATGTTGGTTCTGCAGGAATGCAGGATGTTAAAGTTAAGGGATCATGGAAGCTTCCACTGAGATTTTAAAGGAAGGCCTGGGAAGTCAGGCAAAGTGTAGTTAGGTGGAGTCCTTGCAGGCTGCCCCTGAGAGGGTGATTTGTGAAGTTGCAAAGGTGAAACTGAACCTGGAATGGAGACCCCAGTAATTAAGAAATGCTAGTAATGTGGACCTTGGACTGTTTGCTGAGAAAAGCTGCTGGCTGCAGAGAGAGTCAGACTAGAAGAGAATCCCTTTGCCCTGCAACCAACAAGGCCAGAGGGGTGGGGCTGTCAAAGCCCTTTGGAAATAATACCTCACAGCCAAGTGTCCCAGATTCTTACAGGAGTCACGGGACCTGTTTGCCTGACTGGTTTTAGGTCTTGCTTTGGCCCCATCTCTTCTTTTTATGCCCCTATTCCTCCCTTTTGGAATGGGAATTTTGACTCTGTGTCACTGTATATTGGACACATGTAACTTGTTTTTTATTTTCAAGGGGTTCAAAGCCAAGAGTTTTTATTGTCTCTCAGAGGAGACTTTGGACTCGGACTTTTGGGCAATGTTGGAACTGTGAAGACTATGGGACTCATGGAGAGGGACTAAATGCATTTTTCATTGTGAGAGGGATACAGACTTTGGGAGACCAGGGATGGAGTGTTATGGTTAGATATGAAGTGTCCCCTAAAACTCTTGTATAATACATTAATGATTGGATTGTGAGAGCTATAACCTTATTTAACTGCATGGTAACTGTAGGTAGGTGAGGTGTGGCTAGAGGAAGTGGTTCACTGGAGATGTTCCCTGGAAGGGTGACTCTTCCTTGTGGCCCCTTCTTTCTCTCTCCCCCCCTCTGCTTCCTGACCCTGCCATGTGGTAAGCAGCTCTCCTTGGGGCTCTTCCCTTCAGATGTGCTGCCTCACCTTGGGTCCAGAACAATACAGTTGGCTGTAGACTGAGACCTCTGAAACTGTTTGTCCCAAATAAATGTTCCCTCCTCTAAATTGTTCTTTGGTTACAGTGATAAAAAGCTGACTAAAACACGGAATCCCAGTGGAGACATATGAGTGGAAACATGAAACATTGCAGCCCCTTTGCAAAGGAATCTAGAGATACCTATTGGTGCTTCAAACAAAGTGAGCTCATTCCTGGGAACTGATCTCATGGAAAGACTGCAGCCCATTGAAGGTTAGTTACTGTAGCCCTGTTCCTCAAGGCAAATACCCATTACAAAGTGAATGCCCTGGGGCTGGGGTTGTGGCTTAGCAGTGTTCGCCTAGCACGTGGGCGGCCCAGGTTCCATCCTCAGCACCACGTAAACATAAATGCATTGCATTGTGTACAACTAAAGCAAATAAATAAATATTTTTTAAAAAGTGAATGCCCATTTAGTGGGGAATGGTTGAATAAATAAATCATGCTATATCCACACCAGGAAGCCATTGAAATGAATAGCCATATCATTGATTTGAAGGTATTTCTATTATATACTTTTAGTAAGAAAAGCAACATGTAGAAAAATGGGTATTCAGGTTGAGTATCCCTTATAAAAATGTTTGGAACCAGAAATGTTTCCGATTTTATTTTATTTTTTTTAAGATTTTGGAATATTTGAATACAGATAATAAAATATCTTGGGAATGTGACTCAAGTCTAAATATGAAATTAATTTGTGTTTCATACATACCTTATACACATAGCCTGAAGGAAATTTTATACAACATTGTTAATGTGCCTGAGGTTTTTTTTTTCTTTCCTTTGTTTGTTTTTTCACCCTTGTTTTGACTGCAACCCATCACATGAAGACAGGTGGGAATTTTCCATTTTGGCACTGTATTAGTGTTCATAAAGTTTCAGATTTTGAAGCACACTGAATTGCAGATAAGGGATGCTCAATCTGTAATGCAATCACATTTTTAAAAGCTCATAAAATACAATTGTGTGTCTATGTATATACATTAATATATATGATTATATTTACAGAAAAAAATATGGAGAAAAATGGACTGCAAGTAACTGAAACTCTCACTTAAATGCATTCCCATGTTAAAAGGTGCAGGGAGGAGGAGGGAGTCCTAACATAATTTTAGACACATTTTGAACCATACACAAAATGTTTTGACTATGTACAAACTGACGTAGGCACAATAAGAGATTGGTTCATATCTTATAAATATGCTAATTTCTGGCCCCAAATTTACATATGCTGTTCAATCCTTGATTTCTTTGCCATTCTGCCAATGGGGTACCACCTTGCTACACTAATCAATGCAATAAATGATTCTAACTCTCAAAAAAAAATATGGAGAAAAAAAATACCAGAGTGAACCATCTATGGTGGATTAGGGCTCAACACACACTCTACCTTCCTGATGGTGCACTTTCTGTAGCACAGAGGATGGAAAGCTGAGAATATGTTCAGACACCCCTGCTGGTGAACAGGTACACCGTGTGAGATAAGGGAGGAGAAAGCACAGGAGGGGCCACACTTGGACGGCCTTGACAGTGTCTACAGAAGTACCTTCCTTTCCCTCATCTTTATATAACTGAGTTCCCCATGTCCAGCCACTTGCTTCCTGGCATTGGAGAGGCAGGACATGTGGATCCACGTTGCTGGCACAGCACGGCTCTCGATCCAACCTGTTGCAGTAGAAGCCAATCCCTGGGTCCTGCCCAGTTCTGGAGATGTGAGCCTGGAGCCAGAAGGAGGCAGCAATTCTAAGTGAGGTTTGGGGCTCACCCTGAAGGCACAGCCTGGAGCTTGCTTACGCCCCAGCCTTTCTAATGATTTCATGAGCACCCACTTCCCTGAGCCAAATGCCGGTCTGCCTAAAATAGCTTTATTCTTGCTTTCTGAAGTCAAGACTGTGTGATTCAAAGGCTTACTAGACAGGGGGAAGATGGGGAGGCAGTGTGAGGATTTAAACATATGAACATATGAAAGCGCCTTGAAAACAACTGCATTATTATTAATTTTAAATGCCATGTAAGACTCATCTGTCACCTCATTTAAAATAACTGATATACACAGGGACTTTCAAAAGACTTTGTACGAAAGCAGAAAGGGCACTCTGCCATAGAGCCTCTCCAAGGCAGAAAGTCTTACCAGCAGGTGCAGAAGTGGACTTTGGTGCTGGAAGTAAACTCCTGCGGGGTGTTGTCATGCTGGAGGATGCCGGAGGGGCCACCCGGCTGGCCCCCTTGGGTGTGTCCTTAGAAGGCAGAGCTGCCTTCAGAGCTG
Source organism: Tamias sibiricus (assembly GCA_025594165.1). NCBI lineage: Eukaryota > Metazoa > Chordata > Mammalia > Rodentia > Sciuridae > Tamias > Tamias sibiricus. The sequence continues at coordinate 71,446,525 of CM046663.1, forward strand.
GCTGTTCTTCATTCCCAAAGGTTGAACCTGTGGGAGGCAGGGAGGCAGACAGTGTGTTAATTATAGCTTCATGAAAAATGGATAGACCCCCGTGCCTTTGGCACGTGCCAGCCAATCCTAAGCCTGCCATCTGCTTTAGAACTTGACCTCATTCATAGTGAGTGGCCTTGAAAAGTATTTCTCTGGAACAGATGTAGAAAAGGACTCCCTTTAGCTACTGCTTAAATGTCTGTCACTCAAATCCCCTGAACCAAAGGGGGCTCCACAAAAGCCAAGAGCCACCTCTCTTCTCTGAAGAGAGGTTGCTTATGTGTAATTGTACATGGATATAAGCATTGACAGGATAACTCACAGAAGGATGAGCATGCCCTTTTTTAAAACAGTGTTAGCGACCCAGAAGAAGTGAGAATAAAAATACGGTTGTTCTATGACACCAGTGGGGGATTGGTTCTAGGACCCTCTGAGGATTTCAAAACCTGTAGATGCTCAAGTTCCTTATGTAAAATGGTGTAGCATGACTCAAAGCTCCCAGTAAAATGCAAATGCTGTGCATATCGTTGTTATGTTGTATTGTTTAAGGAATAATGATAAGAAACAGTCTGGCTGTGTTGAAAACAGATGCAACTTTTTTCTGAATACTTTTGATCCATAGTTGGTTTAACTTGCTGATGTGGAACCTGTGGATAGAGAGGACTGACTCTACATACTTGCCCCACAAGCCCAGGAAGTTTGTTCAGAGATCCCCAAATCCCTGTTCACTTTGCCTCTAGAATAGGAGGTGTGGGAAGGCAGAGAGGATGGGAGCACAAAACCAAGGAATCCTTTTGAAACTCATGGAAATTGTTTGTCTGAAAAGCTGAGGCCTCACCAAGCTGGTCTTCCCAGTAGCCTCATATATTTTAAAGGGAGAAGACATGTGTAGATAATTTCATTGGTATTCAGTATAGAAAGAGTCTTCCTCTATAGGACAGCTTGTTATAATCCTGAAGATCTAGCATGAGATATGTGGCCCAGATTTAAATATGAAAAGTTGTTGTGGACTGGACTTGACTTCTAGATCTTCTCAAAACCTTTGTGGTCTATATATTTGCAATTTCTTATCAATGATGCCACCATCAATTCCCTGTTAAAAGGTAATCTTTTAAATATTTCTCTGAGTACAGCTAGAGATTTTATCTCTTCATGTAGAGAGCCTCAGTGTATTGAGGCTACTACTTGTTTGGAACAAACCTGTCCATTCATAGGACCGTGACCATCTACCATGAAAAAATAAGCAATGGCATCTGGAAGAAGCACACAGCATTGGAGTGAAAGATTAAACTGTTTGTTCTTATCATTTTAAAATGATAGTCGGAACATTCTATTTAGATAGGACCTGAACAAAATTGATAGCACTATTAAGATGGCTTTAGTGTTTATAACATCCCGGAGTTTCATTCGATAATTTAAAGTAAGAGAGTGTTGCTTTTCTCCCTCTGAAGAACTGTTTAAAATTGGTGAGATTTGTGTTGTTTCTAAAGAAAAGCATATCCAGAAGGGAAAAATAAAGAATGTGCTACTCTTAAAACAGAACCCATGTACTGTAGTTCTTTTAAGTGCCATGCAAGGATTTCAATGCTTCTAAATGTGGCTAAGAAAATGCATTTGACCTCTGTAAGCTGAAAAAATGCACTGAAACCCCACCCAAAGGATCTGCACTGTCCTGGGTGTCAGAAAAGAAGAATGCACCTGTTTACTTCAAACCCAGTCAGGAAAAGCAACACCATGAACTTGTAAAATAGTCCTTTTTTTTTTTTTTTTTTTTTGTACCAGGGATTGAATTCAGGGGCACTTGACCCCTGGGCCACATCCCCAGCCCTTTTTTGCATTTTATTAGAGATAGGGTCTCACTGAGTTGCTAAGTGCCTCGCCATTGCTGAGGCTGGCTTTGAACTCGCAATCCTCCTGCCTCAGTCTCCCAAGTGCTGGGATTACAGGCATGTGCCACCACACCTGGCTTTTTTTTTTTTTTTTTTTAAGGGAATAATTTTTTAAATGTCTTTACTTTATTTATTTATTTTCACATGGGGCTGAGGCTCCAACCCAGTGCCTCACGCATGCTAGGCAAGCGCTCTACCACTGAGTCACAACCCCAGCCCTAAATAGAGAGTCTTAAGAGTCTCAATTATCACACAGGCTCACCAGCCCAGTGCCAGAAACCAGAGAATCTGATTTGTGTGATATGTCAGGTGGGGGTGGTGCTCACCCACTAGAAATATTTCATGTGTGATTATCTGATGTCCAGCCCACTGCTGACATACTGCCAGAATAATCTGTTCACTGAAATGCGTAGGAGAAGCTTAATCAAGCACAAAACTGTTCATGCAGTCTTTTATTTAACAATTTATTAAAATTTCTTAAAAAGAGAAATATTTCATATCATTTGCAGAGTTCAAATGTCCTTTTATCAAGTCCTCTTGCATCGAGTATCATTTTCTTATATGCAATTTATCATTCAGTGAACATATAGAGATTTGGCTGCTTTCCAGGCTGGGAAGAAATTCATCTGTGAAGTGTGTGTGTCAGGGAAGCCACGTACTCCCCTCTCAGGTCTTCCACTACCAAAAACTAAAATACAACAAAGTACTATGAAGACTCTATTTTGTCTATCATTGTGGGACACAGCTGGCAATAAACAGTTCCACTCCTGGAAAACCGGCTTCAGTTAGCCAGAAATTAAAGCTGCATTTTTCAGTAAATGAAAAGCATTCTGAATTTGGAAATGGTTGCTGAATTCTATAAATGTTTCAAGTACTTCACGACAATGCTGACAACATTAAACCATTCCTTGTTAAGAGGAAGAAAACAACTGGAAATAAACAAACTGCTGTGTGAGTCAGAAAAATGTGCCGGAGAATGGAGACAGCGGAAGTGGTTCATCCGGCTGATTCAGTCACCTCATTTCTGGCCAACCCCAGCCGACTCTGGCCTGAAAGTCACAAGCAATTTATCCAACCTTCCACTTGGCCACAGGGCAGCAGACACATCAGCAAGGTGAAATCACGGGAGTAAGCTGATCAGGGTGTGAACATCTCCTCTCACTACCACCTCCCTGCACCTCAGTGTCTTCATTCCTAAGTGGGCATCATGGTAACCTACTTCACAGAGCTGTTGTGAGAATGGAAAGAGCTAAAGCAAGTGCATTTTTTTTAAAGGTTGAGAGTTAGTTAGTACAAGAAAACAGTGTCTGGTGTATTGTATGCTCCATATGTTAATTTTTTAACTTACATGCTAATTTTAAGTTCTTTAGCTAGTCATTTAATAAATCAGTTTTCATAGGAACTTAGAAAGTCTTCAAGGATTGATGTAAAATAGGTTGTTCTAAGTGAGAACAAAGGAAAGGATTGAGGTAAATCGAATCATACCTGTTGGATGAAGGACTAAAGAGAAGAGCAAGATTGTCTTAAAAATATGATGAGCTATTTCAGACACAGAAAGAGGTAAGAATAAAAATACAATGGACCCCCAAGCTTAAGCAGTATAAAATATCACCAAACCCACTGCCAGTGAAATTGCTGAGACCAAAGGAAGTTTGTTCAGCTCTCCTTAACATTCAGAACTGCTTTCCATGTTGCTTGGCGGGACTCACATTTACTACAGGTAGCTAATGTAGCATCATTGGACTTTAATTCTGGCAATCAAGTAAACACGATATTAACATGGTTTTACATTTTTGATAGTCATGCCATTAAGATTTTTTTCATATACTTATTGGACATGTAATTTTTTCCTTTCCTAAGATGTTCACTAATAATTTTTGTCCACTTTCTACTCAGTGTGTCTGCCTTAGATCTTTGAATATTCTGGATACTAATCTTTTATTGGATTTGTATTTCAAATATTTTCCCATTTTTTGGCATTTTTCATATTTATAGTGCCTTTACTGAGAGTTTTCTCATCTTAGTGCTCTTGATTTTTGTGAGTCATTTCTGCTGTACTTTGTATTAGACTTTAAGTCCCTATCTTGATATCATAAAGATGTTCTCCTATGTATTCTTCTAAAAGTGTTGTTTTTTTCTTTTCTTTCTTTTTTTTTTTTTTACAATTAGATCTTTGTCCACCTGGAATAGGCATGGAACAGGAACTGAGCTTGTGGTTTGGTTTCTGCATAGTTTTTTTCAGCCCTTTCCATCTTTCAATATTCTATAGCCAGACCTTTTTTTTTTTTTTTACAACTTAAAACAAAAGTTTATTTTTGTATCTGAATGATTGACATGTCTGAAGCACCTGGAAAATATGAAAATGCAGCTCCAGCAATCACTCCAAATGAACAGGAACTGAGCTTGTGGTTGGTTATCAACATCAGGTGGAAACTAGCATAGATTGCTACTTGATTAAGGCTCCTTCATTTCCCCCTTTTAGTTTTAAAAGAGGGGATGTTCTAGGACGTCCATGTGCAACGACATTCTTACATGGGAGTCTAGGCTGTCCTGACTCCTGGCTTAGGTTGACATGCCGGCCACATTAGACTGTCCCGTGCGACTGTGCCGTGTCTTAGGTTGTCCCCCTCTGGGGATCTTACCCATCATAGGCTAACCAGCCATCCAATAGAGCCCTTCAGGATCGACTGTGTGTTGACTAACAGCCGTCCAATTTTTAGGAGATGCTGCGGCTTTAAGGCGGCAAGCCTACTGCTGACGAGCCAAGTTTCCATAGCGTATCAAGTTCTTTAAGCCAATCAGCTGCCCTTAGTTTCATCAAGTAACGCACTGAGTTCTCTTAGACAAATACCCGCAAGGCATTGTCCCGCAATGTCCCCCAAAATAATGGAAAATCAAAATGTCCATAAGTTATAACACATAGATTCAGGAGGCCCCATGCTGGTGAGGTTGTTGATGAGCAGCAGGGATGCTTGCAGCGACCGCGGTCCCTGCAGTTGTAGCAGCACATTTCCACCGGCAAATCTTCAGGGCCCGCTACCTAAAAAACTCAAGCATCCATTATTAAGGGAAAGGCAGTGCTATTCCAGCACTGAGATCAAAAGGTGAGCTGTCAAACTAAAAAAAAAAGAACTATTAGAGTAGAAAATAAAAGTTGATCTCTGCTCACACACATTGCTGCTCAAGCTCCCACAAACATAAGCTGCAAAATATCACATTCAGAAATAATCAAAGAGAAACTGAGGGTGTTTACTGCATTAAAGATAAAGAAAAGCTAAAGGCATTTTGGAAAAATAATAATTTGTTAGCTGGAATCCTCGAGTCTCTATATATACACAGCAATCCTATACCTGTTGAAATAATTCAAATTAATCAGCTACTAAACAAATGAAGTCAATAACAAATAAATGATCCTCTGTCGGAACACCAAAATATCAGGTTATATAACATTAAACATATTCACAGCTGAAGAGAAGTCCCGGAGACAACTATAAATCAAAATTGATTATCATTATAATTGATTATCTAAAAATATTCTGAACTTATATAAATATCTATTTATCTATCTATCTATTGATTATCAAATTAGAATATTCTAAGCTTAAATGAATTAACGTTATTTGTTATTTGGATCTATATCTATCTACCTTTTTTTTTTTTTTTTTTAAGCGCTTAATTATTTGTGACGTCACACTAGACAGACGCACATATAAACATATTTGTGACATCACATTAACATGAAATTTAGACAAATGCACAGACATAAAGACATATATAAAAGAGAAAAAAAAAAATTTACAATTGTGTATACACTGAAGAGAGATCTTCTTGTCCCGGCCGGGAAGAATAAAATTTAAGTTGTAAATTTAATGGAGAACTCTTTTAAGGGAATCACTCCATACCTTCATTTTGGTCCTCTTGACCTTGCACTTGTTTATTCAATCTAGACTCCTCAATAACTTCGTCTTGATCTCTTTGACTTTGTACCTGCTTTATCAATCTAGATGGTATCCATATTGGAGAGGATTCGTGCTTTGGAAAAACACAAACAGATCCTCTCCCCCAAATTAATACTGGGTCTGGACCCTTCCATGTACCTGAGAGAACATCCTTCCAGTAAACCAAAGGTTTATGTTGTTGGTGTGGGTTCCAGTGTCTATCTCCAGCCGAATGTCCATTAGAATCTAAAGTTAAGAAATTTAGGGTAAACAGGGCAACTGCCAATCTGTCCTTAGGATTTTTCCAGTTTCCATCTTTTGCTTTAGTAACATATTTTTAAGTGTCCGATTTGCTCTTTCAATTATTCCTTGTCCCTGATAGGATTATAAGCGATACCTGTTTTGTGGATAATATTGAACTTTGTACAAAATTGTTTGAAGGATGTGGATGTATATGCAGGGCCATTATCTGTTTTAGAGCATTTTGGGGATGCCCAATGCAGCAAAAGCTTGCAGACAATGAGATATAGTATCTTTAACTTTTTCTCCGGAATGTAAAGAAGCAAAAATCATGCCTGAGCATGTATCTATGGTGACATGAATAAATCGTAATTTTCCCAAAACTTGGCTCGTGTGTGACATCCATCTGCCACAAATGATTGGGCAACAAACCTCGTGGGTTAACCCCATAATGTGTGGATTGGGCAAGAGTGTTACACAAGATGGACATTCTTTTACAATTCTACGAGCTTGTTCTTTTGTGATTTTAAATTTTGTCTTAAGGTAGTGCTGTTAACGTGGAACTGGGAATGAAATAAAGTAGCTTGTTGTACTGTAGTAAATATAAATATTGTTTTAGTGAGGGCGTCAGCTTTTTGATTACCTTCATGGAGAGGACCAGGCAGATTAGTGTGAGCTCTTATGTGACCTATAAATAAAGGTTCTTTTCGTTGCCATAGGAGATTTTGGATTTGAGAAAACAATTTAAAAGCTGGAGTATGTGGTGCTATTGGACCTGCTAGCTCCAATTTGGGACAGCATGTACAATATAATGGCTGTCTGAAAAAATATTCATAGGCTGTTCTTTAAAATTTTCCAGAGCTATATATTATTAGCTTCGAGTTCCACTAATTGAGCTGATTTTTTGATTAGTGATATGAATCATTTTTTCATTTTGAGTGACTTACTGCAGCAGTACCGTTAGAGGATCCATCTGTAAATACATTAAATGCTTTAGGAATGGGTTGATTTTTTTATTACCTGTGGGAATATGATAGGATGATTGATACAAAAGGACAGTATAGGAGATTTAGGAATATGATTGTCAAAATTTGCAGAAGTAGAGCATCTAGCTACAGCCCAATCATTATCATTGAAGCACAAATATTCAACCTGTGACGATGAATAAGGAGTAATAATAGTAGCGGGATGAATTCCAAATATTTTAGTAGAGGTTTTAAGTCCTTGAAGAATAAGTTTAGCCACCATGGAGGTATAAAACTCAATTGTACTTTTAGGAGAGACAGGCAAATGTAATCCATAATATAGGTCCTGTTGCCAAAATACTCCTGTTGGAGTATATTGTGAAGGAATAATAATACAATATTAGTGGTTGTGCAAAATCAAATCTATCGCAATGGGATCTTTCAATGGCCTGTTCTACTAATTTTAGAGCTCTCCTGTGGCCTCAGGAGTTAATGTTCGAGGTGAGGATGGGTCAGGGTTCCCACGAAGGATGTCAAATAAGGGTTTTTAATTGTCCAGTAGTGAGGCTTAGTGTAGGGCGAAGCCAATTAAATGTCACCCAGTAATTTTTGGAAATCATTGAGGGTGGTCAAATGTTCTTTACTTATTAGAATTTTTTGGGGTTTAACAAAAGTATCATGATTTTAAAGCCTAAATATAGTATAGGTGATCTGCTTTGAACTTTTTCTTCTGCTATATATAATCCATATTTTTTTTTAGATTTTTTGTTATTTCACTAAATATATTAAATAAGATTTGTTGATTAGGGTGAGCTAATAAAACACATGTAGTGTAGACACATAAGGTCCTTGATATTTGTTTTTAATGGGCTGTATAGCTCTGTCCACATATAGTTGGCACAGTGTAGGGCTATTTGCCATTCCCTGCGGCAATACTTTCCAATGATAAAAGGGCCATTATTATTAATAGAAGGAATTGAAAAAGCAAACCTGGGGGCATCCAGAGGATGTAGGGGAATGGAAAAGACAGCAGGCCCTCCATCATAGGGTCTATAAAACCTTGAATTTTTTACAGCACTTTGAGCTGGGTATTTGCAAGCCTCTTAAACTGTTGATAAGAGGCCTCCGTGGAACAGCTCCTGGATCCCATGAATTTTAATTTGCCATAGGCCTCCGTGAACAGTCCTGACCCCAGTCCTGGAACCGAATGCTCTGCTATTTCTATTTTTGTGGCATGCTTTTAAAAGAATTATGGAGACTGGGAATGAGGAGCAGCTGTGCGATTCAGTCTCCTTGATTTACGGAGATATGCCCCTGTGTGTACTTAGCATTATTTTAATCTCTCCATTATAATCTGAATCAATAACCCCTTATAACATTAAAGCCTAATAAACTTTTGGAACTACGCCCAAGGATTAGTCCCACAGTTCCTGAAGGGAGAGGTCCCCTGATTCCGTAGGAATCAGCTGACCCCCATTTCAGGTGTCAGGACCATCCGGGCAGTAGAACAGAGATCTAATCCTGCACTTCCTCTTGTCCCTCTGATAAGGGAGTTAATGGGTAGGAGGGACTGTGACGAGGAATCATTTGAATCTGAGGGCCTTCCTCCTCTAGTGCCTCGTACATTTGTGGGCCCCGGGGCATTGGGCCCCGTGCCCCGTTTTTTGAAATCCTTGATAAATCATTTCCATATATTTCATATCTAGAATGGCATTGATTGGCCCAATGTATACCTTTTTTGCATCTGGGGCATCGGCCTGGAGCACGGTATGAATTTGATTTTATTACATGCTCTAACTCCAACCACCACCTTCTTCTTCCCCACACACACTAACGAACCTCACCCAGTTATATATACATATAGCTTTAACAAGGACACGTGACACAGGTGCTCCAGATGGGTCTGCTGTCCTGGGGAACTGTCCTCCATGGGTGGAGACCCCAGCTCTTTCCAAACTGTATTCTTGCCCTACTCTGGGGTTTTCAAAAGAGCTTAACATTCAGATGGTAGATGGAAGAACATAAATTGTTCACAGGAGGATTTTATGGGCCCTCCCTGAGCAAGGTGTATCATTTATGCCTTCAGTCCACTGTACTGGGACTCAGTTACAAGAGATCAGTAACAGAGGCTGGGAAATGTAGTTTAGTTTGTGTCCAAGAGAAAAAGGAAATGGTTTGATGAACACATATCCTCTCTGTCACACAAGGCCCCATTTCTGAGCTTTCTGTTTTGTTTCATTGATCTATTTGTCTATCACTATGACAATGCCATTCTGAATTTATTTACTATAGTGTAAGATAAAAAACGAATGCTCCATCCTTGATCTTTTTTTAAAATATATTTTTTAGTTGTTGACCTTTATTTATTTTATTTATTTATATGTGGTGCTGAGAATTGAACCCAGTGCCTCACACATGCCAAGCAAGTGTGCTACCGCTGAGCCATAGCCCTAGTCCTCTAGTCTTGATCGTTTTCCTTCAAAAACTATATTGTCTTCTACTGGCTCTTTATTATTGCATATAGATTCCAGAATATGCTTGTGAAGTTCCATGAAAAAGATGGTAAAAAATTTTTTTTTTTTTTTTTTTTTTTTTGTGGTACCAGGGATTGAACTCAGGGGCACTTGACCACTGGGCCACATCCCCAGCCCTTTTTTGTGTTTTTATTAGAGACAGGGTCTCACTGAGTTGCTAAGTGCCTCGCCATTGCTGAGGCTGGCTTTGAACTCGCGATCCTCCTGCCTCAGCCTCCCAAAGTGCTGGGATTACAGGCGTGCGCCACCGCGCCCGGCTAGATGGTAAAATTTTAATGAACACAGTTAATTTTTTTTTTCCAATTGCAATCTAATGGAAGGAAGTACAAGCACAGATATAACTAAGAGCAGCAAACATGTTGAAATTAATTATACCCTAGGCACCATGTTAGATAATGAAGATAGAAGTAAGGCTAAGAACATAACATAAACACCAAAACAGGCAGTTCTAAGAGGGGCTGCACTCCATCATAAGTGATCAGATTTACAAGGATTAAAGGAATACTGACATTTTCACTGGTGGGGCTATCAATATCTCTGTCAGAAGACATGCAGAAATATGAGAGACCAAGGAGAATAGAAGATAATAAATGGTAACTGGGAAGTGTGAGGCAGGGAGAAAAGACAACACTTTCAACAAACAATCACATGTCATAAAGGGAATTTCTGTATACTGTCAACTATTAAGCTGGTTAGTTGGCAGGTCATTCTCCTTATTCCCTTGTTTTGTCCATACCAGCAATGCTCCCCACATTCCTTACACTATCACCCCAAAATGTGAAGGTATTCCCCTGCCACAGTAACTAAAGGACGATAGCCTCTAGTGTCTCTGCTGTGCCATCTTTTGTAGCTGTCCCAATTATATCATCAACTTACCATTTGGAGGACAAATTCTCCTTCATTATAGCATAAGAATTTACAAGGAATATATTCTGTATGATCATAGAACCCAGTGATCCATTTCACTATATAAAACCTAATCTCTGTACATTTTTTCTTTAACTCATCAGATCAGGCTCTTTTTGCACTAAATCCTTGGATAAAGCAAACTCCTCATTCTTTCTCCAGGGATAACTTCTAGAATTCACTCTTAACAGTGCTGGAACATCCTGAGTTCATCAAGCAAGTTTATCAAAATTTCATGGGCTCGAATACCTACCTCACACCATATGCAAAAACCAATTTAAACAAACATCAAAGAAAGCTGTTGATATAGCCTCCTGGTAGAATTCCTGCTTAGGATGTCCAAGATTCTGAGTTTGATCCCCATCACACAAAAATAAATAAATTCATTTTAAAAAATAAAATAAAATAATCAAAGACCTAAGTATAATGAAAAAACACAAAGACTTTTAGAAAAAAAAATAGAAGTAAATTTTAATGACCTTGGATTAATCAATACTTTTTTAGAAGGATATCTAAAGCACAATTAACTAAAAGAAAAATAGATCAACTAGACTTCATTAAAATGAAGAAACCTTTAGTGCTTCAGAGGATTACTAATAAAGTGAAAAGTCAACCCACATAATTGGAGAAAATATTTTCAAATCATATATTTGATAAAGGTCTAGTGTCCAAAATATATAAATAAATTTTATAAATGCAAAAATGAAAAGACATATAACACAATTTAAAAATGATCAAGGTTTTAAATAGAGAATTCTCCAAATAAAATATATCAATCGCCAATAATCACAAAAAAGATGCCCATTAGGCATTAGGGAAATGTAAGTCCAAATCATAAGGAGATATCACTTTAAAGCCATTAGGACAGCTATAAGAAAAAATACAGGCAACAAGAAATACTGGTGGGGAGAGGGAAAAGTCAGAAACTTCCTTCACTAATGTGGGATTGTAAAATGGTGCAACTTCTTTGGAAAACAGTTTGGCAGCTCCTCAAAATGTTAAACGTGGAGTTAGTGTATAACCCAGCAGTTTTACACCTAGGTTTAGGCTCAGAAAAACCGAAAACACACATTCCACAAAAACTTGTACACAAATGCTCACAGTCATAATAATCAATAAATAGAAACAACTCAAATGTCCATCAACCACTGAATGGATGAACAGAACATGGTACATCTATACAATGCAATGTTATTCAGTACTAAGAAGGAATGAAATACGTATCCATGCCATAACACTCATGAGCCTTGATAGCACTGTGCCAAATAAAAGAAGCCAGGCACAAAGGCCACAGAGTGTATAATTTCATTTGTATGAAATGTCCAGAATAGGTAATATAAAAGTAGAGTAGTGGTTGCTAAGGGGCTACAGGGAAGTAGAATGGGGAGCAACTGCTAAAGGGGGTGGGGTTTCTTTCTGAGGTGGTGAATATGTTTGGGAATTAATAGGAATTACCTCACATAACCCTAAAAAAATCCTATAAAAAAACAAGCTGTACACTTTAAAAGGGTAAATTTTATGGTATTTGAATTATAACTTAATTCTGAAAACCAACTTGTCTCAGAGTTGTTCTGTCTCCTGATGATATATTCCTACATAAGGATTTTAAAAAATTACTCAAACCCACTACACATCCCATTCATTACGGCATACTGATCAAGCTCATAGGAGAGAGAGTGATATTCTATTCATCCTTGGGCCCCTTCACCCTTCTTATCCTTCTCTTATCAAATTAGGTGTGACTCTGAGCCACTGTGGTCCAACATTACTACTATCATTTGAATGTGTCCCCTCAAAATCCAGATGTTGGCAAAGTGATTGTATAGAGGTGAAGCCCTTCAGAGGATTAGGCCATGAGGCCTCTTCCCTCATGAATGGGATTAAAAGAGCTTCATGGAGCCATGGTCTGCTTACCCTTCTACCTTCTGCCATGTGAGGATACAGCATTCCTCTGTTCTGGAGGATGCAGCCCTTATCAGACAAACAGAAAAACTGGCCACTTGATCTCAGGCTTTCCAATCTCTGGAAGATAAACAACTGTTCTTTATCTAGTCTATGGCATTTTGTTATAGCAGCACAAAGCAGACTAAGACAACCACAGACAGAGGAAGGCACATGCAAATTCCAATCAGAAGAGCCTGTGCTAAAGGAAGAAAAGTCTCCCACAGACTTTTAGGCACTAGGAGGAAGAAGGGTATAGTCATAGGATACCACAGAGTAATGAGTGGAGCTTACCCAGCCTCCTCACAAGGAAAATCCTAACTATGACTGAAGTCAGGATGAACATTCAGGGTTTCTGATCCACATTCAATGCTCTTTTTAGTTCTTCATTTATTGGGAATGTCAATAACTGAGCCTGAATTTTAAAAAGAGGAAATAATGCCATGAGGAAAAAACTAACCAGACCAAAATGAGGTTTTTAAGACAGGGGACAGGTATAAGGGTGGGGGAAAACCCAGTTATTAATAATATGGTGGCACCCTGAGAAACACGTTTTACTGATTTTGAATATTTATCCATATTATAATGATTAAACTACTCTCTTCACTGACTTTAAAAAATAATAATCCCAGGCAATCAAGTTGTATAATGTTCTGGCTGCATGATTAGCTAATTGATGCATATCTCATTGATTTAGCAGCATTTACTGCTTGGTGACAAAATTTGGTATAATTATTAAAGTATCAACTGAATGTTTTACTTCCTACCTTCTGCATATTTTAACCTAGATGTATATTTCTTCTCATATTAGAGAGCTAAAGTAAACAGGATATCTTGCTATTTCAGCAAAGCTATTTATTTTTCAAGATGAAACATTCCACTAAGAAAAGTTGAGATTCCATGGCAAAAAAAATAAAATATGTAAAGTTTCAAATTCTGGATCTTTTACAAAAGAAAATTATAAAGTCAAATTGTTATAGTTTGGATACAAGGCATTCCCACAAAGCTCCTGTGTTAATGCAGGAATGTTCAGAGGTGAAATGATTGGATTGTGAGAGCTGTAGCCATCCTAGTTTGAATGAACTGATTGGGTGGTTAACTGTAGGCAGGTGGAATGGGGCTGGAGGAGGTGGGTCACTTGGGCGGGGGAATGCCCTGGAAGGGTGTATCTTCTCTGTGGCCTATTTCCCTTCTCTCTCTCTGCTTCTTGACCCCACCATGAGTTGAGCAGCATTTCTCTACTGGACCCTTTGGCCATGATAAGCATGCTACCTCTCCTTGGGTCCAGAGCAATGGAGAGACCTCTGAACTTGTGTGCCCCGAATAAACTTTTCCTCTTTTTTTTTTTTTTTTTTTTAATTACAAAAACGGTATTGGGGATTGAACTCAGGGGTGCTTAACCACTTAGCCACATCCCCAGTCCTTTTTATATTTTATTTTGAGACAGGGTCTTGCTGAGTTACCAAAGACCTCACTAAGTGACTGAGCCTAGCTTTGAATTTGCAATCCTCCTGCCTCAGCTTCTCAAGCTACAAGGATTATAGGTGTGCACTACCATGCCTGGCCTAAGTTGTTTTTGTCAGGTATTTTGGTTACCATGATACAAAACTAATACACCAAGAGTGAGGGAAAAATTAAAAAAAAAAAAAAAAGGTTTAGGCACAATAAATCCTCACAGTAAGTTTTGGTGCTTATATAAATCCTTATATTATCCAATGAAACATTGATGGGTCACCAGTGATGTGTCAGGCATTGTGCTCAGCCTCAGCAACAAAGAGATGAGGGACATTTTCTCTAATCCTGAGAAGTTCACATTTAATGGGACTGTATCAACTTATAGAAATTCAGGAAAGACAGCATTCAGCAAATGCTGGCTGATGTAGTTATTGTTTTATGCCCATCCACAGGGAATACACGGATGAACACGCGGACTCTTTGGTACAGTGAAGGGGCAAGACAGAAACACAAACTGCAATGACCAGGAAAAAGTGACACAGACCTTAACAAGTACCAATAAAGAACAATGAAAGCTCAGGCCATGGTCCCAGGGGAAGGGACTACTGAAGACGCAAAGGTGAGTCCCGACAGATGGGAGAGATTTGGATTTGCCAAGCCAAGGAAAAACTGTTACATAGAAGGCACAGCAAGGAAAGGCCTGCAGTTAGGCAAACACATGCCTGGCTAGGAGTCTGGTTTGGCTAAAGAGTAAGATTCAGGGGGGAAAATGGAAGCAACAGGAAGAAAGACTGAAAAAAAACAGCAGAAGCCCTAGGGAATATGCTAAGGAGTTCAAGGAGTTCATAAAGGTTTTGTTTTCTTTTATTCTAAGCTGTTATATATGACAGCAGAATGCATTACAATTCATATTACACATATAGAGCACATTTTTACATATCTCTGTTGTATACAAAGTATATTCACACCATTTGTGTCTTCATACATGCACTTAAAATTGACAGACCCTTAGCCAGGCTGATGAAGAGAAGGAGAGAGAAAACTCAAATTACTAACATATGTGATGAAAAAGGAAATATCACACCAGACATTACAGAAATACAGAAGATAATTAGAAATTATTTTGAAAACCTGTACTCCAATAAAATACAAAATATCAAAAGCACCGACAAATTTCTAGAATCCTATGATTTGCCCAAATTGAATCAGGATGATATACACAATTTAAACAGATCAATTTCAAGCAATGAAATAGAAGATGCCATCAGAAGCCTACCAACCAAGAAAAGCCCAGGATTGTAAAGGTTTTGAATGGAGATCAGGAAATCATAAAACAAGCTGGGCTTGGTGGCACATGCTCTAGTGTATTCCCAGCAGCTCCGGAGGCTGAGGCAGGAGGATCACAAATTCCAGGACACCCTCAGCAATTTAGTGAGGCCCTAGGCAATTTAGCAAGATCCTATCTCAATTTTTTTTTTTTTTTTTTAAAGGTTGAGGAGCACTGCTGGGATGTGGCTCAGTTGGTTAAGTGCCTCTCCCCAGTACAAAAACAAAACAAAACAAACAAAAAACAAAAACGGAAATCATAAAACAAAGAGGCCTGGTGAAACATGGACTGGTGTGTTCATTTAAACCTGGTACAGTCCAATCTGTGTGTTTCCATTCCTCTCCTCTCATCAGCCTCCCGCTCACCTACCTCCAACTCAGTAATTGTTGCAGGGACAAAAAGTAAAAGTCAGGCCCTAATTAGAAGAGGCTGTCAGTGGGGGATGCCAGGGGATGCCACCAGAGACTGAGAAGAGTTCAGAAAGCCAAAAAGCATTGCAAAGATTTAATTCAAGCTCTATTTTTAAAGGCATAAACTAAAATGATGCTTGAGGTTACAGACCCCAGGAGACAGCTTGAAATGCAGGAGAAGATAAAACATTTAATTTTGACTTTCTAACTTAATGTTTGATAGCAAAACATATTCAGAACTCTTCCGTCCAGAGCCAGGTTGAGAGAAGTCCATAATACAAGGGACAGAGAACAGGCTAATAGAGACAGATGACAAGGGAGCTGCCTGGGCCTGCCCTGAGAGCACATCACAAATCCCCAACATGCCCAGCCATCTGCTCAGGAGGTTGTGCGCCTGCAAGAGGGTCATGCCAGCTTCAGCACTATCAGGTGCCAACCAGACACAGGGTAAGGAGCAACAGTGTCTGCAGAAAGGGCCTTGTTTTGCCCAGGGGGCACCAAGCCAGCACCACAACCTTCTTTCTACAGGAAGTACCTGCTCATGCTTTGGGGCGTTGTGCAAGCCCCACATGTCTGTCCCCATAGGAAGGGACAAAATCCCTGAAAACTGAAATCCCTGACACTCTGGAGAACACCAATAGGGAGGGACTCCAAAGAAGGAAGTTCCAGTTTGTGACTCTCCACCTCTATCCCCTTTCATCCCTTTTCTGTGGAAGACCCTAATCCCAGGATTCACTGTCACTAAACTGCACTGCTCACGTGGCTCTCAGGAGTACTTGTGGAAACTTGCTCACGCTTGTCGGGGAGGATGCTGTCCATCACACCCAAGGTTCCCTTAGACTCCTCCTGAGTGAAGGGGGCTCCACCTCAGGGGCTCGTGGAGCTGCTTCTTTGATTTGACACCTCTTACAGGTCCCCGTGATATGCATTTTTTTGATATTGTGGTAAGAGCCCTTAATACGAGATCTGCCCTCTTAAATTTTAAGCATATGATACAGGATTGTTAACTACAGGCACAATCCAGAGCTTACCCATCTTGCACATGTGGAACTTTATATCCACAGAATAGCAAATGCCCTCTTCCCCCTTCTTGCTCCCCTGGCATCCACCTTCCAATCCCTGCTTCTATGCGTCTGAATTTTTTTGTGTGTGTGGTGCTGGGATTGAACCCAGGATGTTGTGCACGTGAGGCAAGCACTCTACCATCTGAGCTCTATCACCAGCCCTGAGCCCAAAGATTTTAAAAACCTCATACAAGTGAGATCATGGAACATTTGAGCTTCTGAGGACTGGCCTATCTCACTTTGCCCAATGTCCTCAAAGTTCATCCGTATGTTGGCAAATGCGAGGATTTTCTCCTTTTCTTAAGACTGAATAACATTTCACTGTAGGAATACAACACATTTTCCTTACCCATTTATCTGTGGATAGACATTGATATTGTTTGCATATCTTGGCTGTTGGGAATAATGCTGTAATAAATGTGAGAGCAAATATCTCTTTGACCTGTAATCCCAGCACTTTGGGAGGCTGAGACAGGAGGATCGAGAGTTCAAAGCCAGCCTCAGCAATGGCGAGGCACTTAGCAACTCAGTGAGACCCTGTCTCTAATAAAATACAAAAAAAGGGCTGGGGATGTGGCCCAGTGGTTAAGTGCCCCTGAGTTCAATCCCCGGTACCACAAAAAAAAAAAAAAAAAAAAAAAAAAAAAAATCTCTTTGAGATCCTGATCACAATTCTTTGGGATATATACCCAGAAGCAAGGTTGCTGAATCATATAATAGTTCCATTTTAATTTTTTT
Source organism: Tamias sibiricus (assembly GCA_025594165.1). Lineage (NCBI taxonomy): Eukaryota > Metazoa > Chordata > Mammalia > Rodentia > Sciuridae > Tamias > Tamias sibiricus. The sequence goes on from CM046663.1 coordinate 71,463,962, forward strand.
CTAGGAGCCATACATGTTTCCCACAGCAGCTACACCATTTAACTTTCCCACAAATAATGTACAAGGGCTTCAATTTCTCCACATCCTCATCACCTCTTGTTATCTTTTGTTGTTTTGATAATACTCATCCTAACAGGTGGGGGATGGTAGCTCACCATGGTGTGGTGTTCATCCCGATGTACTGACATTAACTTTGGCTTCACCTTATTTTCTTACCCTTACTGATCTTTTCCTGATGCCCTCACCTATTTATTCTTTATAAAAGTTTTGTGTTTTATTTTTTTTTTATTTTGAGGAATAAAAGCAACAATCAAAATACTCTGTCACTGATGTGTAATCTCAGTCTCCTTTTAAGAAAAAAAAATACTAGGTTTAATATATCTCAGTGGACTCTTATCTACTCTCCAGTAGGGAAAGGAAGGTACTTCCATTGTAAGAAATCAGATGAGTGCACTTGCCTAGCATGTGCAGGGCTCTGGTTTCAAACCACAGCATGAGCCAAAACGAAAAAGAAGTGGGGGTGAAGAGCCCACTCCAATGACAAGTAGGCATGGAGAACAGCTGTTAGTTGTTAGGCTAGTGTTCAGTGCAATTTAATTTCAACTTGATGGTACTCCATTAATTTTATTATTTAATAGTATTTCCTGAGACACAGTTTTGCCACTGTCCTATCCTCTTGGAGCTGATGTTCTAGAGGGTAGGGACAGGACAGACAAGAAGAAATGGAGTAAATTACACAGAATGGCAGGCAGTGCAAAATGCCACGAAAAAGATCAGAGTGCTGGGTGGGGGTGGTGACTCTGGGAGGGTCTCACCAAGAAGGGGACAAAAACTTGAGAAGGGAAGGCAGGAGTGGAAGGTAGGCAGGGGGCATGGCTGACCAAAGGGAGAGTGTGGCCACGGACAGAGGAGGGGAGAGCAGGAGGGAGATCCCCAAGGCTATGAGAGGACTTGTGGGGCCTGGTCCAGCATCACGAAGACTGGGCTTTTACAGGGTGAGACGGGAATCATGGGGGGGATGTGATTTGACTCTCAGTCTCTCCTTGTCCTTTTTTTCCTTCCTAAAAATGAGCTCAAATATTTTTCCTTCCTTCCTTCCTTCTTTCCCTCCCTCCCTTTTTCCCTCTCTCCCTCTCTTTCTTTTTCACACACACACACACACACACACACACACACACACACAATTGCAATGGGGTCTTGCTCTGTCGTCCTGGCTCAAGCAATCCTCCTGCCTCAGATCCTGTCTCATGCAGGCCCTACACGAATTCCCTCAATCCACCCCTAACTCCACCAGATCAGTAACTGAAGCAGATTTTGACAAGTAGCAGGTTTTGACACTGACAATCTTCTCTGCCATTGCAAATTCTTAACTGCTCCAAGATATGTTTTCCCAGTGTCTGGTGGATGGTCTGAGGTTCTCAGTGTCCCTGGGCTGGGCACAATTCTCCCAAGCTTACCTCTTCTGACTCATATCACAGCTAGATCTTGTAGAGGGAGAAAGTCTTGCTTCCCTCTCTCCACCCACCCAGGCACCCCATGTCTCCTGAAGTCCTTTGTAATATATGGCAAAACAGAATCATCTGTCTTTTTTCTGCTCAGGAAATTGGAAGACTATGGGTGCAGATGAAATGGTAAAACAAGATTCAGAGTCCTGGACACACACGTAAAAGAGAAAGGCATCCTGAGCGAATGGCCTTCTCCACCTGAGACAGCTGTGGCATTCTGCAGCCGTGTGCAAGCCCACCTTCCTCCACAGACAAGTGCTACTTTCTCTATGATGTCTTTTCAGTTCTGCTACGGTTTCTACCTACCAAAACTCCTGTTGAGACTTAATTCCTCACTCTAGCAGTGTTGGGAGGTGGGTCTAGTAGGTCGTGTATGGCTTGATGCTTTTCTTTTGGGAATGGTTATTGTGCTGGTTTGGCCACCTTTTCTATACTGCCCATTCCTGCCTAACTGTCTGCTTCCTGCCAGGCATGGAGCAGCATGAGGTCAGCACCATGCCCTTGGATTTCCAGAACCAAGAGCCAAAACAAACCTCTTTTTTTGTGTGTGCATGTGATATAGTCCTAGGCATTCTGTTATAGCAATAGAAAATGGAGTAATACAGTTCCCTTGTGGGTAAAGGAACTACTCTAAGGACAGAGCTAGTTAAAAAAGAAAGCAAAAGCCAGGGGTGCTTACACTGACTCTCTCAAAGTCATAGAAATAATCACAGAAGATCAAAGCCAGCATCACCCAGCCCAGGACTTCTGAACTCCCAGCACATAAGTGACTTAAAGCTTCCCTTTGATTTGGGAAATTCTCTTTAATATTTGCCAAGTCACACTCACAAAGGCGATAACCTAGTCAAATATTGATGGAGGTTAGTTACTTAAAAGACCAAGGACTAATATGATATATCAAGAGACCTTTGAGTAATTAAAAGCAACCTTGTACCATTCCTCTTTTATATCAATTAAACCAGTTGTAATAAATCCCTTTTCCCTATCGAAAGTACTTAAAAGCTTGAGCCATCATCCATGAACACTCTAACTCTGGTTCTTCATTGTGTGAATCTTTTAGTAGTTAGTACCTTGGGGAAAATATTTAAACTGGAGCATTTTAATTATATGCTTAATATGAGATTTGTTAAAAGATAACAGCATCTGATTTGAACTCAATTTAAATTCTCCTGAAGTTACTAATACAGCATAAGAAATTCTAGAACGATCAAGGGCTTATAGATCAGCTTTTATTAATAGAGTGATAATAGAGTTAGGTGCTCCGTTTCTGTAGCTTGGATTTTGTGTTCTAAAATGAGACACGTTTTGTGTCACTGATCTGTTTAATTAGTCGTTTTGAGGCATCTAAGGGACTCATAGATTATTATTTGTCAAATACTCCTTTAGTGAGCCACATTTTGGCAGCAAACCGAGTTCAAATCCTGAGAAACCAAGTCAAATGTTCAAAAGTGGACCACTGCAACAGAACCACAAGCCTCTTTCCCATGTGTGTACCAATTTTGGGACTGCTGGAAGGAGTCGGACTGTACCATCTTGTTGGGGATTCTCACACACATAAAAAGAACTCTTCCTACTTAGTTGCTTCTGGGGAATATGAGACCTTTAAGGGGGGAATAAATTGAACAGCCTCCTAGGAAATAAACAACATATTGGCCTTAAGGACATGTGCCAACTTGTAAATCAAAAAGAATATTTCTCCCTTGAACTGTGAGCAATTTCCTCTCCCATACTGGGAAGTAGAAAACTCCCATCTCTTCCTCCAAAGCCCATGAGGATGGACACCTTCCTTTTTTTCCTTTCAATGCACTAGTTTTATTTCTAAACACAAATGCAGGGCTTTTTCTTTTTAGCCTTTTCCAGCAGGGGCGCTATCCTCACCTTGGACCAGACCATTGTTTCCTGGAGGGGAGAGGCATTCTGTGCACTACAGGATGTTTGGAAGCATCCCAGGCCTGGACCCACTAGATGCCAGTAGTGACCCAACCTCCCTTCCCACCCCAAGTTGCAACAGTCAAAAAATATCTCCAGACATGAAACGTTCTGGGGGCAGGGAGGAGGGAGCCATCCCCCGCTGAGAACCACCACTTTAGCTGAACGAGGGACTGAAAGATTTGTTCAAAATACAGTCCTTACTTGTCTTAATGTAACATATAACTATATAATATAAAAAAATCCTACTGCATTATATTATAGCTAAAAACAGTAATTTTGTTGATTAGTTCTTTAGATGAACTGAGACTATATATATGTTTTTTTCATATTGACGATTGAGAAGGAAGCCTTCTCTGCTTCCCATATTTATGACACTGATCAGTCCCAATCAGAAACTGGGAAGCTAGTCTGAAATTTCCTGGCTCTGATAATCCCAATCCAAAAACCTTGATCCCCAGGAGATATACTCCAGTCCAAATAAAAAATATCTTGACACTATAAACAGCCACTGATTTGGATTGAACCGGTATGGGAGAACCCCAACAGAAAACAGGTGGTGGTGCTCTTGAAAGCAGTTTAAATCATCAGGGTTGAGTGGAGAAATACTGCATTTGTTGGAAGACTCCTAGAGTTACAGAGAGAAATACACATTTTTCAGCATGAAAATTACTGAACTCATACATCAAAATCAAAGACCGAGTAAATTCTGCCTTTCTTTGCTCCGGTCGTGCCTTCCTGGCTGTTGGCTCCTATGAAAGGAAATCATGGTCACGGAGCCCTGTGGTCACAGAGCCCTGATAGATGCTGCCATAGCACTGAGTACCTGGCAACTACCTGCATTCTCTTTTGAAACAAGAGAAAAACAAGCATTGTTGGGTCTTAAAAATCCTATATATAGATTCTGATGCATGCCAAGCACTAAATAAATGTAGGCTCCCCTCTCCTATCCTCTAAAAACCATGGTGCCTATTTCTTGGCTTACCACAATTCTTTCCTTGAAAATCTTTTTAAATATAATCAAAAGCTCTATTTTCCACTCATTTTAATTGATGAAGCTATGATTGTTGTCTGTTATTCCAACCATCATCTGTGCAAAATAAAATCACAGCTATTTAAAAAAAATCTGTCATAAAATCACTCAGGCAAACAGTATTCAAACTGTTTTTGCAGATTATCATAAACACTCCAATAAATGAACTTTATAGCCCTTTAAAAGCCTCTAAATTTTATGAGGTATAAGCAAAGGTTCAAGTTCATCACCTTACTGAGGGAAATTCCCCTGGGAAGATGCCAGCAGCTTCAACATGAAGCTAAAGCAGGGAGGACAGGTGTGTCTGAATTTTATGAGTCACTGAGACCGAGCTGGGCTCCCTGTGCTCTTCAGTGCTCTGGCGCACTCTTTTGCCTGTTCCTGCTTGCTTTTCCAACAAAGGCAAGATGTGATGCTGGCTAATTGGGAAGGTGCCCACAAGACACAAGCAGACACCTTAGGGTCCCTCACTTTTCCACAGTGTCCAACTGTCTACACAGCAGCCACAGCCGCACACATTCCTCCCTCCCCTCTACTCTCAGCCCCCAAGTCGATCAATAGCAAGCTAACGCCTTCTCTTTCACTTTTTATTTTTGCTGTTTCCAAATAATCCATACAAATGAGGAATGTCTGTAGATGGAAAATAAGTAAATATATTTTAATCATCTAACTCAAAGCTCATCTATTGAGGTTTTGTAAACAAAAGCATTTTAAAATCAGCTGCAGAATCTGAATTTTCCATTAGTCCCAACACATGGCTGGAGGGCACAGAGAAATCTTGTCTTGACTAAGTAGCTATAACTTTGGGCCAGCTAGATTGGAGGGGTAATAACTGAAACCACCCTGAATAGTAAGATACAAAGGCTGTGTGCACAGAAAGGAAAGAGTGGAACCATCCGCAGCCCTCAGGCTGAAGCAGAAGTGGAATAAATTGTTTCCTAAAATATTTATGAAATGCAACATCTGCTGAGGGCTTCTTCCCCAAGGAGACTTCTGGTCATGTTAGGCAGCAGATAGGAACAAAAACCTGGGCTACTCCAAGGAGGAACTTTATTTGAAGTAATGGAAAATTCTGAATATACATGTAACCAAGGTACATGTAGAAGGTGGGATGCTAAAACCGGTGCCCCCTGGTGGATGTGCCCTGCATAATGCCCCCAATTGTGAATATGATGGAATTTTACTTCTGTGATTAGGTTATATTCTGTGGCACAGCTGAGTTTAAGAAAGGGAAATGTTCTAGGTGGGCCTGGCCTAAATCACATGAGCCATTTCAATGTTTAGTGTTTTCTCCATCTGGAGGTAGAAGAGAAGCAAGAAATTCAAAGCACAAAGATTCAACACATTGTTGATGGCTTAAAGGTGGAGAGGACCACACAGCAAGGGATATGGGTGCCTCTAGTGGCTGAGTAGTCCCTGACTCACAGATGGTAAGCAAAGGGGGGCCCTAGTCCTATAATCCCAAAGTGAATTCTGCCTACAGTTTGAATGAACTGGGAAGTGGATTCCTCTCCGGATTCTGAGATGAGAATTTAGCCTACCCAACACCTTAATTTTAGCTTTTAAGATCCTAAGCAGAGAACTCATCTCTGCCATATGTTAGCTAAGAAATAAGTGTTTTGGGTGGCTAAGTGTGTGGTGATTTATTAGGTGGCAACAAACCTCTTATAGACTACTGGTACATCAACCAGGTAGGTATTACCAGTGCTGGTCCAACACAGTGTGGGGTGATAGTGGCCTTTGGGGGAAAGGGAGGCTGCCTCAGGGAAAGGACAGGCTGTGAGTCCATGGTTCTCCAGCTCCGCATGGCCTTGTGGCATTGAAGGGTTTAGGCAACAAAAATCCATGAACAGTTTTAATAAAGGAATGTCATGGTCACGTGTACATTTTAGAAAGATTGCCAAAATTAGAATGAGGCAAGATGGAAGAAAGGAAAAAAACCCAGAATCTGTTTCAGTAGGCCAACAAGACAAAGTAAGTGTCCCACCTGAGCAGACTCCAGATCATAGAAAGACCTGCAGGAGGCAGCTAGAGAGAATAAATTTGCATAGGAAAGAATACTGGGGTACACCACCTGTTTTGCAGCAATGGAGGGCAGGGTAGAAGAAAGCAACTTCAGAGAGGAATGGTTTGGAAGCACATGAAAGGGGCCAATGTGATTGCTGATGAACATACTCTGGTTTGAGAATACCTACTTGAATAAGTCATTAATGGGCTGAGATGAGCTAAGAAGCCCTGATCTGGATCAATTCTAAGTCATGGTCCAGCCCTGTTTGAGGTGTGAGAAAAGTTCATTTCAAAGCAGATCAAGTTGGTCTAGGATCAATTAAATCCAAAGCACAGAAGTTAAAAGTGACTTTACTGCTCCTTAGTAGTAGAGAAGTTGGTGATTTGTTTGTTTTTTTCCTTTTATAATGATTTCTGGCACCATGTGTGTGTACAGACCCTAAAGAAAATTAGGACCTAGAAACACAATGGTGACTATAAAAGGTATTACTCTCTTCCCTCTGTTGGTATTTTGTCCTCACCCCTCCAGGCCTGGCCCAGGCCCTTCCCTGTGACACTGCCTACCCTGAGGTCAGTGTTATAGACCTCACCCTGTAGGGTTTGGCAGCAGGCCCCCTTCAGTGCCCCTGACACCCACACCATCCTAATAAGCTGGCACAGGACAAAATGTCCCAATGCTGGGACCAGATTCCTGATCCCTGATCATGGACACAGACTCAAACAGAGCTGGCTTCCCCTTGGTTCACTGCCCTGGCTGCCTTTTGACTAGCTTCACAGCTGGAATCCCAAACAAGTTTTTTTTTTTTTTTTTTTTTTTAATTTTTTTGTCTTGATAGTATGTTAATCCTTTGGGGATGAGGCCTTTTAGACTGCCCTGATGTCTAGGCTTGGAAAAAACAGGAACGGACACTGTCAGGAGGCCTGATGCTTGTCAAATACTTTCATGAAGCACCTGCATAGATTACCTCATGTAACCTGTGCAATTTTTCTGCTCATTTCACAAAACTGAAGTGGAGTAATTTGAATCAGATTAGATTATAAATTTTATGGTCAGGATTTAAATCCAAGTCTGTCTGACTCCATAAATGATAGCTGTCACAATCCACAGGGCCTATACAGAAACTGAGGAGCTGCTCCTGACTCTCAGCAGTCTAGTGTCTGGGCCTACTGGCTCTGGATTTACATTCTAGAAATTACTGTTGACCTTCTACTGTTGACCTTCTACTGGTCCACTCTCAGACTGCCCCACAGACAGTAGGTATGAATTTGCAAAGCATGGAACAATGTTCTCCTATCTTCTTCAATTGAACATGCAAGAGTAAAAGAGAGTAAAATGTATTCACATTCCAAAAGAACAAGCCCAAGGATTTTAAAAGTTTGGTCCTTAGAGATGCTGTTAATATGGTATATTTCTTAGAGTATTACGGCATCTTTTATTTTATTTTCCAAACAAATGTAAAATCACCATGAACAAACACACTAATGAGCCAAAGGAAATTTAGAATCAATATCTAATCGGGGGGAGAATTCTTTAATTTTGTGTATAAATAGTCAGAATTTAAATTTCAGGATGACAGAGTGACAGATGGACCAGGGCTAGGGGGGACAGAGGCTGTAAGTAATCCTAACAGAAACTCATTGAACAGAAGAGGGAAGCCTTACTTAATCTTGTCTGAAAAGGAAAATCCCCAGGATTAATCAGTCTCAACAACAAAGGCTAACATGCTCATCAAGTCCCCTTCTTTTCCCTTCCCCCATCAGGATCCTCTGTCCTCACCCAGCTCAGAACCCAGAGCCCGTAGCTCCTGGGGCCAGTTCCCTCACATCTGCCTCCAGCAATATGGGGAGCAATTACAGTGGCTGCATTCAGACAATACTTACCAGGGAACAGCTTCCTGCTGATGCAGTGTGCACTGCAGGGAAAAATTATTTTGTTTGTACACTAGGGAATACTCAGAATTTGGCATCTTTTAGACAAAAAAAAAAAAAAAAAAAAAAAAAAGCCCAGGCCACAGTTAATCAAGTAAACAATTTGGGGAAACAAAAATTTGAAAAGTAATGGCATGGCTTTTCTAACTTTAAAACTACAGGATACATAGGGAGAGAGGGAGGGAGAGGAGAGAGAGAGAGAGAGAGAGAGAGAGAGAGAGAGAGAGAGAAAGAGAGAGAGGGGGGGAGAGAGAGAGAGAGAGAGAGAAAGGAAGCAGGCAGTCCATGATTGAGGAGCCAGATCACTCGCTTGGCTGGCAGTTACACATTTCTGGATCAAGAGTACAGAAACTTGTAAAACTGCAGGATGAGGTGAGGTGGAGGTAATCTGAGCTGGCAGTGTTTTCCTGTTTCTGTGAAGTGCTTCTCTATTTTCTTGTCACAGGAAGGAATCACTGGTGCAAACAGAAAAAGCTAAGTGGATCGGAGGTTTAGGACACAGGAGAGGCACCTCTTTCTACACTGAGAGGGGACTGGGAAATTCTTCCTTGAGCACACTGATGGTATGTTTTTCAGAAAGGAAATCCCACTGCCTACACCAAGAAAGCTCAGAGAAGGCCATGCATGTCTAGCCTCCCCAGAGCAGCAGCCAATGGCTATGTGTTCACCCCTCTTCTCAGTCAGAAATTTATTTTTAATATTTTTTATATGTTGATGGGTCTTTATCTTGTTCATTTATTCATATGGGGTGCTAAGAATCGAACCCAGTGCCTCACACATGCTAGGCAAGCGCTCTACCACTGAGCCACAACCCCAGCTCCTCAGTCAGAAATCTTAATGCTAGGAATACTCTGTCCCGCATTGTGGTATATCAAGTCAACTTGATTGTCAAATACCACCACCCATTCCTGCATAAAGTATTTCTTAAATCCTTTCTCCTCTTTCATCCCACAGTCTCAGTCCAGGTCTAGGCCACCTGCCTCCATCCTCATGTGGCTTACCTGTTCATTCACTCATTTCCTTACTCCTTCATGCATCTCATGCAACAGAAACACCCCAGTCCATGGTCAGGAAGACCACAGAATGGAAGAACCAAGAGACCTAAACCACTTAAGAGGGAAAACATTAAACATATAATAACATTTAAAATTATTCACAGCCATAATTGCTTCCCAATCCCCCTGTCCTCATCATTGGCCAGCTCCCTACCTTGCTCTATTTCTTTGCACCTTCTAACATACTATGTCATTTGGGGGCATACTATGCTTATTTATGAGTCTTCCCCTGTTACAATGTAAGCCTTGAAGGAAATTTTGTCAGTTTTGGTCACTGATGGATCTCAAGCACCTGGGACTCTGCCTGGCTCATTGGAGACATTTAGTAAGCATTGCTGGAATGAATGAATGAACGAATGAATGAATGAATCTGAGAAAGCCTACAGAGGGAAAATATGAGAAACTTGGAGGAAGAAAAACTATGGGCTATAACATCATCTTTGGGGGCGGGGGAGAGTGAAAAGCCCCTTCAAAGAAGTCACATTTAAACTGAGCCTTGGAGGATGTGCCACGCAATTAGCTCCACTTCAAAAAAGATGAATTATCAGGATGAGTCCCAAAGGTTTATTATTGTTATCATTTGGTCATATTATGTGTTAACAAGGCCTTGTCTGAGAACTCAGAAAATACAATGTAAACTTGGGAAACAGTATTTCACAGACTAATTAGGAGATAGGGCTAGAAAATACCTTTCCATCAAATTGTATAAAAGGGATTTCTACACCTGAAAAATTAGTTTAGATAAGAGATGAGACCTGAGAGGCTGGGTGGCAAATCAGTATTATCTCTTATGCTAAAGGTTGAATGTAAAGTTTAGAAGGATCCCAAGTGCACTGCTCTTTCTCATTCAAAACTCAAAATGGTACAGTGTTTTCTCAAAAAAATTTAACATGTAATTACCATCTGATCTAATAACTCCACACTTAGGTATATCCTCCAAAGAACTGCAAACAGGGATTCAAACAGATATTTGTAGACCTATTGTTTATGCAGCATTATTCACAATAGCCAAGAAAGCAAAAATAACTCCAACATCCACCAACAGAGGAATGGATAAACAAAATGTGGTCTATTCATGCAATATTATTCATCCTTAAGAAGCTGATTATCTCAACTTAAATATTCCCATTGTCACAGCAATGGGAAACTGATTAACACAGAGTTTAAATTCAGAGATTTGGACCCCAAAGCTTATTCTCTTAATTTTATGTTAAGTGATATTGTTGTTCATATTTAGTTGGCCAGATCTTGTCTTCACTTTACAATTTCCACCAAGGCTGTACTCACAACTTTGAATGATAAGTCACCATCTAGTCACTTTCTTCTTTTTCTGCACTTTGAATTGCCAGTGAAAAGAGGAGGCCTTTCATGTAGTTCAGGAGAATCAGTCTTTGAAGGTCTGAGGAACAAACTTCCTGTGTGGTGCTCATTCTGGATGGTAAGATCAGTGCTGCTTTGGTGGACATAAGCTTGGTCAATCTAGATAGTTCACTCAGATCTATGGGAATCGTATATCTGAGCAATGAAGATTTTTTCCCCCTCTAGGTAGGTGCTAAACTGGACTTTGCAGACAAAATTTTTAAAAAATTTTAACTAAGTCTATTTTCCCAACATATGATATTAATTTGGAAAAGTAGTTTATCCAAAGAGAGACCAGAGATGGCAATGCTGATCAATATTTTTCACAGAGAAGACATATTTAAATGAAAACATCTGAAAGTCAGAAATCAAAATTGCTCCTTCTTCTGTGTGAAAACTAAAGAGAAGAGAGAGAGATGAGAGAAAGAGAGGTTTTTACTTTACTATGAGACTCTGTCTTCCTTCTCAGCCTCCACATTTGGTGCTTCACTGCAGAGAGGTGCTCATGGGAGGTGCCCCAAGATTATCCAGAGTGGAAATTCAGCCACACAAGAGAAATGAAGTGCTTGCATGATTTCCAAAGGCGGATTAAGATGAAGGGGCAACTCTTCATTTTTCAAGTCAATAAGAAGCATATTGTTCTGAACAGCAGTAATCAATAGTACTGCTCTGAGGCCATTAAGAAGGCACACTGATATGGAAGCTTACTAATTTTCATTGTTTCTAATCACACTAGCAACCAAGTTCCTGGTGATTATGGAACAGAAGGAAATGTGCCCTGCTCACAGCACAACTGTCAGAGCCAGTGTCACTACAACATCCTTTTTGTCCTCTTTCAATGCTTAAGTATCATTGGCTACCTGTTTTTCCCTATCCATTTCTAAAAAAAAAAAAAAAAAAAAAAAACAATACTGATTTTGTTTGATTTCACTCTTTAAAAACCTAAGGACCCTCAGCTACACTCACTTAGAAACTTGTTCCTATGAAATGAGCATTAGAAAACTTGTTCCTATGAAATGAGCATTGGGAGGGAAGAAGCCATAGCAAGGCACTTTTTGGGTTGAGATTGGCAGGTCTGTGGTCCTTGCCATGAGTTCATTAAGAACCTTCGTTAGTGACACAGACATTCTAACTTTAGGGAGCACAGCTGGAAAAGGTTGTCCTGGATTGGCCAGCTCTCTGCCTGGTCTCTGAATTCTGTGTCTGGCAGCATCCTGAGATCTGGGTGGAGGAGCTCTGAAGCCTCTCCCAGGTTCTGGAGACTCTTTCAGAGATCCCTGGAGAATCTGACTAAAGGTGCTTGATAAATGTTGATATGAACTCTTACTGGGGACCACCCAATAGACAGGTTGGACTACAGCCAGGGTCATCATATCCTCAAAACATATCATTCAGGGAGAGAAAGGTGGCACAAAATAATGAAATTATATAGCATTTTTGAAATATTTGTTACCAAATAGTTTTAAATTATAACACAGTTCTATAGCAGAAAAGATAAAATATGAGGTATCTATAATGTGGAATACTGCTCAAAATAAGAATGAACTACTGATACATCTACATCATGGATGAACCACAGATGCATTATGTTTGAGGGAAGAAGCCAGACAAAAGACAGCATACCTTGTATAGATGCAATTTGTGTGAAATTTCCAGAAAAGGCAAAGTTTTAGAGGCAGAAAATAGATTACTGGTTGGGAGAAGAAATGGGAATGAACTAAAAATGAGCATGGGGAATCTTTTTGGGGTGATGAAAAATATCCTAAAACTGAATCTGATAATAGCTGAACCACTCAGTAAATTTACAAAAGCAAAACAAAATAAGACATTCATAGCCCTGGTGAAACTGGTGAATTTTGGTATGCAAAGAAGACACTGATAAAACTGTCAAATATTATACATAAAATTAATGATAATATAGTTCTATTAAAAACTACTTTCAAAAATTATTTCTTGATTATTGAAATATATGTTATATATAAATATATTTATATCTGGGAGAATACTCAATGGAACAGGAGGTTGAGCAGGCATGAGATGGTACTATAGTAGACAAGCCAGCACAGACAGTATCCCTAACTATGGAGTACTTCTCAGAAATAAGTCCACTGCCAAACCAAAATGGGCTGGGCTGTGGGGATCAGGTACATTTAGTAGGGACAGGCACCATCCTAGATGCTAGGGATGTGGAGAGGAGTGAGCACCCTTGTCTGAGACAGAGACTTGGTGAATTAAAAGAAGAAAGAGAATTAAATAAAACTAATGCAATCAAATTTCAGAAATTTGTGCTAGGTAGGTAGGGACTTGAGAAGAAATAGAGATGTTAGTTCTACTGAGAGGGAGAGGAGAAGATCAGAAAAAGTCCTGGGATGTGTTTGGAGAAGGATGAGAGAGTTGGCTAGTGTGCCAGGCACTGTGCCAGATACCGTCCCAACACAGTGAAAAGGCAGGACACAAGTAAAGGACCAATGCATGCGTGTTGACACATGGGGCACCTAGCGAGAAGAGAGAACACTAAGGTGTGTGTGTGTGAGTACAGGTGGGACAATACTGTGGTAGGCATTTAGTGTTTATTTAAAGTTTCCATAGTTGTCTTCTGTCCATTTTACAGAGAAAAGAACCTGACAGAGATAAGTGTTTTGCTCAAGGTCATCCAGAAAGTGGCCAGACCCAGAATTGGGACCCACCTCCAGGCTCTGGCACCCAGCCCTGGGGATCTTCTGACTCTATCAAAGGGTCTTCACCTTTTGATAATTTCACATTGGGGCAACCTGCATTGATTCATATTAAATGTAAGATATATTTATACTTCTCATCCATTGAATGATAGTATGAAAACAAATGTCTAATGTCATTAAAGAAACTGAAAAGGGCAGAGAAAGGCAGAATGAGGCATTTTTTTTGTCCTTTTAAGAATTATAATTTTTCTTTTTCTGTAAAGTTGGATTTTTTATATATAAGGTTTTCATAAAACTGTCACACCTGCTGGCCCTTCAAAAGGAAAGCAAATCAAAGGCAAAGGGATAGATGTGAGATAAAAACAAAGGCAGTTCATCAAAAGTACTCTCCATAAAATAAAATCCTAAGAAAGGTGAAAATTGTACTTGTTTGCTGAAAATATTCATTCCACAATCAGAGTCATGGGAAATTCCCTTGGGAATTCCCTTGGGAATTTTAATCACATGCGACTACCCAGAATCAAATCACCTACCCATGATAAAGCACTGCAATTCTCATGGTGTATAGAGAATTCAATTAAATAAAACTAAACATTGTATTTATTTTTTTGTCTTATACAGACAAAGCTTGTTTTTTAGCATTATGACTATGATTCATGCAGGGAGACCACAATGGAAAAACAGTGAAAGTGGAAGCAAACATGCTCAACTTTGTAAGCAAAGATCAGATACTGAGTATCATGCTGAGCTTCTTCTAGACACTGTCACCTCAGCATTACATTTTCAGATGGTTTCTACAGCCTCAAGCCTAGGAGCTGGGGTTTTATATGCTGGATGTCTTACAGTTAAGCTAGGTGGCTAACGAGACCAGAACTACCTTTGTCCTCTATCTGTGTGGGGACTGAGTTTATAAACACCTTCACAGTTTGCAGGTGACCATAGACAGTGTTAGGAATAATAAGAGACATTCTCATGAACCAGTGGCCATGTTAACTGTGATTGTGTCAGCCACTATGTATCTGTTTATTGATTGTGTGGGTTGAAACAAAATTGTTTCTCTTTCCTGAAGCACTTGCCTCCCAAGGTTGGGACAAGTTTTGTCTTACATTGACTTCAGCAGCCCCTCCCCTGAAGGGAATCTGCAGAGGGTTTTCAGAGATCCAAACCATGGAGGAGTGTTTTTTCAAGAAAAGAGTCCATAAGAGTTATTATTATTTTTTAAAAGATTTTCAAAGGAGTCAGGGAACCCCTCCCCCACTCCCCAACATAAAACCCTCTTGGATTATACCCATGTTTGTCCATTTTGCTGAATTCTAATCTATCCCTCCCCGCACACAAGTGGTCTGACCCATGGTTTACCCCAAGCACCACAGCCTAAAACGCATACTCTACCTGTTCTACTGGGAAAGGAAAGTATGGAAAGAATAGAATAGAAGGGGAGACATAAAGGTAGAATTAAACCAACTTAAAAAGACAGAATAAAATAGAAAAAAATAAAACTGTATTATTGCTTCTTTTTGTTTTCTACTGTTTGTCAGAACTGTCCCCTGAAAATGCACACATGCATGTATGCTCCTTTATATCACAGTTCCAACTGCCCCCCACCCCCAAATCATGAGTCTTGGGCAATC
Source organism: Tamias sibiricus (assembly GCA_025594165.1). Taxonomy (NCBI): domain Eukaryota; kingdom Metazoa; phylum Chordata; class Mammalia; order Rodentia; family Sciuridae; genus Tamias; species Tamias sibiricus. The sequence goes on from CM046663.1 coordinate 71,479,088, forward strand.
AAGACTAAAGCTCTTATAGATCCTATACAGTACTGCCCCAGGATAGATTCCCATAAGTACTTGCTGAATTTAATGGAAGTGAACTAATAGAAGAAGCAGATATATTATGTACAGATAAGCTGAGGACCAGAACTGAACCACTGACTGATGGTGTTGTTATCACAGTCAATCCAGACTCACAGGCAACTGTGCAGATGGGAAGGACACACAGACACCCTCTCCCTACCTTTGCCCCTCTGTTTCTCACGCTTGCACATTCTGAATAAAATAAATTTTGTTTGGCTTTCTAGAGTTTATTTTTTCCAACTTTACTGAGGCATAATTGACAAATAAAACTGCATAAATTTAGGGTATACAACATGATGTTTGGATATACATGTACATTGTGAAATAATCATCATAATCTAGCTGATTATCACAACCATCACCTCACAGTTGTGTGTTTCTGTGTGTGCGTGTGTGTGTGTGTGTGTGTCTGAGCACATGTTTATGGTGAGAGCATTTAAGATTTACTTTCATAACAAAATTTCAGTACACAATCCAGTATTATTACATGGTGAACCACAGTCACCATGCAGCACATTAGAGCTCCAGAACTTTTTCACTCTGTGTAACTCAACCTTTGTACCCTTTAGCCATGTCTCCCCATTTCTTCCACCTGCCAGCCCTGGCAACCACCACTGTACCCTCTGCTTATATTAGTCCAACATTAATAAATGTCTCATGTAAGTGAGATCATGTAGTTTTTGGCTTTTGAGTCTGGCTGAATCCACTTGGCATAATGTCTTCTGGGTTCATTCATGTGATATAAATGGCAGGATTCCTTTGTTTTCTTAAAACTAAATAATATTAGTACATTTTAATCATATATATATACATATATATATACACATACATACATATATAATATTTTCTCTATATGTTTACCTGACCATAGACAATGACATTGTGTCTACATCTTGGCTATTATGATTAATGCAGTAAGGATGACATAGGAGTGCAGACGTCTTTTTGACATATTGATTTTAATTCCTTGAATTAAATTAAATAAATTGTTCCAGGGTTGCTGGTAATTTTATTTCTAATTTCTGCAGAACCTCCATGATGTTTCCTATGACAGATACGCTAATTTACATTCCCTCCAACAGTGTACAAGGATTTCCCTTTTCCCACATCTTGTCAACACTTATCTTTCGTACTTTTGACAACATCTGTATGGTATGAGGTGGTATGAGGTGATATTGTGGTTTTGATTTGCATTCCCATGATGACTAGTGATGGTGAACATCTTTTCCTGTACGCATTGGTCATTTGCATGTCTTCTTTTGGGAAATGTCTAGTCAGGTCTTTTGCACATTTTTTGAGTAAACTAAATTTCAATTGTATAGCTGGCCCAAAACCAAGAAAGGGAAATATCCAAATATAGAAAATCAAGAAGGAATCAGTTACAGAACAGGTACCAGAGAAGGAGCAAAATCAAAATGATTTCCTCTTCACTTTGGGAGTCCTAACAATCCTGTGGACACCAAGTGACCACGTCCACAGACCACAGGGAGGTGTAATGAATTACCTGCCTAAAATCAGGAAATGCAGTGACCAGAGAATTCCATTCTCAGTCTGGCGAAGCAGCAGAGAAGCTTGAAATCTGCATGGGACTAGGGTGATGGAGTCAGCAATGAAACAAAGCCCCCTTAGCCTGAGACTGGGTGTTGAGACATAGAAAACCCAGCCTGAGAAATGATCATAAAAACAGATTCGCAACTAGGAAATCCCCAGGCAGCCCTGGAAGAGACACAAATGATTTGTAGTGATGCTTCTTCCTTCTTTCAGTTTGGATTTGAAATGTCCCCCTAAAGCCCATGTGCTAAAGACTTAATCCAAAGTTGGGCACTATTGGGAGGAGGTGGAACCTTTAATGGGTGAGGCCCAGGGGGAGGTCTTCCAGTGTTAGAGGTGTGCCCTTGAGGGGACTGTGGGATCCCAGCCTCTCCCTCTTTTTTATATCCCACCTAGGAGGTTAATAGTTTTGCTATGGAATACACTCCTGCTGCACTCCAACTCCTACCAAGGCTTAAAAGTGATGAGTCTGCCCGATAATGAAATGAAACCTTCAAAACTGTGAGCCAAGACAAACCTTTCCTCTTTATAACTTGCTTACTTCAGGTATTTGTTACTCTAATGGAAAGGTGACTAATACACCTCTACATTCCAGAGAAGACAAGACTGTCCTGAGAAGCCACCACACAACATGAGTCCACGGTAAGTAAATGTGAAAAAACATTGCAAAGCTTTTAAATCACCTCCAGGGATCACACTCCTGGATGTCTAGACATAAATAACTAAAATATAAATAAGTTGGCTCAACTGGAAATTTTTAAAATGATCTTGTCAACAACACTTAGCTCAAGGAAGACACTAAAACCATATCCACAAACAAACAAACATTAAGGGGGTACAGATGAAAGCAGTTGGTCGCTAGGAATAAGTTTTTTTCTTTTTTCTTTTTTTGGGGTTTATCTTTTTACCTCGTTTCCTGCTTTTCCCAACAGAAATTGAGAATTAATACAATTGGTAACATTACAGGGGTCTGAGTGGGATTTAACTGCCAGTGGCCAATATTAAAAACAGACCCACGGTCTAGGTGTTCAGCATGTCTTTTCCAGAAAGCTGGGATGGTGACCATAGCACCTGCTCCTTTCCCCTTCCTCCTTGGGATACTGTGGCCAAGACCAACTGGACACCAGGTGTTCTGGGCTGCTGGAATTTTTCTTGCTCCTCAAAGCCTTTCTTTGTTTCCATTTTGCATAGTGCTGCTGGTTACCCACTCTGCTTTTCTAATGTCATACTGGGTTTAGAACAGTCCTCACCATTGCCTTAATCAGAAGCTAATGAAATCTATGATACAAGGTAGGAAAAGTTAGCATTCTACATAGTTCATGTCAATTTCTTGCCTGAATTGCAATAGGATTGAGTTATCAGGGATGGTGTGGGAAAGGTGATGGAGTGCCTGAGGTCAGAATTTTTTGATTCAATAGCACCAATCTCATACTAATTATTTAATAAAACCTGTAGAATACAGGCAAAGATATATTCAGAATAAGGTGTAACTTCTACACTTGTGTGCTAATTGAAGGAGGATAAAGTAAATGAAGTAAGTGCTCAACACAAAATGTGCAGAAAAAGATGCCCCTGAAAAGTAAAAAAAAGACTTAAAAATAAAAATACAAATTAAGAAAAAGAAAATAAAGTTTGCCTAATAAATTAAAGATTTTCTTTTAGAAAACTACCTTGATATGCCATACAAATCTCTAGCTAAGAATAAGATGATCATAATTTAATATTGGATATAAAAGGGGAAGACAGAAATGCAGATAGAACTTAAAGAATGGTATGCTAATAGATTAGGTGCAATGGGTAATTTTGTAGGAAAACATGTAATAGAAATGAACTGGAACACGTAAGCAGGCTAAAAACAATCATTGAGAAAGTTGCCAGTTACTGATTTATAATAAGCTTGGTCAAGATTGTTTTATGAGTAAATTATAAATAATTAGTATGCAAATTAACTAGTCCAACTGCACAGAGAAAAACATTTCCATATTAGAAAATCTGTTTAAATAATTCACTATATGAAAAAGTCAAGGAGAAAAACACGAAAGTCTGTCAATTATTGATTTAAACAAACACTGGACAAAATTTAATATTTATTCCTAATTAAAGACTGAATAGTATCAGAAAAGGGAAAATTCCTTAAAACAAAACAAAAGCATGTATTTCAGAATATCAGTTGAACCCTTAAAATTAACAAATATCAAAAGCATCCCCCAAAAAGCCCAAAATAAAATTAAAATATTTATGAATGCAACTATAATTTGATATTATTTAAGTAGAACACCTTAAACAAGAGAAATAATGAAAAGCTTTAAGTATTAGAAATTAAAATTAGAAATTTAAGTATTAGAAATTGCAAATAATATTCTAACATATCTAGTGAGTCCAAAATAATCCACTGAAAATGTTGTAAGTGATAAGCAGTCAATTAAATAACCAGTTAAAAATACAAATAACAGGGGCTGGGGTTGTGGCTCAGAGGTAGAGCGCTCACCTACCACGTGCGTGGCCTGGGTTCGATCCTCAGCACCACGTAAACATAAATGCATTGCATTGTGTACAACTAAAGCAAATAAATAAATATTAAAAAGAACAACATTTCTTTAAAAAATACAAATGACAGTGGAATAGATTAATTAGTTTAAAAGATCTTATTCAAATTATTTAGAAGTAAATGAAAACTTGTATATAAAATTTAACTGAGAATGTATAAAATTAACAAAAAATGTGCTAAATCCTATTTTGTGAGTATGTGACCTTGAAAACTTATTTTAAAAGACAGCCTTGAAGAGTTAGTCTGTGAGAATAGCAGGGGGTGTGAGGGATAGAAGGAAAGGAAGAGCTGGGGGCTGTACCACCAGAGAGTAAATGCTACAGTTCTACACAGTGTGAAATAAGCAAATCCATAAAGTGGAGATTCCAGAAGAGATCCCAGCAGGTGACAGAGGTGGCATTGTAAATCAGTGTGAAAAAGAAGCTCTTTCCTATGTATTTGTACAATTGGCTAGTCGTTTGGCTACAAATCAAGCTTGACCCTATGTTGGGCTTTCCACCAAAATAAATTCCAGGTGAACCAAAGATATATATTTCAAAGACTGCAGGAAAATATGGTTGAGGAAAAACCCAAGGTCAAAATCAAAACAAACAACAGAATAGTTCAAGAATAAGGAAAATCTTTGTTGGTACTATAAAAAGAACCAAACAGAAATTAAAGATAAAGATGAATATATTTTACTATAAAAGGCAAAAGCTTAATAACAAAAATCCCACTGTAACTAAAGTTAAAAATAAATAACATACCTATAATTAAACATTTACAAAATATAAGATACACAGATTTACTACTCTAAAACAAACTTCCTCATAAGTTAATAGGAAACAGATAAACATCCCAATATAGAAATAAGCGGATGCACAGGTGATTAATAAACAACAAACACAAGGGACTAATAAATATGAAAAGATAGCCAGACTCATGGTTAATCAAAGAACTGAAATTAAAACAATGAGGTATCACTTTATGCTTATCCACTTAAAAAAGATACAAAAGTCTGATAACAATGGTGAGAATGTACAGAAAAAAGAAATTCACCAATGCTGGTCTGAGTATAGCAACCTTTCCATATGGAAATTTAGCCAATATATCACTTAGCATTTTGAAAAATCTTTGATTCCACTCAAGAAATCATTCTGCAGAAGGCAAGGGGTCATATCTGCAACGTGCCTATATTGACAACCATAACACACACACACACACACAACCAAAAACTAAAAATTAAGCACAGTTCAGCATGTAAGAAACTTGGAACCCATCATTCTGTTTTACACAAGGAAAAAAAACAAAAAACAAAAACAAACCTGAGCATACTTAAAAGCAACGACTCTCAGATTGATCAGAAAGGTTGGATCACTAGGCTAATTTTCCCTCCCAAAGTTGGAGAGACAGAAGGGCAGATGCAGAATGTTATGGTTTAGATAAGAGGTGTCCCCCCCAAAGTTCATGTGTGAGACAACTCAGGAATGTTCAGAGATGAAATGATTAGATTATGAGAGCTGTAAGCTAATCAGTGGGTTAATCCATTTGAATTGATTAAGAAATCATAACTATAGGAAGGTATGGGATAGCTAGAGGAAGTAGGGGTGTGTCCTTGGGGAATTATATTATCCCTGGCATGAATTTAGCAGTGCTCCTTGACCATGCTCTTTGGCCACAATGTTCTGCCTCACCCTGGGGCCAGAGTGATGGCGTCATCTGACCATGGATTGAATCTCTGAACCTGAAAGCCTAAATAAACTTTTGCTTCTCTTAGTTGTTTTTGTTGGATTTTTTGGTCACAGCAATGAAAAATTGACAAAAACACAGAGAATCGCAATTTAGTGGAGCAGAAATCTAGGAGCAGAAGCCTCCACAAGAAGTAGGTCAGGAAAAATAAACTGTAGTTGATGAATTGCTAGAGGTGTAGTGGAGACATATAGTTAAGAACTAGAAACAGTCCCAGTCCTCTGGAGAGACCGACATACCATTGTGAGTTTTACTTTCAAGATCTGTATCAGGATTTCACAGTGAATATCAAAGAAAATTCATCTGTGCTTCTGATAGGTGGAAGGGAAAGCACCCAATTCAAAATAATCCCAGAGCATTGTGTTCTTAACAAGGCTTGACTACAGAAGAAGCAATTTTACCAGGTCTAACTAACTGTTGCTTGAAATACGAACATCAAAGTTACTTCTGGTAGATCTCAGATGATAACAAGGAATTCAGAATTGAAAACTAGAACAAAGGCAGTTCTCAGTATAAAGCTTCAGAGAACTTGGTAGAAGTATGTTCTACTGTCTTGGGAAAAGTAGAACTTGTCAACGATGAACTCCTATATTTAGGTGAGCAGAGTTCTAAGCAAAGTGTCCAAGGTGAGATTTGGTTTTTGCTGTTTATACTAAAGCACAAGAAGACATGGTATGTCTATGTATGGAAGGATTTGTTAAACAAAAAGAAACCAGAACTTGAATATTTAGAAAATTCTCAGCCTACTCCTATTAAAAAAAAAAAAAAAAAAAAAAGGGAGAGAGAGAAGGCATGCTCTGGATAACAATAAAGGTATGACTGGATGAAAAAAAACTACTGGGGAGATTAAGTGTGTAACATATAGAGCCACAGCAGGGACATGGCCAGCTTGCACCGAAGCCAACAGAGAAGAGATGAAAGGAGAACAGTCGCTGGACTTCCAGCATTCTACAGGCAGGAAGCTTCAGATACCATTCAGCTGTGAACACATGCTATCCTTTAAGAAAGAGAAGGATGACATGGATGGTGGCTCAGGGGCCAGCTCCTCCTTGGGTTCTAGACAGCAGGGCTGTCACCCGTCCTGGGAGGCAAGGCCACTGCCCATGGTGAGCATGGATGGCACAGCTCTCGCCCTTGCGGGCTCAGAAGACAGAGTCCAGACAAAAAAGAGAGTATTCTCAAAGCTTATGACCCAGTGAGTTTCACACTGCTAGGATTCAGACTTGCGTGAGACCTGTGACATGTTTTCCTTAATTCCCCACTTTTGGAACGGGAATGGCCAATCTATGCCTATCCCAGTCCTTGTGTTTGGAAGCAGATAACTTGTCTGGCTTCACAAGTTCACAAATAGAAAGGAATTTTGCCCTAGCATGAATCACACCCAAAGTCACATTCACACCTGATTTAGGTAATATTTGAATGAGAGTTGGAATTTAAAGTTGATGATGGAATGGGTTTAAACTTTTGGAGATATTGGAATGGGTGGATATATTTGTATGTGAAAGGATATAAATTTTAGGGAGTTTAAGTATAGAATGTACATACAGGATGGCCTCTCCCAAATTCACATGTTGAAGTCCTAACTCTCAGAACCTCAGACTGTAGGTTTGTTTGAAAATACTGTCATCACAGATGTGATTAATTAATATGATGTAATTAGGGTGAACCTCCAATGACCTTATAAAAAGGAGAAATTGGGACACAGACACACAGGGAGAGCTGTGTGGCAATAAAGGCAGAGGTAGGGGTGATTTGTCTACAAAACCAAGAGCTCCAAAGATTGCCAGCAAACCACAAGAAGCTAGGAGAGAGGCAAGGTAGATATTCTCCCTTAGAGGCCATGGAAGGAAGAATCTAACTCTGCTGACACCTGGATCTCAAACTTTCAGCGTCCAGAACAAGGGGACCAAAATGTCTATTATTTAAGCCTCTTAGTGTGTGGCACTTTATCACAGTGACCCAGCAAACTGATACAATGATCAAATGGGATTTATTTGAGATATGCAAGATTGGTTCAACATTTGAAACTAAACTGACATAATCATCATATCAACATGCAAAAGAAGAAAAATTATATGGTCATATCAATACATGCAAAAAAAGCATTTGACAAAAGCCAATAACCATTCAAGATAAAAACTCTAAGCAAACTAAAAAGAGAAGGGAACTTCCTCAGTGCGATATAGGATATCTATAAAAACCCACAACTCACATCAGAGCTAACAGTGAGAAATTACATATCTTTTGAGTAAGATCAGGAACAAAGTAAGGATGCCCAGTCTCACCACTTTTACTTAATATTGTGCCGGAAGTTCTGGCTAATTCAGTAAGATAGGAAAAGGAAATAAAAGATATTTAGGTAGGGAAGGAAGAATTAAAACTCTCTGTTCCCAGATGGACATAAAGATAATCCCAAAGAATTTAGGAAAAAACTCCTGGAACTAATAAACAATTGTGACAAAGTTAGAGCATACTAAGTTAATAAAAGTCAGTAATATAATTATTCCTTGTATAATATCAAGGAATAATTGAAATTTGAATTTGAAATAAAAACACAATACCATTTATATTAGTACTCCCCAAAATTAAATACTTACATGTAAATCTAACAAAATATGTACAAGATACACATGAAGAAAACTATAAGCTCTGATAAAGGAAATCACAGAAAATATGAATAAATGAAGAGATATTTCATAAATATGGGTAGGAAGTCTCAATATGGTTAAAATATTGGTTTTTCTCAACTTGAACTATAGAGTCAATGAAATCCCATTCAAAATCCCAGAAAATTATTTGTGAATATTGACAAACTGATTTTATAGCTTACATGGAGAGGCCTCACCCCATATACACACACAACTCAAAATGGTTCAAAGACCTAAATGTAAATAAAGCACAAAACTGTAAAACCTGGAAGATAAAAAGAAAGATAATATCTAGGTGACCTTAGTTTATCAATGACAATTTAGATCTAACACCAAAAGCAAAAGCAAAGTCCATGAGAGAAAAAAAGTTGGTAAGTTGGTCTTCATTAAAATTAAAAACTTTACTCTGTAAAATATAATATTCATAGACTGAGACCATAAAGCACTGATTACATAAAATATACAAAAACCCTTAAAATGAACAGTAAGACAACAAACCATTTATCTAAAAAATAAGCAAAAGATCTGAAGATAAATTCCTAAAAGCAGAATACAGAGGCAAATAAGCATATGAAAAGATGTTCAACATCATGTGTGATCAGTGTGGAAATTAAAACAGTGAGCTATCACTACATACCTTAGAATAGCAAAAATCCAAAACACTGCAAACTCTAAATGCTATCAAGCATGTGGAGCAAAATGAACTTTCACTCACTGTTGGTGGGAATGTAAAATGATAAGTCACTTCGGAAGAACTTTGAGCAGATTCTTACAAAACTAAACATACAATTCAGCAGTCTCACTCCGTGCTACTTACCCTGATGAGTTGAAAATGTGCTCACACAAAAACCTGCACACAAATGTTGATAGCAGTTTTATTATCAATTGTTCAACTTGGAAGCAACCAAAATGTCCCTCAATCGGTGAGTAGATAAACAAACTGCAACGATCTATGCAATAGAGTATTATTCAGAAATAAGAAGAAATGAGTTATCAAGTCACAAAAAACCATGGAGTTACCTTAAGTGCATATTGCTAAGTAAAAGAAGTCAATCTGAAAAAGCTATATATTGTATGATTCCAACTATGTAACATATTGAGAAAGCAAAATTGTGGAAACATTAAAACGATCAGTGATTGACAGGTGTTTGGGTATTGGCACAAAGGTGGGACACAGTGGTTTTTAAATGGGGGGTGAAATTTTCAGTGTGAAAGTGTAATGGTGGGTGCATGTCATTATACATTTGCTAAATCCACAGAATGCACAAGACCAAGAGCGAATCCTAAGATAAACCAAGGATTTTAGTTAATAACAACCTATCAATACTGACTCACCCATTGCAATAAATGTACCATATTAATGCAAGATGCTCTCCTTTTCTGAAGAGAGAAAACTAGGGCAGGCTGAAGAGATATACAGAAACTTTGTACTTCCATTCATTTTTCTGCAAACCTAAACCTGTTTCAAAAGGATACAAAGCTATCAATTTTTTAAAAAGCAAAAAATTCAATAAATAAAATAAAAATTAACTAACTCTGGAAACAATATATATGTTTTCCAATAGAAAGCTATTTTACCCCAATAATGATGGAATCATACAACTGAATACTATGTAGTCATTAAAGAGTATAATGTGGTTCTATTCATCAGTAAAGAATCATCTACTGGACAGATAATATTATGCTGTAGAACTGCTCCAATAATATAAGACAACCTGCTACAAAACTACGCACAGTGTCCAGGTGTATTTATCAATATGGGGTAATACCCGGAAGAATCTGCAGGGGAATTCACATTAGTGAGAGGTCAGGGTCACCTGAATCCTTACCACCTGGTCTGCACGTAGTAGGTGCTCATTAGGTGCTGCTCTAGTGAAAAACTGAAAGCAGCTCTTTTGTCTAGTTTTTTATATTGTTTGACTTGAAAAGAAAAAGACACCATATTATCATGCCAATGGAAGAGAAACTGGAAGCTATTTTCACTCCAGAAAAGTCCATCTTCATACTTCAGGGCATTAACTCTTGACACTGTTTAAATTCATTGAATAACTGCTCAGCTCCATTTTATCTTAGGAATATTGGCCCAGACCTGCATAGATTTTCTTCTGAGAGGCACCTGCAAAAATAATTGCCTATTACTACCTTTTGCCATGTGATGTACAGCGGTGGCAATATTCCATTTCAACCTTTCAAATGTCTTTTTCAGATGAGAATAACCTTCTGAAATGGGAATGACTAAAATGGCTCATTTTCCCCCCTTTTCAAAAGCATTTAAAAGAGTTGTTTTCCTTCTTTTCCCGTCAACCTCCAGGCCATAGGGTGGATGTACCTCTCCCGTTCCAAATTATGGTGCAAATGTTTCTCTGGAAATAGCAACTGCTCAGACAGTATTAAAAAGCTGAGATTGGATCACCACAAATACAAAATATCTGTGGGCGAGTGAAAACACAAAGTCACATTTCTCCCAGCACGTGCGACTCTGAATTACAACTTGTCCTTGGCACCTCCAGCAGGTTAACCTTTAATGGTTATACAGTTATTTGGCTTTGTGCTTCAGATTAGCAAACCTGGAGTAAAAAGGAATCCAAAATGACCTCAGCATTGACTGTAATTCTACCTATTTCACTTTTGGGTAGATTCCACTGAGCATACTCAATGACTCAGTCCCACAAATCCCATTACTGTCCCCACTGTGGCGTAGGGCCTCTTCTTAGCCACCTACTCCCAGCCCCCACCATGCAGGGCTCAGGGTGCTTCTACGTCACCAAAGCCATTTTCTTAAAAAATACAAAAACCAAAATGATACTGAACAGTAACTAAACTACATTGCCATTGGAAGTATGAAATGGAAAGAAAGGTTAAAACTTGTTAATTTTTAAAAAGGCAACAGCAAGATCAACATGAAATTGAACACACATTTCACACGTTATTAGCTCTGCCGTGAAATGACATCAGAGTAATCTCAGTGTTCTTTTTCTTAAAGTCCAGGGACAGTGGTATTGTGTTCCCTCTGGGCAGGATACACTGAATATTTAGGAACACTCTCTGTCAAGTCTCCCTTAATTCAGTTGGAAAAAAAAAAAAACAATCCTAATTTCAAACACTTCAATTCTTGGGAAGGAAATGTTCATCCCCACATATTTAATACAAACATTTTCCCCAGAATAGTGCTGTACATTGTGAAAACATAATTTTCTATTTACCTAAAAGAAACAGAAAGCAGATAGCAATTAATTCTGAATCATAGGTAATGTAAGAAAACCCAGATAGTACTAACCCACCCCTCCCCCAACATAGTCAAATCTACTGAGGGAAAAATGAACAAAAATGGATAGAATTATTAAACTATTTCAGATAAAACATAATCAAGAAGTGCTTTTGCTTGGACTGTTTCTGCTTTGACTATCTGGTTATACCAGGGTTTTGTATTAACTATGCACAAAAACATCTTCTGCTAAACAGATTTGAAACCTGTGGAATTCTGACTGGGAATCAGGAGTCTGGGATCTGGTCTTAGTTCTTTAACTCAGTAGCTATTTAGTTTTTGTACACCCTAAAGTTAGTCCCAGCTCTAACACTCTTGTACTTTACAATTATAAATCCCATCAGACTAAGTTCCAAATGTACATATGCAAGCCCAACAACCCAACAGATATAACCTGTTTGAGTCACTCATTGTTATCAGAAACCACAGAATTAACTAAAAACATTCAAAGTCACAGGAATTCATATAAAAATATAAATTTCAAGCTTTAAGAAAAAAGCCAGAAGATTTGGACAGTATATAACACCAGGCTGGTGTTGGGTAGTGGCTTGCTCCTTCAGACAGGACACAGCCTCTCCACTTGGCCACAGTCCCCACTGTTATCTAGTGTTTCCACAACTCTTTCCTCTATTCTTTTTTATTTTATTTAATTTTTATGTATTTTAATTAGTTACACATGAAAGTAGACTGCATTTATGCACTTTGATATAACATACATAAATGGGTATAATTTCTCATTTTTCTGATTCTACATGTTGTAGAATCACATCAGTCATGCAGTCATATATGTATATAAGGTAATAATGTCTGTTTCATTCTACTATCTTTCCTATTCCTCATATCCCCTCCCCTTCCTTCACTCTCCTCTACCTAATCTAAAGTAACTCTATTATTCCCTAGTGCCTCCCCCCCTTATTGTGAATTAGTATCTGCATATCAGAGAAAATATTTGGCCTTTGGTGTTTTGGGATTGACTTATTTTGCTTAGCATGATATTCTCCAACTCCATCCATTTTCCAGCAAATGCCATAATTTCATTCTTCTTTAAAGCTGAGTAATATTTCGTTGAATATATATGCCACATTTTCTTTATCCATTTATCTATTGAAGGGCACCTAGGTTGGTTCCACCAATCTAAGTGTTTAGCATAAAATAAACATATCAGTGCTGAAAGAATGCAATATAAGATGCCATTTTTAAATAAACCACAATAATTTCTGGCATAAGCAAAGATTTGTGATGAAAACTTAATTTAATGAGGAAAAGAAATGCAACTTCAATAAGATGTGTGCTTCTAAATGTGGATAAAATAGCTGTTGTGATTGCAATATAATGAGTTAAGTGAAAAAACTGCTGAGCATTACTCAACTTTTAAGGATGGTGAGTTTATAAAAGTGTTGAATGTGGCTGAAATTACGTATCCTACTCACACAGCAATAACCCTTTGTAAATATAAATGTAACCTGAAATACTGTTGTCCAGGGCATTGAAGAATTAGTGGAAAACTTATAGAACAATAAGCAATTGTGACAGTTTCTATTGCAGCTGATGAGAGCGGTGTAAACTCTATTTGTAGCATGAAGAGAAATTTGATGTGATTGAAGAACTGTTGGTGCCCATGAAATAGTAGCAGGAAAGTATTTACTTTTGTGTGCTGAGAGGAGTTTCTAAAAGTTTTTCTAGAAGTTTTTTTTTTTTTTTTTTTTTTTTTGGTATTGGGTATTGAACTCAGGGGCACTCGACTACTGGGTCACATCCCCAGCCCTTTTTTGTATTTTATTTAGAGACAGGCTCTCACTGAGTTACTAAGTGCCTTGCCATTGCTGAGGTTGGCTTTGAACTTGTGATCCTTCTGCCTCAGCCTCCCAAAGTGCTGGGATTACAGGCGTGCGCCACTGCGCCCGGCTCTAGAAGCTTTATATAGTAAGAATGTCTAAAATAGTTCTCTGCATGGTTAATTCACAATATTATAAAATAGAACATGTTTATGTTATACATCATTCAATAACAACTATTTCTCTGTGTGTGTGTGTGTGTGTGTGTGTGTGTGTGTGTGCTGGGGATTAAACCTGGGGACTTGTGTGTGCATGGCAAGCACTGTACCAATTGAGCTATATCCCCAGCCCCAATAACAACATTTCAGAAGGGTCATTTAAATCAGTTCATTGAGTCAGCAGGAAAAACTTTGTACTGAAATGTTAAAAACAAGCATAATAAAATGATAAATGAGATGGACTCTGATGACAGGAACCACAGCTATATTTGACTGGATGAACTGGACATACAATATGGTATTTTAGTGATACTGCATAAAATCAGGTGTGCAGATAAGATATTTTTGGAAAGCACAGAAAGGAACAAATTTGTTGTCAGGATAGAGGCAAAGTTCTGATGATGGGAACATGGATCAAAGACCTGGTGCTCCTGGGTAATGCTGCAACCCACCTAGATACTTTCAGAACTCTTCAGCATACAGGTCCACCAGCAGTTCCCAAACAGAGGATTTCATTGGTAAGATCATCTGGCATGAGTACTTTAGCTCACTTTCCTACACTGAAATCAGTTTCCAGAAAAATAAAAATGAAGGCCTGAACTCTAGTCCCCAAATCGTGAAGTTATCATCTTAATTCTTCCAAAATGCTGTCTGATTTCAAAGTTTATGAAAGTAAATGCATTTGACATTTCTCATTATCTATGTGTTCAGACTGCTTCAACGAGGAAGGTGCTTGTATCAAATCAACCCTATTACTGAAAACAGCAAAACCCACGAGAAATACAAAAGTCAGGCAGGCTGCTTGAAAGCACTGGAGAGCAACACAGCAGCCAGGATTTGAGCAACTAATGTACCAGCATGAAAGAGAACACATTAAGATGTGAGTCAGACCTTCCCTTCTCCCCCACTTCCTCGTTGGGTCCTTTGCTGATTTGTGGCACAGTGCACTGAGGCAGTGAAGAAAGCAGAAACCTAGAGTTTCCAGCCCTCTCATAAAGGTAATATTATCAGTTTTTTTCCTCTTAGTTTTTAGTTATTTGGTTTTTGATCCTGGAATGCTTGGTAATTGTTTTTTATCCAATGCATTGGGTAGAAAACATTTTAGAGGCTCTTGGTGATGTCATTTTCATTCAGAAAGGGTCTAATTTTTATTTGACTACCAGTAAACATATGAGCAGATTAATACCATTTTGGAGTTTAATAGAAATAAGGAAGACATGTACAGATAAAAATGTTTCACCTCTGGGGATAGTGAGTTTCCTAGAATGACAGGAAAATGCTCAGCTATTTTGGCCAAGCACTTGTTGGAAGCATTTCAGAAAGGACTCTTATATTTGAGTTGTGTTTGGATTATATGCCTTTAAAAAATCTCTTCTAAAACTGGGATCCTGTGGGTTTATTTTAAGGCAAGGAAATGAACATGCTAAATTGAGACAGAATCCAACCCAAACATTCAAATTCAACCATGGGATTCATACTTCTAAAGCAATATGAAATGGATTACAGGTCCATGTGAATCTCTGTTGTTATCAATAACATAGTTGTTTCTGAATGTTCCATGAAAGTTGATGGTAAAGGAAACTGCAAGTGTGTATATGGTGGCACTGGGAATTGTTCATGCTAAGAAAGGTGTCCTTGAACCTGGATCATGGTAAAATAGATGAAGAAGATGGGCTGTTGTAACTAAGGCCAAGAAAATGAGGGAAAATGCTGGAAACAAAAGTACTTTACAACAAAAAGTGAGGGGTCAGATGAAGAAATTACAGGATAGTTGGAGGCCAAGACAAGATAAAACTCAGTGACCAAAGATAGAGCTACAAAAAGAACCAGACATTATTACCAAATGCTAGAAGTCAAATCAGGTGATATGTAAAAGATACGGGAACCAGTAGAAATCAAATCCCAGAACCAAGGTACTGAAATCTAGAGAACTTACAAATAATC
This sequence comes from Tamias sibiricus, assembly GCA_025594165.1. NCBI lineage: Eukaryota > Metazoa > Chordata > Mammalia > Rodentia > Sciuridae > Tamias > Tamias sibiricus. Next base: position 71,494,831 of record CM046663.1, read on the forward strand.
ACAGTCTGCCTCAACCAAAAAGTGTCTTTGTGATCCCATCATGGAAGAGTCAACAGAATCAACAGCTGGGGGCAGCTGATTCTGTGGATTGTACCTGGAAGATCTTTGTTGTTTCATGTTTCTCAAATCAATATATAACTGTTCCCAAGGCTATGTTGTTATGGGATAGGGAGAATGCAAAGCCACTAAGTATGAGCCTGAACATTTTTCTAATTTATAAGTAGGGAGACACTTTTGAATTTATACTTTATATTGCATATTTTGTACACACATATGTAATTCACATGATTATATAAATGTGATGTTTTCTTTCTCACTACTAACTTTCTATTACTCTTTCTCTCTCACTTTCCTCTCTTTTTGTTTTTCTTGTCCTCTCTTACTCCCTACAACTCTTCTATCTCAGATAACCTGGTGAATTATTTAGTTTCTCAGGCTAATATTAGCTACAAAACATATATACACATGTAGAGGTATTCTATCATTGTTTCTTCAAATTGCATTTTTATATATACTTTCTTGCATTTTGCTTTAATCATAGAAATCCCTTCAAGACATCTTACAGAGTTCCAGTTTATTCTCTTTAAAGGCTGCACAATATTACACAGTGGCTCCATAATTTCTAAGGCTCTCACAAACTCTCTTGTTGAATGTGATTCATTTTATTCCCATTTTTGTCATGACGTGTAGTCAAAAATATCATTATGCATATATCTTTATGCACTAATGCTTTTATTTCTGTGAGTCAGATTCCCAGGAGAAAGAATGCTGAGTGAAAAGGTGCATGTATAATAGATACTGACAAATTGCTTTCCAAAAAGGCTGTAATAATTCATAAATGGCAGTTAAAACAGTAAACTTCCATTAGTAGAAAGCTGGGTATATTTTTAGAATAAAACACAAAATTTACATGATTGTTTGGAAAACACAATGAAAATTTTGGACATCCACACCCTAGTACTTTCCAGGACATGGGTTTCTTCTTCCCTGACAAGTTTGAGAAGCCCTAAATTACATGAAGAGATAGTACATGATCTGTTGGAACAGCATATGACCCTTGTTTGGTGCAATGTGTAACAGCAAACCCTTGGTCCCATTCCAGGGATAAAGTAACTTCCTTCCTGGAGGTTAAAGAGAGATCTGCCCTGCCTATCTTCTTGCTTTTCACAGAAGGGAAGAGTACTCAAGTAGCACTCAGATTTTCCTTAGCCTGATGGAGGGGAAGTGGTGTTAGGAGTAACTGTAAGAAGTTGCCTTCATCAATTCTTAGCTTCTTCCCCTGCTGGAAGAGATGGTTCTCTCTATGCAGCTCCACACAGCAGGGGCCTGAGAAACAGGACCCAACACTGCAGATACATCCATTATGGCAAGGAGACATATAATCAATGCTGACACTCCCAACCAGAGGCAGATCTCTCTTCATTTGTCATGACATAATGGATTTTTCTTCTTGGGATGGAGCCACCTCTATCCAAATTAGAGTATAAAGTACACAGACAGAAAAAGAAGTCTTTGGAATCCTGCTATCAGTCTGAAACCTGAGTCACCCTTCTAAGTATTCCAGGATCAAACATCATCTTCACAATGGCTTAAATTTAGCATCTGAGAGAAGCTCAAATCATTTCTACATGATGGAAATAGTCTACAACCTGTTGAAGTAGCATGTAACTATTTTTTGTTGTAACAGCAATACTTTGGTCCCATTCCAAAGGTAAAGTAAGTTCCTTCTTAGAGGTTAGATAGATATCTGCTATGCTTATAATTTTCTTGAAATTTTATCTTTGTGGTTATCGATTATTTTCATTTATTTAGATGACTTTCATTGGTTATTGAAAAGCGCAGATAGAGTCTTTATTTCAGCAAAGATTTAAATATTTCTTAGGCTCTGAATATAAACAAAAGTAATTCAAATTTTGAAGAATTTACTTCCACATCCTATGAATTCTGATGAACACTATTGAATTCTATAATCTTGAAAGCTTTTGGAGGAAAAAATAATGTTTATTTCATGTTTAAAAGTTTTAAACATAAAAGAAAGGAATCTAGGTTCTATCTTGGGGATTCAAATGGAATGTCCTTGAAGTATCAAGTGATGGTGATCTCTGACAGAGGAAGAGCATCAGCTCTTTGAATTCTTCATCTGAAAAGCTTTGATATTTTAATATTTAAAATCAAATGCTGTATCTTCTTCTCTCAATCATATAAATGAGAACATGAAAAGCCACTTAGAAGTTTAGCACCTAAATTTACATATTAAATATTATTTGGTGGAAACCACAATGAACTATCCCTGAGTACTTTTGTATCATTTTTCATCTTTTAAACATTTATCTTTTTTTTTTTTTTTTTTAACTTTTTGTGGTGCTGGGGATGGAACCCAGGCTCAGTGAATGCTAGGCAGTCACTCTGCCACTGAGCTACACCCTTAGTTCTAAACATGCATCTTTTTATTTAAGCTAAAAATAAATGTAAGTCTGCAAGATCATGAGGAACATAAAATGTCATCCTTTAAGTCTGGGGAAGGTTGTTCCATTAGCATGTTTTAAGATCAGAATGCATAATGGTGATTAGATCCAGGCTAATCTTAACTCAGCAAAACACTGGGAAAGCCAAGTCAGTGTTAACCTAAATTTAACATGGCATTTTTGAGACATAATACTCACTTTAAAGGACATAGCAATTCCAGGTTGATTGCCATTGTTGCTCTAAAGCAGAAAGCAATGAATACAGAGAGTTTACTAAAAAGAAGGTATGATTTCTAATTTACTTAGACTGCTAACAAATTGTTGAAAAAATTCGCAGGATAGGGCACACCCCCCCCCCAATATTAATGCCATAATATCATTTTTGTTTCAAAAGGCAAACTAGGTAATTAATTAGTAGAAAGTATTCTTTCAATCAGCACATGAACGCAGAAAAAATTTACAACCAGAAAAGCAGTTAGACTTTCCAACACCGCCTTACCTAAGCTGGTAAAAACATTTTGATGCTAATTTAGTAAGACAAGAAAACCAAAGAGAATTCATTTCAGCTATTTAAATCCTGTCACTGATGTCCATGCCTTATGGCTCAGATAAACTATTCAGATGTCTCTTTCTAATCATCTTTCTTGAATTAATCTTTCAGCTGGTGGATCATGATACGATTCACTGAAAGAATGTCACCCTCAATTTTGTGTTTGTAAAGACAGATGGGAGCTGGGGTTGAAAGGCTATAGAATTGCACTGTTGTAATAGGCAAATGTTAGGATAACACCACATAACTTTGAAAATTAATATATATATTTTAAAAATATTTATTTATTTACTTTAGTTGTACACAATGCAATGCATTTATGTTTACGTGGTGCTGAGGATTGAACCCGGGCTGCGCACATGCGAAGCGAGCACTCTGCCGCTGAGCCACAACCCCAGCCCCCTAAAATTAATATATTTTAATCAGGTTTGAGGACAAGTTAAGATGGCAAGATATGATCATACAAAATATGATCATAGTTTCTGCTTTGAATATACATGCCAATGGCAGGTTAACAATATAAACAGAAGTAACCACGGCCATCCTTCAGAATTGGAAGAGAACACAAGGATGGGAGCAGAGCTTGAGCACTAAGTCCCAAGCCCCAGTCTGGGGGCAAGCTTTCATGGGAAGATGAGGACTCATTGTCCAAGACAGGCAGTCAGAGGAGCCAGCTTTGTGAAGGAAGCAGAGCTTAAGCTGATGCTCACTTCTAGAACACAGCAGACCTAGTGAGGGTGGAGGATGTAGATAGAGCCTGGTGACAGGAACCATGGCAGCTCTGTCCCATGACATCTCAGTGTGGTGATTGGATCAGCAATAAAATTTCATGAGACAGGCAGCTCAAATCACCTGTGAAGACCTGGTTCTAGATTGGAGGACCAGAACTTAACAGATACAACCACTAAAAAGAAAAGGCAAACATCAAATCTTGCAAGGTTAGTACATATCAGATCTAGATGCATAGGTAGATAAGAAGACACATAAACACTAAATGAACCTGTAGAGAAAATTTATGAAATATATTAATGCAGAAAGACATCCAATAAAAATCTACATGAGTTTCCTGTGAATGAATTAATTTTATACATCAGTCTGACAAGAATTTTTAAATAAGTATGTTTAGGATACTCAGAGAAATAAACTAAGGTACACCTTAAAATAATAATAGCCAGGCATGGTAGTGCACGCCTGCAATACCAGTGGCTTGGGCAGCTCAGGCAGGAGGATAGAGAGTTCAAAGCCAGCCTCAGCAAAAGTGAGGTTCTAAAGCAACTCAGTGAGACCCTGTCTCTAAATAAAATACAAAATAGGGCTGGGGATGTGGCTCAGTGGTTGAGTGCCCCTGAATTCAATCCCTGGTACCTCCCCCACAAATAATAACAAAACCCCAAGACATTATGGAACAAAAAGAGGCAGAAATGAAACAACATATGGATACGGAAGAGAACCAACAAGAATTTTTGGAAATTAAAAATTTGGCCATTTACATACATAAAAACAGTCCAGATGGGATTAAATTCTAGACTGGACTATACTGCACAAAAAGAAAGAGTCAAAAAAGAATAGTTAGAAAGAGGTTAAGAACATGGAAGGTAGATGATGGGTAGAAGAAACATACAAGAAAAAAAATAACAGCTGGAAAACTATAAAGCACTCAGGACTAAATCTTACAAAAAATGTAAATGTACCTTATTAAAGTTAAGTTGCAATATATTACTGAGGAACATACAAGAACATTTGAATATATGTAAAGATGTAGCATATTCATGGAAAAGAAAATAATATCATAAATATTAGTTGTCCCCAAATTATTCTATTAACTCAAAGATCAATTTACCATTATTGATACATTACACATGATAGTGGTATTAACTATATACCACATTATACATACACCTAATTTTATTTTTTTGGTACTGGGGATTGAACTCAGGGGCACTCAACCACTAAGCCACATTCCCAGCCCTATTCTGTACTTTATTTAGAGACAGGGTCTCACTGAGTTGTTTAGTGCCTCACTTTTGCTGAGGCTGGCTTTGCACTCTCAATCCTCCTGCCTCAGCATCCTGAGCAACTGGGATTACAGGCATGGGCCACTATGCCCCACTTATACATGCACATAACTTTAGTAAAAATCATAACACTTTTAATTGTTTGGCCAAACAACTATATATAAAAAACAAAGGTCCAGGTCTGGGAGTGTCCAGTGGTAGAAGCACTTGCTAGCATGGGCAAGACCATAGGTTTCATCCCTAGTACCACAAACAAAAAAGAAAAAAAGAAAAAAAAAGAAGAGAAATTTCCCTGCCAGATCTCAAAACTTATGGTAGCTATAATAAGTAAAACAGTGTGATATTGCTGCAGGCATAAATAGATGGAATGCAATAATAGTGTAGAGTATTCAGAAACAATCTATCTATGTGTATACTATGGACATGTGCAAAGAGAATTTAATAAACAGTTCCTAGATCACCAGTTATCTCTATGGAAAAAGCAAAATAAGACCTTCACCTGAGGCTGTACATAAAAATTGATTAATCAATTGCAAAATAAATAAAAACAGTAATGTAAAAGGTGAAACTTTATAGAAAAATATATCTGGAAAAATATGAGTATGGAAGAATTTCTTTTTGCATATTTTTGGTGCGTTATTGTACATAATGGTGTAATTTGTTACATATTCATGTGTATACACAAGATAACTATATAATTTGGCCACTATCATTCCCTAGTATTTCCCTTTTCCCTTTCCTCAGTCCCTTTCTTCTACTGATCTCCCTCCAATTTTCATAAGATCCCTCCCCTCACCTTTCTTTTCCTTTTTCCTCTAATATGGAATAATTTCTCAAGAAACAGCATAAATCATAAAGGAAAATAATGACAAACTGATACAATTAAATGCAAATGAAAAAACATGATCTGAAAAAGAAACCACAAGTAAATTTAAAATACATTTTTTGTCATATAACCAACCAAGGATTAGTAGCCAGAATATATAAAGAAACCTAAGTAAGTAAAAGACAAAACCTGAATAGGAAATTTGGATGTATATAAACTGGCAATTTATAGAAGAAACCCTAATCACCAAAAGTATGTATATGAAAGAGGTGTTCATGGGGACAAAAAAAGTCAAAATTAAAATAATTGAAACTTAATTTAAAATTAAAACAATAAGATGCCACTTATACCACTAAGTCTGGCAATAATAACTACTGGCCAAGTATGAACAAACAACTTCAACAGTGCTGGAGGATATGAATGGGAAAATCATGTTGAATGAAGACATTTGACCCCACCTGGTTGAAGGCAAGAACTATGAAGAGATGCTATAACCCAAAAATTCTACTCAGAGACTTTCTCAACCTGTCATTTCTCAACTGAACCACAGAAGCCAGAGATTGACTTGAGGGATTATTTTCTCATGTCTCCCAAGGATGGTGTTTAACTCTTTCTAAATGCACCAGTAGGCAAGAAGCTAATTCTTACAAACAGAGGCTGATGTGGGGGATTAGGGCTTAATTCTCCAGGGAATCCTGGATGAGGAATACTGTGAAATGAACTATGTAAAGGAATGTTCACAGCCCCATTGTTGGAAATAGTTCAAAGTGAAATAGCCTATGGATCCATCAAGAGATGCTATATACATCTTGTAGTATAGACATAAACTTTAGCAAAACAATATATAATAATTATTAGGAAAAACTCAAAATATATGATGCTCCAATGTGGAGACACTTTTAAAATAATGGAAAATGAAGAAAGAAAGTTACAGAATATACCACTGCTTTAGTTTGGATCTGGGATGTCATATACCCCTAAGGCCCATGTGTGAAAGGTTTGGTCCCCAGCTTGGTGCCATGGGGAGGTGGTGGAACCTATAAGAGGCGGGGCCTAGAGGGAGATTTTAGGTCACAGGGGGTGTATCCTAAAAGGGGACTGTGGGATACTCTTTCTGGTTTCTCTTTCCTCCTGGCCATTGGATAAATGGCTTTGTTCTGCCACATGCTTCCTGCCATGCTAACCTCTTCTGCCACAGGCCAAAAAAGCAATGGGTCTGCCTGACCATGGAGCAAAACCTCCAAAACTATGAACTAAGACAAACATTTTTCTCTGTTTAAGTTGATTTATCTCAGGTATCTGTTATAGTAATGGAAAACTGACTAAAACAGATAGCATTGGTGTAAAAGTTGAAAATACATGATAAACAACATCAGAATTTAAGTATAAGTATGAATATATACAGTAAACATATAAAATACATGCAAGGGTTAATTAGGAGCAAATTCAGAACAGGTGAACATATTGATATTGAGGTGAAGTGCACAGGAAAATTCAACTGAACTAATTAATGTTTTATCTCCTTAAGAGCCAAATTATGGAAAATATTAGTCTCTTTTAACCTTCTTGGTTGGAACATGAGTTTTTATACTGTTTCTTATACTTTCCTGCGTGTTTGTAATAGTTTATATTGTTACCCATTAGGATAGCTGTTATATATATTTAAAAAAAACAGACAATAATAGGTGTAGGGGAGACATGGAGAAATTGGAACTCCTGTGCACTGCTGGAGTGGGAATACAAAGTAGTATAATAACTGCAGAAAACAGTATAATGGATCCTCAAAAAATTGAACATAGATGATTGTATGATTCAACAATCCCACTCCAGATATATCCCCAAAATAATTGAAAACAAGGTCTGAAAAGATATCTGCACTGTCATGTTCAAAGCAGCATTACCCACAGTAGCTAAAATGTGAAATCGACCCATTGATGGATTAGTGTATAAGCCAAATGTGGTGTATGAGTTCAAAAGAATGTTATTCAACCTTAAAAGGAATAAAAATCTGACAGCATGGATGAATCTTGAGGACATTATGCTAGGAAAAATAAGCCAGTCACAAGAAGACAAACACTGTATGATTCCACTTCTATGAGACACCTAGAGTAGTCACAATCATGGACAAAGAAAGTAGAATGGTAGCTGCCATGGTCTCTGGGAGGGGAGAATGGGAAGTTGCTGTTTATCCAGTTCAGAGTTTCAGTTTTGCAAAATGAAAATGGTTCTGAATGGTGGTGATGGTTTCACCATCTTATGAATGTATTTAATGTCACTGAACTGGAAAATGCTTATAATGGTAAATGTGATATTGTATGCATTTTTCCAAAAGCAAATCAGAAAAAGAAAAAGGTCATCCTTTAAATAAAAGGGTAAAGGATACTCATAAAATGTAGGTCTACATATTTTTCTGGACCCATAAAATTTGTAGTAGGTTAGGCGTGTGTCATCTCACCTTGGTTTTCCCATAGCTTCTGTGATTCTGAATTTCTACCTCTCAAATCCATCCTCCCCCCTACTGTCAGAGTGATCTTTAAAACATAAATCTGATCACATCAGTCCCCTTTCAAAGAACCTGGCTTTAGTCTCCACAGCAAGCAGGCTTTCTCTGAGGCAGCCTAGAAATCCATTTCTAGACTCATCTCCCAGTGTCCCCTCATCATTTGATGCTCTTAAAATACCAGTTTCTTTTAGTCCCTTGAACACCTCACACTGTGTTTTTGTGTGCGTTTGTTTGCTTTTATGAAACACTCAGCCATAACACTGGCCTCTCCTTCACCAGGATGACTCCAATGACTGGCTAGATAGCCTTTCTCTAGCTTCCACTGGGTCTTCTGCTTTCCTCCTTTTTGGTATTTGATACTCTGTCTCTTTCACTAACCCAAAGGACTGTGCCATATTAGTTATTGTAGCTCTCAAGATTTAATTCAATGCCCAGCTCAGAAGTGCTTAACTGAATCGAATGGTGTGTTCTCTGTTTACTTCTACTTTCCTTTTTTCTAGTTCTGATTCAGGACTCCATCACTGTCTGAGAAAATAAAAAATACACTCAGGGAATGGACAGTCACTCTCCAATCAGCTTCTGCATGGTGTAGTACTCACAGAGGGATCATCAAGGCATATATTAACACTAGACATCAGTTCTGCTCACTGGCTGAAGTGTAAATGTATGCTATTGACTCAGTCTCCCTGAACAGTTTATCCTGGATGAAAATATGAAATATATTGTTTGCTATTTTCTTCCCACTTCTTCCCCTCACACCCATGGAGTCCTACTGTTATTCTCTCAAATTGCAATTTATCATCCATATTTTCATCCATTCTGGAGCTAAATTAATTAATCCAAACCATCCAGTATACCTGTTTCCAGTATGCCTGTGTCTGGGTATACTGTAGGCAATCTCATTGTGGCCTCCGAAATAATGCGTAAGTTTAGGTTTAAAAATAAACTACTAGAATTTCTAAGTGGAATATAGGAAATGTGGCATGGATAGGATTTTTTTAACAGACAGGTTTCACGTCCTGATCAGAATCATATACCTATTGTTTTGTACACTTAACTAATCTAGTTAAGGTTTGTGTACTTAACTAACCCAGACCTTTATCAACGTATGTTTTCACTAAATCCTGATAGTCTCATAAAATTTGACACAAACATTTAAGACCTAGGTGAAGTTTATGAGCATACACACACACTGAAATTACTTAATTTGAGTGATTTATTACTCAATAAATTTTCCCCAAGTGCTATCAATGCTGTAATAAAATATCTTAGCACAAAGAAAATTTCAAGATTTATGAGATCCTATGGATTTCTATGCTGTTAACATCTCTCCCAAGCTTTATTTACCACTTGGGAAATAACTCACTGCTTTATATTCACCACATCACTGGCAAATATTTTTCTTCTAGATGCTGTACAAAGTTCTTTTTTACACATACTAGAGACTTCTCTATGATAAAGGAGAAGGTACAGAAATGGATAGTTGTATAATTTCATTGTCATTAGCAGTTACTACCCAACCATACCCAATCAAAATAGAGACCCTAAGGGAAAATGTACTCTGAGTTATTTAATTTTGTCCCTGTGTGTGAATATGCAGGCTCTCGTGTGCTGGGGAATGATGACTTGACAGTTTGCTCCACACCAGTTTCTTCAGAGCCCAGCATCTGGTGAGAGACCTGGGAATTCAGATCTGGCTTGATTCTACTCCAGACACAGCAGCCCAGTCACCCATTTTTCCACAGCCAGTCATTTGCACAGTAGGTGGCCCTCCTTCAGAAACACTATAAAGGAGTCTTGAGGGACTTAAAGAACACAGGCACAAACTGTAGCTGCAGGATGTCAGCATCTCAGTTACGCAGAACCCATGGAGATGAGCTTTGAGGTCTGCTTTAATTATCACAGGTATCTGCTTCTCATCTTTATTTTATAGGTGTAATCTTACTCTTAAGTTAGTCTTCCTGTGATATCATTATCTTAACAATATTGTGCCATGGAAATTCTAGTAATGATGATGGAATGTGGAAGCCACCAGAGACTGAGATTCATTGCCACATTTTTCCATTTTCTACAGCTTGTGATCTGAAAAGACACTCTCAAACTCATATATGAGAACAGAATGCTAAAGATGAATACAAGTTGGGCAAGCTAAAGCAATGCAAGATTCTAGAGAATGGGTCTGGAAGGTTCTGAGAATGCCCGCGGCCAAACCTCCTGGGCTTCCCACACACAGCCATGTGGCAGCTGTAAAATAAAGCTGTTCACTTCTCCGAACAGGATTCCCAAAAGACTCTCCTTCAATGAGCATCCTATGTTGGCAAGGCACAAGCATGGTATCTTCTTTTTGTTCGGGTTGTGTTATAGTTTAAATGATGTGTCCCCCAAAAGCTCATGTGTGAGGCAATGCAAGAGAGTTCAGAGGTGAAATGATTGGGTTGTGAGAGGTTAGACTTATCAGTGTGTTAATCTCCTGATTGGAATTAACTGGGTGGTATCTATAGCTGGGTAGGTGTGGCTGGAGCAGGTGGGTCACTAGGGTATTTCTTGGGGTTTATATGTTGTCCCTGGTGAGGGACCTCATTCTCTCCTAGCCCTTTACTTCCTGGTACCATGCCTGAGCTGCTTTCTTCCACCATCCCCTTCTGCCTTGAAATTCTGCCTCCCCTCAGACCCAGAGCAAAGGAGTCAGCCATCTACAGACTGAGACCTCTGAAACCATGAAGCCCTAAATAAACTTTTCCTCCTCTAACTGTTCTTGTCAGGTCTTCTCATGGCAGAGAAAAATCTGACTAAAGCAGGTTGAAAGGCAGAAGAACATAGTTGCCAAAGTCTACTACAAGGATAAAGCCGCTCACAGGAAATGCCTCCTGGCCAAATGAGGGTCCAGACTCTGCCATTCTTCCAGAAATGCCAGGGAGAGCAGCCCTCTGCTGACAGAGTGCCAGAACACGGTCCCTGCAGCAACCTCCAAAGAACCCGAAGGACCACAGATTCAGTTATACACGTGAAAATGCTTTAGCGTGAGAATTACAATGTGTAATTAGGAAACAATGCCAAGTTCAGTCAACGCACCACCCAAGCCAACATGGCACAGCTCCTTGTCCTCGCCTGTGTCTTCCACCACAGGCAATATTTCTGTCAGTGCCAAGGTCAAAGCAAGGTCAAACAAATACCATCCTGAGCTAGGCAAGTTTCTCAACTAGCTCCACAGTGCAAGGCTTAGCAGAGGCAACTGAGCATGTGGGCCACAGGTTCTAGAACCAGATGAACTGGGTTTGAATCCAAGCTCTACCTCTTGCTGGCTTTATAGATCTGAGTAGGTTATATAAGCTTTCTTTGCCTCACTTTTCCCATCTGAATAATGGGGTTAAAATGGAACATAACTCATGGGGTGTTTGTAAGAATTGATTTGATACATAAAAAGCACTTAGTACTGAAAGTACCGTACACATGTTAGGTATTTGCTATGTTACGTTTATTATGTCTAGAGTCCATGTGTATCTCAGCTCCGGCTGCTCTAACAAAATGCCATAGACTGGGAGGCTTAAACAACAGACATCTGTTTCTCAAACCTCTGGAAGCTAAGAAGTCCAACATCAAGGTGCCTGCAAATTTGAGTGCTGGAAAAGTCCTCTTGTTGGTTTATGGACATCACAGCCTTCTCACTGTCTTCACACAGCTGTAGGGGACAGAGCTCTGGTCTCTTTCCTTCTTCTAAGGGCACTAATCCCATCATGGAGCTTCACTCTCATGACCTGATTTAAACCTAATTACTTTGCAAAAGCTCCACCTCCAAGTATCATCACAAACAAACTGGGGGTTAGGGCTTCAAGAGGTTTTGGGGGACTCATACATTAAGTCCATCACAATAGGAAAGAAAAATGTAGGTGGGCCCTCTGAGGGCTAATCACTGAGGAAGCTTTAGTCCATTAAGCAAAGTAGAGCAAACATAAAAACAAATGAAGGAGCCATGTCAAAAAGCAAAAGATGAGTCAAGTCAATTGGCAAGTTGCATCATTAGAGGTGAAAGTTTCTTCTTTCCTTTTTAGTAGATCACTTTTTTCTTTCTCCTTACCTCTGACAAAGAAAATAATTTTAATACTAGGTAGATATTACCAGTTTTAACAGCTTAACTGAAGCAAAGAAAGCTCTATAGCCTTAACATCATGAGGACAACATGAAGAACTATTATGGTAGTTTAATTCATGGGAACATGTCACTCCATGATGCAAGATAACTTTTTTTTAATAAGGGTTTTTTAAAAAATATTTATTTATTTACTTTAGTTGTACACAATGCAATGCATTTATGTTTACGTGGTGCTGAGGATCGAACCCGGGCCGCGCACATGGGAGGCGAACGCTCTGCCGCTGAGCCACAACCCCAGCCCGATGCAAAATAACTTTTAAACATTGTAATTGTCTCTCCCTTAGGAATGATAAAAACCTTTGGAACAAAAGAAATTACTTTTGGTTTTCTATCCTCTGAAGATTTTTAGATTTAAAAGTTCTCAAGTATTAATCCTGAACCTAATATTTCTAGGAGTCCTAAATATTCCCTTCCCACTCTCCTGTGGGCCACACCTTCTAGGGGTGAGATCAACATTTATTCTACAAAATGCAGACAAACTGCTGGGCTTGTGTGAAAGTTGCCAGTGATCCCAGGATCTCTGAACCACCCCAGTTCCTGGGCACTGATCTGCCAGACACAGAGGTGTTATCCCAGGACCACAGATGCATCTTATTGGCTGCTGGTACTTCCCACTCTGATTTTTTCTGACATCCAGAATCTACACATTATCTATTTATCCCTAGGTTGCCTGGGGAGGTGGTTCAAGTGATCCCTTTATTCTGCCTTTTCAGATTTCCCCCTTGAAGCAATGGGGGCTTCAAGGCTAGAGAGGAAAGGGTGCTGTAGCCATGCTGTAGTGGTTCTGTCAGTCAGAAGAGAGAAATTTGACCTCTCTTTTCCAGCAGAAAATAAGGAAACATCAAACAATGGGAGAGTGAGGTAAACAGAACGTCATTCTAGGATGCAAAGTCTTGGTGTCCCATAGATATAGAGAAGAGAAATGAAAGGCAGGCTTGCAACTTTGTTATTATGGGAGTTATTTCATATCTATTGTAAAATAAAGGCAGAGAGCTTAAAGATATTGTACATTTTAAGGAGAAATAAACTCATTATGTATTGTATACATAATTGAAAGCCAGACTACATCAGAGAGGCTAGAACTTTGTCTAATAAGAGAGTCAGTTGTAGCTGAGATATGCTACAAGGGCAAAAGAGAGTGTAAAATGTCTCATGAATAGTTTTTTATATTATTACAAGTTGAAATGATATTTTAGCTCTATCAGGTTACATAAAAATATTATTAAATTTCATCTGCTTCTTTTTACTTTTAAAGTGGGACTACTAGAAACTTTTAAGTTGGCTTACACATTTCCACAGGGAAGTGCTCTTAGAATTTCTCCTGATTCTGCATCATTCCTGACTATACAGGCAATTCTTTCTTCTAAAACATCCTATATGTATTGAGACTCTAAAGGCCTTAATACGTCACCAGCTCTGGCTTGTGCAGTCATAGCTCTGGATAGTTTTAGGCATTGGTGCTTCACTTGTCCCATTCACATCATATGAACTGACAGATGCCTTTGGAATAATTCAGAAAGTGGATTAAGGAACCCACAATGCCCAGGCCTCATGCCTTCCTAGTAGGAATTATGATTATGCTCTTCCTATAAGGCCAGTATTCAAAATATATTCTCCAAATTTAGGAACACCTATTGCTGCTATTTGGTAAATGCACATACAAATGTTTCTTTCTCTTAACAACTACCTGGAAGCAAAGCTGGAAGGTGTTTTCTCTTTAAAAAGACACTTCCTCACCAAAGCTCTGCTCTGTTTTCAGTTTATATCTTAATAACCACCATTTACTTGGTTTTCTTGTCATTGTGCTTTTTCTTCCTTACAAAAAAATATTTTTTAAAAAAATCACACTGAAAGAACAAAAAGTTCTCTCACTTTCTCGGGGCGAGGGGCATTGGTGGCTTTCTCACCTGCTATTATTTTGCTTAGTTGAGGATATTTTGGTTCAAGTGATATTTAATTACAACAGAGCACTTAATTTCAACCTTGTGTGCTGTACTCAAGACTTACAGTGAAATGTTAAAATGGAGGTTTGTTTCAGTCAGTTTTGTGTCACTGTGACCAATATAGCAGACATCAAGAACGTAGAGGGACAAAAATTCATTTTGGCTCACAGTTTCAGAGTTTCAGTCTATGGTTGGCCAACTCCATAGCTCTGGGCCTGAGGTGAGGCAGGATATCATGGCTGAAGGGTATGGTGGAGGAGAACAGCTCAGTTCATGACAGCCAGGAAGCAGAGAGAGCTTGAGCATAATGTCATCCCCAAGGGCAGGCCCCCAGTGACCTACTTCCTCCAACCACACCTACCTACAGTTACCACCCATTAATCCATTCAAATTACTAATCCTGTAAATGGATTAATAATTAGTTACAATTCTATCATTTCACCTCTGAACATTCCCACATTGTCTCACACATAAGCTTTTCAGGGGACATCTAATATCCAAATCTTAACAAGGTTTAAATAGAAGCATTGTAATATACATAAGTTAGAATCTCCGAAAGTCTTTTCTTTATATGATTTTATGCCACCTGCCCTCCCTCCAATGGAATAAGGAATTGTATTACCATAGACACCTCAACACAATGTATACGAGAATCTCTCTAAATACATTATAACACCCAGTCAAGGTATCAACTAAATAATGCATCCCAACAACAAATAAAGGAAATAATATTGTACATTGGTAGAATACATTAGAGTTTATGAACTGTTTTTAGTATTTCATTTTCTCAAACCTTGTGAGATTTATAATCTCATTTTATTGATGAATATTAACTGACTTGCCCAAGAAAAGGAAGGAAATGAACATTTATTTGATGAACTCCTAATTTATATGAGAATATGTATTAAGTAACTTCTTAAAATTATTTTATTTAATTATATTCAATTCCAACAGCCTTGAGACAGGTGAAGTTGTTAATTTCTAGTTGATGATTTGGACTCTCATCTGGCCAAGTCATTGGCAGACACATAATAATGGGGAAGTAAGAAATTACAGACACCAAATCAGCTCAGTTGCTCCAAATCCATTGTTATTTCCACTGAAATGAAACTGAAGATATTGCAAGAATTGTACTAACCTTTTTTATTGGATAAAGGGACTCACTGTGTTGCCCAGGCTGGCCTTGAACTCCTTGACTTCAGTTATGCTGCCTCAGCCTCTGGAGTAGCTGGTTTTATAGGTATATACTACCACACCCAACTATATGGACTCTTAAATGCAATGAAACTACTATGAAAGAGAAAGTAACCAAAACTAGGAGTTAGGAATGAACCCAATTTGGAAATGAATTAATGTATGTACATTATTAAGGTTTTAAGCCTTAAAAAAGAGGTAGCAATGAGATTTCCATTCTAAGATTCAATGGTTATTGAAATAATGAAATGATAGGAATTAAGGATAGAGAAACACGTGACAGGAAAGCATAAAAACAGAAAAGATACTCAATAAAATCTTGAAGGGGTTTCAATGCATTTAGAAGAAGACACACAGAAATGGGTACTATTTCTGTTTTGGTTGGTCATGACACAGAGGAAATGATATCAAGAGTCAGGTGTCAAATACCACCTTGGAATGGAGTGGAAGGAGAGAGAAGTGCTAGTTCCTTCTGGTTACTGGTTGGCCTATCAAGGAAGATACTAGGGCAAAAAAAATTCCAACATAGGTTTCTTAGGGTTTGGTACTTAAATGTCCCCCAAAAGCCCATGCTAAAGGCTTGGCTGCCAGCCTGTGGCACTACCAGGAGATGGAGGAACCTTTAGACAGTGGGGCCCAGGGGAAGGGAGTTAGGTCATTGGAAGCGTACCTTTGAAGGGGATATTGGAATCCCCACCCATTCCTGTCTCCTTGTTGCCCATCCACCATGATGTACTGTGCTCCACAATCCCAAAGTGACGGGCCAAGCAACCATGCATTGAAACCTCTGAAATCATTAGGTAAGTCTCTCCTACTTATATTTGATTATCTCAGGTATTATGTCACAGCAATGGAAAACTGATTTACATAGATATTTAACCTTTGTATAACTAGGTTTAGAAATTAAATTAAATTGAATTATTAAATTGGGTAAGAGGTCAAAAAATCTTTAATGGAAACTAGGATCTTTACTAAAACCCATTTCTGAATTTGTAAGATGCGGGTAGCTAGAAATAAATATGCCTAAGTAGCTAACATTTATTTAGCAAAAACCCTTGGCCAATACTTATAATATTAGCTATACAAACATCCCAGTTAATAGTTAAAACAATTTTATTTCTATAAATTTGTCCATTTTATTTTATTATCTAATTTCTTGGTATACAATAGACCATAGTATTGCCTTAAAATCTTTCAAAATTTGCTAAGGTTAGTTGTAATATTCCTCTTTCATACCTGACTTTAATCATTTGGGTTTTCTCTCTTCTTTTATTGCCCAGTATAGTTAATGGCTTGTCAATCTTGCTGATCTTCGCTAAGAAACAGGTTTTAGTTTTGTAATTTTCTCTATTGATTTTCTACTTCATTTATTTCTTCTCTAATCTTGTTTCCCTCCATCTGCTTGCTTTGGATTTTGCTTATTCTTTCTCTTTCTTAGTGTGGAAGATTATTGGTATGAGATCTTTCTTTTGTTTTAATATACTCATTCACAGCTATGAATCTACTCCACACATGGATTAGCTGTGTCCCAGGAGTTTGGGTATGTTGTGTTTTCACACATCAGTCTTCTCACAGTATTTTCTAACTTCCCCCATGTGATTTCTTCACTCTCCCATAGATTATTTGAATGTGTTATTTAATTTACATGTGTTTGTGAATTCCCTAAATTTCCTTCACCTGTTGATTCCTAGTTTTATTCCAATGTGATTGAAAAGCATGCTCTGTATGATTGTAATCCGTCTTAATTTGTTGAGTCTTGTTTTATGGTCTAGTCCATGTTCTGCTGCAGAGACTGTTCCATGCACACATGAAATAATAATGTGTGTTCTACCACTGTTTTGTGGATGTCTATAAGGTTTCTAGTGGAAAAAAATAGTAAAACAGAACAGTGACTATTTGTGGAGGATGGGGCAGACAGAGATTACTGGGAGATGAATAAAGGACCTACCTGGAGGCGCCATATATAAAAATAATAAAAATTTATATAAAATATAAATTAACATAAACTAAATTAATAAAAATTACTGTAAAAATTTTGAATTTGGCCTACATGTCACAGGCATTTGCCAACACTATTCAGTCATGCTTGAGAATTATATGTTTCACTCTAGGCAAATCTTATTTTTTAAAAAATAGTAAAAAGTATTGAATTTTAGATAATGATTTGCATGTTGGAATATTTAGGAGTGCAGTGTTCTGAGGACTTACTTTGAAATGTGCAAAAATTAGTAACATGGATTGATATGTATAGAGAGATGTGATAAAAACTAATGTGAAGATAATAGTTGTTCGACCATTTTATGTTTGAATGTTTTGTTATAAAATATTGGGGGGAAAGCAGAGTAGTGAGAGACATTATCTTCTACTATGCAGACTTTGAAAATTCTATTTTTTATAAAATTAGGAGTCAGATAACATAGAAAAAGAGTAAAGATACAGAAGGCCTAAGTGATAAACCCTAATTTTTTTTACCCTAATATTTTCAGTGATGTTATCCAGCTGATCACTCTCAACATAGTGTCTTTCATTGAGCTTCTGGAACACAATGCTCTCTCAATTTCCCTCAAATTCACCATTGTTACTTTGCTTATTCATCCTCTTCTCCTCAATCTGTAAACATTTGAGTGTCCCCACACTTCAACAGTTTATCATCCTCTTTTCCTATACTCATCCTCTTGGTGAGCTTTTCCAGTCTCATGGTGTTAAATTCTACCTCTTTGCTCACAACTTGAAATTTTATATCTACAGCCACAATGTTATCCTCTGAACTTCATATTCTTTACTTGATCTCTCTTTCCACTTGGAAGTCTAATAGATAATTCCAGTTTACCCAATACAAAATGTATCTCCTGAGTCTCCTCCAGCACACCTCCTAACCTTCTTACCGTACAGTTTTCCTTATTTCAGTTGACATTATCTCCATCCTCCCAGATATTCAGGTCAGAACCCTGATCTGAACACGGTTGTTTCAGTAACCACCCTGGACTCTTTTTTTCTCTCACACCCCAATACCCACTCCATCCGAATGTCCTGTTGGCATTGACACCAAAGTGCAGCCAGAACTTGACTGCTTCTTACCACCGCCACTGTGCCCACCCTGGTCCAACGCATCATCACCTCCAGCCTGGATTATTGCAACAGCCCGACTGAGTCTATTTCCAACCCAGTAGCTACATAGACCCAGGAACACATAATTCTGTCATTCCTCTGCTCAAAACTTTACACTCAGAGTAAGGCCAAAGTGTATACATCTCCAAAGTTCTAAATCATCCTTCTCTCCAACTCCACCCCTGCTAGTCTTTCCTGGCTCCCCCCTGTAGCCACACGGGCATGGTTGCTACCTGTGGA
Organism: Tamias sibiricus; assembly: GCA_025594165.1. Classification (NCBI taxonomy): domain Eukaryota; kingdom Metazoa; phylum Chordata; class Mammalia; order Rodentia; family Sciuridae; genus Tamias; species Tamias sibiricus. Next base: position 71,513,824 of record CM046663.1, read on the forward strand.
AGTCACTGAGTTTGCTTCTGTCCTAGGATCTTCCCAGTGGTTGTTGTTTTCTAGATAAGTGCTTGATTAACTCCTTTACCCTTTCCAAATATTTGCTTAATTCAACTTTCTACCCAATTTAAATTTCTAACTTATTCTGGCATTTCCAATTTCTCACCTTCAGTTTCTTTTCCCTTAAGATTTATTACCCACAAAAATGTGCTTATTTATTATTTTTATTAAAATTACCTCACTCCTTCAGCTGGAAAGTGAGCTTTGAAGAGGCAGAGAGCCCCCCACCTTGATCATTCTTATATCCCAATTCTTGTATTATTGCTGTTGCAATAATCCAGGCTGGAGGTGATGATGCGTTGGACCAGGGTGGGCACAGTGGAGGTGGTAAGAAGCAGTCAAGTTCTGGCTGCACTTTGGTGTCAATGCCAACAGGACATTCGGATGGAGTGGGTATTGGGGTGTGAGAGAAAAAAAGAATCCAAGGTGGTTACTGAAACAACCATGTTCAGGTCAGGGTTCTGAGCTGAATATCTGGGAGGATGGAGATAATGTCAATTGAAATAACTGGCACACAGTTAGTTTTCAGGAAATGTTTGTTGAATGAATAACAGAGGACTGCAACATCCAAGGTATGAAGTTGATACTGAGAAGGAAATAATCAATTCTTCCAGGGATGGTCTGGGGGACTTAATGATGAGAAAACTGCATACGTATTACACTTGACAGTATGTGTGCCTTATACAGATAGCAAGCATACTTTACATACAGTTCTTGATAGCATGTAGGACCTGCTGTTCTCACAGGGTCCAGAGCTGACCATGAGTGGAGACTGTGCAGATGAAGATACTAAAGCCCATGCAGAGCTTGTGCCCAACAGGCAGTTCTGGCTAGGTGTTGAAGTGACCTCCAACGTGTCCTCATGGACTAGATGTCAGATGAGTGAAAAAGAGAGAAAAGGTAGGTCAAGGATGATTCCCAGGGTTTTGTCTTAGCAGGAATTAGCCTCAGGTTAAAGTCCTCTCCAAGCTTCAGATATCTAAATCTTCTTCTTAAGAGATATTAGGACTAGAAAAAAGGTCTTCACCGCTAGCCACAGGGGAGAGAAGCCCAAGGGAGAAAGGGGTAGAAACATCAACTAACTAACTTAAGCAGAAACAAGGGGGGGGGGCAGGGAAAATGGACTAAATCCTGTAATCCTTCCTGACTCTATCACTGTGATAAAAAGAAATATAATGTGAGTGCACTTTCTTAGGAGTATTTTAACCATAAGGCAAAAATGACTGTTAGAATTGTTTTCTATTTTTAACCCCCAACCCATGTTTATTGAAAATTCCCTGATCAAAATCTAACATACATGCATAAACACACACACACACACACACACACACACACACACACAAAAGGGCCAATAGGGTACAATTATAATTATTTTTGAAAAAGTTCCATATATATTAAATTTCAAAAGGTTTTTCAATGCTTTTTTATTAGAAAAATCTATTAAAATCATTCATATGGATTTTATTGTTATGGTAAAGAGCCCTGGTAACTGGATAATACTGTTTTGATTCATTAATCACACACATTAAAACCAACCCCAAAACCACTAAATCCTAATTCATGCGGCAAGCCATCTGAGGATCTCTTCCCCAGAGTCACTTCTCTGGGGATCAAAACTGTCAACCTTGCCCTTCAGAGCTTCAAAGCGTTGGCATTAAGAAACAAACTTTGTGCAGTTACAATCTATTTGCACCCAGATTGGTGGGAGTGGGAGAGACTCAAGGGTACCCCGTCTCCTGGCTGTGAGGTGAAGTGGCACAGGCAGGCACTGTCCTCCCTGACACTCACTCCTTTATGACCAGGTTCCCAGTTTCAGTGGGTCCCTGAAGAAGATCAGTTGCTCTTGTCACCTGTGGAGATGATGGACACATCAGCAGGGCACCTGCCACCACCAGTGGCTGATGGGGTACACAGTTTATACTAAGGACACAGGTTCCCAAGGAGCACTGTGACCATCAGGAAGGTCAGAAAAATATGGTTGTGGCTTCATGGTACCACTCATCACCATGACACTCATACCACCTCTGACAGTTGGTCTTCAGTTTTTGAATGGTATGAAAGGACAGAATTGCCTTACTTTTTTTTTTCCTGAAAGATTTTAACACCTTCTAACTCTGTTCTATAGAAAGAGAGAGGAGAGAGTTCAATCATGAGATACTTAAGGATTTTTAGAGGAGATACTGAAAGCTATTTTTCAATTTGGCTCTTGAGTCCTACAATGCTTGGTTATATCCTGGAGATAAACAATTCCTGGAAAGATCCTGCCATCAGAAGATGAGGCTCGAGTGTACTGATGAGGTCAGAGGCCTATCCTGGGCCATCATCTCTCAGGACACTGATCCATGCACAGTAGCCAACCCCACACCACACCCAGCTCCGATCCCCGCCTGTGACTGACTGACTGACCATGTCCACCAGGCTCTATGAAGCTGATTCCTAGGCTGGCCAATGGCCTATGACATGCAGCAAAAGGATGAGTTGGGTGCTGTAGATGATCTGGAGAGCAACACAGGTGTCCACAAATACCTATGACAGTCCAATTCTTCCAGGGGAAAAAAATGTCATGTGCTTCTTTTCCAAACTGATTGGCCTCAACACCTTAAGATTCACCAAAGAAGGGCTGTAATCTATTAATTTGCTTTTAATGAAGCACAATTTCTATCTTTGCACTACATTTCACTTTTCTTCCTGCATCTTAGGGATGTTTGTTTCTTTATCATACTTGTGCCAGGCAATTAAAATCAATATTGTGTGCTTGTCTGTATTCATATGACCTAGTTATATGCTTGGAGGTGTGGGGGTTAAGTGACCCACTGGGCCGCATGTGTCATGGAGGTGTCTCATTGTAAGTGTAGCGATCAATCAACCATGGCAAAGTGGTTATGAAAAGCTGGCCTTCGAGGAATAACTTTCCTCTCCAATATTAAAGACGCATAAATTATTCAACCCCCTTCAAAGAGGGCTTTACGGAGAAATATTCAAAGTCATTAAAAATCACTTTTCTTTCTTCTCTTTTTTTAAAAGAACATCTTTCTTTGGAAACCAACCAAAGACAAAACAGTTAATCAACCAAACTTGGGACTGAAAAAGCTTTCTCTTCACTTAACACATTTTATGCTCTGAATTTTAGATAAATTTTATCCACCTCGAATGCCTACACATTATTGGTGCCTTTTAAGAACACAGCAACTGTTACTAATTTTTATACTTTATTTATAACTCTTCCTTAAAATTTCTCCTCCATCCAAGGAAAAAATTTATACAGACATTTTTAAATGAAATGGTTTAGTATAGACCAAGTGAAATAAACCTGAAAACTTGAAAATTACATGACCTGATTAAATAGTATGTATATAAAAACTATAAGCAACAGTGTACCTAATGAATAATGCTACAAGTCAAATGTATTTTTAGATTTTTTAAGCAGGAATAACAATCAACAGATTTTAGTTTTGGGGGGGGGTTTGTTTTGCTTTGTTGTGGAACTGGGGATGGAGCCTGGGGCTTCACACATGCTAGGCAAGCACTCTACCATGGAGCTATGCCCTCAACCCCAAATTTTCAGTTTGTATTTAATTGTTTGAGAGAAATATTTACTTCCTATGTTTTTTTCTAGAAAATTTCATGGATAGAGGACACATAATATCATTGTATAATATTTTGTTTGCTGAAGACACATAAGAGAGACACTTCCTCAGTCATCAATCTCTTTTTCTCTATGGAAGAACCTTTCCATGTTTATGACCTATATAGCTACTACATATTTCCAATGCCAATGCCCCAAAAGCACCTCTTTTGGCAAAGTGTAGACAAGCAATTGACATATAAAATGTTTACATTAAAGTTTGCTCTTTTCTTTCCGTTTCCATACATTTATTTTGGATCTTATTACACCAATTCATGTTAAACTATCATTTGCATGTGGTTAATATGGGGATGTTTTGGGGGCAGTGTATTAATCCATTTTGTGTTGCTATAACAAAGTACCTGAGGCTAGATACTTTATAAAGCAGAGATTTGGTTGGCTTATAATTGTGGTGGCTAGAAGTCCAAACAGCATTGTGCTAGTGTTCTCATGAGGGACCCCTGGATGTATCACAATGTAGCAGAATAATGGAAAAAGACATTTGTCTGCAGAGGGAATGGAGTGGAGTGGCCTCACTTTGTAACAATCTGCTCTCACAAGAACAAACTCACTCTGTGAGACCAGGAGTAATCCCTTTCAATACTGGTGCCTCATGATCTTCTTACTTTGCTTAAGGCCTCACCTCTTAGAGGTTCTACTTCCCAAAACCATCACCCTGGGGACCAGGTTTCCAGGATGTGAAGCTTTGGAAGATAACATCCAAATCCCACCCAGACCACAGCAGACAGAAACCAGAGATGCATGTTCTTTCTTCCTAATCCCTGGTGTCTTAACTTCATCTTATAGTGGAATAAAACTGATCTGTCTTCTCATCAATCAGCCATCAATACCCATGGGTTATTTTATATTTTGAGTTTTGGTCTTCATATTATGCTAATGAACACAAAGTGCCCTATGGAAATTTCACATGTCTGAGTAAAGATCTTCCATCAAGAACACTGTTTCCTACAACTAAACATCGGCATGTAGGAAGGCACTTGGAGTTCTTCCACCTGGAGATCCTACATACCTGCTGGATGCCTCTCTTCTGGAACCTTCTCATGTGGCTGAGCTCTAATTTGTTTAAATTCTGGTGCTCCACTGTAGTTTATTTAACCTGATTAAATCTTATTCCCAGAACACCATCCTCTGTCATGTAGTTCTAGAAAACCACCAGATTTTTCTACATTATCACATCAAATATGACTGCACAATTAAGCCCTGTTAGTGCATAACACTCCCACAGGACAGAAAGAAGATGAAAAGAGATTTAGGACGCTTAAAATCTGCACATATGAGCTTGAATGTCTTAAATACGTCTTCTACAGAGAACAAAAAATAAAGACTTTTAAAAAGGTACACTCATACATTGCTGGTGGGACTGCAAATTGGAGTGACCACTATGGAAAGTGGTATGGAAATTCCTCAGAAAACTTGGAATGGAAGCATCATTTGACCCAGCTATCCTACTCCTTGGTTTATACTCAAAGGACTTAAAATCAGCATACTAAATTGATGCAGCCACATCAATGTTTATAGCAGCTCAATTCACAATAGCCAAACTGTGGAACCAACCTACATATCCTTCAACAGATAAATAGATAAAGAAAATGTGGTATATATACCTGATGGAATATTGCTCAGTGTTAAAGAAGACTGAAATGATGGCATTTGCAGGTAAATGGATGGAGCTGGAGAATATCATGCTAAACCAAATCAGCCAATCCCAAAAAACCAAAGACCCAATGTTTTCTCTGATATGTGGATACTAATTCACAATAAGGAGGGGTGGGGCTAGGGAACAATAGAGGTACTTTGGATCAGGAAGAGGGGAGTGAAGGAAGAAGAAGGGGTTTGGGAGTAGGAAGGATAATAGAATGAATTGAACATTATCACACTATGTACATATATGACTACATGACTGGTATGATTCTACATCATGTACAACCAGAAGAATGAGAGGTTATACTCCATTTATGTATGATGTATCAAAATGCATTCTATTGCCACATATACCTAGTTAGAACAAATAACAAAATAAATAGGGAAAATCATTTATGTTGACAGTGGTTCCCAGTTGGAAGTGATTTCACTCCTCAGAGGACATTTGGCAGTATTTGGAGATAGTTTTGGCTGTCATGACTGTGGCTGGGTTGATATTGGACTCTAGACAAGGCAGACCAGAGATGAACAGAACAGCCCCACAACAAAGGATTACCTGGTCAGAAATGTCAACAGGGCCAAGGGAAATCCTGTTTTTAGATAATGATTCCTAATTCTGGTTTTATAATTCTTACTATAAAATAATAGAGTAACTCCTGGGACTTCCAGGGTTATTCCAAAAGTCTTTGTTAAAAGAAAAAGAAAAACCTATAGTCCATTTTAATTATAGAAAAAATAATTATGCTTATTTATGTGGTGGGGGGAGAGGAGACCATCAAACCAAAACTGGAAAAGCAACAGAATTTAACAAGTATGAGTTTCATGGATTTAAATATATAAAACAAATTTCCAGTAGTTCATTGTCAGTTCTACAAATACGAGCCCATGAAAACAAACCAAGCAACTAGAAAGCTCTCATGAGGGACCACAGCCCAGCACCCGGGCTCTGCAGACAGCAAGGCAGCTCCAGAACCTTGACCTATACGTTACCGAGATCCCAGGATCTCAAAAATCTCATGGACATTACAGTCAATGGGCTGGGAATCTTGATGGAAAGAAAAAACTGAAGGGAAGCTAGCTCCCACCCACGCTCACCCCTCCCAATGGGCATGTTTTACTGCTGCTGTCACATGTGGACATTGGACACCAGGTTCTTCAGACTCTGAATGTGGACTTGCACCAGCTTCTCCCTAGGGGCCTTTCAGGCTCTCAGTCTCAGACTAGGGATGCATCGTTGGTTTCTCCACCATCATGAGCTTCTGACTTTGTGGACTGCACAGCTACCAGGCTCTGGGGCTCTCCAACCTGCTATACTCTATTGGTTCTGTTTCTCGAGAGACCCTACTACACAGGTAGTTAGTCCTCACCAGACTCCAGATCTGCTGGCACCTTGCTTTCCAGCCTGTAGAACTGTAATCAGTAAATTTCTGCCATTTATAATGTATCCAGTTGAAGGTGGCTTATTATAGTACAGCAAATGGACTAAGATACTGGCCAAACCCTGAGCGCAGCACCAGATACCACCTATCCCAGGAGAACAGATAGTGGGCACCACAGTAAGGACTGCCAGGACCATGAAGACTGACAACAGACCAAGCAGGGGGAGATCTCTCAGGACAGCAAAGCCTGGAAGAACACAAACCAGATATCACTCCCCATCACGTGTCACATAAGCCTCTTTCTCTATAACCGAGTGCTGGCAGGGGAAGTGGAAAGACAGCCTTTGAGCTTGAAGAACAATATACTCAGAAATTTAAAATCTGCCCTGAAATTAAAATGGGAAAACACTGAACTGGGTAATTAAATGATATTTTCAACCCTGCATTAACTGAGCTACCTCAAACAGGCAAACTCACATACTCTGTTATCCGTAGAGATTTTGTCTCTTGCCCAAGTTAAGTTCAGCTGTTTTTTTTTTTTTTTTTTAAAAAAAAAGAAAATTATGATTCTATGACAAGTTGGGACTATAAGAATTCAACCCCTTTATATAAGTATGTCATGTGAATATACATGACTGACGTCAATATTTATAGCAGCATACTTCACAATAGCTAAGCTGTGGAACCAACTTAGATGCCCTTCAACAGATGACTGGGTAAAGAAAATGTGGTATATATACACAATGGAGCATTACTCGGTCTGAAAGAAAAATGAAATTATGGCATTTGCCAGTAAATGGCTGGAACTGAAGACTATCATGCTAAGTGAAATAAGCCAGATCCAGAAATTCAAAGGTCAAATGTTTTCTCTGATATGTGGAATCTAGTCCAATATGAGAAAAAAAATTAAAGAAAAGATAAGGAGTGGGGAGGGCTTTCCACCAAAACAGAAGAAAGATCAGTGGGATGAGAGGAAGGGAATTGATGGGGAGTGAGGAGGAAGGAGATGAATACAGAACAGTAGAATGAATCTGCCCTAACTTTCCTATGTACATATATGAATGTGCTTATCCACAAGGCACTAATAAAAAAAAAATCTATAAGTAAATAACAGAAAGATCAGGAGAGTAGGGGGAAGAGAACAGGGGTTTGGAAAGGAGAAGTACTGGAGAGTGAATTAGAACAAATTATATTCCATGATTTTATAATTAAGTCAAAATGAATCCTAGTGTTATTTATAACTAAAAAGAACCAACAAACTAAATAAATAAATAAATAAATAAATAAATAAATAAATGTGGCTGTTGAGCTCACCCCCAATGCCAACTTGTCTTGATTACAGGTGTCTTGTCTTGATTTCACGTTTTAATAAGTGATAATTTAAAAATATGTGTGATGTTTAAATAAATGTTCAGCAGCCACAATATAATACAAGAAAACCTCTGCTGTAAGCTTCAAGAAAAAAAAAAATAAAATAAAGTGTATTATTGAGAACCTGAATAGCAGAGCTTTGTGTTTCCAGACAGTACTTGTTGGCTCCTATATAGCAGGCCAAAGCTCTATGTCTGCAAGCAACACTACTGTTTTGCTCAAAGGCTCTCATTAGTGAGGTCCATCTACCTAGCAATATAATAAAACACTAGAAATACCATAGCCCTCTAATGTTGCGATGCCTCCCAAAGTCATGACAGGTGACACAAAGCAGTAATGGCAGATAACTACACAGGCTGCTTTCTTTGTTACCCTCCTAAAGCAATTTTTTTTTCAGCCCACATATCAAGTGGGGGACATACACTGTCAGGGGCTATTGCAATGGAGTACTGTTATTTTCTTCTCTATTTCTGCCTATGAAAGTTCCCAGTGGAATTGACTGTAATTATGAAGGGAGGGATAGCAAATCTACCTCCCCTGGGGGTAAATGGAATCAAACCCCTTTCCTTTATAATCAGCCATAAATATTTATGTGTTTCACTGTCCATTAGTCTTTGCATTCCAAAAGTAAAAGGCATTTTTCTTGTATGTATGACTTTCATTATTCAAAGATATAGACTTTATATTGACAATATACAAAATAAAGTTAGATTTCCATGTCAATTTTTGTTTTAAATTATTTTCAACTCAAAAGAATACACATCTTCTAAAAACATAAATAAACAATGATATATTAAGGGCCTCAAAATATGATTCTCAGATCCTGGCTACATATAAAATTTAAATATCTCACATAAACTATCCATTTGATTTATGAATATATTATTGGATGAAAATATAATTGAGGCATGGAGAAGCTGAATGACTGTCAGCAAAGGAATAACAAGCTGCTTCAATTTGGGACCTGGAAGGATGCTGGATAGGCACAGGCTCATATTTACTCTGAAAAGAGTTAATCCTTACAAAATATAAAACTTGGGGAATCTAATTTTCATGAAATACAGGCCATAAACAATTACTATTTGTTTAAGGTTCTGGGCTTGACCCCTAGCACTGCAAAACAAAAAAAGAAAGAAAAAAATAATAAAATAAAAATAATTATTATCAACCTCATCAGTACAAAGAAACCAGTCCTTCAATCTATTCCACCCAAGTTTTATAATACTATATGGAGGAGACGTCCTTGTCTGCATGTCTATAGACTGTGTTGATGTTAGGAGAAAACTATGACCCATGCTATAAGCTAAATTAAAATCACTGATCAATGGAGAGCAATATGTTTATTAGACAAATTGGGGGTAATTTTAGAATGCAAAGCAGAATGTAGTTTGGATAATCTTTTATGCATATGTCATTTGTTTTTATAATCCAAACCCAACCCTGTTTCCACGGCATAAAATACTTTCACATTCCATAATTCAATATGTACAACCATGACAAACACTAATGAATAGAGCATGCAAGCAACTCTGGTTCTGACGGCTCACTGTTTTTTTGTTTTTTTTTTTAATGTGGAGGATTTAAATAGTGTGAAGGATTTCTAAGGGTAAAACAGTAAATAGAAATGTGGAAACTGCCATGGGACCCTCCTTCTTTTGTCATCAGTAAATTGGTTTCTTGATCATCTCAGAGGTAAACAGAATACATTAAGAGAGCACCCAAACATGCAGTATGTCACATTATGCAAAATAAATGGTGTAGGCATATCATTGTATTTTTAGGTAGCATGGAAGCATATGGGACAAATGAAGCGTATTCTTTTCCAATAAAGCAAATAAAAGCTGATTTAAGGGGAAAATTGAGTGAAACAACTGTTAATTTGTAGGTGTGATTTTTTTCCTAATTAATATAAAATCAAATGAAATCAGATTGCTTTGCAAGTACCATATCACAGCTTGTGGTTTGCCTTCTATGGGAGTATGTATTCCCTGCAGAGAACAAGAAAAAAAAAATCATCTAATGTCTAAATATTTAGACAGAGAAGAGAGAGAAAAGCATGTCCATTAAAACTCGAATTTAGTTATAAGAGGCTAGCTCGAGGTTAACACATATCAATGATATGCTTCTGTAATTTTAATTTCAGCAAATAGATAAAGGGAAGTTGGGGTTGTTTAAAAGAAAACGTATTCATATAATAAAAATGAGAAAAGCAATATAATTTCTTTGAAAAGTAGTGCTGACCCACTGCTAATCCTCTCAGAAGGGTTCAAATAATTCTTCATTGTTCATCATCTTAACCTTCTCTGGGAGAGAATCAATATGCTACTTCCATCCTAATCATTTATCCTGAACTATAATTTTTTTCCTAAGGAAATGGAAGACATTTAACATAGCAGTAAAGGCTCCAATGTCTCAGATTACTAAGTCTTTCCACTCACATATAAAATTATGGATAGTTAGGCAATAGATCAGACAACTTAAGCTTTTTTGTTAAATACATAGATTAAAGTGTGATGGGGTACTAATTTTTAAACATTTATTATCATATAGATTTCTGAATTTAGGGTTGTTTCCTTAAGACCATTAACATTTAGACCTGAAGAGAAAATAAAATGAGCTTTAAAATCCAAGGAGGTAACTTGAGAATTCAAGCTGATAAGTACTTTCTACTTTGTTATTTACATGTCCTGGGACTTGAACTTGCCAAATAACAGCATCCTTTCTCAATCTGTATTTGTAAACACAAAACAAGCCCTGACAGTAGAATGACTGACTCCCAACAGCAAAGGTTGAGGACACAGATATATTGGTTTTAACACATTAAGCAAAATATTGATAAAGAAAAAAATAACCTATTAAAGAAAATCTTTACAATAAGAACACCCAGGTGCAACAAGGAGTCCCGGATATAAGAAGTGAGTATGTAGAAGGGTGCCTGCACCCATGGGCACACAATAGATATGTGCTGGATGGAAGAATGAATGAAAAAATGATGAAAACCTATAGAAAATGTGACACAGTGATTTGTTTATTTTTTTACAGGACTACTACATAACTTCCAGGACCAGTGCAGAATGACAGTGCAGGATGTCTTGTTTAAAAATTATTAAAAATTTTAAGATAGTGACAACAGAATATTAACACACACGGGGCACCTCAGCTGCATAGGTTGTCCACCCACTAAGCTGGCCTTACTCCTACCTATATCATGGTGAGCTGTCCAAAAGGTCCTCTAATGATTGCCAATCATCATGGTTTTGAGTACAAACAGCTCTTTACTCTCCCTTTCCCTCAAGTTCCAAACACACACCAGGGCCTCCTGTCCTAATGTGCTACTGTTTGTTTGGTCCTTAACTCTCTCACCTTCCCTTCTTGATCCAGAGTGGTAGAGTGGATATGTCCATGCCTCCACTCCCCCTTCCTTTCTCACCTACTCCAATACAGCTTCTACTCTTACCTCTACATCTTCAGTCTCTTATCTCTCCAAGTGTGATGGACTCTTTCTTGCCCATACTTATACACATAGGTATACATTTGTTCATCATCCATTCCTTCCTCTAGTCCACATGTACTTCCTAAGGGCTGCCATGGTCATGATGCTATGCTGGATACTAGGCGCCCCTGTGGATGGACTTCTAGACTTCTGGGAAGCATTCGCTCCTGGAGTTCAATCCTACATTTAAGCTCCTCTCCAATTCCTTCTAGTGAGTTGTCTCAGTCATCCTGAGTCTCAGTCATGGTCCTCTTCCTGGGTGGGCTCAGACCTCCCCATGATTTTTCCCACCACTTACACAGTGATGATTACTACGTCTACATTTGTACTTTGAACTTGACCCTATAGTCCACCTGCCTGCTGCACATTCTCACATAGATGGCCCACCACCATGCCAAGCACAGCCTGTCCCTGTCTGAACCCATTCTCTTGCTCTGTCCTTCATTTCTCCTTCTCTACTTCACACTGATGTCAGTCACTGTGTGGATCACACCTAGTAAGTGATTTCGTGCACTTGTCTGTGACCTCACGCTAGCCCAAGAATGTCCCTTTGTTCCTAATACAGTTCCTGGCTCTTAGTAGATACAGTTTTTAATTGAGATAAACAATGCTCCTATCTGGAGCTCTCTTTGTAATTTCATCTCTTTTAAGAATTTCAAGCTTGAGTGTGCAATTGAATCTTATTATAATAAATTATAATGTTAATTTCAGCTGGAGCCAAGAGACCTCAATTAAAAAAGACACTGAACTGGACATTGCCAACATTTAATTCCTGGTGAAATATCAGGTCTGACTAATCCTTTAACTCATTACACCGTTTCATTTGGTTTATTAAATGCTTCAATTTGCTAGATATGTTTTCTCTTTATAGGCCAAAATGCATTCGCATGGACAAGAGTAAATTCTTGACAAACTAAACCCCAAATAACTAAAATTATGAATCACTTTGGTCCTGTTTTGACAATCTACTTTCATAAGGATAGAAGAATCTAGCATGTCAGAGGCCCTGCATGGTGCTATAAAAATGATGGAACTGAGGCCTGGGGAAAAAAAGTGACGTGACCTGCATAATGTCACATGGGGAGTCAGCAGCAAAATCACCATGAGAATACAAATGTAGAGTCCTCCTGTACCAGAGGTGTTGTTTCCATGAGACCATTATCATCCTTTGTCTCCAAAACATAAGGCAGAGACTGTGGGCTGGTTCCTCATGTGCCTTTCCCTTCCATTCTATAATACAACCCCATAATTCTAGAGAAGCATGTGGGACTCATGGCTATGTTCTGACTCAGAACCACAGTGTGCATCTTTTGGAAGCTGATTTTAAAAGAAAGGGACTAGCCCTTCATGGATCCTATTTCTTTCTATGGACTAGAATTCTGACATAATGACTAGATTTTAAGCAACCATGTTTGGACTATGAAGTAGAGTATTAAGATAACTTTGGTTCAAAAAATATAATAGAGGGAACTTGGGACCCTAATATCATGCCATATAAGCCCCGGAACTCCCTAGCTCCAGATTTGTTTTACGTGAAAGACAAAGAACTTCTACCTCATTTAATTCATAAATATTTTAGATTTTGTGTCACATGCAGACAAAACTAATCCTAATCGATCTAACCACATGGGAGAAAATAATGCTAAGTAAAGTTAGCCAATCCCCAAAAAACAAAAGTCGAATGATTTCTTTGTTATGAAGATACTAGGTTATAATGGCAAGGGAGGGGGGATGAGAGGAATGAAGGAACTTTAAATGGAAGAAGGGGAGGGGAGGGGACAAAGGAATAGAAATAATGGCAGAATGAGTTAGGCAGTTACCCTAAGTACATGTATGAAGACACAAATGGTGTGAAAATACTTTATGTAAAACCAGTGACTTGAAAAATTGTGCTCTTTATATGTAATATGAAATGAATGGCATTCTGCAAGCATGTATAACAAATTAGAATTTTAAAAAATTCAAAACAAAACAAAACAAACGAAAAGATTCAATGTGTTTGATGTGCTGTCTTCATATGCCTTACTTTGACCAGAAGCTTTAATTTATTACAACTTCTCATGTCATTCACCAAACTTTCCTGCTAAGTAAGATCCAGTGTTTCCAGATTATCCTCATGAGAACACACACAGTGTTTGATAGCTAACATGTGGATAGAGCAAAGTTGGAAAAGGTACAGCAAAGATTTTTATTTTTTACCAGGAATTGAAGTTGGGGCACTTGACCACTGAGCCACATCCCCAGCCCTATTTTGTATTTCATTCAGAGACAGTGTGTTTATTCACTGAGTTGCTTGGTGCCTCATTTTTACTGAGACTGGCTTTGAACTCATGATTCTCCCAATCTCAGCTTCCCAAGCCGCTGGGATTACAGATGTGTGTCACGGCACCTGGGGATGGCGGGGGGGTGGGGGGTGAGGAGCGGGGTGGGGGCGGAGTACAGCAAGTTTTTAAAAGTCAAATCCCAGTCCATGAGCATCTTATTAACTGACACAAGGACTTGTGAAATAGAGAGCCATGCAGCCTCCGAATGCAAGCCTGGGATGACTGCCATGCCTAAGAAAGAAGCTTTTATCAATGGTGCTAAAAATAGGAAGCTGTTTCGAAGAACTACACTACTGAACAACAACAGTACAAGAGCCACACACTTCATGGGAAGGAAGTAAAACAGCCATCGCTATCCGGGGCTAGAAGAAAATCCGGGGTCTTGCATTTCTCCAGCCACCTGCTTGTGGCCCTAATACTCAGGAACACATGCAGGGGTGCAGACATCCTGTCCCATTTGGGAGACCTTGGGTGGAAGTCAGCAAGGAGCCCAGATACTAGGGTTTGGTCAGAAATAGGCTTAAAATTACTAACATTTATATTGTATTGTATTGCACATGGCATTTTTATACACACTGTGCCATTTGATTAAAAAATGCAGCCCCAGGGGTTCCTGGGCTCTATGGGGCTCATAGAAGCAGGTGCTGATAAACGGTGGCATGGGTACAGGGAGCCTGGGGTTAATGAGCCTCTCAATAGGAGATAAGTGCCAGTCCATTAGTACTCATAAAACTATTCTAGGTTATCTGTTCTCACGGAGGTAGAGTTAATAGTTATGGGGATACCAATATTTATAATATGATAGAATAATAATGCACACTTTTGAAAGCGCTCATTAAGAAATGCTTTTTCTGCACTTTTCTTCATCTTTTCTCAGATTCATTGCATTCTTGTATATTTTCTTCCACCTTTTCTAAATCAGCAGGTCCCTTCCCTCCCAGGGCTCTCTGTCCCCACTCATAGTTCTCATTTCTACAGCAATTTGGATTGAACCTTTACTTCTTTTTGTACATTGTCATCAATCATTACTGTGACCCTTCCACAAGCTTTTTCTAATATCTCAACACACTCCTGGCAGTGAAGCGTCCAGGGATCCCTCAACAGGGAGTTACTTAGAGTTGACAGGTTTGGGGACTTGGCTGTGAGGCAATCTGGAAGGCAGATGCAAAATGTGAGGCACGGGGTTTGCTCCTTAGCACCACATCAAAATAAATAAACAAAATAAAGATATTGTGTCCATCTATAACTAAAAAAAATATTTTTAAAAATGTCCAATCCTTGTTCTCCAGGTATGTCAGCAACTTCCTTCGCATCACCTGTCCTTCCAGCAGGTGTGACTGTGCAGCCTGTCTGAGGTCAGAGAACAACCCTGAAGTCCAACACATGAGAACTGACTAGAAACTCTCCTTAATTATTTGTCAAAATTCAGGGGAATAATAGAAAATGAGAGACGGACATCAGAGAGTTTATCATATGAGGCATATCTCTAAATTGAGAATGAAATATGCAATTATATTTATATAACATATACTTATATGCAATATCTATCTGAAATTTTGCTCCTGCCCTGGCAGAGTCTTTTGTATGCAATGCAGATGCTTGACTAATGCTTCCAACACATGAAAATTAAAATCCGGCCTTATTTTTCTGATAAAATTCACTCCTGCAAGTATCACCTCTCATATTCCAGTACAAAAGAATGAATCACACACTCAAAGCCATTTTATCTTGCAAACAACTATTATTTTTTTCTAGATACTGAGCAGCTATGTTACCTAGACATAGTTACACTATGTGCTTTTTTTTTTTTTGGTAGAGTAGACTAGAAGGGCATTTCACTAGAGGATTCATTAGAGGACCCCATTCTTGGGCTAATATTTCACTTTATTATTAAATTCTCCTTTTATAACATGTCAAGCATTATTTTGTGTCTTCAACATCTCTGCAATTTGTGAAAATTAGTGAGGCCTAATTTGGATGTCATTTTCTTTTTGACCCCAACAAGCCTGGAGCACATAAATCAAGACTAAGGCCATCTACCGTCTTATCAAAAGCTTTTGGGCAGATCACACTAAAAAGGAAAATCGCCTCATTTGTGGGTTCCAATTATCTGATTCTGATGTTAATATCAGGGCAGGGATGACATGTATGTGACCTAGAAATGATAATGGCCTTACAACATTCTTTTCACACATACACATGGATTAACAAAGCAAAATGAGCCAAACATGTGGTGGTTTATGCCAAACATTAGCATTCTCCTTGTGAGGCCAGACTTGAATGGCAGAATTAGGAATCTGTGGCTTGAGTTCTTCCTCCTGCTTTCAACTTTAATATAGTGATCCTGGGATAATGGTACTAAAGACTTCAGGAGCAATAAGGAAGGGGCAATTTGCTCACAAAAATGGAAAGAAAATATTCAGCTGTCAGCACTGTCATCTTGGAGGCCCTTTCCCATAGTTTGCTCCCAAAGGCAGGTTTCTTTGTTTGTCCTGCAAATTAGCAGATAACCTGGGCAAAATAAGTAGGCAAAGCCAAGGACAGAGATTTCTGAATCTTGAATCCTGCCCCTTTTCCTGGCACTGCTTATGTATTAGTGAGTTATTTAATCTGTTCAACTACAAGATGAAGCAAGCAAATGGCAATTACCTCCCTTGCAAGAGAGCTGAGAAAGTGAACTCACAAAAGAACGCTGCTAAGCTGCCAAGCCCAAAGCCCTCTGAAAGTACAGAGCCATCGTCTAATATTATTTATGGAGGGACTGTGGATAAGGTGCTTTCCTAAGCAGCTGTACGTGTGGGGCTCTGCTGAAACATGAAACATCATCAATGTCCCTAACAAGCACAGGTCACACTCCGGGGCTAACATGTATTGAGTAAGTCAGCAATTTCTTGTTTAATGACCTAAACAGTCAAGGGCAGTCTTTTGGGTAACATGAAAAATAAATAAATAAATAAAAATAAAAACAGAAAATTTCTCCTATATATTCTGGGATTTAGTATGTTGTTCTGGCTTGTTTCAAAATTTGCTCATTTATATAACTGTTATGTAAAATTGTCATAATAAATACACTAAATGTCAGCTGATATGATTTAAAATGACATTAGCTCCACAGAATTATAAACATGAATTTTTCGTCTGTACTTAGGTAGAAAGGACACAAAAGCATTGGTTTTGGTGTCCTTGTGTCTCTTTAGGGGCCCCTTCCATTTCCTTCAGTATTATATATGCAATATATAATATATATGTGTGTGTGTGTGTGTGTGTGTGTGTGTGTGTGTATAAACACATTCTGATTTTAACTGTTTTTTTTTGCAAATGTAGAAGCCATGCAGATGTTCTTAATTTTGTTTGTTTGTTTTGGTACCAGGGGATTGAAGTCAGGGGTGCTTAATTGCTAAGCCACATCACCAGCCCTTTTTATTTTTTATGTACTTATTTTTGAGACATGGTCTTACTAAATGCTTAAGGCCTTGCTAAATTGCTGAGGCTGGCCTCAAACTCACAATCCGCCTGCCTCAGCCTCCCCAGTCGCTGGGATTACAGGCATGTGCCACCACACTGGCTTTAGTTTTCAATATCAGAGGAAATGTCTTACAAAATTTAACTTATACAAAGTACTAAGCTAGTTGATTTAGAAAGTCATTTCTAAAAAAAGAAAGGAAAAAATGATTACATTAGAAGTATTTCATTTTTAAAGAGCTAATAGTTGGTTCTAATTAATACTTAAGAATTAGATCTTATGAACACCAGAACCCATCTGTGACACTAAGTGTAAAATATGTATGGCTTGATAGGTAGATAATTCTGCTCTTCCATAAAATCACAAAGAGTACAGTGTTAGAAAAACTGAATTAATTACACAGAAGTACAATGAAAAGTTCATTTTATCTTATTATTTATCTTGGTACAGGGGATTGAACT
Organism: Tamias sibiricus; assembly: GCA_025594165.1. Classification (NCBI taxonomy): domain Eukaryota; kingdom Metazoa; phylum Chordata; class Mammalia; order Rodentia; family Sciuridae; genus Tamias; species Tamias sibiricus. Next base: position 71,531,653 of record CM046663.1, read on the forward strand.
CAGGGGCACTCGACCACTGGGCAACATCCCCAGCCCTTTTTTGTATTTTTTATTTAGAGACAGGGTCTCACTGAGTTGCTAAGTGCCTCACCATTGCTGAGGCTGGCTTTGAACTCATGATTCTCCTGCCTCAGCCTCCCAAGTGCTGGGATTACAGGCATGCGCCACCATGCCCAGCTTCATTTTATTTTTTTTAAGCTGGATCTTGTTGTAAGACAAAAATAGTATTTTTTCCAGGACAATAAATCTTTGCTTCAATAACAGAACTGTGCTAAATTAAATTTTATGGTAAATAATGGTAGGCTATTGCTATGGTTTGGATGAATGTTCCCAAAGGCCCATATGTTAAAGGCCTATCCCCAGCTTGTGGCACTATTGGAAGTGGAAAATTTTGGAGTGGGCCTAGTGGAAGGAATTTAGGTCAGCAGAGGATGTGCCCGTGAAGGGCTTATTGGGACCCTAGTCCCTTCCCTTCCTCTCTTTAATTTCCAGGACACCATGAGGTAAGCGATTTGCTCTGCTACATACTTCTACCATGATGTATGTCCTCACCACTGACCCCTAGCAATGGGTCCAGTAAACCATGGACTGAAACCCTAAAATTGTGAACCAGAATAAACCTTTTCTCCTTATAAGTTGTTTATCCTGAGTATTTTGTTACAGTAACAGAAAGCTAACACAGTTACTAGCCTGACAAGTATTTAAACATGAAATCCTCAAAAAGATATCTGTATAAAAATCTATTTGATTTGGAAAATCTATGTGTAAATGCATATAAATACCATGCTGCAGTTACTCATCTGACTTTGAAGGCAAGTAAAAAAAAGCTATCAATTTAAAAATGTTCTAAACTCAGAACAAGTAAAATGCACACATTTAAACCCTGAATATTCATTGTTGAGAATTATTGGAAAATGAAGAAAACAGAGTCCATAGTAGTTCTGGGGCTGCTGCCCATCAGTAATAGCAAGAAGCCTCCTGGATCCTTCTGTGTCTAGAGCTACAGGAGCAGGAATCCCACATTACGGTCAGTATGAATGGCATTCCCCAAGCAGTGGTTGAAGGGCTCCATTTGTCAGAAAGCTCATATCAGGAATTCCACTTCCACTGTCTATGAGTTCTCCATGTCACTCTGTTTCCTCTTCAATTCCATGGTTCAATGGAATTGTGTTTCACAGCTCCTATAACATGCTTCCAGTCCAAATAGGAATATTTACACATGAAATCTTAGCCCTGGGAAATAGACATGTGATGCTGTTAGAGAGTAGGGATGGGCTACAGCTCACAGAAACTTAAAGTTCTGTGTTCTCATTCTAATTAGGTTGAGTAGCCAGGCTATTCTTTTGACTCTAAGAGCAGAGTTTGTTTTCACCAGGAGCAGTGTCCTGACATGAGTGTTTTGGTAAAAAATGCATCTGTTTTGTGGGAATCCAATGTATCACATTATTTAACTATCACTAGTGAGGGGAGCAGCAGAAATTGCATCTCAAACATTTTCCCTCAACCTAGAATACATCATTGATATTGCATTAATAACAGATGCTGCAATGATAATCAAGTAAATGCAAAAGAAAATTTCTCTGCAACACTGTCCACCGCATCAAAATGCAAAAGCCCATTTCAAACACAGCAAGTGTTTTAAAAGCAATTCCTTATATCCAATAAGTTAGCCACTAGGAAGGTCTGCCTCAAGATGATAGTCTTCACTTCCTACTAAAATTTTTATGAAGGCATTGGCATAGACAAAAGGGATATTGGAAGAAGTCAAAGTGGGCTTAAGTCCCAGCTCTCAAGAGCTATACAGAGGTCAAGAGACTCCATCAAACACTCTCAAATGTAACTATAGCAGTGCAGCTCTGATACCAAGTATAATGGAGAGGCATGTGACAGGCATATCACATCTGTGGTTAGGATGGGGTGAGGGTTGGTCTAGTGAAGAAGGTCATAATAGGGTTCCTTGAAGATGACATGCTTTAGTTGAGGTCTGTCAATTACTGTTAGAGTGTATGGACGTTGGCCCCAAATGGGAACAGAATATGCAAAGTCCCTGGTGCAGGAGAGAACAGAGAGGCACAAGCACTTGAGGGACAGTCAGGGGCCATGTCAGTGGAAAGAATGAGAATGTAACTGACATTAAAGAGCAGGGAGGAGTTGCAGGTCACAGTGGCCCAGAGCTCCCTCAGAGCATGCAAGTTTTATTCTAAGTGCATGGCAAGCCATTTAGGGTCAAGCTTTTCAGTATTCTGGCTCTAGAGAAATATCCACCCCTATTCTCAAAGATGAACCTTTAATAATTTTAAAAATATTGTATAACAATACATTCCTATCTTAAATAAAATTTCTTTTCATCATTAAAATATTTAATCAGTAAAAAAAAAATTCTTTATAATGATTTCAATTTTTTTTCATTTTCTACTAATGGTAGAACATCTGATTTTAAAGTAACTTTACTTAAGGTGGACAGAAATTATTTCCTATTTGAAATTATTCATTAAGACTAATATATAATTATTTGCTTGTGCTAGAATTTCCTACAGGAAAAAAAAATTTCATGAAAACACACTTTATGTTTAATATTCTGCAAAAAGGGATCTTATCTTTAGTCATTTTATCTTTTGGGGTCCCCACTCGAGTGCAAGAGTGCTATGCATTAAATTCACACATAAGTCATCCTAGACAAAGGATCGGAATACCTCAAACCATATCACATGATAGACTGACACTGTAAAGGCTTTTCTCCCAAGAACTCTGTCAATAACCAAGCTTAAAGATATCATCTTTGAGTGCCACAGGAGTTTATGAGCATTGAACTCATTAGGATTTATGTGAGGCACCTACCTGTCTTTTCACTGCAATGCACATTTGCCAAAATTGCTGTCAAAAGTATGAGCCCAGCTGCAGAGTGCTGCTAACTTTCAGGACAGAAGCAATGATGCAAATGAAGTGAGCAGACAGCAAAAAAATGCACCAGGAAAACTGTTGAATAAAGCCTGATAGAGACAAAGGAAGAGGAGGCCTTGCAGTCCATCCCAGGCATGGGGGTCACTCCTGGGCAGGATTCACTTCTCTTTTTTTTTTTTTTTTTTTTTTTTTTTTGGTACCGGGGATTGAACTCCGGGGCACTTGACCACTGGGCCACATCCCCAGCCCTTTTTTGTATTTTATTAGAAGCAGGGTCTCACTGAGTTACTAAGTGCCTCGCCATTGCTGAGGCTGGCTTTGAACTCGTGATCCTCCTACCTTAGCCTCCCAAAGTGCTGGGATTACAGGCGTGCGCCACTGCGCCCGGCTTCACTTCTCTTTCTTCCTGTATTTTGGTCTTTCTTGGTGCCATGGATCAAACCCAGGGCCTCCCACATGCTAGGCCAGTGTTCTGCTACTGAGCTACACCCCATCCCTAGCTGGATTCAGAGAACAGTGTGCCTGTTTGCTGGTAAATTCTGCTGTTCCTTTTATTTGCTGGTTACCTCATCTAATCATGTTGCTGCTGCACAACCATTCTTTTTTCTGGATTTTCTATTTTCTTGGAGACAGTAGGGACAGGGCTGTGGACTTGCTATTACTCCTCTGAGCCATTTTCACACCAACAAAGAAAGGGTATGAATCGAGTTTTCAGTAGCATTCGGTTAAAGGGTGCTTGGGCTGTGGGCACTGGTCAAGACAAGGTGTCCTCAACCAGTTAGTGCTTCAGAACTCATGATTTCTGGTATGGGGGAAAAGATTGTCAAGATGATTTTAGAACATTTTTTCCTAACATGTATGTTTGCGTTTATGGTGAAGTCTACAAGTGTGCCATGCATGGGTTGCAAAGTCAATTATGAGTGACTAGAAAGCCCAGGTCACACATCCCTACACCACTTGCTCAGGAATACCCTGGAATGCCCTGGTCACACTACCCTGCAGTCAGCCAAAATCACCCTGTCCCTCTAATGGAGCCAAAATAAAGTCAAACCCTAGGGGGGAATCCTCTTTTTTTAATTAATTAATTTATTTTAATTAGGTACATATGACAGCAGAATGCATTTTGATTCATTGTACACAATTGCAGCACAACTTTTCATTTCTCTGGTTGTACACGATGTAGCATCTCACCACATGTGCAGTCATACATGTACCTAGGGTAATGATGTCCATCTCATTCCACCATCTTTCCTGCCCCCATTCCCTTTCTCTCCCCCTCCCTCCCCTTTGCCCAAAGTTCCTCCATTTTTCCCATGCTCCCCTCCCCAGCATTGTGGATCAGCATCTACTTATCAGAGAGAACATTCGGCTTCAACAGATCTGACCATGCAATTCCCTGCAGATGTTCCAAAGCCAAACCCTAGAATGGACAATGAACACTCAAGCACCACACACACACACACACACACACACACACACACACACACACACTCATGTTGCTGTGCTGACCCAAGTTAGAAGATGAAGCAAAAAGGAAAATGTTTGCTCCCATACATATTCACTGAAATATATTCCCATATTTTGAGCCAAATGGGAAAAGCAAATAAAAGCTATCCAACAAAAAAAGGGATAACATGTAGCATTCATATTGCCCAATCTGTTTGAACACCATTGTCAGCCCTCATGAACCCCATGACAGTGGAAGGGACACCTGACCCCACAGATCAGGAACCACTAGCTGCTCCTGATGCACGAAATATGGCATCTTGAGGCAAACAAGAGTTTGTTTACATTTACAATGTTGATAATTTGTTTGGTATGGATTTTTACATTATTTTAAATCTTCTAAAGTAGTACATTAATATTATTTATCTTGATTACTGTGCTTTATGACACTTGAGGTGAAGGCTTTGCTTCATTCTAATAACCACACTATGACATATGTACCGCACATACATGAACCACACACATCACACCACACACACACACACACACACACACACAAACACACAGGTGTGTTTGTACATGCAGGGATGGAAAAAGTCAAATGTTTAGAGACAAGACACAAAGTTACTATTTTCCTCATTTCTAACTGCTGTGTTAGATGGCTCTATAGAACATGTCCTGGGAGTCTCCTTCAAGTTTGACCCAAGGATGACACCAAGTTGGATGGAACTAAAAGTCTCAGACCAACAGAACCTTAAATTCAGGATCAGGAGCTACTTGCACTGACATCGAAAGTGAGGGGCACTGACCATAGTACAAAAATAGTAAGAGCCCTGGAAGACACAACTGTCCAGTGAAGACTTGAGACATTGTCAGACCCATCTTAACTCCCCAAAGCCCTTAAGAACCCTATTCGCTGGCCAGTCAGGGAGACAGATTTGAGCCTACCTCCAGTCTCCTTATCAGTAAAGCTCTTTAATTTTGCAAAACCCAATACCATAGTATTGACTTCTATGTGCATCAGGTAGCAAGCCCTTGCTAGGTATCAAAAGAGGTGAAATACAGAAAGAATACCAAAGTGAGTGTCACAAGCATATAAATGGTATTAAAATGACAAGAGTGCATGCAGATAAGAGAGGACCAGACACTGCCCCCTGGCAATCTGCTGTGTGAGGTGAGACTGGGGGGAAGCTTAGAGGTCCCACATAGAAGTATGGTGAGAAGGTCGTCATCTACCAATGATGCTATGGGGGTGAAGAGAGGCAGGGGCTGAGAACTGGCCCTGCAGTTGGCACCATGCAGCTTGTTAGTAGCAGTGCTATCTTTTGGTAAAATTGTGGAGGTGAAATCCTAGTTCAAGCAAGTTTAAGAGAGAACAGAAGGAGAGGATCAGGGTACCAAGAGTACAGACAATCCTCTCATTGAGTTTTGCTGAAAACAGGAGCAAATTATTAATGTTATGTTGCAACAAAACAGTTTAATATTTCAAATGGATTAAGTTCTATCATTAATTAATCTACTTCTTATAAACACCAAACTATAATATATGATACATAAATTACCTGCTATACAATTACAGAAATACGTTATATAACATATATAAAGTTTATGTGATTTTTTTTAATTCGGTGTTTTGATGTATGATAACTGTATCATAAATTAACATGCAATTATGAGAAATAATACAGAGAGATCTCTCATATAGCCTATACTCAGTTACACCCAATAGCAACATCTTGGAAAATTAAAACATTACTATCAGGATAAGGATACTGATAAAATCCACTGATCTCATTCAATTTCCCTAGTTTTACCTATACTCATTCAAGTGTACGTATGTGTGAGAGAGAGAGAACACGCATATGATCAGTTATGTGCAATTTCACCACATGTAGTAATAAGTATGCACAATCATCAAGACAAGGAACAATTCCATTGTCACAAGGACCTCTCATGTTGCAGTTTTACTAACACACTCATCTCTTCCCACTGCTCTCCCCACACCATCTATAATGTTTTAAATTATTAGTCTGTTCTCCATCTCTATACTTTTGCCATCTCAAGAAGGTAATATAAAAGGAGTCATCCCCATCTCTGGGGATTGGCTTTTGTCAATTAACATATCCTTGGATATTCATTCAAGTTATTGGGTATATAAATGGTTTGTTACTTTTTACTATTGAGTAGTAACTCGTGGTATGGATATACCACAGTTGTTTAATCATTTGCTCACTGAAGAGCTTCTGGACCATTTCCAGATTTGGTCTATTGCAAGTGAAGCTGCCATAGACTTTGGTGTACAGGTTTATTGTATGAACACAGGTCTTAATCACTCTGGGATAAATGCCCAGGATTTATAATTGCTGGGATGTATGGTAATTGAAAAGTTATTTATTTATTTATTTTTTTTGGTACCGGGGATTGAACTCAGGGGCACTCGACCACTGGGCCACATCCCCAGCCCTTTTTTGTATTTTATTAGAGACAGGGTCTCACTGAGTTGCTAAGTGCCTCACCATTGCTGAGGCTGGCTTTGAACTCGTGATCCTCCTGCCTCAGCCTCCCAAAGTGCTGGGATTACAGGCGTGCGCCACCGCGCCCGGCGAAAAGTTATTTTTATATGGAACGGCCAACCTGTTTTTCTTGGCATCTATGCCATTTTACATCTCCTCCGGCAGTGTGAGTTACCTGATATTTTTGCATTCTCACCAGCATTTAGTGGTGGTGCTGTTTTTTATTTGAGTCATTATTCAAGTCATTTTTATTTGAGTCATTACACGTAGATGTGTAAAATGACATCACATTGTTGTTCTAATCTGCATTTCCCAAACGGCTAATGCTTTTGAACATCTGTATATTTTATTTTCCATCCATATGGAAAACAAAATCACTGAGATGGACACTTATGCCTTTAAGCTAGGTACTAACTGGATTGTTTGGGAGTTCATTATATATACTAGTTTTTGTCAGATATATGGTTTGCAAATATTTCTACCAATCTGTATCTTGTCTATCCCCTTAACAGAATATTTTGCAAACAAAATTTTGAATTTTGATTAAGTCCAATTTACTAATTTTTACTTTTATCCATAATGCTTTTATGTTCACCTAAAAATTCTTTGCTCAGTCCTAGATTCTTGAGATTTTTTTCCTATAAATCTAAGTTTTATGTGTTAACATTTAAGTACACGTGAATATATCTATATGTGTGTGTACACACACACACACATACACACACCCGATGTGAAAATGACTCCAAACTTATTACAAAACTGCCCATAGTTCTTGTTATATGTCCTTTCAGTTCTGTGTTTTTGTTATGAAGTTTACATTATAGGACTGTCAATGTAGCTCAGTGGTAGAGCATTTGCCTAGCAATGCACAAGGCCCTGGGTTCAATCCCCAGCATCACAAAAAACAAGTTTACATGTATAGATGTATATTTTAGAAGTTTATATGCATACCCACATAAACATATATATATATAACATATGTATGAATGAACTTTTAAAACCAACGTTAAGACAATATCACCTGAATTTTTCAGTATTAGTCATGAACTCTTTCCCTAGTAATTCTGTGGCACCATCTTCACAGCTGAACAGTATCCATCCTACAACTCACTCCCCTCTGTTTCCCAGATCCTTTACTATGGTAAGTTTATCAAGTTAAGCCCACCTGTTTCTGGGCTCTGTTGACTCTGCCAGTGTCCTCTCGCTGGCTGGTCTTCTCTGAAGGAGTGGCTCAGAGCACCCTGGTGTCCATTTCTTCTTCTCATTACTGTCACCCTTGGAAAATGCATTCTCTGAGCATCTTGAAATTAAAAGAATTTAAAATTCCTTTGGCATAAGAACCAGAGGAAAAGACAAGGCATGCTGGGTGAGGGCCTTGGGGTAGCTCTAGGAGCCAGACAGCCAAAGTGGCCTGTTTTTCTCTCTTCCTGCCCATCTCTGTCTTGAGGGCCAGATGCAGTATACGGCTGTCTCAGGGGACACAGAGGTAGAAGCATGTGCCTCCCTTATTCCTTTTAGTCTCCCTGAGGGAATGGAACCTAGAGGTCATCATCCTCTGTACCTTCCTTGCTTGACAGAAAACAGCTCTCCTTAGTGGCTACAGCCTCTTCTTTCCCTGTGGTCCTGATGTGGCTGGCGTCTGGAGAGAAGACAGTGAGCTCCTCCAGTGAGGAAGTACTCACAGGAGCCAGTGGTAAGTTTTTGAAAGTCAGAGACATTCCAACTCATTTTTCATGTTTTGGAATGCTTTTCTTTTTTTTGTCACTTGGACCACTTCACAACCTTTTTGAACTCCTCTGGTCTGATGTTAGATCTTTTCTACCTCATTTGAGTTATGATTTATATCTATACTGATCTAGATGTAAACATCCACCCCAGGAATGTATCAAGGATGCAGATTCCTGGCTCTAGTTTTGTTGATTCTGACTTAGTGGCCACATGCAGTACTTCATGTCCTCCTCCCAAGGGTTCTGGGTGGTGAATGTCTCTGGGACAGGAGCTGTAGGAAGCCTACAGTGGCCACAGCAAGGAGAGTCCATGCCGGGCCTTCACTCAGCCTCACAACATAGGTCCCTGGTGATTTCTACTTCTTCAAGGTAGGTATTTAATTTGGTTGACATTAAATAGATCAACGTTGAAACAAAAAGCATTATTGCCATTTGATAAAACAAATCAAATTCTAATGTGTTTGTGGTCCCATTTCTCACTTACAGATCTTATTAAAATTTAAAAAAAAATCAAAACATCATGTCCTGGTAAGTATGTGAAGAAGTGTGAACTCTCACACCTTGTTGGAGGAAGGAGTGAAAATTGTTAGGACTACATTGAGGGTGTTTTGCTATATCTAATAATGGTAGAGATGTGCACATGATCCCACAATTCCATCTCTAGCTCTGTTGGAACATTCATACAGGTGCACAATAGGCATGTGCAGATGAGCTCACTGCAGCCTTATTCACAGCAGTCCACAGCCTGAATGCCCACAAGCAGTGGAATGGAGCACCCTCAATGGAGTTTTTGCAGCAATGAAAATGAATGAATAAAGCCACACATACCAACATGGACAAATCTTACAAATATGTGAATGGGTTAAAGGAGAACACAGGTTTGACATCTTTACCTAATATTTAGAGACCCTTAAGACAATACTATAATATTATTCATGAATATACTCTACAACCATGGCAAAAGTTGCACAGCATGTTCAGGAAGTATATTTATCAGTTATCTAATTTATCAGTGGCTCTGGCTCTGGAAAAGGGTGAGGGGAGTAGATTGGGAGAAAAATAAAGTATCCAAAATTCATATGTATTTCATAAAAGTACTGAGTATATGTTTTCAAAACTTTAGAAGAATTTTTGAAAGATTCAATGTAGATATGTTGCATACAAACAAAGTAATGATTCTTCCCATTCCAAAAGTGTTCTGGAGTTTGTGAGATTCTCTACCTACACAATAACCCAGAAGTAATTCTAAAGTAGGCAGGGGACATATTACCACCATTTGAAAAAACAAGCTCAGAGAGGCTAGTTTCTTGCCCAAGACTATACAGTCAGTAAGAGGTAAAGCCAACATCCTTTCAGACGTCTCTACTTGCACGGAGCATTTCAGTATCTTTTATTGCATGATCCCAAGATGCTTTGGGAAGTTACAGGTAATGATTTTCATTTGGCAGACTGGAAAACTGATATAGATCAAGTGCCTTTATAGGTGATATATTCAAGACCACACAGGATAACAGTATTAGGACCTATACTGACATCTGTGGGCTTTTGATTCATTTATGATTTATTCTTTTGAGCTACTGTCAACCTTGCAGTTTTTAGAACCAGATTTATAGCTATTTATAGTTCAGTTCTTACCAACACTTTAACGTGGCACAATTTGTTTATTGTGTGATTATTCATAATACTAGAAAGTGAAAACACCCTAAGTGATTAACAGTACAATAAGGGAAAGGTAATTGTGGCTAAAGAAGAAATTAATGTTTTATTCATGAAGACTTTACAACGATGGATGAAGGTCAGTATTTAGCCAGAGAACATAGGTCTGGGTATATGGTGGCTTATGGATAGTGTTCATGTTGAGTAGCTACTGCCTGTCAATATCTGTGTTGTACTAGTTATTTTTTTTTTTTTTTTTTTTGTACCAGGGATTGAACTCAGGGGCACTTGACCACTGGGCCACATCCCCAGCCCTTTTTTGTATTTTATTAGAGATAGGGTCTCACTGAGTTGCTAAGTGTCTCGCCATTGCTGAGCCTGGCTTTGAACTCATGATCCTCCTGCCTCAGCCTCCCAAGTTTTAGGATTACAGGTGTGCACCACTACACCTGACTACTAGTTAAATATCTTTAATATTACACTGCTATTGATGCCACATTAAATATATTTTGCACTCATTGAGCTAAGTATGCATCTCCTAGCATAAATAGATAGCATACATTTGTATATGTAAGCACATACATATGTATGTATATCTGGATACATATATAAAATAAATGTCTATATTTATAGATATCTCTATGATTAGAACTGTAATGTAATATAACTTGACCTCTGCTTTTATAGAGAGAAATAAAAGAAAAATAAATATGTACACACACACATAATTGAGTTAGGGATGCAGAATTATTGTAGAGGAGAAATCCTCTACTTTTTCACAATCTTATATTGATTTTATAATTTGAAGACTGAATGTTGGATGTCTTATCTTATCGTACATCTGTCCCAAGGCAGCCACTTCATGAGGCTGTCCTCTCCAGACTTTCACTCCACTCTACTCTTCCCACAAGGGCACAGTTTTGGGGGATGGGGAGTCAATGAAGTGTGAGGCTTTGCTGAAGGAGGAGGCTCAAAAGCCCCACTTTGTCTTGGGTGATAAGATCAAATGCCCTGGACTTATTTTATGTGTTTCTATTTTGCTAAGGGTACTGCAAATTATACAGTGATATGAAAAGACCAAATGCTATCAGCCTTTTAAAATGAAATTCTGATCCTTTTATATTTCCCAGTTCACTCAAGTCTTTGTCTTCCTATTGGGGTGTTACAGAAACCCACACAGCTCTTCAAAGCCGAAAAAACATACCTAGTACTCTCAGAGAGAGAGAGAGTCCAGTTTCATCAAATATAGGTAAACCTTCCAAATCTTATAAACCCTTGAGATAATATTGTATTTTATCTTTATCAACCTTCCTACCTATAAGAATTCATCCTTACAATTCAGAGGAATAAAACTGAACATTAAAAACTGGGTTCGGTTTCCTGTTAAAGATTCGTAAATTCTCAGGGCATATTTTATTCCATCAGTAGGAGGCAGCATCAGTTAAACTTACCTCCTGCTCCACCTACTGTGGTGAAAGGGACTATTTTAATGTGACTTATATCTTTGTGCTAACAGTTACTTTTTCCCTGTCTTTTTGAGGTGATTGGTTTCTTAAAAATTTGTAGACTCAAAATATAATTGAGGGGCTGGGGTTGTGGCTCAGTGGTAGAGCGCTCGCCTAGCACGTGCGCGGCCTGGGTTCGATCCTCAGCACCACGTACAAATAAAAAACCCATTGTGTATAACTAAAAGCAAATAAATAAATATTTGAAAAATATATAATTGAAAGCAAAGGATTATAAATGAGATGCACAATCACCAAATAATGGAATGCTTCACTATGTAATAGCTACATGTAATATCCAATCCAGTTCACCTATATTAAATAATTTCCAGCTGTATAAATCTGTCAAACATTTACATAAGCAAAACATCGAGCACCTGACATGATAAGAGACAATCTGAACTCTATGTCTGTATTGCTTCTCCTGAAATTTCAAGTAATGTCCCAAAAGTTTTCGTGTGGTATTCTAATATTAGCTGTGAAGAAAGCTCATTTTGCACTATCATTACAAAAGCATATTATTTATGAAATTAATTCCTGACACATTGGGTTGTGAGAAGGATAGTGGTTAATTGATTTAGGCAGTGGTAGGCTTGCTATGTTCAAAAATACATGAGATGATGGCCATTTAATTTGTTTCCATTTCCAGTAAGATCCTAAACTTGCAGAGTATTATAAGAAAGATCTGTAAAACTGCTGCATAAATTAATTCTTGTTGCTTTTAAACACTTGAAAAGCATTTTCAAATTGAAGAGTAACCAGACAAATGAGTTCAGATATTTTGCAATGATAGTATTCAGGATGGAAACCTAGAGATTGAAATTAATTTTCCCATAAATCTTATATGTTCTCAACTAAGAATTTATTTCCTATTAAGTCAGTCTATAAAATGCAATAACATTTTGTTTTATCTCATTATGATAGTCAGTAACAAATTAGCAATGTGATAGAGAGGCAGAACTGTATCAACACAGTATTCATAAACTGAACTCCAACACTTGAGCACACCTCTACTTGCTACCCCACAGAATCTTCCAAACAGGTAAAGCTATGTTCTTTTAGGTGTAGTTCTTTCTTTTTTTCCTCAGCAACCTCAGTTCCATTTTGACCATCCAAACTTCTTGGCTGAGCAATGGGAGGTGCAGGTGGGCATTAGTGTTGTGTTCTATGTTTTCCTTCCTGCCAAATAAAACTGGGGACTTTAAACTGTTAAAAAACTTAACTACAGGGCTGGGATTGTGGCTCAGCGGTAGAGCGCTCGCCTAGCACGTGGGCGACCCGGGTTGGATCCTAAGCACCACATACAAATAAAACACATTAAATAAAATGCATTGTGTACAACTAAAAAGCAAATAAATAAAAATATTAAAAAAAAACTTAACTACAACCAAAAATTAAATATTAAAAAAAAAATAACGCTGTCACCTGGTTCTTTTTCAACCCAAGTGTAACAGGTGATGGATATGCTAATTTGATTATTATAATGTACATACACATTGAAACTCCACACTGTACCCCATAGATATGTACAACTATTATGACAATTAAAAATAAAAATTAAAATGTAAAGGAAGAAAAGAAGGAAGAGGAGATTTGGGGAGGAGGAGTGGGGGTGCTGGTGCTCACTCAGCACGTGCCAACTAGAAAACCAGAGAAGGGACAGAAAGGGATTGACCCCATGGTGTGCCAAGGCCAAATGGGATTGTCTCAGAGCTTGGGTCAGCACTGTTATGGAGGGACCCTACTGCCAGCCATGCTTCCCCTCCTGGAGATGACGGCGACAACGGGAAAGAGTTGTGGTCTCGGGGTCTCCTAACACCCCGTAAAACATTTGCTGCTATACCACAGTATTCGAAGAGGTAGGGGAGGTTGAGAGACAGCTAGAGGAAGGGCTGTGCCTAGAAGCCAGTAGGGAATGAGAGTGAAATTTGCTAATTTCTTTCCAAAGTAAATGTAGTGTTGTACATTTGTATGTGATTAACTTAAAATTATCCATTAATTCTCTCACTAGGAAAGTGAGTTTTTTTTTTCCTTGTTGCTGTTGTTTGTTTGTTTTAACTACAGGGTTTCCTTGGGCTGTTAGGTTAACAATAATGATGCAGCAACTACCTGTTCCTCTCAGGTGATTCAGCTTCCCTTTGGACCATACTGCAGTACACTCAAGACCCAGCAGAACTGCTGCTTTGCCAGAATCAGTGGATTTACAAAGAACGTGTGGACCACTAAAGTTGAAGGGATTACTGAGTTCACCTGCTACAACACACATTTTGTGCATGTAAATCAGCCACATCAATGATCAGCTCTTTCTCTTCAATGAAGAAAAATCCATCCTATCTGTGGCAGGCCAACTCTGAGATGGTGTCCAAGGATCTCCACTTCCTGCCATGCCCTTCTGTGAGCCCTCTCCTTGAGTTTGGGCTGGACTGTGGTAGAATGCAGAGGAATGGGAGTCTGTCCCTTCTGGGAAGAGTGTGATTTCCATATTGTAGGCTCACTCTCTCTGATTTTGCCCTGGGGGAAGCCACTGCCCCATCTTGATACATCCTTATGGGAGGGAGCATGGAGCCAGGACCTGAAAGAGGCTCTGGTAAGCAGACAATGAGCAACTGAGGCCCTCAGTACAGCAACTCACATAGAGCTACAAATGTCCTGCCGAGAGCCATGGGAGTGAGCTTGGAAGGCTACCCTGTTTCCATGGATCCTTCAGATAAGACCACTGCCCTGTCTCACAGCTTATGCACAATCTCATCAGAGATCCTGGCCACAGACACCCAGCTCAGCTGTATCAGGATTCATGACCCTAGAAACTGTGTGAGACAACAAATGCTTGCTGTTTTAAGCCACCAAAGTTTGGGGTTATTTGTTACTCAGCAGTGGATACCAAGGGGTTTTTCTAAGTAACATGCTGACCACTCTGCTAAAAACCATCAGGTATTTTTTTCCTCCACATATTAAGCATTCCAGATTTTTGAATGAAATAATAATTTAACATACTTTTAGAAAATTCCTTTCTATCCTAATTCCTTAGAAGGCATTTATTTTTGAAGAAAAATTGATTGTAAATAAATAATCACTATTAACTTAGGTATAGGGAATGTAAGTACAGAACACACAAAAATCTGAAATACTATATGACCAGGAATAGAGGAAGTGTCTGATTTCGGATTTGGAGTCTGAAAGGTATTTGTGGCTGCATAAATGATAACAACCAACCAGAGATTTTCATTTTATCAACTATAGAAGTTTTTTCCAAGGAGAGGGTTTGATGTGTGGATATTGCAAGGTGCCAACCATAAACTTGACCCAATTTATATCACAGCCTTGGTAGTTGAACACTACCTTCTTCTAAATGTACTTCATTGATGGTTAATGAATGTGGCTTAAAATCAACCTTGTAACAGATTCAGCTTTGACACTGTGATCTATAGGCTTTATTTGAATATCTTTTACATACAAAGATTATTATAGATACCTAAGTTAACAAGAATATTTGTAACAATGGTTTTTACTTAATATTGCTTTGTTTGGTATCTCATTGTGCTTTTTTCCCCCTATCCTGATTAAAAACTGATGACCACAATAATAATTATTCAATAGGAAATTGGTTCATTCATTCACTCAACAAACCTATGTTGCATACATAGGAGATTCTGTACTGTGCCAGGAACTCAGGATAAATGTGATCTTTCAACCTCAGTCCAAGAACACAGATGTTCTTGTGCTTCCCATACCACAGGCAGGAGAACAGTGAACTTGGGTCTGTGTAGTATCAATCCCCTCTACTCAGCTTCACCAAGAAACATGAACATCACTGTCCATATATCATTAGTTTTCATGCTGGCATTTAGTTATGTTTGATAGGTAATAAGTGGCTTCTTCCACTAGATAATTTATCTGTCTCAGGTGCCAAGTAAATGGTCTTCTCCATGCATGTTTACCAAACATTAATAAGGAGGTCTGACTTGAGGCTGAAAAATGGTGTGAATCTAAAATAATGATGGCAGCTGATCATGTTGGGTGCACGATGATCTAGAGTGTGGACTGTGGTTATTTTTGTTCTGAAACATCTGTATGAAGAGTCAAAATCTTTGGATCAAGAAATGGGAGTGCAAATCTGACTTAGAGCAACTGCTTCTCAAAGATTTAATTCTCAAATTTTTTTTTTAAATAGTCTTGTTTGAAGTTGAACAATAAGCATGCCACATGTGGATATCAGTATTAAAAACCAGAAATCTCATGTCCCAATTTCCAAAGTATTTGCACTTCATGTTGTACCTGAACACTCCAGCCAGGACAAAGGATGCTCAAGGTACGATAGTCTGTTTATTACACAGGTGTTGGTATTCTTTGGGGGATAGTAAGAGTTTATTTAGCATTTTACTTGAAAATAAATTTGTATAAAAAGCTTTATGTACTGAGCCAAGATAAATAAGAACCACTATAGCAAAAGAGTTTTACAATAAATGAAGATGCAAAATTTCATATGGCAATAAAAGGTACAGCAGGCAACAGAGTTGGCTTGAGTCATGGACCCAGGTTCTCACTTAAGGAAATAACTTTAGTCCAGGTGTCTGTTCCATTTGAAAGCATGCTTTATGTGCTACCATGGTAGGTTGTTCTTGCTTCTGAAACTATTTATTCTGGTTATGCTTGCTATTATAATTTTGCAATTTATTTACAATACACCAAAAGCTGAAATACAAACTCACAAAGAGATATTTTTACGAATGAGAGTTTGAATGTTTTGCAAAGATAAAGCACAGGCAAGTTGCAGAAAAAAATGGGGGTTAATCTTAGATGATTGTTGGGTAGCAGAGATACTCCAAAGATAATATCCACTCAATTTATATTCAACATGTCTTTACGAGCTTCCTCAATTGAAAAGAAACCTAATCTAGAAATTACAAATGGAGTTGGTCTTACAATGTTAGCATATTCATTCTTATAAAATTTCAGCTAAAATAAAACATTCAAGATTGTTTTTGTCTTTACTTTTCTGATTGATAATTACAATAGTAATTATTCTTATTGCTAGTATAATTGATCTTTGATAAAAGTTGATAATAACCAATACGAGCAACCAAATAAAGATGGTTCTACAATGTTCAATGATAAAGCCATCCAGTAACTTTAAGTATTCCAAGGATGTGACCAAACATGCAGAGTAATGGATAACAACCTTCCTAAAGTATTTGTCCTATACGTGCTTGTGCTCTTCACAGCCTAGCACGTGACTGTGGCAGATAGCCCCTAAAGTATGACCCCATACCTATAATATTGGCCTTCTAATGTTCATGCCCTATGTAATTCCCTCACCTTGAGCACAGCTGGGACCAGTGACTTTCTTATAACAAATAGGACATGGCAAAGGTGGTAGAATATTACAGCCATCCATGATAAGCTCATGTTACATGTCTCCATCTTAGACTGGAGTGAGCAATCCCCCTTACTAATTCAAGAAAGTAAGCTTCATGCTGAATAAGCCCATTGTGACAAGGAACTGTGGCTGACCTCTAAGGAACTGCAGGTGGTGCCAGGAGCTGGTTTCCTGATGACAATAAACAAAGCAGGGACCCCCAGTTATAGAGCCACAAGCAAATCAATTCTGCTGACAGCCCAGAGGAGCATGGAAAGGGATTCCTTCCAAGCTGAGTCCCTAGATGAAGATGCAAACAGCCAATACCTGACTACAGTCTTCTGAGCCCCGAGCAGAGGACCCAGTTAAGCCATACTCAGATCCCCACCCAGGGAAGTAAGAGATAATGTGTTTTGTTTTAAGCCACTGGATTTGTGTCACCTGTTACACAACAATAGAAGACTAACACAGTTTTTACCTGTTTATCTTTCTGTCCCTCTCTCTTGACTGTGAGCTAGTTTAAAGATAGAGTGTCTTGATTTACTTTCTCCGGCTGTTTAGCATACTTGTCTGACACATAGATGGTCAATAAGTGTGAGCTGAATGAAGAGTCCAGCTAATGGATGTCTGAAGGGGGCACTTCATTATTTCAATACATGTTAACCACCACGACACACGGCTTTCCCCTCTTCTATCTCCTTGGCTAATCAACATGCTGAGAAAACAGAAACTATTTCCTTTTCTAAGCAAATCATTTATCTTCATTAAAATGGAGCTGCTGTCCTATTTTCTGGTCATACTGTTTGATCAGCTCCTTCTGGAATATTTTATAGAATTCTCTCTGGCTTTTACTAGCCTACATGATTTTGTGTCATCAGCTACTTCAATGAGCTAGCAACTTCTCTACAGCTAATTATTTCATATGCTAGGCACCAATTCCTGAGGCACCCCATTAGTTCCTTTCTATGAAGGGAATTTGCACAAATTTTCTTTCTCTGAACCAATTTAAATCCACACGAGAACTTGATTTCTCATTCTGTCATTAGCAATAATAATTATATTCAGACTTTTAGATGATCAAAGTACTTTATACCAATTATTTTGCTTATCTATGTAATACCCAGAGGTAGATTTGCTATATAATCCCACTTTTTGGATAAGAAAATAGAGGCAGAAAAATATTTTTGAAGTTATCCTACAGTTTATTTGTTTAGTAAATAGTCCATTACATTTTAAAAACACATTTGAGTGTTTATTTAGAAAAAGGAAGGAAAAAAGATCTTTCCTGTTTTATCAAATTACAAGTTTCTCATAGTTTTATCTATATTTTATCCATTCTATCTTTTTCTACTGGTATTTCTACACAAAAGCTGGGCATGAGCCTTCATCACCTTCCACCTAGGAAAATGCAATAGCTGTGTTTGTCTTACTGCTTGTGGCTTATCCTAACCCTTGTTTAGCTGACAAAGGACTTAGGAAACATCTTGCTAAGCTCTATTTTATTGCTGCTGGAGATCCCACAATGAATTCTACCTGTTATTCAAGACACAAATATTTTGTCTTTGGTAAAGACCCTATAAGACACATCATTCACTTTCCTTCCCAATCTAAAATTCTGTTAATTTTTCACTAATTCATATCCAGGAACTCTCTGGATGAGCTAACCCCTGTAAGCAAACTTCTTCTTTTCTTGCTTTTTCACATGCTCTCTTCTCAAGCCAATGTGACCACTTGGCTGGTGTTTGGCAACCCAACTTCTCTCCCCTCCTTGAATGGCAGGTCCAATATTCACCTCATAATTAATTATCCTAATCATCCTGCTCTGATGAGGCATTAACATTTTGATTCTCATATAGCTGAACTTCTTCAATTTGCTTGCAATTATATAAGTGGTTCCTGGATCAGCAATACCTGCATCACCTAGGAACTTATAACAAACACAAATTTTGTGGCACAACTATATCAAGTCAGACACATAAGGAGGATCCCTGCCAGTTCTTTTAACAAGCTCTGTATGTAATTCTGATGCACTCAAAAGTTTGGGAACCCCTAATTAATCACTGTGTTGTAAAAAATGTAATTAAATGTATACATTTAATTAAATGCACACACACAGACACGTATAGTTATCTGAATGATACATCACTTAAAAAGTTAGTTAGATCCCCATGTATTCTTCAACTTATTTCAGACAGCAAGAAGCATGTGATAAAATTTAGTTAGTATAATCATTGTTTGCTAACATGCATAGCACTTAGAAAAGAACTTTGCACATATTTTATATAAATTACATGTTTGGCTGAATGCCACTTGTCTCTTTATTCCATCTTGATTCATCATCATTCTAGCAACCAACTTTAAAATCAGCAAATTGGTTCTGCACACAAAGTTCATTGCCATGGAGCTCCATGTGGTTATGCTTGTATATCCCATCTCACTGGGCTCCTCGAACCACCAACTGCAGTCATACCGAGCCTTCTGCCCCTCCCCAGTGGCATCTCTAGGCTGTACCTGCTGTCTGGGAGGTCCTTTGTTGCTCTCTGCCTGCTTGAATACCTCCCATGTACCCTTCAAGGTCATTTTCCAGAAAGCTACTCTAACCCTTTACTCCATCATGGTGAGATGCCCCTCTATTACACTCCTGGGTCTTCTTTTTACCCTTATCCTGGCCCCGACTACCCACATTATGAAAGCATTTCTACCAGTCTGCTCCACTATACAATAAACACCTTGAGATCAGGATTATCATTGTTATAATCTGGTGTTATCACATAATTTATGGTTAATACTTGTAGCATGGAAAAAACAAAAGGGGGTAAGATTTAATACTACGTATGCTTTTCTATGCTTCAATTTGTTCAACCAAATATGAACATAATTTATGCCAATAAATTTGGTTCAGAATAGAATGTAATTCACCTCTGCTGATTGAAGGGCTTAGAGTTCCCCTGTTTCTGTACATCTCTAGTACTACCAACACCAATTTCGATGAGCAGGTATACCAATAATCCAGAAACATGACTCCAGACTTGGGATGAGCACAAACACAGATACTGTTATATTTTTAAGTATAATCTGAAAATCCTGGACTAGTTTGCAGATAAGTGATTCTCATGACAGAAGCGTTTTTGAGAGTCCACCACATGGCTCCCTTTAAGATGAGGCATACTAGAGCTTATTCCTCCTACCTTACTTTGGTAACTGTTACCCAACCTCGCTCTCTTCCGCTACTCTTTCTAGTATCCCGTGACTGCTATTCTACACTCATTTGATTCAGTATCTTGACTATTATGAAACAGTGCTGTTCTGTAGCACAGGAGAGTGACTTTAATTTTATTTACATACACACACACACACACACACACACACACACACACACACACACACACACATCACGTACTGGAAGAGAAGAGTTCAATGGTTCCCAACACAAAAATGCTAATACCTCTGATTTTATCATTACACTTGCATACATATATTAAAATATATGCATCCCACAAATATATATGTCAATTAAAAATGGCAACAGTGCCGGGTGTGGTGGCGCATGCCTGTAATCCCAGCACTTTGGGAGGCTGAGGCAGGAGGATCGCGAGTTCAAAGCCAGCCTCAGCAATGGTGAGGCACTTAGCAACTCAGTGAGACCCTGTCTTCAAATAAAATACAAAAAAGGGCTGGGGATATGGCCCAGTGGGTGAGTGCCCCTGAGTTCAATCCCTGGTACCACAAAAAAAAAAAAAAAAAAAAAAAGGCAATAAAGTAATATTTAAGAACTATATATGAAGATGAAAAAAGTAGGCAGATAACCAGTTATGGTGCTCTACAGGGAAAATGTCAGTTTCTAGAGCCCCATGCTGCCTACTCACCTCCCAGGCACTGGGGCAGGCAGAGGTGAAAAAATAAACAAACGAACAAATACATTTAAGGCATTATCTTGTAGGCCAGCAAGCCCTCATACCACTGCTGAGGACCAGGAACAATCTGTTCAGAACACCACCAAATGCTAGCAACTTGGTTTCCTACAAAAGGAAGACATTCCAAAAATAGCTGCAGCATTTAGGACTTGTTTCTGTTCTCCTTCAGTACTCCGGCATGCTTGTCTGACAGGACGTGGGACTGCAGAAGAGCCAACCTCATGGCAAAGTCATGTTTGGGTTGGCCCCAAAGGTTTGTGAGCAGTGCCAGGAAATACTGTGGTGCTTGGAGCAGCCCAGAGATTCCTTTAGCAGCTGGCCATCCCTACGAGAAGCCTGCCTTCCAATCCTGGGGTTACCAATCCCTTCATAATTTATTCCTAAAAGTCTGAAGCTTCTAAATTTAACCGTTTCCTCATTTATTCCTAAATGAAGATAAGATATTCTCCTCATTTAAGAAACTGCTTATTTTGATGAAATCAGAGGAGATTTTGTGCATATATTCACAAATAAATTGAATCTCTGTGTTGATGGAGGAAAGTTAAAATGAGTATTTAAAAATGACGTCAGGGTAAGCAGACTTCATTCCTCTGTATTTTCATGGATGTGCACTTTCATATCCATGAAAATACAGAGGAACAAGAGAATACATAGGAAGAAGAAAACTCATGTTTCAACCAAATGTTTGGGAAAACAGTAGCTATTACAGGGCAGGCGATGCTCAATAGAGAAAAACTCAACCTAGGAAATGCAGGAGTGGTGGAGAGCACGCCAAGGAAGGGAGGAGAGTGATTCCTCCCTACCCCCGCCCCCACCCCCATATGCCTACTGACTCAGAGACCCAGGACCTGTACTAACTAGAAAGTTAAGAGCAAAAGAATCAGAAGTCATGGCACAAAAGTGTCAAAACCTGTAAAAACACATAAGAATTTAAGTACTCCCTATATATGTCTGTAACATGAGGCCACTTTGGTTATATGCTCTGAGAAAATATAATGATTACCTAGATCTGAAGTCACAAAGTCCAAGAAGTAACGAGAACAGCAATGACCAAAACCAAAGTATAGAAAATTATTTGTTTTGAACTGGACTGATTCCATAAAAAGTACAGAGTCCATAAATAAATAATAAGCTTAGTATCATAATAAATGTATCACATGGAAAGAGAATGGATCATTTCATATACTGTTTTAGGACCCCTAGCTAATGGTTTATTACATATTCAGTCTTCCCTAATTGCATCCCCAAATTCATTCTGAATAGGTTTAAAGGTTTAAATAAAGACTGTAAAGTACTAGAAGAAAACAGGACTGTATGATGTGTAGAACCTTCTGAGTATCAACCCAATGCAAACATCCAAGACAGAAAAAGTATTACCCTATAACCAAGGGCTTGAGTTAATCCTTTTGCCTGAGATTTCTTGTCTGTGGGATGGGGTCCAATAAAAGAACCTCTCTTGCTAGGGTTGTCTGTGTGTGAGCACAAATGTAGGACAGTTTACCTGAGATAGCACACATAAAGAATCTAGTAAAAGGCTGGGAACATTAATAAATAATGTCAGGAAAACGATCAAAATGAAACATACAGGAATAAATGGACTTAACATGTTTATTAACATAGATAGGTCCTTACTCCATATCATGGGGAAGAAAGGGGAAAAAACCAGTTTCCAAAGCTAGAAATCCTTTTTCATCAGGCAAATTTGTTATTGTTTTAAAAATTTTACAATGAGGGCTGGGGTTGTGGCTCAGCGGTAAAGCGTTCCCCTATCACGTGTGCGGCCCGGGTTCGATCCTCAGCACCATGTTAAAAAAAGAAAAAGGCATTGTGTACAACTAAAAAAACAAATAAACAAATATTTTAAAAAAATAAATAAAAATAAAAATTTTACAATGACTCTAAAACTTACTACAACACTGTTTGTTTGTTTTTCATTTTAAATAACTTTGACAGATTTTTTTTTTTTTTTTTTTACTTTTTTAAAAATTTTTATAATTTTTAATATGTACAACTCATAGTGCATATATTTAGTATCTTTTTACATACAACTGTTTGTATACAAAGTATAATCGTACAATTCAGGTCTTCAATCATGCAATAAGGAAAATGATATCCGCTTTGACAGATTTTTGTTCTACTCAAATATCCATACACAGGCTGAGTATCCCTAACCAAAAACTCCAAAATCCAAAATGCCCCCAAATCCAAAATGTTTTGCATGCCAGCATGTCACCACAAACAGAAAATTCTGCTTTGTGTGGCACACAAAATTATTAAAATACTGTGTAAAAGAACATTGAGGTTCTGTGTATAAGGCATATATAAAACAAAAATGAAGTTTGTGTTTGGACTTAAAGCCCATCCCCAAGATACATCAGTATGTACATACAAGTATTTCAAAATCTGGGAGAATCTAAAATCGGAAACACTTATGATCCTAAGCATTTGAGATAAGGATACTCAACTTACATAGTTTTGGCTCATTTTCAGCAAAATTACTTATACAGTGGCATTTTTAATGGGCTTTGCATTGACTTTAGCTGAGATTTTGAAAACAGCTTTACCAAGACATATTTTATATACCATAAACTTCATCTGTCTAAAGAATACAATTCAATGGGTTTTGGTGTATTTACAGAGTTATACAACCATCATATACTCTAATTTAATAACATTTTCATCATCTCCACTCTGCACTTATTAGTCATCCTCCATCCCATTCATCTATGTATTAATTTTAGTATGGTCCTGTGCTTGAATTATAAAGTTCATATTTATAGGCATGTATTGAGCAGGAGGCACCAGGGATCTGTTTCCTGACCTAGATAACATTCACTTACAGAATCCATCTGATGTAAGTATTTTGGAACTCTGGAGTCTATTGAAGACTTTCAGCTTCCAGGAGAAGGTTAGGATGGTAAATTGTGGTTAATTTTGGTCACTTCTACCTCTTACCATAGTAGCAGCTCCCCATCTTCTAAGCCTTAGCCTCCCTCAATGGCAGGCAGATGTGCTGCACACGTTGCTGGAGCAACCCACACACAGACTGCAGGAGCCAGCGTTGAGCAAAAAGGATGAGAAGTCTGTATTCTGATCTGATTGCTGATTCTGCTCACAAAGGTGCAGACCAAGAGGCAGTTACCATTATCATACCACTTCTACCCAACTTTTCAAGCTCTATCTCTTCTGGCTGAAGTGACTTCCAAGGGATTTAAAAGCTGGTGCCTTTTTTTTTTTTTTTTCTTTTCGTTGTTTTTCTTTTTCCTTCTTTGGGAGCTAGCCATTGACAATTAGGACATCCAATGGCAAAAGCATATAAGGCATAGGTTAGAAATTCACTGTTCATGCCCTGAGGAAGATGAAATCTCTATAAAGACCTCAGGTCAATTGATGATACTGAGATAGTCTACAACAGACAGAAAGCCAGAAAAACTGAGAGTAAGAGGTAGATTCTGATTTATCAAATGACTACTTTAAGATTCAAATGTCCAGTTTTCAACAACAACAACAAAATCACAAGGATACAAAGATAAAGGAAAACATGGCCCATTCAAAGGAAATAAATAAACCAACAAAACACCTCTTTGAAAAGATCAGATGGGAGATAAAATACCTATAAGATAAGAGTCTTAAAAACAACTGTTAAATATAAGTATCTAGAGGATGACATGGAAAAGTCTGAATTAAATGAAAACATCAAAGATAGAAAATAAAAAAAAATAAAAAAGAAATTCTGGAGCTGAAAAGTATAATAAACAAAATGAAAAATTCACAAGAGGGATTCAAAGGAAAATTGGAGTGGGAAGAAAAAAGAATGTGTAAACTTGAAACTAGGACAATGGAAATGATCAATCCAAAGGAACAGAAGGAAAGCAATTTGAAGAAGTAAACACACATTTCTCAAAACAAAACAAACATACAAATGGCCAAAGATTATATTAAAAAAAAATTCAGCATCTTTAGTCATCAGGGAAATGCAAATCAAATTTACAGAGATTCCATTTCACTGTAGTCAGAATGGCAATCATTAAGAATATAAAAAACAATAAATGCTGACAAGAATGTGGGGGAACAAAACAACTCTTACACAATGTTGGTACACATGCAAATTAGTATAGCCACTATGGAAATTTCTCAAAACCTAAAAATTGAACTATCACATGATTCAGCTATACTGCTTTTTGGTATTTACTCAAAAGAATTAAAGTCAGGATACTTTAGGGATACATGAATATCTCTGTTTATTGTAGCACAATTCAAAATAACTAAGTTATGGAATTAGACTATATGTATGTTGACAGATAAATGAATAAAGAAAATGTGCATAAAATGGAATTTTATTAAGCCATAAATAAGAATAGAATTATGCCATTTACTGGAAAATGAATGAAACTGAAGAACATCTGGGTAAGTGAAATAAACCAAACACAGAAAGACAAGTATTGTAGGTTTTCTTTCATATGTAGAAGCTAGGTAGGGCAGTGGGAGGGAGAGTAGAAAAAAATAAGGAATGTCATAAAGTTAGAAGAGAAACCATTAGGGCCCAGGATAGGAATGAGGATGGGAGAAGGGAGGAAGAAAGGGCAAGGGGAGGATCTGGGAAGTCATTATGTTAAATGTATCTATAAATTTGTCACTATGAAATCTACTATTTGGTATAATTAATATGTACCAACAAATTTTAAAAATCAAGAGGCACTTAGAGAGAAAGAAAGAAAATACATTGAGTTGATCACTAATTTCCATGATCAGTAAGAATTTTTATTCCTGAAAAAGATAACATAAGAAAAGCATAATTCTTTCTATATTTTTTCCAAATAATGAAGCATTAGAAGAATTTAAATTCAGTTAGTACAAGTCACAATAATAAATGTAAGAGTAATAGATGGGGACAGAGTAAAAATATGGCATAGACTTAAAAAAATTGAAGTGACTAGAGCCCAAGAGAACTGTGAAATATCATCAAATGGAGCAGTAATGCTTTGTGATAGTCTTGGAAGAAAGAGAAAAGGGCAGAAAAAAATATTTGAAGAAAACATAAGGTTAAAAGCTTCCCAAACTCAATGAAAGAAAATGATATAAACATCTAAGAAACTCAATAAACTCCAAGGAGGATGGACTCAGAGACCCACACTGAGAAACATTTTAGTCATGCTGAAAGACAAAGAGAATTTTGAAAGTAGACAGAAGTGATTTGTCACATAAAAGAGACCCCCCTCAAGAAGAAAATCAGCAGATTTCTCATCAGAAATATGAAGGTAGAAGGCATGTGATAAGATACTCAACATATTAAAAGAAAAACACTGTCCACCAAGAGTTCTTGTAAGGCTATAGGAAGAAAAGAAATGTGTTTTCCTCTTTGCTCACCATTCACAGTCAACATAACACAGAGCACTTCATCTCTGGGCACCAAAATGTGTGGTGATTTCTCCCCACAACCAATTAATTCTCCTGCAGACATTGCCTGAATGTCCTCCAATTAAATTCTGACACTATCTACCTGAAGATAGCATCAGACCCCACAGGTCAAGGGCTCAGTCCCACAAGACTGATCCCCCTTTTCAAGTAGTGACAATCAATAGGTATTCACCTATACTTTGACTGCTATAAATCAGGGGCTCCCATAACCCTGTTCATGGGTTCACTAGAGCAGTTCAAAGAACTCAGATAACACTTTACTTATATTTACCCATTTATTCTAAACAATTTCAAAGAGGATAAAGATGAATTAGCCAGATGGAAAAGATGCATAGGGCAAGATATGGAAAAAGGGGTGTGGAGCCTCCAATGTCCTATCTAGGCACACCACCCTGAAGGTACCTAATGTATTCAGCTATCCAGAAGCTCCCCAATCTGGTCCTTTTGGACTTTTATAAAGACTTTATTATTTAGACATTATTTATTAAATCATTGGCTCTTGGTGATAAACTCAACCTCAGTCCCTCAGCCCTCCCTGGAGCTTAAGGGTGAGGCTGAATTCCCACCCTCCAAGCTATCCAGGGACCACCAGCCACCAGTAATCTCATTAGCATACAAATACCACTCTTATCACTCCAAAGATACCATAATATTTTAGAAGTCATATGTTAGGAAACAGAGACAAAAATTAAATATATTTTTCATACTATCACCATCCTATATCTGGCAAAACTGTCTTTTAAAAGTGAGGAAGAAATCCTAGCAGCTCGGGAGCCTGCAGCAGGAGGATCATGAGTTCAAAGCCAACCTCAGCAAAAGTGAGGCACTAAGCAACTCAGTGAGACCCTGTCTCTAAATAAAATACAAAATAGGGTTGGGGATGTAGCTCAGGGGTCGAGTGTCCCTGAGTTCAATCCCTAATATACCCCCAAAAAACAAGTGAGGGAAAAATTAAGACACCCCTAGGTAAACAAAAATTAAGGAATTTCATTACCATGAGACTTGCCCAGCAAGAAATGCTGAAGGGAGTACTTCAGGTTGGAATGAGAGTATAACTTGAAGTATAACTAGAGTATAACTTGAAGCCATGTGAAGAAATAAATATCTCAATAAAAATAAATACATTAGCAATTATAATGGTGTGTAACTCAAATTGTTTTCTACATGGCTTAAGAGACTAACACATGTTTATAAAAACAATTAGTCTAAAAGCTAACATTATTGTAATGTTGGTTTGCAACTCAACTTTGTTCTACATATTTGAATTAATACATTAAAAAACCAACTATTAGTTTATATGTTTGAGTATATAATGTACAAAGATGCAATTTTATTATATCAGTAACAGAAAGGATAGGGATGAAGTCATAAAGGAGCAGAACTTTTGTATGTTATTGAAATTAAGCTAGTATGAAATTCGAATTAGAGTTTTAAAACTTTA
The DNA here is from genome assembly GCA_025594165.1 of Tamias sibiricus. Taxonomy (NCBI): domain Eukaryota; kingdom Metazoa; phylum Chordata; class Mammalia; order Rodentia; family Sciuridae; genus Tamias; species Tamias sibiricus. The sequence goes on from CM046663.1 coordinate 71,559,530, forward strand.
GGATGTTAAATGTAATCCCCATGATAATCACAAAGAAAACAGCTATAGGATATATACCAAAAGAAATAAGATGGGAGTTAAAACTACAAAACAAACCAGCATAATCACCTAAACACAGTGAAGACAGTAATGCGTGAATATGAGACTAAAAAAGCTGCAAGCCATACAGAAAACAAATAACAAAAAGATAGCAGTCCTTCCTTATCAGTAATTACTTTAAATGTAAATGAATTGAACTCTCCAATCAAAAAACAGAGATTGACAGAATGGAATCCTAACATGTTGTCTAAAAAATACTCAGTTTAGATCTAAGAACACACATAGGTTGAAAGTGAATGAATGCAAAAAGATAACACCATATTAACCAAAAGAAAGCAGGAGTGGCTATACCATCATCAGGTTAAATAGACTTTAAATTTTAAAAGCTATAAAAATCAAAAAAGGATATTATATAATGACAAAAATTTCAATACAGCAAGAAAATATAACAATTATAAATACGTAATTACCTAATAACAGATGATCAAAATACATGATGCAAAACTGACAGAATTGAAAGAGGGGAAATAATTCAGTACTAATAGTTGATGACTGCAATACCCTACTGTTGATGATAGATAGAAAAGACAGAAGATAAAAAGTAAAGAAATAGAGGACTTGAACAATACTACAAACCTAGTAGTTCTTAAAGACATACAGAACTTTACCCAACCAAAAAAAAATTACATTTTTCTCAAGTGTACTAGGGAAATTTTACAGGATAGACCATACAGTAGGCTACAAAATAACCTTCATTAGATTTATGAAGATGGAGATTAAAACAGCAATTACCACAATAGGATGGTACTGGAAGTCAATAATAGAAAAAAATACCTGGAAAATTTGCAAATTTATGGATATTACTCTTAAGAGCCAAAGGATCAAAGAAGAAATCACAAAAATAATAGATACACATGAAAATAAAAACACACATACCAAATACCAAAAATTATGGGACAAGCAAAAGCAGTGCTAAGGGACAAATTCATGCCAGAAACACTTGCATTAAAAAGTGAGAAAGCTTTCTAATCGACAGCCTAACCTTACAACTTAAGGAGACAGAACAAGAACATATTAAAACTAGAAGAAGAGGGAAATAATGAAGAGTAGAGCCAAGGTAAATGAAATAAAATATAAAAATTAGTAGACAAAAATCAATAAAACCAAAAGCTATTTCTTCAAAGAGATCAACAAACAGACAAATCTTGTAGATAGACTGAGTGGGACAAAAAGAGAAAATTGACAATACAAGTGGGGATATTGCTAGTGATTCTGCAGAAATAAAAAAGATTGAAAGGGAGTTCTATGAGCAACTGGATAGAACTAGAAAGGAGACTGAATCAGTAATCAAAAACCTCCATTCAAAGAAAATCTACAGATTGAATGCAATTTCTATCAAAACCCAATGGTGTTTGTTGAAGAAATAGAAAACTCAGCCAAAAATTCATATGGAATCTCCAATGACCCTAAATTATAAAAAACAAGCTTGAAAACAACATAGCTGGAGGGCTCACACTTCCTAATTTCAGGACTTACTCCAAAGCTATAGAAACTTATATTTAAAAAAAAAAAAAGTGGTACTAGCAAAAAGAACAGAGACCAATAAAAAAGAGTCCAGAATAAACCTTCACATTTATGGTCCAATAATTTTGATAGGGGGTGCCAAGTCCAGTGAATGGGGAAAAGAAAGCCACTTCAACAAAAGGTGCTTGGAAATATTCACATGCAAAAGAATAAACTTGGACTTTACCTAACACCATTTGGAAAAATGAATTCAATTAATTCAAAATGGATCAAAGACCTAAATGTAAAACTTAAACTATAAAACTCACAGAATAAAACAGGGAAAATTTTTTCACAATATTGGATTTGGCAATGACTCGTTGGATATGATACCAAAAGCACAGGCAACAAAAGAAGAAATAAATAAAATGGAATTCGTGGAATTTTTAAAATTGTGCAATAAAAACTGCTATTCAACACAGGATAAATGGCAATAGGATGGGAGACAACAGTTGCAAATTACATATCTGATAAATATCCAGAATATGTAGTAAATTCCTAAAACTCAACTGGAACCAAAAAACAATATTACTCAAATATGGGCAAAGAACTTGAATAGACATTTCTTCAAAGAAAAATACAAAGGAAAAAATGCTCACCATCACCAATATTATGGAAATCGAAATAAAAACTGTAAGATCCCAGTTAGTATGGCTACTATCAAAAGAAATAAACCCCAGAAAATAGCAAATGTTGGCCAGGATGTAGAGAAATTAAAACCATTTTGCACTGTTAGTGGGGGTGTAAAATGATACAACTGTTGTGGAAAACAGTATGGTTGTTTCTTTAAAAAATTAAGAATAGAATTACCACATGATCTAAAATCTCCATTTCAGGCATATACTCAAAAGGAATAAAGGCAGAGTCTTGAAGAGACATTTGTACATGCATGTTCACAGCAGCATCATTCCAATAAGATGGACGTAACATCAACAGACGAATGAATAAACAAAACATGGTACATTCATGCAATGGAGTATTATTTGGTTTTAAAGAAAATTCTGACACACATGGGTGAGTCTTGAGGACATTACACTGAATGAAATACACCAAACACTATATCATTCCAGTTACATGAAATACCCTTGGTAATCAAATTCATTGAGATGGGAAGTATAATGAAGGTTGACAGGGACTGGAGGGTTTGGGGGAATGGGAGTTATTGTTTAATGGGCACCAAATTTCAGTCTGTGAAAACAAAACGTCCTGGAGGTAGATGGTATTGATTGTTGTACAACAATGTGAATGTACTTAATAACAATGTGAATTAATAGCCCTGAATGTCTACCTAAAATGGTTAAGGCGATAAATTCTGTTATATGTATTTTGCCACAATACAAAAAAAAAAAAAACAATTGGAAGGAAAAAAAGCACATTTATAGAAAGCCCAGTTAGGATTGTGAATGTAATGACAGTGAATTTATCGAATTCGGTGAGAATTGACATCATTGTGATACTGAATCTGAGGCTGCAGGGAGGGACTGAAGTTCAGGGGACAAGCACTCGAGGCCTCAGGGAGGAGCAAACCTGCTGGGTTCTCAGAAAGAACAGACAGGAGGCTGGAGCAGCTCAGCACAGAGTGAGAGGGAGCTCCAGAAGAGTAAAGAGCGGGGAGGCCAGAAAACCTGGAGCTTTAGGGGCCAGGATAATAAAGACATAGGCTTGTCTCTGGATGAAAGGAAAAGTGGGGGATTTTGGAGTGGGAGAGAACTGATTGGAGTTAAATGTGTTAAACAGGACAACTTATCCCAGAGCCCCTACCTGCCTTTCATTGAAAAACAAAACTGCAACTTTCACTCCAGCAGTTTTCTATGACCTGCCTATCAACCATAACTGTTCTATGAGGAGAGATCATGCAGAAATTCAAGATTTACTCAAAATTACAATGTTCCTGTTTCCTTCAATAAGGGCATCCAGGCAATGACCAAGTCCCCTGCTGTTCTCAGACTCACCCATTCTGTCCTCCATCTGACAAGGGTAAGACAGTCCTAACCTGGTTCTTCAACTCATGACTAAGTGAAGCTCAGGGTCACAAAGCTCTCTGAAAACACAAAGGGTGGAGGTTCCCTAATAGCAATGATAGAAAACAGCAGATAGGGTCATCCCAGGATTCGGAGGGGCCCAAGGGTTTCATCTAAGTGTAAAAAGAAAACCAACTTCATTGTTGACTGTAATGGACCATGACTCCCCATCTCTCCCTCCACCATTATTTTCTGAAAAGAGTCAATTTTCTGCTTCACTAAGTCAGCAAAGAATAGAACAGCACATTCCAGTGAAACCAAGGTCCTGCCCCTGAGGATCCAATTCTAGGCCCAGGACACTTTCGTTAACTAGCCACGAGTGATTTTGTCCTCCTTCTACCCACAATCATATTCTCCCAGCTAATAAAAAAGCCATCACTCACTGAATAGGCTGGACCTCTTTGTTTCCACAATAATGATATAAGGAAGGTAGATTTGACTGGGCAGTGTATTCTAAGTGGAAGATTACCCTCCAGTCTGTTGCATAGGGAAGTGGCCTTCAGAAAAGACTACCATCGGGAACCCAAATTTTCCGTCTTATAACTCCAATTGTGAAAAGAAGATCAGAATATCATTCTACAAAATCTGGGCCCTGGCCCAATGATAGAAACACAGAATTACAGTTCTCCCAAATAACACAACTAAATGACAGCCAGTCCTTTCTGAATCTTAATGTCATTCCAGATGAAAAAACAGACTGCCAGGGAAAAATAGCTCTGCAGCAATCCCTGGATTTATGAGTAATCATGGTACTAAATATTTATAAACCAGGGAAAGTGCACATAGTGTCCATCACTCTGTGAAATCGTGCTTGCCACAACATGTAGAAAAATCTAAAGAAATGCTCTACCAGACTCCATGTTGAGGACAGTGGTTTGAACAATGCCTTGTTTTAATCATTTGCAATTTTCTTTCAAACTAGGGTCATCTTTTGATTGCAGAATAAAGAGGCACCAAAGATGAAGGGTTTCTTCTTTCTCTCATTTCCTATTTAATCACTGAATACGTTTAGTATTGGCTCAGTTTTAGATATGAGCAAAATACCCAGTCAGGCACGGGAAAAATCAAAGTTGGAAGAGAGCCCAATTTAATGAATATAGTTGAAAGCAACCTGGCATTCTTTTATATTCTGACTAACTACACAAGTACTATGTGGCTGTCATCGAACATCTTAAATAGTGTTAAGAAGGAAAGGAAGAAAAAAACTAAAATCACCCCAAATGCCAGAGGTTCCAGAGATGTTCACTACTGATGTGGGGAATGTGTGAGCTTTCTATTACTATGACAAAATATGTAAGATAATTAAACCTTTCTAGAGGAAAGGTTTACTTTGGCTCACTATTTTGGAAGTTTTAGTCCATGGACAATTAGCCCCATTGATTTGGGTCTGTGGAAGCACAGTATATCATGGCAGGAATGTGTGACAGAGCAAATCACTTACCTCATACTCACCAGAAAGGGAAAGGAAAAGGGCCAATGTCACACAATTCTCTTTGAGAACATGCCCCCAATGACCTAAAACCTCCCACTAGGCCCCTCCTCTCAAAGGTTCCATCACCTCCCAATAGTACTCTGCTGGGGACCAAGCCTTAACTCTGTGGGCCTTTGGTGAATATTTAAAATCCAAACTATTGTTGGGGAATTCTATTTTTATTCATCTTTGCCCATGTAAATACTGACAGTTCTTTTTCCCCCCCTTTCATTAAGATATGATTCCCATACCAGAAGATGGTCCTTTATTAAGACCACATTGAGATTTAATTTAGATGCACTGATATCTCTTTACATCCCTACATCTTCTGCTACTATATATTGTATAAAACAAGACAATCCTAAAGCCCTCTTATACCCATTCTTCCTTTTCCATCCTACCACTGTCGATTACTGGCACATCACCTATTCCTACCCAGTCTTCTCTTTTCTAGTTTTCCTTCCCTCTAGTCCGTGGCCATAGTGCCCATCAATCTAACTCACAAATATGACTCATGCCTGTGAATTTTATTTCATGGTCCCCCTCTCATCCATTCATGGCCTGCACCCGCCTGCTTTGCATGACAATGGGTTCCTGGGTCTTGTCCCCATCTTCCTGCTCAATATGCCAGGCCTCCATGAATTCATACTCCTCTACTCTCTGCCTATCCCATTCCACAATCTCTACTGTTCCTTCAAGTTTGCCTCCTCTTCCACTGCCTCCTCTGGTATCCCATGCCTTTCCAACACAATGACTTTGGACACAACTCCACTGCAGCATCCCACAGACATCCACCAACACTAATCTCTCCTAATAAGTAGGGATGGGCTCTTTCCAGGCTGTGTCTATAACTCTTCACAGGGTATGTGACATACAGAACATATTCAATCCACATTTACTGAACTTATTAATCTTTAGGACCACAGTGTGTAGCAGGAAGGATGGGATTTTACACATGGAGAAACTAAAGCACAAGATCATGAGAACTGTTGAGTGGCTCATCTGGGATTCACATCCACACTATTGCAGCATTCTTTGTACATGATAGAGACAGCCTAAGTTGTGGCCAGGATGGGTAAATTTAGCTTAATATCCTGGTTCTATTTCAGACTATTCACGTAGCTTGTGAATAAGTCATTTTACTAACAATTAAAAACTTTTAAGTTTTCGAGGATGAGAATCATGCTACCTATCCCTTATCAACTTGCATGGGTGATTCATGCAGCAATGCTCACAGTCTATTAGTGGTGATGACACTGTTGAACATTCCAATGATTTAAGTTCAAAACCCAGTTCACCTTCCTCCTCTACAACCCCTCTTTGCCTTCATCTGCCCTAACTACAACCCACCTCCTGCTCACTAAGTCCAACACTGAGAACAGGCCCTCAAACTCTAGTGACCTCTTGAGATTCAGCCTCCCTACACCCTTTCTTGGCACTGAGCCCTTCTTTCTTAGGGCCAGAGAAGAAAGCATGGGGACTGAAGAGATACTTGGAGGACACAGGACACTGACCTATACTGTCTAAGCACAGTGTGGCTCCCTGGGACTGGAACCAGAGAAGCTGTTTTCCAAGAAGCAGGAGACAAACTGAATAGAGCTCCTTCCAAAAAGAGAAATTTCCTGATACATTTCTTTCCCTGTAAAGTTATTTTTAGTTCCTACAAGTGTCTCTGGATCCAAACAATTCAAGGAACTGCCTGAGTTCATAGCTTCAGCGTGTTCCAACTTTGACAAAATACATTATGTCATGTCGAAAGAGATCCAGCCAGTCCTAATGGTCTCAAGGACCTACAATGTCAGCTCATAAATAGGATCTTATCAGTGCTGCCAGTGTCTAGAGATGGTTCCTGAGCACTGGTGGCCCCTTGGCAATAAGTGTCAGTAAAAAAAAAAAAAAATGTAGAGGTCAAACTTTGGACTTATGTTAGACAGCTTGATTGACTAATAAATAGTAGAAACAATTACCAGGGTAATGCAACTTCCAAATAAAAAATAAAAATGTCATACAATAGCATTAAAGAGAAATTTGGACTTCAAAGTAAATGCACATTACAAACCTACCCCAGCATCTCCAGGAGCATATCTGGCCTCAGCCTGAGTTTCAACAGGTCTTTTGCCAGAACTCTCAAAGAATCCTATTACAGAGAGAGAAAAATCCTAGTGAAGGATGAAGTAGGAAACAAAACAAAAAATCACCCAGCTCTGAACAGCTGTTTATAAACTGTTCTCATCCAAATGATCTATGTGTAGTAAAACCAAAGAGCTAAGTCCCAAAATGGGTTATTCAGAAGTGAAAGGGATAAATCATGACCTCAAACACAGGTTGAGTATCCCTTATCCAAAATATTTGAGACCAAAACCATTTCAGATTTCAAAGGTTTTAAGATTTTAGTCCATTTATATGTACATAATGAGATATCTCAGGCACAGGACCCAAGTCTAAATACAAAATTCAAATGTTTTACGTAATGTACACTTTATATACATAGGCTGGAGGTGATTTTATACAATTCTTTTAGTGTAATACATTTTGACTGTCTATCCCATGAGGTCAGGTATGGGAATTTCCACTTATGAGATGTTGGTTGCTCAAAATGTTTTGGATTTGGGATTTTTATATTAAGAATGGCTATCCTGTAAATGAATTATTCTATCTCTGAGGTCAGTGGGCAAAACAGAAGGCGAATAGTCAGTCATGGACCTTCATGGAAAAGACAAGGACACTGATCTGTGAGGATTCCCTCTGTAAGGGTGAACAGTCCTAGTTATCAGAGTTATTTTTGATGAGAGATCATTCTTATTATGCTCAAGGATGTGCTGTTAAACATTCTGTCCTGGCTTTTAATTCATTCATTCAAAGTAAATTGAACTGTGGGACAGTCATGTGGAGCTGCTGCTTGTCCTAAGCAGAGTACCCAGCAACAGCCAGGGCCAGATGCAGCCTGTACTAAGCAGGCTTCTCCAGAGAGGCAGAACCAGGAAAATATGAAACACACACACACACACACACACACACACACACACACACACACACTGATTTGGGGGAAGGTCTTACTCCCAGAGTATTTTAAGAATGCACAGTGCAATCCTGAGGGTGGAAACCTGAGGGTGGAAATTCTGGGGCAGGAGCTGACACTGAAGTCTTGAGGCCAAATTTCTTCTTGAAAGAAGTCCGTTTTGCTCTTAAAGTCATTTGGAATGATCAGATGGGGCCCACCTAGATTAGAGAAGATAACTTCCTTTTCTTAAAGTCAACCACATTGACAAAATACCTCCACAGCAACACCTAGCTTAGCATTTGAGTAGATAACTAGGTACTACAGTTTATATTAGCATTTGATTGAATAACTGGGTACTCTAGCCTAACTCATTGACAGATGAAACTGGCCATCCCAGAGGAGAAGTTCAAAGATCCAGGAAATAGGGTTGAAATCTGAAGTCAGATAAGGTTCCCTTAGAACTTCTACTAAAGCCAAGACTTCAAGGCTGAAAAGACAGTAGAGGAGTGGTGTGGGAGCAGCCCAATGGCCGGGCTCAGGTGGAGCTGGAGGAAACAAGAGGGTATGCAAAGGGGAGCCCAAGAGCCAGGCAGAAGTGTAACCATGGCAGGATCATAGGCAGAGGGGTGAAGATGCTGCTGCTGGTGATCCTGGAATTGAACCCTGGCTGAGCTCTGACCTCATGCAGATTCCATGCAATGTGCTTCCCATGCAAAATCTCTTTTAATCCTAATAATTACCCTATGATGTAGGGACCATTCACCATGTCTGCTGATGGAAAGCTGGTACCCAAACAGTTCAGCTGACTTCCCAAGGTCACATGGTTCCTACTTAGGAAAGCAGAGCCCCAATCCAGGCCTTTTACCGGGAAGAAGGATCTTCAGGTTGAGGGAGGGAGTAGAAGAATCAAGGCCTAAATGGAGAAAGTGCATTAGCTTTGGAAAGAAATAAGGAAGAAAAGAGCTAAAGAAGGGCATGAGGTGAGGAGAAGTCAAGTAGGAATGCTAGGTGGAGTTTTGGAGTAGTCTGTGGAAAATGGGGAGAGAGAAGAAGCTGGGAGGTGGGGCCACAGAGTAAACAGACAAGGCACAGGGTGTGAAGGTTAGCTAAGAATCAAAGTTCACTGGAATCATAGAGTTAAGTTAAAAGACCAGGTGTGGGATAGGTTATTCTTATGGGCTACCAGAAGAGAGCAGGCATCAAGGCAAAAAGGAAATTTATACATGTGAGGATTTCCAAGATATCACATCATACTCCAAAAATATGTATGATTAATGTGTCAATTAAAATTAAAATAAATTTTAAAAATAAAAAACAATAATTCATATGCTTAACTATATTCTGGATGGAGTCAGTTAAATACTATGATGGCAGTAGTTGCTTTAAAAAGAATCTATTTTCTTCTACGGGGATACTTTGCTTTGGTTTGAGTAGGGTTTGTCCCTTTGAAACTCATATTGAAATTTAATCCCCACTATGTGATATTAAGAGTGAGACCAGGTAGGACCTTTAAGAGGTGATTACAGCCTTCCCTCCATAAATGGATTAATCTAGTTGAATGAATTATGATTGGATTCATGGATTAATGGATGGATTAATTAATGAATTAATGGATTACTTAGTGATGTAATGAATGTCTAGATTAATGGTTTCATGGGCTAATAGTTATCTTGAGAGTAGGTCTGCTATAAAGGTCAGTTTGGTTAGGTCTTGAATATGTTGCCCGACTCTGGCCACGTGATATTCTACACTGCCTTAGGACTGCCAGCAAGAAGGTCAAAGTCCTTAACTTTGGACAAGAACCATGAACAAAAATTAGCTCCTTTTCTTTATAATTTATCCAGTCTATGGTATTGTATCATCAGCAGTAGAAAACAGACTAAGATACTGTTGACATTCTTTAAATTTTGAACATTTATTACCGACTATTTCTGTGGACCACAGACTTTAGTGAGGGATGCTTCAAATAAAAAGCTTTCTCACTTAAATCTTTTTTTATTCTGTGTAGGAAATATAATGAGTAACCTATTTTTTTTTTCTAAGCTTAACCAAAAGAAGTCCCCTGGAGTAAACACACACACACACACACACACAAAGTAACAAGTCATCATTTAGGAAAGAGTTTGCCATTTAGTTTGCCATTTAGTGTCTTTATTTCACTGAGTAACTTCAGAACTTCTTGGATAAGCTATTAGTTCCCATGGTGTAAATCCAGTAGCAGGTATCCACATGTCACCTCTGGTCTCATGAAAGACTGAATGTGCTTTGGCAAAGAAAACAAAACATGAGGTTGCTCACAAAACATTGTTCTTGTGGAAATAGCACAGTATGTTCTTGAGAAAGTGTTTATATTATTCAGTATAATATGGAGAAATGAAAACATTTAGATTCAATATTTCTTCTATTATTGTAAGAGATATAAAATTAATGTTAGATTTGTTTCTGTTGACAGCAGTCATATGTTGCTTGGCAACCCTAAGTGTTTCTTGGGTTGAATTGAAAAGCAGCTACTGATTTTAAACCAATGAAGCTGCTCAAGAAGCTGAATGTGATGCCTGTCACATATGGGGATCTCACATTTATACAGGGTATTTATTGGTAAGATGCTACCATTATTGGATATGACACCTATGCCCCATTGCCCTATAAGCTGTTTTGAAGTCATCAAAGTGACCTCTTAGCCCACTTTATTTAGTTTTCTGTTTACTTATTAACTACTATGTCACTGGCTCTTACTGGATTTTTAAAAATTAATTTTCAACTCTGATAAAATACATAAAACATAAAATTTGCCATCTCAAAATGCACATAACTTGACCATCTTAAGTGGACAGCTGAGGGGTATTCACTGTACAACATTTACATTGTTGTGTAAACTTTACCACCATCAATCTCCAGAATCTTTGTATTTTCCCAAACTGAAATTCTGAACCTATTAAATAATTCCCTTTTCCCTTCTCTTGCAGCCCCTGGCAATTATCATTCTGATTTCTGTTTTTGTAGATTTGACTATTCTAGGTACTTCATATAGGTGGAATCACACAGTACTTGTCCTTTTGTGTCTGGCTTATTTCATTTAGCATAATGTCCTCTAAGTTCACCCATGTTGTAACATGTCCCAGATTTTCCTTTCTTTTTAAGACTGAATAAAATTATATGGTTGTACAATTTTTTAAACCATTTATCCATTAATGGATATCCATCCATCCACTTGAGTTGCTTCCACCTTTTGTCTATTTTGAATAATGCTGAACAGACATGGGCATACAAATATCTCTTCAAAACCCTGCTTTCAATTCTTTGGAATATATACTACCAAGAGGTGGGATTGAGAGATCACGTGGTAATTTTGTTTTTAATTTTTTTGAGGAATTGCCATACTGTTTTCCACAGCAGCTGCACCACTTCAAATTCACCAACAATGCATAAGAGTCTCACCAACACTTGTTATTTTCTTTTTTAATAACAGTAGCCATTCTAACGGGTATATATGGTAGCTAGATTTTACATACCTTATTTTTCATACTGAATTCTTCAATATTGTACCATATTGTTATAATTTACATTAAATAGAATGCCCAGATCCTCCTCCACTAATTTACAACCTCCTCAATGGCAACAGCCAAGTCTTCTTCATCCTTAAAACATCCAATCAAAACAGAGAGCCAAGGACATGGCTAGTCCTGAAATGTAAGTCTCATAAAAATCTTTCCCATTCCTTGTTGCCAATGGATACGAAAGCTTTGGGTAATAGGTTCAGAGTAGACTGAGGAAGATTTTGGATAATAGGCTAAGGTGTTTAGTCTATATCAACAGGGAGAGTAACTATCTGTTGTTTCTGTGAATAGATAATATAACCCAACATTCAGCAATGTCATGGTGACCAGAGTACCTAGAGCCAGTCCAATTACCTGGCAGGATGGTCACACCTGGAATAGGAACAGTGAATATCTGGATAAAAATGGGAAGGACTTAGGGGAGGACTGTGGTCACATTCTCAGAACATTATGGTTTTATTCTCCAAGGAAACTGCCAGTGTAATGCCACAGTCTCCACATATGATTGAGAGAAACATGCTTTTCAAATGTTTGTATTTTGAATATTAAAATAGAAATATCATTGTGGTAAGTTAAGAAATTGTGATAAAACCTCAAAATGAGAACAAATGTTAATGAAAATTAAGAACACAATGAATCATAATATTTTAAAATGTCAAGAAAAATGACAAAATTAAATCAGTTGATGATATAAATGGGAAACAGTAACCTTTCAATATAAGAACAGGGAAAGGAAGCAAAACATACTCATTACAGAAACTAAGTGAGTTCTGAGTATAAACTTGAATAAAATGTGCTAAGCATTGATGGGGAAACAGTAATACAAAACAAAAGGCATCAAAATAAACTTAACCATACAAAGGTCAAGGATAAAGAGAGGGGGGAAAGTTAGAAATTATAGTTTGATGTTTCCCATAGTCTTAAAATTATTTCTGCATTAGCATTTTGTCACTGTGACCAAAATACCTGATGAGAACAGTTTAAAGGAGGAAAAGTTTATTTTGGCTCACAGTGTCAGAGGTTCAGGCCATGGTCAGCAGACTCCGTCACTCTGGGCCCAAGATGAGGCAGAACATCATGGCAGAAGGGTGTACAGAGGAGATCTGCTCAGTTCATGACAGCCAGGAAGGAGAGAGAGATACAGAGACAGAGAGCGACATGGAGAAGCTAGGGGGACAATATAGGACATGCCCCAAGGACATGCCCCCAGTGACCCATCTTCCCCAGCCATGCCCCACCTGCCTATGGTCACCACCCACTATAGTAGTCCTTTCAAATTATTATTATATTAAGTAGATAATTCACTCATTATGTTACAGCTTTCATAATCTAATTATATTACCTCCAACCATTAACTTTTGGAAGCTTTTAGAGGATGCCTCATATCCACACCATAACTATTACCAAATTTAAAACGTGTATTTAGCATACAGTATAGAGCAGCTGTGGAACTAGGCACTGGAAACCCAGTGGTTGATGATCAGGTATCATCCACAAAAGCTGCATTTTAAAATTCTCTTCCCATTCTTCTTTTCCTCTGAAGGAAATAATTAGTGATATGAGCAAGGATGTGAATTTGTTTAGATAAGGTGGTACTATTTAGTTTCTTTTCTGTTTCTGATCATTAGGCAAGTGAAAATTTCCACTTCTTTAAGCATCTCTAAGAAAGAATCAAATAACTGTTTTGGGGGCCTGTTTTTTACCTGTCTCTGTTCCTTAGGTAGACAAAGAGGCTTCCATGAATATAATACCTATTTTTGACAACCTTGGCAAAAAGGTTTCTCATGAGACACTCTATGTCTCATTCATATTAGCAGAAACCATTGAGGAGGAAAATAAAAGCAATTTAGGTCTTCCCAGATTGGCTACATATATGGGTAGGAAAAAAATGTGTCTTGCTCTGAATAGTAGGAAACAGTCTATTTCACCAACAACAAAAACAGCTCAGATGGCTAGTGCAGAGGCAGGAAGCTGTAGGTTGTGAGCTGGCTCAGCCAGATCTCATTATCAACTCATGGCCTTGATGAGTTTCCATGATTTCCATCCACCCAAAGCCTCCGTCCTTTATGAATTGAGTGCATCCCAGACCCTTCTCTCTTCACAGAGTCTCAACTGCTCACCTGGTACACCAGTTCCTATTCAGGAAGACCAGCTCAATACAGGGGCTGTTTGGGGCATCAAAAAAGAGAATGACTTTCTGCAATTAGGGAGTATTCCTATTTTTATGACATGTGATATCCTTTAATCTACAAAAAGCATCAATTACATATTTTCATTCTCTTAATACAGTAGGAAATGAGACTGGTAGAAGTGAAAAAGCAACAGAGTGAATGACAAGAGTGGGGACTTCAACCTGGGTTTTCTCCCTCTAAGTCCTATATTCTTCCCATACCCCAATAATAGCCTGAAATTCACTTTGTACAAAACCTAACTTCATTTTGTTTCTTTTTAAAATTCCCCATAAGTATTTACATGACACTACCTGTGCAAAATCAACCTGTAGTTGCTTCTTGGCATCCATAGGGAACTGGTTCCCAGACCACCCACCACCTTAGATACCCAACGCTCTGGATGTTCAAGTCCCCTTTATAAAATGGCATAGCATTTACATAAAACTTATGCACATCCTTGCATATACTTTAAATCATCTCTAGATTACTTATTATACTTAATACAATGTTACTGTTATTATAACTAGTTCTTTTGTGGGGTTCTGCTCAGGGATTAGTGACAAGAAAGGAAAGTATTTGCATATTCACTACAGTTTTTCCCACAGTTTTGATCTGCAGTTGATTGAATTCGTAATTTCAGAGCCCAAGGACACTGTATATATAATTCTTCATACAAAATTAATTTTAAGTAGGGAAAATATTTTTTAACCCACATAGTTATAAGCTCCTTAATACCCAGACCCTCACCTTCCTTATCTTTCTGTCTTGTTATTCAAGTACTCAGCACAGAATAAAGCCAATAGGATTTTAATTGATATTTTTAGAGTTTTTTTTTAAAATATGAGAGCAATCAAAGACATTTTCAGACAAATAAAAAAAAAAAAACAAAGACATTTTTAGGGATCCATGACTGACAACTTCTGATAAATCTATACTAAGATAGTTTCCTGAGGGATAAGAGAGAGTTGTTTCTTATAAATGTCCCATAAAACATTTATATTGTTACCTCTTAAATAGGAATAAGGAATTATGGAGAGTTTTATGATTCCTGAAAAAACATCCCCTAGAGAAATACAGGAAGATGGCAATATTTCAAATATGCTGGGCTTTTGGAAGTGTTAACTGATCCACCTTGTGATTCAGGATGCAACTGGAACAGACCCAAGGGAAAGAGATCCTTGGTGGATGGGGGGCTCAGGGAACACACCCCAGGGAGATCCAGTTGCTTGACCAGCTCATTTTCATACTGGTTTCAACATACACCATTGTTCAATGGGTAAGAGACAGGGACTTGCTTTGTATTTACTTGAAAAATGTAATGCAAATGCTATTTTAAACAATTATAAAAGTTACAAAGGGGAAGTGATCCCTCATGTTCCCATTCTCACATTCCCACTCCCTGAGCAACCTTGCGACCAATTGCTAATATGCTCTTCCAGAGATTACCCATGCTGATGCCAGCAACCTAACTTCCATTTTTTGCACAAAGAGTAGTAAGCTCCATTTTTGTACAAACACTGCAGCTTGCTTTTTTCCACTTTAAGATTTCTTAAAGACCATTTCACATCAATATGCAAAGACCTGCTTCATTTTGGGGTGGGGGGCCTTGATCATACTTGGTCTTTTGGTAAGCATTTAAGATATTCCTTCCTTCATGCTGCTGCTTGTCCACAGTGAACGTCTTTGTACCAGTGTTGTGTTGCACAGATGAGCGTTACATGCATAGAATAAATATCTCAGAGGGAAACTGCTCAGTTAAATTTTGTGTGCATTTTTAATTTGGATGACTATTACCACATCCCCCTTTGTGAAATTACGTCAGTTTGTCTTCCTGCAGAAATAAGGGAGAAATGTTTGTTTCCTCATACCCTCACCAACATAGCGTGTTATTACACATTTTTGATGTTTGTTTAAAAAAAAAATTCCAGTGCTCCTACACTTTGTTAGGAAAGTGCTCTGACATTTTGTTCCATGTACTGTAAATTTCATAACATGACATGACTTTTAAGAATGGCTTTTATCAAAGTCTTTTGTGAACATATAGGCAGGTTGTGCTTTCTCTTGCTCTATCAATTATTTTATACTAGTCTTCTTTCATCTTTTAATTTTTGTCGGAATGTTGTTGAGATTATGCCTGCCTCGCTTTGATCTACACTGCCAGAATGAATGGAATTCAATAACAGAGGGAATTGCAAGGCACACCAGTCCCCGGGGGGATCAGGCCACATGAAGTAGAGAACACCCCCCATTTCACATAGGGATTTAAACTGCTCCTTGGGTCCTGGTAACCACAGGGCAATTAGTCTTCTTTTTATCCTCCTTTCTTTTTATCATTTCCTTCTTTTCAAGATATGATATATTTCCACCTTCATGTGATTCTTCTCACTTCAGTTCCCATGTTTAGGAAAGATAAGCAGATATACAAACCTTTTTTTTTTTTTTTTTTAAGTCTCCCATAACCCAGAGAACAGAATCTAGGCATTTATCTCTGTTTTTAAAAACTAGGCTCATACATATACACTGTTCTGATTTTTCCATTTAAATAATGGAGCTCTGTGCACAAATCTACACCTACAGCAACACTTTTAAGGGTTTCATAGTATTCAATTATGTGGGTATATCATGTTTTGCTTAATCAAATATTCTTGGATAGTCTCCAGCTGTTGTAAAATTTTACCATTATAATAAGAACGAAGGAGCATTGTTTAGATACAACTGTTTGATTACTCCTTTAAGACAACCTCTCACGTGGAACTTCTTGAAAACAAGGTATTCATCATATTAAGGATTTTCTTTGAAAATAAGGAATAATCTTCCTTAAATACTACACCAATTTGTGAATTTGACCTCAGTGTGTGAGACTGCCCAGTTTCCCACATAGTCACCAAGACTCTTTTATAAGCCTTTTCAATCTCTGTCAATCTAACAGGGAAAAATGTCATATTTAATTGGTTTTACTATATAAATAATGATGGTAAAAATACCATAAATTTGTTGCACATTGGCTTCCCTGTTCTCAATGAATGTCTATTTCTCTCCTCTGCCCATCTTACCTATTGAACGCAGTTGGTTTTTGTGTACTTTTACTGATTTGTAACAGTTCTTTACATGTGAGGCAAGATGATTTATTTTGTCAACAACTGGGCCATAGAACATCAGATATCTGGTTGAACATTATTTCTGGGTGTGTCTATGGGGTTTCTAGAAGTTACTAGCATTTGAATTAACGGACTGAGTAAAGGTCTGCCTTCCTCAACGTGGATGGGCATCATTCAATCCTCTGAAGGTCTAAACAGAACAAAAAAGATGGAGGAAGACTGAATTTGCCCTCACGTCACCACTTGAGCTAGAACATCTTCACCTGCCCTCAGTGCTCCTGGTTCACAGTACTTCAGACCTGGACTGGCGTCTAACCATTGGCTCTCCAGCTCTCAGGTCTTCAAACTACATCACCAGCTTTTCCACCCTCTCCAGCTCGCACACAGCAGATGATAGGATGTCTTAGTCCATAACTGAGCCAATACCTTATAATAAATCCCATTTTACATATATTCTACTGTTTCTGTTTTTCTGGAGAACCCTGACTAACATGCTAGGGATAGTAATAATCATTCAAAATATTACAAACACTTCCCACTTTATTATTTTCCTTATAATATTTTTTTGGGGTATGGTGCCAGGGATTGAACTCAGGGGCACTTGACCGCTGAGCCACATCCCCCCACCCCTATTTTGTATTTTTTATTTAGAGACAGGGTCTTATTGAATTGCTTAGCTCCTCACTTTTGCTGAGGCTGGCTTTGAATTCGCAATCCTCCGGCCTCAGTCTCCCAAGCCTCTGGGATTACAGGCATGTACCACCGCACCTAGCACCTTATAATATTTCATCACCTATGGAAGCTTTAATTTTTATTTGGGCTGGAAAAAATTGAAAAGAACTTTTTATCTTTTTATGTAGATTAACGTTATTGAAATATTCTTTAATCTTTTTATGGCTTCTGTTTTGGTGTCATGATTAGAAAGGCCTTACTCTATCTTAAGATCATATGAAAACCTGTATTGTCTTCCAGTGTTTTATGGTTTTATTTTTGTTTTTAGTTTACACTTATAATTTATCTTAAAGTCATTTTTTATTGTATGACAGGAGATAGAGACCTAACTTCTTTTTTCTGAATTATATGTATTTAAAAACCTGCATTTTCCATATTAATATATATATACATAAATATATATGTATTTAAAAACCTGCATTTTCCATGTTAATATATATACATAAATATATATGTATTTAAAAACCTGCATTTTCATATATATATATATATACACACACGCACACACAGAGATTGGCTGTCCTGATTGGTTGACTGGCTTATTTCTGGATGTTCAGTTTCACTCCATTGAGATGCATGTGTATATTTTAATCATTCCAAATATTACAATATAGTTAAAATTGGAAGGGAAAATATATCTTAATTACCTCGTTTTCAAATATTTCTGATAATCTTTATAAATTTATTCATTTGGTTGAATCTTTTTGTCAAGTCCTACTGAGATTATGATTGACATTGTAGTAAACACATTCTTGGGTTCATGGGGAAGGATCCAATGTCTTTCCATTTTGAATCTTCCCATCCAGAAACCAGGTATGTTTTCATTTATTTGAATATTCTTTTATATCCCTCAGTACATTTCTGCAGTTTCCTTCACAGTCCTGAACCATATCTAGTTTAAGTTTTGAATTTTTGTTTCTTTGTTGCTGTTATCTGGGGCTCCCCAATCCCACCTTCTATTTTAGCAGGCAGATAGGAGTTCTACTACTTTTTTATTCTGTATATTGCAACTGGGCTTCTTACTTACTGATTTTGGATTCTTGAGTTCCTTTGATTTTCCATAAGTGGTATCTTATATCAAAATGATTATAATAGTTTGCCTCTTCCTTTGCAATGTTTACAGCATTGCTTTCTTCTTACTTAATTGGAATTCTCCAGCATTTTTTAAAACAAGAGAATTAATACTGATAACGTAAAACAAGAGAATTAATACTGATGATGGTAGATTTCCTTGTCTCATTTCCAACTTTCATAAGCATGATCTGGCTATTCCTAAACTCCACAGTCATGATCCATGCATCTTCTGGCTAATTGCATGTCTTTATGAATTTGCTTCATCTCCTAAAGTTATAACTACAGACAGAATGTTGGGGGGATAAAATTTAACAGTCATGTGTTTGAAAACTAGATAAGCCCCTAGAGTAGCAAGGTGGAGGGCACTTGGTGATGTTAGACTATGATTTGTTTTCAGTTATAAGGGGTAGGGGGTGGTTTGGAAATAAGGATATTTCCTTCTGTTGCCAATTTTCCCATATACTTTAATTTTTTAAAAATATTTATCTATTTACTTTAGTTGTACACAATGCCATGCATTTATGTTTACGTGGTGTTGAGGATCGAACCCAGGCCGCACACGTGCGAGGCAAGCACTCTGCCGCTGAGCCACAACCCCCGCCCCCATATACTTTAACTTTTTACCTCAATAATATAAACATAAAATTCATACATATCAAATTTTTAAGTTATAAAACTTAGCCAAAGTTTATAAATTACTAAATCTTACGAGGTATCTTTCAAAATATTTCATAAAAGAATATATAAAAACATTTTGTCATACATCCTTCTTCAATTCATAATTTGTAACATTAAATCTCTAACTACTTTCTGACCTATACTAGGTCATTTAGGTCATTTCTTTGCATGAAGCTTATACAAGGAAGAGCACCAAATAAACTGTATGGAATCAATCTAACTTTACCACCACTTATATTTCTTAATTTAGTCTTAGAAAATTTATTCCTCAGCTAAACTTGCCTGAGGTATATTCATATACTGAGACTCAGGATTAGATCCTCTTAGTAATACGGTTATTGTGTGTCATTTAATGACAGAGATATATCACAGTGTGTACTTACACAAACCTACCACAGGTTGTATGGCCTATTGCTCCCAGGGCCATGATGAGCAAAACAATAAGAGATCAAGTAAAACACAAGTGAGAATAACACAATCAAGAAATGTAGTAAGTACAAGATTAATGAGGTGGCTGCCAGCATCACAAGGCATATTATTTTACAGTAATTTTTTTTAAAAAGGAGAACACACTAAAATAATGGTGAAAAGTATAGTATAGTGAATCATGTTATGGTATAGATATGAGGTGTCACCAAAAATCTCATCTGTGAGACAATGCAAGAATGTTCAGAGGTGAAATAATTAGATCATGAGAGCTATAATCTTATAAGTGGATTAATCCACTAATATGAATTAACTGAATGGTAATTATAGGTAGGTAAAGTGTGGCTAAAGGAAACAGCTCACTGGGGGTATTACTTTGGGGCTTAGATGCTATCCATGGAGTGTGCCCTCTCTATCTGCTTCCTGGTTGCCATGTCCTGAGCTGTTTTCCTCCACCACATTATTCTGCCATGATGTTCTGCCTCACCTCAGACTCACAGCTATGGAGTTGACCAACCATTGACTGAACCTCTAAAATTGTAAGCAAAAATAAACTTTCCCTTTTCTAAGATTATCTTGTTGGGTATTTTGGTTTACAGTGGCACAAAACTCACACACCCACAAAATACATAAACCACTATCATAATCATTTATTATCATTATCAAGTATTATATACTGTATAAAAATTATGTATAATATGCTTCAATATAACTGGTAGTGCAATAGATTGGTTTACCCCAACACCTCCACAAGTATTGCCCAAGATTTTGCTAGGTGTTGGGAATTTTTCAACTCCATTCCAATCTTATAGGACTACTGTCACATATGCAGTTTATCCATGACAGAAATGTAGCTATGTGGTTCATGACTACATTATCAAAAGAGCTTAAATTTTTTCTTAAATGGAAAATGTAATATTTGTATGTTTAAGGTATAGTCCTGCAATTACCAGTTTTTATTAAAATTATAAATGTGTGTATATGTATGTATGAATATATATATGTATATATATATATATGTATATATGTACAAAATAACTTTCATGTCCTCTACTTGTGATTTTTTAAAATATGGAACATATAAGGGGTCTTTCCTGATAGTAAAGACACGAAAAGGAGAAAACTTGTGTTCTAGTGGTGCTGGGACCTCAGAGAACCTTCAGCTCTGAAGTCATGGGACCAGAGACTTAGGATCCATGAAGGACTCTTGGAGAACACTGTCCTAACCCCTAACTTTATAGGGAAGATACTAAGTACCAGAAGGATTATATGATTAATCCAGGGTGATAGCCCAGGACAGTACCTGGTTATCTGCTCTCCTAAACCCTTAGAAACCGTTCAACCATCTCACAGCCTCTCCGGAGTATTTGAGAAGGATCACAGCTCCTGCTGACTTCTGTGTTCGCCACACATTCACCCTCACCCCCTGCTCTCTAGGGATTGCTTTTCAGGCTCTTTGGCCAATATCCACATGCTGTTAGTGGATGGGCTTCCCTAGCTTTAGAGCAGCTGATAAAGGAATATTATGGGAAAGAGAGAATCCAGTGGTTGTCAATTTACAGTATAGGATCTCAACAATGGAATCTCCTCACCCTGAGGCTCAACCTACCCACAGAACAAGTATAGCTTCCTTCAATAAGCCTCAGAGGGACATTTTGTGCCTCTCACCATGATGTGTGCCACAGGATGGGGATATGAGAGCACTGTTACAGCCCAGATCCATTACTGTCTCCCCCTATGATGGTGACCAGTCCTCTTACCTTTCCTGCACCCATCTCCTCTTCTGTGGAATGGTCATGGTCATTTGAATAATATCGACATTCTAGCCTCCTGTGATGGTGAACAAGGGCTCCTGGAAGAACCCCACAGGTAAAGGCATGGGAAGAAGGATGTCAGTGCAGAAGGTAAAGGATGCCTGAGAGACATAAAGGACTATTCAAAGACAATTTACAGTTGCTGGACAAGTAACCAGTCTCTGGTCAGTGAGCACATCTTTCCTATTTCTCATGCACATTTAGAGCCACTATCAGACACAAACTAACAGCACCTGCTTGAAACAACAGCTGCTCCTTGACCTCCAGCTTAATTAGCCAATTTCTTCAGGGAACCCATTGTGACAGGGTCTATCCAGGCTCATTTGCCTTCATTAACAAACCTTACTGGTGGCAACAGAAGTCTCCTATGTCGGCACCAACTTTAGAGGCATGCCTTGCGGCTGACAGCACCCAAGATGTGTTGGCATTTTTCATTTTCTAATCAAAGGGGTCAGAGTCAATGGGTGTTGGCAGCTGACGGCTGCAGCTGTCTGGCATGTCAACTCCCTGCCACACACAGCTTCAAATAAATAGTGCTAGGAAGAGGATTCAAGCCTCAGATTTCTGTCACAGTGGCTGTGTGAGAGATCCTAGAGTTGCAGTTGCTGCTTTCCTACCATAAATCCCTCAGTATCCACTGGGCACGGGTTCCAGGACCTCTGGAGATACCAAAGCACGCATAGAGTCTATGCATATTCTTATGTGCAATTTAAATCACCTCTAGATGACTATACTACATAATACTGTGAAAGGCAAATAGCTGTTTGTTTTACATTGTTTAGGGAATGACAGCAAGAAAGAAAAGTCAGGACATGTTTAGTACGGATAAAATTTTTTAAAAATATTTCTGATCCAAGGTTGGTTGCCTCTGCAGGTGCAGAGTCTATGAATACAGAAGACAGACTGTATCTGGCAAGAGCAAGAGGTGGAGGTGGGAAGGCTTCATCTCCACAGACTTATATCCACAAACACACACATACACACATACAGGAATGTGATTGAGGAAGCCCATGCAACCAGAGTCACATGTTTAGTAGCCAACACTAAAAATTAAAGAGTGGGTGGGGAGAGTGCCGGCATGGCCATGGAAGTTATAAAAGGCATGGAGGAGAGCAGGGTCATACTCTCCCACAGTTCTGAGCTGCAGGAGGCTCTCCATTACCACACACTAGTGGTGAGGATGGGGCCCTGAGGATAGTTAGGCTAGGGCAAGATATATTTGACCAGAGGTCCCAATAGCACCAAATACTGTGGCCACAGCGCTACTTCTAGAAAACTTCATCTTAACCTTACGCTCATATTAAGAATCTATATAAGAAGAGGATTATAAAATATCTCATTTTTTCCCACATAACCACACCACACAGAACAGAAACACAGCACTCAAGCTAGAGAAGGGTCCATGGACACTACAAAAATGCTCTCATGTCGAAAAGTAAAGGAAGTGAAGGAATTTCTAAGAACTTTTTGGAAGAAGTAACTCAACTCAGCAATATGGTGAAGAAATGCTGGACCTAGAGGCAGCTTTGAATTAGCACATAAACAGAACATGCCCCTAATGTAAGAAAGCAAGATCTCAGTGTCTCAGATATACTGTGAGAAGTTTCTTACCAGTTCCTAGAAAGAACTAGATGTTTACATCTAGCCCTACCATAGATCCAAGTTTGTTGAACATATTTAGGATAAATACAATGTATAGTAAATGTATATAATTCCATCTTGTAGGTTGAGCTTTTCTCCATGTTTCCCTGTTATCTTCACAAAGTCCTGAATTGCTTGACAAGCAGCTCTCTGAGGCAAATACCATGCAGCCCTCACACAGCTGAAATGGTGGGGCCTGGTGGGCCAGGCGTGGAGGCAGATTTATGGGAGGCTGGATCACATTTTATTTATGTCTTTGTGTGCTCCAAGTTAAAATAGCACAGTATTCACACATAACTACACATCAACACAGAAAAGATTTAGTAATAACCCCATAATGCCTGGTTGTTCTGGTTGATATCATGCTCTGTTCTGGCATTATAACCAGTAAGTAGAATAAACACACACATCCTGACATTCAGCTTAAACTTTATGGGACTTGTGTGTGTGTGTGTGTGTGTGTGTGTGTGTGTGTGTGTGTGTGTGTTAGAACCACTTGGAAAGAGTGTTCAATATTACTGAGTCCAAACACCTCTTTTCACCAATGAAGAACCTGAGGTCCAAACAAATCAGTTAACCTGTCCAACACCACAGAACTCATTAGTACAAGAAGTGAGGTTAGGGTCCAGTAGTCCTGGCTACTAGTCCGACTCTCCTTCTTTATACTTCACCACCTTGCTAATTTAAAGCAGAGAGAGGAAACCAATACAAGAAATTTTCATATACAATTGCAAAAGATGCATTCAATATAAAGACATAAAAGACATTATTTTCAGTGCATGCAAACCATTTTTCCATTATTTATATTAGTTGTATTTTTCTTTTTCTTTCTTTTTTTTTAGAAGTTTTCATTTTAATCCCACATAGAAAATAAATACAATAAACTAAATCTAAAGGAAAATAAAGAGCAATGCCTAGTGTTTAATAATGCTGGTTATTGGTTCCCCTAGTAGAGTGTGGCTAGTTGATAAGTAGCCTGGTCAAAGTCATCCTGACAACATGGCTGGAAAAGAACTTTCAAATGCCAACTTTCACTGCTAAATTCAAACATGGATGCAGCACTCCTTGATAGTCAAATGCCAACTACTGAAGCTCTTTCACTGAAATCTACAATAACAAAAAGAAACTCAAACACATGAAACCTGCACACCCTCAACTGTGTAAGAACATTCCATAAAATGTGTCCATTTAGCACTGAGAAGTTGTCACACTTACCAGGTACAATTTTTGGTGTCTATTAGTTGAACAGATGTATTGATTTCTTTAAAAGAGTAATGGGATCTAGACATTCTTGATTGCAAAGGCTATAATATTTTATTTCAGTGGCAGTATCGACTAGCAGAGAGAACTTGGGGTTCACTTCACTCTTATCTGTGTTTCACTCATGTCTTCTCTTTTCCACTCAGGCTGCTGTCCCTTGAGAAGTACAACATAAGGCACCTAAAGTGATTGAATGAATCCCTCATCTGGAAGGCAAATTCAAGGGGTAAGATGTGCATTTCACGAGACCAAAGTTTTCTTTTACTCTATAGGCACCCATTTCAGATTTTTTGTTTGTTAGAACAGTACCCCGGCAGTAGTCTGGCATCTCCCTTAATTGAAAACACAAATTTCTGCCTCTCAAGAGAACAAGGAGCCACCTTTAGCTCATGCTTCAGTTTTGTCTCTTTCTTCTTGGGTCTCAGCCCTGGGGAGGGTAGGACAGGAAAGCAGCTGGTCAGCGGGTCATCAAAAAAGCCAGAAAGAGGTGATGGAACCCCTCTCAGTTGTTTCCCATCACAAATATCTTACCACTTGAACTTCCCTTCCATCTTTCCTTTGACTTCCAATATTTCTCTTTTTCTCCCACCTCTTTCCTTCTACTTTTGTATTTTCTAACTCTACCTAGATAGAGTTCGAACTAAGTTATTATGTTTATACTCCATGAAGGTATCTTGAACAAAATGTTAAATTATATTTATTCTGCTGTTCTTATATATGAAGATGTTGGCTCTGTTCCCTATTGCAATGGATGATTTATTCCATCTTCTGTGACCTAGTCTTATGATAAATTTTATGAACTTATTAAACAACCAATAAGGGATATAGACGGCATCTATTGTTTTACAAGCTCTGCAGCCCTAACCCATATATAAAGATTTAAAGGGAACAAATGTGAGGTCTTAATTAATTCTGTGTCATCAATCTAGGATCCTAAAATCATTAAGGATTCATGTAGAACTTCTCCAAACAAACGAGAAAATACCTGTCATTATGAATCTTAACAGATATTATGATTAGAAGTATCATTGGGGGGTTGGGAATGTAGCTCAGCAGTAGAGCACTCGCCTAGCACGTGAGCAGCCTGGGTTCAATCCTCAGCACCACGTAAAAATAAAGGCAGTGTGTACAACTAAAAAAAAACAAATAAATAAATATTAAAAAAGAAGTATCATTGGTCTTTTAGAAAATCCTGATAATACAATCCAGAACTGTGTTTTCTAATAGGGGAACCAGTAGCCACATGTGGCTATTTAGATGTAAAGTCATTCAAATTGAGGGAAATTGGGGATTCAGTTCTTTGGTTACACTACCCACATTTCAATGGCTCAATAGTCCATTTGATTAGTAGTTACTGTACCAAGAGCAAGATATAGAACGTTTCATAACTGCAGGAAATTCCATCAGGCTGAGCTGATCTAGAGACACACAACATCCTTCCTGTCAATAAGTACTAATGAAAATGCCTTAATTGGTAATGACAATTAGGAGTTTAAATTTTAGAAGAAAATTTGCTCTTTTGACAAGAGGAAAGAATTCTTCCTCCAATTCTTGAGTCAACTGGACATGCTTGCCATCAAACCAATAATTTCCAATTGTGCTCCTTGGGGGTCTGTTAGGGATTTGTTTGGTGGGATTGAACAGGGAAGGGGAGAAGCAGAGAGAGGGCTCAAGGCTCCCACCACCAGGGCCTTTGCTTCCACGGAGTTGTATTTAACTATTACTTTACTGGAAGGTCCTGAGAAACGTTATATTTCACTCTGGATTTTTAAATTGCTATGACTTATAGTACAATGATGTAATAACTAAAAAGAAGTATGGTCTCCCATATCATGAGAGAAACTCCTAAAATCTGTTATATTGTTTCTAATTTTAAAAAATTATGTTCTATGACCTCAAGTGGGTCTTTCATACAACTTTGTAATTCTCCCATTCACCCCACTGACTTGGAATATATTGCTCAAAGCAACCATTATAGCTTTTTACTTAATTCAACCCCACACCCCAACTCCATCATGCTTGTTATTTGTAACAACCCTACTTTTGAATTACTTGGGATAAATGAGGTCACCTAATGTGGTCTTCTATCCAAAATTTCTCTACACTCATCCTTTATCCCTTTCTTTCTGTCTCACCTATTATTATTTCATTGCTCTACCTACTATCCTCACTTGCTTTCAGCTTTAATGTCTTTAATTTATTCCTTGCTACCAGATCCTACCTCTAAGCATAAGCATTCTTATATGTGCTTTAAAAATGTTGCAAAAACTGAACATAAAACAACTTTTCCTGCAACTCTACGGAGTCCTCCACGATCCTTCTCTTTCTCTCTACCAAGCTTCTCATCTGTCATCTACATTCTCACCTCTACCTTACTACCTGAGTTCTGTCCTTCTACATTTTGTTCAAATTCACTTCAAAGCTACCAGTGTCTTAGTCGTTAAGTCTAGAGACCCATTTTACTCCTCCCTGTCCCCTTTTCACCCCTCCTCTTCTCTGCTCTGACCTTGAACCAATGATCCAAGATGACCAATAGAGGGTGAGGCAAGTAAGTAATCTCCAAATATCTCATGGTTCTGGCCCTGCATTTTATAGAAAACATCTGGTACAGTAAAACCTTTGCACTGTCTTTTGTCTGTCAGTGTTCTGAAATTTCCATCTCAGTGTGACATGAACAAAAAGAACAAAAGTAATGTCTGGCTCAAAAGGGAAGAATTCCTAATGTTGGCAGAACTATGACCTCTGCTGCCCAGTTTCCTGTCTCCAAACTACTTTACTTGCCATTATCATCTTGATTTTCCTCTAAATAGAATTATGATTATTCCACACGTAAGACCATAATGATTTCACAAGGTTTACAGTATAAAGTCTTAGAACACCAGCCCTCTAAAGGCCGACGTAGTCAATATATTTAACCCAATCCCTCCCAACTTTATAATTAATATTTGTCTTGGTCAGCTTTCCATTGCCATGGAAAAATAGCTGATAAAAAAAATATATAAATGGAGGAGAGGTGTATTTGGAGCCATGGTTGCAGAGGTTTCAATCCATGATCTCTTGACCCTGTTGCTTTGGGCCTTTGGTGAGGCAACATGTCATGGCGGGAGCACATCATGAAGAACCTGTTCACCTCATAGCAGCTGGAGGCAAACAGATACAGAAAGGAGCCTGGATCCCAACATCCCCTCAAGAACATGGCCCCAACTGGCCCTAACTTCCTCCCACTAGGCCTCACCTCTTAAAGGTTCCACCACCTCCCAATGTCTTACAGGCTGGTGACCAAGTCTTTAACGTATGACTTTTGGAGGACACTTATCCAAATTATAGCAATATCTGAGTCTTGTGAGGGTAAACTGACTTATCAAAAACTGTCCTACTATCATAAATTCTAGTTCTGATACATGCCACATATGCAAATGTGGTCTATTCCTTATCTTAACTACCATTTCCCTAGCTCAAGGAATGTACCCTTTCTTCATTAAACATCTTGAACGAGCTACAGCAAGACAGAATATAACATTTATATGCCAGACAAATCTCTTCAGGTACAATGTGATTTCTAATAATTTCACCCAGATATTTGAGTGGGAGATGGATGAGTGTCACTTATACAATAAAGAAATTATTTTCACTTGTAAGAAATGCTAAATAATATCCAGAAAAAAATCATGTTCTCCTTTGTAAATGTATGTGAAGGAAGCAAAGAGGAAGAAAAGAACTGAATGTGTGGGAATCACTGGGAAAGTTATCAGCAAGATTCAGTGAAAATGATTCTATTTTTGCTTTATAAAGAATACTTTAAGTTGCATAATTACAGATTCGGAGAATTAGATACTTAAATCCATCAGTGACATTTGTTTGACTTCCTCATTTCCAGAGAAAATCAGATCCGTATTTTGGTTTTTGTTCACACTCTTCACTTGTCCCCACCCACCCTAATTGGATTGAGATATTCAACAAAGCCAACTCTAGTACAGTGGAAATTAGACTCTAGCACAATGAGGAGCTGTGTGAAACCCTTCATATTCTGTGAAATCAAATGTTCCCATTTTTCCAGCAGACACTGGAAAGGCACAGAAACAAAGTCAGATCCAAGTCTCAGTTCTATTTTAAGTTGAAGTTTTAAATGCCATCAGCTGAGATTAATGTGCAATGTATTAGTCACCTCGAATGAATATGTTTCATTTAAAGGGAAGCCAGTTGAATGTATTTCCTTAAATGATAATGTGCTACAGACCTGGCACAGCCCTCAATAAAACAAAAACACAACTTTCCTTGCCTTTATTTTGTAACTGTCCAAACAAGCACAAGCTGATTGTCCAGAAGTAAGAGGTTCTCATGAAAATCAACTTATCAACTTCCATCTTTATTGTCTCATAAGTGATACATGTTTTCAATACTCAGGAAACTATTCACCATATAAGTGAGAGGTGATCATAAAATTTAAGAACTGGAATGGATGTCATCTTCCTGACTTAAATGTTCTCACAACTATTTTCCTTATGCTCCACAGACATTTCTCATACAACAGGACCATGTTTTCAACTAAGCTTTTGAATCTTCAACACTGGACTTTATGAACATGGCCAATGGATGGAAATGGCCTCAGAAAGATTATTATTATTGCACAAAGCCCTTTTCTAAGCACTTTGCACATATTAATTCCATTTAATGTTCACATCAAACCCATTGATGGTTTTAAACCTCACTTTCATTATTATTGATATTACTATTATTTTACTAAAAGGAAACAGAGGAATAGAGAAGTTAAGTAACTTGGACAAAACCACAGAGCTAGTAAATGGCAGGGGTGGGATGTAAACCCAGCCTGTCTCCAGAGTATATAACCCTCACCATTATTCTATATTATCTTTTGAAAATGGAGAGATAATGCTGAGCCCAATGGCGCATGCCTTTAATCCCAGCGGCTTGGGAGGTGGAGGCAGGAGGACTGCAAATTCAAAGCTAGCCTCAGCAAAAGTAAAGTGCTAAGCAACTCAGTGAGACCCTGTCTCTAAATAAAAGACAAAATAAGGTCAGGGATATGGCTCAGTGGTTGATTGTACCTGAGTTCAATCCCTGCTACTCCTCCCCCAAAATGGAGAGAGATTGGTCAAAAGGTACAAACTTTCAATTATGCAGAATGAAAAAAGTTCTGAAACTCTAACATGAAGCATGGGATCAATAGTCAACAATACTGTATTGTGTGCTTCAAATGTGCTCTATAAGTATAATATGAATTGTAATACATTCTGCTGTCATATATAACTTAGGATAAAAGAAAAGGGAAAAAAAAGAAATTTTCTAATAGATTACATCTTATGTTCTTCTCTCTCCACGTACATAAAAGGTAACTGGGAGATGATGGATATGTTAATGAGCCTGATTGTGGTAATCATTTCACAATGTATGCATATATCAAAATAACACATTGTACACTGGAAATACAGACAGTATTTTTTTTGTCCGTTATATCATAATAAAAGTGGGAAAAAAGAAGGCAGTCATCTAAGATCTTTTAAATGCAAAAATATGAAATCAAATAAATGAAACAAAAGAAATAAAAGCCCAAACAGGGAGAAGGTGGGATTTTAATCTTTCTTATGGAAATTTTAAACATACACAAAAAGTGAAGTGTAAATGAGCCCTCACAGTTCTGTCATCCAGCTTCAAGGATTTTCAAAATTTTGCTTATCATTTTTCACCTATCCTTCCCCACCCTTAGATTTTGTTTTTCTGCACAGCAAGACAAAAAAAAAAAAAAAAAAAAAAAAAAAAAAAAAAAAAAAAAAAAAAACATCTCATATGAGCAAACTTATAATGTTGTCATTCCCTGAAACCAGTACAGAATAATCCAATCTAAAGACATAATTCAGTAGCACTGAGCCAACCTGAAGAGACCCTATAGGGTGTAAGGTCCTTCCTGACCCGACCCTCACTCCAAATGCTGTGCGGTCTTTAAACACAGCTATGCTAACATTTCCATGTCCAGGTTTATGTGCATAATCTCACTTCCCCAGTCCCCACAACAGTGAGGACCCTAGTGTCATGGTCCCATAGTCTTAGCACTGAGCTTGTATTTAGAATTTGGTAGATGCTTAAAATGTGCACAATCACAGAAGAGAAAGTAAACAAGCTGATCTTCATAAAACAGGACAGTCAAGGAAAAAAGCAGTCATTCAACTAGGCATCATTTTTTTTTTTATTTTAAAAAAAGATACTGATTGAAGACATGAATAATATGAATATTCTTTTTATTTAAACAGTGTTATGTTAAAAGGTGCTCTATATTTGTAATATGAAATGTAATGAATGCAATTGTTATATACACAACGTATATATAACAACGTATATATTTTTGAATACAAAATAAAAATTAAAAAAAGCTTCTCCAACTTTCAGTTTATCTTACAACCATAAATGGTCAACTTCCTTAAAAGCAAAACAAAACAAGTTTACATTTTCATCCTGTCTCTGGGTGAAGTTGATCATTGTCTGAATGTTTTGAAAGGGAATGAACAAAGCCACCAGTAAGGGCAATCTCAAATGGGCAATAGCTTCCCTGAAATCTGACCTCCCAAGCCACTTTCAGCTCCTTTTTCTTTTCTTTTTTTTTTTTTAGATTATTTATTTACTTATTCATAATGCACAAGTATATCATCTTTTTACATACAACTGCTTGTATCAGCTCCTTTTTCTATGAATAAAAAATGACTCCCTCTTTGCCCATGGAACATGAGATGGGTTTATGGCTGTTTCTGTAGGAGTTATTAATAACACTTCTTGTCAACTCTGATCTTACTTAAAATGCATATCAGACATAGAAAATCAAACGAGCTATGTATGTAAATGCATTTTATAATATTAATGAGTATAAATGCTGAGATAACATTGCAGAAAGCTTTCATATTAACCCTCATTTTCATTGATTAACCTTCCAAAGAAGCAAGTAATTTTCCACCTCAGATTATTATCCCCAGAACCCAAATCCTATTCAATAAATAAAAGAAGACCTACTTATTTAAATATTAAATCAAGAAATAAAACTCTAGAATTTAATAAGGATATTTAACCTTTCTGAATCTAGACCTCTAATTTTGGAAACTTTGAAATTCTCTCCTGAATAGCCTTAACAGTAAGAATTTTAACCCAATTCTTTTCAAATGACTGATCATATACAAGAGACAGGTTATTAGATATTTGTGAGACTCAGATCAGTCTATATTATAATTTATTTCTAAATATAATTATACTTAAATGACCTATTATCTTTTCTACTCTTTGACTTGTGTAAATTATTTATAGGTATACCATGGTTAATGAAAATAATATTTTAGAGATCCTAGAAATTGTGAAAACTGTAATTATAAACTTCACCAACTATCAAAATACATGCATAAACTAAAAGTGTATTCCCAACACAAATCTTTCTGAAAACTATTCAAATTTCTCCCAAAATTCTCCCCCAAACCCCCATATTCTTACATGAGAGAACATATTTCTATGGGTAAGAGATACTAAATTATTTTGAAGTATAGCCCCTATGCTCAAAGTGTTTACAATCTATAGGGGAGTGGAAGATATAGAAACTAACTAAAATAGCTGGTGTGATAAGTGATACCAGCAAAGCGCTCTAGGAGTTCCCAGGAAAAAAGAGATCACACTGAGCTGGCTTTTTCAAGGAATCTAAAATGCACCTGAAGATGATGGACTCTAAAGAGAGAAAGAAAAGAGAGAGGGAACCTGGAAGAAGTGGGAGGGGAGCACATTTAGAAAGCATGGTTTAAACCCAAATTAAACCCACAGGCTGGAAAACCCGAAATCCCTCAGAGAAAAATGTTAACAACTCCAACTCCAAGGGGTACAATGTGCCAGGAATTGCTGAGGCAAGAGCTACCACTGATTTCAACTAAGATGATGAGCAAAGAAAGATCCCAGAGAGAAAGAATTGACAAAAACTGGCTACTGAATAAATGAAGTCAAAAGCAGGTAAAAGATAATGTACACTCTGAAATGTCCAGCCCCAGTTGCCAGAAGATCATAGTTATCGTTAAAAGTCAGAGAAACTTTGAAAGGAGGTTTTTTGTTGTTGTTTGTTTGTTTGTTTTTGTAAAACTAAATGAACAATTCTTTTTTTGGAAAAAGTTCAGTTTGAGTGTACTTGAGTCACTTGGTTGGAAATATGTGATTGATCATTTGCAATGGAGGTAAGTGGTCCTATAAAGAAGCCAAGGCTGGACAGCTGGACGTGAGGTTTGCGTCCAAAGTACTAAGAGCTGCCACTGTAGTTGAGATGACCTAGGGAAGACTAGAGAACCAGAATAGACACATTCTGAGAACAAACTGTGGAGAGCTCAAAAAGGGGTACTTAGCAGTTGTGAGTGTCATGTTGAACAGCTGGCTGGCTGTGCCAGTGGTGGCAACTCCTTAAATTCCAGTGGGCTTCCGGATGCACCAATAGCCTCTCCTCTAGAAGATCGCCTATATCTACCTCCCACATACTGCCCAACTTTCAGCTCTCTCCAAGAAACTCCCACATTGTCTTCATCAGGAATTAGCCCTCCACCTCCAGCCCTCAACTCTACCATTTTTCAAGATCTGAGAACACATATCCTTGCATCCTGAGTATTCATGCAAACTACTCCTCTCCTTCCTCCCCAGCTATACCCTGCCTCTCCATCATTTTACTAATTTTCTGACCAGGAAAAGGAATAGGAGAGAAAAAAATATTTTTCCATTTATACCTTTCAAATTCTTTGTCTTATTGATTCTAGTCTTAGACAATCCCAAAGAGAAAATACAACAGTATTTGGGAAAAGACAGAGGAAGAGAAATTGAAAAAGACAGCTCCAAATATCCTATGCTGCATGTACTCTTCTGATAGGAATTTTCATCCCTTAAGCACTCAATAATTCAGGTACAATTTAGAATATACAATGAAATAGATCCTTTATATAAATTATTCTATCCTTGGGTGATATAATCTATTTCCATTAATGATTGCTTCATAAAACCCTGTCTTCCAAGTTTCCCTACACGCATCCCACTGGAAGATTTGACTTTAAATTATACCCACCTACCCACTGGGAAAATCAAGTCTAAACCTAATTATTGATTAATTTGGCAACCAAGTATAATTTGGTCTATAGTATGTTACCAACACTAAATTCTATGACAATTGTTTTCCTTTTTAAGTTTCTGTCATCTAAAGTATATCTGGGATTTTTTTTCTTCTTTGAAAATTATCAAAGAATTAGGAGCCATAAAAGGGGTCAGACCTACATGTTTGAGTTTAAAGTTAAAAGTTCTAAGTTACACAATTGCTTTTTCCTCTTCAATTTAAATTTGGAAAAAAAAAAAAAAGCTGTGGGACACTAACTAGCATAATTTGGAGTTTTATTTGATGTTCTAAACAGGCC
Source organism: Tamias sibiricus (assembly GCA_025594165.1). Lineage (NCBI taxonomy): Eukaryota > Metazoa > Chordata > Mammalia > Rodentia > Sciuridae > Tamias > Tamias sibiricus. The sequence goes on from CM046663.1 coordinate 71,593,495, forward strand.
GCCTCGTCATCTTCAAGTGATGAACCTGCAAAGGAAGGAGCAGTCTGGGCTCACAGAGGTGCTGTGTGAACCTCAGGAACTGCGGCGGGGGGGGGGGGGGGGGGGGGGGGTCAGAAATCACAAGGAGGCGGCTTGAACCCACCAGGAGCACTTCCTAACAATGGGAGCTGCCCAGCCTCAGGGGTGCTTCTTTACCCACAAGATGCTTGCAGCAATTTAGGGAGCTCACCCCGGGGCTGGCTGACAACCTGGGAAAGTGGGGTAGGCGTGGGTTTGGCCTGTAAGGCTTCTCAGGACAGCAGTGACTTCAAGATTTGCTTCACTAAGAGAAAGGAAAGATGTTTATGAATATATCCTCCCTGGCTTTATGAAGGAAACAGGAGCCTAGGGCAAGGCATGCTGATCTCAGTTTGCCCAGTTACGAAATGAAGGGTGACCCAGACAGTAAGATACCTTCAAATTCTAACACTCTATGAACATAATTCATTTCCTGTGTCTGCTCCATTTACCAAAATTTGTGGAAAAAAAATAGACAGGCACATGAGTCTGAAAGACTATTCCCAGCAGGGTTGAACTAGAGGCACAAGACTGAGCCAAGAATAGAGGGAAGAGTCCACATGGAACAACTGAGACCCAAATGGCCCCTGCCCCTCATATCCAAGGTCCGTTCAGGGTCCCCTCTCCACACTTATCATTATTTGTCCCTCAGAATCTAGGAAGACAACATATAAGTGTCACAGTTGAGGCAAGGTTACCTAGGAAACACTAATAAATTCATAATGAATCATCTAAAAGTATCCCAAATATAGCATGCCACAGGCAGTGGGGAAATTGTTCAGAAGTGCATATGAGCATAAGTATTTAAAAGTATGAATTACACATTTGCAAAGAGTTCCCTATTATAGTCATGTTTCTGATTTTGAGTTGTCTACTGTGCTATGATGTAATGCCTAAATACAGTGTATTCCTAAAATGAATCCTATGTGACATAGTGTCTGCAAAAGATCAACTTTCCAAGAAGTAAAAAGGAATCCATCCTGATATCAAATTGGCATTATCACAAGCTAAACCAGCAAAGCTTTGATCCTAGGATATGATCTAAGAACTTCCAGCTCTCTCAAGAACTTCTTGTTTTACTTAATTCCTGTCATTAAAGCATCATCCACTAAAGAATTGAAACAGCTTTTCTTTGCATTAAATCTAATAACAAGCACAGTTATGATAGTAGGCGGTGCTCAGACAGTAATTCAGATACATGTGAGGTTTTTCTGTAGCTTACTGGTGAAGTACAAATTTTATTTACAATAGGTGGCAGGTAATTATGAATCAATTTTGTTTAAAAGAAAAACAGAAAAAAATACATTAAATGTCATTTTTACTATGAAGCCTTTAAAACTGGAAGTTATTTTCTCTGGCACATAACAGCTCTTGTCCCCTCAGGTCTTCAGGGGATCTCTATCTAGTGTCCTTTGAAGTAATGGTGAAAATGCCCTAAGCACACCTGGAATAACTCTGCCCACACCTGTCGGCTTTGCTTTAGCAAAAGCTGCTATCATGGATCAGCTTGCCCAAGGTTTTCTGTTTTTTTAAGAAATCAAAATCTAAACTCCTTCCTTAGAATGATACATACCATGAGATTTTTTTTCTTTCATGTTTTCTCTAAAATAGAAGAATGTTATTAGAAATTTTGTTACTAAAACTGATGACAGTTACTCCAGTTTTTCAAAATCTTTAGACTGTTAATACCCATGCACATATAAAAATATGGATGATACATTTGCAAATGGTTATTTATCATATTCATGTTTCAGATTTTGAGGCAGCTACTATGTAATGTTGTGATACCTAATTACAGTGACATCCTAAAATGATCCAAGTGAAAGCAGGTCTGAGCCACAACTTCTTCAGGAAACCAAGAAAACCAGGGAAACAACCTTCAAAGCCACTTACCTAAATATGAAGCTAAATTAAAACAGTGTTATGAATAGGAATAACTGGGTAGACTAAAAATTAGAACTGTAAAAGTACAAATGTTCCACACATACCATCTCTGTAAATCCAAGAAAGGACAGAGAATGAATAAGCAAGAAGGAATAAGATTGGGAGCAAAAAGAATCTCTCTCTCTCTCTCTCTTGCATACTACTCCAACTTGATTTAATTTCTATAATCCCTTCAAAGCAGCTCTCCACTTGGAAACCTCTAAGACTTTCCTGGGCCTCTGGGCAGTTCTTGATAACGAACATCTGAGATGCCATGGCTTCAGACCAGATCACAATGACTTTGAAGTTGGTGAGGCTGAGGTGGGGTCTGGTCATCAAAGGTTCAGCCAAATGGTCCCCCTCCTGACATCTGCTGACAGTGGCTGTTGTGAGTGGCTTAGAGGGCTAGCAGTGCAAACATAAGATAAACTCTACAACCTCAGTCCCAGGAAACAGTCCTGGAGGGACCTCATATCAGCCACTAATGATCCCAGCCACAGAACTTGAAGAAGTACAACCTGCCTTCCTATTTTTAACATCATGTAGTTAACTTTCAGAAACATAGTCAAATGCTTCACCAATTCAAAGGCATTATAGGTAATCACGAGTGACTAATTCTTTCAGCAAATATTTAAAACTCAGTATGTTTCATGGTAGCACTATGCAGTAACGCCTTTCTTGGATCTTTCTTTGACTTCTTACCTAACAATTCATGAAGCAAACAGCTTCTGGAACCTGTTTCTATGTAAGTTATTTTCTAGATTGTAAGAGGTGTAAAATCTTTTCCTGGCACTTTAACTCACCATAACTGAAAAATGGATAGTGATAAATAGGCTATGTTCCTTAAGTGGATGGTAGAATAAGGGAGTTGATCAAAATTATTAGTCACGCAAAGAAAATAACACATAGGGACCCAGGCAGGTCAGTTTATCTGCAGTGCATGGAATGGCCGGCAGGAGCAGGGCACAGGTGCCCAACCCCTCACCCTGCCCCACTTACGGGTGGCCGGCCGGCTCTGCTCCTGCTGCACGCTGTCCGCTGATTGGGTGCTGGAGACTGAGGACACGCTGGAGCTGCGGACAAAACCGAAGGCCGCCAGCTTGGCTGCTGGTAGACGCGAGTATCCAGGAGGTCGAAGTCCAGATTTTGGTAGACTGGATTTTGCAGCATTTGAACTGGAAGCTTTCTTTAAATCTGCTTAAAAGAACCAAAGCAAAAAAGAAAGAAAGAAAAAAAAGAAAACAATAAAAAACCCCTCAGAATATATATAATAGATATGTATATAATATGACTAAAATTAATCTTGAAATTCAGTTCTACACATTTGCAACAAACAAATCATTAAGAGAAAGGCCCCTTACCATGGGCCAGGTGCTTCAGAGAACTCAGGAGGAGGAGGGGCAGCCCCTGCCCCAGGAAGTTCACTGTCCAATTAGGCAGATGAGTTGAGGACAGAAAAATGACCTTACTATAAGGCCATAGGTAAGGTATAAAGTGCTTCAGATGTTGAATGGAAAAAAAAATCAAATGAAATTGATTGTTGGAAGACTCTGAAATTGAGATACACCTTAAAATGTGACACATGACAGGCAAAGAACTCTTGCAGAAAATGTTCATTAGTGATTTTAACCATTATGTGATAAGTCTTATAGAAACATGTTCACAGAATCATCCTACTAACCTTCTGCAGGTTGCAGGGATGAGGTGGGGCTAGCCAGGCTGAAATCTGAGCTCTCTCAGTTACTAGCTGTGTAACCCTGAGCCCTTGCCCTAACTAACACTGAGAACTAGCTTCCTCTGTGAAGAATGGTGATAAAGCTGGCCCCCCAGGTTTAGCATTACTATTTGTAACCCAGAACTTGATAGGTGCTCAGATGAATGTTAGCTTTTCTCCTTTTTTTGTTTTTATTTCAGTCCAAACTTCAAAATGAGTTCCTAGATATGTGCAAAACCAGTCTGTTTTATCATGATAAAATATGCTGTCAATCCAAAATCTCAGAAACACCATGCTCTAAGTCTGAGCTGGGTTCCATCAGCAGCTGCTGCTGGGATGATCATCACAACCCTAGGAGAAGGCTCTCAGCACAGAGAAAACCCAAATCAAAAAATACTCAGATATGAAATTTTAAAAGCCCAAGTTTCCTAATATTTTGTGTAACTGACCTTCAGAGGTATTTAACAACTTTTGCCTGCAAACAAATTTAACCTGAGGGTACACAGAACAGTCCAGGACATTCTGATTCTGCAGTTAGTCCATTTTTTTTTTTTTTTTTTTTTGTGGTATCGGGGATTGAACTCAGGGGCACTCGACCACTGGGCCACATCCCCAGCCCTTTTTTGTGTTTTTATTAGAGACAGGGTCTCCCTGAGTTGCTAAGTGCCTCGCCATTGCTGAGGCTGGCTTTGAACTCGCAATCCTCCTGCCTCAGCCTCCCAAAGTGCTGGGATTACAGGCGTGCGCCACCAGTCCATTCTTTATTATAAAAGATTGACGGTGTTTCACACTAAACTTAATTTAAATAATGGTCCAGTCATAAAAACTCAAAAGTCCACGTCCAAAAAAATCAGTGAAGAAACTACATATTAGAAAGCATCTAAATGTAGAAATAGAGGGAGAACCAGGAGATGCCGTGCAAGATCTACGGTGGCCCCCAAAAGGGCCTCTTCCTCTACCAGCAAGTCCTCCAGGAAGAGAGGCCACAGACAGCTGTGTGTCTAGATGAAGGTGGGATCTGCACAGCTGTGGTTTCCTGACTCCTGGGTCAGGACTGGGAAGAGAAGGAATCAGGCGAGCACAGAAGAGAAAGGGAACAAGGAGCCAGAGCTGCAGATATCCCCAGTTCAGTTCTATTCTAATGCTTAAAAACTGCTCCACTATTTAAAAAAAAAAGAATACTGCACCATTTACCAAGTAGCCATGGCCCTTTTGTATCAGCTATTAATGCCATGTTCAATGCCTTCAAACTGTTCTCATATATTTGGTGGGGGGGGCAAGAAAAGTCAGCATTCCTAACCAAGAACGTTGGCATGTGGAAAGCATTTACTTATTATTTTTTTAAAAAATAAAATAAAAAGTAAGTTTGTTAAATCATTATGTAAGACAATAAAATCACTGAATGTGTAAAGCAAAAATGTGTCTTATTCTACCCTTATCTACATTCAGTTTTCATTCCATCTGTGGAAAGGTAGCTTTGGAACACACAGGGAGAAGGGGGAGGGTGGACAACACAGGATTCTAGGTAAACAGGAAGCAGTCTCCAAATTACTTTCTAGACTCCCCCCCCTTATTCCAGCACTTCCTTTTGGTAAAGGCAAACAGTTGGCCCTTTATATCCATGAGTTCCATATATACAGATTCAAACAAGAGAAGATTAAAACTTTTTGGAAATATACTGCATGTTCTCTAAACATGTGGGAACTTTTTTCTTATTGCTATTCTCAAAATAATACAGAATAACAACTACTTACCTAGCATTTACTTTATATTAATATTATATATAGTCTAGAGATGTCTTAGAGCACCAGGGAGGATGTGCATAGGTTATATGCAAATACTCTCACCATTTCATATAAGAAACTTAAACATCCATGGTTTGGGGGTGCATAGTATATCCAATATGCTATGGATACTAAGGGATGACTGTATTGCTTTGTGTTGTGTGTGTGTGTGTGTGTGTGCGTGCGCGCGTGCACGCGTGAGTGTGCGCTTGTGTTCATGTGCTCATGTTTAGGCTACTTGTAGGAGTATATCGTGCCCCAAATCTGTGTGTACAACTTTTGTAAATTTAATGTAACTTATACTATATATCAAGTTACTATATAATTGTCTTTCCTTGTACAAGATTAATATCATGAATAGTACAGATGCTTACAGGATTGGAGGGGCAAGTGTTATTCTTTTTATATGACCAGCAACTAGCACAGTGATTCTACAATTTCTTATTCAATAATGTTTAGTTGAAGTCTATTACCAAGGTTGTACTATATTAATTTAGCCCAAAGCATGAGTCAAATATCTCCACAAATCTCTCTGCATGAGAGATTAGTCTGGAGAGGACTAAAAAAATTCTGCTTTTCAAACAAATGATTAAATGATTTTGATTCAGGTGGTTGTTGGAACAAACTTTGAAAACTTCAACAGAAGATGTCAACCCACTTGTGAAATAATTGCATTTGACAACTCTGATCAAATTGCACTAACTTAATCTTAGCTTCTCATAAAAAGAATCTATTTACAAAAAAAAAAAAAAAAAAAACCAAAACTGTACTCCTGGCTATTTTTCAAACAAGTCCAGCATTCTGGACTGAATGTTTGTGTCCCCCCAATATTCACAGGTTGAAATCCTAACCCCCAATGTGATGTTGTTTGAAGTCATGGCCTTGGGAAGGTAGTTAGGATGTGAGAGAAGAACTCTCATGAATGAGATTTGCATACATGTAGAAAGGTGTCTAAGGGCTAACTCATTCTCTTTCCACCAGGTGGGTAAACAATAAGAAGATCATAGTCTATAACCCTGATCTCAGATTTCCAGTCCCCAGAGCAGTGAGAAGTGCATTTCTATTGTTTATATGCCATCAAGTATATAGTAATTTGTTATAGCAGCCCCCCAAAAGACATCCAACATGTCAGAGAAATACATTTTCCAAGTATTTCATGTCCTTGCTCTATTCTAGGACATATATTTTGGCAGAAATAATAGTGTATCAAGTGCATAGGAAGCTCTCTATAAAAATTATAGCTATTAGTATCACAATAAAGCTAAGGTAATACTTAAGAAAGAGAGTTTATAGAATTATAACATGAGGATCTCCATGTCACTCTCTCCAGCGAAACAATTATAACTGGTGAAAACTATTTTAAAAAGTTTTAAAGTCTTTGGCAAATATTATAAGAGTATACCACACATAAGAAAATTAACCAAATCTCAATGAGAACAGTGAGGGCTGCACTTGAACCATGACCCACTCCCTTGTTCCCCATTACCAACCTCCCACCACAATGTGGCAGAAGCTCTACTCTGGTACATGTGGTCAGAAAGATGGGTTTCCTTTTTTCTGGAGTTAAGGGGTACTGTGTCATTCTAGGATTGTTAGGATACCACCACTTCTCACCCTCATCCCACCCCATCTTCAGTTCCATGTTGCAGGGGCTAAATTATATGCAAATGTTGTCTTATATTGGAATTTGTCAAGTATTTTTTCTACACATATTGAGATGATCATGGGTTTTGTTCTTCTTTATTAATATGGTATAGTATATTGATTTCTCTATATTAAACCCAATTGTATTTCTAGGAGAAATCTTGCTTGGTCATGTTATGTAATTCTTTATATATGTTTCTGGTTTTAATTTTGTAGGACTCAGTGCAGCACAGCAGCACTATTTGAAGCACAAGCTAGCCAGCAAGCCACAGCTAAAGGTGCTTGTGTATGCTGAGGCAGCAGAGCCAATTAGCAAACCAAAGCAAGAAGGGAGACTCCCAGCCATGGTCTCAGCATCCTGCTTGCAGCATCTCTTTCTCCACCCAGCCACAAGTTATTGGGTAGAGGGCTATACAGGTATAGCAGGCCAAAAAATACTGGGCCCCAAATCACATTGCCCTTGTTCACTTATAGGCTAGAAGTTCACCTCCAGGAAAGATAAAGAGAGAAAACTAGAGGGCACAATCCCTATCTAGCATCTCACTGGTAAGAGTTTTTGTCTGCTGTCTCCACCCCTAGCACCAAAGTCATAAGTAAGTAATTTTACCTAAGAACACAGGCACATCAGAAGAACAGGGATCTTTGAAATGCTGTACAAAAGAACTGAGTTTATTTGGAACAATGTTTGCATGAAGTTCAAACCTAGGGGAATTCTTAGAAGCAATGGAGATTTTGATAGGAAGCAACTAGGTGGAGGCTAATAGCTCCACTAAAGCAAGATGATGAATTGTAGAAAAGCTAGTTTACCAGAGATAACTAGTGAAAAAGCTAAGAGGAAACATCATTACTGATCATACAGAAATAAAAAAGGTCATAACAGAATACTATGAGCAACAATGTCTCAATAAATTGGATAATCTAGTGAAATGGACAAATTTCAGAAAGACACAAACTATGAAAATTGACTCCAATATAAATAAAAAATCTGAATATATGTATACCAAAAGACTGAATTAGTAATTTAAAAACTTCCTGAAAAGTAAAGCCTAGGCCCAGATGTTTTCTTCAGTGAATTCTATCAATCATTTACATAAAAATTAATAGCAATTATTTATAAATTATTGGGAGGAGAAGAGAAGGAAGGAGTATAGAGGAAGAAGAAGAGGGGAAGAAAGAGGATAAAGATGAAGAAACACTTCCAAACTCATCCTATAAAACCCATATTACCTTGATATCAAAACCAGATGGAGACATCACAAGAAAACAAAATTACAGACCAATGCCTCTTATGGGTACAAAAATTTTCATCAAAAAACTAGGAAATTAAAACCAGAAACATATATAAAGAATTTAATAACATGACTGAGCAAGATTTCTCCTAGAAATACAAATTGGTTTAATATAGAGAAATCAATATACTATACCATATTGATAAAGAAGAACAAAACCCATGATCATCTCAATATGTGTAGGAAAAATGCTTGGCAAATTCCAATATCAGTGCATGATTAAAAACAACAACAACAACAAAACTGCTAGTGGCTAGTGAACTGGGAATAGAAGAAAATGCCTTCAGTCTGATAAAGGCAGCTAAGTTTATACCTAATGGTAAAAGACTGAAAGCTTCCCCTCAATGTCATGAATAAGGGTATCTTCTCTCATCCTTTCTATTCACATTGCATGGAAGGTCCTGGCCAGAGGAATTAAGCAAGAAAAGAAAAGATGTGCATATTGGAAATCAGAAGCAAAACTGTCTTTGTGTATATAGAAAATCCTAGAAAATTCATTTACCAAACTATTGAAATAATGAATCAACTAGCTCAGTAAGGTCACAGAATAAAAATATTCACATGCAAAACTCAGGTGGACTTCTATATTCTCATAATAAACAATCCAAAAATAAAAATTGGAAAGCAATTTTATTTATAATGGGCCAAAGAGAAGAAAATGCTTAAAAATTGTAATAAAGGGTCAGACTCCATATTTTTTAAAAAATGTTTGACTGCTAACAGCTACTAGCCTCAACACCCCTCAACCTTGCTCAACTCCCACCTACCTCTTTTACCCCTCATCTGGGAAAGCTGATAAGAAAGTCCAATCCTCCCTCCTTTGATGCTGGGAGGTATGAAGATATTTATATTCAAGCCACATAAGCTGCTACCCATTTGCTTAGGAATGCTCACCCCTACCCTCCTCCTAATTACAAATAAAACCATGACCCAGCATGCTTTCCTTCTCTCTCAAGCCATTTTCAGACTTGTTTGAGAGGCCTGTTCTGCTCTCCCCACAAACCCCAATTATGTAAGTATAAGCTTTTTCATACCCTCTTGCTTTGTTTGTGGCATCATCACTCTTGACATTCAAACCAAATGTTGGATGAGGGTCCACTCTGCCTCTTTGGGTGGTTACAACAAGAGGTGCTGCAAGCAGGATGCTGAGACCATGGCCACCATCACTGGGCATCTCCCTTCTTGCTTTGGCTTGTTAACTGACTCTGCTGCCTCAGAGTACACAGGCACCTTCAGCTGTGGCTTGCTGGCTAGCTTGTACTTCAAATTGTGCTGCTGTGCTGCACTGAGTCCTACAGACCTTCTGTTACAGCTTCTGCTCGTCTAAGTTTGAAATATTTAGTTGTTTTTTAGGAAAAAGAATATGGGATTGGGGAGGGGCCTTTTTAAAGTTTTTCTCAGGTATGTCTCATCCTGGACCTATCTGTATATCTGAGAATAATGTTGTCTGATGTTAGACTTAGGGCAAAGTCTACCCACCCTGTGACCAGTTGGTTGCATTTCTCAGCTAGGTATTGACTCTAGATTTATAGAGCACTCTGGAAAACAACTAGATCCTGTACAAGATTCAGGATGATTGGGTAGAAGCTCATGAAAGAGCAGTCATTAATGAAGAAAAGAAAACTATAAAGGAAAAAAAGGCCATTATGTTTGCATTCCTACAAGCAGTTGACTCTGCTGGATCATTAAATAACTTGGTTGCTGCTGCTGCCTATGCCTCTGTTGCTACAAAATCCCAATCCTTGGACTTAAGGAAAAAGCACCTATGACTCCCTCTGGCACAGCAAAGGGGTTAATGCAGACCTTAATTAAACCCAGTGTCCTTACTTAAACCCCCTATAAAGCAACCATTGTTTGGACGGAGCCCCTAACCTTGTCAATACCACAGACTTGAAGCTCTATAAAGAAAGGAATTTATAAATAGGAGCAAAGCAGAGAAAATTTCTAGAAAGCACAACAAAGAAAAGAAAGAGATGGGTGGAGGGAAAGAGAAAGAGAGAGAAAGAGACCTGGATCCAGAGGTGGAAATAATCCTGGAACACAGTCCATAGCTGGAACCAGTTGGAAATCCAAAATTTATTCAATTTATACAACAAAAGATAAAGGGCACTGATAGACTTTTATGTGTCCACAAAATAGGTTCTGAATTAACTTTAACAACTGCTTAATGTACCAATGAGCAAACATTCATGGGGCTCAAACCACAGTTATTCCTGAGGATCTCATTCAATATAAACAAGTTTCAATATATCATATAGATTTAATAAATCTTTCATTTACAGATTGAGATTATATAATCTTAGGGGAATTACTGAACAAAAAACAGAGGACATATAAGTACATTTCAAATTAGCCACAAGAAGATCACCTTCCCTGAATTTTGCCAAGGTCATCATAGTATCCATGTCTTAAAATATCCCATAGTAAGTATATATCCTCTTGAAACAGAGATCCTGAATTTCCTCATACTGAAAACAAAAACTACCCCCTGGACTACACAGCCACAAAAGGGGGCTAAAATTCACATGTTCTCTAAATCTACACATATACATCACCTGGATTTTGTTCCTATAAATTATAACTACTCTGTATGATCCATGAGAAGCAATCTAGCTACTTCTCCCCAGTTTGATCAAGCTGCATAAAATTCAATTTTCCTTTTTCCATAACTTCCCTATTTCTTAGAAAGAATGCAGCCAAATCCTGGATCTGATTAATATACTGAAAAAAGTTCGTGACACATACAAATTGATTTGGAAAAGTGCCCCCTCTCCCACCCAGGGCCAATTCTCCTGTAAAATAGTTAACATGGCTCAATGTAAATTTAAACAGGGTTTTCCAGGGTTGAAACCCATTACATGCCTCTGCTGCTTCCCAATTTAATAGTTCAGTTTAACCTGTTTCTTAATGTGGAATTAGTAATACCTCACAGAGGATTATACAACCCTAATGCTATGATACTACTCATAAAAAATCTCTAGACATAATATTATAAATTACTGACTTGAACCAATAAGCAACTGGAAAACATTTTGCTCTTATAGATTTGGTTAACATGTTATATTCAATTTCTATTTCAATAGCTTCTCAGTCACTGTTTTCCTTTACCTTCAAAGGAATGCAATGCATCTTTACCTGGTGGCTACCCTCAAGAGACCACAACATCTTTGCCATGGCACACAATCTTTGCAGGGAAAATCTTAATTGCATCCAACTTTCTCCAGCCCCACAGGTATGTCATTACATTGATAACATCCTCTTTGAGGACATTCACTTGACATACTCATTAGGAACATAAAAATAAGAGCAAATAAGTTCACAAAAATGGCTAGCGCATTGCCCTATGCATGATGCATGGTACTGCCACCTTAAATTTCTGAATATTGCTTATAAACCCCTGGGCACCTTATCCCTAACACTATCAATAAACAACTAATATTTGAACAAATAAAAATAAATAAATAAATAAATAAGAAACAATGACCCTATCAGCACCCAAAATATTACATGAAGCCTAGGATCTTTTGAAGTCCTAAGGTTCAGGAAGCAAAAGTATTCCTCATTTGCTAATTTTAATCAAGCTCATCTTTAATGGGGTTCCCCCTTCCCAAAGGCTCTAGAATCTGTTCAAATTGCAATCAACATGCATTCCCTACTGCCCTACAGAAACCCTCTCTGTAGAGCTTTACCAACCTCTTCTCATTCTTCCTGGTATCTCTAGAACAATAATGGCTATAAGTTATCCTTTTTCTGATAAAAGAAACTGCCCCCCTTGGCCCTGCCATATACAACATGAGACTGGCAACACATTAATCTCTCCTAAAAAGGCAAGCACCTATGTGCCTTGAACATGTGACCCTCCACACCCAGGTCCAATTATACCTTGGGTTAAAGAAGTACCTCCTGCAAGCTCAGCACAGCTACCAAGGTCTCCTTGCTGTAGGATGGAGCCAAACCTGGGCCTTCCTGCATATTCTACCTACAGGAGGGAATGGTCTCCCCTCTGGACAGCACTTGGCCTAATGCCACAGTGCTGCAGGAGGCCACTCCTCTCTCAGACTCCTTGGCTACCTGTAAAGTCACTTGAAATAACTGATGAACAGCATTGGGAGTTTGTACACTTTACAGATAAAACCATCACCATCCCACATGATGGAGCTCACTGGATAGCTGGTGCATTTCATTTGTTAACCAGGATTTCTCTGATAAGAAATGGGAGCAATCTCAGTCAACTCAGGCTGCCATAACAAAGAACCACAGACACATGCTTTAAACCACAGCAATTTGTGCCTTATTGTTCTGGAAGTTAGAAGTCCGAGGTCAGGTTACCAGCATGGTTGGGTTCTGGTTGGGTCTCTCTTCCTGGCTTTCAGACAGCAGCCTTCTAGCTGTGTCACTGAATGGCAGAGAGAGGAAGCTCTGATGTCTCCTGTCTTTTCATACATCCATCATAGAGGCTCCACCCTCATGACCTCACCTAAATCTAACCCAAAAGCCTAAGTCCTCATAACCATCACATTGGAGAGTAGTGCTTTAGTATATGAATTTTAGAAAGACACAAACATTCAGACTGAACAAATTTCAGGCAGTTGTGTAACACTGGCTGCTCTGGCCAAAAGACAGTTACATCTGTGTATTTTTATACTCTTTGGCCATTGCCAATAGTCTGAATGTTGGTCTAACCAATAGCAGCAACAATTTCTTATTCAAGGTTGCCCCCAATGGGATGAAACATGAAACAAAACAAAGAAAAAAATTCAAAAATCCACAGAACATTATTTGGTCCAAATAATATACATTTCAAATATGAATTACAAGGGGAAAATGGCCCTTGAATGAAAACTCAGAGTCATTCTGCTTGATGATATTACTTTCCTTGAATTTTTCCCTTCATAACCTTACTCTTGCTTCTGTTCTGGCCCTGCCCTCCCCCTTATCTTAGGCCGTGGTTACCCTATGACTGTGTTCCTGTGCTCCAGAGGGTTGTTACCCTCCCTTGAGGACCACACCTTCTTTGAATTTCCCACGACTTGTGAGATGCCTTGCCAATGGTAGGCAGAAACTCTACCTGGGAATGTCTTGCCTCACAGATGCCCAAAACATAAATCAAGGTCACTCATCTCCACATCACTAAAGCTACAACACAAGGCCTCACCAAAACACTGCTTATCTACTTCAGGTGTCCAGACATTACTGACAGTAAAGGAAACATCCATTTAACTTCTCAGAACATACAACACTGGACTTTTAAATTAGACATTCAATGGAACTTTTGCCTTCCTTAATAACTATGATGGCATACTAAACAAGTTCAAAGTCAATTAAATTACATTTGAGTCGTCTGTCAAACATCATGGGTGAACTGTAATATAAAGTCAGATTCTAATTTTTGAAGAACAAGGACAACAACAATAATGAAAAAAACATAAGAATGGGAGGGAATATTTGCATATCAAATATCTGATAAATGTCTAGTATACAAAACGTATAATGGACTATTTCAACTCAACAGCGAAAAGAAAAAGAACCAGATTTTATAATTAGTGAAGGATTTCAATAGCTACCTCCCAAAGAAGAAATACAAATAGTCAATAAGCACATGACAAGATGCAAACATCTCTAGCCATGAGGAAAATGCAAATCAACAGCCCAGTGAGATTCTACTACAGAATAGAATAGAAAGATAGATGATAAAAAGTGTATTCAGGAGATAGAGGGATTGGTGTAGCAAGTTTGGAAAACAGTCTGGAAGTTCCTCAACAGGTTAAATACAGAACTATCACATGACTGAGCAATTCCACTCGTAAGTGCACCCTAATGAAAACACATGTCCATGTCCAACTTACATGTCAGTTCTTATAGTGGCATTTGATAGAAGGTGGAAAAATCACAAATGTATGTTAACTGATAAACAGATAAACAAAATGTGGGATACCACACACTGGAATGCTTTTCATCATGAAAATGATAAATACATGCTACAATACGGATGAAACTTGAAAATACTAAAGCCGAACACAAAAGACTACATATGATATAATTCCTTGTATGGAATGTCCAGAAGAGACAAATGCATAGAGACAGAGAGTAGATTAGTAGTCCCCCAGGACCAGGGTTTGGGGAAATGAGTAGAGCCTGCTAATAGATACAGATTTTCTTTCTTTGGGGGATGATTAAGATGTTCTAAAATTAATTGTGGTGATGATCGAAAAATTCTGTGACTGTCCTAAAAACCACTGAATTGTGCCTTTTAAAAGGTTTTGATTGGTGAATTATTGATTGGTGAATTATACCAATCAATAAATGGGCCAAGGAACTGAACAGATACTTCTCAGAAGATGATATACAATCAATCAACAAAGATATGAAAAAGTGTTCAACATCTCTAGCAATTAGAGAAATGCAAATCAAAACTACTCTAAGATTTCATCTCATTCCAGTCAGAATGGCAGCTATCAAAAACACAAACAAGAATAAATGCTGGCGAGGTTGTGGGGAAAAGGGCACACTCATACATTGCTGGTGGGACTGCAAATTGGTGCAGCCAATCTGGAAAGCAGCATGGAGATTCCTAGGAAAACTTGGAATGGAACCACCATTTGACTCAGCTATCCCACTACTTGGTCTATACCCAAAAGATTTAAAAACAGCTTCCTACAGGGACACAGACACATCAGTATTTATAGCAGCACAATTCACAAGAGCTAGATTTTGGAAAGAACCTCAATGGCCATCAGTAGATGAATGTATAGGGAAAATTTGGTATATATACACAATGGAACACTACTCAGCACTAAAAGAGAATAAAATCATGGCATTCGCAGATAAATGGTTGGAGCTGGAGAAAATAATGCTAAGTGAAGTTAGCCAATCCCCAAAAAACAAAGGTCAAATGATTCCTTTGCTATAGATACTGACTTATAATGGCAAGGGAGGAGGGATGTGAAAAATGAAGGTTCTTTAAATGGAACAAAGGGAGGCAGAGGAGGGGAGGGGGCAAGGGGAAAGAAATAATGGCCGAATGAGTTAGACATCAATACCCTAAGTACATGTATGAAAACACATATGGTGTAAAATACTTTATGCAAAACCAGTGAATTGAAAAATTGTGTTCTTTATATGTAATACAAAATGAATTGCACTCTGCAAGCATGTATAACAAATTAGAATTAAAAAAGTGAAATAAAAAAAAGGTGAATTATATATATAGTATGTGAATTATCTCAATAAAGCTGTTATATTAAAACAAAAGTTTAAAAATAGAAAACATAATTTTTTTTCTTCAGTTAAGTAACAGACTTAAGATAGAGCCATGGTGATTTCCCCAATCTATATCAGTATCTTCACTTTTAAGAGCCTGTGTCAGAGAACCTAATTTGTCATTGTGTGTCCTCTATAACAACACTTCTTTTGGACAGGTAAAATGAATGTTTTGTTCAGCAGATCAAAAACGTTTTCAAATAAACATAGCTATAATGGGAAAACTAAAATAAATTCAAAAGTTAATAAACACTTTTAAAAACCCTAGGATCAAATATTAAAGCCTCATTCAAAAAAGCTATAATGAACTAATTTCTTTTATTTTATCAAGGCTTTATACTCTGACAAGATTTTTCCGAAAAAATTAAAAAGATGAAAATTCCTGTTTAAACAACAAAAGAGATTTTGCTGCCTATTGAACTTGTAAAAGCTGTGTTGCTATTTCAAAGTAATATTATTCTTCTTTTGAAAGATAAATCCTTTGAAGAAAGCAAAACTTCCCATTTTGATGAAATTTGAATTATATTTGTTTTGGCTTTTTCCTTTTTGTATTAATTCTCTTTTTTAAATTATGACTCTGTAAGGTTAAAAATTTATATCAATCAATTAGAA
Source organism: Tamias sibiricus (assembly GCA_025594165.1). Classification (NCBI taxonomy): domain Eukaryota; kingdom Metazoa; phylum Chordata; class Mammalia; order Rodentia; family Sciuridae; genus Tamias; species Tamias sibiricus. The sequence continues at coordinate 71,609,778 of CM046663.1, forward strand.
TCCAATTGTAGTGCTTAAGGTTCAATATTATATTAATAATGACCCATCTATCATGGTCCAACATTCTTGATATCCCAAGAAGAAAACTACAGAAGAAAGTAAATGCATATTAATCCAATTCAATATGTATTCACAGACACCTATCATCTGCAGTGACTTCACAGTGCTGTGTGAAATTCAAAGAAGGAGTGGTCCCCAGGTGGGGCTGACAACCACAGCCCAGGATAAAGGTGAGGGCAGGGCCAGACCAGAGGCAAGACTAAGGCTATGGAGAGAAAAACTCAATGAAAGCAAGACCATCAGGCAGGATGACTCAGGGTTTTTATTCAAGGGCCATTTTTTCTCCCTTACAATTTTGGATTCGAAGAGGTGTGTGTGTGTGTGTGTGTGTGTGTGTGTGTGTGTGTGTGTGTGTTAGCATATTTACACATACACTATTGGGCCAAATTATTTTCTTTAATTGTACAGTAGTTCTTCCTCATTGCTTTTACAAGCAGTTGCTTCCTTTACAGATACTTTTTAGGGAGGTCATTTGCTTTGCTAAAGCCACGAGGCTCAGAAGCAGTTCTGCCTCCCTTCACCTTGCTTGGGAATATGAACAAGCAGCAGTTTTCAGCAAGCTCCTGTCACACTGGGACAAAACTCTGCAAATAAAATCCTTTGATATTAAGACTGTAGTTTTCCAAAAGGAGAAAAGAAGGACACAATTAAGCATAGCAAGGGAAGTAGCATATTTCAGAAGTGTACTACATGTCTGATTTGATGTGATTATTACTAAGTAGATGGTCCCAGACTAGATTCAAACTCTGTTTCCTCAAGTGAAAAATGAAGATAAGACCCTCTACCCTTATCACAATAGAAGAAAAACTGCATCCAAAGTGCCTATCATATTGTCTGATATTTTATAAATACAAGGCTATTGCATCGCTATTTTTGTTATCACTAATGACCCTGTTGCCATTATAACCACAAATCAATTTTGGTAGAGGTGCATCCCCCCACCAAAGAAATAAACAAAACGTAGGTCAAGGTGCAAAGTATCTAACTTCCAAGACAGTTCTCCAGTGATTCTTACCAGTGAGTCAGGACTGACCTGTGTGATCATAGTGTACTGTAGAAGTGACAGTGTGCTGCTCTCTGAGTCTAGGTCATAGAAGATACTGCAGATTCATCCTTGTGATCTTGGGTTACTCACTCAGGGAGAAGCCAGCTGTGCCATAAGGACATTTAAACATCCCTTTGCAGAGGTCCACGTGGTGAGGAACTGAGGCTTCTTGCCAACAGACAGCATCAAATTGACAGCCCTATGAGTAATCACTTCATCTTGGAAGTGGGTCCAACATACTTGGTCAAGCCTTCAGAAGACTGTAGACTTAACCAGATCTGACTGCAACCTCCTGAGATGCTCCAAGTCAGAATCACCCATCCAAGCTCTTCCCAAATGCTGATCCACAGGAAACCATTAGATGATAAATGTTTGCTGCAGTTTCACGCTATTAAGATTTGGGGTGATCTGTTATTCAGAAATATATGTAATGCAGATTTTGGTATTTGGAAGAGGAATGCTACCATAATAAGAACTTAATTATGTAGAAATGGCTTTGGAACCAGACAGAAGTAGAAACAATATGGTACTTTAAGATAACAGTAGTGTAAGTCTAATGAGCTTAAAGAGACTTTTAGAAGAAGGCTATGGCCCTTGAAGAAGCTGTCAATGAGGTTTAAAGAAATATATGACTAATTAAAACAAATTTAAAAATTTAAAAATTTAAAAGAAAAAAAGAAAGGTGAGGAAACTGATGGGAAGTTGATCTTCATTAACCTCTAGCAGAAAATTTAGAAACAATGTTACCTGATGATATATGAAATGTAGAGATTCTAGGGAATGAGTTTAGAATCTAGCTAAGAAGATTTCACCGTTGAGTGCCGAAGGTTCTACCCAGCTTCTTCTTACTTTTCTAGTAATGAGAGTAGGGCTATACCTCTATTTATTTATTAATTTTTTATGAGGTGCTGAGGATTGAACCCAGTACCTCACACTTGCTAGGCAAGTGACAGTAGGGCTAAGTTAAAGACTTCAATATAAGGGAGCCATTGAACATAAAGGAGTTAGGATTTGCTGGGTTTGAAAATTCTCAGCCTTTCCACATGTAAATGATACCAAACATAAGAAATGTTGGTCAATGATCATATTCAAAAAAACATGGCCTAATGATTAAGTTAAAGATATGTCTGTAAAATCCTTCAGTAAAACTTCAGAAAAGATCTAAGGCTGTGTCTTAAAATGATTGTTAAATAATAAAACTTCGAAAAAGCTCAAGGCTGTTATCCCTCACTAGCCGGAACAAAAGTCCAAGACAGAGAAAGGCTTGTCTTGAGGTGATCTGGGGACATGGCTTTTGTCTAATGGAGTGAATCCAATAACATATATAGGAAACTCACACACTTTTTAATATAAGGATACTGACAAAAACATTGGCAGCTTAGACCGAAATAGAGAAAACACTAATTAAAATAAGACTTAGATAACCAATATTATATAGAAATCAGGCCAAGAACACCCCTCAGATTCAAATCTTTTATTGAAAAATAATGAAGAGGGCAGAACCAAGAGTCCAGAGTGGAGAGGCAGTAGCCACCAAAAATCATTCAGGCAATGAATTAAGAAACATTGACATGTGTCCCACTGCATTTTAAAATTGCCGTGGGCCAGTGACTCTTATGTGCCTCCCTTTATGCCCCTTTCTCAAATGGGCAAATCTACTGAAGTTATACTATGCCTGTATCACCATTGCCTATTGGGTGGGGTATAAGAAAACTTGTCTCTTCAGTTAGGTTTTCAATTGAAGAAGAACTGGATTCAAGGTGGTATCTAAGTAGCCTCATTCACACCTGACCTGATTCAGATGATAGCATTCTGAACATTTAGCTTATACTGTCATGAGAGTACTCAAGCAAACTTGTTTACAGATCTCCATCAGCCAACAGCCAAAACCCGCTTGTCAGTCATATGAGTAAGCCACCTTGGATACTGGTCCTGCTGCCTCTAGTTTTCAAGTGACTGCAGCTCAACTGGCATCTAAGTCTCTGGGTTTGAGGACAAGGCTCAATTCCTTGGGGTAGTCCCTCCACCAGGGCAGTGATGCCTAGCTTTACATAGGGACTGTCCCAGTTTTAACTCTAAAATTCCCACATCTTGGAAAACACTTCAGCATAAAAAGAGAAAAACAAAACAGGATAGTGATTACCCTACAGTTAGGGTTCTCGGACTTAACTAGTAGCTTTAACATCTACAAAAGAGCTGGGAACTGGATAGAGGTGGGAAAGACCTTGAGTATGAAGAGTGATTGCAATGTGACAGACACGCCTAGACTACTCATCAGGAATGAACTTCCAACCAGCAGTTGGGACAAATTCTCTGTCTGTTAAGAATGATTTCGCCGGCCAGGTGGTTGGGAGGCTGAGGCAGGAGGATTGCGAGTTCAAAGCCAGCCTCAGAAATGTCAAGGCACTTAGCAACTCAGTGAGATCCTGTCTCTAATAAAATACAAAAGAAGGGCTGGGGATGTGGCCCAGTGGTTGAATGCCCCTGAGTTCAATCCCCGTTACAAAAAAAAAAAGAATGATTTCAATGCCCAGTAAAATCAAACCACTAACATTTAAAAGAGATGCTCCAGCTAATAGAACAAATGAATGTTCACATGAAAGAAATATAGTTGGGCTGTACCTGCGATCACATATAAAACTTAACTCAAAATTGAGGACAGACCTACATTTAGGAGATAAAACCATAAAACTCTTAGAAGAAAACACAGTCATAAATCTTGAGTTATACAAAGCCTTCTTCAATAGAACAGCAAAAGACTAAGCAACAAAAGAAAAATAAATAAATTGCACATTATGTGGCCATGTCAATGTTTATAGCAGCTCAATTCACAATGGCTAAACTATGGAACCAACCTAGGTGCCCTTCAATAGATGAATAGACAAAGAAAATGTGTTATATATATTTGATGGAATATTACTCAGCTTTAAAGAAGAATGAAATTATGGCATTTGCCACTTAGTGGATGGAGTTAAAGAATATCATGCTAAGGAAAATAAGCCAATCCCCAAAACACTGAAGCCTGAATGTTTTCTCTGATATGCGGATGCTAATTCACAATAACGGGGGGAGGGGGGGTACTAGGGAAGAATAGAGTTCCTTTAGATTAGGTAGAGGGGAGTGAAGGGAGGGGAGGAGATATGAGGATACGAAGGATAGTAGAATGAAATAGACATTATTACCTATGTACATATATGACTGCATGACCAATGTGATTCTACAACATGTACAATAAGAAAAATGATAAATCATATCCCATTTATATATGATATATCAAAGTGCATAAATGCATTCTACTGTCATATATAACTAATTAAAACAAATAAAAAATTAAATAAAATTCAAAAAAGAATAAAGGAAAGAGTAAATAAAGGAATAAACAGATGAAAAAATAAAAATATTTGTATTTCAAGGGACACAATCAAGAGAGTGAAAGGGGCTGAGGTTATGGCTCAGTGGTAGAGCACTTGCCTGGCACATATGAGGCACTGGGTTTGATCTTCAGCATCACATAAAAACAAAGAAATAAACATAAAGGTATTGTGTCCATCTATAACTAACTATATATATTTTAAAGAAAGTGAAAGGAAAACTTACAAAAAAGAAAGAAATTGCAAATCATATATGTAATAAGGGCCTTGTATTGAAAAATACATTAAGAACTACAAATCAACAATGAAAAGACAGTTCACTTTAAAAATTGGCAAAGGATCTGAATAGATATTTTTTCAACACAAATGATACACAAATGGCCAGTAAGCACACAAAAAGATACTCAATATCATCACTTCCATGATGATGAAAGTGCAAATCAAAGCCACAATGAGATGCCACCACACGGGCTGTTTTAGTCAGCTTTTTCACTTCTGTGACCAAAAGATCTGACGAGCACCATTAGAGGAGGAAAAGTTTATTTCAGGCTCAGGGATCCAGAGGTCTTGGTCCTTAGACTGCTGGTTCCATTGCTATGAACCCAGGATGAGGCAGAACATCATGGTGGAAGGGCGTGGCAGAGGAAAGCAATTCAGGATATTGCAGAGGAAGCAGAGAGAGAGAGAGAGAGAGAGAGCTTCCATTACCATAGATAAAACCCCAAGGGCACTCCTACATCGACACAGCTTCTCCAGCTACACCTTACCTGCCTACCGTTACCTGCCAGTTAATTCCTATCAGAGGATTAATGCACTAATTAGGTTAAGATTCTTATAACCTAATCAATTTCACCTCTAAAATTTCTTGCATTGTCTCACACATGAGTTTTGGGGGGACACTACATATCTAAACCATAACACATGCACTATGAACATATTACTGTATGACCCAGCAATCCTGTTTCTAGGTATATACCCAAGAGAAATAAAAACAAATGCCTACACAAAAACTTACACACAAATATTCACAATGACATTATTAATTGTAAAAAAAAATCCAAATGCCCAATAATTGTTGAAGCAATAAATTGTGGCAAATCTATACAATGGAATATTATACAGCAATATGAAAGGAATTATTATGGACTGAACTATATCACTACAAAATTCATATGTTGCAGGCCTAATCCCTAAAGTGACCTGGATTCAGAGACTTTAATGAGGTAATTAAAGTTAAATGAGGATATAAAGATGGGACTCTAATTCATTTTGACTGGTGTTCTCATAAGAAGGGGAAGAGACATCAGTGTTATCTCTCTCCTTGTATATGCACAGAGAAAAGGTGAGGACAAAGCAAGAGGATGGTCATCTATAAAGCAAGGAGAGAGGTCTCACCAGAAACCGACCACGCTGGCATCTTAATCTTGAACTTCAAGTCTCTAGAACTGTGAGAAAATAAATTTCTAAGTCATTTAGTTTGTGGAAGTCTACCACAGCAGTCTAGAGAACACTAATACAGGAATGAAATATTGATATGTGCTATGAATTGGATGAATCTTTGAAAGCATTAAGGCAAGTGAAAGAGCCACATGTAAAAGGCACATGTTATATTGCTTCCATTATACACGATGTCTAGAAAGGGAAAATCTTTAGAGACAGGAAGTAGATTAGTAGTTTCCAGGTACCTGAGGAATATCTAGAGTGACAGCAAATTGATGTTGCTTTTTGGAGTAATGGAATGTTCTAAAATTGCCACAGTAATGGTTGCACAATTCTGCACATAGAGGTAAAACCATTTGGATTTACACTTTAAATGGGCGAAATATGTGGTACGTTGTAAGCTGCCTGGTACCGTAAACCGGGATAAAAACTCTCGGAGGCAGAGTTAAGCTTTTACTACTTTTACTTCTACTTTCTTAGAGCTTAGAGAGGGAAAGAAAGATTTTTCTTAGAGAGGGAAAGAAAGATTTTTCTTCTTAGCTTAGAGTAGAGTAGCTTAGAGTAAAGAAAGATAGAGCTTAGCTTTTCTTCTTAGCTTAGAGTAGAGCTTAGCTTAGAGAAAGACTAGAGCTTCTTTCTTCTCTCTTCTTTCTTCCTTCTTCTTTCTTCTGTCTTCTGTCTTCCTTGGGAGCCTCGGCCTAACTCTGACCAGTCATTACTTCTTCTATCTGGTTTCTTTTAACCGCTCTGCCTACGTTCTGGCCGCTCTGATTCTTCTGACCGACCGAGTGACTGCCCGGCTGACTGAATTCTCCGTTCTCCTAACTCGGACCGCTTTCACCCGGTTATATACCTTCAGGTTTGCGGGTGCCTACAGGTGCGTCACATACATATCAGGTGGAACCCATGGCTTCCAGCTAGCTACAACAGCCCTTCCTAATTAGGGCTCCTTCAGTACGTGGATTATATCTCAACAAAACTTCTGTTTGAGAAAGAGCCAGAGTGAGGCAAAAGAGTGAGAGAGAAAGGCCAAGAGCACTGGAGCTGGCTAGCTAGTTAAGCAGCTCCAGGAAAGGAATATAGAGACAAGAAAGAAGATAAAGACGGGTGACTAGATTAGCCCTTCTTGGCCCAGGAGACAGACACTTAAGTAGAGGCACCTGTAGTGTCAGCAAGTGCAGCAGCCCCTTGACAGCAGCACAAAGGTCAGAGAATGAATATTACCTCCAGTAGAGTGAGATGAAGAAGTGGAAGAGGCAAGAGAGGACCAGAACCGCATCTCCCCTGGCTTCATTCAGTTCATCTGAGTTCCAGAAACACTGAACACAAACCATGGGCCATGCCAGTTTTTGCAAAAACATAGGTAATAAATGGGCCACCATCCCTGCTAACACCACTGTCAGACTCTCACAAGCAGAAAGTGACGTGAGCAGCATGATAGAGGCATGATCCCAGACCTGTGGGAGTACAAAGAGGAGTGGACCCCTAGCCTGGCCTGGGCTGGTCAGGGACCATGTTCTCGGAGAGGGCAGACTTGAGCTGAGTCGTGCAGGATCAACCAAAGCAAGCCAGTTAGGCATAGAGAGGGGAAGAGGGTATTTCAGGGAAGGGTCCTGCAAAGGTTGGCTGCATGAGCCTTGAGTGATATTAGGGCCCTTGGTCTTTCTTCTCAGGGCAAAATAGAGCCAATGAAGACTTCCAAAGAAAGAGGAACAGGGTTTGATTTGCTCTGGGGGTGGGGGGGATGGTCTGGACAGGAGCAGGATAGAAGACAGGGAAATCCTGAGGGGCGGCAGGCAGAGAGAAGTCCCGACCTGCTGAGAGCAGGGATGAGTGGATGGATGGATTGAAGCTGAAGCTACAGAATCAGCAGGTCTTGCCGAGTGCTTCATTTTGAGTGGTGGGATGAGGAAAGGGTAGTCCTCTTTGTTATTGGGACAAGAAAAAGTCTGTATGACCAGAAGATCACCATGGGAACCACTGTAATTAAACCATGTCCCCACTGAGATCATGCACACCCGAAAATACAATAGTTTGCAGGGACTTTAGGAAACTGATCATAAAAGCCTTCTAGAAGGCTCTCCTACAGTGTAGTCAGTCAGCCTGCAAGGTCACTCACTCTGCCCAGCAGAACAAACCCAGAAAGGTGCATAGTGAAGAAGAGCAAAATGTACACACAAGGTGCCCCAGTAGGCCAGGTTGTGAGCAGATGGAAGAGGTTTAGCCCCTATGCTGTTGGTTTAAAAATTCCGTCCAGCCAAAGGTAAAGGGCAAACATGTGTGAACACACACACACACACACACACACACACACACACACATTCACACATATTATTTAATTTCTTTATGCAAGTGTACATGAGAATGATGAGCAAAAGAAAACCTTATCAGATAATGGTAGCTCACTCCCAGAAACAGAACCTAATAAAAGTTTGTTGTGTTTTATTTTGTTAATGCTTTTGGAATTGTAAACAGATTGGTATAAGTAAAAGCAGAAAACTGTGCTAAATGAACAATAATGACCAAATAAACCTATTTATGCAGTGTGTTTTTAATTGAGGTCAAAATCTTGAGTTTACTGTCTTGTAACAACCTAACAAAATAAATATAAACATTTTTGAATTATTAGAATAAATAGGATCCAAGTGTCTGCATTTGCATTTCTATTTAGGTCTTGTTACTATCACCTAAAGTGACTTGGGTTTAATCCAGAGGTTGACAAACATTCACTGACATATTTTCCATTGGATTTGAATAAAACAACTGCCAGTATATAAATGAATCAAAACCTCTGTGTCAGAAAAGGGAATTGAAAAGTGAGAGGGTCAGAGGATGAGCATGAAAGATCCCTACCAACAGAGGGAAAAGAGCAGAGGTACAAGCAATATCAGTACTGCAAATGTCAGGCTTTGTTGCTGGACAGAGCTGCTTATAAATAGAAGCTACTTCAAAGGGTATGTCAAATCTAGGGTGATCTTGCACTTTCTCATCTTCCAGAATTAGAAGAATTAGCCAACTATTAACAAATTCTGAATTTATTTATGCCACTAAACTGCTGTATTATAAATGCAGACTGATAAAGCGCTGGTCCTATTTATAGTAGTGACTCTCAGGGAAATCATCTGAATCTGTTTTCTGATTATGACTTTAGCATTTCAACATGGAAGAAGAATCGAAGCACGTACTCAATTCGCTAAGGAAAAAAAAAATCAGAAAATTATAATATGATGACATAGATGTCATTTCCATGAAGCGCATTTTAAAACACAGTTCTCATTAATGCTTTTACAATAATGCATTTGTACTACAATACTGAGTAGTACCCTGAGGGCGGCTGGACATCAATGTGGACTTCAGTAGAAGAGGAGACCACTGACAGCTCAAGATGGTAGACAGAACACAGGTCCTTTTATCCTCTTTAACCAAACATGCTTAAAAATGAGAACAATTCGATTTTAAGAGGTAAAATTTAGAATCACAGTTAGCAGTTATTGATGGCTTTTGATTAAGCACTTTATCTATTTAAACCTGAATAACAGAAAGAAAAGAGATGGGTACTTACTGAGCCAGAAATCCCAACAATTTCTGGAACATAGAACACAGATTGAGGCCCCTGACCGAAGAGCCAAGGAGAAGTGCAGCCTGCAGCAGATGAGACAGCAAAGCTGCAGTAGAGGAAGCTACCTGCTGGCCTCCCAGCCTGGATAACCAGGGGCTCAGAGATGCAGATGTAGGAGGTGGAGCAAGAACTGTAGTGATAAATGAGGGTGCACCCGCACCCCACCACCTCCTCCTCTAGCCACGGAGTGTGTGCCCAGGACTCAGTTTTTAACCTCCTCCCTTCACCCCCTGACAAACCCCAAAGTAGGAAGAAACAGACAGCTTAAAAATTTGAGCAAATGAACTCTAAGTTCATCCAACTCAACTACAAGAGTGAATGACCACGTAGAATTTGGGAAAATCTTCCAGCATCAAACAAATAAACAACAAGCAAAGAGAAAAAAAATTGCCCTAGAGAATATAAAGAGAATCCAAGCAACAAAAGGTACCTTTAAAAATATATATAGCATTAGTGTTCTCAAAGAATCTGGGGAGATGTTATAACAATAAAAAAAAAAAAAAAGAGCAATATGCTACAGAAAGAAGCAGTGAGAACCCAAGAAAGCATTCTTTGAAATTAAAACAAAACAAAACAAAAATTCAACAAAAGGGTCAGAAAAAAAAAGTCAAGTAAGATTGTCTAAAAATGTAGAAGGAAAATATGAGGTAGGGAAAATTATGCAAGAAAGGGGTAACAACACAGGTAATCACTTGAGGAGGTCCAAAACCAAATGATAGAAATTCCAGAAAGAAAAACAGAAGAAACAGAGAAGAAATAACACAGGATGATTGCACTGACCTAAAAAAAGACACAAGTCTTCAAATAGAATATTTGACAAGACAAATCTCTCTCCCTCTTTCTTCCTCTGACATACATGGGCACACATGGGCACACCTATGTGTGTGCATGTGCACACATATACGTACAACTAGAAATTGTCAAAATACCAAGGACAGGAGAAGATTCTAAAACTTTCAGAAATAGGGGGAAAAAACCAGATCACCTGCAAAATGATTACCAGATTGGCATCATTGTGTCTCTTGAACAATACTGGAAGTCTTTACATTTTGAAAGAAAACTATTTTCAACCTAGAAAATTAATTTCAATTTAGTGAATACAAACTAAAAACAGTTTCAAAAATGCAAAAACTCTGCATCTTTGCTCTCTTTGAACTTTCTCTTAGGAAATTACCAAGGATGTACTCCAGCAAAACAAACAAGTAAACCAGAGAGGTGGAAACATGGATTCATTTCGGGAGAAAGATAATGAGAAGTTTCAGAACTACTTCTGGTTGAGAAGGCAAATAGGAACTTCAGGATCAAAAATCCAGGGGGAGGGCTGGGGATATAGCTCAATTGGTAGAGTGCTTGCCACACATGCACAGGCCCTGGGTTCAATTCCCAGCAACACAAAAGTAAAAGAAAAAAGTCTAGGGGGAGGCACCAGAAGAAACAGGAAAGGGTATCCTGAGAATAGAAAGGCCAGGACACAGTCTGTACCCACTAAATATTTATTACATGATTCTATTCCCTCACTCCAGTATGAGACTCCATCTACCCAAACCTCTCAGTACTCTCCAAATTCTGAATCTGAGCCTAGAAGCTATGGTTTTGGAATAAGGAAGGAGAAGAAGAGTACAGAAAGATAAGGATATAGTCCTGTGTTAGTCAGCTTTCCATTACTATAACAAAATACCTGACATAATCAACTAACAAAGAGAAAAGATTTATTTTGGCTCAAAGTTGTAGAGGTTTTAGAGATCTACCATGATTAGGTAGACCTGTTGCTTATTTAGATCTCTGATGTGGTGCTGGGTGGCAATAACAGGTAGCATGTGAAAGATCAAAGTGTTTACTTCATGGCTAGGAAGCAAAAGAAAAGAAAGAAGAAGGGGATGCCAAAATCTCCTTCAAAGACACACCCACAATGACCTAAGGATCTACCACTAAGCCCTACTCTCAGAGGTTCTAGCACCTTACAATAGCATCACCCAGGGACCAAGCCTTCAACACATGAAATTTAGAAGAACATTCTAGATCCAGACTATAGCAAGTTGCTTTACATTACATAAAATCAGGAAGATGAGCTTTGTGCTAGGTGCTTTTTGCACAAAGGAACAAGATAGACATCTTGAGATTCCATATTACCCAAAGGTCAAAGATAACAGAATACAAATATCTATATTGTTTACCTTTTTCATCTTACAATTATTTATTCATTTAGCAGTATTGGGGATTGAACCCAGGGGTGTTTTACCCTGAACGACATCTTCAGTTCTTTTTATTTTTTATTTTGAGACAGGTCTCACTAAATTACTATCATGTTAAAAAAGCAAACACAATTATAGATGGATCAGTTAACTGCAAGGATCATACTTCAGCAGGGTTCCTTAGAATTAGTAATGGATCTTTGCCATAGAGTTGAGCTAGCGCTGTTGCTATTCTTCCTTGATTTTTCTTCTGTAATTCTTTTCCTTCCAATTCATTCTGATGTGAACCTGGCCACAGGTTCAGGAGGTATACTTGTTAATTGTATGCAATGTCAACTTGATTGGGGCATGGGCTACTCAGGTGTCTGGTTAAACATGATTTTGAGTTTGTCTAAGGGTGTCCCCAAAATAGATCAGCATTTGAATTGGTGGACAGAGTTGAGCAGATGGCCCAGCTCAATGTAAGTGGGCATTATCCAATTTGTTGAGGGTCTAAATAAACCAACAAGGTGGAGGAAGATTGAATTCATTCTCTGTGTGAACACTTGAGCTGGGACAGTGGTCCTTTCCTGCCCTCTTGGCTCCTGGTTGTTAGGCTTTCAAAGTATGCCATCTTTTCTGGATTTTTTTGTTTGCAGATAGCAGGTCACAGGACTCCTCAGCCTCCACAATCACAAGAATCAATACCTCATGATATTTTTAAATCTCCTATTGGTTCTGTTTCTCTGGAAAACTGACAAATACAGACTAATCAACTCCACCCCTAAAATACATCTACTTCTCTCCATCCACTTCAACCATCATCTTGGTTGGGCTATACTTTCTGGAATTCTGCAAAAGACTCCTACAGGGTCTCTGACCCCAACTCTTTTGACCCCAACCCATCCCATCCTTGTCCTCTAAACTTCAGTCTGGCTGATATTTCTTTAAAAAAGAAATACGATCTTATCACAGCATTGCTCAAACCCTTCAATGGTACCTTCTTACTCTTAAGATGAATGGTGAAATCCTGAGCACAGCGTCCTCACAATCTTCTCCAGGTTTTTTTTTTTTTTTTTTCTCATTCTTCCTCCAACACTGCATGGTCCATCTTTGCATATACATTCTCTCTGCCTCCAACACCCTTTTTTCCACTCTTGGCATGTCCCCATTCCCCACTCCCTCACCTTGATTCCTTCACCCTTCATATTAAACTACCCTTTCTAGACCCAAACTTGGAGTCGGATTTACCTCCTATGTCCTCCTGACTTCAGAAGACTACCATCACAGCATTCAATCATGCTGTATTATAATTGCTTATAGGACCTCTTATGCTTTGTTCATGAGTGTATCTTCATTGCCTAAGATACCCTGACATATTGCAGGTGTTCAGTAAATACTTATTACACACAAAGATGATATGGTCTCGGTTGATAGAGAAATACTTACAATGTCTGGGATCTACTCCAGAACCATTGAAGCTGGTTCTCTGGGTCTGGCAAAGGAAACTTTGTTCTTTAACATGTTTCTCCAAGACATTATTAGGCATTCTCAGATGCAATTAAAAATAATAAAGACAGGGCAGCTTCATTTCTCAATTCACCAAAAAAAAAAAAAAAAAATTGCTATGGTCAATATCCATGGTCAATGTCCATTTCAACAGTATAGAGGAATGGGTAACACTGACTATTCTAAGACAAAACATCAGAACAAATTAAGTGATTCTATTACAGCTTCCAAGATAAGTCCCAAGCTCAACTGCTATCACTAAGATGCCAAAGGAACTGTAACTGGGCCGTGTTCTCTTTTATAGTCTCAGTAATTCACCAATTTGCCATCTGACTTAGTCTTCAGTGAAGTGGCGTTCAGGTGGTGTCAATAAATTGTTTTCATTCTTAACAGAGGAATCAACACTGAGCCCACTCTATTTTTCATCTATCCTTCCCTCTCCATCCTTCCCTTTAAAAGAATCAATGCTACACTTAGTTCCTAAGGTTCACCCTTTTGAACATGATCTTGATCATTCACCACTTTCCAGAGGGGACCTTGTCTAACAGCTATCACCACCAGCACACTTCTTACCAACTTCTCTTCATGGGCAGGTCTCCCGCCTCTCTTCCTCTCTCTCTCCCTCCTCCCCCCATTGCCCCATATTTGGCATTAGTTCCAGTCTCTCCCACCACACTCTTAAGACATAAAATAAAGCAGCCCGGCTGTGCCCTCCAGCTAGCACCCATGGCTCTTTTCTCCATCCACACATTTTTAGAAACAGCAATCTATTCTCATTGCTTCCACTTCCTCACTTTTCATTCACTTCTCAACCTACTAATATGTGACTTCCACCCCCATGTTTTACTAAAATTGCTTATTCAAAACTAGGTCACCAACTGCTGTCTAATTTCCAATCCCAACAGCCTCTTTGCATTTTTTACTTTCCCTTTCTCCTGTGAGACAGTTTTGACCATTTTCTGCTTCGGAAATTCCCTCTTACTTAGACTCACACACATTTTCCTGATGTCTCTTCACTCCCGCCAAACAGTGCTCTCTCTCTCTCTTGCTGGCTTTTCTCTTCAGTTGCCCCTTAAGTGTGGACATAAAGCTCCTTTTGTGACCTCCTCTTTTTATTCTTCCTTTCTTCCCCCCCTGCCATGGGGGAATTAAACACAGGGGGGCTTAATAACTGAGCCACATCCCCAGCCCTTTTTCATATTTTATTTAGATACAGGGTCTTGCTACGTTGCTTAGGACCTCACTAAGTTGCTGAGGCTGGCCTTGAACTGAAATCATCTTGCCTCAGCCTCCTGAGCCCCTGGGATTACAGGCATGCACTACCACCTGGCTATTCTTCCTTTCTTTCCTTGAATCTTCTCCTCTATCCTCGTGGCTTCAGCTCACATCACTCAGATACAAAAGATCCTACATTTATATCTGTGCCTCAGGCTTCTCTTTAGCCCCAATTATTGCCTTTTGGAAATTTCTATCTAAATGTCCCTTAGGAATCTCAAGTTCTGCATGTGTCAAATAACTAATCGTTCACTTCCACCTCCAATCCTACAAAACATTCCACAGCAGTCCCTACAGAGTAACTGGTCTCTATGAGGGATCCTAATCGCTCCAGCTAATGGCCTCTCTCTTTGACAGGTATACAAATGCATTATGTCTTTATCCCTTCTCAGTATGGCAAACTCCTATTTATCCTTCAATATTTAGCATGACTCGCAAAATCTTTCCAGAGCCCCTCTCTGCCCAAGTCCCACGGGGCACCCCTCCCTGTATGCATGGTCATGCGTCTCTATCAAGTGCTCCTCTTTGTTTGGCAATTATTTATTTATTATTCATTAGATCCCCATGAAGTCATGGACTACACACTTAATCTAAGCATCCCAAACACATGGACCAGCACCTGGCCAAGAAGAGGACCTCAGAAGATCTCTGAAAGAACACTGCATTGAACAAAAAGGAATGGATCTGCTTATCTCAAAGGCTGGTGATTCCTCAAAACAGCAGTCACTTGGCAAACTACTGTCCATAGTCCCACCCACCTTTTCTTGTAAAAAGAGTTTAATGGAAGTGCACCCATGTTCAGCATTTTACATATTGTCTGTAGCTGTACCTAGACTACAATAAGAGTTGAAAAGTTGCAATGAAGAGTGTAAAACCTGAAATATTTAATATCTAGCCTTTAATTTGCCCACTCCAGCTCCAAAGCATCTCAGGATCTTATCACTTCTTTTATTTTATTTATTTATTTTTTTTATGTGCTGGGGATTGAACCTTGTGCATGTGAGGTAAGCACTCTACCAACTGAGCTATATCCCCAGCCCTCACTTCTCGATAATGATGAAAAAAGCAATAAGATCTACCATTACTGGGGCTGCTGTTATTAACATTGATTCAACAGATATAGAGGTTTTAAGTCCCTCTATTCTCATAGACTCTACAGTGCAGTGGGCTAAGATATTAAGTATGTAAAAGCAAAATAAGATAAGTATAGACTATGATAAAGGCAGTGAAGGAAACACAGAGGATAATGTGTTGTCAAGTATTTGCCTAAGGAGGGGTCAATGGAGAGAGGGCGATCAGGGTAGCCTGTCTCTCTGAAGCAGAGACATTGATGTTGAATCCTAAAGGAGAGGGAGCTAACCTTGCAGAGTATTGGAGGAAGTGTGTTCTAAAAAAGGTGGCAAACATAAAGGCTCTTAAGTCACTAAGAGTGTGGCATGCCTGGAAAACCAAATGGAGTTCACTGTGGGGGTTGTTTAGTGAGAAGAGGGAAAGAGGTGAAAATAGCATCCAGGGAGAAGGAACAGCAGACCTGACCTTGGAGGGCTTAGAGGTCAGGTGAGGTGTTTTGATTTGTTGATTACATTCTGAGTTCCAGACACAGACTAAGAGCTTCCATCCAACCTTCCCAACAATCAAATGCTTTAGGTTCTATTATTATTCTCATCTTAGAGATGAAGACTCTGAGGCTCAGAGGTACAGATGAAGTAACTAGTATGTAGGGAATCTGGGATGGGACTCAGAGCACCAGGATTGACTAAGAGACTAGGCACCCTCTCCATCTGATTTCCGTAGTGTCAGCTTTTAATCATGAGGACCATATAAGAAATTTATGGCACTATTCAAATCTGGAAAATATGGAAAAAAAATAAGAACATTTTGTCATGTTTGTACAATGACAGTAGTTTTCTTGTTGGCCTCCCTACAGTGATCTATCTCCTTAACCATCTCTTCAAAATATATGATTATGTCAATTCTCTATTGAAACATCTAAAGGTTTCCAATTCTCTAACACCCAGCATCCAAAAAAAAAAAAAAAAAAAAAAAAAATCCCTCCAAACTTAGCCTGGAATAGAAATCTCTTCAGCATCTGGTTTTGTTTCCAGTGACACCAGCCCACACACCCTACATCCACCCATGAAATGGCCCCTGCTTCCTGAAGGGGCACAAACTCCAATGTCTGTCATTTTCTTCCTACCTGGACCTCACTGTTTCATTGTGTCCATCCCATGAACGCATCCGGACCCACTCTCATTCCTCTTGCAGCTTTCCTGCACTTGTCAATGCAGAATAAGCTGCCCTCTCACATTCTTCCTCCCCTAAGACACTTTTCTACAGCACACCCAGTGCTCTGTACAGAGCCAATGCTAGGAACAGGCTTCCTGAATGAATCAGTGCATCCCAGGCTTCATTCCTCCTACCACTGAGCTCTGCTAGACTATAAAGAGACAGAAAAAGTCCTGCGGCTCTCAGAGGTATCCTAAGGATTTCATATTAATATCCTTCACAGCTACTAAATGCATTAAAACTTGAAAATAGTCTGCTTATACAAATCAGAAGATTCAGAAATATTATATGCTTTGGTACTAAAAAATCAAATGTCATGGGGGAGAAAACAACACTGCCATTTTAGGATTATTACACCATAAATACTGGGCATATGCTTACATTTTGCCAAACTTCTAATACTATCAAAAGCATTCAGCAGTCCCGCTGACCTCCGCCCTAGCATGGCCAGGCCCAGGTCAGCCCCACTGACCTCTGACCTGAGTGCAGGTGGGCACAGGACAGCCCTACCAACCTCTGCTCGAGCACAGGTGGTCCAAGGACAGCCCCCAGGACCTCCACTTGAGTGCAGCCATGCCCAGGTCAGTCCCACTGACCTCTGCTCGAGCACAGGTGGCCCCAGGTCAGCCCAGCTGACACCTGCGGAGCTCAGGCAGGCCTAGGACAGCTTCACTGACCTCCACTCAGAGGACTGCCTCTTCCAACCTGCAGACCACCTCAGTAGCTCAGATTCAACCAGTTCGGCCCACACTAACCTGTGTGGGACCCAGGCCCAGGGTAGGTCCAGAGTCCACTACCCCACCCCCACCTGGGAGCACGAGCCTAACCCATTTCTATCTGGAGACACTGCAGACATAGCCACAGCCTTCCCCACACAGCAGCCCCTACCTTTTGACAACAGACAGGGCCTAAAGGCAGCTGCATCTCAGAGCAGGCATCCCAAAGACATTGTAAGGCCCACACTTTCAGCCCCATCTCTGGAAGACAGTGCATCCATCTTGGGGCACCTTCACTGTTATCTCAAGTTACCTCCACTATTGCTGACACCATCTTTAGCTCCAGAAGCATACATCAAGGGAAACCTGCAGGTTCTGAAAGCCCAACATTAAGGTGAGGCACAGACAACCTGCACAGATATTATAAGAATATAGGGTAGAAACTGTAATATCTCAAATCTACACTGCAAGTAAGGAAGGCAAATAGGTAACATGAAAAAACAAGGGAGGAAAGTACCCCAAACAAACCAGGATACTACAATAATAGAACCCATGCTCAGCCAAGTTGATGAAATGTCAGAGAAGGAGTTCAGAAGGTTCATAATTAAAATGATCTGTGAATTAAAGAATGACCTAGATGAGCAAATACAGGCAAAAATTAATCACTACAACAAAGATATATGAGAGCAAATACAGGTAGCAAAAGATTACTTCCAAAAAGAGATAGAAACGCTGAAAAAAAAAAAAGTCAGAAATCCTTGAAATGAAGGAAACAATTAACCAAATAAAAAACACAATAGAAAGCATCACCAACAGACTAGATCAATTGGAATAAAGAACTTCAGATAATGAAGACTAAGTATATAATCTTGAAAACAAAGTTGACCACACAGTGAAGATAGGAAGAAACCATGAACAGAACATCCAAGAATTATGGGACAGTAGCAAAAGACCAAATCTAAGAGTAATTGGGAGAGAGGAAGACACAAAGTTTCAAACCAAAGGAATGCATAACCTCTTCAATGAGATTATATCAGAAAATTTCCCAAGCATGAAGCATGAATTGGAAAACCAAATACAAGAGGCTTATAGGACACCAAATGTACAAAATTACAACATATCTACACCAAGACACATTATAATGAAAATGCCTAGCATACAGAATAAGAATAGAATCTTACAGGCCGCAAGAGAGAGGAATCAGATCACATATGGGGGAGACAAATTCACATCACAGTAGATTTTTCAACTCAGACACTCAAAGCCAGGAGATCATGGAACAATATATACCAAGCTCTGAAAGAAAAGAGATGCCAACCAAGAATCTTATATCCAGCAAAATTAAGCTTTAGATTTGAGGATGAAATAAAAACATTCCATGATAAATAAAAGTTAAAAGAATTTACAACTAGAAAGCCAGCACTACAGAACATCCTTGGCAAAATATTCCATGAAGAGGAAATTAAAAACAATGAGGAAAATCATCAGAGGGAGGTATTACACTAAAGGAAAAGCCAATCAGATGAGAAACCATGTCAAGTTAAATACCAAAAATAAGCAAAAATGGCTGGGAATACAAATCATGTCTCAATAATAACTCTGAATATTAATGGCCTAAACTCACCAATCAAAAGACATAGACTAGCAGACTGGATCAAAAAAACAGACCCAACAATATGCTGCCTCCAAGAGACTCATCTCATAGGAAAAGACATCCATAGGCTGAAAATGAAAGGTTGGGAGAAATCCTACCACTCATATGGACTGAGGAAACAAGCAGGGGTTTCCATTCTCATATCAAATACAGTAGACTTCAAGCTAAAGTCAATCAAAAGGGATAAAGAAGGACACTATATACTGCTCAAGGGAACCATACACCAACAAGACTTAACAATTATAAATATATATGCCCCAAACAATGGAGCTTCCATGTTCATCAAACAAACTCTTGTCAAGTTCAAGAGTCAAATTGACCACAATACAATAATTCTTGGAGACTTTTAACACACCCCTTCACCACTGGATAGATCTTCCAAACAAAAGCTGAACAAAGAAACTATAGAACTCAAAAATACAATAAAGAACTTAGACTTAACTGACTTATATAGAATATTTCATGCTTCAACAAGCGAATACACTTTCTTCTCAGCAGCACATGGAACCTTCTCTAGAATAGACCATATACTATTCCACTAAACAACTCTTAGCAAATATAAAAAGAGATACTACCTTGCATTCTATGAGACCATAATGGATGAAATTAGAAATCAATGATAAAATAAGAAATAAAAGCTATTCCAACACCTGGAGACTAAATAATATGCTACTTAATGAATAATGGGTTGCAGAATACATCAAAGAGAAAATTAAAAAAATTCTTAGAGGTAAATGAGAACACTGACACAACATATCAAAATCTCTGGGACACAATGAATACAGTTCTGAGAGGAAAGTTCATTGCATTGAGTTCATTCCTCAAAAGAAGAAAAAGTCAACAAATAAATGACTTCACAAGCTCTAAAAAAAGAACAATCTAACACCAAAAGCAATAGAAGACAGAAAATAATTAAAATCAGAGCTGAAATCAATGAAATTGAAACAAAAGAAACAATTGAAAAAATTGACTAAACAAAAATTGGTTCTTTGAAAAAATAAATAAAATTGACAGACACTTATCCAGGCTAACAAAGAGAAGGAGAGAGAAAACTCAAATTACTAACACATGCAATGAAAAAGGAAATATCACAACAGACACTACAGAAACACAGAAGATAATTCGAAATTAGTTTGAAAACTTGTACTCCAATAAAATACAAAATATCAAAGGCATCGACAAATTTCTAGAGTCATATGATTTGCCCAAATTGAAGCAGGATGATATACACTATTTAAAGAGACCAATTTTCAAACCATGAAATAGAAGATGCCATCAGAAGCCTACCAACCAAGAAAAGCCCAGGACCAGATGGATACACAGCCGAGTTCTACAAGACCTTTAAAGAAGAACTAATACCAATACTCTTCAATTTATTTCAGGAAATAGAAGAAGAAGGAGCACTTCCAAACTCATTCTATGAGGTCAGTATCACCCTGATCCCAAAACCAGGCAAAGACACATCAAAGAAAGAAAACTTCAGACCAATAGCTCTAATGAATATAGATGCAAAAATTCTCAACAAAATTCTGGCAAATCGGATACAAAAACATATCAAAAAGATAGTGTACCACGATCAAGTGGGGTTCATTCCAGGGATGCAAGGATGGTTCAACATACGGAAATAAATAAATGTAATTCATTACATCAATAGACTTAAAGATAAGAACCATATTATTATCTCAATAGATGCAGAAAAAGCATTAGACAAAACACAGCACCCCTTCATGTTCAAAACACCAGAAAAACTAGGGATAACAGGAACATATCTCAACATTGTAAAAGCTATCTATGCTAAGACCCAGGCCAACATCATTCTAAATGGAGAAAAATTAAAATCATTCCCTCTAAAAACTGGAACAAGACAGGGATGCCCTCTTTCTTTTTTTTAATTTATTTTTTCTTCTAAGTTGTTATAAATGACAGCAGAATGCATTACATTTCATATTACACATATAGAGCACATTTTTACATATCTCTGGTTGTATGCAAAGTATATTCACACCATTCGTGACTTCATACATGCACTTAGGGTAATGATACACATCTCATTCTACCATCTTATTTTTTTCTTCACCCTTTTGCCCCCTCCTTTCCTCTCCCTCCCCATTGGCCATTCTAGTGTTCCTCTAATCCTCCTATGCTCCCCATCCCAACCCGACTGTGAATTGGCTTCCTTATATCAGAGAAAACATTTGGTATTTGGCTTTTGGGGATTGGCTAACTGGGATGCCCTCTTTCACCACTTCTATTTAACATAGTACTTGAAATGCTGGCCAGAACAATAAGGCAGACAAAGAAATTAAAGGGATATAGATAATTAAGGTAGAACTCAAATTATCACTATTCACTGATGATGATTTTATACTTAGAAGACCCCAAAAATTCCACCAGAAAACTTCTAGAACCCATAAATGAATTCAGCAAAGTAGCAGGATACAAAATCAACACCCATAAATCTAAGGCATTTCTATATATCAGTGACAAATCCTCTGAAAGGGAAATTAGGAAAACTACCCCATTTACAATAGCATCAAAAAATAAAATAAAATACATGGGAATCAACTTAACCAAAGATATGAAAGACCTCTATAATGAAAACTACAGAACACTAAAGAAAGAAATTATAGAACACCTTAGAAGATGGAAAGATCTACCTTGCTCTTGAATATTCAGAATTAATATTGTCAAAATGACCATACTACCAAAAGCACTATACAGATTTAATGCAATTCCAATCAAAATCCCAATGACATTCCTCGTAGAAATAGAAAAAGCAGTCATGAAATTCATCTGGAAAAACAAGAGACCCAGAATAGCTAAAGCAATCCTTAGCAAGAAGAGTAAAACAGGTGACATCACTTTACCAGACCTTAAATTGTACTACAGAGCAATAGTAACAAAAACAGCATGGTATTGGCATCCAAATAGATTGGTAGACCAATGTTACAGAATAGAGGACACAGAGACTAACGCATATAATTTCAGTTATCTTATATTAGACAAAGGCGCCAAAAATGTACATTGGAGAAAAGATAGCCTCTTCAACAAATGGTGCTGGGAAAACTGTAAATCTGTATGCAACAAAATGAAATTAAAACCCTATCTCTCACCATGCACAAAACTCAACTCAAAGTGGATCAAGGATCTAGGAATTAGACCAGAGACACTACACCTAATAGGAGAAAAAGGAAGCTCTAATCTCCAACATGTAGGATTAGGCCCCAAGTTCCTTAATAAGACTCCTGTAGTATAAGAATTAATATCAAGAATCAATAAATGGGATAGATTCAAACTAAAAAGCTTCTTCTCAGCAAAAGAAACAACCAGCGAGGTGAACAGAGAGCCTACTAATTGGGAACAAATTTTTACCACATGCACATCAGATACAGCACTAATCTCTAGAATATATAAAGAACTCAAAAATCTCAATGCCAAAAAACCAAATAACCCAATCAATATAAATGGGCCAAGGAACTGAACAGACACTTCTCAGAAGAAGATATACAATCAGTCAACAATTACATGAAAAAATGTTCAACATTTCTGGCTATTAGAAAAATGCAAATCAAAACCACTTCATCTCACACCAGTCAGAATGGCAGCTATTAAGAACACAATAAATGTTGGAGAGGGGGAAATGGCACACTCATACATTGCTGGTGGAACTGCAAAATGGTACAGCCAATCTGGAAAGCAGTATGGAGATTCCTTGGAAAACTGGGAATGGAACCACCTTATGACCCAGCTATCCCACTCTTAGGTCTATACGCAAAAGACTTAAAAATAGCATACTACAGAGACAAGGCCACATCAATGTTTATATCAGCACAATTCACAATAGCTAAACTGTGGAAACAACCTAGATGCCCTTCAGTAGATGAATGGATAAACAAAATGTGGTGTATCTATACACAATGGAATATTACTAAGCAATAAAAGAGAATAAAATCATGGCATTCACAGGTAAATGGATGAAGTTGGAGAATATAATGCTAAGTAAATTTAGCCAATCCCAAAAATCCAAATGCTGAATGTTTTCTCTGATATAAGGAAGACAATTCACAGTGGGTTTGGGATGGGGAGCACAGGAGGATTAGAGGAACACTAGAATGGCCAATGGGGAGGGAGAGGAAAGGAAGGGGCAAAAGGGTGAAGAAAACAAACAAAAAAGATGGTAGAACGAGATAGATATAATTACTTTAAGTGCATGTATGAAGACATGAATGGTGTGAGTATACTTTGTATACAACCAGAGATATGTAAAAATGTGCTCTATAAGTATAATGTGAAATGTAATGCATCCTGATGTCATTTGTAACAACTTAGAATAAAAAATAAATTAATTAAACAGTTAAAAAAAACATTCAATGTGTGCTTGCTTAAATTATTCAATCAAGTTTATTTGCTCTTCAAAATATGTTAGTAATTTTATTATCTACATTTCAAAGCTTGGTAGGATTCACCCTGTTTATTTTATTTTTAAATGTTTTTTGTTATTACATCATAGTTATTTGTAATACTGAGGTTCATTTTGACATAATCATGTATGCATAGAATATAATTTGCTCTATCTCAGTCCCCAGTACTTCCTTTTTTCCTCCTCTTCTCTCTCCCTCATTCCCCTTCCTTTTCTCTACTAGTCTTCCTTCTATTTAAATCACCAAAAAGGAAAGTTTACATAGCATGTCAAACCTCAAAATAAAATCTATCTTAATCAGCAGAATCCATAACAAAATCGTATGTATGTTGAGAAAAATTGTTCGAGATTTTCTTATCTGACTGAATTTATCTGGTTATTTATAGAATGAAGTATTATCCTTTATTCTTAAAAAAGAAAAAAGCCTTCTGACATTTCAACTATACTGATCAAAAATATTATAGTTCTTTTCTTGTATTGGTTCATACAAAATCATTATGCTTTTAGAAATATTGGGTATATTTTAAGTGCATTTATTACATCCCCAAATTACATCCTGCCATGCTGTATACTGTATAGGTTTACACATGTTTTAGGCCATTAGAGATATTTACCTGAAGAAAAAACATAAAACATAAAGACCCTACTAAAAGGCAGTTCAGAAAAGTAGTGTCTCTTCACTCCTTTAAAGTGAGGTATCTAACAGCAAGTTGTTTCTACACACATCTTGGGTTCTCCTAACCAGATTTTATGGCCACCTAAAGGGAATTAACAGACCAGCTGTACTCTGAGCACTCAAGACAGCATCTTCAGTTTCTCACCCAAGCCCCATGGCAGGAAAGCATTACAATTTTAAGTATGATGTAGAGTCAGAAAGCACTGGAGTGAGAAACACAGAAATGATCTATAACAACACTAAATAACCATAAGAAAAACAACCCAATGTTTTAAATGGCCCAAGTATTTGAACACATGTTTCACGAAGTAGTTACATAAATACAAGTAAACACATAAAAAGATGTCCAAAATCATAAATCATAGCTGGGTGTGGTAGCACGTGTCTGTAATCCCAGCATCTTGGGAGGCTAAGGCAAGAGGACAGCAAGTTCAAATCCAGCCTCGGCAATTCAGCAAGACCCTGACTCAAAATAAAAAAATTCTTTAAAAAGGACTAGAAATGTGGCTCAGTGGTAAAGTGCCCATGGGTTCACTTTCTAGTACAAAAAAAAATGTCATTAGATAAATGCAAATTTAAACTATAACCAGATTTTGTGCCAGCTAAAATAACTAATATTGAAAAGACTAACAATATCAGATACTGGTGAAGGTATGAAGCAACTGGAACTCTCAAAAATTGCTCATGGGAATGTAAGATTAAAAAAAAAACACTTTGGAAAATAGCTTAAAATTTTCATATAAAATCAACATACACTTGCTGTATAGCCAGCAGCAATTGTATTTGCCCAAAAGAAATAAAACCTCATGTCCATGAAAAGGCCTGTACATGAGTACTCATAGTACTTTCATTTGTTATAGCCAGACACAGATTTATAGCCTTGACTTGCAAACCTATCTGCTCCAGGGAAACAGCAAATTGAGCCCTTTAGTAGCAGATTAATGACAGTGCTTCATCCTGATGATTAATAACATAAATAACAACCACACAGATCTCAGTCTGAGTACTACTTCCCTCCATTAAAGATTTGTAATCTGAGCCTTATTTCTAAAACAAGTACCTTATTTATTGAACAGAAAGCAAATAACAACAAAAAATATCATAGGGTTGCTTGCAAATGTAATCATTCTGCATAATAATAGTTATTATCTTCATCTTCATCATCATCATCATTATACTTAGTTTGTCAAAAATAATTCTATATACAAATTTATCCTTAAAACATACCATTACTTTCACTGAGCTGATTCACACTGATTCTTCTCCCCCAGCCCCTGGCCTTATAGTAAGCATCTTTCCCTGCTCAGTTCAACAGTTTGCTTAACTTCTATTTATCTTCTAAAATGTTGTGATGATAAGCCATTCAGATGCATTGTTCCTTTGCTTGGGCCATTTTCATTTTCCTTACTTATCCAAGCTTTCCTTTTCTGGCTATTTTAATTTTCTGAAAGTTGAGCAAACAGACCAGGGAAATAACTGCAGGAAATATTTTTCACATTGACAGCAATAAGCTAAATGTGTCAATTACCTGGAAATTTAACAGATTTTTTCTGATCCATAACACACTTGGGTACAGCTGACAATGCTGCTTATGTCTAAGTCACAGTCAATACAGAGGCAGCTTTCAAGGAAATTCTGCACATTAATTCAAGCATCCCAAATTATCAGAGGTATTTTCCAGAAACCCTGACCAAGTCTCTTCTGGCCATATTTGCTATTTGCCTCTTATATCCGTAAGCTTGAGTTGACTACACATAGTGTCAACTTCCTTCTACCTGGATTATGAGGCCGCTCCATTTATATTGTTCTTATAATCAATGGCTTCCATTTTGCCTTATTCATGGATCCTTTCTTTGTCCTTAGATTACCCAGTGCCTCAGTGGCATTTAAAATTGTGGACCTCTCCTTTCTTCTGTTGGGCATTTTCTTCTTATAGTTTTCAGGTCACCACATTCTTCTAGCTTTCCCCCTTTTACATTGATTGCTGCTTCCCAGTCTTCTCTGTTAGATCTCTAAATGTTGGGATGTTGTAGGGCCCCATTCTGGGATGCCTTCTCCTCTTAGCTGTACTTCCCCAAC
Source organism: Tamias sibiricus (assembly GCA_025594165.1). Lineage (NCBI taxonomy): Eukaryota > Metazoa > Chordata > Mammalia > Rodentia > Sciuridae > Tamias > Tamias sibiricus. The sequence continues at coordinate 71,636,099 of CM046663.1, forward strand.
TTCAGTTATTATTTGATGAACCCCAAATTTTAATCTCCAGTTCTGACCTCTCCCAGAACTACAGGCTCATATAAAAACTACAGGCTCCATGAAAGCCATTAGAATTCTCAAAGTAGAATTTTTAAAAATGTCTTCCCAGGTCTACTCTTTCCCTGTGCCCTCATTAGTCAACCTCTGTTAATAAATGTCATTACCATCCACTCATTGCTCAAGCCAAAATTCTAGAAGTCATAACTGAGTTCTCTCCTTACCCCTCACCCACTCTCAATGCCAACGCCATTGATTCCTACCTCCAAAATACATCCCAATAATTCCATTCCTTTCTCTTTCTATCCTATCAGCTGTCAGTATCCCTCATCTGCACAATTTTGACAGCTTCTACCTGATCTCCCTTCTTCTATTCTTACCTCTTCTACAGACTACCCAGGTGGATCTTGGTAATACATACATACATACAGAAATCAGATCATGTTTAAAACTTTCACACTTAAACTCCTTACCTGGTCTTTAATCTGTCCATCATCCACCTCCCTACTTTCTCCCCTACCATGTTCCTCTCACTTACTCTAGCTGTAGCTGGTTTTATTCCTCTTCTCTGATCAAGCCAAGCTCATTGCTACCCCCAAGGTTTTGGGTGTGTTGTTCCCTCTGCCTGAAATGTACTTCTTGTGCAAATACCTAGACAGGAAGACATCACCTTATAAGAAGATGACTGAGAATCCAAAAGGAAACAACATAGCACACCTCAGAGATTTCCTAGACATAAGGCAGAAAGTCTACAGACTTACCACCCTTCCTCTATGGGAACACAGGACTTGGTGGAACCAAAGTGGGAGGTTTGGTGGTTACTTTGTGTCTCATGCTTACTCTGGTGAAGCTGGTGATGGGGGAGGGACAGCTGAGAAGATCCCAATGGCCACTATCAGCATGGCTGTCAGAGAAAACTGGAAGCATTCCTGGGAGGTATTTTTGAATCATGATTAAGAGAGGAACTCAAGAAAAGTAGGGTATGACAGAGGAGAAGAGAAAAGGGAAGTGAGATTTTTAGGGTATGTTGTAAGAAGCAGGTATAGATTGGAATGTCTTATTCTCGTGGTAGCTGGGAATGAGCTCCCAATGTCTGTATTGAGACTATCCCAGCTAGGTCCCAAGGGATGATTAAGAGAGAGATTCAGTCTCTGTGCCTCATTTGAATCATAACAAGTAAAACTCAAGACTTAAAATGCTAAGGTCAAAAGAGAATGTAATAGAGGGAGTGAAAAAAAATATTTTTGGTGTTTCCTAGGAGACCAGGTCCCTGAAGCTGGGGCCTGATTGAGTGTGTATGTGAGCAGAGGATGGGGTGTAAGGAGGTGATGACTTTGATTCTCACTCATCTTCCTGCTTAGCTATTTGCAAGCCATTAATTGAGAAAGGGACCAGGCTGGGTCCTAATCCAGCAGGAATACTCACTGCTCCACAAGAGGCTTCCAATTCACTGAGGTTGTATGTGTGAGGCACAGACTCTTTCTTCAAGCTGTGTTTCTCTGCAGACATGAAGTTGGCAGCTGTAGGGTCTCTTGACACCTGACCTTATTGTAAAGATGTGTGTGCTCTCATGCAGCCCTGTCCTCCTGCTGTCCTGTGGTGAGACAAAGGGCCATGGCCACTCTCACCTCCTGCCCATCCATCCTGCCCATTATTCCAACACAGGACACCTGGGTTCTATCCCTCAGGGTAAGTGCCCTGCTCTGTGGACTCCTCTGTAACCTGTCCTGAGACCTGAAGCTGAATGCCTCCTCTGCAGTTGACAGCTCTTCATTGATTATAGTGGTCTGGACACACAGATTGTAAAGTTAATTTTGGATGTTGACTGCATCAAGGGAAACCTACAAAATTGAAAAAGCATACTTCTGGGTGTGTACGTTCATGGAAAATTAGCACATGGGTCAGCAAGCTGAGTATGGAAGACCAGTTCTGAACCTGGGTGGCACCATCCAGAAGGCTGGGGGCCAGGATGGAACGTGAAGGCAGAGAGGGAATTTCGTGCCTGTGCACACTTGACTCTTCTTAGGCAGGTGCTGCATTATTATTATTATATTTTTTTATATTGTGTTGTTCATTGACAGCAGACTCCAGATTCTTCAACCCTTGAATATGGACTTGCACCAGTGGCTCTACAGGGACTTCCAGGTCTTCAGTCTCAGTCTGGGGCTACATCATTGGTCCCTCTTGTTCTGAGTTAAGCAGCATCCAGTTTCCCTGGCTCTATAGCCTGCAGGTGGCCATTGTGGGACTATTCAGCCTCTGATTAATAAATCTCCTAATAAATTTCCTCAAATGATATTCTGTTGGTTCTGTTCCTATGGAGAACCTTGACTAAAACACAGATAGTTCTAGATTTATTGAAGATGAAATTTACATTGTTCTTCTGTTGTTGTTGCTGTTGTTGTTGTTTTGGAGGGGACATCTTAGAACAGAAAATGGCTATAAATTCTTCATTCTACCATCCTAAAATCATCTTACTAAGAAAACTAGGGGTCTTGAAAAGAGGAAAAGAGTCACAGAGACCATTAGAATTTTTGCTGAGAATCTGTTGTGGTTTGGCTGTAAAGTATCCCCCCAAAGCTTGTGTGTGACAATGCAAAAAGGTTCAGAGTAGAAATGATTGGATTATGAGAGTCTTAACCTAATCAGTTAATTAATCTCCTGATTTAATTAACTGAATGGTAATGGAAGGCAGGTGGGTGTGGCTGGAAGAGGTGGGGCATTAGGGAGGTGGCTCTGTGGTAGATATTTGTATCTGGTAAGTGGAGATCTCTCTCTCTGTGTCTCCTGGTCATCGCTGAGCTGCTTCCTTCTGCCACACTCTTACACCACAATGTTCTACTTCACTTCAAGCCCCGAGGAATGGAGCCAGCCTTCTATGGACTGGGACCTCTAAAACTATGAGCCCACAAATAAACTATTCCTCCTGTACAATTGTGCTGGTGGAATCTTTTAGTCACAGCAGTGAAAACGCTGACCAAAACAGCATCTCAACCACAGGACTCAATTTGTCTACCTGATATTTCATGTGAGACTGAGAGTCACCCAGCAGATATCCTGCCAGTTTTCAGAAGTGTGTAACCTCAGACTTTCTAAAAACCTACCATGTCCACAATGCCCTTGGGGCCTCCCTGGCACCAGTGCAGTCCTATTATCCTGTGTTGGAACAGCTAAATTGAAAAGAAAGAAAGAGAGTGGGAAGGACAGAAAGGAAAGGAAGGAAGAAAGGGATTAAGGGAAAGTTCTTAAAACAGATTAATTATGCTACAAGTATGGATGACATTTAAATTCATCTTGTCTTCCATACCTAGACTTTTGTTGATCAAAGAGTTTCAAAGTTTTCCATTACTTTTTCACCTAAATGATAACACTCTAAATGGCAAACTGACAATATCCAGAGGCAAGATCAACATACTTTTTCTTTGAAGTCCAGACAGTATTTCAGGCTCCTAGGCAAAATCCTGTTTCTGTAAGAATAACTCAACTGTGGAAGCAGCCAGTAAACAAACAGATGCAGGTGTATAATAAAATTTATTTTAAAAATCAGGTTTGCAGCCCATGAGCCATAATTCTGTGGCATAGAAAATACACAAAAATTGGCCTTATAAAATAAAGACACAGGGCTTAGGTTGTGGCTCAGTGGTAGAGCTCTTGCCTAGCATGTGTGAGGCACTGGGTTCAATTCTCAACACTGTACATAAATAAATAAAATAAAGGTCCATCAACAACTAAAAAAAGTTTTTTTAAATAAAAAAATAAAATAAAGATACTGCAGGACAATAGGATCTAGCACAGCCAGTTGATGAACATAGTCTAGTGTTGGGGTTAAGAACAAAAATGCTGAGATTGAATTTTTATTTCTAATCTTGGCAGTATGACTTACAAGTTGCAAGATGAAGAACAAGGTAATTAGCTTAAATTTTATTTTCTTCATCCATAATGCAAACACAACAATAGTACCTAACTCATGGTAGGTACTGCAGGAGTTGTACAGTACTTCAACAGTGCCCTTTAACTATATTAATTATTCTATAGCAAAATGCATGAATATTTGCAATAAGTAGGATAAGTAAAAAATAGTTGTAAAGTTAAGTGCTCTTAGCTTTCAAGGTAAAGAGAATTATTAACAGTTTTTAGGTGGATCATGACTTTGGTTCTGCATTGCTTGGAACATGGAACATCTAAATCTACTGTAAAATTAAAAAGAAAAAAGACTCAAGAGTTTGAAGAATATCTCTAAAGAAAACACTAAGAAAAAGAAAGGATTTCTCCGGGGGGGGGGGGGGGGAGAAATGAATGAGTAAAGCTAATGCCAAAGCAAGTGATAAATGCTTGAGGGATTCCAGAAAGTTGCCCAAGAAAGGGGAAAGCCTGCTGTCTGGAATCAGGCCAGTGAGCCAACCAAGCGAAGGCCAGGGACAGTTCCACTGCCCAGGAACAATGGGAGCTGCACCATTGCCCTCTGTAGCCCCCTAATCTCTGGTATAAGAACCTGTAATAGTCTATCCCAGAGCCAGTGCCAGGTGAGCCTCCCAACAGCACTAAGAAGGGATCCCACATTTTCCATGTCCTCATGTTAGATTTTCTTAATCTCCAATGATTACTAATGGGAGCACACACTGTTCTTTGAATTAAGACACACAGAAGCCCTAAAAATAATTGGGACCCTGAAGGAGTAGGGAGGAGAGAGGCCCTCACATGTGTATCTCCAAGAACTAAACTGAACTTTGAAGTGTCACCCTGACCACAAATGTGTGAATACAAATAAGCCAGCCTCAGAAGAACTCCATCTGTCTGCCTCTACTGGCTAGTGGTATTTTTATGCAAGTGGTATATTCTTAAAACCTTGACTATTGCAAAATGAATCCCAACTAAGCTTATTTTTAGGGATTTGAAGTTTTTCCACATTTTGTGCAGAAAATAAAACCATCAACATGTGTTACATCACACTATTTCAGAAGCACATAATTCAAATTCACATCATATTTATAGGTTAATGATGGAGATGATTGGCAGGCCAGTAAAGAAACCATCATGGCTGTAAATGCCATCTACCTGCTGATCACTAGCACTATTACATCTCTAGCTAGATCCTGACTTCTCAGCTCTAGTCCCAGAGATGCAATACTTTATCCCATAGGATGACCAGAGGCATTTCAGCCTTCACATGTCCTAATTTGGCTCCTGCTTGCTCTTCTAAACTTCCACCTCTCTATTTGGCATTGCATTCTTCTAGTGGCTCGGGTGTAAAACCCTGTTGTCACCCTACATTGCTCCTTTTCTTTTATGGCCCATATCTAGTAAGCGAGAAACTCCATTTTTTTATTAACTCTCTCTCTCTCTCATGGCAGGATGGTTCAAGGTCCTGCCCTCTCTCACTGGGATCGCCACATTGCCTCCTGACCATTCTCTCCTTGCTGTAGCCTTTGTGCCCTTATTGTCTGCTCTCAACAAGGGAGTCAGAGAGATCCTGCTTAAGCTAAAGTCTGGTCATGCCAGCCCAGCTCCAAGCCTCTGGTGGTTTTGTTCTAAGAGTTAAGAGTCAAATCCTTACAATGGCACTGGACCTTATACACCCCACATTCCCCAAACCAATCCCCTCTATTCTCATCTTCTACCACTCATCTCTCCACTCACTCAGCTCCACTTTCCTGCCTTTCTCGCCCCCTTAGGGCTTCTGCACTGTCTCCTCCCTCTGCCTGGAATGCAATATACCTGACATTCATGGGGGTCTCTCCCCCACTTACTTTGGGGATTGATTTAAAGTTCACCTTCTCAGGAAGGTCTTTTCCAACCACTCTATTCAAAATTGCAATATCTCTTCTTGTCCCAAACCTACTATTGCCTGTTATTTTATTTGATACTATTTCTATGTCCCAATAGGCCATGTAATTTATTAAAATTTTTAAAGCCTGCTCCCCGCCAATTCTAAAATTTAAACTCTACTTGGGCAAGAATTTTTGTCTATTTTCACTCTTTATCCTCACACCTGGACTAGGTGCTGCCAGTTCCTCAGGAACCACTGTCAAGTGAGTAACTGAATCACATAATTGACTCATACCAGTCCTGCAACAGGAAAGCTCATAAGATGCACACATATCATGGAACCATCGAAAGTTAGTGTGATTTTTAATAGAAATTCTTGTAAAAAGAATTAAGGCTATCAATGATTACTTGAATAAATGATAATGTATAAATTGATACAATACTATCAATCAAATAGACTTACTAGACGTGTAAAGAATATTTCATCCATCAAAAACTGAATTAACTTTCTTCTCAGTTACACATGGAATCTTTTTCAAAATATACCACATTTTAGCAAGTCTTAGCAAATACAAAAAAAAATCATGATAAATTCTATAATCTTGAAACTTAGAAATCAATAACAAGATCAAAACAAAACTAATTATAGCACATGGATATTGAATAATGAATACATTTTTGAACAAGGAATGAGTCATAGAAGAAATCAGGGAAGAAATAAAAATTTTAGAAACAAATGAGAACAGATACAAATATCAAAAACTCTGAACATTATGAAGTCAGGTCTAAGGCAAAAGCTTTTAGCATTAAGGCAAAAGCTTTTAGCATTGAGTACCTACATTTAAAAAAAAAAAAGATCCCAAGTAAATAATCTAATGCTATATCTCAAGGCCCTGGAAAAGCAAGAACAAACTTATTCCCAAACCAGTAGAAAACAGGGAAAAATTAAGATTAGTCGTGAAATTAATGAAATTGAGAATAAAAATATTCAAAGGATCAATGCACAGTTTTTTGAAAAGATGAACAAAATTTATAAACTCTTAGCCACTAACTAACCAAAAGAGAGAGAGAAGACCCAAATTAACAAAATTAGAGGTGAAAAAGAAGATATTACCACAGACAATTCTGAAACCCAGAGGAACATTAGAAACTATTTTGAAATTTTATACTCCAATAAACTGGAAAATCTAGAAGACATTTACAAATTTCTATATGTATATGACCTACCCAAATTGAACCATGAGGATATAGAAACATAAACATATCAGTATCAAGCAATGAGATTGAAGAAGGAATAATAAGCCTCCCAACAAAGAAAAGTCCAGGACCAGATAGAGTCTCAGCCTACTTCTAACAGCCCTTTAAAGAACTAATGCCAATCCTCCTCCAATTATGCCATGAGATAGGAAGGGAGGGAACATTGCTAAATTCATTCTATGAAGCCAGTATCCTGATTCCAAAACCAAAGACACATCAAAGAAGAAAACTAAAGACCAATAACCCTAATGAACATAAACACAAAAATTCTTAATGAAATATTAGCAATCTGCATTCAAAAACACATTAAGATGATTGTATACCATGATCAAGTTGGTTTTATTTCAAGGATGCAAAGTTGGTTCAACGTATGTAAATCAATGTAATTCATCACAGAAATAGAAATAAGGACAAAAATCACATGGCCATCTCAAAAGATGCAGAAAAAGCCTTCAACAAAATTCAGTACCCATTCATGCTAAATACACTAGAAAAACTAAAGATACAAGGAACTTAACCTTAATATCAAGAAGGCTATATATACTACAAACCCAAAGCAAATATCATACTGAATGGAGAAAAACTTAAATAATTTCCTGTAAAATAGGAACAAGATAAGAATGCCCACTCTCACCACCCTATTTAAAATAGTTCTTGCCAGGCTCAGTGGTGCACACCTGTAATCCTAGTGGTTTGGGAGGCTGAGGCAGGAAGATCAGAAGTCAAAGCCAGACTCAGCATTAGCAAGGTCTTGAGCAACTTAGCAAGACCCGTCTCAAAATAAAAAATAATAAATGGACTGGGGATGTGGCTCAGTGTTTAAATATCCCAGGTTAAATCTCTGATACTCCCAAAAAGATTAAAATAATAATAATTAATTAATTTAAAATATAGTTGTTGAAACTCTCTCTAGACAGAGCAATCAGGCAAGAGAAGAAAATTAAAGGGATGCAAATAGGAAAATACGTCAAGTTATCTCTATTTGCTGATGACATGATCCTATACTTAGAAGACTCAAAATTTTCCACCAGAAGCTTCTAGAACTGATTAGCAAATTCAGCTAGTAGCAAATTCAAGATCAACATACAAAAATCAGTCTTTCCTATACCCAATAATGAATCTCCAGAGAAAGAAATAAGGAAAACAATTCTGTTCACAATTGCCTAAAAAAATAAAATACTTGTTATTAAATCTAACGAAGGTGGTAAAAGACCTCTACAGTGAAAATTATAAAACACTGAAGAAAAAAGTTGAAGAAGAACTTAGAAAATGGAAAGGCCTACCATGCTCTTGAATAGGCAGAATTGATATTGTCAAAATTGCCATATTACCAAAAGCAATGTATAGATTCAATGTGATCTTCACCAAATGACATTCTTCACAGAACTAGAAAACACTCCTAAAATTCATATGGAAGAATAAAAGATTCAGCATAACCAAAGCAATCCAGATCAATAAGAGTAAAGCTGGTAACAATACCTGATATCAAGTTATACTATACAGTATCAAATACTGTAACAAATCATGCTGTACAGTAATAAATACAGTAACAAATATGGCATGACATTACATAAAAATGGACATGAAGACCAATGGAATAGACTAGAAGACATAGAGACAAACATACATATAGATTATAGTCATCTGATTCTTGACAAACATGCCGAAAATATACACTAGAGAAAAGATAGCAGAAGTGCTAGTTGAGAAAACTGGATATCCATATATAGAAGGATGGAACTGGATCCCAATCTCTTACCCTGCACAAAATTCAACTCAAAGTGGATAAAAGACCTATGAATTAGACCAGAAACACTGCAACTGCTAGAAGAAAATATAGAGTCAATATTTCAACACACTGGAGTAGGCACCAATTTCCTTAATAAGATTCCTAAAACTCAAGAAATAAAATCCAAAATCATTAAATGAGATGGCACCAAATTAAAAAAGCTTCTCCACAGAAAAAGAATCAATTAAAAGTGAAGAAAAACCTTACAGAATAGGACAAAATCTTCGCCAGCTACTCTTTCAACAGATTAATATCCAGAATACATATAGAACTCAAAACCTTAACATTAAAAACAAATCCACACAAGTAACCCAAACAATAAATTGGAAGATGAACTAAACAGACATTTCTCAAAAGAAGAAATGCAAATGGCCAACAAATATATATGAAAACATTTTCAACATCTTTAGCAATCAGGGAAATGCAAATCAAAACTATGCTGAGATTTCGTCTCACTCCAGTTAGAATGGTAACCATCAAAACCACAAATAATGACAAATGCTGATGAGGGGCTAGGGGACAAGGTATACTTTTGCACTGTTGGTGGTACTGCAAATTAGGACAGCCACTTTGGAAGGCAGTATGGAGAGTCCTTAAAAGACTAGGATAGAATCACCATATGACCCAGCTCTCACACTCCTTGGAATACTCAGCCATACAGAAGAATAAAATTATGTCATTTGCTGGTAAAGGGATGGACCTGGAGAACATCACACTGAGTGAGATAAACCAGACTCAGAAAGTCAAGGGTCAAACGTTTTCTCTCATATGCAGAAGATAGAGAAAAAATAAGAAATTTTAAAAGGGGGACAGTCTCATGAAAATAGAAGAGAGAACATACAACGTACTACAACATAATATCTAGTATATAATAAGATATTAAAAGAAAATATTCCATGATATTAACACTAGCTGGGTTCTAATAATATAAGCAGAATGTTTTTCTTTCTATTTGTCTATATTAGAATTTGCTCATATTGATCTATCTTTGTCATATTTATCCATATCCAAACTTTTTGACAAATGGAATATATTATTTCTATAATAGAATATACATAATAGAATAATATATAAATATATATAATAGAATAATATATAAATCCTAGAGGAAATAGTAGGAGCAGAAGACAGTGAAGGAGATCAGAGAAGTATAGGGAACACCTGGCCACTGCGATAGCACAGGAGCTGAGGGCTGGGAAGGGCAACAAGCTTTCTCTGCAAGCTAATGTGGGACTTTCAAAACTAGTGATCAGGGCTGGGGATGTAGCTCAGTTGGTAAAGTGCCTATCTTGTATGCACAAGGCCCTGGGTCAATCCTCAGCATCACCAACAACCAAAAAATTATCATCCAGGAACTTAAAAAAATAAAAAAAAAAAATAAATAAAAACTAGTGATCAGATGCAAAGGGTGAGGTGGCCAGCATTACCCCCTAGGAAGATCTCTCTAACAAACTACAGGCACTTTGGATGGGCATTCCAGCCCCCCCCCCCCGCCCCCCCCCCCCCTCTTGTTTGTAAGTGATGCTGCACTGGAATGCACTGGCTTACTCACATGTGGCCTGGGAGTGCCTTCAGGCTATAATGGCAGCTCTAAGTAGTTATGACATGGGAGGGAGTTTGACCCTTAAATGGTTAAATATTTACCACCTGGCCCTGGGCAAAAGCAGCCTTCTAAACCCTGGTCTACAGGGTGTTTTAGAGAGAAGGGAGAAAATATAAGAAGCCAGGAGATGGTAATAAGGGCTGGCATTGTAAAGGTGATATATAGAGGACAGCAGCTGCCGACAGATGAGTTTAACAAATGTCTGTATCTATTGACAAATGGATGAGCAGAAAAAGGTTCTTAAGGGATGGGAGGCATTCCTACTACTTTCGAAGGTTACCACATTAAAAAAAAAAAAAAAAAAAAAAAAAAAAAAAAGGCAGCAAGTATTGGACTGTTACCTGAAGGATCAGAACTGTAGAGACTGGCTGCTGTTGTTATTGGTCCTGGTGGATGGATGGCACTTGCTGAAGACCTTTGACTCGCTATCAGAATCCTGCTCTTTGCAGAGGGTAGACGGGACATCGCACCCAGTCCCAGCTGGGGCTTAAGAAGCATGGCTGATCGATAGAAAGTTGGGGGGACTTCATAGTGAGTGTAGGGAGGAGAACAAAACTCTTCTTTTCCAGGATGGTCTGCCACCTACAATAAATGATTAAAAGCTCAATCAGGGCCTTCACACCACAGCATGACACTAAACAGGGTCAGGAGACTCAGGTTCAAACAATATCTACTCTGGTACAATTGAGCTGCTTGATTGCAGATCTCTTCCAGTCTTTGAGCCCCAGAATCTTCATCCCTAAGTTGAAAACACAACTAGATCATCTCTTGGGTTGCTCCAGGTCCAATACTCTATGAATTTATATACCTTTGGGAAAAAATATGAACTCCCTCTATAATCTTTAATTCCATGGTTACAAAATCACTGGAATTGGAGTCAGTATTTAATCTTTAAATAAATAACATCAACAAAATCATGAAACTTTCGCCACACCTGTGGAGAAAAGGTACCATTATGAGTATAACTTAGTCTTAAAATAAGTAGATGAACTTTATCAATTCATATTGTCCTTACTTGGCTATGTAGAAAACAAAATGTGCATTATTAATAAGGGAGAAATAGCTATTTGGAAAAAATAGAGAAGTTATAATGTTACTGTTACTTTTTCTGTACTTACCAGTTTGGGCTAGAATACAACTTGTAGGTAGATATGTGCCATTTATAAAGCAATCCTGTTTTCCCAATGTCTGTTTGTATAACTGGTGTTTCTTTTCTTTATTTATTTTTTATTTTTTGCCATTCAGAGGATGGAACCCAGGTCTCGCACATGCCAGGCAAGCATTATACCACTGAGCTACTCTCCAGCCCATTCACTGCTTCTTTATTTATGTTGTGGGGGTGGGGGGGGGGGCTGGGGATTGAACCCAGGGCCTTATGCATGCAAGGCAAGTACTCTACCAACTGAGCTACATCCCTATCCCCATTCATTGCTTCTTTAAATCAAATGTGAAAAAAGAGTCAGAACAACATACTCTCTTTTCATAAGTTATAATGGAAAGAACCAACAGTGCTGGGGGCAATACATGAAAAGATACATCTGTTAACTCTGCTCTAAATCACGATACATTTTATGTGTCAAGCGTCTGTCTATTCAAGAATCACACAGATTTTACAATATTCTCTAATAGGGGTTATAAAAGCTTTGATCCAAGCTGTTGAAGAGATAAACCCTTAATTTGATACTTGATTAATGTTGAAATAAAGTTCTCCTGAAAATTGACATTATTGAAACAAAAGATTAAGTGTTTAAGGTTTTATCATAATCACATTGCAAAAGATACATGACTGTTATAGTAGATAGACTGTATGAAAATCAGGCTATGGTAAATTATATCCCAGTGAAATATATATCTGCTGTCTGATAAAATTTTTTGTCTTTACTTCCTCACTATTGATCTCTAGCTTTTTTCTTACATCCATACACCCTCTGATTTTTTAATTTTAATTTCTAAGTTTTGAGTGCTATTGCTCATTGCTTTGAGCAGGCGCTCTCATGTGGAATTCATATCAATTTCAACCCACATCAGTAGGGGTTTTAGGATTAAAATATGCTGTTCTCAATAATTACTCAGTTCTTTGGAACTGGACACTTTTCAAAGGTCAAAACCTACCACACTCTCACTCAAAAATGACTTTTATGATTTTGATAACTTCAATGCCTGTCATTTGATTGGGTAATTTATTTCTGGTATGAGCATAAATTCTTCAAAAAGGCGAAAAGTATGCCTTAGATGCCTAGTTCATGCATTTTTAATTAGACAAGGGAATCTACAAAAAGCTTCATACTCTTTTCTTTCATCTTTACTGACAGAACATAACAGGGCACCCCACACTGTCATAAACATAGACATCAGTGCCAAGTGCTGCCCTTCCCCCCTTCTCCAATGCAGATTTTCAGAGAAAGAACTTTGAAAGCAAACAAAAGAACCCTGTGATTTCAAACAAATTCCTAAAATCAAGGTATACAAGCAAATACATTCTTCTTGGGTTGTCCTCTTCCTAGCTCCCACACTCCATGTTCACTGGGACTGTGACTGGGGAGACACAGGGTAAATGAGGCCTCACTGAGCAGCCACTGGGTGCCTGTGGTGGTTAATATTATCTTTCAACTTGGTTGAGCCCCAGAGCCTCAGTAATTGGTTGAACATTATCCTAGGTGTCGCTATGATGATAATTCTTATATGAGATTAATATTTAAATTAGCAGACTTTAAATAAAGCAGATCACCCTTCATAGCAGAGGTGAGCTTCATCCAATCAGATGACAACCTTAATAAAAAAAAAGACTGACTAGCCGGGCGTGGTGGCGCATGCCTGTAATCCCAGCACCTGGGAGGCTGAGGCAGGAGGAGTGCGAGTTCAAAGCCAGCCTCAGCAATGGCGAGGCACTTAGCAACTCAGTGAGATCCTGTCTCTAATAAAATACAAAAAGGGGCTGGGGATGTGGCCCAGTGGTTGAGTGCCCCTGAGTTCAATCCCCAGTACCAAAAAAAAAAAAAAAAAAAAAAAAAAAAAAGACTGATTTCCTCTGAAGAAGAGGGGAAGAAATCTCTAGCTTTTTTCTTATATCCATACACCCTCTGTTTTTTTATTTTAATTTCTAAGTTTTGAGTGCTATCGTTCATTGTGCAAATTCAAACTGTGGGACCACGTCTTTCCTGGGTGTCCAGGCTGCTGGCTCTCTGGTCTGCCTGCAGAATTTGGGCATTCCATCTTCCACAGTCACGTGAGACAGTTCTTTAAATACATTTGGCCCTTGATATCTGAGAGAGGCTGGTTTCAGGATCCTCTGTGGATACCAAAATCCATGGACACTCAAGTCTGTTGTATGGAGTGATATATTATTTACATATATCCTACTCACAACATACCATATACTTTAAATCACCTCGATTACTTACAATACCTAATACAATGTTAATATTATGTAAACATTTCTATATTCTTATTTTTAGGGAATAGTGACAAGAAAAATGTCTGCACATTTTCAGCACACACACAATTTCTTCCTGAATATTTCTGATTCGCAACGGTTGATCCAAGGATGTGGAACCCATCCATGTGAAGGGCTGATGATGATAAACCAGTTTCTCTGTGTACATGTATGTACATGTCTCTCTCCCTCTCTCTCCCTCTCTCTCTCTCTCTCTCTCTCTCTCTCTCTCTCACACACACACACACACACACACACACACACACACACAATCTCCCATTGGTTCTGTTTCTCTGGAGATCATAATAGTGTCCCTCAGAGATGAGGTGGAACCAAGGAGTGGAGAGGGCACTCACCCTGCATTGCATATCTGCAAACTGTGAGACACTTCCTTCCCCTGTCCTTCCATTTTAGTCCCTTCTTCCCACCTCCCTTCACCAAAATTGAAAGAGCCCCAAAAGTCACCAGTGGAAGAGTGTCCCTGGGACCTGCAGAGAACCTAAAGCAGAGAGCAGTATAAACAAGCAAGCATATTTCATTATCCTGACATGACTAGATCCCAGATCATTTCAGAAGTCACTTCTGGAAACTTTCAATGTCTGTGCTGTTTCTGCCAACCAACAAGAGACTCCCTCACATGAGCACTTACTCTGCATTTCTCTGTCTTTATCCAAGCTATCTAACCTGAGGGGATCTGTCAGCAATGATGGAAAAACATGAAGCTAGTTTGGGTTTTTATTTTTAAGATTCTCCCACTTTATCAAAAAAATATGTCTTTAATAACTGAAAAGCATTTCTGCTGCAACTGGTCAAAAATGTGCTCTTTCTTCAGCAACTGAATGGAGCCACCGGTGGAGGGCTCAGGGCACACGGGCAGGGGAGGATGGCCTTTGGATCTCCCTGCACTGTGCCTGCTGGGTTCCATCAAGTTGCAGCTGTAGGAACTAATGCCCAAGACCCAGTCTGCTTTTGATTAAAGAGAATTATCACAGAAATTAGTATAATACCCAGATGCCCAGGGCTCCCTGTGCATACCATGGCCTGAAGAAGGGACTACCTGGCCATAGATGTTCTGATTATAGCCGAAAATAGTCCCCAGATAGTGTCTGGCACCAGGCTGTGGGACTTTCACCATACCAATAGGGTCTTCCCCTCAGAACCACTAATGCCACACAAGGCCTGCATACTCCCATTCCCTCATGGCTTTCTCCTTCCAGTCTTCTGGAAGAGGAAGGAAGAAAATGGTTTGGGGAAAAACAATGCATAAGGTAATTATTCTGAGAGGGAACAGAAGCAACATAGAAAAGGAACATACAGAAGAAAAACAAAAGAAGCCCCAGAGAAAGAATTACAGCTAGCAACAGGATACTTGTCTTCATCTCCAAATCAAATTTTCCTCATGAGCATGTTTGGCAGAGAAAAATCTGATGTCTTTTCATGGAATGTCTGTAGTGGTGCTTTGAGAAGAAGGTGCCTGCAGGCCTCAGGAAGGTCTGCTCCCAGGGGCTTACAGGGAGTGCCCAGCGGCGGAGCCTGAGGCTGGCCTTAGAGGCCCAGGTGGATGAGTATTTGGAAATTTGAGAATGGCCCACCTTAACTAAATTCAGAGACTGATGTATAAAACCAGAATGGCAGTTGGTCCAGTGTTAGTGAGAAGCCACTGCCTACAGCCAGACCCAAGGGTCCTCTGGCCAGAACATGACCTCACAGGGTCAGTTCAGGGAAGGCCCATAATGAATAGGAGGCCATGCAGACAACACCATAAGCCTACATTCTTCAAGTGCTCTTTAAGTATGTCAGCATTTTCAATGAATTTGGAGTCCAGCCTTGGACTCAATCATTCTATTTCTAGTCTTAGTGTATTTTTGTTTGGATCCAGCCACATGTGGAGCTCATAAATGAACTGCCATTCAACATTTGTGTATGTGTGGTGCTAGGGATCGAACCCTGGGGATCAAACACATGCTAGGAAAGTGCTCTACCGCTGAGCTACACTCTGTCCCCATTCAACGTCACTTGAACATTCATTTATATCAAACACCATTACAAATTCTGAGAACCAGTAGGGAACAAAACATTGAAAAGAATATCTACTTTTGTGGAATTCACATTCTCCTCAGTGCAGAAATAACTGTGTGTCAGACAGAGGAAAGTTATGGGAAGAAATACCCCAGAGAACATGGATTCAGAGGGAAGGTGAGGGGCCTGTTCAGTGAGATGACATCTGAGCACAGACCTAAAGAAAGTGAGGGAGGGAGCCATCTGGATAACTGGGAGAACATTCCAAGCAGAAGGAATGCAAAGGTCCAGAAGCAGCACAGTGAGGAGGGGAGTAGAAGGTGAGGAGGGTGGGTAGGTAGGTAAGGCAGCCACACTAAGCACATCCTAAAGGCTATAGGATGCTACAGGCTCTGGGTTTTGTTCCAGGTGTCTCCAGGGCACCTGGAGAAAGAAGATGATCTGATTCACTTTCATTTTAACCCTGGCTCCCATGAAGCGGTCGTTTCAGCAGATTTCTGATGTCTTCAAGGATAACTCACCACAGCACCTGGGCACTGATGGGACAGCGCAGTGCAGTGTGCAACTGCACAGGACTGAGTGAGAATCTCAGTGCTGTCCTTGACTTGTAGCCTTAGTGAGTGGTTTAGACCCCACAAGTCCATATCTTCATGTCTACAATGACAAAAACTGCAATACCAACCCTCACAGAAATACTGTAAGGGTTAGTGAAGACTGACAAAGACTATGTTATATATTATGTGGGCCCAGAGCACAGTAGACAGTCAGCTAAATATTATAATCATTTTTACTAAAAACAAAGAGTCCATGCTGAACACATTGTGTTCTGCTCATTCCCGATGTTCTTCACATGTATGAACAGGAGATTCTCCTAAAATGGAGGTACTCTCCATCAGAGGATGTCTGACCAATTTGAAGAGAATCCAATTACTTTGAATTCTTTCTTGCTTTAACCTGGCTCACAGAGTTATGCTCACTTATTTAAACATGGAAACCAAATTAAACGCATACTTATCTAATTTCGTATGGATCATACTGAGTGAAATTTAAATGGTTTCCTTAGATGTTAAGTGCATCTCATCTTGACATTTAACTCTTCAAGTCAAAACTATCCATTTCTCTAGATGATCTCCTCCCATCAAAAGCACTGACTTCAACAAATGTAAATCCATGTACATTGTCAATTTGCTTAGAGAGGATATTTTGTTTTCACAATGTATTAAACATCTAAAAGTCTTCATTGAAGACTTTAGGACACACAACTTATAGGTCATATCACAGGGACATTCTCTTACCTCCTGCAAAAACTTTTCACTTATTTGACTGAAGTGATGTCCTGGGGGCTTGATGCCAGACACCATCAATCCAGAACTGAAGACCCTTGGCTTCTGCAAGTCTGGCTTGAATTTTTCATAGAGGTTAGCTGATGGCTTAAGGTCTCCACTTGGCACCTTGTCCTCCTGGGGAAGAGGCATGCTACATGCTGGTGGGGCATAGGGAAGCCCCACAGGGACCAGCGAAGTGTCCACCTGGCCCAGGGCCTGTGGATTCCTCCGGATGTAGGTGATGATCTTGGGCCTCACATGCTTGGGCTTGGGCATAATGATGGGCTTCATGTCTGTCCTTTCTTCTGTTTTTTCAACCTGATGTTTCTCCATTCCTTCCTCTGAGGAAGGTGTGTCCTTGGAAGGTGCAAAAACAGGCTTGGGGATCCCACTGGGGCAGGTGGTCTTCTCAGGCACTTTTGGGGATGTGTTGAACAGCCGCACACTGTCAGTGGTGGGTGGGACTGCTGAGGGTGACCCTGCGTTCACACTGAACACACCAAGGTCCTGCAAACTGCTACTGGGTGGTGTGGGCTGGTGGGTCAAGTTCACAGTTGTCTCTGGGTAGAGAGGAGCTGGCGTATTGAGAATCGACTCTGCTCCTGATGGGGTAATTTCACTCTTGGCTGCATCTTCTGGAAGGTTCCCATTTTCAACCACAGGTACTGTGGTCTCTTTTTCCCCTGCTTCTAAGCAGATGCTTTGAGGGTTCAGGGACTCAGGAATGTCAGTTTTGCTTTCTCTGGGAGAAGGATCTGATGCCAACACCATGGTCCTTTCCCTGTTCCCACTGCCAGTCCTCTTTTTCGCCTCACTGACATCTGAGGGCTTGCTGTCAGTCAGATCATTAGGAATAAAAGCTAGGTGGCCATCACTGGGTAAAAAGTTGCTGGATGTCATTTCCTTTAACTTCTTACCTGTACTTGGTGACACTTTTCCAGTGGGAAGATTTCCAGCCACTTCCAAGGAAGCAGAACCCTGTTTGGTGATCTGGAGAAGATCATCCACACCTGCACCAACTCCTGTCTTCTCCTCACCAGCACCTCTTCCCACCCCAGGATGGTGGTGGCTGCTATTTGATGGGGTGCTAACTGCAAACAAGGCTTCTTTGTGTGCTTCCCCATGTAGCTCCTTTCTGTCTTGGTGTGACATACTCTCTTCCTTGAGACATCCCAGACCCCCTGCCTGGGTCGACTTTAGCTCCTGCCCAGTCCTGGGTTGAACATATTTCAGTTCCAGCTTTGGTTCCCCCTTCCCCTGACCTAATTGTGCTTCTGAGTAACTCAAGATTTCCTTTAATGCCAAAGTTGAATTCAGAGCAGGCTCTGGATGGGCAGCACGTGATGGGCGCTCATTGCAAACATTCAGTCTGTGTGCCCCCTCTGTCTGGGTCTCTGAGGAACTGGTCTCCTTGACTTCTGAGGTAGATGGTTTAGGAGGACGCACACTCTTTCCCTCTGAGGTATTATCAGCTGGAAGGAAAGCTGTCCCTGGAGAGTAGTCAGTCAATGTCCTGTGTGGCCCTTCCCCACCCCCAGGCACATGACCCCAGGGCTCAAGGGCATCTAGTTGTGCAGGCTGCTGATGCTGCAGAGTCAAGCTCCCAAATGCAGCTGCAGAGCTGCTAGCTCTTTCCAAAGAATGCCTTTTCAATTCCTCATTGTCAAGGGTCTTTGCCAACTTATCCTTGGGAACGTGCCTGGGAATTTCAACATCCCTTTTAGCCAAAACCTCTAGACTAGCCTCACCCATTGCAGTCCTCCAACTTGACAGGCTTGGTCCCTGAACACTCCGAGGGGTCTGCAGGATATCTGTGCTTCTCTCCATTGTGTGCTCTTCATGTAGCTCCTTGTGGATGGTTGGAGAAAGTTTAAAATCTTTTAAACTGGTGGAGGCAGCCTGAGATCCTTTCCCAAAGCTCTGAAGTTGGTGAGGATCCTTAAGGAAGTGGGTGTGGTGTTCTGGCCCACTTGAATTTGCATTTCCAATTTCATCCACCAGGTCATGGGTCTCAGACTCACCCTGAGAGGAGTTGACCTCCAACATGATTTGATTGGCATTTGTATCTCCCAGACTTAGGATACTCTCATTATTATTTCTCGCACCATTTCT
The DNA here is from genome assembly GCA_025594165.1 of Tamias sibiricus. Taxonomy (NCBI): domain Eukaryota; kingdom Metazoa; phylum Chordata; class Mammalia; order Rodentia; family Sciuridae; genus Tamias; species Tamias sibiricus. The sequence continues at coordinate 71,655,430 of CM046663.1, forward strand.
GTTGTCTCGCAACTGATTGAAACACTTCTTAGGAGCTGCTGGGATGCTCATTGTCAACCCTTCAGTGGGGGCTGCTGGCCATGCAGTCCCACTTAGTGGAAAGGGGCTTCCTTCAAGCTGTGATGTGATTAACAGGAAGTTCTCAAGCTGTCTGTCCTCCTCTCACAATGTCACATTGCAACACAGCTTTGATCATTTTCAGAAGTTTTTCAACCAAGCACTGTGTTGATATACGGCAGAAAGACTTCTCTGTTAGGTTCCTGCTGAACGAGAGCCAATTAGTCCATGAGACCTAGAGAGAAATAAAAAGGCATTTATGTTAGATTAACAAGTAGAGATACTTAGGGGGAAAAAACAGGGTAAGTACAGATGTGTTCCTAACTTCATATTGTTCTTTCCTTCACTTGATAATTTTTTCAAAAATTTTCTGATAGGGGCTCCTGCTGGCCAAATATGGAAAAACAGAAACATCAAAATGACAAATGTCAGAAATGTGTTACAAATGCATATTGTCTTAAATTTAAATTTTAAAAGTCCACAAGTATATACTGATACTAATTAGAAAATGTGGAGGAGAAGGAAGAGTTCATCTTCAGAGAAGAATATCAACTGATGTATAGGAAATTACAGAATTTAAAAAAAAAAAACCCTGTTTGGTAATCTACAGAGCAATAATTATCTAAGTTGGGACACAGATAGATGATAGAAACATAAGGTGAAATGTCACTGGGGAACAAGATATTCACGGAATCCCCCAGATTACCTTATTTCCCACAAAAAGGAAATTTTATCTATACAACAGATACTTGTGCACAGCACCATAACTAAGTGATCAAATTTAACACCATTGATGATGGAAATTGACATCATGTGTCCCTGCCATGAGGTATTCTCAATGCTTCATACCACCTCAGTAATAGTCTTGCATGAATATTAGCCTGAATTTAATCACAAAAAAATAGTCAGACAAAGCTAAATTGAGAGATGTTTTATAAAATAACTGACCTAATTGACCCCCAAAATGCAAGCAGATCCTGGATTTCTTGTTGTTGTTGTTAGCGAAGGACATTATTGGATCAATTAGAGACTCAGATACAGACTTATGTTAGGTGACAGTATTTTGTCAACATTAACATTCAGTGTACAATAACACTGATTATTCAGAGATTTTCTTTGTTCTTGGGAAAATACATGCTTTAGAATTTAGGGGGTTAGTATGACATGACCTCAATTCAGCAAAGTGTGAGAGAGAGAGAAAAAAAGAGAGAGAAACTGGCAAATGTAAACCATTTGAAATTCTAGCTAATTGACTTTACTTTTTCTATAGATATTTTGAGGGAAAAAAAGAGAAAGACCACATTTTTGTAAATGGTATTATAATACATTGTTATAACTATTCTATTATCATTCATTGTTGTTCATATCTTTCTGGGCCTAATTTAAAAGATAAATATTACCATAAGTATACATTTCTCACTATTTGGATCTCAAATGTCCCTAAAGCTCATGTATTGAGGACTTGGTTCCCAGTACAGCAGTGTTCAGAGGTGGGCCTTTGGGAGGTGATTGGACTGTGAGGGTTCTGACCTCATCAGTGGATTAATCCATTGATGAATTCATACCTTAATGGACTGTTGGGAAGCAGTGGAAACTTTAGCAGGAAGTAAGTCATTGGGGGTGTGTCCCTGAAGTTTTGTCTCTGGTCCCTTCCTTCTCTTCCTCTCTTTGTTTCCAGGCCACCATGAAGTGAACAACTTTGCTCCACCACATATAATTCCTCATTGTCAAGGGTCTTGCCACTAGGATGTCTGGCCTTGTCACCAGCCCAAAGTAATAGGGTCAAGAGACTGAAACCTCTGAAACTGTGAACCAGAATAAATCTCTCCTCTTTTTAAGTTGTTTTTCTTGGGTATTTGGTCACAGTGGCCATCACAATTTGTATAGGGGAAAACACAGGATAGGCTTTGCTACTATCTATAGCTCCCAGCATCTACCAGGGACTTTGGATGTATCCCCCATGAGTAAAGGTGAACCACTATATAAATGAACACCAGAGAACCCCTTACCCAACTCAAAGATCTTGCAGTGACTCCAATATCCCTCTCCATCTCAGCCCCCTAACTTACGAGAAGATATTCTGGTTTAACAACCTACCATGGGCATCCCTGCAGCTGATAGAACTCTGTTTTTTTGTTGTTGTTCCTTTCTTTCTTTCTTTCTTTTTTTCATTTATTTTGCATTGATACCTAAGCATATATTATTCTACCTAAGTGAAGGTCAGAATTTTTTTCTAATTTGTCTGCTCCCCTTCACCTCAAGAAACATTAACACACCAGTCTAGATCTTTCCATTCTCTTCCCATGTCCATGTGGTCCTGGGGAATTGCACACATGTGTACAAGCACATATGCATTTTCATTCCCTGCCATACTGCTCTTTTGCTCTTTCCACATCTCACTTGTGGTCCTCATCCTCCACACTCCCTCATTCTTTTCCTCCATCTCTTCTTCTCCTCCCAGACCTATCTTCAGGAAGTCCGTGGCATCCCCAAATACAGACTGACCCTCAAACAAGGGGTCAATACCTGATCCCAGTCTTGGTTTCCTGACACAGAGCAGATTCTCTACAACTCCCATTTCTTTCCTTACTAAATTTTGAATATGTTTCCCTTGAAGATACACATGTCCTCTGGGCACAAGTACAAACAGCATGTACGCAAATCAATAAGACAGCTATTTAAAAGAATGTTGTGCTCTCTGGGCTAGGAAATGAGTGTCCCAGAAAGCCAAGGAGAGCAAGAACTTCCACAAAAGGGCAGCATCTCAGAACTCTCTGCAGATAGACATATAAACATGAAGCCAAGGGTTCTCTGGTCTGTACTGTCAAGGCTGGGAGAATTAGCAGGGAGAAACAACAACAGAATATCATAAACCACAAGGCACAATATGATTGCTAGAAAATGACAAACAGGGATAAATCACTGTCTTGCTAGAAAAAAAAAATTGTAAAAATTAATTTTTTAAGAATTACATCATAGACATTCTTAATCAGTAAACAGTAACTATTGCTCATTAATAAGGGGGTGGAAAGGCAAACCTTCTAGAAGCCACATATAATTCTCAGTAGATAAACATGTGTAATATTTAATTTTAAAATTACAATTGTATAATTTGCTATGATTTTTCTCCTCTAAAACTCATGTTGAAATTTCATCCCCATTGTGAGATATTAAGAAGGTGGAAACTTAGTCCAACCATGGTGTTTAGAGGTGGACCCTTTAGGAAGTGAAGTGAGTAGTAGTGATTAAAGATTGAGCCTCAGTGATTGAATTCTGGTGACTTTAAAAGAAGAGAGACTAGGGCATACACATGCATATTCCCAGTTCTGTGGTTTGGATCTGAGGGGTTCCCAAAAGCTCTTGTATGAGATGATGCAAGGATGTTCAGAAGTGAAATGATTAGGTTATGAACACTGGAACCTAGTTGGTATTAATTCACTTGAATGAATTAACTGGGTGGCAACTGTAGGCAAATAGGGTGTGGCTGGAGGAAGTAGGTCACTGAGGGCATGCTTTTGGGTTTATATTTTGTCCCTGGTGTACACCTTCCCCCTACCTTTTTCCCCCTCCCTCCCTCTCTCTCTCTCTCTCTTTCCTTCCTGGTTGCCATGGTCTGAGCTGCCCTTCTGCCATTATATTTTGTCTCAGCTTAGCCCCAAAGCAGTGGAGTCAGGTGACCATGAACTGAACTTTGAAATCATAAACCAAAAATAAACTCTTCCTCCTCTGAGTTGTTCTTATTGACTCTCTTGATAAAAGAGATGTAATACTGACTAAAGCAGAAACTGGTACTGGGAAGTGGGGTCATAGCTATGACTAACCTATGTGGTTCAGAGAATTTGGGACAGGTTTGTGGAAGGAGTTTGGAAAATATTGGAAATGAAGGTTGGAGAAGCCTCAGAGTGTTGTAAACAGAGCTTAATGGATGATTGCAGTGGGAGCTCAAAAGACCAGAATGTCAAGAGGACTATGGGCAATAAAGACTGGGCTCATGAGGTTGCAGTTTACCCCCAACTGAGTTGCATTTTCTTGGGGTGAGCCATGTAGCTTTCATACGGATCAGATCCATCCTTATAAAAAAGGTACAAACAATGGCCTTAGAGATAAATGGTATTTTTTCTTGAGGAAAAACATCCTTGGTTTGAAATGAACTTAAGGATCTTCTAGGCCTATAACCTACATGATACTTAATAATATTCTGCATGGTTTCCCCTGGCATTAGGACCAGGAAATTTGCCAGCCCTCTCAGCAACCCCTCACACACCTATGCAGGCCACTGTAGGCAAGTTCTGCCTCCCAGGAGCAGAACAACCCACCCTCCTGCCACTGGACAAGCCTTTGGGTCTTTGTAAAGGGCTATATACTTCCTTCTTGCCCAACCCTATTCTTCTCCTTGTTAAAAATCTCAGATTCTCCCAAGAGTTCAAGGAGGTTTTGAAGACTCTGACTCTCTAATCAGTTTCCCTCAAGTTCAGACAGCAGGGAAACTGAAGTCCCTCCTAAACAGGGTGCTTGGAGCACACCATACTTCAGTTTTAATTGCATCATCCAGGGTCATGTGGAGGGGCAACTTGCATTCCCGGTTATTTTTCCAACCACACATTCTGAGAGTGACCCCTTCGTGGGGTCACACATCACCCTGCTGATTCTAGATCATCAACTAAAATGCCAAAGTACAAGTTGAGTATTCCAAAATGTTTGTGGGAACAGAAGTGTTTCAAACTTCTGCATTTTAAAGATTTTGGAATATTTGCACAGGCTTTGCTGATGAAGCATCCCTAAACTGAAAATCTTAACCCCAAAATGCTCCAGAAAGATTTTTGAATTAAAGGATGCTCAACCTGTACCATATGTTATCCTAAACTTAACTGACTCAATCCTACGTTTGTTACTGGCTTTTAGCACCCCTGAGTAGGACTCTATGAATACACACTTCAAACTTCATCTTGTTGGTCTCACTACATTTTTCTATTCTGTTTTAAAACTTTTGGTGCCCATTGTTATTTTTCACCCAAAATGTTTGCAATCTATTCTGTTTTCATACCATCTATGAAAAGATGGAAGTGGCTTCCTTATCATAATTTTTCTGATACTAATGTTAATAGAACAGGGCAGGAGACAAAGCCACAGCTGCTAGTGCCATGGGGAGGTGACCTCAATACAATTCCATGATGCCCCTCACCTGACCAATCTCCTCTGCCCACCTGTCCCTGCAGTCACTGCTCATGTCCCCACCTTGTTCACAAGAGCTGAATCTTAAGAAACCCCACCACCATGTTGTGAAATGTTAATAATTATAACATCCAAAATGTAAAGAAAAGAAAAGTGAAGAAAGAAAAGGAAAGAAGGCTGAGCTATCAACCTGTTCCACATAATCCCTATCATTTTGTAGGGCCCACTGTTCATTTTCCTCACTACTTATAACTCATCAATTACCAGTGTTTTAGAAAAACCCACTACGGTCTCAGCATCATGGTCACTGGCATGAATAGTCATCTGTCACTGAATGATGAGCACCTTAGAAGAAATGCATCTTAGGAGCATTATATGAACACCATCAAGTGAACACAAACCAAGACGGTCTGGGTCAATCACTGGTGTGGCCTCCTGCTGTAATCAGGAGACACGGAAAACATGAGAAGGATGAGGCTGCTGCCAGCACAACACAGCATACTGCTCACACCAAACAATTTTATATAAGTGGAAGGAGTAAAATCTAAAATAATGATGAAAGCATAATATAGAAAGTGCATAAACCAGTAACATAGTTGCTTATTATCATTACATATCATTACTATACATAATTGTATGTGCTATACTTTTATATGACTGGCAATGCAGTAGCTTTGTTAATACAAGCATCTCCCCCCAACATACAAGTAAAGCTTTGTACTAGAACTTACAACGACTGTGATATCAATAAGTCATAAGGAAAAGCTCCATTAAATTTAATAAAACTTGTCAGATATGTGTACATTGTTGTTCAAAATGTCATTATGCAGCATGAGTATAATTAAGCACCATGATCTTGCTCTTTCCTTGCTAAAAAAACAAAACTGTCTTTGCCCATCTTTAATAATCAGGCTTTTTTCAGCTGTCCTTAGTTCACAATCTCCAAAAATGGTTTGGCCTTCTCATTTAGAATTTTTTTTTCAGTTGGATGCATATTCATTTTTGAATCATGAAATGGATCAATAGCACCTCGATGCTCATACATAATCTCTTCATCCATCTTGGACTTCAATTTCCTGTTACCCATGTTTGTTGCAGCCAATGTAGCATGAAAGGCATTCTCAGAGAAAGAGAAATGCTGGCACTACCACTGTACCATCCCCAGCATCATCCTGAGTTAGCTGCTAAATGACAGGCTAAAGCCAGATATCTCCGCTTGATGTACAAGGTCTGATGAGCACTTGGCCCATCTATGGTCCCAGACTTAATCCCCTTTACCCTTCTACCTGCTGAGTAAAAGCACCCTCTCTACACAATAGATCCAACTGAATATAGAAGAAATCCAACTCAAAGGCTACTTCTCCATAAAGCCATTCTGAATTGTCTCCTCTTCCCATCCCAAAATGGTGAGGGAAGAGCTAGATATTATCTCTCAAGTCCTGAATCTGCAGATCTTTTCTTTTGGAACTGTCATACTATACTTTTTATCAAAGCTACATACACTATTCCCTCAGTGTCCACAGGGCATTGTTACTAGGATCCTTCCTGGATCATTCATCTGAGGATGCTCAAGTCCTGTATAAAATGACATAATAGCCGGGCATGGTGGCACATGCTTCTAATCCCAGTGGCTCAGGCAGCTGAAGCAAGAGGATCCTGAGTTCAAAGCCAGCTTCAGCAACTTAGTGAGGCCCTAAGCAATTTAGCAAGACCCTGTCTCTACATAAAATATGAAAAAGGACTGGGGACACATCCAACTCAGTCATTAAGTGCTCCTAGATTCAATCCCCAGTACTTAAAAAAAAAATGACATAATATTTGCATGGAACCAACATACATCTTCCCACATACCTTAAATCATCTCTAGAGGACTTATAATAACTAATACAATATATCACATTGTTTAAAGGATGACAAGAAAAAGTCTGTCCATGTGTCCGTCACTAACAGAATCATTTTTTTCTTTTTTTCCATACATTTTACTAGTGCAATATAATTGTACATAATGGTGGGATTAATTGTAATATGTTCATACAAGCACACAATATAGCAATATAATTTGGAAATCTCCCTCCTTTCCCTCCTCCCTCCCCCAGTCCCTTTTGTCTTTTACTGGTCTCCCTTTGATTTTCATGAGATACCCCCTCCCTCCACCTTACTTTTCCTTTTTCCTTTGTAGCTTCAAAATATGAGAGGATACATATGACCCTTGGCTTTTTGACTCCCGTTTATTTCATTTAGCATAATGTCCTCAAATTCCACCATTTTCCCACAAATTACATAATTTCATTCTTCTTTATGGCAGATGGATTTTTAAAATATTCTTGATCTGTGATTGGTTGAATCCACAGATCAGAAATCACAAAATGGGGCTGGGGTTGTGGTTCAGCGGTAGAGCGCTCGCCTAGCACGTGCGCAGCCCAGGTTCAATCCTCAGTATCCACGTGGAATTAAACGCATTGTGTACAACTAAAGCAAATAAATAAATGTAAAAAAAAAAAGAAAGAAAGAAAAGAAAAGAAAAGAAATCACAAAGATGGAGGGCCAATTCTTTTTTTTAATATTTATTTTTTAGTTGTAGTTAAACACAATACCTTTATTTATTTATTTATTTTTACATGGTGCTGAGGATCAAACCCAGGGACACACACATGCTAGGTGAGGGCTCCACTGCTGAGCCCCAACCCCAGCCACCTGAAGGGCCAATTCTATGTCTTTTTAAATTGCAGCTATGTATCTTGTTAATATATCATGTTGTGTCTTACTCCCTTTAGGTTAACAGCTCAGATGCTTCTGTTTCCTGAGTGGTTTCTGGGACAGTGCTTTACACATGATAGACACTTCACATGAAGCAATCTCATCCCAACTTGAGCTCAAAAAGTGCATGTTCTTGCTACTTTCAATAGAGTATGGTCTCTACTGTTTTTCAATGTCTTAACGTAGAAAATGAAAAGTTACCCTTCTTAACTGAGGTTTTTCCCCCTCTCCCAGGGCCAAATCTACATATATATATATATATGTATATATATATATATATATATGTATATATATATATATACATTTGTATATACATTTGTAGTATAATAACATATATATAATATATGAGTATATTATACTCATATGTACATGAGTATAATAAAAATACATTCCAATCATCATGTATATTTGTCCTAATAATTATTTAGAAAATAAACTAAAGTACGTTTTGAAGATTTTGATATTACTAAATGGAGGAATGGGTTTTAAAGGATTAAGAAATATGGTCTTACAGCATTTCTTAACTGCCTGGTCTGCTATGCAATTTTTAATCAGTTGTGAGTTTTCATATACATACACTAACACTGTGCCTCTGCATGTGAATGCAATTCCATCTGACTCAATAAAACTTAATAGCCAAAGAAGTTTCAACTTCAGTTTCTGCCATGCAATAAATTATCCTTCAGCAAACTTTAGGATATAGAAAAATCTATAGGCTATGAATCCAAATTGTAAGCATAATAATAAATGCAAAAAAGTCAAAATCCTAGCTTTAAAATTTTACTTCAAATCTCTACTAAGCAAATATTTGGAGTCTATAATGTTATCCCACATTGAATTACTTTATATGTAATCACAAATAATATTTACATATAAAATAATTTACATATCTGTTTTTAAAAGCTTAATGGCAATAATTCCTCTGCAATTATAATTACTTAGCAATAGTCAGGTTCTAGATACTATTTTATAATATTTTATAGTTAAGTATCTCTTACCCAAAATGCTTGAGACCACAGTGTTTCAGGTTTAGGGGTTTTTCCCGGTTTTGGGATATTTGAATATACACAATGAGATACCTTGGGGATGGAACCCAAGCCTAAACATAAAATTCATTCATTTTTAATACAGATCTTATATACATACCTTGAAGGTAATTTTATTCAACATTCTTAGTGCAGCTGTGCTTTGACTGCAATCCATCACAGGAGGTCAGGTATGGACATTTCTGCTGATAGCATCTTGTCAGTGCCCCCCAAATTTCAAGATTTGGAGCATTTTGGATTTCAGAATTTCATATTAGGGATGCTCAATGTGTATCTGTCCATTCTCAACAGGCATGTTTGTAGCTAGTTAAAAATTGATGTTATGCAGACTAAATGAACTGCACGACTTCAGTGTCATGATAGGGTTAAAAATCGGGAGGATAAGGGGGGGAGCAAGGGGGAGGGAGGGGGAGAAAAGGAAGAAAAAAAAAGGTGGTTGAATGAGATGGATATCATTTTCCTAAATGCATGATTGAAGACCTGAATTGTATGAATATACTTTGTATACAAACAGTTGTATGTGAGTTGTACACATTAAAAATTATTTAATAAAAAATAAATAAATAAATAAATCAAGGTGTTAAGATATATATTCAAAGATTCTGTAGCTGTCTGTGGTGCTGAATTCTATGAAAGTGTGCCAAAGAACACAAAATGTAATAGCTCTCTGGAGCCCTCTTTGCTTGCCTTATCTTATGTACATAACATAGATAACTATCAAACTTTATTCTAATATATAAACAAGACTGTATTCAGAACATCCTCTTTTTAGATAGCAGAGGCTATTTTATGTCTATATAGCTTTAATAAAAAGAGCTGAAATGCTGCTATTTTCCATTTAGAGAACCAGGAAAGAAACAGTTTTTTCATAGGTTAGATGAATCCAATATTTAAGCAAAATATCACATTCATTGATTAAAATCTCCCCAACAAAAATGTTCCAATATAAGCTTCATTCATACTTGCCAACAAAAAGCATGTTTTCCCCATTAAAATACAAATCCTTTCCAGAACAGAAATTCACCTACAAAATTTAGGGCATTCATTCCTTGCCTATTTTGATTGATATCTATTTTGTTTTGTTTTTTCTTACATGATATTTTATCTTAAGTTGATATGTTTATATTGCCCATTACTTTTAAAAGTGAGCTTGTATTGCATTAAAGGGTAAAAATATACCCAAATCCCTTAGCTCCACCCCAAGTAACTGAGTTTAATATGTAGTATCTCAGACCTTTTTTTTTTTTTTTTTTAACACCCATGAAATGAATTCTGTAACTCTAATCTTTGACTTTAATATTATGGGCTTCTTCCCATATGTGTAGTTAGGACGTCATCATTTTTCATGATCACTTGTGCCATAATTTACCCACCACTTCCCCTATTTTTGAACTTCAGGTTGTTTTCAGGTTTCACCTTTTAAAATAATTCTTCCCAGAAAATCGAGGAACATACTCTGTTATGGCGGCTTTTATTTCCTTCAGATATATTCCTCAAGGCAGAATCCCTTTGTGAACTGGTATGTGCAGCACATTCGCATCTCATAACAGAACTCTAAGCTCTCTCAGGGAGGTTTGTTTTGTTGCCAGGAGGGCCAGACACATCATGGATGCCCTGTAATCATCTGATGAATAAATACATACTGCCCTCAAGGAAAAAAGTGTCAATCTTCATCCTATCCCTAGACTTCCCCACTTCCTGCTCTACCCTTTCTTTGGAAAACTTTGTAGTTAGAGTGACCACATCATTTATCATTCAAATGGGAACATTGTTTTCTTGCTCAGGAAATTTTTTTCATTTTTTTATTAAACTGAAATTTATATACAGTAGAGTTCGCAAATTTTTAGCAAATTTTGGCAAACAGGGAGTCTCACACCACCACAAACAAGATACAAAACAGTTCCATGGGTTCAAAATAACCCCCACAATCCCCAGCCCCCCTCTGGTTTCTGCTCCTACAAATTTGCATTTTCCAGAACAATACTCCCATGTAACTATCCAGCATGTGGCCTTTTTGTCTAGCTTCTTCCACCTCACACAGTGCACCTGAGATTCATCCAGGAGGTTGGGTATGTCTGCAGTTTATTCCTGTCTAGGGCAGAAGAGGATTCCACAGTTCACATCAAGGTCTGTTTATCCACCCCTGTGTGAGAGACCCTGAGTTGTTTCCAGGTTTGGGTAATTATGAATAAAGCTACTGTAAACATTCACATAGGTTTTTGTGTGAAACAGGAACACTTTTGAGAGTTTAAAATACTAAGTCAAAGAAATGCACATAGACATTGGACAGAGGGTCGGTCTGCACTCAGAACACAGTTCTCCTGCTCACTTGCTGTCTATGATCTGTCTCCCCTTAGTCCTATGGGAACCCTGGGGGACAGGCACCTTCACCTCTCCTTTGGCCACTCTACCAAGCCCAAGCCCCAACAGCCCACCTACCACTACTAGCTGCTGGTTTTTTTTGTTGTTCTATGTAACAATCTAGTGAGCAACATTGTTATTCCATTTTACTGACAGGGAAACTAAGGCAGAGAGAAGCTAAAAGAACTCTGAAAGTAATTAGGAGAACTGAGTTTGAACATGTCATCGATGTCCCTTATCAAGCCACCATTTTAAACCTTCATAGGATCATAAGGTTTCAAAGTTGATAGGAAAAAAAATTTAAAAGTCTTGCTATTTTATTTTTACTTTACCTTGAGTGAAATTAAACATCATTTCACATGGTACTTGGTCATTTATATTTCTTCATTTTGCAAATCTCTGAAATGAAATTATTTAACTATTATTTTACATGGTAAGTCTGGGAGACAGGCTGTTTTCAGACTTCAGGTTTTGCCAATGAGAACTGAGATATTAGAAATACTAGAAGGCCTTGCTCCAAGGTGTTAGGGCCAGAGGAAAGACCCCTTGTCTTGGGCCACATCCCCAGCCCTTTTTTGTATTTTATTAGAGACAGGGTCTCACTGAGTTGCTTAGTGCCTCACCATTGCTGAGGCTGGCTTTGAACTTGTGATCCTCCTGCCTCAGCCTCCCAAGTGCTGGGATTACAGGCATGTGCCACTACACCTGGCTTTAAAAGCCAAAAATCTAGAAACTTCCTCAGCTCCTACAACTACAAGAGAGGAGCTTGAAGCCCTCAAACACAAAGAAATAATAGATGTATAAGGAGACAGACATGCTCATCACCCCAATTTGGTCATTAGACCTTGTATACATTTATTAAATTTTCATACTTTAGACTATAAATATGCACAACTATTATGTGTCATTTTAAATAAAATTTTAAAAACAAATAAAAAAGAAAAAGCCATTCTCCCTCCACAAGGACATTGCAGGCTACAAACCCTTCAATAGCATCTTTGCCCTGAACTCTGTGACCCTGTGAAAACTCCCTCACCTGTTGCCACTGTCCCTCACTCACAGGGGTCTTCCATGCCAGTGCCTTTCTGCCTGGTATCTGCATTGCTGCCCTCACGGTTTTGCACACTCTGTGTCTGACTTTACTATTGGTGGGACCCTTCTTACATTTCAGATCTCAGCTTAAATGCACCCTCCCTCGGCAGACTTCCTTGGGTGTCATCCTTTATCTCCAATCCCAAGCCCTTGTCAATTATTGCACAGGCTTTACCAGGTATTGTCTGTATTGCTTATTGGTTCACTGTCTTTCTCACTCAATAAATGAAAGCTCCATTAAGATAAAGATAAGTCCTGCTCACTACAGATCCTGGTGAACAGACTAGTACCCAGCACACTGTGGACACTCGATAAATATTTGCTGAATAAAGTAATAGGTTAGCATCATTGAATCTTTCCAAATTTACTTAGCTCTCTGGGTAATGCCATGCTGAGAGTATATTCATCACAGAATCATGAAGTGTTAGAAGTGGGAAGGAACTGAGAGCTCAATCCCCTCATTTTGTAAATCAGGAAAGTGCAGACTGAAGAGGCTGTATGATTTACTCAAGTCCTAGTTATAGACCCTGTGCAGGGTAGGTGCCAAGCTCCTCATGTCCCAGCCTAGTGCTCACCTACCTTCTCAGACCTGGAACAGGCCTCCTGGGCTTGGATGGGAAGAAAAACAAGCAACATAGATACAGAGATCAAGGCTCTGAGATAGACCCAATTTATTGAGCATCCAATGAATTTTTAAAAGCACAGGCAAGAAACAACAGGAAATAAAAACATAAAGAAGAGTCCTAATCTTACAGAAAATTGCAAACTCCTGAAGGAAAAGGATTTAAATATATTTAACCAATAATAATGTTGATAAAAGCAAGGCAGGGTGTAATAAAATGTGCCATTAAATAGATATACCAAGGACCATGTCATGGCAAGAAGGAGATAGAAATGCCAGTTGAAAGGGTTGGGAAAAAAGAGATCTTTGGCTCTGGCTCTTCTTGCAGTGTGTGTGTGTGTGTGTGTGTGTGTGTGTGTGTGTGTAGCTACAGTTTTACAAAGACTCAAGCTGGCCCCTTGGCATACATGCCAGAGGGATGCCTCACTCAGAGCCTCACTGTCGTCTTTGCAGGTGATGCTGGAGTGGCATGACCCCTCTATTCCCCCAGTTACCCACTTCCTTAATCTCTATTTACTTGATATTCCCCCAGTGGGAAGTGCAAAGGAAAGGAAGCCACTATGAAACTCAAAGCTGTCAAACACTTCTTGCTCTAAAAAGGATTTTATGAGGAAAGAGGGCAAAATAATACCTAAAACGAGGTCTGGGGATTATCTATGGATTTCAATTATCTTTGCAATCCCTATCTTCTTTGCCATAAAAACTGGGAGTTATCTCTTCTGGTGAAGGAGGAATAAATTTTTTTCATCTTGTTTAAGTGATTGACAGTTTCAAAAGGCAGCAAGAACACTGCCCTTACCATCAAGAGCTTGTGATAAATTCTCTGCCATGACTTTGGGAGACAGGTGAGAAAAAGCTAACCCCTTGAAGATTAATATGCTATCCACAAAAAATACTAGATGAGATGGGACCTGTTCCAGTAACAGTATTTTGTGCTTGTGTTTACTTAGAGATCAGAAAGAGAGATATGAATTCCAAATCTAGATAAAGGCAAGCAATTTTTGAATTACGGAAAAGAGAATATATTTAGATAAAGGTATATTAATTAGATCTCAAGGGGCTGAATCAGATAAGTTTTTTGTTTTGGTCACACTGGAAGAGTGGGCAGCAGTTGTTTAAGAATGAAATGCAAATGTCTGATTGTAGGCCATGAACTCTCCTCTTCTGCAGCAGCTGCCGGACCTATTAACCTGGTTGCTTCACAGTCTCTGCTACCCAGATGGCTCCTGAACACAATTGAGGCTGGACCCACTCTTAGATTTAGAGTATGTCCTTCTATTTATCTACCTGGTCTAGTATTATTATGACAGGGTGATACTTCATTAATTTATCCCTTCCTCATCTTTAACCACATATACTTTGAGTACTCCCAACAAACCTTCTCTGTTCCTTTTATTCCTGCCCCTGATGTGATGGCCCAGCCTGTCTCCTATGCAAAGTGGCTAAACCAAGCAGCCACAAAAATTTCCCAAAATCTGCGAGAGCAGGGAGGGAGGGAAGCTGATTGGGTGGGGGAGGGTGGTGAGATGATCATGGATAGGTGGGGGCTGGCTTGGTACAAATTGAGGACAAAAAAGGATACTCTTTCAAGCTCTGCTACATCCTGCCTCTCAAAGAGGGCTCACTTTTCTCCTGTGCAACAGGGCCTCACAGAATGCATTCATGGAAGAGGCAGTACATGACCCTTGCTTACCCTTGCTATCTATGGGACCACAGGCTATAATCCTCAGGGATCACGTGCTATCTGAAAGGAAGAAAGAAATATTGCTAACATTATCAGCAATAAAGTAATGATCACCTAGAGCTCCAAAGCCTGCATTAGGTCACTGTCAATGGAGCGCCTTCAAATTTCTCTTCCCCCCCCCCCAGAAGGTGAATTTCTTTTATCTTCCATCAAAAGTTCGTAACCTTTCTTCTGTCAAATAAGCCAGATGGCTAGAAGGATTAAGCTAAATATTTAACACCATGATGCTGCCTGAGTGAAAAGAAAAAAAAAGAAGAAGAAGAAGAAGAAGAAAGGTCAACTAGAAAGCAAATAAATTAATGGCACAAGTCAGTGCAAAACTTCCAACTAAATGGAAATGTATATACTGTCATATACCAGGACCTTTCATAAAAGTCTACACTATGTAAAGAACAAGGCACTTTTGGATCATGATGATGGGAATATCTTTAGGTCTCTAAGGAAGAGATAAAGAAATGAAGAGAAATAGAAAAGGAAAAAGTACATTATATAGTTAGGAACCAACTCAGTCTGAAAACATGGAAGAAAAATAAATGATGTATTTTAGGGAGATTGACTGATTTTGCTATACAACTGAAATAAATGAATAATATCATCTTAGTTAATCTGTAAGAATACTCCAACATTTCACCAAATCTTAAAGGAAAATACCTATATTCCAGAGAAAATTTAAGAATGCCTTTGAAAACAGCAAATTGTTGACAGTATGTTGAATAGTCTCTAATCAATAATCCCAGGTTAGGAAACTGCCTTACTAGCATTTCTGGGAGGGGGCTGAGATTTTGTACACACTCATCAAAATGGATAACTTTCTCCAGGCACAGTGATACATGCCTGTAATCCCAGCAGCTCAGGAGGCTGAGGTAGGAGGATCGCAAGTTCCAAGCCAGCCTCAGCAAAAGCGAGGTGCTAAGCAACTCAGTGAGACCCTGTCTTTAAAACAAAACACAAAATAAGGCTGGGGATGTGGCTCAGTGTCGAGTGCCCCTGTGTTCAATCCCCAGTACTAAAAAAAAAAAAAAAAAAAAAAAAATAGAATAACTTTCCTAAATAACAATTCCCAATACAAACCTAAGTAAGTATGAATTTTAATGGTGTGAATTAAATATCCAAAGCATAGCTTGGAAATTCACTGTTAAATAACATAAAATTCCCAAACTTATCCATTTTAATCAAATACTCTCAAAGAAATGCCATATTGCTTATGTTTATCTTTTAAATAAAACAATTTAGAAGTTAATTATTCAATTCTACATAGTGATTCACAATCACATCCTTACATGTATGACATGTATGCATATGTTTTAGGCACAGAATGGGAGCATAGATGCTAGTGAACCCTCTGTGTGGTTCTTCACAGAGGGGCATCATCAACCCAGACAGTTCTCCATCCAAGAGTTAGAACTTGCTGTCTACACACCGACTACTGACTAGAGGAATCTATTCAGGTCTACCATTTGGACTTGTATTAGTCAGCTTTGCATTACCATAATGTTTTAGATTAGTCAGCTTTGTGATGCCATAATGAAATACCTGAAACAATCAATTTATAAACAGAAAGGTTTATTTTGATGTATAGTTCTACAAGTTTTGATAAATGTACAGAGAAACCATTAATATAATCAAGATATAGAATAGCTGTATCACACCAAAAATCTCTCTCAGGGTACCCCTTTATAATCAGTCCCTCCCCACAACCACTAGAAAATATTGATTAGTTTTTCCCCAGAATGTCATATAAATATAATAATATATCATGTCACCTTTAAATCTGGCTTCTTTCAGTTTTAATATGGATGAATTTAAATGATATTATTATACTGTTAATATTACTGATATTGTTATATTAACATAATTGATTTATCATATTTATTATATCAATATTATTAATATTAGTATAAAATATGCCTTGCATCCAAGATTTATCTGTATTATTATATGTATCAATAGTTCATCCATTTTTATTGCTGAGTAATATTCTATTACATGACTATACCAAGTTTTAAAAATTAATTTATCAGTTGAAAGAGGAAAACATTTTAAAATTCTAATTAATTATCTCAGAGAGATAAGAGTTTCTATAAAGCAAAATAGTATGTTATAGAAAAGGACAGAGAATTCATTTAAGTAAATGGAAGAAATTAGAAATATTACAATTAAGATATAAAAATCAGTAGGCAGATTTAAGGACTTTAAAAATAAAATATAGAAAATCTCTCAGAAAGTAAAAAAAAGAAGAAGAAGAAATTAACAAAGAAAAGATAAAATGATTACAGGATCTATCTGGGAGTTCTAAATTATAATAGATATGCAGAGAGGGAAAGGAATAGAGAAATGAAGAAGGGAAAATTACTGAAGAAAGAAACAAAAAAATTCTCAACACTGGAAAACACAAGTCTCCAGATTTAAAGGGCCACAAGGGCATAGGAAATAAAAATTGGTATACTGAAAAGGAACATCAAGTAATTTCAGTGCCTTAAGAATGGGAGAAAGTCCTATATCTTCCATGGAGATAACACAGATTACAAATAAAAGTAATCACACTGGCAACAGATTTATGAATAGTAAAAATAAATATTTAAAGTCAGAGGAATCACAGTAATACTGTAAGAAATCATGATTTTACCTAGAATTCTATACCTTGCTAAACCATGGCCAAGAATGAGTGTAGAGTAAATACATTTTCAAATATAAAATAATTCAAATACTATCATGCTTTGCTTAACAGATATGTTCTGAGAAATGCATCATTAGGCAATTTCATTGTTGTGTGAATATCACAGAAGGTAGTGACCCAAACTAAGACAGCTACGAAGTCACTAGGGGATGTAATCTCATGTGACAACATCATATATATGGTCTGTCATTGGCTGAAGTACCTTTACTAGGAATCATTTCTATTCTTGCCAGAGAAACTTAGGATAATTCATTCTAGGATCTCAACATAAGTAACAGCCCCATATCAGGGGCTCATGCCTACCTACACTTATGGGGGTCTCCCAGAGGAACAGACCTCATAGGAGTTCTGCTAGTCATCATTCTGTGGTGGCAATTGTATATTCATATTTCCTGAACTACTGAAAAGTGTGCTTCTGGAAAATAATGATATAAAGAAAGAAAGAAGACAGAGGAGCCAGGAGAGGCGGACCAAAAGAAAACAGGCGAGGCCCAGAAATGAATCAGTTCAGACTGGATCAGAGGTTGTGGAAAGTGAATCCAGTGATAAAAAACACAACTGGTGGCTTTGAGGGGTTTGGATATTTGTATTTAGTAAGTGTTCTGAAGATTTTTAGAACTCTCTTATCCAAGTGATAGAAGAGGCAATCTCTTCCTTGTTTGCCTAAGATCAAAGAACCTTCCCTAGGGGTAACCTGCACAGGCTTTTCCTCAAAGGACAGGGAGTGGGGCCTGGAGATTGGCTGATAGGAAGCAACTAGTCATGTCTGCCTCATGTGGCATTTATTAACCTTAGGGCGGAATTATTTTTAAGTTGCATGAGTAAAGAATTGAATCATCACAGCACACTAACGGGATCATGAGCAAATTTTAAGTAATAGCTATATATGTAAACAGTTACTGCTGACATGTAAATTTTGAAATTCTAAGGGAAGGAAAAGGGAGGAGGGTCGTGCAGTGGGAAGTTGAATTCTCCACTGCTGTGATGAGGAACCACCTGCAAATGTCCAAAACTGATTAAAAAAAAAAAAAAAACATAAATACAAACAGAGCACATTCTTAGAATGGTGAAACTAAATATTGGGAAAAGCAGCAAAATGATTTGAAATCTGTGGCCTCTGAGGAGTGGGACTTGGAATGGGAAGGGAATAGAAAAGGATGGAAGTCTCTTGTTATGAGCCTTTGATCATCAAATTAAAAGTTTAAAAATTTTAAAACACTTTTTTTTTATGGAATAGTCAGAGAAAACTTCAAAATGTGAAGACTTAGATGATTCTGAGGAAGGACTAAAACTATGAACTGATTAAAAAGATTGACTTTGCAAGTTCCCAGTTTAAATTGAAATTTAAGATTTAAGGGGCCTGGGGAGATCATTATATTGGTTGCTGGAGATGCCACAGGTTAGATGTTCTTGTTGAATGATGGGATATCTAGAATGGAAATAAAATTAGCAGGAGGGGCTGGTTTGTTTGAAGCAGAGCAGGCCTGCAGCTTCCCTGTGGCTGAATAGGCAAATGGAGATGCCAATTCCTCTGTGCCTGAGTGCAAAAGAAGGAGTTTGAAGAAATTCTGAGCTGGGTGAATGAAAATGAAATCACAGTGTCAGAAGGGAGTCATGTGCTCTGACACCTCTGAAGCAAATTTTAAGATTTTCCAGGTGCCTGTGGAATAGCATTTGAATTATCCAGTACGTTCTATCTGGTAGCATGTTCTCCCCTTGTTTTATCTTAAAGAATTCAAAACTGTCTAAGGCCTCTCAGAATGCCTTCATCGGGACCACCATAAACACAAGCATGGGAAAGGGGGTCTGCTAGATTAAGGTAAGGAGAAGGTGGCACCCTCTGTCTTCTTCTGGCTATGTGTTAACTCACTAATTTCATCCTGTCTCCTTGTTTGCAGTTTAATGCAATTAAAAATAGTGGCTTGTAGCTTTTTTGTGAGGACTAGAAGAAAACACATGTAACACACCCATCACCTGGTGGGTATTACATAAGAGGTAGTATTATGCCAGTGCACTAAAAAATAATGTGCAGACTCACTGCTACGTGGCTGACTGGACCTCAGAAGAGAGTACACCCACAGAGTAAAAAGTGAGTTTTGCTGCTTGCTTTTGCTGGTTCTCAACTCTTCTGGTAGAAGAGTTTGTACTTCTCTTTTGCAGTAGCTTGGAGCATCTTCCTCTGGTACCTTGCCTTTTCTTCTGCTCATGTTCAACCCAGCTCTGTAGATGACCTGTTTCCACCTGCCTCTTGTTATGTCATACCCTTCTCTCCATTCTATAACTTGTAAAGCCCATCAGTGCAGGACAAGTTTTTCGTCTCTGTTCAGAGACTGGCTCTTTACATAGTAAAGGACTGGAGAGTGTCTTTTAGGCAGAGTTTCATATTTAAAAGAATTGGATATAATCAGAAAAAAAATGTTACTATGAACCATCTGCCAGGACATAAAAATAGTTTTGTTTTGAAAAAGCTAATGAGATAATACTATTCCTCTTCCACATTATCTCCATGGTGCATGTTCCTGGAGAGCAGATTCTGTACTTGACAGTCCCCCAGTACAAACCAAGACCTGGATGAATGCAATGCAGTAGGTTAACAGTACTGGGTTCATTTTATTAAGAAAGAGCAGAATACAAACAGTTGCATGTAAAAAGATACTATATATGTGCATTATGAATTGTAATATATACTACTATTATAAATAAAAAAAAGAAAGGAAAAATAAAAAATAATAAGCAAAAAAAAAAAAAAGAAAGAAAGAAAGAAAGAAAGAGCAGAGTTTTAAGATATAGGTATCATGACTAGAGAAAAATAACACATAGACCATATCATGCCTGATTCACACTTACCAAAGTCAATCCAGGGTCCCTCAGTTGAATGCCACCAAAGCCACTTTCTCTGCCTGTGCCTCACCCACATCACTGTCCTTTCTCATCTTTATTGCACATGCTTATTTCTGTATCGCCTCATTCATATCCCTCCCTGTCCTACTTTATTTGCAGAACTGGACAGCTCAGTAGGGTAGGATTCTTGCCTTTTAGCATCTGTAGATCCCTGCTGGCCCCAGAATGTTCACCTAAAAGACATTCAACAATTTTCAGATAAAAACCCATCATTTCTGATTTGGGAATGGGCAAGTACTATCATCAAAGTCATGCCTGTGAACTCTAGGTCCACTCCAGCTTCTGGGTTGGCATTAATTCTCCAAAGAGGTCCCATGCCCCCTTCATCTCCATGGAGGCCTATGCAGGAGTCCTTGGCTAGAACACTGAGCTCAAATCACCTCCACAGGAACTCTGCTGCCAAAAGAAGATTAGTCCATTCACTATATATCTACTCAGTACTGACTGGGTGCCTAAGTGCCAAAGGTGACCTATGTACTAGGAACAAAGAGAGCTAGGACAGGAATCCTCCCTGTAAACAGGTCCTGTGGTCTGTAAGCCCATGTAGATCCCCACGGCCTGATCAGCTGCACCATGGAGCAGATGACAAGAGGTCCCTCTTGGAGTCCCTTTTGTCCTCCTTTGTTTCAAAGAACCTGCTCAATAGGAACTGGATGCTCACATTTCTCTGAACTCCTATGCAACTTATTCTTTTTTATTCTTTTCTCATGATTCTTATATCCTTAAAATGGATACAACTATTTTCTACATCCTTGTCTTTTAAACTTTCAGCTCCTGGAGACCAGGATTTCAGCCCTGTTGACCACTGTATCTATCATAATACACAGCAAAGTGTCTCATTTAGGGTATTTTTTCACTTCATATTTGTTAAAAGATGAACTATTACTGATTAAGAGGTACAAAAAACTAAAACATATCACTTCCTAGCAAAATCACCATTTCCTGGCAAGCTATATAAACTAATATGCTGAAGTATTATATTAGGTACTTCTGATGACACAATCAGATATTCTGTTTGGAAATTACAAACTGCTCCTTTGTATTACATAACTGATTTATACTTTCTTCTCGTTTTTGCCTACTTTGTTGTCAAGGTAATAAATGCCAAACTTCAAGGATCTATTTTGAAACATTTACTTAAGGATTAGTGAAAACATTCATCTATTTCACAAATAAGCATTTACCTAAGTGAAACTACTCATTGGGAATATTTTGAACACTATTCAGAGAATGCTATAGAGTCAAACTTGAATCAGTGTAGTAAGTTATGACCAGCATTTTAAGAAATGAGAATATAATGGAAAATATTAGTTGCTCACATTTCCATGGGTAAAGAATTATTTCCTGAAGTCTTTTTCAATTAAATGTCCAATATGTTCATGTGTGTGTACATGGATATACATTGTGTGTGCACATATATTCTTTTTGAGCTACAGACTAAAAATGTTAGAGCAACAAGCTGTAGGGATATTTCCGGCTGCTGGGAACCAAACCAAGTTCCTACTTTCAGGCAATTCTCAATGCTGTCAGTCTAGGCAGATGTAAGGAACCTATATTACATTAAAGAAACAAAATGAGGCTGCTCCTCATCCTTGTTTCCCCTTAGGGACACCAGCCAGGCTGAGTCTTATGTCTGCTCTCACTTGGGATTTTGAATCTAAGTGCATGACCCAAAGACCATGACAATGGTAAGAATGGATATGGGATGAGTGGCAGCTGTAGTAGCTGTAACCAGCAATGGCAGCCTGCCCAGCAGTGGAGGTTATACCAGGGCAGAGCAGGAGTCAGCAGAACATCTGGCCTCACTTGTCCTGCTGCCCCACTCAGGGGTCCCTGGCTCTTGCCCATCACCCAGGAAATATACACAGACTTTCTCTTCTGCTTAGAGTTACTAGACAGGGTTTCTCTTGCTCACAACCATGAATCTTGAACGATAAAAATATCATGCTTGGGAATTAGGCCCCTATTCTGTAGGATATGGGGAAATGATACATAGCTTTCAACAAGAAGGATGCCATCTGGTGAGGCAGTGCCCCATTATCTGGATTAAGGATCAGAGTTAGCAGAGGACAAATAAACTATTGGCCTAGACCAGGCTAAAGAGGAGGATCTGAACTAGGAGAGAAAGTGTTAAAAGAGAAATCCCATTAACACCTTCTACATGGACTATACTTCAAAGGCACAGAGTAGAGAAGAGGCAAATCAAATGTGTACATGGAAAGATGAGTAAAGACAGAGCAACACATAGTTAAGAGCACTGGCTCCACAGCCAGCCTCCCTACACTGGAATCTAGACTTACCAGCTGGATGAACTTGCATTTGTTGCTTGATCTCTCTCTGCCTCAGTTCTGCCATCTGTAAAATGGGAACAATAACAGTACTTCACTCACAAAATTGTTTTTATGAGAATTAAAATCAGTAATCAAAGGTCTTAGAAAAGAACTAGGCAGGATGTAACTTCTTGTTAAAGAGACTTAAAAATTACCCCATATGCTATAGCAAACTTGTTGCTTCAGGTCTATCTTGCGTAGTGAACTTCCAATGTGTTGCTCTTGAATGATTTTAACTCTATTTTAGTTATTTATAGTTCTATAGGTAAAGGCTTTTGCAACAGGACCTGTGCATCATTAGAGTTTATTCCAAATATCCCACTCACATTACTATTTGTGAATTTATCCACTGCTAAAACTCAATGATACTTTATTACCTAGTATTACTGGAGAACTAATTGTTCCACCTAATTTTCTAGCCAACTGAAGCATATCTAAGGCAATGCACTCAAAATTTGAATTATGCTAAGAGATAACTTGAAAAATATATTGAACAATTTCCTACTTTCTGAATGATTACATGAATCAATAGTGATGTAATTTTTTTTCAGGGAAAGCATTTTGGACTCAAGTTGCAATAATAGTGATGGTCTTAGGAATTAACTACTATAGTTTTAAAGGTCTGTTTGCCCTTAAACTATAAACTCAAACACAACTTCATTTTAATCCTTGTACCTTTCTTTAACATTCCCTGCATCTTTGCTATTAGTTAAGTATTACATCTTGCATCTTTTACTTTCTGCTTCAGATGATAACTTTTTTGTTTTATCATAATATGAAAACACTTGCAATATATATCAAAATTCTGTATGAAGCAAAAAGTATGTAGTATATGGTTATATAATATATCAGTTATAGTATGGACAGGATTCACCAGCCAAAAGCAGGAAACTTGTGCTATACAGTATGGGGAATTCACTTAGCTAAAAGCTATTTTCAGATTTTTACTGTTAAGATAGTTGAGGCTGCCAAAACAGCACTGTTATTTTTACTAGTAATAAGTAACAATGGAGATGAAGGAATTAAGAGTTCCCAGAACTCCAGCCTAGTTGACATCTCTACTGTATTAGTTTCATAATGCTGCTATAACAAATTATCACAACTTAGTGACTTAAGACAACACAAATTTTTTATCCTCGAGTTTTAGAGATCAGAAGTTTGAAATGAGTCTTATCAGACAAAAATACTAGCATGATTTAGAGAAGAGTCAATTCAAAGACTCCTCCAGTCTTCTGAAGACTTCAGGAGAGAATCTATTCCCATGCTCTTTAAAGCCAGATGTAGAAAAATGGATTTCACAAAATATACAGAGGCTGCCTTCATTGCTTACTTAGCTTATGGCTTCATGCTCTAACTTCAAAGCCTATCACTCCAACTTCTGTTTCAATCATCAGGTTTCCTTCTCTGATTTTGACATTTCCACTGCCTTCTTGTAAGGACCACTGTGACTTCATTGGCTCCACATGGATAATCCAGGATAATGTCTCATCTCAACATCCTTAACTTCATCACATCTGCAAAGTCCCTTTTGCCCTTGTGGTAACATGTTGCCACATGGAGATCATCAGGGCTGCTGTTTTGCTTACCACGTCAGCACAGATGTTGAGCAGCAACCAGAACTCAGCTGCTGATCTTTCCACTCCCACTACCCCTGTTCAGACCTTTCTACCTGCAATCTGCCTGCATTTCAGTTGATGCCAGGTTTGCCCTTCCAGCGGCCCAGGGCCAACAACCTGCAGTCACCACCAACTCCTTCCTCTCTCTCATATTCCACATGCAACCTGTCATCAGTGTTCTCTGGTGTCCTTTGAAACATACATCCAGCATCTGACTACCTCCTCTGTCTCCACGGGCAGCACCAATCCACACCATCTTCTCCCAGTGGGATCCCTAGAACCACTGCTTACAGACCCTCCCAGGTCCCACCCCACAGTCTACAGCCAGAGGGTCTTTTAAAAGTACAAATTATATCATGCAACTCCTCTTGTCAAACCCCTCCAATCTCTCTCCATCTCCGTACAGTAATAAAGAGGCAACGAAGAGCAGTTTTCCAGGAAATGAAAGACATTGGTACGGCCTGAGCAGACTGTGAGTGGGAATGAAATGAATAAGGGCACATGAGCGAGGGCCAGGTACTCCAGGCTAGGAAGCCTGACCTGATGATCCTAAGGATCCGTATTCAGCAGAGCCTTGGCATAACCAGATCTGTGCTTTCAGAATTTAGCTCTGACCACATCCTGAGATGAGACAGAATAAGGGCAGGAATAAGAATAAGAAATAAGAAGGGGACAAGGACTGGGAGGCTAGTAGAGGGGTCCAGCAGAAAGGACAATGGCAGCAGAGAGAAGGTGAAGTGGACAGCTTGGTGGCTATTTAGGAGGCAGAAATGGCAAACTCAGTGATATCAAGGGTGACACCCAGGTTGGGACTTGAGACGATGGGTATCTAAGATGGTAGTGCTCTTATTAGCCAAGTGGGAAACTCTGCAGGAAAAGCAGCTAGTTCTGACCTGCTGATACCAAGGTGTGTGGGAGACATTCAAGACAGAATACTAGTAAGTGATTTGCCATATGGAATTGGGTGAAACTTTAAAAGATATTGGCTGGAAATATAGTCTTACAAATTTTCAGTTTGCAAATGGTTACTTAAACTATAAAAATAGTTGTTTTTTTTTAAATCACCCAGCATGAGCATACCAAAAGAAAGGTGAAGAGGGCTTAGGACTGAGCCATTTAATGGAAAGAGCAGTCTACAAAGGAGACTGAGAAAGAAGAGTTGGAGAGATAGAACATCTACTATAACCAGGTTTCATAGACAAATGCCAAAGAAACCAGAATTTTAAAGAACAGTTCTTACTATCAATAAATGCTGCCAACAGGTTAAGCAAAAAAGAACAGAAAATAGTCCATTGGGTTTAGTGTTAATTAAGCTTTTAGAGACCTTGCCAAAAAAATCATCCCAGTGGAGTTCAAGCAACCCTACACTGGTCTATGAAAGGGGGAAGGGAAGAAAGCAAGAGTAGAGAACTCTCACAAAGTTTTACTAGATGCAGAGATGGGGCCATTGAGGGAATGTCAGGAGAGAAATCAAAAGTCAAAAAAGGATTTTTACTTTTTCATTCCATCTTCTTTCTTTCCTCCCTTTCTTTCTTTATTCCTTACTTGCTTCTAAGGTATCAAAGATACACATGGCTAAATTCTGATGGGAATAAGCCATCAAATAGAAGAATAGGAGATTATAATGCATGAGAAGGAAAGAGAAGACACCAAACATGGGTAGAAAAAGTCACCTTTGGATCTCCACTCAAGTGCCACCTGTTAGATAGCCATTGCTTGGCCCTGGAAAATAGTTCACCTATCTCTTTGCAAGGCACTAGAAAGAAAACAGAGCTTCTAGTCATTAGTGAGAGTGGAAGCCACTAACCAAAAGACACTGAATTTTATATATCCCATGGTAAGTGATCTGCTGTGGTAGCACAGGAACCAGGGAGAGGATTCTGGGAAGGTGATAGAGTAGGAAGCATCAGGAATCCATCTCCCTGTCCAAACAACAATTGCACTTGCAGAATCTGTTCAATGTCACTAGTTTGGAACTCTGGCGTCAACTGAACAATTGCAACATCCAGGGGAAGTCTTGGACTGCAAATCATCTTTAATAACAGCCAGTTTCAGTCTTAGCCCATCCATTCCTTACATGCCAGCCCATGGCAGACAACCATGCATATGTTCCTGGAGTGGCTTTTATGCATCTTGTGGGAACCAGAACAGACAGACTCTGTCTTTCAAATACTGAATATTTGTGTTCTGATTACTGATTGCTGCTTCTGATCAGGGAGGTGCAGACACCGTGGCAGGAGACATTGCTATTGCTCCTCTTGGAGTGAAGTTATGTCAAGGAGACTTAAAAGACTAGCATTTATTTTAAAATATATATCATCTTTCTCTTTTTCTCCATGTGGGCAACAGAAATTAAAGACCAGGACATTCAAAATCAAATGCATATATGAGGAATATTGGAAAGGCACCACACATGCCTAGGGAAAGATGCAGGCTTTGTTAAGGTCTCAAGTTTACATCTCAGGCTGGCCCTCAGCACTAAGACAGCATACAATGATTCAAAACAAAACAGCAAAGGCTGGAGAAGGGTGAGAATCTGATTTCCACAGCTAACAAATTATTAGTTAAATGTTCAAGTTTTAACAACAAAATCATAAGGTATACAAACATAAAAAATTATGGCTCATTCAAAAGAAAAAGAAAAAGCAAGAGAAACTGTCCCTCAGGAAGACTCAATGGCAGAGTCACTAGGAAAAAAAAATTTAAACAACTGTTGCAAAGATGTTTGAAGAGTAAAGGAAAGTCAAGAAAATTGTGTATCAACAAATTTAAATATCACTAAAGTGATTTAAAAAAAAAAAAACTAAAAAGAAACCAAAAAAGTCTGAAGCTGAAAAGTACAATAACAAAAACTGAACTCTCACTAGAGGGATTCAGAGGCAGAATTGAACAGAATGAAGACATAATCAATAAATCTTAAGCCACTGCAATAAAAATTATTGAGGTTGTGGAACAGAAGGAAACAAAGGTTGAAGAAAAGTGAAGAGAGCCTAAAGGACCCATGGGACATCATCAAGTGGACCAACATACACATTGTAGGAGTTCCGGAAGATGAAGGGGGGTGGACAGAGAGAATATTTGAGAAATAATAGCCAAAAGTCATCCAAATTTATGAATATGCTTAATATAAACATCTAAGAAGTTCAACAAACTCCAAGTAAGATAAACGTAAAGAGACATTATAATCAAATTATAGGATACTAAATTCAAAGAGAATCTTTAAAGTGGTAAGGGAGTAATGACTTATCACACACAAATTATTCTCAATAGATAATTATCAGATTCCTCAGGAAGCCAGAAGGCAAAGGGATGATCCATTCTAAGTGCTAAGACAAAAACAATGCCAACCGGCCTGGGCACGGTGGCGCAAGCCTGTAATCCCAGCACGTGGGAGGCTGAGGCAGGAGGACAGTGATTTCAAAGCCAGCCTCAGCAATGGTGAGGCATTTAGCAACTCAGTGAGACCCTGTCTCTAATAAAATACAATAAAGGGTTGGGGATGTGGCCCAGGGCTCAAGTGCCCTTGAGTTCAATCCCCGGTACCAACAACACCAAAAACAACAACAACAACAAAAAATGCCAACCAAGAGTTGTCTGGCAAAATTGCCCTTTAAGAATGAGGGGTAAATTAAGCCATTTTAAGATGAACAAAAGCCAAGGGGGTTCATCACCACCAGATCTTCCCTAAAAGAAATTCTGAAGGGATTCTTGCAGGTTAAAATTAAAAAAACTCTAGACAGCAACTGGAAGCTGTATGGAGAAATAAAGATCACAGTAAAAGTAAATACATAGGTGAGTATAAATGTTAGTATTGTTACACATTTAGTTTGCAATTTGATATTTTCCTTTCTACACAATTTCAGAGATACTTGAGTTGAAAATTACTACTAGTTTGCATATTTGGATATGCAATGTATAAAGATGTAATTTTGTGACATCAACAACTAAAAGGGTAGGGATAGGACTGTAAAAAAAAAGCAGAGTTTTTATCCTGCAGGAGCCCTGTTTGGGGATTGGCTTGAATTGCAGTTGACTATGAGCCGTGGAGATTTTGGCCATTGTCGCCACCCGTAGTCTCACGGGATTTTGTTGCGGGATCTGGAGTGACTTGGCCGAAATTGCTGATCGGGTCAGCGCCATTTTAGTGGTGTGTTTGGCGTGAGTTAGTTGTTAGAACCAGAGAGAAAAGTTATCAGAAATAAAAAGCTGTTTGTCTCCAGTTTGCTTCTGAAGTTTCTTCCCGCGGCTCCGGTGCTCCGAGCGCTTCAGGCGGCAACAGGTGGCGGCCCGTACGGGGAACTTCGGAGCGGACAGGTAAGAACTGAAAGGTCTCTAAAGATGGGTTCGAATATAACTGAATCCCAAGTGATAGAGGCTATGCAAAGACTCCTTGATATACCTGACTCTGTTCTCAGTGAGGAGTATATAGACAAAAATGAAAGTGATCAAAAAAGTGTAGATTCCACTGGGCCAACTGAGACCAGTAAAGAGAGTATTAGAAGAGACCCAAAAATGACAAAAATCCAAGCTATTAAAGCTATTCGGGAGTTATTGGCGAAAGCTGAAGGATACTTGCTCTCACTGGAACCTGGGCCTCAGGATATTGCTGTCAGTGAAATTAGCAGTGGTGAGGAATCTAGTAAAAGTGATCCTGAGAAAATGAGGAAAAAGAAATTAAAAAAGACCGAGAAAAAGGTCCGTCAGGCAGAGGGAGTCACTTGTGGAAGTGACTACTCCCCCATGGGTGGAATCCATTACAGAAAATATGAAGGGTATTACTAGGCATTTGCATACCCTAGAAACAGAAATAAAAAGTCTTTCTGATCGCTTATGCGCTCTCGAGGACAACTCACAGATACATTGGGAACCGCCAGCATTTGAAAAGAAAAATGGACAGAGTGTCCATCAGTCAGTAGATTTCAAAACAATAAAAAATCTCAAAGAGGCAGTAATGACTTATGGGCCCCAAGCTCCTTTCACGTTGAGTATGCTGGAGTCCCTTAACACCTTTAGCTTAACCCCCTCAGACTGGAAAAGTCTATGTAAAGCAACATTAAGCGGGGGGCAATTCTTGGTTTGGCGATCGCAATTCCAAGAACTTTGTATAGAAACGGCTAAAAGAAACGCGGCTGCAGGGTTTGAAAACTATAATATAGATATGCTCACAGGAGAAGGGCAATTCGCAGACTTACAGGCTCAAACAGATTATGACTCAGATATATATGCTCAGATAAATGCAGCTGCCTTAGAGGCATGGAAAACTGTACAAGGACCTGGGGATCTACAAGGTAGCTTGTCAAAAGTGATTCAAGGACCTAATGAGCCGTATGCCGACTTTGCTGATCGACTTTTGAGAACTGCAGGTAGTGTGTTTGCAGATGTTGACCAAGCTATGCCTTTAGTTGTTCAATTAGCTTATGAAAATGCAAATAAATGGTGCCAAGCAGCCATCAGGCCATGGAGAACTAAAAAGGATCTTTCCGTATATATACAACTATGTAAAGATATAAATGGCGCCTTTGTCACAGGAAATGTGATTGCAGCCTCAATGAGAGGTGCTTCCTCTCGAAATTTCACAAAGACTAAACGTAGACATTATAATCAATCAGGATATTCCAGGCAAAATTATCATAATCAATCAGGCAATTCTAGGCAAAATCCCAAAAGAGAAATAAGATCAAGCTCATACCATGCCCCAGGCCGCTGCCCCAGGTGTAAAAAGGGAAATCATTGGGCCAATAAATGCTATTCAAAATTTGACATCCATGGAAATCCTTTGTTCAGGAATTCAAAAAACGGGGCACGGGGCCCAGTACCCCGGGGCCCACAAATGTACGGGGCATTGCAGAAGGAGTATCCTCAAGCATCCACTCAGATGCTTCCCCGACACAATCCCTACTACCCATCCACTCCCTCGCCAGAGGGAACAAGAGGAAATGCAGGATTAGACCTCTGTTCCACCGCCCGAATAGTGTTAACACCTGAAATGGGGGTTCAACTGATTCCCACAGGAGTCAGGGGACCTCTTCCCTCAGGGACTGTAGGACTTATTATCGGGCGTAGTCCTAAAAGCTTATTAGGTTTGCAAGTGACCCCAGGTGTAATAAACTCAGACTACAAAGGGGAAATAAAAATAATGCTTAGCTCACCCCAAAGTGTAAGTTCTGTTAATCAAGGAGATAGAATTGCTCAGTTGCTTCTCCTTCCCAATTTACATAATTCATTTAAAATGGGTATGCCTCAAGAAGGGAACAATAGAGGATTTTGTTCCACTGACTCAAGTCCCATGGCTTGCTGGGTTCGAGACTGTTCAAGGAGGCCTATGTGTAAAATAAAAATCCAAGGAATAGAAATGGAGGGATTAATAGATACTGGAGCTGACTCTTCCATTATTAATTTACGCCAATGGCCCAAGCACTGGCCTCTGCAAAAAGCTTCAACCAGTTTAAGAGGCTTGGGATATAATAACCTCCCAGATAAAAGTGCAGTAATTTTAAAATGGGAGGATGATGAAGGCCATAAAGGAACATTTCAGCCTTATGTTTTACCTAATCTACCGGTTACTTTATGGGGAAGAGATATTTTGCAACAAATGGGAGTACACCTTGCAACTAAGCCTGCAGATGTTAAATGTGAAAACCTACAGGGTAATCTTAACCATAAAAGAACTCATTATCAAAAAGTACAGAGTAATCTTAACCCTAAAAGTAATCATTGTCATAAAGGAAAAAGATATTTTTTTTCGGGGCCACTGAGAAAATAATTTTGAAAATACCATGGCTTTCTGATAAGCCAGTGTGGGTCCCTCAGTGGCCCCTATCTAAAGAGAAATTACAAGCGGCCCACCAATTAGTTCAGGAACAATTAGAAGCAGGTCATATAGAACCTTCCACCTCTCCCTGGAATTCCCCCATATTTGTGATCAAGAAAAAGTCAGGAAAATGGCGATTGTTACATGATCTTAGACAAATCAATAAAACCATGCAAGTTATGGGGCCTACTCAACCTGGACTTCCTAGTCCCGTAGCTATTCCAAAAAATTTCCATCTTATTACTCTTGATATAAAGGATTGCTTCTTTTCTATTCCCCTACATCCTCTGGATGCCCCCAGGTTTGCTTTTTCCGTTCCTTCTATGAACAATAATGGCCCTGATCAGAGATATCAATGGAAGGTTTTACCACAGGGAATGGCTAATAGCCCCACCATATGCCAAATATATGTGGACAAGGCTATCCAACCCATTAAAAATAAATATCCAAACCTCATGTGTCTACATTACATGGATGATATTTTATTGGCCCACCCTAATCAAAAAATCTTATTTAATATATTCAGTGATGTGGTAGAAAATTTAAAAAAAATATGGACTATATATAGCAGAAGAAAAAGTTCAAACCAGATCTCCCATATTATATTTAGGATTTAAAATCATGGATACTTTTGTTAGACCCCAAAAAATTTTAATAAATAAAGAACATTTGACCACCCTCAATGATTTCCAAAAACTACTGGGAGACATTAATTGGCTTCGCCCTACACTAAATCTCACTACTGGCCAACTAAAACCTTTATTTGACATCCTTCGTGGAGATCCTGATCCATCTTCACCACGAACATTGACTCCTGATGCTAGGAAAGCTTTAAAGTTAGTAGAAAAAGCCATCGAAGGAGCTCATTGTGATAGATTTGATTTAACTCAACCGCTGATGTTGATTATTATTTCTTCACAATATACACCCACAGGAGTATTTTGGCAACAAGGGCCTTTATTATGGATACATTTGCCCGTCTCTCCTAAAAGTATAATTGAATCTTATACCTCCATGGTGGCTAAACTTATTCTTCAAGGACTTAAGACTTCTACTAAAATATTTGGCATTCACCCTGCTACTATTATTACTCCCTATTCATCATCACAGATTGAATACTTATGCTTCAATGATAATGATTGGGCTATAGCTAAATGCTCTACTTCTGCAAATTTTGATAATCATCTTCCTAAGTCCCCTATATTATCTTTTTGTATTAATCATCCTATTATATTTCCACAGGTAATAAAAAATCAACCTATTCCTAAGGCATTTAATGTATTTACAGATGGGTCCTCAAATGGTACTGCTACAGTAGTCACTAAAAAAGAAAATATGACTTACATAACTGCACACAAATCAGCTCAACTAGTGGAATTGGAAGCTGTGGTAAGAGCTCTGGAAAATTTTAGGGACCAGCCCGTAAACATTTTTTCAGATAGCCACTATATTATACAAGCCGTCCCAAAATTAGAGTTAGCAGGACCAATAGCACCTCATACTCCAGCCTTTAAATTGTTTTATCAAATACAAAAACTTTTGTGGGCAAGAAAAGAACCCCTATTCGTAGGCCATATTAGAGCACATACTAATTTGCCTGGTCCCCTCCATGAAGGTAATCAAAAGGCTGATGAACTTACAAAAACAGTATTTATACTTTCAGCGCTACAACAAGCTACTTTATTTCACTCCCAGTTTCATGTCAACAGCACCACCTTGCAACGTAGGTTTAAAATCACAAAGGAGCAAGCCAGAACAATTGTAAAAGATTGTAAATCTTGTATGACACATTTGCCCAATCCTCATTTCGGCGTTAACCCTAGAGGATTGATGCCCAATCATTTGTGGCAGATGGATGTTACTCATGAGCCAAGTTTTGGAAAATTGCGATTTATTCATGTGACCATAGATACATGTTCAGGCATGATTTTTGCTTCCTTACATTCTGGAGAAAAAGTTAAAGATGTTACATCTCATTGCTTGCAAGCTTTTGCTGCATTGGGCATCCCCAAAATGCTTAAAACAGATAATGGCCCCGCATATACGTCCTCATCTTTCAAAGAGTTTTGCGCAAAATTCAATATATCCCATAAAACAGGCATCCCATACAATCCTCAGGGTCAGGGCATTATTGAAAGAGCAAACCGAACACTGAAAATTATGTTATTAAAACAAAAAGAAGGAAATTGGAAAAGTCCTAAGGACAGATTGGCAGTTGCCCTGTTTACCTTAAATTTTTTAACTTTAGACTCTAATGGTTATTCTGCTGGAGACAGACATTGGAATCCACACCAACAACATAAACCTTTGGTTTACTGGAAGGATGTTCTTTCAGGTACATGGAAGGGTCCAGATCCAGTATTAATTTGGGGAAGAGGATCTGTTTGTGTTTTTCCAAAAGACGAATCCTCTCCAATATGGATACCATCTAGATTAATAAAACAGGTACCACATCAAAATGATCAAGATGAAGTTATTGAAGAATCAAGATTAATAAAAAAGGTGCAAAATCAAGAGGACCAAGATGAAGGTATAGAATGATTCCCTCAAAAGAGTCCTTCAAAATATTTCACAACTTAAGTGTCATTTCTCCCGGCCGGGACGAGGAGATCTCTCTTTAGTGTGCACACAATTGTATTTTTTTTTTCTTTTTATACATGTCTTTATGTCTGTACATTTGTCTATATTTCATGTTAATGTGACGTCACAAATATATGTTTGTATGTTTGTTTGTCCAGTGTGACGTCACATAGAACAAAGCGCTTATGAAAAAGAAAAATATATATATATATGGATCCAAATAACTTTAATTCATTTTAGGTTTAGAGTATTCAATTTAGGTAAATAATTTTATAAATGAAGGTACTTTCAATTTTGATTTATAGGTGTCCCTGGGACTTCTCTTTAGCAAACAATATGACTAGTGCTATATAACCTGATATTTTGGTGTTTTGACTTAAGATTGTTTATTTGTTATTAACTTCATTTGTTTAATAGCTCATTAATTTCAATTATCTCAACAGGTAAAAGATTGCTCTGTATACATAGACTCAAGGGTTTCCAGCTAACAAATTATTTCTCTAAAGTGCCTTTACCTTTTCTTTAATCTATCTTTAATGCAGTAATTACCCTCAGTCTTTCTTTGTTTTGTTCTAAATATGATATTTTTCCAACTTATGTTTGTAGAAGCTCAACCAGCGATGTGTGTGAACAAAAATCAACTTTAATTTTCTAATCTAATTATTCTATTTTGTAGTTTGACAACTCGCCTCTTGACTCAGTGCTGCAATAGCACTGCCTTTCCTTTAATAATTGATGCTTGAGTTTCTAGGTAGCGGGCCCTGAAGATTTGCCGGTGGCATTGTCTAAACATAAAAAAAGACGTCTGCTGCTACAGCTGCAGGGATCGCGGCCGCCGCAAGCATCCCTGCTGCTCAAACATCAAACAACCTCACCAACAGTGTGGCCTCTGCTCTACATGCATGGGGCCTCCTACATCAACATGTTACAACAAATGGACATTTTGATCTTTCATTGTTTGGGACTTTACGGGACAATGCCTTGCGGGTATTTGTCTAGAGAATTCAGTGTGTTACTTGTTGGAACTTAGGGCAGCTGATTTGTTTAAACAATTTGATATGCTATGCAATTTGGCTCATCACCAAAAGGCTTGTCGCCTTAAAGCCGCAACATCTCCTCACAATTGGACGGCTGTTAGTCATCATATATAGTCGATCCTAAAGGGCTCCATTGGATGGCTGGTTAGCCAATGACGGGTAAGATCCCCAGAGGGGGACAACCTAAGACAGGCACAGTCGCACGGGACAGTCTCATGTGGCCGACATATCAACCTAAGACAGGAGTCAAGGGCACAGCCTTGATTATCCGATGACGGGTAAGAATGTTGGTTGCACATAGACGTCCTAGAGCATTACCTCTTTTAAAACAAAAAGGGGGGAAATGCAGGAGCCCTGTTTGGGGATTGGCTTGAATTGCAGTTGACTATGAGCCGTGGAGATTTGGCCATTGTCGCCACCCGTAGTCTCACGGGATTTTGTTGCGGGATCTGGAGTGACTTGGCCGAAATTGCTGATCGGGTCAGCGCCATTTTAGTGGTGTGTTTGGCGTGAGTTAGTTGTTAGAACCAGAGAGAAAAGTTATCAGAATAAAAAGCTGTTTGTCTCCAGTTTGCTTCTGAAGTTCTTCCCGCGGCTCCGGTGCTCCGAGCGCTTCAGGCGGCAACATTATCCACTGCTGAAGTTAAGATGATATAAATGTATAAGCATAATCCTTATGGTAGCCACAGGAAAATAGCTATATAATACGCAAAAAGGAAATGAGAAGAGACTTGAAATGTTTAAATACAAAAATAAACAAAACATGAAAGAAGATATAAATGCCGAAAACGCAGAACAAAAGAGTCATAAGGCATATAGAAAACAAATCATCAATTATTTTAAATGTAAGTGGATTAAACTCTCCAATTAAAAATCATAGACTGAACTAATTTATTTTTAAAAAACCAGCCAACTCTATACTGTTTGTAAGATACTACTTTAGATCCAAAGACATGCATAAGTTGAAAGCAAATAGAAAAAGATACCCCATGTGAACAATGTCAACACAAGTGAATAGATTCAGAGAGGGGGAAAAACTTTAAATAAAAAAAATTACCAAAGACAAAAAACAAATGTATTAACAAAATATTCAGCACAGTAGAGGGTATAACAATTGTAAACATTTACACACACGACAGTAGATCACCAAGATACATAAAACAAAAATTAACAGAATTGAAGAGAGAAACAGTACTACAACAGTTGAAGAAGTCAACACCCTATTCTTAATAATGGAATATTATACAGAAAGACTTGAACAATACAATAAGCCAACTAGATCTAACAGACCTATATAGAACACACTACCCTACAACCATAGCATACACATTCATGCAGGTGCACATGGAAAACTCTTAAGCATAGATCACATGTTAGGCCACAAATTAAGATCCAAATTTAAAATTAAGATTCTGTATTTAAAAATTTAGACACCACACCAAGTATCTTCTCCAACCACAACAGGATGATGTTAGAAATCAATAACAGGAGAAAAACTGAAAATTTTATAAATTTTTTAAAAATGACATTCTCTTAAATAACTAACAGGTCAAAGAAGAAATCACAAAGGACATTAGAAAGTAATCATAGTTGAATGAAAATGAAAATGATATTCAAAATCTATGGGATACAGCAAAAGCAATGCTACGGGGAAATTTTATAGCCAAGAACACTTTCATTAAAGATGAATGACCTATATTTATAACTTCAGGAAGCAAACTCAAGGAACTAGAAAAATAACACACTAAAACAAAGTTAGTAGAAGGAAATAAATATATTGAGATAAGCAGAGTAACAACAAAAGACAAAATTGGTTCTTTGAAAAGATCATCAAAATTAAGAAACCTTCAGCTAGACTGACTAAGGTAAAAAGAGAATACTCAAATACCTATCATCAGAAGTGATATTGAGGACATTACCAATGTTTCTAAAGAATTAGAAAGGATTATAAGAGAGTACTATGAACAACTGTACCCCCCCCAAAAAAAAGTGGATATCCTAGACAAAATTGCTAGAAACACAAAACTGACTAAGTCATGAAGAAATAGAAAATCTGAATAGATCCTCAGCTAATAAAAAGACTAAATTGGTAATCAAAAATTTACCAAGAAAGAAAAGACCTGGACCTGAAAACTTCACTGTTTAATTCTACTGAACATATAAAGAAGAACTAACACCAGTCTACCTCAAATTTAGCAAAAAAAAAAAAAAAAAAAAAAAAAAAAGGAAAAGACATAACACTTCCTAATTCATTCTGTAAGGTCACTGTAAACCTTGCAGAAAAGCCAGGCAAAGAACTACATGAAAATAAAACTAAAGATCAATACCCCTTATGAAAAGTAATATGAAAATCCTCAACAAAATACTGGGAAACCAAATTCAGCAGCTTATTTAAAGATTATACATCATGACCAAGACGTCTTTACTTCTAGAAAGCAAGGATGGTTAAACATGTGAAAACTGATCAGTACACCACATTAACAGAATAAAGGAGGGAAAATCTCAATTGATTCAGCAATAGCATTTGTAAAATTTGATATCATTCATGATGAAAACTCACGAAGCTAGAAATAGAAGGAATCTGCCATATATGGAAAACACAATAAAAGCCATATATGAAAAATCCACAGCAAAAACATCATCCTCAACAGTGAGAAAACTGGAAGCCTTTCTTCTAAGATCACAAGTGTGTGTGTGTGTGTAAGACTTATATCTAGAACATATAGAGAACTCCTAACACTCCACAAGCAACAACAACAAAAACCAACCTGATTTAAAAAATGGACAAAGAACTTTTTTTTTTTTTTTTTTTTGGTACCAGGGATTGAACTCAAGGGCACTCGACCACTGGGCCACATCCCCAGCCCTTTTTTGTATTTTATTTAGAGACAGAATCTCACTGAGTGGTTAAGTGCCTCGCCATTGCTGAGGCTGGCTTTGAACTCGCGATCCTCCTTTCTCAGCCCCCCAAGTGCTGGGAAAAGAATGGACAAAGAACTTGAACAGACATTTCCAAAAAAGATGTTCAAATGGCTAATAAGCACATGAAAAGATTCTCAAGATCATTCTAACCATTAAGAAATGCAAATAAGAACTTGCAATGGGACAACACCATTTCATAAAAATTTTAAAAAATAATCATAAATATTGACACCAATGTACAAGCTGGAATCCTTGTGCATTGTTGATTATAAAATTGTATAATTTCTGTGAAAAACATTATGGTAGTCCCCCACCCCCCACCAAATTAAAAAAAAAAAGAATTATATAATCCCCAAATCCCACTTCTAAATATATACCCAAAAGAATTGAAATCAGAGTCTCAAAAAGATATTTGGACACCCACATTCATAGCAGCATTAGTCACATAGTTAAAACACTGAATCCACACAAATGCCCATCAATGGCTGAATGGAAAAAAAAAATGTGGCATGTACATACAATAAAATATCATTCAGCTTTAAAAAGAAATGTAATTCTGATGCATGCTGCAACATGGATGACCCTTGAGGACACCATGGTAAGAGTCTAACCAGTTGCAAAAAAGATAAACACCATATGATTCTGTTTATACGAGGTACCAAGAATAGTTAAATTCATACAGACAGAGTACAGTGGTGGTTGCCAGAAGCTGGGGAGGGGAATGATGATTTGTTGTTTAATGGGTACAGTTTCAGTTTTGCAAAACGAAAAGAATTCTAGATATAGATGGTGGTGATGGCCGCACAACAATGGACATGTACTTTTTTTTTTAATATTTATTTATTTATTTGCTTTAGCTGTACACAATGGGTTTATTTGTATGTGGTGCTGAGGATCGAACCCGGGCCGCGCACGTGCGAGGCGAGCGCGCTACCACTGAGCCACAATCCCAGCCCTGGAGATGTACTTTTTTCCACTAAACTGGGCATGTAGAAATGATTACGACAGTAAATATTATGTCATGTTTATTTTGCCATAATAAAACACACACACACACACACACACACACACACACACACTAAAAAGAGCAACCAGGACTAGAGTCTTCCAAGGACCTGGGGAAGCAGAGGAGGGGCGGCCAAACCAAGTCCTATAAATAGCAGAGCATAATCCAAGGTATTGGAGGTGGCTGTGAACCACTGAAAAGACAGTCATTAAAGAAATATTTGTTAGCACCTTCCTAAGAATGTGACAAGTGTGGAATCAGTACACAGCGTGAAATTCTGCTGACAGCTCCCTGTTTCTGGTCCTTGAGCAGCCATCAGAAATATCTCTTTCCCTCAGTCCGCTCTCCTTCCTCCCCACTGCCCCAGCTGGCAAAGGATCTTTGGACCAGGCAAGTGCTGGCTTCCTCTTCCCCACTCTCTCTTTCCCACAGTCTTCATTTCTGCTCCCTTTAGGCCCTGAAACTTTCCGTGTGGACTTGGATCGCCCCATCACACACACACAAATCTCACCCGCTGGGTAATGCAGCAGAGTTCATAGATGAAGACTGGGTCATGAGGACTCTGACCTCAATAGTGGATTAATCCACTTGATAGATTAACAATCTGAATGGATTATTGGGAGGTAGTGAATACTCTAGGCAGGTGGGGCACAGCTGCAGGAAATAGGTCACTGGGGTTGTGGCCTTGGGGATATATCTGTCCCTGGCTTTCCTCTGCCACACCCTCAATGCTTCTGCTTTGGAGCCAACCATAGACTGAATCCTCTGAAACCGTGAGCCAAAATAAATCTTTCTTCCTCTAAATTGTTCTCATCAGGTAGCACAGTCACAATGATAAAAGGCTAACACAGAAATCAAACAGTAACATTGATGTGCCACCATGAAAAAACACTTGTTGAAATATTAATGCATTTCTTTCTTCTATGTTCTCTTTCTCTTTCTTTCTCCCATCCCCGGGCAGCTTGGTGACTCTCAAAGAGCAAGAGTCGCTGGGAAGACACATTCCTTCTTGGATTTGGTTTCCAAATGCTAAAACCCATGGAGGAAAAAGGGGTGTCAGTCAGATGAGAGAAAGAACTTCTGTGGGAACTACAAAGAAGAACCCAGAGATTGAGAGATTCCTCCAAAATAAATTCCGAAGCCACAAAGTAGAGAGGGCTTGGATCAGAGAAGCAGGCAGGCTGTGTACTGGTTGCGCTTATGCCAGCAGAGACTGGGAAGGAAGAAACACCAGCAGCCCAGCCCAGACTGGGATCCCAGCTCAAGTTCCTGGATAAAGAAGACAGGCAGCACACTGGGTGACCCAAGGTGACCTTGTACATCTCAGAGGTAAGGACTGTGGACATGAGATTCTTAACTAAAAAGATGCCTCTTGTGCCTAGGTGCTGCCTCTGACTCCAGGGCTTTTGTACAAAGCAGAAAGAGGGTAAATGCTATAAAGCAGCTAAGATTGAATCTCCTGGTGACCCAGAGTGGAGAAATGGTTCAGAGTCAAAATTAAGTCACAGAAAATGAAGAGGCCCACCTAAGATCCCTCACTGGTGCAATAGCTCAACAGAAATAAAATGGAGAAATCGCATCCTTATTAAGTAAAGCACCTCTTCAGCTTGTGTTGGACAAGGAAGGACAGTCCACCTCATACACACATGACCCTGTGATGTTCACTTACATTCTATCCTGCGTGGCCAAGAGCAGCGCAGAACCTGCCCATACCAGGTAACATAGTGGGGTCTTAAATGAACCACCTAATTCTAGCCCTCAGGTTAAACATGCACTGCCCCCCTGCTTCATCTTGCTCTTCTGGCTGCCATCTTTTAAATGTGTGAATGATCACATCACTGCTCTACTAAGAAGTTCCCTTTTACACTTACAGCAAAACCCAAACCACTGAGCCACCATGAAACCCTTCAGTCTCTAGCCATGATTTAGCTAGTCAATGCCACAATCCCCTCCCTGCCTTTGTCTCACAATGACCCTCTCTCTGTACCCACATTTAAGAGGGTCATTCCATGAATAGACCAACTCCTTCAAATGCACCAGACCTCTAACATCTCTCTTGCCTGGATTTCCCTAGGTGTCCACCTACCTTGTGCTGGGCATGGAGTGGCCAGTAGGTGAATGTTGAATGACTCAGTAAGGCCTCAACCCAGAGCACAGGCCCTCACAGGGAGAAGGTACCAGTGCCCTCCTTCCTCATATGCCTCTCATTTGGAAGGGCAGGGGCAGAGAAGATAGGTACAAGGGCCAAATGCCTACAGAGGCATTTTATGTGTCCCTCACCATATAATGATTTGAACTCATTATCAATAAGCATAAATCAAGGAAATCTGCATAAAATATCCAGATGCTAGACTTGAGGTGGAAAATGATATGACCTGGCACTGGTGGCCAGTGTTCCTATGCAGCAGTGCTCAGTGGGTACTGTGCTCACAGATATACCCACAGTGCAGCAGGCACAGTACACAGTACTGGCCTAGGGATCCTAGGCAGAGCCATCAGCAACCCTCCCTAGGATGAGCCCCTCCTACTGTCACCCCAGTGGAACATGCAAGATGGCTTCAATTCCCCCTTATCATCCAAACCAGCCTCCCCCTGCCTATGGACCCCCAACCACAGGATGCCTGGAGCAGAAGATTCACCCTCATCATATCTTGACCCAGATTCATGGATGACTTCATCCCCATCACCAATACACCAAATCTAACTTGCTTCACACCTGTGGCCCCCTACTTCCTAGAGTTTTCGGGGGGATCTTTTTCTGAGTTCAGAAAGCTGGTAAAAGACTCCATTAGTGAAACAAATTCATTTTCTATTTCTTAGCTGTGTATCTGAACTCTATTTGTATCCATAAAATTTCCTTGTATGTTTCATCTCTTATCTAAAAAGGCATTACTATGTTGGCCTCATCTTCATAAGTTCTTTTACTGGTTAGGCCTAGGCAAGATGAAAATTCATCCCTAAAGGTCCACAATAACTAAGCAACAATTTCCTGAGGCTGCCTAGACTCCCCAGCTCCTCATTCCAACAGCTGACCCCCATGCAGAATCTCAGCCCCGGTACACTCTCTGCTCTCCAACGTTATCAAGCACACCCAACAAAGCATCTTAAATTACAGGGAATCAATATAACCCCCCCTCTACAGACAGGTCTAAGCTGGTGAAACTGTTGACAAGAAAGCATTTGCATCTCTTGATTAGAGAATGGTCCAAAACCAATTGAATCAAAGTACTGCAGAGCTCTATTACAAACAATTGCTTGTGATGACAAGGGAGGCTGAAGGAACATCATCTCAGGCTGCAAAGGGGCCTGTTCTCATATTAAACTAATATTTTAGACACAAGATAACATCACTTCAAACTACATTACATTTGGGGTGGGGGGGAGGAATGAAGTTCCATTTTTCCCCTGAATTATTCAAAATCTTCCCATGTTTTCAGTATACCTATATTCCCCCTTAATAAAATTGTTCCCTCTGAAAAATGCTTCAGGGCTTTGTTTACTCCAAAGGCATGACTTTGAATGTTTGGTAATCAATGGACTTTTAACATTTTAGGGTTAAAAGTGATCATGAAATAACGGTTTATATTCAGTTAATCTTTCGGGGGTGATCAGTTTACTAAAAACTTTGCTAGTGGCTCTATATATTTACATTCTAATTTTTCCTGATCTCTTCCTTCACAAATCTATTTCTCTACCTTTCTGTTTTCTCAAGCATCCTCTGGTTGGGGGACCATAGGACCCAGGCAGGGGGAGGCTGGTTGGGATGATGAGGGGGAACGGAAGCCACCTTGTACCTTCCATTGGGGTGACAGTAGGAGGGGCAAGGATGTTAGGTATAGGGACAGAAATGGAAAGGTACAGTTATTCTTAAGATGTCATCGCTAACAAGGATGACACCTTTGCTTTACAAGACATGTACAAAATGAATTCCAAGGAGTAAACAGATTTTCAGAAACAGGAAGACTTTATAATAAACCTAAGTGGCTGCAAATATCATTCCCCACTTTACAACTGGGGAAATTAAAGAACAGCCAAGTTCAAGTACTGGACACAATGAAAGTCTCTATCACTCTTGCTGCAATATCCTCACATCCCTGAATCAGAAAACAAACTACCCACAGTCTTTAATTCCTTTAGTCCCAGCAATGGAGGGATTCCTACACGGGTCCTTATGTTATTCCTTCCTGTCTCTAACCTCCAGTTACTTCATCTTCCATATAAGAGTCTTTCAATGTGGCTGCACATAGGACCCACCTATTCATTTTAAAGAATTCTGATGCCTGGGTCCTTCCTCTGCATATTCTGGCTTTATTGTTCTGGGTTGTTCCCTGAGCTATAGGTTAGGTTTCCACTGAACAACCAACGTAAAGAGTCACGCAGGACCTACGGCCCTTGCCCAGAGTCAGACTCACAGCTTGTGTGCCAAAATGGCTCAGAGACACATGCTCTGTGTTGGTTCATTGGTTGGTTAGTAACATTGACCATTTTAGCCATTTTTAAGTGCATAGTTCTGTGGCATGAAATACATTCATATTGTTCTACAATGGAATATTTGCTTATTATGGAAAGAGTATACTCTGTTATTTTAAATGTGTTTATATTTAGGTACATTGAATATAAAAATGCAGATGTTTGGACTCTTGGCAACTGAAAGTGCATACCTTCCAGTAACAGTCACTGGGATGGAGTGACAGCACTGCACCCCCTGCAGGCAGGGCAAGTGTCTCTGGGTTGCCTCCTCATCATGAAGTTACTCCCAGCCTGGTTCTGACAGACAGGCTTTGCCTCAGTCCACCAGCAGGGCCACACCTTTTAAAGCCTAAAAATATCCTGTTTTTTTACCTTATGCCCCTTTCCGGACACTACTTCTGTCTCTTCCTCTCCTTCATCTCCCATATACTCCTCAAAACCCTGAACTCTGTTTTTCTCCTCCTCTACTGCACTGAAACCACTCTGTCAAAGACCATACACTGCCAAGTCACAGGGACACCTACAACTGACTCTCATTCTGTGTGCCCGCTAGAAGATCTCAAACACTGCATCCTTGGGAGTCTCTATGACCATGCTGAGTCTGGCCCCTCTTTGCCTCCTTTATACACAGGGTTCTTTTTTGCCCCATGGCAAGAGGGGAGATTCCTTGCACACTCATGGCTTGCTACCACCCACTCACTAACAAGTCCAAATACAATGGATTGGTCAAAGGCTCAAGGACAGTCCAATAGACCTGGTTCTGAGTTCCCAACTGTGTCACTTGTATGATATAAACACTGGGATTCAGGGCCAATTATTCAACTTGGGCCCTAATTTTTTTTTTATTTGAAAAATGAGGATAATAAGTTCCACCCCAAAACAATGAAAGAGTATGTGAGAATGCACACAGAGCTCTAGACTAGAGCATCACTGTCTGGTAGAACTTTCTGAGAAAATGGCAATGTTCCACACGTGCGCTGGTCAATATGGAAGCTACTAGGTACACGTGCCATTGAACACTGGCAATGGGTATTGTATGACTAAGTTAAATTTTAAATTTTATTTAATATTTATTAATTTTAATTTAAGTTTGCTTAATTACATGGGGCCAGTGGCTCTACTCTGGATAGCACAGCTCTGGAGTGATAAACATTAAAGAAGCATCAGCAAACACAGCTACTGTCATAGTCTCTATTAACAGAGGGAATAAAAATAGCCAACCTCTCCAGTTCAAACGTCCCACCTGAGCCTCAGGCTTTGCAGAAACAGTTGAGGCCTGGTCCTGTTAGAGGATCTTATGTTCAGTAAAGTGACTAAAATTCATCAGAGGACACAATAAATATTCAGCAATTGTTTTGTCCCAACAATTTG
Organism: Tamias sibiricus; assembly: GCA_025594165.1. Lineage (NCBI taxonomy): Eukaryota > Metazoa > Chordata > Mammalia > Rodentia > Sciuridae > Tamias > Tamias sibiricus. The sequence continues at coordinate 71,700,002 of CM046663.1, forward strand.
CATCTGATGAGGAGACAGGCATGGGGGTCATGGTTTCTAGGACACTGGGGAATGGAACTTGACTACACTCAAGTAGAGATTCCCCACTGCTAGGTTCTCTAGAATCTAATTACAGAATTACACAGGGTTAGTGGCTCCCCATTGGACAGCACAACTCTGGGGTGATACACACTACAGAAACATCAGCACATGCTCCCACCTGGAGCATGTACTAGGACTCTCTGCAGCTGGTAAAGTCTTACATCTGTGTCTATTAGCACCTTTCTGTGAATCACTGTCACCTGTGACCAAGCCTAATCCAAATGACCCCAGATACCTCCACATGGATCCCCACCACTTTCCATAGCCCCAGATTAAGCTTGTCATCGTTGTCCCCTCTCCCAGAGTTCACTCCCCTCCCTACTCCATCCTTTCAACTGGCCAACCCTGATCCATTCTATACAGCTTCCAAGCGCTAAATCCAGCTGTATAGACCCAACTTACTCCACATACCGTTAGAGGAAACCTTGTAGATTATCTTCTCCCATTTTCTGATTCTAGAAATTAAGAAATCAAAATGAGATCAATAAAGGTAAATTCATTAGGGTTCTCTGGAGAAACAGAATCAGAATCAATAAGGTGTGTGTGTATGTGTGTGTGTGTGTGTATGTGTGTGTACGCATGTGTGAAAGTATGAAGGGAGAAAAAATATTCATTTTAAGGAATTGTCTCACACAGTTATGGAGGTTGGTAGGTTTAAAGTCTCCAGTGTAGGCCAACAGACTGGAGAGAAAGCAAGAGCCAATATTGCAGTTCAAGCCCAAAGGCCATCTGCTGGCAGAACTGCTTCTTGCTGGGGGAGGAAGGGTGTCAATCTTTTCTTCTATTCAGACCCTCAGCTGACAGTATGAAGCCTACCCACCTTATGGAAGACAATCTGCTTTAGTCAAAGTCCACCAATTTGAAAGTTAATCTTATCCAAAAATGCCCTCACATAAACATCCAGAATCATGTTTGACCAGATAACTGGGCACTGTGGCCCAGCCAAGTTGACACATAAAATTAGCCATTGCCAAGTTGAGGTGGTTTGATGAAATGCACTGAAATAAAGCCAGGGGAAAATAAAACTAAGATAAGCTTTTTTTTTTAAATACAAAAACATAATTTCCTTCATAGCTAAAAGTATTTTAAAACAGAGAAAATTTTAATAAAAAGCATCTATACTTGGTATAAAATAGGCAGCTCTACTTATTATTGACATCTGTAATTATAATGACAATATAATACATAGTCCATATTTATTGAGTTAGTAAGGACCATACTCTGTGCTTACAGCTTTCACAGTATCACATTTAGTCATCACTGCAAACCTATGGCACTGTTGTGGATTTTTGCAACCACTGTGTGTTCTTTTTTCAAGTTAGTATGCATATGTCCAGATTCCAAGATGCATTTCAATTGGGATGATTTATTTTTGCTTCCAAAAACTAAAATCATAACATAAAGCACTGACACCTGAATGCCCATATATACTTCTAAACATTAAAGTACTGCCCTCTTAGGTTCCTGGCAACAAAATCAACTTTAAAAGGTTGACATGCATCACCTCTTTGGAATCTTTTTCCAACCCAGGACATTCATCAGACATTTCCAAAATAAACCAAAGCTGTACATTTGCTAATCTGAGTTTATGCCATTATTTCAGACAACACAGTCACTACCAAAGTCCACAGTCCTTTATCCCAAATCTTAAGTACCCAAAAAGATCTAAAAACAGAAAGATTTTATACCTCATTTAATAGCAAAACATAACCTAAACCCATATAGAGCTATTCATACTCTGTTTCAAAATCCCACTTTGCACACATGTTCATGCTTCACTTCAGAAATATTAATGTATTTAATGCAAGATGCTGTCCCAGACCCCACTAGGAATGTCATGTTGTATATGATACAGACATAAGCTAAAAATGTGAAGAAGTGAAAATTCCTGCACATATTTGGCCTTATGATCTACATAGGCCCCATTTTACAAATGAGGTCCCCAAGGTTCAAAAAGAACCCAAATATAGCCCCATCAGATGTCAAAGCCAGTACAGGGGTTCCTGACCACTGTGCCCTATCTATTCATACTTCCACGTAAAGTTACAGAAAGTGGGCTACAGGCCATCATGCAGCACTGGAAACCAGGAACTCTATTTTGTGGACTGGGAGTTAAAAGCATTGGAAGGTACATGATTTGCTCAAACATATGTGATCTCATCAAAACCAGATGCAGAATCTCATGCAGCCCCTTTTATTGATTCTAGGAAGAAACCAAAAATTTCTCCCAAAAGAAATAAAAGAGGGAAGGAAGGGAGGGAAAGACAAATCTAGAGTTTTTCATTTCCCCAAAAAGATACTCAACTACATAAGGTTTCAAAAACTACTAATAATGCAGCATTCCACATCTATCCATCCTTCCAGCCTAAGTGAAATGAAGAGAATTCACCGAAGCTCATATGATCACTCAGCAATCATCATTATCTCAAGTACATCAATTAGCAGAAATAGGCAAGGATGACCACAAGCCTTTGCCCAGGCAGCAATGAAAAGGGAAGGCTGAATCGCTGTCAAGTCTACTGAAGATGTGGCCAGAAATGGGTATAGAAGCAAAGTATGCCAGGGGTCAGGGGAGCCTAAAAAGTGAAAAGAAGAGAACCCAGAGCAAAGCCAAAACCCAAACACATGCTCAGTTTGGGAGTGTTGTACAGTGCCTGTGACTAATTTGCACCTGCTGCCCTTCCTATGGTGAGCTGTAATTAAAGAAAAAGGTGTTCAGGAGCAGTGATAAGACGAACTTTTCGTTTTAGTAGTTATTAAACTAATACCCTAGCTTTCATTCACAGATATCAGCGGGCTCTTCCCTTCTTTATCCATTTCCTTTCATGGAAAGTGCTTTCAAATAATAAGTAGTGGCCCAGGAACTGGCTGAGATTGAGGGACTTTGCTTAGAGCCCTCATTCTCAGACTTCAGCCTATCTCACAATCACCTGGAGGGTGTCAAGCAGATTGCTGGCCCTGTTCCCAGAGTGTCTAATTTCAAAGGCCTGGGCTGGGGCCCAAGAATCTGCATTGCTAACAAGTTCCCAGGTGGTGCTGCTGACCCGGAAAAGTGCTGGTCAACAGAAAGACAACGTGAGGTTTTTGGGATCCAAGATGGCGGATTAGAGGAAGCCGCACTTCAGGGCAGCTCCATGGAAAGAATCCAACAAAGCAGATAAATTGCCTTTCATCATATATATATAGGCTGAAAATACCGATCTCCTGGCTGGTTTGATTACCACTACCAGAGAGAAAAGAGACAAGCTGTCTGCAGCGGCTGGAGCCGCGAGGCTCCTGCAAAACCGCATGGGTGGTGCACAGGCCATGTGAAACAAAGTCAGTGTGGGGAGACTGCGCTACTACTACAACCCCAGCCAAACTCACGGCACACCAGCGTGAAACCTGGCGATAAAAACCAGCGATAACAGCCGGCGGGACTGGTGCTGGGGGACCACGGGAGACCGCGGGTCAACAACATCAGTTCAAATCCACACTCCGCCAGACGCGACCCTCAGTAGTAGGGCCCCGGACAGAGCGGCGCAGAGATCAGCGATCAGCAAGCAGGGGCAGAGTGGAGCGGGCCACAGTCTGAAGCAGCAGCGCTGTCTGCACCACAGTCACAGGTGTGGCTTCCTGGTGCCACTTTGGCAGGGAGACATCCACCCAACAGCTTTGAAATCGATCGGCGAGGATACAGGAGTCTGCGGAGCTGCTGTTGACTGGAAGGGAGAGCACCGCCATCATTGAAAGGTGCAGTGGCTGACCCAGACAAAGGGGAGAGACGGAGAGCGACTGCTGCAGCCATCCGGGGACCCTCCAGCTCTCTGAAGACAACGCACAATTGGGTGAGGCTCAGGTGGTCAGCAGGGGAGGGCGTTTCTGAAGGCTAGCGCAGCGGCCACAAGAAGCTGCAACTGTGGGTGGGCTTGGGGAGGGGGTGCCTTCTGGAGGTCCCCTTCCCGGTGCCATTCATCTGCTGACACACACAAACCCCCTGGGCCACTCCTTCACTGAACCGTACAGCCACTGGCCTAAGATGCAGCCTTGATTTCACTAACAGGATCACAGACTGTCTAGACGTGATTCAATAACAATTGGTTTGAACTGGAAAGAAAAAAAAAAAAAGAGGAGGGCTTCCCAGGGCCCGTTTTGTCTGAAACTTGGAGTTTGACTTTTTTTTTTTTTTTTTTCTTTTTGTCGGTTTGCTTGTTTTGTTGGATTGCAGGGAGGTTTTGTTTGTTTGTTTGTTTGTTTATTTTTCTTTTTCTTTTTTTGGCTTTGTTTTGTTCTGCCTTTTTTTTTTCCTTCCGCATTGATTGTTAGTGTGCTTGTTTGCTTCCACTCCTTTTTTCTTTCCTTCTTTTCTTCCTTCTCACTCTTGTATCTTTTCTTCCTCCTTCATCTTTCACGTTTACATCTTGCCAGTGCATACTAAACAGAGGCAAAAACAAGTTATACGCAGAACTTGGGATTTCTAGAACTGGCACAATTGAACTGGGTAGCAAAGTGGTGTTATATATAGTTTACTCTCTATTTCCTTGATTCTCTCTCTCCTCTCTCTTACACCAATTCCTACTCTTTTATCATTTTTTTTCTTTTCCAACTTACTTTATATATAAATTGGTCTTTCCACCTAATTGTCAACTCCATTCTCTTTCTTCCATCATCTACTGATACTAAACCACTTCCACTAAACCATTCAATAGATATCTCTTTTCATACTTTCCAAGAAAGAACAATTCAAGACACTTCCTTCTTCCTAAACATAACACCTCTGTATCCAATACTTGAAGCTATAAAACCCTATCAGAAGCGTACAGAGCAAATTGGAAATAATATCTGGGTTAACAAAATCTGTACATTGTGATCAAACTTGGATTTTCTGAATAGAAAGTGTTAGGTTTTAAAAGTGTAAAGGAATTATAAGGTGATCTGATAGCATTGTACTACAGGAACAACATAAGGCTTTAAGGTAAAATCGAAATAGTCAAGGTCCCACAGTACAGGAAGAATAGACACACAAGCAACATGAAAAAACAAGGAAAGAAAATGACACAAACAAATCAAGATACCTCATCGGTAGATGTCATGGCAAGCACAGTTGGTCAAATGCCAGAGATGGAATTTAGAAATTACATATGCCAAATGTGTATGGAACTTAAGAATGAACTCAAAAATGAGATGAGGGAGCAGGTACAGGAGGCAAAAGATCATTTTGACAAAGAACTCCAAAAACAAATACAGGAAGTAAAAGATTACTTAAATAGGGAAATAGAGGCTCTAAAGAGAATCCAAACAGAAATTCCAGAAATGAAAGAAGCAATAAACCAAAATAAAAGCTCAATTGAAAACATCTCCAACAGAATAGACCACTTGGAAGAAAGAACCTCAGACAATGAAGACGAAATATATGTCCTAGAGAAGAACTTAGACCATACAACAAAACTTGTTAGAAATCAAGAACATAATATCCAAGAATTATGGGACAGCATAGAAAGACCAAACTTAAGAGTGATCGGCGTAGAGGAAGGGGCAGAGTTTCAAGCCAAAGGAATGAGTAATCTATTTAATGAAATAATTACAGAAAATTTTCCAAACTTGAGGAATGAATGGGAAAACCAAGTTCAAGAGGCATACCGAACACCAAACAAACAAAATCTCAACAGATCCACACCAAGACACATTATAATGAAAATGCCTAATACACTGAGCAAGGAGAGAATACTAAAAGCCACAAGAGAAAGAAGCAAATTACATATAGGGGGAAACCAATCAGACTATGTTCAGATTTTTCAACCCAGACCTTAAAAGCAAGAAGATCCTGGAATAGCATATTTCAAGCTCTGAAAGAAAAGGGATGTCAACCAAGAATCTTATATCCAGCAAAATTAAGCTTTAGATTCGAAGATGAAATAAAAACCTTCCACGACAAGCAAAAGTTAAAAGATTTCACAACTCGAAAGCCAGCACTTCAGAGCATCCTGGGCAACATTTTTCATGAAGAAGAAGAGAAAGATGATAACGAAAATCACCAAAGGGAGATATTAAACTAAAGGAAATACCAACCAGAAGAGAAACCAAATCAAGCTAAAGACCATAATTCAAATAAAAATGGATGGGAATAAAAATCACATCTCAATAATAACCCTGAATGTTAATGGCCTAAACTCGCCAATCAAAAGACACAGATTATCAGAATGGATTAAAAGAAATGACCCAACAATTTGCTGTCTCCAAGAAACACACCTCATAGAAAAAGACATCAACAGACTGAAAGTGAAAGGCTGGGAAAAGTCTTATCACTCACATGGCCGGCGGAAGCAAGCAGGGGTTTCCATTCTCATATCAAATAAGGTAGACTTCAAACAAAAACTAATCAAGAGGGACAAAGATGGATATTTCTTATTACTTAAGGGAACCATCCAGCAACAGGATATAACAATCATAAATCTGTATGCCCCAAATAATGGAGCACCTACATTCATCAAACAAACGCTTCTTAAGTTCAAGAGTAAAATAGACCACAACACAGTTATTCTAGGGGACTTCAACACACCTCTCTCACCAATGGATAGATCATCCAAACAAAAGCTAAACAAAGAAACTTTAAGCCTCCTTAAAACAATTAACAATTTAGACCTAACGGACATATATAGAATATTTCATCCCTCAGTAAATGAATACACATTTTTCTCAGCAGCACATGGCTCCTTCTCCAAAATAGACCATATATTATGTCACAAGGCAACTCTCAGCAAATATAAAAAAATAGAGATACTACCCTGCATACTATCAGACCATAAAGGGATGAAATTGGAAATCAACGACAAAACAAGGAATAAGAAAAACTACTCCATCAACTGGAAGCTAAACAACATGCTACTGAATGAACAAGGGGTTGAAGAAGACATCAAAGAGGAGATCAAAAAATTCCTAGAGGTAAATGAGAACACAGATACATCATATAGAAATCTCTGGGACACTATGAAGGCAGTATTAAGAGGAAAATTCATTGCACTGAGTTCATTCCTTAAGAGGAAAAAAAAACAACAAATAAATGACTTAACATCACACCTCAAAGCATTAGAAAAAGAAGAACAGACCAACACCAAGAGCAGTAGAAGACAGGAAATAATTAAAATCAGAGCAGAAATTAATGAAATTGAGACTAAGGAAACAATTCAAAGAATTGACAAAACTAAAAGTTGGTTCTTTGAAAAAATAAACAAAATTGACAGACCCTTAGCGATGCTAACGAAAAGAAGAGAAAAAAACTCAAATTACTAACATTCGTGATGAAAAAGGGAATATCACAACGAACACCTCAGATATACAGAATATAATTAGAAATTACTTTGGAAACTTGTACTCTAATAAAACAGAAAATACTGAATACATTGACAGATTTCTAGAGTCATATGATTTGCCTAAACAGGATGTGGAGGCTATACACAATTTAAACAGATCAATTACAAGCAAAGAAATAGAAAATGTCATCAAAAAGCTACCAACAAGGAAAAGTCCAGGAAGTGATGGGTTTACAGCCGAGTTCTATAAGACTTTCAAAGAAGAACTAATACCAATGCTCTTCAAACTATTTCAAGAAATAGAAAAAGAGGGAGCTCTTCCTGACTCTTTCTATGAGGCCAATATTACATTAATTCCAAAGCCAGGCAAAGACACATCCAAAAAAGAAAACTTCAGGCCCATATCTTTAATGAACATAGATGCAAAAATCCTCAACAAATCCTGGCAAATCGGATACAAAAACATATCAAAAAGATAGTGCACCACGATCAAGTGGGGTTTATCCCAGGGATGCAAGGCTGGTTCAACATTCAGAAATCAATAAACATAATACATCACATCAATAGACTTAAAGACAAAAATCATATGATCATCTCAATAGACGCAGAAAAAGCATTTGACAAAATACAACACCCCTTTATGTTCAAAACACTGGAAAAACTAGGAATATCAGGAACATATCTTAACATTATAAAAGCTATTTATACAAGGCCCCGAGCTAACATTATCTTAAATGGAGAAAAATTGAAAGCATTCCCTCTAAAAACTGGAACAAGACAGGGATGCCCCCTTTCACCACTGCTATTTAACATAGTACTGGAAACTCTGGCCAGAGCAATTAGACAGACAATAGAAATTAAAGGGATCAAGATAGGAAAAGAAGAGCTCAAATTAGCACTATTTGCTGATGACATGATAATCTACCTAGAAGACCCAAAAAAACTCTACCAGAAAACTTTTACAACTAGTAAACAAATTTGGCAAAGTTGCAGGATACAAAATCAATACACATAAGTCAAAGGCATTTGTGTACAGCAGCAACAAAGACTCTGAAAGGGAAATGATGAAAAATACCCCATTTGCAATAGCATCAAAAAAAATAAAATACCTGGGAATCAACCTAACGAAAGAGGTGAAAGACCTCTATAACGAAAATTATAGAACACTAAAGAAAGAAATTATAGATGAACTCAGAAGATGGAAAGACCTACCTTGCTCTTGGATAGGTAGAATTAATATTGTCAAAATGTCCATACTACCAAAAGCATTATACAGATTTAATGCAATTCCAATCAAAATCCCAATGTCATTCTTCAAAGAAATAGAAATAGCAGTCATGAAATTCACCTGGAAAAATAAGAGACCCAGAATAGCCAAAGCAATCCTGAGCAAGAAAAGTGAAGCAGGGGCATCACCATACCGGACTTTAAATTATACTATAGAGCAATAGTAACAAAAACAGCATGGTATTGGCACCAAAACAGACTGGTGGACCAATGGTACAGAATTGAGGATACAGAGACTAATACATATAATTACAGCTATCTTATATTAGACAAAGGTGCCAAAAATGTACAGTGGAGAAAGGATAGCCTCTTCAACAAATAGTGCTGGGAAAACTGGAAATCCATATGCAACAAAATGAAATTAAACCTTTATCTCTCACCATGCACAAAACTCAATTCAAAGTGGATCAAGGACCTAGGAATTAGACCAGAGACAATACACCTAATAGAAGAAAAAGTAAGCTCCAATTTCCAACATGTTGGATTAGGCCCCAAGTTCCTTAATAAGAATCCTGTAGCGCAAGAATTACTACCAAGAATTAATGAATGGGATAGATTCAAACTAAAAAGCTTCTTTTCAGCAAAAGAAATAATCAGTGAGGTGAATAGAGAGCCAACTAATTGGGAACAAATATTTAATACATGCACATCAGATAGAGCACTAATCTCTAGAATATATAAAGAACTCAAAAAACTTTACACTAAAAAAACAAATAACCCAATCAATAAATGGGCTAAGGAATTGAGAAGACACCTCTCAGAAGAAGATACACGATTAATCAACAAATACATGAAAAAATGTTCAACATCGCTGGCAATTAGAGAAATGCAAATCAAAACTACTCTAAGATTTCACTTCACTCCAGTCAGAATGGCAGCTCTCAAGAACACAAGCAACAATAAATGTTGGAGAGGATGTGGGGAAAAAGGCACACTCATACATTGCTGGTGGGACTGCAAAATGGTGCAACCATTATGGAAAGCAGTATGGAGATTTCTTGGAAAACTGGGAATGGAACCATCCTATGACCCAGCCATCCCACTCCTGGGTCTATTCCCAAAGGACTTAAAAACAGCATATTACAGTGACACAGCTATCTCAATGTTTGTAGCTGTGCAATTCACAATAGCTAGGTTGTGGAACCAACCTAGATGTCCCTCAATAAATGAGTGGATTAAGAAAATGTGGTATATACGCACAATGGAATTTTACTCAGCAGTAAAAGAAAACAAATTAATGGCATTTGCAGGTAAATGGATGAAGTTGGAAGACATAATGCTAAGTGAAGTTAGTCAGTCTCAAAAATCCAAGTACCAAATGTTCTCTCTTATATAAGGAGGCTATTTCAAAGTATTGTTGGATGGGGGTACATAGGAGGATTAGAGGATCACTAGAATGGTCAAGGGAAGGGAGGGTAAGGGAGGGAGCAAGAGGGGAGGGAGGGGGAGAAAAAAAAAGGTGGTTGAATGAGACGGATATCATTTTCCTTAATGCATGACTGAAGACCTGAATTGTACGAATATACTTTGTATACAAACAGTTGTATGTAAAAAGATACTAAATATATGCACAAAAAAAAAAAAAACAATAAAAGCCTGTCTTTATCCATTAAAAAAAAAAAAGAGAGAGAGCCACTTTTGTGGGAAAGAGGAAAAATATTTTTATATCTCATATTGTGAAAACTTAAATAAAACAGGTTCTCTTTATTGCCTATTGAAAGTATTTTGAGTTTACCTCTCAGTGTAGAGAGGAACACAAAAATTTTATAATTTATGACAGATTATTTTTATCTAATTATAGAATTTTTAAAACCATACAAATAAAAAAAAAAAAAAGAAAGACAACGTGAGCCAAACATGCAATTTAAAATTATCTGATGGCCACATTACAAAAGCAAAATCTGACACATGAGATTAATTTTAACAATACACTTTACAGAGACCCCCAAATATTATCATTTCAACATGTTAACAATATCACATCATTAATGGGAGATTTTATGTTCTTTTTGTCAGATGAAGGCCTCAAACTCAAGCATGCATTCTGCGTTACAGCACATCTCAATTGGGACTAGCCATGTTGACAGTGCTCAAATGCCACATGTGGCTTCACACCGCTGTACTAGACAGCATAGGTACAGAAGATGGTCATTGTATGAGAAGGATAATGCACATAGCAGACTAACTGGCTTAAACCTGAGAGACAGTACCTGATACAGAGAAGTTAGGCCTCTCTAAGGGATGGGAAGGTGGAACTGCCAGGAACTCTGTGTGAGGGATCAAAGGACATTTGAGGACCAGAAAGCAAATAGCAAATATTTACCTTAGCAATTAACAGCATCCTCTGTCACAGTCAAGACTGATTCCCTGTTTAAGAATCCATTCCCTATCCCCACAAAGAAAGGAGACAGAATTCTCAGGGCATGCAAGAAAGGCCACAGCACTGGGAAGCAGTCCTCTGGCTTCTGCGCTCCGTCCACACAGAATAGAACCAGATAAATTCACACCTGCGTTAGCCCTGGGGTGACACATTAGTTGGCCAGCTAGCCCTGGGCCTGTGACTTTGGAATCTCCAAGATCCATAATACAGGCCACACAAATCCTCACAGTGCCAGTTTCCTGAAGCAGCAGGGCCACTGATGACTGTTAGAAAAATGCAAGTGACACAGTGGTCATCAGGCAAGAGGCCCATTTGGCAAGTGCCACTCAGGTCACAGTGCCCTTGCCCATACAAAAACAGCAGACTAGGAATGCCATCATGCCCAAAGCTCAAAGGAAACAATACTCCTGGCTTTAGTTTTCATCCATCTCTTTATTCATGTTTTATTAAGATATCACTTACATACAATAAAATGCAATCCTTTTGATGTATAATTCTGTGAGTTTTGACACATAGTCATGTAACTGCACCACAATTAAATCATAGAATAGTTCCATTGCCTTCCTGATTCTTTGCAGTCAGCCCTCCGTAAGCCCCTAGTCCCTGGAAATTATTGATCTATGTTTCCATGGTTTTGCTTTTCTGGAATATTATTGAAATAGAAGCATACAATATGGAGCATCTTCAGACTATACTCTTTGGTTTTGCGTAATTTGCAATTTACCCATACAGGTTCATGTGCTATTTTAAGTTTTTTTTTTAATTGTGGCAAATTATACATAATATAGAATTGACCAAGTTAAATATGTTGAATTGGCATTAAGTACAGTGGCATTGAGCACATTCTCATTGTTGGGGAACATTACTGCTGGCTCTATTCTTAGAGACTACCCTCATCAAATGATTAATTTTTAACTTTAATTCCACTCAAGGTCCCTTGAGAAAAGTCTGAATGTCTAATAGCACATCCTGTTGGAAAGGATATGAATGAATCAAGACACATTTTATAATGCCCAGTAAAGTCCAAGTTCTAGGCTGTGGTCCTAGTGTGATTAATAGAACCACTTTTCATTCTCAGAAGTATTTTAGTTTGAATTTTTTTTAAAAGTATATGACTGCATCTGCCATAGGGAAAAAGTTCCTCTGAAGCATTCCTGTGGGAAAGAGAAAATTTTAAGTCTCCATAGGAAGGTATTTGACAATGCATACATACCTGATACTCACTTCTAAGATTTTTATCTGCACATGCCTAAAAAAATATCACAGCACCAAAAGCAATACAAAAACAAGAGCAATATCAGAAGCCATCCAAGTAGCCATCTATAGAAGCTGGTTACATAAATTGTGATCTATCTACCTCCCCCAAAAAAGAATGAAACTCCTTATTGTTCTGATATGGAAAGAACTATAGGATATGCCTTTAAGTGAGTAAACGCTAGTTCTTTTGGTTAAGAAAGGGGGATGGTGAAAGGAGCAATGTATAAAGACACTCCCCCAAATAATTAACATTATCTAGCTATGGATGAATGGCTGGGTGGGCTAGAAACATGGGTAGGGAATGATAAGCCTTATTTAGATATATTTTCTAAATAATATCATGAAAAGTTTTTTCAACAGTGTTTATTAAATAAAAAGAAAAAAGTAGACTGAAATATCCCTTGCAAAATGAACTTCCAAATTTAATGGTATAAACTTTTTATTGTAATCAATATTTCAATATTCAGACAATCAATATACATTTACCCTTTAGGCACTAAATATACTCAATGACCCTCAAATATCTGGAAAATTACTTCCTTTTAAAAATTCATTATGTCATTCTTCCTTTTCAAATTCATCATATAGTTTGGCTGAGCATGAGAAAGTTCCTTCTGACCATGTGCCATAAATCTAAACACACACAGAAAATGAGTGACTCCCAATTCTCTTCAGGAGCCCATGCTCATTTCTTTTAAGGGAACAATGTGCACTGAAAAGAAGAATCATTTTAAACTAAACAAAAAATTGTTCCAAATTTAAAAACACTATCTTAGTACTGTTTCAATTTGTACATTAAATAGCAGCATGAATGCAGGAGCCCTGATTGGGGAGATGACTGAGATTGCGGTTGGCTGTGGGCCATAGAAATGTTCGGGCATTGCCGCCTTCCGTGGTCTCACAGGACTTGGCCTGGGATCTCGCGAGACTTGGCCTGGGATCTCATGAGACTTGAGTCGAGATCGGATCAGGTCAGCACCATTTTGTTTGTGGGTTGTTTTGGTAGTTGTTGGAGCCAGAAAGAGAAGTTATCAGAATAAAAAGCCTGTTTGTTTCCAGTTTGCCTCTGAACTTCTTCCCGCGGCTTCGTTGCTCCAAGCGGCAATCGCTTCAGACAGCAACAGGTGGTGGCCTGCACGGGAAATTTGGCCGGCAGGTAAGAACTGAAAATGGGAGCGAAAATAACAAAAAGCCAGATAATAAAAGCCATGGATGAGTTTTTCGAAATCGCGGACTCAGTGGATAGTGAGGAAAGTGATCAAGAAAGCATAGCCTCTGAGTCAGTTAATACCAGTGAGAAGAGAAGTGGTGTAAATTCAAAAGTAAGAGCTGCAAAAGCCATCAGAAACTTATTGAAATTAGCCGAAGAATATGTACTCTCCTTAGAAGCTGAAATTCAGGATACCAGTAAAAGTGATAGTAGTGAAGAGGAATCAAAAGGTGATTCTGGGAGCACAGTCTCCAGTAAAAAGAGCAAAAAGAAATTAAAAAAGAAAAAGGACCATCAAGTAGAGGAACCACTTGTGTCCCCTACTCCCCCATGGGTGGAATCCATTACAGAAAATATGAAGGGTATTACTAGGTGTTTGCAAACCCGTAGAAACAGAAATAAAAAGTCTTTCTGAGTGCTTATGCGCTCTTGAGGGTAACTCACAGATACAGTGGGAACTGCTAGTATTTGAAAATGAAAATGGACAGAGGGTCCACCAGTCATAGATTTCAAAACAATAAAAAATCTCAAAGAGGCAGTAATTAATATGGACCCCAAGCTCCTTTCACGTTGAGTATACTGGAGTCCCTTAACATCTTTAACTTAACCCCCTCAGACTGGAAAAGTCTATGTAAAGCAATATTAAGTGGAGGGCAATACTTAGTTTGGCGATCGCAATTTCAAGAACTTTGTATAGAAACAGCTAAAAGAAACGCAGCTGCAGAGTTTGGAGACCATAATATAGAAATGCTCACAGGAAAGGGGCAGTTCGCAGACTCACAGGCTCAAAAATAGTATGTCCCAGGTGTATATGCTCAGATATATGCAGCTGCCTTAAAGGCATGGAAAACTTTACAAGGAACTGGGGATCTACAAGGTAGCTTATCAAAAGTGATTCAAGGACCTAATGAGCCGTATGCTGACTTTGCTGATTGACTTTTGAGAACTGCAGGTAGATTGTTTGGAGACGTTGATCAAGCTATGCCATTAGTTGTTCAATTAGCATACGAAAATGCTAATAAATACTGCCAGGAAGCCATCAGGCCATGGAGAAATAAAAAGGATCTTTCCATATATATACAACTATGTAAAGATATAAATGACGCCTTTGTCACACGAAATATGATTGCAGCAGCTATGAGAGATGCTGCCCCTCAAATTTCACAAGGGCTCAACCTAGACATTATAATCAATCAGGATATTCCAGGCAAAATTATCATAATCAATCAGGCTATTCTAGGCAAAATCCCCAAAGAGAAATAAGACCAAGTTCATACCGTGCCCCAGGCCACTGCCCCAGGTGTAAAAAGGGAAATCATTAGGCCAATAAATGCCATTCAAAATTTGACATCATGGAAATCATTTGTTCAGGAATTCAAAAAAGGGGGCACAGGGCCCAATGCCCAGGGGCCCACAAATGTATGAGGCATTGGAGGAGGAGTATCCTCAAGCATCCACTCAGATGCTTCCCTGACACAATCCCTACTACCCATCCTCTCCCTCGCCAGAGGAACAGGAGGAAATGCAGGATTAGACCTCTGTTCCACCGCCCAAATAATGTTAACACCTGAAATGGGGGTTCAACTGATTCCCACAGGAGTCAGGGGACCTCTTCCCTCAGGGACTGTAGGACTTATTCTCTGGAGAAGTCCTGAAAGCTATTAGGTTTGCAAGTGACCCCAGGTGTAATAAACTCAGACTACAAAGGGGAAATAAAAATAATGCTTAGCTCACCCCAAAGTATAAGTTCTGTTAATCAAGGAGATAGAATTGCTCAGCTGCTTCTCCTTCCAAATTTACATAATTCATTTAAAATAAGTATGCTTCAAAAAAGGAACAATAGAGGATTTTTTTAAATTTTTTTTTTTTTTATTTTTTATTTTTTTGGTACTGGGGATTGAACTCAGGGGCATTTGACCACTGAGCCACATCCCACCAATTTTTTTTTTTTTTTTTTGTATTTTATTAGAGACAGGGTTTCACTGAGTTGCTAAGTGCTTTGCCATTGCTGAGGCTGGCTTTGAACTCGCAATCCTCCTGACTCAGCCTCCCAAGTGCTGGGATTACAGGCGTGCGCCACCGCACCCGGCTAACAAAAGAGGATTTTGTTCCACTGACTCGAGACCCATGGCTTGCTGGGTTTGAGATTGTTAAAGGAGGCCTATGTGTAAAATAAAAATCCAAGGAATAGAGATGGAGGGACTGATAGATACTGGAGCTGACTCTTCCATCATTAATCTACAGCAAAGGCCCAAGCACTGACCTCTGCAAAAAGCTTCAACCAGTTTAAGAGGCTTGGGATATAATAACCTCCCAGAGAAAAGTGCAGTAATTTTAAAATGGGAGGATGATGAAGGGCATAAAGGAATATTTCAGCCTTATGTTTTACCTAACCTACCGGTTACTTTATGGGGAAGAGATATTTTCCAACAAATGGGAGTACACCTTGCAACCAAGCCTGCAGGTGTTAAATGTGAAAATCTACAGGGTAATCTTAACCCTAAAAGAAATCATTATCAAAAAGTACAGGGTAAGCTTAACCCTAAAAGAAATCATTATCATAAAGGAAAAAGATATTTTTCTTCGGGGCCACTGAGAAAATAATTTTGAAAATACCATGGCTTTCTGATAAGCCAGTGTGGGTCCCTCAGTGGCCCCTATCTAAAGAGAAATTACAAGCGGCCCACCTACTAGTTCAGGAACAACTAGAAGCAGGACATATAGAACCTTCCACCTCTCCCTGGAATTCCCCCATATTTGTGATCAAGAAAAACATCAGGAAAATGGCGATTGTTACATGATCTTAGAGAAATTAATAAAACCATGCAGATCATGGGTACTACTCAACCTGGACTTCCTAATCCTGTAGCTATTCCAAAAAATTTCCATCTTATTACTCTTGATATAAAGGATTGTTTCTTTTCCATTCCCCTACATCCTCTGGATGCCCCCAGGTTTGCTTTTTCAGTTCCTTCTATCAATAATAATGGCCCTGATAAAAGATATCAATGGAAAGTGCTACCGTAGGGAATGGCTAATAGCCCCACCATATGCCAAATATATGTGGACAAAGCAATCCAACCCATTAAAAATAAATATCCAAACCTCATGTGTCTACATTACATGGATGATGTTTTACTGGCCCACCCTAATCAAAAAATCTTATTTAATATATTCAGTGACGTGGCAGAAAATTTTTAAAAATATGGATTATATATAGCAGAAGAAAAAGTTCAAACCAGATCACCCATATTATATTTAGGATTTAAAATCATGGATACCTTTGTTAGACCCCCAAAAATTTTAATAAATAAAGAACATTTGACCACCCTCAATGATTTCCAAAAACTATTGGGAGACATTAATTGGCTTCGCCCTACACTAAACCTCACTACTGGCCAACTAAAACCTTTATTTGACATCCTTCGCAGGGACCCTGATCCATCTTCACCACGAACATTGACTCCTGATGCTAGGAAAGCTTTAAAGTTAGTAGAAAAAGCCATCGAAGGAGCTCATTGTGATAGATTTGATTTAACTCAACCGCTGATATTGATTATTATTTCTTCACAATATACACCCACAGGAGTATTTTGGCAATAAGGGCCTTTATTATGGATACATTTGCCCGCCTCTCCTAAAAGTATAATTGAGTGTTATACCTCCATGGTGGCTAAACTTATTCTTCAAGGACTTAAGACTTCTACTAAATATTTGGCATTCACCCTGCTACTATTATTACTCCCTATTCATTGTCACAGATTGAATATTTATGCTTCAATGATAATGATTGGGCTATAGCTAGATGCTCTATTTCTGCAAATTTTGATAATGATCTTCCTAAGTCTCCTATATTATCTTTTTGTATCAATCATCCTATTATATTTCCACAGGTAATAAAAAATCAACCTATTCCTAAGGCATTAAATGTATTCACAGATGGGTCCTCAAATGGTACTGCTGCAGTAGTCACTAAAAAAGAAAATATGACTTACATAACTGCAAACAAATCAGCTCAATTAGTGGAACTGGAAGCTGGGGTAAGAGCTCTGGAAAATTTTAGAGAGCAGCCCATGAACATTTTTTCAGATAGCCACTATATTGTACATGCCGTCCCAAAATTAGAGCTATCAGGACCAATAGCACCTCATACTCCAGCCTTTAAATTGTTTTATCAAATACAAAAACTTTTGTGGGCAGGAAAAGAACCTCTATTCATAGGGCATATTAGAGCACATACCAACTTGCCTGGTCCCCTCCATGAAGGTAATCAAAAGGCTAATGCTCTGGGGCTGGGGTTGTGGCTCAGCGGCAGAGTGCTCACCTTGCACGTGCGCAGCCCGGGTTCGATCCTCAGCACCACATAAACATAAATGCATTGCATTGTGTACAACTAAAGTAAATAAATAAATACTTTTTAAAAAGGCTGATGCTCTTACCCTAACAATATTTACACTTTCAGCACTCCAGCAAGCTACTTTATTTCACTCCCAGTTTCACGTCAACAGCTCCACCTTGCAGCGTAGCTTTAAAATCACAAAGGAGCAAGCCAGAACAATTGTAAAAGATTGTAAATCTTGTATGACACATTTGCCCAATCCTCATTATGGTGTTAACCCTAGAGGATTAATGCCCAATCATTTATGGCAGATGGATGTTACTCATGAGCCAAGTTTTGGAAAATTGCGATTTATTCATGTGACCATAGATACATGCTCAGGCATGATTTTTGCTTCCTTACATTCTGGAGAAAAGTTAAAGATGTTACATCTCATTGTTTGCAAGCTTTTGCTACATTGGGCATCCCCAAAATGCTTAAAACAGATAATGGCCCTGCATATATGTCCTCATCTTTCAAACAGTTTTGCACAAAATTCAATATATCCCATAAAACAGGCATCCCATATAATCCTCAGGGTCAGGACATTATTGAAAGAGCAAACTGCACACTGAAAGTTACGTTATTAAAACAAAAAGAAGGAAATTGGAAAAATCCTAGGGACAGATTGGCAGTTGCCTTGTTTACCTTAAATTTTTTAACTTTAGACTCTAATGGTTATTCTGCTGGAGACAGACATTGGAACCCACACCAACAACATAAACCTTTGTTTTACTGGAAGGATGTTCTTTCAGGTACATGGAAGGGTCCAGATCCAATATTAATTTAGGGGAGAGCATCTGTTTGTGTTTTGCCAAAGCATGAATCCTCTCCAATATGGATACCATCTAGATTAATAAAGCAGGTACCACACCAAAAGGATCAAGATGAAGTTGTTGAGGAATCAAGATTAATAAAAAAAAGTACAAAATCAAGAGGACCAAGATGAAGGTATGAAATGATTCCCTTAAAAGAGTCCTTCAAAATATTTCACACTTAAGTGTCATTCCTCCTGGCCGCGACAAAGAGATCTCTCTTTATTGTGCACACAATTGTATTTTTTTTCTTTTTATACATGTCTTTATGTCTGTGCATTTGTCTACATTTCATGTTAATGTGACGTCATAAATATATGTTTGCATGTTTGTGCATCTGTCCAGTGTGACGTTACAAATAACAAGCGCTTATGAAAAAAAAATATATATATAGATCCAAATACTTTAATTCATTTTAGTTTAAGAGTATTCAATTTAGGTAAATAATTTTATAAGTAAAGGTACTTTCAATTTTGATTTACAAGTGTCCCTGGGACTTCTCTTTAGCAAAAAATATGACTAATGCTGTATAACCTGATATTTTGGTGTTTTGACATAAGATTGTTTATTTGTTATTAACTTCATTTGTTTAATAACTGATTAATTTGAATTATTTCAACAGGTAAAGGATTGCTGTGTATACAGAGACTTAAGGGTTCCAGCTAACAAATTATTTCTCCAAAGTGCCTTTAGCTTTTCTTTAATCTATCTTTAATGCAGTAAATACCCTCAGTCTTTCTTTGTTTTGTTCTAAATATGATATTTTGCCAACTTATGTTTGTGGGAGCTCAAACACCAATGTGTGTGAGCATAAATCAACTTTAATTTTCTAATCTAATAATTCTATTTTTTAGTTTGACAACTCGCCTCTTGACTCAGTTCTGCAATACCACTGCCTTTCCTTTAATAATTGATGCTTGAGTTTCTAGGTAGTGGGCCCTGAAGATTTGCCGGTGGCATTGTCTAGACATAAAAAAGATGGCTGCTGCTACAGCTACAGGGATCACGGTCGCTGCAAGCATCCCTGCTGCTCAAGCATCAAACAACCTCACCAACAGTGTGGCCTCTGCATGCATGGGGCCTCCTAGATCAACGTGTTATAACAAGTGGACATTTTGATCTTTCATTGTTTGGGACTTTACGGAACAATGCTTTGCAGGTATTTGTCTAGAGAACTCAGTGTGTTACTTGATAGAACTTAGGGCAGCTGATTTGTTTAAAAAATTTGATATGCTATGCAACTTGGCTTGTCAGCATAAGGCTTGTCACCTTAAAGCCGCAGCATCTCCTCACAATTGGATGGCTGTTAGTCATCATACACAGTCAATCATGAAGGGCTCCATTGGCTGGCTGGTTAGCCAATGATGGGTAAGATCCCCAGAGGGCGACAACCTAAGACAGGCACAGTCGCACGGGACAATCTCATGTGGCCAACATATCAACCTAAGACAGGAATCAAGGGCACAGCCTTGATTATCCGATGACAGGTAAGAATGTTGGTTGCACATAGATGTCCTAGAGCATCCCCTCTTTTAAAACAAAAGGGGGGGAAATGCAGGAGCCCTGATTGGGGAGATGGCTGAGATTGCGGTTGGCTGCGGGCCATAGAAATGTTCAGGCATTGCCACCTTCCGTGGTCTCACAGGACTTGGCCTGGGATCTCGCAAGACTTGAGCCGAGATCGGATCGGGTCTGCGCCATTTTGTTTGTGGGTTGTTTTGGTGGTGTGTGGTGCGTGTTGGAGTCGTCATTGGAGCCAGAGAGAGAAGTTATCAGAATAAAAAGCCTGTTTGTTTCCAGTTTGCCTCTGAACTTCTTCCTGTGGCTTCGTTGCTCCAAGCAGCAATTGCTTCAGACAGCAACACATGAAAATAATGTCAAGCATTTTCTAAGCCACTAAATTCAGGCTCTTACTTTTCTTTATTTTTTCAATATTAAATCTGGGAATCACATTAGAACTAACAGGACTAACCCTGAAATAGCCCCCCAAAACCTAAAATGATATGGACTCCATGTTTTACCATAAAACAATTAACTTCAAGCTAGCATTTTAAAAATCTGATCCTCAAGATGATCTCTAAATTTCTAAACATTTT
Source organism: Tamias sibiricus (assembly GCA_025594165.1). NCBI lineage: Eukaryota > Metazoa > Chordata > Mammalia > Rodentia > Sciuridae > Tamias > Tamias sibiricus. Next base: position 71,720,795 of record CM046663.1, read on the forward strand.
TTTTTTGCAAAAAAATAAAAAAGGATTGTCTTTAGCTGAGAAGAAACAATATACCTTAAAGTGTATTGTTCAGTTTTCACAATTTTATTCTTTAAAATGGGAAGTACCTGATAATGGTTTTCAGGATGCTAAGGCACTATTGATTTTCAATGATAATTCCTCTTTATGTAACAATGATTTTTTTTAAAAGAATAGGAAAATACTAATTAGGTGACTTTCTGATTAAATTTATAAGCATAAATAGAAGTCATAGCAACTTGGTCATGGAAACCATCTCTCTCAATGCACAGCACCTGACGAAGAGTTTTAAGTCCCCAACCATGGTTGGTCACACCACCTGCCTCAAACAAGTCTCTCTCCATTAAACTTTCCTTCAACCCTTAGCTTCTTAATTAAACCACATGGAATCTAGAAGTCATCCTAAAATGTTCACCAGTGCTCCTTGCAAAGCCCAGGTCCAGAGAATACACATGCCTTTGAGGAACAAAGGAAGGAGAAACTTGCCACACTGACCAGAGCCCAAAGCATAGGCAGTTCACTCTGGAAAACTCATATTGAGTGAAATTGGATGGTAGGTTCCAGGAAAGGAGCCACACTGGTTGGTTGTCCTCAAGTGATTATGGTTGTCAGAGCTAGCAGCTTTGATAGCATCCCTGGCAAGGACCTAGGCAGATGGTGCAGAGTCGACTGATGAGTCACAAGAAGGGGAGTCATAAGGCCAGAGAGCCATGAATGGAGCCAATTAGGTCAGTGAGGCCTAGAGACAAGCCATCATCTTTTAACAAAAGGAAATTATCATGAGGAATGACGCTCCACGGGATGCGCATATCTGTAATACATTGGAGTCTCTATTTTAAAACACACTGTAAACCATCATATCCTAGTAATTTCTAATAGATGTGAGAGATCACAATCTTGGTCAACTTCCACAATGAGAAAGGTGTGCCTGCTAGGCAGAATAAATGCTGTAAGAATTCACACAAGGCCAGCTATATGATTTATACATTTTAAGGAGGAAACAAATGCATAAATCTTGCCCCCTTCCCATTCTCTTCCTGTAAATGACATTTAAGTACTTTGTTTTATATTGTTTAATAGTCAAAGTTTGCATTTCTGAGGGTGTGTCTTTTTTTAGCAGATTTAAAATTTTTTTTTATTCAAAGTTGTTGTATTTGTAATAGTAAAATGCATTACAATTCATAATACACATCTAGAGCCTCTTTTTACTTAACACTGTTTGTATACAAAGTATATTAGTACTATTCAAGTCTTCAATCATGCATTTAGGATAATGATATCCATCTTATTATACCACCTTTTCTTTTTTTTCCCTCCTCCATCCTCCCCTTGCTCCCTTCCTTCTCCTCCCTCCCCTTTGACCATTCTAGTGTTCCTCCAATCCTCCTATGTACCCTGACACCCAACACCACTGTGATTCTGACTCCTTACATCAGAGAAAACATTTGGTATTTGGATTTTTGAGATTGACTAACTTCACTTAGCATTATATTCTCCAACTTCGTCCATTTACCTGCGAATGCCATTATTTTATTTTCTTTTATTGCTGAGTAAAATTCCATTGTGTGTATATACCACATTTTCTTAATCCACTCATCTACAGAAGGACATCTAGGTTGGTTCCACAACCTAGTTATTGTGAATTGTGCTGCTATAAACATTGAGATGGCTGTGTCACTGTAATATGCTGGGTTTTTTTTTAATATTTACTTATTTACTTTAGCTGTACACAATGGGTTTATTTGTACGTGGTGCTGAGGATCGAACCCGGGCCGCCCACGTGCCAGGCGAGCACTCTACCGCTGAGCCACAACCCCAGTCCAATATGCTGTTTTTAAGTCCTTTGGGAATAGACACAGGAGTGGGATGGCTTGGTCATAGGGTGTTTCCATTCCCAGTTTTCCAAGAAATCTCCATACTGCTTTCCATAATAGTTGCACCATTTTGCAGTCCCATGAGCAATGTATAAGTGTACCTTTTTCCCCACATCTTCTCCAACATTTATTGTTGTTTGTGTTCTTAATGGCTGCCATTCTGACTGGAGTGAAATGAAATCTTAGAGTAGTTTTGATTTGCATTTCTCTAATTGCCAGCGATGTTGAGCATTTTTTCATGTATTTGTTGATTAACTGTATATCTTCTTCTGAGAAGTGTCTTTTCAATTCCTTAGCCCATTTATTGATTGGGTTATTTGGGTTTTTGGTGTTAAGTTTTTTGAGTTCTTTATATATTCTAGAAATTAGTGCTCTGTCTGATGTGCATGTATTAAATATTTGTTCCCAGTTAGTTGGCTTTCTATTGACCTCACTGATTGTTTCTTTTGCTGAGAAGAAGCTTTTTAGTTTGAATCTATCCCATTCATTAATTCTTGATATTAATTCTTGCACTACAGGATTCTTATTAAGGAACTTGGGGCCTAATCCAACATGTTGGAAATTGGAGCTTACTTTTTCTTCTATTAGGTGTATTGTCTCTGGTCTAATTCCTAGGTCCTTGATCCACTTTGAATTGAGTTTTGTGCATGGTGAGAGATAAGGGTTTAATTTCATTTTTTTGCATATGGATTTCCAGTTTTCCCAGCACCATTTGTTGAAGAGGCTATCCTTTCTCCACTGTACATTTTTGGCACCTTTGTCAAATATAAGATAGCTGAAATTATATGTATTAGTCTCTGTGTCCTCAATTCTGTTCCATTGGTCTACCCGTCTGTTTTGATGCCAATACCATGCTGTTTTTGTTACTATTGCTCTATAGTATAATTTAAAGCCTGGTATGGTGATGCCACCTGCTTCACTTTTCTTGCTAAGGATTGCTTTAGATATTCTGGGTCTCTTATTTTTCCAGGTGAATTTCATGACTGCTTTTTCTATTTCTTTGAGGAATGTCATTGGGATTTTGATTGGAATTGCATTAAATCTGTATAACGCTTTTGGTAGTATGGACATTTTGACAATATTAATTCTGCCTATCCAAGAACAAGGTAGGTCTTTCCATCTTCTGAAGTCTTCAATAATTTCTTTCTTTAGTGTTCTATAGTTTTCTTTATAGAGGTCCTTTACCTCTTTCGTTAAGTTGATTCTCAGGGTTTTTTTTTTTTTTTTTTTTTTTTATGCTATTGTGAATGGGGTAGTTTTCATCATTTCCCTTTCAGAGGATTTGTCACTGATGTACAAAAATGCCTTTGACTTATGCGTATTGATTTTGTATCCTGCTACTTTGCCTAATTCATTTACTAGTTGTAAAAGTTTTCTGGTAGAGTTTTTTGGGTCCTCTAGGTAGATTATCATGTCATCAGCAAATAGTGCTAATTTGAGCTCTTCTTTTCCTATCTTGATCCCTTTAATTTCTTTTGTCTGTCTAATTGTTCTGGCCAGAGTTTCAAGTACTATGTTAAATAACAGTGGTGAAAGGGGGCATCCCTGACTTGTTCCAGTTTTTAGAGGGAATACTTTCAATTTTTCTCCATTTAAGATAATGTCATCCTGGGGCTTTGCATAAATAGCTTTTATAATGTTGAGATATGTTCCTGTTATTCCTAGTTTTTCTAGTGTTTTGAACATAAAGGGGTGTTGTATTTTTTCGAATGCTTTTTCTGCATCTATTGAGATGATCATATGGTTTTTATCTGTAAGTCTATTGATGTGATGTGTTATGTTTATTGATTTACATATGTTGAACCAAGCTTGCATCCCTGGGATAAACCCCACTTGATCGTGGTGCACTATCTTTTTGATATGTTTTTGTATTCAATTTGCCAGGATTTTGTTGAGAATTTTTGCATCTATGTTCATTAAACATATTGGCCTGAAGTTTTCCTTTTTGGCTGCGTCTTTGCCTGGCTTTATAATTAATGTAATATTGGCCCCATAGAAAGAGTCTGGGAGAGCTCCCTCTTTTTCTATTTCTTGAAATAAGTTGAAGAGCAATGGTATTAGTTCTTCTTTGAATGTCTTGTAGAACTCAGCTGTAAACTCATCAGGTCCTGGGCTTTTTCTAGTTGGTAGTTTTTTTGATGGCGTCTTCTATTTCCTCACTTGAAATTGATCTATTTAAATTGTGTATATATCCTCCAGTTCCAGTTTGGGCAATTCATACGACTCTAGAAATATGTCAATGTCTTCAATATTTTCTATTTTATTAGAGTACAAGTTTTCAAAGTAATTTCTAATTATCTTCTGTATATCTGAGGTGTTTGTTGTGATATTTCCGTTTTCATCATGGATGTTAGTGATTTGAGTTTTTTCTCTTCTTCTTTTCATTAGCATAGCTAAGAGTCTGACAATTTTATTTATTTTTTCAAAGAGCCAATGTTTAGTTTTGTCAATTCTTTGAATTGTTTCTTTAGTCTCAAATTCATTGATTTCAGCTCTGATTTTAATTATTTCCTGTCTTCTACTGCTCTTAGTGTTGGTCTGTTCTTCTTTTTCTAGTGCTTTGAGGTGTGATGTTAAGTCATTGATTTGTTGGGGTTTTTTCCTTTTAAGAAATGAACTCAGTGCAATGAATTTTCCTCTTACTACTGCCTTCATAGTGTCCCAGAGACTTCTACATGATGTATCTGTGTTCTCATTTACCTCTCGGAATTTTTTAATCTCCTCCTTGATGTCTTCTTCAACCCCTTGTTTGTTCAGTAGCATGTTGTTTAGCTTCCAGTTGTTGGAGTCGTTTTTTTTATTTCTTGTTTTATCATTGATTTCCAATTTCATCCCATTATGGTCTGATAGAATGCAGGGTAGTATCTCTACTTTTTTATATTTGCTGAGAGTTGCCTTGTGCCATAATATATGGTCTATTTTGGAGAAGGAGCTATGTGCTGCTGAGAAGAAAGTGTATTTACTTACTGAAGGATGAAATATTATATATTGTTGCTGCCTGAAGCGATTGCTGCTTGGAGCAACCATGCCACGGGAATAAGTTCAGAGGCGGACTGGAAACAAACAGGCTCTTTATTCTGCTAGCTTTTCTCTCCGGCTCCAACAACAACTCCAACACGCCATCCACACTCCTCCAACCACACCACAAAATGGCGCCGACCCCGTCCACAATGGCCCAGGCCAAGTCCCGCGAGAGCATGCAAATGGCGCCGACCCGATCCACAATGTCCTGGGCCAAGTCTCGCAAGATCATGGAAGGTGGTAATACTTTATGGCTCACAGCTAACCGCAATCTTAGCTATCTCCTTAATTAGGGCTCCTACACTATATATGTCTGTTAGGTCTAAGTTATTAGTTGTTTTAATAAGACCTAAAGTTTCTTTATTTAGCTTTTGTTTGGATGATCTATCCAGTCGTGAGAGAGGTGTGTTGAAGGCCCCTAGGATAACTGTGTTGTGATCTATTTTACTCTTGAACTTGAGAAGGGTTTGTTTGATGAATGTAGGTGCTCAATTATTTGGGGCATGTAGATTTATAATTGTTATATCTTGTGGATGAATGGTTCCCTTAATCAGTAAGAAATATCCATCTTTGTCCCTTTTGATTAAGTTTGGCATGACGTTTTCCTTATTTGATATAAGAATGGAAACCTCTGCTTGCTTCTGTGGCCCATGTGAGTGGTAAGATTTTTCCCAGCCTTTCACCTTCAGTTTATTTATGTCTTTTTCTATGAGGTGGGTTTCTTGGAGACAGCATATTGTTAGGTCTTTTCTTTTAATCCAGTCTGACAATATGTGTCTTTTGAATGGTGAATTTAGGCCATTAACATTCAAGGTTATTATTGAGATGTGATTCATATTCCCATCCATTTTTATTTGTTTATAGTATTTAACTTGATTTGGTTTCTCCTCTGGTTGGTAATTCCTTTAGTTTAATATCTCCCTCTGTTGATTTTCATTGCTATTTTTCTTTTCTTCTTCGTGGAAAATTTTTTCCCAGGAAGTTCAAAAGTGCTGGCTTTCGAGTTGTGAACTCTTTTAACTTTTGTTTGTGATGGAAGGTTTTTATTTCATCTTCGAATCTAAAGCTTAATTTTGCTGGGTATAAGATTCTTGGTTGACATCCCTTTTCTTTCAGAGCTTGAAATATGGTATTCCAGGATCTTCTAGCTTTTAAGGTCTGGATTGAAAAATCTGAACATAGTCTAATTGGTTTCCCCCATATGCAATCTGCTTCCTTTCTCTTGTGGCTTTTAATATTCTCTCCTTTTTCAGTATATTAGGCATTTTCATTATCATGTGCCTTGGTGTGTATCTGTTGTGATTTTGTACGTTTGGTGTTCAGTAAGCCTCTTGAACTTGGTTTTCCCATTCATTCCTCATGTTTGGAAAATTTTCTGCTATTACTTCATTGAATAAATTATTCATTCCTTTGGCTTGGAACTCTGCACCTTCTTCTATCCCAATCACTCTTAAATTTGGTCTTTTATGTTGTCCCATATTTCTTGAATGTTCTGTTCTTGATTTTTTACCATTTTTGCTGTGTTTTCTACATTTTTTTCCCAGATTGTATATTTTGTCTTCATTATCTGAGGTCCTTTCTTCCAGGTGGTCTAATCTATTGGTGATGTTTTCAATACAGCATCTAATTTGGTTTATTGCTTCTTTCATTTCCAGAATTTCTGTTTGGTTTCTTTTTAGAACCTCTATCTCTCTATTAAAGTAGTTTTTTGCTTCTTGTATTTGTTTATGAAGTTCTTTATCAAAGTAATCTTTTACTACCTGTATTTGCTCTCTCACCTCCTTCTTGAATTCGCCCTTGAGCTCCATAAACATTTGGATTATGTATTTCCTGAATTCCTGTTCTGACATTAGATCTACTGTGCTTGCCAAGGAATCTGCTAAGGAGGTATGTTGATTTGTTTGGGACATTTTCTTCCCTTGTTTTTTCATATATTGCTTATGTGTCTTCTTTTAGCACTGTGGAACCTTGCCATTTTTGTTTTTACCTTAAGGCCTAATGATGCTCCTGTTGTACAATGGTATCAGCTCCGCTTATATATACTTTACACCTTAAAACCAGACATTTTATATTCAGTTAATCACAATTTGGTCACAATGTACAGAATTAGAGAATTTAGATATTGTCTCCAATATACTCTGAATGATTGTAATGGGGTTTATAATTTCAGATATTGGGTACAAAGGTGATATGCTTAGGATGAAGGAGGGAAAGATATTGCTCCCCCCCCCCCCAATTAGGAAGTGTAAAAATAGAAATCTATGGAAGTAGTTTAATAGCAGAAGAGAGAGGAAAGGAATTGGAGTGAACAATTTAGTGTGAAGACCAATGTATATTTCAGCTAAGCTTATGCAAACGTTGAGAGAAATTAGAAAATGTCCAGGTAGTAAGAATTAGTGAAAGAGAGAAGACAGGGTGAGTCAAGAAAAAAAAATAGAGAGAGGAGTATATAAAACACCCCTTTGATGTACTATTCGGTTGCCCCAGTTCTAAAATTCCTAGTTCTTGTATATAACTTGTTTTCGTCTCTGTTGAGAATGTAGGGGCAGGGTGTAGATAAGAAAGATGAGGGGAAGAAGAAAAGAGAGAAAAGGGTGAAAGAAAATGAGAAAGAAGAAAAAAAGAAAAAGAAAGAAAAACAAAACAAAAACAAACAAAAAAGTCGAACCCACATGTCTCAATTAGGCAGCCTTTTCTCTTCTTCTCTCAGCTTGTTAAATTAGCTGTCTGGCAGATCTGCCCTGGCTGATGAAAAGAATTTGTGGGTGGAGTCAAGTCTGCGTACCTGGTTAGGGAGGAGTGATGCTGGGGATGGGCCTTTGTGTGGCTGGCCTTGGAAACTGATCTGTCCAGATGGCGTCTACTCTCCGTGTTCTTCCTCAGTTGAAGGATCACAGGGGGTCGTCATGCTGGACTCTGATACGCGTTCCCCGCTGGCCATTGAAGGTCCTCCCAGTCACAGGTTCCTCCTTGCCTGTTCGCAGGTCTGTGTGCCGCTTTCTCTCTGGCTTTACTGCTGAGGGTCGTGTCTGGCGAGTGTGGGTTTGAACTGGCATTGTCGCTCCACGATCTCCCGCAGTCTCCCAGCTCTGACTGCGCTGTTTTCTCTGGTTTCACTGATGAAGGTCGTGGCATGCCGAGTGTGGATTTGATCTGGTATTGCAGTCAACCGGTCGGTCTCCCGCAGTCTCCCAGCTCTGGCTTTGTTCCCCACCGCCTGTGCTCCAGGCGGTGATGCTAAAGCCACGTGGTGCTAGGCGCAGCAGTTAGCTTGTCTTGCTCACTCCCAGGTCAGCAGTATTCAAACCATCCAGGAGTTGAGCATTCTCAATCTAAATATATATGCTGAAAAGCTATTTATCTGCTTTGTTGGATTCTTTCCACGGAGCAGCCCTGAAGAGCGGCTTCCTCTAATCCGCCACCTTGGATCCCCTCTGAGGGTTTGTCTTTAGATATTGTATTCTGTTCACTAATCAGCATTGTATCTACAAAGTGAGAAGTCAGGGTCCAGTCTATTTCATCCTCATCAGACTTGTTGGGTGGGACTAGAAAAACCTTTCTGATGTAAGAAAATCTTCAAACTATGGAGAAAATTTCACCAGTGGGTATCTTTGACATTTGCCTATTTCACTTAACTTTCCATGTTCCTAATAAACTCTATGAATGTCAAGGCTGAATAAAAAACAAACAAAAACCACAGTTGAAATGCACATGTGGCAATAAAATGTAATAGAAAGAAAAGTTTTTTTTTTTTTAATTTGGCAGATAAATTATTTCAATGACCAATAATATTGTGATTTAGAAGTCATTTTTCCATCTTCAAGACCATTTCTGGGTTATGAATCTCTTGCAGAAGGCTATGGAAGTCTTGGAAAGAGATAGCAACTATATTACAACTGGAAAAAATGTGATGCTGATAGAGGTTAGGTTTGATAATTAGTATTTTTAAGCCAAAAACATTAAACAAGCAAAGATGATATTTTTTAAGTTAATAAGCTTTCAATTTCCCATTTGAAAAATAATAAACCCTAAACTCCACCAGCTCAAAAAAAAAAAAAGTAATTAATACATAATTAATACTGGTCTTTTAAATTATCTTTTTGTTTCTCTTTCTGCACCCAGTGAAGGAATTTTTTAATTTTTTTTTATTTTGCTTGTAATATAGGCTTGTATAGGCCTGATAATATAGCAAAATAACATTGTGATGATTCATGTACATGTGAAGCAATAACAATATATAAATGTCTTTCACAAAATTCTGTTCAAATAACTGCTTAATAGAAAGCAAATAAAGAAACCAATTACCACTTAGCCTATATTTTAGAAAATTTAGAAGTTGCTGGGAACTATGAAAATATTTTCCTATTAAATACACACACACACACACACACACACACACACACACACGAGGAGTTTAAGTTTCTAGGTTAATTTCCCAAATTATATTGAATCCATCAACAATGAATTATAATAATTGCTGAGCTCTGGTCATTAAGATTTTCCTTTCCTTCTTCTGAGAAGGCTATTAGCCTTGGACGAAATGTCTACCAAGCTTCTGGGTGGTCCTCTGTGCTTGCTCCAAAAGTCTGTCTCCCAGCTCTTCACCCCAGAGTTAGTATGTGCCTCATGCCATGGCTCACCTACCCAGATCTTCACTTTTCCCCAAAACTGGCTGGGGTCCCAAATTGCCTGGCTCTTGGGCTTCTTAATTCCAGTGCCAGAGACATGTTATTTACTCAACCCCAGAGCTGCAGGATCCCCTGATCCAATCCATCTCCCAACCTTACTCCCATGGAAGCCTTCCATACCATGAAATGTGCCTCGCTGTGATCTGTCCAAAGACACTTTCATTTTAAAAGTTGACTATTAACCCAAATGATTGTGTTATCTGATAGAATTTCAGGAAATGTGAACAATAAGCATGGAAACATCTAAGCCACCAATACGAATGTATTTTGCACCCAGGACCTCCACAACAGCCTGTCAGCCCTGCCCTGAGTCTGCCCAGGGTCAACTCTTTCAGCTAGCAGGGCTTTTCACAGCTGCTCCCCTCCTGCATGGTGAGATCACAGGCCTGCTAAGAGCTTCAGGGTGACAGCCCCAGGGGACAAAGGCAGAACCTCAGGAAGGATGGAGCCAGGGAGGATGTAAGAGCAGCCAGTGCATAAATGGAAGGTTGGGGGATGGATTGGTAGTTCTGTTGCTGTAGCTGAAAGAACAGATCTGGTGGCTGTCTTCTGTCCTATTCCTGTTAAAATTCCCAGCCAAATTAAAGAACTGCATACATTTTTTCTATCACGTCTTTCCTTTTTACTAAGCTAAAATTCCTATTCTCAAAATTGGTCTAAATAAAAGCCGGTTGAGTTGAAATATTTTACAACACTGGGTGGCTTCAAGTGAAAAAGAGACACAATAATGGGATTCATTGATCATAACTACTTAAATCTATTACGACAAAAATAAGTACAGCTGACTCATCATCCCTCTCCCCTCCTCCACCCACAGACAACTGGGTACACCTGCTTCCTTACCTGCATCTGTGAACCTGAGGTTATGTATATCTCAACTTCTCTTCCTCGGTCCTCCCACCAAATCCAGAGCCATACGTTTTTAAGAGTAGGTCACATATGTTCATGGACAAAGTTCAAAGGGGAAAGCACACATCATAAAGTCCAAGTACCCCCCCCAGCTTCCCTCCTCCCAACCACCTGTCCTCCACAAAGGCAACCCATACATCCTTCCAGAATTAGCCTACACATATTTCTTTATCATCAGGGTTAGCAAAACACAGATTATTTTATACCTACATACCTACCCAAGCCACTTGCAATATCTTGGAAATTTGCCCGCTCTGGTCCACATAAAACTGCCTAATTACTTCTAACAGCTAATCATATGCCCTTGTATATGTGTAATATAACTTGATTATTCCCTCACCAGTAGTCAAATAGATACTTACAATCCTCTTGTGTTACAAAATGTCCTGCTTATTCTAGCTTCTAAATGTTTCTCATACCTACTTTCTCTCTTTTTTTTGAAACAGAGTTTTGCTAAGTTACCCAGGCTAACCTCTAATTTATGATCTTCCTACCTCAGTCTCCCAGATAGCTGGGATTACAGGCATGCACCTGCATTCCTGGCTGCACATCCACTCTCTCCCATCTCTTACTCCTGCATTTCCACAGACTTTATTCTGTGCCTCAGCATCCCTCCCCTGGACTATCACAGTAGGCTTGCAATTGACTTCCTTCGTTTCTTGTCCTCCCTCTCATCCATCCTCCAAAGTACCAAAATGCACTGAATCATAATTCTTTCCACATCTGTCTCAAGCTTAAAATCCTTCAGCAGCTGCCACAACACACTCAATGAAGGCCAGGCTCATTTGCACCCCACACATGCTCCCTACAGTGTCCCCCTCATTGTAGTCATGCTGATTTAGTAATATCAAACTGTGGTCCTCAGACAACATCAGGCCTCCTACCTCTCTTCCTTTGCTCATACTATGCCCTCCTCCTATAATATGCTAAGGTCCCGTTTCATCTAACTCTTAACCCAGGCTTCAAGACAGTTACGCCACCTAGGATGACCTAGGAGGTCATCTCTGACTCTTAGAATGAGCCCAGGCTTCCCCAGCTGCCTGTGCCTGCTTCAGCCTCCCCTGGTATGACAACACAATATAATCTCTTTTCTCCTTCACCTTGAGCTCCAGCAGAGATGGAATCCTGCACAGCTCACCTTTATGACACTCATGTGGTCCTTTCACATGAACTGGTACAGAAAGCAAAAGAGAAGCAAAGCTAAGAGGTTGGAGGGTGGTGGTGGTGAGGCCAGGTTTGGGGACTGAAAACTCCCAAATGAGAAAAATGCCTAAAGAAGTCAAGGTGGGTGTCAGAGGAGAGGATTAAGAGGACTAAGGGCAGGGAGGGGGTCCAGGATAGGAGGCAAACAAGTGAATGACAGGAGCATTTAGAGGCTGGCCAGTTAGAAGATGAGGTCCTCATGTAGAGACCTTAGGATAAGGAAGAAAGAACTAAAGATGACTCTGGATGGGTTTTAGGATCAAGAAACTTAAAATAAATGCAGTGTCTTGACCACTAGGGTTGGAAAGGATTGTGATTCAAATTCCAACCCACTCAACACTAACATTTTCAATAACATCCTGCTGCCACCAATCCAGTCGGGCTGCCTACTGGGTTAAGTGCGGAAGTGTTAATTGTCTAGAATTTCCTCAGCACTGCAATTTCCTGGGCTTGATCAAACGCCCATATGGAACTTCATTTTCTCCTTTTATGACTGAAGGATTATCACTCAGTCCTCACATTTTCCCTAGGGAAGCGAAGGCTCCAGATGCGCCAACCCTCGTTATATGATTTTCCAAGAGCTATGCATATTTTCTTTGTACATGTAGCTTTGCCATTTATTATTCATTCTACCAACTATCTAATCTATTAATGTGCTGAGCTTTCTTTATAAATCATGAATTAGCTATGTGGCATTTTGGTGAACAGTAAAACTGTCAGGGTATGATGTGTGGAAGTCTTGTGCAGCAGAAATTTCCTCTTGCTATCCGTCCTGAGAAAATAACATGAAAATAAACTAGCCAATGGTAACTACGTTTTTTTTAAGATTTTCAGTTCTAAAGGAATATAGAAGTTATGTGATTTCATATTCACTTATTTGTTCTAACAAATATTTATTAGGAGCCCACTACATAACAAGCACTGTGTTAGGTGCTAAGGAAAAAAAACCAAATGAACATAATTCAGTATTTCACAGCTCCTTTAAAACCCAGTTATGTACCAAGGAGGAAAAACAAGCAAACTGGGTCACAAGATGTAGTCATATTTCTATTCTCTTAACACAGAAAGTGCAAATTAGTGGCCCACAGGGTAAATTCAAACATCATTCATTTGGCCCAAACTGTGTTTTTAGAAAAGTGATTCCATATTTTAAAAAACTAAATTGAGAGATTTCACAAAATTAAACTAATTTTAATATTTTCACCTTCTCTTGGAAAATGCATTAAAATATCTACAATATTGAATTCACATTCTCACAGAACACAAGTCCCCCAGACCCAAGCTGTAGCTGCCCCTCTGCGCAGGGCCAAGCCCTCTGCAGAGTACAACCCAACCATCATGCCCCCACCACTCTGTCAGCTTTCTGCATGTGTATTAGTTATCAAAAGTGAAAAATAAGAGGCAGACTGAGAAGACTGGGTGAGTCAAGAAAAATGGGAGAGAGAATAATTCTCTGAAGCAGTGAAGAACCCTCCTGCATGTTGAATATGCAAACGTGATACACGCAGCACAGTTCATTCACGTATGTAAAACTGGGGCTGCCAAGGGCATCTGTACCTCCACTCTCTGCTCCAAGAGTAATCCATCATATCCTGGGCAGCGGAGAGCATCATTAATTCCAGTCCTTTTCTAAGACTGAAGTCCTTAACATCACATATCAAATTATGAGCTATTTCTTATCTTCCTTCTTCCCTATCAAGCTGTAAGGATTCTATCTTCTACTTTCCACTTGCTGTGGTTATTTTCCTATGGGTATCCAAAGCTGTGCTAAAATAAAAATGTAACCTTTCTCCCCATTCATCTCCAACACTTAGAATTGACCTGTTCTCAGCCTCATTAGTAATCAGGAAAGCAAATTAAAATTACAATTAGGAAACCCTGTCACAAAAATCCATGGCCAGAACGTCATGAAATAAGAAGGAAACTCACAAACAAGAAGCAGTCACTTTCAACAGCAATTGACAATAATCAGTAAGGTTGAAGGGGCTGATGCTCTGTGACTCACAGTGGGACTGGTAGTACATGCCCCTGAGTGGTGGCTTTTGACCTTTCACTATGACCCTCAGTGAGAAATACATTTTACATTTTGTCCCAGTACATGTTTGTGTGCATGCGTGCACACACACACATACACACACACACACACACACACACACAACAGAAAGAACCATTTAAAAACTACACCTTTATAATGCACAAATTATTATTTATATAATATACAATTTATAATCTTATTTTTTATGTTAGTTACAATCTATTAATTTGATTTCATGACTCATTAATGGATGACAGTTAAACAGTGACCTAGAAATACCTCTCAGGTGTCTATAGAGTTATCTATCAGATATTTTGTTGCATTAATTTTGTTAATATTTAAAAAATTAAAAGTAATCTCAAAGTCCACCAACTTCAGACAGGAAAAAATAAAATTTTATATTCACATGATGTTCATACCATAGAACAGTTAAAGAGAATAATATAAATGCATCTATTTTAACACCCCCCAAAAATGCTAGATTTTTTTCTTAAAAAAAACAAGCTACATATACTCTGTATACTTTAATCACACAAAATAAAACTGTATATATTTCCTTGACTATACACATACATAAAGTAAAACAATAACACCGTTTAAGGAAATGCTCACACCTATTTCTATAGTGGTTTTCTTGGAGATGGTACAGAGGGAAGGGATTAAGATAAGGCTTTGAGGCTATAGTTGTATCCAAATTATTTTATTTCTATTTTTTATTCTTAAGCAAATGCAAAGAAAAAGCATAAGATGTGCATTCAATATAGATATCCATTCAAAGTGAATATTGTCTATATATTTTTAAAAGTCATGAGATAAAAATCTAAAATAAGTTTTAAAAGATTACCTTTTCAACGCACACTTTCTCTCCTAAGACAGGAACTGAGTGAACACCAGAGGTTTTGAAAATCATTCTCTAATACCCTGCAGTTCTCAGAGGGTGGGGTATCAACAAGGAGCTTTGACGTTAATATTTCAGTTTTACAGCACCTTGGGCCAAAAGGTAAAATGAACTTAAGTGGTTGGTTTTCAGAACTAGTTTAAACTGGACCTTTAGAGAAACTAAGATCCCCTAGGGTTTCTGAACATTAAAATGCCCTATTCCCAAACACACACTGCTTATTCTGAAACTTTGGTGGTTGAAATGCTGCCTGGTGCTGAACATGCATGATTTTAGCTGACTCCTTGCATGGCCACCTGCTAAAATAACGTAGAAGGAGTTTGTAGGAACCAATTACTTGTGGATTAATAATGCTGACTATTTTTTTGTGGGCAAAAATACTGGAAGAACAGTAGGGTCACTTATCAGAGATGCCATTCATTCTCATACCTGTGACTTCTGTGATTCTAAAGGATGGTGTTGCCCCCCACCTTCAGTGTGGACCCCACTGCCATCTTCACTCTCCAGAAACAGCTTTGTGCAGACCTAAGATGCAAAGCAGTATCCAAAATCGGTTTGACCTAAGCAAATATTCCTCAATAGTCATTCTGTGTGTATAGTTTTAATATCTCCAAGTTCAAACTATATCTTATAAAATTTGTAAGTTCTCCTTAATAATAAAGTGATAAATTATATGCTAGAATTCACCATTAACCATTAACACTTGAAATCAGTGTAATGTGACTTGTCTGTCTAACATAGCTGTTTGTATGCAACACACAAATTTCATCCACTACCTTATTTTCAAAGGAAGCTTTGGGATCATGGAAAGAAAATGGTAAATGAGATAAGAGCACCTAAATTTGTATTGCATTTTGGCCACATGGAAGCTTTCTGACTTTGGACAAATGTTCACTGTTTTGCAAACTTGGGTGCTTTGTCTGTACTTTCTCACATATTTATATGCGAATCAAAGAAGTTCAGGTAGGTGGGATAATTTCTGCATGAAATAAGCATTATGAAAACATAGGATGGTGCTTTTTTTGTGGCAACAGTAATGAGTGTAATGTCTATATCCCATTATGTGATGCAAATTAACACAGGAGATTGCTATTTCCATATTTGTACCTTACAGCCCATTCAATTTTTTCTATAGCTCTTATTGCTACAGTCCTAATGAGTTTAATATTTCTCTCAACTATTAATTTGAATTCTTTCTATTTCACAATTTATTTTTCATTTCTAGAGAACAGGCACTCAGATTGTTTCTCAAAGTAAAAAACAGAGGATTCCTTTCAATGTATCCTAGGTACCTGGCTCGCCAGACCATTGAGTGATATTTGTTTTCTTTATGAAGCAGTTCATTTTGTTGTATTTCACTGGCCTCAAACCATATATCTGACTTCAGTTCGCCAATATTAAGGATAAAATAATACTAAGGAGTCATATAGTGTTATTTTATTTTATTCATGGTTCAAAAGCCCAGATATCAGCCTAGCTATCTTTAAAATGTCTTCAAACAATTGAAATGATCAATCTTCCCCATTTTGGACTATCCCAAATTCAACACTAACCTCTAATTTCTGGCACTATTTTTCAGGGTGTGTCTCTGAGACATGGAGTAAATAATACTGACTTGTGAGCAATGTTTGGATTAAAACATAAGTGACTTAGCAAATCAAATATTGATTACTGCTCTCACCTCCATCTACATCAGATGTTCTTGAAAAGCACAAATACATAAGATAAATGCCATGTGTGGGCACCTCTGTCACACTGGGTCCTCCCCTCAACACAGGCACAACAGGGTCTCTAACCCTAAGGATCTCCTCTGGTCATTACCACCAACCAGACCCCAGGGAAGCATGTTTGTACAGCCCTTGCCACATGGCCCTGGAATGAAAGCACCAGCATGCTTTCAGAGGACACATTTATTTTGGCTTACAGTTTTGTAGGTTTTAGTCCATGATTCCTTGGCTATATTGCTGGCCTGTGATAATACAGTACATCATGGCAAGAGTGCCTGGAAGAGGAAGTTGGCACCTCATGATGGCCAGGAAGCAAAAAAGAGAGAAATAAGAGGTCAGGATTCCCGTATCCCCTGCCAGGAAGCATGCCCACTAAGCTAACCTCCTTCCTCTAGACTGCAATTCCTACAGGTTCTTCTACCTCCCAATACACCAATGGCTGGGACCAAACCTTCAACACACAGGTCTTTGGGGGACACTCATTTGAAGTGTAGCACTTACATGAAAAGTTTCATCTTTCAGTAGGATCAAGATTTAATTTTCTTGCTTTGCTTTATGTTCTAATTCATGGTTCAAAAGAAGGAAGCAAACTGTTCTCTGAAAGGTGACATAGTGAATATTTTAGGCTCTGTTGGTCACAACACCAAAGAGTCACTATAAATGTGTTATTTTATTTTTTAAAATACCCTAAGCCCAGATATGTTATTTCTGTCATGGCAAATCTACCATTGTAGTATGAAGGCAGTATAAACAAAATGAGAAGGCGGGCTGTGTTCCAATACAATTCTATTCACAGACACAGGTAGAAGGACAGATTGGTACATGGGCCATAAGCAGTTGACCCCTGTTCTACAGATAATCAGAGATTAGCCTCAGATTCACCAGTTTGAATGGTGGCCAAGGACGGTTTGACAGTGCTAAACCACTCATATTTTTCTTTAATTTGTATATGTAAATATCTAGACACTGCATGCATGAAGCTTAATACTTATTTTTTTACACTGACAAACAATATTTGTAAAAAAACTTCTTTTCATAAAAGTATTTAAATTGTGCTCTTTATATGTAATACAAAATGAATTGCATTCTGCAAGCATGTGTAACAAATTACGGGGAGGGAGGGGAAGGGAGGGGGGAAAAGGGTGAAGAAAAAAAAAAGATGGTAGAATGAGATTGATATCATTACCCTAAGTGTATGTATGAAGTCACAAATGGTGTGAATATACTTTGCATACAACCAGAGATTTGTAAAAATGTGCTCTATATATGTGTAATATGAAATGTAATGCATTCTGCTGTCATTTATAACATCTTAGAATAAAAAAATTTTTAAAAAAAGAATTAAAAATAAAATAAAGTATTTAATGAGAAGTAAAATTTCAAAATATTAAAATTGTAGTTTTACTAAGAATAATTTTATTCAAAACTTTGATATCATGAATTATAATCAGTATTCTGACTTTTATTGTATAACTGAATATTTTAGTGAAGACAACAATTTTTAAAAATTTAATTTTCACAATTACTTTATATTTTTGATGAAAATATATTTATGTTTGCATACTTTGGATTAAATTATATTTTTTAATCCTCTGGATGATTAAGAATAAGTGAAGACTGTTTTAGAAATAGAAATTATGAAAGTAAAAGAAAAGAAAAACGTTAAAAAGTTTTAAAGGTTTAAAAACAGTTATTGAATGTTAAAATGAAGGCAAACAGGCTTCCAGAGAATGAACCATGTAGAGTTCATCATTAGGACATGGTAATTTGCCTCTTTAATGAAGATTCAATGATTGATCAATACACTAAAAATGAGTAAGAAAAACATCTTCATCCAGTCCAAGTTCTTTACTAGTAAGATAAAATCCCAAGAACTTTAGATTTTTTATTAAATCAAAACTTAATGAGACAGCGCTAATCATTGCATATAGACCAGAAGCCAGGTACTTGTTCTCTTTCCCATCTTGCAAGATGGCGGGTGGAAAGGCTGAGAAGCCAGACACTAAGGAGAAGAGACCTGGAGCCCAGAAGGCTAAGGCTGCTGGCAAGGTTAAACAGGGAGACCCTACGGCTAAGAAATCTCAGAAAGGGAAGCCCCACTGCAGCTGACACCCTGTCCTGGTTAGAGGAACTGTCAGATACTCCCAATCTGCTAGTATTCCTGAAAGGCCATGTATAAGAGGAAGTACTCAGCTGCTAAGTCCAAGGTTGGAAAAACAGAAGTTTCTTGCTACTGTCACAAACGAGTTGGTGGTAACAAGAATGGTTGTACCAGGGTGGTTAAGCTTTGTAAAATGCCTAGATACCATCCGACTGTAGATGTGCACAAAAGCTGTTGATCTCAGGCAAAAAAAAACGCTCAGTCAGCATGTGAGAAAACTGCAAGCCAGCATCACTCCTGGGACCATTTGGATCATCCTCACCGGGAGCCACAGAGGCAAGAGAGTAGTTTTCCTGAAGCTGCTGAGCAGTGGCTTGCTACTTAGGATAGGACCTCTTTCTCGAGTTCCTCTGGGTAGAATACACCAGAAATCTGTTGTCACCACCTCCACAAAGATTGATATCAGCAACATAAAAATCCTAGAACACCTCACCGATGCTTACTTCAAAAAGAAGTTGTGGAAGCCCAGACACTAGGAATGTAAAGTCTTCTACACAGAGGAAGAGAAATACGAGATGACAGAGCCATGCAAGGTTGATCAGAAAGCTGTGAACTCACAAATTTTTCCCAAAATCAAAGCTATTCCTCAACTCCAGGGCTAGATGCAATCTGTTTTTGCTCTAACAAATGGAATTTATCTTCACAAACTTGTGTTCTAAATTTCTTACCAAGAACCTAATTAAATGACTAATGCATTTTGAAGAAAAAAAAAAAAACGTAATGATATTAGCATCCCATTTTTCCGTACAAAATAATAAATTCTGTTATTTGGGTTTTTTATTATATCTGCTCATACAAAAATCATAACTTTTCTTTATTTTTCAAAACTTCCATTGCAACCACATAGTTGTCAAGGTATGAGAACAAACATATTTTATTTAACAGTTTGTTCACTCAATTTATAACTTTTAAATGTGTCAGTATATAGTACGTGGGCCTCCCTTTGTACTTTGTCCCAGCCTCATAGCACAAAATATGCTTTGGTTCATTCAAAAAAAGAAAAACATACATTAAAAATTAATTTTTGAATTGAATTTTTGTATAAAAAGATGTTTGAAATGCAGTATTGCCTAAGAAAAAAAGAATTACTACTGTGAAAAAACTTTATATGCATGCGAAAAGCAAATTGGAAATACCTGAAGGATTTATACTGTCAAGTTAGCAGAGATGCTTTTGAATGATTTTTATCTATTGCATGTTTCAATTATTTAAACATAAGTCAATACTAATAAGCAACAATTATTATTAAAATGAATACTAGAGTATAGTCCTAGGTCTCTGACATTTTCTCTCTTTTTTTTTTTTTTTTTTTTTTTTTTTGGTACCAGGGATTGAACCCAGGGGTACTTTAACACTGAGCTACTTCTCCACCCTTTTTTAGTTTCTTATTTTGAGACAGGGTCACATGAAGTTGGTTAGGACCTCACTAAGACACTGAGGCTGGCCTCAAACATGCAATCCTCCTTCCCCAGCCTCCCAACTCACTAGGATTACAGGCTTGTGCTACCACACCTGGCTCCAACATTTTCATGTCCATACGTGTTTTTATACAATATTTATAACACACAGGGATCACAGTTATATATTCCATTTTAAATAAATTGCTTTCACTATATGTGGTAGTCCTCCTTATCTATCAGGGATATATTCCCAGATCCCCAGTGATGCCTGAGACCATAGGAATACTGAGCTTTCTATAATTTATGTCTTTCCTATACTTACAATCCTATGACAAAGTTTAATTTATAAATTAGGCACAATAAAAACTAACAACAACTCTACTGAAATAAAACAATTATGGCAATATACTGTGATGAAATTATGTGAATGTTCTCTTTTTCTAAATATCCCGCGCTCATCTCCTGTATTTTTGGACCACAGTTGACTGGGGGTAACTAAAATCTTGGAAACTAAGCCATGAACTTAAGCTGAGCTGTGTTTTCCTGTGGTGATGAACATTTTGCACATACATCGTCTGGGTGGCAGGGACACACGTGTATGAAATGGATGGCTTGGGCAGCATGACATGGGAATGGCCCCGGGGCTATAACCCTAGATCCTGCCTCTGATTTCTCATACAGATTTCTAACACCTCAGCCAAACATGCAGAATTGTTTTTGGTGAAGAAACATTTAGAATGTCTTCTAACCAATGACAGAGTCTGTTTCAAATGGCAATGACGAAGATGACACAGGCAGTGATGCTTTAATCCCTCCAGCATGTCCTCTCTTGGGTAAATCAAGAGTGTTTAGAGCAGACCAGAGCTTCCTTTTGTTCTTACCAGCAAGACTGTGGGTATAACAGCACATCCTAGCCAACCACAGTTGCACTTTGTTGCTCTACACCATCATGGAAAGCACCTGATTGATGATTAGACAGTTTCAGCAAGTGCCTCCCTCCTTCCTTAAAAACAGAAGAATGTTGCAACAGGATATTTAATAGTCAAGCTCAGAGTGTGCTACATGTTCAAAGTGAAAGAAGTTATATTTAGTGTGTTGGTCATCTTCATAACTAACAGTGCTCTTGATGGACAGTTCCTCCACTACTCCCATCCATGACTGAATTATGTGGTAACAACTTAATGGAACTACGGTTATTCTTACATTGTCAAGTATACTGCCTGGTATATCTTCTAGGGAGTTTCATGACCCAGTTAATGATGTCTAGTATGCCACTCCCAGACCATGAAACCAGATTCAGGATATTCTTCCCTTTACCAGACTTCATCAAGGGGAATTTTGCTACTACTCTCAATGAATTCAGCTTGTATAGAATCCCTTTGAAGGTTATTATCCCTCAAATCAAAAAGCACTATATGATTTGTAAACTCTATAAATATTTTAGAATGGATATCATTTCCATAAGGTAGAGGTCCAGGCTTGCAAAGACAAGCATTTAACATGTGAGTTTGGGAATGCTCAAAAGAGAATAATAAGCTCTTCAATAAAGTGTTAATTAAAACAACAATCCAAAATTATCTAAGAACTTAAATAAAATTAGCATTTGCAAATCAAGGAATGTGCAAGCAAATTGCATATCTTTAAGCGAGTCTCCAAAATAAAACGTTATGACAATCAGAATTTATTCTTCTGAGCAACAACAGAATTTTCTAGGAATTAGACATTTTTTGTTATTTTGGTACTGATCCAAAAAAAGGGAGGTCACATCTTTAATTTACTAAGTACTGTTTGCAGGGTATCAGAAATGTAACAATATAATTAAAGACTCTGGCTTTTCATTATTACTTTATTCCATTAACATCATTTGGTTAACAATGCTAAGAAAAATGCAAACATCTCCTTTTTATATACACTAGAGATCTCTTTGTAAAGGTGCTATCTTAGAGCACTGTCTAGCTGGCCAATGTGATGGTAATTGTAT
This sequence comes from Tamias sibiricus, assembly GCA_025594165.1. Taxonomy (NCBI): domain Eukaryota; kingdom Metazoa; phylum Chordata; class Mammalia; order Rodentia; family Sciuridae; genus Tamias; species Tamias sibiricus. Next base: position 71,742,710 of record CM046663.1, read on the forward strand.
GCATCCAAATGTCTAGCCGTGGTGGTGGTGGTCAATTCTAGATGGTGGTCAACCAGTCCAGATGCTGCCACAAAGGTATTTTTTAGATGTGATTAACATTTAAATAAATAAGCAGAGTTTGAGTAAAGCAAATTATATTCCCTAATGTGAGAAGGCTACATCTAATCTGCTGATGTCCTCAAGAGGAAGACTGAGGTTCCCAGAGGAAAATGAAAGGCTGCCTCCAGGGGGCCTTCACATTGGAGTTGCAATGTCAACTCTTCCATGGGTCTCCAGCTTGTTGGCCTGCCCAGCAGGGTGCAGACTTGTCAATCCCCACTGTTGTGTGAGCCAATTCCTAAAAATATATGTCTATTACACACTCATACACATTCTATTGGTTACATTTCTCTGAAGATCCTTGACTAATAAAATCATTCAGGCAGGCATTTCTGAATTGCTGACATGCAATGCAAAGCAGCTTCCAGGTGATTCTCTCATAATCATTGCTATAATCCACTACATTCTTCAGACAGGGATCAATGCCAACCTAAGACAGGCAGACAGGAGCAACAAATACCTGAAAGCCCACTTTAAAGTACACATACTGAGATTCAAGATCTAGGCCCACTTTGGACAATGAACCTCAACAAAGGATTGAGGGACTACGCCACAGTTTTCCTGTGCACTGAATGGGACACCTGCTGCCACTCCTGCCCACCTCAGGAGCTCCAATTAAGATTAGGCTCATCATAAGAAAGAACTTAGTAAACTGCAAAGAAATGCACATTGGCAGAAGAACTAGAAGAGAGCAAGCACTAAATCACAACCATCTGCACAAACCTTATAAACAATGCAGGTCAAAACAAGAGGCACTTCCTGTTACTCTTCTAAAATGGAAAGTGTCACACTTGTGTCACAGGGTAACTGACTGCAATTACTGTGCTCTTCATCAGCTAAAGGGAGCAATCGCACACAACCCGCATGTTTCTAAAATAGGAGCCACATGGAAACTGAGAGAACATATGGAACCATCAACTATACATGCACAGCATGAGACCCTGCCAAGATGAAGCAGGGTTGAATGTCGTGATTCTGTTCAGGAATGTACAAGCAAGAAAATCCAGCCATCACTACAAGGTATGGGGCTTTGTCATTTGGGTCCTTCTAACCTAAAACTCGGGTGTTACAAACACAGAAAAGTTTCCTGGCCACAACTAAAACTCAGAAAGACTGGAATATTGACCCAGTTCATGTCAGGTCACCACCACAATGCAGGAAAAGCCACACTGGACTTGTTCATCCCCATGTCAACTATAAATCTGTGGTTACACCTGTGGTCATGGTCCTTTGTAATGTAGAGTACCTCCAAGATGCAGGCACTGCCTGCTACTCTGGCTACCACCCACAGGGATTGCTAAACCATCTGCCTCTCCTTGGGGAGAACCTCTAAAATGAAGTCACATAGGGCACAAAAGAGTGGAAAACAGAGACACCAAGTACCAGTGACACTATCATGGCAGCACCACTATCTAATAACTTAACAATTATGAATAAGTAAGAAATTGAAGCTTCTGCCAGCTAGCATGTAACCTGAGGGGAGAGCCTGCTGAGAATTAAGCTTATTCCAATGCAGATCCAATCAATGGAAGAATGGTCACACTGTTGGAGTCCTGAGTGGCGTCACACCTAAGGAGAAGATTCCCTAAACCCTTCAGCTATGTGAGTCACTACAGTCCCCAGAGACATAGACAAAAGGACAATACCAGCAAGTTCAAGACACAAAGAGAGGCGCTGACAGACAGGCTCTGGGGTCAGGATTTGACACTAAGTAATATGGGAATGACACCATCTGTTCTGTTTTTGAAAGCTCTTTTAATTGCAGAATGAAGACCAGACCAATAGGACAGGTATAAGGAGCAGTGGCTTGGACTAGAATAAAAGTAGTGGAGAAGGAGCTGGGAGCCTCTTTTGAAAGTAGAGGCCAAAGGACTTGCAAGGTTTTAACTCTGGCAACAGAGCTGACAGCCATGATTCACTCGAATGGGAAGGTCCAGGGAGGAGCAAACTCATTGTGGGAAAAATTAGGAGTCCTAGTTTGGAAATGTTACTTTTGAGATTATTTGATTAAGTGAATAAGTATAAAGCTCAGTGGAATGGTTGGGCTAGAGATCCAAATTTTGGAGAAATCACAGCTTTTTACAGCTAGGGACTGGGTGAGACTCTATGGGAAAAGGGGAAATGAAGGAAGGATACAGAGCCCACTGCTGAGCTTGGGATGCACCTACATTCAGAGGTCAAGATGAAGGACACACATTGCCCCACTAGATAGTGCTCAAGGAGGAGGCTGAGCAGCATGGCCATGAGGAAGTACCAAAGTCAGAGGTGGCACAAGAGAGAAGGGTATTTCAAGAAGGAGGGTGCTTGGGTTTGGATCCTGAATGTCCCCCACAAGGACCCATGCTTTGAAGACTTGGCACTATTGGAAGGAGCAGACAACCTTTAGGAGGTGGGCCTAGTGGGATGAAGTTGGGTCACTGGGAGGCATGCCCTGGAAGGAGATTTGGGGACCCTAGCCCCTTACTTCTCTCTTTTGTTTCCTGGCCACCATGGAGTGAGAAGACCTCTTCTGACACATGCTCCCCACCATGGTGAACTGTGCTGCCACTGATCCAAAGCAATGGGGCCGAGCAAACAATAAATGTTGATGAGGATGTGGGGGAAAAGGTATACTCATACATTGCTGGTGGGACTGCAAATTGGAGCAACTACCCAGGAAAGCAGTGTGGAGATTCCGAAGAAAACTTGGAGTGGAGCCACCATTTGACCCATTGAACCCTACTCTTACATTTGTACACAAAGGACTTAAAATCAGCATAGTACAGTGACACAGCCACATCAATGTTTATAGTAGCTCAATTCACAATAGCTAAGCTATGGAACCAACTTAGGTGTCCTTCAATAGAAGAATGGATAAAGAAAATGTAGTATATATACAGAATGAAGTTTTACTCAACCATAAAGAAGAATGACCTTCAAATCTGAAACTTAATTTTGCTGGATATAAACTTCTGGGTTGGCATCAATTTTTTTTTTTTCAGAGCTTGAAATATATTATTCCAGGACCTCCTAGCTTTGAGGGTCTGGATTGAGAAATCAGTTGAGATCCGAATTGTTTTCCCCCTATACGTAACTTGATTATTTTCTCTCACAGCCTTTAAAATTTTATCTTTATTCTCTGTGTTAGTCATTCTCATTATAATGTGCATCAGTGTGGGTCTGCTGTAATTTTGTACATTTGGGGTCCTTCTTCTCAGCAAAGGAAACAATCAATAATGTGAGGAGAAAGCCTACAGATTGGGAGAAAATCTTTACCACATGCACCTCTAATAAATCATTAATCTCTACGATATATAAAGAACTCAAAAAACTTAACACCAAAAAAAAAAAAAAATAGCCCAATCAATAAATAGGCTAAGGAACTGGACAGACACTTCACAGAAAAAGAAATACAATTGATCAACATATATATGAAAAAGTGTTCGTCATCTCTACCAATTAGAGAAATGCAAATCAAAACTACTCTAAGATTTCCTCTCACTCCTGTCAGAATGGCAATCATCAAGAATACAGGCAACAATAAATGTTGGTGAGGATGTGGGGAAAAAGGTAGACTCATACATTGCTGGTGGGACTGTAAATTGGTACAACCACTATGGAAAGCAGTATGGAGATCCCTCAGAAAACTGGGCATGGAACCACCATTTGACCCAGCTATCCCACTCCTTGGTTTATACCCAAAGGACTTAAAATCAGCATAGTATAGTGACACAGCCACATCAATGTTTAAAGTAGCTCAATTCACAATAGCTAGACTATGGAAACAACCTAGGTGTCCCTCAATAGATGAAAGGATAAAGAAAATGTGGTATATATACTTAACGGAATATTACTCATCTTTAAAGAAGAGTGAAATTTTATGGCATTTGCTAGTAAATGGTCAGAGTTGGAGAATATCATGCTAAGCAAAATAAGCCAATCCTACAAAACCAAAGGCTGAACGTTTTCTCTAATATGTGGTTGCTAATTCATAATAAGGTGGGGTCACTAGGGACGAATAGCGTTAGATTAGGTAGAGGGAAGTGATGGGAGAGGAGTGGAGGGGATGTGGGGATGGGAAAGATAGTGGAATGAAACAGACATTATTACTGTATGTATATATGTGACTACATGACCAATATGATTCTGCAACATGTACACTTAGAAAAATGAGAAATTATATCCCATCCATGTATGATATATCAAAGTGCATAAATGCATTCTACTGTCATGTATAAGCAATTAAAATTTAAGAGATACATCAAAAAATGACCTTATGACATTTGCTAGCAAATGAATGGATCTGAAGATTATCATGCTAAGTGAAGTAAGCCAAGTCCCCAAAACCAAAGGTCAAACGTTTTCTGTGATAAGTGGAAGCTAACCCACATGGGTTGGGGGGCAGTAATAGAAATGCAGTAGGCAATGGGGAATGGAGGGAAGGGAGGGGGATAAACAAAGGAAAGACAGTGGAATGAATCTGACAACAGCACAGTGAATCCCACCACCATGTAATCCATAAGAATGGGATTCTAACTAGAGTAAGACCTATTCATGCTTGTATGATCATATCAAAATGGATTCTGCTGTCATATATAACTAAAAAGAACCAATAATAGCCAGGCGTGGTGGCGCATGCCTGTAATCCCAGCACTTGGGAGGCTGAGGCAGGAGGATCACAAGTTCAAAGCCAGCTTTAGCAATGGCGAGGCACTTAGCAACTCAGTGAGATCCTGTCTCTAATAAAATACAAAAAAGGGCTGGGGATGTGTCCCAGTGGTCAAATGCCCCTGTGTTCAATGCCCAGTACCAAAAATAATAATAATAATAATAAATCAATAAAGAGAATTCTACTCCTAAAACCCCATCCTAAGAAAATAATTAGTGAGATAGTCAAAGTTTTCTATCCAGTGATGTGCACAGAGTATGGTTTAAATTTTTAAAAATGTTATTTCTCCAAAGATAACATAAAAATGACCAACAGGTATATGAAAAGGTGTTTCACATCATTAAGCATCAGGGAAATGCAGATCAAGACCACTATGGGAGGCCATCTCACACTCCTTAGGATGGCAATTATCAAAAAGTCTAAAGATAACCAGCACTGGCGAGAGCGTACAGAAAAGGGAACACATGTACACTACTGATGGGATTAGGAGAGCCATTATGGAAAACAGTATGGAGCTTTGTTAAAAATTAAAAACAGAACTACCATATGACCCAGCAACCCTTCTTCTGAATATATACTCAAAGAAAATAAAACCACCCCCTCGTAAAGAAATCTGTACTGCCATGTTCTTTGCAGCATTTTTTCACAATAGCCAAGACATACAAACAACCAAAATGTTGAGAGATGAACAAATAATGAAACCATGGGGTGGGGGGGGGATGTGGAAAGGGCAGTGCATAAAATGGAATATTATTCAGCCCTTAAAAGGAACAAGATCTTGCTATTTTCAAGAACGTGGATGATTTAGGACATTATGGTAAGTAAAATAAGTCAGACTCAGAAAGAAAAATATTGTACAATTTCATTTATATATGGAATCTTTTAAAAAGTTCAAATATACAGAGATAGAGAACAAAATAGTGGTTACCAAGAGGAAGGGAGAAAATGAGGATATGTGGTTGAGAGTATACAAAATTATAGATACATGAACAAGTCTAGGGAAATAATATACAACAAGAGGACTACAAGTAATAAAATTGTGCTGGATATGGAATTCAGGCAAAATTAGTAGATTTCAGCTTCTCTTACTTCGAAACGAAAAAGAATTGAGTAGATGTTATGTTTTAGATCTGAAATGTCCCCCACAGTCTCATGTATTGAAGACTTGGTCCCCAGAGCAACTGCATCCAGAGTCAGGACGTTGGAAAGTGATTTGATCATGAGGACTCTGACCTCATCGGTGGATTATCCACTAATAGTTGAATGGAGGGCTGGGAGGTGGTAGAAACTGTAGGTGGTAGAGGAAGGTTGGAGGAAGTAGGCCACTGGGGGTGTGCCCTAGAAGGGTATTTCTTGCTCTCTCTTACTCTCTCTCTCTGCTTCCCAGCTGCCATGAGCTGAGCAGCTATTCTCTATCAGGCCTTTCCACCATGATGCTGTGCCTCACATCAGGCCCAAAGCCAGCCAGCCTCCGACTGAAACCTCTGAAACCCTGAGCCAAGATAAATCTGTCCTCCACTAAATTGCCATTCTCAGGTATTTGTCACTGCAATGAAAAGCTGTAACACAGTAGCGCTACAAGATAGATATATTTGCTTCACTATAGTAACGTTTTACTATCTTTAATTGTCCCACAATATCATGTTGCATGCCTTAATATTCCCAATAAAATTTATCTTTAAAAATAACAAAAGTCTGCAAGCCATCCAAATGATCCAACAAATAAACCTTTTTTCCCTGAGCATATGGAATGTTTTCCAGCCATTAAAAACCACGTTCCTGAAGACCATTCAACAAAGTAGAAAAACTCTTACCATACAAAGTTTAAATGAAAAGTCAGACTGCAAAACAATATATCTTAGAGGATCTTGATTCTGTACAGCATACGCTAAAGAGACACATTGAAAAGTTAACAATGATTTTGCAGGTGGTAGGATCATGAGTGATTTGCATTTTCTCTATATTCATCTGTATATCCCAACTTATCAGCAATAAAATCTTATTTTTATAAGCAGAGGTTTTATGATTTAAAAGTTTAAGTTTCATCTGAATAAGAGGGCAAGTTGGTAGAAGTAACTATAATGTAGTAAAATAAAATGTGTCTAGATTTCACTTCCATCTGACCTCTATGGCTCCTGGGGTGAAATCCAATGTCTAATTGTTTCTCCTGTACAGTTAAGTACAGTTTATCTAATGCTGCATTCAGATTCTTTTCTTTGTCTTTTGTTTTTTCAAGTTTAACTGGATTATATCCTGACACAGATTTATTTGAGATTACCTTATTTGGGATTTTCTCTGCTTCTTGGATCTATATATTTTTAGTTCTTTTACCAAATTTGGCCATTATTTGAGTACTTTTTAAGATTGCCTTCTTTCTCCTTTCCTCTCTTTCTAGGACTCCCATGACAAAAAATGTCATCAAACAACTTTTGTTAGAATCCCACAGGTCCCAGACATCTGTTAATTTCTTTATTTTTTTTCCTGTTTATTTAGACTGTATAATTTTTATTACTATATCTTAATTAAACCAATTATTTTCCATGTTTCCTTCATTTTTCCATTGATCCCATATTGAGGTTCTTTTTTTAATGTGTTTTTTTTTTTTTTTTTGGTTCCAAAATTTCCATTTGGTTCTTCTTTACATATTCTGTTTGTTTTTTTATGTGACTTATTTTTTTCATGTTTCATGTGTGTTTCTAATTTCTCTTTGGAACACTGCATGTGTTTGAGATATAATTTGCATGCCATACACTCATTATTTTAAACTGTACAATTCAGTGGCTTTAGTACATTTACAAAGTGCAACTATCATTGCTACCTAATTCCAGAACATTTGTATCACTCCAAAATACAACCCCATACCCATCAGCAAGTGCTCTTCATCTACCGTTCTCCCCATTCCCTGAAAACCATTAACCTATTTGCTATCTCTGAAGATTTATTTATACTAGCTATTTAATATCAATGGAATCATACAATATTGATACAGTTTAGATACGAGGTGTCCCCCAGAAGCTCATGTGTGAGACAATCCAAGAAAGTTCAGAGGGGAAATGATTGAGTGATGAGAACTTCTACCTAATCAGTGAATTAATCACCTGATAGGGATTAACTGGGTGGTAACTATAGGCAGGGAGGGTGTGGCTGGAGGGGGTCACTGGGGAAGTGTCTTTAGGGTATATGTTTTGTCTGTGGTGAATGGAGTGCGTTCTCCACCCCCACTCCTCCTCCCCATCTCCCTCTCTCTTTCCCTCTCCTCCTCCCCTTCCTGGTGCTAGGTCCTGAACCACTTTCCTCCACCACACTCTTCTGCCATGGTATTCTGCCTCACCTTAGGCCCAGAGCAATGGAACTGGCTATCTATGAACTGAGTGAGCCCCCAAATAAACTTTTCCTCCTCTAATAATTCTTCTTCAGGTCTTTTGATCACAGCAGCAAAATTGTGACTAAAACAAATATGTAATGTTTTGTGTGTAATTTCTTTTAGTTAGCACAACGTTTTCAAAGTTCATCCATGAATGAGTACTTAAAGCATGAATAAGTACTTCTTTCCTTTCATGGCAGAAAAATATTTCATTATATGGGCATATAATATTTTGTTTATGCACTCATCAGAGGATGGACATTTGTATTGTTTTTGTGCTTGAACAATGCTATGAGTATGTAGTGAACATTCTGAACAATGCTGTGAATACCTGTGTCCAAATTTTGGGCAGACATATGCTTTCACACTCTTGGTTATACAACAAGGAGCAGAATTACGAGATCATATAGCAACTTTAGCTTTTAGAGGAACTGCCAAACTGCTCTCCAAAGCAGCTGCACCATTTTGTATCCCCTCCAGGAAAGCATGAGGGTTCCAATTCCCCCATATTCTCACTAGCAGTCTTATTGTCTTTCTTCCTTATTACAGCCATCCAAGCAGGTTTGAAGTAACATCTCATTATGATTTTGATTTGCATCTCCCTAACAGTATTGAACATCTTTTCATGGGTTTTTGAAGTATTTTTGTTATGGCTGCTTTAAAATCTTTGTCAATTCTATCATCTGTAATCTTAGTTAGATGTCAATAGATTGGCATCTATTGATGCCTTTTTGCATTCAATTTGACATCTTCCAGGTTCTTGGTATGATGAATACTTCTTTACTAGAGCCTGGACGGGTTGCATATTATGATATGAGAAGCTGACTCTCGTGTTAACCTTCTGACAATTCTCTGGCACAGGGCATGAGGGGGTAGGAGGCAGGGCCTTCTCCTTCCTGATAAGTAGTACTAGAGGTTCAGGTTCCCCACATGGCCTCCACTGAGCCATAGGAGGGGTGTGAGGCCTCACTATCACTGGAGGGTGGTGCGAGTCCTGACTCCCTCTAGGCCTCCTCAGACACAACCACAGTGGGGAGGGGATGGGCCCCTTGTCAGTGCCAGGTCGGGGTGAAAGTCCAGGCTCCTTACTCTAACACCACTCTGGGCAGGGCAGCCTTATGACAGTCAAGTCTGAGCTCCCCTCTTGATCTTCACTGGCCTGGGTGCAAGTGGGACCACAATTGTTTTTCTGTGGTGTTTGGCCGGGGTAGAGTGGTTATCATCTAAGTTTTCTGACTCACTAATCTGCTTCTTTTCTGTCCCTCTGGCAGTTTTGTCTGTGCCCACTGGCTGTTCTAGGTTTCCAGTCTGTTCTACTCAAAGTCAGATAGGAGCAGTGAGGAAACCCCAGGACCTCACCACATGTCATCCCTCAGGTCATGAAGCCCCCAGCTGGCCTGCCTTCTCCTCCTTGAGACACTTTTGTATATTTCCAATAAATAAAGTATGGGAGTTTTCATTTTATCTGGTGAGAACAGGGGGAAAGTATACCTACCATCTTCCTGGAAGTAGACATCCAGCTTGTCTTTTTAAACACAAATTTTAAAAATATTTTTTTGTAACATCTTAAACATAGAGATGCTTGAAAGTGAACTGTGCATTGCTTTATCCTTCTGAAATACAGGCCCATAAAATTAATTTAACTTTTTTTTTCTCAACAATACGAACAGCCATAGTTAATGTGTTTGTTTATTCCACAAGACGTACTGTGAGTTTGTTATATGATAATCATGTTTCCATTTGCCATCGCGTTAAATGGGACTTGTTGACCCAGTTTTGGAAGTTCCTATAATTGCTGGTTCTATTTTCTATTTCTCGCTCTTGTCAAAGTGGCTGCCTCCACAGAATCCCCACACCTTTTAATCTGCTACTTCAACAGTGTGCAGGCTGGGAAGCCAGACAGTCGAATCTTTTGAGATATTTTTAAACAATAGTAAACTGACTAAGAATAACAGACTCTCCACTCCATACACAAATTTTCCAGCATCTCTCTGGGTTGCTCAAATGTCCTTTTGGCTTAATGACCATCTTCTTCTCATCTGCTGGCAAACTGAAGTTGGATATAAATGATCTCAAATAACACGTGCCACAGTCATTATAGATTTATTTTACCTTAACATAAATCAAGCACACAGTAGACCCATGGGAAATCAGGTGGACTGTGCCAAACGCAGATTGCTGGAAATATATGCCCCTCGTGGTGGCTCTACGAACCCACTGCCCAGAAGGGTGCCAGAGATCACAGACAAGCTGGAAGCTGAGGACTCCAAACTATTGTGCTAATTAAGCAGTAAGAATAGGTTAACTGTAGATGAATTTTTTTTTCTTACCCTATTATTGTGAGAGAATAACCAAAGCTGACAACTCTGGCACAATGGGTCAGAGCATCTGCTAGTTTTAGGAGATAGACTTAGAAACCAGACCCCAGGGGCCTGTTTTTGCAATATGCCTAGGCTAACGATTGGTTAAAGAGCCACTGTATAGCTTAGCGCCACGTCTTCTACCCCATGCATATCACAAAACTGAGAACACTCTGTGTTCTATTCTACTGCCTAAATCTCATGGCATTCAGAATCAATGCCTGATATCACACTGCAGGGCTCATGCGCAAGTATGCTTCCAGGAAATATAGGCCTGAGAGAGAGTGTGAGTTTAAAGCCAGAGTTCTCAATTCACCTCTGTGGCCTGCAAGTAACTGAATATTTTCCTCATCTATTAGAAGAAGGAAATCACTGTCTACTTTACTGAGTTATGATGAAATTTGGAGAGAACAAAACACAGGGCAAAAGAAACATGGGGGTGGGAACTGGGGATGTAGCTCATGGAAGAATACTTGCCTAGCATGCTCAAACCCTGGCTTCAGTCCCCAGCACTGAGAAAATAGGAGGGAACAGAGGGAGGAAGGGAAGCAGAGAGGAGGGGATGAAGGGCATAAGGGAAGAAAGATGGGTTTTCAAAGAATGGCAATTATCACTGCTAGTAATTGTTTATGTGTAAGGAAATGACCACCTCCCCATGAAGGGAAAGATGCTACAACCCAGTTGTTAGCATCTGGACCAGTGTGCTGGGTTGACTTCCAGTCTACTTTGGATCTACTCAGTATCTCTTTCAGCACATGAGGAAAGGCAGAGGCAAAGCCCCAGACCACGAAAACCATTGCTTCTTCAGAACAACACGCTTCCCTCGTCCACAGCACACATTCTGCCCACCAGCTCATCCATCCAGTCACTCCATGACCTCCCAGACTCCACTCTCCTCTCTACCCCTTAATCTTCCAAGCCATGATGTTTGTTTTTCCATAGTCACACATACTGCCCTAGAGTTTGAGTCTTTATTTTGTATGTACTTTTACTCACCAATCCCTCTCCTTTCAAAGCTCCACTCCTATGGATTCTATTCTTTTTGAAAAGAGTGACTTTGGTGGGAAAACAATCAAGTTTTGAAGAGAAGTTCTATAAAAGGTAAGGACCCAACCTACAGTGAATGAGGGGTAAACAGACACCAGGAAGGAACACAGAGTTGCTGCAAACACACTTCACTGATGTGGAACAACCCACAGCCTCTGGTAAGAAGGAGCCTCAAGGGGTGTGACAGCCTGGGGGTGATGATTAACAAAGGCTGGTGAGAACCATGGCAGAGAAGATGCTATGATTGAATCAAGAAAATTCATCCAGGGCTGGGGTTGTGGCTCAGCGGCAGAGCGCTCGCCTTGCACGTGCGCGGCCCGGGTTCCATCCTCAGCACCACATAAACATAAATGCATTGCATTGTGTACAACTAAAGTAAATAAATAAATATTTTTTTTTAAAAAATTCATCTAGCAAGGTGTCCAGGTTCCACAACTGCCAGAGCAGAAAGGATCCTGCCACAGTGTCCAGCAATGGCTCCTCTTGGGTCTCAGGACAGGGCTCAGGAGGCACTTCTCTCTGGGACCAGCTCAAGTGGGTGCTGGAATTCTATGTGGCATGTGAGATATGAAGCCAGAAAGGAATGACTGAGAGACAACAGGATCTGAAGGTCAGGGGGGAAAGAAACAACTGGCTTGGAAATGAAGCTTTCATTTCACCAATGAAAACCATCTAGTACATAGCCATTGATTTTGCCAGACACAGATACCTAGAAAAACATCACATATATGGGTCACACAGAGCTCCTCCATTATAGCAGTCTTTTTATGGCAGCATCATTATGCTATTTATAGTGAGCAATTAAAGAGAGTCTAAGTGGGCCACCACACTCCTATCTGGCGGGCTATGGTTGGCACAGCACAATGCTGACAATGAGATAAAAGGCTTTTCTTAAACACCGTGCTACACAAAGGCCATCTCTAGATAGTTATAAATCCACTTTTAGTTGGCATTTATATTTTATTTTTAAAGTCAATTCAATTATGCATGGGGTGAATTGTGCATAATGTGAGCTACATTCTGGGAAACGTCACAAAAATTATTTAATGCCAGGCTAGCACTACAGCAGGCAGGTGGCAAGCACTTCAATGTACCATACTGCAGGGGAGGGTAGGAGATGTGCCTTAGAGTGGAAAGGGCACAGAACCCACACAGACCAGACTGAACCACAGTTCTGCCGATGAATAGCACTCTGGGAAAGCCAGTCTGTCAAACTTCAGTTTTCTTATTTGTAATACCAGAATCTACCCACTGACTTCAGTGCTCTTGCACAGGGAGTGCCTAATGGACTTTGGCACCTGACATGTCTCTGTGTATGGTAGTTGTTTTAGGCACAGTCAACAGAGCACAGGCCAAATGAGGTCAGACTATAAAGAGACTTCTGGATATACCTCCCAAGCTCCTAGAGGAGAACTTCCAGAAAGAGACTCAGCACCCTACGGAAGTCCCCACGCAGGTAGCCCCATCTCTAATCACTCACTCCTAACCTGATCACTCTTCCTGCTTCCCACTGTGCTCATCTGCTTACATCACTCATGTCTCAGAAGGTCACCTTCCCCCATGCCTCGAATATCTACCTGTTAAAATCCTCCTTCTGCTTCCTGGCTCCACTTTTCAAATGCTCCCACAACAATTCCTTCCTACTGGGAAACTCTCAGCACTGCCACACCCCAACATGGGTCACTGCATGTACATTAATAAATACAGGAGCCACCCTAATTCAGTCCAGATGTGTTCAGCTAGAAGGTAATGCCAATGCTCTGGATGCCTAAAATAATGGGCAGAAATTGACAGAAGAAAATTTTGTCATCCTTAGTGCCTTGAAATTAAGAAGGAACACACGCAGAGATCACTCAGACCTGTCAACATGCATAGTGTGGAGCCAGGAAATGGCTTGATTTCTTTCTGTCACTGTCACTAAAATTCATTCAAGATGAGCTACTGAGAATTTCTTGAGCAGAGATTCTGCATTTTTCCATGGGATTTGTTGGCAAATGACTTCGGAATTATGTGTGTTGTTAGTGAAAGTAAACACACTCTGCAAATTCTAATTCCCTCCCCCTGAAATTTTCTAGAAAATAGATATTGCTTAAATATTTCACTCTCTTACCAACAGAATTCAAATACTACTTTGTCATATATTAAAAATTTACCTCCACTGGGACTTATTTCTGGAGTCTCCATTCTTTTCCATGGATATAGTTTCCTCAGTGGCCATGGGGGACTGGTTCCAGGACCCCTGGCAGATACCAAAATCCAGAGGTGCTCAAGTCCCTTATATAAAATGATGTCATATTTGCAGAGAACTCACACATATCCTATATACTTTAAGTCATCTCCAGATCCCTTATAATATTTAATAGAAGGTAAATGGTGTAACCTGCATTGCTCAGGGGATAAACAAGGAAAATGTCTGTGCATATTTGGTACATAGGGAATTTTTTTAATATTCTGATTGAATCCACGAGTGTGGAGCCTGTAGGGTCCACTGTATGTGTCTATCATACTGATTTTACCATCATAGCCCTTATACTATGCTCTAATGTGCAATAAGGAAAGTTTCAAATCCTCCTTTGATATATTTTTGGACCTCAATAAATGGTGCTGACCCCTGAGCTGACTACTTGGAAGAAAATTAATTCCCTTTCTTGCCTCATATGTAAAAATGAATTAAATAAAGTAAAAGTTAGATGTCAAAAATAAACCAACAGGCTCTAAAAGAAAATTTATGGAGTGGACTATATGTATAATTTAGGGATACATGGAGTTCTTATTTCAAAAACACAGAAACAAAACAAAAGGTATATATTTGGCAATATGAAAATCTAAAATTTCTATAGAAACAAAATCTAGGGCTGGGGTTGTGGCTCAGTGGTAAAGCACTTGCCTAGCATGTGTGAGGCCCTGGGTTCAATCCTCAGCACCACATAAAAATAAATAAGTAAAATAAAATTATTGTGCCCAACTACAACTAAAAAAATATTTTTTTAAAAAATCTATCACAAGCAAGGTATAGAGGTCATAGATTTGAGGAAATGTTTGCAAAAGAAATTTTAAAATAAATATTGATAATATAAAGATCCATCTTAGAAATTAGGGGGAAAAAAAAACTATAGGAAATGTTCAAAAAGAAATGCATAGGCAACTCTCAGAAAAGCCAAGTTCCAAAAGATCAAGTATATTGAAAGCTGTTCAAATCCAGTCTTTCCATTCAGATCAACATAATACATGAAAGGATGAATGGTTATTGCTGACAGATGTCAGAAAAGAACACTCTCATAAATTGCTACTGGCAATTGTTATGAAAATTTTAGAATCAACCTGGCAACATCTATTGCTAAAAATACCCTTTAATGGGATTTCAAATACTCTAATGTTAAAATAAAAATACCAGCACAAAAGAATAAATGTCCAAATAAGTTTATTTACCACTATTCCTAAAGGAAGAAAGGAAACAAAACAAATATATATTAATAACCTAACAGTTGAATAATTAATGATGGGTCTATATCATAGAATATTATGCAGCTATCGAAGAATGAATTAAAGGTATACAAGTTGAGTTGGAGGTACTTCTATGAGGTTGGGTTAAAGTGGAAAATTAAAATACAGAAAAGTATATTTAATATACCACTGAATAAAGAAGGCAAGCTATCCCCAACCCTTTTTTTCTGTTTATATGTTCATATGTGGTTATTTGGGTATAGAGGAAAGCATAGGAAGATACCACACAATTCACATGGGCAATTTACTGTAATGAAAAGAAATAAGTGAAATAAGGAAAAAATAACATCTCAAAGAACATCCAATATGTATATACTCCCGTGTGTACCAGAAAAAAATAATGGGGGTTAGAACTGCTTCTATCAATTTGCAGAGATGTGCATGACCATTGTTAAATTGAAAAAGTAAATTGCAAAATAACATAAAAAATGATTCTGTTTAGACAAAATACACAATGTACACATGGGGGTGAAAAGCTTTTTTCTGGTGGGGAAAGGAGAAAGACTTTGGAAAGACATGTACTAGGCTATTACCACTGATTATCTCAGGAAGGTCATGTTGGATTGGAAAGAAAATTAGATCAATCACTTTACCCAAGTATGATCTTTATATCAAGTTTTCTATGCACTAACTTAGTCAAACAAATATTTATTGCCTTTCTAATTAAAAATATCAAATAAGGAAATTTTCTTTTCTAGGAAAAGGAAAAATGGGCATACTAGTGACACAGAATAGAAAACGTATCCTGGCACTTTTTTTTTTCAAATGCCACCCTAGCATTTAGCACTGGTACACTCCCATGGGGAAGATGCGTTCCGTGAGCAGGCTGCACACATGCACACCATTGCTAGCTCCGCCCTCACCTTCGCTAACCTGCTCCACTCTGGCCAGTACACTCTGTCAATCACTGACTTACAGATACCACATTGACTTGGTTACCTTAATCAGTGGTACTTGGGAAAATGCAAGTGGTAAAAGACCATCAGTGACAAGACAGGGATGTCCACTCTCACCATTTCTACTCAACATAGTACCAGATGTTAAAGACAGAGTAATAGGCAATAAATAAGTAGAAAGAAAGAAAGAAAAAGAAAAAGCGTCCAAATGAGAAAGGAGTAAATAAAATTATCTCCATTTGCTTATGGCATTACCTTGTACACAGAAAACCCTAAAGAATCTACTAAGAAACTAATAAATAAATTCAGCAAAGTGGCAGGATACAAAGTGATCACAAAAACATCAGTTGTATTTCTATGCACTAACAATGAATAATTCAAAAGGAAAATTAAGAAAACAGTTCCATTTTTAATAACATCAAAAGGAATAAAATAGTTAGGAACTAATTTAATCAGGGAGACAAAAGACTTATACACTGAAAAATACAAAACATATTACCATATGATCCAGCAATCCCATTTCTGAATAGATATCCCCCAAAATTGAAATAAGGTCTCAAAATATATTTGTATGTTCATGTTCACAGCAGCATTATTCGTAATTACCAAGAGTTGGAAGAACCCAAGTGTTTACCAACAGAAGAACAGACAAAGAAGCTGGGCTATATACATACATTGGGAAATCATTCAACCTTAAAATGGAAGGAAATCCTGGCACATGCTATAACATAGTTGTAATCAAATTCACAGTGACAGAAAGTAGAATGGGTGGAGGAAAGACACAGGGAATTCTTGTTAATGGATAGAGTTTCAGCTTTGCAAGATGAAAAGGAGTTCTACAGATAGGGAGCACAGCAATGTGAATTTACATGATGGACTGTGCAATCAAAATGGTTAAGGAGGTAAACTTTTCAGTCATTGTTGTAAAACAAAGTTTTTTTGACATTTATTAAGAAATACACATTTATATCATATTACAAATTGAGCATCCTGATCCTAAAATCTTAAATCCAATATGTTGATAGATTTGGGAGCATTCTGGACTTCAGATTTTAGGATTAGGGATGCTTAACCAACAAAGTGCATGGAAACATTCCAACATTCAAAAACCTCTGAAATCTAAAACAGTTCTGGTGCCAATCATTTTGGATTAGTGATAACCAATCTGTACATATGCATATTCTCTTTTATATCTGAAGAAATATACATACTCTCTACAAATAAAAGAATAATGAAGTGTTATTAAGCAATATCATAAGTTGGTAGAGCTCCCAGGACAACTTTAAGTCCAAAGGAACCCAGAGGACATTCAACAGGGATTGGACAGGTGGCCGGGGTGGGGGTGGGGTGGCAGGCACAAACTGTCCTTGAGATCTGAATTGAGCTTTTACAACTGCAAACCAGGATGGACACATGTTATAATATATAAAGCCACATGGGATCTGGGGACATGTTTCCTGTCCTTCTCCCCAACCCGAACTCCCATGAAATAAGAAGTGGCTAACATCACCATAATAAAAACTAGGCATTAACTGTCCACCATGGCACTTGAAAATATGTTGCCAACAAGGTTATAAAGCCAACTCTGGCATTTAAACAGACTAGAAGCAGTTTATTTTATGAAAGTAGGGAAAGAATCTATATTAGCATAAGGAAAACTCTCAGAAGTCACCAAGACTGAACTCCTGCCTAATAGAGGAATCCCACCCACAGATCCTCTGACAGGTAGGTGTCTGCCATCTGCTTGAGCATTTCTAATTGTAGGTACTGTCACTGCCTAACAAGACAGCCCATTCTATTTTTGAGCAGCCCTAAAGAGTTATAAAGTTCCTTCTCATACAGAACCTAAAATTGCCTCCCTTTAAACTTCTATCTTTGGGCCTGAGCCCAATCTTCTTAAAATAGACTAGAGATTATTTAAAATTATGTAGATGAATTAGGATCAGTTGAAAACCTTCCTGCCCACCATCTGAGGTAAAGTATTATTTGCTTGGAGGAATATGGAAGTCACATAAGTGAGTAAACAGTTGTTCGGTGGGCACTTGGGTACAGGATCCCTGCCTTGAAGGAGCTTAGATTCTGGAGGTCAGACTAATAGCAAAATTATTTTAATAGTGAGAAAATAGCAAACATCAACAATTATTTTTTGACTGTGTAAATATGCTGTGGAAATGAACTGTCATTTCTTCTGTTATCCTCAAAAAATTACAGTTGGAAAGTTGTCTTATGCCTTAGATGAAAATTTAACTATGGGTCAGACACCCCATTTTTTTATAAAATCTTTTTTTAATTAATTAATGTATTTATTTTATTCTAATTTGTTATACATGCTTGCAGAATGCAGTTCATTTCATATTACATAAAAAGAGCACGATTTTTCAAGTCACTGGTTTTACATAAAGTATTTTCACACCATTTATGTCTTTATACATGTACTTAACAATATAACGTAACTCATTCTGCCATTATTCCTATCCCCTTACCCCCTACCCACCCTTACCTCAACTTTGTTCTATTTAAAGTTCTTTCATTCCTCCCATCCCCCCTCCCTTGTCATTATAAGTCAGTATCTTTATAACAAAGAAATCATTCCTTTGGTTTTTTTGGGATTGGCTAACTTCACTTAGCATTATTTTCTCCAACTCAATCCATTTACCTGCAAATGCCATGATTTTATTCTCTTTTAGTGCTGAGTAGTGTTCCATTGTGTATATATACCAAAGTTTCCCTATCCATTCATCTGCTGATAGGCATCGGGGTTGGTTCCACAATCTAGCTATTGTGAATTGTGCTGCTATAAACATTGATGTGGCTGTGTCCCTGTAGTATGATGATTTTAAGTCTTTGGGGTATAGACCAAGGAGTGGGATAGCTGGGTCAAATGGTGGTTCCATTCCAAGTTTTCCTAAGAATCTCCATACTACTTTCCAGATTGGCTACACCAATTTGCAGTCTCACCAGCAATGTATGAGTGTGCCTTTTTCCCCACATCCTCACCAGCATTTATTGTTGTTTGTATTTTTGATAGCTGCCATTCTGACTGGAGTGAGATGAAATCTTAGAGTTGTTTTGATTTGCATTTCTCTAATTGCTAGAGATGTTGAACATTTTTTCACATATTTGTTGATTAAGTTTAGTTCCTTGGCCCATTTATTGATTGAGCCACCCCATTTTTTTTTTTTTTTTTTTTTTTTTTGTGGTACCGGGAATTGAACTCAGGGGCACTCGACCACTGGGTCACATCCCCAGCCCTTTTTTGTATTTTATTTAGAGACAGGGTCTCACTGAGTTACTAAGTGTCTCACCATTGCTGAGGCTGGCTTTGAACTCGCGATCCTCCTGCCTCAGCCTCCCAAAGTGCTGGGATTACAGGCGTGCGCCACCACGCCCGGCGAGCCACCCCATTTTTAATAAAGGCTTCAACAGGCTATATTTTCAAAAGCATCTTCAAAATCTTTAACAAAGAGAGAATAGCAAACACAATTATTTATTATTTTCCTTTCTCTGGTTAAAGAGATTAAAAGTAAAATAAAGCAAAAAAAAATGTCTTCCTATCTTTTTCTTAAATATAAAAATTTTAAATATCAATTAACTTACACTCAAGAACTGTGAGGTACTAGAGATAAAAGTGCTACAGCACTAGAGTTTTACACATTAAGAGTGTGTTAAATTAGTTGGGTGCCATGGTGCATGCCTGTAATCCCAGCAGCTTAGGAGGCTGAGACAGGAGGATCGCGAGTCCAAAGTCAGCCTCAGCAACAGCGAGGTGCTAAGCAACTCAGTGAGAACCTGTCTCCAAATAAAATATAAAATAGGGCTGAGGATGTGGCTTAGGGGTTGAGTGCCCCTGAGTTCAATCCTTAGTAAAAAAAAAAACAAAAACAAAACAAAGTGTGTTAAATCAAGTGTATGTGATGGGTTGGTGATGTACTCAGTTATAGAGCACCTGCCTATCATGCTTAAGGCCCTGGTTCAATTTCCAGTGCTTCAAAAAAAAAGCAATGCATATGATTAGGAACCTGCTTTGGGCCCATAGTGAAAGCTCATTTATAGTTTGTTTCCATTAATAGCAACACACATTTTTTATAATTTGGCAAAAGCTAAAATCCTCAGGTGACTTTAATAGATACTTTGAAGATTTGTTCCCTGAATCATTTACAAACATATTGGATGTTACCTTTTTATATACATCATCAAAATGAAATTATAAAATTAATTTATTTTCTCCAGCATTATCCTTCCATAAAATTGACACTAGCTCACATGTCACAAAGCAATAGTCCAGTTCCTAATCTCTAGTTCAGGTCCAAGTTGCATACCCATCTCTAAGCATCTGCCAAGTGCCAGGCCTTTGACAGTACCCCTGCCTGCAGGAACAATGCATACTTTTCAGACAAAGTCCCTAATAGCCAAAATATGAAATTCCAGTAAAATTTTAATTAACACATTCAAGGCTCAAATTAAGACACTCATATAAAGTAACATAAAATCTTATGTAAGCCACAGTAATGAAAACAAACTCAATCACAATAAAGAAACAGTTAAGCGAAAAAAATTTAATTATTGTGTACTCAGTCATGTATATAGGGTAGCATCAAAGACAATCAAATATCCTTATGAGCCAAAAATTAGCATAAAGAGTCCAAGCATATTTCTTTGCTTACCATCCTAGAGTCTCCAGTTAATTTTATTTCTTCAAATAGCTGCTCACAGCCTAGTCACACAGACTTTCCCCCATCTCAGAAGAAGTCTGTTCCTTTGGCTGTGTCAACATGTCAGGCAAAAGAGACAAAGCTAGCCATACTTACCCAAGTGTATCAGACTTAGATACTTGATACGTGGTTTTATTCCGGAGCCTGTTAAAAATGTAGACTCTTAGGCTCTGCTCCAGACCTGAGAAATCTGAATCTGCATTTTAACAAGCTCTTCAAATGATTTCCAAGCACATTAAAGTCTGAGAACCACTGCACTGGACCAGTAGGTCTCAAAGGGTTTTCCCAGGCCCCACAGCATCATCGTGATCTGAGCATTTGCTAGAAATGCACATTCTTAGGCCTGACCCTCCTGCATTAAAAATTTTGGGAGTGGGAGCAGGTGATTTGTGTTTAACAAACCCTCCAGGTGATTCTGACATACTCTAAAGTCTTTGAGAACCACTACCTTAGACAAGTGGTTGACAAGCTTTTCTCTGTGAAGGGCTAGATAGTAAATTTAGGCTCTGGGGGCCAGATGGTCTTTGCTGCAACTTCTCAGTTTTGTCATTATAGCATGAAAACAGCCACAGACAATATGTAGACAAAGGACTTTGGCTGAGTTCCAGTAAAATTTATGGACACTGAAATTCAATTATATATAATTTTCACATGTCATAAAATAGCATTCTTTTTTTTTCAGCCATTTAAAATGTAAAGCCATTCTGAGGTAACAGGCCATAAAAAGCTGCAGTACACCAACCCTGCTTTAGCTCATGAGATAGTTTTTTTTTTTCCTCCAGTTCCTATTGACCTCCTTTTTTGACAAGCCAGATTCCTTAATGTCATCCCACAGGAACCATGTAAATCAGTCTCAACAACACAGTGACATTTGAAAACCATTCCATAATTTGCAGAGACAATCTTACAGAGGAAGGTTCACCCATCTTCCATACTAATAATGCTCAGGAGATAAAGTGAGATTCTGATGAGAAAGTACAAAATACTTGTGAGTTTTTCTAAAACTTAATTACAAATATCCAAGGTATGCGGGGAGTAAATGAAAGAATCCAAAATACTCCATAACCAGGCCAGCCCACCTTTCTCATGTTACTGCTCTCTACCCACTACCTAGTCTCCAATCAAATGCAAACTTTCTCTGCCCACATCACATTCTGAGCATTTCCACAGACCTCTCTCTGTGCTGTTCTCCATTGGGAAGAGCCTATTCCTTCAGCTCCCTGTATCCAAATCCTCAACATTCCTGATATCTTCCTTCACGAAACATTCCAGATCCCTCAGCTAATAGGACCTATTTTCTAGGTCCTATTTTAGAAAAAAAAAAAATAAGTAAGCTTACTTAAAATAAGGGCTAAAGTATAGGTTTCAAAGTATTTCACTAAAAAGTTGGCTGCTAAATGGGGCACAGATGCCCCGGTCACATGTGCCACAGCTTCACTACAAAGTACATTTACTGTGCATTTTGTCATTTGCCACAGTGAGATTAAACTATCTTATGTGAACCAGAGGTGCTGGTAAGAAAATGAAGATTTATTTCTGAGATTATTTTTTACCATGTTTTATCATTCACTTCTTCTTTGACATGTCTTTTCTTTCACAGTTGCCACTATGTGCTTTTAGTTTAGGTAACTTGAAGCATTATTGAAACCATTTAGGCCAATGAGTTACCAGAGATGTGAAAGCAATGTGTCCATATTCATGGGCTCTTGGATGTCTTCAGTTCTCTTGAGACTCACTTTGCAAAGTTCATAAGCAAATTTCATAATTAACAAAAGACTGTCAAAGTGAACCTTCCAGCAGAATGAGGAAGAGTCATTAGAGGCATGTGGCAAAGGCAGTCCCCCTGAGAAGCAGAAATTCAGCAAGACATATAAATATAAATATAAATGATAGTAAACCACATTTTTCTATGCAAAGGAATGAAACTGAGAGCAGGATATATGAATTCTTGTGTGCCTTTAGTGCAGCTGATTCAAAAGGACAGGGGATTCCTTCACAGTTTCCTCCTATAATAATCCACCTACTTCATGGGCCAAGAGCAATGGGAAACACCAATCTGGCAAAACTCAGAGGCTTGCCCCAGAATCAAACTTACTTAAGGGGAAAAAAATACCTATATGAATAAAATGTCTCAACCAGTCTTCATTATGTTGTGTATTTAAATAACTAATAATTAATTAAATAAACACATTCCTCTGTGGAGCATATTTCAAACATGGTCATATCACTAATTTTTATAAGCATGAGTAATCATGCACAGATGGGTTGCCATTATAATTACAGTGGTTCTATTTGTTTTCATTTTATAGAAAACCCAGAGGAATGGGTCTGGGAGAACTCCCACAAAACTGAGGCAATATGGCAGATTGGAAAGGGAATTCACTCTATTCTTGGGGGTGCTTTCTACTCTCTGCAGCTTGAGTTGTACATTTGTAAAGTGTGGTTAAGCGTGAACACCCACCTCACAGGTGTTGAGTAAGCATCAAATGAGGGAAACGAGACAGGCGCTTTGGGGATGCGAGTCATTTCCACCAGGGAATAGTTCACAGAAAATGAATGAAGGGCAGCAATTAAAAACTGTTGACTGGTTGATCTCACAGAAGTGTAGAGCAGAATACTGGTTGCCAGGATTGGGGAGAAGAGGGGAGAGGAGGGGGAGGGAGAGACATGGGCCAAACAAGATAAATTCCTTTTCCAATCTGCCATGTGCCCAAGGTTTGTCAGAGTTCACCTGTTCTTCTGGGTTTTCTGTAATGATATTGTTTGATAGGGCAGGAAGTTCTGGTGTTCTATGACATGGCAGAGTGAATACAATCACCAATGATAAGATATATATCTCAAAATAGAAGAGAGGAATTTGCATGTAGTTAGCATACAGAAATGATAAAAGTTGAAGGTGGTGGGCATGCCACTCATCCTGAGTTGACCACTACCGAGTACTTAAATGAATCAAAACATCCCATTGGACCTTACAAATATATACAAATATTGTGTCAGTAACAAATAACTAAGGAATATTTTTAAAACCAGTTGACTGATTTCTGCTCTTCCATGTATACTAAGGAACATCTGAATCAAATTTGTTTCAGAAAATTACTAATTGTGCTTTACAGCAACTTCTGAGAAACTGAAACATTTTCTGATTCTGTCAATGATGATCTGCCTACAGGTAAATAATAGGAACATGTCACACAAAAGATGCTCTTCACCATATCTGAAGATTACTCACAACGCCAAACAAGCTGACGTTCTCAAATTCACACCACGCTCTTACAAAGGATCTACTGAAGAAGTTACGTTTGTAAATTACCTCAGCTTTCAAAATCCTATTCCCTTGCACCCCTCAGCCCTACTCTTTAGCAGATACTCACAAGTGTTTGGGGAGAGAAAAAGAGACCAAGAAAAGTTAACAGCACCCTTGAAATGCTAGCTAGCCTGGTTAATTTAAAGTGCCTTCAAAAGACTACTTTTTCTTCTCTACGTCTGCAATCCATACAATGTCAAGGACACCACTTCTTCCTATAGTTGATGCTTACTGATTTACTATGTTGCCATAAATCTCAGGATTATAACATTACTATGCAAGACCCCTGTGGCACATATGCAGATGTGTGCTAAATGCACTATTGAACGTATCTTCACCAGGAGGTAAAGCTCTCTTCCAATGCACTAAGAGTGTGTTTAAAGATGTACTTGTCATGAGTGAATGGTGTGTGTAGTAAAAACCATGCTAGCCCAGGCCTCCGTGACAGGCTGTGTGACTGAGCCTGCTGAGAACACTGCTAGGCCCAACCAACAAACATAAAAGGAGAAACTAAGAAGCATGAGTTTTAATATACAAAACACAATTTTGTGGCATAAATAAACAATGTGACATTGACATAAAAAGAGAAAGCAACAGAACAGAATAACTCAGAAGTAAATCTCATTATGTACAAAAACATAATATATGACAAAATATCCAACACTAGGAATGGGAAATGCTTAATAAATGATTTGGGAATTACTAGCTAGCAGTCATTCATATACACATATGAATATATATTTCATATATATATACATGTATATACACACATATATATAAATTATTTAGACACTTCATTTCAAGCATACAAAAATGAACTTAATACCATTTTATATAAAAATAAAAGCAAAGTAAAAAAGACAAAATCAGAATTGAAAATTTATTGGCCTCTAAGCTTACAAATTCTAATTGTAAAGCAGTACATGTCTGTGCATAAAAATTTAACACCACCCAAGTTCTTTTAAAAAAGCAAACAAAAGACTAGTATGTTAAGTTTTCACTGCTGTAACAAATTCTTGAGACAATCAACTTATGAGGAGGTAAGGTCTATTTGGACTCATGGTTTTAGGAGTTTCCATCATGATTAGTTGGTCCATTACCTTTGGGCCAGTGGCAAGGAAGAACACCATGTCTGGAGTATATGGCAGAGTAAAGCTGCTTACCTCGTGGTGATGACCAGAGAATAGAGAGAGACAGGAAGAGGCCAGGATTCTAATATCCCCTTCAAGGGCACCCCCCAGCAAGCTAATTTCTTCTAGACTCTCACTCAAAGGTTCCTCCACCTCTCAATAGCACCATAGGCTGACAACCAAGGCTTCCACACATAGGCCGTTCATTGGGAGGAATTCAAGATCCAAACTATAGCAACTAGGAAAAAATATTTTTGCAAATATGACAGGCCTTTTTTTCTTGGCTAAGTAAAAAATAAACTTTTTGTTTCATTATTCCTTCAAGCAAGTAATGGAAAAAAGTACTCTTGATCTTCCTACAGAAAAACTCTTTAACCTGGCTTTCCCAGCCTTCCAGGACCCAGGCCCATCTTTTCTTCCAGCCCCACCTCTAGCCTTCTTTCCTTGCATCCTGCACTCCTGGCACACTGAACTACTTAGAGTCTCCAGATGAGTCAAAGCCCTGCTTCATTGTGCTTTCACTCTGTTAGAATGGCCAACTCCCCATTCTACCACCTGAAATTTATCTTTCATAATAGCTCAAGGGCTGCAGATGTAGCTCAGTGGTAGAGCACTTGCCTATCATGCACAAGGCCCTGGGTTTAATCTCCAGCACTTAAAAAAAAAAAAAAAGAAAAGAAAAAAGAAAGAAAAAGACATCTCAAGTCTCATTCCACCTGGACACTTGCAAATTCCACCTCTTATCATTTGGCTTATCCAACACTCTCCAAAAGAACTTTCTACAATGATGGAAATATGGGAAATATTTCATATAGATGCTGTCTAATATGGTAACCCATAGCTACATGGGACTACAGAGTACTTAAAATGTAGCTAGTGCAAATGAGAACCTAAATTTTTTAATTTTAACCTTAATTGTCATGTGTGACTAGGGGTACCATGTTAGACAGCATGGTTGTCCATGAGGAATGTGCTGATTTTTTCTTATTTTTCCCTGCATTCCAATTGCTAGTCCCATGCCAGGTATGTGAGCAGAAACAAAGTAAATGTTTACCAAATGAATAATTTAAGGTGTTAGTTATGAGCCAAACACAATGCTGGGTACATTAAATATATTATCTACCTGGTCCTAAAAACAACATGAATTAATAATGATGACTATTAAAATGTCTTTTTTACAGAGGAATTTCAGAAGGAAGTACCTTGCTCCACTCACACCCCTCATGAATGTTCCGGAAGGAATTCTAACCACAATGACAAATGAAGGCAGCTGGAGGCATTGTGGTAATGTGCTCTTTGAATTGCTGCAAGCTTTTTGTGATATGGATATGGTTAACTTTCTAATATGCATTTCTTTTTTAATATTAACATATCTTCACACAAATTTTGATTAAAGTATGAAACACAAAGAGAAAAGTGATTAAGTAGTTAAATGAATCAACACAAAGTCAGGAAATAGAGTATCACCCTCCCATATTCATCCACCCCATCCCACCTACAGGTAACACTATCCTAACTTTTTACATAATAGCTTAGCATTGCCTGTTTCTGACCTTGATCAAAAGTGAAATAATATACTACATACTCCTTTGTGTCTGGCTCCATTCACTCCAGACTTTGTGAGATGTATCCATGTCACTACTTGTAGCAATGGATTCGATTCACTGCTGTATAGGATTCCATTGTAAAAATATACCCCAGGCTACTGATCTATTCTCTTACTGAAGAACATTTGAGTTGTTTCCAGTTTGAGGCTGTTAGGAATACTGGTGCCATGGACACTCTTGCACATGTCTTTTGATGCATGTACGTGCCTCATTTCCATTATATTTTAAGAATAGAGTTACTCTGCTACAGGGCATGCAAATATTTAGCTTTTGATTGATAGTTTTACAAATTGGTCTAGCAATATCACTCCTATCAACAGAGTTTAGAGTTTTAATATTCTCCAATGTTGTCAATATTGTTATTTTATCTTTTTAATTCTAGTAATTCTGGGGGGCTGCCTATGTTGGTATTTCATTGTGGTTTTGTTGAATTTTTCTGATAACTAATGAGAATGAGCATCACTATATTCATTTATTGGTCATTTGGATATCCTATTTTATGAAGTGCATCAAGCCTTTCATCCAGATTTCTACTGTGCTATCCTTATTATTGTTGTGGTTATTTTGAAATAGTTAAATATTTTTAATATAAGATCTTTGTAATTTGCATGCATTACAAGTATCTTTGCTTATTCTCTAGCTTACCATTTCATATTCTCCAATGTTTTCCTGGTAAACAAAAATCTTCATTTAATTTAATCCAAAATTTTCTGGTGAAATTGATGGTGGTGAGTTTTTTTAATATCATACAATTAAATTTTTCAACATTTAAAAGATCTACATAATTTAGTAAATATTTTCCAAATGACAAATGCATAGTGTTACAAAACCCTGAGTTAGTTAACAATAATTCAAAGTGTAAAATAGACCAATGAATTTTTATGAAATGCAGTACTAAAATTTCATTGATAGGGCTTCAAATTCCACTTTGCAACTAAACTCTAAAAAACATACCACTTATCACATTTGCTGTGTCAAAGAATAGCCACAATTATTAAAAACAGTATTAAAATATTCCTCCTTTTTCCAAGGATTTTGTGAGGCTGGATTTTCTTCATATACTTTAACCAAAGAAACCTATCAAAACATAGTTCGTCTTCAATTTTCTATATATTTATTGAGCCAGACATTAACAAAATTTGCAGAATTATAAAATAATGACAATCTTAGAAAATGTAGTTATTTTACATAAAAATGTATTACTATGAATATGTATTGGCTTATAATTTTAAGTATATATCTATGTATTATATATCCACAAATATTTTTTAATTCCTAAGTTAATTTTCATAGTACATACCCATATACATTAGAATAGCATATAATACATTAAATATCATAAGTATAACCTATATAAACAAAAGCTTATTAGAGTCCTCAAAACATTTTAAAGTTTATAGGGAACCCAAGACCAAAAAGTTGGAAATTGCTGGTGTAATTGTTCTATCAATTACTAAAAAAGGTAAAATTTTTCTACAGTGATTATGGATTTGCTGATTTCTCCTTTTAGGTTATTTTTCATTTGCTTTGTTTGATTTAGAGTTACCTATCAGTCAACTATATATTTAGAATGATTATCATTCATTATCATTCATTTTCATTTTCCTTGCCTCAATGTCTAATCATATGATAATGTTATATTTTGCACTCAATTTCTTTCAGTTAATGTTTTCAGGGTGCATGTTTTCAGCCATTTTCTATTCAAACATTATTTCTTTCTCCTCCCTTCATCCATCCCTCTTTTTCCTCAATTTTTGGTACTCTACACTCATGTACACTAGATCTTTTTACCATATCCCATGCACTTACGCTTTCTTCTGTTTGGCATTTTTTTAAAATTATTTTTCACATTCATGTTTTAGCCTGGACATTAATCTATGTTCTATTTCACTATTTCTCTCCTTAGCTGCATCTAATCTGTACTTAAATTTGTTATTGAGTTCCTAATTTCAGTTAAATTTTTAGATCTAGGCTTTTATACTTTCCAATAGTTTCCAGTTTTACCTGCTTATAGGTCTCATCCAATTCTTTATGTTATTTAATTGCCTGAATAATAATCATAGCTATTTTTAAATCTGGATTTGATAACTCTGAGAACAAGGTCTATTTCTTTTGTCCATTTTGTTGCTTGGTTTCAGTCATTTCTTGTGTTTTCATACCAATTATTTACTGATGGCTATAAATTATGCATGAAAAATGTTAAACTTAGGCTTGGAAGAATGTAATCTTTCTCCAGAGAGGATACTACTTCTTTTCTTGCAGGCACTTAGAGAAGGTAAGATTGTGCTGGGCTTTGGTCTTTGTGATGGCTGCCCTATTTCCAGCTCACTCACATGTTTAGATTACAACATAATTTGGATCTGGAATATCTCCTGAAAGGTTGATATGTTAAAAGCTTGGTCCCTAGCTAGTGAGGTTATTGAAAGGTGGTGAAAACTTTAGGAGGTGGGCCCTAGTGGGAGGAAGTAGGTCACCAGGGCATGACTTTGAAGGGTATATTTTGGCCTTGAGCCCTTCCTCTCCCCTGCAGCCCCCCACCCCCTCCATATTCTCTCTCTCTCTCTCTCTCTCTCTCTCTCTCTCTCTCTCTCTATATATATATATATATATATATATATATATATATATATATATATCTCCCCCTCCCTCCCTCCCTCCTTCCCTCCTTCCTGGCTACTGTGAGGTAAGTAGTTCTGTTCTGCCATGTCCTTCCTGTCATGATGTTCTGCCTCATCACTGGCCCAGAAACAACAAAGCCAAGTTATCATGGACTCCAACCTCTGAAACCATGAGCCAAAATAAACCTTTCCTCTTTAAAGTTGATTTTCTCAGACATTTTGTCACAGTTATGGAAAGCTAATACAGATTACAATTCCTTAGGAATCACAAATAAAAACATGTGTTCAGCCATTTTCTGTTCAAATAGGACCCTTGACTTTTGGCAGGCTCTTAACTGCATTTTAAGTCTCTGACACTACGAGTATTCTAGGAGCTTTATTCAGTTTGAACTGATGTATATATGTCAACGAGAAAAATGTTTCCAAAAGTTAGACTTATTTATTTGGGTTCTTGGTTCTATGATCCCTTGCTGCACTGTTCTAGTGCCTTCAAATATAGTTTGGGGGTTTTATTCTTCAATTATAATTGAGGTAAAATTCACACAAAATTAACCATTTTGAAGTAAATGATTGGGTGGCATTTAATACATTCACAGCGAGATTGCCATGCTTATCTAGTTTCAAAACACCTTTCTCACTGTGAAAGGAAACCCTATATCCATTAAGCAGTTACTTCCCATTTTCCCCTTTCTCCCAGCTCCTGGCAACCACCAACCTGCTTCTATTTGTGGATTTACCTATTTATCTATTTTTATTTATATAAATGGAATCACACAATATGTGACTTTTTGTGTCTGTTTTTTTTTTCACTTAGCATGTTTTTGAGGTTTATCCATATTGTTGCATTTATCAGTACCTCATCGTTCCTCTTCATGGATATTATTCTATTGTATGTAGAAACCACAATTAATTTATCCATTTATGCTGATGGATATTTGGGTTATATTTGACTTTTGGCTATTGTTAATAGCACTACTATGAGCATGAGTGAAACAAACCCAAGTTTTTGTTTTGTCTTTTATGTTTTCTTTTATATTATTAATTTTTATTTAGCCAGAGGTAGAACTCAAATTTAAATTTCATTTTGCAAAACTGCAATATAAACAAATTGATTCTAAACTAATAACTAACAAGAAGACTCATTTCTTGGAGTATAAAACAAATATTCAATTTCAAATAATTTGGGAAACATTTGGAAACTGCTTTGTCAATGCTTTTTAAATATTACCCAAACTTCCCTTAGGCCTAAATACAGAAACAATTAGTAGTGTAGAAATCAACTCAGCCCCAGAAACATATGCTACCCAAATTAAAATATGAATATTCCCATATAGACACACACAAAAAATGAAAACAAATAGTCTTGAGCATTTATTCTTTTATTTTTTCAATTAAAAATGCCAAGTTTTCAGCTATCTTGCTCTCAGACTAAAGGAGTACTATAGTGGCTGCAAGGACATTGACTATTAAAAATTAGCATTTGACAGAAAAGAAATAATGTTTTAATATAAGGAAGAGAAATTGGGCAGAAGCAACCCAGACTCCAGCACAATGGAGAAACTTGAGCTTAAGAATGGCAAAAGCTAAATGTAAAATGTGAGACCTTGTAAAGTTTCAGAGGAAGATGAAATGGAAATACAAAAATAGACATGTCTAACAAAAGAGAGAGAGATGGTTATAGGGCTATACCAGAGTACTTTGGTTTATTCCCGAGAAGTCTACAAATGGGAAGTAGAATGAAGAACTTACAAGTACAGAGATCTGACTTCAGTTTCTCTTATTACTATATAGTTATATGATTGAAAATTGGCAGAGAGTTCATTTGAAAAGCATAGTATTAAACTGTGTTCACTTTTATGGATTCCTATTTTAAAGTAAATAAAATTATCTCATATGCCTTTCTAATGTCTCAAATTGAGTCTTAGTAATCCCAAAGAATTTAACTCACTTGCTTGACAGAGAAAATAGCTGGTATAGCCAATTATAATTACTGTAATTCTTATTTGGCCTTTTTGTGGCTTTCTGTTCCTCAGTTTCTCTCAGTCCAGTAATAAATTTCTTTATATTTCTGGAACTGAAGATTCCACATAGGATATTTGGGAAAACATCATCATTGTGTACCACTCATACTAGGAAGAAAGTTTGGAAATGAGGCAATTACTTTAATATTGCATTTAATTTTTCTATTTCCTCCAGACAACTGTCTTAAAATTTAACCTTCTTTGTGATATACCCACTAGTGGTTTTAAAGAGGGCAAAAAATGTCCTTATTCCAATTAATATCACAATAATAAGAAAAATAGAGAAATCCTTCTTGTAGTAAATTCTCTAGGAAAACAAATCTATTTTTGTAATGAAGTCAATTGTGCTTAATATATTGAAATTTAATTTTCTGTTCTTGGGGTCCTGCATACACAAGGGTTTGGGTTAAGGCAACATTCTTACTCCTGGGGATGTGGGACTGTTGGATAAACAGAAAGTTATGGGCCAGTGTTCAGTAATCTCCCAGAGATATTCTTCTTTTCAAGTGGGAAGGTGACTAAGGCTCTGACCCATCACACTCAGCATCTTCCTTCTCCCTATCTGAGTCCTGGTCTTCTGTCCTAGAGATGAGTTGACCCCTGGCCTGGACCCACAGGTCACAGAAGCCCATCCCTGCCCACTAATCATAAACCATCTCCCAGAAGTTGTGGAACTCCCCCTTTTTAGCCCCACACTTTTTCAGTTTATCTGCTTCTTTTTGCTTCTGTAAAATGCTTGGCTTAAAGATAATAGAAGCCAAACTGCTGTGACTCCATTTTGTTATCAGCTGCCTCAAACTGTTGCAAGTCTCCTGTAACGAGGCAAGAATAAGCCCGGTATGATAAGCTAGCCTGCACACAATAAGATAAGGCAATAGTAGGGCCCTGGGCCCTGCAGGCCCCTGCAGAGCCCTGCAATGAACAGTCAGCACATTCCATAGCTCTGGAGATAGCCTCCACCAATGAAAACCTCCTTAGTCACACATGGGCTCCCCTGGCCAATCAGGCGAACCCCCTCCCTCTCCTTGCTTCTACCCCTATAAAAGACTCAGTCTCTCCTCAGTTCAGGGCTCTCAGTACAGATCCACTGTGTTGGTGAGGTCTGAGAGTCCGAGCTTAAGACTGAATAAAGGCTCTTTGTTTTTGCATGCACTCCGGATTCCTTGGTGGTCTTTGGGGTTCGTGCTATGGGCATAACAGTCACCACACAGGTGGCTGGTCTTGCCCAGGCTCCCTCCAGGCTCTGCTCCCAGGACACATGAAATTCACCCTGCCCTGCCCCCCAAATAGCTGGAAACCTCAGCTTGGTGCCATGAGGATGGCAGCCACAGAGAGCTAAGGAGCCCATCAGGTGGCTTGAACCTCCTTTCTCCTCCTTGGCATGGTTGCTTTCTTCCCGTGTAAAGTTACAAGAATCTGCTCCCTTTAGTGTCCTTGGGAGTCCTTTCCTTACATCCCCTGATTCTCTGCTGGCTTTACCTTGTAGCATTCAGAATGTTTGGATGCTGAAGCCCCTGTGCCAGCTTTCCACCATTGTGACCAAAAGACCTGACAAGAACAAGACAGGGGAGGAAAAGTTTATTTGGGGACTCACATTTTCAGAGGTCTCAGTCCACAGACAGCCAACTCCATTGCTCTGGGTGAGGCAGAACATCAAGGCAGAGGGTGTAGCAAAGGAAAAACAGCACCAAGTAGGACACAGCACCAAGAAGCAGAGAAAACTCTCACTCAGTAGAAGCCATGTCCTCAGCTACCTACTTCCTCCAGCCACACCCTACCTACAGTCACCTGCCTACAGTCACCACCCAGTTCATCCATTCAAATGGATTAATGCACTGATTAGGTTAATGCTCTTATAACCCAATCATTTCACCTCTAAGCTTTCTTGCATTTTCTCACAAATGAGCTTTTGGGGGACATTTGATATCTAAATCATAATACCCCATTTCCTCCATTACCCTAATAGCTCCTCTTAAAGGAGTAAAAGTGCCTCACACATAGAAAGCCAATCATATTGTTATAGCATAAGAGGGACAAACCAGAACTGCAAGCAGGTGACACCATTCTGAAATAATAACTGATAGGTTTCCAATCTCCCCTCTACCCCTCCAACCCTCCCTATTGCATAGGACCTCATTTAAGTGGCCGCTCATTCTGAACTATCTCTTCAGGATAAATATCCCAGAAAGAGAGCAGAGACAATCAAGTCAACTCTTCAGATTTCCAAAGTCTCAAGGGACACTGTGAAAATTAGAGAGAAAGGGCTGGCTTGTCACACCCCACCTGCCCCTTCCATGAACCCTGCAGGACAGGATGGATTCTGGGTTAGACAGTAGAAGGGGAAGGCAAGGGTGAGCAGTTGCCAGTTCCCAAGGAAGGCCCTCTGCACTCTTCTCCATGCTGGGCACTCTGTACACACCCCAGCAAAAGAGCTCAGCAAAAGCACAGACCTGGGAGGAGAGGGAGGAGGCTGGCACCACAACCTTTCTTTGCTGCAAGCCTCAGACAGCCCTGGAGACTGCTAGGAAAAAAACAAGAGTAACTGGAGGCCTGTCAAACTAGGTCAGGATAAAAGATAGGTTGTTTTAACTCCAAGTAAAACATGTAACCGAGAGGAACCCATATTACAATCATAAGAGAAAAAGAAAGTTATAAATCAAGTTGGCCTTTAGGCTTTGGGTTGGGGGCAGTAAATAGAGGGTGACGGAAGTATCCATGCTGGCATGACATCCACTTGATAATATACAACCATGTGAACATCACAGCGACAACAAAGTCCCTCAGGGTCTATACAGGAACAAGGTGTAAAATTATTTCAAGTCTAATACCTCTCTTTATTTCTCTAATACAAAATCTAGCCCCAGAAAACATGCCTGGTCTTAAGGCACTGTTCAGAAGGGATGCAAATGCAATCACAAGCACTTTAACTCAGGCTCAGCATCCACACACTCTGGCCATTACAGGGTAAGGTCATCTGAGAGTAGCCCAAGGGGATTTATTGAAAGTGCTTTCCAGGAGCAGCACACAGCTCAAGAACCAAATCATGAGGGACAGCATTTGATGATTATTTCTACCACTAGTGTCACTTATACAACTCTATAAATGTGTTCAAGAGAACTTGTCTATGATATTTTCAAGCCAAATTTTAAAAGCAAGTGTTGATGAAGCTGTAGCATCACTGGAACATCAAGCATCACTCACGGTACTATAAATTTGTACAATCACCATCAAAACCTGAACTTATCTTCTAAAACTAAACCTATGTATACCCCAATGACTGAGCAATTTCTCTCTTGAGTATATATCAAAATAAATGAGTACTTATTTCACCAAAAATATGGATGAAAATAGTGTTAGCTTGTTTCTGTGGCCAAAATACTTGACAAGAACACTTTAGAGATGGGACAGTCCCAAAGGTTCAGTCCATGGTAGGTCAACTTCATTGCTCTGGGCCCAAGATGAGGCAGAACATCATGGTGGAAGTGCGTGGTGGAGGAGTGCTGCTTCACTCCTGGCAGCCAGGAAGCAGAGAGAGTAGGGAAAGAAACCATAGGGAAGATGAAACCTTCCAGGTCATGCTCCAGTGGCCCACCTCCTCCAACCATGCCCCACCTGCCTACAGTTACCACCCAGTGCATTTAAACTACAATAGGCTGATTAGATTATAGCTCCCGTAATCCAATTATTTCACCTCTGAATATTCCTGCATTAACACAAAAGCTTTGGGGGCTACCTCATATCTAAATCATAAATGTTTGTAGCAGTATTAAGCAGAATAGCTAAAAACTTGAAAACAACCCAAATGTCCATCAATCGAATATATAAGGTAAATGCAGTTTATTTGCAGAATAAAATACTTTATAGCAATAAAGAAAATAACTACAAATACATGCATTGCAGGCATAATGGGTAGCAAAAGAAGACAGACACATAAGAGCATGTACTCTGTGATTCCATTTGCATTAAGTTTAAGTGCAGGCAAGACATCCCATGGTGGTAGAAGAGTGGTCATCTCTGGCTGGGGAGAGCCTAGACAGGGACATACAAGAGCCTGCAGTCTATATCTCGATAAGGTTGGTGGTGACACAGGTCTGTAGGTATGTAAAAATTGATTGGGCCATATGCTTCAATGTGTGTCATTATTAAATGTAAATTATAACTCAATGCAAAAACTAAACTTGAAATAAAGCACATCACATACCATAGTCACCACAAAGACGGCCTGCTATTCCCAGAGGTAAACAGTACCTATGTCTACTATATAACACTGAGTGGATCACAAAGGATTATTCTTTCTACAAGTATGATTTGGAAAACAGGAGCAAGCATACTAACACATTAAATGCACAATGAATAAGTACCCAAGAAGAAGGAGGACACACATGAAAACACAATGCTATGGTACAGATGCATGAATTAAACTTTAACAATCAACATCTCTAGTATGCAAAAATATCAGGCAGACTTTGCATTATGCTCTGTAACTAATTATTGTTTACAGGCATAGATAATAGATTTATTTCACATCCTGACAAGGTCCTCATGGCATTATGGTATTTGTTAGAAGAGTGAGGACTAATTCTGTCAATTACACTTCTTGGAAGGATCATCTGATGATATAAAATATGCACATATAAATGTCTTTAGCATGCATTGTATTTAAAGTTTACATCAATAAATTTTCATTTCATTAGTCCAATTGACTAACAGCCATTCAGGCAGGAAGTCAAGGATTCATGAGTCAATTTCTACAGGAGATACCCATATAAGCCACTGCCCACTGAATGGTGGCCATTACCTTCGGGGAAATGGTCTCCCTTGAGAAGCGGCACAGGGAATGGAAACAGTCAAGTCTCTCAAGTGGACCAATGTGTGGCCTTAGTTAAATGATTTATTTCCCTAAGCCTTCATTCCCCCATTGGCTAAATGGTGGCAAACAAGGCAACATTACAGAGCTTCTGCAAAGTTAAAACACGATAATGGTCACTGGACTCTACCCTGAATGAAGGCAGGCCCTGGTCTATATTGTTACAATCACAGAGAAGGCATCCCATAAACGAGTTGTGATGGTTCATTTTATGTGCAGTTTGGTTAACGTATGGCACACATACACCAGTCAGGATGTTGCTGTGGATGTGTATTTTAGTTGTAATTAACATTTATAATCAATTAACTTTAAGTAAAGCAGATGACCTCCATAATGTGGGTAGGCCTCATCCAACCAGGGGAAGTCCTTTAGCAGCAAAGACTGAGGTTTCCCAATTTTGAAAGAATTCTGCCATAAAATTGTACATGGAAACCCCACCAAATTTCCAGCCTGCCTGGTCTGCAGAGATTGGACTCAAGACAGCAATATCACTCTGACCTGAGTTTCTAGGCTGCCAGCCTACCTTCAAATCTTAGACATGCCAGCCCTCACAATTGTGTGCCAATCCCAATAAATAACTAGAGAAGTTAATACATGTGTGTGTGTGTGTGTGTGTGTGTGTGTGTGTGTGTGTGTGTTTTCATGGGACATACACAACAATCTGAGAGCCTTACCTTTCTTCCTCTTAATTCCCCACTGTGTAAAATGTATGCCCTTGGGTTGGGGACATAGTTCAGTGGTATAGTACTCATCTAGCAGGCTAAATGCCCTGGATTCCATCCCCAGCATCACACACACACACATACTATATATATATATATATATATATATATATATGTATATATATATGATGTATATATATATATAAACTTTTTTGAATGTACTGCACATCTCATGTGTAAATTATTAAAACTAGCTGTAACTTATTTACACCTCATTTCTGAGTCAAGTATAGTACTGACAGGATGGTTTAATTTTAAGCCTTGAAGTACACTGTGAAAAAAAGAAGATAATACTCCCGTTATACAGAATGGAAAATAGGCTCAGGGTACTAGCTCTCAAACTCTACAATGATGCCACAAAACAAGCCCAAACTCAGTGGCTTATAATCACAAATGTTTACTTTGCTCACACTCGAGTTAAAGCTCGCTGATTCAGGCTGTGCTTGCCTGTGGGGCTCCAGGTCGATGTTGGTTCAAGTCTGTTCCCTGATTCTCTCTCTGGGGCTCAGACTCAAGGGGCAGTAATTCCAGGGCACACGTTTCTCAGTGTGAATCATCAGAGCACAAAACCAGGCACATGGGCACCTTCAAGCCTCCTCCTACATCACATCTGTATGTTTCTTTTTTTTTTAATTTTCAAAGTTTAATTAATAAGTTTTTAAATTTATTTTTTATTCTAAGTTGTTATAAAAGACAGCAGAATGCATTACATTTCATATTACACATATAGAGCACATTTGTACATATCTCTGTGTGTTTCTTTAGACAGAACAAGTCACAAGGTCATGCCTGAAGTCCAGGAAGTATGCTCCAAGCATAAGGCCCTGGCCACAGTGGACAATTCTATAATAGGGGGGAAACCTGGGGCTCAATAATTCAATCTACCACAAGGAACTTGTCCATAGTCATAGAACAGATAGTTAAAATCAGGACCCAGGCCCATCTAACTTGAGGTCTCCCTAATTTTTCTATATAAACAGTATGTAGGCACATTGTTTCTTAACCTCACAGGTAGGAATTTTTGCACTTCAACTGTATACATTTTTTTAAATATTTATTTATTTGATTTTAGTTGTACACAATGCGTTTTTTACGTGGTGCTGAGGATCGAACCTGGGCCGCGCACATGCCAGGCGAGCGCTCTACCGCTGAGCCACAACCCCAGCCCCAACTGTATATTTTTTTCAGTCAACTATGACCTATCAGATACACTCTCTCTCCCCCAAGCCCACCCTTTGACCAACCCAATCCCATAGGCAATACCTTATGGTTATTAATAAGCACAGCAACGCTATCCACCATTAACTCTTATCCAATCAAGGAAAAACTGTTCAGATTCTACAACAGAAATTCCATACAGAATTCTACTACAAGAACAGGCAGGTACTCAAAAATCACTGACTGAACTAAACTCAAAATCACTGCTCTTATCAACATCTCCTATCAGTGCCTGAAGGGCTAAACAAATCTTAGGTGTGAAATGTTCTTACTAAATCACCAACCATTTCCTTACAGAGTTCCACACACTTCCACTCAAACTTTGCTTCATCCCAAAACAGAGGGACTCATGATTTTAAATCTGGAAACAGAAGTACCTGACCCCCATTCCTTGCCCCAAAGGAAAAGACTTACCCTCATCACACAATATTCTTGTTCACAAACTAACTCAATGATAAGCAATTCATAGATAGATACCACCATCCAGCTTCCAGGAAATTCTTCAGTCTACCTTCAGGAAAAACGATAAGAAAGCTTCTCAATGTTGCTAGTGGTCAGTTCTACCTGGACAATCCCACTTTTAGTAGATAAAACAAAAAGAGAAAACAGAAGAGTGTACCCCACAAACATTTTTGTTTTCTTTAAGGCTCTTATATAAAAAGAGAGATGACTCGTGACTGGGCTAGACCTTTGGAATCCATCTTGGTGCCGTCTGGGATTACACCTGCTCCTCTTCCTTCTCCTCCTACTCTGTGCCCCAATCTGCTCAGGCTTGTCCTTCTCTCCTTGCTGCCCCTCCCTCTACCTATCCATCCAACCTTTCCATCCACGACTCACCCAAGTTTTCTTCAGAGAACAGCCATCAGATCCTGTAACTCTCATCCTCACAGGCACACAACAACTCCCAAGAGAGACACAATACAGCAGGGCTGCCCATCAGGGGCTCAGCTCCCAGGGAACAGGACTGTGTGTGCCTGCACCATCGAGGCAGGCCACGGGCCAGCACTGAGAGTTGCTTATGATTGCTTGCACGAATCAACCTGGGTTTCCAGATGCATTTCCTACTTATTAAATAAAGCCCTCCCTCATTCAGCAAAGCTCTCACCACTCCCTAAGAGCAATATGGGCTTTCTCCTCCACACCTAAGCTAGTCTAGGCTCCCATCCTAGAAGGACATTTCCACCACTTTCTATGCAACAAAATCCTTATTCTAAGCATAGATTTTTTTTTTTCAGTTAAAATAACTTGATCTCTGTTTAGAACTGATTTCCCAGTGTTCCATATTATTATTCATTCATCTGTGTCTTCCACGATAGAAAACTTGTAAGCAGGGTCTTAGTTTGTTAATTCATCTTTACATGTTTCTTGTGCTTCACATAATCTTCAAAACAGTAATAAATTTTTTTAAAATTATTGAATCAGATCTTGTAGGCTGCTGCAAAATTCATCAAGTATGCTTCTATTGACATTATCAAAAAAAAGAATTTTATGTTCTGCCAGCTGTACATTTAAATAGAAGAAAATCTGATTACCATAAACACAAAAGTACCTGGTTAGATCCCACAAGGGTAACAAAATCTTGATTATGTGCTACCTTTCTGTATTCAACATTCTAGGGAAACAAGAATCTAATAAACTGACAAAGATTAGAATCCCATTTACACCCGCATTGCTAAAAAGATCCTCAAACAAAAAAATAAAAAGGTTTTAATGGTCTTTAGAGATAATATTTTAGAAGTACCATAATTGTTATTTCGGCAACTAAACACCTTCACTAATGTAAGTTCCTTATATCAAATTAGATTTTACATAACAAAGTGTAGTATATTTTTATAAAGAATTTGTGGAGATTTGCAAAAAAAATTAAAATACTGAAGAGACAATTGACTAAGTCTTCTCATTCAAGAGGTTAATTCAGAATACACAAATCAAGTATGAACATTTGTAAGTTTATTTAGAAAAAAATACTAGGGAAACAGAGGTAGACAATAAAATGTCCGGCTGCTTGCTTCCACACTATCCATGACTGAGTTTATGTGATTAAAATGTGAAGGGGAATTTACCTAATTAAAATTGAGTATGAGTTGTCTTATTTGATTAGCTCTCTCCTTCACACTCAAAGGCCCCATAACTAAATGCCCTGGTGCCGGCTCTTATACACAGCTGTCATTCTAATGGAAATAGACTTCAATAAATTCAGCAAATTTCTGTCCACCACCAATTGTTACTCCATGTCAATCTCATTTCACAGCCAGAAAAGCTATTATGAACTTGTCAGCACTTTAATTTCCCTAAATGATTTTAATTGATTTTTTATTACTCATTTGGTATTAATATCATCTTCTCTGAATAACAAAATAAAACAAAATTAACCACCATAAATACACACTACTTTTAAATCCACACCTTTTAGAAACAGATGGGGATTTGTGTCTTCAATAGTTAATCCCCAGTTTGACCATTATGAAGACCATAATGAGAAGCTGAGGAGGATTCCCACCCTGGAATCAGAGGGGGAAGGGAACGTATCAGAAATGGAGAAAGACAACCACCAAGCAGGGCTCTGTTGATTCAGACAGGGCAATGTGCCATCAAGCTAAGTGTGAGTCCACAGCATCTTCATTACTCATGCCGAATACTCTGGTGACAGACAACAATGCCAAGGTGATTTTATCTTTCAGCGCTTATTTGAATCCCATGAACATGATTTCTTTGGTTTCTGCTATGGTTTGGATGTGGTTTGTCCCTGAGTTTTCACGGGTTGGTCCTCAGTGTGGCGATATTGAGCTGGTAAAATCTGTAAGAGGTGGAGCCTAGTGGGAACTGCCCTCAGAAGGGATTTATGCAGTTCTTGTGGGACCCCAGGTAGTTCCCATGACAGGGTTGTATAAAAAAGAGAAAGACTGGCCACTCCCATGCTCTGCTTCCTGTATTGCTATGTGATAGGTCCTGCCATGATTCCAGCCCCATGTGACACAACCAAGGGTCCATCAACAGAGCTGGGCAGATGGTGTTACCATGTTCTTGGGACTCCAGAAATCTGAGTTAGATAGACCTCTTTTCTTTACAAGTTATTCAACCTCAGATGTTGTGTTACAGCAACAGAACCAATATAGTTCCATTTTATTGCTAACAGGACTAATGCCGTTTCATAATAACAATAACCACCCACCACAAGAAAAGCCAACAGCTATTATGTGTTTTCTATAAGCAAGATACTGTTCTAAATGCTATTCATAGGTCGTTCCATTTAGTACTCATAATATTTCATACATGGTATTATATTTCCCCAGTGTGTGTGTGTGTGTGTGTGTGTGTGTGTGTGCGCACGTGCACGCACATATACTGAAACTGGGTCCCCAGAGATGAGTTAACTTGCTTGAGGCCTGAATTTTATAAACAATACAACCAGGATACAAAGGCACCTCATGGACCCCAACCTGGATGAATTTTATCCCATGAATTAGAGAACTAGGATTTTTCTCTCACCAATGATTCCTCAGTGTGGGTTAAGAGCATGACTCACCCAATCATGAGAGTGAACACTCAGAAGTAAGGAACTAGGTGTTTTTAAAGACTGTAGTAT
Source organism: Tamias sibiricus (assembly GCA_025594165.1). Classification (NCBI taxonomy): domain Eukaryota; kingdom Metazoa; phylum Chordata; class Mammalia; order Rodentia; family Sciuridae; genus Tamias; species Tamias sibiricus. The sequence continues at coordinate 71,784,413 of CM046663.1, forward strand.
TAGATATTTAGTAAATGTTTAGAGCAAACCACTTAAAAAGTCATCCTTAATGATTAGTGATTATTCATGACAAGTGATTATTTAAGTTAATATGTTAATTTAAATACTTATATTCCATTTATGTTCACACTTATGATATTAGTGTCAAGCCCATTTTCATGTACTCAATGAAAATATTAGCCTTATACAAAACAGAAAATATAGGAACAATCAAGAACTTACTGATTACTTAATCATTACATTAATAGAGTCAGAATCAATATATTTCAAATTCTTTTCTTAAGGAAGCTTTAATTCCACTCATTCCTACAAATCAGGGATGGTGAACAGCTTCTTGTGTCAGAATAATTAAGTACAACATTTCAATTTGGGGTAAAATGCAAAACTGAACTGACCCAAAAAAATATCTTGCATGGCTCAAACCATGACCCCCAAGGCAAACAAAAGCATTTCTCATCTCACTGTCCTCTTTGTAAAAGTAAAAGGAGCTAGGATAGGAGCAGAAAGAAAATTATTTATTTTGCAATTCAGGACACAGTAGAATCAGTCTTCCTAATAGAACACATCATGCCTGACAAGACAAATTTGATGCTGGTTTATCTTTCAGAACAGAAGGCAATGTGCATGTCCTTTTTAAAAGGAAAAACTGCCATCCACTAGAGATCTCATCTGCTCCCCTAATACTCACTAATCTTAAAATGATTTCCACACTTTTCCCATTCCTTTTCAGTGCCCAAAGTACAGGAATTACCTCCAGATAAGCCAAAGATAGTCCCTTGACTGTGGGCCCTCAGTGATTGAAACTGCAAGTGATTTCCAGATATTGAAACAGCAAGGCCAGATGGCCACATCCCGGCCCCACCTCCAGCCAGGACTAGGAAAGGGCAGAGCCAGTTCAGCCCACCCTCCCTCTTAGAGGGGACAGGGGGGCAACTGCAGCTCCCTCACTATTTTTTTCCCTCCTTTTACAGTGCTGGGGATCAAACTTGGGCCTCTTGCATGCAAAGCAAGCATTCTACCACATCCCTAGCCCAGCTCCCTCAATTTAAATTTCTGTACTAAGAGACTAAAATCTTTGTTTTAAAATCAGTCAAATACCATGACTACACATCTACAAAATAAATTCAGTTGACTAGAATTTTAACTTCAGCCAGATACAGCAAAGCACTGACATCTGCACTCAAAAGTGAGAGGACACAGGGCCACTCTCAAACCACTGCAAGGAAAAGGAGAGCTAAACAAAAAATACATTTGTCAGGACAAGATAATACAGACTCATTTCTCCCAGCTTCTCAATGCTACGTACAACTACATATCCTGGAAGTAAAGCAAGAATCAACCAAGGAATTCCAAAATGGGTAAAGAAGAAGCTGGAACTGTCAGGGACCCTAAGTGTAAAAGAGCAGAAAGGATGTCTTAATACTCCCCACCCAAAAGCAGAAAGTAACCCAGCCTAGCATTTCCTGATTCTCAACCCAGTAACAGAAATCCAGGCGGCTCATTCCACCCCTGAATCAAGTGGGAATCCTTATGATAACACCAGGCGCTGTGCTTTGAATATGGTTCAACTGTGTCACATGAACCCACAAAGGTTCAACAGATTGAAGGTTTTGTCCATAGGGTGGTGCTATTAAGAGGTGGTGTGGAAGTATTAGGAGGGTGTGGTCTACTAAGAGGTCCTTAGGTCACTGGAGATGTGCTTTTGGAAAGTAGTTACTATGTAAGTTGAGTTCTTGCAAGAGGATTCTTATAAAAGGAGCAAGCCTTGCCCCACTCATGGCTGTCAGATTTCTGTATTGAGAAGTAATCTGTTTGCTCCTGCGACTGCTCCCACTATTGCCATTCCCCATGAGGTGACAAAGTCAAGAGGTAGCTTTCACTACACTGTGCCACTTGACTTGTAGATCCAGAACTGTGAACAAAATAACTTCTTTTCTTCATAAGTAGCTTGAATCAGGTATTTAATTATAGTGATGAAAAACTGACTAATATACCTGATGAGCCAGAAGGACTGTTGAGAAATCCTGCTGATGGTAAGTGGCCAGGGGAAGCCCTCTGCTCCCAGTTGGGCAAAAATACTAACTTCCACTGTGAATCATAGTGGGGAGGGTAGGAGAGGTAGGAAATCCTACCCCCCCCCACACACACACAAAATGCTTAGAAGCCCCTTGTCTCCTCCTGATCTAGAAGCACCAGGTAGTCCAGCAGCACCAGAAGGAGGGATCCTCCTACAACCAGAATCCATCCCGGAAAGTGCCCTACGTGGTGCTCCTCAATCAGTGATATTCAGGAAAAATAAGTGAAATTTACCCAATCTCAAAAAAGGTGGGTGGGGGAAACAGGGGAAAACTGAACAGAGACTCAGATACCTGGGGATGACAACAAATGGTCCAATATTCATCTCTTTGGAGCCTTAGAAAGAAAGGAAGGAATGAACTAAGAGGGTATTTTAAAGAATAATTGGTAATTGTACAAATGCATAGAAATTAAGTAAAATTAAGTAACATGCTCCTGAATGACCAATGAGTCAATGAGGAAATTAAAAAAAAAACTAAAAATTTTCTTATGAAATTAAAATGGAAATATAACATACCAAAGCCTATGAGATTCAACAAAAGCAGTAATAAGAAGGAGATTTATAGCAATAAATGCATATATCAAGAAAGTAGAAAGACTTCAAATAAACTATTTAATGGAAAAGTTGAGAGCTCTTTCTCTTAGATCTGGAAAAGGATGTCTACTTTTTCCATTCTTATTCAAAGTAGTACTAGAATTGAAATCAGAGCAATTAGGCAGGAGAAAGTAATAAAAGGCCCACAAATTTAAAAGGAGGAGTTCAAATTGTACCTATCTGTTGTACCTAACATCATTATTGTCAAAAACCCTAAAGACATCACCAAAAAATAATAATTATTATTATTATTATGTAAAATGGTATGGCGGTTCCTTGAAAAACTAAAAATAGAACTACCATGTGATCTAGTGATCCCACTACTGGATCTGTATCCAAAGGAAAGGAAATCGGTATGCTGCAGAGGTATAGGTTTATTGTACCTATAGGTTTATCGTACGCCTAGGTTTATTGTAGCACTATTTACAATAGAGAACACGTGGAATCCAATGAAGTATCTATTACTGAATGAATGGATAAAGAAAATGGGTCATATATACACAGTATTTTATTCACTCATAAAAATGAATTAAATCCTGTCATTTGTAGCAAAGTGGATAGAAATGGAGGACATTATGTTAAGTGAAATGAGCCAAGCACAGAAAGTGCCTGGCTTATATGTGAAGTCTAAAATGTTACTCTCATAGCGGTAAAGAATAGAACAGCAGTTAACAAAGGCTAAGAAGGGGAATGGGTCAGGAAGAAGAGAGAATAGTTGAGTAACAGGTAAAAAAAATAGAAGGATTAAGTTCCAGTACTTTATAGAATAGTAGGTGAATATAGTTGACAATAATTTATCGTGTATTTCAAAATAGCCAGAAGAAAGGATTCTAAATGTTCCCAACACAAAGAATTGATAAATGTTTGAGGTAATGAATATGCTAATTACTTGATTTAATTATTACCCATTGTTGACATGTATCAAAATATCACACTGTACCCCATAAATATGTACAATTGCTTTGTGCTGAGTTTTAAAATTTAAAATAAATAATTGCTGAAAATATCCCAAAATTGGTAAAATAAATCTACAAAATAAAAAAAAAAGCTGCATGAATTCCAAATAGTTACCAATATCCTCAAAGAAATCCATACCAAGACACACTATGATTAAATTTCTCCAAAGTAAACATGAAGAAAAATCTTGAAAGCCAGTAGAAACAACAGCTTACCTATAAAGAAACATCAACTCCTACTCATCTGAAACCAGGAAGGAGGTGGTTTGGAGTTTTTCAAATGCTCAAAGAGGAGAGCCAACTGCCAATTCCTTATCCAGCAAAACTCTCTCAGGAATTATAGGGGAACTAAAGATAATTTCACATGAAGGAAAACAAAACAATCTAATGCTAAAAGACCTATTCTTAAAGAGCAACTAAAAGAAGTTCTTCAACTATAAAATATATCATAAAAGAAGAAATCTTAAATGAAATGGACCAATTCCTTGAAAGCTGTCAATTACTACAACTCAACCAATATGAAAGAAATAATCTGTACAGCCCTATAACTATTGAAGAATTTAATTCATAATGTAAAAGCCTCCCAAAATGAAATATTCACCTACCTGATTTCACTGGAGAATTCTACTAATGTTTAAAGAATTAAAACCAATCAATAAAATCTCTTCCCCCCCAAAAAAAAAATTGAAAATGAGGGAACACCTCTCTCTACTCATTCTAAGAAGCCAGTATTACCAACACCAACTTAGTACAAAAAGAATTCTAAAAAGAATTCTTGTCTTTTTACTCAAAAAATCCCAAACAAAATGTTGGCAAATTGAATCCAATAGTGTATAAAAGGGAGCATACAGCATGACTCATAGAATTTATTAGAGGCACACAAGGTTAGTTCAACATCTGAAAATCAATTAACATAATCTACTGCATTTACCAGCTAAAGAAGATTATCATATCAATTGATGATATCCAATTTCAATTCAGGAAAAAACCCTAGCAAGTCAGGAGTAGAGGGACATTTCCTGAACTTGATAGAGAATTCACTACATACATACATACACACACACACACACACACACACACACACACCCTACCATGAACACCACACCACCACACATTAAAAAATAAATTTTTTAATCTTTTTTTATTTTTCTTTTTTTATTTATACTGCACATATAGAGCATCTTTTTACACAAAACTGTTTGTATACAAAGTATATTCGTACCATCAAACCCAGGGCCTCCATAAAGAAATGACTATACATTTCTGCACATACGCTGAACTTCACCAAACTTCATTTCTGCCCTTGCTATACAATTTATGATGGATTTTTTTTTTCCCCCAGCATTGAGGATTTAACTAAGGGCCTTGAGCATGCAGGCAATCCCTCTACTATGGAACTACATTCCAACAATCTTTTTGAGATGAAGTCTTGCTACGTTACCCAGGGTGGTCTCAAACTCCTGGGACTCAGGTGATCCTTCTGCCTCAGCATTCCAAGTAGCTAGGACTACAGGTACACGCTACCACAGCTAGTTAAAATGATTTCTTGTAAATCCTGAATGTTTTCCCCCTCAGATAAGGAAAGAGTCCAGGTGATCCACTCTCACCTCTCTTATTCAACATAGTACTGACCAGCACAATATGGCAGGAAAAATAAATAAATTTGGATTGAAAAGGAAAAAATAACTCTCCTAATTTGCATATGTCATGTTTTTCTACATAGAATATTCCAAGACAAGTGTAAAAAAAATCTCCTGAAAATAATAAATGAGTTCAGAAAAGTCACTGGACACAAGGTGAATAAATAGCTATCGCATTTCTACATGCTAACAAAGACATAATGATGCAAATTAAAAACATATGATATCTCTCCAGAGAAAATGAAATACCTGTGTGACAACTTAGCAAAACAAGTACAGGATCTTCTGCTGAGAAAATCCCATACTTGTTACAAAATGCTGATGAAAGAAATCAAAGATCTAAATAAGAGGAGAGACACGTCATTTTCATGGATTGGAAGATTCAACATGGTAAAAATGTTAATTCTCCACAAATTCATCTAATGCTATTGCCATTAAATCCCAGCAAGATTTTTTTTTTTGTGGACACAAATAGGCTTATTCTAAAATTTATATTAAAAGGCATAGGCCCCAAGCATAGCTAAAATAATCCCTTTTTAAAACTCAATATATTAGGAAGAACTACTCTATCCATTATGAATACTTAATTTATTGCCATAGTAATCAAAATAATATGGTAACAGCAGAGGAATAGAAACAAAAATCAATGGAACACAGTATAGAACCAGAAATAGATTCCCAAAAACATGCCTACCTGACATTTAACAATGTTGCAGTGGAAGACTTACAGCCTTTCCAACAAATGTCCTGGATTTTTTTTATGCCCATAGGCATAAAAAGAACCTCAACCTAACCATACATCTTACAGCAAAAATGAACTCAAATAGAATCATGAATTCAACTGTAAAATCTGACATTTTTATTATAAAAATCATAGAAGAAAATCTTTTGAGATCTTGGGCTAGACCAAGAGCTTCCTTCCAAAAGTGCAATCCATAGAAGGAACAATGGATAAACTGAACTTCATCAAAATGAAACACTTTTTGTTCTGTGAAAGACCTTGTTAAAAGAATGAAATGACAAACTTCACATTGGGAGAAAACTATTTGCAAACCACAAATTTGAAAATGAATTAGTAACTAGAATATATAAGGACTCTCAAAAGTCAACAATAAAAAGAATCTTAAAACTAAGCAAAAGATAGGAACAGACTGTTCTTCAGAGAGGTTATGCAGGTGACAAATAAGCACATGAAAAGATGTTCGACATCATTCAATACTAAGGAAATGCAGATCAAAACCTCAGTGAGACACCACTTATCAGAACAAAAATAAAAAGTAGTAACTCCAAATGATGCTGACAATGTGGGGAAAAATGAAGCACTCACACAGTACTGGTGGCAATATGAACTGGTATAGTTACATCAACAGCACTTCTTTAAAAATCTAGAAGTGCAATTAACATACAACCCAGAAACTATGTCCTTGGGCACTTATCCCATTGAAAATAATATTCACAGAAAAACCCATACATGAATGTTAAATACTGAATTGAGTCCCATGTTCCAAATTCATAAGTTGAAATCTTAGGCTTGTGTTAACTCACCTAGATTTCTGTTAGATACTGTTATGACAACCTAGTCAACTTATGCAATAAACATTCAAAGCAGCTTCATTTATAATACCCTAAAGCTAGAAAATACCTGGATGCCCTTTTAACAAACTGTGGTACACCCAGACTATAAATACTACTCAGCAGGAAAAGGGAACAAATTATTGATACACACAACTTAAATTAATATATAGATAATTATGCTGAAAAATGTCAATCGTAACATACTGTATAATTATGTTTATTTAACCTTGGAAAGACATCATGATAGAAATGGAGAACAGACTAGTGGTCACCTAGGCATATCACCTAAGGATGACGGGTGGGGACTGCAGTTGCTGTGGCTTATAAAAGGTGAGGAAATGTGAGGAATCCTGGTGGTAATGGAACTTCAGAATCTTGACCATGGTGGTGATATATGAACCTACAATTTTGATAAAACTGCACAGAACACACACACAAGTGCAGGTAAAATTAGGGAAATCTGAACAAGATGGGTGGATTGAATGAATGCCAATACCCTGTTGTCATATATGGTTGTGCAAAGTACTACTAGTGAGGAAAATTGGGTAAAGGACATGAGACAACTCTGTTGTTTCTTACAACTGCATGTGAATCTTTAATTCTCTCACAGTGAAAACTAAACAATGTCAAGGAGAAACGCGCTTATTGCCTAGAGAAGGAAAACGGAAATCCTGATCTTACAAATCCAGGGTAACAAGAAATGGTGGGGTAAAGGAAATTTAAATTCTTTTTTTTTAAAAAATATTTTTATTCATTTGCTTTAGTTGTACACAATGGGTTTTATTCAATGCATTTTATTTGTACGTGGTGCTGAAGATCGAACCCGGGTCGCCCACACTTTAGGCGAGCGCTCTACCGCTGAGCCACAATCCCAGCCCAGGAAGTTTAAATTCTTTGCCAAATTTAAATGCTTTGTGCATTTTCATCAGGTCTATATTATTTTATTATTATTCTCCTTAACTGCCCATTTGGCAGGCAAATGTCCTAAGTAATCACTACTGTGCAGATGAAAAAGCTATGCACAGACTGATCACAAATTTAACCAATGATGATACCACACATTAACACTCATGGGAAATCAGAACTTAAGTGCCAAAATTTTCCATCTTATTACATAGTATTTTAATATGTATAAAACTAAAAGTAATGCCTCCACAGCAATATCTGTTTTGCTTTTTAATTTGAAGTAATAAATCCTTGAAGTCACTCAAAATTGAAGGGAGAGCTCTGGCACAACTGGCAACTAACATATTGGTGAATGTCAACCCTCAGCTAACATGACACTCAGATGGTACATTCTAAACTCCATCATTCATTTTCCTTGAAGAGATAATATTTGCAATCGAGGGATGAAGGATTTTACCATGCACTCTTGCTTTTCATTATAGTCAGAAAAATAGCACTACCTTTAGTGGCATGCTCAGCATGGGAAGACAAGTTACTGGGGTCAATGGCAGAACTCTGGCCACAAACAAAAACCTATGAGGAACACACCATACTTGGATATTGTGTGGCTGGGTTAACAAAAGTGAGTTTTGATAGTGTTTCTGGCCATATGTCTTACTAATCGCCTATAAAACACTGTCAATTTGGCTAATTCACCAACCCTCAAACCAGGGTCAACTTCATGGCCATGTAATCTGTGCATTTAGAAAGGTCCTGTGCTTGGTTTCATCCCATGATGCTGTTGTGTGTAAATATTTAATAATTTTTTAACAGAAGACTCCATATTTTCATTTCACACTGGGTCCTGCATATTATAGAACTGTTCCTGCCTTAAACACATCTTAGTATATTGTTGGAGTCTGTTGATTGTTTACTTTAACATCCAGTAAAAGTCACAACTCTTCCCAACCATCTCAGCTTAGTATCATATCTTTTATTACCTGTAAAATTACTCTGATAATTGATGATGTCTACACAGAGACACTGCTGATTAAACATGAATTGCATTTTCCTCCATCATCTCCTTTTGCACATCTCTTTGGCCTAGATCTCAAATCAATTAAATTTAATTGGAAGCATAGAGAATGGTCTCTCACAGAATCATCCACTAGAAGTTCCCATGAAGGTGGAAATGTGCTGCCTCTACACCATCTCATAGAGGAGCCAGCAGCTGTCACTGCTAACAAGCACTCAAAATGTAACTACTGCAGCTAAGGAACTAAATTTTTTATGGCATGTAACTTTTTAAAATTTTTGGTCAACATGTAGTAATCGTGCATATTCATAGGATGATACAGTGTGATATCTCAACATACCCACACAGTGTACACTGATTCAACGGGGCAATGACTACCTCCCCCTCTTTGCCATTACTTTATGTTTAACATCCTTGAGTTCTTCTCTGCTAGATCTTCATAAAATATGTAATAGGTCATTGTGGACTGTGGTCACCCCACTGTGCTGCAGGACACCAGAACTTATTGCTTCATATCTAACTATGCCTAGGTACCTGTTATCCAACCTCTATCCCTCTCCTCCACCCTTCTGAACCTCCAGTAATCACTGTTCTATGTTCAGATCAACATTTTAAAATTCCACAAATGAGAGGGAAGCACACAGTATGTGTCTTTGTGTTTGGTTTATTTCATCTACGATAATATCCTCCAGGTCTACTCATTCTAGTGACAGAATTTCATTCTTTTCTATGGCTGAATAATATTCCATTGTCTATATACACTAAATTTTCTTAATCCATTCATCTGTTAATGGGCACCTAGATTGATTCCATATATTAGCTATTATGATCCAAAGGAGATGAAATCAGCATACTAAAATAGATATCGTATTTAACTTCTACTGACTTAAATTTAAGTTACTACCTGTGCCAGTGGCCACTTTGATGGACAGCTCAAGTCTACTGCTTCTCTATAGCTTCCAGAGAGTCTGGTGCAGCTGTGTGCACAAGGAACAGCTCAACTGTTTTGATCTGATTTCTCAAGAATTAACTCTCACCTTCATGGACCTATAAGGAGGTCAATCAAATTTTAAGGTCACTGGGTTTTCAATAAGATATAAACTAAATCTCCCCACTGTTTAAATTATTCCTGATACACACTATTTCTTAATATTATTCAATCAAAAAGAATGAATGTAATTCTCTTAGCTGCCTGAATTAATATTAAGGAGTTATATGATTCCAAATTCATAATATATATCTATAATTTCCTTTGGATTATAGAATTCCTCCAAAAAGCTTTCCATGTTCTAAAACTACAAGTAAAGCACAGCTCATTGTTGCACAAATTAGAAAAAATAACTCTAATAAAATCAATGAAATATTGCCACTCTATCAGCCTAGCACAATAAAAGACTTATGTGCTGTGTTCACTTCTGAGAAAGCGCTGTCTCTGGGGGCCCATGAGAGTGTTCTGAGGGAGTCACACTGTATTTAAGATGTAGAAGGTAGAAAACACAGCTGGGACCACTTCCACATATGGATATGAGATTTTCCTTCCACCCTTGTTTTTCTAAACATAACTTGGCATACATGACAAGCCACTGTCAATGGATGATTTTTAGCAGAGCTAAAACTGACAGATGGATTTTAAGCTCTCTGAAATACTTTCATGCCTCCTTTGATCCTTCTTTCTGTTTAAAACCATTTTGTCTTAAGTACTTCTTTCATTGCTACAGGACTGTGGCCTCCAAACTACCAATTCATTAATCTTACTGTACATCTAAAAATTTTATGTTTAAATATTAAGCTATATAGATAACAATGCATTGCATATTTTTTTTAAAAAATCTAGAAGGATTTTGAATGATTTGACCATAAAGAAAGGATAAATGTTTGCAGAGATAGACATTTACCATGTTTACCATGATTTGAACATTACATATGTATACATGTGTCAAAATGTCACATGGTACCCCATAGATATGCAAAATTTTAATGTATCAATTAAAATATTTCTAAGATTATAATTTTTAAAAAATTAATAAAAGTATTAAGCTAGTCAAATATGTACATTACACCAAATTTCCAAACTTTGAGTTCATCTAGTCCTGAGCTGCAAGAATTTTATCAATTCTTAAGCAAAGTATGCCCTCCCCTTTATTATAATTTATCACACAAATGGATCACCTCAGCCTGTCTCTATCAGCCCTATATATGGCAAAAATATGTTAAGTAACATAGCCTAGTCAAGGAATGGTGCTGTACTTCTATTGTAGTAAACATAAGAGCATGACCCCTCAGTTGTTCTTTTACCAAATTTGCTCATGATAGACTGTATTAGTAAATATTGGCTGCCATAACAAAATACCATAGGCTGGGTGGCTCACACAATAGAAACTTATCTTCTCACTCTCAAGGCTCAGAGTCTGAAATCAGGGTGCCAGGATGGTTGGGTTCTGCCTTCTCCTTGGCTTACAGATGGCTGCTTTCCTGATGTGTCCCTGAAGGGCAGGGAAAGCAAGCTCTGGGCTCTCTTCCTCTTCTTAAAAAGATACTAATCCCTTTCTTGGGGGCTCCATTGTAATGACCTCAGCTAAGCTCAATTATTTCCCAAAGGCATGATCTATAATACCTTTACTTTGGAAGTTAGGGCTTCAACATATGAATTTGGCATCACAATTCACTCCCTAGCAGGAGTAGAGATGAAGCAGAATGGTAAATAGCAAGGAGGCAGATCCTGAGGAAATAAATGATATAATCTGGTAAACTTTGAACATCAAAGTTACTGTAGGTGCCTTGTGCCCATCGCAAAAACTAAATAAATAAATAATTGATTAATTTAAAAAAAAAAAAAACAAACTAAGTGTGACTTACTTGCTGTACATGCAAAATCCCAAGTCTTTAGCAAAGGCAAAACCATGTCTATCTGGCTCCTGGCTTTACAACATATTTCTCTGAGTCATAAAAATTTGCAAATCTGCACATGGTAGAAACTAAGCCTCACAACTCAATGATATAAATAATCATAATCATCTTCTATTCATATGGAAAGTCTGTTTAACCTGTCTTCTCCCTTAGCCAGCTGTAGTTTCAAAAACCATTTGGATGGTATCTCAATATGCAGACTGATTCTCTGATGTTTTGGAAATCCAAACTCCTCCAGGAAACCAGCAAAGCACAATGTCTCGGGAAACCTAGTGTTCTTGGGGCACTTCTGTTCCTATATTTCAGAAAGACTTTCAGAATTACTCATTATCAAACATTCAAACAATAACCTGGCAGACCAAAGCTGATAGAAATGTACATATGAAGTCCACAATACAGCCCATACCTGGTAGCTCCAAGACACTTCTCACCACAAATCAATGCTGATCAACTGCTTTACCTTTGGAAAAGATGATCGTTCTTATTGTTTCTTCCATCGTTTCCAATTTATGCTTGCCCTGTGCCTTTTTTTTTTTTTTTTTGCATTAAACTCAGCACAGAAAGATCCTTAAAAATCTGCTCACAACTCCGTATGCCAGAGTTAGTTTCCTTCCTGCTTCTGCTGATTCGTTTCTCCCTATGCCTCTTGCCCAGCTGACTAATAAGTAGCTTTTCAAACTAGTTTTCCTGTCTAGTTAGGATCCATGACTCTGACTACAGATCTAAAACATCCACTGCATGTCTAAAAATCTTCAGTGGCTCCCACTAGCCAAAAGAAACTCCAAACTTCCCACCTGGCATTTAAGAGCCTCCATAATCTACCCACAAATGAAGCCCTCCAGCCACATGGAAGACAGACGTTTCCTGCATACACTGCAGGCTGTCCTGCCTTCCAACACCTGCTGATGCTTTTTTGCCTCCAGGGAATGCCCACCACCCTTACCCACCCACTTCACACCCAGCACCCCATATCTCCACATATCTAAATTTCACATGCTAAAAATAAATGTGATTCCTGCCACAAAGCCTTCTTTGATCTTCCCTAGATGGGAGTAAGCCCTCCTTCCTGTGAACTCCCATAGACCCCAGTGAGTTTTCTTCTATGGTTTTGATCACTATCTGCCTTGTATTACAGTTCTCCACGTGAGGTTCATTGCAAGCCAATAAGTTCCTCACTCAGGCCCGCCAAATGTCAGCAGAATATCTTTTATATCATTGATTGTTGCAGAAATTAGCAGAGAAGGAATAGAGGAGGGCCAGGAAGGGAGAAATACCCTATCCTAATAACCCTCATCCAACTACATCAAGGGGTCCCACATATGCTCACAAACAAATTAATTAAAGAGCAAACTCAGAGTCATTTTCATTCTGAAATAAATATTAAAAAGCAAATTAGCACAAACTTTCCTGCAGAATATTTTTTACTAATTTGCATAAACATTTGAAATGTTATGCTACAAAATATTAGATTGTTTTGGATTAAGATATTTTTTAGAATGGGTTGTTCTAAAAGGATAATCTCAGTCCTGCCTCTGTGCCCTTGAATTTACTATTTGCTTTGCAAATAGAGGGCAGTCCCTTTCCTCTCAGCCTGGCAAATGCTTACCAAGACCTTGGGTGACTCAAACACCAGCTGACTCTTAATACTTCTCACACCACAGCCCCATATCCACCTAAGGTATTTTGCTCATTCAGTAAATGCACAGCTCATGAACTCTCCACGCTGGGCATCTCACAGTCACTAGTAGTATAGACACTAATGGGCAGTCCCTCTGCTGTGATTTGAACCTGGTTGGTCCCCTCTGAAACTCAAGTTGAAATTAAACTGCCAGCCTGGTGATGTTGGCAGATGGGGCCTTTAACAGGTGGTCAGCCATTAAGAGGAATTCCTGTTGTACTCTCAGGACTGGATTAGTTACTGAGAGAGCAGACAGTTACAAAATGAGTCCAGCCCTTGTGTCCCTTCTCTACCAAATATACCCGCTTTCCCTTGTAGTTTCCACCATTTTAAGGCAAAGGGTTTCACCGGATGCAATCACCTGATCCTGAACTCCCCAGCCTTCAGAAATGTAAGCCCAAATAAACCTTTTTTCTTTTATAAGTTACTCACTCTTAGGTATTCTGTTATAGCAATAGAAAACAAAATAAGACCTCCTCCTGCAGAATTTTTGGAGTAAAGAAAAGGTAAGGTGTAGGAGCCCTAATTAAGGAGATAGCTAAGATTGCGGTTAGCTGAGAGCCATAAAAGATGTTCAAGTTTCACCTGATATTCATACTGATAGTCATACTGATATTCATTCATTCATTCTTCTAAGAATCTTTTTATGCCCGTGAACACTGTGTGACGCACCTGTAAGCTCGAGTTGTAAGCACTTGTTCTTGTTAAAGCAAAATGTATTTAACCGGGTGAGGGTTAGTGGCTGTTGGTTGGAGTTAGAGTGGTTGGAGTTAGTGTGGTTGGAGTTAGAGGAGAGTTGGAGTTGCGGTTGGAGTTCGAGAGGTTGTTGGAGCCAGAGAGAGAAGTTAGAAGAGAGAAGAATAAAAGAACTTTTTCATTTCCATCCTGCCTCCGAATTTTCTCCCCGCGGCGTCGTAGCTGCAAGCAGCAGCAGCAGGCAGCTCAGTAAGGTAAAGAAAGCTGAGAGGTAAATAAACCATTATGACAGGCTATGGTAAGTGGATTCCTAGGAGTCTGGTCCGCACAGAATGGTCAGAAAATGGGAAGGGAGGCCCTAGACCAGCCTGGTTGAGGAGCTTAGAGGATTAAGAAGGTTTCCCCGAGGGAAATAACTCCTGAGCTAGATCTTTAGGGAGAAGAAGGAAACTGCCAGACCAAAAGAGGTGTGTGTGGAGTGCAGCCTAGAGATGAAGTTCTGTCCTTTGCTGTTATTTGCATTTATTTTGACTTCTCCTTTCAGAACACTGCCCCTGTTATCTTTCTGTTCCTTGGTCAGGCACGTAGCATTTACAAAGCTTCCTCGTGTTATTTTTGTTAAAGTTTTCCAGTTCCAATAGTCTGTGATTCTGCCTCTGCATGTGTGCATGTGTGAACTTTTTAGGTAACACATCGTATGGTGTACGATGCAAAAGAGAAAACAGTGAAAAATAAGCTCACCTGCCATCCAGGTTCTTTTACAGAGGTAACCACAAACACTGGTTTTCTAAGACGTCGTCACTGTTTCTGGCTCTTAATGAGGATATTGGCAATATCCCCTTTCTACCTGCAACTTCTGCATCTGAAGACACTGGATGTGTGCGGGTTCCAGGTGCTCAGAGTCTGTGAACACTAATTAGTGCCAGCAAAGATGTCTAATATGTCCCTGGACAAGTCTCTTCTCCCACAGTTTCCTCCTTGCAAAAGGATGACGTGAGACAAGCCAGGCAGGCTGGGGCCCCTCCTGAGGGAGAAGCTGACACTAGCTAGGGATGAAAAAGAGAACCACTTAGGAGGCATGACAGCTTCCTTCAATTATGTCAAGGGCTGTAATGGAGAAGACAGACTAGAGTTGGTCCCCGCGATGTCAAAGGGTAAAACAGAACCCATGGGAGGAACTATGGAGTCCCATGAAGTGGCTGTCCTAATAGTCACAGCTGGCTAAAAATGGAAAAGAATCCCTGTTGGCCTTCATCCAGGGTAATGTGGGAAAGAACCTAGCAGAAAAATAAGCATGAGACTCCATGACAGGAATAGCACAGCTCACAAAAAGAGAGCATCTCCTACTAATACAGCATAATTACCATTAGGTGGCATAAAAGTGATTTTTTTATCTTAATGGTTAAATATTTTCATGATTACTAAATAAATATGTAGCTAAGAATAATAGCAGGCATTGTGAGTACTTATGCATTATTATAATTCTTCTACCTTTTTTCATTTAATCCTCAAAAGAACACTATGAGACAGATACTATTATTATCCCTATTTTAATTGGAGAAACAGAGACACAAGAGAGATGGATTGACTTGCTCAAGGTCACAATACCAGGAAGGGATGGAGCCAGGGCTTGAACCCAGGCAGTCTGGCTCCAGAGTCCCACACTGCAACACTGTGAAATCCAGACAGTATGTTGGGATGAAGCTAAACCAATAAAAGGATATAAACTAGAAAAACGTGTGTAAGTAAATAATTGCATTTGGAGTTCTTGGCTATGGCAAAGACCATGAATATAGTACTCAAACCACTAATGCTTGAAACTTATCTAGATGTTTCATCAAGGTACCTTTCAAGCCTCTTCAAGAATTATGACATGACCACTAAGATCTCCTATAAATTATGCCATTCTATAATCATAGAGCACAAATCATCAGAAGTGAAGCTAAATTACCAAAGACTGTTCCAGAGACAATATTGTGTCTTATGGTCCAATAAAAAGTTGCTACCTTGCATAGAAACCTTCCTGCTGAATCCTCCAAGAAACATACTAGAACACAGGTATGGGTGAATGCAGCCAAGACTCTAATAAATATCACAGGAACACCCCATATCCTGCACACCCTCACCCCAATCTCTCTCTCTCTCTCTCTCTCTCTCTCTCTCTCACACACACACACACACACACACACACACACACACACACACAGTGGTGGAACAGATATTCCTTTTTATGCTCAAACACCACTAAAGAGCACACACACACACACACATGTACCAACGGGGAGCTTTAGGGGGTGATATCAGGTTTTCTATGTGCTACTCTTATCCTTATTGCTATTGTTATTGTGGAGTCACTCAGAATCACAAAATTAGAGCATCTCAGAGTTTAATGTTTTTCCATATCTCCCCAAGCACTGCAGCCCTTCTCTCCAAGAAAAAGAATTCCTTGCTCTTTCTTTTGAAATGCAACACCCAGCATGCAGTATAAAGCACTGCTCTATGTTTAATATATATTTGCAGTAAATGTATAAATGGAGGGGAAACATGGAAGCCTTAGAAAAGAGACACACCCATGCTGAGCACACCCTTGAGCTTCCTCACAACTTCAGGGGTAAGCCCAACAATAGTGAGTTATTATCTAATAACTAGGCTCACTGAAATCTATAATGACTGCTACAATTAGAAAGTCAGAAATAATGAACGCTCACCTATGAATTCAGTCATCTTGGGAAGTCGACTAAACCCCTAAATGCCTCCAAGATTTCCCCCCTCAAATGCGATGCCACCAACATGAGATTCATCCTTTTTTTTTTTTTTTTTTTTTTTTTCTAAAGCCTTCCCCACACAGATGTAGGAGCAGTTGAAGAGTTTTGCCCCCTGGGAGGGCTGAGAACAAGTGAGCAATGAGCCAGTCACCACCATCACCACAAAAAAATTAAAAAGAAATGAAAACAAATGAATTCTATAAAGCACCTTCAGTAAATGCTAATTACTTCTAAGTAGACTCTTGTTGTCAGACTTCAATATCAATTACACTTTTCTGAGGGTAGGGGCTCGATTAGGATACAACTTTATTTATTTTTCCTTAATCTTTCCAAATGCTGTGTTTGATCCTTCTCTTTGCCCTGGACATTGACAATGCAATTCTAAATGTAAAGGATGAGACCCAAAGGTTGATTATAGTATCTCAGGGGACAAATTCTCTCAAAATACCTCCTGTTTTTCAGATTCAGATTTTCTACGGAGGGTCTCCAACCAGAATAAACAATCGACAACATCCTCCAATTAGGATGCCAAGGGGAAAACTAAATAGATGGGTTTTCTCCATCTGATATTTTCTCACTCTGTATTAGATATGACTATTTCTGTTCTGATTTTCAATGTCCTATTTAAAGCATCTTCACCAGTTTCAATAGCTATTTTTATTCTGCTCCTAAACCATTTTTTAGTAAAACTCTTGAGTCCAAATAAAATGTGAAGCACCAGCAATATGAAGTCCAGAAGGATCTAATCCATTAAGCATACACACAAATAAACAATGGTCAATAGTACAAACCAATAGTCTAAGAAGAAGAAGGGACAGTGTTTTATGAGGACCCGCTAAGGAAGACGGGGGTAGGAATAAATAGCTAGAAAAGCTTTTGCAGAAAAGTAGCCTTGGAGATGTTTTGTTAGGCAAGGGAGGGTGGAAAAGACATTCTGGGCAAGGAAAAAGGCTGAAAGAAAAGTAGAACCCCAAGTCTGTACACTGTACCTGAGAAATGGCAAAGTGGAAAGAGACTTAGAATTTAGGACACGTGAAGTTTGGTGTGCCTTTGGGATAGCCAGTTCAAGATGTGGTGCAGATGAGGACATCTGGTTGTCAAGAGGTGGCAGGAGCAGGAGATAACTGCCCAGAAGAGAGCTGAGGCCAAGGAAGAACGTAGCCAGGGATGTCAAAGCTACCCAGAGAATAAGCACAACTGGACATCAAAGTCCAGAACTTCGAAGAAATCTAATGGAAATGATTGCATTTCCTATGGCAGAAATTCAATCAGGTCAACCACTCAGATCAAATCCTTTCAATCATGGTATATTACCTGCAAAATGAAGGCCAAATTCCTTAACCAGCACTCAAAGGCTTTGGCACCTGAATGCATTTCCAACCTATGCTCCCATTAATCCACAACTCAAAGTCTCATGTCAGCAAACACGATTTCTTCCCTGATGCTAAACATCCTAACTCTGTACTTGGATCACTCTCAGTCTGGCTTTTCAGTCCTCTGACCTGCCAAACACTGCAAACACTTCAAAACCAAGGGAAGAGTGCCAGTTCCTCATCAAAGTCCACCTAATCCTAACACTGTTGTACTCCATAGTGATCATTTCTCATCAGAACTCCTGAAGTAGTTTCCATCTCATTCAATCATAAATTTTATGTACTTTTTAAATGTGTGCACTTTATCTCTCCTAATTTATCAGCATTACCCTGGAAAGCAAGAACCACATCTTGTACTCAAAGTGATACCGTCATGATTTGCACACTGGTAACACTCATTTCCTCTTGGAATTCTCATACTTCATCCAAAACTGAGCTCCTGACCTACCCCTCCCTATCTCAGCCAGTGGCATCCACCACTCCATGTCTTTCCCTGCTTAGAGTGTTTCTTGATGTTCAAAGAGCTTACAGTGTTTCTTGATGTTCTCATTTTCTGCTACTCTGTAAGACATTTATCAGCAAATCCTGTGGGATAATCCTGGAGACTATCACCAAAATCTGACCACCTCTCACCACCCCACACATGACTCCATGGTCTCCAGCCTGCATGATGCAGTGGCCTCTAACCAGTCTCCTTGCTTCCTCCGGACTCCTTCCATCTCTTTTCTGCAAATCCCTGGAGTGGTTTTTTCAAAATTAAGTCAGGTGACTATATTCCTCTACTCAAAACCCTCCAACCTCCTCCCATCTCACACACATACAAATGATGGCCTGCTAGGCCCCTCCTGGTATGCTGACAAACTTTTCCTCTTCCTATTGACTTGTTTTCCCAAATTTTCCAAAGTACACATATATTACATTAAACTTATTTTTCCTTTTATAAGATGCATGGATCTTCAATGTTTAATTTTATTTTCCTTCTAGCCTTTGCTTTTTGATAGCTAAATGCAGTGTTATCATCTAAGCTGTAGGCATGAATATGTCAGAGCATTTACCATGAGTCCAAGATTCTGCTTTTCTACTTTGCAAAATCCATGATAAAACAAAAAATGTTATTTAATTTATTTTATTCCTTTGCTATTGTATTTAATAAATATTCAGGAATCAACCTTGCTAGATTTATTTTGATCTTAATAAAAAACATTATTTTTCTGCATTAGCCTCAAGTAGCATGCAAATAGAAAACAATAACCAGTAGTCAAGAAGAAAATGAGATTTGAATTTTGTCAACAGTGAATGCTTTTTCTCTATTTTTTAGAGTTGGTGTGTGTGGAGCATGATGAATGTAGATTATTTCCTTTAATCATATTACTAACCAAAATGTGTTAATCAGGACAGTAAAATCACACGTTGGTGAAATAAAGTATCAGCAAAAGTTAGCTAAATATATACTGAAATGGTGAATGAAGGTTTTTTTTTTTAATTTTTTTATTATTTATTTACTTATTCATCATGCACAAGTATAGTATCTTTTTACATACAACTGCTTGTATACAAAGTATATAAGTACCATTCAGATCTTCAATCATGCATTTAGGATAATGATATCCATCTCATTCAACCACCAATTTTTTTCCTACCCCCCCTTACTCCCTCCCTCCCCTCCCTTTCCGTTGACCATTCTAGTGTTCCTCTGATCCTATGTACCCCCTTCCAACAACTCTGTGAACCAGCCTCCTTATATCAGAGAAAACATTTGGTACTTGGATTTTTGAGATTGACTAATTTCACTTAGCATTATATTCTCCAACTGTGAATGAAGTTTTTAAGTGGTTGAATTTATCTTCTCTCAATGTAACAGAGCCTTCCTAGACTAATTTCTTTGCCTCAGCTTCATGATCTATCACTTCAGGTATTACGAGTACAAAATGCCTCAACTTCTTGCTCCTTGTCTCCCCCCACCATTATCTTCCTTCTCCTCTACCTGGGCTATTGAGCTCTGGCCATGAAAATGATATAACTATGCCAACTAGGCTTGAACGTATCTCTACTACCAATGTCAACTGGGCATTTTTTACTAATAACAAATTCTTTTACCACCTTTTAGAGAATTATCTCTCTTTCTTATTAACTTGCAACTTCTGCTAGCTCATGAAGGGACTCTAATATTTAATGAACAGCACTGAAAACTCTCAAAGCACATAGAGCAATAAAAACCATTTGGGAAAATTTCATTTGTGTCAAATTTGCAGAAATGATGTTTCAAGAATGCTTTCAAACAAAGAGAGCCCCCAGGTCCAGTTTTCAACATCAACATTTCATATCACCCATACATGAAAAAAAATGGGTCAGGAAAAGGGCCTCTTGGCAACCAAGAATGCACAGTCTAAGAAGTAAAATTAAATCCCCCAACCCTGGTTTACCCATGATGCTCTGAACCTGACTCAGGTTCTAAAATGTGAACTTCCTAGTTGGGATTAAAAACAGAAAGGAACATGAACAGGAGGAAAAGAGAAGATGTTTAGATAATACATTAGTCCATTTTCTGTTGCTATAACAAAATTCTGTTGCTGGTCACTTTATAAAGAAGAGGTTTATTTAGTTCACAATTTGGGAGGCTGAAAATCCAAACAGCATGGTGCTTCTCTGGCCCCCTGGCTACATTACCTCATGGAGGATGGCATGGTGGGAGCATGTGTGAGAGGGAAAGATCACATGATGAGACAGGAAGCCGGAGGCCAGCCTTGCTCTTTAATAACTCATTCTCACAGGAAATAACCTGGATCCCATGAGAACTACCTGAACCCCTTCTGAGAGCAGTGCCCCAGTGATCTAATAACCTTGCACCTCTTAAAAATTCTACCACCTCCCAACATCACCACACTGAGGATTAAGCCTCCAACATGTGTCCCTTGTAGGACAAAACACATCCAAATCATGACAAATAGTAAATTAAGATATTACAGGTAGAAACTTAATACTATACTTGATACTATAGATAGTATCTTAAGACTATCCCCAGTGGGCTAGTAGTTGATAGTTCCCCACTGGTTCCATAAATGATCTGTAGAAAAGTCCATCCTCACCTCAATTTTCCTATCTACCAGTAAACATTTTAATATTTTTAAGTCATAAACCTCAATGTTTGAAAGCATTCTAGGCTGTTAGATTAAAGTCAAGTTGGAGTCTCATGTTACACTGTTTTTTAGAACCACAAAGCATGTACCTTAACTCACCAGCCATTACTCAAACGATCAACCCAGTACCACAGTGAAAGAAAACACCTAATGGCTGGTGTTGTGGCTTAGTGGTAGAGCACTTGCCTAGCATATGAGGCACTGGGTTCAAGCCTTAGCACCACATAAAAAATAAATAAAATAAAGGTATTGTGTCCATCTACAACTAAAAAGTATTTAAAAAAAGAAAACACCTAAACCACGCTCTGAACTTGGGTGATCAGTAGCCTCATTTCCAACTGCAAAGAAGCACATTTGTGCTTGTGGTAAAATAAAGACACCAGCATCTCTCAGACTTGTGCTGCCTATAAGACAAGTACCAGGGTAGAGAATCAGCCAAGGAATCTATTATCAGGATGCTAAACTTATATTAAGTAAACCAACAATGGCATCCATGACAGAATAATTTAATCACAATTTATGACATCAAGAGATAAAATATACCTATATCCATATTACCATATATTAACAGGAAAGCTTCTGAGAAGCTTCTTGTGGATTCATTTGCCAAAGCAACATTATCACTATATTAGTTACAAGATTTATAACAATCTCACAGTAAATTCACTTCTTTTTACTGAACAAGTGTCAACAAGTAATGTGAGACTTTATAGTTCTTACCATATGCTATCACTATAATATGACATTCTCAGTTATAATTCTATTGTCTTACACGTTATAAATAATGGATCAGATTTGCTTCCTTAGTTTAATAATGAGCCTTTGGACTAAGACATGCTAGCAAAGTTGTCTAAACATATGCCTACCACATTGACTTTTAATCATAAATTATTTTGAATAATTTTACTAATTGTGAGATAATAAGCTATTTAAATAAGTGTTTTAATTGCATTTCAAGGTAAAATGTGAAAAAATATATAATAAGAAATGTATAAATGTTTACCTCCCAGAAAATAAAAGCAATCATAGTATTTAAGAAACTAAAACAGATGACAAAAGAGCAAGTAATTTAATAAACATTTATTGATGACCTATATTTGTCAGGCATTTTTCTAGGCTCTGAAAACAGCAAAGAGTGGCAAAGAGTATAGGAACATTGTTTGGTCATCTATCCAGCATGTGTTTCCTCTTCCTAATTTAATCCTGATACTGTTCAGGTATTTCGAAGCCCAATCCTCCAAAGCATCCCCTCAGGAGAAGTCAGCTCTGCTCCTAACTCCATGGATAGATCTGGTTGATGAAAGACTAATCCATTTCCATCCCCAGAAATGGGTTAGGAATGAACCAACCGAGGCCAAAGACCCACAAAGACTGCTTTCAGGATGTCATCCTTGATCTTCTGTGACCTCCAGGAAACTACCCTCTTTTTCCCTAGAAAGTGTGGTGAGGAGAAAGGCTTGGAACCGTTGCCACCATCTCTAGGATGTGGGGGAGGGTGGAGCCAAGACAGTCACATAGACATGGAGCTGGAATGCCTAGATGATGCTACACCAAACCCTACTCTACCTCTCTATATCCATGTTTCTGTGTGCTAATAAAGCTCATTATTTAACCAATTTTAACAGATGTTCTGTGCATATATCTGAAGGCAGCTGTTGCAGTCATACATGCTCCCTATGCTTCAGAATTTACAATTGAATAAGGGAACACGGTCACCCAGAACCAATAGTCGGCATTAGGCTCCTGCTGATACATGGTATTCCCAGCTTATCTCAGTATTCTCAACTTACTACAGTCCCCTCTTCTCCAACTAGGAATCAATAACGAACATGTACATTAATACTTGGAAACCAACTGCCAAGAAGGAGAAAGGCAAAGAACAGGGCAAAAGATTAGAGGAGCTTAAATAGTCCTCATCAAGGGTCATGTTTTAGTTATTGGCTAAACCCATTTGAAAAACAGCATCTCTCAAAATAATACTGTACAGGCAGCTGTAGGAATTTGGTCCTTTCTGGCATTCTGACACACATTCAAATCTCATTAAGTTTTAAATTTAAAAAAGGTATGAAAGAAGGTATGAAAATGGCAGACTAGAAGCATTCAGAGCATAACAACTGCTACCCAAGATTGAATCAAAATACACAGTTACGCAGCATGATGAGGTAGGAGGATCTGTGTAAAAATGCTGGAGTGCAACCTGATACAATGATTGACCAGGTGAAACTCATAAACACTGGGTTTTAGAATAACAAGAGAAGTAATCAAAGAAATAGGCTGCATCAGTATTGGGCATATAGCAGCTCAGTGGGGAATGGGAAGTTCCTCTTTGGTGGACTGAAAGAGAGAATACCAGCAATCTCAAGGAATGTGGACTCCGCTGTCAGGCAAATGTGCAGTCTGAGCAAAAAGTAGACTTAGCTTCTGCATAGCCAGCTGGAGTGAAAGAATAGTATTAATTATACTATCAATAATGCCTAATGTTTAAGCCTATTCTATATTATTTCTCCCCCTTTCCTCCATTTGGCTAGTGAAGTCATTGTCAATGTTTTTTATTACACATTGATATTTGGTTTGCTCTTTACTTACTTATATGATTATGGTGATTATTCTGTCCCCTCAAAGCAGTGCTGGTTACTGAATCAAGCTCTTAGATCACTCTGAGTGAGTTCTTTGATATAACCCCAGCCCAGGGAAGATCAAAAAATAAAAAAATAGTCATAAAGGGACCCTCACATAATAATGGAAGAGAAAACCATCCCAACAGATGCAAAAACCCCAACATAAAACCACAGGAAACAAGGGAAAACAAGCCAAAAATACACCTCCCAAAGATTATGACTTCTTAATGACTGAATCCATAGATATTGAAACAAAGAATTTAAAAAATTGATTTATAAAAATGATTTATGAATTTAAAGAAGATACAAATAAACTACCAAGTAAATTAAGACAACCCAGGATATAAATCAGAAATCCAATAAAGAGATTCTAAAAAAAGAACAAAAGAGAAATCTTGGAAATGAAAGGCTTAATAAGTTAAATAAAAAACTTAGTTAAAAGTCCCACCAATAGACTAGATCAAGCAGAAGACAATTGCAGAGTGTCAAGGCAAGATGAACTAGAACAGACAGTAATAGAGAAAAAAAATAAGAAACTATAAACAAAATATACAAGAACTCTTACACAACATTATAAGACGTTTCTTAAAACTCCTTCCTTGAGGAAGGAGTAGAGATGAAAACAAGTGGCATAAAAAACCTATTCAGTAAAGTAATACCAGAAAATTTCCAAAGTCTTAGGAAATGGGCATTCGGATACTAGAGGATTTTAGAACACGAAATAGAATATAATTTCTCCATGAAAAAAATTCAAAAAATTGAGAAAAGTTAAGAAATTTTAAAAACTGTGAAAAAGTGTCAAGTAACTTAAAAGGCAAAACTATCAGAATAACAGCAGATGTCTCAGCAAAAACTCTAAAGGCCAAGAGGTCATGGAATGATGTATTCCAGATCTCAAAGTAAAATAATTGTCAATCTAGATTACGATATCCAGGAAAGCTATCTTTTAGAATCAAAGACGAAATAACGACCTTCCAAGATATGTATAAACTAAAGGAATTCATGACCACTAAGCCAGCATTACAAAGATACTTAAAAAGCATCTCACACACATAAAAGGAAGATAAACACAACCAAGTGAGCATGAAAAAGAATAAATATCATTAGAAGAGTAGATAAGCAAATGAAAATTAGGAATAAATTAAACATTCGAACAACAACAAAATGACAAGAAGTACACATCTTTCAATAATAACCCTGAATGTAAATGGTCTTAATTTGCCAATCAAATGATATAGACTGGTGAACGAACTCAATGGCTTCTTGCATGCAAGAAATTCAACTTACTGGCAAAGATATAGACAGAAAATGAAAGGATAGAAAATGACATTTCAAGCAAATGGATTTTGCAGGCAAGAAGCAGCAGCTACACTCATATCCAGTGAAGACGACTTCAAACCTAAATTAGAAGAGACGAAGAAGGTAACTACATCTTGGTAAAGGAAACAATTCATCAAAAGATGTAAATGATTTTAAATTTATATGCCCTAAATGTTTGTGCATCCAATTTCATAAAACAAACAATACTAAAGAG
This sequence comes from Tamias sibiricus, assembly GCA_025594165.1. Classification (NCBI taxonomy): domain Eukaryota; kingdom Metazoa; phylum Chordata; class Mammalia; order Rodentia; family Sciuridae; genus Tamias; species Tamias sibiricus. The sequence continues at coordinate 71,809,884 of CM046663.1, forward strand.
AAAAGAATGAACAGACCACAATACAATAGGAGTAGGTGACTTTAATACCCTCTCTCACAAATAGATCATCCAGATGAAAAAACAACAATGACAAAGAAACAAAAGACTGAACTACACTTTAGATCAAATGCACTTAGCAGATATCTACAGAATATCCCATCCAACAAAATGAGAATATATATTCTTTTCAGCAGCTCATGGAACTTTCTCCAAAACCAATCATATTTTAGTCCATAAAGAAAGTCTTAGCAAATACAAAAAAAATTGAAATAATTTTCTGCATTATATTGAAGCTAGAATTAGACAGGCAGTCAGTATAAAAAGGTAAATCGAGTCAGGTTGGATCAAGGAAGCCAATTTTGAGTAAGTCCAGGGAAGTTGGAGACAGACCCCTGAGAGATTGAAATGTTAATTCCTTCAGAGCCCTTCCTCCACCCTTATCAAGAACCTGTCCCTGCTCCAACCTGTTGCTAAGGTAACCTGTCCCAGGAACTGCCCCTCCCTACAGGGAGCTATGAAGTTGTTAATTCATGTGTCCTGGGCTGCTCCATCCTGCCCTTCTCCCTTCAGCCCATCTGCTTCTCACATTTTGGCCATCCCACTGAACATTTCTGGTCCTGGTCACATAGAAGGAAGAAGAGGGATAAGGGGAAGAGAGCAGGAAAACAAAGGATATAAAAAGGCAGACCTGCCTCACTTCTTGGGATACCAGAATACCTCCCGGGAGAAGTCTATGTTACCCCTTTTAAATAAACCCTGCTTTATATGCTTGCCTCTGCGTGCTCCTCTAATGTTCAAACTTCAACATTTGGGGGTGCAGAACTCGTCACTGGCAACTGGCAGTATCAATATCAGATCATAACAGAATGAAATTATAAATCAACAAGAAAATTAGATATTACATGAACACATGGAGACAGAACAATACACTTTTTGAATGGAGAAGAAATTGGGAGTGGTTAAAAATTGCTAGAATTAAGCAAAAATAGAAATGCAACATACCACAATCTATGGGATATAGCAAACACAGTGCTAACAGGGAAATGCATAGCCACTAGTGCATACATTAAAAACATTAGCAAGATCCTAAATACATAACCTAATGATACATCTCAAGGTCTTAGAAAAACATGAACAAAAGTCAAATTGTTCAATATATACACATTAATAAAAGTAACACAAACCCAAAGCCAACATCACACTGAATGGGGAAAAACTTAAAGCAGTCCCTCTAAAATCAGGAATGAGATAAGAATGTCCACTATTACCACTCCTATTTAATAGAGTATTTGAAACGTTTGCTAGAGCAATGAGATAAAAGAAATAAATAAAATGAGTACAAATAGAAAAGGACAAAGTTAAATTTTATGGTTTGCATGTAAGGGGTCCCCCAAAAGCTCATGTGTAAGACAATGCAAGAAGGTTTAGAGGAGAAATGATTGGGTTATGAGAGTCTTAACTCAATCAGCAAATTAATCCCCTGATTGGATTAACTGAGTGGTAAGTAAAAGTGGGAAGAGTGTGGCTGGAGGAAGTGGATCATTAGGGCTGTGGCTTTGGGGTGTGTATTCTGCATCTGGTGAGTGGAGTTTCTCTCTCTCTCTCTCTCTTTCTCTCTCTCTCTCTCTCCCCTTCTTGATCATCATGTGAGCTGCCTCCCTCTGCCACATTCTTGCACCATGATGTTCAGCCTCACCTTGAATCCTAGGGACTGGAGCCTCTGAAACAATGAGCCCTCAAACCTCAAATAAATTTTTCCTCCTCTACAATTGTTCTGGTTGGATCTTTTAGTCACAGAAGCAAAAAAAAAAAATGACTAAAACATTAAATTATCCCTATTTGTAGAGGATATGACCTTATGCTTAGAAGGCCCTAAAAACTCCACCAGGAAACATTTAGATCTTATGAACAAATTCAGCAAATTAACAGGATATAAAATTAACATACAAAATCAATAGCTATTCTATACACCAATCATGAAACCACTAGGAAAGAAATCAGAAAAATAATTCCATTCACAATAGCTTCAAAAATATAAAATAAAATATCTAAGAATAAACCTAACCAACGAGATAAAAGGTCCCTACAATAAAAATTACATAACACTGAAAAAAGAAATTGAAGGAGACACAAGAAGAGGGAAAGAGATGGGCATGGTGGCGCACGCCTGTAATCCCAGCACTTGGGAGGCTGAGGCAGGAGGATCACAAGTTCAAAGCCAGCCTCAGCAATGGCTAGACACTTAGCAACTCAGTGAGACCCTGTTTCTAATAAAATACAAAAAAGGGCTGGGGATGTGGCCCAGTGGTTGAGTGCCCCTTAGTCCAATTCCCGGTACCAAAAAAAAAAAGAAGTGGGAAAGACCTCCAACATTTATGGATCAATAGAGTTAATATTGTTAACATAGCCATATTACCAAAAGTGATCTATAGAGTTAATGTAACTCCCTCAAAATTCCAATGACATTCTTCAGAGAACTTGGAAAAAACAACCTTAAATTCATATGGAAGCTTCATGGTTGCCATGTCCTGAGCCACCTTCCTCCACGATGCCCTTCTGCTATGATGTTCTGCTTGCCTCAAGACCTGAGGAATGAGCCATCTATGAGCCCCAAATAAACTTTTCCTCCTCTAATTTTTCTTGTCAGGTCTTGTGGTCATAGAAGTAAAAAAAGCTATGTAAAACAGAAATTGGTACTGAGAAATGGGATTGTTGTTATAACTAACCTGATGGTGTGGTTCAGAAGCTTTTGGAAGTTTCTGGAATTTGAAGGCGGAATTTTGAAAACTTTAGAAGATGCAAGCTGGAAAGGTTTTAGATTACTGTAACCAGAGCTTAATAAGCTATTTTGGTGGGAGTCCAGAAGAACAAAATGCCCTTAGGACTGCAGACACTAAAGACAGAGTTCATGAGGTTTCAGAGGAAAAGGAGAACTATATTGGAAATTGAACTAGAGACCATGCATGTTATATTCTGGCTGAGAAGTTGTCTACAATTTGCCCATGTCCTGAGATTTTGTGTGAGGCTCAATTTAAAGGTGTTGGACAAATTATTTTAGCAGACAAACTTTCAAGGCAGCACAGCCTTCAGGGGTGGTATGGATATTACTGGTGGCTTTTAGCCAAGTTTATTGTAATATCAGGAGCAGAAAGATTTTTAAAAACTTGTAATTTGGCAAGAAAACTGTGAATAAAAGTGGGGATAAGGAATGGGTGATTATTAAAGACATTACATCCAATAAAGAAACACTAAAGACTTTGCCCAGAGATAATAGGAAAGATGGCTTGAGGGCATCTCAGGAATTGGCAAGACCACTCCCATCTCAGGCTCAAAAGTGTAAAAGTAAAAGCTCTTTTGAGAAGAGACTTGTGAGGCACCCCGCTTGCACAAGGCAACCTATAAAGTTCTTTCTTCATGCTCAGTGGCATTCAGAAACTGCTGCAGCCAGGGTCCAAGGAGGCTTGGCTACTGTTTGAGATGGTGGCAGACCTTGGCGTCAACCATGTGGTGCTTGCTCCACAGAAATGGAGGCTGCTGGAGTTGGGAGCCATGTAGGCTTCCACTGAGATTTCAAATGAAAACCTGGGAGGCCAGACAAGTGCAGCCAAGTTGGAGTCCCTGTGGGCTACCCCTGATAGGACAAAGTGTGAAGATGTAAGGAGGAAGCCAAAGCTGCAGTGAAAACCCCTGAGATTAAGAAATGTCAAGCTGGGCATGATAGCACATGCTTATAATCCCAGTGTCTTGGGAAGCTGAGCCAGGAGAATTGCAAGTTCAAAGCCAGCCTCAGCAACTTCTCTCAAAATAAAATATTTTAAAGGACTGGGGATGTGGCTTAGTGGTTAAGTGCTCTTGTGATCAATCTCCAGTATCAAAAAAATAAAAGAAAAGAAAGAAAAATGAAATGCCAGTTCTGTAGAATGTCTGCCAAGGAAAGATGCAGGAATAGAACAGAAATAAACCAAAAGAGATGCTGTGTAGACTACAACCAGCAAAGCTATATAGGGGCAGATCTACACAAGCCCTCTGGAGAGAACATCATGATGCCCTGTGTTCCAGATGCCTATAACTACAGGACTTGTCTGCCCAGCTGGATTTCAGTCTTGCTTTGGTCCCATCCCTTCTCTCTGTGCCTCTTTCTCTACATAGAAATGTTTAACTTGTGCCTTTATATATTGGATGTATTTAACTTCCTCTTGATTTTTACAGGGACTCAAGTTGAGAGTTTGCTTTGAGTCTTACTGAAGACTTTGGACTTGGACTTTTGGGCAATCCTAGAACTGATAAGACTATAGGCCTCTTGAAAATGGACTAAATGTATTTTGCATTGTGAGATGGGCATGAGCTTTTGGGGGCCAGAGGCAGAATGTTATGGCTCAGATATGAGGTGTCCCCCAAAATCTCGTGTCTGAAACAATGCCAGAGGATTTAGAGGTTAAGTGATTGGGTATGAGAGACTTAACCTAATCAGTGCATTGATCCACTGATAGAGATTAAGGGTGGTAACTGTAGGCAGGTAGGGTATGGCTGAAGGAGGTGGATCTTCTTTCCAGCCCTTCCCTTCTCTTCCCTTCCCTTCCCTACTGTTCCCCTCCCTCTCTCTCTCCCTCTCTCTCTCTCTCTCTCTCTCTCTCTCTCTCTCTCTCCCTCCCTCCCTCCCTCCCCCCTCTCCCTCCCTCCCCCCCCTTACCCCTAACCCCTCTCATGGTGGACATGTCCTTAGCCACTTTTCTCCATCACACTCCTCTGTCATGATGTCCTGCCTCACCTTGGCCCAGAGCAAGGGTGTCGGCCATCTAGAAACTGAGACTTCTGAAATCATGAGCCCCAAAATAATTTTTCCTCCTCTAAAAAAAAAAAAAAAATCAGATGGAAAAAGCAAAGAAATCCAAAGCAAAAAGCCAAAAGAAATCCAGAGGAGCAAAAAGAGCAATGCTGAAAATATCTATCACAATACCTGATTTCAAAGTATATTACAAAGACATAGTAACAAAAACAAGAAGGTACTGGCATTAAAACAGACATGTAGATACAGAGATAAATCCATGCAGCTACAGACATCTGATTCTTGACACAGGTGGCAAAAACACATGTTTGAAAAACAACAGGCCCTTCAACAAATGGTGTAAAGGGGTGGGGACTGGAAATCTCTATGTAGAAGAATGAAACTAGATCCTTATCTCTCATGCTGTACAAAACAATCAATTCAGCATAGACTAAAGACCTAAGAAACTGCTAGACAAAAACATAAAGGAAAGATTTCTAGAAAAAGGTGCAGGCAATTGCCTTTTGAATAGGATTTTATAGCTCAGAAATAATAGCATGAATTGATAAATGGAAGAGTATCAAATTCAAATGCTTTTTCATAGCAGAGAAAAAAAAACAGAGAGAAGAGACAAATCACAAAATGAAAGAAATTTTTTAACAGCTATTCTTCTGACAGAGGATTAATATCCAAAATATATGGAAAACTAAACACACACACACACACACACACACACACACACACACACACACACAAACTTAACACCAAAAAACAAGTAGCTCAATCAATAAATGGGCAAATAAACTAAACAGACACTTCTCAGAAGAAGTAAAAGTGGCTAATAATTACCTTAAAATAAAGTTCAACATCTTTAGCCATCAGGGAAATGCAAATCAAGACTATTTTGCAATTCTATCTCAGCCCTGTCAGAATGGCAATTCAATAAATATTGGTTAGGATGTAGGGGAAAGGAACTCTTATGCACTATAAGTAGTAATGTAAATTATTACAGCCACTATGGAAATCAGTATAGAGGTTCCTCAAAAGCCTAAAGTTAGAACCACCATACAATCCAGCTATACCACTCTTTAGTATATGTCCAAAAGAATATCAGCATAGTATTAGAGATACCTACATATCCATGTTTATTGCAGCACAATTCTCAATAGCCAAGTTATGGAATCAGATGAACAGATAAAGAAAATCTGGAATATATGCACAAGGGAGGATTATTCAGCCATAAATGAGAATATACTCGTGTCATTTGAAGGAAAATGAATGGAACTAGAGATCACATTAAGCAAAACAAGCCAGACTTAGAAAGACAAGTATCGCATATCCTCTTACATGTGGAATCTAGAACAAACTATAAAATATGACATGAATTTAGAAGGAAGACTATTAGTAAAGAGGAAAGAGGATTGGGGGTGGAAGGTAAGGAAAGTAAGGGTTGGCAATGGGGGAGTTGAAAATGATCAAAATATGGTTTGTGCATATACAAACATGACACAATGAAGCCCACTATTCTTTATAACCAGTAAGCACTAACAAAAAAATACCCTGAGATAGTGCTCACCTCAAAAAATGTAATAGATTTTAGTGGACAAAACAAATCATTAAAATGAATTCCATATCACAAAAAGCAAAACCTACAAAATAATCACTTAAATAACTGCAAACCCTTCTAATAATTCCTTTTCTTACTAATATAACCTTAACATCAATGAACAAAAACCACTTTTTTTTTTCATTTAAAGAAACAGTTTTATCTTCCTTACTTGCCCCAAAGTATTGAAAAGGTCATAAATATTCTTGAGTAACATTAAGTGATCAATTACAGAATTCAGCTGAACAATTTTCTCCCAGGGAAGAAGATAAATCCATATCAATCCAATAGTATATATTTACTTATGAGGGCTTTTTTTCTATTCTACAATATCCTAGATTAAGTTAATACTTAAACAAATATTTACATGCATCCAGAACACTCAAAACATAGGCTTACTGCAACAGCAAGATAAGGAATACCCAGGATGATTTAAAAAAAAAAAAAAATGAATACATTTCCTCTGTTTGATGTTTCTCTAACCAAAAATAAAGACATCTACTGAATTCATTTGTTCATTCACTTAATACACTTGTACAAAGCACCTATTGCGTGGCAGGTACAATGCTAGTTTATAGTGATACCGTGGACTCTGCCTCCAGAAGACATTGTCTAGAGAGGGAGACAAGAAAATAACTCCATAAGCACAGGTAAATCTCATCTGTGGCACTATTATTTGATCTTGAATATCCCTAAGGACCTATGTGCAAAGGCTTGGTTTCCAGGGTGGCATTATGGAGAAGTGGTAGAACTTTTAGGAGGAGGGGTCTAAGGGGATGTCCTTAGGTCATCAAGGGCATGCCCTTAATCAGGACTGTGAACCCTGTTCTCTTCCTCATTCTTTTTGTTCCCTGGTTTTTTTACCACACATTCGCAGCATGGTGTGCTGTCTCACCACAGGCCCAAAGCAAATGGGGCTGATAGACTTTGGACTAGAAACTCCAAAAGAGTGAGTCAAATTAAACATTTTATAAGTTAATTATATCCTGTATTCTATTATAGTAATGGAAAGCTAACTAATATATAGAATAGCAACAAAAGAATGGTCCAGGAGGTTCTACTTATCTCAGCATAATGATATCAAATCATGGCCCCTTAGAGTGAATCCACTTACAACGAAACTTTTCTTTATAGGTTATAAATAACACAGGATAATTTGTGTGTTAGCCAATCCCAAGATTGTTCCAAATGATCTATAATTCCTCATACTCTTTTCTTTGTATAGTTCCATCCTACAGTGAACCAGGGTTGGCCCAGTGTGACCAACTATAGATGTAAGGGATGTCTTACATCTGTGTAAGATGTATAGATGTCTGTGGCTTCTGATGCTAGACCATAAAGACACTTCTGCTTCTACATTGGACTCTTGGATTCCTTGCTCTGGAGAAAGCCAGCAACCACGCCATGAAGACACACACTCTAGAAGTCCCATGGAAAGACTCATATGGGGAGAAACTGAGGCCCTTGGCCAGCAGCCAGCCACCTGAGTGAGCCTCTGCAGCCTGGTCACACCCATGGGTAATGTGACTGCAACTGTCTGGAAGACCCCATGATCCTCCTACTGGCCAAGTCCTTCCTGCATTCCTGGATAGCAGAAACCATGAGAGAGAAAAAAATGACAGGTACAATGTCAAGCTATTTATTTTTGTGTAACTTATTACATATAAAATAAATCTAACAATTTATCTTGAAAATCAGGTAAATGAAAATAAGTTTATTTCACCTAATATTCAGAAATACTTAAGAAAATTATTCTTAAAAGTATGAAACAAATATTGATTATAGGGGTGGATAACATTTCCCTCAAAAAACTGCATAGCAGGAGAATACAAAACCCTATTGTCACTTCCAACTTTTACAGGAATACAATGAAGAGAGTGATTTTTGTAAAAAAAAAAAAAAAAAAAAAAAAAAAAAAATTTCAAGAGCTTCTTTGTAATTCTTTCACTTCCAAATTATTGTCTATCGAAGATCCTTGTCCATTTTATCTTCTTCAAATTACAAACTAGAATAACTCTGCCTGGTTTTTATTGGTCACTACCTTTGCATGTGGTTCTGGTAGTTCGACATCACTGCCATCCAATTCCAGAAACTGCAGAGCTGGCAATGCGTGTGATCTTACTTGGGAACCAGATTCCCTGCGTTGCTGCTTTATCCAGCCATCAGCTAGAGATCAACAAACATGAGATCCTGACAGGATGAATGCCAGTGTTAAGGGAAAAGGTACGAGTGGGAACTCATATTCTGTTGGTTCACACATACTTTTATATTAGGATAATAACCTCCCCACCCTGTTGTGGGGCACTATAGCAGTTTGTATTTGATACTTATAATGCCCTTTACTGGCAGATCTGACCTGGTTCCAAACTATACTGGGTATCAGAGAAGGCTTCTGGGGTGTGGCACTGTGCTTCTCTTTAAATGATGAGGGTGGGTTAGCTTAGAGAAGAGAAAAATCAACAGGGAAAACAGGATGTGCCTTAAGTATTCTTCAAAGAGGGGCATTATTCCCTGGGGGCATGTACAAGGAACTCAAAGATGTGTCATTTAAATATATTATCCCCTCCTATATCTCCATACTTCCATTTGACTTTGCTGAAAATACTTATGTTTTTCTGTTTTCTTTTATCTGAAAAATATCTCCATTTTGCCTCTGTCTTCAAAGGATATTTTCATTGAACGTTAAGAGTGAGTGAACTCAGAATTCTTTTTGAAAATATGTTGATGGATGGACTCATGGGATTTTAATTTATAAATTATTTTCCTTTAATTTGAAAGATGACATTGTCCTCCAGTTTGTGGTGTTTCCATTGAGAAGTTGGCTGTCGGTTTTACAGTTCCTCTGTTGAAGGGATTGTGTATTTGGAGTTTGTGAAGTTTCTTTTTTTTTTTTTTTTTTTTTTTTGTTTTTTTTGAGTTTCTTGAATCTAGGGATATCATCCATCAGATTTGGAAAATTCTCAGATATTACCTCTTCAAATATTACTTATGCCCCAGTGATCTCCCCTTGGATATCCAATACAGATCTCCAACCTAACCTAACCAAAAAAGACCTTTTTGTTTTTCTCCCCCAAACCTATTATTCTACAAGTCTTCCCTCGCCCTAAAAAAAAAAAAAAAAAAAAAAGAAAAGAAAAAAAAAAAAAAAAAGGCCATCACATCTACCCAGTCGCTCAGGGCAAAAATTTAATAGTACTCCTGATTCCTCTCTTCACCTCACATCCCCCTTAAGCCCACACCCCTCCCCTTATTCTCCAAAGTGCATTCTGTTCACCAACTCCAACCTGGCCACTGCAAGACGCCACAGCTCCCATTGCTGAACCAGGTCTTGTACCAGAGCCTCCTGACTAGGCTCCTGGCCCTCTACTATCCACACATAGCCATCCATGGTCATTGTGTCAAAACATGAATTGGCTTACAGGCTTCCTTCCCTCCTTCAGAACTTCCACTGTCTTGTCCCAGGTGGAATAAACTCCACTCTTGAGCATGATGCACTAGGCTGACATCACATAGCCCCTGCCTACCTCTCAGCCTCATTCTTCACACTCCCTCCTGTTTGAGCTGCACTGGCTTCTTTGTGGGTTCTTGATCCTACCACAGGACCTTAACACTTGCTCTTTTCTCTACATGAACCTTTCCTTCCCTGAGATATTTGAATGGGCTCTTTGGCATCATGCAGGTCTCTGCTCAAATGACACCTATAGAGAGAAAGAGCCCTTTCCTTCCCACCCCAAAAGAATTCCCTCTGGCAATCTTCTCTACCTTCCTTACCCTATATTTTCTTAATAGCAGTTATTACTATGTAAAATTTTATTTCCGTAGAGATATTTGTTAATGCCTATCTCCCAACACTGAAATATAAGTTCCACAGGGACAAAGATTGACCTTTTTGTTTTTCTCCCCCAAACCTATTATTCTACAAGTCTTCCCTCGCCCTAAAAAAAAAAAAAAAAAAAAAAAAAAAAAAAAAAAAAAAAAAAAAAGGCCATCACATCTACCCAGTCGCTCAGGGCAAAAATTTAATAGTACTCCTGATTCCTCTCTTCACCTCACATCCCCCTTAAGCCCACACCCCTCCCCTTATTCTCCAAAGTGCATTCTGTTCACCAACTCCAACCTGGCCACTGCAAGACGCCACAGCTCCCATTGCTGAACCAGGTCTTGTACCAGAGCCTCCTGACTAGGCTCCTGGCCCTCTACTATCCACACATAGCCATCCATGGTCATTGTGTCAAAACATGAATTGGCTTACAGGCTTCCTTCCCTCCTTCAGAACTTCCACTGTCTTGTCCCAGGTGGAATAAACTCCACTCTTGAGCATGATGCACTAGGCTGACATCACATAGCCCCTGCCTACCTCTCAGCCTCATTCTTCACACTCCCTCCTGTTTGAGCTGCACTGGCTTCTTTGTGGGTTCTTGATCCTACCACAGGACCTTAACACTTGCTCTTTTCTCTACATGAACCTTTCCTTCCCTGAGATATTTGAATGGGCTCTTTGGCATCATGCAGGTCTCTGCTCAAATGACACCTATAGAGAGAAAGAGCCCTTTCCTTCCCACCCCAAAAGAATTCCCTCTGGCAATCTTCTCTACCTTCCTTACCCTATATTTTCTTAATAGCAGTTATTACTATGTAAAATTTTATTTCCGTAGAGATATTTGTTAATGCCTATCTCCCAACACTGAAATATAAGTTCCACAGGGACAAAGATTTTGTCTTTATCACCACTACTAAATCCTGAGTGATCAATGGTGTAGTTGGCATATAGTAAAGCACTCAATATTTATTGAATAAGTGAATATAAATCTCATTAGGACAGATACCTTCTGTAGCTGCCTGCTGCTGCCACTTGCAGCTACGACGCCGTGGGAGAAAATTCGGAGGCAGGATGGAAATGAAAAAGTTCTTTTATTCTTCTCTCTTCTAACTTCTCTCTCTGGCTCCAACAACCTCTCGAACTCCAACCACAACTCCAGCTTTCCTCTAACTCCAACCACAACTACAAACTCCAACCACACAACTTCAACCACTCTAACTCCAACCACTCTAACTCCAACCACACCAGCCACTAACCCTCACCCAGTTAAATACATTTTGCTTTAACAAGGACAAGTGCTTACAGCTCGAGCTTACAGGTGCGTCACACAGTGTTCACGGGCATAAAAAGATTCTTAGATGAGTGTATGAATATCAGGTGGAACTTGAACATCTTTTATGGCTCTCAGCTAACCGCAATCTTAGCTATCTCCTTAATTAGGGCTCCTACAACCTCCTACAATTTCTCTCCTTCTTTTGTTTTTCTCCTGTTATCACTTTCAGAACAGGTATTCATTACTTGACATCTCTATTCTGTGGTGAGCCACCATACTCCACAGAATAAAGTCCAGGATTTACACCTGACAAGAAGAGCTCCTCGTAACCAGGACACTGTCAAACACTTCCAGCTTTCACTTCCACCTCTCCCCGACAAAACCTTTCACTTAGCCAAAATAGAATAAAACGATAGAAGAGGTATGTGAGTCGGAGAATCTCAGTTCAAACAGTTTTGTGTTCTATGGCATGTTGTTTAATTTACCTGGCGTGGAGTTGTAAGAATCACACAAGATAAAGTAGCAGTGATTGCAGCGTGGACCAGTGCTTAGTAAGTATTCACTATGTCATTCACATTGGCGGAGACCACGTCTCTCACATCTTCGCATTCCCAACAAGCACAGAGCCTTGGACATGTGAAAAAGCTCAAAAGACATTAGATAATGATGCATTAAAATTCTCTCCTTTGCTGTCAAAATCAATTTGAATGTGATAGAAATTATGACAAATTACAACAAGGGCAAAATTCCTTCCATTTACAAGCCATGCCAAGATCTAAAACTGAACAATTGAGTATCAGCCATTGGGAAGGACAGATTTCAAAGAATTCATTTTCCCCTCTCAGAAAATTAACTAGTCCAATTAATCAGTCTTCCCAAACTTCAACAAATTACAGCTCTGCTGTTCTTCCAGTGCCATTCAGTCTCTAGTCTCTGGTCCCTGGTCCCAAACTACCCTACTCTCCAGCTCACAAGCTTTGCCTACAAACTCCTCTTTCAAGTCACTCTTCCTGTTATGCTTTAGATACCAGGAGCTCCCCAAAAGCTCATGTGTGCGATAATGCAAGTAGGCTTAGGTTATGAGAAGTTTAACCTAATCTGTGAGTTAATCCACTTATAGGGATTAACTAAGTGGTAACTGAAGGCAGGTAAGGTGTGGCTGGAGAAGGTAGGCCATTGGGGGTATGCCTTTGGAGTATATATTATGTCCCTAGAGAGTGGAGTCCACCACCCCCCACTGCCTCATGGTACCATGTCCCCAACTGCTTTCCTGCCACAGCCTTCCGCCATGATGTTCTGCCTCGCCTCCAACCCTGAGGAATGGAGCTGGCCATCTACGGGCTAAGACCTCTGAAACCATAAGCCCCAAAATAAACTTTTCCTCCTTAAAATTGTTCTTATCAGGTCTTTCAGTCACAGCAGCAAAACAACTGATTAAAGCACTGACCAATTAAAAAATCTAAACAGGGCTGGGGTTGTGGCTCAGCGGCAGAGCGCTTGCCTCGCACATGCGCGGCCCGGGTTCCATCCTCAGCACCACGTAAACATAAATGCATTGCATTGTGTACAACTAAAGTAAATAAATAGATATTTTTTTTTAAATCTAGACAAACACACTAAATCACAACGAATCAACAGGCTTCATCACTACCCAAGGCACAGACATTGATAATCAGGTCAATCGATGCAAGATGGTGTATGGCCCAACCAGGGAACTTCATGAGGAAGAGATGGGAGGGACTGTAAAACAGACTTCCATTCCAGAGGGCTGTCCTTCCTTCCCCACATTCTGTCCTCTGTCTACCTCCCCAAGTGAGGCAAACTGATCATTTGGCTACTAGAAATAATATCAAGACTGTTCTTGTCTTACTACTCATATAATAAGACATTTCACATGGATTCTTCCTTAACGCCTAAGGGTAAGAAAATGTTAAAAAAATAGGAAGAAGAGACTTCATTCACTTTTGATCTAATGACAATCCACATACCTTTCTACTAATAGGTATGAAGAAATAAGAATCTGCCTCAGTACAAGAATGAACATTTTAAAGTAATTTAAATGTGATAATAAAGTGGTTTCTGTATTGCACAGAAAACAAACACATAGAATAGGATATGTTGCCTTCTTTTGTTAACTATTTATTTTATGAATATCACTAAAAGCAAAAGAGCCTCCATAATGATAAGTGACTTACAAATGAACTATGCCCAGCCATTATAGTATTACTTGAAGGACTAGTTAAAATGAACTGGAATTAAATAGCTCTGCAAGGGCCCTGTGAGTCACGCTAATGTGAAGTCTATGAACAATGAGCATCCAATCAAACTCATTAGGACCTGGGAGAGCGGCTTCAGTTACTTAGCTGAGGTTTCCAAACTAGAGCAGACTGAGAGCGCTATGTCCAACTAGCTTGGGAGGAAAAGTGAGGGTCAGAGTTCCAGAAGGCTCTTCAGTGGCTTCTTGTCTTTGAGAAAGATTTGCAGCTATTATGCAGGTTATCCCATCAACACTGTGTAAACTTACAGCAGGGTGCTTTTGAATGAAATCCCAGAGAAGTTTCTGGCAGCCTCCTGGATTCTACCTCCATGTTCACCAACCTTTGGCTTGCTCCTAAAAATGCTTGGAAATAGAGCGTTGTGCACACACACGTCACAGAACCAGCTGACTCAGAGGAGTCCCAGAGATCACCAGGCCCGATGCACCCTAATGCTGGTCTGAAATAAGGTTTTTATTTATTGGCCTATGGTGAAATGATAATTTTAAAAGTGACAGTATTTAATGAGCTTTTCATGATGCTGATCTAATTCCATTTCTAAAGGACTCACGTCTGAGCTTAAAATTTTGCTTTCTGAAATAAAACCTCTTTTCTTTTAAAAAAGTTTCTAGGGGCAACAAAAGTAAAGAGACAATGACAATGATGTAGTTAAGGAGTGAAAATACCTTAAAACCTACTGAGCTGTCAAAGTAAAAAGTTGGTGAAGGGGATGGAGAGAGGATGGTTAGCTCGTGCAGCGTTGCTGATGGATTGGAGGAATAATTTGGAGCATTCTATAGCACAGTAACAGTTCACAGCAAGTAACTGTTTTTGAAATATTTGACAGTAGGTAGTAGATGATTTTGAATGTTCCCAACACAAAGAAGCAACAAAGGTTTGAGGTGATAAGTATGACAATTACTCTGGTGTAACCAGCACACACTGTGGACATGTGTCATTCTGCACACAGATGTGTATAATCACTAGGGGTCAATCAAAAATACATTAAAAAATAAAATTTTTCAATTTAAGGTATTTCCCCAGGACTATCTGGTCCCTGAAATTCAAAAAGCTAAGGATGCGCTGATCTGTTTGATGAGAGAAGCAACAACGTAAGCAGGGAAAACTGAGTGGAAGGAACCCCTGGGTAGCTGGCACAGGGCCTATAGCATAACATTGTGGCTGACTCACCCCCTTCCTCCTACAGCTCAACCAGCAAGAGGAGAGGGAGCCTCCTGGGCTCTGGCATACGTGGACAGAAAACACCCAGCACTGTCATGATGATGGTGCCTTCTGGTAACTCAGGGTGAGAGCTAAGCCACCCTAGAAATGCAGTTTCCAAGGCCAGAAAACAGGTGGATTTGTCACACAAAGGATTACCATCATAATAAATGACACATCACGAAGCCACGATGTGAATCTTCACCTGAATAGACTAAAATGCATATCCAAAGTTGTCTAAATTCTTAACTCAAGAGAAAATACTCTTTCTGATATCCATTTCCTCCCTCCTGTTTTTTTCTTTAAAGCAGCCCTGTAATCGCTGCCTCTGTGGTGCAAGCAGATAACGATGAATGATACAAACAGAAAAGTGCCTTGAATTCCTTAGAAACAGGCAAGATGTTTGCAGCTGTCTAATTATGTGTGTCAGTCTTTTCAGGCTTCTCTTCATCGTCTCAGGACCTCAAACCACCAGAGTCCTGGACTCTGAGCAGACACCACACATCTTGGGAATGACAGCTGTGCAGGAAGGAAAAGTTCAACAGTACAATCACTCCCCTGGGTCCTGGCACCAGCATTTGAGCACAAAGAGTGAGATTTGCAACAGACAGTTACTGTGGCTATCAATACACATGGGACACAGGTGTGAAAGTTACCCACATCCTCCTGACAACGGATTGGACTCACACTGTCTGGATTCTCAACCTCCTTCAAGGGAACGTCACACTCTGCCTGACAGAGGAACTTCCAGTGTTCTTCATCTTAATACAGAAAACCCATATTCAATGATTAAGAGTTACAACAGAATTTAAATGCACATCTTCTACTATGAAAAGCTCACACTTTTTCTTCCAGTGGATATTTGTAAGCAATACAAAGTGATATCTGGAAGAAACAATAAAATTAGCAGTGAAAATTTGATTAAGAAGTTCACCGAAATTCCCAATGATCTTCACCTTCTCCCAGAAAAGCCAGCAGGCACATTGAATGGTCTAGAAATTTTACTTTGTATTGTTGGTCAATACAATGCCCCTCTCCCCCACATTTCTTCTTATAATTTTTTTCTTATATTTCTAATTTATATTATATTAAATATAGGGATAGTGAGGAGGAGGGAAAGAAAGCTTTGTTGCATACCCCAGAGAACTAGAGCCATAAACAAGTTTTATTGAGCAGTAACAATGATGGAAGTGGCTGCTTAATATTAAGAGCAAAGGTCTTTTAGAGGCTAAAAAATGTCGATGGTCTTGGAAAATGTCTTGCAAAGACTCACATTCTTTCACCCTCATCCTGCCCTCCTCTGTCTACCAGGTACCATGGAAATAAAATTTTCTTATGATTTCATATTCTTGCAGGGATTTGGGAATTATTTATGTAACTTAAACATTTACCTCGGGTAGGAGATGGAAGATGCCGTGTTTTGATTTATTTATGATCCCACTGCTGCCCTTAAAAAATTTTATCTGAATTTTTAAATTCGTTTTACACTTTCAATCAATCCTCATAATAAATTATTAAATGTATTTCTAAGGAGGAGGTAGCAACTTTAACAGGCCGGCACAGAGGTCACATACAGAATATACACTCATCCAATCATACAAGACAGGGAAAATGGTCAAGTTCTCAGTCCAAAGTAAAGGCTAAATGAAAACCACTGCAAGTTAAAGTGAAAACGATATATATATATATATATATCGTTTTAAAAAAATGGAAGATATATATATATATATATATCTTTTTTGCAGAGTACATTTCATTTCATATTACATATAAAGAGCACAATTTATCAAGTTGCTGGTTTTATATAACGTATTTTTACAACAATTGTGTCTTCATACATGTATTTAGGGTAATCATAGATAACTCAGTCTGCCATTATTCCTATCCCCTTATCTCCTTCCCCCTCTTTGTTCTATTTAAAGCTCTTTCATTCCTCTCATCCCCTCTCTCTTGCCTTTATAAGTTAGTATCTTCATATCAAAGAGATCATTCGACCTTTGGTTTCTTGGGATTGGCTAACTTCACTTAGCATTATTTTCTCCAACTCCATCCATTTACCTGCAAATTCCATGATTTTATTCTCTTTTAGTGCTGAGTAGTGTTCCATTGTGTATATATACCAAAGTTTCCCTATTCATTCATCTGCTGATGGGCATCAGGGTTGGAAAACTATATATATTTTGTCTAAAAATCATGCTAAAAATGCATATATATGTATATGTTGCAAACCATGCCATCTTTATATGCTATAAACCTTATATAAAACCACCTTTAAAATCAGATAATTACATAAAGGCTACTTATAATAAATGCAACATTTAATTCAAACCATTTCAAAATAACTTTTGAGGTTTTTTTTCTGGTTTTCTTGTGTTTTATTTTCTATTTCCATATTTTTATTGGTGCATTATAATTGTACAATATGCTGGGGTTTGTTGTTACATATTTGTACATGCACATGATATAATATGGCAAATATCATTCCCTAGTATTTCCTCTTTCCCTCATTTCTTCCTTCCCCCTGGACCCTTTTCTTTATTTTACTGACCTCCCCACAATTTTCATGAGATTTCCCTCAAACACTTCTTTCCCTTTATCCTCTCTAGCTTCCATATAAAAGAGAAAACATGGGGCCCTTGACTTTCTAAGTTTGGCTTATAAAAATCAAGACTCAAGTTACTTCAGAAATTTAGTACAGAATATTTCTAATCCATAATGCCAGCACCCTAGAAACACAGATGCCACAGGGATCAATAATAAAAGGTATAGAGGCCTCGCCCAGAGCACTGGGCTCTGTTGCTAGCATGCTCTACCCTGCACACGTGTAGAAACATCTGCACTTACCAACTATTTGAAGTTCAGGAAAATGACGCTCCAATCATCTGAATTTCACTAGAGGGAGGGGGGAAAAGTCATGCAGTTTATGGTGAACTGTGGCTAACATGACATTTCAATGCAAGCAAAGTCAAAACAATGAAATAGTGCAGTAAACAGCACCAGAAATAGCTGCACCATCTCTTAGCAGACGCAGAACAGGGTGCACATGTGCTCGGTGCAGAGACAAGCATCTTCTCGCTAATTAGCATCACAGCCATCCACCTGGGGAGGGCGAAAAGTACTCTCCTCATGAAAAATTAAACGCCATTGGTGGACGCCCCTCCCCATTTTGTGCACATATGGTGGGAAACCCTTTGAAAAACATGCACTTACTTTTGAGATGGAGAAAAGTAGGAATCCAAACTCTAAACCGGATTCTCTAACAGCCTCAGCTGGTTCATTGCTCGTTTTGTTTTTAAGAGAACAGTTTGCCTCATTCATCAAGGAAATCACAAGAGAAAAGCAATTACAAAGATCTGCAGCAGCTGAGCATTCAAGAGCCCATCACTCTAGTGTAGCTGGTCCTTCCCCAATGTCACCATGGGGAAAACATCACAGTCTGTTCCCAGTGACGCTGCTCCTTCTTCATCAGCTCAATCAATGGGCTCATTTTACGTGGAATACCCCAGACACACACCACAACTCATCGCATAGCACAAGAGATTCCACCAGCAGCCAAAATCCTGAATGTTGCATAGCACCAGTTGTATTTTCACCCCAATTGAAATGTGTGTCCAGTGATGGATACTTGGTACTAAAATAATTTGCATAACTAAGCTCAGCCTCTTATTATCAAGCTCTTCACAGAGGAATCATTAAGTCATGCTGGAAAGCACCAATGGCTGAGAGCATGGCAGAATACCAATTTCACATGAAGATTTCATATTTCCTGGGCCTTTCATGGCTTTAATTTGATTCTGAAAGTGAAGATCTCAAGATTGAAGGAAGAGCTAGAACCAGGAAAAAAAAAAAAAATGAAAGGAACTCCATGCTCATGTCTCAAAAGCAACGTTTCTTTAAATTACAGCCCTCTACATCACCTGCATTCCAGTCCATCAGTGCTTAGTAGAAGTGTACAGTTCTAAACTCTAGCCCAGAGCTACTCAACCAGAATCTCAAGAGACAGAGCCCAGAATCTGTACTCGTAATTCTTTTGCACATTAAAACTTGCTCCATGAGCTACCAAGTGACCTATTGTTGAAGGAAAGCATTATTGCTTATGTCATCTGCCTCACGGGTTGATATGCTGGAGAGACACACACACACACACACACAACACAGACCTACACACACAGGTACATACACACACAGATACACACAAATATGCACACATAAATAATGCTTGCAATTGTTATCACTTATAAGAATTTTGTTTGATTTCAAGTTTTAAGTCAAAAGTACAGAGTTTCATATTCTTGAAGAGCTGCTATGCTTTTACTAACCAAAAAAGTCAATTATTGGCAGCTGTCAATTATATACCTAGAGGCAAATACAAACAATTTTCTTACAAAAAGGCAACATCATGAAAATAAAGTGTTGATCACAAGACTGGAAATCATCTTTTGTATTTGCCAGTCTTACCAAATAGTATATACTTCTCCCTCTCTGGAGTATCAGCTAATTTTTCCCAGGAGAGGACCGGAGGGAAAATGCCCTACTGTACTAAAGGAACTGGCTCACATTTTAGGTGTGAAGAATATGAGGGGGTTATTTTTGTCTACTAAGTTTAAAACCCCCACAATTTCTTGATCAAGTACAATCTAGGGCCCAGATCTTTTTCATTTTCCCTTGATTTCATTTGTTTTTTGTTATTGTTTTTGTTACATTGCCATCACAGGGTTTTAAAATCTGTGGTCTTCAGTTGTTTGTTTGTTACATTTTAACTTATGCTTTTACCAATTATGACTTGTCTGAAGTTTATCAAATGATAAAAAAAAATACAGAAAGGACTTTTTAAAGCGTTTTTTTTGTTTGTTTGTTTTTCTCCCTAGCTTACTAAAAAGAATCTTTAAATAAGATGGAGATCCAATGTCCCCTTATTCTTTGCAGGTAACTAAAAGGCTGAATTATAAGTTATAGAGCAAGTTAAGATTTATTCTAAGAACTTGGATTCAGGATTCCTTGCTGCAGACCCTAAAACAATCAGTCAAGCCCCCATGGGAGCCCTGTGGTTCAATCCCCTACCAGTCCACAGGACTGATATTTGAAGTGATTTGCACCCTGGAATTATAATGATAAATACTATCATTATTATATATCTGATTCCAAAAAACACAGCTAAGACATGTTTCATAAGGTCACCATAAAAATCCTGTCACCTCAACAGACAATAAGTTCATATAATGCCCATAGCCCTCTGATTTATTTTGGCTCGAAACATTTCATTGAACCTCTAGAATATTCTGTTCCCTCTAATTCTTGTCCTCCTACACACAGCATTGCAGGAAACAGGGTTGTATTTTTAGAAGTTGTTTTAAAGATAAATGAACACCTTTCTTGTGTCCCCTTCCATACTAAAGACCTCTGCTGAGTTAATGGCTGAGCTCTCAGGTGGCATTGTTCAGCTCTAAGGACAGAGCTGACGGGTTGCTTATTCCTTTCAATGTTTTCATGGAACACTCCATCAGGCAGTTTGACTTTTAATCACTCAGAGGATAAATTCATATGGAAACAAACCCAACACAACATAAAGCCCTTATTCCATAATATTACAGACAGCCCCAACCTAACAATAGTTTGGCTGAGGATTTTTTGACTTTACAAGGATGCAAAATATTGAGTAGAAGCCATACTTCAAATTCTGAAAGTAGGCCTTTTGCAGGGGCTAGAGACATACTCTTTCAGGATGCTCAGCCACAAAGCTGCAGCTCCCAGTAAGTACCAGGATCCCAAGGGGAAACCACCTCTGGTGTGCTGTGTTGTTGAAGGGTGCTGGGTAGGTTGGTTGACCACCTGCATTTTCAATGCACAATATTTTCAGCATATGATGGTTTATGGAATGTAGTCACATTAGTAAGTTGAGGAGCATCTGTATTCTGAAATGGAATACTAAATTAAATGGCTAGGCTTTGATGAAAAAGAAAAGCAACAAAAACTGTCAAATAGTGCTTTCCAGAGATAGTGATTCACTGAACTAAGCCATTCACTATCTAACTTGGGCTTCTTGGTGATGAACCGTAGACAATGGCAAGACAGTCAGCTGGAGTCAAGGGTCCTGCCTGGGAGCAAACAGCAGTGTCTTCAATGGACCCACAGGCAGACTGAATATGGCCTGATGGGTTCATCTGAGTGGGCTGACCTGCCTAAAGCTGGGTTCAAGATATTGGGAAAGAAACATGAGGTCAGCAATGATGGATAATAGGAAGCTCAATAAATATATACAGAGAAAATGAAGTCAGGGCCTTGCAAAATTGGGTATCTTTCAAGTTCTTCCTGTGAGATGTATATGCATCTAGCTCTTCGATCTCTCAGTTTCACTAAATCACCCAGGTACCCAAGAGGACCCAGGTGATCACAGTAGCCATAGAACCCCAGAAAGTCAAAGCAATTGCTCCTCCCCTACTAGGATGAGCCTGGAGGACAGGGAATTTTAATAGCTATAGGTGCCAACCATGTGCCACCAGACCATCTTAAAGCATGAAGTTCTCCCGGCTAAATAGCTCACAGCTCCCTTTTTAGGTTAACAGGAAATCCTGAAATCAGGTCAACCTTACTTTCCCCATAAAACAGTGCAAAAAACAATCCATTTCCCTTTCACTCTTCATGGATCTTAGCATATGCTTGCTGTGGCTGGTTTTACTTAACCTTTGTTACAGCGTCCTCGAAATTGCTCATGTTTCTGCAGGAGCATCCTGAATTTGCAAACACGTGGTGGAGAAAAAGCGAGGCTGGATAGAAATTCATTTTTCTTAGATTCTCCAGAAATGGGCAAAGTGATAGAAAAGAAGAGCCTGAATCATGGGAGTGTATTTATTAGTGATTCCTAACCCATGGCTTTCGAATCTGAAAAGGAACTGTACAGGGGCTGGGGACTGATAATCAACTTTACATTAACTCAGATCTGTTTTCAGCAGAATCTAAAATCGCTTGTGGCACCTGTAAAACATCATTTTGCTAAAATGAGTTCTCTTTTCCTCACTAGCAAACATAGAAGAAAGATGCACAAAGCTCAGGCAGTGCCACAAAGCTGAGGCGTGGAACTCCTCCCATTAATACCCCCTTGAGTCCAAGGTCAAAGTTCCTCAGCCTTGGGCTCTGTTAGAATGCTTACAAGGCTTGCTACAGCAAACACATTAACATGGCTCAGGGTGAGAGCTGCTGGACCAGCTCATGATTTATGTCAATCTCATTAGTTTTCCAGTGGCTAAATGTGTCCCCAACCAACAAATTCTCACTGAAAGGGAGGGCTGTAGAGATGACCTGAAAGGTTTGAATGGAAAATGGACTGGATTTTTAATAAGGAATGATTTATTTGTCTGGAAGACAAAGCAGCCTGCAGACCTGCTCCTGAGAGTCCAAGAAGCCAATTGCTTAGGAAACATGGGAAAACTGGAAATAGGAAAGAAAACAGAAAAGGAGCTCTTGAATTTGATGAGCTTGGGCTTTGTTGTAACCATCTTTAGATAAAGAGGAAACTTAACCACTCAAGTCCTCCTATGCATTAGTGGAATACTTAGGGACAGAAAATGAGAAATGTGTGAATGACAGTCATATATCTGCACTTCCTGTAATTTCTTCTTTTTGATCTTCCTTAGCAGAACAATGGTATCTAAATATATAATGTTCAAAATTATAAACAAATAATAAAATTTTAGCACATTTGAGAAATAGGAAAAGGAAGGATCAAAAAACTATCCCTCTACTGGGAAATCTCTCTTAAGTATTTCTTCTTTTTTTATACATGTTTAATAACCAAAGTCATTTTGTATATAAAATTATGATTCCTGTTTTTCAGTTATTATTACATCAAATTTTTTCAATGTTACAATAAAATAATCTTCAATATCATCACTTCTGATGATGGAGAATTCACCCAGGGGATACATTCCAGTCTCTGAGCTCTTAAAGTGTTTCTAACTTTTCACTACTACAAATAAAGCTATCACCAACAACTTGTGTGCAGAGGGTTTTCTTTTCTGTACTAACATCTTAGGATAAATTCCCAGAAGTGAGACTGTGAGTCATTAGGTGTCCACACATTTGCTGATTTTTGGATTACCTGTCAAATTGCTTTTCAAAAGTTCAAAAACAGGCAGGCACAGTGGCACATACCTATAATCCCAGTGACTCAAGAGGCTGAGGCAGGAGGATGGAGATTCAAAGCCAGCCCCAGCAACTTAGTGAGGCCATAAGCAACTCAGCAAGACCCTCTCTCTAATAAAATATAAAAAAAGGACTGGGGATATGGCTTAGTAGTTAAGCACACCAGGGTTCAATACCTGGTACAAAAAAAAAAAAAAGTTCAAAAACATAGAAGAGTATCCCTTTACCAGCCCAAATAATGCTTTCATTGATTTTTTTTTTTCAAATTTAGTGGACATAAATGGTAGCTTCTTCCCATTTGAATTTTTATTCTACTATGCTCAAAGTTGCCTCTTCGTGTCCTTTGCCCATTTATCTAATACTACACTATTTAAATAAAACTCTTTAGCAAATAATTTAATACTGGATTATATATCAGCAAATATAGCTCCCACTCTGGCTATATTTTGATTTCATATCAGAGGACTTAACTTTCAAATTTCTTGATCACTTAAAGCCCTTGGAAATTACCTGTTTTCTAAGATTAATAATGGAATTCTATTTTTCTCTGGTTTTCCTAAGATTGTGGTTGCAGGAGCCCTGTTTGGGGATTGACTTGAATTGCGGTTGACTATGAGCCGTGGAGATTTGGGCTTTGTTGCCTCCCGTAGTCTCACGGGACTTGTTGCGGGATCTCGAGTGACTTGGCCGAAATTGCTGATCGGGTCAGCGCCATTTTAGTGGTGTGTTTGTCGTGTGTTAGTCGTTGTTAGAACCAGAGAGAAAAGTTATCAGAATAAAAAGCTGTTTGTCTCCAGTTCGCCTCTGAAGTTTTTCCCGCGGCTCCGTTGCTCCAAGCGCTTCAGGCGGCAACAGGTGGCGGCCCGTACGGGGACTTCGGAGCGGACAGGTAAGAACTGAAGGTCTCTAAAGATGGGTTCGAATATAACTGAATCCCAATTGATAGAGGCCATGCAAAGACTCCTTGATATACCTGACTCTGTTCTCAGTGAGGAGTATATAGACAAAAGTGAAAGTGATCAAAAAAGTGTAGATTCCACTGGGCCAACTGAGACCAGTAAAGAGAGTATTAGAAGAGACCCAAAAATGACAAAAATCCAAGCTATTAAAGCTATTCGGGAGTTATTGGCGAAAGCTGAAGGATACTTGCTCTCACTGGAACCTGGGCCTCAGGATATTGCTGTCAGTGAAATTAGCAGTGGTGAGGAATCTAGTAAAAGTGATCCTGAGAAAATGAGGAAAAAGAAACTAAAAAAGACCGAGAAAAAGGACGGTCAGGTAGAGGAGTCACTTGTGTCCTCTACTCCCCCATGGGTGGAATCCATTACAGAAAATATGAAGGGTATTACTAGGCATTTGCATACCCTAGAAACAGAAATAAAAAGTCTTTCTGATCGCTTATGCGCTCTCGAGGACAACTCACAGATACATTGGGAACCGCCAGCATTTGAAAAGAAAAATGGACAGAGTGTCCATCAGTCAGTAGATTTCAAAACAATAAAAAATCTCAAAGAGGCAGTAATGACTTATGGGCCCCAAGCTCCTTTCACGTTGAGTATGCTGGAGTCCCTTAACACCTTTAGCTTAACCCCCTCAGACTGGAAAAGTCTATGTAAAGCAACATTAAGCGGGGGGCAATTCTTGGTTTGGCGATCGCAATTCCAAGAACTTTGTATAGAAACGGCTAAAAGAAACGCGGCTGCAGGGTTTGAAAACTATAATATAGACATGCTCACAGGAGAAGGGCAATTCACAGACTTACAGGCTCAAACAGATTATGACCCAGATGTATATGCTCAGATAAATGCAGCTGCCTTAGAGGCATGGAAAACTGTACAAGGACCTGGGGATCTACAAGGTAGCTTGTCAAAAGTGATTCAAGGACCTAATGAGCCGTATGCCGACTTTGCTGATCGACTTTTGAGAACTGCAGGTAGTGTGTTTGCAGATGTTGACCAAGCTATGCCATTAGTTGTTCAATTAGCTTATGAAAATGCAAATAAATGGTGCCAAGCAGCCATCAGGCCATGGAGAACTAAAAAGGATCTTTCCGTATATATACAACTATGTAAAGATATAAATGACGCCTTTGTCACAGGAAATGTGATTGCAGCCTCAATGAGAGGTGCTTCCTCTCGAAATTTCACAAAGGCTAAACGTAG
This sequence comes from Tamias sibiricus, assembly GCA_025594165.1. Taxonomy (NCBI): domain Eukaryota; kingdom Metazoa; phylum Chordata; class Mammalia; order Rodentia; family Sciuridae; genus Tamias; species Tamias sibiricus. The sequence goes on from CM046663.1 coordinate 71,835,125, forward strand.
ACATTATAATCAATCAGGATATTCCAGGCAAAATTATCATAATCAATCAGGCAATTCTAGGCAAAATCCCAAAAGAGAAATAAGACCAAGCTCATACCGTGCCCCAGGCCGCTGCCCCAGGTGTAAAAAGGGAAATCATTGGGCCAATAAATGCCATTCAAAATTTGACATCCATGGAAATCCTTTGTTCAGGAATTCAAAAAACGGGGCACGGGGCCCAATACCCCGGGGCCCACAAATGTACGGGGCATTGCAGAAGGAGTATCCTCAAGCATCCACTCAGATGCTTCCCCGACACAATCCCTACTACCCATCCACTCCCTCGCCAGAGGAACAAGAGGAAATGCAGGATTAGACCTCTGTTCCACCGCCCGAATAGTGTTAACACCTGAAATGGGAGTTCAACTGATTCCCACAGGAGTCAGGGGACCTCTTCCCTCAGGGACTGTAGGACTTATTATCGGGCGTAGTCCTAAAAGCTTATTAGGTTTGCAAGTGACCCCAGGTGTAATAAACTCAGACTACAAAGGGGAAATAAAAATAATGCTTAGCTCACCCCAAAGTATAAGTTCTGTTAATCAAGGAGATAGAATTGCTCAGTTGCTTCTCCTTCCCAATTTACATAATTCATTTAAAATGGGTATGCCTCAAGAAGGGAACAATAGAGGATTTTGTTCCACTGACTCAAGTCCCATGGCTTGCTGGGTTCGAGACTGTTCAAGGAGGCCTATGTGTAAAATAAAAATCCAAGGAATAGAAATGGAGGGATTAATAGATACTGGAGCTGACTCTTCCATTATTAATTTATGCCAATGGCCCAAGCACTGGCCTCTGCAAAAAGCTTCAACCAGTTTAAGAGGCTTGGGATATAATAACCTCCCAGATAAAAGTGCGGTAATTTTAAAATGGGAGGATGATGAAGGCCATAAAGGAACATTTCAGCCTTATGTTTTACCTAATCTACCGGTTACTTTATGGGGAAGAGATATTTTGCAACAAATGGGAGTACACCTTGCAACCAAGCCTGCAGATGTTAAATGTGAAAACCTACAGGGTAATCTTAACCCTAAAAGAACTCATTATCAAAAAGTACAGAGTAATCTTAACCCTAAAAGTAATCATTATCATAAAGGAAAAAGATATTTTTTTTCAGGGCCACTGAGAAAATAATTTTGAAAATACCATGGCTTTCTGATAAGCCAGAGTGGGTCCCTCAGTGGCCCCTATCTAAAGAGAAATTACAAGCGGCCCACCTACTAGTTCAGGAACAATTAGAAGCAGGTCATATAGAACCTTCCACACCTCCCTGGAATTCCCCCATATTTGTGATCAAGAAAAAGTCAGGAAAATGGCGATTGTTACATGATCTTAGACAAATCAATAAAACCATGCAAGTTATGGGGCCTACTCAACCTGGACTTCCTAGTCCCGTAGCTATTCCAAAAAATTTCCATCTTATTACTCTTGATATAAAGGATTGTTTCTTTTCTATTCCCCTACATCCTCTGGATGCCCCCAGGTTTGCTTTTTCCATTCCTTCTATGAACAATAATGGCCCTGATCAGAGATATCAATGGAAGGTTTTACCACAGGGAATGGCTAATAGCCCCACCATATGCCAAATATATGTGGACAAGGCTATCCAACCCATTAAAAATAAATATCCAAACCTCATGTGTCTACATTACATGGATGATATTTTATTGGCCCACCCTAATCAAAAAATCTTATTTAATATATTCAGTGATGTGATAGAAAAATTTAAAAAAATATGGATTATATATAGCAGAAGAAAACGTTCAAACCAGATCTCCCATATTATATATTTAGGATTTAAAATCATGGATACTTTTGTTAGACCCCAAAAAATTTTAATAAATAAAGAACATTTGACCACCCTCAATGATTTCCAAAAACTACTGGGAGACATTAATTGGCTTCGCCCTACACTAAATCTCACTACTGGCCAACTAAAACCTTTATTTGACATCCTTCGTGGAGATCCTGATCCATCTTCACCACGAACATTGACTCCTGATGCTAGGAAAGCTTTAAAGTTAGTAGAAAAAGCCATCGAAGGAGCTCATTGTGATAGATTTGATTTAACTCAACCGCTGATGTTGATTATTATTTCTTCACAATATACACCCACAGGAGTATTTTGGCAACAAGGACCTTTATTATGGATACATTTGCCCGTCTCTCCTAAAAGTATAATTGAATCTTATACCTCCATGGTGGCTAAACTTATTCTTCAAGGACTTAAGACTTCTACTAAAATATTTGGCATTCACCCTGCTACTATTATTACTCCCTATTCATCATCACAGATTGAATACTTATGCTTCAATGATAATGATTGGGCTATAGCTAAATGCTCTACTTCTGCAAATTTTGATAATCATCTTCCTAAGTCCCCTATATTATCTTTTTGTATTAATCATCCTATTATATTTCCACAGGTAATAAAAAATCAACCTATTCCTAAGGCATTTAATGTATTTACAGATGGGTCCTCAAATGGTACTGCTACAGTAGTCACTAAAAAAGAAAATATGACTTACATAACTGCACACAAATCAGCTCAACTAGTGGAATTGGAAGCTGTGGTAAGAGCTCTGGAAAATTTTAGGGATCAGCCTGTAAACATTTTTTCAGATAGCCACTATATTGTACAAGCCGTCCCAAAATTAGAGTTAGCAGAACCAATAGCACCTCATACTCCAGCCTTTAAATTGTTTTATCAAATACAAAAACTTTTGTGGGCAAGAAAAGAACCTCTATTCGTAGGCCATATTAGAGCACATACTAATTTGCCTGGTCCCCTCCATGAAGGTAATCAAAAGGCTGATGAACTTACAAAAACAATATTTATACTTTCAGTGCTACAACAAGCTACTTTATTCCACTCCCAGTTTCATGTCAACAGCACCACCTTGCAACGTAGGTTTAAAATCACAAAGGAGCAAGCCAGAACAATTGTAAAAGATTGTAAATCTTGTATGACACATTTGCCCAATCCTCATTTCGGAGTTAACCCTAGAGGATTAATGCCCAATCATTTGTGGCAGATGGATGTTACTCATGAGCCAAGTTTTGGAAAATTGCGATTTATTCATGTGACCATAGATACATGCTCAGGCATGATTTTTGCTTCCTTACATTCTGGAGAAAAAGTTAAAGATGTTACATCTCATTGTTTGCAAGCTTTTGCTGCATTGGGCATCCCCAAAATGCTTAAAACAGATAATGGCCCCGCATATACGTCCTCATCTTTCAAAGAGTTTTGCGCAAAATTCAATATATCCCATAAAACAGGCATCCCATACAATCCTCAGGGTCAGGGCATTATTGAAAGAGCAAACCGAACACTGAAAATTATGTTATTAAAACAAAAAGAAGGAAATTGGAAAAGTCCTAAGGACAGATTGGCAGTTGCCCTGTTTACCTTAAATTTTTTAACTTTAGACTCTAATGGTTATTCTGCTGGAGACAGACATTGGAATCCACACCAACAACATAAACCTTTGGTTTACTGGAAGGATGTTCTTTCAGGTACATGGAAGGGTCCAGATCCAGTATTAATTTGGGGAAGAGGATCTGTTTGTGTTTTTCCAAAAGACGAATCCTCTCCAATATGGATACCATCTAGATTAATAAAACAGGTACCACATCAAAATGATCAAGATGAAGTTACTGAAGTATCAAGATTAATAAAAAAGGTACAAAATCAAGAGGACCAAGATCAAGGTACAGAATGATTCCCTCAAAAGAGTCCTTCAAAATATTTCACAACTTAAGTGTCATTCCTCCCGGCCGGGACAAGGAGATCTCTCTTTAGTGTGCACACAATTGTATTTTTTTTTTCCTTTTTATACATGTCTTTATGTCTGTACATTTGTCTACATTTCATGTTAATGTGACGTCACAAATATACGTTTGTATGTTTGTTCGTCTGTCCAGTGTGACGTCACAAAGAACAAAGCGCTTATGAAAAAGAAATATATATATATATATGGATCCAAATAACTTTAATTCATTTTAGGTTAAGAGTATTCAATTTAGGTAAATAATTTTATAAATGAAGGTACTTTCAATTTTGATTTATAGGTGTCCCTCGGACTTCTCTTTAGCAAACAATATGACTAGTGCTATATAACCTGATATTTTGGGTGTTTTGACTTAAGATTGTTTATTTGTTATTAACTTCATTTGTTTAATAGCTCATTAATTTCAATTATCTCAACAGGTAAAAGATTGCTCTGTATACAGAGACTCAAGGGTTCCAGTTAACAAATTATTTCTCTAAAGTGCCTTTACCTTTTCTTTAATCTATCTTTAATGCAGTAATTACCCTCAGTCTTTCTTTGTTTTGTTCTAAATATGATATTTTTCCAACTTATGTTTGTAGAAGCTCAACCAGCGATGTGTGTGAACAAAAATCAACTTTAATTTTCAGCTCAACCAGCGATGTATGTGAACAAAAATCAACTTTAATTTTCTAATCTAATTATTCTATTTTGTAGTTTGACAACTCGCCTCTTGACTCAGTGCTGCAATAGCACTGCCTTTCCTTTAATAATTGATGCTTGAGTTTCTAGGTAGCGGGCCCTGAAGATTTGCCGGTGGCATTGTCTAAACATAAAAAAGACGTCTGCTGCTACAGCTGCAGGGATCGCGGCCGCCGCAAGCATCCCTGCTGCTCAAACATCAAACAACCTCACCAACAGTGTGGCCTCTGCTCTACATGCATGGGGCCTCCTACATCAACGTGTTATAAACAAATGGACATTTTGATCTTTCATTGTTTGGGACTTTACGGGACAATGCCTTGCGGGTATTTGTCTAGAGAATTCAGTGTGTTACTTGATGGAACTTAGGGCAGCTGATTGGTTTAAACAATTTGATATGCTATGCAATTTGGCTCATCACCAAAAGGCTTGTTGCCTTAAAGCCGCAACATCTCCTCACAATTGGACGGCTGTTAGTCATCATATATAGTCGATCCTAAAGGGCTCCATTGGATGGCTGGTTAGCCAATGACGGGTAAGATCCCCAGAGGGGGACAACCTAAGACAGGCACAGTCACACGGGACAGTCTCACGTGGCCGACATATCAACCTAAGACAGGAGTCAAGGGCACAGCCTTGATTATCCGATGACGGGTAAGAATGTTGGTTGCACATAGACGTCCTAGAGCATTACCTCTTTTAAAACAAAAAGGGGGAAATGCAGGAGCCCTGTTTGGGGATTGACTTGAATTGCGGTTGACTATGAGCCGTGGAGATTTGGGCTTTGTTGCCTCCCGTAGTCTCACGGGACTTGTTGCGGGATCTCGAGTGACTTGGCCGAAATTGCGGTCAGCGCCATTTTTAGTGGTGTGTTTGTCGTGTGTTAGTCGTTGTTAGAACCAGAGACAAAAGTTATCAGAATAAAAAGCTATTTGTCTCCAGTTCGCCTCTGAAGTTTTTCCTGCGGCTCCGTTGCTCCAAGCGCTTCAGGCGGCAACATGTGGTGGTGTTATTCTTCTCTACTATTTAGTCATATGGCATGTGGGTATATCCTATTTGCATGGAAAACATTTGCTTCCTCACTTTACCCTGACTCTTCCACACACCCAATAAGCACCAAAGAGCATGCATTGTGCATCAAGCACTGCTCTAGGCTCAGCAGAAACACCACCAAGCCAAGACCCAGGATTCCTGATTTATAATGAGTATTCCCAGAAACTACATTTGGGCCCCAACATAATAGCAGCTATTACCTACTGACAGCCTGCTCTGTGCCAGATATTTTATTTCTATATTCACATGCACACAAAATCATCTAATGTAATCCTTAAAGCAACCCTCGGGCTGGTTGTCATCCCCTGTAGGAATAAAAGAAACTGAGGCTCTGAAAGGCAACATGTCTACTCAAGGCCTCAAAGTGACAGAATTGTACCTGCAGTTGGCCTGCCTGGCCCTTCAGCCTCCCAACTACAAGTACAGAAATAATTTTGCAGAGCTCTACATGAACACTCAGAGTACCTAAAATTCATTCTCTAACATAATTCTGGCCACCACTGTTAAGTGACCAATTAATCAACATAATCTCACATGAATATTTTAAAAGCACAAATGTACTACATTTTTCCACGTATGGCTTCCCATATTATATGACATCCTAACCCCAGGAGGCTACCTACTCTGTTTATGCCACAGTGCTGGGAAGAAAACTCCCCCCTGGAAGGGTCCCTAGAGAATCTCCAGCAAGGAGCTCTGCCCTTCATTGTCCCAGTCCCTGACCCTCTCTCCAGCAGACTGATAAGAGTCCCTCATAGACCAATTACCTGATAAGAAGAGCATTTCTTAACTGATGGAGCCAGCAAGGGACCCTCTGCCTGCCATTTGCGAGGTTCCTGTCTCAGGCTAAGGTATGACAACCCAGCGCAGCACTATGACAGGTCCAACACAAAACATGAGACGCACACATTGAATCCCTGTCATATCTTACCCCATGGGTTTGCAAAAACTGCACAGGAAGAGATGCACATTCACATTACGACAGTCCAACTTAAGATTTTTCAACTTTGCAATGTTGCAAAAGCAATACCTATTCAGTAGAAACCACACTCGGAATTAGGAATTTGGCTCTTTTCCCAAACTAGAAATATTGCGTGCAATTTTCTTTTAGGATGCTAGACAGCAGCAGGAGTCGCAGCGCCCAGTCACAGGATCATGACGGGAAACAACCCGTGCTCTACAGCGGGCTGTGTTGCTCAGCTGTGATGATCAGCAGGCTAGGTGCCTTCAATGCATTTTCCACTTACAATATTTTCAACTTATGATAGGTTTCTCAAGAGGTGACCTCATCATACGTGAAGGAGCATCTGTATCTATTTGTAGTAAGTTTCTCTGAAAGCATTCCAAGAATAGTTCTAGTTTCTCCAATATCCAGCACACAGAGAATCAGATGAGGCAGGTGGTCAGCGAGAAGGATGCAGGTAGGTTCCAAACATCACTTTAGAGCTACGGGGTGAGCCTGTCACAGCTCCACATGAAGCTGGCACGGGCAGCCATGGCCGTGATCTGCTCAGGGGCTGACTTGCTTTCCTGGTAAGACTGAAGGCAAGACAGTGAGCCCCAGGCACATGGTCCACACTCCTGGATATCATGAAGCTGGATTTCTCCACTGGTTTCACCCTGGAAAGTCTGAAAACATCAAGACCTAGATCCCCTCTCCAGACCACTCATGCTAGCCTGGGGACAGTGCCTGCCTCCTCCAGTGCTCTCTGCCCCTGTCATTTCAGACACTGTCTTCTAAAGAGGAAGAATATCAAACAGCCTGATTCCTACAAAATGCTGCAGAGGAAGTGCCTCCGAGGAATGCTGACTCACTTTTCCTCTAACATTGGAGTCATTTGCACGTTTTCCCAGAAAACGAACATAGTTGTATGGAAAGAAGAAAGCAACTGTATTTGTGTAGGGAAGGTGGGAGCCTCAATGGAATCCAGAAGTTTCATTTTGATTCTCTCTCCAAATGGAAGCTTTCCCTGCAGATGGCAGAACATCCTAGCAAACAGCAATTAAGCAAATTCTAAATCCATCCTGTCAGAGATATCTACCACTTTGTCTCACCGATCACAACTATATGTAATTTTAATCCCTTCCCTCCAGCCCTGCCTCCCCCAGGGCACAAAGGTTTACAACAAAAAGCAGAATTAAGCTTATTGATCGACAGGATTAATTCTGAAATGAATCCCAGCAGTCTGTCTCTCTCTAATTGGGCTTCAGGAGGAACATGGCTCAGAAAAGCTGCCACACTTCTAGGACCCGCACATCCTCATCATCCCACAGAAATCGTTTTTCTTGAACATGCGCATTTCCCCCGTTCTCTCTCTTCTCAACGCACGATGTTTCACTGTGAAGCTCCTTAAATAAACACAGCCTCTCCTGCATCAGTTAAGGAGGATTTACACCACGCCTTTATAAACTGAATACACTTCAGGAAAATTATTTTTTACCTCAGTAGTTAAGTTTAATAGTAGATAGATACTTCTACTCTGCATTACGCAGAGTTCTGCAAACTCAGAAAAGCCTGTGTTCCTGCAGTTTAGAAAGCTGGCATGCAAATGGCCTCACGAGACAGCATGTGCCTGGAGACCCCCAGTCCCGGGAGGCAAGGGAGCATGCAGACATTTAGCTTACAAATATCTATAAACACGTTTTTCCACAGCAATTGTTGGACTAGAAGGATGGGGACCCCAAGCCAGACCCCACGGTCCTCTGTTCACCATGTCCCGGAGGAATCGAGCCATGTCTGGACATCACAGGGTTGTCTTCAGGCAGCCAAGTCTGGACGAGGCCACCAGCAAACAGTTCACAGTCTCTACCAAGGTCCATTCGCCCCTGCAGTACTGACCACTGAACCCAGGCAACACAGGGTCATGGCCCTCCCGGGTGCCACTCCACTGGGCCCCGGCATTACTCTGTAAAAGGGAGGCAGCAACACCTACTTCAGAGCAGGGCTATGGAGCAGCAAAAGTGTTGACTGCTCAGCGGACCAAAGCCCCGTCAATGACAGCTTTGAAAAGAATCACACGTATTTGTTTTTCCCTTTCCACAAAAGGCAAGCCTGTTCCAGGCACTTGTTGCCTCTTGATTCCAAAGGCTTCTGGCTTCCTGGAGGGTCCCACTCCACACACTGCTGTCTTTTCCTTCTCCCACCTCCCCACCCCGCCCCAGCCCAGCCCTTGCCCTGGTGGCGGCAGCTCAGCTCAGAATCAGCGCAGAGGAGGAGCGGAAGATTTGGCTTCCACTCTGCCTTTCCCACTTTCCCGTCCAGTGGTCACCCTCTCTGAACCTGCTACCCACCTCCTTTGACTCCTAACTAAATCTTACTCCTTCTTTAAGATTTTGTAGGAAGTTCCCTCCACCTCCAAACTATCAATTTCTCCCCAAACTACCCCTCCCCAAAACACACACATGTTCTGAGTCAGGGGTTGCTCCCTCGAGTGCTGATAATGCTTGTTCGTGCTAATTTCAAGAGACATTCATAGTATATTTGAAGGTGTTTGTCTCCCCCTCTGGACGCTGAATTCTAAAGAGGAAGGGGAGAGGTGGTGGGCACATGTTATAATTTTATTTTTATCCTCCAACACAGCAAATCTTTGAGATGCATTGATGTTGCTGGAAAAAATGGAGCAATGTCCTGCCGGTCTCATCTACCTGGGTGGTAGGTGGGATCCAAAGGGAAGAAGGAAGGCTGGGGAGAAAGCAAAGGTACCAGCTTAAATAACAGCATGAAAGTACTTGGCCAACTATTAATTGCTATGCAAATGTTAGTCATATTTTATGTAGCAGATCAGCGAAAAGATAAATTTGCAATTCAATGCTTCTGTCCAGTTATGATTTTAATTCCTGAACCACAGCCATATACTGGTATAAACCAAAATTTTTTTTAGAAAATTTTAATACACAAAAAGAAATGGCTTTTGATCCTTGGATACCTTCACCCAAGAATCCTTTGTTTAAAATAATCCCAACGTTAGGAAAGATCTACATAAGCTGAAATCCCAAACAAATGAGGACTCAGCCTCTTGGGAAATGGTTCACCCTCACTCATTGGCTTTTCCTCTCTTTGACTAGGTCACCTCCTTTTACATACACCCAGAGCACCACATGGCTCTCCTGCAATGGTTCCTTATTCTGTGGTAATTGGACACTTGTGCTTTTGAATGAGACTTAATGTAGCAAGGGCCATGTGTGGCTTTGTTTACCAATGTGCCTTCAGTGCCTCACCCAAGATCTGGCAGGTAGCAGGTATTTAAAGGTATTTATGGAAAGAATGGAAGAATGGATAGATGGACAGATGGACAGATGAATGGAAGATAGATGGATGAATTAACAGAAGGATGTTTAATGACTAATAACACTGAAGATGTCAAAATGATACTAAGGTAAGATTCTGTGCAGAGCACAGGAGCAAACTAGAATCTGACTGCGTGTCTCTTCTGATCTTAATGTGTTTACATTCTCATCCCGTAAGTACTTTCTTATATATTGATCTTCAAAACTCCATGAAAAGTCCTTCAACATGTCTACACTACTGTATAAAATGTGTTTTCATTCTATTCTTTGTTTCTTAAAAAACCTAGAAAAAGGAGTTCTGTCGTTTGACTTTCAAAACAACTGGCTACTTCTTCCTTTCCTCAAAAGGCAGCCTGCACCAGTCAGGGGTGGTGCACACCTGTAATCCCAGTGGCTCGGGAGGCTATGACAGGAGGATCATGAGTTCAAAGCCAACCTCAGCAAAAGCAAGGCACTAAGCAACTCAGTGAGACCCTGTCTCTAAGTTAAAATACAAAATGGGGCTGGGGATGTGGCTCAGCGGTCAAGTGACCCTGAGATCAATCCCAGCACCTCAAAAAAAAAAAATAAAAGGCAGCCTGCTTCCTGGTCCTTGCTGCCTCCTGATACTAATTTAAAGTCCTCTGTATTCATGAATACCCCACTCCACAAGCTTTATATCTTTACCTCCTTCCCCTTTTTTTCTATCTTTATCTTTTTTCTTAAGAGCCAACTTTGTTCCATTTCCCACATGACATCTAAAAACCAACTAACTGATTTTTATTCCTCTGGACAGCTCACAGACACTATAACTTTAACATTTTCAATTTTTAGGAAGAAAAATATATCTTGGAAGGTCGAATTTCTACATTTAAGAAGTCTTCCCCTTGTCTCCAAGGTATCAGCTTCAGATCCTCAGTTGGCACAACGTTCCCCATAAAGAAGCCACCAATTCCACACCCAGGTCCTTTGAAACAATATTCATTGGTATTGTAAATTAAATTTAAGCTTGTCTCAACACACTCAATGCCAAGGTCCTCCCTTTCTGACAAGCCAGGAAACGGGCAATCAGACCCCTTCGGGAAACAGCAACGTCTCCTTGGAGAGCCAGCGGCTGATTTGCTCAGCTGCTCAGATGCTTTGGGTTAGTGGTTAAGAAGTTGTGTTTTCAAGCCAAGAGTCCTAGTTCAATTCCAGATATGCCTCCTATTAGCTGTACAGCTATAGACAGGCTGCTTCACATGAATCTCAGCTTGCCCATCAATAAAATGGGCTCGATAACCTACCTGACAAGTTCAAGGTCAGAATCAAGCAAATTGAAGCACATGAGTGCATAGTATGGTGCCTGCCTCAGTTAGCACAAAGTAAATGACAGGGTCTCACCTCCTTAGGGAAGATGGGTATTATTGGGGTTTTCCAGGGGTGGGGGGATATTTTAAGCTCCACTCCTTTTATTCAACCTAATATGAATTAAAATTCTGGATATATTTTTAACTTCTAAAAATCCTAACAAGAAGCAAACAAAAATGCTAAATAGTACTCTTTTGAGGGGAGGACTTTGTTTTAAGACCAATAGAACAAAATCCTTCTTTAGGCTGTTTTCAATTCAGTTGGTATGTGAGTCTGTTTTGTGTTGCTATAATGAAATAGCTGAGGCTTGGTAACCTTATAAAGAAAAGAGGTTAATTTATCCCACAGTTCTGGAGATTCAAGCAAGGTATCATATGGCAAGAGACAGGAAGTGTGAAGAACTACATGTGTCCCCAGTTTCCCTATTCCCCCTTCTCTCTCATCTTAGAAATCACAGGAGCTCCAACCTAATGACCTTATTGAATCCTAATCTGCCTCCTAAAAGCCTCACTTCTAAACACCATAGTTGGATTAAGTTTCCACCCTCTTCATACCTTACAATGGGGCTCAAACTATATCCAAACCATAGCCGTTGGCTAGTCAATAAGTGCACATTTGAATATTCAGTAAACAAATTTGTCAAAGAGATTTCCCCAGATAAGTGGCAGAGTTCCAAAGCAAAGCTGCAGATGCACACAACTGCAAACATCAGCACTGCTGCCGCTTCTGCTGCTGGCAGAGTGAGAACAGGAGCCCTGCTCTGCTCTCTGCTGATGGCCCTTTATTGCCTGGGCTTCCTAGATCCTGCCCGCTCCTCTGGCAGCATGATCTACTCAGCCGACTACAAACTGCAGCCTCAGATGTGTCAGACTGAACTTGCTGCTACATTTGGGGTCTATCAACACCACAGATTTTCTAAACAGTCTTGGGCTTTGGTACTTAGGTGACCATCCCCTCACTCAACATAACACTTGTGCCTAAATCTGCAATATCCCTGCTTTGCAAGACAGAAATCTTCAAAATGCAGCTCACAAAGACTTTTCAAGGGTTCACTTTAAGGGAACTGACTTACAAGTCCTTATCTTCTATTTGCAATTTTCCCCAACACTGTTCTGCTTGGAAACATCTTTCCTCTTCATAACTACCATTCTTCCATGTTTTAAAGAGAAGTGCATTCTTCCTGCATCCGGAATCTTCCTACAGGTATAAAATCTTCCAGGATCAGCAGGACAATTGTGCATATTGACATATCAATAAAGATTGGCATAGCTATCAGGCAGAACAGGGAAAAGAGAATCCAGTTAATTTGGCACAGAGGGAGTCAGGGCAGGGAACTGGTCAAAAGGATAAAGGAAAATGCTCCACCTCCCATCAAGAGCCCATCACATGGCCTGGGATCTGGGTTCCACTGAAAAGAGTGACGTAACCAGAACCAGTTTTAATTTTAAAATGATGTTAATGTTTACAATAACCAAGGAATTACTTGGCAACTTTTTATACTTATGATGAAACTTTCAGTGAAACCTCTTAAAACATGATGGTCTACACAGTTTTTCATGATACCTTTAGGAAATATATGAGCAAAAAATATAAAGACTGGGAAATACAAAGATGAGAGAGAGTTGCCTCTTTCCAATGCATTCACAGAGGGGAGAAGGAGGGCTGGAATAGCAGTTCCTGAGGATGCTACACATGCACACCTTCCTTACCACCCTCTGGGGAGGCAGGAGTGTCTCAATTTTAAACAGGGTATAGGAGTGTAGTGTGATATCTAAGGTCAAGTTCATAATAACAACCGGAATTCAAAACCACCCCTGTTTGGTTCCACAATTATGCACAGAGGAGGCATGCTATAAAACGCTGCTAAAAACAGTGAGCCAAACAACGTGAGCCCATATCACCTGGAAACCTTGAGCTGTGGGTTCTGATTCTAGAAGGCTGGAGTGAGGCCTTAGAGTCTATATTTCTAAAGGATTCTAAAGGTGATGCCTCCTTTGAATAGCAAGACCCGTGAGCAATTGAGGCTAAGCTTTCTTGAATGGAAACCCCTAAGCTGTGAGCCTGCATTCCTGATATGTGCACACTTACTTACTTATACACTGTATAAACACACGTTCTGACCAGCAACTGACATAATAAGACACACTATGTGGACAGGACAAGACACAGTTCTGCTGCCTTGACAGCTATACATCTACATTCCAAATAATCTTCTTGGTAATACAGAATTTATGGCCAACTCTTTGTTCATGTGATTAGATTATTATTGTTTTTATATTTCTAAATATGTATGTTTATGAGATAAAGTTATTTGAAAATCTACTTAACCCCATACACATATACTGCAAAAAGGACAAGGTGTGAAAGTGTCACTGTTTCTGCTCCATGTGATGAGTCTCTGTGAGCTCCCACTGGGCACCTCAGTTCAGAACATTCCAGGCAACAAGTGAAGCTGTCTGTGTCAGTCTTCACAGCAAAATACAATAAAGCTTAGTTTTGGTTTCATCATGCACCCCAAAGGAATTTTATGAGTCTCCCCAGAGCACCCAGGCTGAACACTGCCATCCTAGAGAAAAGACAGACGGTAAAGAACAGCAGAGCACATCCACATTCCAACATGCTGCAACTTTCATGATCGGAAGACTTTTCAAAATGTTTAACAAATGCTTAATCAGTGGGAGGGGAAAAAGTAGGTGGAATTGTTTTAATCTCTTGAAAATTACATTCTCCCCAAACCCCCAGATACACACTCTTTTTCCTCCCTTTCCCATTCCTCAAATTTAAAATCTCTTCTAACCAGATCTAAAATGAAAGCATGGGAAACTAAACAGAACATTTAATATAGGTGTTAATTATAATATAGTCAGACCTATTTGGTCTATTTATAGGACTCTGGGAGGTAAGGTTTTTTCTGAAGAATTTAAAAGTTCTATAAACTTATATTGACAGGGGAAAAAACATATTTTTCACCTTTCAAGACACTGAGATTCCTAACTTCCCCTTTCTCAAGCCATAGAGGACAGACCTCCCAGCTACTGTCCCAATACCAAAGCTCTCCATCCTTTTCATTTGCTTCTTCATCTAGCACATATTTAATGAATGCCTCCAATGTGCCAAACCTGCTCAAGGTGCAGGGGACATAGCAGAGAGCCAGAGCTGGTGGCATCCTCCCAGAGCCTCCGTTCCAGTTGGGAAGACAAATGACTACATAACTGGTGATGATGCTCCAAAGAAAAGGAATCAGACCAAAGAGGACAGAGAATACAGAGGTGCTCCAGATATCACCGTCAAGAGAGGCCCCTCTTAAGAAGGATGCGGTGTAACTAGTCAGCTTTCTGTCCCCACAGTGACATACAAGGCAATTCACTTACAAAGAGAAAATGCTTGTTTAGCTCATGATTTTGGAGGTTCCAGTTCATGACCAAGTGACCCCACTTCTTCATGCTTCTGGTGAAGCAGCACATGGTGGGAGTGAGTGGAGGCAAAATACTTACTTCATCAGCCAGGAAGCAGAGACAGGAGGCTGAGGTCCTACGGTCTCCTTAAAGGGCTTCCCCACAGGACCTCCCGTAAGGACCCAACTTTTAAAGGTCCAGAGCACCTCCCAACAGTGCCACCCTGGAGACCAAGTCTTGAACACATGGACCAATGGGGGCAATTATCCAACCATAGCAGAAGGGAAAGGCAGCAAAGGAACAAGATCTGTGCTGAAAATGGGGAGGAATCCTGCACACAAAGGACAGAAAGTGCAAGTCCTAATGCAGGAAAATGACTGACAGCTCTCAGGACAGCAAGGAAGCCAGGGGCAGGCACATGAGGAGCAAGGAGGAGAAGATGGACTGGCAGGGGTGGGGAGGGGTTGGTTCTGAGTGTGGTGGAAAGCAAGTACAGCAGGAAAGTGACATTATCTGAACTGGGTTTTAGAGGCTCACACAAGCTGCTGTATGTAAAACACACTTTAGGGGAACAAGAATGGAAACAAAGTATCCCCCAGTGCTGCCTCTTCACAAAGGGGTGCCCATGGTCCAGAGAGAAGTACTAGGTCCCACTCAAGGGCCCCTAACCCCTCTGCATACATCTCACAAGGCCAAAGGGAAGCTGACACTTGAGGGTCCCTCACCCACATGGCCCTTTGAAATATACATTCATCTCTCTACCAAATTCTCTTTTTGTAAGTTGGACTATTCTTTTTTTAAAGACAGCCTCTAGGATTGTGCATGCTTCAGAAGCCTGGTCATAGCCCTTCATACCTGCTTCACCACCCATCTGTATCTTCTCTTAAGACTCTAAGCTCCTGGGGGGCTGGGGACATAGCTCAGTTGGTAGACTGCTTGCCTTGCATGCACAAGGCCCTGGGTTCAATCCCCACCACCACAAAAAAAAGAAAAAAAAGAAGAAGAAAAAAAAAGACTAAGCTCCTGGTGGACAAAAACCATATTATCTTTAGCTCTGTAGCCATGATAGCTGCACACAGTAGTCACTCAATACATATTTTCTGAATTATTTTGTATGCATGTGTATGTATGTATGTATCTGATGAGATGTGATTGAAAGAAGTGCTCAGACGTCTTTTCTCTATAGATGAGTAACACCAAAGTGTTGAACACCCTTGATCATTTAAGATGACTCTCACTGAAGTCAATGGCCAAGTGTATACGTTCACACAATAGCATTTTCTGACACAACTTAGAATCCTTCAAAATCACTACCCCGTGTTTAAATTAAGCAAACTTCAACAGGTTTTTTTTTTTTTTGAGGTTTTCTTTTTTTTATTCTAATTTGTTATACATGTTTGCAGAGTACATTTCATTTCATATTACATATAAAGAGCACAATTTTTCAAGTTGCTGGTTTTATATAAATTTTACAATAATTGTGTCTTCATACATGTATTTAGGGTAATCATGGATAACTCAGTTTGCTATTATTCCTATCCCTTGACCCCCTCCCCCCTCTTTGTTTTATTTAAATTTCTTTCATTCCTCTCATCCCCACTCCCTTGCTTTTATAAGTTAGTATCTTCATATCAAAGAGATCATTTGACCTTTGGTTTTTTGGGATTGGCTAACTTCACTTAGCATTATTTTCTCCAACTCCATCCATTTACCTGCAAATGGCATGATTTTATTATCTTTTAATGCTGAGTAGTGTTCCATTGTGTATATATACCAAAGTTTCCCTATCCATTCATCTGTTGATGGGCATCAGGGTTGGTTCCACAATCTAGCTATTGTGAATTGTGCTGCTATAAACATTGATGTGGCTGTGTCCCTGTAGTAAGCTGTTTTTAAGTCCTTTGGGAATAGACCAAGGAGTGAGATAGCTGGGTCAAATGGTGGTTCCATTCCAAATTTTCCTAGGAATCTCCATACTGCTTTCCAGATTGGCTTCACCAATTTGCAGTTCCACCAGCAATGTAAGAGTGTGCCTTTTTCCCCACATCCTCACCAGCATTTATTGTTGTTTGTTTTTTTTTTTGTTTGTTGTTGTTGTTGTTGTTTTTTGATAGCTGCCATTCTGACTGCAGTTAGATGAAATCTTAGGTCCCAACTTCCTCAATAAGACTCCTATAGCACAGGAACTAAAACCAAGAATCAATAAATGGGATGGATTCAAACTAAAAAGCTTCTTCTCAGCAAAAGATACAATCAGTGAGGTGAAACGAGAACCTATAGAATGGGAACAAATCTTTACCACAAGCACATCAGATAGAACACTAACCTCAAGGATTTATAAAGCTCTCAAAAGCCTTAACACCAAAAAAACAAATAACCCAATCAATAAATGGGCCAAGGAATTAAAAAGACACTTCTCAGAAGATGATATACAATCAATCAACACATATATGAAAAAATGTTCAACATCTCTAGCGATTAGAGAAATGCAAATCAACAGGTTTCTTATTTTTCACAGATCCACTTCAGATATTTTTTTATCACCTTTCTCTACTCCCTATACCAACCCAGATGCAGGCCTCACTGCAAATACACAAAACAAAACAGCACAGAAACAGCCCTCTGAAATGCTCCCAGCCTTCAGGGAACAAGAAAGCTTCAGGAAAGAGCAAACATCCATCCTTTCCAGAATACATTTTTAGCTTGCAGATAAATGATCATCCTCAGTTAATAGTGATATTCCCTTCCTCCTTGGCAACTGAGAGATACACTCAGCTGCACACAAAACGGGAAAATTGTCATCAAAAAATAAATGAAACCATGGTAAATAGGCAACTGAATATTCTGAATGCAAAAATCAAGGTAAATTTTCTCTTGCCCAGTGATCTCACAGGAATAGCAAACAAATTATTGTAATAAGGACAGGTACAATCATGAAAATTTAACACCCAGCATGAGGTTTTAATTTTAATATATCTGAGGTTCTGCTGTAAAATCAATCAATTGTCTAAAGACTGGTCTCCAGGATGGTGTAAAGACATCCTTAAGAAAAGCTGCACAAAGAATCAAAGTTCTTTATAGCAAAATTAAACTTCATTTTTACAAGTCCCTTCTCCCTTCTACTGTTTAAGACTTTCATGTTAAGCATACCCTCTAGGCAATTTATGATTTTAATATTGCTTTTGTAAATAGTGCTGATCAAAACCCACTGCTGTTGGGAATGTTACACAATATTGCAAAGTTGTGAGTTGAATCTGGGGAGAGGATCCCTGGTGATACTGACAGAACGCCTTGCCCAGCAGGGCTGGCTCCAGACAATTTGCAGAGCCTGGCCTCTCTCCCCGAGCCTGCTAAGGCCAGAGCACAGCAAGAGGGACACACGCCTTCCACGTTGTACATGGACCCTGGGAAAACATGCTTGATTCCTCCTATATCCGAAAAAGGACTAGGATCCCATGCAAAGGGATGGGATATTAATGTTTGTCTCATGTTAGGACAGCATTTACATGTTTTGTGTCTCTAAGTCTGGAGTTTTCAGATAAAATGTAAGTCCTCCTCCAGAACCCTTCTGTCTTGAGGCAGAACTTCCTCTCCTGTCTTAAGCTAGCAGGCAGTGTGCTGTGCACAGGCATTCACCCAATGGGCTCCTGCTGGAAAGAAGAGAGATGCTCACCTCTCCTATGGCCTGCTCCAATGACCATTAAAGATGAATCTGCACCCAGCTTTCCTTCCTCCATGCTGGCAGTTGAACCTGCGGACTTGCCTGCTAGGCAAGCACTCTACCACAGGGCTGTGCCCCAGCCCAACACCTGAGGTTTCTATAGAATGGATCTTCCTGGTGGTCTCATCTTTACCCACCTCTTTGTTGCTGAGACACGCCCCCACATCTGTGAGTCCCCGCAATAAACCATGACTGCCAATTGTTTCCTGATTTTAGAGTGGGTACAAGAGGGAGAACTCAGGCTATAAACCATTTATGATGTAGAAAAACTGGGGAAGACTCAACTCCTATATCCTTTGTGTACAGGACTGGAGCTGAGCCTTGTAAAATAACACTGAGAGGCAGAGAAGAGATAGAAAATAATAGCACACTGAACAGAATAAAGTTGTGAGCAAACACAGAGGCAGCAGGAGCTCACATGGAGAAGAAGCAGGGAAATCTGGCTGGAGCAAAGAACACTTGCAGGAAAAGGTAAAAGAGAGACTGGCAAGAGCAGGCGACCAGCTTCCTCCCCACACATACCTCCCACCAGAACCAGGGCAGATGGTATCCAAGGGACAGCGTGAGGTACTGTCCAAGCTGGCTCTCAATTCGCCAGTCTGCCCCTGGCCACTGGTTCTGCTGTCATTCATCTAAGATTCCATTCCCTCTAAGGACTTTGTATCATGCCCGCTTGTTTTCCTATTATAGGTTTGTGTTGAGTTTGCTTTTTGGTACAGCTGTTTGCTTATAGCATATTCCTCTGTGGCTCTAGACCGAGTGGGTTTTCATGAACGTCTGCCGTGTTTTTGCCTGTTCAGCTTTCCAAGCAAGCTGATAAAATCAACTGCTACACTTTCTAGCACTGCCCTTTTGGAGAGCAGGTGTCTTATTTTTACTGACCTAACACTTTAAATCTTGAAAGTCACTTTCATGAACTCTAGCACAATTTTCCATTTAAATAACTGTAAAAGTAGAAGAGGAGTATTTGGGAAACAAACAGAATGCTACTATCTCCAGGAATATATGCAATGATGTATTTGTACATTTTCCCAACAAATATATACAAATTGTGGATTATGTTACAGGGTCTGTGCCAGACACAGAGATGTATTAGTAAAGTTCTCCAAAACATGCTAAGCAATAATCAAAACAATTGATTTTCTGAATTAAATAATAAAATCAAAGTTGGTATAAGGAAACCAGGCCACGAAAGCCAAAATAAGATAAAAGAGGCCCACGGGGAAAAGTCACTACCATCTCCTACCTCCCATCTAGCCCTCCAACCCATTTTGTTCAACTTTTTCCTGTCTTTATGAGCACACATGATTTTGGATATTGGAATTTTCTCTCTTAAATATGAGTACTACAGCCTACTCATCTACACGAGGCTTTCTTAACCTTGGCACAACTGACACTTTGGGATCAGAAATTTGTTTGGGGCGGGGTGTCTACAAAGCTATGCATGAGAGGATGATGGGCAGCATCCCTGACCTCCACCCACTGGATGCTAGCAGCACCTCCCCACCTGTGAGAACCAAAAACATCTCCAGGCAGTGCCAAGGGTCCACTTGGAGAGGAAGCAAAATCACTCCAAGTAGAAATCTACACCAATGAGGCCAAAGATATTCTTCCATCAATGGCAGAGGGATTGGTGGGGAAGGAAATGAAGCAGGAATATTATAAAATATCATTATTAGGAATGTCTACTGGAAGACTCTTGTGACTAATTTTCTTTTAAACTCAACAATCACCACCTATTGTTACTGCAAATACTTTTACATTATTAGTCTTCTTTCCCTGCCACACTGGGGACCATTAACCGAGTATAATTTACTCCTTTTGACTATTAGTGTTCTTATAGTATCTGCAATTATTTTCCACAACAGCAATTATTGCCATCCAGCACTACAGTTATAAAAACCAGTATAACCCAAGACTGATTGACCCCCCCAAACATACTAGCCATGAACAAGTTCGGCAGAAAGAAGGAAAAGGGGGATTGTGAGTCCCACCTCTCTGCCTCCCCATTAATATTCCTTGAAGCCAGACTTCTGAAATTGTTATATATTGGGCTATTCCATTAAATCAAAAATTCTTAGAAAGCAGGAACCATTTTTTTTCTTTTTTACATATCTAGTACACTGAATATTCCAAAGCAGACATTACAAAAATACTTAAATATCTAAACATAAAAAGGAGAATGTAGCAGAAAATATGGGTAAGACACAGAGTGTGTCCTGTATCCCTGCTAAGGAATCATGGTATATGCTGGAGTTAAACATAAGGACAGGTCAGACAACAGGAGGCTGCGGCTGGCAGAGGCAAGAAGCCCAGGTAAATGCCAGTCTGTGTCCTGGCAAGCAGGCCTGGTCACTCTCCTTCTGCCCACTCTCCTTCCAGGATGAGCTTTGCAGATGATGGGCACCCGGATGCTGCAGCTATGCAAGGCCCAACCAGCATTAAAAAGAGTAAGTCTGGGGTGATGTCAATCTTCAGGGCTGCTGCCTATTTCTTTCAACAGAGCCCCAGTGGGAGATGTGCCCAGCAAGTTTTGAAAAGCCAAGGGTGGAAGGAAGTTCAGGAAGATGCTAACAAGAGAGTCACAGACGGAGGAACTAGACCATGTCGAGAAAGAAATTAGGTCTGTCCTGCAAAACCACTCTGCCAACTCCTTATCAATTCCCAATCATTTGCCAGAGCAATGAAAGACAAAAGACAAGGTGCAAATAACAGACAAAGAGGGAGAGTTACAAAATCAAAAGAGGCCCTGAAAGTCAAAGTTACCCTTAGTGTCCTCCAGACTATAATTTGGACCAGATTCTACTAAGCACTTTCTTGTGTTTCACCTGGCTTTTTCCTTTGGACCACTGACCCTCCTTGGCCCTCTTATTGACAGACCCAAAATCAGAGCCCCTATACCTCCTGTCCCTTTCTCTGGAAGGTAAAACCTTAGATTCAGCCCTCATCTGCATCTTTTCATTTGCCATAGAGCCAACAAGAAAAAATAAGAGACTAAGGAAAAAAAACTCAAGTAACACCAACTTTATTAGCAGAAACTCCAAATCATTCCTGCCAATTCCAATATCCTCCCACTTCACAAAAGAAGTTAACCTCTGGTGATTTTTGAGCAAGCTTCTTGCCTTTCTAAATATAGTACAGTATAACAGCTCAGCCAGGACTTGACAAGAACACAAACTTTTCCACCTCATCCCCATCTTAAACCAGGAGAACCAAAAACAACAGATCCAGCCCTCTGTGCCCTACTGAGAGAATCTTCATTCATGCACCAAGTATTTATTGAGCCCCATAATGTTTAAGGCACTTTGCAAAATAACACTGGGAGTGAATAAGACAGATTGCACTTCTCAACAACCTTGTGTCAAATGAAGAAAGGACGTGTCTGCAAATATGGCACCAGGCACAGGAGTTACCATTCATGGGTATGATAGAGTGCTCTGGAACTAGGATGAATTGGTGCATTTAATAGACTACCATTTTTTGTTATGTCCACCTTTAAGGAAAAGCATGAGTCCTAATACTCTTTTCCTATTGAAATTAATTGGTTTAGTTAAGTGTGCATTTAAAAACAAAATGAAAGACGGCTTTGTTTTCTGAATGCATAACAAGAACTGCTTCTACATGAAGTGGAAGAAAACATGAGTTCTTCTGACAAACAGTCTATTAAAAATGCACCACAAGTGGTATATTATTCACACATTTATAACCATCTGTGGAGATGAACCTACCCAGAGAATTTAATTTCTCCCAAAGAGAAAAAGGAGAAAACAGCACTAAAATATTTAAAGGAAACACACAGCTTTTAACTGGATGGACTCAGAAGATGGTATCTGTCTATTCTGATGCATGTAAAAACACTCTAGTGAACCAAAGTGCATCTTGGAATTTATAATTAGCCAAATGTTTCCAATCCAATTCTTTCATGGGTCTTAGTTATTATGGAGCATTACTATTACTGTTCCTTTAAACTCTTGAGGAGAAAGCTGCCCTGGATTGGTAGACCTCAAAAACTGTAGCATATCAGGTCATTAACAAACCAGATCAGATGTGCACAGTTACGTAAAAGCCTAAATGTGCTCCACGAAGCTACATCATAACACAGGTAGCTCGACTCCTTTACAGGACTATTAAATATGCCCTATTCTGAGAGAGGATGGGAAAAACTGCACAGATGTTAAAAGGAAACAGCAAGATAGTCTAGAAATGTCAACTAGTTAAAAGAGACTTAAACTTGGCTTCATTCAGAAGGGAAAAGTGGCATTTACTTTGCAGCAGGAAGTGTTACATTATTACTGGGTATTCTCCCTTGTTATCTCGTGGGATCCTTAGAGAGCTATGAAGCTACAGTAATGCCCCATAATAACTAAATAAATTAAATAAACTAAATAAATTGAATTAAATAAATAAGCTAAACTAAACACAGAGCTACCACTATCCCATTTTAAGGTAAAGAAACTGTAACATAAGCAAGGTCTGCAAAATGCCAGAGCCGAGAAACATTTCCCGAGTGCCCAAAATGTATCAGGCATTCACTGATCGAAGTGCTAGTAAAATGTTAGTGAAAATCCCTGCCCTCGTAAAGCTTGCAACACAGTGACGAGTGTAGCGTGCAGGAGCAAGATCAGAGAATGCTGCATGACCTTCCCCAGGTGACAGCACTGCTTCCCAAGCCACACAGGCTCCACAGCTACTTCTGCAAAAAGCACTCTCGGTGCTGGGGATGTAGCTCAGTGGTAGAGCACTTGCCTAGGGTGTCAAGGCCCCGGGTTCCATCCCTAGTTCCATAAAGCAAAACAATTTTTTCTCTCCAGGCATCTAAGAGATATATCCCTATATTAGAAGCTTAATATGAATATCTCACACACTCAGAACATTTAAAAAATCAGTATGCTAAGCACAACAACTAACTATATAAATATGATAAAGAATAAATACAAAATCCTTTTCAGGCAAAAGCAGATCTTAAAAAGCCATTTTTTAAAAGTCATTTGGTTCATTTTCCTATCGCTAGATAGAACCAAGCTAAACCTTCAAAAGCAAAACTATAAACGGATCTCTGACTGATCTCCCTGTGCAAAATCCCAAGCTTCTGCCCCAGGAAATCGCTGCCAAGCAGTTGGTGTCAGTTCAGGCTCTCCGTGTTTCTAAAAGGAGCAGGGAGAATCCACCTAGTATTAAAAAATGTGCAAGTTGAAGCAATAGCTTGTAAAACACTTGAATAATAACCCATTCATTTTTAATTCTGCAACTTCTGTGATAATTTCAAATGCAAAGAACTTCTTAGACATATGAGTATCACAGGAACTCTTCCAAGGTTCCTGCTGTAATTCATCATGAATAGAACGTGTGCTTAAATATCACTCCCCATCCAGGCACCTGCTAGCTGCTTCTACTAGTAGGAGTGAAGTTATTCTGTTTGTCTGCTGGTGTGCTTACTCATTTAATTGCCAAAGATGACACAGTACCAGTGTGACCCAGCCGCCTGTGTGTATGCCCTGATGACCCAGTTTAATAAAATCTGGCCTTGCATCAAACATACTGAAGGTTTAATTCCTTGCTACAGCAGCTAGTTAACAGAGCACAGCTGAGAGCAGTGCTGGGCAGTTGCACTGTCTGATGCACCACTTAAAAATGGACAACAAAGAAGCTTATGTGTGGTTTCTATCATCATAACAGAATCACCCGTGCAACAATTACTGACTCTGTCTCTCCTTTCTCCCCAACAAACAATGTTTTAAAATTCTGGGCTCCAGATCTGTGGATTTAAATATTAAAATGTGTTTGGTCTTTTCTTCTCCTGTGCTTTTGGCCTGAGGAAAAGATGAATCAGAAAAAGATGCACCTAACCCTCTCTTAAATAATGGGCTCAAAACCCTGGTAAGGTGATTACTGAGGACAAGTTTAAAGCAGACAAAAGAGATGGACACACACTGTTGGGTTTCTTCTCATACTCCAAATATGAGTGCGTTTCAGTCCTGACATTTAGCTATTTCGGAAGCACAGGACCTTCTTTGGAAGGGAAAAAAAAAAAAAAAAAAAAAAAACTTTAGCATATAAAAATCTCTAAGGTCTCTAGGAAACATATTGCAACCAACAACTCCCTCCCATCTCATTTCAGGGCATGCATTTATTTCTAGGATTCCCTGGCCTTGTTCAGCTGGTACCCTCTAATGACAGAATTATCTCCTCAATTTTAAAGTAGTTTTAAGGGATGAGATGGGCTTGTCTGAAATGCACAGAACAGGGGAGATGAAAAAGACCTTGAAGAGTGGAACTTGTCCAAGGTCCAAGAAGGCAAGTAAGGCTGGTGGTGACAGATATGTCTGGCTACAGCCCCAGCTCCACCTCTCCTCACTCAGGAAATGGAAATACCTGCTTCAGAGGATGTTGCAAGAAGCAAACTATGAGGAGTATTCTAAGGTCAGCACAACACTGAATCAAAGAGCACTCACTGTACTACAGAGGTCATTAGCCTTTGGGCACTGCAAGGGCATCCTGATCCATTACGCACACAGGAAGCTGAAGACACATGTACCTGACAGACTCCATCACAGAACAACCTACTAACTTCCCTTTCTAAAAAGCTACTATTTATGTCTAAATCTCTCTTCCTGCCAAGTAGGTATATCTTAACACAACCACAAAAAAAGAATCTCTTCTCAAAAAATAATCAGGACAATTATTTGGACCACATAGTGGTAAGATATTTCAATCCAAAAATTATGAAGCTCAATGACACTGAAAACAGCAGACCATCATCAAATCTATCATGTTTGTTTCATTTTAACTTTCATTAAGCTGATGTTTTTGCAAATATTCCCTCAGTGTTTTCTAACAGCAAATATCATTCTCTCCACTGAAAAGGAAGGCAAAGATGGAATACAAAATTATTAGCTCAATATCACAGGTGACAAACATCAGCTCCTAAATGTCTTCATATTCTCACTTTTCTCATGGTAGTCTACAAACAAAGGGAAAAAAATCAGACATAATATCCACAGAACATAACAGAAAGCTCAGCAATTATGGCAGGGGGTAGGGGGCTTGATTAACATAAACCTTCCTTATCCTGTTTTCCCTTTTCTTTCTATCCACTCCTCACACTTTTTAAAAAGTTTGCTTAATTTTTTTCTTCAAAGCCTAGATGGTGTGTTGGTAGAGAGAGGCAGAAGTTTCAGATGTAAATAACACCAGAGCCTTTTGCCCTAAATCTCATAAGTGATTCTCTTCATTGATCTTATTCCTGTGCTTCTGTATTCCCTGTATCAAATCTCCCACCAACTGCAAGAGAGATGGAAGGGATGTGGGTCAGGAGGAGGAGGACAGCAAGTAAACACCAGAGTTTATGGGAACAATGGCTGTTCTCCAAGTTCTCTCCATTGTTGTTCTTCAGGTGAGGTGGTATCCTTCTGGGAATAAGGGGAGCTGGTTAATACAATGAGAAACTGTTCCACCAAGAAGAGGCCCCTTGAGTTTCCCTCTAATCAGTTCTGTCCTCAAGCACCCAAGGAAGCAGAAGCTTTTTCTTTTCCATTGGCCATTTCTTACCTCCCTGTGAGTCCTGAGCATCATGGGTCCCCCTTGCCTCAGCACCCTGGCCCATAGCCAACACCCCCCCCCCGACTCCAGCCAGTCACACTTCAAGATGCTTTTTCCATAGATATTTCTTTTTTTTTT
This sequence comes from Tamias sibiricus, assembly GCA_025594165.1. Classification (NCBI taxonomy): domain Eukaryota; kingdom Metazoa; phylum Chordata; class Mammalia; order Rodentia; family Sciuridae; genus Tamias; species Tamias sibiricus. The sequence continues at coordinate 71,861,098 of CM046663.1, forward strand.
TTTTTAATAACTTTCAATCCGCAGTCACATACTCTGACTGCCCCCTATATCTGACCCCAAATATTCCTGCATTCCCCTCCCCTATATTTGTCAATCAGCATCTACTGAGCTACTGTTGCTACCGCATTAACATCAACATACTAGTTTTCTGTTTCATCAGAAGATGAATTTCAAAAATGTGTTAGTAAGGAAGAGCCATTTGATGTAAACACACTCAAGATTCCACAAGCCAAGTCCCTTTTACTGGAAAAAAAAAAATTCAAGTGTAAATAGTCTTTGAGAAGAACATCACACAGGTGGCAACTTGATTCCAGTGTGGGAAATCTGAAAATACACACTATGTGTCACTAATTAGAAATCAGTCATAAATTTTGTTTAAAAACACAGTGTTAGCTTTTCTTCCCTAGTTTTACGCCTAGGATGCTCCGGCTACCCACTTTGGGGCAAGCCTGTAGGAGACACTGTGCCTTTGCTAAGTTTCTTTTGAGCCACCTCAGTTTCCAATAAAAGCCATACCTAAAACTCATTTCTGTCCTCTGCCCCTGTGACCAGAATTCAACATGAAGCCCCTTCTTTAGAGTCTTTCATGAGTTGAATCCCAAGAAAGCAAAGCTGGCCAGCTGGTTGTTCAGGCTGTGTACTATGCAAGGGCACCACATATAAAGGGAGCCAGTCATAGCCTGAGCCTTTATGTTATTTTAAAATTTGTTCATGTTTTTCTTAAAACTTGCATACATTAAAGATGGGTGATTTGATTATTTATATTACATTTTCAAGCATATGGCAATAAAGCATCTTATTCTAAAAAATCAATAATATAGTTTAACAATTTCCCATTGGATGGAAATAAAGTATCTCAAAGATGGAGTGCTTTGGTCTCATTTGCACATATGGGCTAGTGGCAACTCTCAGAAAAATTTCTCTAAAATGTCTTAAACTCCCTGTCACCTTGGCTGATTACTCCTACTTCAGCCCTTAGTTGGATGGACCCTGGACAGTAGTGACTTCCCCTCCAATCTGGTCTTTTTCTCAGTAACTTCAGTTATCAAGTACCTCCTCCACTCAAAGCAAGCCCCCACATTCTCCTGCACCCTCTTGTCCTAGTTCTGTCAACTGATCCTACTAAGCCTGTGTTACCAATAACACAATAACCTTTTGTTGCAGCAAAAGATTAATTACCACTGAGAAAGGGATGTCTATGAGAGGTACACCCCACACACTTAAAATCATTAACAAAACATGATGTTTATACTTGGGTTTCAGTCACCATCTGAATATATTCCTCACATTTCGAAAAAGCAAAATGAAATTAAGCTTTTAAAAGAGAATTCATTTTCATTGACTTATTTCATGAATAATGTCATTTATAATAAAATTACCACCAGTGGGGGGTGGAACACGCTAGTAGAGAGCACTTGCCTAAAATGTGTAAGGCCCTGGGTTCCGTCTCTAGCACTGCAAACAAATAAAATGAAACTACCACCAGGAAGTGTAAAATATTTAAGAGGCAGTTGCAGACCCAAGTCAAATGGAATAATAAATCAAGTAGAATTCCACATAAACTCACCTTGACCCCCTGAAAACAAGTTTTACTGCCATTGGTGACAATTTGACCTAGTAGATAATCCAGCTGTGGAAACCTTGAAAAGAAAAAGATACAGTAAAATTTAGAAGAAAAGAGAAAGATTCAGGAAAGCATAAACAGTAACTTCATGATATTATTTCTCACTGAAAACTGAAGTTAGTTTAGAAGTCTCTAGCTTTATGCTGTAATTGTACCACAAATAAATTCTTCCCAGTTGGAGTAGTTTCATAAAAATCACCATTTTTTCCATTGCTTGAGTCTAGGATTTTAGAGATACTTAATCTTATTTTCAGATTAATCCCCAGTGGATTACATGACTTCAATTTTCTTTCTATCTTAATCCCTCCAGTAGTTAATGATCTGAAAACTGATTCTTAAATACACTATATAAATGAAGTATCTTAAGGACTTAAGACACAGTTTTTGTCAGGAGAAGTGTACCTCTGATACATGAATAACCATATCCATTTTGTAGATTTTCTTAAACTGTACCAAATTTATATTATGTCATGCTTCTTAATTTTTTTCTAACTCAGAACAAATTAAAAACCAGAGGAACTATGAATCCTACAATATTGACAATATCAATATTAATTAGATCCTTAAGAAAGTTTTTATTAAAAAAAAAAAACAGCAAAAATTACTCTTTTTTTCTCTAAGTTGTCCAACAGAAAGATTAGTCATTAAGTGATAGAAAAGACATAAACTTTCCTCACAAATGCTATTAGGGTAAGATACTTTGGAATTCTTGCTAGTATTAGGCTGAGTCATAAAATATGGCCAATATTCAACCATTTTTCACCTATAATGATGTCAAGTTTATAATTTTTTAAAGAAGAAAATAGACAGGAATGGAAAAACCCAGTGATTATGAAACAACTAGATTTTCAAAATTACCTAATGCTCAACATATATTGTTTTTCTGAGCATCAATAGCCTGAGTATTGTTAACTGCTGTTGCTCCAACTTATCACCAATGGCACCTAAAAGATAATGAATGAATTCCCTCTAGAATAGGGAAGGGGTTAATGGGGCCCTTTTTAATTCTTTCTTTTCTGGTCCCAATTAACTGACAAAGCTCTCTCAGCTTCCTCCCTGCAATAGAAGAGATAGAAGAGACTTTTTCAAGAGCATAAATATGGCAGAAAGAAGAGATGAGGCCTGGAAGGCAGAGGTGAAAGGAAGAGCACTGGTCTCTAAGAAGGGCACAGCAAGTGAGGGGCTGGACCCGGGGCAGACAGAGGAAGGAGAAAGATGCATAGGGAAGCCAGCAAAGGGGTTCCATCACCGGTACCCAAATGGTGGGGTTAGAGCACACCTTACTAAGGAAATTAAGCGGATCTAGGGCCAAGCCCAGATGGAATGAAGAGAGTTTATGACTGAGCCTAATACTAGAGGGATTCCAAAGTATCTTACCCTAGTAGCATTTGTGAGGAAAGTGTATATCTTTTATGACAGTTTATATCTTTATACTCTTAATACTATATTCAGTTGCCCATCTACCCTAAGAGTTACCACAACCACTATCAATGTACATCCCAGCACAAACAACTCTACTGGAACTAAAAACCAACAGAATGAGAAGCCATGGGAGTACCCTAACGTGTGTTCACAAAATGCACTTCTTTCTGAGAAGGAGGAAGAAAAGATTTAAATCATTTCCCCCACACCAAGAGATCCATTCAATCAGCAGCCCATTGTAGGTTGTTTTGTTTGGGGTTTTTGTATGAAAGAGCACCCACTAGCAAAATAAACTTTTTGATCTCTTTTGAGTACCATTCATTTATTTTTCAGCCCCTATTTTTTAGATTAATTATGTGAGGATAAGGTATAAGATCAAAATCAGCTTTCTGACTATGCAGATGACAGATAGAATTCTAAGTTGACATACTAGGCAAAACCTATCACTTTACTCATATCCAGTCACAATCCTAAATAAGACCCCAAAAGAAAATGCAAGCAGAGTCAAACTGATGTGCATAGGCTCTCTGCTTTGTTCCAATAGTGATTTTCCCCTTAACACAGAGGTGTTTTGATCTACTGTGAATCACTGTAACATTAAAGGTAAATGCATCAATAATAGCAAAAGCTGAATGATGTCACTAAAAATCACAGAAAAATGAAAATAATAATAATAAAGAAAAATGAAATAATAATAATAATTATTATTATTATTTAGTGTGGTCACACAGAGCTGCTGCTAATACAACAGCTCTGAATTCCAGTTGGAAAAACACCACCCCTTGTAAAGGAAAGAGCAAAGTGGATTTTATGTTATTAAAGAAATCAAACAGCTGGGCATGGTGGTGCAAGCCTATAATCTCAGTGGCTGGGGAAGCTGAGGCAGGAGGATCATGAGTTCAAAGCCAACCTCAGCAAAAGCAAGGTGCTAAGCAACTAAGTGAGACCCTGTCTCTAAATAAAATACAAAATAAGGTTGGGGGTGTGGCTCAGTGGTTGATTGCCCCTGAGTTCAATGCCTAGTACCTTAAAAAGAAAAGAAGAAATCAAACAAGGATGTGAACAAAGTTAAGAAATACTATCTAAGTATGTGAAGATTACATATACAAAGGTAGAAACTCGGCTGCTAATTAAATGAGGGAGCTCTGTGAAGGTCCAGAGTCTGCTTGAGAACCAACTAGTCTACCTCCTACAGTGAAACCACAGACCACTGGGAATTACCACTGTGGCCAGAGTAGGGTCTGCAGACCATCACCAGCAGCAGAACATGGGAGCTGGCATGGGAGGCTGGGGGACCAGATGTTCCCTAACTGCCCAGGACTTCAGGGATAAACTCTGCACATTGCTGAGCAAACTGATCACAGGTATCTGCATAATAATCACTGAATGAATTTGTTAAACATAGAGATTCCTGGGCACCAGCCTGAAACAAATCCCTGTGCTCCAAGAAACGATATTCTTGAAAGTTTTCCCTGTGTTCTGCAGGCGCACAACCACATTGAAGAACCAGTGCTAGGCCAACCTAGGGGAACTACCAGAGAAGCAGTCTCTCAGTTCCCTAGGAATCTGAGCCAGACCATCAGGCACATGATGGTCCACTTACTCTTCATAGTAACTCCCTGAGTAGACTTCAATATTACAGTTTTGCAGACAAGGAAATTGAAAGGAGGCCAAAAGTTCAAACTTGCCCAAGATGTGAAAGCAAGAAAGAATAAATCCCGCTTTGTGGCTCCCTTCTTGAAGCCATTAGTTGACATGCTATAGTCCTTCCTATGCCCAGTTGCTGACAAATAATGTGTTTTGTCTCTATGAATTTGTCTGTTCTGAAAATTTTACATAAATGGAATCCTACAATATTTGGTCTTTGTGTCTGATGTTATTCACTTAACAAAACGTTTTCAAAGTTCAGTTTTATTGTACTGTGAGTCAGGACTTCATTGCTTTTTATAGCTAAGTGATATGCTAGCCTACGAAATTCCACATTTATTAAATCAGTTGATGAACATTGGATTGTTTCCAGTTTGGGGTTAATTAGGTCCATATATGTGTGCACTTTTTAATGTGAATTTTGGTTTTTTCAATTCTCTTGGATATATATTTAGGAATGGAATTGCTGGAACATATCATAATTCTATAATTTAAAAAGTAACTACCAATTGGTTTCCAAAGTGACTGAACCATTTCATAATGTCATTGGCAATCTATCATAGTTCCAGTGTCCCAACATCTTCACAAACACTTGTTGTTCTCTTTTTAAATTTAGACATATTAGTGGTATGTGGTTTTGATTTACATTTCCCTAATGACAACATTGACTGCCTTTTCATATGCTTATTGGCCATTTATATATCTTCTTTGAAGAAATGTTAACTCAAATCCTTTGCCCAACTATTTATTGAGTTGTTTGTCTCTATCACCTTTAAAAGGTTATATTATTGAGTGTGATCATTCTTTATATATTCTAGACAGAAATTTCATAGCAAATATATGATTTTCCAAAAAAAATCTACTGTTCTATGGATGTGTTTTCTCTCTTAATATCCTCTGAAACAAAAGAGTATGAGTTGGTTTTGTTGTTGTTGTTTTGTTTGTTTTTATTTTTTTAACTGTTGATTGAACTCAGGGACACTCAAGCACTGAGCCACCTCCCCTACCCTATTTTGTATTTTTATTTAGAGACAGGGTCTCGCTGAGTTGCTTAGCCCCTAGCCTCACTTTTGCTGAGGCTGGCTTTGAACTCTCAATCCTCCTATCTCAGGCTCCTGAGCTGCTGGGATTATAGGTGAGCAACACTATGCCCAGAGAGTTTGAGATTTTTATGAAACCAGTTCTTACCATTTTTCTTCTGTCATTTCTGCTTTTAGTGTTATATCTAAGAAACCATTACCCTAACCTGTATTATGAAATTTACTCATTTTTTTTCTTAAGAGTTTTACTATTTTCATTCTTGCATTTAGATCAATGGCCATTTTGAGTTAATTTTTGAACTTGGTAAGGTCAATGTCATCCTTTCACACATGAACATTCTGGTGTCACTCTTAAAAAACTTCTTTCTCCACTAACATATCTTATCACCCTTGTTAAAAACCAATTAATCATAAGTTCAAGGATTTATTTCTGGACTCACAATAATACATCACTGATGTATAGGTTATCCTACTATACCCCGTACTGTCTTGCTTAAATTAATTTTGTAATAAGTTTTGAAATCTGGTAGAGATCAATCCTTCAACTTTGTTCTGTTTTTTCAGTATTGCATTGATTATTATGGGTCTGTTACATTTTGGGGCAGGTTGCAGGGGAGGATAGGAAAAGGCAGCTATAATTTTTATAGGGACTACATGGATTAATTTGGGAAGCACTGAGATCTTAACAATTTTAAGTCAAAAAAAGACATCCTTCCATTTATTTAGGTTCTCCTTAATTTATTTCAATATTTTGTGTACTGAAAATACAGGTCTTTTGTTACATACATGTAAGGATGGCCTTGGGCCTTAGCCTAAGCAACTCCATTTTAAAACTCCAGTTTGAAACCTGCAGTCTCACCAGGCCCACCTACAGAGCACTCCACTATACTCATTAGGCACAGCCTGATAAAAGTCACTCCTTCCAACCCTGGCTTAAACCAGAGTGAAGTCTCTGTCATGCTACCCTCGCCCTGATAAGTCCCTGCCAAAGGCAAGAGGTGAGAAAATCAGGGCGGGGACCACCAAACCAGATGCACTAGCCTCAGGACAAATAATGTCACGAGAAACCCAGTAGCAACTGATGGGAATTGAAAGAGTGGTCAGAAGCCCCAAAATTTAGTATAAATGATGGAGCCAATGAACAGACATCCAGCCAGCTGACACTGATGCCCACATGCTGGAGAGCCTGATGAGGACCTGGACTGACATCCCAACTCTGCCCATCATCTGCCTGATCCTCTGCATCTTCCTTACCGCTCTCAAACTCTACAGCCACATCCTGACCCTGGTGAGAATGGCCACATCTCCCTATGACCCTCTCCTCAACCAGCTATCAGCTCCACACCAGAAGAAGCCTGCTTTGGTTCCTGATCTGATCACCACGGTCTGAGTGAGTGTGCATCTGCTGGACTTGAGACCTAAGACTGAAGACTTTAAATCTAGTACCTAAGCTTAGTATGCAGAAGGAATGTCTGTTATGAGTCTGTCCTGATTAAGTATGTTTGCAGTGCTTAGAATTAACTTAGAATTGTTTGCTGTGAATTGATTATGTCTATTGCAGTGCCTAACATTAAGGATTGTCATCTTCTTGATTAAGAACCTATAGAGTAAAATTTTATTGAGTGATTTGACTAAAAAAAGCATTGAAAAAAGGCAGAAGTGTGTGGACATTCTTTATTTCTTCCCCTCGACTACATAAGTCACACTTTTTGCCCATCATGACAATTCGTTCCTAAATATTTTAGTATTTTTGACACTATTACACATGGATTTTTTTCTTAATTTTCATATTGTTCATTTTAAATGCATATAAACACAATTGAATTTATGCATTCTGTATCTTACCACTTTGCTGAACTTACTAGTTCTAGTGGTTTGTTGAGTGTGAGTGAGCATGAGCGTGTATGTATATGTATATTAGTGTGTGGGAGCCCTTGGGATTTTCCATAGTATACAAGATCTTATCTGCACATACAGTTTTACTTCTTCCTTTCTAATCTAGATGACATTTATGTTTTTCTTGCCTGATTACCTTGGCTAGAACCTCCAGCCTGAAGCTGAATAAATGTGACAAGAGAGGTATCCTTGATTGATTCCTGAACTTAGAAGGAAAACAGTCTCGCCATTAAGTATGATGCTAGCTCTGGGGTTTTCACAGATGCCCTTCCTGATACTAAAGAAGTTTCCTTCTATTCCTTGTTTTGTGAATGCTTTTAAGATAAAGCACTGTTGGGATCTGTCAAGTGCTTTCCCACATCTATTGAAATAATTATGTGGGTTTTGTACTTTATTCTACTAACATAGTTTATTACACTGATTTTTACATTGCATTGCTCAGATAAATCCCACTTGGTAATGTTGGATAATCATTTTTTATGTTGCTATTTCCTGTTTGGGGATATTTAGTGCAGATTTTTGCAACTATATTCATAAGAAAATACCTGCATTTTTCCTGTCATGTCTTTGGTTATCAAAGTAATACTAACCTCAAAGAATGAACTGGATTATCAAAGTAATACTGACCTCAAAGAGTGAACTGGAAATGTGATCCCCTTTTCCATTTGGGGGAAGAGATTATGCAAAACTGCTTTTAATTCTTTAAGCAGCATTTACCAAAGATGCCCCCTTGGTCTGGGCATTTCTTTTTTCTTGTTACGGGCCACTTCATATTTTCCATTTCTTCTTAAGTCAGGTTGGCAATGTGTGTCCTTCCTAGGAATTTGTCCATTTTGTTTAGGTTATCTAATTTTCTGACATAAAATTATTCATTATGTTCCTTCATAATGCATTTTCTCTCTCCTCTCTCATTCTGATTTTAGTAACTAAGTCTTCCCTCTTTTTCAATTAACAAGTAAGGTAAAAGTTTCTCAATTTTATTGATATTTTCAAAAGGACAAATTTTTATTTTCATTCATTTTTCTCTGTTGTTTTTCTACTTTGTTTAGTTCTGCTTTGGTCTTTACCATTTTCTTCTCTTTGCTTATTTTGGGTTTAATATGCATTTCTTTTTAAAACTCATAAAATGAATGGTGAGGTTATTGATTTTTTGCCAACATGGGCATGTACAATAAAAATTTCCCTCTAGGTACTGACTTATTTGCATCCCATAAGGCTTAGTATACTGTATTTTTGTTTCCATTCATCTTCCATTTTGCCTTGTGATTTCTTCTTTGACAGATTTGTTATTTAGGAATGTATTGTTTCCACATTTTCTGAAATTCTAAAATTTCTTCCTGCTATTGATTTCTAATATTCCAAAGTGATTGGAGAACACACTTTGTATGATTTCAATCCTTTTAATTTCATCAAAACTTTTTCTATAACCTAATACATGATCTACTTAAAGAATTTTCTATGTGCACTTGAGAACAAAATATATTCTGCTATAAGATAGTATTCTATATATGTCTGTTAGTTCCAGTTGATTTATAGAGTTGTTCCAGTTTTCTATTTCCTTACTGATATTCTGCTAGTTCCAATTCTTTATTGAAAGTGGGGTATTAAAGTCTCCAACTATTGTTGTTAAATTTTCTATTTCTCCTTTCAATTCTTTTTTTTTTTTTTTTTTTTTTTTTTTTTTTTTTTTTTTTTTGGTACTAGGGATTTAACATTGGGGTGCTGTACCACCAAGCTATATCCTCAGCCCTTTTTCATTTTTTGTTGTGAGACAGGGTCTTGCTATGTTACTAATGCTGGTCTCAAATTTGTGGTCCTCCTGCCTCAACCTCCCAAGTAGCTAGGATTATAGGTGAACACCACTGTGCCCAGTTCCATTTACGTTTAATGAAATTACTGGTATGGCAAGATTTAGATCTGTCATTTTGTTATTTGTTTTCTATTTGTCTTATGTATTTTTGTTTTTCTATTCCCGCCTCCTTTTGTATAAAATATATATTTTTTTCTGAATACCATATTAATTCCCTTTTTTCTTTTATTATATATTATTTCATTTTCTTAGTGGTTTATATTCTATATGTTTACCTATCTAATTACCTTTAGGTACGCTTTATTTTTTCCTATGGATTTGAGTTACTGGCTAGTGTCCTTTCATTAAAATCTGAAAGACTTCCTTTAATACTTTTTGTAGGGCAGGTCTGCCAGTGACAAATGTTCAGTTTTTTTTTTCTGAGATATCTTAATTTTGTTTTGAAAGATAACTTTGCTGGATATAGAATTCTTGATTTGTCTTTTTATTTCATTACTTTGAACAGATCATCCCAATACCTTCTAGCCTCCATGATTTCAGGTGACATGTCAGCTGTTAATCTTATTTGGATCTCCAATTTGTGCTGATTCACTTTCTTCTTGCTTCTTTCTCTCTGTCTTGACTTCTGATAGCTTGCACCTGGATGTGGATATCTTTGTATTTATACTCGGAGTATACTGTGCTTCTTGAACATGCAGACTAATGTTTAATAAAATTTGGGAAATGTTTTACCATTGCTTCCCAAGTAGTCTTTCTGTCCCTTTTTTCTCTCTTCTCCTTCTGAATCTTCCATTATGCATATATTGATACTCATAAGTCTGAGGTTCTACTCACTTTCATTTATTCTTTTGTCTTTCTGTTCCTAAAACTGAATAATTTCAATTAATCTATTTTCAAGTTTGCCAATTCTTTCTTCTGCTAGTGCAAATCTACTGATTAGTCTCTTTAGTGATTTCATTTTAATCACTTTACCTTTCAACTTCATAATTTTTAATAACCTATCTATACTGTTATTCTATTGGTGAGACATCATTTTCATACTTTCTTTTGGTTTTTCACATGAGGTTTCTCCTAGATCATTGAATACATTTATAATGGCTGATTTAAATTATTTGTCTAATAAGGCCCATATCTGAATTTTCTCAGGAATATTTTTTATTTCCTTCCCTGTATAGTTCCTTTTCATATGTCTTTATGCATGCTGCAATATTTATATATATATATATATATATATATATATATATATATATATATATATTTGTAATTTTGTGTTGAAAAATCAGATGCTAAGTAATATGACAACTTCAAAAATCAAATTCAACCCTCCCCACTAAGGTTTACTGTTGTTTATATATATATATTTTTGTTCCTATTACTGTTTTCCAATTTCCTAGACTAATTATTTTAGATCTATTTTCTTTATCGTGTGCAGCTATTGAAGTCTAACATCAGTGTTCAGCAAAAGATAAGACAGAGGCATCTCTAAAACCTTGAGCCAATATGTCTCACAACCTTCCGAGGGCCTGTGTGTGTGTTGGTACCCGTTTTCAACACTCCAATAGGCAGTTACAACTCTGCATTAGCCTTTTCTTCCTACTTGTACAGAGCTTCAGTGTCAGCTAGTCTTTCCTGGATATGCACAGGCACATGGACCTTCTAGATTCCAAGGACTATCTCAAAGTTTTTTTTAGAGCCTTCTTAGATATCTCCTTTCCCAGTTTTTAAATTTTTTGGTTAAATGCTTGCTAACCCCAACTGCCACCACCACCTCAGGCAGTTATGTGTTAAACAATTGCTGATAATTGTTTTCAACAAAAATGCCTCAGGGCTATTCACACAGAATGAGTTCTAGGTAGGTTAAATAAAAACAAACTTAAGGGATTAAGTTTTTCAGAAAGCTGCCAGATAGGCCATATAGTAACAATTTCTTGAGAACAGGGCTTTTGGACATCTGCAAACTTGCTCCATCCCTTTGAATGCCTTCTAGGTTATTTTTCAATATATGGATACTGCTAGATGTAGCAGTGGTGGGGAGGGGGGAGTGGAAATAAGGTGAGTTTAAATGCCTTAAAGTTCACTGTTCTCATTGAGGTTCAGTCCTTTTTCTTGAAAAACCCCTCCTCAGATTGTCAAAAGCTTTATGTTAATTTCACAATTCAAAAAAAATAGTTTTATCTTTATTTTTACTGGTTTTCCCATTGCTGATGTGTAGAAGAGGAATTTTTAATTATTTTTTATTCATGCATTTTAATTATAAATAATAGTGACGTTCATTGTAACCTATTTGTACATGCATGTAATTTGGTCAGTTTCATAGGGAGGATTTTCAGAATATCCTGTTCTTCATCACAGATGTGCTTCTGAGATAAATATTTTAATGCAATATTTTTAAAATCAAAATTAAAGCAAAATAAAAATCTATGATGAGCAACGTATCAAAATTTTAAGAGAATACAGGATCAGTTTTAGTATTGCTGGTTTTTTCTTTTGTGTCAGGTTCCAATATGATCTTGTCTCCAACTAAAATTTTGGAAGTTTGTTCGTTATAAACATTTTGCATGCATTTTTATTAGTTACATAAGAATTTTATTTTTATTTCTGAATACTTTAGTATCCCCTCAAATTTTGAGCCTGAGTCAAGTGCCTGAATAGCCCCTAGAGCTAACCCTGGGGAATGATGATTTTCAGATCACAATTTTTTTTAACTCACTAAATTAAGATACTAGCTCTCACATTTATATTCCATTGCAATATCTTTGGCTATTTTCAATATTATAATCTTAAAATCTAGCAGAAGATTTTTGGTACAGAGTTTGTGGGTGGAAGATAATGTAGTTACACTAAAATAACTTCATAAATCTTGTAGTAGAGGCAAGTTAGATAACTCAGTAAAAAATTCATTACTAGTTGTCTGTTAAACTAATACAATGTGGGTTTTTAAAAAGCAATTCTCACTAGTGCTATTCAAGAAATGTTCGGCATGTCCACTATACAAACCTCCTAAGACACCATGGAACACCAACAGAAAATGGATTAGGTTTAGAAATATCAATTTCAACTAAAAATATTCTGCTTCATTCTTTCAGTTTTCAAATTGACTTCCTCTGAACATAAACTGATTGTAATATAAGAATTAGACCAAAAAATATGTGTTTGGTTTAATACATGGTAAAATTTCCAACCTGAGAATAAAATTATTCATGGGTAGGGAAAGATTGCCTGTATGGAGAAGCTATTTTGAGTGAGTGATTTCAAACAGCTTAGTACAAAAGCAATTAATTCTGGATGATTTGAGATTACTTCTCCTAAACTGTCATTAACAGAGATAGTGTTCATATTAACTTTTCAGATTAGTACTTTGCAGTAGCAGTCAGGTAAAGTGTGGATATTTAATTTCCCCATTAGGCGTGCATCATTTGCCTCTGTTGCTTTATTGTAGTTTCTTATAATTCATGGCTCTACACTTCATACTCTCTCCACTGTGCTTTTGAAAATCACTGTATCAGTATTAGCCTATTTCTGTACAAATTTATTTGCTTTATTACAGTCCTTATAAAAGCTAAGGCACTGCCTTGAATTTTCATTTCTGCAGGTGAGTAAAGCTTCTGAAAGTTGCTATCAACCTGTCATTAATACTGGTTTGGCCCTAATCACGTACACTGTTGACTTACTAAAATTACTATAAACACTGTTTTGTTTTTCTACAGGAACCAAAGCCACTGTTTCAATAGACCTCTAGGTACACAAAGTATGGTAAGACTAATAAAGAAAAGTCTTAAGGGGTCATACCACCTATCCTCTCTGGGACAATGGAAGCACACTTGCCTGAAAGACAATAATCAATCTTATCTTAAAAATAAAAATTTGCAATGGACAGAACTAGCAATTTACAAGCACTTCTCCTTATATCTAAACTCTGATGATAAAATGTGCTTCAGAAGTAAGAGACCAGCACAATCGCTTATTTTATTTATTCTTTCATCTAATCATTTATGTACTTACTACTTATTTAGATGATAGAATTGTCTACCTAGAAAATATAAGGAAAAGATTCTCAAGAAGGTTAGAATGGGTAAGAATTTGGAAAGTACCATGATGATATCTTAAAATCTACAGATTTAGGGATATCATTTAGTTACATTATACAATAAAAATGTCAAAACAATTGGTCATGTAACAAAAGCAGTTAGAAGGTACACTCACAAAAGCTAAAGAATATCAAACACACAGGAAGAGTCTTGAATCCTTCCTATTTCAAACATGACGGGGCATGTGAGAGACACTTACAAAGAGGGCACATTTAAGTGATGACAAGCACAGGGGCAAGAACACCAGTCTCCCGTAAGTGCCACCTTTCTAATGTCACCTGCAAATGTGTTCTGTCAGGCTGCTAAGATACTCCCTACCTACCAGCAAACAATCCAGAGAACTTCACGTGGAAGATTTCTTCTTTGGCTCGTGAAGGTTAAAGATAGTTATAAACTAATGGCCTGAAAAAGTAAACAGGTATCCCATCCTTATCCCACCCTCTGTCCCACCCACCCCTGTGTGTCCAGCAAGGCCGTAACTAAAACCAGGCAGGTCCTGGCTTCTGCTCCCAGGGGCTTCTTCACCATCTGTACTGAGAGATGTATGAAAGCCTAGGCCAGGTCCACACAAGTGCAGTGCGTGTGTGTTTGGCTTCTCCTATGTAAGGTAGCCATGTGGGCATCCAGGGGCCTCAGTCAGCCACTGAGCAATTTCTCTTCCTCCAACTCAAGTTGCCTTTGGGCCAGGGGGTTCTCTCTGGCTCAATTTTACTCAGAAAGTTGCTCTCTATTCCAGGCATTAAAACATTCCTCAGGGAAATGTAGCGTGGTTCCTTCACACTGTCAACATCCTTTTTCTATTTTTCCGTCGCAGTTCTAATATATTCCTTGGGGAGCTGCAGGGATTCCAAGCTGAAATGGAACTTGTCAGCTGGTCCCTTTGCAGCAACAGGCCAGCGGGCGCCATCAATGAAGACACACAACCTCCCTCCCTCTCCTCTTCAGATGATGGTCCAGGCTGGATTGCAGATGCCCTTAGAGACCCTTGGTTGCTGCTGGTTCCTAGCCACCATAGGACCTGAAAGTCCTAGAGCAACACCAGGTGCAGAGGAGGAAAAGAGGGTTGCTGTGAGGAGACAAGCTGACAGTTTATCTGCAAGTTAGCATGAAAATCCCCTGATACTGCCCACAGCACCTTGCATCCCTCACACATGCCAGCTGCACCCTGAGGGAGGCCTGCAATCCCCATTCCCCGAAGCCTACATCCATATGGCTCACTCTTCCAATAACTTTTGGGCTCAGCTCAACATCCCCTCTCAGTGAGCTCTCCCTCACCACTCTACTTGAAATCGAAATTCTCTCACACTTTTCCTCTCCCACCTTTAATTTATTTTTTTCCATAGTACCATCCCTACCTGAGATATTAAATATTTTACTTTACTCATCTAATTCAATTATACTGTAAGTTCTTCAGGGACACAGTTTTTATCTGTTCTGTTCACTGCTCTATACCTAACACCTAGAACAGTGCCTGGCACACATAGACACGCAGAAGTATTTGCTGGATGGCCTTTTTTAAATGAGGGGAAGCCAGGTGCTGTGGCGCATGCCTATAATCCCAGAAGCTTGAGAGGCTGAGGATCACAAGTTCAAAGCCAGCCTTAGCAACTTAGCAAGGCACCAAGCAACTCAGTGAGATCCTGTCTCTAAATAAAATATGAAAAGGAGCTGAGAATGTAGCTTAGTGGTTAAGTGCCTCTGGGTTCAATCCCCATACCACAAACATATATATATATATATATATATATATATATATATATATATATATGAAAAACCTAGACACTAGTTAAAGGCAGTAAAGACAGATTTTATCCAGTACTATAGGACAAAGATTTTAGTAGAGAAGTGAGCTCAGTTCTGATCCTGCGGAGGTGACTCGGTATTTTAAAAGGAAAATGAATAGGAGGAATGACTTCCAACTCAAAGTGAAAAAAGTCAAAGCTTCTGAGAAGCAGGTAAAGTGGATGACCACTGTCCACAAAATTAGGCCTTCTGCCTTTGTTAACTACCACTTGCCAAACTTAGGTCCTATTCTCATTCACAGAATGGAAACAGAGCCCTATCCTTCCTGATGAGCACATTTCAAAGAAATGGCCTTAGGTCTTTGAGAAAGAGACTCCTGGGCAGCAGAAGACACATGTACATGGCAAAAGGACAGAGAAAGGATTTACAATTGTTCTCTTTCTTAAATGAATGCTCTAAGAAAAAGAAGCCAAGACTCTACTGCCATATGTTTGCTAGAACAAAAGCTAAATTCCTTGAGGACAACTTTGACTTTTTCTAGGCAGGAACTCATGGAGGACTGTGTCACTCCATGGCCATGGTCTTAGGCTTCTAGAAACCATGTTAGAGAGTTTTCAAGTCCCTTTGTTGGGTGCATGGGGAGGGCAAAATAATTCTTTATAAAAGTTGCAGACTAAGATGTTTCAACAACAGAAGCCACTGATAACACAGTAGAAGAAATGTCCAAGAAGGAGTTCAGATTGTACATAGTTAAATTGGTATGTGAAGTAAAGGATAGTATAAGGAGTGAAATCAAAGAAAAAATACAGGAAGTGAAATACCACTTCAATAAAGAGTTAGAGATCGTGAAAAAAAAAAAAAAGCAGAAATCCTCGAAATGAAGGAATCAGTAAACCAAATTATAAATTCAATAGAAAGCATCACCAACATACCAGACCACTTGGAAGACAGAACCTCAGGCAATGAAGACAAAATATATAATCTTGAAAGTAGAGTTGAACATGCAGAGAAGATGGTAAGAAACCATGAACAGAAAATCCAAGAATTATGGGATAACATGAAAAGACCAAATTTAAGAGTTATTGGAATAGATGAAGGAGCAGAGATACAAACCAAAGGAATGCACAATCTTTTCAATAATATAATAGCAGAAAATTTCCCAAACCTAAAGAATGGAATGGAAAATCAATAGAAGAGGCTTACAGGACCCCAAATGTACAAAATTACAGCAGATCCACACAAAGACACATTATAATGAGAATGACTAACACAGAGAATAAAGATAAAATCTTAAAGGCTGTGAGAGAAAAAAATTACATATAGGGGGAAACCAATTTGGATCTCAACTGATTTCTCAACTCAAACCCTCAAAGCTAGGAGGTCCTGGAATAATATATTTCAAGCTCAGAAAGAAAACAGATGCCAACCAAGAATTTTATATCCAGCAAAATTTAGTTTCATATTTGAAGATGAAATTAAAACATTCCATGATAGAAAAAATTTAAAATAATTTACAATTAGAAAGCCTACACTACAGAGCATTCTCAACAAAATATTCCATGAGGATGAAGTGAAAAAAAAAAGTGAAAACCAGAAAAGGGAGGCTCTACACTAATGGGACATTCAAACAAATGAGACAAACTAAGACAAATCAAAAACCAGAAATACATCAAAATGACAGGGAATACAAATCGTATCTCAATAATAACCTTGAATGTTAATGGCCTAAACACATCAATCAAAAGACATAGATTGGCAGATTGGATTAAAGAGCAAGA
Organism: Tamias sibiricus; assembly: GCA_025594165.1. Classification (NCBI taxonomy): domain Eukaryota; kingdom Metazoa; phylum Chordata; class Mammalia; order Rodentia; family Sciuridae; genus Tamias; species Tamias sibiricus. The sequence goes on from CM046663.1 coordinate 71,878,146, forward strand.
CACAACAGTATGCTGTCTTCAAGAGACTCACCTCATGGGCAAAGACATCCACAGGCTGAAGGTGAAAGGATGGGAAAAAAACGTATCACTCATATGGATTGCATAAGCAAGCAGCAGTTTCCATTCTCATCTCAGATAAAGTAGACTTCAAACCAAATTTAATCAGAAGAGACAAAGAAGGACACTTCATACTTCTTACAGGAAGTACATATAAGCAGGATATAACAATTATAAATGTTTATGCACCAAATAATGGAGCATCTACATTCATCAAACAAGCTCTTCTCAATTTCAAGAGTCAAATAGACCACAATACAATAATACTGGGTGACTTTAACACACCTCTCTCACTATGGAACAGATCTTCCAAACAAAAACTAAATAAGGAAACAATAGAAATAAATAATACAATCAATAATTTAGACATAACAGACATATGTAGAATATTTCATCCATCAACAAGCAAATATACTTTTCTCTCATGGCTCCTTCTCTCAAATAAACAATATTTCATGCCACAAATCAATTCTTATTAAATACAAAAAAACAGAGATAATACCCTGCATTCTATCAGACCACAATGGAATGAAATTAGAAATAAATGATAAAATAAAAAATACAAGCTACTATAACAAATGGAGACTAAATAATACACTATTGAATGATGAATGGATAGTAGAAGAAATCAAGAATGAAATTTAAAAATTCTTAGAGGTAAATGAGAACACTGATACAACATATCAAAATCTCTGGGACACTATGAAGGCAGTACTAAGAGGAAAGTTTATTGCACTGAGTGCATTCATTAAAAGAATAAAAAGTCAAAAAATAAATGACCTAACACTACATGTCAAAGCCCTAGAAAAAAAGAACAAATCAACACCACAAGTAGCTTGAAGACAGGAAATAATTAAAATCAGAGCTGAAATCAATGAAATCAAAACAATTGAAAAAACTGACAAAACAAAAAGTTGGTTCTTTGAAAACATAAATAAAATAGATAAACCCCTGTCCATGCTAAGGAAGAGCAAAAGAAAAAATTCAAATTACTAAAATACAAGAAGGAAATATCACAATGGACATGTATGAAATATAAAAGATAACTAGAAACTATTTTGAAAATTTATACTCCAATAAAATAGAAAATATCAAAGATATCAACAAATTTCTAGAGACATATGACCTACCCAAACTGAATGAGGACGTCATACATGATTTAAACAGATCAATTTAAAGCAATGAAATAGAAAATGCCATCAAAAGCCTACCAATCAAGAAAAGCCCAGGACCAGATGGATTCTCAGCCGAGTTCTACAAGACTTTCAAAGAGGAATTAACACCAATACTCCTCAAAGTATTCCATGATATAGAAAAGGAGGGAACCCTTCCAAACTCATTCTATGAAGCTAGTATCACCCTGATACCAAAATCAAAGACACATCAAGGAAAGAAAACTTCAGACCTATATCCCTGATGAACATAGATACAAAAATTCTCAATAAAATTCTGGCAAATCTAATGCAAAAAACATATTAAAAAGATAATGCACCATGGTCAAATGAGTTCATCCCAGGAATGCAGGGTTGGTTCAACATACACAAATCAATAAACGTAATTCATCATATTAATAGACTTAAAAACAAGAATCATATGATCATCTCAATAGATGCAGAAAAAGCATTTGACAAAATACTGCACACCTTCATGTTCAAAACACTAGGAAACTAGGAATAGTAGGAACATACCTCAACATTGTAAAAGCTATATATGCTAAACCCAAGGCCAGCATCATTCTAAATGGAAAAAAAAAAATTGAAAGCATTCCCTCTAAAAACTGGAACAATACAAGGATGTCCTCTTTTACCATTTCTATTCAACATCATCCTTGAAACTCTAGCCGGAGCAATTAGACAAAAGAAAGAAATTAAAGGGATATAAATAGGTAAAGAAGAACTCAAATTATCACTACTTGCTGATGACATGATTCTATATCTAGAAGATCCAAAAAATTCCACCAGAAAACTTCTAGAACACCCATAAATCAAACATATTCCTATATATCAGTGATAAATCCTCTGAAAGAGAAATTAGGAAAACTACTCCATTCACAATAGCCTCAAAAAAATAAAATAAGATACCTGGGAATCAATCTAACAAAAGAGGTGAAAGACTTCTACAATGAAAACTACAGAACACTAAAGAAAGAAATTGAAGAAAACCTCAGAAGATGGAAAGATCTACCATGCTCCTGGATAAGCAGAATTAATATTGTCAAAATGGCCATACTACCAACAGCATTATACAGATTTAATGCAATTCCTATTAAAATCCCAATGACATTCTTCACAGAAATAGAAAAAGCAATCATTAAATTTATTTGGAAAAATAAAAGACCCAGAATAGCTAAAGCAATCCTTAGCAGGAAAAGTGAAGCAGGAGGCATCACAATACTTGACCTTAAACTATACTACAGAGCTATAGTAACAAAAACAGCACGTTAGCCGGACGCGGTGGCGCACGCCTGTAATCCCAGCACTTTGGGAGGCTGAAGCAGGAGGATCACGAGTTCAAAGCCAGCCTCAGCAATGGTGAGGCACTTAGCAACTCAATGAGACCCTGTCTCCAAACAAAATGCAAAAAAGGGCTGGGGATATGGCCCAGTGGTCAAGTACCCCTGAGTTCAATCCCCAGTACAAAAAAAAAAAAAAAAACACAGCACGTTATTGGCACCAAAATAGACTTGCAGACAATGGTACAGAATAGAGGGCACAGAGACAAATCCACATAAATACATTTATGTCATACTAGACAAAGGTGCCAAAAACATTTACTGGAGAAAAGATAGCCTCTTTAACAAATGGTGCTGTGAAAACTGTAAATCCATATGTAGCAAAATAATATTAAAGCTCTATCTCTCACCCTGCACAAAAATCAGCTCAAAGTGGATCAAAGACTTAGGCAATAGAACAGAGACCCTGAGCCCAATAGAAGAAAAAACAGGCCCAAATATTCACCACATTGGCCTCCTAAAGTGCAAGAAGTAAAATCAAGAATCAATAAATGGGATGGATTCAAATTTAAAAGCTTCTTCTCATCAAAGGAAACAATAATGACATGAGGAGAAAGCCTACAGATTGGGAGAAAAACTTTACCACATGCACCTCCAATAAAGCATTAATCTCTAGGGTATGTAAAGAACTCAAAAGCTGGGCGCAGTGTCACACGCCTGTAATCCCAGCACTAGGGAGGCTGAGGCAGGAGGATTGCGAGTTCAAAGCCAGCTTCAGCAATGGCAAGGCACTTAGCAACTTAGTGAGACCCTGTCTCTAATAAAATACAAAAAAGGGCTGGGGATGTGGCCCAGTGGTTGAGTGCCCCTGAGTTCAATCCCTGGTGCCAAAAAAGAAAAATCTCAACAAACTTAACACCAAAAAAACAAATAGCCCAATCAATAAATAGGCTAAGGAACTGAACAGACACATCACAGAAAAAGAAATACAATCAATCAACAAATATATAAAAAAGTGTTCAACATCTCTAGCAATTAGGGAAATGCAAATCAAAACTACTCTAAGATTTCATCTCACTCCTGTCAGAATGGCAATCAAAAAATGTTGGCAAGGATGTGGGGAAAAAGTACACTCATACATTGCTGGTGGCACTGCAAATTGGTGCAACCAATATGGAAAACAGTATGGAGATTCCTCAGAAAACTGGGAATGGAACCACCATTTGACCCAGCTATCCCACTCCTCGGTTTATCCAAAGGACTTAAAATCAGCATACTACAGTCATACATCCATGTCAATGTTTATAGCAGCTCAATTCACAATAGCTAAACTATGAAACCAACCTAGGTATCCCTCAATAGATAAATGGATAAAGAAAATGTGGTATATATACTCAATGGAATATTACTCGGGTTTAAAGAAGAGTGAAATTATGGCATTTTCCAGTAAATGGGTGAATTTGGAGAATATCATGCTAAGCAAAATAAGCCAATCCCACAAAACCAAAGGCTGAATGTTTTCTCTAATATGCGGATGCTAATTCACAATAAGGCAGGGGGCACTAGAGAAGAATAGTGTTACCTTAGATTAGGTAGAGGGAAGTGATGGGAGGGGAGGGGTGGGGATGTGGGGATAGGAAAGAGTAGAATGAAACAGACATTATTACTTCACTTTTATATGTGACAACATGACCAATATGATTCTGCAACATGTACACTTTGAAAAATGAGAAAATATACCCCATCTATGTATGATATATCGAAGTGCATACATGCATTCTGTCATGTATAACTAATTAAAACAAATAGAAAATTAATTTTTAAAAAAAGTTGCAGACTACAGTCAAAGTCTAGCTGAAAAAAGAGTTCACAGGGGGAACCTGACTAAAGTCTGGTCAAGGAGAGAATCTTTGTGGATGGATGGATAACAGGTGAATGGATGATGGATGGTGAATGACTGATGAGTGCATGATGGATGATGGCTTGGGTCCCTGAGGTACATGTATTGATGGGAAGGATCAAAAAGAAAGGATCTGAAGACATTCAAATTCACATGAATAGAAAGCATTTCGGAGAAAAGGGAAACTCCTCAACTCTTCAGCAACAGTCTCAAACCTGGTTTGATGAATATAACAAGACACTCACTTGCTCATAAAAACTGCTAATCAGAACAAGTTGACAGTTCATAGCTCATCCAGTGACCTGCTTTGTCTCCTGCAGGATATTTTCTAGGTCTGAGTGTGTCTGCTCACTATTTAAAGTTTCCTACTAGAGACAGAGCAAAGGAGCTTACAAAAGGTTTTCTATGGATCTGATGCTATCTGTTCCTATTAACTTTTAATTAATGAAACGTTTAGTAGTTGTTTTTTTCCTTCCTTCCCCTTTGGCAGCCTGCCTCTGAGATGTGAAAGAGTTTTAACCCACTTTCATCACATCCCCACCCACTACTCTGCTCTTCTCCCCTTTGGCTCATACTCAGATCCAAAAAAACACACAAACAAACAAAAACCCCTTCATGCAAGATAACAAGGCACAGAGCTGGTTCTCCCTCCAGGTAATGTCCTGATTTCAGGAGTTCCACACCATCCTAGGTTCTGGCAATCTGCATTTTCTCAACAGGCCAACTACAACATTGGCCTAGATTTCTTTTTCTTTTGTTATCTTTTCATACATAACAAAAAAATAAAAATAAGAAAGGGCAATTTTATAAGTTAGCATTTGAACACAACTTGGAGGCAGAAGGAGATTCAGGGTTTGTGGAACCTTAGATTTATATAATTGCAGGATGTGAGGGGAGCATCTTCCCATTTCAAAACAATACAAAACTACAAACGTAAACTTAAGTATGACCACGTGAGCACATTGCTAGCACCCCTCCCATGGCTTCCAAAGATGCCTGGGTGAGGGACCTGAAGCTTAGGATTCATTAGCTTCTCAGTCAATCCCCCTCTGCTGGGAGATATAAAAGACTGGAGAGGTTTCTACTGCAGCATTCAAATCTCTAGAGAATCACTAAGCATAACAGTCCTCTATTACATCAATCCTCCAGACGCTATTCTTATCTCCCTTTCACAAACCACCAGCCCTGCTGTTCCCTCTAATTTGGCAGCAGCAATTCATTATAAAAACTGTGTGTGTGTGTGTGGGACTGGGTTTGTGCATCCTCCCCCAATTTTGGCTTTAACAACCTAGTTTCGTGTCAATTATGTAATAGCCAAAACAGGGAGTTTAATGGAATACCAAAAGCACAGTTGTAGTTCTTACATAAGCCTACCATAAACCATAAAGCATAAGATCTGCTCCCAGGTTTGGATATTTGAAATTACATAAGGTAGAACAAAAACAGATTCAGCAGTAAGATTTCCTTCCAACCTTAAAAACAGTAAAAAGCTTTTTACACTTAATTGACTAGTTTATACTGCATTAACATAGTAATGCAGTATAAATTTGGCAGGAAAAAAATAATCCTTAATGAGATTTGATTATTTTATCATGTAAACATAAAAGAATATTTTGGCACCACTACTCAACTTTAACTGCTACCTCTGTTCAGTGGACTGTACCCCTTAGGACTTCCATAAGTATTCTACATGGGATTATGGGTCCCTGATAAACATCAGTGATTCTTGACAAGGGAAAAAAAGTCAAAATTATTTAGAGGAAATACACAAGTATACATGGTAAAATTCATCAACATAGCTTCTTTCCAGTACCACTTTTCTCGTGTTTCAAACCCCACATTTTTTACTTACCTTAAACCACTGTAGCCACACCTTAGGCTACAAAGTAACAAACTAAAAGAAACAGTGCCCTCCAACGGGTGTCACTTCTGGCCACACATAAGAATCCCCAGGAGAACTACTAACCTAAGAGATGCCAAGGCATTACCCCAAATCCATTAGAACAGAGTAGGAGGGTGGCAAAAGGGGGTGCCTAGACATCAGTGTGACTGATGCTTTCTACATGTGTCTTCTTCTTACCTGCAAAAAATAACTATTGATATGAGCAGAAGGGGGGAGAAGGAGAGAAGTCTAATAACTGGAAACTCACAAGTACTAATTTTCCATCAGATGGCAAAATAAATTTATCCAATAGTTTGAAAGTCATAAAGGAAATCCGTGTGATCTTTTCCATCACTATAAGTGAGTGGTCAAAAGAATTCTCACCAATTTTCATAATAGCCTTTACAAAACCTGTTTTGTGTTTTAGACCTTCACTGTTCTACATAATGAATCTTACAAAGGGCCATGTATGATCTAAAAAGGATTTCTCTAGCTAAGGTCATGCTCATCTTCAAGGAAAGTTTTGGTTTGAAGCAGAAATTACAGGTCTGACTTCCTGCGCTCTTCTCAGATGCTCTGGTAATTACTCATAACTTTACCAATGAGCAAATATTTTTAAAGCACTTATATAACAGGGAGTACAGGCGCCTTTGGTATCCTGCCAAGTGTACTTTCTTTCCGTGTTTGTATTTAAAATAGAATGGTAGTAACATCACTTGTGAGCCTGAAATTCCTTCTGCACAGAGGCTCAGAATGGGGGGGGGGGGGGGACACATAGCTCCAAGGAAATAACACATTCATACTATATTAAGACGAAGACACAGACCAAATTATCCAAAACTGGGGGTGTGAGGGGGGTCGCTTTAACCAACCTACCATCGCTTCTGAAGCAGGGGGTGTTCAACCTGGCAGCTCGCGAAGGTGGCAAATGAGCTGCAATGTCTCAGTCGGAGCAGGTGATGTGTGTAGAAAAGAATGAATGTTCTGATGACAGAAAAGCCAACAAACGCTGCGCTGCCCTGAGCCTGGCCGCCTCACTCCCTAACTCTGCACCTGTCTTCTGGTCGGATCCAGAAGGCAGGCGCCAGAGTCCAGCGCAATCCCGCTGGACCATGCAGAAGAGGATTCGCTCACCTGGATCAGAAAGAGCCAAGAAAGATGTACACGAGTCCACCACTGCCCTTAAGAAGACTCTCATCCTGGACCAGGTTCCGACACGCTTCCTCCTCCTCCTCCTTCCCAGCAGGAGTTTTCAATTAACCGACACGTCAGGACTCCTGGCTGACCGGTCAAGATTTCCGCAAAGGGGGACCACAAACTTGCCCAGAGAGCCAGCAGAGGTGGCGCTGGTGGAGAACGCGGGGCGCCCCCGCACCTGGAGACGCTCCGGTAGCTGTCACCTCCGCCCGCCCACGCTCGCCCGCCGCGGCTGCGCTGGGCTCCGCGCCCCGGCACTCACCTCGGCTCAGGCACCGCCCAGGCCGCCGCCCAGCTCCAGGGGCAGGGGGCAGCGGGGCTCCCGGGCCGGGACCTCCGGCACCACGCCTGGGCGCTCGTCGCGTCGGCCGCGGTAGCGGCTGATGGTCTGGACGCCTCGCCCGGACAAAGACCAAGCCGCGGGTCCGGCGGCCGCCCAGCCAGAGCCTCCGAGCGCGCCGCGCACCCCGCGCGCCTTGCCCGCGAGGTGCAGTCCGCGATGACAGCGGCCGGGCGGCGAGCCGACCGCGCGGGAGGGCGGCGCGGGGCGACAGAGGTGCGCACCCCCTCCTGGCCGCCCGGAGATGCACAAGCCGAGCCCCGGGCGCCTCCTCCCGGCCCGCGCCCCTCGCCCCGCGCCACAGACCGCAGCCCCGCCGTCGGGAGCCTCAGCGCCCTCTGCTGGCCACTCTGCGCTCGCTCCTGCGCGCGCGCCGTCCGGCTCCAGCTCCTGGAGAGCGGTGGGCGCGGCACCGGCCGCTGTTTCTGGCCAGCGCTGTCCCCAGGCTTCGGGAGACTCCAGGGGGAAAAAAGAGTAAGGCTGAGTTGGTGTCCACGGGGCAGGGGGCTTAGAGGAGTGGGATCTGCTGTTCTCCGCTTAGGACAGAAGATGGAGCAGCTTCTCATTACATGCACCAGGAAAATTGGGGGTTCAGCCTTGGGAAGAACTTTGGAAGGCGGTAGGGTTCCTAATTTACAGGAGCCGAACCTTCTCCAAAAGTAGGCTTATTTCTGCATTTCATAAGCACCAAATGTGCCTGCGCACTGTTGGAAGGGTTCCAGCAAGCTTTGACCCCATTTATAGTAAATAGATAAATTAATGACTTCTCAGAGACCCAGTTCTACCTGAAATGTTGAGGTTCCCCTAAGCAGTGCAGCTAGAAGATTTGAAAAAGCAAGCGAGTCTGGAGCCTCTGAGTTCAAACGACAATGGAATAAAAATTCACAATGATAAAGATGGAATGATGGTGCCCATCTTTGCACAATTTAAGTTGGTTTTTGTTGGTCATTGCTGTTTAGGGGGTGTCTTTTTTCAGAATATGAGCAATATTTTATACCAGTTCTTTTTCTTAATAAACTGGATTATATGGCGAAGGGAAATCATGAAATAGTACTTTTTTCACACTACTGTCTTTTCAAATTATTCTATCCTATTTCCCTTTTTCTCTGGAAGAATCTAGGGCAGATTTTATAGCTTTTCCTGTCACTTTCAGGTGTTAATAAACATTCTGATTTGCTGGTATTGCAAAGCCCAGTCCAATCCAAATCAAAACTTTAATCTTGCTCCATTTAGCCTTCTCCAGTTTTCCTCCCACCATCTACCAGCCTGACCCAAGCCCAGAAGCCCATGTGGAGGAGCCACGCACTTTGCTAACCTTTGCTTCCCTTTTCTGTGTCCCCTCAATTGGTGAAACCTGTATTCTCCCAGGTGGTGGTGGAGCCCAGTCCTGCTCCTGCAGCCTCCTCTTCAGCTTCCTCTCTGTTGGTCCAGCTCAAAAACACCCTCAGCAGTGCACAGTGCCCTGGTAGGCAGAACCAGAAGGCTTCCCCACATCTGCTCCCGGCCCACAGAAAACACTTGCTTTTTGCCATCAAACTCTGTAAGTGCAGACTGAAGACACTGCAGCTCACTGTTCTCATTCTCCAGTCACAGATAACTCTAATTGGTCTCTGTCCTTGAAGCTTCTCAAGCAGCTCTGGGCTCACACTCTGGTATATGCCCCCACACACTGACATATACCAGGTTCTCCAAGGAGTTCTCCCACAGCATGCCTTCCTGTACATAAAATAGGTGAAACTTCCCTCCTCTCCCTGACATCCTGTCACTCTCACTCCCATCCTTCTCGTTGATCAATTCAGTTTGAGTTGAGGTGACAGAAACCTCAGTTAGCAAATTCTACGTGATGGCCCAATACCTCTATTTCTAGGTGGAGATACTTGTCTCTGTGGCATTATGAAGGTGACTCCCACAGGTCTCAGATCACAAGCCCATAACTAACTGTCTCTAACTGTCACACCCTGGGATCCACTATGGTATTCATATAGGATCACATGTCCCCCAGCTGTTCCCAGCCCATGACTGAGCATGGTGGGAACAGGAGAGATGCACCATTTCTGCCTGATACAAGCTCCCAGAACTCCCGCCGTCCCTCAGAGCTCCCTCACAACTGAGCCACCCCGGAGCTCTTCCTTCCTAGTCATTCCCCACCCTCTCTTCATTCACGTGCCTGACTTATACACCCTCTCCCTCCTGCACAGATTTTTTTTCTAATATATGCTTATATTAGTTCTTTGGTGTCTGGAAAATTGATTCTAGAACCCACTGTAGATACCAAAATATGAGGATGTTCAAGTCTCTTAGACAAAATTGTATAGCTTTTGCACAGAACTTTTACACATCCTCCAATAGACTTTCCAACATCTCTAGATGACTTATAATACCTAACACAGTGTAAATGCTATGTAAATAGTTGTTGCACTGTATTTTTTAGAAAATAATTGCAAGAAAAAATTCGTACATGTTCAGTACAAATGCAACCACCATAGGCCTGATGACATTTGTGATCAGTGATAAGGACCTGCAGATAAGAATAGCCAACTGTATATCTTTGGCACATCTAACTAACTCTTCCTGGGCATCTGCTTCTGGGCATCAGAGGTCCCAAACCAGCACTATCAATTGTGGTGCCCAGAAACTATTCCAATATAAGTGCCTTTCTAACATTTGCTGTATTCAACATTCTGTTATATTTAGAAACTATGGAAAGAAGCATAAAATGTTCTTCTGTGGGGAAAAACTGGAATCAGCAGGTATCTTAGTGGAGGTCCTCTCCCAAACCCCCAAGAAAAACTCAGATGCAGATAGTTTACTCTGGAAGGTGATCTGAGGAAGCAGGAGTAACAGAACTGAGATTTCTGAGACGACAGGAAAACATGAAAAGGTAATATAAAGGCCATTCCCATTGGCAACAGGTTTACAAGTGCACAATACCACCGTGATCTCTGAGAAGCTTAGGAAAACCCTCTCAGAATGGTTATTTCAAAGTCTTGAGCCTGAGCATTTAACACCTCTGGCTCCTATTCTCTGCTGATTGGAATTGCCTTTGGGGCTTTATAGCCCAAAGCTTTAGAAAAGCAGAGAGACCTTTGGCAGCACTCTTGAGGTAGGATGCAGTAAACTTAAGCCCAGCTCAGGAGGTACATCCATCAGAACCTGGCAGAGAGTAGACAAAGAGAATGTGGTACAGAGCATCAAAGGTATGCACGAGGGGCTGAGAGTTAGGAGGCCCTGAGTTTGGTCACCAACACCACAAGGAGAGTCATAAATGACACCTGGGCAGAAGACTGGATGGCCAAACAGCAGAAAAGTTATTGAGTCCATACCTGTGGAAAGGGTCAGAAACCAGGATTAGACTGAACTGTGACCTAATCTGATAGCCTCAGCCAAGTCCCCGGGGAGCTCTGGAGAATATATGGAGCAGGGTGCTAAAGGCTGTTTTTACCAGCTCACAAGTGCCAGTTGTTACATCTTTAGGAATTTTGTGGGCCAGTTGTTAAATAGAGTCATTATTAGAGATTAGATTATATAAACCCATATATACATATATATATATACATATATATGTGTGTGTGTGTGTGTGTGTGTGTGTGTGTGTATAAAACATTGAAAATAAACACTCAAAACTCATCACTTCTCAATTCCTGCATGACTGGTAAAGTAGGTTCTTGAGTTTATTTACAGCTAACATATGTGCATCATAGAAATTCCACATGGTATGTACTGTTTTTCATCTATTCCCAGCTCCAAATTTAGTGATATCATTTTGGAATGATATCATTTATAGGTTGAAATCACAGAAATTGGCAGCTCTACAGATCAGGGTGTTTTCCCTCAAAGGCAGTGATTAAGCACTTCCCACTGCATAGATAACCTAAGCAGAACTGTCCCATGCTGGGCTGAATGGCTAGATCTCTGCCCTCCTGGAGCTGCAATTGGATATCGACTCCATGGGGGGAAGGTGTTCTCTTAGTGAGCTGCCCTCTGCAGGCCAGGCAGGCATTGAAGGAGTCACAATCCATTTCCTCACAATATTACCAACAGCTGGGGTGACAGGTGCTTGAAAGGAACTCTGGGCTGAACTTCTCTATATCCTCCACAACCAGCATAAAATTGTAGATTTCCTTTTTTAAAATTTAAGATCTTACCCCCATCAAAATCCCAATAACATTCTTCACAGAACTAGAAAAAAATAGACCTAAAATTCATTTGGAAGAATAAAAGACCCAGAACAGCCAAAGCAATTCTAAACCAAAAAAGCAATGCTGGAGGCATCACAATACCTGACTTCAAATTATACTACAGAGCTATAGAAACAAAAACTGCATGGTATTGGCATAAAAAGAGACACATAGGCCAATGGTACAGAATAGAAGACTCAGAGACAAACCCACACATCCAAAGTCATATGATATTTGATAAAGGAGACAAAAACACACATTGAAGGAAAGACAGCCTATTTAACAAATGCTGAAAAAACTGGTTATCCATATGTAGAAGAATGAAACCAAACCCTTATCTCTCACTCTGCACACACAAAAAAAATTGACTCAAAATGGATCATAAAGACCTAGGAATTAGAACAGAAACTATGGAACTCCTAGAAGAAAACATAGGATCAACACACTAGCATATAGGCACAGGCAATGACTCCCTCAATAGGACACCTAAAGCTCAGGAAAGAATGCCAGGAGTTAACGGGATAGCATCTTTTGTTAAACCCCCAAAAATTCTAATAAGTAAAGAACATTTGACCACCCTCAATGATTTCCAAAAATTATTGGGAGACATTAATTGGCTTCACCGTACACTAAGCCTCACTACTGGACAATTAAAACCTTTATTTGACATCCTTCGCGGGAACCCTGATCCATCCTCACCGCGAACATTAACTCCTGAGGCCAGGAGAGCTCTAAAATTAGTAGAACAGGCCATTGAAAGATCCCATTGTGATAGATTTGATTTTGCACAACCACTAATATTGATTATTATTCCTTCACAATATACTCCAAACAGGAGTATTTTGGCAACAGGGACCTATATTATGGATACATTTGCCTGTCTCTCCTAAAAGTACAATTGAGTCTTATACCTCCATGGTGGCTAAACTTATTCTTCAAGGACTTAAAACCTCTACTAAAATATTTGGAATTCATCCTGCTACTATTATTACTCCTTATTCATCATCACAGGTTGAATATTTGTGCTTCAATGATAATGATTGGGCTATAGCTAGATGCTCTACTTCTGCAAATTTTGACAATAATATTCCTAAAAATCTCCTATACTGTCCTTTTTGTATCAATCATCCTATCATATTCCCACAGGTAATAAAAAATCAACCCATTCCTAAAGCATTTAATGTATTTACAGATGGATCCGCTAACGGTACTACTGCAGTAGTCACTCAAAATGAAAAAATGATTCATATCACTAATCAAAAATCAGCTCAATTAGTGGAACTCGAAGCTATAATAATAGCTCTGGAAAATTTTAAAGAACAGCCTATGAATATTTTTTTCAGACAGCCACTATATTGTACATGCTGTCCCTAAATTGGAGCTAGCAGGTCCAATAGCACCACATACTCCAGCTTTTAAATTGTTTTCTCAAATCCAAAATCTCCTATGGCAACGAAAAGAACCTTTATTTATAGGTCACATAAGAGCTCACACTAATCTGCCTGCTCCTCTCCATGAAGGTAATCAAAAAGCTGATGCCCTCACTAAAACAATATTTATATTTACTACAGTACAACAAGCTACTTTATTTCATTCCCAGTTCCACGTTAATAGCACTACCTTAAGACAAAAATTTAAAATCACAAAAGAACAAGCTTGTAGAATTGTAAAAGAATGTCCATCTTGTGTAACACTTTTGCCCAATCCACATTATGGGGTTAACCCACGAGGTTTGATGCCCAATCATTTGTGGCAGATGGATGTCACACATGAGCCAAGTTTTGGAAAATTACGATTTATTCATGTCACCATAGATACATGCTCAGGCATGATTTTTGCTTCTTTACATTCCGGAGAAAAACTTAAAGATACTATATCTCATTGTCTGCAAGCTTTTGCTGCATTGGGCATCCCCAAAATGCTTAAAACAGATAATGGCCCTGCATATACATCCACATCCTTCAAACAATTTTGTACAAAGTTCAATATTATCCACAAAACAGGTATCGCTTATAATCCTCAGGGACAAGGAATAATTGAAAGAGCAAATCGGACACTTAAAAATATGTTACTAAAGCAAAAAGATGGAAACTGGAAAAATCCTAAGGACAGATTGGCAGTTGCCCTGTTTACCCTAAATTTCTTAACTTTAGATTCTAATGGACATTCGGCTGGAGATAGACACTGGAACCCACACCAACAACATAAACCTTTGGTTTACTGGAAGGATGTTCTCTCAGGTACATGGAAGGGTCCAGACCCAGTATTAATTTGGGGGAGATGATCTGTTTGTGTTTTTCCAAAGCATGAATCCTCTCCAATATGGATACCATCTAGATTGATAAAGCAGGTACAAAGTCAAAAGGATCAAGATGAAGTTATTGAGTCTAGATTGAATAAACAAGTACAAAATCAAGAGGACCAAAATGAAGGTATGGAGTGATTCCCTTAAGAGTCCTCCATTAAATTTACAACTTAAATTTCATCTTCCCGGCCGGGACAAGAAGATCTCTCTTCAGTGTATACACAATTGTATTTTTTTTTCCTTTATATATGTCTTTATGTCTGTGCATTTGTCTAAATTTCATATTAATGTGATGTCACAAATATATGTTTATATGTGCGTCTGTCTAGTGTGACGTCACAAATAATTAAGTGCTTATGAAAAAAAAAATAGGTAGATAGATATAGATCCAAATAACGTTAATTCATTTAAGCTTAGAATATTCTAATTAGATAATCAATAGATAGATAGATAGATATTCATATAAGTTCAGAATATTCTAATTAGATAATCAATTATAATGATAATCAATTTTGATTTATACTTGTCTCCGGGACTTCTCTTCAGCTGTGAATATATTTAATGTTGTATAACCTGATATTTTGGTGTTCCGACAGAGGATCGTTTATTTGTTATTAACTTCATTTGTTTAATAGCTGATTAATTTGAATTATTTTAACAGGTATAGGATTGCTGTGTATATAGAGACTCGAGGATTCCAGCTAATAAATTATTTTTCCAAAGTGCCTTTAGCTTTTCTTTATCTTTAATGCAGTAAACACCCTCAGTTTCTCTTTGATTATTTCTGGATGTGATATTTTGCCAGCTTATGTTTGTGGGAGCTTAAGCAGCAATGTGTGTGAGCAGAGATCAACTTTTATTTTCTACTCTAATAATTCTTTTTTTAGTTTGACAGCTCACCTTTTGATCTCAGTGCTGGAATAGCACTGCCTTTCCCTTAATAATGGATGCTTGAGTTTTTAGGTAGCAGGGCCCTGAAGATTTGCTGGTGGAAATGTCTAGACATAAAAAAGACGGCTGCTGCTACAACTGCAGGGACCGCGGTCGCTGCAAGCATCCCTGCTGCTCAAGCATCAAACAACCTAACCAGCAGTGTGGCCTCTGCTCTGCATGCATGGGGCCTCCTGAATCTATGTGTTATAACTTATGGACATTTTGATTTTCCATTATTTTGGGACATTACGGGACAATGCCTTGCGGGTATTTGTCTAAGAGAACTCAGTGTGTTACTTGATGAAACTAAGGGCAGCTGATTCGCTTAAAGAACTTGATACGCTATGGAAACTTGGCTCATCAGCAGTAGGCTTACCGCCTTAAAGCCGCAGCATCTCCTAAAAATTGGACGGCTGTTAGTCAACACACAGTCGATCCTGAAGGGCTCTATTGGATGGCTGGTTAGCCTATGACGGGTAAGATCCCCAGAAGGGGACAACCTAAGACACGGCACAGTCGCACTGGACAGTCTAATGTGGCCGGCATGTCAACCTAAGCCAGGAGTCAGGACAGCCTCGATTCCCATGATGGGTAAGAATGTCGGTTGCACATGGACGTCCTAGAACATCCCCTCTTTTAAAACTAAAAGGGGGAAATGAAGGAGCCTATAATCAAGGAGATAGCTAAAGATTGCGGTTAGCTGAGAGCCATAAAAGATGTTCTAGTTTCCACCTGATAGTAATACATTATCCAAAGAATCTTTGTATGCCCGTGAACACTGCGTGACGCACCTGTAAGCTCGAGCTGTAAGCACGTGTCCTTGTTAAAGCGATATGTATATAACTGGGTGAGTTTGGTTAGTGTGTGTGGGAAGAACAAGAAGGTGGTGGTTGGAGTTAGAGCGTTTGGAGTGATTGCTGGAGCCGGAGAGAGAAGAAGAATAAAAGACCTTTTTTCATTTTCATCCTGCCTCCGAATTTTCCTGCGGTGTTCGTTGCTCCAAGCGGTTTCCGCTTCAGGCAGCAACAAGCATCAAATTTAAAAGCTTCTGCACAGCAAAGGAAACAATTAGGAATGAACCCACAGCATGGGAGAATATCTTTGCCCAAATGTCCTCTCTGATAAATAGATGCTGATTCATAATGGAGGGGGCAGCATGGGAAAAATGGAGGAACTGTGATTGGGCAAAGGAGAGGGAGGGAGGAGAGGAGGAATGGGGGCAGGAAAGATGGTGGAATGAGATGGACATCATTACCCTAGGGACATGTATGACTGCACATATGGTGCGATGATACATCGTGTACAACCAGAGAAATGAAAAGTTGTGCTGTAATTGTGTACAATGAATCAAAATGCATTCTGCGGTCATATATACCTAATTAGAATAAATAAATAAATATTTTTAAAATATGAATGTATAAAGAAAATGTGGTATATATACACAATGGAGTTTTATTTGGCCATAAAGAAGAATGAAATTATGTCATTTTCAGGAAAATGAATGGAACTAGAGAAGATTATGTCAAGCAAAATAATCAAACTCAGAAGGTTGAGGGATGTATGTATGAATATGTGTATGTATAAATATGTAACAATGAATTCCATCTCGACTATAATGCACCAATAAAAATGTGGAAAAAAATAAAAATTTAAAGTGTCATTTTTATAACTCGCCCTTTCACTGATGATGTACCCCCTAGAGACTCCATATAGAGGACGTATTTTGGATATTTTTCCTTGCATAAAGCAAAGACTTAATCCACCCCTAAAACAATTAAAAACCTTAAGCTCCTAGGCAAGCTATTTATTGAGTATTTATCATCCTGGCTTTACCTTACTTTCTAGTGAATTTGACTATGTGTTAAAATGCATTATAAATGACCTGGATCCTCCTAAACACACAGCATGAGACAGAGACTTGTGTGTAGATAGTTTATTTAAGAAGTGATCCCCCAAAAAGGCAAAAATGATCTCAAAGAAGGAGGGGGAAAAACAACATTGAAAATCATAGATTTAGCCACTATTCCACATGACACAGGTTCAATTTTGCTGGCTTCATATAAAATGCATCTCAGATATATGTCCTTGCACCCTTCACATCTCTGTGCTCTTCCATTAAGTCCAATCCATCAAAGAGTTCCCTTCATGGTGGTGGCCAGTAGTTATCTCCCAAAAAGACTTAAGAGCAGTTGGCTAGAGGAACAAGTCAAAATCTATACTGTTGTACCTGATTCCTAGAAGGCAATGAAAAATCAACATTTTCTTCCTCTACTTCCATTTCCAAATTTTCTTTGTCTCTGCCAGGACTTTGGCCAGGCGAAGTTGCTTATCAGATGGAGTGACCCTGACCTTCCTCCCCAAGGGACCTGGACCCTCAGTTGCCTTGCCTCTGTTGAGCCATGACTGCTCCAATTGTCCATTCATTGCTGTTGCTGAGTGTGAAAATACCGAAAGATGCCCAGCGAGTGCCCTGCACTCTGGTATTCTCCGTTTTGCCCCCATTGATCAGCAACAATTTTAGCTTCTCATGATAACCAGAAGATATTAATATCGTCTTCCAGAATAAAAACTCTTTCCTTTGCATACTGGTCTATTGACCTGGGGAGCTCAAAGTGACCAGATGGTGGTGGTAGCTTCAAGTTCTTTGTAACCATTATGATGAACAAGTCGTTAACCCAGTAAATCCAAGGTTTCAAAGGAAGCACAAATTAAGAGTGGGTCACTGGCAGTATTGATGAGAGGAACTAATCCTAATCCTACTTCCATCCTATGGGTCTTGGACCTGTATATGTTTTTCATCACAGTGACAAAATACCTGAGAAGAACAACTTGGAGGAGAAAATCTTTACTTTGGCTCATGGTGTCAGGTTTCAGCCATGGTGGCACTGCATTGGACCTAAGGCAAACAGAACACAATGGCAGATTGGGAAGCAGAGACAGAAAGAGAGGAACTGGGATCAAGAAATACCCTTCCAGGGCACATTCCCAGCAACCTACTTCCTCCAATCATGCCTCACTACCACCTGTTTCCACCACCTCCTTGTAGTCCATTCAACTACAGATGAATTAATCCACTGATCATATCAGAGCCTTCCTCATCCTATCACTCCCCCAAAGCCCCACCCCTGAGTGCTGCTGCATTGGGGACCAAGTCTTCAATATATGAGACTTTGAGAGGTACTCCGAACCACACAGTACTGACTCTCAGCCAGTGGAACATTCTGCCACAAAATTCAGTCATCCTTCAGTAACTGCAGGAGGATGGTTGCAGGACCCCCACGGATACCAAAATCTGGGGATGCTCAAGTCTTCTATCAAACGGCATAGTAATACTCACTTTGGCAGCACATATACAAAAATTGGAATGAAACAGAAAAGATTAGCCTGGCTTCTGCACAAGGATGACAGACAAGTTAGAGAAACATTCCAAATTTTTAAATCAAAAATAAAAATAAATGGTGTAGTATTTGTGTATAACCTACATACATCCTCCCACATACTTTTAAATCATCTCTAGATTACTTGTAATACCTAACATGTTATGTAAATAGTTGTTACACTGTATTCTTTAGGAGACAATAACAAGAAAAAAAAATGTTCAGTACAGATGCAATATTTTTA
The DNA here is from genome assembly GCA_025594165.1 of Tamias sibiricus. Lineage (NCBI taxonomy): Eukaryota > Metazoa > Chordata > Mammalia > Rodentia > Sciuridae > Tamias > Tamias sibiricus. Next base: position 71,897,011 of record CM046663.1, read on the forward strand.
AATATTTTCAATTCAAGGTTGGTTGAATCTATGTATGTGAACGCTGCAGATATGGAGGGTTCTGTGTGTGTGTGTGTGTGTGTGTGTGTGTGTGTGTGTGTAGGCCTTTCCTTCTGGGGAAAGGTCTATATTTTTCTTTTCTTTCTTTTTCTTTTAATTTTACCTTTATTTTGTTTATTTAGTTTTTTTTTTTTTTTTTTATGAGGTACTGGGGATCAAACCCAGTACCTCACCGTGCTAGGCAAGTGCTCTACCACTGAACCACAACCCCAGCCCAGGTATGTATTTTTCTGTCAGGCCAAGTGAGAAGTGACTTTGGGTATGAGCCTAGAGGCAGTAGAGGAACAGTGTGGGCATAAGTTAAGGACCATAGCATAATGTTGGAGACCCTTGCCTTAGGTGAGATGTTTATAGGAAACCGATCAGAACTTTCCGTCCTCTAGCAAGAGGGAGAGGGCTGCTTCTACAGGTCCAAATAGCTCAAGCAAAACTAGGGACTCAAAATACCTAGGCTTTTCAGCCCCCAAACATCCCCATTCAAGACCTCAGGACCTGACTTGTGTCATATCAGGAGATGGACTTAGAAATGAGACACCAAATGAGGCTGTGCCTTCAGTCTCCTAGGTAGCCCTGCCATAATCTGTATAATTATTTTGGCCCCAAATTGTTCAGTGCTAAACCTACTGCAAAGCTTCTACCTTTGTCTCAGTCTAGTGCACTAGAAGTGTGTTCAAGTATATTATTGGGCAAGTGAACCCAAGAACCAGCTATATAGGGAATTGTAGAACATGGAAGGAGGGTAAGCTAATATTAGATACAGTATTGAGTTGGTCACTGCTAAGGATAAAAGGTACCAGATTGTCCCAGGTCTTTTGAAGATCATTTTATGGAATGCATCTTGGGAATGCCTTCCTGGAGGATAAAAGGAAGACAACACTCTTTAACTGTTTCCTACTGGTCAAGGGTGGTCCGCAAGTTTCAACTCATCTACTGCTCAAAATATGCTTGTATAACAAATGAGACATTCCCTCAGGTAACCCATGCCATGATGCCAGAGATTCTATAAGGAGGATGCCCAGGAGGGATCAAGATGAGGTGTCATCTGGTTATACTGATGGGAAACTAACTAAGCCTCTTAATGGTTGCTGCAGCAGCACTGGCACTAACAGCAGGACCAAGAGGATTTACAGAGGTCCCTAGGCAGTGGCCAATACGGATATTAATAAGCTATTATCCAGCATTTTAAAGTATTTGAGTCTGGAGTTGTTTTGCCCCTAAAATATCGAGCCATATATCCAGGAGAATAACCACCTTAGTCTCTGTGCCTGCGCCTCTACAGTGGACTGGAGAAGTCTCACCATGGCATAGGAAAGGAACCTAAAGGGCCAAATCAGAGACATGGGGCTGGAAGTGTAGCGCAGTGGTAGAGTGCTTGCCCAGCATGTGCAAGGTCTGGGTTCAATCCCCAGTACTGAAAAATAAATCAGATATATTATTTCCAGTGTGACAGAGGCTCTCTAACCCGAGCAGATTACTTAGTTTCTACGAGTCCCAGTTTCTCCATCTATAAAAGGAGGAAAAATGAAAACCATATCACCTGCCTTGTAGGATAGGAATCAAAGAGGTAATAAATACAAGTGTTTTATATGGTGTACTGCCACACAGATATCATTTATGATGGCTGTCAACCTTAAGGCTTTGTCTTAAAGGTGTGACTATTCTCTGTACCCTTCCCCAGAACCAAACCCATACTAAGTCCAGAGCTTTTTTGATAAGAAAAAAAATTAACATGAAATGTATATTTGAGAGAAAGAAAAAGAGAAAGAAAAGGAATAAGGCAAGTGTGATGTAGTACACACACACACACACACACACACACACACACATATATATATATATATATATATATATATATTTTTTTTTTTTTTTTTTTGGTGGTGCTGGGGAGTGAATCCCAGGCTTTGTGCATGCAAGGCAAGCACACTACCAACTGAGCTGTATCCCCAGCCCCAGATAGTATTTTTTAAATGAAGCAAACATGTTCCAGTGGTATACTTTGTTGTATAAAATGTAACCAGGAGCAAGGATGCGGATAAATCAGAACCCTTGTGCACTCTAGGTGGGAATGTGAACTGGTGCCCCTGCTATAGAGAACAGTATGATGGTTCCTCAAAAAACTAAAAACATAACTATCATATGATCTCAATTCCACTTCTGAGCGTATACCCAAAAGAACTGAAAGCAGGGATTCAAACAGATATCTGTACACCTATGTTCATAGCAGCATTAGTCACAATACCCAACATGTTGAAGAACCCTATGTGAATGGAGAATCCTTTAAAAAGAAGGAAATTCTGATGATTCAACAACACGAATAAACCTTGAGGGCATTATGCTAAGTGAAATAAGCCAGTCACCAAAAGACAAATGATTCCCGATTTTACTCATATGAAGTATCAAGAGTAGTCAAATCCCTAGAGACAGAAGAAAGTAGAGTGGAGGTTACCAGGGACTGAGGGAGGGGAGGAGCTGGGAGAGGGTGTTCAATCAGCATAGAGACTCTGAAACAAAGTTTCCACAGATGGACAGAGGTGATGGCTACACAACAGTGTAATGTACTTTAAGTGCCCCTGAGCTGGGCACTTAAAAATTATTTAGACGGTACGTGTTATGTATATTTTACCACAACTTTTAAAAAATGTAAACAGGGATTTAAATAATACAGAAGGCCAAAGGATGGTTTTCATTAAAAAAAAAAAAAAAAAAAAAAAAAAAAAACCTCATCAGGATCCCAGTTTTCTGAGATTCTTGTCCTGGACCTGTGCGAGGAGGGTGTGAAGCTAGGTCCACCCAGTGACAGAGGAGCCACCTGCTCAGCACACTGCTGAACACACCATCAACTCCTAGGTGAGGGTTTCCTGTAGGGCCTGGTGCACACACAGGGGTCTGGGCCTCCTACCGGCTCTGTGTCCCTGTCACTACTCTGTCACTACCAGTCTGGCTCTGGAAATCCTTTCCACAGAGCAGGGAAATTACAACAGAACAAACAGAGGCCCCAGGGCACACTTCCCTGGCTCTGGAGTTGGCCTTCGCTGTCTGTTCTCCCTCGCTCATCAGGAGTCAGTGAACACTAGCTGCAGTTATTCAATGCTACCTCTCCCGGGCGTAGATTACAGAGTTGGTTAGAGTTCTTGAAGACTGCCTATGATCTGCCCTTCACTCTGATATCCTAGAGCTTAAAGACTTCATTTTTTTCTTCTGAAATTCAATTGCAATTTAGAGTCCTATAGTTACTATCCTAAAAGATCCTGGATCTTGGCTGGTTTTGCCTCAGTGATACAGACTCTTTTTTCGCGTTTGCCCTGAAGGTCTGTTCGTCTTCCCGTTTGAGTCTGCTCTACTTTTTGGTTTCTGGTGGTGTGAAGTATGGGAAATAATGCAAAATCGTAAATTATTTTCCTAAACCTGAGGTAAATTCCCCCAGGCAATTATGTTTCCTACAGATGAAACATCAGTAAAATAAAAATGACTGCAATCTTCTTTTATGCTATTTGAATTTCAAATGCATTATGAGTCTCTTGAGAATGTGGCATTAATTTAGGACTATAAGTAAAATACTGTGTATCTAAAAACATGTTCTTGTTTCCCTTTGCTTGTTTTATATACTTATGATGGAATAAATGTCAGTGATTATTGCAAAACCTACTGAAGAGTGTACGCATAGATTTTAACATAATCTATAACATACAAACGATCCTACTCAAGAACCCTGATATATACAAACCAGTTTTCCTAATGTCCTAGATAACCCACTTGTCGTTTTATGTTATAGTTTCTAAAAACATAATCACAGAAGACCTTGCGAGAAACTTTCTAACAATGAGACTCCCCTGGCACTTTATCGAAGATCTCAGAAAGGCATTTCTCTGGAGAACAGTAAGTATTGACAAAAAAAAAAAAAAAATGTAAGCATGATTACAAAATTTGCACAGTGCTGGTATATTTCTTCAGGCCTTCCATATTTTGACCAATTTGGTCCAGGAAAATCCATTCTTCTTTTACTAGGCATTTATGTCTCAAGAGGTGTTTGTTGAACCTCCTTTACTCCAGTATAATGTGCCTACAACAGCCATATTGGCCATAGTCCCCGCTCTTCAGGAATTTATATCCTAGGCCATTCTGGATTATGCAAGTATTGGAAAAATAAGCTATGCCTGGAACGGCGTTTCAATAAAAGGGGTTTATTAGGCACGTGGAAGGGTAGGGAGGTAAGGGAAGAAGCTGCATGGAGGGGCAGGGAAGGTAAGGGCAAGGGGAAAGGGAAGAACAAGGGCAGTTTCAGTCTGGAGCAGGAAAAGTAGTGCTTAAGTAGCAAACTGGCAGTCAGAGGGACCCCTGGAGGGAGTCCGTGTCCCCATAGGCTGCCGGAAGTCAAGAGGGAGGGTGAGGGCACCTGAGGCACCTGGGAGGTGTAGTCTTTTCTCAAGGTACCTGGGGGGGGGGGGGGGGTTGGCCTCCCTGCCCGGAATCCAACAGCAAGGGATGTGGAAAAATAAATGACAATGACAGAAACTTGAAGGGTTGAGTATCTACCTTGGACAGGTGCTTTGGATGTGTGGTAACTCATGTTATAGGTCCTAGGTGAATAACCTTCCAGGCAGAGGGAAGAGAAAGTGACATGTCTCTAAAGTAGAAGAGAACTTAGTGACCATATCTTTATATCATAAGTTGTTTTTTCTTTAATTTCAGGATTTTTTTAAAGTATTTATTTCCCCAGAATAGAATTATTGGGATACAGAATTTAACATGTTTATGGCTTCACACAGTAGATTCTATACACGCATGTACATGTAATGTATTTAGAGAGAGAGCTAACTAAAAGTTTGCACCAATTTATACTGTACAAGAAAGACTGTTTCACTTTTTTTAATGTCCTCTTAAAATTTTGCAAACTTGATTAATAAAAATAGCATAATTCTCTCCTTGTTATTTGTTATATTTTTAGATATAACATTGAAAAATACATAAGAATTTATGTAACATGTACGTAAGCTATAAAGCAATATAACAATGCACTCATGACCCAGCCCACCAAACTTCATCCACTGCTGGGGCCCTCCCTATCCCAGGTCCTTACCTCCTCCTCACTCCACCCCTCCCCCAATGTAAGTTTATCCTGAATTTTATGGCATTATTCTCTTTCAAAATAATTTTATCACACATATATATATACATAACTGAATAATATATTGGCAAAGCTTCTTTTTAGATTTAGAATGGATATCATGCTAAATAGTGTTCTGAAACTTGCTCTTCTTATTCAACATAATGTTTTTAAGATTGATCTATCTTGTGGCACATAATTGGAGTATGTTCGTTTTTTTCACTACTATATAATATTCCATTAATTTTTATTGGGTTGTTTTCCATTTTTGTTATGAGTCCATATGAACATTTCATAAAAATCTCTTTAACTATCAAAAAGTATTCAAGATAATGCCAAATATTTTCCCATGTGACTGTACAAACATTCCCACCAGCAGCAAATAAGCATTTTCATTTATTCTCATCTTCTCCAATACTTGATGTGGTCAGATTTCTTGATTTTTGAAAATCTAGTGGGTAAAAAAAATCTAACCATGGCCCTACTTGCTTTTTTCCTAGTTATTATGGTTAGATACCAAACATTTTTTCCCTTTTGTGTAATACCAGCTATGTCTTTTGCCTTTTTTCAGTTGTTTGTGGTAATCTATCCCATAGATTTGTAGAAGTGCACTATATATTCTGCTTATATGTGTTAAAATATGTTCCTTTTCTTTTTGTGGTAGTGGGAATTGAACCCAGGGCTCCCAAGTATGGCTTGACTTTCATTTTCTTTATGCCATTTTTTAAAGAAGACTTAATTTTTCAGGTGGCAATTTTTTTCAAGTAGTCAATCTTTTCTTTAATGAGTTAATGTGTCTTGTTTAAGAAATTCAAAGATTAGAAAGATATTCTATATTTTGTTCTAAAAGTACTGAATTCCTGCTTTTCACATTTCATGCACTTAATCAAGTAGAATTGATTTTCGTGTTTTGTGGGAGGTGAGAATCCAATTTCAATTTTATCCATATGGATACTCAAATGTTCCAGAACCGTTTATTAGTTGCATTTTCTTCTCTCAATTATCTGCAGTGCTACTTCTGTTATATATCAAAGATCCATAAGTATGTGGGCTTCTTTCTGAGACCTTTATTTTGTCAGACTGGTCAATTTCTCTATCCCTGCACCAATACCTACTGCATAAATGCCACACATTTATAATGTCTTTATATCAGCTAGGGAAAATCCATCTACCTTATACTTCAGAACTATTTTTTGACCCTTTTCTATTTCATGTAAGTTTTCAATGCAATATGCCAATTGCAGTGAAAGTCCCATTTAGCTTTTATTTGGAATCTGGAGATAATTAATAACTTCACCATACCAAGGATTCCTCTCCAAAAGCGTGAATATCATTCAATTTGCTTAAAGATTCTTTAATAATTTCAAATAAGATTTTATGATATTCTCTATGAGGTCTTGCACATCTTTTGTTAGAGTTACTTTTAGTGTTGCAGCCAGTTACCTCCAAAACCTTTCCTTCTCCTCTTCCTGCGTGTTTATCCCCCCATAGAAAGATGCCATTCACCCCAGGAGTGATGGTGCCATTTCTATGTGCCTCCTGCCTAAAGAAACATTGCTTGCTTAGACTTCAGCTTTTCACAATAGAGTTGGCCACAACATCAACATGGGAATGACCCAGACTTCATCAGTCAGATGTGAACAATGCTCTTGGGAATGACTTTAAATGGGAAGAAACTCAGCCTTGGATGGCCAGTTAAAGCACAGGCATCCCACCAGATACACCAACCAACCTAAAGTCATCCTTCTTAGTCAAGCCATGGTATTTGGGGGTATCATGGTAGGGTACACCAACTTTTTATACGCTATTAGATTCTTTTTAGTGATGTATATCTTAGAAGTTTTCCATCTTGCTTAAGAGTGAGGTTGAACTGTAGTTTGCCATCATTCTCGTGTCCTGTTCCTGTTTTGACACTATAAAAAACATTAAGAATATTTCCTCTCTAAATTCTCTGAAAAAAATTACAGAAGATGAAGTGATCTGTTCCTAAAAAAAATTCAGTTGAGCTATGCTGTAAAATCATCTGTGTTGCCTGTTGTTCTTGCTGGGAAGAATTTTTACTACTGAGTGATTTAATTACTTTAATACTTTCTTTGTTAATAAGTGATATTTCAATGCAGTTTTAAGTTCCATGTCATACATTACTAAAGATGCTGATCATCTTTCCATATGTCTATTAGTCGTGTATCTTCTATTTTGTGTTTCCATTTTTTTTCTCATGATCATATGGATTAATTTCTCTTCCCTCCTCCAGTAGATGGAATATCATTGTCCAATGATGTTGGTTTTGCCCACATTAATTGCTTTAGCCAGTAGAACGTTAGCAATTAATGCTATAAGCAAAGGTTTTTACTCTACCTTCTTGGTTGCTTCATCCCTTGCTCTTTTGCCATCATGTTGAGAACCAGTCCTGGGCCATCATTGGTCTTAGAATGATGAGAGACACTGGAGTGGATCTGGACCCAATCAGAATCCGGGAGCCACGTAACTGCAGCCTGAGGCAGAGTCACCAATTCGGCCCCACCGAACACAATCAAAGCAGAGTGTGCTGCCAACTTGTGTGTGAATAAATGCTGCTGTTGTAAGCCACTGAGGTTTAAGGGGATTTGTTGTGTGTGATTGCTGTGGAAATTCCTGATAGATACATTTATTTATTGTGGTGTTAGAGACTCTCTTTTCAATTTTTAGAACGTTAATGTAATTATTAGTTTATTGCTGTAACTATTCTCCTCTGTGTTATGCTTTGCCTTATATTTTGATAGTCTCTTGAAGTTTACATGAGGAAATGTTCATTTTAAGTTAAATTTGTCTATTTTTTTCCTTTGATATTTTTCTATTTTTGAACAATCCTTTCCAATTCTGAGATTTAACAAATGACCAATTTTGTTTTCTGTTTTCCTAACACCTTAAAAGTATATAATTCTAGCCAGGCACCGTGGCACACACCTGTAATCCCAGCAGCTCAGGAGGCTGAGGCAGGAGTATTGTGAGTTCCAAGCCAGCCTCTGCAAAAGCAAGGTGCTAAGCAACTCAGTGAGACCCTGTCTCTAAATAAAATACAAAACAGGGCTGGGGGGGGGGGGCTGGGATTGTGGCTCAGCGGTAGAGCGCTTGCCTACCAAGCGCGCGGCCCGGGTTCAATCCTCAGCACCATGTAAAATTAAATGCATTGTGTACAACTAAAGCAAATAAATAAATATTAAAAAAAAAAAAAAAAACAGGGCTGGGGGTATGGCTCAGTGTTCGAGTGCTCCTGAGTTGATCTTCAGTACCAAAAAAAAAAAAAAAATGTAATTCTATGATCTATCTGAAATAAAAGAGGCATATTAATCATTTCTAGATCCTCCTATTTTCTCCTGAGTTCAATGTAATAATGTAGAGGCCTTAAAATTAATTCTATTTCCAATTGGAAAAATGTTTAAATTGAAAAATCATTAAGATTATATAAGTAGTTACCCTTTTAGCTAGCATGTTTGTTCTTTACTTTGAATTTTTAATTAAATTAGCATACCGATTTAACTATTCCAATTACACTGTGTTTAGCCAAGCTGAAATTAAACTTTCAATTGCTACCCAATTCCTCTAGAGAATTTTAAATTTACCAGAAACTCCTAGTAATAGTCCACATCTCTCTTCCTTATTAGCCAAAATAATATAGTTACTTTAAAAACAAAATCCAGTCTCTAGATGACCTTATGACCCTCTTGTCTGGCAACCCAAAATTGAAGGATGCATCTTTTATTATGAAAAGGACCATACACCTGTGTGTGAATAGCAATTCCACACTAAAGTGTGTTGGCATGGGTGGAGACTGCCCCTCAGTGGAGCCTTCCCTTATTTTCCAGGTGGCATTTGTGGTGTAGCCCCATAGCAGTGTGGATATGGGTCTCACACTACAATGCACTTCTGTTTACATATTTGTTCACCCACTGGGCTGAGCTCACACCTTATTCATTTCTAGTTGTCTTAACACCTATCCTGGTACCTAAACCATAGAAGGTGTTCAATAAATATTGGTTGATTGATGATCGACTGATTGGAAATTTGCACTGGATGATGTGAAAGTGAACAGCCTCTTTACTTAGCTTCTGTTCTCTTTCCAGAATAGTTAGACCATGACCAATGTGAAATTCATTTCGCTCTTGTTGAAATGACCATTTCTTTATGTCACGCACTCTAAGTACTTTTTGGAGGGTCCAAACACAACAAAGCAAACAGAGAAGGGGGGATTCAAAAAGATTGTCCCCAGCTTACAGCAGGTCACATCCTTCCCCTGGGCTGCAGTTTTGCCATCTGCGAAATTGCAATGTGCCATCACATTACACAATCTGTTAAGTCCTCGCCACTTTAATTCTCTACAAAACTAATCAGGGTTAGAGGCATTCATTAGGCAGCCATATTGCATATGGAAAGACAGGGGGCTTTGGATTAAGTCAGATCTGGCATTGACTCCAAACCACTGGTTACCAGCTTCACAAATTTGGGCAATTGATTTAACTTCATTGGTCCTCAGTTTTCTATGGGAATTATAAATACCTCCCTTACAAAGTTGCTGTGCAATGTGAGATAAGAGTAGATGAAGTCTAAAGCCACTGTGCTTAGCATATGGTGAGGTCTAGACAGGGACTTGAATTGTGTAAATCACACTCCTCCTTTGAATATACCCAGCAGATGCTCACATTCACCTTTCATTTATGCTCTGCTATCACTGTGCACACACACAACAAAGTAGGTAAAGACAGCAGAAGACCACCAATTGCAATGTAGTTTCTTCCTATGGTTCTCATAGCATCATCATTGCCATAAGAGAGAAGGCTATCACAGAGGTAGAGATTTAGTGGCTAAATATCACCTTCTTTGTGTTTCACAATCATTAAATAAACATTTCCCATCTAATCTTCCCATGTGTAATAAAGTAAAGAGTCATCAGATATATAGAAGTTGGAAATGGAGTTGTCGAGTTCTTTAACCCTGGACAAAGTTACCATTAAAGGGTTTGGCTTACTCTGACCATTAATGAATAGGTCCATTCTGGTAATAATTTTCAAATACTTTAAAGATTATTTCATACCCAGTGAGCAAGATTACCTGGTGGCACAGTAAAATAGTGCCAGCAACTGTTCAAAATGTTAGTTTCTGCGGCACTTTACATCTTAGAACTGGATACTGCTTAGAACTTAGTACTGAATACTGTTGTGACTGCTTATTCTGGGACATAAAAATCACCTACCTACAGGTGATTCACCTTGGATTTGGATATTCAAATCTACAACAGCCTTCAAAAGTCCAGAAGGAGAAAATCAATAATTAAATTATTGTCTCAGGTCTGGTTTTGAAATTTCCTGATGCATGAACATTTTCTTCAGGCTGCAGTAGAGCTATTACCTCGTCTGTCCGGCAGAGGGCAACAGGACCCGCGGGACAGCGCTGGAATGCCGATTCGTTTAAAAGGCCCGACGGGACCGTCAGCAAAAAGCTGTGGCCTCGAGGGGTGACGCTCTATCCCTGGCCAAAAGGGCACCAAAGGGTCTGAGTAAAATGAAACTGCGGATCCTTTGTTCCACAAGAAGGAAAAAGCTTTTGCTTAGTTCTGGAGTCTCTCTAGACCTGTCCCGTTGTCCTCCTTTTGCTAGTTAACGTCTCACGCCCTCAGGTACCCGGGTATTGACGGCGGGCCGCAGACCAGCTGCCTCCGAGGCCGGCAGGTGACCAAGGGAGCAGAGGGTGTGCCCGCGGCAGCTGGTGACCTGCGCCCAGGACGGGCAGCAGGAGGCGGGAAGGCCCGCGAACCCAGGCTCTGAGCCCTCTGCACTAGCTCCATTGCTGGATTGGACTTCGCTTACAGAACACTACGCAAAGATTTAAAAAAAAAAAAAAAAAAAAAAAAAGTATTAAGAGTTTCAAGGTAGTGGCCAAAGAGCCTTAGCACCAAGGTGGCGCCGGTGGGAGCTTGCAGGTCACACGGTGTACCCTAAATTCAGTCTGTGCTGACCCCTGTGTGCTTCCCAGGACCTGGAAGAAAGGGAGCTGTTACTCCCCGTTGCTCTTTAATACCAACAACCACCACCCCAGGCTCCTCTCCCCCATGTTCCTCGGTGATCCTTGAACACACAAGCTTGCTCTCCCAAGGTGCCCTTAAGTGTCCTCCCCAGAGACCCTGGAACTCTGCCCTTTCTCTATTGGCTCTGTCCTGATGTCACCTTATCAGGGGAGCTTCCCCCCCCCCCCCCCCCCCCCCCCCCCCCCCCCCCCCCCCCCCCCCCACCCCCCCCCCCCCCCCCCCCCCCCCCCCCCCCCCCCCCCCCCCCCCCCCCCCCCCCCCAGGCTAAAACAGCGGCCAAGTCCAGGCAATCTAACCCTTTAGCCAGCTTTCTTTCCCTCATAACACTTACCATCAACCCTTTGTGTTAGGTGTTTTTTCTTGCTTGTTCTTGATCCATATAATCCAACCATGTCCAAGAGAGCAGGGTCAGGGTGTCTGGGTGGTGTTTGATTCACATCTCCAGGTCCTCGAACAGCATCTAGGCTGTGTGAATACTCAAATGTTGAAATAAGGGTACAGGTCTTGGCAATCTGTCCGCCTCAGGGCAGAACACAAACCCAGGCAGGTCCTGCTACCGGGCAGGGTCAGAGGAGTGGCTGGGATAGGAAAGCAGATGTCTTCATTTGTATGCAGATTTCCTCTGAAGAGTAAAGACAACTTCACATAGCATCTTTAAATTTCCCCATCTCCTAGTCTGTGGTATTTTTATAACATTGAGAGTGACTTGGTCACACCCTTTACAGGTGAAATAAATAAGGCCGAGAGAAGTGAAGAATCTTAAAGTCACACAGCTCAAGGTGGCAGAACCAAAATGACATAAAAAAATCCAAGACTCCTGAGCTTGATCTTTGCACTCTTTTCAGAGATTATACTGTTCTGAATGTGTGGTCTGCAACCTCAGCTTGGAGTTTTATTCTGGGGTGAGGAGACAGCCACCAAGCCCTTCTGCCCCTAACAATTCTACTTAGTGGCCCAGCACCTTGGGACTTGACTCCACTAGTTTGCAGACATCAGTCAGCTTTGCCTGGCTTTCAGTGCACCGTCACCATATTAATAATTATTCATTAATAAGACCAAGCACGTGATGTGTCTAGGCAATTGCATATTGAATGTGAAGAGAAAATAGAGGGCAGTGCACTGTGTATTGTGAAACATTGCAATAGACAGGCATATTCTAAATTGTGTGACTCTGAGCACTTGCTTCCTAAATGATCATTGATCTCTGGCCCCTGTGGAGTTCATTGTCTAGCCCTGAGCAAGGCACTTGTTCCAGCCCATATACTGTAGCTAATTAGCCACAACTACATTTCACATGAGGATTTCCTTTGTGCTGAACTTTAATATTCAGCAGGAGAATAGATGCTGCATTCCTTTAATTGAGTCTTCCTAATTAAATTGCAAATTGTGATTGCTTCTTCCTCTTGAAATGAAGATCTTAGATTTCACTTGAGTTTCTATGCTCATGTTTTATCCTAACCATTTTTAAAACCTTGACACAACTGAGTAACCAAGTAGACTACACTATTCATAATGTCAAATATCAAATTTGCTATTTGACAATAATCATCATAACATGATTACCTAGTAGTGTCTGAGGTGTATGTATTATAAAAAGGACAAGAATCATATGCTTCAGATGAACCAGACAAAATTAAATATATCCTACCCTTGTCTATGAACCACCAGTTTCTCATTGGAAATTCCATCTGACTTTATATACTTGAAAGAAGATTATGAAGATTAACCCTCTTGGAGAAAAAAATTTAAGTTTTAGCAAACAGATATTATTTACAGCATACCTATAAGTAACAGATTGGTAAAAACGATGAGATTCCTAGAACACAAAATTTTTAAACTGGGAGAGATCCCAGAGATGATCTGATTCAAATTCATTTTACAGAAGCATCAACAAAAATGCAGAAATATCAAATCATCAGAGTTTCAGATACCTATTTTAACATTATTTCTACAATGAAGTCTTTGCTAGGATAAAATCCAGTAATAAATTATATTTAAAGATGGAATGAATCTTACTATTAACTCATTTAGTATCATCACAACAGTAAGTCAACTTATCTCTTTTCTGGGCTCCAGATTATTTCAAGATAACTCCTTTTAATACGTCTGGCTTCTTAGATCCTTCACCACCCTGATTACCTGGGATGTGGCTTAAATCGTCAGGGTCCTTCTCAAAATAAATAAACTTCCATCCTAGGCCTTCTTCTCATCACAGTAGGGAGCTGTGTGATTGTCGCTGTCTGTAAACCCAGATAGACCTGATCAATGGAACCAAAATCACATCCAATTTGGGAAAATCTGCAAAAGTTAAAACCCCTGGGCCCCTTCTGAGTAAAGTGCTTTAAATCAGGGGAGAGCAGTCCTGTCTGCTTCAAATCCCCTTTCCTGACTTCTGCAAGAGCATCACAATTTTGCTTCAGGAAGTTACTGATCTATTCATTGGAGAGAATTTGCCAGTCCCTGTTAATGCAGAGGCTCTGAGCTACTCTGGCCATAAGTTGCACTTCTGACTGCAGCTAGACCAACCAACTGCTCCCTCACTCCCCCTACCCAGGACCCCTTCCTGTCTGTCTTTCCTCCCTGCCCCTCCATCTTGACCCAGAAGATACTTATTGCAGCTCACTGATTCCAGTGGAAATGCTTTAAAGAATGTGTTACTTTTCGTTTCCTAGATCCTCAAAGTTAGTTACTGGCTCTGGAGCTTCCAAATCTTGGTGGGTTTTTTTTTTTGTTTGTTTGTTTGTTTGTTTGTTTGTTTTTTGGGTACTGGGGAGTGAACTCAGGGCACTCGACCACTGGGTCACATCCCCAGCCCTTTTTTGTATTTTTATTAGAGACAGGGTCTCACTGAGTTGCTAAGTGCCTCACCATTGCTGAGGCTGGCTTTGAACTCGCCATCCTCCTGCCTCAGCCTCCCAAAGTGCTGGGATTACAGGCATGCGCCAACGCGCCGGCTGGTTTTTCCTTTGAGTGTATGGGTAACTCGACATCTTCCCAGGAGATTTCCTCTTTTTGCATGTTGTTAAAATCAGTGTCGGTTGCTATTAACCATAATATCTACCTGGTACCCCTGGCTCTCAGCCTGAATGTTTTTGCATTATTTGTTTCCTTTTATGTTTCTGCCCCCTACCCTCATCTATTCACCCTGCTTCCTGGTGGAACTCTAGAACCAAGAACTGTGTTGGTAACATGGGAAGCTCTCGAGAAATACATGTTAAATGACCAACAATTCCCTAAACAATCCTGTTGTCAAATCCAAGTACCTTGGGATGACAAACTGAAGAAATGAGACTTTTTTTTTAAGTCAATTTCTTTAAAACATAAAAAAAGAAAAAGAAATGGAGAGAGGGGATCTACACAAGGGTATTTAAAATCTGATTCTCACTAAATTTGAGTCTTATTTTCTGCCAAATTAACCTTAGAATTGAGCAGTTGGGCAAAGGACAGAAAGGACTTGGTGACAAAGTGAATGGTTCTGCTCATTCTGCCTCACAGCAGCTGAGACCCCACGCTGGAGCTGCAGGGGCTAGAGCCACAGTCAGGCTTCCCTTATGCCCCAGCCCAGCAGCCAGGAGAAAGCAGCTGAGTGGAAATAATCCATGTGGAAATGACCTTGCATTTCTGCACTCGCTTTGTAATCCATGGTGGAATTAAAGTGGACCTAAAACTAGTCACAGTTATAAAAGAAGTGAGGAGATATTGAACAATATCAATAATGAGTACAAAATGGAAAAATGATCTGAATAGACATTTCCTAAAAGAATATATACAAGTAGTCAAATGGTACAGAATAGAGGACACAGAGACTAACGCACACAATTACAGATATCTTACATTAGATAAAGGCGCCAAAAACATACATTGGAGAAAAGATAGCTCTTCAACAAATGGTGCTGGGATAACTGGAAATCTGAAGGCAACAAAATGAAATTAAACCTCTATCTCTCATCATGCACAAAACTCAACTCAAAGTGGATCAAGGACCTAGGAATTAAACCAGAGTCTATACATCTATTAGAAGAAAAATTAGGTCCAAGCCTCCATCATATCAGATTAGGCTCCTACTTCCTTAATAAGACTCCTATGGCACAAGAATTAAAATCTAGAATTAATGAATGGGATGGATTCAAACTAAAAAGTTTTTCTCAGCAAAAGAAACAATCAGTGTGGTGAATAGAGAACCAACTAATTGGGAACAAATTTTTAACACATGCACATCAGATAGAGCACTGATCTCTAGAATATATAAAAAACTTAAAAATCTTAACACCAAAAAAACAAATAACCCAATCAATAAATTAACCAAGAAACTGAACAGACACTTCTCAGAAGAAGATATACAATCAATCAACAAGTACATGAAAAAATGTTCAACATCTCTGGCAAATAGAGAAATGCAAATCAAAACTACTCTAAGATATCACTTCACTCCAGTTGGAATGACAGTTATTAAGAACACAAACAACAATAAATGTTGAAGAGGATGTGGTTAAAAAAAAAAAAAAAAAGGCACACTCATACATTGCTGGTGGGACTGCAAAATGGTGCAGCCAATATGGAAAGCAATATGGAGATTCCTTGGAAAACTGGGAATGGAACCATCTTATGACCCAGCCATCCCACTACTGGGTCTATTCCCAAAGGACTTAAAAACATCATACTACAGGGAGACAGCCACATCAATGTTTATAGCAACACAATTCACAATAGCTAAACTGTGGAACCAGCCTAGATGCCCATCAGTAGATGAATGGATAAAGAAACTGTGGGGGCTGGGGTTGTGGCTCAGCGGCAGAGCGCTCGCCTCGCACATGTGTGGCCCAGGTTCGATCCTCAGCACCACGTAAACATAAATGCATTGCACTGTGTACAACTAAAGTAAATAAATAAATATTTTTTAAAAAAAAAGAAACTGTGATATATATACACAATGGAATATTACTCAACAATAAAAGAGAATAAAATAATGGTATTTGCAGGTAAATGGATGAAATTGAAGAATATAATGCTAAGTGAAGTTAGCCAATCTCAAAAATCCAAATGCCGAATGTTTCTCTTATATAAGGAGGCTGAACCACAGTGGGGTTGGGACGGGGAGCATAGGAGGATTAGAAGAACATTAGAAAGGTCAATGGGGAGGAAGGGGAAGGGAGGGAGCAAGAGGGTAAAAGGGAAAAAAAAAAAAAGATGGTAGAATGAGATGGATATCATTACCCTAAGTGTATGTATGAAGACACAAATGGTATGAATATACTTTGTATACAGCCAGAGATATGTAAAAATGTGCTCTATATGTGTATTATGAATTGTAATACATTCTACTGTCATATACAACAACTTCGAATAAAAATTTTAAAAAATTTTAAAAAGAATATATACAAGTGGTCAAAAAGAATATGAAAATGAAAGCAGTATAGCATAGAAACATCTGCTTTTCCATGTTTATTGCTATTGTTCCATGTTTATTCATAGAAGTAGAAAATGAATACTGGTCATTAGAGACTAAGAGTAGGGAGATGGAGGTTGGACAATGGGTAACAAAATACAGTTAGGTTGCAGGAATATTTATAATGTTCTTAGCATAGCTATATTTTGCAACAACATATTATATATCTCAAAATAACTGGAAAGTTTTGAATTTTCCCAACAAAAAGAAATGATAAATGTTTGAGATGGAAATGCTAACTACTCTGATTTGATCATTACACATTGTATATACATAGCAAATTACCACACTCTGCCCATAAATATGTGCAACTATTATATGTCAATTAATTTTTTAATGAAGATAAATAGTAAGGAAGGAACAAGTTGTGCAGATAGGAAATATGAGGCTAATTGTTAGCTAAGAAATATAGTTGGGTGAATATTGGAGACATAAGAGCAATATGAAGATGCTCATAGACTCCCACCCCTAGATATGGAAAAAAAATGTGATGATTAGTACTATAGAACCCACAAAAAGCTGTAAATATGATTTTGTGCCATGTTGCTGCTAACTCACAGAGGCCTAACACATTTGCTCCTTAATAATAAGAGGTTGTGAAATAAATGGTTGTTGTGTATGACAGGCTAAATGAGCTAACTGATTTGCACATCTTCTTCTGTGAGTGCAAAATCTCCTGGGGTAGGTACTACTATCATCTCCCATTTTACATGTTAGGAGAGTGAGGCTTAGAGGGTTACCATAGGTGGTATCTTTGTTGTTCAATTTAAGTTATCATAAGTGTCCTATGCATGAGACACTGGGACATGACAGGTTAAGCCAACTTGCAGAAAGTCAAGCACCTAGCAAGATTTCAACTGGCTAGCAAGAGATGTTAATCTGTAGAGAAATAGGACCAGACAAAGGACAGTGGCTAATGAGATCCAAGTATCACCCACATGACAGATATGAAGGGGAAATTAGGGGAAAAGATTAGGCAAGGAGAAAACCAGAGTGGAATATAAGAGTATTCAAACTGCCCAGCTTTCGTGGGGACCTCAATGTGTCCTGAGTCCTTCAAATGGGCTCCTGCTCATTTTCCACTGCTAGTCCTTCTTTCTTTGCTTCCAAACCACTTCTTGTCCACCCACACCAAACATCTGCCATCCCCTTGTGGCAAACTAACCTGAGAAATGTGCTATTGTGCGTTCTGCTTCTGTCTCACTGAAAAATAATGCCTTTTTTTTTTTTTTTTTTTTTTTAGTTCCTTCCAGAAAACAATCTTGCCTTTGAGTCTTGAAGACGCTTGACCCAGAAATGGCAGAGCTTTGGAGATGCCCCAGGTTTTGAGAAAGAGAAGATATGAACCATGCGGCCCAAGAAGAATCAGATCCTCTTAATAGAAGTTCTTAAATGCCATCCTGGGACTCATAGGGGACCCCAAGATCCTTTCAGTGGATCCAGGAGATCAAAACTACTTATTTTCATAAGAGCAAAATGATATTCAGCTTTGTCACTTTATTTTTCTCATGAGTATACAATGGAATTGTCCAGAGGCACCTAATTCAACAGAGTAAATGCAGAAGAAATGAGAATCCTGCTATTCTCTATTCATCTGGATTTTAGAGTGCTACCTCCCTAACCACCTCTCAGCCTTATTTATGATTTCTTTGCCAAGGCTTAAGAATGTCGGTGTTCTTCAGAATTCTTATGAGCCCCTCTGCTCTCTCCTTGGAAAAATCTTATTTTCTCCAAAAATCTGATTTCTTCTTTTCATCTCAAACAAACAACTACACATTTGTTGTTTGATCATTTGTTGTTGTTGTTGTTGTTTTATTTTGGTTTTGGTTTTAGTAGTTAATGCCTTTATTTTTGCTGTTATATACAAGCCTAAAAATGGTCTCTTCCCAGTGAAAAATACATTCTTTGTTATACTTTGGGAAAGTTGTAAATCTCATTTTTTTTTTTTTACAGTAGAACTATTTCAATAAATCATTTCTTTCCAGGGACCCCCGGTCATGATAAATAGTCTGGTCTCCAAATTGTTAAAGGTGGTTTGTTACCATCTCACTAACAATCTCCATTTTCAACAGAATAAAACTGCAATGACTAGAGGCCATTTCCTAGTTCTGACAGTTGCCTTTCTAGGACCTTCTGTTCAAGTTGGTTTGGATATTTTTTTATCTTCCATGTATAGCAAAGGAGCTGGTATCTAGGATAGGCTCTGAGAAAATTTTTATTTGGTCTGTTTTCCTCTGGATCCTGATGTCCACCAGTCTTTTTCCACTCACTTCCAAAAGCTCTTAGGTATCAAGCACAGCTTCTTGCTTTTCTCTGAAAGAATCTCACATTTGTTCAAGGTCTTCAGACTCTGGCAACAGTGAGCTGCTGGTCTGCGCTCCTTTGCTGCCTTCAGTCAGGGGTTTTCTTAGGCAGGACAGAGCATGTAGGCTCTGTAACTTGTCTAGCTCATTTGATAAATGACCATTGTGATATCTGAGTGTCAACGCACTGCAGAGACAGGAACCTGGATGTTTTGCACCCAATTCCAGCATCTAAAAATGTATAGAAGAAATTCCAATGTCATAAAAGATTAGTTGTTCTAATCTGGGCAGGCAGGCTTTCATGAACAGCTGGTTTTCATCAATTGACGGATTAGAGGAGAGGGCTAATAACTTGAGCATCTGTGGAGCATCATTTGGCCTTTCTGAAATGAAGATGCTGCTGAAGTCCAGGATCAGTTCCTCAAGAACTGGCCACCCAGGGCACACTGCAGCACGTTGACCCGAGTTATTCCTGTTTGAGAACTAAAGCATTCAGTGTAGGAAATGTTCCTGTTAGAGACGGTGAGCCAGAGGGAAACTACAGTTTATTTTCACTGTGTTAAGAGGGACCAGGTTTTGGAGCTGATCAGCAATATGGATCACTTCACCCCATGTGACAGCAGGTTTTTTGAGACATTTACTCTTTATTGGGACATGTTTTGGCAATTCCTCCTTTTGTACCAGCACAAATTACTGCGTAGTTCTGTAGAGAAGTTTCTTGTAACTTGCTCAATTGACAAATCACAAAGTCAAAACCAATGGTTTCCACAGTTTCTTCCTTGTAATGATTTGCTCTTTCCGGTCATATTCTGATCCATCTTCTAACACACAGTGGTTCTTATTTATTTATTTATTTATTTGGTTTTTGAGGTCTTCATCAAAGGAGGATTCTCAACACAGTGATTGGAATTGTCACTTTGTTTCCCACTTGTTCTGGTACTCCAGCACAGTGCAACATGGACAAGTTCTGAAAGGTTGGAGGGGCAAAGAACATCACTGTCATTTATGGAGTTAGAGGAGGTAGACAATGTCTTGCTCAGTTACTGAGGGTCTCACTAATTACTGAGGTAGGCCCAGAACTTGCAATCCTCCTGCCTCAGACTCCCAAGTCCCCACACAGTGGTTCTTAATTGCAGTAAGAATGTTCACACCAAAATTCACCTTGTTTGGATGAATAAAGGAGCCTCCTATTGGGTGCCTGATTTAAAATGTACATTTGCTTTGTGGTTCCCATCATGCTTTGTGCCCTTGCTCTCCCTCCCCTGACCGCCCCCTTTCTCCCTCTCTCTCTCTCTCTCTCTCTCTCTCCCTTTTTTTTTTTTTTTTTTTTTTTTTTTTTGTGGTACCGGGGATTGAACTCAGGGGCACTCGACCACTGGGTCACATCTCCAACCCTTTTTTGTATTTTATTTAGAGACAGGGTCTCACTGAGTTGCTGAGGCTGGCTTTGAACTTGCAATCTTCCTGCCTCAGCCTCCCAAAGTGCTGGGACTACAGGCGTGCGACACCGTGCCTGGCCTTTCTCTCTCTCTTGATTGTCCCACTCTGCTCCTAACCAGAGTCCTGCCACAGGATGGACAATGCCAGAAAAACACAATGTTGCATGTTCTCCATCACCTTCAACTCTTCAACCAATGATATCAAACGTCAAAGTGTCACTCATTAAAAGACAGCCTGAGTCCAAAACATGAGATTTTCAAAGTGTCTTCTTGCTGCATGTCATTGGGAATAACTCACAAAGGAACCTTGTGGTTTTGCTCTATTTGTTTGACTATATCACATCTCTGCCTGTGGTAGCTGGGTAGTTAGTCCAGGCCCTCACGTGCAGCTGGCAATCAAACACCTCCAGATCAGAAATTTTTCCTGTATGTGTAACTATGAGAAAACTCTTTCTGGATGTCTCACAGAAACCTCAAATTTAAATGTTCAAAACTGAGCCTGTTGTCTTCCCAAAATCTTCCCTGCTCCTATGTGCCTGTGACAGTTAATGGCACCAGTTACCAGCTGTGTCAACCTGAACCTGATTCATCCCGCCCCTTCAGATGGCTCATTCAGTCAGTCCCCTGGAGATTTCAGCTGCAAATCTCTCTCCAGTCTATCCAGATTCCAAACTTATCATCTTTATTTGGACCAACCTCCTACCATCTCTCCCAGCTCCAGTCTTCACCCAATCCAACTAATTCTCATACCATAGCCAGAATTCTAAAACCACAAAATCTGGTTTGTATTACTCCCCTTGCTTAAAACCTTTTGGTCATCTGCGAGGGCAGATCAGATTTTCAAAAAAGAGCTATGACAACATCTCCCATTCTACATGGTCCCTTCAATGCCATCTTGCGCTCTGGACAGAAGGTGGGTGCTACTCCATTGCAGCTGTCGGCTGGAGATGGACACTGGTTTTCCTCCCCTTGGAATTGGGCTGCTCTGAGTGACTACTGTGTGATCAAAAGAATGCAACAGAGGTGATGTGTGTGATGTCCAAGTCCAGAGGACAGGGAGCCTTGCTGTTTAGCCCAGGTCTCTTGATAACTCCCCAGATACTTGTTCTCAAATCCCAGAAGCACAATGTAGGGAACCCAAGCCAGCCTCAGGGAGAGGCCACCTGGGGGTCTTCGGTCTACCACTGAGCCCAACCGTTGAGCCATCCCAGCCCACACACCAGATAGATGAGGAAAGAAGTTTTGGGTGACTCCATTCCCCAGCCATTTGCTCTCTATATGGCCATTCAATATTTGAGCTAAGACCCAAAGTACCATATAACAGAGACAACCATCTGCTATAGTTAGGACCTTTAATGTTTCCTAAAGGCCAATGTGTTAAAGGCTTGGTCCCAGGGTGGCAGTATTGGGAGACTGTGGAATCTTTAGGAGGTGGGACCTAATGGAAGGAAGGTCTTTAGGTCAGTGGGGCATGCCCTTGAAGAAGATGTGGAACTCCCTCCCCTTCCTAATTCTCTCTTTTGCTCTCTCTCTCTTCTGGCCATAGTTGAGTGTTTTTGCTCTGCCATGCACTCCCACCATGATGTGCTGCCTTGCCACAGGCCCAAAGCAACAGGACAAGAAATCATGCACTGGAACCTCCAAAACTGTGAGCCAAAATAAATCTTTTCTCTTGGTAAGTTGATTGATTTTCTTAGATATTTGTTATACTGGTGGAAAGTTGATTAATACATCATCTCCTCTGTGCCTGTGCAAAATGCCATGCTCAACAGAAACTGTGCACATAACAAAACGGTTATTGTTTGATGCTACTTAAGTTTGAGGTGGCCTGTTATGTAACCATATGTAACTTCTTGCAATGTCTTCAAGATATCAACCTAAATAACAAACAGAGCAGCTTTCTTAAAAAGGATTTAATTGGGAATAGCAAGCCATTGCAATATGAAATGTGCACGCTATGGTAATCCTGGAGACATTCATTGAGGCCAAGGGAGGGGAGGGTTTTTAAAGGTAAAATGAGGAGTACACATAAGTTGTTTAGAGACAAAGGGAACACTGGTTGCAGGGGTTTGTCACAGGGGTTAATATCAATTTGTTAGTGGAGATGGTGTTTCAGGAAAGTAAGTGTTCACATACATCTGGCTAGCTGTCTTCATGACTCATGGAGCAAGCCACAGACTGGAAAGTCCTTGGCAAAAGTTCTTGTTACAGGTCTACGTAAGAGCCAACCAGAGTGTCTTTGTAATAGTTCTTACAGATATGAGTGCATGAGTGCTGTCCCTTCTTTGTCTCTGGTTTGTGTGGATTTGACACAAGTGACTCCATCTTGATATTGACAACTTTCCCAAAGGTAAACTCATTGTTCTGTCCTTTATGATCCCCTTTCTGCTCCACTGTCACTTTTTGTCCTTTCCTTGCTCAAGTCCATCCTCCCACTCTGCTAACCAGTCAATTCTCTGATCAAGCCATCCTCCTCTGACACCAGCCCTTTGTACACTTATAGCACCTGATTGATTGACACATCCGTTCTCCGCCTCCACCTCCCTTCCACTTCTGCTACAGTAGCCAGGATAGCAAAATGCTCCTATTCCCAGCCTTCCTTGCAGCCATCTGTGACACTATTCCACACATGGCAGTGAAGTCATGGTCTTCTAAGAAAGCTTTCACTTTGCTAATTTAAATAAGAGTCTTTGCTAACAGCATTTCCTCATTTGCTGGACCTTGAACACTGAAATGATTAGAAAAGCAGCCTCTATATTGTGACCATGAAGGAAATGACAAGGGGATCACAAGTGCTGGAATGACATGGATCTGCTACATCAAGACCAGAAGCTGCCTCCTCCAAGTCCTTATGATGAGAAGAAAATAGACCCCTACCTCTTCAAGTGGCCGATGATCAGAACACTCTTACCTGAAGCCAAAGTCATTCCTAACTGATGCAATGTTACTCCTTCTACCTGGACACTGCCTCTCTGCTCTTCATCCCACCAGCTCCTTCTAATGCTTCATGTCTAAGCTGAGGTTTCAGCTCCCCAGGATTTCTCCCCTAATCTTCAGAGTCTGGATCTGACCACCCCACAGTAGCATTCATTTCCCCTGCTTTTTTCCTTGTTGAGATACACTGCATCATGCTCTGTTATAGGCTGAACTGTGCCCATCCCCCAGTTCTTATATTGGAGTCCCAATCTCCAGTACCTCAGAATATGACTGTATTTGGAGACAGGGCCTTTTAAAAGGTAATGAAGATAAAAATGAGTTCATATGGTTGGACCCTAGTCCAATATGACTGGTGTCCTTAAGAGAGGAGGAGGTTAGGATACACACATGCACAGAGAGAGACCATGTGAGGACACAGAAAGATGACCATCTACAAGGCCAGGACAGAGGCCTCATGAGAAATCAACCTTGAAGACACCTTAAGTCAGACTTCCAGCCTTCAGAACTGTGAGAAAATGAGCCTCTATTATTTAAGCCACCTAGTCTGCTTATTGTAGCAACTTGAGTAGACTAATACACAACTAATATGGCTAATGTGATGGGACATCACTGCCCCTTGATTAGGTCACCTTATATAAGAATCTGTCATCACTGCTTTCAGAAAGATAGAGAAAGAGGGAGGGAAAGAGGGATAGAGAGAGACTGACTCTTTTGTGGGTCTCAAAGAAGCAAGCTGCCATATTTATTGTAGACCATGAAGCCTATAGACCTGAGAGTGGCCTCCAGCCAAAAAGAGGAAAGAAATCAGAGCCCTCAGTTCTATAAGCACAAAGAAGTGGATTCTGCCAACCACCACAAAAGCCTGAAGAGAAAGAACTCAAGCTCCAGATGAGAATTAGCCTGGCTGATACCTGATAGCCTTGTGGAGCTGGCCCAGCTAAGCCATGCCGGCACTCCCAATCCATCACATCATGAGATTGTAAATGGGTGGCATTTCAAGACACCAGGCTTGTGGTAATTGGCTACACAGCATAGACAACTAATATTTGCCTGCTGATGAGTTTTCTGTTTCCTGGTGGAGATGAGGGAGGCTTGGTATTTTAGTCAGCTTTTTCACTGTTGTGACTAAAGGACCTGACCAGAACAATTGTAGAGGAAAAAAGGCTTATTTAGGGGCTCATGGTTTCAGAGGTCTTAATCCCTAAACAGCAGGCTCCATTCCTTGGGGCTCAAGGTGAGGCAGGACATCCTGGTGGAAGAGTGTGACAGAGGGAACCAGTTCACATGATGATCAGAAAGCAGAGACTCTAGGCTCTAGATACAAAATATATACCCCATAGCCACGCCCCCAATGAACCACTTCCTCCAGCCACACCCACCTGCCTCCAGTTACCACTCAGTTAATCCCACCAGGTATTAATTCACTGATTAGGTTAAGGCAATAACCTGATCATTTCTCCTTCAAACCTTCTTGCACTGTTTCACACATGAGCTTTTGGGGGATACAACATCTAAACCATAATACTCAGTAGGTGATTTTCATATTACTTCAAGCTAGTAATGTTTGTTGTAAATTCAGGAATTACACGGGTGCAGAGAAAAGAAAGGGAAATGACAGATATTATGAGACACTCTACCACCTCCAAACATATTTTTCTCTCAGTGTTTAACGGAGTGAATAACTAGCATAGTGTAATTGAAGAGCACTAAGGAGCTGTCAAAATATATCTTTCCCACCTTCCTATCTTAACACCTAAGAAATCCATTTGCAAGGTGAATCTGTATGCAATAAGAAGCATTTGGAGTACTTTTTTAAAATGCACATGCCTGAGCCTCCCTCACCCAACAACCCCAAAACCAAAGTCTACATTTTTACCAAGGATATCCAGGGGCTTCTGATACTTGCATCTGGTGACTGTCCTTTGAGAATCACCATGGAGGACATTGTGTTAAGTATTAACTGTCAGACACAAAAAGATACATGCTGCATGCTCTGACCTATATGTGAAAGCTAAAAATCCAACTCATGAAAACAGAGAGTGTAACAGTGGTTACCAAAGCCCAGGAAGTGGACAGCAGGGGTGGGGGACAGGATGGAGAGAGGATGATTAAGGTACGGGGTGCAGTTGAATAGGAGGAATAACTTGTAATGTTCTATAGCACAGTGGGCTAACTATGGTTGATGACAATTGATGAAATATTTCAAAATACTTAGAAGAAAGGACTGTAAGTGTTTCCAACAAAAGAAATGATAAATTTCTTTTTTTTAATTTTTATTTATAGTAGTATGTATTACAGTTCATACTATACATATATAGCATCTTTTTATATAAAACAGTTTGTATACAAAGTATATTCGCAGCATTGAAGTCTTCAATCATGCATTTAGAATAATGATATCCATCTTATTCAACCTCTTTTTCCCCCTTCCCACCTTGCTCCCTCCCTTCCCCTCCCTTCCCTTTGACCATTATAGTGTCCCTCTAATCCTCCTATGTACCCCGACCCATCAATACTGTGAACCGGCTTCCTTATATCAGAGGAAACATTCGGTATTTGAATTTTTGAGATTGACTGATTTCACTTAGCATTATATTCTCCAACTTCATCCATTTACCTGCGAATGTCATTATTTTATTTTATTCTCTTTTATTGCTGAGTAAAATTCCATTGTGTATATATACCACATTTTCTTTATCCATTCATCTACCGAGGGACATCTAGGTTGGTTCCACAACCTAGCTATTGTGAATTGTGCTGCTATAAACATTGAGGTAGATGTGTTTGTAATATGCTGTTTTTAAGTCCTTTGGGAATAGACCCAGGAGAAATGATAAATTTCTAAGGTGATGATATGCCAATTACTCTGATCTGGTCATCACATATTGTATACATGTATTGAAATGTCATACTGTAGCCCATAAATAAGTATAATTATTATGTGACAATTAAATGTTTTTATTTTTAAAAATCACTGTAAGTTCTTTCAGGAGACAGGTATATTACAATTGCAATGCTGCAGTCAAGGGTGCAGAAACATAAGCATTTGAATCATTTCTAGAAAAAAGTGGCCTGCTCCCCTCGCAGCCCAGCTCAGGTCCCAGGACCTGTCCTAGAACCACATCTGACTCCATGGTCTCTGCCAGGACTTCTTGCCAGGCTTTTAGGCTGATGTCTAGCCTGTTCATACCTCTGCTCAGCCCAGGGAAAGTGGATGTGCTGTCCCCACTCTGGAGCTGCTCTCAGCCAACACATGGCCTTCAAATTGAGCCTGGGAGCACCAGGACCCACACCCAGTGAGTTACTTTGGCTCCATCAGCAGAAACTCTGGGCCTGACCTGCAGCTGACCTGGTTTTAGAACCTGAGACGTTACCCCACTGGAGCTCTTTGATAGTTTGCCTCTGACAGATCCAGCCCTCCCCTGACTGGTTTTTCTCCCAGCTCCTCCTTGGACCTGTTGTGATACTTACACCATCACCAAGCTGGGACACCCAACCAAGAATGTCAGAAAAGTACTGGTGACTCTTTCCTTGTGGTTCCAACCCTATCCCACCTTCCCCTCCCTGTCACACCTGCATTTTAGGTATCCACTGCTGTCACTAAAGGGGCACGAGTTTCTTTTCTATTTTTTTATCGGTGCATTATAATTATACATAAGAGTGGGATTCATTATGCCATATTCATTTATGTGCAGAACAGAATTTGATCAATCTCATTCCCCAGGACCTTCCTTTTCTCTCCCTTCCTCCCTACCCCTGATCTATTAGCTCTACTCTGCTGATCTCCCTTCTATTTTTATTATTTCAATTATTACATAGTAATTATATATATATATCCATATATATATATGCAAGATGCATTTTTAACAACCATCTTCAGGACATCCAAATAATGCACCAGAAATGCCAACAGCGCCCTCTAGTGAATCACACCAGATGGAGCTAAGGACTCTGGCACTCACTAGTACCTTCTTTTCTACTTCTCACCCAGAAAAATTGAAACTGCTCCTAAGTGCTAAGACCCAGTATTAATCATAATTTCGGGTAGAGCCCAAATTCCTTACTGAAAGCTTTGTTATTAGTTTGAGCTATTGTGTATAATGACAGGCACAAAGTCTCAGGGAAAACAGTACTTGAAAACCATGGTTGTGCAGGTTGTAGATGGGTTTAGGGCTGGTGGGTCTCTTCCTGACCTAGAGGATATCATAAATTGTATGTAAAGAAGAAGGGAAAGGTTTTGCCTCTAAAAAGTGATTTACATTTTGAATAAGTAATGATTTCTCAGATAATGAGACCAAATCAAATCATATGGTTAATATTGAGCTTTCTGTCAATGATTTAAGAAAAAAAAAAACATTTTTTAATCCTTTGTATTTTTGGAAACACAGTAGTTTCTATATAAAATTACCATTCAGGTCACAAATAACATATGACATGTACAATTCTTTTTTATCGCAATATTCAAATCTATAAGACATTCTTACCTGATGATAAAAGCAATGGCTGTCTTACAGCTTATGCTGTTTTTCTGTTCCCAATCCTATTTTATGCACCCTCATAATACGCGAGCAAGGAAGATAATATTTGACGAACAAGAAACTGAGTAAGCAGCCCCACCAGGTCACACAGCTGGTAAGCAGAGAGGGGCAAACCCAGACCTCTCTCCATGTTTCATGAGCTTCCATTCTTGTTCATCTATTCTTAAATTCCCCAAATGACCTTGACATAGTTTTATTTTGCCCGACCTTTGTTTTAGTTGTTGTTGCAGGAAGAAACAATAATTTTGAGGTGAATCAACACATTTCCCTTCAGATACAGAATTCTTTTCATTCACCTTTTTCCAAAAGGTCATACAATTAATGACGAAGTTACCCTGTTTAGGTTGTTGTTGTTTTGTTCTCCTTTGGTCTCTTTTCCTCCCTTCTGAGCCTCCTCAAGCCTTCAGTCCAAGGTACTCTGGAATGCAGTGAGTCACTGGAACACAAACACAGGGCCACCTGTGAGCACTTTTAGTCAATGATTGCTCCCAAATCATAAAAGGTATTTATTAGTGGGGTTTCTGAATGTATTATCTTCAAGATCAGTGCCCATGCATTTCATGGCTAGTGGAGATTGCCTCTGGTTGTGTTCTTCCAGATGAGAGCTACTTCATGCCAGGACCCATGGCTTATTCAACTTTTGGTTCCAAGATCTAGTGTAGTTCCTGGCACATGATAGTTATTTAATAAATGTGCAACAAATCTATTTGGGTTGAATTGCAAAACTCAAGACCCTGCCAATCCAGGAATAAGTGGGGAGACCAAATGAGGTATGACATGCTACTAAGACAACCAAGCACCCCACAGGTGGAGCACAAATTTGTGCTGGTTCACCTCAAGGATGTCAGTCAATGCCTTTGCCTGTTGACTCCTTTAACTGCCCTGTCCTCCATCCTTCCCTTTCCCCGAACCAGGCTGTAAGGAAGAGGAAGTCCAGAGAGGGGCTGGGAGTTCCCAAAGAGGCCACTATCAATATTAAAATGGCTCATGTTGGTCTGCTAGTATACACCTCTGGTGTCTGGAACTGAATATTTTCACATTGGTTGCCAATCACTTATAAATTTTAATATGTACATAATTATCTTTTAAAAATCTACTTAA
This sequence comes from Tamias sibiricus, assembly GCA_025594165.1. Lineage (NCBI taxonomy): Eukaryota > Metazoa > Chordata > Mammalia > Rodentia > Sciuridae > Tamias > Tamias sibiricus. The sequence continues at coordinate 71,926,000 of CM046663.1, forward strand.
CTAAATTATTTATTTTTAAAATATTTTTAGTTGTAGATGGACACAATGCCTTTATTTTATTTATTTTTATGTGGTGCTGAGGATCAAACCCAGTGCCTCTCATGTTCAAGGCAAGCGCTCCACCACTGAGCCCCAGCCCCAGCCCCTAAATTATTTCTATTCCAATCAATATTTAAGTCAGAACCAATGGTTACACTATAAACTAGTGGGTGAGCTCATTTTTCCTTGACTATTATCTATATGCTGCACCTGCCGTAGCAATGGTTAAATAGTGTTTTATTACACTGAGGTATTACTGTTTGCTCAACACTCGCTACTCATTGGTTATTTGGGTTGCTCCAGTATTTCACTACTATTAATTGTGCCATGATTTGTGCAACTTTCTTTTTGGTCTAGTTTTTAGTATTCTTGGGAATCTCTTTCTTAGACTATTTTCCTAGAAATAAGATAGCCAAGGCAAAGGAATTAATGGATTCTCACTCACATGCAAACACATCCAGAGCCATGTGACTTTATAGAAAGAGAAGAACCAGTGTTGGTTTCTATTTGGCAACATTTTTCAGAAAAGAGTTTTTAAAAATTTACTTCTAAAAAGTTGTAGTCTTAGAATTTAAGAAATGGAATACTTTTTGACAGTGCACTTTTTGATGGTGCACCCCCACAAAAAGTAAAAGAAGTAAAAAAAAAAATTTATTTGTTTGTTTTAGTTGTACACAGTGCCTTTATTTTTACGTGATGCTGAGGATCGAACCCCGGGCCGCGCACGTGCTAGGCGCGCGCTCTGCCACTGAGCCACAACCCCAGCCCCAAGAAGTGCCTTCTTCAACATTATAATTTCTTTTTTTTTAATGTTTCAGCCCATGACAGTATTTTTTTATTCAAAGTTGTTGTATTTGTAATAGTAGAATGCATTACAATTCATAAGACACATATAGAGCCTCTTTTTACATAACACTGTTTATATACAAAGTATATTCATACTGTTCAAGTCTTCAATCATGCATTTAGGATAATGATATCCATCTTATTATACCACCTTTTTTTCCCTCCATCCCCCCTTGCTCCCTCCTTTCTCTTCCCTCCCCTTTGACCATTGTAGTGTTCCTTGAATCCTCCTATGTACCCCGACACCCAACACCACTGTGAATCTGCCTCCTTATATCAGAGAAAACATTTGGTATTTGGATTTTTGAGATTGACTAACTTCACTTAGGATTATATTCTCCAACTTCATCCATTTACCTGTGAATGCCATTATTTTATTTTCTTTTATTGCTGAGTAAAATTCCATTGTGTGTATATACCACATTATCTTAATCCACTCATCTACTGAGGGACATCTAGGTTGGTTCCACAACCTAGCTATTGTGAATTGTGCTGCTAACATTATAATTTCTTATTGTCACAATTAGATATGTAGTTGTAAAAGGACAAGTATTTTAATAGTCTTTTCAGATAACTATGAGTATAATGTTTTGATATTACAAATGGCTAGTTTCAATGTAAAATTTAAAACTCTGAATTTTTTGTACTCTGTTACATTAAAATTCATTAGGCTATCTTGTACTTTGAATGGTTCTTTTATCAACCCATAATTTTATAATATCATGCATTGTTCAGTTGGAAAAGTTTGGTTTACTAGTATGGAAACCTTCTAAACACTGAAACATTTTATTATACAATATCAATAACTCACTTTGGCCCAGGACTAGGTGACTTACTGGATAATCCCACAAAACATTTCAAAAAGAATTAATACCAATCCTTTTCAAACTCTGAAAAATTGAAGAAGAAACATTTTCAAACTCAATTTATGAGGGCAACATTTACTCTCATAACAAAATCAGACAAAGATATTCTAAAAAAACTATAGACCAATATCCCTGATGAATTGGATGCAAAAAAAATCATCAACAAAATACTAGCAAACCAAATTCAACAATGTGTTAAAGAGGATATATACCATAACAAAATGCTATTTATTCCTGGAAGGCAAGGATAGCTCAATATATGAAAATCAATCCATGAAATATAGTACATTAACAGAAAGAAAGACAAAAACCACATGATCACCTCAACATACATAGAAAAAAAAGCATTTGAAAAAATCAACACACTTTAATAAATAATACACTCAATAAATTAGGAATCAAAGGAAACTACTCAACACAATCAAGGCCATATATGAACATCTCACAGTCAGGATCCTATCAATGGTGAAAAGTTAAAAGCTTTCCCTCTAAGACCAGGAATAAGGCAAAAATGGCTGTGTTCACATTTCTATTCAACATAGCACAGGAAATCCTAGCCAGAGCAATACAGCAAGAAAAGGGATAAGGGGAAGCATCCAAATTGAAAAAAGAGGAAGTTAAATTATCTCTCTACAAATGGCATGATTGTCTATGTAGAAAACCATAACAATTACACACAGACACACACAACTGTTAGAACTAATAAATTCAGCAATGTCATAGAATACAAAAATCAATTGCTTTTTTATAGGCTAATAATGATGAACTATTAACAAAGCAAACTAAAAAAAAATCTCATTTACTATTGTAAATTATAAAGAAAATACTTTGGAATAAACTTAACCAAGGAGACAAAAGGCTTGCATACTGAAAAGTACTTACTGCTGAATTAAATTAAAGAAGATACAAATAAATGTAAACACATTCTGTGTTCATGGATTGGAAGACTTAGTATTGTTAAAATGCCTAATTAATCACAGTGATGCACAGATTTTACAAACCCTATCAAAACCACATGGCATTTTTTGAAGAAATAGAAAAAAAGTCCTTAAATTCATATGGAATCTCAAAGGACTCTAAATAGCCAAAACAATCTTGAAAAAGAAGAACAAAACTGGAGACTTTATACTTCCTGTTTTCAAAATACATTACAAAGATACAGTAATCAAAACAGTATGGTTCTGGCGTATAAACACACATATAGACCAATGGAACAGAGTAGAGAGCCTGGAAATAAACCTTCACATCTGTGGTTGAATGACCTTTGACAAGGGTGCCAGGTTTACAGAATGGAGGAAGAACTGTCTTTTCAGCAAATGGTATTGGAAAAACTGGATATCCACATGTGAAAGAATGTATATGAGCCTTTATTTATACCATATATAAAAATTAATTCAAATTTAATTAAACATCTAAAGATTAACACCTGAAACCACAAACCTTATAGAAGAGCTTCATAGCAATGGATTTGGCAAGGATCTTGTATATGACACCAAAGCAAAGGCAACAAAAACAAAAATAGACAAATAGGACTACCCAAACCTAAAAATGTCTGCACAGCAAAGGAAACAATCAACAGCATCAAAAGACAGCCTAAAAAATGGGTAAAATATTTTCAAGCCACACATCTGATAAGGTGTTGATAGCTATAATATGTAAATAACTCATTCAACTCAACAACAAATAAATAACCTGATCAAAAATGGGCAAAGAACTTGACTAGACACTTCTCCAAAGAAGATGTACAAATGGTCAAAATGCCTATGTAAATATAGGCATCAACATCACCAATCATTAGGAAAATGCAAGTCAAACTTATCAACAATTATTGCCTCACACTCATTAGAATGGCTATTTTCAGAAAAACAGAAAATTACCCGTGTTCATGAGGGTGTGGCAAAATCTAAATTCTCATGAACTGTAGGTGGAAATGTAAACTGGTGCAAACACTGTGGGAAACAGTATGGAAATTCCTTTAAAAGTTGAAAAAATAAATAAAAATTATCAAATGATCCGGTGTTCTCACTTCTGGGTACGTATCTAAAAGAACTGAAAGCAGGACCTCAAGAGATGTTTGTACACTCACATTGAGAGCAGTATTACTCACAGTAGCCAAGAGGGAGAAGTAACCTGAATGTCCATTGATGTATGAATAATGGAGAAAGGGCAGACATAAGTTCAAGGGAATACTGTGTAGGCTTTAGAAAGAGTAAATCCTTTCTGAAGTATGTGATATTTGTAGAAATTCTGATTTGGAAGGGAAAAAAAGAAAGAAAAAGAAAAGGGAAGCAATCCTGTCACTTGCTACCACAATGATGAACCTTGAGGACATCACAGTACATGAATTAATCCAGTCACAAAAGGCCAGAACGGCATGGTTCCACTCGTATGTGGTATCTAAAGTAGTCGGACCCTGAGAAACAGCAAGTGCCAGGTACTGGGGTAAGAACCTGTTCTGTAAGTAAAGACCAATAGCTTTGCCAGATGAAAACATTCTAGAGAATCTGTTACACGAGTCACATGTAGTTAGTGTGTGTGTGTGTGTGTGTGTGTGTGTGTGTGTTGTGCAAACACACACACACAAAGGTCAGTGAGTGTGGAGAGAGGGAAAGGAGGAGTGAACAGGTAGAACAGGTTTGAGGGAGGAAGAATATGCACAAACGCATTTCACATAAGTTTTACATGACACAGAAGCCTTCAGAAGGAAACGGAGAAGTGGTCAAACGAGGCTATTCTTATGCGAGGTGGGATAAAGAGTGGACAGTCTTGAAGAAATACTACTGGACAACAAGTGTGCTCCAGCACCAATAAACCAGGGGGAACTTAGCAAGGCAGGGTATTCAGATTCTTCCCTGTAACCCTCCATCTTCAGAGATAAGGACGCTCCCTTCTCATGGGTATGGAGAGAGCATCCCTCAAATAGGGCCTTATGACCTGCCTCAAGGGAAGGTCTGAAATACTTCCTAGATTCGATGATCTGCTTCAGGGGAGAATGAGAGGGGAAGGCGAATGACTCCATGTCATACAATAGTGTGACCTTAGTTTTTATAGCTTTCTCAAATTCTTTCGGCTTAGAAATACAACCATATGTCACTTAACAATGGCTGTATGCTCTAAGATCTGTGTTGTCAGGCAATCTTGTCATTATTAGAACGCCAGAGAATGTACTCATACAAACTAAAATAGCTATGACATCACAAGGCAATATAATCATATAGGACCACCATTGTATCTGCAGTCCATCATTTACAAAAAATATCATTCAGGCAGTGCATGACTGTATTCAGTGTGCCAGAGGACAGATATTGGGGTACCACAGCCTTGTTCTCCATCACAGAGGATTTTTATAACAGTGAAACCATTCAATAATGGTTCTGTAATGGTAGATATAACATGAAATTATGCATTTGAAAACAAACATAGAATTGCAAAACACAAAGAATGAATCCTAAACTATGGATTTTAGTTATTTATGATGTATCAATACTAGCTCATCAACCATAATAGATACCACACTTAATGTAAGACATTAATAACAGGAGAAACTAGCAAAGGGAGGATATGAAAACTGTACTTTTTGTTTAATATTTCAGTAAGCCTAAAACTGCCCTAAAAAATAACATTTATTATTTTTTAATCATATTTGTTAGCATTATTGATCTCATCAGAAAAATTGTTAAGTATCAGGAAACTGTCAAGCTCATGACAGCAGGCAGATTGCTAATTATCTCTTGGAATTTGAATGTTATCATAGCAACATATCCTGCCAGTTGTCTACATTGACATAACAGACTCACTACTTTAGTTTTCAAAAATGTTTGCCAAGTGTCCAGGACTGGATAACAATAATTTGACTATTCATCATTTTTTTCTAAGTAAAATTAGTGTTCCATGAGAAGAAACAGCAGCTAGTTGAGCTTATGTTTCAAACAAGTGCTTCCTCAAAATAACTGTTATTCTTAATGTAGTCTGACCACTTCTTCATTTCCTTCTGAAGGCTTCTGTGTCATGTAAAACTATGTGAAATCATTTGTGTGCCTTTCTCCTGTTAATTGCTTGATCTTTCGTCATAGGGCCCTCAGCAATGAACCTTGTGCACCTGCATTTCAACACAGAACAGGACAGGCACCCAAGGGTCGGCTTTAATAAACTGAATAATTTGTACCTCTTCATCCAGGACATCTTTTCATGAAATGAGCATTTTATTTTTAGCAGCAAGTATGTGGCAGTGAGGAATACAATGACTACTTGTTATGGTTGGATCTTTAATGTCCCCTGAAAAGCTCACATGTTAGGTAATGCAGGAATGTTCAGAGGTGAAATCATTAGATTGTGAGAGCTGTGACCTCAGCAGCGCATTAATCCTGGAGGAAGTAGGTCATAGCCCCTCCCCCTCCAACCCCTCTCTCTCCTTCCCAGATGCCATGAGTTTGGCAACTTCCCTCCACTACACCCTTCCACCGTGATGTTCCCCTCACCTCCGGCCTAGAGCAATGGAGTCAGCTAACCAGGGACTAAACCTCTGAAAGTATGAGCTCAAAATAAACTTTTTTTCCTCTAAGTTGTTCTTGCCAGGTATTTTGGTCACAGTGCCATGAAGCTGACATACTGCAAAAACAGTTTGACATTGCCGTGCTTCGGCAAGTGAGCAGGTTAATCATAACTGTCATATGATTGCGTGACCTTAGTCCTGTAGAGCTTATGTCAATTTTTCTATTATTCCCTTGCTGACAGTTACACTTATCATCATCCACCATTTACAGATCAGACATTTAGGTACTGAGAGGTTATTAACTCCCCAAAGTCTTCAAGGTTATCAACCAGCAGTACAAACTCCTTTGGCAAGATTTCACAATATTTTCACTATGAAACAAACCTGTCATCAACTCTAATTGATTTAACCCGTCAGAGCCATACCATTGACTAAAGATACCCTCATAGTGGCCCTGAGTAAGATGTTGTATGCAAAACTATGAAGGCAGTACACAACATGTATGAATTCAGATGTTAGCAACTTGGAGGGGAGGGTACAAGGGAATTGAACCAAGGGGTGTTTAATCACTGAGCCACATCCCCCTCACCCTTTTTTATTTTTTGAGACAAAGTCTCACTGAGTTGCTTAAGACCTAAGTTGCTGAGGCTGGTTTGAGCTTTTGATCCTCCTGCCTCAGCCTCCCGAATTGCTGGGATTACAGGCATGTGCCACCACAGCCAGCTACATTTAGATTTTTTAAACAGACTTACATCTCCCCAACAAAACTTTTCTGCCACACATGGTAATAAAATTATATGCCAACAATAAATTAAAGATGGATTTCAGCTGAAAGCTCTAAATAACTCTCTATAATGGCCTAATTATGAAATGACTTCCTCTGATTTACTTGGGTAGATATCACCCCTAACTCCTGGAAGTTATCTTTCATTCTGGTAAAACCAAAGCGATTTTTAAACCCTGTACTTTTATGATCATGAGTGTCAAATGAAAATTTTCCACATTACAAACCTGAAAGGCAACATTTAAACCTTGGGGTAAGTGCCTTCCTCTTCCAGCTCATTTCACATGTATAGTCAATATTTCATAAGGAAAAGAAAATGTCTTGATCCTATGATATTAATACTCTGCATTTTTTGAGCTTATTTCTTTGGATTGGAGGTGTTTCTGATGTGTTAAATGTGAGTATTTGGAGGGGTTAGTACAAAGGTATGAATGACAGCAAGACAGCCTCCAAGTCTCTTCGGGTCTTTTTCACTCTTCTTGATATGGTGGCTGCTCAACCTTCCCAATATTGATCCCAACCCTGGATTCCCTTTCCTGCAAGATTCTTCCTTCCTCTGTCACCATCAAAACCATCATATTTGGTATTTGGACAGTGCATTTAAGTTTTAATATATTTTTTATATTGTTGGACCTTTATTTTTGTTCATTTATTTATATGCAGTGCTGAGAATTGAACTCAGTGCCTCACACATGCTAGGCAAGTGTAAGCTGCCTGTCACGGCCAGCCACGGCGCCGCGGGAAAATTCTCGGAGGCAGAGTTAAGCTTTTACTACTTTTACTTCTACTTTCTTAGAGCTTAGAGAGGGAAAGAAAGATTTTTAGAGAGAAAGATTAAAGCGAGCTTTTCTTCTTGTCTTCTTAGCTTAGAGTTAGAGTTAGAAAGATAGAGCTTCTTAGAGTTAGAGTTAGAGAAAGACTAGAGCTTCTTTCTTCTCTCTTCTTTCTTCTGTAGCTTTTACTACTTTTACTTCTACTTTCTTAGAGCTTAGAGAGGGAAAGAAAGATTTTTCTTAGCTTAGAGTAAAGAAAGATAGAGCTTAGCTTTTCTTCTTAGCTTAGAGTAAAGAAAGATAGAGCTTAGCTTAGAGAAAGACTAGAGCTTCTTTCTTCTCTCTTCTTTCTTCTTAGAGTAAAGAAAGATAGAGCTTAGCTTTTCTTCTTAGCTTAGAGTAGAGTAAAGAAAGATTAAAGAAAGATAGAGCTTAGCTTAGAGAAAGACTAGAGCTTCTTTCTTCTCTCTTCTTTCTTCCTTCTTCTGTCTTCTGTCTTCTGTCTTCCTCGGGAGCCTCGGCCTTACTCTGACCAGTCCTCTGGAGCCTCGGCCTAACTCTGGCCAGTCATTACTTCTTCTATCTGGTTTCTCTTCTGTAACCGCTCTGCCTACGTTCTGGCCGCTCTGATTCTTCTGACCGACCGAGTGACTGCCCGGCTGACTGAATTCTCCGTTCTCCTAACTCGGACCGCTTTCACCCGGTTATATACCTTCAGGTTTGCGGGTGCCTACAGGTGCGTCACATACATATCAGGTGGAACCCATGGCTTCCAGCTAGCTACAACAGCCCTTCCTAATTAGGGCTCCTTCAGGCCAGCACTCCACCACTGTGCCACAACCCCAGCTCCCGTGCATTTAAGTATTATGGAGTACTTTCCCATCCATTATCTCCTCTGGGTTTTTAACTTCAACTTGCTTTGTAAGATAATGATCCTACCCACTTTTTCTCAGAAAAAGAAGGCTCTGAGAGGTAATACTTTGCAAACATGAGTGTAATTAACCCTTCTCAACTTCTTTACGATACTTCCAATTGAGTTTTACGTGATAGCCAGTTCCTTCACATGTTCCCTTCAAGAAAATTAGACTGCTAGAAGAATATTTTCCATATTTCTACTGGTGCATTATGGTTGTAAGTGATGGTGGGAGTCGTTGTTACATACGCATATATGCACACAATATAACAATATAATTGGCCGATATGATTTCCTAGCACTTCCCTCCACCCTTCTTCTCTCACCTCCTGGTCCCTTTCTTCTACTCTACTGATTTCCCTTTGATTTTCATGAAATCTCTTCTCCCAACTTTCTTTTCCTTTTTCCTCACTAACTTCCACATACAGGAGAAAACATGTGACCCTTGACCTTTTGTGTTTGGCTTATTTCATGTGACATAATGTTCTCAAGTTCCATTCATTTTCCAGCAAATGACATAATTTCATTCTTCTTTATGGCTGAATAAAACTCCATGTACATATACCACATTTTCTTTATCCATTCCATTGATGGACACTAGGCTGGTTCCATAGTTCAACTATTGTGAATTGTGCTGCTATAAACATGGTATGCATGTGTCACTATAGTAAGATGACTTTAATTCTTCAGGAAATCGTATATATTTTGAGAAATCACATAGCTAGGTCATATGGTGTTACATGCCTAGTCTTTTGAGGAGCCCCCATAGTGATTTCCATAGTGGTTGTATTTATTTACAGTCCCACAAACTGTGTGAAAGTGTTCTTTTATCCCCACATAATAATGCCTCTTCAGCACTTATTATTGGTTACATTCTTGATGACTGCCATTCTGAATGTTGTGAGATTTACTTTGCATTTCTCTGATTGCTAATGATGTTAATTATTTTTTCATATATTTGTTAGCCACTTGTATTTCTTCTTTTGAGAAGCGTCTGTTTAATTAAACTTTGCCCATTTATTAATTGGATTTTTCTTTTTTGGGGGGGAGGGTTAAGGGGATTTTTAGTTTTTTATATACTCTAGATATTAATTCTCTGTCAGAAGAGTAGTTAGCAAAGATTTGCCCTCATTCTGTAGGTTCTCTTTTCACATTCTTAGTTGTTTCTACAAGAATTTTTTTTTTCTTAAAGCAACATGCCTTTAGATTCACAGTGACATCTGAAGATGGCATGCTTTCTCTGAAGCCCCAAACAGGAAAATCATGTGTTAAGATTGGAGACACACAACAGTTTTAGCAGTAATTAGTTGAATGGAATTCAATAATCACGCTCTATTTATAGCCCCAGACCATTCAGCAGCACAACTAAATGCCCCATTAGAGGAAACTCATAAAGAGTTAAAAGAAAATAGCCTATGAGCCTAAAAGTGGGAGGCTGGGCCTTTGAAGTTCTTTTACAAGATTCTGGCCAGGGGAGGGAGTACTTTAAACTGAGGAAACAGGAAGTGCCTAGATAAAAAGTTTGTTTTGGTTTTTGGGGGTGGTCTTTCTAGAAGTACTCTTCCAGGAAACCAGTCCTTTCCCACCTAGAGGTTGAAGTTTCCTGGGAAGAACACAAATAGCCTCTCTGGCACAAGGTAGCAGATCAGTTAGTCAGTAAAAAGCTGCAAAAAGCGAGCTTGCCTTCCTGAATGTTATCAGCACACAGGAAATGGAGGAGCGACTTTGAAGAGCGAGCCTGGGGAGAAAAGCCAGGTTGGAGGAAGAGGCTGGAGTATAGGCCAGTCGTCTGGAGAAATGGCCACAGAAGCAGTGACAGAAATAAAAGCAGGGAGTCAGGGTGTGTGTTCACATGGCTGTACTGCAAGGCTGGGCTCCATTCTCTTGGGAAGAGAGTCATTGTACAAGACGGCTGAGTCAAGCATGGGAGGGAACATTCGCTGCGGAACCCACAGCTTGAACTCAAAGCATTCTCTAATCGTTCCCTTTAGTCTGTGGCGCCACAGGAAATGACTAGAATGGGTGGGTTTTAGTGGATCACAGTGCCCCCTGGTGGACATGTGTTTAAAGCGCATCCTACTGGGGGCAGTTTGGGTGCCTGGGGACTGGGCAAATGGAGGAGCATGCTGTTTGTAATGGGGTTACAAAGAGGTATGGCTTCTTTAACAAGCACAGTCTTCATCTTCTGAAATATCATATTGCTTACCAAAATATGCCAACTGCCATGGTCAACTTCCCATGGTATTTAATCAGCTCCACCCTTGCCCTGGATCAGATCCCTCACTTATCTTTCTTTCTCCATATTTTACCCATAAGCTCCTTAGTTGGAATCACCCTTCCCCCGCTTCATCTTTTCTCTTGAATCCCCAGCAAGCTGCTTCTATTCTGATCAGAATCAACCAAGCTTCCCTCTACATCTCCTATTCTTAAGCCTCCTCCTTTGATGAATCCTGCTAGTAGCGTGGGTCTCTTTTAAAGAAAAAAAGTATTATTCATTATACTCGTTCAAGCAGGGTAAGGCAGACTTCATTCAGGACCAATGCAATAGGTATAGGGACCGCCCCACAATGGGATTTTGTAGCTGGGAAAAGAGCGTAAGCTCAACTCTCAATACAGCCTGGGAAAGTGTGGATTTATAGGAGCAGGATGGGGGTCAGTGCATAGAAAATTACTAATATGAAGACGGGGAGAAGGTCTTGGCTAAACTGATCTAATAGATGATATTATCTGGGGATGGTGGTGGATAGGGAACCTGATCAGACATCAAAGGTGGTCAGATATCTAAGATGAGAGGGCTGGGGTTGTGGCTCAGTGGTAGAGCGCTCACCTAGCACATGTGCGGCCCTGGGTTCGATCCTCAGTACCACGTAAAGATAAATAAATAAAATAAAGGTATTGTGTCCAAATACAACTAAAAAAATAAATATTTTAAAAAATATATCTAAGATGAGAGATTCTTGCTAAACTGACTTAGCAGTGCACTTTGCTAAAACTGGATTTTACAAGGAAGTGCACAGATGGGCCTACAAGAGGGTTTATTACACAACCAGGCCTATTTTGCCTTCAATGTGTCAATCACTGAAGCAATGAGTTTTGCAAAAGAGAAAGAATTTGTTCCTGAGGCACTAAAAATGCAGAGGTGGGAGCACCCAGGTGCAAATCCACTTCCCTGAAGATAGGATTTAGGGGTATTCATGGGATAAAGAAAAAGAGCACTCTGAGATGTGGGGAGAGGTGATTGGAGGTAAGAAAACATGAAGTGGTTGGTGGTCTATGCATGTATAATCACACTTCATGGCATACATGTTCAGAGAGTAGCAATGGAATTTTGGGCCCTCTGGCATCAAATGGGCACCCATCCAACACTTGGGCAGGTAAAAGGGAAGGGGTCAGCCGCTTCAGTGTGTTTGAACTAGATAAGGCTATCTCCAAATCCCTGAGAAAAATAACGTACTCGTCACCAAGGTGACCATGCATCACAGATGCTGTCCATGATAAAGCTAGGAGGGCTATTACTTTATTGTTTAGTTAAGTGCCTTCTAATATGAGTGATGAAAGGTAATAACCAGAAGCAAGTAAAGCTAAAGCGTTCATTTGGGTTTTCCCTAAGTTCAAAAGAAAAAATGCACTCTGTTTGGTTTTAAAACATTAACTAGGGAGGAAGTATGGCTGGAGCCTCTTACACAAGAAAAAAAATGATTAATTTCATTATGGGACTTGGTTACAGGCCCAGGAGCCTGACTGAAGTTTGGCTAAGTGAAGATTCTTTGTTAAGACCCACCAGCTTTTCTCAGTGATTTTTGCATTTGTCAAAAGTTTCCTAAGGGGTTGGGGATCTAGCTCAATGACAGAGTGCTCGCTGACATGCCTGAGGCCCTGATTTCCATTCTGAGCATCCCCCACCAGAAATGGTCTTTCAACCAAATAAGCCATGCTAGCACCGTAAGGGGCTCTGTCCTGTCACAAGTGAGACTGGTGAGAGGCAAAGAAGGCTTGTGCTGATTTTTTCCAGCTCCTGGCTGGCATCACCTAAGCAGGAACAGGAGGGGCAGTGACAGGGCGCTTACTTCCCTATAGATGTAAAAGCACTGGAATATCTGCACTCCCCTGCAGGGGTGCTTGTTTCTGAATGTCTGTAAGATTTACCCTTATTCCTGAATAAACTTAGTGCTGGTATTTCGAGAGAAGTAAAAGTAGTACCTGCCTTGACCCATGAATATTGATTGAATGTTTGTAATAGAGATGAAGAAAGAAATTCCATTGTCCTCATATTTATTTCTATACCTGTAATATTGGTAGAAACCTTTTCGATACAGGAATTAAGATGAATGTGGAGTATCTTGGAGGTATGAAGGAACAATGAATAATCTCTGCACAATTATGAAACATGGAAATTTCACCCATAAAAATGAAAGGGGAAAAAACCCTCCTAGGGCCCTTTTGATAACTGTAAAATAAAGTAGGAAACAAACCTGAATAAATATATAGAATAGGAAAACAAGTCTATGTAGTCTAAATATAAGATACTAGGTAATTCCTTTAAAGTTCCAGTACAAAATATTCCTCAGGCCAAATAGAACATATTGAATTAACCCAAACAATTCTCATTTTGGATGTCCAAGCCATGGTATTTCTGGCGTAGGGTCAGGATGTGCAGGAAAATATATGTACCTGAGAGATGGGTTATAAGGTGTTTGCAAGAACTCGTGGAAGTCTCAAATTTATTTTGCCCCTAAAGACATTTGTTTTTTGGAGAATTTCTGGGAAACCACATTAGATCATTTAAAAAATAATAATTCCTGGGCGTTGCCCTGTTGACAGCCAACATAAACACTGCATCCCCTAGATCAAAGAAGCTACCCCATCAAAGAAAAACTGGACAACACCAGGAATTAAATCTTTCAAACTGTTAGAGAAAGGCCACCAGAAGAGGAAAGCATAGGATGTTTATTTAAATGCTGAGAATTTGTTAAAATAATAACAATAATGATGATGACTGGCATGTATTTAACATTTTGTATGACCCAGCACTATTTCATAAGAATTTCACACATACTATTTCATTTTAGCCTTGCAAAATAGTGCATGACCTCCTCTGAGGTCAGTACTATTATTGTCCCCATTTGAAAGATGAGGAAACAGAAGCACAGGGAGGTCATTAACTTGTCTAAGGCCAAGGAGGCAGTCAGATATAATGCCCTGTAATCACAGCTGCGCCATCTTGCCTCCTTCCGGGACTATACACTATGTAATGCTTCCGGGCTCTTAACAGTCCCCGGGCATTTTCCAAAGTACTTTGCAGGTGTTACCTCCTTTAGTGAAACAGAAGTAAGCAATAGCCAATGAAAGACATGCTATTTAACTTCATTTTACAGATGGGGAACTAAGACCCAGCAAGGCCAAGTAAGCTACCCAGAATCACCCAGTGACAAAGTGGTGATAGATAGGATTCAAACCCAGGCAACTTAAACTCAGAGGCCAAAATCTTAATCATTCTCAGTACTGTATTTCATGCGGCTAAAAAACTTTTTCAGTCTTTCCTGTATACTTTCTGAATTGCACTCTATGAAAATAAAAAGTCAACGATTTCAAGCAACAGGGAGAATAACTATTTTCTTTACTCACATTCATTTCAAACTCAGGACAGACTAAAGAAAGACATCACGGGGGATGGTCACATGATGACAAAATTTGTCATTACCAGCTGCTGGTAATGTCAGTAGAAATGAGAGTAGAAAATTTAGGTGAGGGTTTTGGTCATAAAATCAAAGAAGTGCCAGGCCACCAGGAGAAAGAAGAAAAATGGCACCTAAGCTTGTGCACTAGCTGAGGCTCCTGAATTGTTTGCTGAATGGAACAGAAATAATAAAATACCCAAGCTGGTATAGTACTTAACTCTGACCCCCACCCGCTACACAAAATCACTCCAGTGCTCTTAAGTTTATCCTCCTTTTAGAGAAGGGAGGTGACTCTGGTTGAGTGAGCCTGACTATCTTTTAATCTTTTTCATTGAAGATTGGATATATCTAGACCCAATATATGTGTGAGCATGTTGGAATGAACAAGAATGCACTCTAGAGAGTTGACATTTATTTTTTTAATAAATAAATATTTGTGCAGTCTTTACCCTGTATAAGAATGAATTTCATCTCTTGACTGAAGTATCAGCCAGCTGTTTGAGAAGATGAGGAAATGATTCTTCATGTTGGTTATGATAATTGTAGACCTAAAGTTGGAAAAGAAAAAAAAAAAACTCATTCTTTTTGCCCCTCCCCCATCCCACAATAGAAAACAAAGACTGTACCAAGAAGGGGATTGGCTGATATTGGTTAGATTAGGCTGCTGTTTAACACACACACATACACACACACACACACACACACACACACACACACACCCTACATCAATGGATTAGCACAAGGGTGTATTTGTAGCTCTTACTGCTTGGACAGTGTAGGACAGGTCGTAGGAGTGTGATGGCAAGCTCTTCTCATGGTAACCAACCAAAAACCCAAACTGATTTGCTGCTGAAGAGTCCTTTTAGGTGAATGCTTCCACCACTCTAAAAAGAATAGGAACAGAATTGCTGCAGAAGTAACACATACCTTGCACCCACAATTCACAGGCCAAAGAAAGTCACAGGATGTGCCAAACTTTTTTAAAGAGACAACAAAATGCAAATTTAGCATATGCCCAGAAAGGAGAATTAAAATATTCACTTAGGAACCCATTTTAAAAGCTGAGAAACTGTTCTCTGGATTTTTAGGACACCTGGAAAACAAGTCCTTGCTACTCTTCTTGTTTAACCAGAAGGAAGGAGAATCCACATCTTCTCTGGTCTGCCTTCTCTTCCCATCTTCTTAAACAATAACATTAGCCCCTGATGCCCAACAAATAATCCACCTGCCCAGGGCCTTTATTAAATAGCCAAAATTTACATGAATAAAACCACACTAAGAATAAATCTACTTCAGTATGTCCCTGCAGCAACCAAAAGTATGTTTTCAAAATCAGTTTTAAATGCTTACTTCCTTAAACTGTATATTTGGGCTGAGGAAGGAGGGAAATTAAGCTCAGTGGTGGGGCATATGTCTAGTATGCAGGGGGCCCTGTGTTTGATCCCCCGCACTACAAAATACACACACACACACACACACACACAGAGAGAGAGAGAGAGAGAGAGAGAGAGAGAGAGAGAGAGAGAAGGAAAAAACTATAAACAGTATATTAATTCCTCCCAGGTTATTAATTAGGCACATACATTTGGATCATTTTATTTCTAACTTTCTTCTCCTCATCCACATTTTCCAAGTACAGATGGGGCTGTGGGCAGTTTGCATAACGTGTATTTCTATTTACAGGGATTCAATGGAATGTTTCCTTTTGTGTTTTGCTCTGTTTTCTTTGAGGCTGGCTGGGCAGTCTGGACTATGTCCTGCTTTGCTTTATTCCTCTGGTCCAGTCTAATATCCACGTCCGGAGCGTTCAGCAGATTGCTGAGAGATGCCACTGAGAGAGGAAGCTCAAGTGATATGTTCTCTGTATCCTTAAAAGCTTGTGAACCCGCATGCTTTACCTTAAAATGTTAAATTAAAAATCACTCCACATCAGAGTAGTTTGATTGGAAGAGAAGATTTTATTGTGTTTTGGAAAATGTCATCATGATGCATCAGTTACATCTCCACCTGCTTTGGGAATTGAAATGAAGCAAACTCAAACTCAAGGAATCCACATTTTAAAAGATAGTTGGCTTTTCCCTAGCATTGACTTTTTAATTTCTCAGCCCTCAAAAGATGAAGTTGGTAATGATGGGGTTTGGGTCATGCTACCCCCAAAATATGGTACCTTGGTAATTGAGAAAATAAAAGCAGAAATGTCACTCTCACCCCCCCTCCCCCTTCTCCCCTGAGGTGGGTCATAAAACCCAGGAAGGAGGCTGGGGATGGAGCTGAGTGGTAGAACACAAGCTCAGCACATGCAAGGCCCTGGGTTCAATCCCAGCACCAAAAAATTAATAATATCACAGGAAAGGTTCTCTGACCTTGCCCTGCAGAGGTCATAAGACCCTCATCTGAGAGGAAAAAAACATCCTGATTCCCGAAGACACAGGGTCCCAGAGCAGAGCCTGCAGATCCAGGCCTTGTGGAGTCCCCCTCACGTTATTAACACCAGATCCCACGTTCTCCAAACACACTTCTTCACCAAAACTAGCGCGAATGGAGTCGAGCCCAATCTGTTCCCCCGTGCAAGACCCTATTCCAGCAGCCCCTGAACTGATCACCATGGCCTCTCAGGAATAAAGTTTGCCTTGTCATCTTAAAAAATAAAAAATAAAAAGAAAAAGAAACACAGGTCTTTTTTTTCCACTGGGTTTCTATGTCCTTAGGAAGTCTTCTGTGCCACATACAACTGACATTAAGGACATTTGCACCCTTTCCTCTCATGGATCTGTCTTTTGTCACAGGGTTCTCAGCCAGGAGCCCAAGATGGGAAAGAGAGATATTGCTTTCCCGATGTGAACGTGGGTTTCAACATTACTGGTGGCAAAGTGAGAACTGTGTTCTCTGGAGGGTGTCTGTGACACACTGTTGTCCCCATCTCTTCATCATCTCTAATGAAACAGTAGGGAGAATATTTCCAGGGGACAATGGGACTGGAAGTGATATGACGTTTGTACGTGATGTGATACTCATTTTTCTGAAATAAAGAATATGTGAAGAGAGGAATTATGACTCGTATTTACAACAACTTTTCATAAACATCCCCGAATTCCAGGCACAAGACAAAAGGCATGACTCAGAGCCCAGCAGGGCGCTGTGGCCAGGGAAGTGGCCCCTGTGAAGATTGCTTCCCTAATGCCTGAGAATGGCTCTTAGAGATCTGTAGGAAGCTGATAATAGGGTATTTCAGCTGAGTATCACCAGCAAAAATCTGGGTTTTGATCAAGAGCATTTCCTTGGCTAAAAATGTCATCTTTCCAGACCTCCATTTGGATTTTCAGTAGATGGTGACTGAAAAGACTGAAAACCTTCAAAAACAATATGGAGGGTTTATAATCCTCTGGTGTGTGCTGTCATTTGAATCCACGGGTGTGTGTTTGGGGGGCCTAGGAAGGCTCTCCACCCTAGGGCTTTTTCTCTCCCCTTCGGCCCTCAGCTGCCCACAGCTGCACCTGGAGGAAGCTGGCCTATGGCCCAGGTGGTAGGTACGGTAGGTACCAGGAGGGAGTCTAAAAGCCCAAGGCTGGGGCGGGGCTCAGTGGAAGAGCCTGCCCAGCCTGCTGTGAGGCCCTGGACTCCATCTGCAGCAGGGCAGAGAAAAAAGTCCACACCCAAAACCCCGGTCCAAGGGGTTAGGAGCCTGCGTGCATTTAATCAGCACTCTGGAGGATTCTGAGGAGGTGATCTCCAGCACATGTGTAGAGAAACATTGACTGCAATTTAGTCAGTTTCTCATATTTAAAATAAAAAGGGAGCTGGGCGCGGTGGTGCACGCCTGTAATCCCAGCACTTTGGGAGGCTGAGGCAGGAGGATCGCGAGTTCGAAGCCAGCCTAAGCAATGGCGAGGCACTTAGCAACTCAGTGAGACCCTGTCTCTAAATAAAATACAAAAAAGGGCTGGGGATGTGACCCAGAGAACGAGTGCCCCTGAGTTCAATCCCTGGTACCACAAAAAAAAAAAAAAAATAAAAAATAAAAATAAAAAAAATAAAAATAAATAAAAAGGGCTGGTAGGAATGTAAAATGTGGTGCAGCTACTATGGAAAACTGTATGGCAGTGCCTCAGAAAGTTAAATATAAAATCAGGAATTCCATTTCTGGCTCTATATCCAAAAGAATTGACATCAGGGTGTTGACATGGGATTTATGTACTCACCAACAGGGCTGCATTGAACAACAGCCAGGAGTGAAAGCAGCCCAGGTATCTATTTATGGATGGGTGGATGGATGGATGGATGGATAAACAAAATGTAGTTTGTACATTCGATCAACTATTACTCAGCCTTAAAAAGGAAGGAAATTCTGACACATGCTATAATGTGGATGAACTGTGAGGACATTGTGCTAATGAAAGAATCCAGTCACAAAAGGATTATATTGTCTTATTCCACTCATATGAGGTACCTAGAGTAGTCAAATTCATACAGAGTGGAGTCATTTAATGGGTACAAACTTTCATAAGATGAAAAGAATTCTGGAGATGAATGGTGATGATGGTTGCATGATAACATAAATATAATTAATACTACAGAACCATGCACTTGAAATGGTTGATTGCAAACTGTTATGTGTATTTTACCACAATTTTTAAAAATTATTTAAAAAACAATTTAGCTCGGCATGGTGGCACATGCCTGTAATCCCAGCAACTTGGGAGGCTAAGGTAGGACGATCGCGAGTTCAAAGCCAGCCTCAGCAATGAGAGGCACTTAGCAACTCAGTGAGACCCTGTCTCTAAATAAAATACAAAAAGGGCTGGGAATGTGGCACAGTTGTCAAGTGCCCCTGAGTTCAATCCCCAGTACCAAAAACATAAATAAATAGCAATGTAATGCTCCTTAAATGGAAAGGGACATCATGACAAGAAGAAATTATTAGCTCTGTGACTTTGATTTTCAGGCAGGAGATGGGGAAAAAAATATGAGCCAAAACTCTCTAAAGGAATCCAGGATGCATAGAGGTTCAACAGCTTGCTCAGGTCGGACAACTAATCCACAGTATAGTCTGATCTGAACCCAGCAAGCCGACCTGAAGACCCTCCATGTCAGACCCTGGCCCCTCTGGCTCATGGCCATTCAGATGTAAGGGATAAGAGAGTGTCAGGAGGACTCGAAGGGTTATTGAAAGATCGGGTTCCAGTTTACAAAACAGAAATCCAGAGGAGGCTGTTACTATGTAGAGAGAGGAGGAGAAAAAATTCAATTCTGAAACTATTCCTCTGAACTGACAGAAGACAGTAGATTGTTAAAAAGGTTGGCCTGGCAAGGAAAGGGGTGAATCTGGCAACTGGTGCTGGGCTAATTAGAAAAAAATGGAAGCAAAATGTGGGTATGTTCAGCAGGGAGAGGGAGGAAGAAGAAGAACAGGACTAGGGGGAGTAGAGAAATCAAGGGCCAAAGGTAGAAGCTATGGAAACCCCACACTCTTCAGGAAGCAGGCGAGGGAGAGGAGCCAAGGGCAGAGGAAAAGGACCCGGGTGCACCAGGGAAGGCCCAGCCTGCCCCTGAGCCTGTCAGTGGCCAACAGCAGCTTTAGGGATGTCTAGTCCAAATCAGCATTTGTACAGCGTATTTCAGGCTCCACAGAGGCAAGCAGAGGACTATCCTTCTCATTTTACTGACAAATTCAGTGAGCCACACAATCTTGGTCAATTTCTCAAGATCACACAGCTACACTAAGTCTGAATCTCCTGTCACAAGTGGAGTGGGGGTGGGAGTGGCAGCAAGGTGCAGGCCATAAAAGAATACATCCGTAGGGACAAAGACATTCATAAAAGCAACTTAAAGTCACGCTGCTTCTTTAATTAGCACGCACTTTTAATTCTACACAAAATGCACCTCCTGGAAAATTGTTTTGTAGTCCAAGTTCTAAACAATTAAAGAGTTTTTATATTAATATATACAATCATTCTTGGGTGTCATGTTCCTTGTATAAAATGATGTATTTGCATAAAATACTATGCCCACCCTTTCATAGAATTTAAATCATCTCTAGTTACTGATAATACCTAATTATGTGTAAATACTGTATTGTTATACTGTGTTATTTAAGGAATAATTACAGGGGGGAAAGTCCTTACATGTTCAGTACAATTATTTTCTAATATTTTTGATCCACAGTTGGTTGAATCCAAGGATTTGAAATCCAAGGATAAGGAAGACCACCATTTATGTAAGCTTCAAATTAGCACACTGGAATCACTCATCCTTTCGTAATCATTGTACCACATATGGAAGACAATTTGGTGACTCTCAGTCATTGTGACTTACAGGGACTCATCTATGCGCAGCTGTTTTGGGAATAAGTTGATAACGTTTGGAATCCCTCAAGTTCCCTTTGGAACCATTTCCTGCCTCCCAACCCTCTGGTACCACATGTGACTGATTTGCAAAGCAGATTTGAAATAAATGATGATAGCACAGTGATAGAAAAGATGAAGAAACAGAACTGGCCATACTTCCATTTTGTCATTTTATGTGATGCTTGGAATCCATTTGTGTGATTAAAATGTGAGAGTGAAACAGTGCCAACCGTAAAGGGTCATGCTTTTGTTTGGTAAATGCAAATTCCAGATTACACGGGAAATACGATAGTTTGTGGAACTGGAATAATACCTCTAAAATTAAAATATATTCTTTTTAACCAAGACCATATGATTATTTTGTTGCAAACACATTTTTGTTTGACTAGGACAAAATGGACATTGATGTCTCTGTAATATAGTTTGCTTTAAATTTTCCCGTTGCAGGTCACACACACACGTAGTCATTAATCTCTCCACATACACAACATCAACAATACATCTTTCACACATATACACATATATTTTATATATGCATATTAATCTGCTTCTATATATATATCTACCTATGTCTATAAAATCATAGCATGGTTGGGAATGATCTTTGGAAGAAAATTCTGACCTACAGATTCTATGTATTTTCATTACATATCATGGAGTGAGAGGTGCACACAGGCCTTCTCACAGTATGACAAAATGCAGAGAAAAATCCACTCTCCCCTAGAGGTTAAAAGGTGCCCACCTTCCAAAATAATTGAAAGAAAATAACTCCCTGTAACACAGGAGCTGTTTATAACCGAGTATAAAATGTCAAAGGTGTGGATTGGGTAAGTAATAAATGAAGACAGAAATGCTACCCAGAGAATGCTGGGGAGCACTCCAATCAAATGCTAAAGCAATGTCAGAGGACTGAGGGATCTAGATGATGTGGCATGCCTCAAGAGGGTTCTGAGCCTGCTGATACATAACCAAGACATCAGCCAGGCTTGAGTTTGCTGGACAAATCTAGTTCATGCCTTAAATCCCCATCCAGGATTGGAGTTACTTCAGAGAATCCTAATGAGACAGGACAATTTTTTTTTTTTTTTTTTTTTTTTGTACCATGAATTGAACACAGAGGCACTTAACCACTAAGTCACATCCCCAGCCCTTTTTATGTTTGATTTTGAGACAGGGTCTTGCTAAGTTGCTGAGCCTGGCTTTGAACTTGAGATTCTCCTGCCTCAGCCTCCCAAGCCACTGGGATCACAGGCATATGCCACCACACTCCGCTGAGACAGGGCAATTTGTAAGTTCTGTAGAATCTCTTAAAGTGTTAAACTCCCTTCAGAGCATATAGCTCAACTCAGCCCAAATCTCCCCTGTTCCATGAAGGACTTCTGGAAACTTCCCATGCCCCAAATCCTTGAGCTTTTAAAAACTCAAAGAAAGTAATAGTGGGTCCCTGGGCAAGCTGGTGATGCCCAGTGACAGCTTCCAAGCTTTGGGCTTCAGAACTGCCCCCAAATTTATATTGTACCACGAATTGAATACACCTTAACCACTAAGGTGACCTCCTAATGAATAATAATAACCACTAATGAAAGACCTGTGAATAATAATAACCTCTAATGAAAGACTCCTGAGGTCTTTCATTAGACTTTCTACCAAACTCCACCTGACTTAATTCTCCCTTGACCCTGTACAGTAGAACCCAGAGCAGAGATAATTCTTCTTGCTCTCCTGTGGTTCCACTGGGGGGCAACAGAGGGCAGCAGAAGGATAGTACTGCTAAATCTTGATGCTTTTCTCCTATCTGATTTTCAGTTTTCCTCCTAAATCTTTGAGAGCTTCCTGTACTCATTACCTAAGTTACGTGTTTGGCTCGAAGCAGTTTTTTTTTTTTTTTTTTTTAAGGACATATATAGGACTCCTAGAGGAAACAGGACAGACGTAAATACACTATTTGTTGAGGCTATGGGTTCCGTGAACAATAGCAAATGTTGTACAGTAGAGCAACTGAGAAAGATGTTACTCTTTTTTTTTTTTTTTTTTTTGTACAAATATTAGAAACGTAATCTTTATGTTTACTCTATATTTGTTTTCAAAGATCTCAACGGTCTTTTTTCAGATAATCTGTAAAAGCTTTTCAACCCACTGTAGGCACCAAGATCAATGAGGGGAGCCTGGTCCAAGGCACCTGCAGAACCAGTTTCTCCACTAAGTCACCCGCAAGGGTACATCCTGCAGAGTTAGGACAAATGATCACAAATCCTTAACTGATGTCAATGACAAGATACAGAGAGATAAGAGGTCCCATTGCACCGGTTACCCTGGGGCACAGAACCTAGGATTCACTTTGATTTCTAGAAGCAGGGCCACCATCATTAGATCTCCTAGACCACCCAATGCTGCCTCCCTGGCATGTCCTCCATGAGTGACAAGTGTCAGTTTGAACATGACTCTCTTCTCCATCAGCTCTGCGACAACTTCAGAGCCAGGATTTTCTCCTGCTCCTTTGATATTCCCTGTGGCAGAGCACCCTGCAGAGAATAGTGAAATTCACTCCAGTGTGATGTTATTGCTGCCATGGACTGCGACATCCCCAATCCTTTCTGAGTTGGTACAAGAAGGGTAAGCAAGGAGAAGGAGAAAATGTTGGGGACTCACTGGGAGCACAGGAAGGAAAGGGGCTAAATTTGACCTAAGAACAACAGAACCCTACAGGGCACAGTGGTGCACATCTGTAATCCCAGCAGCTCAGGAGGCTGAGGCAGGGAGATCATAAGTTCGAGGCCAGCTTCAGCAACTTAGTTAGACCCTGTCTCAAAGCCAAAAGTAAAAATGGCTGAGGATGTAGCTCAGCAGCAAAGCAGCCCTGGGTTCAACCCCCAGGACCTCCCACCCACATAAAAAGAACAACAACAGAATCAGGCACATGACATGTAACTTCTGCTTTCACAGAAGTTGTCCCCCAACACTCTCTATTTAAGGAAGAGGTCTTGAGTGACAACGAATTCGGAGAGGCAAATGCCATAAGAGGTCCTGCAAGTCACCTTGTCAGAACCCATTACTTCTGTCTGAACTGTGTCCCCTGCTGGTCACTCCCCAGGGAAGCTGCACAGTTTGAGGAAGCTGTGTTTGTAGGAGTCGCCTTCTTGATACACTGCCAGTATTCTTCTCCAGAAGAGAGATAAAGAAAAGGTGGAGGACATGCTTTGGGTCTGTTTCCCTCCTGTTACTGGAAGGAAGCCAATCCTGAGATGGAAATTTGGGTGTAGGCAGCGACTGAGGAGTGCCCTGGGAGGGAGCAAAGCCCCCAGGAGAGGTAGTGACAACGAAGGACTTCCCGGGGCCTCCAGGAGCTCTGGATCCATGTAGGCCCTTTGGAGTCGTTCTGATTTGCGACAGGGAGTCTGGGGCTAAATTACATCCTGTTGGGGAGTGTATTAGGCCCCCTCAAAATTCACATGTTGAATCCCTCACTCCCACTACCTTAAGATATGACTGTATTAGAGACAGGGCCTCGATGGAGGTAATTCAGGGTAAATGAGGCCGTAGCGATGGGCCCTAATCCAACCTGACTGGTGTCCTTATAAGAAGAGGGAGAGGTGCCGGAAGGCCTGTGCACAGAGGAAAGGTGGCATGAGAAGGCAGCTGTGTTGGTCAGATTTTCGTCACTATGACCAAGATACCTGACACAACGTGGAGGAGGAGAGATTTGTTTTGGCTCATGGTTTCAAAGGTTTCAGTCCATGTTTGTCTGGCTCTATTGTTTGGACCTCAAGCAAGACAGAACATCATGGCTGAAGGGCACAGCAGAGGAAAGCTGCTCAGCTCATGGCAGCCAAAGAGAGAGAGAAGAGATGGAGACAGGGAAGAAAAGGCCAGGGACAGGATATAGTCTCCAAGGGCACACCCCCAGGGACCTACTCCCTTCAACCATGCCCCACCTCCTACAGCTCTCAATGCATTCCAATTATCCATTCAAATCATTGCCATCACTGGGCTAATCCATTGATGAGTGACATATTGATCCAATCACTTCCCAAAATCACTACCTCTAAACATTTGCTTCATTGGGGGCCAAGTCTTCAACACATGAGCCTTTGGGGGACATTGCAAATTCAGCTATCAAGGAAGGAGAGAGGTCTCAGAAGAAGCCAACCTGCTGAACACCTTGATTTCAGACTTCCAGCTTCCAACAGAATAATAAATTTCTGTTGCCTAAGCCAGCAGACTGAAGTATTTTGCTATAGCAACTGAACCAACCCAATCCACACCTCCTTGGCTCAGACCCCATGGCCCCCTGGTGAGTTGCCCCCATGGAGGGCTTTGTGTTGGGTGAGGAACCTCCCTTCACCTGAGGCATTGATTTCCTGGATAGGGACTGAGTCCAGCGTCTAGGAGCCAGGGGATGGGTCCCACAGGAACTGGGCCTCACAGACAGCATCCTCTAAAGCAAGGCGCCATGACAGTGTGACAAACCAGATGACTTAGGACAATTATGAGGAAAACTATTGCAAGGATGAGCACAGTACTACAGTCACGATCTCAGGGATTTGCATCAAATTGGGTCTTTAAAATCTTGAATAAATTTACACTCATGCAGCAGCATTTCAGAGTATTTATTTATTTAGAGGCAGAGACTTACTAAATTGCCCAAGCTGGCCTAGAAAACCCTGACTCTGGTGACTTAGTAGTTAATGATAACATTTTCTCATATGTATTTTGTTAAGTGAAATATAAAAAGCATTGCCTTAAGAATCAAGTCATGAGCTGGGGCTGTAGCTCAGTGGTAGAGCATTTGCTTCGCATGTGTGGGGCACTGGGTTCGATCCTCAGCGCCACATAAAAATAAATGAATAAAATAAAGATATTGTGTCCATCTACAACTAAAATATATATATCAAGTCATGTATAAGTAGGGAGGAAATGTTCAGGCCAAAGTCAAAGGAAGCCTATGTTCAGAGCGGTAAGGGGACCGCAGTTTTGCCATGAGGGAGGGCATTTGCTGCAACCAGGATGCCTGGCCTTCCTTCCTCAGCCTCCCAGAGGGAAAGAGAGGGGCCAGTGCTCAAGCAGGGGGCTACATGAGAACTTCCTATAGCCTAATATTCCACAGGGCCCCCTCAGGGTAAGGATGAACCCTAAATAAACTATCCATTCCCCTCGATCATAGGGACCTCAGGGGTGATGGCTAGTGCTGACTGAAGCTGGGATTAATTTTTTTTTCTGTCATTGCTGCTGGAGTTAAATTTTTATTTATTTATTTTTGACAGCAGGGATTAATCCCAGGGGTGCTTAACCACTGAGCCAAATCCCCAGTTTTTTTTTTTTTTTTTTTTTTTTTTTTTTTTTTTTGAGACAGGGTCTCACTAAGTTGCTGAAGGCCTCACTAAGTTGCTGAGGCTGGCTTTGAACTTGCAATCCTCCTACCTCAGTGTCCCGAGTCGCTGATATCCCACTGCAGCTGGAGTTAAATTGAGTAGGGAGAGAAAGCTGTCCAGCAGGGGTCTTGATCACAGCCCCACCATCTTTGCCCTTGAGCAGACCTGCAGGTCAGGTGGCCTTATGGAACCTCAAGCCAGGTATTGGGTGGAAGGTGTCCATGGCAGGTAGAGCTCCCAGGTACTTGGCAGAAGCTAGTGGGAATCATTTGCAGAGGAAGCACCTCTATCCCAGACCCCCTGGGGTCCTCAGACACCACTTTTCAAGGGCAATGGCCTTTGCACAAATATAAAAGGCAAATCAGGAAACAAATCCATGAGAAAAGTCAGTGTAAATAAGAGCAGCAGCAGAAACAGACCTACACAAACTTTAAGAATTCTATCAGAGCCAGGAGTGATGGCGCATGCCTGTAATCCTAGCAGCTCTGGAGGCTGAGGCAGGAAGATTGCAAGTTCAAAGCTAGCCTCAACAACTTAGTGAAATTCTGTCTCAAAATAAAAATAAAAGGGCTGGGGATATGGCTCTGTGGTTAGCACTTCAGTACCAAAGAAATAAAAGAAAACCTTATCAGATACATGTTGTAAAGCTGTTTCAAGGAAATAAGCAAAGAGCCCAGTGAAAAGCATGATATGCTATTGCGTAGTTCAGCAACTCAACAATTAATTCAGGAATCTAAATTCTTCCTGTCTTTCCACTCTGTCCTCTATCCTCAGCATCTTGTTTGTCCTCTACTAGCTCACCTCATGGTCATAAGATGGCTGCAGCAGCTCCATATTTCACAACCATAAAACTTTCAGAGGCAAAAAAAGGAGAAGACATGTTTCTGCATATCCCCTTTTAACTGTAAAGCATCCCAGCATACTTTTTTACACAAATCATGGGCCAGGATTACAGCACATACCTATTGTTAAAGTAACCAAAAGGGAGAAAGAATGGTTAGATTATACCATAATGATTCAACCTCATTATTGGGATGGGGAATTATGACTTTGAAACCAAAGACTTGTGCAGAGGGATAAATAACTGAACAAAATGTAAGCTCTAACAGCAAGGTTAAAATAAATGTGTATGTGGTGGGAAGGAGTGGGGACAGAGGGAGGAACCCATCTGTAACCACCTCCCTCTCCCAGGTTTTCAAAATGTGCAGTTTACTGATAGCAGGTTCTAACTGTACTTTTGGCCTCTGGTCATCTGACAGTTGCTACCAGCAAAACGCTACCTCTGTTCTCTGCCAAGGCAGATATTTCAACACCTATAAGATAAGTGCATGCTTTTGTTGTCCTTGTGCTGATTATTAATGTTTCATGGGACGCTCCATTAGTATTTTTCAGTCTATGCTATGTTTGAGAGGAAATGTCACTTTGCAAAATCCACTCCCAAAGCACAGACCTGGTTTTAAGTTTCAATTCCACATGAATCAATCAGCAGGACTTTACTGTCCAAGCATTGAATTTTGAGTACCAAAGGGTTAAAACATACATCCAGCGCTCGCCTGTAATCCCAGGGGCTCAGGAGGCTGAGGCAGGAGGAACACAAGTTCCAAGCCAGCCTTAGCAACAGCAAGGCGCTAAGCAACTCAGTGAGATGCTGTCTCTAAATAAAATACAAAATAGGGGTGGGGATGTGGCTCAGTGGTCAAGTGCCCCTGGGTTCAATCCCCAGTACTAAAAAGGAAACATACATCCAAAAACTTAAAGAAGAGAAATAGGATCCATGAGTGGCAGTTAAAGTAGAGGAACAGAGAGCGGTAGCCTTTCTGGGGCTGCAAGAGTAATACAGAGCTTGGCATTTCAAAAGACTTTTGCATGAACATTCTTCCCCCTTGACTGGGCATGGCTAAGGAGACATGTGACGTCATACCACAGAGAATGCCACACAGAGGTCAGGGAGGGCCAGCCCTTCCCACCTCCCCACCTCCACCCCCGCCCCGTGCCTGTATACTGAGCCTCCCTGGCAATGACCCTGACGTGGTCCTATGTCCCCATTTCCTCATGTGCACCTAGTATCTTGACATAATTCTTAACAGCATCCCTCTCATTCTAACAAGTGTCTAAGTGTGAAAGGTCAACAGTATGTGAGAGGGTCACCCTCCTCCTCAGCCATGTCCTATACCTGCTGGAACGCCTCTTCCTTATTCTTAGCTCTACTGTTTAATTATCAACACCTTTTCTGGGGGTGGTGGGTAATCCCAGAAAAGCCACCGTCGGTGTGGAGTGAAGACAAGCCCTGGGGTCCTTGCTACTAAATCAGTCATGTCTGTGGTTCTGGACCCTGGGTTTGATGTATTGTCACTTTCTACTTTTATTATCATTACTTCCTCCTTTTATTACTACAGACCAGTTTGCTTGGGAATTCAATCCTCTTGCCAAACTCTCCCTCCATGTTTACCTGGTATAAATCATTAATGCTATATGCTTGCCAATTGGAAAAGTCCAAAAGTCCAATTTTCTGGCGAAATAATAGCTGGGTTTGATCCTCAGCACCACATGAAAACAAATAAATAAAATAAAGATTATGTGTCCATCTACAACTTAAAAAAAATGTTTTTTTTTTTTTTTTTTTTAATTTTGTTGGTTGAAACCCTAATCCCCAATGTGACTTTGTTTGGAGGTAGGCCTTCCAAGAAGTAATTAAGGTTACATGAGAACCTTGGGGTGGGCCTTAATCCAATGGGACATAGGTCCCTGTATGAAGAAGAGGCTCAGGGTGCTCCTGTACCGAGGAAAGGCCCTGTGAGGACACAATGGAACAGGCCACCTCTAAACCAGGGGGAGAGGCCTCAGCAGAGACCACAGTGCTGGCACCTTGACCTTGGACTTCGAGCCTTCAGAATCGCAAGAACATAGATATCTGTTTTATAAGCCCCTTCTCTGTGGTCTTTTAAGACAGTGCTAGTAAACTAACCCACAGACAAGTGTTAAGATCCACTTCTTTCTCATTAATAGTTTACTATCCAGTCGTGGATCTCAGACATAGGGAAAAGAAAGCAACAAGGAAATATTTTGGGTTTTAAGTTTCCTGGATGTATGACCTTCATTTTCATTAAGGTAATCTTTAGTCTTTATTTTGGTTTATGCAGCAAAACTGTCTTATGCAAGTTTGGGCATGGTATGCATATCCACTACCTTGAAGACTATACAAAATGCCCCAATATGCTTTCTTCTTTCTTTCTTTTTTTTTTTTTTTTTTTTTTTTTGCCAGTGCATTGAAAGAATTTTATTACTTCTGAATGCATTTAATTTCCTTTTTTTATTTATAGTAGTAGTATGTATTACAATTCATATGCAATATAGAGCCTTTTTTTTTACACAAAACAGTTTGTATACAAGGTATATTCGTACCATTCAAGTCTTCAATCACACATTTAGAATAATGATATCCATCTTATTCAACCACGTTTTCTTTTTTTCCCCTCCATCCCCCCTTGCTCCCTCCTTTCCCCTCCCTTCCTTTTGACCATTATAGTGGTCCTCTAATCCTCCTATGTACCCCGACCCAACAATACTGTGAACCAGCTTCCTTATATCAGAGGAAACATTCAGTATTTGTATTTTTGAGATTGACTGATTTCACTTAGCATTATATTCTCCAACTTCATCCATTTACCAGCAAATGCCATTATTTTATTCACTTTTATTGCTGAGTAAAATTCCATTATGTATATATACCACAGTTTCTTTATCCACTCATCTACTAAGGGACATCTAGGTTGGTTCCACAACCTAGCTATTGTGAATTGTGCTGCTATAAACATTGAAGTGGCTGTGTCACTGTAATATGCTGTTTTTAAGTCCTTTGGGAATAGACCCAGGAGTGGGATGTCTGGGTCATAGGGTGGTTCCATTCTGATTTTTCCAAGAAATCTCCATACTGCTTTTCATAACAGTTGCACCATTTTGCAGTCCCACCAGCAATGTATGAGTGTGCCTTTTTCCCCACATCCTCTCCAACATTTATTGTTGTTTGTGTTCTAGATAGCTGCCATTCTGACTGGAGTGAAATGAAATCTTAGAGTAGTTTTGATTTGCATTTCTCTAATTGCCAGTGATGTTGAGCATTTTTTCATGTATTTGTTAATTAATTGTGTATCATCTTCTGAGAAGTGTCTTTTTCAATTTCTTAGCCCATTTATTGATTGGGTTATTTGAGTTCTTTATATATTTTGAGTTCTTTATATATTCTAGAAATTAGTGCTCTATCTGATGTGCATGTATTAAATATTTGTTCCCAATTAGTTGGCACTCTATTCACCTCACTGATTGTTTCTTTTGCTGAGAAGAAGCTTTTTTAGCTTAAATCTATCCCATTCATTAATTCTTTTTTTTTTTTTTTTTTTTTTTTTTTTTTTTGTGGTACCAGGGATTGAACTCAGGGGCACTCGACCACTGGGCCACATCCCTCAGCCCTTTTTTTTTTATATTTTATTTAGAGACAGGGTCTCACTGAGTTGCTAAGTGCCTCGCCATTGCCAAGGCTGGCTTTGAACTCGCGATCCTCCTGCCTCAGCCTCCCAATAATTCTTTTTTTTAACATTTATTTATTTACTTTAGTTGTACACAATGCATTTATTTTTACGTGGTGCTGAGGATCGAACCCAGGCCGCGTACGTGCTAGGCGAGCACTCTACCGCTGAGCCACAATCCCAGCCGCTCATTAATTCTTTGTTTTTTTTTTTTTTTTTTTTTTTTTTTTTGTGGTACCGGGGATTGAACTCAGGGGCACTTGACCACTGGGTCATATCCCCAGCCCTTTTTGGTATTTTATTTGGAGACAGGGTCTCACTGAGTTGCTAAGTGCCTCACCATTGCTGAGGCTGGCTTTGAACTCGCGATCCTCCTGCCTCAGCCTCCCAAAGTGCTGGGATTACAGGCGTGAGCCACCGCGCCCGGCCTCATTAATTCTTGATACTAATTTTTGCACTACAGGATTCTTATTAAGGAACTTGGGGCCTAATCTGACATGTTGAAAATTGTAGCTTACTTTTTCTACTATTAGGCGTATTGTCTCTGGTCTAATTCCTAAGTCCTTGATCCACTTTGAATTGAATTTTGTGCATGGTGAGAGATAAGGGTTTAATTTCATTTTGTTGCATATGGATTTCCAATTTTCCAAGCACCATTTGTTGAAGGGCTATCCTTTCTCCACTGTACATTTTTGTCATCTTTGTCTAATATAAAATAGCTGAAATTATAAGTATTAGTCTCTGTGCCCTCAATTCTGTACCATTGGTCTACCAGTCCATTTTGGTGCCAATATCATGCTGTTTTTGTTACTATTGCTCTATAATATAATTTAAAGTCTGGTATGGTGATGCCACCTGCTTCACTTTTCTTGATCAGGATTGCTTTAGCTGTTCTGGGTCTCTTATTTTTCCAGATGAATTTCATGACTGCTTTTTCTACTTCTTTGAGAAATGTCATTGGGATTTTGATTGAAATTGCATTAAATCTGTATAATGCTTTTGGTAGTATGGACATTTTGCAATATTAGTGCTACCTATCCAAGAACAAGGTAGGTCTTTCCATCTTCTGAGGTCTTCTATAATTTCTTTCTTTAGTGTTCTGTAGTTTTCGTTATGGAGGTCCTTCACCTCTTTCGTTAAGTTGATCCCCAGGTTTTTTTTTTTATGCTATTGTAAATTGGGTATTTTTCATCATTTCCCTTTCAGAGGATTTGTCACTGATGTACAAAAATGCCTTTGACTTATGGGTATTGATTTTGTATCCTGCAACTTTGCAAAATTCATTTACTAGTTGTAAAAGTTTTCTGGTAGAGTTTTTTGGGTCTTCTAGGTATATTATCATGTCTTCAGCAAATAGTGCTAATTTGAGCTTTTCTTTTCCTACCTGGATCCTTTTAACTTCTTTCATCTGTCTAATTGTTCTGGCCAGAGTTTCAAATACTATGTTAAATAGCAGTGGTGAGAGGGGGCATCCCTGTCTTGTTCCAGTTTTTAGAGGGAATGCTTTCAATTTTTCTCCATTTAAGATAATGTTAGCTTGAGGTTTTGCATAAATAGCTTTTATAACGTTGAGATATGTTCCTGTTATTCCTAATTTTTCTAAAGCTTTGAACATAAAGGGGTGTTGTATTTTGTTAAATGCTTTTTCTGCATCTATTGAGATGATCATATGGTTTTTATCTTTAAGTCTATTGATGTGATGTATTACATTTATTGATTTCCGAATGTTGAACCAACCTTGCATCCCTGGGATAAACCCCACTTGATCATGGTGCACTATCTTTTTGATATGTTTTTATATTCAATTTGCCAGAATTTTGTTGAGGATTTTTGCATCTATGTTCATTAAAGATATTGGCCTGAAGTTTTCTTTTTTGGCTGTGTCTTTGCCTGGCTTTGGAATTAATGTGATATTGGCCTCATAGAAAGAGTCTGGAAGAGCTCCCTCTTTTTCTATTTCTTGAAATAATTTGAAAAGCATTGGTATTAGTTCTTCTTTGAAGGTCTTGTAGAACTTGGCTGTAAACCCATCAGGTCCTGGACTTTTTCTTTTTGGTAGTTTTTTGATGGTGTCTTCTATTTCTTTGCTTGAACTTGATTTGTTTAAATTGTGTATCGCCTCCAGTTCCAGTTTGGGCAATTCATACTGAAGGAGCCTAATTAGGAAGGGCTGTTGTAGCTAGCTGGAAGCCATGGGTTCCACCTGATATGTATGTGACGCACCTATAGGCACCCGCAAACCTGAAGGTATATAACCGGGTAAAAGCGGTCCGAGTTAGGAGAACGGAGAATTCAGTCAGCCGGGCAGTCACTCGGTCAATCAGAAGAATCAGAGCAGCCAGAAACGTAGGCAGAGCGGTTACAGAAGAGAAACCAGATAAAAGAAGTAATGACTGGCCAGAGTTAGGCCGAGGCTCCAGAGGACTGGTCAGAGTAAGGCCGAGGCTCCCGAGGAAGACAGAAGACAGAAGACAGAAGAAGGAAGAAAGAAGAGAGAAGAAAGAAGCTCTAGTCTTTCTCTAAGCTAAGCTCTATCTTTCTTTACTCTACTCTAAGCTAAGAAGAAAAGCTAAGCTCTATCTTTCTTTACTCTAAGCTACTCTAAGCTAAGAAGAAAAATCTTTCTTTCCCTCTCTAAGCTCTAAGAAGCTCTAATCTTTCTCTAAGCTAAGCTCTATCTATCTTTCTAACTCTAACTCTAAGCTAAGAAGACAAGAAGAAAAACTAAGCTCTAGTCTTTCTCTAAGCTAAGCTCTATCTTTCTTTAAGCCACTCTACTCTAAGCTAAGAAGAAAAGCTAAGCTCTATCTTTCTTTACTCTAAGCTACTCTAAGCTAAGAAGAAAAATCTTTCTTTCCCTCTCTAAGCTCTAAGAAAGTAGA
Organism: Tamias sibiricus; assembly: GCA_025594165.1. Classification (NCBI taxonomy): domain Eukaryota; kingdom Metazoa; phylum Chordata; class Mammalia; order Rodentia; family Sciuridae; genus Tamias; species Tamias sibiricus. The sequence continues at coordinate 71,959,509 of CM046663.1, forward strand.
AGTAAAAGTAGTAAAAGCTTAACTCTGCCTCCGAGAATTTTCCTCCGTGGCGGCGCCGTGGCTGGCCGTGACAGGCAGCTTACATCATACAACTCTAGAAGTCTGTCAATGCTTTCAATATTTTCTATTTTATTAGAGTACAAGTTTTCAAAGTAATTTCTAATTATCTCTTGTACATCTGAGGTGTTTGTTGTGATATTTCCTTTTTCATCACGGATGTTAGTAATTTGAGTTTTTTCTCTTCTTTTCATTAGAATCACTACGGGTCTGTCAATTTTATTTATTTTTTTCCAAAGAACCAACTCTTAGTTTTGTCAATTCTTTGAATTGTTTCTTTAGTCTCAATTTTATTAATTTCAGCTCTGATTTTAATTATTTCCTGTCTTCTAATGCTCTTAATGTTGATCTGTTCTTCTTTTTCTAGTGCTTTGAGGTGTGATGTTAAGTCATTTATTTGTTGTTGTTGTTTTTTTCTTTTAAGGAAGGAACTCAGTGCAATGAATTTTCCTCTTACTACTGCCTTTATAGTGTCCCAAGATTTCTATATGATGTATTTGTGTTCTCATTTACCTCTAGAAGTTTTTTAATCTCCTCTTGTTGTCTTCTTCAATCCCTTGTTCATTCAGTAGCGTGTTGTTTAGCTTCCAGTTGTTGGAGTAGATTTTTTTTATTTCTTGTTTTATCATTGATTTCCAATTTCATCCCATTATGGTCTGATAGAATGCAGGGTAGTATCTCTACTTTTTTATATTTGCTGAGAGTTTCCTTATGACCTAATATATGGTCTATTTTGGAGAAGGAGCCATGTGCTGCTGAGAAGAAAGTGTATTTGCTTACTGAGGGATGAAATTCTATATATGTCCATTAGGTCTAAGTTATTAATTGTTTTAAGGAGGCCTAAGGTTTCTTTGTTTAGATTTTGTTTGGATGATCTATCCATTGGTGAGAGAGGTGTGTTGAAGTCCCCTAGAATAACTGTGTTGTGGTCTATTTTACTCCTGAACTTGAGAAGGGTTTGTTTGATGAATATAGGTGCTCCATTATTTGGAGCATATAGATTTATAATTGTTATATCTTGTTGATGAATGGTTCCCTTAAGTAGTTAGAAATACCCGTCTTTGTCCCTTTTGATTAGCTTTGGCTTGAAGTCTACCTTATTTGATATGAGAATGGAATCCCTTGCTTGTTTCCACAGCCCATATGAGTGATAAGACTTTTCCCAGCCTTTCACCTTCAATCTATTGATGTCTTTTTCTATGAGGTGTGTTTCTTGGAGACAGCAAATTGTTGGGTTGTTTCTTTTAATCCAGTCTGACAGACTGTGTCTTTTGAATGGTGAGCTTAGGCCATTAACATTCAGACTTACTATTGAGATGTGATTCTTATTTCCATCCATTTTTAATTGTATTATGGTATTTAGCTTGATTTGGTTTCTCCTCTGGTTGGTAATTCCTTTAGTTTAATATCTCCCTTTGTTGATTTTCATCATTATTTTTCTCTTCTTCTTTGTGGAAAATTTTGCTCAAGATGTTCAGAAGTGCTGGCTTTCGAGTTGTGAAATCTTTTAACTTTTGTTTGTCGTGGAAGGTTTTTATTTCATCTTTGAATCTAACTCTCAATTTTGCTGGATATAAGATTCTTGGTTGACATCCCTTTTGTTTCAGAGCTTAAAATATGCTATTCTAGGATCTTCTAGCTTTTAAGGTCTGGGTTGAAAAATCTGATCATAGTGTGATTGGTTTCCCCCTCTATGTAATCTGCTTCCTTTCTATCGTGGCTTTTAATATTCTCTCCTTGCCCAGTATATTTGGCATTTTCATTATAATGTGCCTTGGTGTGGATCTGTTGTTATTTTGTACGTTTGGTGTTCAGTAAGCCTCTTGAACTTGGTTTTCCCATGCATTCCTCAAGTTTGGAAAATTTTCTGCTATTATTTCATTAAATAAATTACTCATTCCTTTGGCTTGAAACTCTGCACCTTTTTCTACCCAAATCACTCTTAAGTTTGGTCTTTTTAGGTTGTCCATATTTCGTGAATGTTCTGTTCTTGATTTCTTACCACTTTTGCACTGTAATCTAGATTTTTCTGCAGGATATATATTTTTGTCTTCATCATCTGAGGTCCTTTCTTCCAAGTGGTCTAATATGTTGGTGATGCTTTCAATTGAGCATTTAGTTTGGTTTATTGCTTCTTTTATTTCCAGAATTTCTTTTTGGTTTCTTTAGAAACTCTATCTCCCTATTGAAGTAATCTTTTGCTTCCTGTATTTGTTTTCGGAGTTCTTTGTCAAAATGCTTTTTTACCGTCTGTATTTGCTCTCTCATTTCATTTTTGAGTTCATTCTTAAGATCCATAAACATTTGGAATATGTAATTTCTAAATTCCATCTCTGGCATTTGACCAACTGTGCTTGCCATGGAATCTACTGAGGGGGTGTGTTGATTGGTTTCAGTCAATTTCTTCCCTTGTTTCTTTATAATGCTTGTGTGTCTATTCTTCTAGCACTGTGGGACCTTGACTATTTCAATTTCACCTTATAGCCTTATGTTGCTCCTGTGGTACAATGCTGTCAGATCCCCTTATAAAGACTTTACACTTTAAGATCTAACACTTTCTATTCAGCAAATCACAGTTTGATCACAGTGTACAGATTTAGTTAACTCAGATATTGTTTCCAATTTACTCTGTATGCTTGTGTTGGGGTTTACAGTTTCAGTATTGGACACAGAGATGATATGTTTAGGAAGAAGGAAGTGAGGTTTTTGAGATGTGCTTTCTTAGGAAGTATGAAAATAGAATTCTATGTAAGTGGTTTAATATCAGCAGACGGGAGAGGAAAGAGAATGGAGTGAATGATTTAGAGGGAAGACCGATTTATATATAAACCAAACTTATGTAGCCGTTGAGAGAAGAAAAAAAAAAGAATGATGGAAAAGAAAAAAATTAAAAAGAACAAAAAAAGATAACAAAGAAGTAAGAATTAGTGTAAGAGAGAGGAGAAAGTGAGTCAAGAAAATTGAGAATAAAATATATATAACACCACTTTGCTGTATAGTTCAATTGTCCTAGTTCTAGAAATCCCAATTTCTGCATATAACTTGTTTTTCTGATGAGTATGCAATGACAGGGTGTAAATAGAAAAGACGAGGGAAGAAGAAAAGAGGTAAAAGTGAGAAGGGAAGAAAAGAAAGAAAAGAGGAACAAAAACAAACAAATAAGCACACTATCAAACAGAACAAAAACAAAGCAAAACAAATTAAAATAAAGAATCTAATCCAGGAACAAGTCTCAAACAAACAGGACCCTGGGAAGCCCTTCTTTTTTCCCTTTTAGTTTAAGGCAGTTGTCCTGGATCACACCCAGACAGTCACAGAGCACCAGTTAGTGGAGTCAAGTCTGCACCTTTGGCCAGTGGCAGAATGGCACAACAGAAGAGTGGCTTGGGGGGCGTGTGTCAGCACGTGAATGGCACCAGGAAAGGGTTCATCCAGAAGGCACGCATTCCCCACACCTGCCCCAATTGTAGCTCTCGGGGTTGCTGTGCTAGCCTCAGACAGGCCCTCCCCTGCTGGCTGCCCACGTCTCACCCAGGTGTGTGCTTTTCTCCAAGCCCTGGCCAGATCCTTGGATGTCTGCAGCTACTTTTCTTCCTTGTTTCTTTGTCCTTGTCAGCCATAGCTTTCCTCCAAGATGGCAGCGCTTTCCCCGGTCTCAACAGCAGTACCCCAGACCTGTGTGTCACTCCGAAGCATGTAGGTCCCGTTCGGCAATTTGCATGAAAGAAGTCTATGAGGACGCTGCTCGCGTCTATCTTCCCTTTTATTCTTCTGCCCTGTTCGATTTTAAAGCCATCGTCGGGATCCTTCCCTTACGACAATGTTACTTTGGCTGCTGCACTGCTAGTGCCGGTTCGGTTTGTGGGCTGCTCGCACTGGGCCCCCATGCGTCGGTGGTCTGGAGTTCATTGTATTTTACCATCCAGAGGTGCATGGATGTCCCAGCTCCCTCTCAGTTGCAGGAGTATTGCTAGGAACGTGTTCAAACTTCCTGCTAAGCCTCTTTTAGTGACAGTCTGTCGAGAGCACCTCTCTGCTGTCCGCCATCTTTCCTCCTCCCCTATGCTAACTTTCTAGGTGTCCCCTTTAATTCTTTGTGCAAACAGAATAGTGAAGCCCATCAAGCCAGTCCTGTGGGGAATGCTGGAGTCCTGCCAGACCCCTGGAGGCTGAAGCCTCATTCCCCAGCTGCTAGGAGTGTTGGCCACTGGAGAGTCCCTCCAAGATAACACCCTCTTCCAGGGGACACTTTCCTCTCTTCCTCCTGTTCACACCAGGCCCCTCACCTCTCTGCCACCATGCTGGGCGCACATCCCTGCTGGGCCTTACCTTACTGGTCCCCCTGTGTCCAGAGTGATCTTCTCTCAGCCCTTTTGCAGGCAGCCTGGCTGGCTGGCCACAGGTCTTTGTCTAATCTCTCTTCTCAGTGAGGCCTGCCCTGCTGGGCCTGCATAATCCCACCTCCTGCTCCACCACCTCACCTCCTGCGCTCCTGCATATCCATCTTTTCAGTACTGCTTGCCTTTTTTTTTTTTTTTTTTCCTTCCCCAAAGCACTTCCCTATTTCTAACCTACTATACACCTGTTGCATTTGTGATCTTGCTCCCCCAGAAGTCCCTTCCCGAGGCAGGGCTCAGTTTTGTTCACAGATAATTCTAAACCCAAAACAGATGTTCAAGAGACCTGTTGAAGGCAGGGGTTGTGGCTCAGTGGTAGAGCGCTTGCCTGGCATGAGTGAGGCACTGGGTTTGATCCTCAGCACCACATAAAAATAAATAAAATTGTAAAAGTTATCCAGCCACTCTGACCAGTCATTACTTCTTCTATCTGGTTTCTCTTCTGTAACCGCTCTGCCTACGTTCTGGCCGCTCTGATTCTTCTGACCGACCGAGTGACTGCCCGGCTGACTAAATTCTCCGTTCTCTAAACTCGGACCGCTTTCACCCGGTTATATACCTTCAGGTTTGCGGGTGCCTACAGGTGCGTCACATACATATCAGGTGGAACCCATGGCTTCCAGCTAGCTACAACAGCCCTTCCTAATTAGGGCTCCTTCATAAAATAAAGTTATCTACAAATAAAAATATTTTTTTAAATACAAAGAAAAAAAGAAACCTGTTGAATTGATATATTTTCATCAGTTTAGAGAGAAATATGATTCCAACCTTCATTTACATGATCTAACTTTGACATCAGAAAGAACCATAGAGAAGAAAATAGGGTCTTACTTACATATTGAGGATCATATGTGGCCTCATAGAATTCTAAGTCTCAGGTTCAAATGCTATAAAAGCCAAGGCATAAAAGCTAGCATATTTGACAACTGTAGCAAATTATTTTCTTCACCCTGCCTTAGCTGTAAACAATTAAACTATATTCAGGAATCACTAACAATAATTTTATTTTTAAACTTAATTTTGTATTTGTTGGCTTGATTCTTTCTTTGGTTTTTGTTTGTTTGTACTTTTTTAATATCTTATTTTTAGTTGTTGATGGGCCTTTATTTTATTCATTTATATGCGGTGCTGAGATTCGAACCCATTGCCTCATGCAGTGAGGCAAGCGCTCTACCACTGAGCCCCAGCCCCAGCCCTGCTTGTTTGTTTGTATTTTGAGACAAGGTCTCACTATGTTGCCCAGGCTGGTCTTGTGCTCTTGGACTCAAGAAACCTTTCTGCCACAGCCTCCTGAGTGGCTGGGTCTCCAGTTGTGTGCCACCATGCCTGGCTATCCTTCATTTTTAAAACAATAGGAGGAATCAATTTCTACTTGAAGATAGAATTAAAATTCTGTAAATACATCATTTATGAACTAACATTTTCACTTGCCAAAAAAGACATTACATCTGGTCTACATTCAGGAAAGGGGAACTGGGCTCCACCCCCGCAAGGGAGGAGTACTGAAGAATTTGCAAATGTATTTTTAAAACTTACCTTAAGAAGAACTATCATTTAGAACCCATAACAGATTTGAGGTGGATCGGGGGTGGTTATTCACTGATGTTTAGAACTGCTGACCCAAGTTAATAACAAAAAGAAAACTACCTTTGAGTAAGTTTATTATGTTTTTACAGCTTTCAGAGACAACAGTCCCTTGTCCATTGCACCTGGGGAAGAACAGGCTTTACTTCCCTATATGTGTTAAACCACTGACTAACGGAAAACAGATGCAGCAGACATAAGTGTTACTGTTGAATTGCGTTCCCCAAAAAGGTATGCTGAAGTTCTAACTACCGGTACCTCAGATCCTGATCTTATTTGCAAATAGGATAATTGTAGATGTCATTAGTGAAGATGGGGTCACACTGGAGCAGGCCGGACCTCCATTTAATATGTGTGTTGCCCTTATGAGACAGGCAGACACAGAGACACAGACATAGGGGAATGGCCCCGCATGAGGCTGGGGGCAGAGATTGGAGTGGTGCCTTTGCAAGCCACAGGATGCCAAGGATCGCCAGTCATCCCCAGCAGCTAAGAGGGAGTCACAGTATAGATTCTCCCTCAGAGTTGTGCACAAGGAACCAACAATGCCAATCACTTGATTTTGGACTTCTGGTCTAAGGAACTGAGAGGGAATAAATTTCTGTTGTCTAGGTAACCAATTTGTGGCACATTGTTATGGCAATGGCATAACACTGGCCCTAGGAAACAGATGCATAAGTCTTCCAGAAAACCCTACATGGTCTGGCTTCTTATTTGGAGTACTTAACATGGGAATGCCATTCTCAATGGGGAAGCCAAAAAGAGAAGTTATTCTCTTTTCCCTCCCCCACAACCACATCACAGACAACACTCAAATTTGGTGATGCAGAGTCTCCCTGAGGCCCTGAGTCTTGACGAGAGACTGAGTCACCACTTGCGGTTATCAGGGTGGCCATCCAGAAGACAATGGCAAATGTGCCAGGACACCACGCCAGCCTCAGTTCCTCAGTGGGTCATTCCTGTGGCTAGTTCTTGCCTACATCTTCCTATGACTCTCCAGCCTTCCTGTTTTAGTGTGCTACCTGATGCCCTTCTAGAAAATTCTTTCTCACCAGGCATGGTGGCTCACACCTGTAATCCAGGCTCGGGAGGCAGGAAGATCGTAAGTTCAAAGCCAGTCTCAGCAACTTAGCAAGGCCCTGTCTCTAAATAGAAAATAAAAAGGGCTGGGCATGTGGCTCAGTGGTTAAGCACCCCTGGGTTCAACTCCTGGTATAAAAAAAAAAAAAAATCTTTCTCTACTTAAGTGAACCAGAGTCAGAGTCAACTTCTGTTCTTTGTAACCACAGACGCTGGCTTTCCCTGGTTTCCTGTAAGCCTTCAGTATTCATTCATTTATTCAGTCACACATCCACCAAACATTTACCAGTTGACTCTCTATGCAAGACAAAGTACTAGCTACTTTAAATACCTAGTCTATGAGAACATGAAGACTGGACTCCTGCCTCGAAAGAACTCATGGCTGAGTCCAAGGCAGATAGTCAAGAAAAGAGATGAGCAGTGTGGTCCATGCTGTGCCAGCCCCAAGGGGCACCAAGCTGATAAGGCAGGAGTGGAGGGAAGATGGGGAAGCCTTTCTGTGGCCAGTGATCCTTGAATTGTGTCTTCAAGGATAAACTGGACAGCAAGAGGAGGGACATTCCCATTAAAAGGAGTGAACTCCCCAGATCAAAACGTGAAATTGCTGAATCAGAGTCCAGGGTGTCTGTAAATAAAATTCTAGGTGGGGAGTGGCAAAAGTTGGAGTTCTGGAACTAGGCAGAGGTCAGAGTTGCACATTCTGCTTAGGAAACAGGACTTTATCCCAAGAGCAACAAGTTATCAGTAAAGCTGGAGAAAGCAGCCTGTTTTATATTTGAGGTTGATTTTTCTGGCAGTAACACAAAGAATTAAGTGGAATAGGGCAAGATTGAAAGGCAAGAAGACCAGTTGTGAAAGTATTAGAGCAATCCAGGTGAGGCCTCAAAACTAAAGGCAAGGACTGGTAGATAGTGAAGAGGGAAGGAAGGCCAATTGTCTACATTTTCCAGTAGAACCCTGAATGTATGGATTATAGTTATTTTTAAATTCCTGTCCAATGTTTTCCAAAAACTCTGCCATACTGGAGTCTGGTCCCATTGCTTCAGATTGTGTTTCTCTTTGCCTTTAGCCTGCTTTGCAATTTTTTTGTTGGAAGGTAGACTTGACCTATCAGATAAAGAGCAACTGAGTCAGAAGGCCTTAGGTGTGAAGTTTCATGTTAACCTAGTTAGACACTAGACAGGGCTCCATCTTTGTTTTAGCCTGAGGAATCAGAGGTTTCCAAACAGAGTCTATTTTACAGCTCTTTCGCCTGCAATATTATCTGTACTCTGTTATTTTATTGGAGCTTGCTCATTATGGTAAGGTGTGTGGGAGGGTTGGTATTCTAATATAATCTTACAATTAATATTGATGGTTTAGTGGATCTGTGGTCCTGGGTGGTGACTTTTGCAAGTTGCTGTTGGCTTTATGTTTTTCTTTTAGGTGAGACAGGCAGGCTAGAAGCAGGCAGGAGTCAGGATAATGTCCTTCCCCAGATGGGATAAGGCCCCAGTGTAGTCTTTTACCTGGAGAGAAGGGCCTTCTTGGGAGAATATTCTGGGTATGTTTCAAAATGGTAAATAACTCCCCTCCCCTGCCAGAGTCACAAGGGGGTCTTTCTTGACCCTTCATCCTGAGAACCTAGTGGGCTTTCTGGAGTAAAGGCCACAAAAGTGTGAGTCCCCCTACAGACTCCCCTGGGGGATTTTATTCTCAGGACACTCCACACCTCAAAATTGTGACCAGCAACTTATGAAACTGACTACGTGAGCACTTATGTTCATTGTTCATTAGAAGCTCCAGATAACGCATCTCTGTCGGGCCTCCCTGGTCCTGCTGTCGCTGTCCAGAGAGTGTTGTGCAGGTGTGCCTTGTGACCACAGTTCTCTGATAGTCCTAGAAAGGGCCCTGATTTTCATTTGGCTCAGCTTTTTCTTGCTCTGAAGATGGGAGCAACCACTCTCAAGCTCTTCGTACGCAGAATTTGACAAAGACTCTCCTTTGACCAAATCTTTAATCAGGATCCTCTTGAGTCCTCTGTCTGATTAAGAACTGATCTTGTCTAGGACTAGACCTGACTAGAACTCCCCTTTCTGTCCTTGTCCAGGGTCCAGTTTGACCAAGAATCCTGATAAATCAATTTGCCAAAAATCCTCCATCCTGGTGGTATTTGACCATTCTTGATACCCTTGATGTTTACTCTTAGTCATTTTAAGCCCCTTCCTTCGGTTATAAATCCCCACTTGTTGGAATTCAGCCCAGTTTCTCCCTCCCACTGCAGAACTGTGTAGCCGTGGTCACTATACTTATTGTCATTTTCCCCTTTAAGTAAAGTCTGAATTACCATCATTAACAAGTACCTTGAATAATTTCTTCTTCAATGAGCTGACACTAGAAATTCCTTTGTACATCTTTATTGAATGAATTTTTTTAAAAAGCTAAACAAATCCAAATGAACAATTTTGTGGAAAGAGGAGTCAGGCTGGAGGCAGGGTCTAGCTAGCTGTGATGAGAAGTAGACCACTAGATAGGGTAGCAGAGAACACAAGGAAGGAAATTTTGTTTTAAAAGAACAGCAAATAAAAAGGTCATTAGCAGAGCTTCTACTTAGTTACACTCTGAACCCATTCCCTTGGAATCCATGGGGGCTCCAGGACCCCCCAAGGATACCAAAACCTGAATATGCTGAAGTCCCTTCTATAAAATAATGTAGTATTGGCATATAATCTAGCACCTTCTCCCATTTACTTTAAATCATCTGTAGGTTACTTAAAATACATAATACTATGCAAATGCTCTGTAAATAACCATTATTCTGGTTTTTTTTTTTTAATGGAATAATGACAAAAAAAAGTCTGTACATGTTCAGTGCAGATGACAATATTTCCAAAATATTGTCAGTCTGTGATGGGTTGAATCTACGGATGCAGAACTCACAGCCGCTAACATTCAACTGCACTTGCGGATCCTGTTCTGATTACGTGAAGGTCTTCTGCACATTATGAATCTATCGTCAGGCTTACAGGGAGATAGGAATAGAATAAACCATCATGGGTCAAGATGGTACAAATGCTAACAAAACAAATTCTATCTCCCTTCATTTAAAGATTCCTAAGGGCAGGCTTTCCCAGATGACAGAGCCAGGGTAGCATGACTGCCCTGCGTTCGTGACCCTGGGGTGTGCAGTGACCTCAAGGACATAGCAGTAAAAACTGCCTGAGTAAGAATGGCAGCAGCTGCAGGAAGGGAAAGTTAAGAGTACATTTTACCGGGGCTGGGATTGTGGCTCAGCGGTAGAGCACTCGCCTAGCGCGTGCGCGGCCCGGGTTCGATCCTCAGCACCACGTACAAATAAACCCATTGTGTACAACTAAAGCAAATAAATAAATATTAAAAAAAAAAAAAAAAAGAGTACATTTTACCTTCCCGCATGTGCCTGGATCCACTCTTCTCCTTAAAACACCTGAAACTTCTTAACCACCACCTAACTCTCCTTAAAAACTTCCTTTTCTGTTAGGAAAATGAAGGAGGAGAGGCGGGTGGTGGGAGACCTGGCTGCCAGGAGGCTCCTGTCCACAGCTCTCTTCACGCAGGACTAGAGGACGGCAGATGTGCGGGGCCGTGACGCAGCTATTTCAACACTGGTTTCAGTTTTCTTCTGGGTAAAGTTAGGTGGGGGGTGGGGGTGAGCTAGAGGATTTCTGTGCTCTGTGAGTCTCCCTGTTTGGGGTCTGAATCAGACGGATCCAGGCAGCCCGGGAGTTCACCCTAGTTCCTTCTTTGTTTCAGAACGGTTATTTTTCCATTCTCAGCAAAATGTTTCCAGATAAAGGACTCGTGATTACTCATCGACAATTAGCATCCATCCTGACTTATCTTGGACCACCTGTGACAGTCCAAGGATGTCATTTTACCATGTGGTTGCTGAGTCAACTTTAAACCTTGAAGAACCACTGGGAAAATGTCAACGTTTGAGAAGGTCTGCAACCCTTCTTTTATAATGAGTATGAATGATATGGCATGTAACTTGTATTATTTACCTCTATTTCTTTTTTTAGTTGTAGATGGACACAATGCCTCCATTTTATTTATTTATCTTTATGTGGTGCTGAGGTCAAACCCAGTGCTTCACGCATGGAAGGCAAGCGCTCTACTACTGAGCCACAACCCCAGCCGACCTCCATTTTTTAAAAATAATTTGATTATATTAATTATTTTCATTGTTGAAAATATGGAAAATACAGAAAGTTAAACTGTCTATAATATTTAATATGCAAATAAAAATTGTTAGTAATCCTACCATTCAGAGATAATTGCTATTAGCATTTTATATCTTACATTATGGGCTTTTTTCTATGCATTCATATGTATATTAGTTAACAAGATTGGGGTATAATAATATATGTACTTTTGGTTGCCTGTTCTTTTTTTTTTTTAACTTAATATTGTAGCATGAAACTTTTTTCTTACATATTTCCTTAAATACTTCATGAAAATACAATGATCTTTCCAAACATACAATTAAATAAGTACACTATTCCACTATTATTTTATGTGTGTATATATGCTAATACTCATGTATTTATATATGTTTCAGTCTCTTCTTTTTCTGGTAGGGAGCTGAAAACAGGGATACCTTAGCACAGAGCTACATCCCCAGTACTTTTTATTTTATTTTATTTTTTTGAAGGTGTGGTCTTATTTGTTTATTACTCTTTAAAAATCTTATTTTTCACTGGAAGTAGATGCTCTCAGAGAAGACAGCCTGCATCTCTTAGCAATCTGTTCCTGGCATTTTCCTTTGGCTTCTTTCATTCTCTTGGCCAAAAGTTTGGCATATTCTGCAGCCTCTTCCTTGTTCTTCTTAGTACCTGTTTCTTCAGAGCAATACACCAGGACTTGTGTCGCAGGACACGTGGAGTAATGCACCGCTGTATCTTCAGTGCTTTGGTCCTGGGTTTCTTACCTTCCTTGTTTAAAGGTTTTCTGACAACATATTGGTGGACATCATCTTCCTTAGAAAGACTGAAAAGTTTGTGGATTCTACTGGCTCTTTTGGGTCCCAGTTGACAAGGTACAGTAGTATCTAAAAGTCCAGGAATATCCTTCTCTCTCCTTTTTTTTTTTTTTTTTTCTTTTCTTTTTCTTTTTTTTTTTTTTTTTGATATTTTATTTTTTTTATTTTTTATTTTTTTATTTTTTATAATTTTTAATATGTACAACTCATAGTGCATGTATTTAGCATCTTTTTACATACAATTGTGATATAAGGAGGCTAGTTCATAGTATTGTTGGATGGGAGGGTACATACGAGGACTAGAAGAACACTAGAATGGTCAAAGGGAAGGGAGAGTAAGGGAGGGAGCAAGGGGGGAGGGAGAGGGAGAAAAGGAAAAAGAAAAGAAAAGGTGTTTGAATGAGATGGATATCATTTTTTTTTAATAATAACCAAGTTGAGAACACTCAGATTGACATCCACAATGCAACCTCGAACAGATTTGTGCTTTCTCTCTCCAGTTTGCCTGGGTCTATAACAGGAATGCCCCTTACTCAGTAGCAGGCGAACATAGCCATGGGTCAAGACACCCTGCTTCATGGGGAAATCTTGTTTGTAGTTCCTGCCACTGATTCAGACCACATAACCCTTCCATTCTTCACCCAGAGCATCAGCAGCAACTTCTGTGGCCATACGCTTCTCATAAAATGTACGAAGTTGGCATTCATTGTCTACTTCAATGAGTTTTTGGCAGCCAGTAGCTGGGAAGGAGATATTCAGCTTTATCTTGGAGTAGCTGATCGACCACAAGGAACCATGAAAAAGAGGCCTGACTTCTGCCTTTAGTCCTTTTTTATTTTTGAGACAGGGTCTCACTAAGTCTTGCCAAGTCTGGCCTTGAACTTATGATCCTCCTGCCTCAACCTCCCAGGTCTCTGAGATATTAGGCATGTACCACTGTGCCCTCCTTTTTAGGTATTTTCATATTAAACAACCTTATGATAAAAATCCAATTAGCCAAATTGCTACATTACTCATATTACTTCATCAATAGAACTTTCTGGGTATACAATGTATAATAATTTAGTGCATATTATTAAATTATCTCTCTGAAAAAAATCAAAAACTTACTTTTTCCTAGAAGTGTATGACAGTTTGTTCATTTCACCTCAGGCTAGGCAAATGAATATTATCTTAAAAACAAAATCTTTACCAATTTGGAAGGTAAAAGATGATATCTTAATTATTGCCCTAATGTGTGTTTATTTGATGATTAGTGAGGCTGAACATTTTCCCTTCTTCTTCCAGCAGAGAATAAAATTTCAGGTAGAGTCGTAATTAACATGAGATTTCACCCTTTAGACTGGTTTTATGAATAAAAATATTTCCATTTCTGTCATTATTGCATGTCATATTCGAATACTGTTTGTAATCATAGTTTGCTGAAGGTTCTGCTCCCCCTTTATTTTAAGTGATTCAATAGGACAGAGTGTGTTGGCATAAACTAATCTCTAAGAAAATAAACACATCAGATTAATTTATTCTCTGTGATTTGAGAGTACTGAACAAAACCACTTCATTTCATTCATTTGACAAATATTTCCTGTGGCCAGCCACTGTTCCATATGTAGACATAGTCACCAAGGAGTCAGCCATAGTCCCTGTGTGCATTGTGGAAGGCCGGCTTCCACGGTGATGAAAGGGTGAATCCTGTCGATGCTAGCAAAGAGAGTCAGTGACTATGGCGGAAGAAATCAACATGAGTCAGGCTGCTGAAATCCTCTATTTACTTTCACTTTTAGCAAGTATATAAGTACATCATGGCAACACATTTTCTTTTTTGTGGTTACATACAGTCATAAGATCCAGGAAACAGTAACATTTTGCTGATCACATCTTAGACATTTATCTTTTACTAAACATCTCAAGGTTTTGTACAAACATACTGTTTTGAACTCTCTGCAATTTTGTTACATTTGTCTGCAATAGCCTGGGTTTAAATTTATCTTTTTAAGAATTCCTTGCAGCCATTCTTCTGCACACCTGCACTACTGTCTGGATTTCAAAGCACTCTTTATCATGGTCTTATTTACAACCTAGGGGTAGAAAAAAGGGAGGTATAGCCAGATGCTAGTTTTGAAGGACTCTAAGGAATTTCCATGTAACTATTTTGAGCTACTCTGAAAACAAAAGAAGTAACTCTTTCAGCACCATGGTATCTTTCATGAAAAAAGAGAGGGTTTTATCAGCAGAAAGGTCATAGGGGAGCATAGGGAACACGAGCTGATCATATTGGAGGAACAGCCACTAGCCTATCCTAGTGGTGGTTTGATTTTTCATCATAAGTCAGGGTAACACCCCTGGGTTAGGCCAAGTCCACTTATCAGGAAGTGAGAGACAGCCAGAGAGTTATGTTTTCGGCTGATGTGTTCTTAATGTCCCCCACATTTTTTCCCCTTTTTGCTTTATTGACGGGAGCCCACCTTACTTGAGGGTGTGCCTGTCTTAAGTTGTCCCCCTCTAGGGATCTTACCTGTCATTGACTACCACCCTAGCACTTCGGGTGGACTTACACAAGGCCAGCAAGCCACGACTGAGGGAAGACATGGGACAGAACAGTCGCCTTTGAGAAGGCTTCCCATGGATGATTTAGACCTTCACATCCTGTCAAGGACCAGGGCCTAGTTCATAGGGCTCCCAATCAGCATTGCTGAAGGCAGCATATTGTTGGTGGACCACCATAAGCTGTACTGATTTGGCCTTGTCTTTAAAGAAGATGCCACTAAGATGCCATAGTGCATGGTGCATACATTCTAGTGCAGGGCACAGGAGACCAAAAGAAATAAACACACAAAGAAATAAAATAAAGGGGAGTAGGCCCAGGCTGAGGAAGACCACCATCGCCTGCCTGTGTGTCCCTAGCTGCACCCACCCATTCCGGAGCCACCGGTAGCCACTGCTGCTGCTACCTACAGGTCAGAGAAGAGGCCCTGGGTCAAGGAAGCTGCCTCCTCCCACCTGCGTGTCCCCATCTCCGCCCACCCATTCCAGAGGTGGTGGTAGCCAACACCACAGGTAGGTAAGGGAGCAGGCCCATGTCAAGGAGGGTCACCGAGACTGCATGCACAATCCCCACTCCACCCTCCCACTCCGAAGCCGCCTACAGGTCAGGGAGCAGGCCCCAGGCCAAGGAAGGGCCCAGCCACCCACCTGCCCAACTCCCTCCACCACTGGGAAGAGACACAGGACGAAGAAAATGGGGAGAAAAAAGCCAGACCTCCTGTTCCATCACAGTGGGGCCAGGAGGAGATCCAGAGAGAGAGAGACTCACCCCAAGCCTGCAACTCAGAGAGGCAACCTGTGCCTTCCTGGAGAGGCACTCAGCACTGGGGTTCAGTGGCTACACAGCCCAACATCAAGATAATTATAGGCTTGAGGCTGCTACTGCCACAAAACTGAGAAAATGCTGCTACTATCATAGAACAACAAAAGGTCCTGGTAAGGCATCACTAAGGTCACTGTGGACCAGGCTGCACCAGAGGGGGCTTTACTAGAGGTGCTACCAGTTATCCTGTTGTGACCTAACAGGGAGTCTTACATGGGGAGGCCTATCTCTTGTTTCTCCTAACACCCAAATTCTCATGATTCCCCCCTCACTAGTCAAATAATCTAATACCTCTATTTTCTCACATCCTACCTCACAAATGTCTTAGCCAACCCCTACGTTCCCCCTTCTACCATTAGATACTGTAAACCACCACACAACCATACTGACTATATAGTAGAAGATAACTAATCTCATCATTTATGTTCAAAGTGTCAAATCTGTAGATATAAAAATAGAAGCTAGCTGATATATGACAACACGGTGGGTATATTGAATGCTGTAATATTGATCTTTCCCTTAAAAGTGAGGCATTGGGTAACCTGTAGGGATGCTATAAGACAATAGGGAAGAAGCAGATACACCTCAGACTTACACTGCAAGAGAGGAAATACATAGAAATCATGAAAAAACAAGGGAGGAAAATGCCTAAAACAAACCAAGATACTACAGCAACATAATCCATAGAAAGCACAGTAGGTAAAATGTTGGAGAAGGAGTTCTAAATATACATAATTAAAATTATTTGGGATTTAAAAAATTATCTAAGCAAGCAGATAAAGGCAAAAATTGATCTCTCCAACAAAGAGATAAGAGATCAAATACAGGCAGCCATCAATCACATCAACAAAGAGATACGAGTACAAATATAGGTAGTAAAAGATTACTTCAAGAAAGAGAGAATCTGAGGAGGAAAAAGACAGAAATACTTGAAATGAAAGAAACAAAAAGCCATTTTAAAAACTCAATAGATAGTATCACCAACAGATTGGATTACTTGGAAGACAGGACCTCAGACAATGAGGACAAAATATATAATATTGAAAATAAAGTTGATCTCACAGTGAAGATGGTAAGAAACCATGAACAGAATATCCAAGAATTATGGAATACCATCAAAAGACCGAATATAAGATTTATTGGAATAGAGGAAAGTGCATAGAATCAAACCAAAGGAATGCAAAATCTCTTCAATAAAATAATATCAGGAAAATTTTCAAGAAAGAAGAAAGAATTTGAAAACCAAATACAAGAGGCCTATAGGACGCCAAATGTACAAAATTACAATAGACCTACACCAAAGCACATTATGATGAAAATGCCTAGCATACAAAATAAGGATAGAATTTTAAAGGCTTTAAGAGACAAAAGTCAGATTACCTATAAGGGAAAACCAATTCGCATCTCAGCAGATTTTTCAATCCAGACCCTCAAAGCCAGGAGAGCCTGGAACAACATATACCAGGCTCTAAAAGATAAGGGATAAGGGATGCCAACCAAGAATCTTATATCCAGCAAAATTAAGCTTTAGATTTGATGATGAAATAAAAACCTTCCATGATAAACAAAAGCTAAAAGAATTTGCAACAAGAAAGCCAACACTACGGACCATTCTTGGCAAAATATTTCACGAGGAGGAAATGAAAAACAACAATGAAAATTTGCAAAGGGAAGAACTACAATAAAGGAAAAACCAACCAAAGGAGAAAGCAAGTCAAGCTAAATACAAAAAAAAAAATTTTTTAATTAAATTAAATTAAAAATGACTATTAATACAAATCATGTCTCAATAATAACCCTGAATGTTAATGGCCTAAGCTCACCAATTAAAAGACATAGGCTGATAGATTGGATTAAAAAAAAAAAAAGACCCAATAATATGCTGCCTTCAAGAGACACACTCATAGGAAAAGACACCCATAGACTGAAGGTGAAAGGATGGGATTAAATATACCATTCACATGGTCTGTGTAAGCAGGCAGGGGTTTCCATCCTCATATCAAATAAAGTAGACTTCAAGCCAAAGTTAATCAAAAGAGATAAAGATGGACATTTCATACTGCTTAAGGGAATCATATATCAACAAGAAATAACTGTTATAAATATATATGCCCTAAATAATGGAGCATCCACATTCATCAAACTCTGCTCAAGTTCAAGAGTCAAATTGACCACAACACAACAATTCTAGGTGACTTTAATACATCTCTTTCACCACTGGATAGATCTTCCAAACAAAAGCTAAACAAAGAAACTGTAGAACTCAATAATACAATCAATAACTTAGATTTAACTGATATATATTGTGACATCTTCCTTATGATGAGTGAGCAGGGCATCCTCATCAATTATAAAGGGAAAAAGCAGGGCATTTTCCCCTCTTTTCTAAGGAAAAGATGTAACACAAATATGGTGCTGGAGTAGCTAACTCTGTCTCTCTATATTCCTACTACTTTGCTTCCCACCTATGTGGCCACTAGGTCTAATACATTAATCATTAAGCATGAAGCTGACCACACTAAATTATTACCCTGTGGAATCTAAGTCAGGAGCTCAAAAACAAATTATTTTTTTAAATTTATTTATTTTTTATTTTAAGATGTTATAAATGACAGCAGAATGCATTACATTTCGTATTACACATATAGAGCACGTTTTTTAC
Organism: Tamias sibiricus; assembly: GCA_025594165.1. Taxonomy (NCBI): domain Eukaryota; kingdom Metazoa; phylum Chordata; class Mammalia; order Rodentia; family Sciuridae; genus Tamias; species Tamias sibiricus. The sequence continues at coordinate 71,977,652 of CM046663.1, forward strand.
AAATCTCTGGTTGTATGCAAAGTATATTCACACCGTTCGTGACTTCATACATGCACTTAGGGTAATGATATCCATCTCATTCTACCATTTTTTTTCCTTCACCCTTTTCCCCCTTCCTTCCCCTCCCTCCCCATTGGCCATTCTAGTGTTCCTCTAATCCTCCTATGCTCTCCATCCCAACCCGACTGTGAATTGGCCTCCTTATATCAGAGAAAACATTTTGCATTTGGCTTTTTGGGATTGGCTAACTTCACGTAGCATTATATTCTCTAACTCGATCCATTTTCCTGCAAATGTCATGATTTTATTCTCTCTTATTGCTGAGTAATATTCCATTGTGTGTATATACCACATTTTCTTTATCCATTCATCTACTGAAGGGCATCTAGGTTGATTCCACAGTTTAGCTATTGTGAATTGTGCTGCTATAAACATTGATGTAGCTGTGTCCCTGTAGTATGCTGTTTTCAGGTCTTTTGGGTAAAGACCAAGGAGTGGGATAGCTGGGTCATAAGGTGGTTCCATTCCAAGTTTTCCAAGGTATCTCCATACTGCTTTCCATATTGGCTGCACGATTTTGCAGTCCCACCAACAATGTATGAGTGTGCCTTTTTCTCCACATCCTCTCCAACATTTATTGTTGTTTGTGTTCTTAATAGCTGCCATTCTGACAGGTATGAGATGAAATCTTAAGAGTGGTTTTGATTTGCATTTCTCTAATTGCCAGAGAGGTTGAGCATTTTTTCATGTATTTGTTGATTGATTGTATATCTTCTTCTGAGAAGTGTCTGTTCAGTTCCTTGGCCCATTTATTGATTGGGTTATTTGTTTTTTTTTTTTTTTTTTTTTTTTGGTGTTAAGATTTTTGAGTTCTTTATATATTCTAGAGATTAGTGCTCTATCTGACGCGCATGTGGTAAAAATTTTTTCCCAATTAGTAGGCTCTCTGTTCACCTCACTGATTGTTTCTTTTGCTGAGAAGAAGCTTTATAATTTGAGTCTATCCCATTTATTGATTCTAGGTATTAATTCTTGTGCTACAGGATTCTTATTAAGGAACTTGGGGCCTAATCCAACATGTTGGAGATTAGAGCTTACTTTTTCTTCTATTAGGTATAATGTCTCTGGTCCTAGATCCTTGATCCACTTTGAGTTGAATTTTGTGCATGGTGAGAGATAGAGGTTTAATTTCATTTTATTGCATATGGATTTCCAGTTTTCCCAGCACCATTTGTTGAAGAGGCTATCTTTTCTCCAATGCACATTTTTGGTGCCTTTGTCTAATATAAGATAATTGAAATTATATGTGTTAGTCTCTGTGTCCTCTATTCTGTACCATTGGTCTACCAGCCTATTTTGGTGCCAATACCATGCTGTTTTTGTTACTATTGCTCTGTAGTATAACTTAAGGTCTGGTATAGTGATGCCACCTGCTTCACTCCTCTTACTAAGGATTGCTTTAGCTATTCTGGGTCTCTTATTTTTCCAGATGAATTTCATGACTGCTTTTTCTATTTCTATGAGGAATGTCATTGGGATTTTGATTGGCATTGCATTAAATCTGTAAAGTGCTTTTGGTAGTATGGTCATTTTGACAATATTAGTTCTGCCTAAACTCACCAATCAAAAGACATAGATTAGCAGATTGGTTAAAAAAAATAGACCCAAAAATATGCTGCCTCCAAGAGACTCATCTCATAGGAAAAGACATCCATAGGCTGAGGGTAAAAGGTTGGGAAAAATCCTACCACTCATATGGACAGAGGAAACAAGCAGGGGTTTCCATCCTCATATCAAATAAAGTAGACTTCAAGCTAAAGTCAATCAAAAGGGATAAAGAAGGACACTATATACTGCTCAAGGGAACCATACACCAACAAGACTTAACAATTATAAATCTATATGCCCCAAACAATGGAGCATCCATGTTCATCAAACAGACTCTCCTGAAGTTTGAGAGTCAAATTGACCATAACACAATAATTCTGGGTGACTTTAACACACCCCTTTCACCACTGGATAGATCTTCCAAACAAAAGCTGAACAAAGAAACTATAGAACTCAAAAATACAATAAACAACTTAGACTTAACTGACTTATATAGAATATTTCATCCTTCAACAAGTGAATACACTTTCTTCTCAGCAACACATGGAACCTTCCCTAAAATAGACCATATACTAGTCCACAAAACAACTCTGAGCAAATACAAAAAAGTTGAGATTCTACCCTGCATTCTATCCAACCATAATGGAATGAAATTAGAAATCAATGATAAAATAAGAAATGAAAGCTACTCCAATACCTGGAGACTAAATAATATGCTACTGAATGAACAATGGGTTGCAGATGACATCAAAGAGGAGATTAAAAAATTCTTAGAGGTGAATGAGAACACAGACACAACATATTGAAATCTCTGGGACACTATGAAGGCAGTTCTAAGAGGAAAGTTCATTGCATTGAGTTCATTCCTCAAAAGAAGCAAAAGTCAACAAATAAATGACTTAAAATTACATCTCAAAGCTCTAGAAAAAGAAGAGCAATACAACACCAAAAGTGGTAGAAGACAGGAAATAATTAAAATCAGAGCTGAAATTAATGAAATTGAAACCAAAGAAACAATTGAAAAAAATGACAAAACAAAAAGTTGGTTTTTTGAAAAAATAAATAAAATTGACAGACCCTTATCCAGGCTAACAAAGAGAAGGAGAGAGATAACTCAAATTACTAATATATGTGATGAAAAAGGAAATATCACAAAAAACACTACAGAAATACAGGAAATAATTCAAAATTATTTTGAAAACTTGTACTCCAACAAAATACAAAACACCAAAGGCATTGACAAATTTCTAGAGTTGTATGATGTGCCCAAACTTAAGCAGGATGATATACATAATTTGAACAGACCAATTTCAAGCGATGAAATAGAAGATGCCATCAGAAGCCTACCAACCAAGAAAAGCCCAGGACCAGATGGATACACAGCTGAGTTCTACAAGACCTTCAAAGAAGAACTGATACCAATACTCTTCAATTTATTTCAGGAAATAGAAAAAGAGGAGTACTTCCAAACTCATTCTATGAGGCCAACATCACCCTGATCCCCAAACCAGGCAAAGACACATCCAAAAAAGAAAACTTCAGACCCATATCTTTAATGAACATAGATGCGAAAATTCTCAATAAAATTCTAGCAAAACGGGTACAGAAACATATCAAAAATATAATACACCATGATCAAGTGGGGTTCATTCCAGGGATGCAAGGATGGTTCAACATACGGAAAACAATAAATGTAATTCACCACGTCAATAGACTCAAAGATAAGAACCATATGATTATCTCAATAGATGCAGAAAAAGCATTTGACAAAATACAGCACCCCTTCATGCTCAAAACACTAGAAAAACTAGGGATAACTGGAACATATCTCAACATCATAAAAGCTATATATGCTAATCCCCAGGCCAACATTATTCTAAATGGAGAAAAATTGAAAGCATTCCCTTTAAAAACTGGAACAAGACAGGGATGCCCTCTTTCACCACTTCTATTCAACATAGTAATTGAAATGCTGGTCAGAGCAATAAGACAGACAAAAGAAATTAAAGGGATACAGATAGGTAAAGTAGAACTCAAATTATTATTATTTGCTGATGATATGATTTTATACCTAGAAGACCCAAAAAATTCCACTAGAAAACTTCTAGAACTCATAAATGAATCCAGCAAAGTAGCAGGATACAAAATCAACACCCATAAATCTAAGGCATTTCTATATATCAGTGACAAATCCTCTGAAAGGGAAATGAGGAAAAGTACCCCGTTTACAATAGCATAAAAAAATAAAATAAAATACTTGGGAATCAACTTAACCAAAGACGTGAAAGTCCTCTATAATGAAAACTACAGAACAGTAAAGAAAGAAATTATGGAAGACCTTAGAAGATGGAAAGATCAAAAACAAATTCTTAAGCATACTAGTATAACAGGTTTTTATAATTAGACATTAGGCTTATAAGTTATAATTAAACTTGTGGCTTTTGCTATGCCCTGCTGTTCAATCTTTCCTTGTTATAGTAATAAGGTTTTAAATGTCTTCTTGTGATTGATAAGGACTCATTTTATCTTTTAGGTAGCTTAGGATAGATCTATATAAGTTTTTTATGGTAGAGACCTCTTAGATCTGACATTTGATCAAGGGAATAACACCTGTTAGCCTGACTTCTGAAAAATAACCATACTTCCTTCTTCCTGAGTTCAAAACAAAGTCATTATATAGGAAACAATAGGAACCTAATAGTCTGAGTTCAGTCAAGGTTTAAATAAAATGTATTAGAAACATTACCATATATTATTTTAGACATATAGGAATGATCAAAATGTGTTTTTCTTCTGTCTATAGATTAATCAGTAATATGTACTTAGAAAAATATCCTGTTTCCCTCAGAATGTATAACTCTGATATTCTTTAATGTAACTTCAAAGGCTGTCATGTAAAAAGCTGTGCTTTCTGGGCTATAAAAACTGGGGAAAGAAAGTAAAAGTAAGAGTCAAGCCTCCAGACCTGTGTGGTGTGTGCTTCTCTCCACCTCACCGACTCCTCACCACCCCCCTGCTGGAGCTGGACTCCGGCAATCTATAGAGTATATTATCCATCAACGAGTCAGTACACTTTCTTCTTAGCAGCACATAGCTCATTCTCTAAAATAGACCATATATTATGCCATAAAGCAAATCTAAGCAAATATAAAAAAGTAGAGATACTACCATGCATCCTATCAGACCATAATGGAATGAAATTAGAAATCAAAGATAAAATAAGAAATAAAACCTACTCCAACACCTGAAGACTAAATAGTATGCTACTGAACGAACAATGAGTTGCAGAAGACATCAAGGAGATTAAAAAATTCTTAGAGATAATTGAGAACACTGATACAACATATCAAAATCTCAGGGACACTATGAAGGCAGTACTATGAGGAAAGTTCATTGCATGGAGTTCATCCCTTCAAAGAAGAAAAAGTCAACAAATAAATTAACTAACATTACCCCTCAAAGCCCTAGAAAAAGAAGAACAAATCAATCCCAAAAGCAGGAGAAGACAGGAAATAATTAAAATCAGAGTTGAAATCAATGAAATTGAAACAACAACAACAAAGAAAAATTGAAAAAATTGACAGGACAAAAAGTTGGTTCTTTGAAAATGTAAATAAAATTGATAAATCATTAGCTATGCTAACTAAAAAAAAAAAGGAGAGAAAAACCTCAAATTACCAATATATGTGATGAAAAAGGAAATGTCACAACAGACACTACGGAAATACAGAAGATAATTAGAAATTATTTTGAAAATTTATACTCTAATAAAATAGAAAATAATGAAGGCATCAACAAATTTCTAGAAACATATGATTTGCTCAAACTAAACCAGGATGATATACACAATTTAAATAGATCAATTTCAAGCAAAGAAATAGAGTATGCCATCAAAAACCTACCAGCCAAGAAAAGCCTAGGACCGGATGGATACACAACCAAGTTCTACAAGACCTTTAACGAAGAACTAACACCAATACTTCTCAAACTATTTCATGAAATAGAAAAAGAGGGAACCCTTCCAGACTCATTTTATGAGGCCAATATCATCCTGATTTCAAAACCAGACAAAGACAAATCAAAGAAAGAAAACTTCAGACCAATATCTGTAATGAATATAGATGTAAAAATTCTCAATAAAATTCTGGCAAATCAAATATAAAAACATATCAAAAAGATAGTACACCACAATCAAGTGGGGTTCATTCCAGGGATGCAAGGTTGGTTCAACACAAGGAAATAAATAAATGTAATTCATCACATCAATAGACTCAAAGATAAAAATCATATGATCATCTCAATAGATGCAGAGAAAGCATTTGACAAAATACAGCATCCCTTCTTGTTCAAAATGCTAGAAAAAATAGGGATAACAGGAACATACCTCAACATCGTAAAGACCATCTATGCCAACATCATCCTAAATGGAGAAAAATTGAAAGCATTCCCTCTAAAAACTGGAACAAGACAGGGATGCCCTCTTTCACCACTGCTATTTAACATAGTTCTTGAAGCCCTAGCCAGAGCAATTAGATGAAAGAAATTAAAGGGATATGGATAGGAAAAGAAGAACTCAAATTATCACTATTTGAAGATGGTATGATTCTATACATAGAAGATCAAAAAAATTCCACCAGAAATCTTCTAGAACTAATAAATGAATTCAGCAAAGTGGCTGGATATAAAATCAATACCCATAAGTCAAAGGCATTTCTGTACATCAGCAACAAATCCCCAGAAGGCAAAACTAGGAAATCCACCCCATTTATTATAGCCTCAAAAAATATAAAATACTTGGGATTCCCCGGGCCATGGCGCACGCCTGTAATCCCAGCACTTGGGAGGCTGAGGCAGGAGGATCACAAGTTCAAAGCCAGCCTCAGAAACTTACCAAGGCCCAGAACAACTTAGCAAGACACTGCCTCTAAATAAAATATTTAAAAAGAGCTGGGGATGTGGCTCAGTTGTTAAGCCCCTTGGGTTCAATCCCTGGTCAGGAGGAGGAGGTGGGGAGGGGGGAAGGAAAAAGATAACAACAACAACAACAACTAAGAGTGCGCACTTCTGTTCAAGTCTGCCCTACTTCTGTTTTCCCACCTCTTGGGAGACAGAAGTCTAAGGTCTTTGAGGTTCCAGGCTGTGCCCTAGGTGGAATGGGCATCTATCTGCACTGGCCCAGCTGGACTGCCTGGGAGTGACAGGTCCACTTGCCCTGGTTTGCCATGGCCCTGGTTTGCTGCACCTTAGACCCACTGCTGCATGGTGGGCTCTGCCAGGCAAGGGCCAGTGCTCACCGCTGCACTCCAGCCCACCTGGGCTGCCACTCCACCTCTGTGGGACAAAGTCTTAGCTTCACTACTGCTGAGAGAAGTCCATTTATTCTCTGAGTGATCCTGTCCTTGAGAAGTAAAACCTCTTAGTCCAGATGAATTAGTCCTGTTTACTATTATTATACAAGAAGGAAATGGAAAAGCGAGGTGGTTCAGCCTAAGTTTCCAATCTCTCCTTTGGTGTGGCTGATACAGAAAACAGGAAGACTAGTTCTCAGGTGTAAAAATCATTGCAATAGTTACTCCATGACATGAGACACTGGGTTCCTTGTTACACCTCTAGTGACATGGAACTTCACTTACAGTTAATCAGCAATTTCTCTTAAGAAACTCCAAGGTCCAATGTGGTAGATGTACAATCTCATTACTCTCTTCCTGCCTGATCCTCCCTTAGGACAAGACAGGCCCTGGGGTAGAAGCTGGCTCTGAACCACAGCCAGCACTACCATCATGGTGCAGTTGGTCTTGACAACCCTTATCAGACATTTCTGACAACCAAGCTTCTTTGGACCATCCCACCCTATCAAAAGTATAATAATTTGAACCCTCAGAGGAAAAGCGTTTCTGATTTACAAGGAAACATCCTGGTCCCTTTGCATATTTGCCCACTTCCAGCAACTTTAAAATGCTACTTACCAATGGAGCAATGGCAAGATATCATAGCCCCCCACCTGAGCCAAGCCAAAGAAGAGCTGTTTAACCTAAAAGTTCCCAAATCAGGGGGCCTTACTTACCTTATAGGCACACACTGAAAATAGATATGGATAATGCCAGTTATACCGACAATGTAAAATATTCACCACATAAGTGGTGACCCAGAAGTAGGGGATGACCCCCATGTCTCTGTCTCTGTCTACAGGAAAATGATCATGGACTGAAATAGGGATTACAAAAGGGTATCCGATTTATCAGGAAGATGGCATTTGCTTCTGATATTTAAAGCATACAGTCATTTTTAAAATATAGGTTGAAAATCTGAAATCTGAAATGCTCCTAAATCCAAAACTTCTTGAGCACCGACATGACACACAAAAAATGTCAAATTTCAGAGCATTTCGAATTTCAGATTTTTAAATTAGTGATGCTCAAAATGATTAAGACTAAGCAAATTTTCCACAATCCAATATTCTCTGAAATCTGAACTACTTCTTATCCCAAGCACTTTGGATAGGGGATGCCCAACCTATCTTCAGGTGGCCCCTCTGAGTGACAGGTTGGAGAGAAGAGGGTGGGCTTGAGATAAGAGATCCGAGAGTGGTCAGCACATTTGTGATATGAGTCACAAGTGTAGATGAGACTGAGTGAGGAGAAGAAAGGAGTTGAGATGGAACCTGAGGGACAAATGAACTGAGAAGCAAGCTCACACAGAAAACCAAAAGGAAGTGGCAGGAAGACAGAGTCTGGCCATAGAATCTAAAGGGAAAGAACATTTCCCCAAAGAGGAATCTGTTTAACAGTGTCTAATGCAACAGAGGTCAAGACAGATAAGGATTGAAGTCAGGCTATGAATTTCTCAAATAGATAAGACCTACTCAGGTCTCTTCTGGAAAATTATTGACCAGGGTCATATGATCAGATTACATTTCCTTTTAACGATTTGTACTTGGAGTCAAATCACATTATACTCATCTTATTAACAATCACCTAGTAAGCAGCAATTGGGATAACTGAAGGTTTTTCTGTTACATCTTTGCCTATTTTATCAGAAGTGAAAAACCAAAGTTCTTGAAACAAACAAAATCTCATAACTGCTATATTCTGTTTTGGTTTTTTCCGCTTGAATATGGCACTGTCCAGCAGAGCATGGGTTCTTTTATTTAGTACATGTATTTGTGTGTCAGGGGAGGGCTCATATCTTCTCCCCATTTTTATTAAAATAGTATAAAAACTTCTATTGAACAACATGTGACATTATTTGGCCTTCACATAGGTTGGGCATATCATTTATATATTTATTCCATTTAGTCTAACATTGAAGTATTTCCTGCTTGCAGCCAATGGAACCAAAAGTAAAAAACAAATGCAGACATGGAAACCAAATATCAGCACTTTTTAATATAAAACAATTCATAAAGTGCTTATATTAAAATTTCTAGGTCATTGAGCTGAAAACACAAAATTTCAAAATCTTCTTGGAGGTTCCTGCCTTGAAGATTTATACCTGTTGACCCACATTTCAGAAAACACTGTCAGGGGCATTACACCTGCCTGGCAGATGCCCATTGCTTCTGTTCCAGCTAGCCCCTTCTATTTTTTCTCCTCTCAGTCTTTGAAGAAAGAAAACTTGAGCCTATAATGACCATAGTGGGTGAATGGGAGTGATGAGTCTCTGTTGATTTCCAAATACTTTTTTTATTTTTAGAATCATCTTTACTCCCTTCACCTATTTCTACCTTTTCTTACCAAAGAAAGGGAAACTTCTTTGATGATTAACAAAGGTGTATGACTTCTTTTGTTTCACCCACAATACCCAGTACAGTGACAGGTTCCAATTAAGAGTTGATTAAGTCTTTATTTATTTATTTATACATATTAAAGCATTTAGTATTATTTGACAAACAGAAAAAGAAAAAAAGAAGAGTCTTGCAAAACAATTGTCACCATAGAGAATGGCAGCAGAATACATTAAAAAGGCCTGACTTCCTTACTGGTGTATAAAAGTAGGGATAGCAAGGCATGGAAGTATATTGGATACAAACATTCTGCCCCATAAGAAATAACATCCTCTAAATGCCTTTTTCTTTCTATTGATTTTCATGAGAAATTATGGCCTGAGGACATGGAAGAGATTAGAGCCATTGTCATTATTACCTACTCCTCTGAACGCCTGAGGGCTGTAGTTCTCCACAAGGTCCTAAGACTTGTTCTGGCCAGTGGAATGTGAGCAGAAGCATCATGCACCATTTCTAAGGGTGAACCATTAAGAGCTGGTATCAGATTTATTATATTTCCTTCTCTCTGCCTTTGTGTCAACAATAATATTCAGAAGATGGCTCCATCAATCTGTGTCCATGAATGAAAATGATGGGAATTGAAGCTTCCCTGTAACCCAAAAGGGACATGTAGCTTGAGAGATAGACTTTTGCTGTTCCAAAATAGTAAGTTTTGGGGCATGACCTTGATCTTGTTGATTTTATAAGAGCCAAACCCTGAAATGATCATTTTGCTCCTGATCAGGCAAAATATTCAGAAAATAGCTTCACTAGCACAAGATTGATGTTATTTTAGTAACAATAAATAAGATCATAGAGTGCTTGACAAGTGTTGAAAGTACTGCTGCATAGATTATTTCCTCCCTTGTGTTCTTGTGAATAGTCAGATCACTTTTTCTCGGGTCCATACCAACTCCTTCTGGTTAGAATAAGCTGTTCTTGGTGGCCCTTCCCACTTTAAATACTTCTCTAATCTACCCCCTAGCAAAATTTACTGCAATTTTAAAATGTTACATCTTCAGCCTGGTGTGGGTTTTAATTACAGCTCTGTAAGACTTCTTATCCCTGCTTGACAAATAAAGCCATGGAGGTTCTTAGAGATCTAATTTTTCCCCCAAAGGCCACTACCATTAGGAAAAGCCAGCGATCACTTTGCAAAGCAGGACTAACTTTTTGCCAGGAGCACTCTTTTCCTCTACTCTCCATCGGACTCTGGTCCTCCTGTACCGCGTTACTTCTGCCGGCACTCTCCGGGCCCGACAGGCATGCTACAGAGAGCAGCAGCCCAAACGTGTTTCTCTGCAACAGATCTTCTGTGCGCTGCCGAAAAGCACGATATTCGGACTTCGAAATGCTTTGTACTGCTGTACTGTAGCGCGAGCGCACAGCAGCATCTGGGAACCTGGGGCTTCACAGTGCGGGCTTCTCCGTGGGCCTGAGGGGCGGGAACACGAGAGTGACACCGAGGCGCACCAATCCCCGCGGGGGCGCCGGCCGCAGAGCCCAATCGCAGGACAACCGGGTCGTACAGTAACAGCGCAGGCAGCCGCCGGCCCAGCCTCCTCTGTGGGCCCCGAAGCTTCGCGGGCGGCGGCTGAGTCACCGCCAAGCGCGGGCCGGGCGCGTCACAGTCTTGTTAAGAGCAAGGAAGAGCAGCTGCCGCCGGCGCCTTCGGGAGCTGGCTGAGACCAAGTCCGCCGGGCCGAGGAGGAGCCGAGGGCAGCACAGGGACTGTCGCAGGTGTCATTCTGGACGCAGGAAGTATGCTTGCTTTGGTTTGCTTTAAAATAGGGTTTGTGTTTCCCCGACAGGCGTATTTCACCCCTCCCCGCCCCACTACAGCGCCGGCTGCGTAGCCCCGGCCCCTCCCCACCTCCCGGGCTGTGTGGCCCCCCGCAGCCGCCAGTGCACGGGCTGCCCCAGGCGCTCCGCAGGCGCTGCGCCAGCGCGGGGCATCACAAGTCTGACCCCGAAAATGTCGGACCCCCTAGACCTGCAGGAAGACTAATCGCGGGGTGAGTTACAGAAAAGAAAAAGAAAGAATCCCTTCCGATTAGGGTTTGCTTTTTTAAGACTCTTTCCCTGCCCATTAACACGCAGCAAAATGACAACAATAGTTGCGTAACTGCCATAGCCCAAGGAAACTGCATTGTTTATTTTATGAAAACCAGCTGGTGAGATGCATTGTGACTGTTGACTCACCAAGATCGGTGAGGACTTGGTAAGATCATTCCACAGAATCTTCTCCAGGGCGGCTTGAGTGTTAAAACGTCCCACTCTTAAAATACCTATAGAGTGACAATCACAACTGAGTACTCCGAAGTAAAAGTGATTCTCCCTGGAAGTGCTCACTGCTTTTCTGTTCTCTAGTTTGCTTGTGTGATATTTACTCCAAAAATGTTTTCCAGCTTCCCTGTCTTTGAAAAATTAGGCTCTGAGTTAGGTTGCAACTGGTTACCTCTCTCCTTTTCTTTTTTTTTATTAGAATTCAGCCACCTACCCAAACAATATGAAGATTTTATACGTTGAACCTGCCATTCTCCTTTATTCTTTTGCTCTGTCTTTGATCTCTCCACTGACAACACAATACTTGTACAGGAGAATATGGGAAGAAACAAGCAACTACAGCTTTGCACTTGATAACAATGTTTCTGAGTGTGACAAAAACAAAAGCAGCCCAATTTTTGCAGTCCAGAAGGTAAGAAATTAAAATATCCCCAAAATGTAATTAAAGAGGGTATGGCATTTACGCTTTGGCCTCTCAAGAGTGACCATCAAAGTCCCAAATCACAAACCAATAGCCTTCGCTGAGTTCTCATCTCATTTGACATTTCCCAACATCTGTAATCTGCCTTTTTATTTTTTTAAATATTTTTATTTTTTATTTTTTGTACTGAGGATTGAACTCAGGCCACTTGACCACTGAGCTAAATCTCCAACCCTATTTCGTATTTTATTTAAAGACATGGTCCTGCTGAGTTGCTTAGCATCTCCCTGTTGCGAAGGCTGGCTTTGAACCCAGGATCCTCCTGTCTCAGCCTCCCCAGCCACTGGGATTACAGGCCTGTGTCACCATGCCCGGCTGTAATCTGCCTTTTCTTCTTTCCTTTATTTTTTTTTTTTGGGGGGGGTGGGGGGTGTTGCTTAGTTTCCAGGGTTGACCCAGAGCTCACCATGTTCCTGCCTCAGCCTTCCAAGTAGCTGGAATTTTAGGCACATGCCTCCACAACTGGCAGTCTGCCTCTTCTCAAAACCCACTTCTTGTAAGACACTAGCTCTTCTTTCTCTTAGAAAATCTTAGCACAGTCTCATCTTCTCTGTTGTTGTCCCCTTTCTTTGCCCTAAAAAAATAATTTTAAAAAAGTAGTCTGAAAATTGGACCAAGGCCTGCTGTGATGAGATACTTGGTGGACACGGTGGACAGAGGCGGGTGAAACAGGGTATGTCTACCTCTCCATTGCCCCCTTCCTCCCAGCTCCCTTCTACTGCATCTGCATGTCACAGTTTTCAGGGACTCCAGAAAGTGACCCATCACTGAAAACTGTCTAGGTGTCTGCCATGGAATAGAAGTGGGGCAGCATGTGTCACTTGTCATCTGGGAGCTTTAAGATATTAGCCTTGACTCCCACATGTTGAACTGTGCGAGGACATCTAGAGTGGGGAGTGCTCACTTTTGCTCTCTGGACACTGAAAATATTTTGCTGGATGTTATGGGGCCTTCCCACCTCCCCTTTACTTTTTATTTGTTTATAACAGGAGGTACTTCACCATCCTCCTGGTCCTTGCGGCAGTTTTGGACAAAAGTCTACTGATGTCCAAATGCAAAGGAAGTGGCTTTCAGATGTGGAAATGCTTTTCTCTATAATGCCTCAAAAATAAACCATGCGTATAAACTCAGAACTTTTCCTCTTGGGAAATTTTTGTGATGGCAAAAATGGCGCTGCCACTCATAGAAGAGAAGAGTTTAAGGACGTGGAATTGCCTCCCCTGGCTCTGAGAGTCTGCCTGTGAAAGGAGTCTGAGATGAGGAAGTGGCAGAGGGCCCTAGAAGGGCTTGCGCCCACCCCCACATCTCTCCAGGAGTCTGGTGGAAGCTAGCTGGGGTGAGGCCCAGGTGTTTGGCTCAGTCCCTGATCTTACTCATTTCCTTATTTCCATTTTCCTGAAACTGCTGAATTCTGGGCAGCTGTGCACACAGCAAGGTTCTGGCTTAGAGTAAGGTTGTAAGGAGAGAAGGGCCAAGGCCCTCCCTGAGCAGTTTTGTGTCCCTTCCAGGATGTTTCATTATACATCCTTCTCTTGAGCAAGAAGGCTCCATGGGCTCGTCATTCTTGTGTTTGGTACTGTGTTCCTTCACCTGGGCCCTGGGAGCAGGCCCCCTTGTTCCTGTGGGAAGGGCCTGGGCAGAGAGGACCTGAATGTCTGCTGAGCCTACCCTCCTGGACTCAGGGAAGACTGGCCTTGGTCCAGCCACCTTGCTGGCCTCTGTGGCTAAGCAGGTGAAAAGTGGTAGTCACCACCTCCAGCCTGGCCCAGTTGCTGAGAGCCCTCTACAGCCTAGAGCAGTGGTCTCATTTAGAAGATTTTGGCCCAACTTTCAAACTAATTTTCTTTCTTTCTTTCTTTCTTTCTTTTTTTCTTCCTTCCTTCCTTCCTTCCTTCCTTCCTTCCTTCCTTTTCTTCTTTCTTTCTTTCTTCCTTTCTTCAATTTATTTTGGGTACCAGAGATTGAACTCAGGACCACTCAGCCACTGAGCCACATCCCCAGGCTTATTTTGTATTTTATTTAGAGACAGAATCTCACTGAGTTGCTTAGCGCCTCACCATTGCTGAGTCTGGCTTTGAATTACCAATCCTCCTGCCTCAGCCTCCCAAAGTGCTGGGATTACAGGCGTGCGCCACCGTGCCCGGCTTGTAAGCCTTTTAATAATTAACACAATCCCTGTTGCTTATTCCTACTTAGGAAAAATGACATGGAATATTTTCTACTCAATTGGAATTCAATTATACATTTTACCCTATGAAATTGTAACTTCTTTAACACAGATACTGCTTTCCTTCCTTTATTCTTACCTCAGGACATTGTCATTCTATGCAATCTTGGATAGAAAATAGCATTTTTTAAACTTCTCCTATCTACCCTTATGTGATATGTAACTATCTTCCTCCTAAGTTTAAACACACATGTGTGCCTGCACACACACACATGCCCAATTTTTTTCTTATGTTTCAATTATGATTTATGGTGGAATATCCTTCAAGTTTATCCTTGCGAAAATCTGTATTTTAAAATTCAGATTACAGATGAGGAAGTAGTATACAAGATTCAGTTAGGAATGGTAACAAAAATGGGAAGACAGAACTTGAGTGGTGGGGTAGAAATGGGAGGAGGAAAACAAAACTAGAACATCTAGTTTAGAAGTTAGTTAGAAGGCAACTTTTTACTTATTTATTTATTTAATAAATATTCACTTGATGGCACTGTATCTGTAGGAGATACAAAGATGTACTCAGGATGTTTTATCTAGATAAAGGAAACAGGTCAATTGATTGAGCACTAAATATGCTAGGGCCTTGTTTATTTGTTTTTTAATTTAATTTTTATTTTTTTAAATTTGTTTGTTCTAGTCAGTTATACATGACAGCAGAATGTTCTTTGATTCATTGTACACAAATAGAGCACAAGTTTTCACTTCTCTGGTTGTACACAAAATAGGGTCATGCCATTCATGCAATCATACATGTAATGATGTCTGTCTCATTCCACCACCTTTCCTACCCCTGTGCCCCCTCTTCCCCTCCTTGTTTATTTTTATATGTTTAGCATCTTACATTTGTTTTAAATGTAACCCTACCAACAGCCTGTGAATAGAGACATCATTCACATCTGTCAGATGAAGAAGCTATGGAGATAAATAATTTGGTCAGATCCTGCACACCTAGCAAGTTTCAGAGTCCTTGTTACATGACCATTCATTCATTATTACTGAGTAGCTGCCCACCTGCCCTGTCCTTGGAGATGGCGGTACTGTGGTGAAGAAGACTCAGTTCCTGTCCTCCTCTAGGTTATTCTTCTTGTAGGGGAGGAAACATCTGATACTTTTGTAATTCATTAATCATTTAGGCTGTTTTCTATATAGCACATGAATAAATCTTTTGTTTTTAATAAGCTTAATATTTCTTATTATAAAAATGGCATATATTCTATATTTTAAATTTGGAAAATACAGAGAAGTGACAAACAGAAAGTGTTTTTATATCACCTGAAATTCTTTCCATCAAATGACTAGTATGTCAATCATCACAGCTCCCAGTCTCAGTGTATATGAACTCATCTGTTGTCGCCATTTTGGTCCTTGGAGGTTGAGTTTATGGTGGGCTATCATCTTTAGTCAATGTAAGTTCCCTCTGTGGGATTTACCTTTTTAGTATTTTTAACTTAGCAAATAAAAGAATAAGTTTCTCACTAATCTATTTGTGAAAATAGCAGTCAAAAGAGTAACAGAGCTCTTCCTAAATAAAGGCCCGTTAATTATGGCATCTATATGAGTTATTCACTCTCCTTTAATGGAGACAGGAAGACCTATCACAAGAAAGGGTGTTATTCTTGCTTTGGAATAGTAGCCATGATCTTCCAGTGCAAACTCTTCATGGAAGGAAGAAAACTCTACTATGGCCAATATCAGAGGCCTCAGGGTATATAGGTCCTTCGTGCAAAAGACACACCAGTACACACATTTTTCTTTTGATGGATTCAGATGGCCACTTGAATATCATGACTGAGTGTGAATGCTTATGTCACCTTTGACACCTGCTTTGTGAACTGAATGAAGATTTAAGCTGTGTCACATCCCCCCCATGGACCAGATTTGGGTAGTATTTAAGCTGTGTCACATCCCCCCCATGGGCCCATGACTTATGGGCAATGTCAAGAAAAGTATGCATCATGATATTTTTATGCACACCGTATAAACCCACTGTCTTCTTTTTCTTTCTTTGCAGGAAGTTCAGGAACAAGTGTCATTATTTAGCTTACAGATGGAGATGAGCGGGTTAATTCCTGCCCTGTTGTCTACATTCATTCTTCTGTCTAGTAGTGATCGCCATGGGCGAAAATTCCCTATGATTTTATCTTCCGTTGGTACTCTTGCAACCAGCATTTGGATCTATCTGCTTTCCTATTTTGCCTTTCCAGTCCAGCTTTTGATTGTATCTACCTTCATTGGTGCATTTTGTGGCAATTATACAACATTTTATGGAGCTTGCTTTGCCTATATAGTTGATCAATGTAAAGAACCCAAACAAAAAACAATTCGAATAGCTATAACTGATTTTATGCTTGGACTCGTTACTGGACTAACAGGACTGTCATCTGGCTATTTTATTAGAGAACTAGGTTTTGTATGGTCATTTTTAATTATTACTATAGTTCTTACTGTGAACTTGACCTATATTTTATTTTTCCTTTATGATCCAATGAAAGAGTCTTCACCTCAGAATGTTACCATGTCATGTAGTGAAGGCTTTAAAGACCTATTTTACCGAACTTACATGCTTTTTAAAAATGCTTCTGGTAAGCGACGGCTTTTGCTCTGTTTGTTACTTTTTACCATGCTCACTTTTTTTTTCGTGATAAGTGGCATTTCCCCAGTTTTTATCCTTTATGAATTGGCTTCCCCACTCTGCTGGAATGAAATTTTTATAGGTTATGGGTCAGCTTTGGGTAGTATCTCTTTTTTGAGTAGCTTCCTAGGAATATGGTTATTTTCTTATTGCATGGAAGATATTCATATCGCCTTCATCGGAATTTTTACCACCACAGCAGGAATGGCTACAGCTGCTTTCGCTAGAACCACACTGATGATGTTTTTAGGTGAGTTACAAATGTAGCCTTGGAACTAACTTGTATTTGATTTTACATAAAATGAATTTAGTCTGATGGGACAGAACCTTTAATATAAAGCTCTCTATTTAACCCATTCCAGTTGTATTAAAGTTAAAAAGCCAGTTTGTCAGAAGCAAATAAGCTGAGAGCCAAATCTACTGGGGGAAAAAAGTATTCACTGAATTGGCCACAATTTTCAAAATTTACATGTTTGCCAAAAAAATGTTTTGAGAGACATTCTTCATATGAATCAGTTCTTCAATATAGCTTTCACCAAATAGCCAGTTTACCAAAGTGAACATTTTTTAAAATGCTTCTAAGAAGGCTACTTCCCATAAAAAATATTTAGAACAATTATATAAAGTATACCCAAAAGAACTTATAAGAAAATTCATATTTGTTGAATATATTCAAGAAGAAAATTCTTTTTTTCTCTCCCCAAGTATTCTGACATTTGTCTTATGCTATTTTAAAAAATATTCCGATGTGCTCCACCAAATTAATTTTACCATCCAATAATACATTGCAACCGGAATAGAAATTACTGTTATAAACTTTATACAAAATCATAAATCACAAATTTTACTTCCAAAGAGATGAAGGAGGCAAGAAGTACTTGGGGTTTGCTCTGAGAGTCTCATCTCCCCCAATGCCAAAAAGAATGGCTTTAAATCCTTCAAAAAGAAAGTGCTTTAGGGGAGGTTTTTGCAAATTGACCTATCAGCAAACCAGTCATTTCATGAATCAACTTGTGATGAATTGCTATTTAGCACACTGAACTGCTTCCTTGATTATATGCCTCAAAACTGTTTTTGTAGGGTTTGGGTGAGATCCTGCAGTGGAAAGGGCCATGGGAACTGTGAAGCAGCACTTTGAGAAAGGTTAAATTTAGTCTTTTTTACAAAGGAACTGTTAACCTCCTGTTACCTGGTATAGAAGCAGTGACACCAAACAGAAAGGCCTTAATGTCCACCAACAGCCCTAGGTGACCTTCAGCAAGTTACTTAACTCCTCTGATCCCTTATTTTCTCATTTGTAAAATGTGCATGATAATGCCTCATTCAGAGGAATATAATGAACATTAGGTAACTATAAAACACTTCACACAATGCCTACTATTCAACAAATGCCAGTTTTCCTCTGCCAAGAACTGCCAAGTCTGTGTAAGTTGATATATGAGAAAACACTTTGAAAACCTTAAAGCAATCTGCAAATATATCATCACATATTTTAAATTATTTCATGACATAATTTAAAATGCTATTTATAGTTAAGGATCATAATTTAAAAACAGAGGCCATTTGTATTTATAAAGTTATTTAGACACAAAGATGAGCTGGCAAGATGATAAGGAGCTAGTTTACCAATAAATGAATCTGTGCAGCAAAGGAATGCTAACTGAACACTGGGTTGAGTCTGAAAAAGAACAAAAAACAGACAAAAACTAACTAGCTGTCACAACTTGCTAAACAAAAGGTGACTACATCATTATAAGAAGAGGCTGCTCAGCCTCAATTGGTAGATTATAAATCTGGACCTAAAACTTACATGAACACTTGTTCTTAATACTGAAATAAGAATTCTAGAGTAAAGTAACCTTTGACTTACCTGTCCATAGTGTATTTTAATCCATTAAACAGAACTCTACATTTAATTAATTTGATCTTTAGATGCAATGATTTAGGAGACTGGAAGGAAATGGAATGTTTAGACTGAGAATGTTTCCCATGTACAATGTACCAAAAGTGTTCTGACGTAGTCATTTCTCTCATAGTCCGGGTGCCATTACTTTTTATTATTATGCCACTCTCTGCCCTGCGATCATTGTTGTCACAAGTGGTCCGTTCTACTGAACAAGGTGAGTTTAAGTCATTTAAATAACATAATGAATGTATCAACTCGAATCTATGTGCGATAGATGTCTGATGCTTCGATAACCCTTTTCTGCCCACATCTTTTGAATTAAGTGGTAAGCTCCGTCAGGAAGAGGTTTACACTCAGGTAAAAGAGCCCCTTCCTATGGCCCTTGGTTTAGAGGGCTGCTCTGGCCTTTTCTCTGGCTGTGCCCTAACCCAAGAGGAGACCTAAGGACCAAGTGGATATGTCCACTGAGAGTCCAAAACACCTCTGCCCCTTCTATACTGTACTCTGGCTACCTGAATCTCCATAATTTCTATCCATACAACTCTGGGCTCATGCCCAGTGAGTGTCTGCCTGATCCTCTTCCTTGGATATGCCCCCATGGGCTCTCCTCTAGACCAAAGTATACAAGGGGTAACTCTTCATAGGAAGGTCTGACCCAAACTTGGAATCACAGACCAAGCATGTTGACACCCATGTGTAGTTGACCCTTTCCAAGCCAGATGGATCAAGGAATAGAACAGAATGGGGGTGGGCTGCAGGCTGGGGACAGAGGGCCAAGGGCCAACACTACCATTCTGTCTTATTTCTACATGGAATTCTAGAAAGGTCTAAGAATTCTACATTTGTGCTGGGCCTTCCAGATCGCCACAGAGTTATGTTTTCCACAGTAGAGAAACAACATATTTTATTGTTGTTGAGAAAATGATTTTATTTTCTTGCTTTAAATTAAAAAACAACATATTTTATAATTAATGTTCATTAGCCAGATTTGTAACTTAAATACAGTTGTCTCTCAATATCTGAGGGAGATTGATTCCAGGACCCCTTACAAACACCCAAATCCACAAATGCTCAAGTCCCTTAAGTAATACTATATATTATATACACATAACTTGCACATATCCTCCTGTATACTTTAAATCATCTCTAGATGACTTATAATACGTAACACAATGTAAATACTATATAAATAGTTGTTATACTACATTGCTTAGGAAATAATGACAAGAAAATGATGTCTATACATGTTTAGTAGAGACATAATCATCACAGGCCTAACTATATTTTTTATGTATGATGGGTTGAATCTTTGGATGTGGAACTTGTGGATATGGAGGGCTGGCTGCACTGAGACTATATATGTAGGCTTCAAATTACATTCTTACTCTGGACCCAAATCAGAGTCCTACAGCTAGCTAGTCCCATTCAACTAGCTCAAATCAGAGACTTCCAGGAATGATGGTATAGGAGTGGGCACTTTGGAGGCCCCCAGAGAGGTGCCCAAAATAGGGAAGAAGGAGAGAAAACACACAATAGCCTTGTTCTCCTACTTCATATCTTTGACCTAGTACAATAGGAAATTGGGCCAAGAAGGATGTCCTAGTCATATAATTTGAGGGTCAGCCTCCCAAGTGTAGATCAGCGAGGGTTCAACAGTCGAAAGGGCAGACAGAGAATAACCAGCACAGAAAGAAGACAAGAATTAAATTTATAATTATAACTAGTAGATATTAGCATATGGGGTTGTCTTCCTGTCCTTCTGTATCATATAAATATTATTAGACACAAGTACTTTCTTTTGTTTCATATCAGTCTGGTTCTTATTTGATATTTATGGAAAACTCCTAAGTGTGCTTTTCTATTTATGCCAGTTTAGTCAATATCAAGGAAAGCTGCATAATTCAATAACTTAAAAAATATATTTCTTGATTCTTTTCCACTCATAAGCTGTAGTTGTCTAGTCAAACAACTATTTATAGACCATGTGATGATGGTTACCTTGAGAACCACTTAGGAATATAAAAATTTGTTATTATACTATGTAACAATCTATCTGCTTCCTTGGATTATGCATTGGTTTCTTAGATATGACACTAAAAGCACAACAAAAGAAGAACATAAGTACATTAGACTTCAGTAAAGACTTCATTCAAAATCTCTGTGCTTCAAAGAATACTGTGAAGAAAATGAAAAGCCAGGCACAGAATGGGAGAAAATATTTGCAAATCGATGTCTGATAAGGAACTTGTATTCAGCATACGTAAGAATGTTTAAAACTGGGGGCTGGAGTTGTAGCTCAGCGGTTGAGCGTTTGAGGCACTGGGTTTGATTCCCAGTGCTACATATAAATAATCAAATAAAATAAATGTTTATCAACAACTAAAAAAAATTTTTAAAAAGAATGCTTAAGACTCAATAACAAAAAGACAAACAATGCAATTAAAAATGGGTATAGAATTTGAGTGGACTTTTCTCCAAAGAAGATACACAAATGGCCAATAAACATGAAAAAAAAAAAGTAGGATCTCATTAAGCATCAGGGAAATGCAAATCAAACCCACAATAAGGCACACTTGGATAGCCAAAATAAAAAAAGACCATAACAAGTGTGAGTGAGGAAGTTGAGAAAGTGGAACCTTTATACACTGCTACTGGGACTATAAAATAGTACAGCCACTTTTGCAAAGCAATTTGGTAGTTCCTCAGAATGTTAGTTACCTTATGACCCAGCAATGCCACCCCCATGTAGGTACCAAGAGAAATGAAAACACATGTCCAAACAAAATACAAGTATTATGCATGTTACCAAATAGTGGAAACAATACAAATGGCTATGGTATATCTTCCAATAGACTATTATTCATCAATAAAAAGAATTAATGTTCATGAAACATGCTATAATGTCATGAGTAAACTACGAAATCATTATGCTAAACGAAAGAAGCTAGTGACAAAAGGCCACACATTATTGTATGAATGTGACTCAGTTTACATGAAATGTCCAAAATGGGCAAATTAATAGAAAGACAGAAATTAGATTGGGGCTTGCCAGGAGCTGGGGAGAAGGGAAGTAACTGCGATTGGGCATAGATTTTGTTTTTGAGGAGAGGAAAATATTCCACATGTAGAAAATAGTGATGGTCTCACAACTCTGTGAATATACTAAATATACTAAATAATATGCTAAATATATTATGTAATACTAAATACTGAATTTTGCACTTTAAAAGAGTGATCTTCATGGTATATAAATTATATTTCAGTAAAGCTGTTAAGAAAAAATGTTTACATGCTTTGACTTAATGCTAAAATGAACTTATGAAAATGTATGTTTTTGATCATATTTGGTAGTTTATGAAGGCTTTTTAAAAATCATCTCATTATTAACTATAATAACATTGAAAAATGCTTAGTTTGCATTTGGGCATTTCTGATTCTAAATTGCAATAACTTTGTGAACTGTGACTCCATTATTCTAGGATAGTGTAATTACTCTGTTCCTAACTATAAATTAAGAAGTACTTTGGATAATGTTAAAATTTCTATGACTAAATGTATTCGTATCTTTCATTATTTTTTTAAATGACCATTTTGTGAAAATATTATGTACTTTATAATAATCAGAGGAAGGGGAAATACTGAGAGGCTTTCAGATGCCCTCACTCTCTGTTATATTAAATGAGAAAGAGGAGGAACAGAGGTGGAGCTCAGGGGTTCAGCATGTGCTTAGCACACAAGAGGCTCTGGGTTCAATTCCCAGCACCAGAACAACAACAACAACAACAACAAAAAGAAGGTGAAAAAAAAATGGGGGCAATTATTTTTAAACTCTCTGTGCTAGGTGGGCACCTGGCACACACACCTGTAATTTCAGTGATTCTGGAGGCTGAGGCAGGAGGATCTTAAGTTCAAAGCCAGCCTCAGCAAATTAGGGAGGCCCTCAGCAACTTAGTGAGACCCTATCTTAAAATTTTAAAAAAGAATTTTTATTAAAAGGGCCAGGGACTTAGCTCAATGGTAAAGCACCAGTGGATTCAGTCCCAGTTAGGGGGAAAAAAAAATCTCTGTGCACTATACAGATGTAAAATTCATAACTTCAAGCCATCTTGAACTAGTTATTTTGCCTTTGCATCACTCATGAACTCCTTGTGATTATAAGATTATAAATTGAAACACAATAAAATAGGCTTGACCTTGTGAGTTCTGTTGGATTTTAAAAAAACAAAAAAAAAAGCTTAGAAGGTGATCTCCACTGTCCTTATTGAATTCTGCTGATCTCTGCAACTACTAAACAAGTTGAACTGCTCAGAGAAGTTCAGCAACAAGCTAGAGCTATTTCATAATAGTGTGTTGTGTCAGACAGATAGTGCCCTGTCTGACCTGCTTCCCATCAAGAATGGATTAACGCCCCTACGTAATAGAACTAGCACTGTGCAGTCTGCATTCCATAGCACAGCACTGTTCCTGGCTATAGCAAGAGATCACAAATAAAGAAAATAATATTTTAGTTGGGCAAGGAAGAGAACTCCCTTCCAATTAAACTGACTTAGCATATTATCATAAATCATGGAGGCAGTAAATCTATATGCTACTTGATGATTGATAAATGGGGTCCTGAATTAAACTTTTATTCATTTACTAGGCAAATATTTATTAACTATCTACCATGCACCAGGACAGCTGGGCCCTGGGGAAATAGTAGCAACCAAGATAGAAGTGCCCTTTGCATTGACAGAGCTTTCATTATAGCCAAAAGAAGATATATAAATGACCACATTTTATTTTGTTGAGATAGATTTATGTTCTATGAATGCATATCCTATTGTTTAATGAAGAACTTGAAGAACATGTTAGCATGTGTCTAACAGAATGGAAAGGTATAAATAGAAAACCAGTATATAGTCTAAAAGAACCTGGGGATAATTAGGTGACAAAGTCTACAGAAAGCAGAAACCACATGGGAATATAGACTGAGGAATTCACATCTGTCTGACTAAAAATGGTCATAAACTTTAATACCTAGTGATGCCAAGTGTAACAGAGAAAGAAAGCACATCAAGACAACTAGCCTATCTTTTGGAGGTTTAATTCTTAGTCCGTATAGCCTTGGATTCAAACCACAGCCCAAAATTGGTTGAATCATGTGCATTTCTCTCAGATTATGAGCTTGGACTGCCCATGCAGTTATTTCATGAACTACCTACAGTGGAACTCAGCTACTTTGGGTTTTCAACATCTCTCAGATTGAGTCCTAGAAGAACTGTTTGTCTGAACTTCTTCATGTGCAAAATAGTTTACTGACTTCTCAGGAATTTTGAAAGAACAGTTTTCATTCCCTGTCAGTGTCCCCATGTTTGCAGTTTTCAATGAATAACAATTTTTCTCCATTAACTTTTGTTTCTTGATTTGTAATCCAGTCTTTTCTGCCCCTTCCCCCACATCCTTCTACCCCAAACAGGTACTCTGTTTGCTTGTATCGCGTTCTTAGAAACACTTGGTGGAGTCACTGCAGTTTCTGCTTTTAATGGAATTTATTCAGCCACCGTTGCTTGGTACCCTGGCTTCACTTTCCTGCTATCTGCTGGCCTATTATTTATTCCAATGATCAGTCTATGGTATGTGATTATTTTTAATCATTTTATCAAAGGGCATCTGGATTAAGTGGTAAAGCGCCCTTGGGTTTAATCCCTAGCATCAAATAAATGAATAAACAACTTATTAATTTAGCACCTAAGAATAGAGATGTATATATTTAATCTAAGAGTTCTCCAGAGTAAAACACCCCCTCAATGGTCAAAGATTTCTGTCTTAAAATTGGCTTTAATATGGATTCTTGAATAAGTGAGGAAAGCAGAGAGAATGCACTGAATATTGAGAGTTCTCTTTCCTGAGCATTGGCTTGTTTAGTGACTTCCTTTTAGAGTATAAACATTCAAATAAATACAAAGAACAAAATTCTGTTCATAAGTAGTTCACATATTAGGGCTGGGGCTGGGGCTCAGTGGCAGAGCAGAGCGCTTGCCTAGCACGTGTGAGGCACTGGGTTTGATCCTCAGCACTGCATATAAACAAGTAAATAAAATAAAATCCATCAACAACTAAAAATATGCATATATTTTTAAAAATATTTTTAGTTGTAGATGAACACAATACCTTTATTTTATAAAGGTCCACCAACAATTAAAAATTTATATATTTTTAAAGTATATATTTCTAAAAATATTTTTAGTTGTAGATGGACACAATGCCTTCATTTTATAAAGGTCCATCAACAACTAAAATAATGTATATATTTAAAAAATAATTTTAGTTGTAGATGGATACAATACCTTTATTTATTTGTTTTTATGCAGTGCTGAGGATTGAACCCAGTGGCTCACACATGCTAGGCAAGCACTCTGCCACTGAACCACAACCTCAGCCCTAAAAATATTTTTAAAGACACTGTTTCTTTTAAAATAAAATAGTACACAAATTAAAGAGATCAGAGACATAAACATGGAAGAAATACTCAATTAACAAAAAGTGTTAGCCAACTAGATAAGTGGTCACAAAATCACCCAAGTAAATATATTTATAGGGCCAAAGCAGTGAGCTAAAAGGGCATTAGCCTGCCTCCAGAGCTTTGTCCATTTCACATGGCTGCATAGCATGATGACAGGAATCAAGGGACAGGGGTCACAAGAAGCCAGATCTTCTTTGCTTCTCCCAAGCACTTTGGGGTCAGGCTGTGCGTAAGGGAGAAAGTTACCTCCAAGCACTGGCATTAACCATTCTGCCAGGACTGAGAACTCCATGAAGGACTGGCCCATGTTTTCATAGTAGGCACTTGATAGATACTGTCTCAACTGAATTCTGCTACCTAGATCAGTATCAGACAGGGTATAATAGCATTTGAAGTTCCTCTAATTCTAACAAAAAGTATATTTACTAAGTATCTTTCTTTTAAGAGACCATTCACCTATTGAATTATTAAAATTATAAATTCGTGCTGTGCCATCAAGCACATGATGAGACAGTCCATCTTATAGGTTGTTAGTAGCTACGTGATTCAGCTCTAGCACAAGGCAATTCAGAATGTGTATCAAAAGACTTGAAAAAAAGTTCATAGTGATTTGTCCAGTGATTTCTTTCTTCACATACATATAGCTATTTTGTTAGAAATGGATGGATAAAAGGTAGTTATCCTTTTAATAATGCTTTTAATAATAAGGTAAGTGTAGATGGGCATCTGAGTCTTTTTTTACCCTATACTCTCAATATTTTCAAAATCAAGATTACATGTTGTTTTAATTATTTCCAAATGTCCTGATGCCTAGATTCAATTCCAAATTTTGAACAGGAACTTCAGTAATAGCTTTAGTTGTAAGTATTTTATGAGTACTCCACCAAAGAAACAGCAGGACAGATGAGCTATTATAGCAATCCAGAAGAAAAAAAAAAACTCATGCAGATTTTTCAATTTCTGAACACAGTGCTTAATGAGTTCATTGGATTCAAAATGCCAATCCTGCTATGCACAATTTCATAATTCATTAGAAGCCATGTAACCATGGAAAAGATAGACTAGATTGCTTATTCATGCATTGCTTCAATACCCACTTCACAATGTCTCTTTGCCTTTGTAGGGCTGTCAAGTGCATAAACTGGAGGCAGGAGAGCGATGCACTTCTTGTACAGGAAGAGCCCAGTGATGACACTTCAGACAGATGACTGTGTACAGTGATACACCCATCATATACTGAGACTCCTGAAGAAAACAGACTAACTGCACAATCAGTGCTTCATTAATAGTCAATATTACATATCCTTCCTTTCTCATAAACTGAACAATCAGAGAAACAGCACCTGGCTTTCACTTTGAGCACTTTGTGCTTATCATGCACTGTATTTCCAATACATGGAAGAACAATCTTCAAAACACTTTGCACTTTTGGACTTAAAAAGAAACCAAAACTAAAAAGTGGAAGGAGGGATTAAGAAACTGACAAGGTCAAAAGCAATATCACCGACATACTCCAGTCTCTCATGCTGAAACCAAGGAGAGAAGTGTTACCTCAGTTTCTTTACCTGCAACATGGGTTTCTGACCTCTCTCAGGGATTTTGAAGGCACAATGAAAAATTATATTGAATAACTCTCTGATATGAAAATAATGGTATAAGTTTCAAATATTTATCATTTTGTCTATTCCTGAGTATTGCTTTGTCCTGGAGCCCATCAAGGTACAACAAACAGACAAAGCTTTTAATAGTACAAAATTCTTAAAGGAGAAGCACTTTAAAGCATAATCATATTTTTATATGTCACACAGGGGTCACTGGGGAAACATAAGATTATAGATAAAACTGTCCTAAAGAAATTTAAAATCTGAGTAAACAGCTCATTGTGGACGGGAAAAAAAAACTAATTATATTCATTCCTTAAGTCAATAGGGGGACATTTCACATTCCATAAACCCTGGCTGAGAATTCACCTCTAACCTTTCTTACCCACTTCTTGCTCATCCTCCCCACTGCACTGAGAAAGGCATTCTAAAATGGATTTTGCACTCTACAAATTAGGGTTCTTCAGTGGCTGGCTGGAAAATGACCAAACAAGTAAACTACCACAATTTGACCTCTCCTTATTTCATAGTGAAAAGTCCATTCTGGGCTTCACCTTAGTCTAGGAAACACCATGTTCTCTCACACCTCCATGTGTTGTTGTTTTTTTGTTTGTTTGTTTTTTGGTTTTTTGGTTTTTTTGGCGGGTGGGGGTCAGAGGGAGGGGATACTGGGAATTAGATCCAGAGCCACTTAACCACTGAGGCACATCTCCAGCCCTTTTATTTTTTATTTTGAGACAAATTTTAAGTTGCTTAGGATTTTGCCAAGTTACTGAGGCAAACTTCAAACCTGCCTCAGCCTCCCAAATTGCTGGGATTACAAGCAGGCACCTCCATGCCTGGCTCCATAGGGTTTTTTTGTTGTTCTTTTTTCTGTTTTTTTTTTTAAGTATTTATTTATTTACTTCAGTTGTACACAATGCAATGCATTTATGTTTACGTGGTGCTGAGGATCGAACCCGGGCCGCGCACATGCGAGGCCAGCGCTCTGCCGCTGAGCCACAACCCCAGCCCCGTGTTTATTTTATTCTATTTTGGTTTTTTGGTACTGGGAATTGAACCCAGGGGAACTTTACCACTGAGCTACATCCCCAGTTTTTTTAATTTTTGAGACAGGGCCTCACTAAATTGCTAAAGCTGGCCTCAAACTTGTGATCCTTCTGCCTCAGCCTCCCAAGTCACTGGGATTACAGGCATGTACCACTGCACCTGGTTCCTCCATGTCTTTTTACAGTTTTATTTTCCCTTCCTCCCACCTAACATTAAAACTTCTATGTCTTTGCAAAAATATTGCTTCCCTTGTAGTCAGTATCCTTGACATTTATCAATAATTCCCAAGTCCCTGCAGGACTCCCATGCCCTTTGTGTATACAGTACCTCCATCCTAGTGTTTTCTACTGTCTTATAATTCTTTCTCCTATTGGACAATCATCTCCTTGAGGACCTGAACACTCTGATTACTTATAGTAGTAACGCTTAGTAAATTTGTGGGGCTAAACTAAATGACTACAAAATTTTATTTTTATTTGTAAAAATCATTTAAAGCTATATATTTAATGTCCTGTGATGATAACCACTGATATCATCCCATAGTCATTAAGCCAACCCTGCAAAAAAAATGCAATATATTATTTTTTCAGTTGATTTATAGTATTTTCCTAGGTACTTCAATAACTTCCATTATCTAAGTTGCCATATGTAATAACACAAACGTATTGAAGTGCCATTAGTTGGTCAACTTCTTTGTAATCTCCAAAAAGCTAATACAGTCCTCCGTTTGATAGTACTGCTGAGGAATTTTTGTTTTTTTAACTGTAAGGTAGTCAATGATTGCTTGACTAGCAAATGGCACTTGTAATTTAATATACTAGAAATTCTAATTTCCAAAGCCATTCCTTTTAGGTTTAGCTAATGTCTTCAAGGTTGAGGGCCCACATAATTACTGAATGATTCTCAAATTGATTGATTTTTGTTTTCCATCCTATTCAATGCTCTTTCCAAAGTACATTATGGTTTACCAAGTGCATTCTCTATTAACTTACTTTAGTATCTTGGTAACCCTGTAAAATAGATCTTCATTTTTCCCCCTTTAACAGATGAAGGCAAGGCTGAGAGAGATTTGGCTTGGATGGTCATTCAGCTAACCATCCTGTAGTATTACTGCACATGAATGGACTGGACACTACTGAGGTTCTTCATAGCTAGGTGTGCACAGAACAGATTATAATCCAAAAACAAGGACTGTACCAAGTACAATATGAAGTGCCCACTGAAAACACATCAGTATTCCCTGTACTCAGCTAAACAGCTTACAATTATTGCTTTTTTGAGGTTAGGCAAGATGGTCTATAAAGTACCTTCTAACTCAGTGCTCATGATTTTACATATTTCATCTGAACTGGAGAGAGCACAGATTGGTATTAACACAGTTAAGGATTAATAGGTAGTATTCCAGTTGAGCAAACACTCTAAGTATTTTGAGGGACTGAATTGAAGTACCCCAGGGCAAAAATATAGCAGGAATGAGGATATCCTCTCCAAAATGCTGCTCTAAGAGACCATTACTAAATGGGATGCTAAAGAGATAGAGGAAACCAAAACAGCTTTCATCTAATCTCTCTAATGTAACCTGATTGTCTAAAACAAGAACATTAAGGAATAATTAGTCTTTGTGGAGTACAGATAAAAGGAAACCAAAAAGAGAAAACATGTTCCTTTTTTTCTAGCAGTGCACAAAAGAGGTTAGATATATATCTAACCTCTTAGATATATATCTGCTGGAAAAAATATTCTTATCATTAGAAAGGTGTATTTCTACTTCTACAAAGAGCATCCATAGCCTGCATGGCATAGCCTCAACCATCCTAATCCTCTCTCCACTCCTATATAGTAGTCTCCCCTTATCTTTGGTTTTGCTCTCCATGGTTTTAGCTACATATGGTCAAACAAGGTCCAAAATATTAGCATATATCTTGTCTCTTTTAAGACAGACCACATTCATATAATTTGTATATAGTATATTATTATAATTATTCTATTTGTTGTTAATATTTTGTTTTGCTTAATTTATAAAGTAAACTCTATTACAGGTATGGATGTGTAGGAAAAAACATAGTATATATCGGATTAGACACTATCTACGGTTTCAGGCATCTACTGGAGATCTTGGAATGTGTCCTCATGAATAAAGGGGGACTACTATATCACTAAATAATTTTCTGGTTACTCATTCAATATCTACAAATCTGGGTAATAAGAAAAGGATGGCCTTGGATCAACATTATTGTGAAGAAATTCCTGCATATCAGAAAGAAAAAATTTCCTGGCCTTATGCCAGATTCAAATTCATCAATTACAATGGTGCCTTAGAATCTATTTTTAAAACCTCCCCAGGTGACTGGTATCCATTCCATCTGGGAACTACTGCCTGGATAACTGTTTTCAACCCTAAATGCACATTAGAATAATCAGTGTGGAGTTGGGCAGTAAAATAATACAAAGCCTATTCTAGGTCAATGGTTCTCAACCTTGCCTGCCAACTCAAATTACCTGGGGATCTTTCAACACTTCCAATGCCTTGGTCTCAGCCCAAACCAATTAAATCAGAATTTCTGGGATTGAAATCTAGATAGATTTGTTTTCCCCGTTCTCCAGGTGACTCCAAAATGTGGCCAGGATTGAGAATCACTACTGGAGGTGAGAGGTCAGCAAACTGTTTCTGTAAAAGATCAAAGCGTAGATATTTTAGGCTTTGTGTGCCATACAGTTTGGCATGCTACCTAACTCCACATTATATTACAAAGCAACTGAAGACAGACATAAATAAATGGGCACAGCTACAGCTGTGCTCCAATAAAATCTTATTTACGAACAAGCAACAAGCTGAATTTGATCCATAGACCCCTTCTCTGGAAAGATGACATATTCTACCTACTGGAAAGGTATGTTTATTGTAAACACTGGCACTATTGAATGCATAAAATAATATAAACATAAAACTTTTAGTATAGTGCCCAGTTTGGTGGGAGCTCAAAGTCTCATTTGCCTAGCTTTAGAGAGAGACTGGTTCTGGTTATACCAAAAGAAAGAAACTGATTGGTCCTATGTAGCCTCAAATCATTGCTTAGGAAATGCTTTGTCAGGGAGGATAAGTAGCTGGAGTGTGATAGAGATGGGGCCTAGCCCAATTGGTTTCATTGCCAAATATTTAAGGAACAAATAAATCAATTCTACACAAATTTTTCCAGAAAAATAGAAGCAAGAAATGCTTCCCAACTCATTATACGAGGTCATTATTATTCTGATGCAAAATCAAACTATAAGAAAACTAGAGACTAATATCCCTCTTGAACATACCAAATTCACAACAAAATATTAATAAATTGAGCAATATATAAAGAGGACAATACATCCTGAACAATGGGGTTTAACCAGACAACTAAAGTCTAGTTCAACATTTGAAAATGTCATATTATAATACATGGTATTAATAGGGGGAAAAACCCACATTATTATACATAAGAATGTAGAAAATATTTAACAAAATTCAAAGTTCACTCATGATAAAAATTCTCAAGAAACTAGGAATCAAGCTAATAAAAGGCATCAACAAAGAATATTTAAAGCAAATGATACTTTATGGTAAAACAGTGGCTGCTTCCCCCCAAGACTGGGAATAAAGCAAGGAAATGTAGTCTCAAAACTCCAATTTAGCACAATCCTAGAAGTCCCAGTAATAAAACAAGAAAATGAAATAAATGAAAAGTAAATTGGGAAGGAAAAAGTAAAATTGTTAAAGCTTTAATCATTAATTTTAAATTTAAAAAGAAACCACTATAACTAATAAATTAATTTTAAAAAGTCATAGAATATAAAGCTATCATACATAAATCTTATATTTCAATATGCTACCAATAAATGACTGAAATAATTAATAAAGCAAATCATTTAACAATAGCATCAAAAACATAAAATCAGAATAAATTTAATAAAACAGGTAAAAGACCTGTGCTAAAAACTACAAAACATTGCTTAGAAAGATCAAAGATGACCTAAATAAATGGAAAAATGTACTATGTTCATGGATTAGAAAACACAACATTGTAAAGATATCTAAGTTTATAGAAAACTCCCAGAAGAAAATATACAAGAAAATCTTTGTAACTTTATGTTAGAAAAAAAATTTAGACAGAACTCCAAAAGCAAAAAATACAAATAGATTTTATCTGAATTAAAACTTCTGCTTTTGAAATACACCATTAAGAAAATGAAAAGGCATGGGGCTGGGGTTGTGGCTCAGCGGTAGAGCACTAGCCTACTGCAAACCAGGTTCGATCCTCAGCACCACATAAAAATAAAGGCATTGTGTACAAATAAAACAAATAAATAAATATTAAAAAAAGAAAATGAAAAGGCAAGCCAAGACTCCAGAAATATTTGCAATAACATATATCTGACAAATGTTTTATATTGAGAATATATAGATGACTTTTGACTCAATGAGACAAACCAATTTAGAAAGTGGAACAGATGGGACTGGATTTAAGACAAGTCAAAAAAGATACAGTACTCAACAACAGGTAAGTTTTAAAAACCTATACAAAGCGAAAGAAACCAGAGGCTAAATAAATAAATACTATATGGTTCTACTTATATGAAATTATTTAAAACAAATAATCACCAGTGTCAAAAAGCAGATGAAGTTTTACCTGGGGCTCAGAGCAGGAGAGATGGGAATTTTAAAAAAAAGGAAAGAATTCTGGGGGATGAAAACATTCTATATTTTAATTGTTATGGTAGTTACATAGTTGTGTATACATTTGTCAAAACACAGATAACTGTATAATTTGAGTACATTGTTTTTATGTAAATTATACCTCAACAAAGTTAAATTTAAAGACTATATTGGTACTTTTGGGAAAGAAATGTAGCAAAGGGAGAATTTACATAAGCAAGTGAATCAACATTCCTGTCTCTCAAAGATGATTTCTTCCCTCTATACCAGTGGTCCTCAAAGAGGATCCCTGGGTTAGTGGCATCACTATTGCCTAAGAACTTATTAGAAATGCAAATTCTCAGGCTTCACCTCAACCACAAACTCTAGGTATAAGGCTTAGCAGTGTGGTTTGAAAAGCCTTCTTTGTGAGTCTGGCACAAACAAAAGTTTGAGAATCACTGTCTATGATAATGCTAAGGAGCTCTGACAACTCAGCTTCGTTTAGCATGTACCTGTGTTGAATCTAATTCTGCAAATAATTAAAATCATATCCATATTCTTGAGTTATTTGAGACTAGAATTATCTTATGTAAGGGCAGCATGCTGATATTCTAAAAGTGCACTCATAATCTAGTTCTTCATGTGTTCCTGAATTTCTTGTAACTAGAAATTGGCAAAGACCCCAAATTTTTTCTATATGTTAGATTTCTCTGGATTTGACCTCCAGGAGGAATGCTGCACTCTTTAACATTGGCTATGGGGTTGGAAACAAAGAAGACTATGGCAAGAGGGGAACTGGCTTTCTCTGGTAAATGAACCTCTTGGGGAAAGGATGTCTTTTTGTTTGTTTGTTTGTTTTTAAGATGTTTTACTTATGCATTGTAGTTATACATAATAGTGGAGTTCATATTGACATAATCATACATTTGTGGAAAAAAATTTGCTCCATTTCAGTCCCCAGTACTTTCTGTGGCCTCCCTTCTTCCCTCCTCCTGTTCCCACTTCCTCTCATCTACTGGTCTTCTTTGTATTTATTTATTGTTTTTCCATTGGTACTTTTTAAAATTTTTAAATTTGTTTTAATTAGTTATACATGACAGTAGAATACATTATGCACTGTGATATATCATACATGTGATATAATTTCTCATTTTCTAAGTGTACATGTTGCAGAATCATATTGGTCATGTAGTCACATATATACATACAGTAATAATGTCTGTTTCATTCCACTATCTTTTCCATCGCCACTTCCCCTCCCACCCCTCCCATCACTTCCCTCTACCTAATCTAGGGTAAGTGCTTGTATGAAGACACAAATGGTATGAATATACTTTGTATACATGTAATATGGTATGAATATACTTTATATATATGTAAAAATGTGCTCTATATGTGTAATATGAATTGTAATGCATTCTGCTGTCATATATGACAACTTAGAATACAATAAAAAAATTGTAAAAAAAAAAAAAAAACTTAACACCAAAAAAACCAAATAACCCAATCAATAAATGGGCTAAGGAACAGAAAAGACACTTCACAGAAGAAATACAATTGATAAACAAATATATAAAAAAGTGTTCAACATCTCTAGCAATTAGAGAAATTCAAATCAAAACTAAGATTTCATCTCACTCCTGTCAGAATGGCAATTATCAAGAATACAGGCAACAATAAATGTTGGCGAGGATGTGGGGGAAAAGGTACACTCATATATTGCTGGTGGGACTGTAAATTGGTGCAACCACTACGGAAAGCAACATGGAGATTCCTCAGAAATCTGGGAATGGAACCTCCATTTGACCCAGCTATCCCATTCCTTGGTTTATACCCAAAGGTCTTAAAATCAGCATACTGTAGTGACACAGCCACATCAATGTTTATAGCAGCTCAATTCACAATAGCTAGACTATGAAACCAACCTAGATGCCCCTCAATAGATGAATGGATAAAGAAAATGAGTATATATACTCAAAGGAATATTACTCAGGTTTAAAGAAGAGTGAAATTATGGCATTTGCCAGTAAATGGATGGAGTCGGAGAATATCATGCTAAGTGAAATAAGCCAATCCCACAAAACCAAAGGCTGAATGTGTTCTCTAATATGTGGATGCTAATTCATAATAAGTCAGTTGGGGGGGAGTAGGGAAGAATAGCATTACCCTAGTGGGAAGGATGTCTTAATGGAGAAAAGAACACCCTCCTTCTAAGTGAAGTAACTACTTCCTCAGTCCTATTCCCACTTAATTCTTGGGATACTATGAATCTATTCCCACTTAATTCTTGGGATACTATGAATCCTAATCAATGCTCCAGTTTTCCCAGAATAGATCTGGTGGGACAGTGATTTCACCAGCTGTGCTAAATATGGAAATTCAGATCTTGTTTTCTACTAAGTATTATATCTTTTAGGATGCTATAGCTTGATATGGGAATTTGAACTTGCTATTTACTTGCTTTAACCCCCATGCTACTAATGCTGTTAGAAGCAGCCACCCTGGAATACTGACTTTTTCTTAGTCTGATTGCCCAGAATCTTACTATGAAACGAGCCTGTGATTTCAGGGAACCAGATAGGATAGCTATTTTTCTATTGCCTACCAAAGGCAGCTAGATTTCCTACCTAGAGTCACAGTGTAAACTGTCAGTCAGATAACTAATCTACCAATGTCTCTGGGGACTTATTCCCTATAATACCAGCTGCCTGATACCATTACTCATTCAGAGACCTCCGAGTGCAAGCAACACATGCACTTTTCTATGTATAAAGGGCTTTACTACAAGGATATTAGAGGTCACAGCTTTCATAGCAAACCAAGGAGCAGGCTAAGAAACAATCAGGAACCAAAGGAGCTTCACAAATAGAGCAGCAGAAACCACGATGATGTGGCATGAGGGCACAACTGTGCAGTGATGAGACACCTACCTCACTGGTCTCCTCTTCCTGGACTCAGGAATCCCAGTCCTAGTGAGATAGAAAAGGCTAGACAGAAGACAGTAGGGAAGGGACAGGAAAGGTCAACAAAGAGGGGAAACATGAAGACAGCCATTTTAACATGCCCGATATGTTATAAAACAGTTCCTGTTTCTCAGAAAGGGTGTAAATGTCCATCTCGCCAAAAACAACTACATAATCAATAATCCAGCTGTGCCCACCGTGGGACAATTGAAATATCAAAAACCAATCAAGAAGAGTTTATCAACTTCTCCTTACGCGCCTTTAAAAGGAAGAGCATCTTAAACGTGCTGCACCGGGAGTTTTGAATATCTCACTTTCCTTTTTAATAAAATTCCTGCTTGCTTGCTTGCTTACCTCAGCTGCGTTGGATGTGTTCATTCTTCAACTCCATGGAACAGAAAGGCAATGCAAGAAGCTTTAGAGGAGAAATGATTTGGTTAGGAGAGCCTTAACCCAATCAGTGGATTAATCCCCAATGGGATTAACTGAGTGGTATCTGAAGGAAGTAGGGTGTGGCTGGAGGAGGCGAGTTCCTGGGAATGTGACTTTGGGGTATATATTTTGTATCTGGTGAGTGGAGTCTCTCTCTCTTTCTCTCTGCTTCCAGATCATGTGAGCCACTCCCCTCCACCATACTTGTCCAAGCCATACACTTTCACCATGATGTTCAGCCTCACCTAGAGCCCTGAGGAATGAAGCTGGCTGTCTATGAGACCTCTGAAATTATGAGCTCCCAAATAAACTTTTCCTCCTCTAATGGTTCCTGACAGGTCTTTTAGTTACAGCAGCAAAAATGCTGACTAAAACACACGAAAAATAAAGCAAAATAAAACACTATATATACCCTTCGTATTGACATTGACAAAAAAAAATTGGTCACTGTTACAGAATATAATAGCCCAATTTTTACTACTGCATAAATATAAATTTTGTATTTTGAAAATTGTTAAGAATTTTGTGTGTGGGGGAGGTAGAGGTGGGAAATATCAAGGATTGAACCCAAGAGCACTAAACCAGAGTCACATCCCCAGTCCTTTTTGTTTTTTGAGACAGGAACTTGCTAAGCTGCTTAGGACCTAAGTTGCTAAGGTTGGCTTTGAACTTGCAATCCTGCCTCAGGAAAAATTGCTAGCAATAAAAAGAAATAATAAAAGTATATTTTTTCCTGCCTTTCCTGTGTGACTTTATCTAAATACTTTAAGCAAATAGTAGGTAACAGGAAATTTCTCCTTAAGGAAATATTCTGGGGGGAAAAAGCACTGTTTTGCAGTCCATTTGGATCTATGTGTCAACAGCCACCAATATCACAAAATGAGAGAAGGTTAGGTATTAAGTATCTTAGGAAAGAACATACCTCCTAATGATGTTTCCAAAAATAGTGAACCTGAACTTAACCAAGCCTGTAGATTCAACTAGCAATTTACAGGAAACACAGAAGAGAGAAACATGTTCAACTGTATCACAAAGATGCAAACAGCAAAATCTGTACTGTAGAAAGTTCTACAACTTGGTGTCTTCAACAACTAGCATTAAGTGAAAGAGAGAGAGAGCACCTTTAAAAGACGGTTGGCACAAAATCCAATCATAATGTGTGGCTGTTACATGGAAACTGATTCAAACAAAACAGGCTTATTAGACCATGAGAAATTTGAACATGGGGTATTTGACTGTAAGGAATTGCTGTTAACTTAGATATAATAGTTTTGTGGTTATGTTAGTGTTATAAACTGAAATACTTACTGTAGAAGTGACATCTAGAATTTCTTTCAAAATACCTTTGGGAGGAAATGGGTGAAAAAAATGTAGATGGAATAAGATTGACCCTGAGTATATTACTGAAGTGAGATGATGGGAAGATAGGATTATAGTATATATTTTTATTTACTTTTAGATAATTGAAAATTTTCAGATTAAGTATTAAAAGAACAAATGTGTACTATTTCATGTGCCTTATCGGTTTCCTCTGTCATCTCTGAAACTTCAATACTATGGTGCCTTTGAAACTGTAGAATGGAGCAACAATCACAGCCTGCTTGGTCAGGCCTCTGCAGCTTCTCCTGTAATCTGGCAGAACATCAGTAGTTAAGGTCAGCCCTAGTTCCTCTAAGATCATAATAGTTATTTTTTGTTTATAACACCCTTGACAACTGAATATCTCAATAATATTTAATATTCTGTAAAATAACAATAATGCTAAAAATTAAATATACCACTTATACACCATTATAATTTCCTTTTTAAAGCACTACTGTTCATTGTAATGATTAGGTTTAGAGCATCAAAAGGTATTGATAGAAACAGATTTTAAACATTAAATAAGAATCCATGAGTACAGATACTTCAGAAAGAGGAAATATGGGGTAACTTTGCTTTATAAAAACTTGTCAGCCAATACAAGAATAATAAAATATCATGATTTTGCAGCCCTCTCTTGACTCCCAAGATCATATGATAAATGATTTGAGAAAAAAAAAAATTCATGGACACTAAAAACCTTTGTGTCAAAGTTCTCGGGGAACTAATTTGAACAAAAACAAAAAAAAAAAGTTCTTGGAGAAAAGAATATATTTCAAATTATTACTCTACAGATTATTTACTTACAAAAGGAAAACTATTTTTATAATAGAAAGCTCTGATAGCCATCAGCATCAACTGGGACTTGTGAAACTTGTAAGAAGAACTTTGTGGACTTCTTGCCAAAAATATTTATCCTGAATCTACACATGAGGAAATAAGACAATACATTAACAACTGGTAAATAGACATGAAGGTCATGTGGGTGTTCTTTCAGAAAAAATAAAGTTGATGAAAAAAACTCATTTAGGTTTTACAAGATTTCTATATAGTACAGAAAACAAAAAGTGTGATCTAAGTCTTGGGGGTAAAATTAATTCATCTCTCCAAAAATAAATAAGTGCAGCCAAAGTTAAAGCAGAATTCTACCTGATCTTCCACTGACCCAAAGCCATATCCCCTATGTGACCTTTATTTTGTCACAGCCATGAACAATATAGCTTTTTCCTGTCTCCATTAGGTCATGACACCAGAAAGAAGTAAAAAGACAAAGTACAGCTGACAGAGCACATCTACTGGCTCAGAAATAAATTCAAGATCTGAAAGTAAACTCTAAACTTTCAAAACTTGATCTTCATTTTTAAGTTTTAAAGTCCCTTATACATTTTACTTGGGGTGGGAGGGGAGAACCTAGGGAAATTCTACTTCAAAAACGAACATTATGCTTTCATTCTTTAATATTAAAGGATCTATACTAGGACAAACTCATTTATTACACATAAACAAACAAATTTAAATTTTGAAATCATGAACTAAACACAATGAAGAATAGCAGCATTGTTTTGGTTTTCCTTTATTAAAAAACAGCAAGTCAAAACTTGGTTTATACTTCATGTATTTGAAAAAAAACACTTATCCAGTTGTAGATTTAAAAGATATATCACAGAATTGTTTCATCTTTCCTAAAAGATATATCACAGAATTGTTTCATCTTTCCTAATAACGTTTTCAGATCATCTTTTTAAAAATTTTTTTGATACCTACATTCAAGGAATAATAAAATGTAGGAGAACAGTGGACTATACATTTGTTCATCCTACTAAAAGGATAACATCCACAGCAAAGGGCAAAATTAATGAAAAGTAATAAGCCTATTATTTATATTTTGTACAAAGGCAAGAATGCAGAGGTGTTTTTGGTCAAAGATCCATACCATGGTGTGCCAAATAATTCTCAATATGTGCCAACCCCTCAATACTTCCAGATGGCAAAACCTATCAACTCCTTTGTTCTCATATGTATTAAAAGACTTTTAAGGGAAATACTAAATTAATTCTCCAAGAAAAATCATAACATCTAAAAGAAAAAAAATACATAATTGAAGTTTGAAGGTAATTCAGAGGGACCTGCAACTGCCTTTGAAGGAATACAAATAATTTCCCACTGTAGACTGTAGATTAAGAAACACTAGAAAACTTTTCAATAACTGATGCTAATAAGAAGGGAAAGCAAGTTAAAAAAAAAAAGAAAGCATGTACCCTGAAGAGTGTCTCAAAATATGCTTCTTAGGATGCACTCTAGACTAGTCCTATTAGAATTTCTGAAATCCAGATCCTGACATTCCTAGCTGACTGTTACATGCATTCAGGAATGAGAATCACTTTCTAAATTTAAAACTTCATATTTTCCATTCAAACTATACTCATTAATTTCATAATGCCCTCTACTGGTCAGGAGGGGAATGTATTATTTCTACAACAAGGGAATAGAAATCTCCAACTGTAGGTGAAAGCAAATAGATCTAGAAATAATTAGTGAATCTTTGTTGTTTCTATGTTTCCTCATTGTTTAAGATAGAGAATTGGCAAAGACAATTTCAAGTTTTATCTCAAAAGCCAGAGCAAGATATATATATATATATATATATATATATATATATATTTTTTTTTTTTTTTTTTTTTTTTAATGTATCATCTGAGTTACTTGAAGTTTTGCCAACCTTGGCACTTTTGACATTTTTGAACTAAATAAATTTTGGTTGTAGAGAGTAAACTGTAGATGCAGACAATACTAGAATATTCATTGGTAACTTTTTTTAAGACATAGAATGCTACTGTTTTAATAAAAATTGAGTTCCAAAGTCATTTCCCTAGTGTCTTCAGGTTGTTACATGACCATAAATTAATGCCCCATGCTTTGTAGGAGAGCTGTGTTCCCAGCTCCTACCCACTAGATGCCAGTAGCAGCCCACCTAAAGTTGTGATACCACATATGTCTCTTAAAAATATATATATATATTTGGTACTGGGGATTGAACTCAGAGGCACTCGACCACTGGGCCACATCCCCAGCCCTTTTTTGTATTTTATTAGAGACAGGGTCTCACTGAGTTGGTAAGTGCCTCGCCATTGCTGTGACTAGCTTTGAACTCATGATACTCCTGCTTCAGCCTCCCAAGTGCTGGGATTACAGGCGTGCACCACCGCACTTGGCACATATGTCTAAATATTGATGAATGTTTTAAATGAATAATTGTCTAAGAGGTTCCTAAAAAACTGATAATCAAAATATATTTTAGAATTAGTGAAAAATGACCCATGCACTAATGTTCTAAAAATCTTTAATTTTTATAACAGGTTCATAAAGAATACTTTATAAGAAAAGTAATCATGGTGAAATTGCTTAAAACAAATTATTATGAAATTTGTTCAGGGATGCATAGTGTGTATAAAAATGAGTCTTACTTTTCTTTAACAGTGTTGCTTGCTCATATATCAAATACATATTAAATCCACGAAGTACATGTTCAATCTACATTTG
Source organism: Tamias sibiricus (assembly GCA_025594165.1). Classification (NCBI taxonomy): domain Eukaryota; kingdom Metazoa; phylum Chordata; class Mammalia; order Rodentia; family Sciuridae; genus Tamias; species Tamias sibiricus. The sequence goes on from CM046663.1 coordinate 72,018,670, forward strand.
CTGGTTGCTTTAATTTTTCACTTAAAAGACAAAATCAAAACACTTGAAATTACACTTTTCATCATAAAAGAATCAAATAGCTATAAGTCTAAAATACCATCAATATAACAAATATTCTTCTCACAGACTATACTGAAACATGATACTCAGTTTGAGGTTCTATCATTGAACTTAGTTACAAATGTTTATTCTGAAAGATGTTGCTCTGAAGTTGGTAGACTGAAATATTGATACTGGTTATTTTAAAAAATTAAACTTATGGACTATCTAGAAAGTAAGTTGAACTGGAACCTGTTGACAATTTATAATATTCCTGAAAAATAATTTCAAATGACAAATAAAGCTATGGTTTTATTATAAATTAGGAACTTTAAAATCATCTTCCTTTAGTGCTTTCAACCGTCACATGGTCATAAATTGAAGACACAAATAATTTCAAATAATCATGGATGCTATTTAAGCAGAATATCTTGTCAGTACTTTTAATATTGTATACATTGAATTATAACAAAAACCAACTATAACAAGACGCAGCCCCTCTGATCCATGAACAGCACACTATCTTACAGTAAACCAAGTTTATGTTCCACCATCAAATGTGGTTCGCCCATTAGTTCACTTTGAGATGGATCTGAAAGCAAACAAAAACAAACATTTTAAAATATTCTTGAAAAAAGATAAATTCAATTATTTCACTCTCATGAATATTGAGAACAGTCAAAACCAATTCAAAGTGACAGAAAACAGAACAGTGGTTACCTGGGGTCAGGATTAGGTAACTAACTGCAAAGGGAACAAGGTAACTTAGGGCAATGAAAATATTCTATGGCTTGATTGATTTTTCAAGATTCTTAAAAAAATAATTCACATTCACATTATAATGATGATTATCAAGAGTAATAGTTCAGTATAACCAATGTCAAAGTTTCCTTAGTGGACTACCTAAGAGACTGAAGATTATTGTATCACATCAGTTCAGCAGTCAATACTCTTCACACCTGTTACACCACAAAAGCAGCCTTAGTAACAACTGACAATGCCACAATTATTACTAATAAACTGCTGTATACATAGCAAGCATTCAAAAATATAAAACTTTTTAAAAGATGCCTGCACATGAGTACAAAGCAAAGGCAAACATGTCTATAGGCAATGTTTTGTGTTAATGAATGAGGAAAAATATGTATGTCTGTGAAAGAGAAATATATAATATGTACCTCAAGGTATACACAGTATGATACTAACTGTATTTAGAAAAAAAAAAAAGATAAACACAAAGCAATGCCAAGTATTTTCATACTATATGTATTTCTATGAAGACATAGGAAAAAACTCTAGAAGGATACAGTAACTAAAACAACAGATTAACTAAGGGATGAGGCAAAGAAATGGGATCTGGATAATCATGAGGGATCTGAGTTTCAGAAGTAAAGCTTTAAATTCTTGAGCAGAGAACTTTCATTTATTTAACCACAACTTTCTTTGGAACTTAATTTTTTAAAAATTCTGACTTTCTTTACAAAGAATGATCTATCACTTGTATACCATAAAAACAAGGTACACAAGGTACGATTCTAGTATCAGTTTTGTCCTGTGAGCTCACTGTAAGACTGAGGGGGGACCAAGATTCCCCATGAGCCTCAGTTTACTCATCTTAAAGTGAAAAGGGACTAGAGTGAATGAAAGGTACTTTCTGGCACTTTTGACTTTATTAGCGCCCTCCTGGTAAAATGTACAGAATTTTATTGACATTAAAAATGGAACCTGAAAAATGAGGAGAAGAGCAAGGTCCTAAGTTCTAAAGTTACCTATATCTTATGCAGTTACCCACAAAAGGGAAACCACCCAAAGGGCAATGTAGTAGTCTTATTGTGATAAAAATCATCTACCTCAATGGGGAATCTTTCCAGCTTAACATCTACCTTAGATAGATGCAAGGAATGAATTAAATGAGATGCCCACCAGATAGTCAATGACCTTTTTAAACATGAAATTATATCATATTACACCTCAAAGCCACTCAATGGCTTTGAGCTGCAATCTGAATAAACTCCAGACTTCTGTTCATGGTCTGTAGGCCTTGGCTTATTTGTTCCCTATCTAGGTCAAAGACCTTGCCTTATGCCACTCTATTTTGCTCAAAACACTCCAGTCCAGTCATATAAGTCTTCTTACAGTGTTCTCAAGTGTGCTAGGAGACAATTCTCAATTGGTCTCTCACAACTCTGCAACTCCTGGGAGCACAGATATTGCCATTGCTCTGGACTCTTTTCAAGGCTGTTTCTAAAGTGGATAGTCAAAGCAGAGGACCACAGAATGTGCAGATTCATTGTCCATTCTGAGATTCAGGTACTCTGAATATGGAGTTCTTCAGAAATAAAATATATCATTTATGTAGACATTGCTTGACCCTCTCTTTTCATGTTGCCCTGTGGGAAGTGGGAAACCAACAGAAATGCTGATACTCTGGCTACTGCTGTTGCTACGAGTAATAAATTGTCCTTTGTTTCCAAGAGTCTGGTATCTTCTGCCAGTGTTCATGAAATCACAGCAGGCTAACTTGTTAGTTTGTAAGTAGGTAAAATCTCAAACCCTTCAGAGTTCTTTAGCTGTTAAGATTGAGCAGACCCTGGACATATTGTTTCTTCTGCCTGAAAGTCTTTCCTCTCCTTTTAATTCAACTAATCCATATGTCTTTCAGAAATTAACTCGTGTGTCATATTCCCAGAATTTATCACAATTTCTAATCATATACCATTTTTTTTCTGCTAAACATTTACCTCCTCCATTAGAAATAAGATACTTATTTTGTTATTTTGTTCGCCATTATATATTGAGCCTAGCCCAATGTCTGACATATATTCAATTGACTGAATAAATCTTTAGTAAGTTCTCTTCCTTTCTTTGTACAGAATTACAGAAGCAGATTTTCAAATGAATATATTTTCATAACTAAATAAAAAAATAAAAGTCAAGAATATGCAGACCTATCACCTTACTAGTTTCAAATAAGCTTAGGAATCCAGGCTTTCTTGCATTCAAAAAGTTCTCTCAGGGAAGATTCTCAAAGAGGCTCACTAGACTTCTGTTGTGTCCACAGCGTTTCCTTACCAGACATAAACAGCCAAGCAAAACTAATAAAACTTAATCCTGTTGTTGGGTTTTCTGTTTCTTCTGTACTGCTGGGGCTTAAAGAGCAGAGGCAGTACTGCACAAGATTCTATTTGTTTATCTTCCTCAAGACCAGAAAAAAAAAAAAAAAAAAAAAAAAAACAGAGAATACTGCTCACACTGTTCTTAGTTAAGTCATTAATCTCATTGGTAATACAATCATTTAGGGAATTTTGTTAAGAATGACACTCTCCTCACCACCTAATGAAACAAACTAGTTACATCTCACAAATGCTGTGAAAACTGCAATTATTGTTTAAGCCACTGTAGGATTACTGTATAAGACAAACACCTGAGACTTGATGCTTAGGACATGAAATGAATGACTACCTTGACTGAAATAGTTATAACTACTGTAACCACAGAAGTCACATGAACAATCTTCACTTTAAAAACTGTTTAAGGACCGTTATTACCATTAAATTTTACCTTACTGTTGTGAATAAGAACAAGTGAATTCAATTGATGTTAAGCATAGGAACATTAAGGATTCTGTTTTATTTGCTGTTGTCACCTTGTATATTACAAAGCTCCACAAGAAGATGTTGAAAGACACTTACCATTAAGAATATCTTCAAATCCAATAGTCTCATCATTACCCCTCAAAATATCCAGGGAAAGATTTGAGCTTGAAAGAAATGGAAGACGCTGAACCTTTGGGAAAAGCAGGAAAGAGCAAAATTAGGAGAAAAACAAGAGAAAAAGCCAAAATGTATTATCTGATTTCATATTCTTAACTCTTTATTTGAAAAGTTCACAAAACTAAGTAAAACAGCAATTTAACCAGTGTGTGTGTGTGGGGGGGGTCACTTCAAGTTTTAGATACAGACCAAGTTTTAAAAAATTCCTCAGAACTTTTTTCAAAATATGTCAAGATATGGAAATTGTAGCTTATATTAACACTTAATCCCATCAGGTTTACACATTTTGAAGTTTGGCTAGTGTCCAGAAAAACTACAGCATGTCTGACATGATAAGATGCAAAATCCCAGAACTTAACACCTTGCCTTGTTCCTGATACACACGGGATGATCACATTCCTGAACAAATTCCAATTCAACAAAAGCATACTTGCAAAATGAATTATTTCATTTTATACGTTGTTTTATACAACTCATAGTACAAATATTAGGTATATCTCTTTCAAACAATGGTGGTAATCATAAGTGTCAACCAAAGTCACTTGTGAAGCCTTTAAAAATATGATGTCTTTCTGAACCAATGTGATCTCTTTTTTTCAAGTATTAAATACATATACCATAGACAGGTACCTAAGTACAATATAGTGAAGAAAGCATGGGCTTGGAGGCAGAATGATATTGATTCAAATTCTCACTTTATCACCTAACCAATCACATAGCTTTGTGCAACTTATCTGACCCATTCCAGCTTTAGTTTTCTCATTCAAAACTTTAAAATACGTACATAGTATAGTCATAGGCACAAAGATACTACATAACAAACTTTAATGTAGCCAAACCAAATTTTCAGTCTTTGTTCTTGTTAGTTGTCTAGAAGTTGTAACTGAAGTCAGTGCAGATATTTTTGGATATTGCCAAAAGACTACCAAAAGAGTAATAGGGTATAACAAATTAGAATAAATAAATTAAAAAAAAAAAAAAAAAGAGTAATGGGGACTGGGGTGGTGTCTCAGTGGTAGAATGCCTGCCTAGCATGTGCGAGGCACTGGGTTCAATTCTCAGCACCACGTATAAATAAAATAAGGGTCCACTGAAACTAAATATATAAAAAAAAAAAAAAAAGAAGAATAGATGGTTAATAACTAATGATAGTAGTAGAATTTTTAAAACAATTATATCTTCAACATCTAAGGGGGCATGGGGCTGAGGCTATGGCTCAGCAGTAGAGCACTCGTCTCGCGTGTTTAAGGCTGTGGGTTCAATCCTCAGCACCACATAAATAAAATAAAGGTATTGTGTCCACCTACAACTAAAAAATATGTGTGTATGTGTGTGTGTGTGTGTGTATAAATATATATAAAGACTCTAAGGGGGCAGTTTTAATCAGGCTTTTCCTCCCGAAACATATATCCAGACTGAAGACATTAATGCTTTTCAATTACTAATGGCCTATAAAATTATTTAGGCCTTTATACTGTGAAAAAAATTCTCTAGACTGTCAAACCAAAAAGATAAAAAGAAAGTGAGGAGAAAAGAGGAGTGAGAGGAAGAAGAAAAAGAAACAGGTGCCTATAAATTAAGCCAACAGTGAAGCACTTGGCAGATAGTTAGATCAGAGGCAGAGTCCTGAGAAGGCAGCAAAAACAGGGATGAACTACCAGTCATGTATCTTGATAAGCAGAAGCTGCAGAAGTATATGGTTTAAAAAATTAATTGAAATTCTAAGAGAAGATTTGGGATTAAATGGTCTTTAAAAACTTGGCCCAAAATATGAGCAATATGTAGTTGAAATCTAAGTAATATTAAACAAGAAAAATGAACAATTCTGTACCAATCATACATTATTTCATTTAATCTTCAGAATAACCCAATGCTATTCTTATTGCTCTCTCCATTTCATATTAAAAACAAATCCAAAAAAGAAAAAACAAACAAAAAATAAAAATAAAAAATAAAACACTGGGGTTACAAAAGTCCTCTAACTTACTTGAATTTTTAAGAATAGAAGGTAGCACCAAGATTCAGACCCAAGTAAAATTGATTTAAAGCCATGCTGTTTTTAGAGCTTTATTCTTGGTAAAACGTATTCCAAGTAGCTTCTTGAATAACTTAGCTGATACAATTGATGGCATTAACAAAATTTATTGAAAAAGACACAATTTTTGCTAGGTCTGAGAAAGGTATCTATAATGAATAAGAAAACACATGCAAAAGCAAAAAGGTCAAAGAACATAATCAAGGAATTTCAGGTAGTTTAGGAGGGTGTGGACTAATAAGTCAATTCATGAACAAGTCACATTAAGGCACTGAGTTTTATTTTAAGGGCCAAGTAAGGGGAGTAAATTTGTTTTACAAATCTTATTCTGGCTACAGTGTGAATATGTTTGAGAGGCAGCAGGGTGAGTGTTACAGTAATCCAGATGAAGTACTCATGCAAGTTAAGAATTAGCATAACAGCTGGCACATGCCTGTAATCCCAGACACTGAGTCTCAAAATAAAATATAAAAAGGGATGGAGATGTGTCTCAGTGGTAAAATGTGCCTGGGTTAAATCCCCAGTTCCAAATAAACAACAACAAAAAAATCTGCATAGTAGATACGATGAGAAGATCATGTAATGCACTGGCTATTTGGGAGAAACGGGGGTGAAGGAGTTGGGGATGAGGTGTGCTGAGTGAGACAATCAAGGCTAATACTTCAATTTCTGCCCTAGGCAGAAATCTATCTATATGTGATAAGGAGTGTGCAAGGAATAATGAGTTATTCTGTATTTATACATGTGAAATTTGAGGCACTTATAGGACTTCCAATTGGAAAAGGGGGTAGGTTTATAGCTCATGAGAATTATAACTTGGGAATCATCAGCATGTAAATAACTAAAATAATAGGAACAGGTAGAAAATAGGGTAAGGAGAGGACCAAAGATGGGGTACTAACAAAATTGGCATTTCAGGAAACAGACAAAACAAAGGAATTTACAGAGAAACCTGATAACAAGATTTCAGAGGAGAGGAACATCAGGAAAATGTGGCATTCTTAAAGACCAAAAAGCCATAAGGTTCAAATACTACTGAGAGTGCAAATCAAATGAAAGCAAAACAACATTCACACTGCTTAGGAACCATTTTTTCTAGAGAGATGGAAGCCAGAATACAGTGGGTTGAATGTATAAGAGTTAAAGGGCCACACACAGGTAACCTAGGCAACTTTTACAAAAAGTTCAAGTTGCAAAAGCAAACTTAAGTTTCTATGAAGAAATTTGGTACTGATATAGTTTGTTTTATTTTAAAAAACAAAAAGAGATTTGAATATAAGTAAATGCTGCTGATGAGACAGCAAGGAGAAAAAGAGGCTGAAGTCATCAACTACAGAAAGGGAATTCCCTGAAGTAGAATGATGTGATATGATCCAGAACACAGTAGAGGGCAGTTCTTACACACTTGGAAGGAAAAACTTCCAAGTACTTTTTCCTTTTCAACAGGTATACCCAGCTATAAACTAATTGCATACTCAATACTATCAGTTGGATACTCCTACAGCATCTCAAATTCAACATAACCCACAAAAAGCAGAAAAACATGAACAGTAGGTTCAGATAAGTTTTCAGATACTGAGCCTATAAGTTAAGGGAGTTTTCCATTTAATGAACTCTTTTTTCCTTTATGATGGAGGAATTAAGGTTCTACCCTAAAAAGGGGGAAGCAGAATAGGTTATAATGGAACAAGGAAAGTAATGCTTGCACTGCTATTGTGAAAACAGAAGAGTCTTTTGACTGATGTCAACATGTGTAAGAGAAAACATAACTAAGCTTCATAAACTCACCTGCTGCACCGCCTTAAATTCCATTTGTAATTTTAGAGGAGCAAATAGACCTTGGATATTTCTCAGTGTAGAAAAATTCATTTTATCTTGGTTGAGTTGGAACTACAAAAAAAACAACATATGTTAACACTCAATATTCTGCTTTCAAAACAACATTGATACATATACAACAGAACACTTTGATGAAAGATTTTAATATTCATAACTAAAATTAAAACAAAGTGCTTTAATTAGTTTCCTCTAATTTTGGAATATTTCTGAGTGTCTTATCCAGCTTACAGGTAGACTTCACCAGTGTAAAATTATTACCTAAATTTTAGATTTACAAAACTAATAAATTAAGTAATCTTTTTCACATTGCAAAAGGATAATTATATTTCAGTGCTTTTGATTAGGAGTATTGCAAAACTGGTAGAGCAAAGAAAATATGTAAATAAGTTAAGATCCAGAAACTATCACATACATGACAAACTTAATAGTGAATTTCTAAGCATGCAAGTATATTATTTCAAAGGATTTCAATAAAATAATCACACATTGTAATATGTTGTTAATTAAACTTCAATATTTAAATTACGGGGAGGAGGGAGGGGGACAGAAAAGATGATGGAATAAAATGAACATCATTACCCTAGGTATGTGTATGATTGTTCATGTGGTGCAACTCTACATAGTAAAACCAGAGAAATGAAAAGTCGTGCTCCATTTGTGTACAATGAATCAAAATGCCTTCTGTTGTCATGTATAACTAATTAAAATAAATAAAAAATAAATTCCATGGCGGGGGGGGGGGATCCTTTGGAGGGGCTTGCCTCTAAAAGGCTATTCAATTTGTACTGGTTACTAGTCAGCATTTTTTTTCCCCTAGAATCCTATTTTTAGTAAGCACTTAAGAAAACTTGATCCGAATTTAATATGCTTCAGACAAAATTAACATGACTCTGGATCTAAAACGTGGTTTCCCAAAGTAGTTCTTAAGGATAGTGAATAAAATATGCAAACAGACTTCTACAAAGTTCTGAATGAGTCAATGTAATTATGAGATAAAGTGAATTCTTGCGATTGTTTTTTATTATACTATCTCGGAAGATTTGTTTCTAATAGTCATCAAAAAAATCATACTCATCAAAAATCTATTGAGAGATCAGTGTTTATTTGGGCATGACTGGAGGACACAAATATAAAAATGTAAAAATAAGATATCTAACAATACTGTTTTAAATTATATCAGCTTGACACAGCAAAATTTTCACAGACGGTCCTTAGGGAAAAAGGTATTTTATGATATTTTATGATATAATTTGAAGGGTTTTCTTTAAAGTTATCCTGATGATAAATAAATATAATTTCATCCAAAAAAATCAACTTATATAAATTCTGGTGAATGCATCTAACTTGTTATGTGATATTAAAATGCAATTATCAATAAGATATACTCCATGTTTGTATTATATGTGAAAACATATTCCACCGTCATGTGTATCTAAAGAGAATAAAATTCTTTAAAATGTAATTATCAATCAACACATAAATTTATAAGCATGTGCAAATTTAGGTTTTATGGTGATACATAACAAAACAGAAGACACCACTACAGACATTATGGGTCCAATAATTCTTTGTTGTAGGGGCTGACCTATGCACTATAGGATATTTGACAGTACCCCTTGACCTCTACCCAATATACACCAGTATTAACAATCCCCTACAGCTATACCATCTATGAGGACAAAAAACATTTTCTGACATTGCCATCTGAATCCTAAGGTGCAAAATCCCTCTATTGATGAAAATCACTGGTAAAGATGATAAGGATGACTTATCACTATCACCACTGCAGCTCCAATCACAGAGAGCTGCTAGAGGATAGCAATATGCCAAGGAAAAGGCTATTCCTAACTCCTTTTACAGATGAGGAAACTAAAACTTAAGAGTGATTAAGCAATTTGTCCAAGTTTAGTTAGTAAGCACGCCAATGTAGTTCAACTACACAACCCATGCTAAAGAACTTCAACAGGTAACAAGTACCGAAAAATTTCAAGAGAGATGGGATGGAGGGAAGAAAGACAGTCATTAACTGGATAAGTGATTAAAGAAAAATACAAAGAGAGAAGACCTAAGCTGAATCTCCAAAGGCCTAAGAAGTTTCTAAAATATTCACCATTTGGGCCAGTCTCACTCAGATTGGTCAAAGTGTCTCTTAACATGTATTGCTCAGAATAGAACTAATATTGCAGATCTAATGGTCAGATTAGTGTGTAGGAAATAAGAACATAATCTCCCTGGACTTAAGCCTTGTCTTATTATTAATAGAGACCAGTAAAAATGTTCTTTTCAGAGCTAATGCAACCTGCTGACTTATACTGAGCACACAGTCAATTAAAATTGTCAGGTTTGACACAGTAATATGTATAATCCACATTTTTTGTTTTTTGTTTTTTTGTAACTCAAATGCAGAACTTTACACTCATCACCATAAATATTTTTCTTAAAGTTTTGGCCTAGCTTTTTGCTTATTTTGCCTCCATGATACAATTCAATAATTCATCAAAATGAACTACCCATGTCAGCATTTTTCCCCAAAAACCCAATTTACATGCTTTTTACGGTTACCCTCAAGACTCTGTAAACACTTAGCCTTTCTAAGTGTTCACCATACTACCTAAGATGCATGTAGAGGTCAAGATCTCTACCAAAATGCTCCCTCTAAAATGAAAATTCCTTAGTCATTGCAGTCTAGGTACAATTACCAACCCAAAACACTCACTCAGTCCATAATCCACCATCTTATCCTCAAGTTTATCCCAGGTAGGATAATTTGATCCTTTGATTGATCCACTTGGTAATTTAATTAAAAAAATGAACAAAGATTAACTTCTTATGAGTAGTGATCACTGCTTACTGTACTAAAATGTTCCCAGTTATCTACTTAACAATCTACTTAAGAACAGTACCAGAAATCAATTTTACTACAAACTACTTTGTGATTAGATCTCTTTTTAAAAAGTGGGATATTTATCCATCTTTGGTCTACGGGCAATTTTCACTTCTCCATTATTTCTCAAAGATGATCAATTATGGTTTCATAATCATACTCATGTGCTTTTAAGTCTACTCTGGGCTGTTAACTTCTGAGCCTAAAACCTGACTGCATTAAAAGCAACTAGAAATTCTATTTTCTCACATTTGAACCTCTATTTCGCAATTCTATCAGATGTTCTACTTTTTCTTATAAGATTTTTTTTCCCTTGCTAAAGAGGAAGAAAGAAAAAAAGGGATAAATGATCTGTTACTGAGGTGACACCGCATCATATTCCCCAGTAGTGAGATACAGTTTTCTTATCCTAAATGTGTATTTAAAACTCCTTAGGCTGCCTTTAGATCATCTGTACATGCTATTCCCTCTTTGGGAGGGACGTTTTCCCATCCATGTACCTGGTGAATACCAACCTAAACTCAAAGGCCCCTCCTATATAAACTTTCCAAAATCCCTAAGCAGAAGTGGTTGTTGCATCTTTGGTCCTACCTAGCACTTTATGAAGCCTTCTAGCTACTGCTTATCTTCCCTATTAAATTTTAAAGTTTTTTATGAATGGAGATTATGCCACAGCCATCTGTGTACCTTCTGTGCCTTGTGGATATGTCTCTCAGTAATTTGGAAATGTAAGGCTTAACAAAGAGGCCAAAACTAGAGGAAAGTACTCAGATATCAATAGCAAAAATGGCAAGGAAAAAAGTTTTCAAATGAGAAAATTATTATGAGAGGAATGGAAAAATGAACCACTCTTTAGATTTGTTCATAAAATTAAAGACAAAACAGATGTGTAGAAAGGGAGATTTAGTGAAGCAGTATAATGATAATTTAAAAGTCTAGCCCAGAAGGCAAATTAAAAATAAAGACTCATTGTCAAATCCTCACCAGAACTATTTTAGTAAACCACAAAATATTACTAACAGTAATATAGTAGAGGATAAAATTAAAGACATAGGTAACATACTTACATTTTTTTCTGATAATTCAAGAGGATGACTGGGCAAAAGTTCATTTTTCACACAAGAAAAACTAGAAGGGGAAAAAAAAAAAAAAAGATGACATATCACTCACTACCATAACAGGATGCCGTAATGGCTGGGGTGTAGCTCAGTCATAGAGTGAGTACGTAGCATGCACAAGGCCCAGAGTTTGATCCAAAGGGGGACACACACATACACACACACACACACACACACACACACACACACACACACATAAAGGTTATATTATGAGAAAGCTTTATATGAGTGATAAAACTGTCCTATATTTTGGTGATAGTTATGGGAACAGGCGCATATATTAAGATTCACAAAACTATACAATAAAAGAAAAAAGTCAAACATTCTATATATCATAATTATTTAAAAATACAATTTATTATAGACATTGTTGGTGGAGACTTCAATTACTAGAGGTAACTCTCCAAACTATGGTGCTAAATAATGCTCTATATCTAGAAAGAATGTTAACAAATTGTGTTTATTAGCATTACTATATCTTTCACTACAAAATTGTAAGAGATTATATATGTCCCCAGACACCAGCTTAAGAATGCCATTCTACCATAATAATAGCAAAAGCCTTAAGATCAGATTTTAAAAAAAATTCAAAAACACAGGATATTTATGTGGGCAGGAGGCATTAACCCTATTTGGTTTAGCAGTAAAGTGACCTGCAAAGAAAAAGAACTACCAAAAAACATGTATCTAAACATATTTTAAACACATAGAAACATAAGGTATAAAGGGACATAACTGTGAGTTAAAGCTTGGGGGGGGGGGGCAGCAGCCAACACTTACTGAGTGCTTACTAAAGTCAGGTACTGTTTTAAGTATTTTTTTTTTTTTTTAGGTATTAATTTATTTATTCTTCAAATATTTTTCAGGTATTAACTTATTTATTTTTCAAAATAAGATACATACTATTATTAGCCTAGTGCATAGATGAGGACATTGAGACATAGAGCAATAAGTAACCTATCCAAAAGCATATATCCATTAAATAGCACAGATGGTTTACAAATCTAGGTAGCCTGAGTCTAGAGTTCATGCTCTTAACTGCTATGTTCTAGTACCCCCCCCCAAATAAAAGTGAATTACTCCAACAATAATAAGATAAGGAGGCAAACTGCTCTCCGAGTTACCAGTAGAAAAAAAAAAAAAAAAAATTCTACCAAAGCATACTACTGGATACCATATACTAAGAGGATGCCTTATGCTAGGAAGCTACCCTGATAAGAAGTTCCTTCTACTACAGGAAACATCTAAGCCTCTTCCCCTTCCCATCTAGCTAAGGCATATTACTTACTATCTCTCAATTTAAATATGTATTAATAACCTATCAAAATATTTAAATAATTTTGTGGAAAACAATTCAGAGAAACATTTAATTACAACAAAGTTAAAGCCACAATTCCCTCATGTACCCTTTCCGAAGAAGATCATGACTTTCAAAAGGCCCACTTGCTGAAAGTTCTGAAACTGGAATACTGTCTTTTAGTTGAGATCCAAGTCCTCTGGCATTCTACAACAAAAAATCAAAAACATGATTAAATACAAAAGAATTTTTCTCACAGAGAATACCTATGTTTTTAAAAAAAGCATTTTTTAAGCAAGAGAGAGAAAAGATATGTACTGTGCCCTCAAAGAGTCCACAATCCAAACAATTAGAACAAGCCTTAAGCATTACAGTACAGGAACATAAAAGGTACAGTAAGTAATAACAAATTTGGGAAAGAACTCCTGACTTGATCTCTAAAGACTGACAAATTAGAAATCATTCCATGAAAAAATAAGTTAACACTGCTAAAGGGATGGAAATATGAACAAACAAGCTACAAGCAGTTTGAGATGACTAGCTAAATATATATGAGGCAGAATCAAAGGCTGGCAAAATTTAAAAATGGAAAGTCTTACATTTTACTCTAATATTGGTAGAGAGCCATTTACTCTAAAAATGATAGATCAGATTTGCTTTCACTGAAGAGATCCCTCTCTTAGGTTATAATATTTTAACATAGAATGAAAAAGTTGAGAACAGAATCCTAAAGAATATCATTCCTTAAGGACAAAGAACAAAGAAACAGGATTAAGAACAGACAGGACAACTAAAACAGTTGTCACAGAAGATAAAAGAGAAAGGGAATTTCAGAAAGAACACATAGCCTACTTTTAAAAAACTTATCTAGTTAGGATAGTGTAAAACAAAAAATTAAAAAAAAAAAAAACCAGTGCACTGGGAACTGATATATTGTCATCCTATATATTTATACTATGAAATTTTTAATTACCAAATATTTATTAGGTATCTATTTGGGCGAGGTACTGTGCTAGATGCTGAAGATGCACAAGTACCTCACAGGGCTTCACCTAATGAAGATATATTAAGAAAAAAACAAAACATAGTAAATGTTACAACAGGAAAAGCACAAGACGATGACTTTATTGGTTGCTTATATTCCTTGAATTCTGCAGAAAAATGCAAAACAGCTACAGGCAGTTTGGTACCTAATCTTATCCTATATTAGAAGAAACTATTCTGAGAAACCAGCTTTCTGACTTTTTAACTCATTTGTTTACTTGTTTGGTCAGATACTTTACCCTGTTTAGTGTTTTTTCATTCTCTGACCCCTGTCCAGGCTCTCATACAGGGATAATTCCAACAGTACTCTACTGGGTCTTGCTGCTTAGGCTCACCCATTTTCCAAATCTGCATAACAAGGTTTCCTAACATACACAATTTGCCCTGCCAAAACTGATTCAAACACACAAGCGCGCGCACGCACACACACAATTTATTGGTTCATCAATGTCTGAATAATAAAAGTTCAGAATCCTTAGCCTGGAACCCAAAACCTGCACAACAGGTTCCCACTGTCCTACATACAGTTAGTCAAGACAGATCAGGAAAAGAATCTGGAACCTAGTGTCCCTCATTAATCTACTCTGTGACTGCTAGCAAATCACACACTTCTCTGGCCTTCAGCACCAGGTAGCTGAACTCATTCCAGAACTACAGTTGTAGGGTTGTAGCTTTCCAAATTTTAGCTTCTATTACTATCTTACATGAACGTTCTCCTACTGCTAAACTGCATTATGGTAAGTAACTAAAAGAAAAGTTCTTCTATGCACAAAGAAAAGGAATTCTAAATTTCTGGGTTCTACTGTTATCATCTTTCCAACTTCCTTCTTTAAAATATCAGGACTAATACTTAAGGTTGCTAATTAAGTAGCAGAGTAAAACAAACTGGTGAAAACCTAATAACCAGTTAAATCTGGGTGTGTTTATCAAACTTCTTTACAGTGATTAGCAATATTTACCAACACAAGCTTTCTAAATTTGGATGGTCTACCAGCACTGCAGATACCAGAGTCAGTGGCAAAGGTGCTTCAGGAGTCTTTCCAAATATCACAACTTTTTAAAAGAAGAGAAAGAGAAAGTAAGAGATAAGAAAAAGAGGGAGCAAACGAGAGGCAAGAGCGGATACTGACTGATTCTTCCAACACATGGATTACTACGAACTCTGAAAAACGTAAAATAAGGCTGACTAATCCAACTGCAACCTATAATTGTGGTTTGGGTATCCATCCAACCAAAGAGTGGGTTGGTTATCAATAAGTTAACAAAGATGGGGAAGAGGAGGAATAGGTTTTGAGGATTCTTGGCTCAAAGAGATCATCCCTCGGGGAAAAGGTAGTCGGAGGTGACACGCCACAGAACGCTGCTCTTTCGGGTTTACCCTTTCCAACGATCGGAAAACTCATAGAGGAGCAAGAGGAATAGGATAAAGCCAAACCGCTGCTCGCGGGAAGAGCCCCAGCCCGGCCGCCCCAGGCAGCCCCAGCCCGCCCCAATCCAGTGACTCGACAGATCTTGGCGCACGAGGCCGGCCTCGTCCCCAGGCCGCAGCCGCCAGTCAGGAACAGGCTGGGAGGTGGCGGCCTGTTCCTGCCCGGCTTTGGGGCCGAGCCCGCCTGAAATTCGGGCGGCCGGGAGGCTCACTCACCATCTTCACACAGCTCAGGGAACACCGTTCAGCCTCGTTACCGTCAGTCTGCCCGGCCGCTCACTTCCGTTTCCGCTCCCCCCACATCCGCCGGAAGTGCGTCCGTCCGGGCGAGGAAGGAAGGAGGGCGCGGGTCGCTGGAGGGAGCTTCGCGGGGCCGGGGCTCCCACGCCTGCAATCCCGAGGGGCCCAGGGCCAAGGGCGCAGTAAGGGTGTGGGCTGGGGGGGAGAGCGGGGTGGAGACGGGACGTGCCGGAGGGGAGGGAGGACACGAACTCCGCTTTTTAAATAAACACGTACCGTTTGTACAGCATTTTAAGACGTGTCATGTGCTTTTGTAAATATATCGCATTATTTTATACAAAATCTCTTTCGGGTAGACACTGCCTGAGACTTGGCTACCTAGTAAGGCAAAGGCTGGACACAGGCTTTTGCTAATTTATTTTTAAAAATCATATATCGAAGACCTGCTATGTTAGGAACCATGTGTTGAGTCTAAGAACAAAAAAAAAAAAAGGACCAGACTGCATTCATGCACTAGAGGAGAAGGGGACTTCTCTTGGAACAGGGAGGGTGAGGACTGACATCTTCGTAAATGTCATCGTGATTGACATGTTGGGCCCTTCAGCTTCGTATCAACACAATTCTAAGTGCCAAACAGGAATTATCTCCTTTAATCTCCTCAATAGCCTTTTGAGATAGATAAGCTGCTATTTACAGGTGAGGAACCCAAGACATCAAGAGATTTAAAAAGTATGCCCAAGGACCCAGACTAAGTCCATAAGCCATGGTTACAAAACTGTTGCTTTCCAAATACAATGAGATGAAAGGCCTTACATTCTGTTACCATGTAATGGAGATGACTTAAGGAATTCTTGGACTGATAGTCAAAAAATAAGACCAACTAGACTCGGGAGGCTGAGCCAGGAAGATCACAAGTTTGAGCAAGACCCTGTCTCAAAAAATACAAAGGGCTGTGGGTGTCCAGCATCCCTGGGTTCAAACTCCAGTACAAAAAAAAAAAAAAAAAAAAAAAAAAAAACACCTGACTAGTTTGGGGTTAGTAGGGCATTCCTGGCAGATTCACCTGTTTAAAAAAAAAAAAAAAAAAAAAAAAAAAAAAATGGGAAAGAAGGTTTGTTTGGATAAAGTTCAAAGAGTAAGGTAGAGAGTAGTGTGAGATGAGACCAAGTGGACAAAGGAAAGCTTTTAAAGGCAGGCCTTTATGGGCCAGATTAGGGATGAGGATTTGTCTTTAAAAAGCCATTGAAAGATTTTAGAGAGGGAGGTGATAAGGTCATATATGTTTTGTATATGATCATGATCACACATCTTCTGAAGTTCTTAGATAATCCACATACTAAGTGCTTAGCTCTGCTCTCTTTATGTGTCTTCTGGTTCCTCAAAATATCCATGTTTACCTTGAGATTTGAGCTTGAAAGTTCAAATAGACAGGTTTTTCCTTTCAATCATTTCCAACTAAGGAGAAATTTTTAAAGCTGTGACTTTAAGAAAAAATCATTTTCATGTTTGTTGATTACTCACAATGAAGTCTGTGATTCTAGTCCATGATACCAGATAATGGAACTTCAGAAAAGAAAGGTGCCTTTCCCTATACATGAGATGCTCATATTTTCCTAGAGGATTAGACATTTAAATAGGTATTTAAAATACAATGTGGTAAATGCAGAATAAAGGAACTGGGTATGAAATAGCTGGGAACTGGAAGAAAGTGATTCAAGGAAGAAGAACTGGGAAATCAGGGATTTGTGAAAGAACGTGTTGTAATTTGTGCAATGGAAAACATCTCCATGTGGTTAAGAGTTCTGAATAAGCAGGTGGAACAAGATGAAAGGAGATTGGAGCAATTGGAGACAAAAGGCATGGGAGTTTTTCTTGTAGGCAACAGGTCTTTTCACAAATATTTGACTTAAAAAAAAAAAAAGGCAGTTTGGTGGCAGCATGATGGGTAGCCTGGGACTGAGAAAAAGTGGAAACCAGGTTATCATTTACACTATTGCAATAGTTCAACCCAAAGACAATAAAGGTGTAAATTGGTATTAAAGCATATTAGAAAGGCTTTGGAAAGAGGAGAAATTAGGGATGAACCTGAGAATTGATGTTAACTCTAAAGGGAGCCAGAGAGGATCCTGCCTGGAGACAGAAGAAATTAGGGAGGGGCTGGGGTTGTGGCTCAGTGGTAGAGCACCTGCCAAGCATGTGTGAGGCACTGGGTTGGATTCTCAGCACTGCATGTAAATAAATAAAATAAAGGTTCATTGACAACTAAAAAATAATGAAAGAAGGAACTTGGTCAGGGAGAAAGGAAGAAAACCAAACAAAAGTAGTATCTTAACATTTAAAGGGCAAGAAAGTATTAAAAGGTTGGAAAGTAGTTCAAAAGAAAGGTTAGAAAATAGTTCAAAAGTAGCTAAAAAGAGATCACGAAGTCCTGAAAATGTGCCTTTGGTGATCACGGTGAAGACAGTTGTTTTAGTAGTACAGCAAGGAGAAAAAAGAATACAATACACACACCAACATTTATATCCTATTTTAAAAGCTTTGTTGCAGCATTAACTAATACAGGGCATTTCTGGATATGCTAAATAGTTAAGAGTTAAATTTGATGCCAGAATAACTTGATATGTTTGCCTATACTTTATGTTATATAGTTTGCTGGTTTGAATATTAATAATAACATCTAACATCTGCGTATGTCAGGCCCTATATTCAGTTCTGTATACACATTAGTTAAGTTAATCGTCAGTTACCCAACGAGGTGGGTGCTACTGTTATCCATATTTCACAGAAGAAACTGAGACATGTGTGCATTGTATGAGAACAAGTACACTATTTTTATACTTTTTGTTGTCTTCCTTGACTTTACTGCTAAGCCAGTCTGATGACCTATATAGGCCAACTGAGTACAAGTTCAGTTTCATTCAAAAACGTCTGGCAAGAATGTCCCTCCCTTGTTCTACCTCTTTTCTCATTTGTTACCTTTGGCTATCTCCCATTTGGGTCCTTTTCCCGTACTTCATCTTGCCAACTGAATTTGGGTCTCCTGACTTAAATTTCGGTGCTCTCTAAAGACCTGGGATTACATTTACCTCATTTCGTTCTTTGGGCTCAGTCCTGGGCACACAAACTCTATTGTATCCTGCCTAGTTAGACCCCCTCCTGAAGGGTGTTTTGTCCTCCAACACAGTGCCTTGCATACTTTAGAACCTTCTAGAACTTGGGAGACCCTAGAAGAGGCACGGAGAGGAGAGGTAGGAAAATGTTCAGAGCTAAGGAATTGTCTGGAGCCAAGGAAGATACAGTGTTACAAATGATGTCAACTCCAAAATCAATGGAGTTCTGCAAATGACATGTCACTTGTATGATCTGGTGAGCAAATTGAGTAAAATGATAGGAGCAGAAAGCAAATTCCTAGGAATGATGAACTATAGTACTGTCTTTTATCTTCAGGAGATATGTTCTAAGAAACCCAGTGGGTGCCTGAAACCTCAGACAGAACTGAACCTTTTTTGTACTATGTGTTTTTTATATATACCTACAATAAAGTTTAATTTAAAAATTGGAAACAGTAAGAGATAGACAACAATAGTAGAACAATTGTTACAATATACTGTAATAAAGATTATATGAGTGCGGTCTCTCAAAATATTGTACTGTAGATTTTAGCAACCTCAGCAGATGATTTTTCTTCTTTTCCCATTAAATCTAGAATTTTTCATCTTTTCACTCAAAGGAAGCACTTTATGGCTACACTTTGGCATATCTTACTAGCCAGCATTGCTCTTCTGCCGCCTCGTGGCCTTCTTTAAGTAAAATAAAGGTTATGTGAACATGAGAACCAAAACTGATAAGCAAGATGCCTACTAAGTCACTAACAGTCTAGTGGTATTCACTGGACAAAGGGATGACTCATGTCCTTGGAAGGATGGAGTGAAAAGGCATGATTTTTCATCAAACTGCTCAGAATGTAGCAATTTAAAGCTCACAAATTGTTTATTTCTGAAGTTTTTCATTTAATATTTTCAGACTGATTGAGGGTAACTGGAATCATAGAAAGCAAAACTGGGGGTAACGGGATTACTGCAGTGATACAAAAACGGAGGGCAACAAAGTTTTGTGCCTCAATCTTTTCAGAAAGCTGTCAGTTTCAGAAAGAAGTAACAGGATTTGGGTTTTAAGTTGAGTTTTGTTTCATGTGCATGGTGGGAGAGACCAAAGTTTATTAAGCAGATGTTAGAAAGAGTCAATGAAGGGACAAGAGTGACAATAACTGGGAAGGAGAAACAGTCAGAAGGAATCACCCAGGTGATGACTTCTCAGATACCCAGAGCAAGTATGAGAAGGGATCTGTGGCAGGGATGGAGTCCTTAGAAATAGGAAAATAGATGGAAAACATGATGAAGGAGAAGTCCTGAACTGTGGATGAGGAATATCATGGGAACTATAATCTGATCACCACTGTTAATAGTGATGGGAGAGGGGCTGGTAGTGGCTTCACAAGATAAGTTGAAAAGTCACCATGGATAATATAGTAGCAGATTGGTAATTACAAAAACTGCTCAGACCATGAGAATAAAATCATGGCATTTGCAGGTAAATGGATGGAGTTAGAGAAATATAATGCTAAGTGAAGTTAGCCAATCCCAAAAAGCCAAATGCCAAATGTTTTCTCTGATACAAGAAGGCCAATTCACAGTTGGGTTGGGATGGGGAGCATAGGAGGATTAGAGGAACACTAGAATGGCCAATGGGGAGGGAGGGGAAGGGAGGGGGCAAAAGGGTGAAGAAAAAAAAAAGATGATAGAATGAGATGGATATCATTACCCTAAGTGCATGTATGAAGTCACGAATGGTGTGAATATACTTTGCATACAACCAGAGATTTGTAAAAATGTGTCTATATGTGTAATATGAAATGTAATGCATTCTGCTGTCATTTATAACAATTTAGAATAAAAAATAAACAAATTTTTTTTAAAAACTGCTCAAACCATGATGACATAAATGAGGGTGAGTGACATCAATTCATAAGCAGCAGTTTCACTGTATTCTGCAGCAATTCTTAGCAACATGGGGTCAGTAAAAAGGGGTCATAAAGCAGACATTGGAAAGAGTAAGCAGGGCAGAGATTTTTGGAGATGATATGGTACAAAGGGGTCATAAAGGAAAGGGAAAAGTGATTAGAAGGAGTGAAGTCCAGTGGGACCAGCCCCCCACCCCCACCCCAGGCAACTGCTTTCTGGTCTTCTGATATCCCTCTTCATTGAAAGCCTTTCTACTTGCTTATTTCTCTGGACTGCAGGCTCCTTGAGGGTGGAGACTGATCTGTCTAGCTTTAAATATCCACTCCTTGGCACAAGATTTTCCTTGAAGGCATGTTCTGGAAAATAGAAGCTCCCTTATGGAGTGTAGACTGGTAATGAAACATAAGCAGGAGAATCAATGCAGCTGAGGACGGTTATAAAGGGATGTAAAGGCACCCTAGGTTGAAAAATTTCCATGACTCAGACTGACTCCTCATCCCCTCAAAAATTGAAAAAGGGGCTGGGTTGTGGCTCAGTGGTAGAGCATGTGCCTAGTATATGTGAGGCACTGGGTTCAATTCTCAGCACCACATGTAAATAAATAAATAAAGGTCCATCAGCAACTAATAAAAATATTTTTTTTAAAGTTGAGAAATGGTGGTAAAAGCACCCAGTTGGAGGAAGTAGTGGTTGCATGACTAACATGTAAGCAGTAATACTGAGGAGCAAGAGCTCGGGTGGGCCCTTTTCTTGCCCTGGGAGTGAGGAAAAGTAGGAGGAAGAAAAGACATTGCTGAATAAACTTTCAAGGAAAGTGGCATCATTTATGAGAAAGCCATATTTCAGTGAGGGCCAGAAGTCCAAAAAAGAACTCGTGGCAAAGTTAAAAGAGGAAATCTAGTGGAAGGAATTAGTAAAGTAGAAGATAGAAATGAATAGTGGGTTCAGAGGCAGGGTAGATAACAGTAGCAGAGAAGATGGTCCCCCATGAACCCTATACACCATCACCTTTAACATTTGATCACATTGACCTATTTCCATGTCTGTCTTCACTCCCATAACTCCTGAAGTCAGGGACTATACCTTAACACTATCATATACAAACAATAGAAATCACTCAATAAGTGTTTATTGAATGAAGAAAGGGGAATGAAAGGATAAATGAATAATTGTGCCCAACAGGCAAGACAGACTAATCTGGTTGGGAAATAGGTGACCCAAGGTAACATGTTTGGAGCCATTTTCAGAAACATCCTCCCGGACCTGGAGACTGACCCTCAAGCTTGGCACTGCAAGCCAAGGTCTTGACTCCTTGCCTGGTTCCAATGATATCTCCTTCCCACGGGTGTAGATTCCATAAGAGATGGCATCCCATCACAAAGTCTGTAATTCTAACATGCACGGACATCAACAAACACAGAAGTGTGAGTGATGGAATGAATGGTATTAAAGCATAAGTGTGCCTGGCCTTTCCTGCTTCTTGATGACAGCTACTTCTGTCCAAGCCTGCTTCGTCTTTTACCCTCCCAGGCTCAGAGGACAGTTGTCTCAGCTGGATGGATTCCTTTGGGCTTTGGAAGCAGAATGGGATTTTGAAGAGGGATCGGCAGCAGGGACTGGTGATGCCATTCCTCCAGAGTTTAGGATATGAGAAGCACGAGAACTCCATTGTTGGAAAGAGATGGGAAAGGGAAAAAAATATTGTAAAATTTTTCTCACCAAGGCAGGCACCTAATAATTAGAATGTTGCATGGTGGTGCTAAGTTTCAGAAATCGTGCTCCCCTACAAGGTCGGGGAAAGGAGTTTCTGTGAGCAGTGCGGTACGAATCTTAACCAATAAGATAGTTACTGCTTCAGTGAACCTGAAAAGAATCTATAAATTATAAATAATACATCCAAATATTCTTTAAACAACCTAAATTCTTTCAGTGTTGGGAAAGGTTCAATGTGCTTAATTTAACATCTATCATATTCACACATCTTTCTTTGCAAGTCCCTCCCTATGTGTTAAGAGATGGAGAAATACTTTACATCAAGTTTATTTGACAGGCCCTTTTCCTTAACCCTAAGGGGATGAGTGTTTCATATTTCTTCTGAAATTCTTTGCTGACTACGATTTTAGATGGAGCTGCTTTTAAAAGAGTGTCCTCTGATTACAAAAAGCTGGTTTGGGGAAATAAGTACCAGAATAGACTACTTTGAGTCCAGGTGTTTTGTTTTATTATTTCACATCTGCACTGCATTACATCCAGTCAAGTTTAACATTCTGTTTTCCATGCTTTTGTGTAGTGCAATTTCAAGTCTGTCTGTACTTAAAGAGTGGTTTATATTTTCACTATAGTCTTTATTAGAGGACACAATTCGTAGATAATATGCAATGAATTTTAAATTATAGACCTGTTTATTTTACCATAACTTTCTCCCTTCATTTGCCAACTGAAATGTAGTAGCTTTGAATCATTTTAATATTAGCCCAAAATAATTCAACTCAGAAGGTTAATCTCCTAAAAGCATTGTGTGCAGTGCCTTATAAGGCCTAATATGTGTGTATATGTGATTTTTCACATCCCTCTGGTTTTTGAGTACAAGTATCAGTAACCCCGTCTACTGGCATGAATAGTTAAGAGTAGAAGTTTTTATAGTTTTGGCAATTCCAAATATTTACTCCCTGAAGACAATCAAAGACTTGAGAAATTTTGCCCATATTCAAAACACACTAAACGGTGACCTCAAAAGTACATCTGAATGAGTTCACAGTAATCGTACATAGAGCCAGAAACTGAAAACAGAGTCAGAAAACTAAAAAAAGATAGCCCTTACATTCTGATTGTACAGTTGGTCTCTTTGACTTCTTTGTTCTTCCTAAAAGCAATGCATGCTCATCATAGTTGACAACAACAAAAGGCAAAAAGAAGAGAATAGAGGGTACTTGTCATTCACCACCCAGAGATAACCACTGTGAATGTATTGGTGGGTATCCTTCCAGATGTTTTTCCATGTGACAGCATGTCTTTTTTTTTTTTTTTTTTTTTAAGAGATTGACTTCATCTTCTAAGTGAGCTTGGAAGTGCTCCGTGAAAATACTTGGTTTTTTTTTTTAATGACCATGTTATTTATGTATTAAAATATGTCGTTCTGGAGCCTTAAAAACACCCTTTTTCTTTGTCAGAAAGGGGAATTCCATGTAGGCCATTTACTCAGCCTTCTTCATTCTGTCAGGATGACTGGATGTCAATGGCTAGAATAATTTTTGAGGTATGCTTTTCTGATATCTTGCCAGGGAAATCATTACTGTTAAAATTCTCCATAACCCTAACCATACAATTAGATTTATGGATGGATACTATGTTCCATATTTGTTGTTTTCTCACTGATTCAATGTCTGGGATTGATGCCAAAGGCCATTCAGCCTCACTTCATTTATTAAATCAGAGTATACAACTAAGTTTATACAATAAAGTTTAGTGGGGGAAAGACATGCTTGTTTACCATTCTAGGTAAACCATCTAGAAAGATGTTATTTTTGAAATACTTCTCCTGGGCATGGTAACACACACCATTAATCCCAATGATTTGGGAGGCTGAGATGAGAGGATCGCAAGTTCAAGTCCAGCCTGGGCAATTTAGTGAGACCCTGTCTCAAAATTTTAAAAAATGTTAAAAGGGTCTGAGAGGCAGCTCAGTGGTAGAACACCCTTGGGTTCAATCCCTATCACTGCAAAATAAATAAATAAATAAATAACCAACCAATCAACCTCTGTGAACTTGCCTTATTGAGAAACAAGGGTTGCATGGTTAATGGAATTAATGACCTGATCCTCAGCGATAAGCAGAGTTTCTTGCCTTATTCCATACTGTCTTCCATGCTGCTGCCAAAGGTATTTTGTTTTTTAAAACTCAAATCCATTACTTCCCTCTGTAAAGCTCTGCCATAGCTTCTCATTGCCTGCTCTTGGGATGAATTCCAGACTCTTAGGGAGGGAAACAGGCTCTCTGTGATCTGCTAACCTCATTCCTAAATCCTTTACTCCAGTCATACCAAATACTTGGAATTCTCTGTGAATGTCACTGGTGTCATGCCCCTGAAGTTCGCCTTTTTTGGAGTGCTCTAGGGCACCCTTTAAGGCCAAACGTCATTTCCTCTATAAAACCTTTCCTGACTTTCTCTGCTGTCTTGTTTTCCTGGCTTCCAGGGACAATAGACCCTTCTGCCCCTTTACGTGTATTCATTATTGTATGGCAGCTGCTGAAACACATCATACTTCTCATTTTCACACGTACCTTTTTTTGAATGGACTATTACCTCCCTTCACTACCTTTTGGGAGCTGATTGTCTTTTCGTAGTTCTCATCTTTCATTAGGAACAATGTGAGAGCCTTTCAGCTAGCCTGCCTCCCTCCATTTCTTACTCATCTGCTCCCTCATTCGTTGTCTGCATCACGTTCAGGATAAGTGGGCTTAGCAAACATTGCCTCAGTTTGAAAGGTCTGGTGGTAGAGCCTGGGTGAAATTGAGTCTCCAGGCATAATTAGCTCTGGGACTAAATTATTGTCTACAGTACATACAATGACTGCCTGGTCTGTACACATTCCAAGAAGGATGAGCAGAGGGAAAGGAGTAGGAGTAAGTGGAGAAGGAAGGGCTGTGAGAAACTAGGCAAAGAATCCATGTAAGGCAATGATCCAAAAAGCTATAGTTAGCCAGAATTCAACCAGGGCTGCTGTCCCTTGTCTGGGGAAGATGCTCCCGGCAATGTTTTCAGTGGCCTCCCTGAGGTCAAGTTTTGCAGTGGTACTGAAGTTAAACAAAAACATGGCCCAGTGACCAAAAGTGGTAGCAAAATTCTGTTTGGAACCCTGATGAACATGTTTCCCTAATCATGTTCTAAGAGAATAAAATTATTCTCTTAAATTTTATTCCAAGCATTTATTGCTTTATTTTGCACATTTTAAAAATTTTATTTATTTATTTATTTATTTATTTGTTTGTTTGTTTATTTTTGTGGTACCAGGGATTGAACTCAGGGGCACTGGACCACTGGGCCACATCCCCAGCCCTTTTTTTGTATTTTATTTAGAGACAGGGTCTCACTGAGTTGCTAAGTGCCTCGCCATTGCTGAGGCTGGCTTTGAACTCGTGATCCTCCTGCCTCAGCCTCCCAAAGTGCTGGGATTATAGTTGTGCGCCGCCACGCCCGGCTGCACATTTTTATTTTTAATCCAAATGAAATTTATTTATTTTTTATTCTGAGTTGTTATACATGACAGCAGAATGCATTACATTTCATATTACACTTATAGAGCACATTTTTACATATCTCTGATTGTATACAAAGTATATTCATACCATTCGTATCTTCATATATGCACTTAGGATAATGATATCCATCTCATTCTACCTGAAATTTATTTTTTGAATATGGATTAAATATAAGCCTAGTTTTATTTCCCTCTTAATGGCTATATTAATATTATTATTTATGAAACTAATTAATAATAATAAATAAATAACAATTGCTATAAATTATTATTAATTAAATTATTTGTTAAAGTTCATATAGCCATCAAGAGGTAAATAAAATTAAAATCTCATTTTAATATATATCCATTTGGTATTCTCCATTCTAAAGACCTAATTTTTTCCCAATTATGAAACTAACGAACAAAACTTGTTGAGTGTATATATGTGCCAAATACTGTCCTAAGCACATTATATATTTTAGCTCATTTAATCTTGGCAGTAACATTGTGAGTAAATTCTTTTTAAAACATTGTTTTAGTTGTCATTGGACCTTTATTTTTATTTATGTATATGTGGTGCTAAGAATAGAACCCAGTGCCTCACACATGATAGGCAAGAGCTCTACCATTGAGCTATGACCCTAGCTCACTGTGAGTAAATTCTGTTATTCTTCATGAACTTAAAATGCCTTTACCAAATTAAAAAGAAAACTTTTGGAGTATGATTAGAATTACATTGTATATTGATTTAGGGAGAAATGACAATTTATAAACTTCAATAATATTTTATGGCTTTTTTCATATATCTTAAGCCTGTCTTGTCAAATTTAGCTTTAAGTATTCTGTACACTTATCATTTTTACAAGTAGAATTTCTATTTTTCCATATTTACCTCTATTCTGATATTGCTGTAAGCATTCTTATGGATGCAATAAGGACAAAATGTGTATTAGCTTTGGGTAAATGATGCCACAGTGACAAAAACCCAAACATCACAGTGGCATTCAATAATGATTTCCTGCTCATGCTGCCATCCCATCCCAAGCTGGCTCTTACTCACATCATCCATATCCTGGGACCCAGGCTAATGCAGCCATGGCTACAGGCATATGACAGCCCTGTAGTAAAAAGAACAGGAATGAAGGCACAACATATGTTGGTTCATAAAACTGTTACCAAGAAGTATCATACGTTGCTTCCCCTCACACTTGGTAAACCAAAGCAAGACACTTGCCCTTATCTGAATTTGAAGTATGAATGATTCATAATTCCTCCACAGGGAAGTCCCCCACATGTGTGTATATATATTCATTTGTCCATAATATGATGTAGGACAAGGCCCTTTTCTTTAAATATGGGCCCACTGATTGGGTGTTCCAGGATATCTTTCTTGCATAAACAACATTTATAAGGCATCATGTACAGTTTCCAGTTTGGATCTCTAGCACAGATCCAGAATTTTAAAATATAATGTAGAAAAACAAAAATACAGAACCTTACAATGTTCTCCTCTTATTTTACAATTTCTGTGCCCAAACCGATAACACTTTTCATAACCTGTTTTTAAACTGAAACTATCTAAGAAAGCATGCAGCTTACTTTTCAGATAAATAAAAAATTATTCTTTTTGCATTATTGTTTATTACACACACACAGGTGTGTGTATGTGTCTGTGTCCTATTTATATTGTGTCCACCCACGTTATTCACTTCGTAATTGTAAGAAGCTCTTTTTAAAAGTGTACATGGGGTTTCTAAATCTGTAGTCATATTATCAACAAAAAGATAATTTAATCTCTTCTTTCTCAGATTCATATTTTTTCCTTTCCTTATCTTACTACACTTGCTGCAACCTCCAAAATAATGGTTGAATAAATAATGGTGACAGGGCTGTTTCTGTCTTTTTCCTGATTTTAGTGGAAGTATACTTAGTGTTTCCCTTTTAGGAGACTATCTACTTAATCAGCTTTTTGGTTATGCCTTTGATATTCTAGGTACTTATTTTCTGAGGCAGAGACTAGCTCGCTGCTCACTCAATCAATCCTTTTCCTTAATTCCTGGGAACACAGCTAGTCTACATTTTCCAGGTGGTCTGTGTGACTAGGTAGACCCAATCTAACTGAATTTTGATCGAAAGAATTTGAGTGGAAAAGATAGATCACACTTCCGGCCTTAACCCTGGGCCTGCCTTGTGATTCTCCATGCTATCTCCTCTTCTCTGCCTGTCAGATGCAAAGGTCTTGATGTAGAAATCAAGGTCCTAGAAGATGGCAGAGTTATTAATAGAAAGAGGTCAGGTCTCTGAATGGGGGTAGGAGAGCTCTGTTGCTGACCCACACTGGACTATGATGTAAAAGGAAACAAACTTATTATATGAATCCACTGAAGTTTGAGGTTATTTGTTAGAAAAGTTAGCTTATGCTAAGTAATACATCTACCTGTCAGATTCTTCAGTAGAATTCCTGTGTTGTAGAGTGCACATGTAGCTGCTAAATAGTTTTTATCTGGAATGCTTCCTCTACTTTTTCAAATGCCCTTTCATCAACCATTTATGTAATTATTACTCTTTCCCACTAATTTGCTGGTGTAGTGAATTATGTTGGCAGTTTTGTTAGTATTGAATCTGTTAATATCAAACCAGTTCTGAATTCCTGGAATAATCCTACATGGTTATAATAAAATGTTCTTTTGTTATTCTAAAATATTCTATTTACTGAAATTGTATTCAGAAATTTTGCACTGTAGTCTTAAGTGAGGTAGTTATTCTGTATTTTCCTTCATTATACTGTTTTTTAAAAAATAAGATGTTCAGATTGAAATATTGCTGGTTTTGTGCAATTTAACCTCACTGAGCACTGTGCTATGTACCTCTAAGCTTCAGGAGGAAAAAATATATATGCTTTTTGGGCTTAGATTATACTCCTTGCTCAGGCATTCTATTGCATCCCAAAACAATCTTAAAACCATTGTTTCTCCTGTGACATTCACTGGAACATTGTACAGGAGTAAATGTTCAATAATATTTTTCAAATTACCACTGATCATTTTGCATCATGTACACAGAGAAATAGTTTTATCTTTGAGCCTACATCTAAGTTAATGACTAGTAAGAAGAAATAAATCACTGACTGAAGACAGCTTTATGATATGATTTTCCCTTCAACTGAAAAGCTACTGGGAAAACTGTAATTCTTTGAATTAGTTTTTAAATTTGGTGTTACGACTCCTGTTCTCATTTAAACAAAAATTTTGGGTCTTCAAACTGAAATAAGGGTCATTTTTTGTTATTTTGCTTGCTGGTTCTCTTGTGCCTGCCAGTAATTTTCCAGAAGATTCATTTTAAGGAATAGACACTGTGAGAATATATTTATCTTGTTCAGACAAAGTCATTCAAGTGCAGGAAAAAATTATTTCTAGTAGTTAACAGCTGTAGAGTGTCTGGTTTATGTGTATGTATAAAAACTCCTCCTTTGTCTGAATGTCTTGGTAACATAGCCATTGAAAGGTCAGCAATTCTGTTGAAGGGTGCAGAGTACTTGGCTCCAAGTGCTCATTTGAATTGTGTCTCCATAAATCTTCACACTATATTCAAGTGATCTGCACTTGACATTTGAAAAATAACAACCCAACAAATTACTCCAAGCAGAGCTTAATAATTAGACACCAGGGCTGGGGTTGTGGCTCAGCGGTAGAGCGCTCGCCTAGCACGTGCGCGGACCGGGTTCGATCCTCAGCACCACGTAAACGTAAATGCATTCCATTGTGTACAACTAAAGGAAATAAATAAATATTTAAAAAAATAATAATAATTAGACACCAATTTAGATTCTTATATATTTACTTATTATTTTATGGCATTTATCAATAGCCTTTCTTCTTTTATTTTTTATTTTTTTAATTTTTAAAAATATTTATTTATTTGCTTTAGCTGTACACAATGCAACGCATTTATGTTTATGTGGTGCTGAGGATCGAATCCGGGCCGCGCACGTGCCAGGCGAGTGCTCCACCGCTGAGCCACAACCCCAGTCCCCCTTCTTCTTTTAATAGTGAACAATTACTTTATTCATTGGTTTAATCAACTACTTATTTATATTAATTTTATATAATTTTTCTTTTTGTGTTTTTCTGGTGTGTGGTAATTATACACGATGGTGGGATTCATTGTGACATATTCACAAGTGCACACAGCATAATTTTCTCAATTTCACTTCCATTTTCCCTCTCCTCTCTCCCCCAGGTTCCCTTCCACTACTGTACTGATCTCCCTTCCATTTATTTATTTATTTTTTTATTTTGCCATATATTTATCAATTGAGGGGATTCTGGGGTTCCTACACTCGTGGAGTTTCAGCCTAGGTAGGGAGCACACAGCCATTAAAAAAAAAATCAATTAAGAAAGAATAAAACTGACACTGCAGCAAGATCACAAAACAAAAAGTAAATGGACTTCAGCAAGTCAGAAATGGTCTTCAGCGAGCTCCCAAAGTCTTCTCTTATCTGACGAGTAGAAGTTAACTGAGTGAAGAAGGGAGGAAGTGAGATCAGACATAGGCAAAGATGGAACTACAACTACTGGCAACTACAAGAAAACTAGAGCCAGGACAGTGTGGCAGAAAGCCAGGCTGTTGGTTATAGGGCCAGTACATGCAGGGTCTTGGAGGGAGAGAGGCCAGAACACAGTGTGGCTCAGAATGGTGAAAAGGCTGAAAAAGAAAGGCTGGGAATAGCTTGAGATGGACTTGAGAGCTTTTTAGAAGTGACAAGATCAGATGATGAATTGGCTAGAGGGACTCAGAGGAAAATGTGGAGGATCACTCAGAAGTCTCT
The DNA here is from genome assembly GCA_025594165.1 of Tamias sibiricus. Classification (NCBI taxonomy): domain Eukaryota; kingdom Metazoa; phylum Chordata; class Mammalia; order Rodentia; family Sciuridae; genus Tamias; species Tamias sibiricus. The sequence continues at coordinate 72,049,459 of CM046663.1, forward strand.
AATTTGTGCAACGTAATGGATGTCATGGCATTTGCTCATACACAGGACACTGGGAAACTACCAGGTTTGACAGGAAGGGGATGATCTTGGATTTTACTTTAGATGTGTGGGTTTGTACCTTTGAGATATCCAAAAGAAGATTCCAAGTTAGTAGCTAGATGTACATGTTTGATACCCAGAGAAGATACAGAATAAATGAGGCTCCTACATAGAGGTGATAACCAAAGTTCTGGGCATAGGGACAATCCCCCAAAGAGAGGATACTATAAAAACAGGAAAAATTTAAAAATTAAAAAAATTAAATGGAGCAAAAAGGTAGAGGAACAATCACCTAACAGTACTTCTTAGAGTTCTCCACTGAAAACAACCCTAAAAACAGAAGAAAGTGAATATGAGCCAGGGTAAGGATGGAAAGGTAGAATGTGGGCATGATTTTTTTTTCATTTTGTTTTTTTTTAAACTGTTGGCTGCAAGACTATAGTTCATGCACTTTCTCCAGGAGGACCTACTGTATCCTTGTTTGATTCCATAAAGCTACCCCAGAAAAAAACTTGAATGTTATCTACCTGTAAATGAAATGGATGCTCAAAGAAGATGTATTCTATCCATGCACACCCTCTGACACATGCTGAACACTCTCCTATCTAGAGGTATGAAATTCCATTTTAAGAATCATGAAAGTACATTCTTTTTTAGAAAGCCAGAAAATTGTAAACCCAGGGAAGCTAGAAGACAGCCCCAAATTGCACATCAAATTAGTGGTAGAATACTGATATCGTGGTTCTCGTGACTCCTTACCAGCATGCAACCCCATCAAAAATCATCATATATTAAACACAAGTTCATAAGCAAATGTTTATCAAATACCTTCTAAGGTATCAGATAATGTTCCTTCCACCATAGCATGGCCATGTCAGACTTAACTGGAGTTTTATGACCCATTTGTACAGTCTGAGGTATGGGAAAGACAAGACTCTTATACAGTTAAGGTGTAGTCCATACTCACAGAGACAAACTAGTCATTTTAGGGAGAAGGAGGTGATTTGGAAACCTGCAGTCTGGCATGGAGTCTGAGAGCTGGCTCTTGTATTAATGACAATCCCACAGTGCCCACGACTGATATCTAAGTGACAGGACCACCCTCTTTCCTCTGATTCACTCAACCCTCCCAGACATGATGTAGCCCAGTCCTTAGTGGGGCAAAATGCCACACACATTTTATTCAATTGATGTAGTCGTGTCTTAAAACAGGCAAAACAGACCCCCACTGAGCAGCCCCCAGCAGTCATTTTGTCATGATGAAGATTGCAGTTTGCCCCGCTGGTGAGGAGAATGGCTGCAGCTGGAGTGTTTGGATTTCCTTCTACTACATCTCTGGTCATAAAAATGGGGATCTCCATGGAGTTAAAGGTGACTTTTCAAAGGAATCACATTCAGTATTAGTACAAAGGTTTTCCTTTCTCCAGCCACTGGAGAACTCCATTCAAGGGAGTGGTAGTAAATCTGAGCATCAGCCTTTTCTGCTCAATACCACTAAATCCTGCACTTCAAAATTGCAGACCTCAGGCTGGGCATAGTGGCGCATGCCTGTAATCCCAGCACTTGGGAGGCTGAGGCATAAGAATTATGAGTTCAAAGCCAGCCTCAGCAATGGTGAGGCACTCAACAACTCAGTGAGACCCTGTCTCTGATAAAAATACAAAAAGGGCTGGGGATGTGGCTCAGTGGTCAAGTGCCCCTGAGTTCAACCCCTGGTTAAAAAAAAAATTTTCAGACCTCAAAAGGATCCATAATAGCTGGGTGTTGTGGCACATGCCTATAATCCCAGCAGCTCAGGAGGCTGAGACAAGAGGATCACGAGTTCAAAGCTAGCCTCAGCAAAAGCGAGGCACTAAGCAACTCAGTGAGACCCTGTCTCTAAATAAAATACAAAATTTTGGGGGGCTGGGGGATGTGGCTCAGTGGTCAAGTGCCCCTGAGTTCAATTCCTGATACCCCCAAAATAATCCATAAAAAAGAGTATGTCTGCTCTCCCTACCTTTTTCAGAAAGCAACATCAGAAGCAGTCTGATTTCCTTGTACACTTAGATGCATATGAAAAAGTGAGTCACTCCAAGCTTCTATCTTTAGTTCATAGAAACAAAGCACTGAATCATGTAACTTGTCAGGGAAGACCCAGATATAGTTTGATCTAGATAACATTCATATTCAAAGAACCTGAAATTCTATTTTTGTGGTAGAGTTATGGGATTGGCACTACAGCTGTCTACTCACTGATACCTTGGCCGACCCGGATGTGACTACAAAGAGCCTTCTAACAGAGATATGATGTGATCATCTCATAACTCAGTCTACCCACATTTAGAATCAGCCACACCTCAGGTCAGAGCTTGTCCCTTACATCCACATCTGGGAAGAAACTATGAAATTGACATTGGGAAAAACAACCATAGACTCAGTCTACATAATAATGATGCTGGGGAAGAAATGAAGTACTTTGTAAAATAATATTTTCATTTTATTCCATTGGTCTAAGTGTCTGTTTTAACAAATCCACATAGACACAGTCATCTGATCTTTGAGGAAGGTGCCAAGAACATACACTGGAGAAAAGTTTGCCTTTTAAACAAGTGGTGGTAGAAAAACTGGATATCCATATGTAGAAGAATGTCTACAGTCTTCTGTCTCTCACCCTGCACAAAAATCAACTCAGAGTGAATCAAAGACCTAGGAATTAAACCAGAAACACTGTAACTGTTAGAAGAAAACATACAGTCAACACTTCAGCATTTTGGCACAGGCACTGACTTCCTTATAAGACTCCTAAAGTTCAAGAAATAAACCCAAAAACCAATAAGTGGGATGGGATCAAATGAAAAAACTTCTGCACAGCAAAGGAAACAATTAATATGAAGAAAAAGCCTACAGAATGAGAGAAAGACCTTTGTCAGCTTCTCTTCCAACAGGGGATTAATATCCAGAATATATAAAGAACACCAAAAAACTGAACACCACAAAACAAAATAAAATAAACAAATGAATTAGCCAAATAACCCAATCAATAAATGGGCAAATGAACTAAAGACATTTCTCAAAAGAAGAAACACTAATGTCCATCAAATATATTTAAAAAATTTCATCATCCTTAACAATCAGAGGAATGCAAATCAGAACTACATGGAATTTTAACCTCACTCTAGTTAGAATGGCAACTATCAATAATACAAATAAAAATAAATTTTGATAAGAATGTGAGGGTAAAAGTATATTCATACATTGTTGGTGGAACTGCAAATTATTATAACCATCTGGAAAGCAGAATGGAGAATACTCAAAAGACTAGGAATGGAACCACCATATGACCCAGCTATCCTAGTCCTTGATACTTATCCAAAAGAACTAAAATCAATGTACTATAGTGATGCGTACATACCAATGCTTATAGCAGCACAATTCACAATAGCCAAGTTATGGAACCAACCTAGCTGCCTGTCAACAGACAAATAGATAAATAAAGAGTGGTATTATATATGCACATCAGAGTTTTACTCAACCACAAAGAAAAATGAAAATTTTAATGTGCTGGTAGGTGGATGGGACTGGAGAACATCATGCTAAGTGAAATAAGCCAGACTCAGAAAGTCAAGAATTCAGTGTTTTCTATCATATGTGGAAGCTAAAGAGAGAGAAGGAATTAAAAGAAAAGGCAGGGAGCTCTCATGAAAATAGAAGGGAGACCAATAGAGTAGAGGACAGGGATCAAGAGTGAGGGAGTAGGGGATGGTGTGGGGAAGTACTGTGGGAAATGAAATATACCATATAATGCATGTCCATGTATAAATATATTACAATAAATCCCATATGTAATGATAATGCACCAATTAAAAGAGTAGCAGTGATCATAGAACGGAGATTAGTAGAATAGACAAGTGGATCAGGAAAAGAGAGGAGGGAGGGTAAAGGAAGGTACCGGGGAGGGAAATTGAGCACATGATGTGCACGTGCAAATATAGCACAATGAATCCCACCATTATGTATAATTATAATAGATGAATAAGAACAAAAGATAAGCATAAATAACAAAAAAGGATATAGAATTCAAAATATCGTATTTTCAGTCCATTGGAAACCAAATAAGAACCTACTTACAGGTAAAAAATTAGGGCTTCAGAATATTCTCTTGCCTGATCTAAACTCAGATATTTCTCTAAACCAAAGCAATTCTTTTAGAAGCCTGATATATCACAATTTGTCCACCAAAAATAAACCAGTCCTGTTTTCCAAATCCTCCCTCATAGGATTGTAATACTTTTAAATTTTCTTTTATTGGGGCTGATGGTGTAGCTCAGGGGTAGAGCACTTGCCTAGATCTGGGTTCGATCCCCAACAAAATAAAACAAAAGACAATGTTTTATTTTCATCTCTAATACACATTGAACTAACTTCCCTGCTCTCCTCATGAGCATGCAATTACAAAATGTCAATGATCAATCCAAGCAATTTTGTATCTACTCAATAGATGCCATGTGTAGTTTTTATTTGGTTTCCAAAGACTGAAAAATATTATTTTTTAAAATGCTTCATTTCTTCTACAACATCATTAACATTATTATGATTATGATGTAAACTGAGTCTGTAACTATTTTTCCCAATGTTAGTTTCATAGTTTCTTCTCAGTTCTGGATAAGAAACTAAACAAACAAACAAAAAGCTGTGAAATAATTTTTAAAATAAAATAACCATTAAGTTCATTCTACCATTATGCCATACTACCTACTTCTCATTAAAGTAAGTTAAGAAAAACAAATTAATTTGCTGATCCAATGCATTCCAAAGCTATGATTGGGAAAGTATCCAGTTCTTGAAATTTTTGTATCACTGTTCTCCTAATCACAAGAGGTTTGCGTTTTTTTGCTTTGTTGTTTTTGTTTTTCACAAGATTTCCTAAAGCCCCAGGACATGGTTTATAACACATTGCAATTACATTCAGTCCTATGTAGAGTCTTAAAGAATGATGAATTCAACAAAACTTCTTCAGCATAAATATTTTGCCAAGTCTATATTTTTCAAGGTCACTCTCTCTGCTTCATGACCTTCTTTATTCTTTCACTGGTCACAACATGACTGTAGATTATCTATAGATGTGCATTCTAGTAAGAACTTCCATATCATTCCACAGAAAGGAAATGAGTTGGAAAGAGAAGTAGTGTTATTTCCCTATACAACTATCTAAAAGTGGTTTAGTTTCTTTGTGACTGACATAAAGATTTGGATGTATATCCTTGTGAATCATACTAACAGTTATTACACAATGGTTTCTTTCTAAGTGCCAGTCCCTGTGCTAAGCTCCTTGCATGCATTCATTCAATCCTCACAACAACCTCTCAAGTGAAGAACTGTTAATATTTGCCATTTTACAAAATGAGCAAATGAAGACGGAGAAAGCTTCATTGACTTGGCCAGATCATGCAAGCAAATGAGACAGTTTGTCTGGTTCTAGAGCTCAGACTCTTAACCACTCTACTATACTGCCTGGACAGGACATTCAGAAGTGAAATGATAAAAAATCCATAAATCACAATCTAGCCATGTGCAAAACAAACATCTATTGAAGCTTTTATTTTAAAAAAAAGCAAACATTTTGAAGCTATTTTGAGGTGACATGTGTAAGAAAAACAAAAAGAACTTTTGACTCTCTTCAAACAGTATTTTTGCAGGACTAGATAGGTCCTTGCAAGAGCTATAGATGGAAATGACCAGGTATGACATCATCCAAAGTTGCTTTGCCTGATTACAATGACACCATAAAGAAAGGGACTACCATTACACAAATTCATCTCTCCGTGTGTATGTGTGTGTGTGTTACTGGGGATTGAACGATTGAACTCAGGGGCACTGTACTACTGAACTACATCCCCAGCCCTTTTTATTTTTTACTTTGAGATTCGGTCTTACTAAGTTGCCCAGGCTGGCCTTGAACTTGCAATCCTCCTGCCTCAACCTCCTTAATAGCTGGGATTACAGGTGTGCATCACTGTGCTGGGCCACATATCCATCTCTTACACACCACTGTAAACTGGACTGAGAATATATTTTAATATTGTTCTATTCTGCCTTGTCAGTTCCTAGCTGACTAAACTAATATCACTACTTTAAAGAAAACCCCAATCTGTAGGTATTTGAGGGTAGTGAATTTTCATTATTTAAAAAAACAAAAACTATTTATTCCCTTCTTTACCAAAGTTGACATTAAAACCAGTTCATCATGAGTGGGTGGAACTATGCAGTCCACAATGGACATAGAAGCCCATGCAATTAGTCACCTCTCAGTACTGCACTGATGATATATTACTCCTGCTCAAAGTAAGGCAAAGCCCAAGGTATTTCTCTCCTCCCAACTTTAAATCAGACTGAATGACATGCTCAAAATGTTTGTGGCTTGAATCACATACTATCTTCAATCAAATCTCAGGATTCCATATTTCTAAACACTGCAGTGCAGCTTTTAAATGTCAAAAAGGAAAATTTCCCAGCTCTGTGAATATGCTGTGTAGGAAGCCTTTGTCCTGATGGGGGTGGGGAAAATAAAAACTTCTAGTCTCCTTCAATAGCCATCTGAATCCCTTAAAGTGAAAGTACTTGTTATTTGTCTTGAGCAAATAAAACAAACAACAATTCTTTGATCTTTAGGAAGCCCTTTCTTGTTGAGGTAACATTCTGTCTGACTTTAATGTTTCAGCATTCATTGTATATTTAATTATTTTTAAAAGTTTTGTTTTAAACTATTAAACTTTTTCAGCATTTCAGATAAACATGGGCAGGCTTTGTTAAAGATTAAAAATAAATTTCACACAAAACCGCAAAATGTGGCAAAGATAATACCACATGGGGTCGGTATGTTCCAAAACATGATTCTCAAGGGGCCCTCTCAGCACACTGCCACATTAGAATTCTTGTTCTGAAAAGTTTCAGGAAGCCCCTGACTGTAACCCACCCTTTCCTGATACTGGTGAAAGTATGAAAAAAAAAAAAAAAATCACCACCAAAGTAAAAAAAAAAAAAAAAAGGAATCTCAATACATCAGGGAGGCATGTTTTGTCTGTGTTCAGACTTCCAGCATTTTCAAAATGTTGATGCTAACCTTGCAATGACTTTCAAACAGGGAACACCTGGAATGGGCATCCTAAAAACAAGTACATTTACGTCTCTCCACAGACAGGCTATCAAATGACTGCTTTTACTTCAGTTTAAGAAAACTTTAGTAGATCTTGTTATTACACTAAAAAATCTCTTAATTTCAGACTACCAGTTGTTGGCTGTGATCTTTTATAAATAATAGTTCCTTCTTGGAAATATTAAATAGAGGGAGAGCTGGGCGTGGTGGTGCACACCTGTAATACCAGCGGTTTGGGAGGCTGAGGCAGGAGGGTCCACAGATTCAAAGGCAGCCTCAGCGATTTACCGATGCCCTAAGCAACTTAGCAAGACTGTGTGTCTAAATAAAACATTTAAAAGGACTGGAGATGGGGCTCACTGATTGAGTGCCTCTGGGTTCACTCCCTGGTATCATAAATAAATAAATAAATAAAATACAGGTAGAGACATAGATGTCCCTAGGTGACTCATTTTTTCAGGCTTATTCCCCAGAATCTGGGAATGATCATTCATTCATCCATTTTACTCTTATTTTCAATTCCAGTACATTTTCTCTTTTCTTTAGTTGGGTTTGGGACTAGGACCTCTGAAATGTTCATGCAGTTCTCTGAGAGGACAGTAGGTGGCAATAAAAAGCCATGGCTCTAAACCAGATTTCTTTTTCTGGAAATTTCAAGTCAGATGGCTCTAAGCCAGTTTTCTTTTCTGGAAGTTTCAAGTCCAAAGCAGTAATGGAATGGGAAGAGAATTCTACCTGGGACAGAGAGACAGACTGGAAACCAAAAGGTCCTAGTCATTAATGTGGGTATCTCCTTTGGATGATATCTCCTTTGGAGATATCCACATTAATGGCTAGGACCTAGCTTCTGACTTTTTAGTGAAAAACAATTCTACTCTAATTCAGGGTTTTATCCAATTAAGGAAATTAGATATTTAGATCCAAATGGATACTTTGTCAAAGGGCTTTATATACTCCATGCCAATGATCAAATACACCATGTTGTTTGCTAAAACTAAACAAAGATGTGCACATGTAAATTCAATAAAGTATACAAAGTGGTTTTTAAAAGTTTAGAATTACAACAGACCTTTTACAGATTGAGTCCTAGTCTCAGATTCCTGGAAGAAAATATTTTCCAAAGGGAATAATGAAATAGAAATGGTTTCTAGGTTTCTCTAAGAGGATAGTTAGAAAATGGATTACCCAAAGATGTAAAGTGGAACTATAACTATGGTACTTAGCTCAGGGTGCAATGTGATAGGACGTCAGAAAAGAATGCCATCTGGCTTTACTGGAATGAAGTGGGATTTACTAGCTATTCTTTCCCAGGATCAAAAATTGACAATTGGTTGACCTAAATGAAATTGTTGCTATTTGGACAGGGTTTGTGGGAATAAGAAAGACAACTTAAAAAGCAACAAGTTTAAGCACATTAGTGTTCTGGCTTCTGGCCACCATACTGTCTAAAGCTAAAAGCAAATTAATTCAGTACTAAATCTTTATAAAAACTGGAATTATATAATCTTGGAATTAGAGACCATGTGTTCTGACCTCTTTCCAAAAGCAAGACTTCCCAGAAGAACATCTCTGAAGGAAGACTTTCCAGGAATTTTCTGGAACACTTTGAATAAAGAGGCTCTGACAACTTTTCAGAACACCTTTATTCACTCTTGAGCCCCTGGTTTCAGCATTTCTTAAACTGTGGGAATAGGATTCACAGACTTTTTCTTGGAGGGCTAAGAGTTCTAGATAAGATCTGTAAAGTTTGTCTTTTCACTTGGATAATGATCTAAAAAGAACTAATGTATAAACATGCTACAATGACTACTGTTTTTTTTTTAGACCACTTTTTTTTAATGGCAGATTTTTTTTTTTTTTTTGAGTAGTTGTTAGGTTTACAGAGAAATTGAATGAAAAGCATCAAGAATTCCATACACCCCCTTGTCTCCTTACTCACACTTCTTTTTTTTTTTTTTTAAACAGTACTAGGGATCAAACCCAGGGCCTCACACACACCAGGCAAATGCACTACCACTGAGCCACATCCCCAGCCCAACATCTTTAAAATGCCCCTATTTTTAACATCTTACATTAATTTGGTACATTTATCACAATTGATGAGCCAATGTTAATGCATTATTATTAACTAAAGTCCACACTTTCCATCAAGGTTCACTCTGTGTTATATATTCCTATTGACAAGTATAGTAAGCACTTTTTATCCAAGGACCACCCTAAAATATTTTTCATTGCTTATTTTTGTTTCTATATTGTGAAAGTAGTTCTACTTTAATTGAGATGAATAAGAAAACAACAGTTGGACTGAATAGGTAACAGATGGTGTCACCTTTAGTGAAGGAAAGTGACATCATGGCATGTCTCGTAAATGAATCTTGCTCTGTGATTCAGAAAAGAAACGTGTTTGGTTTGGGTTATCGCAAATCCTTCAATGTCTATGTCTGCTCAAGACAGATGCCCCTGGTAGGTTATCCACGCTCTGAATGATGGCTTTGTTTAAGCAAAACATCACCTACTAAAATAAGGTTATTTATTTAAATATTGTCAACATGGTAACTTTGTTATTAATTTATACATTTGTAAATGTAGTTTATAAATTTAATTCATAATTTATATAGCTGTGAACATAAGGACTTTGTACCTAGTTGTATGTTTGTCCATAATTTAAAAAACATTATAAGAAAATAATTCCTAAACCCTGGAGAACAGCATAATTATTTTTTCCTTTATCAGGGGGTCTGCACATGACTCAGATTTAAGAAATGCTGTTCTAAGTGTTAAATAGTTTCTCCCTATTTGGAGTAAAACCGCCTCCCTGTAAATTGCACACACTTATCTTAGCTCTACCCTCTGAAAGCTTATCCTTCCTCTACACAACAGCCTTCTAAGTATTAAATGTAGCAATTGCTCAATTTGAAGCCTTCTCTTCTATATTTTAAAGAGCTGCAAGCAGATAAATATAGACTGGATATATGTGTGATTCCTGGCAGTTACAACTCTATCCTCTTCCTTTTTCCAGTGATTGTCGCAACAAAAGATTTATTTCTGATTTACCAGCTGCTCTAGTTTGGATCTGAAATGGCCCCCTAAGACCCATGTGTTGACAGCTTGCTCCCAGCTTGGTGCTATTGGAAAGTGGTGGAAACTTTAGGAGATGGGGCCAAGTGGGAGGAAGTTAGATGGTTGTAGGTGTGCCCTTGAAGGAGATTGTAGGACCCTGACCTGTTGCTCTCTCTCCCCAAACTCCATGAAGGGATTAGCCTCCTCCATTATACACTCCTGCCATGATGCACAGGGCTGCCACAGGCCCCAATCAACAAGGCCAAGTGACCAACTTCTGAAACCATGAGCCAAAACAAACCTTTCCTCCTTACAAGTTGTTTATCTCACAGTGATGGAAAGTTGTAACACACCAGCCCTCCCAAAAATGAAAATGGAGTCAGTCTGGCCCTGACCAGTTCTTAGTGAATTCACATGAACTCTTCAGAGTTCTCCTTGGATTTCTTTTCTGAATGCTTGCAGTCTTGTCCAAAGCAGGTTTAGTGGAAGAGTTTACAGTTTCTGTAATAGAGCCTGCTCCTGTTTGAAAACGGGAACCCTGTGACCAGTGCTTTGGAAACTCTACCATTCCAAAAGATTTATCAAAGAGAACTGAGTGTGGTTTCTCATGTGACTGTTCCAAGTGCTAGTTATAACTACCTGGGCCTTCAGGCAGGGCTTTCTGGAGAGAACTGCAAGTTAAGGAGTTACTCTACCTTCCTTTCACTGTCTGGCTGCAGCCATGTATATCCTTCTACATGAAGAGCTCACCTCTAGTGTCCTCTCCACTATGGCCCAAAGAAGGTCTGGTGGGACCCTAAGGAGACTCGTGGAGTCACCAGCTCTCATTGGCAGATTCAAAAGCTGAGCTAAGATGAGCTGATCCTCTGCAATGATCCTAATTTCTGGGCTTGATGCAGGAAAAACACTTGGGTCTTCCAGAAAGGCAGACAGAGGGGCACCGGTAAGTGAAATGGTATAGCCAATGAAGGATGAAATGTAGAGAAGGTAAACTGGGGTGGAAGAGGTAACCCATGCAGGTTGAAGATACTGTGACTCTGAGAAGACTGACACTGGGTATATCAAGTCTGTACCCGAAGGGAAACGTGTTCAAAACCAAGTGGATTCTCAAGGAACACATCTACATGTTGAAGGCAGACAAGTCCCACAGGAAGTCCTGGCCAACCAGGCTGAGGCCTGCAGGTATCAGAGCCAGGAAGCACACCTCCAGGGAAGAAGGTGGAGGTCCTTGAGACTCAGCCCAAGGAGGAAAAGGCCAAGAAATAAAGCTCCCCTTCCTGTGCCTGGACACAGTGGCCTTGGTGATTATGTAGATCAATCACAAATGAAGGAAGTCTTTATCTGCTTAAAACACAGCAAAACAAAGAGTTGTTGCCTAGAGCTATTGACGCTCCAGCTGAGGGTCAAATCTGAGACTCTGAGTCAAGGTAGGTGGTGACCAAAGGTCCCACAGAATTGGGAGAGGTATTAGCTGGTTGCTAAGACAGAAAACAAGGCACCAATGTCAAAAGAACACATATTTATAACCTGAAAGGTCACAGAGGATCTTATGCCAAGAAGTGAAAGCCAATGACAACAGAAGAAATGGAAGTCCAGTGACCTAAAGAGGAGAAACCAGACGGGGATGAAGTTGAAAAAAAGGTCCTTCAAATATGAAGTTGAGAACTGAGCTTGTAGAGGGGAATCTGTCCTGGAGACCCATTTATACTGGGTGCCCAGTGTGTGTGTGTGTGTGTGTGTGTGTGTGTGTGTGTGTGTGTGTTGTGCACCTGTGTGACCCAGAGTGGGAGGCAATGTCCCACTCAGGCCAAACCTACACAATCTAACCCTAGCTGGGCAGGACAAAGGGAATTAAACATTGTTATCTGCTACCTTTTCAGTAGTGTAATCTTGACTTGTGTTTATAATTAATCATGAGACACTTTAGAGGGGACTACAAGTTTTGATGCTTCAAAGTCAGGAGGTCACTCCTGTGAGGCCATGGGTGATGAGGAAGGCTGTGGGGGAAGCCAGTGTCTCCCAAGCAGTCTGGCAATTCAGGGATGATGCTGGATATGCTCCTGATTACATGAAGATGCACCTATGACACAGAACGTGAATTTTGGAGCCAGTCAAGCTTGGATAAGAGTCTTTGCTCCAATATCTACTAGCCATGTAACCTTCAGAAAGTCCATTGACTTCTCTGTTCCATAGTTTCTTCCTCAGGAAAATAGGAGGATAATCTTACCCATAGCTCATGGGATGGTTGTAGAAATTACGTGACTTAATATAAAGTACTTAAAGAGGGGCACATGGAAAGTGCTTTATCTTTTGTATGAATTCTTGGATTTTAACATGGACATCCCTAACTTAAGTACAAAGGAGGCTGGGAATGGGAATATGTGGCAAAGAAGAATGGAAGTAGTGCAAGGGACTGGAATGAATCACATTATCTCTGGGGTTTTCTCAAGATTGATTCCTTGGGAACAGGGACTCTCCAGTAGACACCTACATAAAATTTGTGCCAGCAAGAAAGAAAAGGGTGGGTGGAAATGGCCAGAAGAGAAGTTGCAGATTATCTAACATACATCTTGACTTGCAGGTGCAGCCCAGAAATGCATTAAGGCCTCCTCAAGCTGAGATAGCTGTTTGATGGCCAACCATAGCAAAATCCAGGGCTTTTATTTCAGTGTGATTTTTTGCCACAAAATGATTTGATAGCTACTGTCTTAGTCCGTTTTCTGTTACTATAACAGAATCCCTAAAACTGGATGATTTATAATAGAAAGAGGTTTATTTGGCTCATGATTCTGGAGGCTGGGAAGCAAAAGATCAGGTAGCTACGTCTCAAGAGAGCCTTTTGCTACTTCAGCTCATTGCAGAAAATAAGGCACAACAGAAGAGAGAAAAGAGGGCTAAACTGAGTAAATAGCTAACTCATTCCATGAGATGAATGGGCATTAACCCATTCACCAGGACTCTGCCCCCATGGCCTAAACACCTTCTGCTGGGCCCCACCTACCAATACTGCCACATTAAATTTCATCATGAGTTTCAGAGGCAATGAACCAACCATAGCAGCTATCTATATGCTTCTTGACTATCAAGACCCTGGTACAGAGTTTTGATATACAAAATGTATAGACTTTATAAATCCTGAAGAACAAAGTACTACATAATCTATTGCATGATTACATATTGGCAATTAAAGTGTCACCCTAAATAACAGCATATATTATATAGGCTACTTGCTTATGATTTTCAGTGTTCATAATTCTCACTTACCTACAGTATTCTGCTTGACTGATTAGATTAGAGAACTTTAAAAAAATTTAAGAGCACGTAACTTTGAAGGTCTTGCTTTTAAAGTTTGGATGGAAATAAGCTAGCTCTTTATTGCCAAAGCGCCCATTTCATTTTGAAACCACCTAAATAGCCAATATTAAAGGGTTAGTTAAATTATTGTTCCATTATGAAATATTATGCAGAAATTAATCTCATAAGTGTAAAGAGTGTGTGGCAACCAGGAAGTGTTTGTGTTGTAATTAATGTTAAGTGAACAAAGCAGGATAGCAGACACTCTGGGTCCGCCCATGTCACTTAGGGCTCTCAGTGTGTTCCAGACAAGTTCCAGCCAACCACCCCCAACTGTGGACACCCACATAGCTGAGGAATTAACTTCCCCTTCTTTGCCCCCAGCAGACCTCAAACAATAACCATGGGGAGTTGACACATAAATACCCTAGCATCACCCTTAGAATAGGATAATTTTGAGGTGCAGGTTTTTGCACTATATCCCCATATTTTCTTGGGGATTAAACTTCTATCATGCAATAAGTACTTTCTTTATTGGTTGCTTTCCCTCCCTGCATTGGCTTCCCAGAACCCAAATAGTGTTATCTGTGCTTCCTTAATAAACTATCTTCTTGTGAATCTTTTCTCAGGGTTTACATCTGGGAAAATCCAATTTATGACATGTTGAATAGGAAATGGAGACAAATCTCAGTTTGCCATCATATAGATGATGTGTGTGGATGTAGACTGAGAAGGAGCACATGTCAATGGTGGGAGTTGAATGAGGATGACGAGAATACAGAGAATACAGAAGATTCATTGACTCTACTTCCTGAACTTCTTGTCAAGTTGTTGCATGGTTTTAAGATATTTTTTTTAGATATTTTCAAATAATTTTTTAAAAAATCTGTGTACCCCAAATCCACATGCACAGAATGCTAGAAACAGATGTGAGAAATAGCTTTTGGAGAAATGGGCTGCCCCCAGAATGGTCTGTCACAAGGAAGAGAGGGGTAAGAAGTAAGGGACAGTGAAGTTCCTGGAGCCAGGCAGGGGTAGAGAATAAAACCTTATAGAAACTAGACTTCAATCTGGTCCACAGCTAAAGTCCATATATATTCAAAGTTTATGTTTTTAAGTGCTCTAAGATACAAAAATGCATATTTTTTAAAAGCACAAATTGTATATACAAACACATGATGTGTTCATTCCCCTTTTCCCCCTAAATCTCAAATACTTAAGCATTTTCTTTGAAAAATTCCTTCACACATAAGTAAAATAATTTGTTCTAAAATTGTGATTTATAGTTTATATAATCAGAGGTGTCTTTGTTTGCTGACCTGTTTTCCACATAAAATCTATTTTTAATCTGAGGAAGCAGGGTTAGTTATCTTGTTTCTAGGAACATTATAGCATGCTGTAGAAGCTAACATGTCACTTTGTTGTTCAATCCTTTCTTCCTTAGAACTTTTGGGTTAAAAAAAAAAAGGACATACACACACAGATAATCCCATTGCAAAGAGATTTAAAAACAAAACCTAGAGCAAAACAGATTATACATGTAAAACCAAACTATTTGAGCATATGGTCTAAGGTAAAATATTGTACCCACAATGTTGCTTTTTGAAATGGAAGGAGTGGATACTTATGCATCCAAGAGGATCAGTAATTTTATTTGAAAGGCTAATTAACTCAACATACAAGTTTTTCTTCCTGGTAGGCAGAGAGTGGATGAAGTAACTTTCTACCAGCAAAATGAGAAAGAAAAATGTGCTCTTACCTTCTACCATCTTTTTCTCATAGGGAGACTGGTACAGGATGTTTAATATAGTGATGAAAGAGCCCATGTTTTAGACCTAGAGTGATCTGGACTCTAGTCCTGGTTCAACCACTTTATTGGCTAAGAGATACTGGGTTGAGTTACTCAACTTCTCTGTGCCTCACTTTCTTTCTCTGTAAGATGTACTGTATACCCAAGAGAAGAAAACTTTCATAATATCAAAAAATGGATATCAGCCAAAATGCCCATCAGTAGACATTATGGAAAAATTACAGAACACAGAAAATGAATGAATTCCAGTGATGTGTGGCAACATTGATGAATCTAAGAAATATGATGATGAGTAAATAAGGTTCAAAATAAAACTAAGCAATAGGTATTTAAGTATATATTAGATAAATAAGGAAATACAAAATTCTGGCTAATGTTGCAGGTGGGAAGAACACGAAAATGGAATGGGAGGGGCATGTAGGTGGATATAGATTACTCGAGTTTTAGTTCTTGGGTCAGGCCATTAGTTAATTATTCAAAATATGGATAAAGAGATACAAGATGAATGAAAGAGGGCCATGCTTAGAAAAATGCCCTGAACCAGGAACTATGGTTAATGTAGTGCTAGTGCATCTGAAGGAAATAGTGAATATAGTACCCACCACATGGAGTTGATACAAAAATTAAATGAGAAATACACATCGAGTGCTTAACATAATGCTTGACAGTGCATTGTTAATAGATGTAATCTCAGTCACTCTCAATTTAATAGAAATTATCTCAATGGCTGTTTTGCAAGACAATAGGTTTCAGACTATTTCAGACTTATGAAAATGTCTTATTTACTTAGCATGTATCAATTTCTAACATGCAAATTTAATTAAAAAGTTGTGCTTTTGGCTCAGTTCTAGACATATTACAGATGACTAAAACAGATCCTTGAATTCAACCATTCTTCTCTGAGAGCCAACAATGACAGTTATGTGACCTAATGACAGGACTCATTCTAACAAATCCATTAAGCCATTTTGTCACTGTGAGAATGTCATAGATGTAGATATACTTATACAAACTAAGGCAGTTATGGCATTATGAGGTGATATAGTCTTATGGGACCCCATCCTGTTTGCCTTCCATCATTGACTGCAACATTGCTGTACAGCACAACATTAGAGTAACAAAAGAAAGGAACACCATGTGACCTGGAGTCACTGATCCACACAGAAGCAGCACAGAGAGGTGGGGTAGAAGAAGGGGGTGGCATAGATGGCCCTGGCTGTTAAAGGACCACAGTCCTAGCTCCACATCCCTGGGCAAGTGACAAGCTCAGGACTGTGAAGTGGAATAAACAAGTTGGCAAGCACCAAGCACTGGAGCGTGTCGGGCACATCATAAATGAAACAATTATGCACATTATAAGAGGCCGGCCCCCACTTCCATTTTGATATAATACACACTAAGACCACTTATCTACAAAAATGAGTTGATATTTTCTCCTCTGGTGTTGAGAAGCGTTGAATGAAGACTGTGTGTTAAGTGCAAAGCGCAACACAACATCTACAAGGTCATTATTACTAACTATTGCCTTCACAACAATCTTAGAGAATGATTAGCTAGTCTTTTATATTCAATTCAAGGAAATGGTGCTGGATGCCCTTGTCTGCAGATGCCCCATCATAGAAGGACTGTGAGCAGAAATACTATAAGCCTCCACCTTCACTCCCTCATTCCCAGACTCCAGCAGGAGCCCTTAATGCCACAGAGCATGGGCCCTTTCCTGACTGCCAGGGCCTGACCATGACAGGACACTTCAAGACTCATTTTGGGCTGTTTTTTTTTTTTTTTTTTTTTTTTTTTTTTTGTACCAAGGATTGAACTCAGGGGCACTCGACCACTGGGCCACATCCCCAGCCCTTTTTTGTATTTTATTTAGAGACAGGGTCTCACTGAGTTGCTAAGTTCCTCTCCATTGCTGAGGTTGACTTTGAACTCATGATCCTCCTGCCTCAGCCTCCCAAGTGCTGGGATTACAGGCATGTGCCACCGCGCCCAGCTTTTGGGCTGTTTTTAATGGAGAGAGCCACAGATGGTCATCCTGCAACCAAAGGTCACAAAAGTCTCCTCTACCATCCCTTCTCTGCCCACCTCCACTCCCACCCATGAAAGGCCAGTAAGGAAAATGTGGGTGAATTGGTCCACAAACTTGAAAGTATCATCCATAATGTAAGAACAGCAATACTCTGAGTATAAACGACAGGTGTGATGAGCATTTAAGCCTCAAATTAACCTATCCAACAAAATTGTTAGAGACATTTAGCTGGAATCACTGAGATACTTTTCATTCAACAAATGCTCCTTAGCATTATGGTGCTTTCTCTGGACCCTGTATAAAGAGGTATTTGCTGTCACTTATCACTTGAAATTGATGAACTCATAATCAGTGTATGAGATTACTCATAATAAGCTCTTAAATGCATTTCTCTGCTTATGTGCTACAAGCTATGCGTAGTTGATTCTGTTGGGGGATAGGTGCGGATATGGAGCATTAGCATATGGAAGATGAATACTTAACCACCACAGGATGAGGATCCGACTCCTTAATTCAACACCAAAATAGTACCCTATTCTTGGCCCAGAAGCTGAAAGGAGTTTGGCTAGCGCGGTAACCTCAAACAAGGGAAGAACATGTTGAATCTGCTCCTTCTCCATTACTGTGAAAAAGTGTTGATAAGTTGTGCAAATGGTAGACATTTTTTATAAGCACCCTTTGCATAAAAGGCAAAGCAAATGTTTGTCTAGTGAGGAGTGATTGAAGTTTAATCCTCTAGCTTTAGAAATGCCCCGCACATCCCAGCTACTTTATGGCTATCAGGGCAGTGACTCCAGGTGTCCCACCTCCACCCCCAAGTCACCCAGTCCCAGGACCTACAAAGGACAGGAAATTGCCTTTGCCATTAGCCCCACTCTGCCCCGCCTTGACTTTGATGTAAAATAAAATAAAAGATTTGCCTTCCCTCCACAGCCCCGATATCGTGTTCCCACTCAGCATACACACAAGCTCTGTAATATGTGGAATTATTGAGCCCTTTAATTAACCTGTGCTGTCATATTAAACTTGATTCATCTTTCTTTATTCTTGATGTAATGTCTCTTGCCTGCACAAGCAAGTGGAGCAGAGCAGGCAGAGCTGCATTGTGGGAAGTGCTTGGTGGTGAGGCTGGTGAGGCAGGGGAGGGATGTTGGTGCTGCTACCCCACCAGCAGCTACAACCTCCCTCCTCCCTGGGGCCTGGGGCCTGACCATTAAAGTGACAGTCCCCATCTAGGTCACCTCTAAAGTTTCTGCCAAAGGACGTGATTCACAAGTCATCCATGTCTATGGCTGTTGGCTGGGTGTCTCACTTGTATAGAGGAGAGGAATTCCACAGACTTGGCAATGATGGCGGCTCAGCTCAGAGGCCCTGTCTCCTGTTTCTTCTCCAAGGTGAGACTGTGGGTCATGCCGGTACAACTAACTCAGTCACTTCTAGCTTCAACTTTTGTTTTAGAGAAGCCACAGCCACTTCTACACAACCTGAGCTGGGGAAGAGCACTGAGAAAGTCCAGAATGGTCCCTCAGCATGGTGCCGAACGCTGGGCTCCACAGTGCTCAGAGCTTTTGACTGGGAGTTCTCCCTTGTGCTTAGGGGCAAACCCTGAAAGTAAGCATCTCATGACAGCCTCCAAACTTATCTAGGATCTCTATCTTGTTTGCTTTACTAAAAACAGACTGTACCCTTCTCAGGGGCCCATCAGCATCTGGACCCCAGCCCCATTCCCTCCAGTCCTCCTCTTTCCTGTTCAATGCAGCTGGGCTACAAGCAGCTCTTATGTTAGCTTGAATCACCTCCTACCTGATTTGTTTGTGGTGTAATTTATTTAAGGTATAATATAAGCCAAGAGGATAGGAAGCCACCTGGGAATATAAAGAATAGTCCTCATTCATTCCTCATTCAAAGGAACTTTAAAAATTTTCTAAATTGACATATAATGATTACACATATTCATGGGTACCATATGATATTTTGTCACATATATACAATGTGGAGTGATCAAATCAGGGTAATTAGCATATCCATTACCTCAAAAAGAAAAATAAACTTATAGATGGTATGCAAAAAGATACAAAGAATAGAATAATAACAGTGAAATATGTAAGCTTGAAGATTACAAATGAAACAATGGGTAGAATTAAATCTGGCTTGCAATCTGAAGAGAGGGAGGGAGGAGAGAGTAGAGATTCACTTGAACAATGGAAGACAAAGGCATCCAGGTCTTGGAGGTGATTCAGATGAGTGCCCATGGATTGTTGGAAGTTGACCGTGAAGCACAGTGAATTGGGAACCATGGGGCAAGCGGAGGCAGAAAATACTGTCAATCAGAACCAAGTTGTCCAAAGAGAGTGTAGGCGAACATGGAGGCTGTGGATAAGCAGCTGGAACAGTACCAGAGTGGGGCAGTATTGACTTTGGTTAGGGAGTTGCCCAGAGAAGTAGAATATCATGGAGAGTGGGAGAAATGGCTACCGAGAGTTAAAGACCACTCGCTTCACAGTAGGGGTTGGCGAAGGATACAAGGATGCTGCAGTTGCAAAGCCACCAGGGCCTGGCCTTGGGATTTTAGATGGGATTCTGGGGAAGGGGAAGGATGGGCCAATGTGAGGCAGGCTGTGGGGATTGTGGCTGCTGTCCTTGGCAACTGTTGGCACCTAATAAAACTACAGAGGCATACAGATTACCAAGGCTTCAGGCTTGCGGAAGTGATAGGACAGTGGCTCAGCTCACCAGGACAGGGAAGTTGAGCAACAGGGAAGCCTGTTGAGGAAAGGGTGGGGAGTATGAGGTCTCAGGGCTACTTATATTCAGTGGGTGATGTCCCAGAGCCCTTGGTACGTGACTTACAGAAGAGGAAAGGCCAGGGTGTGCACAGGGGTAGGAGGGTGGTGGGAGGTAGGAGGCAGTCATGGGCTGGGTGAGGTCAGTGGAGGAGTAAGAAGCAGTTTCCATCCAAAAACAAACCACACACACACACACACACACACACACACACACACAAAAAAAAAAAAAAAAAAAAAAAAAAAAAAAAAAGACCAACACCCCACTCAGAAATGAGAAATCAGTGAAAGACCTGTCATCTCTGAGCTTGGAATGCTAGGGACAGGACCCAGACACCACTGCCTCGTTTCACTTTCATTTTATGTAAAATGTAACATTTGTATATCTTCCATTTAAAGCATTGACAAGGTGGCATGGTTTACTAACCAACTCGGGTGAAAATCCTAGATCTGTAAGGAAAATGTGGTCCATCCCTACAATGGGAACATTATTTAGCCTTAAAAAGGAAGGAAATTCTGACAAATGCTCGGTTATGGATGAACCTTGAAGACATTGTGCAAGTGAAATAAACCAGACACAGGAAGACAAATACTTTATGACTCTACTTCTATGAGGGACTTAGAGCGGTCGAAATCAGAGACAGAAAGTAGAATGTGTGTTTTCCGGAGCTGGGGGAAAATGAAGAGTTATTGTTTTAGTGGATACAGAGTTTCAGTTTGGGATGATGAAAAACTTCTGAGGATGGTTGCACAACAATGAGCATATAGTTAACACTACTGTACACTTCAAAGTGGTTAAGAAGGGAATTTTCGTGTTACATGTATTTTTACTTCAACTTTTTAAATATCCAAGATCTGGTCTTAGGGACCGTATGACCTTACACTTGTACAGGTTGATTAATTTCTTAAAGTTTCAGTTTCCCATCCATAAGACCGGCATAGAGATATTCTGAGGTTTAAAAGAAAGCATCTATGTGAAGCTCCTAATATACCACCTAGTATATAAAGGGCATTCAATTTTGGTTAGATTAAACCTACTCAGTTGAGTTCACATATCAACAAAATTCTATTTTCTTTTAATGACACAGAATTCTCTGGGCTCTTAGCAGTGTATCTTAGTGCAGCCCACACAATACCAAGGACAAAATGATTCATAGGAACAACTTTGAGTTGCTACGCCCAAAGGATTTGTAATAGGACTACATGAGATGTGCCCCCAGTGTTCCTGGTTTTGATGGGAGGAAGGCCCCAAATAAAGAAGTCACCCTTCTTGTCAAAAGACATTAAATATAATCCCTCTGACCACACGATGTAAGAAGAGGTCAAATGCAACTGGCCAGAACACTGAGTTCCCAGATGTGCAGGGCCTCAAAATCAAAGAAATACCCTTTGCAAAGAAGGAGACATCATGAGCATCAGGCATTTTGGTGATTCTTTGGAAAGGAGGAACAAATTTCCTTAGGAATAAGATTGCTAAATATTTAGTGCTTAAAATGAAACTGGACCAGGTCCCAGAGGCAGGCCTTACTGGAAATATCCTACAAACTCAATGGCAGAACACACTTCTGAGAATTACCGGAATTTGGAGACCCAGGATGTAGAGAAATTCATACCAAACAGAATAGAGAACATTCTCTTAACTGTCCCCTTGCAAAGTTTTTTTTTTTTTTTTTTTCCTTACAGAGAAGAATGTGGGAGCTTATGTCAAAATGCCTTTCAATATCACCTGTGGTTTTACATAAAAATCATAATTAACTGGAAGTAACTGGATTGTATTATTTCATAGCATGGGTTCAAATACTCTAGGTACTTCCTTTTGTTATCTTCAGAAAGTCCTGGGCTAAGGACAGCCTCCAGTTATTATTATAGTGAGATACCTGCACAGGGTGGACCCCTTCTGACTAGTGCAGTTCAAATTCTGGTGCCCAGAGTTTCCAGGTAAGCAGCAACCCTCATACAATGTTGCCTGGGTGTGCGGCATGTGTAACAATAGTGCACCACACCCAGAAAGACAATATGCCAAAATACTAAAAACATCCTACTCAGCCACTGTGTCACGTAGAACACGCATGGCCCAGCACAAGCTAGTCCCTCTTTAGGTGTCAGGCCCCTTGACGGAGTCAGTTGTAGGTTCACTTGATACTTGCATATTGCTCTCAACTTTCTTGGGCTGTTTTCTTAGGCTATCTCGTGGTCCTTCCCTGCCTTGGAGGAAAGCATGGCAGTAAAGATGGAGTAAGGGGCTTTGGCATCAGGCAAAATTGATCTGGGATTCCATTTCTACTCCCTTTCATGGCTTTGCAAGCTAATTATATATCACTCAGTCTTTCTGAGCCTTGGAACTCTGCATCCATGAAGGATCCAACAAGCAACTTCAAACTAAAGGAAAGAAGAGACCCAAGGGATAACACTGCCTGCTCCACAGGGGCCACTCCCTAAATGCTAATTGCTCCTTCTACCCTCTTGCTATGTCATCCCCTCAGTTCCCCTGATTTCTTGCTTCATTCTTTCTAATCCCCAGAACTTGCTGTTAGGCCTTGACCTCTTTCTTTGATAAACACTCTCATTCACAGACACTCCCGTCCTCACACACGTCCACAGATTATCTGATCAACACCCTTCATGCTCACAAAGATTTCATCTTCCTTTACACACGTTCTCCCCGCATCAGTTTCCCCCCTTTGAAAAGGAAACCATCTGGCCCCTCAATTTCATGCTTGTCCCAAATGACTTAAAATTAGGTAAGTGGATTGCTAAGACTTCAGACCTTTCTCAGGGGGCTGTCACCAGGATGTGGGTCCTTTTCATTGCATTTCTTATCGCTAACATACCTGGTCTCAAGGGCTGGCGGGATCATTTGTTTGGTGTTCCCAACCTCTGTGCGTGTGAGGGGAAAGGCACGTGTGTTTTCTTGAACGCGTCTGTTTTTCCTCTCTTAAATGCCAGTACCCTTTTTTTAATCTGGACCCCGCATGCCATTTGTCGTCAGAGGCCCAGCAGGACAGTTCAGCCCCTACGTGCTCTCTGCCAGCTGCCCCTTCCACCTCAGCATCCTGCTCAGGAACTTTCTCCTAAGTAGCCCTGGCTAATTAACTCCGACCTGAACCCTGGGTTTCACAGCTACGTGTTCAAATGAAGGGGCTGTGGAGACAGCAAGGATTTCTCTGCTTCCTGCAGAGGGAAGATCAATCTCTCCTTCCCCCTTTAACTTGCAGTTGACTTCCTCCAGGAAGCGGGCGTTCCTTAGAATATGTCAGAAGTCCCAGTTAAATATTGGCTTTTTTTTTTTTTTTTTTCCTTACATGAGAAGTCTAAGGATTTTAAAAAGTGCTGAAAAGCAAGCACTTTCCCCTCAGCCTTGCCCATGTACTTATGTCTGGCTTCTATTGACTTCTTGCTAGCTTAAAATGTGTCTCATTTGGGGTAGTCTCCCTCATCAGTACCATTGAGGCTGTCATCTGCAAGGCTTATTTGTTCTTTCTCATGCTCAAAACAAAAGCATGGTTACTGTTTTTGACTGAGGCCTGCCTTAACATTTAGAAATCACAAGATGAGCTATTGGTCCCCTGCTGTCAGTTCTTGGGAGAGAAGATGGAAGTAGAGGAGGAGATTTGATAAGACCTGGGGCCCAGCCTCCTGCAGCTTTGAAAGAATGTGTGCAGGAGAGCTGTGGGGGGCCCTGCAGGGCAGCCCCTGGTGAGTGCTGCTTTCTCCACAGACATCTCTGAACACATATGGTTACTGTGTTTTTGTTTTGACTATTTTTGATTTTTTTAATGCCCTCATGGTTGAAAGGAAAAACAATTTTAAAAAATGACCTAATCTTTGTCCAATATTATTTCATGGGAAATCATGAACCTCATGAAAGCTCAAAGTCAGAGCTGGGCTGGGGCAGGGGTTGGAGATTTGGGGTTAAGAATCCTCCACGCTGTGTTTAATAACCACCCGAGTACTGTGTGATCTGGACCTTGGTTCCTCATCCACAAGAACAAGAGTCACCATAGGTAGGCTGCCAGTTTTAAATCAAAAAGAAATTTTAAAATATTTCAGTGAAAAGTTCTACGTAGATTATTATTACACTAATGATAGGTAATATGATATAGGTGATGTTGTTTTTGTGAGGATATTTGATTTTCACAAAACCTCTAAGGTGGGTATTGTCATTATCCCCTCATTAACAGAGGAGGGGTCAAAGGTTAGGGAAGTGAAACCAGGGAGAGACAGGGAGGCTGCTCCTTCAGCTGGAACCTAGAGGTTTAACCCTTACCCAATACACTACTGGTTATGGACACCTCTGTATTGATTCATAAATCATTTTTCCCTAGTTTGTATTAGTGCACTATAGTTGTACATAATGGTGGGATTCGTTGTTACATATTCGTACATGCACACAATATAACAATATATTTTGGCCAGTGTCATTCCCCAGTATTTCCCCTTAACTCACAAATTACAAAGGTAATTCATGTTCCTGTTAAAAGAAATCCACACAACAGAAATATTAAAATATCAAAAAAGGGGCGAGCAGTTGGATGAACATCTATTCGGATTTCTTTCCACACTGAGGACAGTTTAGACCAAAGTGAATTCACACTCTATGGATTGTTCTTCAGGACAGTGACATTTTCATTTTTAACTGGAAGCCATATTGGGTGCTAAGTGTGGCCCCTGCACTAGAATTGTATTCAAGGCCCCCTCCTATACCTGGCTGTGTGTCTTTAGGCAAATTACATAACTTCTTTGAATCTCATCTTTAAAATGGACCTCAAGCTATTCACCTTTCAGGGATCTTACGAAGTTAAAGGTGATTGATGTAAAATGCCAGGCACATACTAATTGGGGGGTGTCATTATCATTTCTAATAAACTTTTTAAATTCTAGGGTATTTTTCATTTTGAACAACAAAAATATTAGATTTTTCTCTTGACTTGAACAAGATGGATTATAGTCAATAAAGACACTGTCAGACGCTTTATTCTAATGAATTCTCAGTGGGGTTCATTCCTGTTTTCTTTTCTAAATCAGTGTTTTTCAAACTTGGATGCACATTAGAATTACTTGGTAAGCTTGTAAAAAACCCAAATCGGGCTCTGCTACAGACCAAGTACATCAGAATCTCTGCCCTTGGGAGGTAAAAGATCTTTTTTCTTCTTTGAATTTTATTTCATTTTTTATATACAATAATTGTACATATTTAATTGGTATGGTATGATGTTTCCATATGTGTACACTTTTAAAATTAACATATACTAATTATACATTTAATGGACATTTAAAAATTTCTTTTAAGCACTAATCTTTGGCTAAAGCTCAACAAGTGACCCCGATATTTAGATAAGCTAGAGAATCACCCTTTTATAAGATAAACACTCTGTGATTTTGAGAAATAAACATATAGACAAGAATGAAATAGATGAATGTGCTTGTTTCAAAGAGTTTATTACCTTTTCCTATTAATATAGTGCAATTAATATTTAAATACATGTGCAGAAGGAGTCAGATAAATAAAACTAAATCAAATAGAGTATTAAAAATTATTAAGCACATTCTATATTTTCCATTATGAAAGTTTTTTTTTTTTTTTTTTTTTTTTTTTGGTACTGGGGATTGAACTCAGAGGCACTTAACCACTGGGCCACATCCCCAGCCCTTTTTTGTATTTTTTTATTAGAGACAGGGTCTCACTGAGTTGCTAAGTGCCTCACCATTGCTGAGGCTGGCTTTGAACTCGCAATCCTCCTGCCTCAGCCTCCCAAGTGCTGGGATTACAGGCGTGCGCCACCGCGCCTGGCTCATTATGAAAGTTCTTTTGATTATAGAAAGTATGCAGAAAATTTTAAAGAAGAAAACAATTCACCCATAGTCCTACCACCTTAATATATACATATATGTTTATACAAATGTGTACGTGTATATATACTTACATACATAAATTTATACTTTTATATAAAATTTTGCTGATGTGCGAGCATTGGTGTATTTCTTTTTTCCTATAAATAGACTTTAAAATGATTTCCATGACCCTTTTCCTTAGCAAAGACATTTGATAGAGAAACTAGTTTCAGACTCAGATCTCAGCAGCCAGAGGAGCCTGCTGTTTCCTGGCAAAGTACAATTCAGTTCCCTATATTTTTTGTCCACAGTGGGGAATCTTCGTTCATGTAAACCCTCCCTATTACTTTGATTCATTCTGTCTTTCGTTTTGGATAACTGAATGGGCAGGTTAGGGTGAAGACAGAGATTGGCTGGGATCAGGAGAAAAGGAAAGAGAGCTGTTTCTGCAGGTACCTGTGGTGCTGTATTATAGTAATCTGTCCTCTGTGATGAAAGTCACACTTCTTAGAACATCTTTACAAAACATTGGGGAAAGTGCCCAAGCAACAAGCAATCGAGGCCACTTGTGGAAGGAACCTAGTGGCCTGGGAGAGGATTCACCCAAGTCCTTCCACCCATATTGGCACACCACAATCTATTAAAACAACCTACCTTGTAATGCCAATAACCACCTGAATTGTCTCTTCTCTGGAATAGTGCTCTGTTTATACATGTTTCTCCTTTGCCTTTTTATACATTTACCTTGTAATATTAATTATGCAAATAAACAAATAGTTTTTGGCCTCTGGCAGCTGACTGGTAAATCAGCCCACAGGTATGCGGAGGAACCACGGACAAACAGTAGACAATTTGCTAGGTGCCAGTCACAGGCAGGTGTATTAGAGGGAACATGCCGTGGGAAGAACATGCTTAGACGGGGCGGGGACAGAGGGAAATCACCTTTCTTTCCAAGGGATTTCAGGGAAGGAAGGAAGATTGCATAGGTTGTTTCGAGGGCTGAGGAGACTTTTGTGCAGTGTGGGAGAGAAAGGACGGTCCAGACAGTGGTGGAGGTGACTTGGAGCAATTCCACATCTGACAAGGGACACAATCTCGAAAAGGTTCCCTCTGCCCTTCCTTCGTTGTAGAGTGAACCTGGTGGGAATGTAAGACAAGTTTCGGAACAGGTCAAGCTGGTGGGTTGACAGTGGTTGACCCCTGGAGGGCAGAGCCTTTACTCTGTTGATGATCTGGGAAGATGGTACTTTTATGCCTATAGTCATAACAGAACAAAAAGCAAAAGAACAGCAGTGTCACTGAAAAATAGGCTGGGCCCTTTAGGCAACCCAGGGCTTTCACGTGAAGGGCCTGAGTCAGAAGGCCTGGCTCCTGATCCATCATGGAAAGAGAAATGGTCAGCCATTAATTAGAAAAGAAGGAGAAGTTTTAGAATTAAGTCAATATCCCCCAGATAGCCCACCACAGACTATTCTCTGGTCAGGTCCTCACTTAAGCATTTGCAGGTTATTGTTGGCAGTATGAAGAACAAAAGTGGCAGCCCATCCTCAGCCTTTTTCATGGCTCCCTAGAAGTGTCCCCTCACTAGGCACCTTGTCATTAGCTGGCTTTTTGCAGGATTCATGACATTTTGCTATAGGTGGTCCCTTCAGTCTTACCTCTTACTGATTTCCTTCAGCTCTTATTACAACTTGCAGATATTTTATGTCTTCATCTGTTTTCTTGTTGTTGTTGTTTTTTTCTCTTTGTACCCCACTGCACGGTGAATTCTGTGAGTGTGGGGAATGGAGCAAGCATGTGAATTAATTATCTTCAGGAATAGATAGTGCAAGGCACATAGGAGGAATTCAATGCATATTTGCTGAATTAAAGCATAAATGAAAGAATAGTAAAGAAGAAATCAATACATGAATAAATAGAATGTATTAGCTTAGTTGAGCACATGATTAAATTACAGGGTAAATAACCCTTATGTGAAATGTATGCGATCTTTCAGAAGTGTTTTGGATTTTGAATTTTTTGGATTTTGGAATATTTGCATATGCATGATGACATATCTTAAGAATATCTCCCAGTCTAAATGTGAAATTCATGTGTGTCATATACACTTATTTACAGAACCTGAAGATAACTTTACACAATATTTTAAAATTTTTGTTAATTTCACACATGAAAGTTTGTATACCTTGAACAATCAGACTTGTGGCATCACATCAACACTTGAATTTTGCAGCATTTCAGATTTTGAATTTTCAGATTAGGATGCTCAACTGTACTAATCATTCTCCTGTTTCATTCTATCTTTGGCCTTGCCATGTGGCTTCTACTCAAACCCTAGCATTTGGGGTCACTATTTGATTGATGTTTACCTGCCAAGAGAATATGATCCTGTAGAAAGGACACCAGGAGTAAACCTTCAGCCTTCAACCCTGCACAACCTGGTCCCTCTGGCCTCCTCTCTCTTCCTTTGTGATACCTTCCAACCAAGATGACAACCTTTCAGATCCAAGTGTACCATGTTCCCTGGGGTCTTTGCATGTTCTGCGTCTTCTGTCATCTTCCTGCCCCTGCCTTTGGCCCCCCACAACTGCCCTATAACATCCTGTGTCTCTGATTTTCATGCTTAGCTCATTGGATTATAACTGCATGCTTCATTATGCATTCATTCAACAAATATTTATTGAGCATCCATGATGTTTTTAAGCACTGTCCTAGGTACTGAGGATATCAGAGTTCACAAAAGGATAGACAAAAATCCCTGCTTTTTGGAGCTTACACTTTAGTGAAAACTATTATAAAGACCTGGTTCTATAAGATGTCCCATATTGAAAAGAGCTTTAGAGAAAAATGAAATGGGAAAGACAGAGTGAGCAGAATGGTGGAGGGGAGGTTATCCGCGATTAAGTGGTCATGAAAGGCACTAGAAAGGAAACATTCAATCAGAGACTTGAAGGAATCAAGACAACATGAAAATAACTGGAAGCATAGGTTCAAGTGATGAAGACAACCAGTGCAAACACTGAAGCAGGAATGTGCTTGACAAGTTCAAGAAACACTGAAGATGCCAGTGTGGCCAGAGCAGAGAGACCACATCCCACACTAATTCAAGGCATAAGCTCCATGAGACCAGAGATACCTGGTACCTCACTAAATGTTTCACATGGATTAGCTTTGCATGATTGCTATGGAGATGAAGAGAATGTATCTTCATTTTACAGATGAACAAGTTGACAACTGGAGGGGTCAAGTAACAGGTCCAACGTCACACAACAAACTTCAGAAACAAGCAATGAGCCCAGGTATAGTGTTTTGAATCCTTTGTTCTTAATGCCCTGTTCTTAAGCTTCTCTTAAGTCCTTTGTTTTTAATGGCTTCTTCCTCTTCCTATCCCATCATGGTGAGATGGTACAGGCATAGTACAGAGATTAGACCTCAGATTTAACTTATGACACCAATTCAGTATATTTTCAGATCAAATGAAAACAACCATTCCTTTTTTTTTTTTTTTTTTTTTTTTTTTTCCTGGATTGGGGTCAAGCCTACAGAAATGAGTGCAAGAACCAACTGCAGTGAGAGGGGAAGACTTTGTCAAGGAATTCCTGACCCATGATGTTTTAAATGGACCAAGGAAAATACACCTCACTAAAAGGGACCCTGATCTTACAACGCAGTTGTGCCAAACAAGGAAACACCTGGAACTTTGCGTGGAAAATAGCAGCATAGTTCTTGGAAAAACCCTGTCATGCTCTACCTGTGCAAGACACAGATGAGACAAGATGCTTGGTGCTCCCACTAGAACGAGCACTGACAGGAGTTCAGGGTCACAGTGAGGACAGCAGTACCTACCTGAGGGATCAAGATATGCCTCCAAAACCAACAGGTATTGATTCACGAGCTGAGAATATAAAGGACACAGTGGAGATATGTTAGCTATTGACACATGGCCTTACCTCCAAGTCCTACAATATGAATTAGAAAGGCAATGGTAGAATGTAAGTTGGTTAGATTGCTCATCTAACAGGATCAAAACCGTATTCAAAGGGTGTATGGAACTTGTGAAGGTGACTAACTCAAGCCTTGACGAATGTCAAGACTTCCCTGAGAAACCCTCTGAAAGGAACAACAAGAGTTTTTCCCATCCCTATCTCCTTCCCCCTGGAGATTCTCTAAAGACAAAAATCAAAAGAGATGGAGGGCAGGAAGTAGCCTTTATCCTGTGATCTCACGGGGGGGGGGGGGGGGGCTTTAGTGCCCAACGGGAGGCCTCTTCCCTGAAGTGATAAGGAGAGTTGCTTTCGTGAGGATCTGAGTGGTCCTTGCAGCTTCTGGTGTTCTTGTCAGCAGGATGTTGGTTGCTTGATCAAGGGCCTGAATCATAATCTCTAGGAGATTCTAAACCGAGGAGCTGACATGAAGGCAAAAACTGTGGAAGAACCCCTCCCCCAGGCAAAGGCAAACAGTGTGTGGGCACGAGATGCGTGGGCCAGTCCCTCAGAGCATCACACAGGACTTTTAACACCGGACTAGATACCCTTCCGGGCCTTTCACCTACCTTCCAGATTTTCTGTGAGAACACTGATAGCGTTATCAGGAAAGGATGTGTGAGCATGAAGCCCTCAGAGGAGCAAGAGCCCTTTAAACCACGTCAGGAGTAAAAGAGCACCATGGGAACAAGTCGTTGGGAAAAACTACAACATCTGCCTATGTGTGGTCTAAAGACAGTGCAGTTAAAGCAGGATGTGGCACCATTAATTTAGAGCTGAAGGCCAGAAACCCAGTCACTCTTGAGCTTCACGAACCACAGCATGAACTTTATGGATTTGGAGCACTGTGTGTGTGTGTGTGTGTGTGTGTGTGTGTGTGTGTGTGTGTGTGAAGAAAGAAGGTGAGAGGCAGTAGTTAATATCAGGAAGTCACATCACACTTTCAAACTCAATACAATGTGGGATTCTTTTTTTAAAAAATGTGGTTCTACTGATCTTCGGTAATGAAGAGTATGGAAGTAAGAGGAAACCTGGATCTGCTTTTGGGTTTGCTACTAACTGGACACTCTCCAGCATTTCAAGTTCTTTGGGACCACACAATCTGATGCCTTGGAGTAAACATCACTGGGAAATATAAAGAGGATCCATTCAAGGCATCTGTACTCCAGGAACTTCATCCCAATTGAGGAGACAGGCAGATTTCTAAAACTGAGAAAATAAGGGAAAGGGTGGCAGATAAAATTTCTAAAACATAAAGTACAAAGTATTTTACATGAAAATAAAAGTAAAGTATGAATATAGTGATGAGGAGATTAGTTTCAACTGTCAAGATATTTTAATATGTAGCTTAGTGATAAAACGCCTCTGGTTTCGATCCCCAGTGGCAAAAATAATAATAATAATAATAATAATAATTCATGGAGACAGAAGGTTGAGTATTGATTGGGGGGAGGGGGAAAGGAAGAGTTATTCCTTAATGGATACAGTTTCAGTTTTGCAAGATAAAAAGAGCTCTGTGAATGGATGGTGTCGATGATAGACCAGAAATGTGAATGTACTTGATGTTACTGAACTGTACACTTGGAAATCCTTAAGATGGAGCTGAGGGTACATCTCAGTGGTACTGTGGTTATCTTGCATGTGTAAGGTCCTGGGTTGGATCCCTAGCACAGGAGAGAGAGAGAGAGAGAGAGAGAGAGAGAGAGAGAGAGGGGAGGGAGAGAGATTAAAAAGTAAACTTTAGGTTATATGTATGTTATTACAATAGAAGGAGGAGGAGGAAGAGGAAGAAGAAGAAGAGGAGGAAGGAAGAGGAGATAGAAAAGGTTCATTCAAGATGGGCCATCTATGGGGAGAAATACATTTTGTCTTGTAAATGGTACAATAATGTGTAGTGTTTGGTGTCAGTAGATTTGATGCTGCAGATGTAGGTCATGGGGCTATCCCAGGGTCATTTGTGCTATTGGGATGGGAAAGAAGACAGACAGATTCTTATGTCATTCAGAAAAGCCCTATAGTGTCCTGCATTAGTCCTTACCCATGACACAGGCAAGCAACTTTCCACTCAAATGTGTATCAGGTGACTGTCCAAGATGGCACATCTAAATTAGGATAATTGGAGGAAGGTTGAATAAAGGGACCCTATAAAGATGTGAGTGGGGCTCAGGGGAAGCACGGGAATAGAGTAGTGTTCTGGAGCTAGACCTATAGGGGAGGGGAAGGAGCAGTTGCTGGACCAGAAGGGATGAGTGGCATGGTTGGTGGCTCTCTTCAGAGGTACACTGAACTTTGGTGCACTGATGCAGCCAGACCTAAACAATCTGCAGGGAAGGAACCCAGAGGAAAAGCAACTCTGAACTTGTTCCTTCCATCTGGGGCCCCTGCCAGGCTCTGCCATCAGGCAAGACCCAAATGGAAGCCAAGGCTGAACAACCTTTCTGATGTCACCCCGTGGCTCTCTAACTTCAGTATGTCTTAGAGTCTCCCGAAAGGCTCTGCAAAACACAGATTTCTGGACCCCACCCAGACCTGAGAAATGCATTTTTAATAAGCTCTCAGATGGTCCTGGGGACCTCACTTTGAGAACCACTGAGGTAGTCCATATAGGTCAACCTCCCCAAAGAAAGAGCAGAAGAAAAATTGAAAGTAAGTAAGGAAAGGCAAGCCTGTCAAATTAAAGGTGAGGATGGACCCTGTGTTAGCATCACAATATTTGCAGCCTCAATTTCCTCACCCATAAAAAGAGAGATCTGCTGGGTGTGGTGGCGCACGCCTGTAATCCCAGCACTTGGGAGGCTGAGGCAGGAGGATTGCGAGTTCAAAGCCAGCCTCAGCAATGGCGAGGCACTTAGTAACTCAGTGAGACCCTGTCTCTAATAAAATACAAAAAAAAAAAAAAAAAAAAAAGGGCTGGGGATGTGGCCCAGTGGTCGAGTGCCCGTGAGTTCAATCCCCGGTACCAATAAAAAAAAAAAAGAGAGAGATCTAAAAGATGCCTTCTAGCTCATTCTGTGATCCCATAGACCTTGTGCTGTGGAACCTAAAGCCCCCTCCCCTGAGTGGTCACAAAGAATGCACCTACTTCTCCAGGTGAAGCAGTTACAAAACTGCTGTAGACTGTGTCATGGTTCATTGAATTGTGTATTGTGTTATGTGAATGGATTTTTTTTAAAAGATGTTTTCCACTTATTTTTCCTATTGGATTTAAAGCTGTTTGGGAAAGGACACAAACATTTGACTTTTCCAGAACATTTCTCTACAGATGAAAAGAAGCATTCTCTGTATCAGATAAACTATGTTCCAAACTAGAGAGGCCCCATTCAATTTGTATAAAGTCAGACATCAAGGAGATCATTTTAAATATTATAAGAGAATGTACCTAATTAGTAAAAGTCCAGTGAATTTATACTAATTATACCTGTAAAATTGCTATTCAAGAAAACTTCTGAAATACTTTTATCTTTTCAAAAGCCCATTTAAAAAAAAAAAAAAAAAACAGATAAAGACCCCAGTGGTCCTCCAGGTCACACATGACTGTTTGCACATGTGTGAGCACCAAATGTTTACAAATTTCTTCACCGGTGTTTGTTTTCGTGACCCACATATTTACAGTAATGCAGATGATATATGGACATGGCTGAAAGAGTTTGGAAAATTCCCATCTGTTCCCTTGGTTCCCTTTTGTCTTCATTCAATTTTTTTTTTTTTAACTTTTCTTAAATTCTTAAGCAATGGCTGGTGGAAAATAGACACTCTCACAGCAGTTGTAAACTGGAACCCTTAGGAATCTTAAAACATCTTCCAAACAATTGCTTTGCTTTCTCTTCAGGGTATCTTTGACCCAGAAATTGAAGCTTCTCTTAAATCACCGATTTGTGTATTCACTCACTGATTTGTGGCTGTGAAATCCATCCATGGCTTAAGCATACGTGGGTCCGTCATGGCTCCTGGAGAGGTTCACAGTGGATATATGTATGTTCTGATTCTGAGAGGTTAAGAGTTTCAGGTGCCTTTAGGGTAAATCTTTTATTAGGAGCTTTCAGAAACCTGGGCCTGTGAACAGCCTGCCTCTGTAGATCTGTCTGGTTCACTCATCAGACTTTCTAGAGAACTTGCCATGTTCTGCAGACCTTTCTTGGTGTGAGGTAGGGGCTCCTCATGTCACTGACATAAACTTGCACTTGACTAGCTAGAGTACAAGGCGATGAGTTCTCCCAATGGACTCCTAAGGTCCCTGAGGACAGAAGCTGGGTTGGTTGATTCATGTTTACACACCCAGTTACTAGCACATCCGGCCTTCTCCATAAATATTTGCTGACCGAGTTCAGTATTAAAAATAAACAAAGACCTGAGGGAGCATGGAGGAGGGGCTGCTTCATCCTGCCCTCGCTGGGGGAAGGGGCCCCTGGATGAATGCCAGCCCTCCAGGAGAAGAAGGAAGAGGGCAGCCATTCCCACCTTGGCCTTCAGCGGAGGCCCGGGAGCAGCCAGCCCTTTTCTGAGCTCTGTGCTCTATCTTTAAAGGTTCTATTTGTTTTGACCAACAAACGAAAGAGACAAAGAAAACAACTTGGATTGTGTCCTAAACATATTACCTCAAATTGTGAGGGCTAAGAGCCTGAAAATGTCTGCAGACCTTTTCCATGGAAATACCAATCTTTCATGTTCCACTTGACTCTGTAGTAGGGGTGACAGATTCAAGCCCAACTTCTTATAGCTTCAAAATTCATTTATGATGAACTGAAAGGACCTGAATGTGACCTTTCTGAAGAGTGTAGAGAAGATATTAAATCAGCTGCCATCCCATCTGCCCCCTTCTTGTTCCAGTATTATTTTTCCTAGGGTGTGGTCCTGGGGTGTGGCAGAATATTAGGAGATGCAGATAAATATAAGGAGGATCAAAAATCCAGATTTTTTAAATTAACATAGGAAGAACAAGAAAATTCCCCTATTTACGGTTTTCTAGAAATTGCTTGATTCTGGATTCGGCAGGCCCCCGGAGTTCTGTTCAGCAAAGGGATGGGGAAAATACAAAGGGAGGTGTTAGGAGAAAGAACTTTGCCCATTTCTCTCCTCTTCCTTTATGCAAACAAAGACCAAAATAAATAAGGGGCTAGTGGTTCCTGGAGCCAGTTAGTACCAGCTCATGAGAGCCAGTTGTTAAATTTTCAGAAATTTTGCAAATTGGCTGATAAATACATCCATCATCAAAAATTAATATCAATTAAATACATTATATTGAAGATGAATGTGTTAAATGCTCAAACTTGTAATTTCCTAATAACTATACATTTTACTATTTGTTGTACTTTGGGGGTTATTTATATCTATTACATTCATATGGTAGAAATACTAGAGATGATCATCTCTTCCCCAAGTCTTTGCTCAGTGACATCAGTTAGTAGCTGGAAATTAGTCATGGTGGGTGAGTTTACCAGGGAAATTAGCAAACATTGCATACCAGGGCCTTTTTGCTTAATCACCAGACAGTCCACTATTAGACATTTACTAGCACATCACTGTATAGACCCTCTAGAGTTTCTTAGGAACACGCTTGCCTGTGTTTCCATAGGCCTTGGGATGGTATGGGCATCCAGCTTAATGATCTCTGAGAACAGGTATCCTGAGCAATATTTGCTGGACCGTATGATTGAGCCTTCATTTATGATCCAATTATATACTGGGGCCTTGTATCATTCTGTAGTTGAAATATGTCATCAAAGAGAAAACAATTCCAAATAGACTTTTATCAGCTCTGTTGAGACATAATTCCTGTGCCATACATGATTTTTAGAATATTCAGAGTTGGGGCTGGGATTGTGGCTCAGCGGCAGAGCGCTCGCCTGGCACGTGCGCGGCCCGGGTTCGATCCTCAGCACCACGTACAAATAAACCCATTGTGCACAGCTAAAGCAAATAAATAAATATTTAAAAAAAAAAGAATATTCAGAGTTATGCAATGATCACCAAAATCAATTTTAGATTACGCTCATCACCCCAAGAAAGCCTGTCCCATTATCATGGGCAGTCATGTCCCATTTCTTCCCAGTCTTTCTTTTCTCCTTCAATTTCTAGGCAACCACTAATCTATTTTTTTTGTAACTGTCAATTTGTTAATCTGGACATTCATACAATGGTGTCATATCATAGGTGGCCTTTTATGACTTGTTTCTTCCACATCAAATAATAAACATAAGTTTCATTGTTGTTATAGCAAATATTGATACTTCATTCCTTTTTTGTTGATGAATACTATTCTGCTACATTTGTTTATGTTTTCATCAGTTGATGGATATTTGTGTTGTTTCCATTTTGGGCTATTATAATAATGCTGCTATGGACATTCATCTGCAGAATTTATCTGTACATAAGTGTTTGTTTCTATTAGAAATACATTTATGCAGGAATAAAAATGCTAAGTAATATGATAATGCTGTGTTTAACAATTTAAAGACCTGCAACATGTTCTCCATAGAGGACACTATTTTATATTCCCACCTGCAACGTTCAAGGGTTTTAATCTCTTCACATCTTTGACAATACTTGTTATTTTCTGATTTTTAAAAAAATTTTAGCCATTCTAGTGACTAATGATATTGAGCACATTTTTGTATGTTTTTTGGCCATTTGTATATTTTCTTTGGAGAAATTTTTATTTAGATTTTTTTTTTTTTGGTACTTACCAGGAATTGAATCTAGGTATACTTAACCACTGAGACGCATCCCTGCCATTTCTTACATTTTATTTAGACTCAGGGTCTCACTAAGTTGCTTAGGGCCTCACTAAGTTGCTGAGGTTGTCTTTTTCTTTTTTAATATTTATTTATTTGCTTTAGTTGTACACAATGTATTCATTCTTTACGTGGTGCTGAGGATCGAACCCAGGCCACACATGTGCCAGGCGAGCGCTCCACCACTGAGCCACAATCCCAGCCTGCTGAGGTTGTCTTTGAACTTGCGATCCTCCTGCCTCAGCTTCCAGAGCTGCTGGGATTAAAGGCATGCAGCACCACACCTGGCATATCTGCATATTTTTAAATCAAGTTTTTTGCCTTCTTATTATTGAGTTGTGATAGTTCTGGGTACAAGTCCCTTATGAGATACATGATTTGCAATTACTTCCTTTCCCTGTGTGATTTGTCTTCACTTTCTTGATGGTTGTCCATTGAACCACAAAAAAAAATTTAAATTTTGATGAAGTCAAATTTATTAATTTTTTTTCTTTTGTTGTTGTGCTTTTGGTATCACATCTAAGAAGGTTTCACCTAACCCAAAACTACAAAGACTTACTTCTATTTCCTTCTAAGAGTTTTATGGTTTTTGGTCTTGAACCTAGGCCTAGGATATATCTAGAGTTAATTTGTGTGTGAAGCATAAAGAGGCCTAGCTTCATTCTTTCAAATGTGGATATCCAGTTTTCCCAGAACCATTTGTTAAAAAGAATATTCTTTTCATATTGAGTTGTCTTGGTGTGGAATAGATGTTCATGTTTTCTTACATTTTCACCTGATGCTACCCCTAATTTCTTTGAACATTTGTTTCTTTGCTTTCAGCCTTTCTGGCCCTGTAGCTTGGACCACATGGCCAGATCTTTCCATAGGCCACTATCTAAACACACACCCTGGCACATCTATCTACACGTGTATCTATCAGGATAGACCAAGCACTGTAACAAACAGCCCCCTACATCTCAGTGGCCCAACACAGTAAAGGATTGTTTCCCTCCCCTTGTAGCTCAGAGCATGTTGGTGGGGGAGGGTGTGTCCTCTGTGGTCACTCAGGGCTCAGGCTCCTTCCAGTTTGTGGCACTGTTGCAACTACTTCCTCCCATTATGCAAAGTATCATCACATGTCCTTTGAATCACAAAAAAAATTTAACTTTCATGAAGTCCATTAATTTTTTTCTTCTATTGTTGTGCTCCTGATATCCTATTTAAGAAGGTTCTGCCTAATCCAAGACCACAAAGACTTACTCCTATGTTTTCTTTTTGTTTTTATTTTTTTTAATTTAAATTTTAATTTGTTATATATGACAGCAGAATACATTAAATTCATATTACACATATAGAGCACAATTTTTCATGTCTCTCGTTGTACACAAAGTAGAGTTACCATTCGTGTCTTCATACGTGTACTTAAGGTAATGATGTCCATCTCATTTCACCGTCTTTCCTACTCCCATGCCCCCTCACTTCCCCTCCCTCCCCTTTTCCCCTTTGCTCTATCTAGAGTTCATCTAATCCTCCAATGCCACCCCCCCCCACCCAACCACATTATGAATCCGCTTCCTTAAATCAGAGAAAACATTTGGCTTTTGGTTTTGGGCATTGACTAATTCCACTTAGCATTATAGTCTCCATCTCCATCCATTTAGCTGAAAATGCCATGATTTCATTTTCTTTTGGTGCTGAATAATATTCCATTGTGTTTTCTTCTAAGAGTTTTATATTTTTAGCTCTTGAATTTTGACCTATGGTATATTTATGGTATGTTTAGGGTATATAAATATGATATATTTAGTCCTTCACTGGATCCTCTGGATCTGGTCAGCAGTCAAGATACAGATGACAGAAAACACAGAGAAGCTCTGGAAGTTGTTTCTAAGGGCCCAGCCTGGAAATGGTACACACTCCTCCTGCCCTTTCCCCTCCCCAGAATTCAATCGCACAGCCCCCAAGAGGCTGCAAGAGAAAACTCACTGTTTGCTGGGAGGCAAAGTTTATTGCAGCACTATTCACAATAACCAGAAAGGGGGCTGGGTGGAAATAAGGAAAAAATCTAAGTATTCATCAATGGATGAATGGACAAAGAAAATGTACATATACCCAGTGGGGTACTATTCAGTCATAAAAAGAAAGAAATCCTGCCATCTGCAGTAACATGGATAGAACTGAGGTCATTATGCTAAGTGAAATAAGCCAGGCACAGAAAGACAAGCACAACATGTTCTCACTCTTATGTGGAATATAAAAAAGTTGATCCCATTGAAGTTGAGAGCAGAATGGTGGTTACCAGAGGCTGGGGAGGGAAAGTAGGTGGGGGAAGAAGAGAGGTTGATCAATGGGTGCTTGAGTTATAGTTAGTTGGGCAAGAACAAGAAGTTCTGGGATGCTATTGCATAGCAGGGTGACTAAAGATAACGAAAATGTACTGAATATTTCATAAACTTAGAAGAAAGGATTTGAAATGTTTTCGCTATAAGGAAATAATCATGTTTTGAGGGACTAGTATGTTTACCCTGATGTAAACATTATACAATGAATACATGTATCAAAACATCACATAATACTCTATAAATAGTTTGAGTTTTTATGTATCAATTTAACACTTAATATAATTAAACATTTTGGTGAAGACCAGCAGTGTCTGCCATGCCTTCTACTCCATCTATTTAAGAACTGTGTGCACAGGCCTGGTGGCTCCCGACTGCTGCACAGCTCCTTCACCTCCAGCTGCTTTCTGGAGGAGAACATCCCTCTTCCCCAGTGGCTCAGACTCAGCTTGTGAGCCCCTGTGGGAGGAAGTGGTTGGTCTGAAGGAAAGCAAAGGTCTGTCTGAGCGGAAGGGAGAGCAGAAGCAGTGCAGAGTGGATGGGAAATGCAGTAGGACCTAAAATTCCAGGGGGAGGGAGCTGGTTTCCTGAAACTTAAGCTCCAGGGGACCTGAAAGCTATATAACAGCAAATCTTCAGGTATTGGGTATGCTAAGGTTAGGGTCTGTGTTACAAATCTGGGCCTCGCAAATGCTCCTTTATTGAATATCATAAACTGAGGGATTGTGGACAAACGCAGCATGAAGGCTGGGGTGGGGGGTTCTTCTCTCCAGAAAAAAAAAAAAAAAAAAAAAAAAAAAAAACCCTAAAAATTAAAGTTCATGACCATTTGGTCAAACTGTTCCTTTGTCTCTTGGTTATAGGAATCACTGGTTTTTCCTGTCTCTATTGTACTCTTCTGCTGAAACTGAAATCCTTCCCTCTGCTCTGCCATTAGCAGAGTGGAGAAGCAGCTGCCATATTATTTCCAGAGCCGTCCACAGGAAAGGAAGAGACCCTGAAGGACCCTGGGCTCTATCCACAGTGTGGACCTCCTGCTCATCTGCACCCAGGTGCCGGCTAGCCACACAGGATGGTGACCGCTCCAGGTCTCCCCTAAGCCATCTGCTGCCTTGTCACCAGCCCAGCCCCTTTGGCTGCTCCCCTTGGGGACCTCAGTG
Organism: Tamias sibiricus; assembly: GCA_025594165.1. NCBI lineage: Eukaryota > Metazoa > Chordata > Mammalia > Rodentia > Sciuridae > Tamias > Tamias sibiricus. Next base: position 72,089,636 of record CM046663.1, read on the forward strand.
GCCAGTCTCCTTTGGAAGGGCTTCAAGCCCCCTGCACCTCACTCTAACTCTGGACCCTCACTGAATCAATACCCATGTTAGAAGAAACACATCTGTGTGCTTCTGAAAAACCTTCTTTGCCAATTCTTCAAAAGCTTCTCCTCTGATCCCATCCACAATCTGCTCCTTCACTACTGACTTGGAATACTGTCACATGGGGCCTGGGTCTCCTCTCCTCCCCTCTGTCTCTCCATTGAACTCTCTCAGGCCACACACACCCTGACCCCGCAATGCCCTTTCCCTCCTAAATCAAAACCGCCCCTCCTACAGATATTCAAATAATTCTAAAATCATGTTTTTCTTAGAGCCTTTCCCAATAGACCAGACCAGGATGGTGGTTCCCCCCACCCCCACCCCCACCCGCAAAAGCCATCCTGCCAGGACTTGCCGAGCACAGGTCGCTCATCACACAGTCACACCAAATACTCTTGCACCATTCCTTTATTCATTCCATTTCACTAATCAGCACACTTATTATTTGTCTCGGCTGGTTTGCCCAGCCCTAGCTGTTCATCTGAATCCATGAGGTCCTTCTTCTTACACTGCAAACCTTTAGAAGAAGGGATTCCTTCATGTTCAGTTATAGCCACACTAAATGTGTGCATTTGAGTTCTGGCCTGTGGTCACATGAAATGACAGAACTGAAGCAATGTCTTTAGCTCCCACAGTACCTATATTAAGGGAAGGGAAAGGGAAGAAAGGGAAGTTGTATGATAACCAATATTTATTAAGACCCTTCATCATGCACTCTGCTTTAAACATTGCACCTTAGGGATCAATGAGGAGCATAGTAGTATCCTTATTTTCTAGATGCGACTCAGAGAGGTTACATAGCTCACCCCAAATCAAACTGTAAGTTCTGGAACCAATATGCATATCCACATCTGTCTGAATTTCCATGTGGCCTCCCTAGCATGTGACAGATGTTAGTATTCCCCATACTTGTTTATAATAAAGAAACTCAGCTTTCTCTAAATGCATATGTTGATCAGAAAGGAGGGAGGACAGAGGCAAAATTGATCTCTTGCATTAGACAATTAGCTCAATGGATATAATATAGTTTCATTTAGGTACAAGAAAGCAAATGCAGAGAAATGTGTACAGACACCTTTTCACATGATGGAGCTGAATAGTATTTCCATAGAGAAAAGTCAAGTCACATGGATCATAAGAATATTTTGGGGACCCAATTCTTTCTGCAGGATGGTAAGAATGGATTCCTTTTGAAAAAGACAACAGGCTACTATGTATGGACCAAAAACCTTTAAAGTGTCCCTTTCTCTGTACATGGCTGGCTTGTGTCATTCCTTTGCAGCTTACAGCAGTGACCCAGGTAGTAAACAGGCGTGTTCAAAGGGTTTTAGGGACGATTTCATTAAAGCTATAATGAATGGGTGGGGGCTTCCTGATTTTTAGTAACCAGATGTCCAATCTGGACATGCAGGAGGGTGGTTTACTCTTTTTTTTTTTTTTTTTTTTGTGGTACTGGGGATTGAACTCAGGAGCACTCGACCACTGAGCCACATTCCCAGCCCTTTTTTGTATTTTATTGGAGACAGGGTCTCACTGAGTTGCTAAGTGCTTTGCCATTGCTGAGGCTGGCTTTGAACTCGCGATCCTCCTGCCTCAGCCTCCCAAAGTGCTGGGATTACAGGCGTGCGCCACCGCGCCCGGCTAAGGGTGGTTTACTCTTAATGGTGCATTTATGTCATTTATCAAGTCTTCTTCCAGACCCTCCTCCTCCCAATCACCACCTGGGAAGATGTTGGGGGTTAGGGGGAGCAATAACAATAACTCCCTTTACCTGCCTCTGAATTTTTTCACCTTTGGGTTTTGTAAAATAAAAGTTTTTGTTTTTAAATCTACCTTTTATTTTTAAATGAAAATGACATAAAACACTTAAGCTACCATTAAAGCTTATGTGCAGTGTGAATGAATTTAAACTCTCTCTTGATAGCATGCTCTGATAGGCAAACAGGAGGACGTTGGCAGGGGATGAGATTGTATAATGTGTGTACGTGGGTGGGGAAGTGGAGGTGGAAGAGGTGGGATTTACAAAGTAGCTTTGAGGTCTGGAGTTCAGCTCCCATGCTTCTTGGGGACATACTTTGGCACAGCTTTGACAGTGTTTCAGATTTCTCCCAGTAACTAGGAAGGATCCAGAGCAGCTCTGTCCAATAGAAATGTAATATGAACCACAAACAGAGCAGCATACATAATTTTAAATCTTTTCGGAGCCACTTTTTAGGAAACCAAAAAGAAACATATGAAACTAATTTTAATGTGTTTCATTTAATTTCCTATATCCAAAATATTATTATTTCAACATGTAGTCAATTTTTAAATTAACAAGATATATTGCATTGCTTTTTTTCACATGAGGCCTTAAAAATCCACTGTGTATTTTATTTTATAGCACATTTTAATTTGGATTAGCTACATTCCAAGTGCTCAGTAGCCACATGTGCCTGGGGGCTACCATATTGGCCAGCACGGATTGGCACTGTTCTTTCTTCTGTGACTCCATGCTGTTCTTTGAATGTGTTTATGTGTTGGACACTGAATCCCCAAATTCATACATTGGTGGTATTTGGAAGTGGACTTTGGGGAAGTAGTTGGAGAAGGTCATGAAGGTGAGACCCTGTGACATTAGTGGCCATAATAATAGCATTAAGAGAGGGTGGGGTTGTAGCTCAGTGATAGAATATTTGCTTAGCAAACTCAAGGCCCTGGGTTCTATCCCAAGTACAAAAAAATTAAAAATTAAAAAATAAGAGAGAACTGAGATTGCTTTCTCTGGCTCTCTCCATTTGAAGCCCTTTGCTGTGTTGTGATGTTATGAAGACCTTCACCAGAAACACAGCAGATCTTGGACTTGTCAGCCTCCAGAATCATAAGCAAAATAAACTATTTTTAATATATTATTTTGTCTCAGGTGTTTTGTTATAGAAACAGAAAGTGAACCAAGACAGTCACCAAAGCCATTGCAGTTTCTGCCTGACTTACTTGGATCACTCAATTTGGGAAAGTCAGATACCATGTCATAAGAACACTCAGTCAACTATATAGCAAGGTCCATATCATGAGGAACTGAGATTTCCTATCAACAGCCAATATTGATCTGCCAGCCACCTGAATGCACAATCTGAGGAGCAGACACCCAGGCCCAGTCAAACCTCCCACTGATACGGTCCTATCGGAGACCCTGAGCCTCAACCACCAGCTACACCAGTCCTAAATCCCTGATCCACACTAAGTATGAGATAATAAATGTTTATTATTGTTTTGGGATGCTAAGTTTCAGGATAATTTGTTATGCAGCAGCAAGTAACTAATACAAACATCTACTAACTTTATTAAGACATAGGAGGTACTAATTTGTCAAATTTGAGTATATAGAAAATTAACTTTATTTGTCTTAAATACAAAACCCCAAATTTTCCCCTGCAGAACAAATAGATCTTACTTTTAATATAAAATATCTAAAATAAAAAATAAATGCCACCAAAAAAAGAAAAAAGTAATTTTCCTTAACTTTTCCTAGGTCATGTCATAGCTATTAAAATACATCCTAACCTTGAAGTATGTATCAATTGCTAAAAATTTTGTACTATAGACTTTGATAGTACTGTTAGTAGTATAAACTCCCATTTTATGTCTCTATGTTTTTTCTTATGCTTTCTTTTTGCTTTTAAAGGAATCTATTCCTTTTCCTATGTCCATTATCCTTCTTCTCTTTGGTAGAGACTTCCAAATCTTGAGAAATTAAAAATCCAGTCATAGGACTCAGGTGTACCTTAATGGTAGATGGTCCCTGGGTTCCATCACTAACACACACACACACACACACACACTATATATATATATATATATATATATATATATATATATATATATATATATATATATATAGTTATGACCTTTGTGACCAGGATTTCAATCACATCTATTCAAATATCAAATAAATACCTCACCAACTGCTTCTCAGGAAGGAACACATTTATTTTTCACTGTCTAAGCAATTAGATCAGATTTTCCTAGTGCTTTTACCATGGGTTGTGAAGAAACTGAAACAATTACAAAAAAAGTTTATCACTGTTTACAACACCAGCTAAGCATCTTGCTTTTAAATTTTTTTTTAAAGATCTAGGCCTACCTCAATAGCTTTCACTGCTTATTCTTTTGTTTTAAATCCATAAGACTAAATTCATTTAGATCTCTAGTAGATTTATAATGTGGAATTCTTATGCCAACAGCAATGCCACATTTCCCGATCCAGAAAAGATTAACATTTTTGAGAAATAATTTCTGATACATTAAATATAGTGGTAAATATGTGAGGATTTAATAAGTATATATATATGTTAAGTTTTTCACAATTTCTATATCCTATTCAGAAAGTCAATAAATTCTAACTTGAATATCTGTATTGCTATTTATCTATCCATGCATCATCCTATCTATTGATCCATCCTTCTTTCTTTCCTTCAATCCATCCCCTTATCTACCTATCTGTCTCCTAACAGGTACAGTTTTTGGATGTTTTACTGTGGGACATATTTAGAGGTTAAGAACTCAATCTTGGGCTGGGGTTGTGGCGCAGCAGTAGAGCGCTCGCCTAGCATCTGTGCAACCCGGGTCAATCCTCAGCACCATGTAAAAATAAATTTAAAAAGGCATTATGTACAACTAATAAATAAATAAATATTTTTTAAAAAAGAACTCAATCTTTAGCTGGGTGCAGTGGTGTACACCTGTAATCCCAGGAAGGCTGAAACAGAAGGCTAGCAGGTTTGAGATCAGCCTGTGCAACTCAGTGAGACCCTGTCTCAAAGTAAAATAAAAAGAACTGGGGATGTAGCTAAGATAGAATGCTCCTGGGTTGAATCCTCAGTGCTGCAAAACAACAAGAAATGAGAAATCAACTTTATTTTAAAATTTTATTTATTTATCTATTCATTTATTTTTGCAGTACTGAAGATGGAATCCAGGGCCTCCGTCATGCTAGGCAAGATCTCTAGCGTTGATCTCTTCCCCGCCACCAGCTCAACTTCTGAGAGTCAAAAGGAACAAGAGTTGAATCCCACCTCCATCATTTACTAAAGCAGTTTCTTTGAGCTTTGGTTCACTCATCTCTAACTGGAAACAATGTCACATTCCCTGGGGGCTGTTGGGAGATTGCATGAGGTAACATATGAAGTACTTCATATTGTACCTGGGCTACTAAGTGGTAGCTGCTCTTATCTTTGTGGCATCATGCTGTGTGTTTCTTGAAACTTCCATACTGTGCATTGATTTTGTTCTAGGAAGCACACTTTTATAGTGGGAAAATTCATATTACCTTTATGCTCATTAAGCACATCTACCCATAAAATAAACCCAAAAGAAGTTGAAATATGAATTATTAGAGATTCTTCCATTAAACACTAAGTAATTTTCAAAATAAACTTAGAAACAAGCTTACTCCAGTTGCCAGTTCTATATAACTCATGAAATTCAGACTCTATTGGAAAAATTCCAACTAGTAGAACTTAATCATAGGCTCAGTCTGGCCAAATTTTACAGTTTTTTAAATCATTTATTCATTCAATAAATGAAGATAGATACCCTAAGATGATCAATTGCAAAGAGTGAGTACACCCAACCTGACCCCAGTTCTGATAGTCTTTTGTCTAAAGGTTGTACTGACATCTTCTGATGCTGCCCAGATGTGGAGAGAGATACAGGAGATACAGCCAGGAGGGGGTGTGACACTTGGGCATTTCCTCCATTTGACACAAATAGACACACGAATTTCCCATGGGGTTCTGGACAGCTGAGAAGGTGGCTGGACAGAAGCTATCTTCAGGTAACTTCCCACCAGCTTGCTGTCTTTCAGGCAGGGGCAACTCTCGGAGCTGGGGGTGGGGACTATAGTTGGGACAGAAAAGCTCAAATGGATACTGGAGCCAGATGTTCATGCCAGAGAGTTGTGCAGCAGGAAAAGACATCTGAAGACTCAAGCAGAAAACCCACACATGAGTCCCAAGAGAGAAAAATGTGTTTCAGTATCTGGCCCCAACACATGAACAGCCAGAATGTGCAGAAAGGCTCTAACAACACAGAAGGCTCTTCCTCACCCAGGGCAGCCTAGCAAAGGCCTGTCCCTGCTTGTGCTGATCCACCTCCTGCCCCAACCCAGTAGGGCAGGTGCAGGGAAAGGGAGAGGCGAAAGCGTTTGCAGACCATGCCCCATTCCATATACTCAGCTGTTGGGGACTTTAGGTATAGAATATAAGCTTAATGTTTTAAAAAGAAAACTTCAGATGAGGAAAATTTCATACCTGGAGATAGAAAGAGTAACGTGATTCCCATCAATTAGCTTCAATAATGTCCTCAACTTTTCTACCCCAAATTATTTTGAAACAAGTCTCAGCTTATCATACTATGTCATTCATAAATATCTTTATTATATAGTTCTCAAAGTAAGGATTCTAAAATAACTAGCAAATTCCTGAATAATAACAAATATTTCTAATTGTATTATAATATTTAAATTTTTTTTAAAAATTAAAGATCCAAATGAGTTCTATACATTGCAATCACATATTTGCATATTTATGTCTTTTAAAACTCTTTCAATCTTCAGTTTCCTTCTTCTTTCTCCCCTTGCAATTTACTTATTGAAAAACTCACTTGTTTTTCCTGTAGAGTTTCCCACAGTCTGGATTTTGCTGATTGCTTCCATGTGACCTTGTTTAACATGCTCCTCTGTCCTGCATTTTGCAAACTGGTAGTTAGATTCAAAGGCTTGATCAGATTTGAATTGGTTTGATTTTTTTTTGGCAAGACTGTTTCACAGGTGATGATATATTCTTCCTTGGAAGAAATGTAATGTCTAATTGTCTCCATCTTTTTCTTTTCTTTTCTTTTGATTGTGGTAAAAATAATAAAACCACATGCAAAAATTTACTATCTTAGCCACTTTTTAAGTGCACAATGGTGGTATTAAGTATGTTCACATTGTTATGAAACCATCACCACCATCCATCTCCACAACTTTTTCATCTTTCCAAACTGAGAATCTAAACAACTCCATATTCCTCCTACCCCTGGTCCCTGAAAAACACCACTCTACTTTCTGTCTCTATGAATCTATTATTGTAGGTACTCATATGAGTGGACTCATACATTATTTGTCTATAACTACCTTATTTTACTTGGTATAATGTCCTTAAGGTTCATCTATGTTACAGCATGTGGCAGAACTAACTTCCCATTTAAGGCCCAGTAATATGGTAATATTCCATTGTATATAGTGGCCACATTTTGTTTATTTTTTTCATTCATCAATGAACACGTTGGTTGTTTCCATCCAGTCAGCTAGTGTGGATAATGCTGTTATGAACATGAGTACTTAAGTATCTCTTCAAGATCTTGTTTTTAATTCTTTTGTATATATAACCAGAAATGGAATTGCTGAATCATATGGCAATTCTATGTTTAATTTTTAAGGAACATCCATGTTATTTTCCACAATGGCTGCACCATCTTACATTCCCATCAATAATCAACAAGGGTTCCAAGTTCTCCACATCATCACCAACACTTATTATCTTCTTTTTTTGATAGTAGCTATCCTAATGGATATAAGGCAATATCTCATTATGGTTTTGATTTGTATTTCCCTAATGACTAGTGACACTGAGAATCTCTTTATATGCTGATTGGCTACTTATATATTATCTTTAAAGAAATGTCTATTCAAATACTTTGTCCATTTTTTAATCAAGTTTTTTGGGCTTTGTTGTTGAATTGTAGAAGTTCTTTATGTACTATAGATACTAACCCCTTATCAGATAAATGAAGAATAAATATGTTCTCATATTCTATCAGTTATCTTTTCACTTTTATGAGTGTCCTTTGGTGCACAGAAATTTTAAATTTTCATGTAGTCCCATTTGTCTATTTTTTACTTTTGTTGTCTGTTCTTTTGGTGTTGGGGCCAGGAAATATTGCCAAATCCAATGTCATGAAGTATAGTTTTCATTTGCAGTCCTCATTTAAGCCATCATTGATGATCATTGCCAAGAACAATTATTTCACTGGAGATTCCAAAAAATGTGATTTTCTAATTCAGTCCTTCTCCATTTATTAGTTGGAACACAGTACATCCATGAAGAGGAATTTCCCTCATTAACTACTTTGTTGCCCTGAGGCTCGTTTGATACTAGGAGCACTTTTTTTCCTTTGTGTTTACAAAGTCATCAAAACCATGTGTTGCTTTCCTACCATCCCCAAAAGATGACAAATGAGTTGAAATTTTTAGATGTGTCATTATGGACTTAGAGATTTAGTAATAATTTTTGTTGTTTTTAATCCACTGCAGTTATGATTTTTATTATTGTTCAAGTGTTTCTATCTTTAGACTAAAGGAGACTCTTCAAGTTGGCTCCTGAATTCTTTTGGCACAGCCCTAGGATGCTTTGATAGATTCCTTACTTTCTGCATTCCAAGACATTTTAGGCCTATTTTGCACTTTTCCTATCCCAAACAGAGAATCAGCCACTGAGATAATACTTAAATATAAACAGTTCTGAACTTTTAAATCTAGAATGGAATTGCTTTAATGATCAGAACATTGTGTAATTGGACTGAACTACCCCCAAGATTCTTGACTATCGAGGATAGGATAATCAGGGCAGTGATAGGAAAACATGAAATGATTGCACATGTCTACCCTCAATGAATTTAAAATTCTCAATAAGCTGTTACAGTCATGTAAGTGGAGATGTCATGGAGGCAGATGGAGGCCTAATTTGGGGGCTTAGTGGGAAGCCCAGGCTGAAAGTACAGAGTTCTCCTGTTGAGTGAGCTGATCTGAGGGGAAAATACTGAAAGAACAAAATGAAGGCCAAAGACAGAATGTTGAGGTGCACTGACAGTGAGCCTTAGAGAAGAGATGCAGCCAGCAAAGGGATCCAAATTTCTGTGAGTAAGGGGGACACCAGGACATGGAGATGGTCTTGAAAACCAGATTGGAGTATATTTCTTTTTTGAAAAAAATATTTTTTAGATGTTGGTGGACCTTTATTTTATTCATTTATTTATATGCAGTGCTGAGAATCGAACCCAGTGCCTCACACATGCTAAGCAAGTGCCACAACCACTGAGCCACAACCCCAGCTCCGGGATTGGAGTATATTTCAAGAAGGAAGTCAACCATGTCAAAGGGAAAGAGGTTGCAAGAGACAAAGAAAAGTGGCCATCACATGTGCCAAGGTAGAAGTCCTTTGTGACAAGAAGGGCTGCCAAGGCTGGTGGGGATGGAGAAATCAGTGGAGTGGGCTGAGGAAATAGACTGTGTCTTCATGGAGCCCACGGGGTTGCCAGGTCATGATTATCCCATGACACCAGGTGACAGATGGGGTCTCATTATCAAAGATCCAACTGCCACACAAGGATACAGAGCTTCATGCCTGTAAGTGGTCAGCCTGGCAGGCAAAGGGGCAGCTCACCTTGGACATACCAACTCCACCACCTATTTATTTTCTTTTAAATTGCAGTTAAAAAAAAAACAAAAAAACCATGTAACATAAAACTTACCATCTTCACCATTTTTTTTTTTTTTTTTTTTTTTTTTTTTTTGGTTTTTATTAGAGACAGGGTCTCACTGAGTTGCTAAGTGCCTCGCCATTGCTGAGGCTGGCTTTGAACTCGCGATCCTCCTGCCTCAGCCTCCCAAAGTGCTGGGATTACAGGCGTGCGCCACCGCGCCCGGCTGCTTCACCATTTTTTAAGTGTACACAATTCACTACCATTAGTGAATATTCATTGTTGTGCAATGGATCTGCAGGAATTTTTTCATCTTGCAAGACTGAACTTTGTATCCATCAAACAACTCCCCATCCTTCCCTCCCTTCAGGCCCTGGCCACCACCATTCCACTTTGTGTCCCTAGGAACTGGACTGCTTCAGGTACCTCACAGAAGTTGCTTGCTTATCTAAGAAGACTGAACTCAGTCCCAAAGAGCTATGTATGTGAAGAATTCTACAGTCAGATTGTACTGAGAAAATATCAGCACAGACCTGCAAGGTAAGGGAAGGTCCAGCTAACTGTGAGCAGCATTTTTGGATCCCAAAGATAAACCAGTCCCCTGGGTGCACAGGATGGTCCCCCAACTTTCAGCTGCCTGAGCCATGAGCCTGGGAGGGCCCAGGATAGGCTGGGAAAGAAGTAAGATTCAATTCCTCCATCAAGAGAAAGAAGCACCCGCAAGTGGCCATGGGGACCCCCTCAGGAAGCAGAGAGACTCAAGGTGGCTTTGGCAATAGCTGGAAAAGACTCCCCCAGGAGGAAGGTTCAGTTTGATCCGCCTCTCCTTTCAAATGGATGCTTTGTAAGAGAAGGTTGAAATCCAGAACGATGTTTGTACCCATCCTGATGAAAAGCTGAGGCCTTTCTGGGTCTGGTCGGATGGGACTGTGGAGACAGCCCTTCTGCTTTAGAGTAAGTGTTCAGTCCTCCTACAGGAGGGTGCCCTGATGGCGGGGCTGGGTGGCCCTTCCAGAACCTGCATCCAAACCTGGGCTCATCTTTCAAAAGGACCTCCTGAAGTGAAGATGACAAATGTTGCAACTGGAGCCTCAGGTGCAATCACCTGGGAGACCCAGTCTGAGTCCCTCTGTCACCCCCTTCAAGCCTGCACTGCAAGGGCAGGGCGTCAGGGTGACAGGGGGTTTTATTTGTTCACACAATGTACTCATGTGATAATACTAATATGTTTTCAGCCACCATACCAAATACTAACATTCTGTGTTGCAACCTGGTTTTAATTTTCAGTCCTGGGAACTTTGCTGGGGTGAAAAACCCTTGGTTCTCATCCCAACCCTGCCACACTGTATGACCTTGGCCAAGTCACTCAACTTCTCTGAGCCTTTGTAGATCTGTGAGGGGAATAAACAATGCCTGCACTACAGAATAATTTTAACAAATGAAATTATATGTGTGATGTTATTTTATTAACTCTAAATTATCACCAAGTTTAGATTCTACTTTTTAGCCTTAAAAGGCATTTATCATGCCAGTGCGAGGTGGCACATGCCTGTAATCTCAGTGGCTCAGGAAGCTGAGGAAGAAGGATTGTGAGTTCAAAGCCAGCCTCCGCAAAAATCGAAACACTAAACAACTCAGCGAGATCCTGTTTCTAAATTAAAAAATACAAAATAGGGCTGGGGATGTGGCTCAAGTATCCCTGAGTTCAATCTCCAATACCTCCCCCACAAAATGCATTTTATCATATTATCAATGAAGTCCTCCTATGGCTCCCCATTGTTCCTAGTATAAAATTCAGCCTTCTTAGCTGGACCTGAGGGTGAATATGATCTGATCTGGCTCCAGCCTAACTCTGACCTCATTCCTTACCACCCTCCTACTCCCTTTATGTAGATTCTTGCCACATGGGATTATTTCTGTTCCTTTAACATCCTAATGCTATATCCACCTCAGGACTCTGCACCTGCTCTCTCTCCTTGCTGAAATGATTCTCACTCTGGTCTCAAAGCAAATATAATTTCATCAGATCAGTTATGGTATCTAATGTTGTCCCCTGGCCTCCTGATAGGCTCTATCCCAGGAACCTATTTTATTTCTTCATGAAATTATCATCCTCTTATTTTTTTATCTTACATTCTTTTTAAAAATTTTTAAAATTAATTTATTTGTTCTAATTAGTTATACATGACAGCAGAATGCATTTCAATTCATAGTACACAAATGAAGCACAATTTTTCACTTCCCTGGTTGTACACAATGTAGAGTCACACCATTCTTGCAATCCTACATGTGCCTAGGGTAAAGATGTCATCTTATTCCACCATCTTTCCTATTCCTATATTCCCTCCTCTACCTCCCCTTTACCCTTTCCAAAGTATCTCCATTCATCCAGTCTCCACAAACCCACCCACCCCCACCCCATTATAGATCAGCATCCATTTATCAGAGACAACATTCAGCCTTTGGTTTGGGGGGAATTTATCACCCTCTTATTTATGTATGTTTTACTTATTGTCTGTGTTCCCTACCAAAAAGGACATAAAGACTAGAATTTTGTCTTATTCACTTCTGTATCTCTCACTTAGAAACAATAATGTCTTGTTCATAGAAGTGTAATAGATATTATAGAACAAATTAATTACTAGTAGGGAAATTTTATTAGATTTTGCAGTGACTCACTCATGGAAGCAAGATAAGCTTCAAAATTTAATAATTTTATATCACAAAGAATGATTTTTCAACCTTTCCATATACTTTAACCAAAAGTTATGTTATATTGAACACATTATTTTGATATGCACTTTTGTTTCAACATTCCTGAGTGTTTCTTCCACAGCATCATTTTGTTTGTATTGTTTGAAATTTGTTTTGATTCCCTGAATGAGTCTACTTAATAATCAATAGAAAGGCCAGGTGCAGTGGTGCACACCTGTAATCCCAGTGATTCTGGAGGCTAAGGCAGGAGGATCAAAAGTTTAAAGTCAGCCTCAGCAACTTAGTGAAACCCTGTCTCAAACTAAAAAATAAAAAGGGCTGGGATTGTAGCTCATTGGTAAAGCACACTTGGTAATCCTTAGTACCAAAAAAAAAAAAAAAAAAAAAAAATCAATAGAGAGAATTTCCTTAATAGTTATTTATTTGTGGATGTACCATAGTTCATTAAACTAATCCTCTCTGGTCCACATAATGAGAACCACTTACAAATATCTCAAATTTCCCCCCAGAAGGGCTATGTCAATTTTCACTTCTACCAACAGTGTAAAAAAGATAAATTTTCCTGAATGCCTGTCAATATTGAGTTTTATTGTTAACAAAACAAAGAGTTTACTAGTTTGGTAAGTGAAAAAGGATCATGTATTTTGCATTTCTTCAGTTACTTGTGAGTTTAAAATGTTTTTCTTCATTTGATTTTTTGTTGTGTTGTAGTTCTTCCTCTACAAATTGTCTCTTGGTTTGTTTTGTTTTTGGTTGATTTTCTATGTTATGTAAGGCAATTTACTTCTGTCACAAATTGCAAGTGTATTCTCAATATATTGATTTTCTTTTAATTTTGTTTTTGGACCTAGAGCAATATAAATCCATAGCTAGGCTCATGTCCTGCCCAGACAGATGGAAAAGTTTACCTTGGTGCAGTGTAAGTTCCAGCATAGCGGGTCATGGACAACATAAGACCCAGTTAGAATGTGTGAGATATCAAATAATTCAGAGCTAAAGACTCCTATGACAATGAACTGTCATTTATTTGTAGTGATGGACCCTACTTCTTATCTAAGGGTATTTGAATGTTAAATGGAAACTTTTAAATATCTAAAGGAATGAAGGTATAATGGTGAGATAAGAGGCATTAGGATTTTTAAATTTTTTAATTATTTAATCTCCCCCCCCCCCCCCCCCCAAAGGTCAGTCTTCTTCTGCCTTCTTGCCTGGCTGTATGCAATAGTGATAAGACCTGTGAACAGAGGTTAGCTGCAAGGAATATTCTGCATTGTGTGTGTATAGGGAGAACATGACATACCTTCCATCTCAAACCATCATTGGGATGTCCTCAGATAAGTGCCTCTTTCTTTCCTTGTGCCATTATTTCCTGAACCTGCCAAAGACTTCTGGGAGGTTGGTGAGCCTTTTCTTGGTCCAATCAAACTTCTCTTGGAATGTAAACCTGCTTCTCTCATTCCTTCCTCTGTGGCCAGGAGTTCCCCTGTCCCCACCTGAGCTCTTGGGAACCTTTTTAAGTTCCCTCCAGCCATCCCACCTCATGGCTAAATAAAGGCTGCAGCTTTGACCTTTCATCTACCTGAGGGCTCATTTCCCAAATCTCTGCAGCCTGTTTCTCTTCATTTCTGCTGTTCTGCTCTATGTCAGGAGCCTCAGAGGACAGGAAAGAAGATGAGTTGGGAGGTGGTGGGCAGCTGGATATGAGCAAATAAACAGGGAAGGCCCCAGGAGTGATTAGAACTCTGGGACAGAATCTAATTTGCTCTGGTCCCTGGGGCCAAGAATCCCCAGGTGCTAACAAGGGCTTTTCTGTGGCTTAAAAAGAAGAAAGAAAAAGACCTGTGACTTCAATAACCTCTACCATCCAAAACCTGAGTTGGTCAACAAATGTGGAGTCTTCTAGTTATACAAAAACACCCCCCTGGGGCACTGTCTTGTGTTAAATAAACTTGCCTTCATGAAGCATTTAGCAAGAGCTGTTGAAGGGTTTCATAAATATGGTGTAGCATACGCATTTCATATGAAAATTTGAATAAGTGCATATGTTTTGATAGAGATCGAAATCTAAGATGTGCCAAATATTCCTGCCTAAATCCCCTCCCTGGCTATTCTATTAACATACCTAGTGCAGACCACTGTTTTACTCATGCTGTAGGATTGGGATGTGTGTGTGGGCGGGGTGCTCCTAAAAAGCTTTAACTATGCTTCAGAAAGCTAGCCTTTGTAATCAATCTACATTTTCTAAATCGCAACAGTGTTGCAAAACAACAGATACTGTGCACTGTCTGGGGTCCATTCTAGTCTCTTGTGGCCATTTCCTCCAGCATCCAACCCTGTCAGCTGTCAGCTGCTATTTCTGAGGTGTAAATGTGTTTTCACCTAAGACCCTGCAAAAACCCCATTTCAACAGATCACTGGTATTTGCTAGTTTATTCTCCCGTTATTTGTGCCCTGGAGCATGGTGGCCTTTCTCTTGTTTTTCTCTAAGGTACAATGAACCATGTTTTGTCCACTCTTATTTCTCTTTTAGCAGACATGTAGCAGGATATCTGAGACACACAACGACCCATTAAAACTCCTCCATGGTAAAGATGTTTATCTGGTCACTGACACCATCACCTCAGACTCCACAGAGCTGACAGCTGCATTATGACACAACACAATCTTGAACACAAAACTAATCTTACTTTCAAATGTATAAATCACAAATTAGTGATGTGCACAGAATTGTGCAAGAATTTGCACTTAAGCCACAAGCAATTATGCATGAGTCTAATTAGCTTAAAAGCATTTAATCAAGCAATTATTAACATATCAATCATTAGTTGAGATTGAGAGGAAAGGGAATCATTAGGATAAGTTTCAATCAGTTGAGATTAAGATTAATAGACTGAGATTTTTAGCAATTAGGAGGAAAGAAAAATGTTTTTCTCGTGTTAATCCTTCTTCAAAAATTTCTCAAATTCCTTATGACAGTAATAAGTTTGGAAGCAGCCTGATATTATTTCCCCAGACAGCCTGGCCCAGGTGCTAGAGTTTTCAGATCACCCTGTAAAGGCCTTTGTAAAGAAAGACACCCAGGGGAAGAAGGATGTCAGGCACAGAAGAGAACACTGTTCCACCAAAATCTCACTAAATTCCCCCATTATATCTATCTTTTTCTCATTTCCTTTGTACATTTTTTGCTTAATCTCCAGTTAATGTTTTCTACCCCAAGGCCTTCCTAACAATTCCATCCATCTCCCCTACTAACAACATACTTGGGATTTTAAAAGTTTGCTAGTAATGCCACAAATGAAATTAGATTATAACCAAGTGGCTATTTGATAAACGAAGAGATTTAAACTCTAGGCAGCCAGACTCTCTTATTGGAAGTAATCTTGTAATGATTTATTTTATGACCTTTTAGGGTTTGTAGAATTGGAATTTGACTTGTAACAGCCTTGGAATGTGGTATCAGGTTCCTTTTTATACTGTAAATCCCAGAAAACCGAAGGCCACAATAAAGAACACAATAATCAGATTTGGGGTCCCGATTAGAAGAGTTAACATGGATACTTAGTGCTAAATACACACCATTAGAGAAGCAGTCCACAGAAATTGGCGGTGATACCTGTATTCACCCACCTCTTGGAAGGTTAGCCCAAGGAACTGTGGAAAGGGAAAGTACTTTCATTTATTTGTGAACACACTCAGTGTGCTGCTTCTGTGATTACGTTTGTAGGGGATGCAGGCAACTTAGGGAAGGTCAATGATTTGGGGGAAAGATGAACGGGCCCTCTTGAAAATCTGTCTGGTGTCCACCTCCAGCTCCTCTCCTGTGACATGAACTAATCTTCCCTGGCTGATGAGATTCCCAGGGAGATTCACAAAGATGCAGTTCCTTTTGGGGGAATCTTCTCCTAGGAAGATGAGTGGACTTGGGGCATAAAGCTCCTCCCTGCATTGCTGTCATCAGCATTTCTAAGCAGCATATATTCTTTTTTTTTTTTTTAATTCTAAGTTGTTATATAGGACAGCAGAATGCATTACAATTCATAATACACATATAAAGCACATTTTTACATATCTCTGGTTGTATACAAAGTATATTCACACCATTCGTGTCTTCGTACATGCACTTAGGGTAATGATATCCATCTCATTCTACCATCTTTCTTTTTTTCACCCTTTTGCCTCCTCCCTTCCCCTCCCTCCCCACTGTACTTTCTAGTAGTGTTCCTCTAATCCTCCTATGCACCCTGTCCCAACCCCACTGTGAATCAACCTCCTTATATCAGAGAAAACATTCAGCATTTGGATTTTTGGGATTGGCTAACTTCACTTAGCATTATATTCTCCAACTTCATCCATTTAGCTGCAAATGCCATTATTTTATGCTCTTTAATTGCTGAGTAATATTCCATTGTGTATATCTACCACATTTTCTTTATCCATTCATCTACTGAAGGTCATCTAGATTGGTTCCACAGTGTAGCTATTGTGAATTGTGCAAGCAGCATGTATTCTGGGGTGGCATTTCATTCGCTCTTTCAGTCAATAAGTAATGAGCACTCGGATCTGCAGGGCAGTGTGTTAGGTGACGAGTGGGGACCCGAGCGGAAGTGCCTGGTCTCTGCATTCACGGTGCCTGGTTTGGCACCTATAAGTGTTAGGTGCTCTGTCACCCCAAAGCCAGGCAGCATGTGGGAAGAATCATAGAAATGTCTGAGCTGCAGAGCAGTAGAGTTCAAGGTCAGAGGTTTAAAAGGCCCCTTTCAGCCAGGCATGGTGGCCCACACCTGTAACCCCAGCAACTTGTGGCACTGAGGCAGGAGGATCACAAGGTCAAGGCCAGCTTTGGCAAGTTAGAGAGACCCTGTCTCGAAATAAAAATACAAAAAGAGATAGGGTTGCAGCTCCATGATAAATCCTGAGTTCAATCCCCAGTACCACTAAATAAATATATATTTTTAAATTGAGAGAGAGAAAGGGGGGCGGGGAGGGAGGAGGCCCCTTTCAGCTGGTGTGAAAAAGGTCAGCTTTGTCATTGAGGAGGCGTCTTCCCTGGGCAGAGTGGATGGGAGGGGGAAGAGATGAGAAGGTCTAATGGGAAGAGAGAGGAAGAGAGAGGAACAAAGAGATGAAAAGTTACAGAACTCTTGTCTAGAGATCCAATGCAGAGTGTGAAGAAAAGGGAGAAGATAAAACTCACTCAGACCTAAGAAGACTAACAATAAGAGCCATTTATTGAACATTTAATATGTACCTTGCTTTCCATCCATTAACTCTGATTCAGTCTCTCCCTGTCCCCAACTTACAAGTAACAGCATGATGGCCTGGGGAGAAAGCATGGCTTTCCAAGTCACCCAGGACTGGGATTCAGCTGGGGCAAGACTGACCCCAAGGCCATGTTTTCTTTACTGGGTCCTGTTTCCATGTGGCTAGAAAAATGGTGATTTCTCAGCAGACTCAGAAAAAGGAATTCTCAAGAACAGCCATGGTATAGTATCTGTTTATTTTCATGCCTTGTCTGCTCATTGTTCTATTAATTCTCCTCAGTAATTCAGTCCCTGCCAGATTGGCGGGTCACTTTGTCCTCCAGACTGCCCTGTGGGCGTATCTGTGTGTAGGACAGTTTCTCCCGCTGCTGAGCTGTCTTATAAATGTTTACTTAACAGAAAATTCTGGATATCACAGTGCCCATGTGGCCAGAGTCCTGGGGAATGCAAGTCCACAAAATCTCCCTCTAACTTGCTTTCTTTCTATTGCCAACCAAGTGTGTGGGGCCTCGAGGTGCCCTGGATACTGTATGGAGCTCCCCACCTTTCATGAGAGCAGGATCCCACAGGAGGCTGGAGCCCCAGCCAGTTCTGCCCTAGTGGAACAATCTCTTTCCTCTGGTTCTGCCTTCTGGCTACATCAAATTATGGTTGTTTCACTCTCTGTCTGTGGAGTGAACCATAAGGGGCCAGGAATTCCTGGCCCACTGGTGCCCAGACCGCCTTTGGATGTGGCTTTGGGACCTCAACAGGTTGAACAGAGCATTTTGTCCTCTTCCTTCATTGCTTTCCTCTAGTCCTGAGGCAGCTACTGCTCCCAGACCCCCTCTCTAGCACATGCTGTGCCATAGCATCATTGCATAACCCATCTCTCCCAGGGAACAAGGTCTCCTTGAAAGCTGGACTATCTAATTTAGCTGAAGACTGTGGGTCCCAGCTCAGGATTTGGCTCCTTTTGCCCCACCCCTGACCCATCCCCATTTGTTGAAACAATAAACAAACACCAGAGTGTTCAATGAGGTACGGATGGGACCTCCAAGGGGACATGCTTATCAGGCTGCTTGGACCCGTGCCACTAGACTTTGGGAGCAAATTCAGGGCTAATGATAGGATTCTGCAAACACAAATACTAAGACGCTGACTGAAGCACTTAAGAAAAAGTGACTGCCAGGCGCGGTGGCGCTCGCCTGTAATCCCAGCACTTTGGGAGGCTGAGGCAGGAGGATCTCGAGTTCAAAGCCAGCTTCAGCAATGGCGAGGCACTTAGCAACTCAGTGAGACCCTGTCTCTAATAAAATACAAAAAAAAGGTCTGGGGATGTGACCCAGTGGTAGAGTGCCCCTGAGTTCAATCCCTGGTACCACAAAAAAAAAAAAAAAAAAAAAAAAAAAAAAAAAAAAAAAGAAAAAGAAAAAGTGACTGAGGAAACAAGAGCTGGGACATCCCAGGACACTGCAGAGAGAGAGGGGAACTTCAAATACTGCTGAATATTTAGATTTGGGTGATGCTGACAATCCTGAGATACAAGCATGCTTTATTTTCTAACAAAATTTAATCATTCATGTTTCACTCAATATATTTGCTGGAGATCTAGAAACAGAAGATGAATTTGAACGTGCTTACACTGCGGAAAAGAAGAAAGGCTAAGAGAACTAATAATTATCGAGTGACTTTATACTGTAGACTTTTCTTGTGCTATAAACTCATCTCCCCAAGATAAGATGAAGACAAGGAGACTGTCTCAAAGAATGGAATAATTTGCCCAGCACTTCTCCAATGTGAATTCTGACATACAAGACTTCAAAGAGCTGGGCCTCTCCTCTGACTTGACTCCTCTTCATTTTTTTATCCTTTTAATAAAGCCCTCATCCACTGTCACCACATCCCAACCAGCTGCTGGAGAAGTCCCAGCTAATTTCAATTCAGTTATGACGTATGATCCCCAAACAGGTGTGAGGTGAGATCTCAACATAATTAAAATGCATTTCCTTGATGATCAATGTTGAGCCTTTTTTTCGTATACCTGATCCCCATCTGTCTTCTTTTAAGAAATAAGTAAACGAGAGGATTCAAATGTTCTCACCACAAAAAAAAATGATAAATATTTGAGGTGGTAGATATGCTAATTACCCTGATATAATAAGTCCACAACATACATGTATTGATTGAGACATCACATTGTACCTTATAAACGTATACAAATATTATTTGTCAATTACAAATAAAATTCAAGAGCCTGGCATGGTATAACATGGTTTTAATAATAATATTTTTTTTAAAAAATAATCCCAGCAACTCAGGAGGCTGAGGCAGGAGGATTGAACATTCGAAGCCAGGCTCAGTAACTTAGTGAGACCTGGTCTCAAAATAAAAAATAAAAAGGGATAGGGAGGTAGCTCTGTGGTTCAATCCCCAGTACCATGAAAAATAAGCAGCATAACCTGCTGCTTATCTTGTGCTTTTTGACAAGTGGCCTCATGACCTTTGTCTGATTCTCTTGCTACTTGAGATTTTTAACAAAAGACTATAATTTGAGATTACATAAAACACGACTACAGTAAACCAAAAGCTTTCAATAAACATGCAAAGTCATACATAAAAGATGGGATTATGGCTTTGTAAGTGCCATGCTGGTCTGAAGATAGATAACTTCACACATGTCTAAACAGGGAGGCCTGACTTCTGGACCCTGCTTGCAGCACAGGGGTGGGAGGAAGGAATAGGAGGCCTGTTCCCACCCTGCTCCTCACTGGCTCATGACCTTGGACCAGCCTATAACCTCACAGCAAAACCCTGTGCTATAATTTGAATGTGTCCCTCATTGGAAATTTAATCCCCAGTGTAATGGTGTCAGTGGGTAGGGACTCTTGGGAGGCATTTGGGTAAGGGGACCCCACCCATATGAATGGATTAATGCCATTATAGCCGCAGGGGATTCCTTATAAAAGGATGAGCTCTGCCCTCTTGCACAAGTGCGCTCTCTTTCTTTGCCTGTATGACACCCTCCATCATGTTATGACCCAGCAACCTGCCAGATACTGTCCCCCTGATCTAGGACTTCCCAGACTCCAGAATTAAGAGCCAATTAATTTCTATTCCTTATAAATGACCCAGTCTGTGGTATTCTGCTATCGCAGCATAGAACAGACTAAGATACTCAGGCAGCTAGCTATAAGATGGAAACATTATTAAGTCTTCCTTTCTAGACCTAACCCTTGTTGGTTCTTTTGGTGATTTGTTTGGTTTTTGTTTTTGTTTGTTTGTTTTTTGTTTGTTTTTCCTTTGTTTTCACAGACTTCTTTATCTCCTTCTGGCTTTATTCATGTACAATTTAAAAAAATAAAAAAGTGAATATATTTTCCACATGCAAATGTTTTGGAACATCGTTGTTTTAAACCAATCCAGGCCTCCCCCACTTTGAAGTGGCAAATTTAGTATGTTTGTAAATGTTTTGATTACTTGATACCTTTGGACTTATTTCTAACATCTTGTTTTTGTTTTCTGTCTTCCCTTTCCCTACCTCCCTTAATTTTTTTTTTAAATCACCACTTCTTATTGGTCTACAAATTTGAAAGTGTTACCATCTATTTCTGATTCTTTAGTGGTTCTCAAACTTGAACGTGTAATACAATTGTCTGCCAGCCTTCTTTGCATGGACCCCTCCCCTATGGGTCCCTCCCCGAGGTTTCTGATTTAGCCAACCTGAGTTGTGGCCTGAGACTTTCTAATAAAGTCTCCAAATAATGCTTGATGCTCTCTTCTGGGAACATGCTTTAAGTACTACTGTTTTAGAACAAAGTTTCATTAGCTTTGGCGAATCAAAATAACTTAGAAAGTATTTAAAACTCTTGCTCATTTCCCTCCTGACACTCTATACTACATGTATCCTCAAAAATTTGCATTCAATCTTCAGGATTTATAAATCTTATAAGTCTTTCTACCCCAGGCCAATCCATAGATTGCCTAGGAACTCCTGTGGAGCTCCATTTAAGAACTGTTGCTTTACAGAATAATTGTATGGGGGGGGGGGTGGCTGCAGGGGGACTCTGGTTGTAGGATTCAGGATTTACAGCCTCAGACAGCTACAATAACTTGAGCATAGAATTTCAATTCTCTCATTGATTGCTTTAGCCAGTAAATATTTTCCTTTCTTTTCTGAGACAAGGTCTTGCCGTTGTCCAGATTGGCCTCCAACTCCTTGGCTGAAGTTCTGCCTGGGCCTCCAGAGTAGCTAGGACTGCAGGCAGGTGCCCCTGGGCTCAGCTAGTCAGCAACTATTCTCTGAGCACTTAGCATGTGCCAAACATTATGTTCCAGAATGAGGATGAAAACCCAGCCTCCACAGGGGCTCAGAGAGCAAGTGAACAAAGATGCAGACCCCAGGCAGTTACAGTTCCCCGTGATAAGTGCAGTCAGGGGGAGCGATGTGTTTTGACAGCATAATCACCAAGGCTCCCAGCCCAGGCCCCAGCAGGTCCCAGGGTAACTCTTCTTTTTGTGACATATGTGACTAGCCCTTCCCCGTGAATTTCCTTCTACATTTGATCTTTGTGCTGCAGGCTCAGATAAATGAAGCATTTAAATAAGAGGGTGGTGGAATGTTTTCTGGAGAAAATCATGTTGAAATCGAGACCTCAAGGATGCACCAGATTTAGGCTAGGGAACATGGAAGGAGGGAACAAATATGTCCAGTCAGTGAGAACAGTATGTCAGGGGCCTAAAAGTGAAAGCCAGTTACAGCGCTGGGATATATATTTTTTTTCTTCCTAAAAATAGAACATAAGCCACTCCAGGATTTTAGGGAGGGGAGGGAAGAGTCAGGGCCAGCAGCATGGACATGTGGGCCAGGGTAGTTGCAAAGGATGTGCAGCCAGCAGGTTGGGGTGTAAAGCTCTGTAGTCACCATCTGGAAATTCTGGAGAACTTTACCTCTGACCTGTGTTCTGTGAGGTGAAACGGAACAATGGAGTGTGCTGGGGAAGGGGGCAGTTAGGAGCCTCTCTGCTCCCGTCTGGCCCTAGGTCTTGCAGTTTCCCTGACTCCCAGGAGGCATTCTTAGGCCCTGTTCCTTGTCCTCCGAGGCCCCAGCCCTGCCCAACTCCCCTTCTGCTATGGCTCCAGCCCACCATCTGTGGAGACCTCTGGTCACATGGAAGGGAAGTGGTGGGTTCCACCTTCACCCTCCACTGCTGGTGGGGGTCTAGGGCACACATGTAGAAGGTTGGTGTCTTAGTCCATTTTTTTTTTCCTAAATACATTAACTCCTATTAATTGTACAAATAGGTAGGCTTCACTGTGATATTTTCAAACATGCATATATCATGCTTTAGGCATATCCACCCTATTACCCTATCATGTTCTATCATCCCTTCCTTCTTCTCCTGGTGGTCCCCTTCCCCAATAGTCCCCCTTTTACTTTCAGATTTCTTTTTAAGTTTCCACATATGAAAGAAAATACACAATACTGATCTTTCTGTGTCTTGTTTATTTTGCTTAACATGATGACCTCCTCCAGTTCTATCTGTTTTCCTGAAAATGACATAAATTCACTCTTCTTTATGGCTGAATAATATTTCACTGTAGATTGGTACTACATTTTCTTGATCCATTCATCTATTAACAGGCCCCTGGGCTGATTCTATATCTTGACTATTGTGAATAGTGCTGTAATAAAGATAGGCATGCAGATATCTCTTTTGTATGCTGACTTCATTTCCTTTGGATAAATACCCAGAAGTAGCATCACTGGATCATGTGCTAGTTCTATTTTTAGGTTTTTGAGGACTCTCCACACTGTTTTCCACAGTGGCTAGTTTACATCCCCACCAGCAGTGTATGAATAAGGATTCCTTTTTCTCCACATCCTTGCCAGCATTTGTTATTTATTTATTTATTTTTTATACTAGCCATTCTACCTGGGCTGAAGTAGAATTTCAGTGTAGTTTTGATTTGCATTTTTTTCATATACTTTCTAACCATTTGTACTTCTTTTGAGAAATGTCTGTTTGGATCATTTGTCCAAATTTGAGTTGTTCTTTTGTTGATAACTTTTTTGATTTCTTTATATTTTCTGGATATTAACCCTGTGCCAGATGAATAGCTAGCAAATGTTTTTCTCTCATTCTATAGGTTGTCTCTTCACTCTGCTGATTGTTTCTTTTCTTTGCCGTGTAGAAGTTTTTAATTTGATGTAATCCCATTTGTCAATTCTTGCTTTTATTTCCTGAGCTATTGGAGTCCTATTCAGGAAATCATTGTGTGTGCCAATATCTTGGAGTGTTTCCCCTATGTTTTCCTCTAACAGTTTCAAAGTTTCAGGCTTATATTAAGGTCCATTTGAGTTTATTACAGGGTGAGAGACAGGGGTCTAGTTTTGATCTTCTACAGGTAGACATCCAGTTGTCCCAGCACCATTTGCTGAAGAGGCCATCTTTTCTCCAACACACATTTTTGGTGCCTTTATCCTAATCCATTTTGAATTGCTCTAACAGAATATCTGAGACTGGGTCATTTACAAAGAAAAAAATTTATTCTTTCATGGTCCAGAAGGCTGGGAAGTTCAAGATCAAGGCATTGGTACCTGGTATGAGCCTTCTTACTGTATCCTCACATGGCAGAAGGCAGAAGGGCAAGAACAAGTGAGCTGGTTCTCTCAAGCCCTTTTTATCCTGGCCTTAGTCCACTCATGAGGACAGAACCCTGGTAACTAAACACCTCCCAAAGGCCCCAACTCCTAGCACTGTTGCATTGAGGATTAAGTTTCTAACACATAAAATTGGAGGGGACAAAAACATTTAAACCATAGCAGCTGAACCCATAGCTTGCAGCATTTTAGGCCAAGCAGAGCAGCTGCTGTCAACTTCCAGGCA
Source organism: Tamias sibiricus (assembly GCA_025594165.1). Classification (NCBI taxonomy): domain Eukaryota; kingdom Metazoa; phylum Chordata; class Mammalia; order Rodentia; family Sciuridae; genus Tamias; species Tamias sibiricus. The sequence continues at coordinate 72,114,054 of CM046663.1, forward strand.
CACTCAACAGGCAACTCAGAGGGAGCCTCGTTTCCACCCCAACCTAGGTACCAAGTGCATCCCAGTGTGGCGGTTGCAACCTCTGAGGAGTAGGTCATCACTTAGGCTGGGGCGGTCAAACCTCTGGGAAGGGGAGATTGGCATCCCAACCCCAAGCTGGAGCATTTTTATTTTTCACCTGGGTCCTCAAAATCATAAAACCTACCTGTTTTTTGAGGAATTACGAGGAACAGATCCTTGATGTTCACTTTTACTAGACTTCTAAGTGCAGAGTGCAAAATAAATCTGTTGTGTTATGCCGCTGAGATGTGGTTTTGATGGTTATCACAGCATAACCTAGCCCATCCTGTCGAGTACTTCTTCCACACTTTCACTTTTCTCCACGCCCCTCCATCCCTACATGTCCCCATTCACTCTCAGACCTCGTGTCCCCTTCACTGAGCAGATGGAGGCCATCAGGGACAAAACTCTTTAGTGTTATTTTCAAGCATGGAGGAAGTTTCTGCTCCTACATTGGCCTTCGCCTCCTCTCCAGCTGTCTCAATGGCACTTGTATCCCAGCACTCCAGGGCTCCTGCTTGCTGTGCATTCCAGTCCCCACCCCTCATCTCATCCCGTCCTTAGGGCCTTGGGAATGTTTCTCTAGACACAAGCCTCTCTCCTGCCTGTATTTCAACCTGTCTCTTTACTCTCTGCACCTAATCTTCAGTTTTTTCCCACCTTAAAAAAAAAAAAAAAAAAAAAGATCATTCTGAATTATATATCCCTCCCTAGTTAAGGATCTGTGTTTATTTATTTGTTCAACATACATTTATTCATATATTCGTACAAACTCAGCCACTCTGCTGGGTGCCATGATACAAATGATGAAGTCAATGTGGTCCCTATCTTCAAGGAACTGGGGATGGGGAGAGGAGGAAGAGGACTATCAAGTGACAACAATGACCACAGGGTGCCATGCTACAGATGAGCACAAGGTGCTAAGAGAGCTGAAGCAAGAGAGGGCACCATATGGTCTCAACCTGAGTAGTGCTGAGTGGCTCTGGGGAGCAGTGGGCGAGAACAGGAAAAGGGAGGGGGGAGGCCATAGAGGAATTCAGGGATCCAATCATGAAGGCCTGTACGATCATACTGAGCAGTCCAAAAATACCCTGAGAGTCATGCACAGCCAGGTACTCATTAGATTTGTGTTTTTGAAGATTTCTCAGTTATTTGAAATCAAGGCAGCAGATCTTAGAAAGACAGGACTAAGGTAGGAGATGGTGTGGAGAACCAGGAAAGTGAGAGATTCTAAAAGAATAGATCAACAGGACGCAGTAACTGCTGAAAATGCATGATGTAACATCGAGAACTCAGGCATGTTTTCATGCTTCTGCAGGGCCGTTCACCACCCCAGGGAGGCACAAGGAGAAATTCAAGCTCAGGGGAAGAGAATGGCTCCACTTTCTTATCAATGCAAATTGGCTTTTATCCATATCACCGTTGAATCTGCTCCAAGGTCCCCAGAGTGACAAGCCCAAGCCCTTATTTGGCTTTTCAGCAACAATCTGAAATACTGGATGTCAGCTACCACATTAGAAATCACACCCTGAATCCAACTCATCCTCTCCCCCAAATGCTGTGTCCCCTGCATTCCCTCCAAGACAAGGTGTCACTCTGGCCCTGCAATCCAGCCAGGACTCTGGAGTCGCTGTCATTCACCTCTCTCATCTAATTGGTTGTGAAATTCCATCCACGCTACCTTCCAGGTATGTCTCAAGTCAGATCCTGCTCCTCACTGGCCAGGCCGCCATCTTGTTCAGGCCCTCACCACTTCTCACCAGGGTCACTGAAGCCTCCACTTCACTGGTCCCACTTCCTCCCTTCCCTGCACCCCACCTGAAATGTCATTTTCAAACAAGAATCCAATCTGTCCTAGCCCTAGTTAGAATCTCTGGGTGATTTTTTTTTTTTTTTTTTTTATAGCTTTCAAGACAAAATTCAAACACCTTAGCTCTGCTTGCGAGTCCCTCCGGATGGACTTCTCTTTCCTCTCCAGCCTCAACTTTTGACCACTGTTGCTCTGAGCGAATGGAATTCTCTCTTTTTCTGACCTTTCTGTGGGCTTTTTCACTTCAGGGTATTTCTCCACTACAGTTCTGACCTGGAGACTACCCCCCTCATTTCTTCATCTAGAACCTAAATCCTAGTTAACCCCTACTTGCCTTTCCGAATTCAGCTCAGGTCTCAACTCCCAGGAACCCCTTTCTGAGTCCTTATTCTGAACTCAATGTCCCTCCTCTGGGCCCCTGGGTGTCTACAGTATTCCTCTACCAGACAGCTTGCCAACAGAGCTGTAGTAATTGTTTACCTAAATGCCTTTCTCTCTTGAACTAGATTTTGTCCCCTGTGTCTAGCATAGTCTCTGACCCATAACAAGAGTTCAATAATCAACTGTGTAATAGGGTTGCTTACTGGTGCATAGCATCATTTGGTGTGTAGACAAAAAATGGAATGATTTTGTTTGGTCCATAATTAACCTGATCGTTTTCCCATGTCTGCATGCAAAGGCTACTGGGAACATTTTGATAAAAAGTCTGACTTGGATTAAAGCTTAGTCCGTCTGGTAATTTAAATTATTTCTTCAGGCAGTGCTTTGCTTCTCAGGCAGAATTGCTCAGTCTCCCGATAGCTCTCCCATCCCACAGCTTCTTTTCCTAAAATGACATCTGGTGTTTTGGGGGAAGGATGTGTGGCTTATTTGTCCTGTGACAGATAGGGAGGTCCTCTAAACTTCTGCTGGTACTGGGGTATACACTCTGTGGCATCTGCTGGCCTCTGGTGTAAAGTCTCTCATCTGCCTAGTTTTTGCTTGTCCCACATGACCCTAAGTCTGTAGGCTGTGGTTCTGGCAAGTTCATGGCCTGCTTTTGGCACTGGATAGTGGTCCTAGTGGTACCAGGCTGACTCCATCTCCCCTGTTCCCATTGACTACAAACACTTGAGTATTTTCCATAGGAAAAAATCACTGATCACAGTTCCCAGGATTCAGTGCTTCAGCCTTTAAGATGTATTCCACAAAACTTTGAATCTCTCTTCTAAATATGCACAATGGAAAATATTTTGTCCAGCCATATCTTCATGAATTTGGGCTATTAAAACAATATTAACAATAGTCAAATATGCTTCTTAAAACTGTTGCAGTTTGGATCTAGAATGTTTCCCAAAGTCCCATGTGTTAAAGTCTTGGTCTCCAGGATGGTGCTATTGTGAGGTGGTGGAAACTATAAAGTAGAGGGCCTAGTGGGAGGTCTTTGGGTCACTGGGGACATGCTCTCAAAGATGATGGTGGAACCCCAGTGTCTTCCTCTTTCTCTTTTCTACTTCCTGGCCATGAGGTGAGTGGTTTTTCTCTGCCATGTGTTCCAGCCTCACTATAGGCCCAAAGCAATGGAGCCTCCAATCATGTACTAAACCCTCTAAAACTGTGAGCCAAAATAAACCTTTTCTCTTTATAAGTTGGTTATCTCAGGTATTTGTTACAATGATGGAAAACTATCACAAAAACTGATAAGCCATCCTCAGATATGTTGCTGTTGACGCCACTGAGAGCCCCCAGTAACAGAGGCCAACCCAACATTTATAATGTGTTCACTGGTATTATGTGTCCATGTCCCCTGCATAAGAAACATCAAAAACTTCCTGTTCCCAGGGGAAAGGATTTGACCTAACATTCCCAATGAAATCTCGCAAATAGAGGTGTGAGTCATTGAATTGAGTCCTCTGAAGAAAGAGTCAATGAATAGACCGTTTTGTGAGTCATCAAGTTACACAGCCAGACAAGCGCCCTCTAAAAGCAGTTTCCACAAAGACAATCTGAGAGATGTGTCAAACATTTCCTCTTCCCAGAGAACGTGTATAAGAGGAAGTGCATGGTACACCGGTGCCGTAGTTGAACAGTTGCTCCTGAGCCCTTTCTTGCATCTTCATCTTAGATTCCAGATCTAGTTGTGGGTCCAAGGTAGCCTCAGCCAGAGCTCCACACAGGAGATCAAAGATCAAGACCAGAAACAACCAAGAAGTTGGAAATGCGGAGAATCAAGGAATACGAAAGCAAAAACAGAAGAGAAGTAGCAAAGAGGTGAAGTAAGAGGTATCATTTTCCTTTTTGACTCTTTATTACCCTTTTGAGGATGCCCAGAAAATCCCCTCATGTGCCCACCAGATCCCACCTACAGGACGCATGAAGACTTGGTAGTTAAGATCCATTCTGGCCCCTAAATAAATAAATAAGGCCTGGAGATAATAGAGAAAATTTGAAAGACCCCTTTGCATGTGGGATAATATTGGAACTAATCTTGGAACAGGCCTTGGATTTGAGTCCAGAGATTAGGCAGATGATATATCAAGAAGTGTCAAAAAGTTAGAGTTAGGACAAAAGGAAACGAGAGAGAGGGAGGGAAAGAGAGAGGCTGACCTGAGGATGTTGCTCAAGATAGGAGAAGAGTACACCAGGACCAGGAGGAGAGCAGGGGTGCTGTAGAGCTCTGGCTGTAGAGCTCGTAGTCTATCATGAGTCAGGAGCAGTGGGATGGAGAAGAGAACGGGCCACCGTCTCCCAAAACCATCTGTCCCAGTGGGTGCAGGGCTAGCATCACGTTAGCAAGCTCCCACCCATTAGCACAGAGCTTCCCACCCAGAAGGGACCTGCTGGCAATGCTCTACCGTCACTTTTTTGAAACCTCTTCATAATTTGTTAACAAGGGCCTGTCATTTTCACCTTGCACTGGGTCCCACAAATGGAGCCAGTCCCGGGTGGGGACATTCAGGGTTTTGTCTGCACATGCCAGGACAAACAGCCCCTGACTCATGATAGATTAACCTCCCACTGCCTCCCAAGCAAGGAAAGGAAGTTTCCTGTCTGCTGCCATTTAAGGAATTTCAACTCTGTACATATCCACTTAGCAAGAAAGATGCTTGGGAAGGAGGCTCCTCAGCTTACATAACGGTCAAGGCCTTCTGGCAACAGAGGGGACAGTGCTGATGGCGGAAGCCATCTTCAGCCCCCTTCAAAGGGGCTCTTTTTAAAAAAATTATCAATATGTCCTTTGCAGAAAAATTCCCCAAAGAAATATCAATTTGCTTTCTATGTGTTTGGTTTTATATACTTAATAAATAAATATAAAAACAAATGTTTGTGCTCTATTTTTATTTGTTTTTTTTTTTTTTTTTTTTTTTTAGTGTTTTATGGCATGAAATGGCTTTCAGGAATTCATTCTTTATTGGCAACCTTATGAGCAAAGGAAATAAGGAGATAACAGCTTGAATTGCAACATAAGCAATTAAGACATTTCATTCAGGGTAACTTGAATTTTCAAAATAGTTAGAAATAGAGAAAAGCCATCAAAGACTCAGCAATTTCCTTTTACCTTCAGTCTCACACACATACACACACACACACACACACACACACACACACACACACACTCTAACCTAGGCCAAAGAATTATTCTTTTTTTTTTTTTTCTCTAAAAGCAGAGTGTTCTAATTAGACTAAGACACAGCTAGTGAAACTGTACAGGTGCAAACAACTCATCTGTTACCTCATTTCAGTATCCTCCATGTCAAACACAGCATTAAATTGACACTTGTTGAATGAATGAAGGAAGGAAGGAAGGAAAAGTACTTGACTGAAAATATACCAGATTGCTCATGGTTTAAATGCCCAATTTTGAAGCAATTTCAAAGGATCAGCTGATCCCGGGCACTGTGGGGATGGTGTTGGTGTGCCCTTGGGTGTGCAGAGGATGCTCTCCACGCACACACACGCACACAGAGTAATGGAAGAGAGAAAGACGGGCAGGATGGACTCCGGGGAAAAAAAGAAAAAACAAGAAAGAGAAAATTTTCAGCCAGGCACAATGGTGCATGTCTATAGTCACAGCTCCTTGGGGGACTGACTCAGGAGGATCCCTTGGGCCCAGGAGTTCAAGGCCAGACTGAGAAACACAGTGAGACCCTTACCTCAAAAAATCAAAAGCCAAGGATCTTCAGCCTCACCTTTTTGCTTCTTTCCGTCCACCACACCAACTCCCCTTGCCCTAAACCCACTTCTCTCTAGCTCCCTTTTCCCCATGCTTTCCATCTGTTTGTTTGCTTGTTTAATGAAATAAGAAAAGCATGGTATCTTATAAATTTACTTATACTAAAGTATGAATGGATGCTGCCATTTTTGAATGGGCTCTCTGGAGTGTATTTATACTTTAATAGAAGACTGGCATATATTACACACTGTGGCATTCACAGAATTAAGAAGTGCTATAGAGATCAGGGTAGGTGAGTTGAAGGAAAAGGTAGAAACAATCCTGCTTTATAAACAAGAATCACTCCTCTTTGCAATAGAATAGCTGATACAGTGGAGGTGGGGGAACATTGTCATAGATGCTACCATAACTTTTCCTCCTATTTGTTTATTTTCATACTGGAGATTGAACCTAGGGGCACTCTACCATTAAGCTACATTCCCAGTCCCTTTTTGTTTTTTATTTTGAGACAGGGTTTCACCAAGTTGCTGAGGCCTCAAACTTGTGATCCTCCTGCCTCAGCCTTCTAAATTGCTAGGATTACAGGCATGCGCCATCTCATCCTGCTCCTTTCCTCTTTTGTTACGTGCCTTAAATATGCTCAACACCCAATTCAAAGCAGTGTCCAAGCAGTTACCCTTGGCTCTCCCGGGCCCCCTCTTAGTCATCTTTTTCCTCTCAGGAAAGAAGAGATGGTACATTTTTGGTTGCTCCCCAATGGGGACATGGGAATTAGTAGGGTGGTTTCAGACCTTCCCCAGGAAGACTGACCAGGCTGTCATGTTTACCTTACTGCTGCTCTACACAACAAACACAGGGGTCCCTCCAGCAACACAGGCCCTCCCACTAATTCCTCAACCTGCCTAGGAATTCTGTCATCTGCTGCCTCCCCTACAATGTCATCCTTCCTGCCTGCTTCATGGTCAAAATTGCTCTTTTGAAAAGCAAAAACTCTTCCCATCTGATCATTCATTCCTCTAACCATGCACACACATCAAAGCCTCGTTTCCGGAGACTTAAAACTTTTCTCATTTAAACGCTTGTCTCTGCCATGAAACTCAAAGTCTATTTTGAAACCCAAACCTGAGCGTGGATTTATTTCATTTTTCTCTTCTTTTCTGCTCTAACCCATCAACCCTGAAGACAATACAACCAGAGCTCCTTACTGCTGTCGAATTGCATTTTCTGGTAGAAAACACCAGAGAGGGAAGTGCAGACAAACCCATTCGAAAGATTATACTCTGCATTACTATTGTGTTGATAACTCATTGCTGAATAAATATATTCTTAAACGTTACGAAAAAGTCATAAATTAATATAGAAAGATCGGTAATGCTTTGAAGCAATGTTACCAAAAAATTCTCATTTTATTGCTTCTGTACTGAATGCACGAGTTTCCAAGTACATTTTCTCATTTAATGTCCTTGAATCTCTTAAAATTTGATCTTTTCAAATGAAAAACAAAACTGATACCCAAAGAAGTTAAGGAACCTGCTCATGTACCCTTGGTGATAGGGGATGGCATAAGAAGGACCCAGGTTTCTGGCCTTTAATCCCCAGAACTCTTTCCATTGCAAAGCAGAACCAGACAGGGGCGGGAGAAAAGACAGGCCGAATTGAAAGTTATGACACTGGGGCTCTTGAGTCAGCTTGGCTGGCCTGCCTCATCAGGGAGGTGGTGTTGATGGAGTGATTTTTGCATCTTGGCTGCAAGACTTCTTGCATTGTCTAGGTTCTTTGTGACAGTTTTCATTTAGCAGTGGCTTTTCCTTAGCAGAACTTGAGCTGTAATCAAGTTATGTTTGACTCCAACTCTGTCCACATGAAGCCTTCTTGGATAGGAATGTAGGAACACAGTAGAAGAACAAGCCGGGCTCCAGACTCCCAGAACACTCATGGGGCTGCCCACTTCCTTCACGCCAGCTGGGCCAACACCAATCAACCATGTTTGGTAGGCAGGTCCCATGAGCTACAGGACCTAGAAGGAAATTGGAGATCTAATTCAGTCCTAAACTTAGCTTCTCTGTCCACTAACATTAGCTGTTCCTGTGATCTTGAGATTGGCCCCAAATCCAGTCATCTTCATCTCCAAGAGCAGAGAGGGGAGATGGAGCATAAACAATCAAGACAGTGAAGAGACGACCTACAGAATGGGGAAAATCTTGTCTAGCTGTTCCTCCAACCAAGGGTTAGCATCCAGAATATACAAAGCAATCCAAAAAGTTACCAACATGAGAACAACTGATTCAATCAAAATTGGGCAAATAATCCAAATAGACACTTCTCAAAAGTACAAATGGCAGCTGGGCGCAGTGGCGCACGCCTGTAATCCCAGCACTTGGGAGGCTGAGACAGGAGGATCGCAAGTTGAAAGCCAGCCTCAGCAATGACGAGGCACTTAGCAATTCAGTGAGACCCTGTCTCTAAATAAAATACAAAAAAGGGATGAGGATATGGCCCAGTGGTCAAATGCCCCTGAGTTCAATCCCTGGTACCACAAAAAAGAAGTACAAATGGCCACTCAATACATGAAAAAATGCTCAATGTCTTTAGATATCACGGAGATGCGAATCAGAACTACACTGAGATTCTACCTCAGCCCAGTCGGAATGGCTAGTGTAAAAATAAATAAATAAATAAGAAATAAATAAATAACACATGCTGGCAAGGATGTGGAGAGAAAGGAATCCTTATTTATACATTGTTGGTGGGGATGTAAACTAACACAGTCACTTTGGAAAACAGTGTGGCATTTCCTCAAAAAACTAAAAATAGAACTAGCACATGATCCAGTGATGCCACTCCTGGGTATTTATCCAAAGGAAATGAAATACAAAAGAGATACCTTTATTACAGCACTATTCACAAGAGTCAAGATATGGAATCAGCCCAGGGGCCTGTTAATAGATGAATGGATCAATAAAATGTGGAATATTATTCAGCCATAAAGAAGAGTGAATTCATGTCATTTTCAGGGAAATGGATGGAACGGGCAATCATCATTTTAAGTGAAATTAGCCAGACACAGAAAGAACAGTACTATATGTTTTCTCTCATATGTGGGAGAAAAGAAAGAAAGGGAGAAAGGGAATGATGGAGGGAAGGAGGGATGGAGGGAGGAAAGAGACTTGAGAGTAAATGAAGGAGCATTAGGGAAGGGGAAGGGGACCGAGGAAGGGGAGCAGAGGGAGAGGGAGAGAGAGGGCAGATATGGTCAAAGCATAATATATTCCTGCGTGTCAGTTAAACCTATTAATTTGTGCAATTGGTATGTTAATAATTATGATTTTTTTAAAAGGAGGATGCAGAAGGTTGCTTTGTGGTCAAACACAGGTCTGGGTTAAGTAGTTTGCTTAGAGCTGCCACAGCCCCTTGGTGGTATGCTGCCAGTCCTGGTCACCTCCGGGACAGCCCTAATCACCCTCAATTCCTGTTGAAAGACCAGAGCGAGCGTGCCTTTTGACAGGCCGGTCCGGCAGCACAGGTGATGTTGAAGCTAACCCTGCCAGCCCTAGGCAGAACTGACCCAAAACAGACCTGCATGGGACAGATAGCCCAGTAGAAGGCGGGAAGGCTGCTCCGTGGCTGCGGGGTATCCTGCAGCAGTAAGGGGAAGACCGCGTTTGCCTGGAGGGTAGGTGATTTGATCAGGAAAGCTTCAAACTGGCTGTGGAGGAGGGAGAAGAATGCTCAGAAAAAACTTGCGAAACCGGTTACTTGTGGGGGAAGCAGGAGTGACAGGGCAGAGAGCTTGAGCACAGGAGGAGCCTGGCAATTCCCAGGGGAAGAAGCCAAAAGTGCGCCTTATGGCGTCAACGAATGCCCTGCCTATGTTCCCAGAGCAACAAAAAGAAGCAAAAGGGACTCACAGCCACGGCACAGAAAGGCCGCTCCAATCTCGGGTGGCACTGGCAATTGCAGCAGGGTCTCAGCATGCAGGTAGAAGCCGTGTCCAGCTCATGCACCATCGGAGGGGCTGACCACAGCAGGACAAGAGCCTCCCCCATGGACATCTCCATGTCGTTCCCTGCCGGACCTTGTGTTCTCTGTTGTAGAAACGGCATCAACATGTACCACGTCACTGTGTCGTCAGCTTTCTGTTGTGAAAAATACCAGAAAAGACCCACTTTTATACAGAGGAGAGATTTATTTGGGCTCGTAGTTCTAGAGGCGTCAGTCCACAGTCCTTGTAAAGGTCCCACTGCCTCCCAATAGCACCACAGGCTGGCAACCACACTGCTAGCATATGGGCCTCTGGGAACATTCCAGAGCCCACCTGTAGCAGTCACTAAGCCAGAGACCAGCCTTCTCCTTCCCCCGGTCCCCAGAGCTATCAGTCACCATGATCCAGTAACATCTCTTTGGTCTCTCTCCTCTACCTCCCCAAGGCCACCTCTTCATATCAAGGTCTTGTCCTCTCGTCTCAGGCCACTGCCTCAGTCTCCCAGCAGGTCCTCTGGTCTCCAGTTTTCCAGGCTGTTGCTGGGGAAAACTTAGCAAAAGATAAGATTGATCATGTCACTCTCTGCTTCTAATCCTTCAGAGTTCCTGCTGTGGTTTGAATATAGCTTGGCCCTCCAAAACTCATCTTGAAAATTGATTCCCAGAGTAATGGTGTCAAGAGGTGGTGGGCCTTTAAGAGATGAGCAGGTCATTAAGAGGGTTGTTATCAAGCAAGGTCACCCCTTGTGTTTTGTCCTTTCTGCATGTGCCCATTTGCCCTTCTACTTTTTTGCATGCTAGGATGTCGCACGAGGCCCTTGCCAGATGTGGTCACCTGATCTTTGGACTTTCAGTTTCTAGAGTCATGAACCAAAATTAACTTCTTTCCTTTATAAATTACCTAGTCTCAGGTACTCCATTATAGCAACAGAAAACAAACTAAGACATCCCCTTATTGCCTGGGGGTGAACTATGAAAGACCTTAATAATGCCTTTCAGGCTTCTTTCTCTACCTATCTCCTCAGCCTCATTTCTAACCCTTAGGCTGCAGAAGCTCCGTGATGTGGCCACTCTGAGCAGCATGCAGGTCTCCAGACATCTGAACTTCCATTCTCTCACCCGCCTCTGCTTAGGATTGCAGGATTACAGTGAGTTAGCCAGACTCCTTCCAGGCTCACGGTCAGCCTCTGACTGCCCAAACACCTGGAGAAGAACCTGGCCTGGGAAACTCCCTCTGGGGCCTGATAGGTTGTTCCCCTCACATCACCAATCACCCAACCAGTCATTATCATAAGCCACTGCTTTCCAATAGTGACCAGGGCACAGAGAGAAGCTAGATGCCCTCCTCCTTCACTTCCTTCTTGGGAAGCAGTGGAGATATAGTCCCACCCTTCTGTGAAGAATCAAAGAGTGGGAAGCATGAACCCCACCCCAGCTCCAGGGCCTAGGATTTCCCCCTTACTTTCTGTATCCCTGGGGTTCATCCTAGCACATAGTAGTTGTTAAATAAATGCTTGCTGAATAATAGAACACATGAGCCTTCAGCTACTTGGGCAGTGCACTGTTAAGAATGTGAGGGGTTCTGAAATCAGACAGCCTGCATTCAAAGTCACATACTGTATGACCTAGCTTAACCACTCTGTGACTTTATATGAAAAATGACTGTAATACCAGTACCAATTTCTTAGAATTATGAAAATGAAATGATTCAGTATATGTAAACCAGCTAGACAAGTGCTTGGCACATAGTAAATGCGCAAAGTCAGTCTCTTGGAAGGAGTTGGCAGATAGGATCCAAGTTGTTCCCAAAGCCAAGCAGTCCAAAAAGAATTTTTCTTTGTAAAAGGGAAAATGAAATATGATTAAATTGCAATGGCTGAGACCCTAGCAGAATAAGTAAAACTTTACTCTTCAATGGCTGTTCTTTTAATTATTCTAGGAAGACTCCAAACTCAAATTCTTTAGGTTCAGCACTCTTCCAGGGAGGGCTGGAAATGAATGTGCTAATATGTAGATGTAATTTTTTTTTTTTTTTTTTTGCAACAGGGTCTCACTAAGTTGCTGAGACTGGCCTCAAGTTTGCAATCCTCTTCCCTCAGCCTCCTAAGTTGCTTTCATTACAGGCATGCAACACCACACCAGGTTGTAAGGTTGTACAACATTTTTTTTTAAGAGCAACACATTTTAAGATAGAATGCCCAAATGCTTGAGACATTTCTTTTTAGAGGAATGCAATTCATAATTTGCCATTGGAAGCATGGAAGCACCTTGGGCTGAGTCATCTCAAGAGAAAAATGACAGCGTGAATAACCATAGCTCAAATATCATGTTTTTCTCTTCAGAATAAAGCAGTGGGATCCAGTCTGAGCTGAATCTGTGTCTACCCTAAAATTTATTCAAATCTGGAGAAAGAGTGGGAACCCCAACAAGATAGTGCCTTGATTTTTTTTTTCATTTTTAATTGACAAATAAAAATTGTTATATTCATGGGGTATGATGTGACATTTTGCTCTGCATTGTAGTATACACTGTGATGGAAGGATATATTTTAACAAAGGAGAGAAATACAAGTATCCTGGTAGAGGACAACTTCATACAAGTCTGGCCAGAGATCAATATGCTCATGTTGGTGGGGTGGGGCAGGGAAGAGCTGGTGCTGCCAGTCAGACAGCCCTTGGGCTTCTAGCTCCTAGTTAGGGCTCCAGCCTGAACTGTGACAAGGAGGCTGCCAAAAAAAAAAAAAAAAAAAAAAAAAAAAAAGCAAATACAGGCTAGAAGAATGAGACAAGCATAGTGCAAGGTGTTCTCACCCTCGAAGCAGACATCCCAGCTTCCGCAGCCTGGAAACAGGCACCAGGGACACCAACCACAGCAGGGAAATCTTGGGCAGGCTCTGCCCAGAGGACTCCATGCTCCGGAAGTCAAGAGTGGCAGAAGAACATAAGTGAAGCCACAACTGCAAGAGGACGAGGTCCTGAAGCACCCAAGATGCCGCCCTCGGTGAGGCTCCCAGAAGCTTTGGAAGAACTCGAGGGGTGCAAGAGGAAAGCTAGAGTTCACCTAGGTGAGGCAGAAATGCTTTGTTTTCACAGGCCTTGGGAGTTGACGGGAGAGCTGCCCTCTTATTCCTCAAGACGGCCCAGCCTGCCTGGGAGGCAGAAGTGTGACTGAGAGGCCAAGGGGAGCCCTGCCCGAGAGCACGAGAGCGAGGGCGGTGTCCAAGAAGACAACAGGAACACAGAAATCTTGGGTTGGGTTCTCCCATTTCAGGCCTGTGCTCAGATTGACATCAGAGTTCCAACTCTGTCCCCCGCGGATTCCTATCTCTAAAGAGAAGCTGCACCTTTTGCCTGGATGTCTTCAGAAGAAACACCCAGGGATCAGCAAGGCACTGGAATGAAATGAGACTATTCCACACAAATCAATGTCAATGATCTGTAGAAACCTTGGACTTGAAAAAAGCCATGTGGGCCTGGGTGCTGGTGATTGAACTATTCCCTGGCCTGTTATCTGAGAGTCTGTACTTCATACAACTCAACAACAACAATAACAACAACAAAAAAGAGATAAAACTTGGTTAACAAATTTTAGGCAAAGGACATGAATGGACATTTCTCCAAAGAAGATATACCAAGAAGACACGAAAAGATTCTCAACAGCACTAATCATTAGGGAAATGCATATCAAAACTGTGACAAGATAACATCTCAAAGCAGGGGAACAGACAGAAAGTGTGGTATATCTTAGGCAGTGAAATATCACTTAGAAATAAAAAGGAAAGAATTTCTGACATATGCTACAACGTGGATGAACTTTGAGGACATCTTGGTGAGTATAATAAGCCAGACACAAATGAGCAAATGTCGTATGATCCTACTTAAAGAAGTATGTAGAGTGAGCACAATTATAAAGACAAAAAATAAAATAAAATAAATAAAAAGGTAGATTTTAGGGGCTGAGAGAAATGGGGAGCTATTTTTAGGGGATCCAGAGCTCCAGTTTGGGAAACAGAAAAAGTTCTGGGGACAAATAGTGGCGATGGTTGCACAACAGTGTGAATGTGCTTAATGGATTGGACACCTGAAAATGGTTAAAAGCCAGGCGCGGTGGAGCACGCCTGTAATCCCAGCAACTCGGAAGGCTGAGGCAGGAGGATCGCGAGTTCAAAGCCAGCCTCAGCAACAGCGAGGTGCTAAGCAACTCAGTGAGACCCTGTCTCTAATAAAATACAAAATAGGGCTGGGAATGTGTCTCAGTGGTCAAGTGCCCCTGAGTTCAATCCCTGGTACCACCACCCCTTGCCCCTAAAAAGAAAATGGTTAAGGTGGTAACCTTTATGTTATGTTTATTTGACAACATTTTTTAAGAAGAAAAAAATGTATCTCTATATACACATACCTGTGCACACACACATACATATACACAACACATATATACAGATATGTGTCTATATGTACAGATTATATATAAATGCAATAAGATTTTTAATATTCTGGGGTTATGTCCTTTCTGTTGTTTCGATATTAAAATGTCCTTCATCTCATGAAATGATCATGATAGTAAATGGGAATTGTTTTTTATGTCTTGACAAACAAGAATATATATTAGTCCCACAAATGCTTCTGGAAAGTTCCTGGTCTGCGGTTACAAAGCCTGGGAACAGGAGGCTGCTGGCCTCAGTCAGGGTGCTGGGCATTTTAGGACAGTGATTCTCACCGTTGGCTGCATATGAACATCATCTCCCGAGTTCTAAAAGAATGGTTGCCTTGGTCCAAGCTGTAGGGATGCCAGTGTCGTAGATTTGGGTATCAGTATTTCAAAATCTGGCCAAGGAGACAGGTGGGTGAGCAAGGCAAGGAGCCAGATGGTGGCCATGTGTTTACTTTACTTGTCTTTTTTTTTTTTTTTTTTTTCTTCTCTAATCAAACACATACCCCTCTTTCTTCATCACTTCCAGAGCGGAAAAATAGAAGAAAAACAAACAGGAGTGAGAAAGGGCAGAGAATGGAAAGAAAAAGTGGCAAAACGTTTGTCTTATAATTGATTAGCATTTTGAAACCATATCTTATCAACCACCTTTCCGTTTTATACCATCTAGGATTAGGAACAACTTTAGTCCTAATTGTGTGGGATAAAATCTGGTTCTTTTCTCATGTCATTTGTAAATAACTTTTCATAGGAACAATAAAACAACACAGAAGAAAAAATATCTCTCAAAATACTGCCCCAATTTTTTGGAATTCCTCTTCATTCCTTGGTTATGACATCATCCAAAACATTTGGTAACCCAGAAATGTACTTCCTCTTGGCTTTTAAAATTCCTTATATACTAAGACACATTTCTAATTATATTTCAAATAAAAACCAGATGTTTGAACACTTTAATTGGAAACTTCTTTCTGAGACTTGTTTAAAAACTGTTGAGGGGGGGTGGCCTTCAGCTCACCCTTCCCTTACTCTTTCTGTATATTTCCCAAAGATTTAACATTCTCAAATAGTTTTCCTGGAAACTTATAAATTTGCCTCTAACAGAAGATCATTGACGTCAACTGACCTTTTGCGAGGCTCAACTGTGAGTATTAAGAGAAGAACAGGGTTAATTTTGTGGGTAGTGGTATTTCTGGAGTTTTCTGTACCATTCCTCGAATTAGAAAATAGCTTTCTAGCTGACTTTCACCTTTCTTATCAATGGAACAAGCCTGCTTTGTTGTAAGGCTCACATCCACTCATGTCCCATCTTGCCTCAAGCATGCTTACTGCTCCAGGAATAGGGAAGTGCAAAATAATATGGGGACAATTAGTTTTAACTTAGAATACAAATGTCTTTTCCTCCTGGGATCTTGCCAGATCACTACTAGTTCAAGATCACATATCACATATCACATATCACATACTCGTTCAAGGCTTTCCCACATTGTGAACTGCACTGAGCACGAGTTTACCACGCTATGCAGGGGCAATTGCTGGGGTTGGTTGTTAAGGGGAGTCCCCCCAGAAGGTAGGATCAATAGCAAGAGAGACTTCCTGGGCTTTCACTGCTGTGATACTTACCCCACCTAGGGTGGCTGTAAAGGAGAAGTGTCTAGGCAAAGGCCTGGGAAGGGTGGTGGGACTGACTCCTGTCCCACCAGTCACCTGTGTTTAGTTTGGTCTTTTTCCTTTGACTCATGGGAGCCTCCTGCATAGAACAGGTGTAGGAGACTCAAGGCAATTTCATCTTCTGGCTGGTACACAGGGTGGAAAGGAATATCCAATCAAGCCTTGCACTACTTGTCTCATAGAATCTGTAGGCACAAGGGAGAAGTTTAACCCCGAGCCCCCATCCTAGGCCTTGTTTCCTCTTTCTCTCTACCTCTTGCTCCGACCCTCCCTCTGCAAGGCGTTCCTCTTCTTCGGGTCCTAGTGAACTCACACTCAATCCTTGAGACCTAGGTCAAATGCTACCTTCTCCACGCAGCCTCCTGTGTTCCCCAGATGTTGCTTGGTTCAATCCCAAGTGCCCGTTCTCCTGGACTGGTTTCATCCTTGGGGTAAAATCAGCTTCAGGGTTCACCTAACTCTGGTTTCCCTTTCCTACAGATTTCAACCTAGAGCCTTCAAGAAGGTTGTTGTGTTTTGTTTTGTTTTGTTTGTGGGAATGGAACCCAGGATCTTACAGATGCTAGGCAAGCGCTCTATCACTGAGCTACCCACCCCACAGCCCAAGAAGGTGTTTTTGTTTTTTTTTCTTTTAAGTCTTTTACCCAGGATTTTTAGCTGTTTTCAGCAGGTGAACTATTTCAAATAACCTACCCTAGTCTTTCCTGGAAATGGAAGTGTTCTCTACTTTGTTTTACTTCCTAAATGAACTTATTAAACCTTACTCTTGTTTATTGTCTGACTCATCCACGGAAAATGTTCATTCCATTGCAGGTCCTCTTGGTCGCTTGTGCAAACCCAAGGCCTAGAATAGTATCTGGCATGGGTAGATATCTATCAATAATTGTGAAAGATAAGCATTAAAAATAGTAATAGTAAAATAACAAAGTAAAAGATCCTAGACATGGGACACAGGTGTTGTCTTAGCTGACAGTTCTGCACCAGGCTCCCCTTTCCCCAGACCATCCTCCACATGCTAGGAAATTCAACTATGAGGGCACTGCTCTCAGTTTTCAATAATTCCCCTTCGCCTTAAAGACCATATTTCTTTGCCTGGTATCCACAGAAGTCTGGACATAAACTAATTTTCTAAGCTTTTTGTGTCCTATATTCCACCTACCCTACCTCACCCCAGCCCATAAAAAAAAAAAAAAAAAAAGAAAAGAAACTGGCTGATTTGTGCAATGGTTTGAATGTGTTTCCCCCAAAGTTCACAGGTTAGAAACTTAATCCCCAAATTCATGTTGATGATATTTTGAGATGGGACCTTTAGGAGTTGTTTAAGCTTAGATGAGGCATGAGAGTGCCCATGAGAGTGCCCTTCCCTGTGGATTTAGTGGCTTTATAACAAGAGGAAGAGAGGCCTGAGCTTGCACATGCTCTTGTCATGTGATGCCCTCAACCGTGGCACAAGAAGGCCCTCACCAGATGCCAGCACCTTGATGTTGGACTTACCAGTCTCCAAAATTGTAAAAAAACTATTTATTTTTCTTATATATTATCCAGTCTGTGGAATTCTGTTATAGCAGCACAAAACAGACTGAGACATTTGGTGTCCCCCAAACATGTAAAAAACTTGGCTCTCACCAATTCCCCTGCCTTGACAGTTCTTCCAATTATCTCTTCCTTTGGTACACCACTTCCTCTAAGATTCCTTCTCGAATTTCCTGGCAAGAAACAATGTTCCTTTCTTTAAACCCCCAGGACATGTGAAGATTCCTTTTTATCTCTTATCACATGTGCTTTTTATTATTGTCATTAATTTACTTGGATCAATGCTTTCCCAAAACTTAATGGTGCTTTGCATATATCAGACACTCAGAAAACATGAATGGAATCAGCACATCATCAAAACAGATTTCTTCGAAGGCCTGCCTTGTCGCTCCATGGTAGAGCTCTTGCCTACCATGCGTGAGGCCCGGGGTTCAATCCCCAGTACCATGGAAGAGAAGAGGGAGCTTAAATTGTGTATCCCAATCAGGATTCAAATGAATGAATCTTAGTGTTGTATAGGCTTCTGAATACACTTATTGGGGTTAGGCAGTAGCCATGCTAAACAGACACAAGCCATTTAAAATTATTATCATGTTCTAATTGGTTGACAACTTTTGCAGAATGGTCGGGAGCCTGATGCTCCTTTTTTTTTGTGTTTGTTGTTTATTTTAAAGCACACAGTGGATTTCATTTATGTTCCCTAAACACACACTGTGTAGGGGAGTATGGAACCGGAAGTTAATACTAATGATACCCCCACCAAGTTAACTTTGGTGCAAGCAAATTCTCTTGCATGTTTGGGAAATACCAAGTGCATTAGTCTGCTTCATGCTGCTGTGACTCTGACTCATGCTTCTGGTCAGTAGCTCCTGTGCCCTTGTTGAGTGTCACATTTCTACGATTACTACCCTGAAAGTCACCACCCTGGAAAACAGAAACCAAGACCGCATTTCTTTTTTTTTTTTTTTTTTTTTGGTACCAGGGATTGAACTCAGGGGCACTCGACCACTGGGCCTCATCCCCTGCCCTTTTTTGTATTTTATTTAGAGACAGGGTCTCACTGAGTTGCTTAGCACCTCGCTGTTGCTGAGGCTGGCTTTGAACTCGCGATCCTCCTGTCTCAGCCTCCCAAGTGCTGGGATTACAGGCATGCGCCACCGCTCCTGGCTTCAAGACTGCATTTTTCTTGTTTCCAGCAGCCATATTTTATTTTTAGGAGTGATTTTAGAATTGTTAAGAGAAAGACGTGTCTTTCTTATTATTATTAATGGAGTTTATTAATTGTACAGATAGTAAATTTCATTGTGGCATATTCATACATGCATACAACATAATTTGGTCAATGTTAAACCTCCCTTTACCCTCCTCAGAGGCTGGATTTTAGTTGTTATTTTATTTTTGGTACTAGATGTCAAGCCCAGGGATGCTCTACCACTGAGCTACATCCCCAGTCCTTTTCATTTTTTATTTTGAGAAAGGGTCTTGCCAAATTCCAGGCTGTCCTTGAACTTACAGTCCTCCTACCTCAGCCTCCAAGTAGATGGAATTACAGGCTTGTGTCCCAGCACCTGGCCAGAAGCAGTGTTTGTTGTTGTTGTTGTTGTTTGTTTGTTTGTTTTAATATTTACCTATTTGCTTTAGTTGTACACACTCCGTTTTTATGTGGTGCTGAGGATTAGAACCCCGGGCCGCGCACTTGCTAGGCGAGCACTCTACCGCTGAGCCACAACCCCAGCCCTATATAATATATTAATGTATATAAAGTAAGTTCCTTTCCATTCCACCTCATTTCTACATGCCCATCCCCCATTACCTGTTGGTAATCACTATAATTGATTCCTTGTGTATTTTTCTAGATTCTTTTTTTTTTTAATTTTTATTTATAGTAGTATGTATTACAGTTCATACTATACATACAGAGCATCTTTTTACACAAACAGTTTGTATACAAAGTATATTCGCAGCATTCAAGTCTTCAATCATGCATTTAGAATAATGATATCCGTCTTATTCAACCACATTTTCCCCCCTTTCCACCTTGCTCCCTCCCTTCCCCTCCCTTCCCTTTGACCATTATAGTGTTCCTCTAATCCTCCTATGTACCCCGACCCAACAATACTGTGAACCAGCTTCCTTATATCAGAGGAAACATTTGGTATTTGGATTTTTGAGATTGACTGATTTCACTTAGCATTATATTCTCCAACTTCATCCATTTACCTGCAAATGTCATTATTTTATTCTCTTTTATTGCTGAGTAAAATTCCATTGTGTATATATTCCACATTTTCTTTATCCATTCATCTACCGAGGGACATCTAGGTTGGTTCCACAACCTACCTATTGTGAATTGTGCTGCTATAAACATTGAGGTAGCTGTGTCACTGTAATATGCTGCTTTTAAGTCCTTTGGGAATAGACCCAGGAGTGGGATGGCTGGGTCGTAGGGTGGTTCCATTCCCATTTTCCCAAGAAATCTCCATACCGAGAAGCAGTGTTCTAAAAGTAAAAAATTCCAAGTTATAAAATTGAGCAACTAAAAACCTATTTTCTGTGACATAATTATGGTGGTTTTTCCTGTGAAACAGGAGTTGGTAGCTATATAACAAGTAAATTAATACAAAAGAACTGATTACTTTGTAATATTTGGTTGACAATTAAGAATCTCTGAGTTCTGCAGAAAAATATTTGTGGTCAATGTATTCCTTAGGTACTTTTCTTTTTCATAGAAGGAAGTAAGAATACCGATAGAGCTATCACTACTAATATTATATTACTCCTCATGAATCAAGATCAAGTAATGCTATGTCTTTTTTTTATTATTATTATATTTTAAAAAGAGAACACCCTGGGAGACTGGAGATATATCTCACTGGCACAGCACTTGCTTAGCATGCATGAGACCCTAGGTTCCATCCCCAGCACCTCAAAAAGAAACCTGAAAGTAGTATGTTTTGAGTTGACAACCTGACAGGTAAGGGGAAATGAATCCTATAAAAGGAGAGATTTTAGAATTCACAAATGGATAACCAGGAGAAGAAAATACAAAGGAAATGTGAAATTACATTTCTGAGAGAACTCTCCAAGGTAAGAAGATCATCAGCCAAGAAATTTAAATTGGATGTCAGAAATCTGAAGCTGAACTTGGGAGCTCCTAATGAAGGGAATTAAGAGTTCAGTGATTAGAAGGATGCCAAATGATGCTTGATGAAATTTCAGTCTGCCTAGAGGTTAAATCAGGTAATGTCCCATAGGATCTCGAGCCTGACATCTTGTTGGTGATGTTGGAGGCATACTAGTGTGGAATGTGCCATATCCAAGCAAGGTCACACGGCTCACATCCATTCTTATCACAACCATGGCCAGAAGTCTGGGCCTCTCTGGACACCCAGGATTGCACCCACTACTTCTGTGTTCGTCTCCAAAGGGACCCAGCCCCACTTCCTCTCCACAATGGAGCTGCCCTGTAGCCCCCTCCAGAAGCTCCACCTCCTTCCTGTTCCATTACAGCCCCAGGGGCTAGAAGCTATTTCTCTCCCACACAAATACACTTCCTGGAACCCAGGACCGAAAACAGATGCTGTGTGTTCCTGGGTCACTACTGACACTTCTCTCCATGTCTTTTTTCTCTGTTGCACAGACCAGTGCTCTTTTCCACTCACACCACTCACAAGCTGCCTCCTCCTCCTCCTCCTCTTCCTCCTATGACTGTCCACACACTGACTTCCAGAATCCCCACCACCACAACACACATACCCCTCCCTCATGTATTTGTTAAATCAAACTAAATTTGGCCTGAGGAATCTCCCTAGGTCCATACAAGTCACAACCTAACAGAATCTAAGCAAACTGAAAACCTAACTTAGGAATTTGCCTTTGTGACAAATAGCTGAGTCTCAGTCAAGCACAGCAGCCAAGCTCTAGCCAATCACAGGCAGCCAGCTGTTCAGAGTGTGTTCGAGTAAGGCAAATACCCAGCTAGAGCCCCTCCAGCTGTCTTTGTCCCTCACTTCCACTTTCCCTCCATCATTTCCTCTTTAGCTAAATATAACCCGCACCACCACTTTGGGTATAGGCTGCTGCTCAATTCTAAAATTGCAAATAAAAGCCAGTTAATAGCTGCAAAACTAAACTTGTTGTAATTTTGTCTTCTACCATCCTGGAGGCTTTATTTAGCTTCTGGCTGCCTGGCTTCCTTTCCATCCAACAGTTGAGTGCCGCTTGAATGCATGGAATTGACCCATCCACCATGCATCCGCACAGGCCCTACATGGCTGGAGCCTCCTGCAGCAGCCACACCCTGGCCTTTGTCGTCATCCTCTGCCCTCCCCCACCAGTCTCTAATTACAGTGCCCCTCTCGCCCAGGGCACCATCTTTCCCTCCTGCTGTTCTTCCAAATACCTGGACCATAGAGATCCTTCAGCTCCATCAAGACCAAGTTGAACTCGTCAGTCCTCATGTTCAGTTGATGGCCTTTTCCCTTTTTCCTGAAAACACAGAAGTGGAATGGGCTCCCTGCTTTTCCCACACCCAGGTCAATGAACCTACCAGTACCTTGCCGTCCCTCCCTATGCATTTGCTGTCCAGAAACAACACCTTCTTACTCAAGACCATTTCCCACAGCTTGCCTGTATGTTTCAGAGTCTGCCAATCTGAGAAGGCACCTTTTCCTGATGCAGCAGTGTGCAGGAGCTGGCTCATACAGGCTCCTGAGAACAAAGTGTTCCATTTTCAGAAATTCTACTAGCTGTTTGACATTGGTGATTTGAAATCAGCCACGGTGAGATGATTTGTTCTACTACAAATAAAGGTTTTGGTTTTCTAGACAGAGGCTTGCAAAGCATTTACTAGCACACCATGGAATTCTCAATTCCTTTACCAACAGGCACATGAGCTGCTCTCCCTGCCTTCCGCATCTCCATAACCTGTGGCTCCATTAAGTAGTTTGCATGAGCCGGAAGTGGGGACACCAGCCATGCTTCTTCTCCTCCTCAGCGCCTTCATCCAAAGCATCAGTGAGGCCTGTCATTTCTGCCTCCAAGGTAGCCATACATCTCAGTCCCCTCCCTTCTCCAGAGAGACACTCACAGCCACCAGGGCCACACACATGTCCCACCTGTCTTCTCCCAATGGACTCCTTGCTGGTCTCAGTTTCACTGCTGCCTCCACTGAATCTATTCTCCTCCAATCAGCCAGAGCAAACTTTCAAAAAAGAAAATGCTGGAAATTAAAATGGCTTTGAACAACTTTAGGGATAAATAGAAAAGTATTTTACTATCACATGGCCAATTGCATGAATGTAGATGGTCCCGACTTGGGATTTTATGATCTTTTTATTTTACAATGATGCTGTCTGTCACTTTGAGCACTGAATAAATTGCATGAAATATGTAACATTTTATTATAAAACGGGCTTTGTGGTAGATAGATTTTTCTAACTATTGGCTAATGGAAGGGGTTTGAGCACGTTTAAGGTAGGCTCTGCCACACGAGGATATTCAGTATTTCAGGTAGATTAGATACATTTTGACTTTTGATATTTTCAATTTATGATGGGTTTATTTGGACATGATGCCATTATAAGTTGAGAAACATCTGTATGTAAAATAATCTACAAATAAAATAGTTCTTTAAGTTATATAGAAATAGCTGGGTGTGGTGGCACACACCTGTAATCCCGGTGGTTTAGGAGGCTGAGGCAGGATCACAAGTTCAATGTTAGCCTCAGCAAATTAGTGAGGCCCTAAGCAACTTAGGGAGACCCTGTCTCAAAATAAAAGATAAAAAGGACTAGGGTGGTTCAGTGCTAAAAACTACCCCAGTTCATTCCCAAGTACCCCTCCCCAATATATACATACATAATTATATTAATAATATTAATTATATATAATTATATACCCTTTCCCTATATATATGTAATTAATGAGCACATTTATGTATGATTTCAAATGAGAAAGTACAAAAGAAAAATGTAACCAGTTTGATAGAAATTAGCTCTTAACTTATGGACTTATGCACCATTTTCTTCTCTTTCATTTAAAGAACTTATTTCCATTACATTAGCTTAAGCTTTGGAATAGTAGCAACATATGTAAGCAGAATTCTACAATTCAAGGCTTAACAGAACTCTTGCAAATAATCACCAAAGTCTTCTGCATAGTAGTTATCAAAAGAAAATTTTTGAATACAAGTTTACCTGAAATGATCTATCTAATCAAACAAAAATTATTTAAGTAATGTTAAATCCTTTGCTACGGAATAAAAAAGAAAATGAAAACCTTACAAAGTCTTCATATACCTATGGGATTTTGTAAATTCACTTTTTAAAATAAATCAGCTACCCACCTTAACCTCTGCTTTTCATGCCCAGAAGTTAAAGTGGCTTTTAAATAATCTCAAAGATACATAGAAAAGTCCTTTTACCCTTGAAATCTTTAGTAATTTTTCCTTGGAAACTATAGAAGTTTACCCAATGACATTGGAGACTCCAGAGCCGATCTTTTTTAAAACAGAAAACAGATCGTTTTTATTACACTGCCTAAAACCTTCCCATCACATCTCAGATAAGATCCACACATTTTTCCTACAAGGCCCTGCATGATCTGGTTTTCACCTTCCTCTCCAACTCTATCCCACCCTCCTTTCCCAGCATCAGGTATACTGGCCTTCCCTTAGTCCCTGGGACCTTCTTCTGGAGTTAGTGGAGGTAGTAAGGGAAGGTGTTTGATTCCCCCCCCCCCCTCAGGGCCTTTGCACAAGCTCCTCCTTCTGTCCAGGGACACATTCCCTTTCATTTTCTACTGATTTCATCTCATCTTTCAGGACTTATCTCAAATTCCACTTTCCCAAGATAGCCCAGCAGACAGAAGGTCTGGTAGAGCAATGATAGGCAGATTAGGTAAACGCTTAGCATGTCACCTCTCTTTAAAGTAAGTAAATACCAACAGTCTGGTTGGTAAAGGAACACTGTGGACTTCTTGTTTATACATCAATTCCTTGAGGACAAGGATTAACAATCAGGATGAAAATATGCAGCAAACATTCAGAACAGTGAACAGGTACCAGTGCTTACTATGTGCCAGGAATTGTGCTTTACAACCTAGCCCTTATCTACCTGACCAGGAATACTGCATTTACCTGGATCAGCATGTTAATACTCACCATAACTTAAGAAGAAGCAAACATCCTTATCCTTGTTTTAAAGATAATGAAACAGAATCAAAGAAAAGTAAGAACTTTGTCCAAGGCCCCAGAGCTGGGAACATAGGCAGCTCAATCCCAGAATCTACTTTCTGAAGCATTAAAGGGATTATGCAGATTCCAGTGGACTGCAAGATCTATCTTTCAATTTTTTTTATTTTTTCATGGTTCTGGGGATTGAACCCAGAGACTGCACATGGCTTGGCAAGTGCTCTTCTATGGAGCTACATTACCAGGCCTCCCCCGACCCCAAATTCTTTTTTTTTTTTTTTTTTTTTTTTTTTGGTACCAGGGATTGAACTCAGGGGCACTCAACCACTGGGCCACATCCCAGCCCTTTTTTTTTGTATTTTGTTAGAGACAGGGTCTCACTGAGTTGCCAAGTGTCTCGCCATTGCTGAGGCTGGCTTTGAACTCGCGATCCTCCTGCCTCAGCCTCCCGAGTGCTGGGATTATAGGCGTGCGCCACCGTGCCCGGCTCCCCGACCCCAAATTCTTATTAGGTACTAGGGATATAACATAAAAAGGGACTATCCTTGAGCTCAAAAAATTTAGATTATAAGGAAGACATTGCAACTAAACAATCACAGAAATGTGACAATTACTCTAGTCTGGGTGAAAATAATGCAACAGGGCTGGGATTGTGGCTCACTGGTAGGCACTGGGTTCGATTCTCAGCACCACATATAAATAAATGAATAAAATAGAAGTCCCTCAACAACTAAAAAAAAAAAAAATTTTTTTTTAAAGAATGCAATTAGAATCAAGAGAAAGGATTCCTAAGTCAGCCTCAGACTTCAGGGCAAGCAGGAGATCACCAGGTGTCCATGGAGAGAAGACTATGAGGAAAAGCAGAGGGACCAGCATGTTCCACAGGTCCGTGCTTTCAAGAGCTTAAAGTATAAAAGGAGAAGGGTAAGAGGTATGCAGGAAATGTAGGCAAGGGCTCGATCCTGAAGATCACCATCAAGCAATGGATGATTGGCCTTCACCTTGTAGATGATAGGGGTCTTTAAGAACTGCTCAACTTGGGGGCTTGTCTGAGCACCCTGGGGGCCAGCAGCCATTGGCAGAAATGCCCCTGGGGATCAGTCCACCTCCTTTCAGCTCCCATGGAGTGAGCAGAGTTTGGCCGACACTTCCATGTTTTACCATCTGCCCACTGACAAATGTTAATCTTGGCCGGTGTCTTAGGACAGGTCCCAGAAGCAGAGTTGAGATGGGGATTCTCTCACAAGTTGTTTTGTGGGAAGTGCTCTCAGAAGGGCTTTGTGGGGAGATGAGAGAAGGAAGGACAGGGTGGGCCAGCTAAGAAAAGATGTGCTGTCTTAGTCTGCTCAGGCCACCATAACAGATGACCACAGGCTGGGCAGCTTAAATGACTATGGCATTTCTCACAGTTCTGGAGGGTGAGAGTCTGAGACCAGGATGCCCTTTCCTGACTTGCAGATGGTCACCTTCTTTCTATCTTCACATGGTGGAAGAGCAAGCTAGTTCTCTGGCCTCTTGTATGGGCATTAATCCCCTCCTGAGGGTTCCATCCTCATGACCTCCCAAAACCTCTTCCACATACCGTCATGTTGGGATTTGGGTTTCAACATTGTGAATTTTGGGGTGTGAGGAAGGGGCAAAAACATTCAGCCAGAGCCAGGTGCAGTGGCATACGCCTGTAACCCCAGCACTTGGGAGGCTGAGGCAGGAGGATCTCGAGTTCAAAGCCAGCCTCAGCAATGGTGAGGCACTTGGCAACTCAGTGAGACCCTGTCTTTAATAAAATACAAAAAAGGGCTGGGGATGAGGCCCAGTGGTCGAGTGCCCCTGAGTTCAATCCCCAGTACCAAAAAATAAACAAACAAACAAACAAAAAACCATTCAGCCCAATGCCTGTGTTTTCAGCTAAAACCCAGGCTCAATTGATGCCACAGAGTTATTCTTCTTTGAACCCAGGGATCTGGGCTTTGGGACAAAGTCAGACACTGATTGGCCTTAGTAGGTGTTGAATGAAGGGACAGATACCCTTGCAGACATGGAGTTGGCTCCTGTCTGCACAGGGTTTAGTTGTGAGCTGTTAGCAGTCACTGGGGTTTGGTGCATCGTCCAGGAAGAGGGATCGGGGGAGGGAATCAAAGGCTTAAGATCACCTCAGGGCAGGATTTTTCAATTGGATTTAGGCTGGATGATTCTTTATTGAAGAGAGATTGTCCCATGCACTTTAGGATGTTTAGCAGCCTCCCTGGCCTCTGCCCACCACATACTAGCAGCACCCTGCACCTCTACCCCAGCCTCTAGACTTGCCAAATGCCCCTTGGGGTGAAAATGGCCCTCTTTGCCTCACTTACCCTGGTATTCTATGATGACCTCAGCCAACCCTTGGAGGGAGCTATCAACAACTGCACTGCCTGTCTACCACACAGTGTGTGTGTGTGTGTGTGTGTATGTGTGTGTGTGTGTTCATGCACACACACATGCATCTGTACGTGTATATAGCCGGAAGTCTCAAGTTTCTCTGAATATGACTTGCTAAACCAAGACTGGGTCAAGCCAAAATAATGAAAAGTACCAATGAATCAGAGCACTATTTAGCAAAGAACATTAGTGGCATTAAATGGCTGAGTGAATGTCATGGTTGAGAGGAAGATGAGTTTCTCAGAAAGAGAACCTTTGAGACCCCCCTTCTTTGATTTCATTTCTCTACAATTTGACTCCACTAAGCAGCACAACTTCCACACAGATTTATTCACTTGTTCAACAAAATATTTATTGAGTACAAACTTTACGTAAATCACCAGAAGATAACTTAAATATGAGGACAGAGCTTCTTTTTGTTAAGTCAGTTTCTTTAGATATAATTTACATATAGTAAAATTCACCCTTTTGGGTGGATAGTTTTCTGAGTTAGACAGACGTATTTTATCAGTTTAATGCTACCACAAAAAAGATACAGAATATTTTTCACTGGCCCCAATAGTTCTCAGGTGGCCCTTCAGAGTCAAGCCCTTCCCATACCCCCAACTCCTGGAAATCACTAGTCTGATTTTTGTACCTCTACTTCTACCTTTTCCAAACATCACAAAAAAGAAATCAAATAGTTTGTAGCTTCTCCAAACCTGCCCCCACTGGTACTAGGGATTGAAACCAAGTGCACTCTACCACTGAGCTACATCCCCAACCCTTTTATTTTTTTTTTTTTTATTTTGAGACAGGGTCTTATTAAATGGCCCAGGCTGCCCTCTAATTCGTAATCCTCCTGCCTCAGCCTCCTGAATCCTGGGATTACAGGCCTGTGCTACCATGCTCAGCTAGGATGTAGCCTTTGTGTCTGATTTTTTTCACTTAGGGTAATGCTTTTGAGATTCACCCATATTATTGCATGTATCTATAATTCATTCCTATTTACTGTTGAGTAGTATTCCATTGTGTGGGTGTACCACAATTTATCCATTTGCTAGATGACATGAGTATTTGAATTGTTTCTGGTTTGGGGCATTTTGAATAATGTTGCTACAAACATTTGCACGGGTCTTTGTATGGACATATGCTCTCATTTCTCTTGGATAAATACCTAAGTGGAATAATTGGAGTATTAGAAGAGCATATGTTTAAATTTATAAAAAACTGTCAAATTGTTTTCTAAAATGGTTGTGCCCTTTTATATTCTTACCAGCAACACATGAGTTCCAGTTGTTTTATATTCTCACCAGCCAGTTTCTTGAAAATATCCACATCCTAATTATTTTACCTGTCATATTCGTAAACGTTATATTATTGGTAATGAAGAGTTGTATCTTTTTTTTTTTTTTTTTTTGGTGCAATGCTGGAGATGGAACCCAGGACCTTGCACATGCTAGGCCAGTGCTCTACCACTGAGTTACCTCCTCAGCTCAAGTCATTATAACTTGAAACATCCCAATCTATAAGCTAGGGCCCAGAAATTTGCATTTTTAGTTGTTTCCACAATGCACATATTTCTTTATAAAACAGTGCTATGGAAGCACCTTAATAGTCTCATTAGGTTTAAGAAGTTGCAGCAAAGCAGAGTCAGCACCTGATAAAATAAAAGTGGACACATAATAGAATAATACATGTTGTGGTGTAGAAAGGATTGTTCACTGCTCCCCTGGACTCTTAGTGGAATGCTTGAGTCCCACCTTTGTACCAAAAGATACAATCACCAATAATTGTGTGACCCATGGACAGTCACTCTCCTTTGGAGCTTTTCTTTCAGGCCCTGCCATCTTGGAACCACTTAGACTATTTGCAAGTTCTGGTAGTCATGGTGCTGATGTGTGTCTGAGTCCACTCAGTCTTTCTAAAGCTTTTGTTCACTGGTCTTTGAAGTATGGGAACCTACATAATCTCAATCTCCATTTTTATCTGATATCTTTTCAAATATTTGAAAGCAGATATCATGTCTCCTAAAATAACTTCTTATTTTCAGACTAAGCACCACTACTTTTTGTGTGTGTGTGGTGCTGGGGATCGAACCCAGGGCCTTGTGCATGCAAGGCAAGCACTCTACCAACTGAGCTATAATCTCAGCCCCTCACCACTTCTTTTGACATGACTATTGAGACAACATGACTATTGAGGTCCTTCTCCAACTGGTTTCTCTCCTCTCAGTGGATATGGCTATATCTTAATCCCTTCTTAAAATGGGGAGCTAGTACTGATCCCGGAACTAGCTAGGTCTAGCAAATACAAGATAGATGCTGAGCCAGAGCCTCTACTTTTAGTGCAGGCCAAGGCCACATTCACTTTTTGACAAATGACTCTAGTGCCTCATGTTAAACTTGCTGTGTGCTCCATTCTGCGTGGCTGGCTGCTTAGTTGTATCTTTTGCTGTCTGTACTTGCAGAATCAAACCTGAGAGATACAAGAGAAAGACCTTAAGTGTCCTCGTTATAGATTATTGAACATCCAATGCTCCAATTTGATAGGTGTGTGGGTGATCCTAACTTTATAATCAATTATATATACTACCTTAACTTCTTGACAACTCCAAATTTGGTCAACAAGTCTATACTGTCTTTGTTCTACAGTGAATAAGTAATCATTGAGCAACTGCTATGATCCCTGCACTCAGCCAGGCCCTGGGAATACAAAGATGAATCAAATGGGCCTCTTTCCTGTCAGAACACTCAGTCTAAAGTAGATGACCTGGTGGTTCACCACTCATGGAAGCTTCCCATAGGATTGCATCAGTGTGGTCATGGTAAAACCGTGGGTCCTGTCTACCAACTGGTCACTAACCCACCTTCTTGTGCCTACATCCAACCCAGATGTTTCCATTTTGCCCACATGGTTGGTATAAGAAAGTTTGAAGACCATGCAGCAATCTAGATATGCTACATTCATAAGTCCCTGCTGAACATGGGGTCAGAGTGCTCTGAAAGAGAAGAGGACATCAGTCTGACATGAATTGTATTTAGTGACTGGCCACCCCACACTTTTTTTTTTTTTTTTTTTTGAATACAAGAACTTTATTGAAAGAAAAGTGCAATGAAACTTGTCAAATGCTTAAAAGAAAGGGGAAATTTAGACACCTCCCCTCAAGCGCAGGACCAAGTGCAGGGTGGACTCCTTCTGGATGTTGTAGTCAGACAGGGTGCGCCCGTCTTCCAGCTGTTTGCCGGCAAAGATCAACCTCTGCTGGTCAGGGGGGATACCTTCCTTGTCTTGGATCTTTGCCTTGACATTCTCAATGGTGTCACTGGGCTCCACCTCCAGGGTGATGGTCTTGCCAGTCAGGGTCTTCACAAAGAGTATATGATCCACCCCAACCACACTCTTGCCACATCCTCATATCCCTTCTGTCTTTAACTCCCATCCAATCAAAAAAAACATTACATAAACTCATTTACATGGAAGTAAAGATCACAGAAAAGACAGAATACTATGAAGAGCTAGCTGCGTCTTCACAGAAGAGAGGCCCAGAAAGTGCTGCAACGTGGACTCACAGAGGCCTGGGCCTGGCTGGCTCACAGAAGGCAAAGGCTGTTTTGGGCATGGCCAAGGACGAGGCATCAGGATCACAAGTTCCATGCCAACCTTGGCAACTTAATGAAACCTTGTCTCAAACTACATCAAAAAGGGCTGGGTAAAGTAGTTGCCTAGCATTCCCAAACACCTGGGTTCATTCTTTAGTAACCGCCCCCCCCCCCCCCACACACACATACACACAGAGAAGTAGGGGAACTTTAAGGTGGGAGAAAGCCAATGCCACCAGCTAAACCTTTTAAGAATGTCTTCCACCGACATCTTATTGTACCTTTGGAGCTTCTGTAGCCCTCTGGTTTGGCTTTTGGTGGCCTCCCTTCTGTTTAAATGGATAGATTTTCAGACATTAAGACATCAAGATGGCGCTACAAATAAGGGTGGTTTTGGTCCCTGGCAGCTGTGATCCCAAAAGGAAACCTTCGGGGAGAAAAAGTTGTATCCTGGGGGAAATTCTTGCTCAGGCTTCTAGTCCAGTAAATCCCTGCATTCCAACTCCTACTCCACGAAGGTCTCCTGCAGAGCCCAGGAAACAAGTTTTTTACTGAGCGCTTGACGGGTTTTCAATCTCTTTAAAGGACAGTGGGAACCGTGTGTGTGTGTGTGTGTATGTGTGTGTGTGTGTGTGTGTGTGTGTGTCACTCGTTTCCACTGGAAGAAACCCCCACCACTGAGAGCAGAGGGGAAGCAGACAGCCTCTGATTCTCTGCCGGCCAAGGCTGCGTGCGTGAACTCTTTTCGGCTCCGTTGTTTACTTACTTCTCCCAGAGTTTTTGTTCAGCCCGGGGAAGCTGTGCCGCGGCTCCTCAGATGTTATTTATCTTTTCCTGCGAGGGACTTGTGACAGTCCAGGGTGTTGTGTATCCTGTGCGATTGTTTATCGCCCAGCCCATGCCCTGGCCAGAGCTGCCTCCTCGCCGGCACTTCACGTCCCGAACCCCGGGACTACGTGAGCGCGCGGAGGGTGGGGAGGTGACACCGGTGCTGGGGTGAACCCGCGGCCTCTGGAGCGCGGCGCCGTGTCCTCAGGCCGAGGCCCTGACCCCAGGGCACCCAGGTGGGATTAACCCCACAATGCACAACGCTCACTCATCCCCGCCCGCCCCTCAGAATCACCTCCGACTGGGGCCCCAGTGTGGGACGCAGCGCCCCCAGCCGGTGCCGTCTGATTCCCCGCCTCGCACCGGGCTCTTGCTGTCCAGAGTCGCCCACGGGTCACTGGGGCTGAACTCCTGGGCGGGGGAGCAGGATGGGGGTCGATCCTGTGTGAGAGGTTGCTCTGCTGACAGCCCGACACCGCGGGGCTGCACATCCACAGCCCGGAGGGCCCAGGGCCAGCTAACTAGCAGTGGCTCTGTACGCCACTCACCCCCGCGCGCGGGAAGGTCGCTGAGCGAACTGCGCACCTGGACTTTCCACTCTGCATGGGACCCTGGCTGGAAACAAACCCCCGCGTGACTTTAGGGCAATTTTCTTTTCTTTTCTTTCCTTTCCCTTCTCTTTTCTTTCCTTTCCCTTCTCTTTTCTTCTATTCTTTTCTTTTCTCTGCTCTTTCCCCCATCCCCCACCCCACCCCCCTTTTTTAAATTGTTAGACGGCTAGCTCTCTTTCTACATTTGGGAGCCCGCCAGGGAGCACAGGCAAGGCGGAGAGGGGTAGAGTCCTCCCCTCACCAGCCTGACTATCCCTACACACACACCGACACTTACACACCCACACACTACTCACACACCACATTTGCAAAGACACACACGAACACCCCTATGGGGAAGGATCAAACGCTCACAGTGGCCCCAGGTCTGTTTTCTCAGGCGTCCTTCCCCATCACCACATTGTTAGCGGGACAATGGGCTCCTGTGTCAGTCTTGTTGGCACCAGTTTTGTACGATGCAGGAAACAGCATTTCCTCTCGGCGCTGGAAAATTAACTTGGATCGTGCTTTTCCCTTTTTATTGAGAATCCGCACACACCCCGGGAAACCCAAGCTCCCGGAGAGGGGAAGGAGCGGCAGCAATAGACATCCCGAAGTCTCCTGCCGCGTCCCGTCCCCTTCCCGCTCGGCTCGCCGCTCTGCCTCTGCCAAAAGAGGAAGCCCGGCCTGAAACAATGAGATGGGGCCGGTGTCTCAGCCGTGACCCTCCCACTGGGGCTATCAGGACCGGCTGTGCCAAGCCTCCCTGCCCGGAGCGGCCAGGTCTAGTTGGAAAGGGCGTTTGGCAGAGGGGGTCCCAGCCGCGGGGAGACCCCACCTCTCCAGGTACACGCTCCAAGAAGCCCAAGTACCGGGCAATGGGGTGAGCTGTCTAGATAGTCGCCAAACATCTGAATAATTATTCTCACAAAACTACTAATTAGCATTCTCCTATTCCAGGGGCTGGAAGTGTACCTCAGTGGTAGAGCTTGGGCTTAAGCGTGGGCCAGGCCCTGGGTTCATGCCCAGCACCAAATAGAAGGAAAAATTTTTTTAATTCCACTTGGGACTTCTATTTTGATATTCATCTCACTCTACCCTGAATTATAGTGCTCCTGGTCTCTTGGAATAACACTGAATTGTGAAATCTTGTAAAGAGGGAGAGATCTTCCTTGTTTTTGCATTTCTCTAGCATGGGCCTGGCACATAGTAGGTGCTTTGTCACGATAAATGTGCAATAAATGCATAGACATGGGGCTGGGGTTGTGGCTCAGCGGCAGGGCGCTCGCCTTGCACCTGTGCGGCCCGGGTTCGATCCTCAGCACCACATAAACATAAATGCATTGAATTGTGTACAACTAAAGTAAATAAATAAATATTTTTTAAAAATGCATAGACATTCTCTCCAGCTACCCCTCTCATCCTCTCCTGTTCACGTTTGTAGGCTGGATACTAAGGGCATACACAGAGAAGCTGTATGTATACACAACACTCCTGCTGTTTTATATGCACATATATGCACACACATCCCTGCTACAGTATGTGTCTAGGAACTACAATACCACCTCCATCCTGCTCTCCTCTGCCCTACCTCTGCAAAAGAGATCCCCAGAGAAAGAAAATGGAAACTACATTTGAAAGCTATCTGAATGTAAGCTCCTCATTAATCTTCTGACACAAGTTCTTCATTTTATGGAAATTTGGTGTGTAAAAAATGCTATTTCCCATCAAATTTTAAGTCCTTGATTCTTGTTTATTTTTGCAGTGCTGGGGATCCAACCCAGAGCCTCAAACATAAGCCAGTACACTACCACTGAGCTACACTCCCAGCCCAACACTCCATTTTAGAGTTTATCCTCATGTCTAATTGATATTAAGATCAAAATAGAGACCAAGCACCTTGAGGACTTTCTAACCTATCTAAGAGGGATATCAACAAGTTATTGGCATTATTGATCTGTTGTTGGCAGAGGCTTCCAACACTTCAGGTTTAAATCTTTGCTTTTCTTCCCTGACCACCCACACCCATCTGTCCTCCCCAGCTGCAAGAGTTAATGGTCTGTAAAACAGTACTTAAATATTTAAATCCTCTGGGGAAGCACTAAAAGGAACCCTCAGGGATTCTTTGTAATGTGAAAATCATCCTCTAATTGCTTGGCTCCCAGGTGCTCTGGGCTGTCCTTTGGTATCTTCTGCCCAAGGAGCTGAGTCAAGCCAGAGGTAAAAACCAAAGCTGCTCCGTGTTCTTGAATGAGTGAATGATCATGCTCATTCTATGTTCTGTTTTTATGTTATTTACAATCCTAGAAAAGGGATTATAGCTTGTGGTTTGTAGGAATAGATTTGGAGAAAACTAGGTGGAGTCATCCCTAAGCAGTATAAATTGAGTACATCCTAATTGTTCAATAAACACATCTTAATAGTGAAAGCTGGTTCATTCCTATGGCCAGCTAAGATGAAGTGAAACTTAGGGTAGCAGGGTGTGCAAAATTCTTCTATAGTGTGAGTTCACCTTCTTCAAAGACTTCTTTCTTGCTTTTACAAAATACCTGCTTGCTACCCCTAAGAGTCGTGTTGCCAGTTTTTGTTACCATGTACTTCTCTAATTTGAACCAAGTATAGCTATTATTTATCTTTTCATATGCAGATTCCAACTAGACTGTGAGCCCTTTAAGGATCTCCTTGTATCTGCAAACCTAAAAACATTTCCTGCATGGAGAAATAAACCAATACATATCTGATGGTGAAATGGGAATAATGTGGTGACCCTGGTGAAATGATCTCAGAGATCGAAAGTCATCAGAGAGCAAACTAAATGATGTCAGATGCCCTTGGTGGTGGTTTTCCAATGGCATTCCATGAGAGTGTTCAAGGGGCTAGTGGAGAAGAGATTTCTACTCGAGCTGTGTTATATTTGGGGTCCTACTGCTCAGGACAATTTTGCAAACAGCTGTCATAGAAGAGTGATAGCAGCAGGCAAAGGCAAGTTGCCAAACCTCTTACTGGGGGGGAGGGGGGGGAGGATAGGGGATATTTAAGATTGAATTTTCCCATCATCAGCCCTCCCCCCCCCCCCCGCCCCCAACATGCCCTATACTCTATGAACTAGAAAGGACAGAAAACTTCAGAAAAGAGTTGCTCGGATCTGGGTGGGGAAACAAGGGAAGGTTTGAATCCTTTGTTCTCTTCAATAGAATAGCTATCTGTATCTAGCAGCACTTCATTCCAGTCCCCATCTGTTCCCCACCCTGTTGGCACTTCCATCTCACTTTATTGCAGCCAGCGGGTCATTCCCCACAATCTTCTTACAAAAGGATTAGCCAGAATTTAAATTCAACAAGTCTGGGGCTTCCTGGGTTGCGGGACTTCTTTGATAATCTTCAGCTAGGGGAGTCCAGGCTCCTTTTGCAAGCGGCAAATGCAGAATGGTGGTGCTTCAGCTTGCCTTCCAATGCTGGCTTCACTTGACTTACATGAATCTTTTCTTCTTACACTGCTGAAGCCATCCGTAAAGCTATTCCTTGTCTCCAATTGGTAGAGATCTGTATGATATAAATCAACTCCAGGACTTAACAACAGACCCTCCCTGAGGTGCCCCACTCCCTGACCACTGTGCCCCCCGACACTGCATTCCTGGGCCATGCATCTGGCCTGGCTTCCTGCCTGGTAATCATCTCCTTCCAGGTCTGTTGCCAGGTCCCTTTTTCTAGAATTCTGATCCTGAAACTGGAGCCTGTTTGCAGGCTCTGCCAGATACCTCTTGCCCAATACCTTCTGTGAAACCCAGATTCTCACTGTGCTCTTCTGCCCACATCGTCAGACATCCTTTTTCTACATCTTAAGCTCCTTTTCCCATTGCTGACGAATTTCCTGGAGTTGGACTAAAGATTATGATCAGCTGTGGTTGCCCCTGCAGCCCTGAGTATCCTCAGCAGTGTTCTCTCCCAGCCTCGGTTCCACTCTTTTGCTGGGACTGCCTTTTTTCACTTGTATCTGACCATTCCTCCACAGGACCCAGTGACAAGCTCAAAACCTATCTGAAAGGAGGGAGTTCTAATTATTAATTTTTAAATAGAGGATCACTATCATGGCACCTGTTGTTGGAAAATAACTCTGCTTTAAGGAAATACAAAAATGTGTTTTTCTGAACTAAATATGAGTGACTGTGCCCCAGGAGCTCAAACTAAAGTTACCCAGAAGGACATGTTTTGCTTTGTTTTTCAAAGTAGATTACACAAGCTTTTATACACCCAACAGAAAGTAGGTGGCATCATCAAACAGGCAGACTACAAAGAGGCAGGGAATCTATAAGACTCAGGTATCAACAATCCAAAGAAAATCGACTATGGGATTCAGGTAGGGACTCATTCCCAGCCCTAAGATTTGGAGAGTCCTGAGGTCTGTCAAGCTTAGCATAGTCTGGAAGTACATGTCAGATCCCTCAGTACTCTATCACTGAGATACATCCCAAGTCCATCTTAGATTTTCAAATGGCTATATTCTCACATAAGACTGGTAACCCCAAGAGTATAGTATACCTATAAGTTAATAACTTATGCATATAAAAGATGAGGCTCTTAATATAGAGACTTTTAGTGTACTACATCTTCTTTAAATTTCCTAAACTTGAATATTAGTGAGCAATAAGTTAACCTCCTCTTGGCAATGGCTTACAATATTTTGTTTTAATTCTTAAGTGGCTCTTCCCTGTCCTGAGTAGTTCAGGATCTATAAGTTAGTTTGCACTTATTACTTAAAGCATAATTTAATTAAGTAAAACATCTAGATAAAATATAGTAATAAATACAATTTGGGAACTTTGTTGTCAAGGTTCAGCAGTTTTGGTTCTAGGTATATATCTGAGTTAAAGACACTTTTCTAATGCACTCCTGATTCTTTTGTGCCCACCTTCTTCACCAGCCCCCTCCCTGCATTAACTCAGGGTTTGTCCTTCATCTATGTAGATGGAGCTTTTTTGATAAAAACACCTTGGGCTGGAAGTGCAGCTCAGTGATAGAGCACTTGCCTATCATGTGCAAGGCCCTGGGGTTGATCCCCAACACTGCAGAATATAAAAATCACAAACATAAAAATACCTCCCAGCTCTCCCCTCCCCCCTCTGTCCCCCCCTCTCCCCCTCCCCCTCCTGCCCTCCCTCCCTCCATTCAGTCTGGGCTGCTTTAACAAATCTCTATAGACTGGGGAGCTTAAAAAAAAAAAAGTTTGTTGCTCACAGTTATGGAGGCTGGAAGTCTAAGGTGAAGGTGCCATCATGGTGGGCTTGATGGGAGTCTGCTGAGGGCCCCTTTCATGACTTGCAGATGCCCACCTTCTCACATGGCAGCTTGCTTTCTGGATTCTTCTTTGGAGAGCACAAATCCTGCTGATAAGGGCTCTACTCCCATCACCTGATTACCTCCTACTGCCTCACCTCCAAACACCATCACATGGGGATTAGGGTTCCAACATATGAACGTGGGGTGACATGTCCAGTCTATTGAACCTCTCAAGGGCGCTGAAAGTTGAAATGGCAGCTCAGGCCCCAACAGGGGCACACAGTTGTCTTTTTGGCATCCATAAGAAGATTTTAATCTTTTGGCCACTCTTTATTTACTTATTTATTTATTTATTGGTGCTGGAGATAGGACCCAGGGCCTCGCTCATGGAAGGTAAGTGCTCTACCACTGAGCTACACCACCTGCCCTTGGTCACATTTTAAAACTAAACTCTTGACCAGTTTATGTTCAGATATCAGATATGCTGGCGTACTCCTCTGAGTGTATGTGCACACACACACACACACACACACGCGCGTGCACTCACACACACACAACCCTCTCTCATCAAACCCAGGACAAACCCATCCACATGCTTGACTGAGACAACAAGTTCAATCTATTTAAAATTTAAACCATGAGAAGATACAGTCTGGGGCAATTGACAAATGGCGCATTGAAGGAGCCCTAATTAGGAAGGGCTGTTGTAGCTAGCTGGAAGCCATGGGTTCCACCTGATATGTATGTGACGCACCTGTAGGCACCCGCAAACCTGAAGGTATATAACCGGGTGAAAGCGGTCCGAGTTAGGAGAACGGAGAATTCAGTCAGCCGGGCAGTCACTCAGTCGGTCAGAAGAATCAGAGCGGCCAGAACGTAGGCAGAGCGGTTACAGAAGAGAAACCAGATAGAAGAAGTAATGACTGGTCAGAGTTAGGCCGAGGCTCCTGAGGAAGACAGAAGACAGAAGAAAGAAGAAGGAAGAAAGAAGAGAGAAGAAAGAAGCTCTAATCTTTCTCTAAGCTAAGCTCTATCTTTCTAAGACTCTAAGCTAAGCTCTAAGCTCTAATATTTCTCTATCTTTCTAACTCTAACTCTAAGCTAAGAAGATAAGAAGAAAAGCTCGCTTTAATCTTTCTCTTTAAAAATCTTTCTTTCCCTCTCTCTAAGCTCTAAGAAAGTAGAAGTAAAAGTAGTAAAAGCTATACTCTGCCTCCGAGAATTTTCCTCCCGTGGCGGCGCCGTGGCTGGCCGTGACAGGCAGCTTACAAATGGTGGTCCGTCCGGGGCTCGGCAGGCAGAGAAGAAAAGCTAAGAAATAAGAGCAATGAAAAAGCATAGCCTCAGACTCAGTTGAGACCAGCAAAAAGAGTAGAAACAAGAGAGCAGAGCCTCTGACTCAGTTGAAGCTAGTTAAGAATTAAGCCGAAGCAGAGTAGCTGGCCAAAAGCTGAAGCAGAGTAGACAGCGAAAAGCCGAAGCAGAGTAGCCAGTGAAAAGCTGAAGCGAGCCGGCCAAAAGCCGAAGCAGAGTAGCCGGCCAAAAGCCATAAAAAAATATAGAGAAAAAAGCCTTGAGCTTTAGTATAAAGAAAAAAGCCATGAGCGTAAAAGAAAATAGAGAATTAAATAGCATGGTAAAAACCATGCAGAAAAAAAAGCCATTGAGCTTTGGCAAGAAAGCCATAAAGAAAAATAAAGAAGAGAAAAAAAAAAAAAAAAAAAAAGTCAAAGCCGCTTATGCAATTGTGCTTAACTAGGTGCGTTAGCTGCTCCTCAGCATTAGGCTTCCTTAAAGCCACAGCACCTTCTCAAAAAGGCTCAAATATCCACCCTTTCAAAAATAAAAGGTGAAAAGCTAGGTAGGGACAAGAAAATAAAAGAAAATAGAGAAAATAAAATAGAGAAAATAGAACAAAAGCACCCTTTTAAACTAAAGGGAAGGAATATGAAGGAGCCCTAATTAGGAAGGGCTGTTGTAGCTAGCTGGAAGCCATGGGTTCCACCTGATATGTATGTGACGCACCTGTAGGCACCCGCAAACCTGAAGGTATATAACCGGGTGAAAGCGGTCCGAGTTAGGAGAACGGAGAATTCAGTCAGCCGGGCAGTCACTCAGTCGGTCAGAAGAATCAGAGCGGCCAGAACGTAGGCAGAGCGGTTACAGAAGAGAAACCAGATAGAAGAAGTAATGACTGGTCAGAGTTAGGCCGAGGCTCCTGAGGAAGACAGAAGACAGAAGAAAGAAGAGAGAAGAAAGAAGCTCTAATCTTTCTCTAAGCTAAGCTCTATATCTTTCTTTCTCTCTAAGATCTTTCTTTATCTTTCTTTACTCTAAGCTAAGAAGACAAGAAGAAAAGCTCGTTCTAATCTTTCTCTCTAAAAATCTTTCTTTCCCTCTCTAAGCTCTAAGAAAGTAGAAGTAAAAGTAGTAAAAGCTTAACTCTGCCCCCGAGAGTTTTTATCCCGGTTTACGGTACCAGGCAGCTTACAGCGCATGTTGACAGGGAAGCCCTAATGATTATAAACACCAAGCATTGCTGGTCACATTAACCACCTCCATGTCTTTTCTCCCCACCCCCCGCCATGTTGTGGCCTGAATTTATTTCTGTTGGTTTTTTCTCCTATATTTTTGTTGATGCATTATGGCCATTCATAATGGTGGGATTCATTGTTACATATTCACACATACACACAACATAACGTTATAATTTGGCCAATATCATTCTCTAGTATTTCCCTTTGCCTTCTCTCCTTCCTCCCCCGGTCCCTTTCCTCTACTAATCTCCCTTTGATTTTCATTAGACCAATTCCCCACACACCTTTTTTTCAATTTTTTTCTCTCTAGCTTCTAAATATGAGAGAAAACATATGACCATTGACTTTCTGAGTTTGGTTTATTTCTCTTAACGTAATGTTCTCAAGTTCCATCCATTTTCCTGCAAATGACATAATTTTATTTTTCTTTATGGCTGAATAAAACTTCATTGTGTATTTATACCACATTTTCTTTATTCATTCATCCATTGATAGTCTGGCTATTGTAAATTGTGCTGCTATAAATATAGGTTTGCATGTATCACTATAGTATGCTGACTTTAATTCTTTAGGATAAATATTAAGGAGTGGTATAGCTGGGTCATATGGTAGTCCTATTTGTAGTCTTTTGAGGAACCTCCACACTGATTTCCATAGTGTTGTACTAATCTGCAATCCCACCAACCATGTAAAGATATTCCCTTTTCTCCATATCCTCCCTAGCTTTTTTTATTATTATTTGTATTCTTGATGGATGTCATTATAACTGGAATCTCAGTATAGTTTTGATTTGCATTCCCTAATTGTTAATGATGTTGAACATTTTTTCATATATTTATTGGTCACTTATATTTCTTTTGAGAAGTGTCTGTTTAGTTCATTTGCCCTTTTATTAATTTGATTATTTCTTTTTTCTTTCTTTTTTTCTTATTAAGATTTTGAATTCTTTATATGTTCTGGATACTAATCCTCTTTTAGAAGAGTAGCAAGCCAAGATTTGCTCCAATTCTATAGGTTCTCTCTACATTCTTGATTATTTCTTTAGCCAAGCAGAAGTTGTTGTTTTTTTAATGTCATCCCATTTATTAATTCTTGGTGTTATTTCCTGAGCTGTAGGAGTTCTATTGACAAAGTTGCTGCCTGTGTCTGTATGTTGGAAAGTTGACCCTACATTTTCTTCTATGAGTTGCATAGTTTCTGGTCTCATTCCTGGGTCTTTGATCCATTTTGCGTTGACTTTTGTTCAGGATGAACAATAAGGGTCTAGTCTCAGTCTTCTACATATGGATATCCAGTTTTCCAAGCACCATTTGTTGAAAGGCTGTCTTTACTCCAATGTATGTTTTAGGCACCTTTGGAAAGGATCAGATGATTGTATCTCTGTGGGTTTGTCTCTGTGTCTTCTGTTCTCTACCATTGGTCTTCGTGTCTGTTTTTGTGCCAGTCCAATGCAGTTTTTGTTACTATAGCTCTGTAGTATAATTTGAAGTCAGATATTCTGATGCCTCCAGCATTGCTTTTTTTGCTTCAAATTGCTTTGGCTATTTGGGGTCTTTAATTCTTCCTAATGAATTGTAGAATATTTTTTTCTAGTTTTGTGAAAAAATTCATGGTTTTTTGATGGGGAGTACATTGAATCTGCATGTTGATTTTGGTAGTATGGTCATTTTAACAATATTAATGCTGCCTATCCATGATCATGGGAGGTTTTTTGATGTTCTAGGGTCTTCAGTTTATTTCTTCAGTGTTCCATAGTTTTTATCATAGAGATCTTTTACCTCCTTGGTTAGAATTATTTCTAGGGTTTTGGGTTTTTTGTTCGTTTTTGTTTTTAGGCTACTGTGAATGAGATTGTTTTCCTGATTTCTTTCTCAAAAGATTCCAGTTGGAATATAGGGAAGCTATTGATTTTTGTATGTTGACTTTTTGTTTTTGTTTTGTTGTTGTTGTTGTTTGTACCAGGGATCGAATCCAGGTATGCTTAACCACAAAGCCACATCCCCTATCCTTTATTTTAATTTTTTAATTTTAATACAGTGTCTCACTAAATTGCTTAGGGCCTTGCTAATTTGCTGAGGCTGGCGTTTGAACTTGTGATCCTGCTGTCTCAGCCTCCCAAGTTACTAGGATTACAGGCATGGACTACCACACTCAGCTGTATGTTGATTTTGTAACCTGCTACTTTGCTGATTTGTTTATTAGCTCCAGCAGTCTTTGTTGAGCCTTTTGGATCTTCTAAGTATAGAATCATATCTATGGTAGATATCTATGGTAGAAGATGTCATCTA
Organism: Tamias sibiricus; assembly: GCA_025594165.1. NCBI lineage: Eukaryota > Metazoa > Chordata > Mammalia > Rodentia > Sciuridae > Tamias > Tamias sibiricus. The sequence goes on from CM046663.1 coordinate 72,156,397, forward strand.
CAAATAGAGATAGTTTGATGTCTTCCTTTTTTATTTTTATCCTTTCTATTTCCTTCTCTTGCCTAATTGCTCTGGCAAGAATTTCTAGTACTACGATGAATAAGAGTGATGAAAGTGGACATCCTTGTCTTGTTGCAGATTTTAAAGGAAATGCTCTCAGTTTTTTGCCATTCACTATGATGCTGACCTTGGGTTTGTTGTATATAGTCTTTATGATATTGAGTTAGGTTTCTTCTATCCATGAATTGGTGCTGCATTTTATCAAAGACTCTGCATAAATAGAATCTATTTATGTTATGAATTATATTTATTGATTTGCACAAGTTAAGCCATTCTTGCATCTCTGGGATAAAACAAATTTGGTCATAATGTACAATCTTCTTAATATGTTGTTGAATACAATTTGCTAATATTTTATTAAGTATTTTTGCATCTGAGTTCATTAGAGATATTGGTCTGTAGTTTTCTTTCCTTGGCGTGTCCCTATCTGATATAGTAGTAGTGTGATACTGGCTTCCTATAATAAAGTTGCAAGTGTTCCATTACTTTCTATGTCATGGAATAATTTAAGGAGAACTGGCATTGGTTCTTCTTCAAATGTCTGGTACAATTCAGCTGAGAATCCATCTGGTCCTGGACTTTTCTTTGTTGGAAGGCTTTATATTACTTCTTACATTTCATTGCTTGTTATTAGTCTGTTTAGGTTTTCTGTGTCCTCTTGATTCAATTTTGGCAAGTCATATATGTCTAGAAATGTATCCATTTATTTTAGGTTTTCCAATTTATTGGAATATTAGTTTTCAAAATAGTTTCTAATGATTCTCTAGGATTTTGTCATGTGTATGGTAATTTCTTCTTTTTTCATCTCTAATTTTCTTAATTTGGGTCTTCTCTTTTTCTTTTGGCTAGTTTGGATAAGGGTTTATCAATCTTGTTTATCATTTTGAAGAACAACTGTTTCATTGATTCTTTGTTTTGTTTTTTTACTCTCAATGTCATTGATTTCAGCTCTGATCGTAATTACTTCTTTCCTTCTATTGATTTTGGAATTGGCGTTTTTTTTATGGGCCATGAGATGAATAATTCATTTGTTTATTCATGATCTTTCTGATTTTATTATATAAGCATTTATAGTGATAAACTTTCCTTTTAGAATGGCCCCCATACTGTCTCCACACTTATGCTATGTTGTACTAATATTCATTTGATTCTAAGAATTTAATTTTTTCTTCCCAATTTCTTCTGTTATTTTTTCATCATTCAAAAGTATATTGTTCTACCTCCACCTGTTTCTATAGTTTCTGTATGGTTTTCTGATATTGGTTTCTAATTTCATTCCATTATGATCAGACAAGATACAAAGAATTATATCAACTTTTTATATTTGCTAAGAGTTGCTTTGTGGCCTAAAATGTGACCTATTTTGGAGAAGGTTCCAAGAAGAGCTGAGAAGAAAGTGTATTCAGCTGTTGTTGCATAAAATATTCTATAGATATTTGTCAAGTCCATTTGATTTATAGTATTTTTCAGATCTGAAAAGTCTTTACTAAGTTTATGTATGGCTGACCTATCTATTGGTGAGAGAGGTGGGCTGAAATCACCCAGTATTATTGTACTGGGGTCTTTGAGAAGTATCTGTTTTATATTATTAGACACACCAATGTTTTGGGCAAAATATTTACTATCACTACAGTTTATTGATGGATTGTTTCTTTCACCAGCATGAAGTAACCTGCTTTGTCTCTTCTGATTAATTTTGGCTTGATTGCTTTGTTGGATATGAGAGTAGCTATTCCTCCTTTTTTTGCAGCTTCATTTGTATGATATATCAATTTCCATCCTTTCACTTTCAGTCTGTTACTGTCTTTATCTATAAGGTGAGTTTCTTGCAAACACATAGTTGGGTCTTGGTTTTTAATCCATTCTCCCAGACTATGTCTTTTTAAAAAAATAACTTTATTTTGTTTATTTTTTTATGTGGTGCTGAGGATCGAACCCCAGTGTGTCACACATGGGAGGCAAATGCTCTACCACTGAGCCACAACCCCAGCCCCCAGCCTATGTCTTTTAATTGGAGAGTTGAGGCCATGTATATTCAATGTTATTGTAGAGAGATGTTTATTAATTCCTGTCATGTTTATTTAGTTCTAATGTTTAATTTGTTCCTATTTCTTATTTACTTGGCTACTCTTCAAATGAGATTTTCCATTTGTGAACTCTGGAGTTTGTTTTTGATTTTTTCTGTGTAGAGTGTTCTTTGACTATTTTCTGTAGTGCTGGTTTAGTGAATTGTTTTAGTTTCTGTTTATCTTGAAAGGTTTTTATTTCTTCTTTGATTCTAAAAGATATCTTTGCTCAATATAGCAATCTTAGTTTACACTTTTTTTGTTTTTGGGTTTTTTTTTTTTTTTTTTTTTTTTCTTTCAAGGTTTGGAACACATCATTCTAAGCCCTTCTGGATTTTGAAGTTTGTGCTAAGAAATTCAGAAGTAAATATGATTGGCTTACCTCTAAATGTAACCTGATGATTTTCTCTGGAGGTTTCTAAAATTCTATCCTTGTTCTGTTTGTTAGACATTTTAATTATAATATGTCATGGAGATGTGTGTGTATCCAATCAGCAAAGCAAGACCATCCAAAAAAATAAATAAATAAAGGAAAAAGGAAAAAAAAAAAACATTCTTAATGAAAAATTAAAGAATTGTCCCCACAGAAGTTGTTGAAATAGTTGCAAGGATGGGTGGTCACTGCCTATTCCCAACTGTCCTTCTTTCCATTTCTTTTTGGGTCAGGTACTGAGAGAGCCAGGGCTGGGGGCTGTTAACCCCTTCCTCTTTTTATGTTGCTCATTGAACTGCCAACTGGAGTGGCCTAAAATAAGTTGGTTGAAATATCTCTCAGCTTCCCTTCTCACTAGTATGAGGTAAGATGGAATGAGCTGTACTGTCAATTGGAGTTTTGTTTGGACAGACCAGATCAATGCACTCCCAGGGTGGGGCTGCTACAGAGTTCTAAGAGGGGAGTTTCAGCAGCTGGGGCTTAGGTCTAAACAGGCTTTAGGGACTTTGTTGGGTGTTATCTTCTCTGAAGAGATTAGATCAACACACCCCTAGATCCAGGCAGATGCTGATCTTTGCTAGGAGTCTGGATCCCTGGAGCCTCCCAAGAATTCTATTCACAGGGCAGGAAAACCAACCCTCCACACACCCTCCTGCCCATGAACACAGGCTTGCCAGGCTAAGTCTCTGAGTGCACTCACAGCCACCTGTTCAGATTCTTGACCCTCTTCAGCTGGTCACATGTGCCCCCAGACCTAAAGGGAAAGCAAGTTACACTCTCCTTCATTTTCCTGACTTGACACCCCCTAGGTACAATTTTCTCTCCGCTGTTTTCACACTCTGCTAAGTACATCCTATGCCACAGGGTAGGTGCCTGCTGGGATAGATTATGGCAATGTTTGCTGTGATCTCCCAGGATCCCACAGCAGCAAGCTGCAGGGTGGTCTCCTTACCATGGCTCCTGTCTTAGCTCTGTGCTTGCTAGTTGAGAAGCACAGAGCACTTTTCAAACATCAGTTTGCTGTGCATCCTCTGGATCAGCCAAGTTCAGACCATTTTTATGATTTACAGTTTTTTTCATGCCATATTTGGCAGTTGTGTTTCTCTCTGTGTGTTATCCCTCTCCTCTTTGGTGAACCAACACTGCTGCTGCAACTGGCTTGGCTCCAGTGTTCTTTCTTCTTTGTTCAATGCACCCAAAATTCTGAGTCTCTTAGATACTCTACCCGATATTGGATTTCAGTGAATTTCCTCTTTCACACTCCTCACTGAGAAGCAGTCCTCCTGCTGCTTGAATCTGGAGCCATGGCGTAACTGGAAATGCAGCCTTCCTCTGATTCACCATCTAGAATCTTCCTGTCTTTTCCATTATCACCCTACAAGGGATATACTGCTCTTATCCCTGTTGTACAAATGAGAAAACTGAGTCTCAGAGCTCTTATGTCTGTTGGCCAGTTCATCCCACTAGTTAGTGTAAAATATCCTCACTTCCTGGTGGCAAGAGAGGGAAGATCCTGACCCTAGTTGCTAGAGTTTCCGGGCCCAGCTATCAGAGGTCAGGTGGGCAGGTTTCCCTGGATCCCACAAGATCTTCCTTATTTTATTTTACCTTGTTGTGTGTGTGTATTGTTTTGTTCTGGCCTCCAGTTGGCATCTAAGAACTCTTCAGAGCTATCATTGAGACTGTGAGGCCTGCTCTGTTTGAGGAACTAAAAAGTTTTTAAATCATTCTAATTTCATAGATGCAAATAGGGAAGGATTATATGAAATGCAGGAGGCTTAGTAAAGAAAATTCCTAAGATGTTAGGAGGGATAAGTTCAGGAAATCTATTGTATAACTTGATTACTACAATTAATAACAATGTATTGTGTTCTTGAAAAGTATTAAGACAGTAAATCTTAAGTACTCTACTACAAGGAAAAGCAAGTAAGAAAAATGAGGTAATACATATATTAACCCAATCTAGCTATTACACAATGTATACATATTTCAAAACATCATGTTGCACTCTATAAACATATAATTTTTTATTTATCAATTAAAAAGAGAAAGGAGAAAAAGGAAATAATCAAGATGAATGAGAATGTAACTATCACTAATATAATAAAATTCAGTGAAACTGGTATGAAAAAGATCATGAATCAGGATTACTTGAATGTCTTAGTACAGATGACAAATAGTGAAACTGTATCTATGATGTTTTCTCCTTTAGTTGCTAGATTGCTTACCACTTTGAGTCAATGTCTTCCTCTTTTCATTTGTGTGATTTCTCACATGTCTTCTAATTTTTTTTGTTACACATAATGGCATTTTGTAACTTTATTTTACGATATTAACATCCAGTTGCACATCTTTATCAGCTAGAAATATGGGACAAAATTAGGCCATAGGTTGCTGTGAATCCTAAAATAATAATAATATAATAATAATATAATTAATTATTATTAATATAATAATTAATTAATTATTATTATTATACCAGAGATTGAACCCAGGGGTGCTTAACCACTGAACCACATCTCCAGCCCCTTTTTATATTTTATTAGAGACAAGGCCTTGCTAAGTTGCTGAGGCTGGCTAGTTGAGAGTCAAATTTGCAACACACTTAAAATAGTGAATCAAGATACTAAAGGTTGACTTTTTTTAAAAATAGGTTTAAATTTTTTTATTTTATAAGAACTTTACTTTTTTAAGAGCAGTTTTAGGTTTACAGTGAAATGGAGAAGAAAATACAGGGAGTTTTTACATGCCCCTTTCCCAACACACACATAGCTCACATAGCCAACACCTTTCCCCATCAACACCCTGCACCAGATGTTATTGTAACAATAACAATGAAGCTACATGACACACTATCATCATCTGAAGTCCATAGTTGACATTAGGGTTCACTCTTGGTGTTGTACATGGTATGGATTTGTTCAAACATACAATGATATGGAGCTACTGACAATCATGGAGTTCTTTAACCTGCAAAAATTTAAACAATATATTCAGTAATTATGGTGGTGATCATTAGCATTTAAATAAGTTTGCATTTATTATTTACTATGAATCACTTTTTGTGCTACTTATTTTATATAGGTTATCCCATATAATTCTCATGAAGTAATATTATTATTCTATTGTTATGGTTTGGATACTAACTGCCCCCCAAAGGCCCACACGCTAAAGGCTTGTTCACCAGTCTGTGGTGCTAACAGGAGGTGGTAGAACCATGAGTAGGTGGGGCCTATGGAAGGAAGTTAGGCTATGGTAGGGGGTAACCCTTGGAGGGAATATTAGGCCATGGCTCCTTCTTATCTCTTTCTTTTTTGCTTTCCAGGCCACCATGAGGTGAGTACTCTCTCCACATGCACACTTGCCATGGTATACTATGGTGGCAATGTGGTCAAAGGATCATGGACTAAAACTTCTGAAACCATCAGCCAAAATAAATATTTCCTTCCAGTAAGTTTATTTTCTCAGGTAATTTATCACAGCAACAGAAAGCTGACTAACACAACTATGATTATGCCCATTTTACTCAGGAGTGAAGTAGTTTGTATCAAGTAGAAGCAGATGCATGTTTTGTGAGAAACCAGACACCTATGCAATTTTGAAGGCCCCCCTTTTAAGAAAAGGATCATGAAAGCATGAAAACAAATTGGATATAGAGCTTTGGGTGAAAGTCCAGAAGTTTATTCTTCTCATGTTATTGACCTTTGGCCTATCACCTCTCAACTCAGATCTAACCAAGTCACAGTTGATCAAGGGTGTCTGACACCAAAGATCATGACTTGAACCTCTGTTATGCTGCCTCTGGGCAGGTAAAGACAATTTTCTGTTCAGATTTTCTGCCAAGTTATACTAAATTATAGTATAGGGAGGTGGAAAGCAGGTATCAAAGCTATGAGAAATATTTGATATAAAATTTTTAAATAGAGAAAAAGGTTCCATTAAGTTAATATTTTCTAAAAATTTATGCTCAAAACTTTGGTCCAATTCCTGGGCACCAGAGTTTCATAGAAACATAGTTTATAAACTTTTGATCTAAACTCTTCAACTGAAAAGATCTCCTACACGGTTTTTAAAGATCTTGGAGGACAAATGACTCATAATAGGCACAACTATATTTGTTGCATGAATAATTTGCCTAATTAGGAAGTCAGTTTTCTGTCCTAGCTTAATGCCACATCCACCTCTTGATAGCATCTCTTTGGTTTGCAGAACACATCTGTGTCCTCCTTCTGAAATGTTACTGCCTGAAACAAATGAAGATAAAAATGCCATATTGTGTCTGCCCCATATCTTCCCAGCTCTGAGTCTGATGAATGTCAGGGGCCAAGGGGTGGTTTAGGAAGATCATGTCATTGACCTTTTATGGTGCTGACTTTAGGAGATGGGGACCATCTCTAGCCCATGGCCCAGCTGTAGTGTAGCCAAGGACAAAAAACTTGGACTTAAGTTCCTGCTCTGCCACTTTCTTGTGTGTGATCTTGTGCAAATCATTTCATTTCTCTCAGAATTGGTGTTCCAATCTAATTTGGGTCTATAGAGTTCCTGGTTTGACATCTAGGATATCAGTGATTGTTCTGTTATGCTTAATATCTTTCAGTATCAAAATACTTCTAACGCTGGGCACCACGATGCACACCTGTAATCCCAGCAACTTGGGAGGCTGAAGCAGGTAGCTCACAAATTCAAAGGTAGCCTCAACAACTTAGTGAGACCTTGTCTCAAAATAAAATTTTAAAAAAACAGGGGTGGGGGAAGTGACTGGGGATATATAGCTCAGTGGCAGAGTGCCCCTATGTTCAATCCCCAGTACCACACAAAATACTTTGGAAAATATTCCTCCACGACCTTTCAGATCACTACAGAACATTGATTTATTATCTGAATGACAGAATTATCCATAGAATGAACTGAATTGAACTAGGCTACCTCTGTTTCATTTCTTATCATTGAGAACTGGGCTGGGAAGGGCTGTGTCATGAGGATGTAGACTATTGGATTAGGCATGCCTGGCATCATTTATAGAACTTATGTTCCCCTTCAAGATAATGCTTTATAGTTTTTATAGCTTGATTTGTGATTCAACTATTGAGAATGGAAAGAGTTTAAGTTGCTCAATGGCACATATTCAGAGAAAAATAGTTCTCTAGGCTCTATCCTGCCAGACTAATCTTGGTCATAAAATTTCTACCCTCGAGATTCATGGTGGACACAGGATTGGGAAAAAAAAAATTCTATGATTAGACCAACCACACTCTTCACAGTCTCATGGATTTGGTCATATGCCCACACTATCTTCTTTCCAGCCTGAGGAATCCATATTGTCTTAGTACATCTTCAAAGACCAACAGAGCTAGCTGATTATTTCACTTACCCTCCTATGCAGGCCTGACTACATGATTTGCAAGGCCCAGTGCAAAATGAAAATGTGTAGCTCCTTTTTAAAAAAGTGTTAGGCATTTCAAGATAACAACTGTAAAGCACTAAACCAAGCATGAGGTCTTTCTGAGCCTGGGGATTTGTATGAGTGAATGATGGCCACCCCCTCAGCCACCTCCTATCCCTTCATGCCTATGGCTTTCTTGGAGACTATCTTGGTCAATTTAGGATTCTATGACAAAATACCTTAGACTGGGTAGCTTATAAACAACAAAAATCCATTTGTTAGCTGGGCGCGGTGGCGCACGCCTGTAATCCCAGCACTTTGGGAGGCTGAGGCAGGAGGATCGTGAGTTCAAAGCCAGCCTCAGCAATGGTGAGGCACTTAGCAACTCAGTGAGACCCTGTCTCTAAATAAAATACAAAAAAGGGCTGGGGATGTGGCTCAGTGGTTGAGTGCCCCTGAGTTCAATCCCTGGTACCAAAAAAAAAAAAAAAAAAAAAAAAAAAAAATCCATTTGTTACAGTTCTAGAGGCCAAGAAGTCCAAGATCAAGGCACCAGTAGATCTGTATCTGGTGAGGCCCTACTCTGCATAGATAGTACCTTCAATATGTCTTCAAAGGTCCTACCTCTTAAGGCCACATTAGAGATTAGATTTCAACATATGAATTTTGAAGGAACACAAACATTCAGACCATAGCAGTGACTTATTAAGGATGTTACTGATGACAACATCTACAATTTCAAAATCATGGTTTTTGCAATGATAAGTCTATCATTTCTTTTCTTCAAAATCCAAGTATGTTTTCTAGTAATTTGACTTTCTGAGCCAATCATTTGGGACTTCTTTTTTTTTAAATCAGAATATACTTTTTTTTCTTTTAATCACTGTACATTGCAATAATCTCTAAATTATCAATACTTTTCTGTATCCCTTAAAAAGTATGGATACCAACATCAGACCCAATGCTCAAGTATGTCAGAAAACCTGACAAGTTTTCAGGACAGTAGAATCAGTCATTGTGATTGCAACATCAAAATATGTGATTTTTCTTTCTTTGATTTGCTAATATTTTTGCATCTAATATTTATAAGTGAAACTGGTTTATAGCTATAATTCTTATGCTTTCCTTATTTCATTTTGGAAACAAGGTTATAGTAAAGTTATACAATAAAATAGGCAATTTTATTCCTCTGCCCTACATTAGTCTTATGAAATAGAGATGACCTTGTTCTTCAATATTTATTAAAACACATCTGGAAAACTATATGATGATATGAATTTGGGGAGGTAGAAAAGAAATGGAATTTTTGATATTAACTTAGTCTCTAATCAATAGATCCATTTAGGTTTGCTAGTTTTTCTTGAGTCAAAAAGTTTTAGCTGCTTGCATTTTTAATTGGAATTTTAAAAAGAAAAAAAGCAGAAAATTAAAAAGAAGAAGCAAAAACCCAAATTTATATTAGCATTTTAATATCTTTTTTTCAAAATATGTATTTTCTTTGGAAGATAGAAGATAGAGTAGAATTAGGGAAGAGGATACATTTTTTATGGATTCTTTTTAGTTATACATGACAGTAGAATCCATTTTGATAAAATTATACATGCATGGATCATTTTAGTACTTTGATATGTATGATAAACTTTTTTTGAGAAAAAATCACTGTATTTATTGTGTCAAGATTCTACATACAGAACACTGTAAGAAATGAAAGTTTTCTTTTTAAAGCTAGTCCAAACCCTGATATTAAGAAATAATTATCAATATCTAGGCCAACATTTTTTCCAAAAAATTTTCAGTACATTCATATAGATAGAGGTGTGGATCGATAGATATTTACTAATACTATCTTTAGAAAGATAAGTGAGAGAATATTTATGAATGTTGTTAATTCAAGTCAAATTTATTCAAAGAATAAAGAAATTAAAGTGAATCTGAACTGCAAAAAAATGAGATTAATTCCTCTAAGTTTTCTCTGAGGTTAAGGCAAATTCTTTCTTCATCCTTGAATTTCAGTAGATTAATTAAAATATGTCTTCCTTGGTATTGTGAGGTAATAAATTTCCCCAGAATGTTATTCATTCTCTTGATCTGTAAGTCCATGTTTTTCCTTTATTTTATAGATTTTTTCTTATATATGTTGAGTAAACATTGACTTTTATTTTTAGATTTTTTTCCCCTTCAGGAATAATAATTATCTTTTTAATAAATTTTTTATTTGTTCTAATTAATTATACATGACAGTTGAATGCATTTAGGAACTTTGATATGTCATACATAAATGAGGTATAATTTATCATTTTTCTGATTGTACGTGTTGTAGAATCACATTGGTCATGCAGTCACATATGTATGCAAGGTAAAAATGTCTAATAATCCTTCCTATCCCTATACCCCCTCCCCTCTCTTCCCTCCCATCTACCTAATCTAAAGTAACTCTATTCTCCCCTAGTGTCCTACCCACTTATTGTGAATTAGTATCTTCATATCAGAGAAAACATTTGGCCTTTGGTTTCTTGGGATTGGCTTATTTTGCTTAGTATAATATTCTCCTTTGAGTTGGAATATCTTAATCTTTTTCATCCTATTATTTTCTCATCAATTTTTAATAACTATCTTTTTCATATGCATTGCTTCAAATATCACAACTTTCTGTCAGTGGTGACTCATTGGTATTTATGTTTCTCTGTTCCACATCTATCCAGCTACCATGGCCAGTTCTACATGTAAAGAACTTGGAAGTTGCCACTCCCTCTTAACAAGTAAAAAACTAAACAAACTGGGGAAAAAACAATAATTCTTCTTAGATCTGTAAGGGATGTCACAGGGAAAATTGCTGCCCCTAAAATCAGACAGACAAACAGGTAAATGTAGAGAATCTCAACCTGCTGGAGGGAGAACCTGTGCTGCGGCAGGAAAATCCAACCTGAGGGATCAATGACTAGAGGCTCAGTGGACAAGTCTTGAGGTTTGAGGCTCCACATGGACGGGTCCCAGGGACCTGCATACTTTTGTGAGTTTTATGTCCAAAGGAAAACCCCCCTTGTACTTTTTACCTCCAAGAGAAAAACCCGCTTGTACTTTTTAGCAAGGGAAAGGGGAAAGGACCATTCTGAACTACTTTACGGAACACTGTTCTTCTAAAGGAGGCCTGCCACCAGGAGAAAACTAGTGAAGTGCAGCCTAACCTGCTGGGGCTCCATCAGAGCCTACGTGGCCTGAAGGAAAGGAAAGCCCCAACTCCAGCCAGAGCAAACCAGCCTGCCCCACTGAACTGGTGAGAAAAGAAACTGGAAAGCCCTTGGGAAGGTCACATACCAGAGGCATAGACTCGCCAAGCTTGAGACCTAATCACACAACCGTAGAAGCAACCTTACCTTCACACTACTAAAGGCCTGTTCACAACAGTTCTTACCCTGTATACCATGTCCAGCTATCCAGGAAAAACTACAAGGCCAACTACCAGGCAAAAAGCACAGTTTGAAGAACAGAGCAAACTTCAGAACCAGATACAGCAGGGATGTTAGAGTTATCAGACAGGGAATTCAAAACGACTCTCGTTAACATGCTAAGTGCTCTAATAGAGAAAGTAGGAGGTGTGCAGGAACACATGAGCAAAGTGAGCAGAAGAAAGAAATCCCAAGTACCAAAAAGCAGTGCTGAAGGTCAAAAACACTAACAAATGAAGACTGCCTTTTGCTGAGGAAAGACTCTCTGAGCTTGAGGAATATCAATAGAAACCTCCCAAACTGAAAGGAAACGAGAACAAAGACTGAGAAAAATTTTAAAAGAACAGAATATCCAAAGACTGTGGAACAACTACAAAAGCTGTAATGTGGGACTAATGGTGATATCAGTGCATTAGTTGGCTTTCTGTGACCAGCACAAAATATCTGAAATAGGTAACTTACAACGAGGAAAGGTTGATTTTGACTCACAGTTCTTTCAGTTCTGGTTGACTGACCCGTTGCTTTTGGGGCTGTGGTAAGAAGTATATCGTGGTGAGAGAATATGGGAGGGGAAGCTGCTTACCTTGTGGCAGCTGGGAAGCAAAGAGAAAGGAAGAGGATGGACTGGAGTCCCACAATCCCCTTGAAGGGCACACCCCCAATAACCTAACTACCTTCCACTATGTCTCACATCCTAAAGATTCCACCAACTCCCCATAGTGCCATAGGTTCAGGACTAGGCCTTTAGCTTTGAGGGGATACATCTGATCCAAACTGAAGATCGTGTGTGTGTGTGTGTGTGTGTGTGTGTGTGTGTGTGTGTGTGACTAGGGATTGATCTATGCTGGGTAAGCACTCTGCCACTGAGCCACATTACAGCCCTTTAAAATATTATTTTATTTCAAGACAGGATTTTGTTAAGTTACCTAGGCTGGCATCAGAGGGATCCTCCTACTTCAGCCTCCTGAGTAGCTGGGATTTTAGGTGAGCACCAATATGCTTATATATTTATCATATGTATATATATGCTTGTATATGTGTATATATAATACAAAGGAATGACAGCAATGCTATAAGAGATAAGAGAGAGGAATCAGGATTATTTTGTTATTTTAAGGTACACATAATACCTGTCAAGTGATACAGCATTATTTGCACATGGGTTTGAATTCATCATAACTATATATTGTAAACTTTATGTTAATCACTTAAAAAAAGTTTTTAAAAAGGAAGTATAGTTGACATGCTAAGAAAGAAGAGAAAATGGAATCATAAAATGTTCCCTCTAACCTCAATAGGCAGAAAAGAGTGCAACATATAGAAAAAAATAACAAAGCCAACAAATAGAAAACAGTCACAATTATGGTAGATATTAAGCCAACTATATTTATAATCACTTTGAACACTAATGGTCTCAATGCACCAATTCAAAGACACAGATTGTCAGAGGGGGCTAAAAACTAAAAAGAACAACTTTAAATATAAAGACATAATTGATTAAAAGTAAACAGGTAGAGAAAAATACCATACTAACACTAATCAAAAGAAAACAGGAGTGATTATGTTAATTTCAGACAGAGCAAACTTTAAAGCAAGGGATACTGTCAGGCATAAAAAGGGTCAATACATAGTGATAAAAGGGTCAATTCTTCCAAGAAAACATCCCTAACATGTGTGCACCTAACAAGAAGGCATCAAAATACATGAGGCAAAAACTGATAGCACTAAAAAAAAAAAAAAAAAAAAAAAAAAAAAGAGAGAGAAATCCACTATTATTATTGGCAACTACAACAGCTATCAAAAATAGATCCAGTGGGCAAAAAAAATCCGTAAGGACATAGAGGACATAGTTGAACGCAACAAGACTATAAGTCAACTGGACATAGTTGACATCTGTAGACTACTTCATTCTTCTCAAATGCATATGGAACATTCACCAAGATAAACCAAGTTTGGGGCCATAAAATCATAACAATAAATTTTAAGAAATAGAAAACATACAGTGTCGGCTCTCAGACCAATAGAATTATACTTGAAATATATAGCAGAAAGATAACTAGAAAAAATTCAAAATACACACACTTTTAAATAACACATGTAAAGAAGAAATCTCATTTTTTTTAATGTTTGAACTAAGTGAAAATGAAAACATAACATACCCAGTTTGCAGGAGGCAGCAAACCAGTACTCTGAGAGAAACATAGTTTTGAAAACATATGTTAGAAAAGAAGGATCTAAAATTAATAATCTAAGCTTCTTCCTTAGTAAAGTAGAAAAAGAACAAATCAAAATCAAAGTAGAAGAAAAGAAAGAAGAGCAGAAATCAACAAAATTGAAATAAAAATAGAGAAAAAATGAAACTAAAAGTTGGTTATTTGAAAACATAAATAAAATTGATTAACCTTTAGCCAGCCTAGCTATGAAAAAAAGAAAAAGGCCACAAATTGCTCAGAAATTAAAGGAGACATCACTATACATCCCATAGACATTAAAAGTATATTAAAATAGCCGGGCGCGGTGGCGCACGCCTGTAATCCCAGCACTTTGGGAGGCTGAGGCAGGAGGATCGCGAGTTCAAAGCCAGCCTCAGCCATGGTGAGGCACTTAGCAACTCAGTGAGACCCTGTCTCTAAATAAAATACAAAAAAAGGGCTGGGGATGTGAGCCAGTGGTCGAGTGCCCCTGAGTTCAATCCCCGGTACCACACACACACACACAAAAAAAGTATATTAAAATAATACTATGAACAACTCTATGCCCACAAATTTATAACATAGGCGATGAATGGACCAATTCTTTTTTTTTTTAATGTTTATTTGTTTGCTTTTAGTTGTACACAAAAATTCTTTTTTTTTTTTAAATGTTTATTTGTTTGCTTTTAGTTGTACACAATGCCTTTATTCTTACGTGGTGCTGAGGCTCGAACCCGGGCTGCGCATGTGCTAGGCGAGCGCTCTCCCGCTGAGCCACATCCCCAGCCCTAGACCAATTCTTGAAAGACACAAAAGTCTCATAAGAGGGCTGAGGTTGTAACTACCAAACGTTTAAAAAAGAAATTAGACCAATTATCTGTAAGTATTATGTAATAATGGCACTTGGGTATTCAACTGCTTTCCTTATGTCTGCAGACTCTTTAATTTCATTTTGCTATTTAATAATTCAGTCAGGATAGGCTAGGTTATGCTACAGTAACAAATCTAACCAAACTTTCCAGTTACTTACTGCATGGAAGTTTATTTCTCATGCAAAGTCAGCTATTAGCCGAAAGGCTGATACATATAACCTATGGCTTCTAAGTTGGAGAGGCAGGAGAAAAGTTTGTATAAAAGACTCATACCTACAGGCCTGGCACTGTGTGAATTGACTGGAAATTTTCACATATCACCAGGGATGCAACTCAGGGGCACTTGACCACTGGGCAACATCCCCAGCCCTTTTTTGTATTTTATTAGAGACAGGGTCTCATTGAGTTGCTAAGTGCCTCACCACTGCTGAGGCTGGCTTTGAACTCGCAATCCTCCTGCCTCAGCCTCCCAAGTGCTAGGATTACAGGCATGTGCCACTACCATGCCCGGCTTCACTTACATTTTTTGCTAGAATGTACACTTTGGGGCTAGAACTCTTCAGATGTCTGTATTAACTGTAAGGCAGATAAGGGAATGTAAAATGTCTGTGTGCCCAGGAAGAGAAAAAGGACAAAAGATTTAGTGAACACAAAGCATTCTCTCTGTCACATTTGCCAAATCATATCATCCTTGAGTTTTATTAACTGCATTGTTTTGCTTTATATTTTTAAAATTATTCTGTAGTGTAAAGAGACTGGGAAGAATTCTGTTCTTCTGAGTTAAATTTTCTTCTAAATCAAGGTCTTTGCCAGTCTTGTGCTTGTCTTTCTGTCTGCTTATTTCTCTCTTGTTCCCTCCCTCCCTCTCTTCCTCCCTTTTCCCTTTCTTTTCTTTTCCTGTCTCCCTATCTTCCTCTCTTTTTCCCTTTCTTCTTCCTTTCCTCTTTTCCTTCCTTCTTCTCTCTTTGGTAATATATTTAAATAGTTATCATGTTATTTATTTTCATCTTGAACAATTCAGTTCATAACTTTATTTCTTGACTTTTATTTTCACTTCTTTTCCACTATATCCACACACCAACTTTTTCTCCCCCAAGTTTTGGCTTGTGGGTTGAATAGTCCATGTGCGTGTGTGCGCGCGTGCGCGCGCATGCGTGGAGTTTTAATAGGAAGATTGTATAGTTGGAAAGTTTATCTGTGGTGCTAAGTAGTATTAGTTAGAACATGTAATCCTTTTCTCTCTTCCAAGATTTTGTTAAATGTTCCCACCAGGATTTACAATGCCCATGGGGATGTCCTCGGGTTTGGGACAGTTTCTATAATATGTCCACTTGTTTTTTAATAGCTAACTCTTTAGAAGAGAAGATGAAGATGTCACGTAGTGACATCTGATAATCCTTCAGTGAGGATTAGTGGAGTTATTCATGAGAATTCTTGGAATTTGAGATGCTGAGGTGGGACTAAAATCCTAGCTTTGCTGTGCTTCTCTGCTCCAGAAGTTCTTTGGTGACTAATATTTGCAGTGTATTTCATCAAGTTTCAATTTCATCCTCTCCTGTTTGCTGTTCATTCATATTTTGGGACTGGGTCTCCTGAGCTTTCTCTTTAAGTATTGAAGGGGGAATATCTTTGCTAAAAATCCCATCTATTATTTTAACTTAGATATCTCTTCAGTTTAATGTTACAATTTTTAATATAAATAATTGTCAATTTAATCTAAATGATTTGCTTGCTTTAGTTCAGAGTTTTCTTATTTTTAAAACTCTGAATTATATCTGTGGATTTGTAATTTTTGCTCCTCTGCCTTTTTATTCCTTATCAGTCCTGCTTAAAGATTTTCTAACTTTTGGTTTCAAAAATCACACCAACAATAGAAATTCTAAAAAGCTTAAGACAGGTTCTCTACCCTTGGTGAACTTTTAACAAAGGTGTAAGTGTTAGAAGATTAAGATTTAAATAGTTTAGCTATTGACTAGAAGATGAAAGTGTAGAATTAAGACTTAGGAAAGCAAGCCTGGCGCTGTGGCACATGCCTGTGATCCCAGCGAATCCAAAGGCTGAAGCAGGAGGATCACAAGTTTGAGGCCAACCTCAGCAACTGAGACCTGTCTCAAAATAAAAAGGAGCTCAGTGGTAGAGCTCCCCTGGGTTCAATCCCCACTATCACCAGGAAAAAAAAAAAAAAGAATTAGGAAAGCAATTGGGCCTAAGTACTGTATTAATTTGCTAGGGCTACACAATAAAGCACCAAAGACTGAGCGGGTTAAAAGCGGACATTTTTTTTCCTCACAGTTCTGAAGGCTGGAGATCCAAGATCAAGCTAGTAGTGGTTTGATCTCTTTCCTCTTTTCTCCTTGGCTTGCAGTTGTCTGCCTTCTCCCTGTATCTTCACATGTCCTCTCTCTGTCCCGATCTATATCCAATGTCCAGTCAAATTGGATTAGGGCCCATTCTAATGACCTCATTTTACCTTAATCACTTCTTTAAAGACCCCATCTCCAAATACACTTGTGTTCTAAGTACAGGGTTAGACTTTAGTGTGTGACATTTAGGGGATATAATTCAGCCTATAACACGTGGTCAGGAAAGACTTTCTTACTCATTATGCTACAAGATTGAAAAATATAGTGGCTCAAAAGGAAGAAGTTATGCTATTTTCTCTCATGAAAGTGGATGACACAGGGCTTTTTCCATGTCATCCAGATGTCCACGTCACTCTTGGTTGTTGCTCATTCATTTCCCAGAGAATGGCTCTCCCCCAGTGCCTGGACCTAGGCAGGCATTCAGTGCACGCCTGTGGCCCAACTGAATGAATGAACAGCATGGTGTGACCTGGGACAATGAGGGGTTGGCTTAAAGGAAGTAAGAATCTTGATAGGAATAAATAGGCAGGAAATATGATTAAATATAGATTGAGGAGGCCTTGAAAGCCATAGGGGACTTATGAAATTTGGGGATCAAAAGGGATGATGCAAATCCAACTCATTTATTGTACACAAATGAGGACCTTAGGACTCAAGAAAATGAATTGATTTGCCAACATAGCTATTAAGTCATCAGTTCTGTTATTCCAAGTTAAAGTCACTGGTTTTCCTACTATGATAGGTAGAATATGGACACAGAACATTTATATTTTTTAATCTGAGAAGTGACACAGTGTTTGCTGTTTTAAGAAGGTCAACTTTTATGGCTCTTAAGTGTCATTCATCAATGATTATCCATATGTTCACTAGAACTGATTTTGCTCACACACAATATAATCTGTCTCTCTCTGGATAGCTAACAACCGCCCCCCACCCCCAGTCTTGTTCATTTTGGTGGGAGGGGAAAGCAAATCCTTTGTTCTAAGAAATTCTGTGTGTAGGAGAGTGGGGATAATCCTCCTTGGTGTAAGCCAGTCATGTTACTTTCATTTCCCTTTACCAGTGATTGTTCTAAGTGTTGACATGTGACCCAGGTGAGCCAGTGAGATGTAAAGAAGATTCTGTTGGACTGCTCCTCGGGGAGCTTTTCTTACAGATAACTAGGCAGAACTCAAGGAGAAGACCACTTTGCCCTACATCCTGCCTTGAAAGCACTTGTGCAAGCCACCTTACTGATCATAAGGCAACATCAGTGATGGCAGAGCAAAAAGAGAAGCCCTCCTTGGGTACACTGTCACATTGTGAAATTGTCACATACCTCTTAGAACAGCCATCTGCAGACTCTTTTTGTGTGTGTGTGTGTGTGTGTGTGTGTGGTACCGGGGATTGAACTCAGGGGCACTTGACCACTGGGCCACATCCCCAGCCCTTTTTTGTGTTTTTATTAGAGACAGGTGTTGCTGCCTGAAGCGGAAACCGCCTTGGAGCAATGAACGCCGCAGGAAAATTCGGAGGCAGGATGAAAATGAAAAAAGGTCTTTTATTCTTCTTCTCTCTCCGGCTCCAGCAATCACTCCAAACGCTCTAACTCCAACCACCACCTTCTTCTTCTTCCCACACACACTAACCAAACTCACCCAGTTATATACATATCGCTTTAACAAGGACACGTGCTTACAGCTCGAGCTTACAGGTGCGTCACGCAGTGTTCACGGGCATACAAAGATTCTTTGGATAATGTATTACTATCAGGTGGAAACTAGAACATCTTTTATGGCTCTCAGCTAACCGCAATCTTTAGCTATCTCCTTGATTATAGGCTCCTTCAGACAGGGTCTCACTGAGTTGCTAAGTGCCTCGCCATTGCTGAGGCTTGCTTTGAACTCGCGATCCTCCTGCCTCAGCCTCCCAAAGTGCTGGGATTACAGGCGTGCGCCACACACGCCCAGCTCATCTGCAGACTCTTTGACATGTGAGATCATTAAATTTTATCTTTACTGCTTACGTTGCTATTAGTCAACTGTGCTGTTACTTGCAACCAAAAGCATTTCCAATTTAGTATTATATGTGCTTTTTGAACAAGCACTTAAATGACTAAAAACATCCCTTGCAATCCCTGCAGTATCTAAATAAGAAAGTATAAAATAAAAATTCACAATTATACATTGTGAAGAGAGGAGTTTTGTTGACCAGAGGGTTCAGGAAAATCCTCAGAGGGCATATGGCATCTAGGGCAGCACTCACACTGTGGGCAAGAGTGAGGCAGATGAAAATAGGGTGTTCCAAGAGGAGGTGAAAGGTCCCAGCATGAGCAAATGGCAGCTCTTTTGGACACTGTGGAGACCTGGATTACAGTTTGCCTTATACTCTTGCCTAAGTGTTGTACCTCCAGCGGGTGCCACAGGAAGCCTGCTCCTTTAGTCTCACAGCACTTGGTAAAGACTCCAGGCAGACATGTGTTGAGGTAGGAAGCTCCAAGGCTGAACAGCTTGATAACAGCCCTCATCTTCATCCCCCACTCAGGCTGCAGTACTTGTCCACAGCTCTTTCTGAGTGAGTTTCCTGCCTAACATCTTCCTCCTGGGGCTGAAGTTTTTATCTCTTTCCTTTATATCAGAGTCTTAATCTTTGTGTTGTAGGATCAGAGCTACAGTCTGAAAATTTCTTTCATGGTCCTGGTCCTTCATATCTTCTTAGACAAAAGAAGATATCTTCATATCTTCTTTGTGACTTTTTGGAAGCCTTCCAATTTCTAGTCTCCTCAGATCATCTCATACTATTCATGATGAAAAACCCCAAAGGTGACAAAAAAATAAAACCATGTATTAAGGGATTCTTCACCTGTAAGGCCTGACACTATGGTTACAGAAGGAAAGGCTGGTCTCTAGGGACAATGGGCCACTAGTGAGCTACATGGTATTAGTTGGATGCATCACTTAATATTTGGGGGCTCTACTTTCTTCATTTATAATTAGTAAGTTACTGGGGCTTTGCTAAGCTGAAATTGTTTTGGGTGGTTGTTAATTAGAATTACTGCTCTTCTTAGACAGTGAAATCACAGGATCCCACTTTTTCCTCATCCACCATCATTTTAAAACTGAGATTGTATTTTAAGTACAGAGAATGAAATAAGTGAAGGCAAAAGCAAGCTTTGGCTTGCCAAGCAGGGCAGAGGGATTGGTGTCCAAAGCCTGAGTGTTCAGAGGTGGAGCCTTTGTACAGTGATTGGATCATGAGAGCTGTGATCCTGTGAATGGATTAATCTACTTATGGATTCACAACTTGATGAACTATTGGGAGGTGGTGGAGGAGAATGTAGGAGGAGGAACTTTAGTTGGAGGAAGTAGGTCAGTGGGGGCAAGCCTTCAAAGAAGATACTGGGTTGCCAGCCCCTTCCTCTTTCTTTCTCTTTGCTTCCTGGCTGCTATGAAGTGAGGGGCTTTGTTCCACTAAGCACTCCCTGTCATGATGGACAGCCTCGCCCAGGTCCAAATCATGGACAGAAACCTCTGAAGCCATGAGTTAGAATAAATTTTTCCTTCTTTACATTGATTTCTCTCAGATATTTTGTCACAGGAATACACAACTAACACAGTGACCTAGCTTCAACATTATCTACACATGCCCATCTTGTTTCATTCTTACTCCTCTCAGATAATTTAAAAGCAAATATCAGGCATTTTATTACATCATCTGAGTTAATCTGGTATATGAAACATGGAAATATTATTTAAACAATAAGCTACTATTTGGGTATGCTTTAAATTCTAGCAAGAAAACCACACTGCTATATGACTTGATGTTTCAGACACTGAGTCTTCTGTTTAAAAAAAAAAATTGTGTCTTGAGATTAACTTTTTTCACTTATGTGGAAAAAGAGAAGCTACAGTAAATTTAAAAAATATATAGAAACAGAGATACCCATCTTTTAATTAGGTGTTCTGAGGACTATTTTATCACAGAAATGATAGAAAAATAGTTTACTCATAGACTAAAAGTTAATGTAAACAAGTTTATGATGTTGTACTTTCCAGGTAATAATTGGAAGCAATGTTCTAGTTTAGTAGAACTTGATTTTATGGACTATTATTTTTTCAACAGAAAAAAAAAATCTACAGCCACTTATTCTTAATTCTTCCCTCCAGGGTAGGGTTCAGGGCTGAGGGATCTAACTTTTTTACAAATGCCAGGTATGTCAGCTATTGCACACCTGAGAATGGTTGAGAGAGCCACAAGGGCCAGGTTCCTGCAGTCTGGCTCAACTTCAGGTGGGACAGTCCAGCATTCTAGCAGAATGTAGTACCAGAAGGCTCCTCTGGGACTTCTGCAGCTGCTGTTGCTGCTAGTCACGAAAAGTGCATCTAGGAGGAGCCTGGAAGAGGTGCAGGAAGGAAAGGGCTGGTCTTCCACTGAAGTCGCCAGCAGACCTGCCCTGAGGGTGTGTCTGGAGTTAGGGGAACTTTTGAAGAAGGAAGTCTGTAGAGAACTCTGCTATTGCCCTTCTTATTCAGTGGAATTAAAGTCATGGCCTTCTTTTTTTTTTTTTTTTGGTACTGGGTATGCTGGGTATTGAACCCAGGGGTACTTTGCCACTGAACTACATCCCCAGTCCATTTTATTTTTTACGTTGAGACAAGGCCTCACTGAGCTGCTGAGAGTCTTGCTAAGATGCTGAGGCTGGCCTCAAACTCACCGTCCTTCTGCCTCAGCCTCCCAAGATTTTGGTATTACAGGTGTGCACCACAGCATCTGGTTAAATTTATGTCTTTTAATAAATTTCCTAGTTAGAGCCCAGCCATTACCCAAAATAGTCTGTCTATCCCTCAATTTACCTACCTACCGATCTCTATTATATCTACTAATATCATCTATTATCTATTATTTACCTCTAGTATCATTTATCACATCATCTATTTATCCACCTCATATATGTGTGATTTTGTCCAGAGTTAGGGTACAGCAATCTGTTGCATTTCTAGTTTATTATGTTTCGACCTGAGTCATAATAGCCCTGTAGACTCTGCCTTGGCTGAAGCAGGAACATAGATTGCTGTCAGTTGCCCACTCCTCCCCACATGGCTGAAAAGAGCCCAACAACCTCCCCAGCCTCCCCACCAGGCCTTATTCTGCTTCCTTAGAGTCCTTCTTGGAACCCTGGAGTTCCCACAGGCACTCCCCACCCCCTCTTCTACCCCAGAATTCATGCTCTGTGCCCCCTTTTCTCTGAACCACTAACCAAAGCTTCCCTACTCCCCCCAACCCTGTTCATCACAGTGCCACCCCTATCCTGTAACCTCTTAATCCTTTTTCTTCACAAATTGATTTCTTCACAGGTTATTCCTTTCCCTCAGGTCTTACTTCCCTTGAATCCACTATTTTCCAGTCTAGCCATCCTAAAGCCATCCCCTTGGAGTATCGGTAAGATGAAACAGATTTAAATGTATCTACCAAGCAACCCAATGGAAAAGGCCCCTCAACCTTATCCGCTATACCTCACCCTGTGTTCTCTGGCACCTTCCATCTTCAGCTGCTATCTCCCCACACACTCTTCCTCTCCTAGTCACTGGTTTTATTCCCTTTTCCTCTTTTCCAGAATGCCTTCTCCTCTCTGCTGATATAAATCTGTTACTACCTTCAAAACCATTTCCCAATTTAGTAATGAATAAGCCCTTTCAGCATTCATAACTGTATCTTACTTTTAATTGCCTTAGAATTGTTTCCTAATGCTTCATGTAAGTCTGGCCTTCTCAAATTTATTGTAAGGTCTTCTAGGGCAATGATTAGATCTTCCATGTTACTATTTCAATCAGACTAGCAGAGTATTGTGTATGGGGCATGTGCTCAAAAAATATTTACTGAATGAAAGACTACATTTCCTGGATCATGCACCATGACATGAACCATTTCCTTCTGACTGTTCAGCCAGTTCCCTATTAGATGGAGGTGGTGGAAGGACTCAAGTTGCAGGGGAATCAAGAATATGGACGAGTATGTGTGGGGATGGGGGTGTGCTCCAGCCTGATTAACAAACATTCCAATGTCAAATTAAATTTATTTGGGGGTTATTTATAATACAGAAAGTTACATATCTACCAGAAGGATAAATGTTGCAGCTATTAGATATAATATTTATGAAGGCTGTATACAAACATGGAAAAATATAAACACACTCTACCTGAAGAAAAAAAAAAAAAACACTACTGTGAAATATATCAAACTGATCACAGTGGCCCGGCTGACATGAAATTTTGACTCATCCTCCAGGGCACTCCCTGTCTTTTCATATTTCTAAAATATAGCAAACCTATACATTAAGAATAATAAAATATGAAAAAAGTCAATAGTTGGCAGTTGAATGACTAGATAAAATGGGTCTAAGATGGTTAATTTTAATGATTAGATAACCATTATGCAGATATTTTTCTTTGACATATTATTTGATTATCTCTTTTGCCTCTTCTCTTGCCCCATGCTTCTCTAATTATCTCAGTTTTGACTTTTTTTTTTTCTTTCCTAGAATAACTTGGAGAAAACATTCTCGTCTAGTTTCCTCTGGCCAGGACCAATTATTCCCACGTATGACTGGTGAATGTTAATGAGTTCACATTCATCCTCCTTTGGTGAACAGTCATCTAGAGATAATGACACAAAGAAATAATTTGAATCCTTCCTTGGTTTACTGGACCCCCACAGATCTCTATTTTCAATTATTCATTCATTCATTCATTCATTCAGCACTGTCCTTAGTCAATGTTTTTTGTTTTTTAACAGGAAAAAGAACACTGCCAAGTTTATTACATGCCTAAGGCATGGAAGTCAATGATTTTGATGATCATCTAGAAGGCACATTATCATTTTTATTGGTAATTAGCTTCAAGAGGTACTGAAAATCCACTGAATAGCAGAATCAGAAACCAAAAGATTTCAATGGATTGGAAAAAATGGATAAAATAAAACAGGAGGAGTAATGAGCCAGTGAGTATAAGGATCTGCAATGACCATCTAGTGCTGTGTTTGTAGAAATAAATGCCCAACCTCTCTGGTGAAAAGGCCTCAGGATCTTAACCAGGAGGAAGTTCCAGTCAGAGCCCCAGGTATGGAGGTGCTGAAAGAAGAGGCTCCTTTGATCTCAGGTCATAGTGACAGAGAAGTACAGTAGTCCCATCAGGGCCCCTGAAGGTAGGAGGAGAAGCAGAGCCAACCAGGAATCCAGAGCTGGGGCATACACCCCCAGAAAACAGCCAGAACCCCAAATAAATCAAAAGATCTTATAAACAGCAGCAGCACTAATGTAGGCAAGGGAGATAGTAGTCAGAAACAGACAGAAGCTTCTGTGGCAGGAACAAGAGGCGTGAGGATTCTTGTGGCCCCTGAGCAACAGCAGCAGATGTGGGTGCTGCTCCTGGGCTCTGTAGCTCTGGCCCCATCTCTCAGAGGAGGCTTCCCCTGTGCTTCCAGCACCCTCACTGCTCTTTCCATCTGAACTACTTTTCCTCCCTTGCTTTCCTCTGGGTCTTCCTGCATGCTTTTCTCTCTGCCTAGAGGAAGAACTGTCTTTAGGAGAAGGGAAATAATGTGAAGCATAGTCAGTCCTGAGGATCTCACCTGTAGAGAGACTGACAAGCTGGAAGGAGTTTCTAAAACATTCCATATGATAAGTGACCAAAGGGACATGAATGAGAAGCCTGGAAAGAATATGCCAGGACACATGAGATGTTTCTGAGTGTCCAGTAAACTATCATGTGACAACATCAGATCATTGAGGAGGCAATAGGGCATGGTTACAGTACAAGCCTCTAATCCCACTTACCTAGGAGGCTGAAGTAGAAGGACCACTTGAGTCTGGCCAGGAGTTCAAGACCAGCCAGGGCAACATAGCAAGACCCCATCTCAGACAAAACAGATTATAAAGGAAATCCAGGAACAGGAACTGATTCAGTAAATGAATCTTTTCTTTTCTTTTTGGGACTGGGGATCTAACCAAGAGGTGCTTTACCACTGAGCTATATCCCCAACCCTCTTTGATTTATGTTTGTTGTTGTTGTTTGAGACAGGGTCTCAAAAGGACTCCTCTTGTCTCAGCATTCCCAAATTGCTGGGATTACAGGCATGCACCACTGCACTCAGCCCCTGAATAGTTTTTGAAAACCCATGCCAGGTGTTTAAGTTCTTTGAAATAGGAACATGTTCAGCCAAAGTGGTAGGATAGCATAAGCAAGACTGTTGTGCCAGTGGACTGACCAACTTCTGATCAATAAAACTGTAAGTGTGCCTGCCTGATGTGAGTTGAGCAGATTTGAGAAGGTGTGCCTCTTAGACCAAGGAGCCTAAACTGTCCAGAGGATATGTAATGTGGGGAGTTTTCAATAACACAGAAGGATTTAATAAGATCTGTTGGTTCTTATTAGTCCACCTTACATATTTGTGCTATGCACTATGTAGCCACATTGTATATTTTTGCTTTGGCATCCAGCTACCAAACCAATGTGGGGATGAAATTCCTGACTGAGCCTCAGCTTCTGCAAGCTGAGCTGCTCCATGGTTGGTGTGTTGTAGGAAGTCAGGCCTGGGCTCCCTTCTGTCTCTGACACTGATGCTCTATCACTTCTACTCGGTCTACAATATTAAAGCTGTTGGCTGTACCAACAGCGTGCTCCTGAATAGGGGCGAGAAAGAAACCTCAAGAGAATGTTTGTAGCTGATAACGAGAGAGAGTGTCTGGTTTTGCTAACCAAACAGGAGATGAAATGTTCTTTTGTATGTGAGCAGGAAGCAAACAGATAGTCTACTTCAATAGCTTTTTATATCCACCAGGCGTGTTGAATTTGATCTTTTCCATCAGTATTATCTATACAACCTCTTTCATGAGTGATTTAGTTAGAAGAGTCCTGTGGCCCATTATTCAAAGGTATTATCTCTTCCAGGAACAGGATTGAGAGTTATACCCCATATTGAAGTGAAAATGAAATCACAACCAAAACCTTGTAACAATTTGTGCTATTTTTTTAGTTCTTTATGCGGAGGCTAGTAAAACTCACAAAAGAAGTAGTGGTGAAGAAATTACTGGCTATAATTAAAAGCCTGCAACTTTTCAAAATGATAATTGGGGAATTCATAAAGGCCCATACCGTCTGCAGCATGATTTTCATATAATCCTAAATTAGATTTGACTATTACTTTATTAGGGCTAAATAATTAAGCAATGCATTAGCATTGTTGATGACCATATTAGAGTATAAAGATCAGGTGATCTGTTTGTCAAATACCTGTCTGGCTTCACCAACTCAATGTGGATTCAGGTTTGGGAAATGTCTATGTTTTAAAAAACCAAAATAGCATTTAAAAAAAGAAGAAACATATTAAATAAAATCTTTGTTGGTTATGGGCCCCTTTCCCCCACAGTCAGCTGTGTCTTGCCTGAGAAGCCCTCCTTGATTTTCCCCTACACAAGGTCATACCTTTTCTCTGGGCCCATGGTGGACTCCATGCCTCTCCAGCACTGTGAGCTGGGCACTACATTGTCATGGCTTCTTCATCTGACAACTTTCTCCCTAGATTCCAAGCCCCTTAGACAGCAATGAGTGATTCAAGGACATTTCAGCATTGGATGGTTTCTGCAGGGTGCTACAGAAGAGCAATGCGGTCAGCTTTTCCTTGGAAAGAGGGTGTGGGAGTGACAAGCGGCTCTGAGGTGAGGCAGAGGGACACCTTGGCTTTGTGGGTGTGTCCCAGACTGTGGCGAGCTGGGAACCAGTTGGAAGAAGGCTCAGCTGCCAGGCATTCTGTGGATGATTAAGTAGTTTGAGAGCAACCTGGTGTGCTGAGGGCAGAGAAAGGGGGCAGGGGAGGTAGTGAGGGGCAATGGAAAAACAAAAAACAAAAAACAACAAAACAAAACAACCCCCCCCAAAAAAACCCCATGAATGCGAAGTCACAGGTGAGCACTGGCTCCCTAGCGGTCTTTTGAACCTGGAGGGGATAGTGCCTCAGGTGCTGCTGCTCCAGATGCCCGGTCAAGCACTGCCTGTGTGGAGCTGCAGTGGCCACCGCCTCTCCTTGCCCAGAGATGTGGCAAGTTCAAGTTGCCCAATCTTCCCAGGTGAGGAGGTAGTCCAGTCCTTCAGGAAGAGTCACTAGCCCCGTTTAGGAGACACTACAGTTCCTTTTATCACGGCCGTCAAGTAGGTTCCAATAGAACTATCTTTTAAACCTGCAGTATTTACAAGGACAAGACTGGGCTGCTCCGTGGTGCCTGGGACGACTTCAGCCTTTGAGCTAATGGAGACATAATTGAGTAACAACGTGAAATTAGTGTCATCGCAAATGATCTAGTGCCTCAAGTTAATTTCACCCGGTTTTGTTCCAAGAGCAGCAGACTCGTTCATCTTGCTAGCAAGCTGCCACCAGAAAGATTTCTTTTTGAGCATCTAGAAAATAAAGTTTCACGTATTCGGTCCTTACACGTTGAAGGAGCAGTTTCACGCCTCAGCCTTTTAAAGGTATCTTGTTATTCCCTGTTTTGCTTCTAGGAAGCAGAGGGTTGAGGAAATGACTTGGGCGGGTGCATCAGTGTAGCCGAAAAAGACACAGAAGATCTCCCCGGGGACCTGAGCCCGCCCGCAGTCTTCCCGAAGGTGCCAGGCAAGCGTCCGGTTCTCTCGGACGCTCCTGGTCTACAGCCGTGTGCCGAGGGTCTCTGGCGCCTTCCTAGACGTCTCGGGACAGTCTGGCTGGGTCAGGGTCGGCGGGACAGAGCAAGCTAGGGGAGTGGGCCCGACTGAGCCTCGCTCCTCGTGCCAAGTACACCGTCGCGGAGGCGCGGCCAGATTCCCTTGAAACTGACTTCCCGCCCCGGGGGCCTGGCGGTGGAGCTCTAGCCCCATCCCCTCCCCAGTTTCGGGCGGCCCCCAGAGCTGAGTAAGCCGGGTGGAGAGAGCCGGCAAGGATTTCCTGAGCGCGGTGAGCAGAAGGAGGGGCGGGGGCATGAGGGCTTGGAGCAAGGACCCTGAACCTGCCAGGGCCGCGCTCCCGGGTCCGCACCGCCAGCGCCTCCCCACTCGCTCTCCGCTCCGGGCCACCCTCCCTCGGCGGCCCCCGCCCCTCTTCCGAGCTGTAGGGAAGCGAGCTCGGGAGGAAGAAGAGGGTAGGTGGGGAGGCGGATGAGGGGTGGGGGACCCCTTGACGTCACTGGAAGGAGGTGCCGGTGTAGGAAGTGGGCAGGGGAAAGGTTATAAATTGCCCCCGTCCTCGGCTCCTCTTAATCGAGGTCCGCAGGAGGCTCGGAGCGCGCCAGGCGGACACTCCTCGCGGCTCCTCCCTGGCTGCAGCGGCGGCGGCGGCTCGGAGCGGGCTCCGGGGCTCGAGCGCAGCGGCCAGCGGGCGCCGGACAGCGAGGATTACCCGAGAAGTGGTTGTCTCCTGGCTGGAGCCGCGGAGAGGGGCTCTCGTGGAGCAAGGCAGGAGCCCCGGGCCGGCAGCCGCGGAGAACCAGAAGAGGACCGTCTCAGGCGGTCGGGTCGTCGGCCGCGGGGAGCGCGGGCACAGGGCGAGCAGGCCGCGTCGCGCTCACCATGGTCAGCTGCTGGGACACCGGGGTCCTGCTGTGCGCGTTGCTCGGCTGTCTGCTTCTAACAGGTGAGGCACTACCGGGCCCTGGAGCCTAGAGGGGCTGGGATGCCGCGGTCGCCGGGCAGAGACTACGGGGCCGGGGCCAGGTGCACGCGGGGAGGCTAGGCTGCAGTCGGGAAAAGGGAACCTCAGGGGCACTAGTTGTAGCGGGAACTCCTGGGGGCCACGGCGCCCCTTTTCCAAGTAGGCGCCTCGCAGAGTAGCTGGCGGGGGCCCACTGGCATCGCCGCTCACACACCCGCGTGGCGCCGCTCTCTGGTCTGTGCTGGGGCTGCCCGATTGCGGCAGGAGTCGCTTGATCCCCTGCCCGGCTCCCTGCTGGGGTCCCTGCATCGAAACTCTGGGGACCTGGAGCATCACACACCCGGTCCTGCTTGGCACCCAGAGCCTGCTCCCAAGCTGCCAAGAGCAGGTCCGAAGGTCCTTCGAAGTTGAAATGAGCAGCTCCTGAACGCCGGTGAGCCTGCCCAGGTCTGTGCTGAGGCTGGGAAGTTGGCGATGTTGGGCACTGGCTACGACCTCGCGCCGCCAGACCAACAGAGAAGAACCAATTTGGAGAGGGTCGCGTGCCTGCGGGGAACAGATCCCAAGAGAGGGCCAGCTTGTTATTCCTGGACCCACTTGGGCCCCTCGAGCCAGACTACCCTGGGAACATTCGGCAGCGCCTGTTCCCCCCTGACGCTCGCTGCGCGCAGCCACCCGGGTGGGGCCGCTGCCGGGAGCAGGCGGGCTGCGCGGTACAGCTCAGGTCGCGGATGTGCGTGATCCTGACCAACCAAAGTGCAAAGTACCGTTAACTATTGTAAGCCTGCCCTTTAAATTCCAAGCCAAGTAAGGGTGGACAATTTGGACCAAAAGATGCCGTTTGAGGAATCGTTTGAGGTCTGCACCGGAACCTAAGTCAGCTTCGCATGTCCTTTGGAAAACAGGCGCTGAAACGGTCAAGGGCCAGATTTTTTAAGAACAGTTCTTGTAGAGACCGTCGTCCTCAAGGGGTCAAAGCCCGAGGGGATTTAGGGACTCGTCTTTTCTGCTCAGTGGGGTTAAGTGATCCGAGTTCTTTGGTTCTCTCTCCTTGCGCGCTAAGGGCCAGATTTGGGAGCGCCTTTCTTTTAAGCATCGTGGGAAAAAGGTACAGTACCACGAAATAAGTCATTGTAATGATTCCCTGGAAGGAAAGTCAGTAAGGTTAAACTTTTTTCTTTTAAAGTGCAAAACCCAAAAGGCAGTAACAAATATTCTCAGCGGGGAAGACTAATTAGATAGCTTCTAAGTAACAAGCAATTGTTGCAATTAGACCGGTAAAATTAAGAAACCAAGGGGAAGGGTGAAGTCCTATTGTGTGGGAACTCCCTACAAGCTAGGAAAGGTGCTAAAAATAACCACATTAATGAAAGATTACATTTTCTACTTCATAATTATAGTTCTTTAATTTGAAAAGTTGCTTATATTAAAATATAATTGCGCAGAGACTTACATTCCCGGTCTCATAGGTAAATGTAAATCTAGGTAAATTCTCTGAACCCAAAAACACAAGAAGAAAGAGAATGCGTTATTGGATTTTCTGCTTCACACACGTTTTATTTTAAAAAAAAATGTGGTGGACTTTAGTGAAGCATAGATCTGTTTGCATTTAGGAGCATCTTAGATTGGTGGAAGCTTTACATGAAATGTGAGTGGGATCGTCTTGTCATTTAGATTATAATTTATTTAAATGGACAGGAATCTTGGAAATCTTTCTGATTTTTTTTCATATATTGTGAGTAGAAAGGGAGACAAACTGACAAAGTTGTGAACCCCCTTACCTGATTGCTTAGGGAATGTTCTGTTAGCAAGTAGGTTTGTCACCCTAAAATGCACCTTCTCTGGCGGAATTAGAAACATCTCAGTAAAACAATCAGCTATCTGCTTTCTAAATCAGGCTTTCCAACCTAACAGGAAACTCTCTCTGGCCAGAAAGAGGCCCCCTAATTTCTGCCTGTGGATTCATCCTGAGTCTTCTTCACTCATGTAAGCCCCGGTCTGTGACCCTTTGGGTGCTGTATTTGAACATGTATCAGTTATCAATATTGTATGTGCATGCAAAAATAACCAGAGGTTTAGTAATGCAAATAGGTAATACATCTCCCTCCTAAAATGTACATTTTCTTTTCTTTTTGCAGTAGCCCAATGCATCTGTCTCCTAAAGTGTGCCTTACCCTCCAGATACCTTTTTTTATCTCTTATTTCTTCCTACCTTAGAGAATAAAAAGATGCTCATAATTCAGATACTTTCAGGTCTTCTGTATTGTGATCACTTTCTCCATAAAGGAAATCGGTCTTCTTTCTCCAGAGCTGTCTCATTTTCTTACTTTTAAGGCACCACACCCTTAATTAAAGTCACAGACCCCCCCCCCCCCCCGTTATTCTGTGAGTTCATTAGCAGCTGACATTCACAATTTACCATAACTAATTGGAAACACTTAAACTGAATTTTGTGAGGCAAGTCCACAGTAACAACATTAGGTTAAAATGTACAAGAAAATAATACCTATTTCCAAATTGAATATGATACATCTCTGATATTAGCTTATTTTATGTGGCAATTTTTGTTGTTTTCTCTGAGGCTTATGAAGTCATACTTTTTTCCAAAATCCCATATTTGACATGTTAATTATTTAGGACCTTAGGCAGTCCCCATCATTTTTTTTTTCCAATTCATAGATCATGTTACAGATAAACTGTAGGTCACCACCTACTCTAGTTCCTCAAATATTTCTACTTTTCCTTTGAGTTTAGCACTTTGTTACATTTTTTCTTTTCCTGTTGAAAATTCTATGATAGACTAAGTAGTTTCTGATTACCAAGTAGATTGTTTTGTTTTTATACATAAACTGCAGAAATTCAAATAAATGGTCAATTTCCTTAAAAATTTTTTTTAGTTGTAGATGGACACAATGCCTTTATTTATTTATATGTGGTACTAAGGATCGAACCCAGAGCCTCACATGTGCAAGGCAAGCACTCTACCACTGAGCCACAAACCCAGCCCCTAAAATGGTCAATTTCTAAGGCTCCTTTTTCCACAAAACAGACTAAACCCAGCAACTCTTTTATCTCTTCCTACCTTACTTATATTTACATATAAAATGGAGAATAATCATCTGATGCTGTGGCTGCAGGGATAAACTGGGTTCTCCTTGCTATCAGCAATCACAATGTACTTTTCTCTGGTGGAATGTACCTGACCAACCAATGAACTTGGTCTTTACTCAGTAGCATTTTTGCAGGACATGGGCTGTCTGAAGATGCCTGAAACAGTGGACCATTATCTTGGGCTTTTCCACCAGTAGAATGTGTAACTCTATGACATAGATACTCCTTCATAACTCTAGTCACATTAAGTCTTATAAGGATACTAGTTATTTGAAGCCCCTATGCATTTCTTGATTAAAAAATTAACACTTTATTTGATCAAAATGGCTTTATTGCCGGGCGCGGTGGCGCACGCCTGTAATCCCAGCACTTTGGGAGGCTGAGGCAGGAGGATCCTGAGTTCAAAGCCAGCCTCAGCAATGGCGAGGCACTTAGCAATTCAGTGAGACCCTGTCTCTTAATAAAATACAAAAAAAGGGCTGGGGATGTGGCCCAGTGGTCGAGTGCCCCTGAGTTCAATCCTCGGTACCAAAAAAAAAAAAAAAAAAAAAAAAAAAAAAGGCTTTATTTACAAAGAATTCCAGGTTTCAACGGAGCTACTAAGCCCTTTGTTTAAAAATTTAACCTATTTCATGTGATTTTTAAAAAGCAAGCCAAATAATTGCCTCTTCTCCCCAAACCTATGTAAACATTTTAAAAATCTGCTCTGAGTGTATGCAATATAGAAGTTGAAAGTAGTGTGACACTAAAGGAAAAAAGAAATGGTTTTATATCAACCAAAACAAAAAAAAAGTAGTGCCCTTGAGGAAGATTATAAAACATATTGCTTCTACACAGCAAAGTTAGGGCTGATGGTTACTGTGGCTTGGGCAGTTTGACAAGGCAAGAACAAATAACAGAGTTAGTAGATTTTGCCCTGGCTTTAAATTGACAGGTATGAGTGTGCTTAAGTGAGACCTCAGCCTCAAAACTAGTGAGACCCTGTCTCAAAATAAAAATAAACAAGATTAGGGATGTAGCTCAGCGGACATGTGCCCCTTGGTTTATTCCCCAGTACAAAATTTTTTTTAAAAATGCCCTGGGGTGGGGGGGACCAGGGGAGGGGTTGGGGGTACAGAGAAAGTGAGAGATGCTCTCTTGGCCCTGGGGTGTTAAATGTGAAGCCTGTTGATAATAGAAAACAGTGTCAGGTTCTTGGTTCAGGGTATGTTGGTAATATCAAGTAATAACACTTTTCAGTGTATTTGCCATTGTTGATAGTAGAGGGTTTGAAATCACAAACAGTAAAAATATTACGATGAGTGGCTAAAAAGTATAAAAACATCTGTTGCACTGAGTTTAAACAATTTGACAGATCAGTCCATCCTGTTCCCTTGGTTTTACTCTGGTAGAGGTTTGTAGAATGAGACCTCCCACCAAATGCTTTCCAGGATCATGGTTGAGTCCTCACACACTTGGGTGCCTAGGAAATTGCATGCTGCTGATTAAATTGCTGGATTTCATGCCAGATTGAGGAAAGGGAAGGAAATGGGAGGAATGGGGTATTTGAGGGAGGGCTTGAAAGGAAAGCCTCTGGCTCAGTGCATGGGACTGCAGGGGGGTTTCATTAAGGAAATGGTTCCATTGAGTCTGCTGAAGATAGTGGACTAGATTTCCTGCATTGCTGCTGGGGCGGATATAGGGAGATGTCAAGAATTCCTGGGGATTTCCCATCAGCCTTGGTAAACCTGGATGCCTAAAAGCCATTTCTGATTGCTGCTCCTTTCCTTGATTTCAAGCTGCACGGGAGACTTGATCTTGTCTGTCAGACACATTCCACACTTGTGAGAGCCAGATGGAACCTCAAGATCCATCTGCTCATTTCAGAGACAAGAAACTGGCCCCAAGATGTTTAGTAATTTTTTTCAAGATCAACAGCTGGCTGGTGGCAGACCTAGGAAGAGAGCCTAATGTTTATCCTACAGACATTTCTTTTTCATTTGTAATATACTCTCTAATCCTAGACAGAGTAGGGATGCACAGATATTCATTGAATAACATTATTACAGTGCTAAAATTTATTTCTAAATGATAGCATCTCTTTTATTTATTACTATTATTCTTTTCTTTCTTTCTTTTTTTTTTGTGGTATTGAGGATCAAATTCAGGGACTCTTGTATGCTAGACAAGCACTCTATCACTGAGGTACACCTTCAGCCCCAGTATCCTTTTAAATATGGAATTATCTTTTTTTTTAAGGCCATAAGGGATTTAAATTAAAAATATCCAAAGGATGGCTGCTTAGTAGCATACTGAGACGTTTGGAGAGAAGACTAATTTTCCTTGGGAGCATTTGGAATCCCTATTTTGAATGGCTGTGGCCTAAATATTTGTGGCATATGGCACCAGCTTCGTCTGTCACCAAATCCTTCTACATACTCTATTCCAGTTACTCAAACTCTACCCCAATCAAAGAAATTACTCACTCTCCTTCAGATGGGCTTTTACTTTTGTCATATCATTCATGCTGCTCAGGTACCTGCAAGAACCTTCCCTCCTTGTTCAATCCCTCCTCTTCTACCTGCAAAATCCAGCTCAGCAATGCAGCTCCTGAGCCTCTCCTGATAGCCCCACACAGAACTAATGGTTTCTTCTGCTTGCCTAAAGCCCCTGTATGAATCCCTCCTATAGCACTTCTCACCTTGCACCATTAGAATTGTATGTGCCTATGTCCTCCCTCTTTGAGAAAGAGACTATATCTTGCAGATCTTAGATCCCCTGTACTTCCTCATGTAATGTCTGGTGTGGAGACTCTCAGTGTTGGGATGAATGAATTAATAGGTAGCCAAAACGTATTTCAAAGAAAGCTCTCAGGGCCAGATAACCATTTATTCTAGCATGCTAATGTATTCCTGCCCATCCAATTGGCTTCAGTTACAGGGAATTAATTAGAATGACTATTCTCAATAGATGTTTGTCCTCTCACAAAGTGACTAAGATATACAAAATCAGCTATTATTTTCAGCTCTCTGAGAAACCATCCATGTAACCACCTCCTGTTAGGGCATAATGCTTCAATGGGACTCCTGAGTCACCAAAGCAGGCTTCGGTCTCTGCAGAAGTTCTATCTTAGCCTCTATTGGCAAGGTGCTAAGCATTTCCTCTTTATCCTGCAGTGTCTTATGCAATCTTCAGAGACAACAAGGCTGTCAGGTTTCATGGTTTCACTTGCTCTTCAACTGACTCAAAGCTGAGTCTTTGGCTGCTCAGCTGGGATACAAACCTGAATGATAGATGCTAAATCAACTCTGTTTCAATAGGCACCTTTGTTATGGGACCAGGTTAGTCTGCCTAACTTATTTGCTTAGTATGGGTTATCTTCATCCCTTCATGCAAATTGGTTCCTGGCAGGACTGCCTTACTAAGTATGAGACATGTTCTTGAATGAGTCAGGCACAGAAAGGCAAATACCAAATGTTCTTTCTTCTATGAGGTCAACTTTCTAGTTTCCCCATATAAGTGGAGAGTAAAACAGTCACCAGAGACTAAGAAGGATGTTTGGGAGGGAGGAATGGAGACAGGATGGTTAAGGGGTAAGTTGGGTAGGGGAATAACTTCTAATATTCTATAGCAGAATAAGATACCTATGGTTAACAACACTTATTTGTATATTACAAAATAACTAATACAAAAGATTTTGAATGTTCCCAACATAAAGAAATGGTAAATGTCTGAGTTGATGGATATGTTAAATATCCTAATGTGATCATTATTCACTGTATGAACACATTGCAATATCACACTTACCTCATAAATATATATACAATCATTATGTTAAAAATTTTTAAAAGAATTTAAACCTAAAGAAGGAACTAGAAAGTAATGATAATAAATAAAAATATAGTTAATTCATTTTAAAAAATCCAAATTCCATGGCTGGGACTCAAAGCTCATCCCTTCCCTACCCCAACCTCCAGTCCAACCCACATGCCCACAATAGACTCCAAAACATGCTTCTCAAAGTGTGGTCCATGGCCCAGCAGCATTAGTTTCCCCTGAGAACTTAATACATCACACCCTGCTATTTTTGTTTGTTGAAAAAAGGAAAAGCACTGAATTTTAATATAGATTCGTAGTTCTGATGTCAGGGTCCAATTCCTCTTCATTAATACCCTCATAATGACCTCTGACCTGTCAAAGACAGTAGACTGGAGCCAAACACAAACCTCTTCTGTACTGGTCTTGTGCCCTGTCTTCTGCGGGGACACCTGTGTCCTACTTCCAGTCTTTTTTTTTTTTTTTTTTTTTGGTACCAGGGATTGAACTCAGGGGTACTATATCACTGGGCCACATTCTCAGCCCTTTTTTGTATTTTATTAGAGACAGGGTCTCACTGCTGGCTTTGAACTCGAGATCCTCCTGCCTCAGCCTCCCAAGTGCTGGGATTATAGGCATGCGCCACCACGCCTGGCTACTTCCAGTCTCTTTTTACAAAATCTTAGACTTAGCTCCAACCTGTAATCAAAGTAAACAGAAGTTGTGGTCTTGAGGCTAACCATATCATAGGTGGCATAATCAAGGTCTTAGAAAATGTGGATTTGCAATGATAAAATGAAATAACAGTTGTATTCAGTCATGCATCACCTCACCAAAAAAAAAAAAAGAAGAAGAAGAAGAAGAAAAGAAAGAAAGAAAATGTGGATTTGGTGTAAAATAGTAAAAATGTCACTAAATAGGTAGGTTTTAACCAGAAATAAAGGTTCTACAAGGCACTTGCTTCCAAAACAAAATTACTGGTATTGAAAACCAGCGGGGGTAGGTGACCATTTCCAGAATTTTCAGCTGTCAAGGAGGCACTGCTGTCTCACTGCAACTATACACATATTGTTCTCCTTATTGGCTTGAAATCTAATGTGCTTGTTTGTTTTCACTTACATTCTTCCTTTTCTCATTTCCCATCTTGACAAGTGCTTTCTCCTCATAGATTATCACCATGCTTGCAGGCACTTTTTCTCAGCCTGGTTTTCTATCCTTCTATTTCATGGGTGGATTGTAAATGGGATTTCCTTTCAAGCCACAGAACCACCCATGTGGTCTACAGAAGCAAAGCTACAACAATTATCAAATTCTTTTGTTAAAAGAGGCCTGAAGTGAACCTGGAATAAATGAAAAGCCTTGGCTCTTATTATATACAAATATAAAACCACTTAAACTCAAGGCCACCTTTAGCAAAACCTTAATAAGTAGTTTTCCTGCCAAGGGATTTATGTGAAACCCTTTGCCTCTCTCTAGGGCCATGGTCCCCAGCCTATATTGTTAGAACTGCCAGGGGAGCTTTAAAAATCCTCAACACCCTGGCTGTAGTTCTGACCAATTCAATCACCATCATATTCTCTTTCTCCCTTTATCCCTTCCCCACCTCCTCCTACCCCCTCTCTACTGGAGATTGAACCCAGTGGTATTCTATCACTGATCTACATCCCCAGCCCTTTTCATTTTCAGACAGGGTCTCCCTAAGTTGCTGAGGCTGGCCCTGAACTTGTGATCCTCCCGCCTCAACCTCTCGAGAAGTTGGATCTCAGCAGTGTACCACCAAACACAATCTCTTGAGTGGGACCCTGGCATGGACAAATTAAAGCACCCAGCAATTGGCAGCTAAGGCTAAGAACCTCAAATTGTACAGAACATTGGAACTACCTGGAAGGCATGCTAGATCACTGGGTCCTACCCTGGAGTTTCAGATTCAGTAGGTCTAGGTGGGGCTGACAATCTGCTTTTCTAACAAGCTCCCAGGTGATGCTGATGTACATGGTCCAGAGACTACACTTTGAGAACCACAGCTCTAGGGTCAGTTTAAAAGGCCTCACCACATGGGAAGCACCTGTACAAGTGCCCACCTGTAAAAGGCACTAGATGATCACCAGACCTAGGACAAGGTGGAGGAGCTATCTATGAGGATTCCTGCCAGGAAGAGTGTGAGTCAGAAGAACGTGGCCAAAGGATCATTCAAATCAAGTGCTAGGGCTTGTTACCAATGGGACTAAATTAAATGCCTTTTGAGGACAGTGGGTCTATTCTGCCAGCTAGGAGCCAGAACTAAGTTGCCAGTCTAGACAACAGAGCTGCCTTATTCTATGTAGCATTCAGACTTTCCTCTAATTAAAGGTTGGCCAATTATCATGCTATTGGCCTATCCTCGGTCCCCAATGCCTCAGTCCTACCCTGCTTCACTCCACTATGGCCTGAAAAATGCTACCTGAAGCTTCATGATGCTTTGCCTCTCTCATGAGTTTCTGAATCTGTATTTCCTGGGCTGGGATCGGCCTCCCCTACTTTGAAGGCTGACTTCTACCTGCTGGAACAGTAAAATTCTGCTGGCTTTCATCAGGTGCTGATTCTGTCCCCATTATCAAGAAAATGCACTGTCAGTTGGAAATATGATACTAGGACTCTTCTTGTGACACACCAAGAACCCAAGCTGTTTTTCCTTCCCTGAGAGCATTTGGAAGTACTTCTAGGGTGTTTAATGC
Source organism: Tamias sibiricus (assembly GCA_025594165.1). Taxonomy (NCBI): domain Eukaryota; kingdom Metazoa; phylum Chordata; class Mammalia; order Rodentia; family Sciuridae; genus Tamias; species Tamias sibiricus. Next base: position 72,194,484 of record CM046663.1, read on the forward strand.
CTAATATTGTGGGGCTCCACTTGGTACTTTTACTTTTGAAAATAGAATGAGTCTATTCTCTGTTAGTTGAGGACTTCTTCTGCAGGGCTAAGATGCAATAGCCATTTGTATCTGTAATCTGTTGCTACATAACAAGATGCTTCAAAACTTGGTGGCCTAAAACAATTCATTATGTGTTTGAGTCTGTGGATTAGACATCTGGGCTGGGCTTAGCTGGTCTTACTTGAAGGAGAGAGATTCTTTGGGGCAGGAAAAAAAAGAGGACAATAACCTCTATTGACTGTCAGGCACTTTTGATTTACTATATTATTTCACTCATTCCCAAGAGGTAGGTGTGGTAATAACTCTAAGGAAAGTGACGCTGAAGTAAATTAAATACTTTCTCCAGCTCTCACCTGGGTCTTTCATGCAAGTTGCAGTTCTGGCAATTCGGATGGGGTCTTGGTTTGGGGCCTCCCTCTCCATGCAGTCCTTCCTCCTTCAGAAGTCTAGCTGGCTTTCATAATGGAGGCAGGGGTGTTCTAAGAGCACATGCTGGAGCTGCAGGGTATTCGGGAACCTAGGTTTTGAAATTCCTTTATTACTCTGCCACATTCTGTTGGTCAAAGCAAGTCCTAGCCCAGCCAAGGGGTGGAAGGCAGCCTCCTCTCTTGATGCACAATATGATAGCAATGTTTTTCAATGTGCCATTTTGCTGTTTAGTACTTCACTTTTTCTTTTTTTAAATATATTTTTTAGATATTGATGGACCTTTTATTTTATTCATTTATTTATATGTGGTGCTGAGAATCGAACTCAGTGCCTCACACATGCTAGGCAAGTGCTCTACCACTGAGCCACAACTCCAGCCCCATAGCACTTCACCTTTTCTTTTCAGTCTATTAGGTTGGAGTTTGGCCAAGAAAAATCATAGTAACTAATAAATAATAATGAATACTAAATAATGCCTCGGCCCTTCTAAACAGCATCTGGGAATGAAATGACTGGCCAACGGCAGAGCTTCACATTCATACATCTTTTGTTTAGGGTCCTTAGGTCACTGTTAACCTGGCATGCCACGTTGGTACAGTGACCTCTTAGGACAACCATGACACCAACAAAGGAGGACAACTGACCCCAGACTCCCAGTATAGGCAGCTTTGCAGCCTCTTGGGGCTTATCTCATGGGGTTCCTGATCTAGCTTCTTCTTCCAGAGGATATAATGATACTGTAGGGAGAGAGATCCTTTTGGGGAGAGAAAAAGGAAGAAAGTAACCTCTATTAACTGTCAGGTACTTTGATTTACATACATTATCTCACTCATTCCCAAGAGGTAGATGTGGTAATAACTATAAGAAAAGTGATACTTTGATAAATTAAATGCTTATTATATGATAACAGAAGTAGTATGTAAAGCTGGAATCATTTGAATTTGATCCTGTCAGACTTTGGAGTCTCCTTCCTCACCATGCATTACAACCTAATTGAAAAGCAAAGAAGGATAAAGAACATAGTGAGGGCTGTGACAGTCTTCCCCTACTCTCAAAACCAGTCTATCCTTGGAATTTTGCCAACCCTAAAGAATGTGAGAAGCCACTGCTACTCCAGCTTAAAGTGGCCTTGGGAGATTCCACTGCTGCATGTTGCAGACACTATTCAAATCTCCAAGACAGAATTTTAATCATCTGTGCTTTCTTATCATAGATATTCAAGAACCTTCCCAAATAAAGTCAGAAAAGGATCCCAAAAGCCATTAAGAACATGGTTTTACATGGCCTTCCAAACTGGTCTCCTAGATGTGGCTTTAAACTAGTTCAGATTACAAAGAAGGATGGTCAGAGGCCAGCATTTGATTCTAGAAAAGCTTGTGGCAGACAGGTCCTTGGGAGAAGCTGGGACTGGCCTCTGACAGTTTCCAGGAATCAAGTGTCTGCTCCTTTGTGTACTTTCTAGATCCCAGCAACCTCAAAGACTTGAGCTTCTCTGGAATGAAAGTACCTGAGGGAAGGACCCAGACGTATGTGGACCCTTGATGGCAGTCACCTGTGAAGAGGGAGGGAGGACTCTTACTCTGTCCCCAGGGAAGGGGAAGGAATCCAGGTCCTGAGCCTCTCTTCAGCATAGGCACTGTGCTGGCTCACAGTTGCCCCTTTCTGAACATTCACAGGGGCACTTTTCATTTTGTTGATGGGCTGAAACTCTGAGGCTTAGGGCAATTTCATAACTTTCCAAAAGCCACACACAGGAAACAGCCAGGTCAGGATTCAAACATAGGTCTTCTTGATTTCAACACTGGCATTCTTTTCACCATCATTTACCTAAAGAGAGCTTGAAGGAGAAAATCTAGGAACTAAAGAAAAGGCAAAAGTTCTGTTTTCGGGGTTTAGAATGAAAAGCTGATGTTGTTCAAGGCCTTGTTCTAGAGGAAGTTACTTTTCAGTCTGGAGTAGCCAGCTACAGGCCGTGATTGACAGTACTTATACAGTTAGCAAAACTAGAAGCTTCCCCCCCCCGCCCCCGCCCCCAGCAGTGCCAGCATAGAACCTAGGCCCTTGCACATCTATGCAAGGTCTCTGCAGAGCTATGCCCCAGTCCCAGTAGCATTTCTACAAGGCCAGTTGCTCCTTGTGTCCCTTCTTCTCCTAGATAATTCTTTTAGATATTTAGACCTGCAAGAAGTCAAGAAAGAAACAACAGAGCTTTACTTCTGTCTTGATCAACCTAGTATATACTGTTCCACACCAGAATAAGATCATGTTCGTTAGAATCAGAAAAATCCTATTCTGCCACCTATTGAGGAGTTTTATCTTCTGCTCTAAGAAAATAGCTGGAAAGTTTGGCCAAATGTGGTTACATGCTTTAGATGGAAGTTATAGGAAGGGGTGAAATAAATCCTGTTTGATTTTTTTTTAATGATTGTTTTCTTATTCTAAATTGGCATTAGAGAAACCAAAGATATATGTAAACAGATGAAAAGACAGGGATATATATTAGGATTGCAAACAAACAATTTAAAAAGGCAATGTAAACTCTTGCTACAGCATTTCATCTCTGATTAATGGTATTGTTTTCTTTTGGGGAAACATTGTTTAATTCTCTTTTTCCACTTAATGCCTCCAGCAGGACCAGATTTTTGTTCTCTGTTGTTCTTTGAAAATTTTTATAGCTTCAGAATTTTCCCCATAGGGAATTCTGCTAGAACTACAGTAGGGGAAATGCAAAGAAGATGAATAATTGTATTGCCCTAGAATGGACTTTGGATACCTATTACTTCTTGAGAGCTAGGGAATATTCGACTCACGTTGTTGATGCACCAATTAAAAGCCATCTACCTCTCACATCCCCATCCCATTCTTTGTCCTCAGAACTGGTAAATGAAAATTATCCTATGCAAAGTATTTGCCACACAAAGATACATAAAAGGCCAGCAGGGAAAATGAGAAAATAGGAATGCTGATTTTCAGGAATTTCTATTTCCCTTTAGCTATTTTGGACTGACAAACTGAAGTGCTTCTATACCCTAATGTATCTTTTTTAAAAGAAGCAGTAAAACTCTGAAATGTAGAAATAAGTTTTCTTTTTTTGTTATTTTAAAATATACTTTATAGTCCAAACAGATGGGCCTGGGACTGCTTTGCTGGAGTAACTCATTCCCCATTTTGGGATAATGTTAATTACAAACTTAGTGGTAGAGATTTAGGAACTATATTTTCATACAGTTTGGAATGCTTATATTTTCTCTCATGATTTCATGAGAAAAGAATATGGATCATGTCAAATTTAATTCTCCTGATGCCAGTTTCATAGCCAGTCTTTACTGCAGATTTATATCCTTCCGACTTGAATTCAGGCAATGCATAGGAGACTATTTTATTTTAGAACATTTAAACATATTCACTTAGAAAGTGCTAAAGTGATTATTAAGTAATCCATTATATTTTATTTATGAATATAAGTATGGTTATATTCATTATGCTCAATGTTTACCATGGAATAAGTGTTCGTTCTTTGTGAATTTTACTAAAGTGAATCACTTACATTAGTGAAGAACTTTCAACTCTTACACCAAAATGTGTCCCTTAAACACAAAGTGCACATAGTTTGGAAATTTCTTATATGTTCACTTAGATTATCTTCTTGATTTTTTTGTATTTATCTATTCCACTTCTAAATGACATCTCCTAGGAGGCCAACTTTTAGCAGAAAGCCCTTCAAGAGTAAGAGCTGTTTCTGATCCAACTTTGCAGTTGTGAATATAGTACCTGATACCCTAGTCACTCAATAAATGCTGTTAAATTGACAGATGCTGATGTGAGTGTGTAAGTGGGGCTGGCAGTAACTCTCTCAATGTTATGTAATGTTCTGTTCTTTCCATTTAGACCATTCTCTGGGTCCAGCCCATCTTCTGAGCTGACCCTGTTCTCCTGAACTGACTCTAGACAGGATTGAGAATAGGGATGTAAGCTGCCCAGCCACTGGAGAATTTGTTCCCAAGAGATACTGTCCTTGAGATTAACCCTCACTCTAAGATTCTTTCAGCTGGTCAAGGTTCCAAAACATCACACAGAGAGGTGATTGGAAAGTTTTAATTTCTAGCTTGACAACTAGGTAAGGCTACTATTGTATCAATTGTTTTTACTACTTTGGATAAGAACATTTTGGCTGAAAACTATTTTCTTTTGGTCCTGCATCATCCATGGCATAGTCTAGACAAATAGAGAAAAGAAAGGACAAGTTAGACCTGGCTAATGTATCACATCTGATAGTTTTCTTTTATCCCCCTCATTGCTGAATCTCCAGCCTAGCTCTACTCCACCATGATGCTATGCTATGCTTCAAAAAGCACCACTTGATATGGGTATGTCTTCTAAAGAATGTTTACTTGTGCCTTTTTCTTTCATTTTTTTTCTTATAATAAGTTTTATTGTACATTCACTCTCAATCAACTCACATCCTATTTTCAGGTGCTATCATTTTAGAAACAGAAGTCCCAGTTTGGGGACAGCAAAGTAACCTATTAACAAATATAATTTAAGACAAGAAATATTAACTCATGTAGCTTCAGAACTAGAAAGAACATCAGAGACTCCAATGGGCATGGTAGCAAGAAGAGATTTAAGGATATTGAATGAATGAAGACTGCTTGTTCTTTCTTTCTTTTTTGGTAAGGATAGTTTATTAAAAAATATGAAAATATTCATATCCGTTGACCAGCATTTCTCTATAAAGAAATAACCCTAAATGAATTATTATGGCCATATCACATTTAAATATATTTACTATTTAGAAGAATAAATTATTATAAATCACCCATAAGTCCCCCCAGGTAAGATCCTGGTTTAAGTTTTTTAAAATACAACATATGCCATATAATCAATAAAATATTACATCTATGTTTAGGAGAAAAAAAGTCAGATGAGGCCAGGGTAATTCTTACACCTTGTACATAAAGTATTCTGTATTTTCTACCTTTGATATTGAATAAGTATTTTTAACCTCTAATGTCAAAATACATTCTTTTTAAATTTGTTTATTTTTTAAATTTATTTATTTTAATTAGGTATATACGACAGCAGAATACATTTTGATTCATTGTACACAATTGCAGCACAACTTTTCATTTCTCTGGTTGTACATGATGTAGTGTCACACCATATGTGCAGTCACACATGTACCTAGGGTAATGATATCCATCTCATTCTACCATCTTTCCTGCCCCCATGCCCCCTCCCTTCCCTCCTCCCCTTTGTCCAATCATAGTTCCTCCATTTTTCCCATGCCCCCACCCCCATTATGGATCAGCATCTACTTGTGACTTTTCCCCCCAGTGCTAAGTGAAGTCAGGTAGACCGAAGACTGAAAAAATATGTGAACTAGAACATTGCAAGAGGATGACAGAGCTTTCATTCAGAAAAGAGATAAAGGAGAGCAGAGTAATTAGAAGTAAGAGAATCTAAGGTACCTTGTTAGAAGAAAACAGCTATTGGGCTGAAGATGTAGCTCAGTGGTAGAACATTTGCCTAGCATGCACATGACTCTGGGTTCCATCCTCAGCCCTGCAGAGAAAAACAAAGAAAAGAAAACAATTGTTTAAAAGTAAAGTTGAAGTTTTAGAGGGTTTGAATTCTTTGAAGGAGAAAGAAACAGAGTTGAGGCTTCCTTCAGCAAACATGCACTCTTCTTCAGGTCTCACCTTCAATTTTATTATTCTGGAAAAATCTTCTTCCTTGCTGGTCTGGGCAAGGCTGCCCCACACCTGGTCCTTCTGCATGATAACATGAAAATAAAATGCAGTTTTATATTTATATAAAAATTCTCTGTATGAAATTTCATATATCTGTGTATACTAGTTTACTTATCCATCATTCATCCAAAGTTAAAAACACTTTAAAGAAAACAATTTTGTTTGTTATGGTATCCCTCTCTTAGTATATGCTCAGAAATATTAACTGTGAGAGTTAATGCTGAGGTTAAAGATTGGAGAAGTCAATAGGGTAAGGGGGTGAGAGAAAGGGGTCACATAGGGAACATGGTGGGAAAAAAACCAGGGATGGCTGGCAGTACAAGAGAGATAAGAAGAAAAGATAAACCAGGGAGAAGAGTTCCCAGATTCCTAGCCTCATGCATGGGAGTCCAACCCTTAACCCAGTTCATCAATCTCATGGGGGTAGGGAACTGGTGGCTTAATTCCATGGGAGCAGCTCTAGGGTTGGGGACCTTACTACCTCTCCAGAGTTGTTCTTTCTGGTTTTATGCAAGTCCTGCTGACTGGTTTGTGTCTAGTCCTCCAGCATGGGCTGATTCAGAAGTTGTTTCAAAGTCTGTTAGGCTGGGGGACAAACATTGGCAGAAATTGTAGCATAGAGTAATGAAGGTGTATGAATAAAAATGCCCTGAAAGGTAAAACAAATATTCTCCAGATTTGGGGTACAAATAACTCTAAAGTCTTCTATGGATATTTAGAAGGACGGCCTTAATATCACATATGGGAGTGAATCATGAACACTCAGCAAATTATTTCTTTTAATAGTTGAGATACTTCAGATGGAAGCACACTGCTTTTAATAGGTTACTTTTCCTTCCAGATTTTTGACTGTAGGCAAAACCTGCATGACATCAATTCCAGCTAAGATTGTATTTTTAAAGTTTGCAAAATCTTGGGAAGGCAGAGCCACTAACCAATATTTACTACATAAGTTAGGTGAGTCTTAGGAAATATGAAAATTATAAGCACCCAGAATTAAAAAGAACAGTTTAGTGACCATGTCCATTCCACTGTCTAAACAAGATTCGCCTGAAAGCTATGTGTAATGAAAAGGAATTGAATCTCAAGTTGTTTAATTTAGAAGGAAACTGATTTTGATGATAGCAGATATAATGGTCAAGAATGCTGTGTAGTGAGGCTTAGAAAGCTTGCTGTCATCGTTTTTAAAAACTCAATTCCCCTATGATGGATAACTTGATCACATACTCCTGGCCATTTAAATCTCAAAGGTCAGAGGGTTTGTATATATTATTTGTTGCAAAGACAGAGATCTCCTCAACTTTCCTCTTAGTGAATTCAAAGCATCTCCTTTATAGACAATCTAAAGGATTCCAGAAGAATGTTTTCTATGGAGTTAATCAACTACATCAAAGAAAGCTAAAAATTAACATAGGAACTTAACACTTAGCCTTCAACCTTATTTTATTCCTCTCCTATTTTTATACACAAGGTAACTTGTATTCTGTCATTATATGTAATTGGTAATAAAGTTGAAAATGTTGAGTATATGAAGAGAATAGAAGAAACTTGATGTTAGCTCTAACAGTGGATTTTGCCTTTCCTTGCATGGACAGCTACAGTGTTAAGGTACACACTTGCTGGCCTGTCTTCTTTACTTTACTGTACAAAAAGGCATTATTTTGGGTTCAAACTTAAAGCCTGAACAGGATGCACTTTTATGGTAATAGCATCATAACATCACAGCTCCATGACATTTTTTTCTCCCCAGAAAGATTAGTGTGTGAATCTGAAGATTATCTGTGCCACATTAAAGGTTGTTAAGAAGTGGCTGAATGTAATCAAAAGGTTCCAATTCCCACTCATATGATTTAACCATTCTATGGCAAGCTCCTAAACTGAATTGACAATAGTTCCCAGATCTCTGTGATGCTTTCCTTCTAAGAAACTCTGCAGGGATGCATGTAATTAACATGTCCATGAAATTCAGAGGCCTGCTGTCATCATCTCTGCAAACGCCTGGAACTTTAATGGAAGAAGAGTATTTGGTAAAATCTCTGCCAACTGTAATCCTAATGCTATAGAGAATAGAGAAAACATTGAATTTTAAATTGTGGGTTATGTACATATCATCTTTTGCTTCCAGACTGATAACTGTTTTCTTAAAGAGAATATGAAGGATGCTTTTGACAGAACTGAACTTATAATTCTAAACAATTTAACATTAGCCTTCTAATCTCTAAGGCAGTTCACTTTATTAATATTACTACCATGCCAATTAATTCCATTTTATCCAAATACTCTTTCAGCTATAAGCATTCTGTTACTGAATTTTGACTGCAATGTAGAACTGTAATTCTAAAGAAAATGCACCAACTGACAAAATATTAGTAATCCATTAAAAAATCACTTACTTCCATGATGTTGTCTTGTATATATTGAGTATGTATTTTCTGAAGTCAGACTTCTGAGGAATCAGTTACTGTGTGTTTTTCAGATGTTTATTATCAGAAAATACATATAATAAGGCTTGAAAACACTTGACTTTCAACTGGAACAATAGCATAATGCTACTAGTGATTATGAACCATTCTATAAGACATGATGTCAGAGCCCTGCTTCTCCACAGTCCTCTGCACAGTGGCACTGGAGAAGAACATAAGCCCGAGGGGGAGTGTGCTACAAATGGAGCTTCCCGCTACTGACAGAGAAAAGGGAGATGTGTTCAAGACGAAAACATTCCTTTTTTGCATTTTGGGGGTATAAAGAGTATTCATTCTGTTTATAACCAGTTGAAGGTCTACCAGAATTTTCTACCCAACTTTACAAGCTATGTCAACCAGATCTTGACCTTTGCTCAAGGCAGCTCAGAAAACTTCCATGACATGGTGTGGTAAACTCAAATGACATGTTAGCTCTATGGAAGTGGGTTTTAAACTCATTCAATAAAAGAACAGCAGTATGGGAGTTGAACATTTTGGGGGAAAAGGTAACCCCTTGGTCAGCAGATTTCTCCTGCCCAACCTTAATTAACTTCCATGTCACATGAAAAGGAGTTGTACATGGCTATAGGTCACTGGAAGGGTAGGCTCCTGATGGTAGCTGGTGACAGGTCTAATGATCAATGAATGTGCCCTGTTAAACTGTGACCCTCTGAGAAGCCAGTGTCAAGTAAAAAGCTCCAAGAGGCACCCTGAGATATGCTCCCCTCGTAAACACTGACAGTAGGAATGTCCTCGTTACTACAGGACTTTTCCCCTGGTGAACATTTTAAACCACACAGATTTTTTCTTTTAAATAACTTTTATAAAGTTAAGGGGAAAATGAGTGAAGTCAATGATCCATGTATGGATGGAATGAAGTTCCAAGTTCCAATCATTTTAGACATTACCACTTCAGTGGCATCCTTATGCCTTGAGCTGCAAAACTCTGAGTTTTATTAACTGACAACTAAAATATGAATTGTGGGTGCTGGGAGTATAGCTCAGTTGTAGAGGGCCTGCCTAGCCTGCACAAAGCCCTGGCTCCCATCCCCAGCATCATATACGTGCATTCAACACACTCTCTATTCCCTTCCCCTGCTCTCTGTGTGCTTATGAATTTTAAGATGGTTTTAAAACAAACTTTTCTCCATCTGGAAAGAAAAATATAGGCATACCTGTATCATGGTATATATGTATGTATTTATTAACACATTCTTTCATTTGATTTTTCTTTCATTTAAGGCCAACTATTAACAAATAGGGGCTTTAGGTATAGCTCATGGTAGAGCACTTGTTTAGCACATGCAAGGCCTTAGGTTCCATCCCTCACACCAAAAATCAAACAAGGCCAATTGTTTTGGAATAAAAACCTCAATATTTAAAAACTAATATTGTGGTTAATTGTGGGACTTAGTTTATGCTACCGCCATACATATTACCATGGTTCCATATCTTATGTGCAGTCTGTTGGCAGATGGTACACAAACCCTCTGGCCTTTCTTCATCATCTTAGAAATGAGAAAAGACTTTACGAATGTACATGCTAGTGCTCTTCATCATAGTGTTGGCTTAGTTAGTGCTGTTGTCTTTATTTAATGCAGTAATTCTAATCAGTGCATTCAGGGGAATGTCCACTTCATATTACCTGATAAATAACTGAACAGAGGCAGACACAGAGGTTAAGACCCAGACTGAACTTTTTATTAAATGCCACAGCCTAGCATCTCAAACGCAAATTTTGGAAGCTTCTGGAAATTTGCAGTTGCATTCTTCACTACTCTCCCACCCTTGCCACCAACAAAAAAGGTTCTATTGAGATTCAGTCTATGAGATATAAGCTTTTAATAAGCTACATCTTGAGGAAGGAATCTTTTTATTATGAATTATGTTTAATTAACCTCACACAACCTTGGTAAATGGATTATGGTCTTAAATTCAAATTTTAGAAACATGATACTTAGGAAATTATATTTAGATAAAGAGTCCATTTATCATGCAGGATTATGTACTATTGAAAACATAGTAGGCAAAATCAAAGACAGATGCTTCTCATTTGAAATAAATCTAATATACAAAGCTTTGGGTTAAAAATTTTGTAATCAATAATTTTTATTTTTAAAAGGAAATGCCTGTAGATTTCTTCAGAATTCTAGCAACATAACTGTCAATGTGACTTAGTTTGTTAATATTTCCATTTAAATAGTTAAAATTCAAAATATGAAATTAAAAGCAATTTAAAATTAACACTAAATTGAATTTAAATTATTATAATGGGGGCAGTAAGTTTTTTTGCAATATGTTTGTAAAACTTCCACTATATAAATAGTGATGTTACTTAACATGAAATAATTGCTTCTCATGAAAGAATTGCTTCTCTAAAATTGGGCTTCTGAACTTTAAGATGGAGAAAGAATTAGTGTAAAAATCTTAACACTGAGGAGATCATATGTAGAAACAGATTTCAAAATACCTCAATATTTTAGACCTTCAATGTAACTTTTTGATTACTATAGTCATAATGTTGGGGGGTTTTAAAAAGAATACAACAGCTTTGTTGAGATAAAATTGACTTCTCTGGGAGACCAGAATAAGACACCCCCAGTATGACTATAGGAGATCAGAATATTGAAATGTTAATTCAGTGATTTTTTAAAAATATATTCAGAGTTGTGTAACCATTAACACTACTGAATTTTAAAACATTTCATTACCTCTTAGAGAAACTCCATGCCATTACTAGTCATTCTTCATTCACCCTCCTCCAGTCCCTGGCAACCACTGATCTGTTTTCTATCTCTATGGATTTGCCTGTTCTGGACATTTATATAATGGAATAATATAGAATAATATAATATGTGGCTTTTTATGACTGGCTTCTTTCATTTGGCCTAATGTTCTTGTGTTTTGTTTTGAAATTTATTTTCTCATACTTCTGGAAGCTAGAATTTGAGGTGCTAGCAGATTTGGTTTCTCCCAAGAGACCTCTCTGTGTGACCTCACTGTGACCTCACATGGCCATTTTGCTATGTGCTCCAGCATACTGTTTCCAAGTTTCATCTACTTTGAAGCACATATCAGTACTTAATTCCTTTTCATTGTCAAACCACATTCCATCATAGGATATACCATATTTTCCCATTCAACAGTTGATGGACATTTGTGTCAATTCCATTTTTTGGCTTTTATATGTAATACTGCTGTTAGCATCTCTGTATACATTTTTATGTGGAGATATGTTCTCAGTCCTCTTGGGTAATTGTTGAATACTGTGTTTAACCTATGATTAACTATGTTTAACCATCTGAGGAACTGCTAAGCCATTTTCCAAGATGGCTACACTGTTTAAAAATCCTACTAGGAGTGTATGAGGGTTCTAATTTCTTTACATCCTCATCAACACTGCTATTATCTGTATTTTGTATTCAAGCTATTTTAAGAGGCATGAAGTGCTAAGTCATTGTGCTTTTTATTTTCATTTGCCTAATAATGATATTCTTCATTGTTTAATGTGCTTATTGGTCATTTATACATCTTTGGGAAAATGTCTATTCAAATCCTTTGTCAATTTTTTCAAATGAGTTACTTTTCTTTTTATTAACAATAAGTATTTTTAAAATGTGATTTCTAACTTGCACATTGTTATCAATGACTTGTGGTCTCAGAATCAGAATTTTTAGGCTGGAAGGGATTATACAAATCAAAGTCTAACCTCCTTCTTGACAGTTGGATCTGAGGCTTAGAGAGGCTTGCCCATGCCCTCAATAGACTTACTTTGCCACAGAGCAGGGGAGATTAATGACTCTAAATTAAAAATAGAAAAACAGATGTTTCATGATCTATACAGCTGTGCATTGCTTACTGACCTGGTTACTTTCTGAGAAATACATTTTAGGCAAATTCTTTGTTTTGTGAACATGGTAGAGTGTACTTAGACAAACTAAGACTACTTTGATATCACCAGGCTTATGGGACCATTTTGGATACCTGTTTCATCTTTGATCAAAACGTGGTTATTGTCTTTGACTAATAAAGCACCTTTCTTATATAGACTAACCCTTCAATTTCAATACATTAAGAGCTTGGGCCAGTGTCTAATTGGAAGAAGAGCTAGGGTACTTATCTTGAGGTTGCATTCAGTTAGCAAGAACACTTTTATTTAAAGCAATAAAAATAGCAGTTCTCTAAAGATACTTTTAGACTTATATAAGAATCTTCCTTGAGTCTTAAAAGTGACAGCAAAAGATATCTGGCTCATAATGACCTCTGTTGGGAGTGTGTTCTTTTAAAATTCATCATGGTAGCTTTTAAGAATTTTGAAGAAAGAAAATCATTTGGTATTTGGATTTGGTGACAAAATAAAGCCATATTTTGCTTGAAAATGTACCCTTCTCATGGAAGTCAATGTTCCATTTTGCCTAATGAAAGGAAGATGGGGAATGGAGGGTAGCTTTCTACCTGATATGTGGCATGTGGGGAAAGATAAATGGGATTTTTGTTGGAATCATAAAGTTCTGTTGTACTCACAACAAAAAAAAATATTCAGATAAGATCAACATAAGGTGTCAGTGTTCAAATAAGGACATATTCACACAGTGGTTTCTTAATGCTATTTACCCACACTGCTTGACCTTAGTGGATTTTCCTAACAAAGAAACATTGGTAAAGTCCATTATCATGGTCTGCATGGAGAGTTTTCATTTTGTTTTATTTAGATAATAATTTTTCATATCAAGAAAATTATCTAAATAATCCATATGCCCCTCATGATTATATTGTAGTTGACTTTACCAAAAAGGGACAGAATCATTCACTGAGGGAACAATATCATTCTTCTAAATCTGATATCTAGGCTCCCATGGCAAACAGTGGAAAGTTTGATACACACCCAAGCTTTACAGTGGGGGAATCATTATTAAATTACAGCACTCCACCCTCGAAAATGAAATACCCTGTAGATTTATTATCTAAATGGGCAGTGTGACTCTGGGCTACTGAGAAGAGCAAACCAAGTTGCCCATGGTGTAAAGATGTATATGTTTATGGATATGTGCATATTTATATCTTTACATATATCACTCATGAGATATAAAAAGTGACATGAGCCGGGCACGGTGGCACACACCTGTAATCCCAGCACTTTGGGAGGCTGAGGCAGGAGGAGTGCGAGTTCAAAGCCAGCCTCAGCAATGGCGAGGCACTTAGCAACTCAGTGAGACCCTGTCTCTAATAAAAACACCAAAAAAAGGGGCTGGGGATGTGGCCCAGTGGTCAAGTGCCCCTGAGTTCAATCCCCAGTACCACAAAAAAAAAAAAAAAAAAAAAAAAAAAAAAAGTGACATGAAGTAGATGCTTAAAAATGTTAGCTGAATGGCTGGGCTCGGTAGTGTACGCCTGTAATCCCAGCATCTCGGGAGGCTGAGATAGGAGGATTGTGAGTTCAAAGCCAGCCTCAGCAACAGTGAGGTGCTAAGCAACTCAGTGAGACCCTGTCTTTAAATAAAATACAAAATAGAGCTGGGGATGTGACTCCATGGTTGAGTGCCCCTGAGTTCAATCCCCAGTACTATATATATATATATATATATATATATATATATATATATATATATATATATTAGCTGAATCTTTATTATTCATTGGGCATATGGATATTAAACTGACTCAAAGAAATGTTTTAAGGCTTAATAATGTGATTTCAGAGCATTCAAGGAATTTCACTTTCCTTTTCCCTTAATGGTTTTCCTGTTAAGCTATAGTCTTGGTATTTCCATTAATTTTTATGAGACCCTAGTTTCCTATTAATTGAAGAAAGGAGATTTACTAGACGTTTCCAGTTACTTCAAAGTATAGTTTCCTTATACTTTTCCTTTGTTTTAATTAACATTTATCTAGCTTCCTCATTCCAAGTGAAAAATTAATTTATGTTAGTGGAGACAAATGTAATAGAGAAATCACTTTCTTAGCATTTCCCCCAGTAAACTTTCTAATAACTCTATTTTTCCCACCTAGTATCTTCTAAGTTGAAAGACAGCACAAGGAATACAAAGAATAGCTTGCAGAGGGCATGTTCTTTAAAGGATCTTCTAAATACAACACTTCACAGGGCTGGTTTGGCATGGCTATTTGAAGTTACAGATTCTCTCTGATGGGAGAAGTACTGGTGTTCTAAGTTGCTGATGAAGAAAAATTCATATGATTTGGAAACAAAGTATCAGGTACTCATAGCATAAAAATGGAAGCCTTCTCCCGACATGGCCTCTCTGGATGGGAAAACAAATCACTCCACCTAGACCACCGGGGTAACTATATAAGTAATGCCAGAATTTTCCTCAGGAAGTTTTGTTGGATCTTTTCCAGAGTAGGAACAATTGTTCAATTAAATCCCCAGAATTCCATGCCATAGGGAAAGGCAGAAACTATTCTGGCCTGGAAATTTTTCAGGAAAGGTGTTCTTAATCGCTGGGTGTGGCTTTAGAAAAATCTCCTGTTGACAAGCATCACTGATTTTCATCTACATTTTGCCTAGACTCATAAAGATGAGTAAAGGGGCTGGGGTTGTGGCTCAGCGGTAGAGCGCCCGCCTAGCACATGTGCGGCCAGGGTTCGATCCTCAGCACCACGTAAAAAATAAACGTATTATGTACAACTAAAGCAAATAAATAAATATTTTAAAAAAATAAGTACAAAATGTGTACCTTGGTATGAGAATAGATTGAATCATTTTATGAGGTTATTTGATCAACCAATCAGATCTATGCAAATCTGATTTCAATTTAAATATGTTACTTCCTCCTACCTCAGCTTCCCAAGGTGCTAGGATTACAGGCGTGAGCCTGGCTAAAAGTTACTTTTAAATATTAACTTATCAGTAACATCAGAAAAGCATATAATGTTCATTTAGTATCTTTCTTTGCAATTAAACACCCAGAAAAATTGCCTCTAACAGAAGAGGGGGTGTGCAGGGGGAAATTCCAACAGATTTTGGCACAAGTAGACATCTGCAACATGGAAGGTAGCAAGCCAGCCCATCAAGGACATAGCACTGAATCCACACCCCTCCCTGAGAGGTAGATCATGGGTTTTTCCATTTTATTCATATGGATACACATCTGTAATCCCAGCAGCTCAGGAGGCTGAGTCAGGAGGATCGTAAGTTCAAAGCCAGCCTCAGCAACAGAGAAATGCTTAGCAACTCAGTGAGACCCAGTCTCTAAATAAAATACAAAATAGGGCTGGGGATGTGGCTCTGTGGCTAAGTGTCCCTGAGTTCAATCCCTGGTACCAAAAAAGAAAAAAAAAAAAAGAAAAGAAAAGAAAGAAAGACCAAATTGAGTAATGCAAAAGAGTTAGCAAGTCAAAAGCAAAACTTCAAATGCAGATCTTTTAACTAAGTCCAGTTTTCTTCGAGACAGAACCCAAAAGATACAACAGAAAGCATAGCTGGGTGTGGTTTAGAATTTGACACCTGAATCTCATCTCACAGATCTGTGACCCAACATAAAAATCTAAAGGACCATTCATCTCAAGCTGCTACCTTAAGTTCCACCGTATAAACCCATTTTTAAAGTAAAAAAAATTTCCCAAGATTTGTCCTAAATATTTAAATACCCAAGTCTGTTTTTCCTCTCTCTCTAACCCTTGTACTTACCCAAAGGTCACTAATTCTGAGTCCCTGATCTCTTGCCTTAACCAGGTTTTGCAGTTGCCTCAGGAGGAGGAAGTAGAGGATGAAGAGGGGAAAGCAGAGAGGGGAGTGAGGGATGAGGGGAAGAAGGAGGCAAGAGAGATTGTTGTTGATTTTATTCTGGATGGTCAATGAGAGTCAAAAGAGACTCAGTCTCTGTAAGATCTTTGGCTCAAAGAATCATGACACCACGAGATTCCAAATGGAAGGTCACAGATCTGAGAGCATCTAGTTCCATCTCTTGGTTTACTGATAACAAAAACTGGATCTGGAGAGGGAGATGACTTGTCCAGGGTCATAGAGCTAGTTGCTAGAATAGATGTCATTATTGCACTGTATAAAGATGTACAGATCTTAAAGTACTTTCATATACTTTATTTCATTGCTTCACAACAATCCCCTGAGATGTGCCTGTCAAATGTCACGCAAGTGAACAATTTCCTTTTTACTGCATCATTATAGAAGTAACTTGTAGATTGCATAAGAAAAACCAAATAGTTTTTAAAACTGACTTGGATTTTAAAATTAGCTTTCCAAATGAGGAAACTACTTTAGAAAGAAAAAAGCCCCCAAAAGCATTGCTCAACTAATGACTGATCTATTGCTAGAATTCAGGAAAATTCCTATACCTTTTAAAAACTTATTAGTTATTATTATACATATTTATAGGGTGATAGTTTGATACTTGTATACAATATATAATAATCCAATCAGGGTAGTTAGCATTTCCATATCCTTAAGTAGTTTTTATATTTTTAAAATTTACATATAATAATTGCATCAGTTTATGAGGTATAGTGTGATATTTCCTTTTTAGACAGGAAAAAAAATACAGACACCTAGTCTAACTAACTAGATAGCCCACACTGGCAGAAGTCTAGTATTCTAAATATACTTTGGATGACACTGACATTTAATCTTGAGAGTTTTAAATAAAATATGTATTTTTAATATTTTTCATTTTGAAACATGAATCTATTAACATTCTAAATATATGGGCTTTTGGATGATATAATATTTAGATTATTTAGTATAAAAGGATATATAATATTTATGAGTCATAATTGAACTAGGAAAAATTTGTGAATTAGGAAAAATTTCAATGTATCATTTTCTATCTGTAAGTAAAGAGAAAAACTCACTTTATGAAACAATAACTTTAAAAAAACAAGATGAGAAGGCAATTTGTAAATAATACATTTAAATTTTTTGTTTTCCAGGGTCTAGTTCAGGTTCAAAATTAAAAGGCCCTGAACTGAGTTTAAAAGGCACCCAGCACATCATGCAAGCAGGCCAGACACTGTATCTCAAATGCAGGTAAGTGACTGTGCTGGTTTGGGAATAATCTACTTGTCCTTCCCAAGGCCAAATCATTACTTCCATGGTAGAGTAGAGAGGTAGATTTTAGTGGTTTCCTGTGACCTGTAAAGTACAAATTACCACGTGCCTCCAGCTTCACATGGAGAGTGTTCCCCGTGGAGGGGAAAGGATTACTCACTGGGGAAATGGGGCAATGATGCTCACTTTTGCAACTTCATTCTCAGTATTGTTCAAAAGGCTTTTTTTGAACATGCTTCTTTTTATTTTTTTCCACTTTTTTCCCCCTTCCCCCCTTGCTCCCTTCCTTCCTCTTCCCCTCACTTCCCTTTGACCATTATAGTGTTCCTCTAATCCTCCTATGTACCCCAACCCAACAATACTGTGAACCGGCTTCCTTATATCAGAGGAAACATTCAGTATTTGGATTTTTGAGATTGACTGATTTTACTTAGCATTATATTCTCCAACTTCATCCATTTGCCTGCAAATGTCATTATTTTATTCTCTTTTATCGCTGAGTAAAATTCCATTGTGTATATATACCACATTTTCTTTATCCATTCATCTACCGAGGGACATCTAGGTTGGTTCCACAACCTAGCTATTGTGAATTGTGCTGCTATAAACATTGAAGTAGCTGTGTCACTGTAATATGCTGTTTTTAAGTCTTTTGGGAATAGACCCAGGAGTGGGATGGCTGGGTGCTTCTTTTCTATAAAGACGACGATGACTACATTTAAGACAGACTAGTACTTGCTAATAAAACAAATGCTTAGGAACTGGTGCTGAGCCTTGGCCCCAGTCTTGATTGTGTTTTATTTTCTTATTTATAATTGCAGGGGGGACTCACCCCATTCATGGTCTTTGCCTAAAACAGTGAGTAAAGAAAGCAAAAGGCTGAGCATAACTAAATCTGCCTGTGGAAGGAATGACAAACAATTCTGCAGTACTCTGACCTTGAACACCGCTCAAGCAAACCACACTGGTTTCTATACCTGCAAATATCTACCTATATCTAGTTCAAAGAAGAAGAAAGCAGAATCTACAATCTATATATTTATTAGTGGTAAGACTTCCATTTCCTATGTTCTGTTTGCTTTTGCTTGGCAGAGGGCTGTAAATCTACCCTGGTCCATTGGAAAGGGGGCTGTCCTAGAGAGTATGAAAGAAATGGACCAGGAAAGAGATTACACCCTAGTTGTAGAACTTAGAGAATTCATTTTGGCTTAATGCATTTGAATAAGAATTTTCAAGGCCTAGTCAGTGAATTGTATACTCGATAAGGTGAGAGACTCTTTGTCTATTTGGTTTACCATTATACCCATAACATCTAGAAGTGTCTGGAGGGATAAAAAATGGTAGGATCTTAGTTCTATTTCTTAATTATTTAGAAGCCCAAAATAGGATACATAATTTTGGTCCTTTAACACACTATATTGTCTTATATCTTAGAATTGTAAAAAATTTTTGTAAAATTATAAAAAAGATTTTTCTGGGCTAGCGAATGTATCTCAATAATAGAGTAGATAGGGCACTGGGTATAGGAAGTCAGCACAATAATGTTTGAGGCCCTGGGTTTGATCCCAGCACAATACTCTCACACACACACACACACACACACAGTTGTTTTTCTGCTAAATTAATAAATGTAGTATTATTATTTTTTCTTGAGCATTACAAAATTTGTTCCAGTTGACAATGGTTTATTACTTCATGTTCACTGAGCAAGTATTATAACTGGCATGTACCACTGAATAATGAAAAGGACAAAAGGTAAAACTGAATCTTTCTTTCTTTTGGTGGATCTGGGGTTCAATCCAGGACCTCACACATGATAGGCAAGTGCTCTACCACTGAGCTATATCCCCAGCCTGAAATGAATCATTTTGGGTTATAATTTCTATGGTACTGTTTTTTCTTTTTTTTTTTTTTTTTTTTTTTTTTTTTTTTTGTGGTACCGGGGATTGAACTCAGGGGCACTCGACCACTGGGTCACATCCCCAGCCCTTTTTTGTATTTTATTTAGAGACAGGGTCTCACTGAGTTGCTAAGTGCCTCGCCATTGCTGAGGCTGGCTTTGAACTCGCGATCCTCCTGCCTCAGCCTCCCAAAGTGCTGGGATTACAGGTGTGCGCCACCGCGCCCGGCTGGTACTGTTTTTTCTGTCCTTAGAGAATTAACAAATGAAGTAATAATATTCAAAGGGAAGAAATGCAAAATCTTTAAGGAAGTATAAATTGAAAACAGAAATGGGTCTCTGAGAAAGAGTATAAAAATGCCCTGTTGTGTTTCTCTTTGTTTAGTCCAGTCAATTTTCAAAATCATTGAGGGGGATCTAGAGACCATAAAGCAAAATTAGTAGGCACCTCAGGCACAAAATCAAGTTAAAAAAGTAAACAACCACTATCAGCATTAATAAAAAGTATATATGGTGGGTCTTCCTCCTCATGAACTAAAGAACAGGATGTTTGCTGAGGAGGCAATATAGTATTTAACATCTTGGTGGGATTCTTTTTTAATTTTTGAAATAAGGTAACTAGACAGTGTTTTACTGGTACATAATCTGTAACCCTCCAGATTTAGGATTAGTTTTAGGAGACAGAACCGTTTCATGATATTGACAGTAACCTCTTTAGCTACTATCAACCTGATGTTGACTGAGCCAGTGTTATGTCCCTACTCTTCAAACTGTTCTGACTTGTGCTTTTCCTGGGTAGCTAACTGTAAGGACTACACATCCTAGCAGTTTGCCACTGTAGGGACGCATCAGCCTACTTACACATAGAGTAGGCTGCAGACAGGGCACTGGGTATAGGAAGTCAACACACTCCTGTGGGAGGGAAGAAAATGGGGTAGGTTGGAGATGGTACAGAATGAAGAACAGAGACTCTGAGAGAGGCAGTTTTGCAGCTCAGAGGGAAAGAAGACACAATGCCTGATAGTGGTGGGGGAAAAAAATCACACTTGGCCATCTGTTTTCTTTTTCTGGTTCCACAGTGTGTTATTATATTTTTTTCCAGCACTTGAATAGAAAAGAAACCACTGTTCCTAGAGACTTCTTATCCCCTGGGGGAGTGGGACTTTAATACTAAAATTCTCATAAACTTTTCTCCTATGGGTTTATCAGAGTCTGACTTGCAATTCAGACTCACAAATAAATAAAGGAAGACCATCTCTTGTCTTCTAAAAAACAACGTTCAGTTAT
Organism: Tamias sibiricus; assembly: GCA_025594165.1. NCBI lineage: Eukaryota > Metazoa > Chordata > Mammalia > Rodentia > Sciuridae > Tamias > Tamias sibiricus. The sequence goes on from CM046663.1 coordinate 72,215,379, forward strand.
TTCTCCCTTTAACTCCTACACAAACAAGTAGCCAGTACATGATCCACTCCAATCCCCTTGTATGACAGAACAGAAATGTGGCTACTTAGAATTATTTAAACTACCCAACAGAGCTGATCTGGCAGATAACCATAACTTTGGGTGTCAAATCAATTGTTAATCTAAGCCTCACAAAGGCAGATCTGTGTCTGTCTGATGACTCTTATTTGTAATGTGCCTCTCAGGGACAGTGCCTGGCAAATGGTGAAAACGCAGTATTTGTAAAATGAATGAATGAACTGGTTTAACAGGTGCTGTGTGGAATACTACGTTAAAATTGATATTGAGAGCAGGGCGCGGTGGCGCACGCCTGTAATCCCAGCACTTTGGGAGGCTGAGGCAGGAGGATCGCGAGTTCAAAGCCAGCCTCAGCAATGGCGAGGTACTTAGCAACTCAGTGAGACCCTGTCTCTAAATAAAATACAAAAAAGGGCTGGGGATGTGACCCAGTGGATGAGTGCCCCTGAGTTCAATCCCCAGTACCACAAAAAAAAAAAAAAAAAAAAAAAAAAAAAAAAATTGATATTGAGGCTAAATTCCAGATGGAGTACAAAGAGTGTCATGAATAACTGAAGTCTGTTATGGGATTGGAGAGTAATGACCATTATTTCATGGACTTACAGCCTCTGCTCTCCTGTAACAGTAGTATCAAGTTACAAGTTCCAATATCTAAAACCCTGCACAATTTTTTAGACATTAGGAAACTATTTCAAAGAATCTTCTAGAAGAAAGAATTGCAAAATGCATAGTGTTTCATAGGCATTTCTTGCAAAACACACACAAATACAGTACACACTAAGAATATTATGAGATCACTGGAAAATTGTTAGGATGTATAATGAGATTGATTATCTTTAAATAGTACTAATACTAAAAGATGTTTGGCTAATAATGGTAGCCACAGAGGAGCATCCTGAATCTTACTTGCTTCCTAATTAATCAACAAATATTTAGGGAACATGCTATGTGCCTGTAGCTGTCCTCCTATAAAAATTAACACCTATTTTGTTATCTTTTTCCTGGCAGAGTGTTATTAGTCTCATAATCATACCTTATAAAAGTCCAAGGTAGCTGTGATATAATTCTTTAAACAATTATAATGTTTCCAAATAGCCGAACATTTTATGTATTTCTGTATTTATTATTTTATTAATTCCCTTTCTGAGGATATTTGGTCTTTTGCTTTCATTTTTATTGAACACTTCCATTACAGGTTTATTTTAGTTCAGGGGCACAAAACTTGGTCTCTGCTGACTCAGAGGATTATCTCTGGGATTAATATAACTCCAACCATTTTTTGATTACTCATAGATACACAGCTGTGATTACTCACTAAATACTAACTGGCTATCATGTTTATTGTTGAATATTTACTTCAGAACATGTTGTTCTGTTTGGAGGATTTCCTATCCCTGAAAAGCATCTGCAGATGTGTTGGCATTTCATTTTAGTTTTTACAAAGAGGGGAAACCATCTTTTGATATCTTCTGAAAAAGCAAATCTGTAGCCTGTAGTACATTTTGGTTTTGGTTTTGGAGGTCCCGGGGATTGAACTTAGGGGCACTCTACCACTGAACCATATCCCCAGCCCAATTTTGTATATATTATTTAGAGTTGCTTAGCACCTCACTGTTGCTGAGGTTGGCTTTGAACTCACAATCCTCCTGCCTCAGCCTCCCAAGCCACTAGGATTACAGGCATGCACTACCACACCTGGCTCTGTAGAGTTTTGAGATAAAGAATCTGCAGTTTATAGCTTTGTTTATGTATCACCACATCCAATATGTGAATTATGAAAAAACGAATATTTTAGACATTGATTGCCTTCTGTATAACAGGCACAGTTCCCATACAGATATATTTTTTCTGTATATTACAGAGAAACTAATTCTGTCACTTTATCACTATTATATATAAATCCACCAACCCTTGGATATATCAATTTAATTACTCAAGTGATTATATTTAACTACTTGAATTCATTACTAAATTGTTTGGTTAAATTAAAATTAATGAACTTAGACTAATATAACTTCTTAAGTTTGTTATGTTTCTTTTCACTAAACAAATGGTTTTGTCTACATTATGCCATTTATTCCTCACCAGGATCTACTTAGGGCTCTTGGTTCTTCACTTGTAAAATCAAGGCTCTGTGGGGAAAAGTGGAAAAGTGTTAACCACAAGATAAGGCGCTCAGATTTCCCTTCAGAGTCTCAGTGGCCAGAAGAGATGGAAAGAGGCAAGATGAAAGCAAGGGGACCAGCAGGAGAGATTGTGGCCCCTGTTCACTGTAGTGCTTTTGGGTAGGGAGAGAGTTGATAGGCTTGTGGGATCCAGTCAGCCTTGTGATTAGATGCCGGGTGAGTGAAGGACAGTGAAGAGTCAAAGTGACACTCAAATTCTGGTAGGAGTTGTATGGCCAGATGGAGCTTTGCCCTACTAAATGACGTTGATGTGAAGACATCATCACACTGTCATCCTCCCAGATATACCCTGGAGTGGTCTGGGCACTGAAATGAGCATAGCTGAAAATTGAACCCTCCCCCCTCCCCCCGCCCACTGCCCAGTAATTACAGCTACAAAATTCTGGGTTATAAAGAAAAGGGAAAAAACACCACTACCACCACCACTGATTTGCTGCCTATTACAGAGGATTTCTGGAGGAATGGTAATGTTATACATAAGACATTGTCTCTGGGACGACCTTTTCTAAAACAGGGTTTTGTTAAAATTATTATTATAATATATGAGTTGTGACTGGCAAGTAAGAAAAATGACCAGAAATGCTTTAAAATGGCATCTCCAAATGATTTAGTACTGTGAGTGTGTCTAATTCAGTTAGCAAGACCTTGAACTTTGCATGTTGAGCTCCCCACACTGTGAATTTAGACTATATCCCTCCCTTCTCCAGCCTTGAGCTTTTGGGGGGGCTACTTAAATATGTTTTTTCTTGGAAAATTTATAATTGGAAAGTGAAAAAAATGGGGCGAAGGTATGGTTAGGTGGCCATCTCTAGTTCTTCACTGTGAAAGAAACTCACTGCTTTTCCTCTGTTTCTCTTTTCTTGACTATATTTCTCTCTGAGTTCACTGAAGTAAATAGGCTGGAGTGTGTTCATAATTTTTTTCCTTCCAATTGTTTTCTCATATGCGTAAAACTGATGAGCTCTACATAATAGCCCAACTTACGACATAAAAATTAGCAGACACATTGGGTCTATAACTGAATAGTAGTAGAATTTCTAACAACAGATATTTTGAGAAAGAATAATAATTATGCCTTTATGTAAATGTATTTAGTTGTGAAAAAGCTCTACCTGGCTAGGGGACCCTGAGCAAGTAAAAATCTTAACAAGTAAAAATCTGAGAAGCATTCAATGCACTCATTTATACAGCAAATTTTCTTAAAATTTTTCTTAAGCGCTTTAACATAATTATCTCTGAGAGAAGCTAAGTTGGCATTGCCTGAATGGTACAAATGAGAAACATTATCAGAGACTTGCACAGAAGAGACAGAGCTCATAAAGTTGTCACTTGTCAGTCAGGATGTGGATCCAGGTCGGATTCCTAGGTTAAGGCTATTTCCCCTATATTGGACTTTCGGCTCTTGAACTCAAACTATGACCTAATAATTATCATCTTTGAAGACATATAGTTATTACATTTTTAAAATCTCAATTTTTTTTCTTTCTCTTTTGAGTAATGATAGGCTGGACTGGATTTGAGTGTGTTTCTCAGTGAAAGACCTTAGAGAGGCAAATCCTAATTCCAAAGCACTTTGTATGGTGGCCTATTGGGGAAAAGCCTTGTTTTGGCATCTGCTACCTGCACTCTGTCTCATTGCTATGTTCTAGCTCACACAACATGGGAAAAAGACACAACTGTATCTACAAAGTTGAGCGGGGCTTTTTAAAATGTGCATCCCAAGCCAGGCGTGGTGGGTGGCACATGCCTGTAATCCCAGCAAATCGGAGGCTGAGGCAGGACTGCAAGTTGGCAGGACTTTTGCCAACCTCAGCAAAAGCAAGGTGCTAAACAACTCAGAGACACTGTCTCTAAATAAAATACAAAATGGGGTTGGGGATGTGGCTAAGGGCTGGGGATGTGGCCCAGTGGTTGAGTGTCCCTGAGTTCAATTCCCGGTACACAAAAAAAAAAAAAAAAAATTAAAAACACTGAGAATAAAGTGGAAAATATCCATGTTTACTACAAATAGTAAGGATAAGTGTTGTTTAGTAAAACTAATTGTTTCCACTATATCCATATATGTTCTCCTCCCCCGCTCCCCCCCCCCCCCACAAATGTAAAGTTCATAGGTATATGTGTCCATGGAAGTGTATATGTGTTTAATGGATCTGATGTAAAACATTTCTCATTATAATAATTTTTAAAGTGAGAAGGGTAGGCCTTATTTATATGCTTTTTATATATGAAAGCAGTGGAAACTGAAAACACTTTTTTTTGTATGTGGGGGGGGGCGGTGCACAGGACTACTGAAACAGAAGTCTAGAAAAAACTTGGTAGTAGATATTAGAGTAAATATCTACATTAATGGTAAAGGATAGTCTCTGTCCTTTAGTTGATGTGAGTCACTGTGTGCTACTGTACAAAACACTTACTCCATTCCTAAAGTGGTTTTTTCCACAAGAGCCTTTGATCCAGGGTATCTATTGGCAGAAAGAGTCTGTCTACAGAATTTGGTAGCTTACCTGCTATGTGCAAAGCCCTATTGAGGGAGACACAAAGATACAGAATCCTATAATTTTTAAATTCCTCAGTTACTTTCTGCAACTATAGCTCATAGATTTGAGAATATTTTTAAAAAAACAGGTTTTATGTTTTTAAGAAGATAACTACTGTTCAAACATGGGTCTCTGTGAACAATGAAGAGGATTCCTCCTAGTCCTTAACAAGGACCCCTCTTAGTGTTGTATAGAGCATGGACATTCTGTCGCAACATTGCCTTCCTTTAGATTTCTTCCCAGATCTTCCACAATTGCTCAGTCAGTACTGCCTGATGATGGGAAAGTTGAGCAGCTGGTGTGTGTCACCCAATTTGCTGTGTGGATATGGCAAGTCCCCCCTCCCCCCCAAAATGGCCAACATAACAAGCAGAGGCATCAGTGGAAAAAGTAGCAATTGTAGACTGACTCACAGAGCCTCTCTGGGTCCACTTCCCCCTGTAATAATCAAATGACTCTTCTAAGGTCCTCTGATGTGAGCTCTTCATCCTAAGCTGAAAGGGGGTATAGTAATGTTTGCAATGCAGAGGTCATAATGGGCAGAGAGGGCATGGCATGGCTGAACAGGTTGTTGAAGCCTCTAAAGAATTTCAATGGGATCATTGTTATTTTTGTGAGAGAAACCTTAAGTTTCTATTCATCGAAATCTTCCTCCAAGAGAAAATAAACTAAAACAATTTATATTCTGTAGGAAGAAAACAAGATACCAACTTTAAAAAATAAATAAATAAAAAGAACTCTTGGCCATACTAGTTGGCTGAATTCTTTAGATCTGGATTTCTTAGGAAATCTATGACAATTACCTGTTATTGCTTGGCTAATGTCTAGAACCTTCTGGCTTTAGATTTTATTTTTCAACATGTACTCATCTCCCCTTCCCTTAACCACCTATCCTTCCCTTATTTCTTGCAACTCTATTCCTAAATTTGGCTTCTTCCACCTATTTTCTGATATTTGTGTTTTTTCAAGCACAGGTCTTCCGTATGAGTTAGTTTTCAAGTTTTGTCCCAGGGGTTGTCTATGGTTTCTGCTGTAGTAGTCACTTGAGTCCCTGCATCTCCAAGAAGCAGTGAATGTCGACAGGCTGGGTTATGGATCCTGTTTTTCTTCTCATATCCTTACCTGTACATTTGCTCAAGAGACAGATGAGTGTATTGGGGTGAACAAAGCCTGGACTCTCAGCCTCTGGACTGCACGTCTGGAAACCCAGGTGGCTTTCCCAACATGGTAGCAGGCTGATTTGCATTTACAGAATTCTACTTCAAATGATCTTCTGTTAGGAATCTCTAGGAATTTTCTGGCCTGTCTGCATACAACTTCATCAAAAACCTAGTATAAGGTCAGGTTTTGCTAGATTTTTTTTTTCCTCCCCATTTTGATGAAATTGTGAAAGAAGAGAAAACAAATATATCTAAGGTTTAACATGTACACTGATGTTGTTTGGAATCTTAGATTTTTCCTTGAGAAACAGACTGTACTACATCCTGGCTATGTGCTCCCTCTAGGTTTGAAGCATTCTATCCATCACAGCTGATTAGGACCACATGACAAGAGTTTAGAGCAGAGTAACTTAACTCTTAGCCATTTTCCTTTCCAGCTACATGAAAATTTGATGGAAGACATTCTCGATATCTTTAAGCCCTGCCATTTCACATTTCCCTTCCAGAAATATTTATGTCACTGAACACCAAGGGACCTCAACTCTAGTATGGAAACACATGTAATTAGGATGAAAGCCACTAATGGTGGGTTTGTTGGCAGTGAGACCTGTTGCATTTTCTTTCCTCAGCCCCTACCCCAGATCTTGTGTTCACTTATTATGTTCTTAGGAATGCCATCCTTAGCACTTGACAGTACCTGTCAAATGTTCAGGCCATTCCCTTACAAAGAGAGCAATTCCTAGTGCTCCCTAGGCTCTATAATAGGAAATTTCGGCATGCCAGTTCTCTAGAGCCACTTGGCTGAGCTTTGCTAGCAAAACCACAATTGTATATCACCAGGCATTTAGTAGAACTACACAAATACTCAAAAATAATCAGAATGAACATAGATTTGAATGAACCACTTAGATACAATCCAAGACTCTGAAAAGTTGATGACTGGGGTAGAATTTTGAAATCTCAAAATGGTAGTGAGATCCAAAGGCAATAAAATTGACCATATGCTCTCATTTCCCCCAATCAAGAAGTGGGAAAAACAGTGGATCAAAACTTTATAGTTTTGAGGATTTAAAAAAATATATCCAAGTATATATTTTTAAAAAATGAGGAAGGGACTTTTTCAGAAGAAATCCCCTTAAGCTGAAAAGGTTTTGAGTTTCTCTGACATTTCATAACATTGACAATGATATTTAAATGTCTGCCCTGTCTAGAGAGAAAGAAATAATCTATTTTGATCTGTATGGTCCTTGAAGTTCTGATACACTTCAATTTTCCCTTATTATTTAAAATATTTATTGTTCTGTCATTTGAAGCCTTTTGCTGAGTTACTCTGGCAGTCATTGTGACTAACTGTGCTATTCAAAAATCTGTAATTTACTAAAACAGTAAACGCCCCTCCCTTCCTTCCTTCCTTCATCAAATATCAATTAATAAGCTATATTTGAAACAACATGACCTGGGCTTCATGATACTTGCTAGGTCTTTGACTTTGGAAAATTTGCTCATAGGAATAATGGCTAGTATTAATAATGACTAATATTTAAGTAGATTTTATTCTCTGCTGGGAACTATCCTAAGCACTTCACACACCTGAACAGATTTCATCCTAATGACAACCCAATTAAGTTGCACTGTCATGTTTTTAATGCTGTATGTGTCTGTATGCCTAAGTATATATAAAATGCATATTTAAAAAAAAAACTTTTTCATAGCTCAGTTGCAGGTTCACAGCAAAGTCAAAAGGAAGGTACAGAGATTCCCTACACTCACATGCACCAATTCCCCATTATCAATGTCTCTCACTAATATGGCATATTTGTTACAACTGGTGAGTCTACATTGAGACAAGGTAATCACCAAAGTTTATAGTTTACATTAGGGTTCACTCTTGGTGGTGTACATTCAATGAGTTTAGACAAATGTATCCATCATTGTAGTATCATGCATAGTGTTTCCACTGCCCTAAAAATCCTCTATGCTTCACCTAGTCATGTCTTCCTCCCTACCCTTATCCATGGCAACCACTGATCTTTTTTTTTTTTTTTTTTTTTTTTTTTTTCTGTTTCCATAATTTGGCTTTTTCCAGAATTCATATGGTTGGAATCATACAGTATATATCCATTCCAGATTGATGTCTTTTGTTTAGTAATATGCATTTAAGTTTCCTCCATGTCTTTCCATGGCTTGATGGATCTGTTGGTACTAAATAATGTTTCATTGTCTAGATGTACTACCGTTTATTTATCATTCACCTAATGAAGGACACTTGGTTGCTTCGAAGTCTTGGCAATTGTGAATAAATCTGCTATAAATGTATCCATGTGCAGGTTTTGTATATATAAATTTTCAACTCCTTGGGGTAAATGCCAAGGAGCATGATTGCTGGATTATGTCTAGTTTTGTAAGAAACTTACAAACTGTCCTTCAAAGTGGCTGGACCATTTTGCATTCCCATTAGCAATAACAGTTCAGATTTGGCCATTCTACTACATACATATGTAATGGTATCTCATTGTGTTTCTTGATGACATGATATGGAACACCTTTTCATATGCTAATTTGCCATCAATACATCTTCTTTGGTAAAATGTTTGTTAAAATCTTTTGCCTGTTTTTAAATAGGGTTGTTTATTTTCTTATTGTTGAATTTTAAGGGTTCTTTGTATATTTTGAATAACTCTCAGCTGTCTTTTGTAAATATTTTCTCCCAGTCTGTGGCTTGTCTTCTTATTCTCTTGCTATTGTGTTTGGTGGAGCAAAAGCTTTCAATTTTAATGAAGTCCATCTTACCAATTCATTCTTTCATGTATTATGCCTTTAATGTTTTATCTAAAAACTAATTGCCATACCTAAGGTTAACTAGTTTTTCTCCTATGTCCTGGAAGTTTTATAATTTTGGACTTTATATCTAGGTCTATGATCCATTTTAAGTTAATTTTTGAGAAGAGTGTAAGGTCTATGCCTATGGTTTTTATTTTGTTGTTGTAGTTTTGTTTGCACATGAATGTCCAGTTGTTTAGCATTGTTTGTTGAAAACACTATCTTTGCCCATTGAATTGCTTTTGCTCCTTTGTAAAAAATTAGTTGACTGTATTTATGTGGATCTATTCTGTTTCACTGATCTGTCTATTCTTTTCCTAATACCACACTGTAGTTGATTAATGTAGCTTTATAGTTAGTCATGAATCAAACTAAATTTTAGTTACTCCTCCAACTTTGTTCTCTTTAGATAATGTGTTGGCTATTCTGTGTCCCTTGACTCCTCATATAAAGTTTAAAATCAGTTTGTCAATAGCTACAAAATAATCTCTGAGATTTTGACTGAGACTGCACTGAGTCTAAAGATTGAGTTTGGAAGAACTGACACTTTGATAATATTGAGTCTTCTTATGTATGAACCTGGAACATCTCTCCATCTATTTAACTCTTTGGTCTTGCTCCTACTAGTTCTGTCGTATTCCTCACACATATAGATTCTTATTATGTATTTTGTTAGGTTTGTGCCTAAGTATTTCATTTTGGTGAATGCTAAAATAAATAGTATTGTTTTTAATTTCAAATTCTTCTTCATTGTTGGTTAATAGGAAAGCAATTGACTTTATTATTAACATTGATTGTACAAATTACCAGAACTCACTGTGATATTTGCATACACGCATACATTCTGCATTGATCGTGTCCATCCATTCTCCTTCTATCCTCAAGCCCTTCTTCCTTCTTTCTCCTCCCCCAGCACACCTCCCAGTCTCTAGAAGTCCCTCATAATTTCTCTGTCACCCTCCCAGCATTTGACTTTTTTATATTAATTCTGTATCCTGCAACCTTATTATATTCACCTATTAGGTCCAGCTATTTTTGTTTTTTTATTATCTATACAGATGATCATGTCATCTGCAAACAAAAACAATTTTCCCTTTTCTATCTCCATACCTTTTATTTCTTTTTCTTATCTTACTGTATTACGTAGGACTTCCAATATGATGTTGAAAAGGAGTAGAGAGGGGAAATCCTTGCCCTGATCCTGACCTTGATGGGAAGCATTACTGTATTCATCTGTTTCACAGAAAGGTTAAGAAACTTGCCCAAGATCATATTTACTAGTACACATCAGAGAAAGTAACAAAATTTTTTTTTAATATTTTTATTTATTTGCTTTAGTTGTACACAATGTGTTTTATTCAATGCATTTTATTTGTATGTGGTGCTGAGGATAGAACCCGGGTCGCCCACATGCTAGGTGAGCGCTCTACCGCTGAGCCACAATCCTAGCCCCAGTAACAAAGTTTTTGCCCTTAACCACCTCTCATAGTCAGGAGTTCATATATATAAAACATTTGGAACTGTTCAATGTATAGTGCTCACTATATGTGTTTATTACTATTATTGCTATTAGCATCTTTTGAGGCTTGTTTTCTGTATCTGTAAAATGAGATTAGGATCACTACCAGAAGTGGTTAGGAGACCCTCAGCTTTCAAGGAGCTTATAATTTGATAGCAGAGCATTATGGGAAAAGAGCAGTACGAATGGATGCTCTCCTGGGATACTCCCCACCTATTCCACTCCTCCCCACAGGTCTTCTATACCAACTGGCCCCTACTCATTTTTCAGGTCTGAAGTTAAACAGCAGCCTTTCTGGAAGCTGCCCCAGGCTCGTCCAAACTAGGAGTGGTGCTTCTGCTGACCCTCTCCTTTCACACAGGACTCACCTTTCACCAGCTTTGCTTGGATCAGAATTGAATCTATTTTGCTTACAATGATAGCCCCAGTACCTAGCACAGAGTCTGGCACATAGAACCATTAAATGTTTGTTAAACGAGAGAAAGAAATATGGGATTTTAAGTTTGTATTAGTTTTGCCTGGCTTCCTTGACTTTGAAGAGGAAATTGAGGACAGAGTGAGCAAATGAGCCCAATCTGGAGGCCAAAACTCATGGCCAAAAAATTTCTAACAGACTAGAATGGTAAACTGTGATTAGCAAAATGTGATTTGACAGGAATAGATATAAAGGCCTATATTTGGCTGGAGAAACCCACTAAGTATCCTTGTGCTATATGGGGTAACTTGTGGCCTAGACAGTACAACTGGGAAGGATTTCAGGCTTTCATATGACTCAGCATTCATCAAGAGAATGAATCCAACTATGGGATGCATTAATAAACATATGGTGACCAGAATAAAGGTGGTGCCAATCTTATTGTTTAGGTTACACCTCAAGAGAAACACTGAACATAGGATTTCCAAAGCAAATTATTTAACCTCTTTATATTACATCATCTGTAAAATGGGTACCTGCCTCACAGGGTTATGGGCATTAAATAATTTCACAAGTTTATTTTCATGGCAAGGAATGACTGAAGGGATTGAAATGCTTAATCTAAGAAAGTAAAGAACTGGGTGGAAAAATAGTAGATGGGAGTGCGATGGTCTCCTTCCAAGTGAAAAAGAGATTAAACTTTATCCTTATGATCCTGGACGGCAAAACAACTATCTAAGAACAAAAGAAGTCAAGAAGGCAGCTTGACATAAGGAAATACTTTTTAACACCTAAAGCTATCTAAATATGGAATGAACTGTCTTGGGAAATAGGGAGTCCCCCAAGTGTGCATGTAGTCAAGCACAGGAAAGGTGCTCACTTGGTGGGACTGAATGAGATGATGTCTCAGGACCTTTCCATGTTAAGATTCTTTAAGTACCCAGTATATGTCAATATTATTTACTGATTTCTGGCTCAGGCTCATTTCAAAATAATCCAATGAGATAAACTTTCTCATCAGTCTTTTTTTAAAAGTTGGAGGCATTCATATGATGTTCAAGGTTGCACACTTCATAAATTATCTAATCAAGCTTTGGGCCCAGGGCTGGTTGCCTCTGAAGCCCCTGGTCTTTCCAATCTGCTTCCACCTCAACCTCCTTGGACTTTCATGTGCAGTACAGAGTTGCAAACTGGAAGTGTGCATGTCAGATTCAGGCCAGACTGGCAGGCATAGCACATTTGGCTGCCAATACTTAAAATTGGAAGAGTTAAGAATCTGATTTCCTACTTATTTGAAAAACTGGAAACTTTAGCCACATTGGCCCATATTCCCACTTGGCAATAAGTGACTGTAGTGAGCAAGAGCTCCCCTTTTCAGACACAGTCCTCACATACTAAACTGCCACCAATCCTACTATCTTCCCTCCGGTTCCTCCATTCATTTTACTTCTTTGCCTGGCCCCAGAGAGATATCAATATGGAATACTCCATGCCTAGTGTGAACATTTCAAATAAGTTCAAACAAATCATGAATTTGGGAATAGGACAGTGCATGTCCTATGTTCTAGATGAGGAAGCTGAGGCCCAGAGAGTCCTCCCAGTGGCAGAGGTCATCAGCACAGCACCTCCATGAACTCCGGCTCCCAACTTCCCCTGCTCATGAGCTGGAGACTCTGACCAAACCTCCCCTGCCCTTGAGAGGGGGATGTTCTCTCTAATCTCCATGAACCAACCAGGGATGGCTCTCATTTGGCTATTAGTTCTGAGGTGGTCATCACAAAGTCTCTCCTAGAGGCCCCAGAACCTTAGAGCAGAGAACTAAGAAGAGATCCTATGACTCAAGCTCAGTTCAAATCATGGGACTTATCAGTCTATTATTTCAATTGCTAGGTTCTGTCAGGAGGTTTCATGTTACCTCTGTCTCTGGGCCACCACTTCTCTCCCACTGTGGACAATTGAAGGTGTAATTGTTCCCAAGACATTCAGGAATAGTAGGGTCAGATTTTGGTGTGGTGGACACAGAATGGTCCAGGATCAGGAAACCCAAATTCAAGTTTGGCTCGGCCATCACTAATCTTCCTGTGCTTGTGGAAGGTCTTGCTTCTTTGGTACTCAGCATCCTCATGAGATGCAGTCTTCAGGCATCTTAAAAGTCTCTTCACACTTTTCTTATTTTATGAATCAGGAATAATAGAACTTGGAACATGACCAAAAATTTTGTCAGTAGAAGAGTTATAGTAGTTTATTACAGCTTCTTGTTTTTTTCCTTTTCTTCCTTCTTCATTTGTTTCACTTTCCTTCCTTCCTTTCTTCTCTTTCATTCTTTCCTGCCTCACTCTCCCTTCTTCTTCTCCTCTCCTCTCTCTAATGCCTGAACTGATGAAGTTGAAGATCTGGCTGAGGTCAGTCATCTGGAGAGAAGGACACAGAAATATGCCAACTGCTATTTGTGTGAATACCTGAGGGGCACAGAAAGCCCGGGACTTTCTTGACCTGACAGTCTATCAAGTTTACCATCTATCCAGCATTTCACTCTTTCTGAGACCTTCAAGTGACTTAAAAGTTTAGCTGTGAATTTTAAAAATGATGTCCCCACCCCTCTTTAAGGCAAAATTTACTACTTACTTTTTCCTCTAATCGACATGATCGATCCTGTGTGTGTGTGGCAGGAGTGTGTGTGCATGTGTTGTCTATGCAGTTAGACAATAAGAACCTTGAGTCCCTGGACTGGGCCTGATGCACACTGCCAGGTATATAATACATTCTAATTTCCCTTTTTCCCCTGCCTGCCTCATCTGATGTCCTCTCCATAAACATCTGTTGATTGTGTGCTCTGTGGGTTAGGGCAATAGATAATCCTAATCCCCTGAAGCTAGAGCCCCCATTCCAAGGGGCAAATTTATAGATGCAGGAAAGAGGCTGAGGCATCATCCTGTTCTTTTCTCTCTTGACTCTTCCCTTTTTTCTTCTCCTGCTATTCCATCCACTATGATAAGCAGGGCAATATGGCTTCAAAGGATGAAACAAAATCATATCTTTCTTTTGAAGAAAGGTAGGTAGTAGGTAAAGTGTTTTGTTAGAATGAGTTGCTACTTTATTTTGTAGTACATATATAATCTGTTTTTAAAATATTTTAGGATAGTAGCTTGAGTCTGAAACACAATGGCATTTCTCTATTTACCTTGCTCTAACAGAAATATTTGTGCAAGGTCTCAGTGACAGAAATGGGCAATTAATATTCCTTGGTCACCTTAAGACTTACCACTTTTGAATCTGGATATTGATCCACCAGTAGTATGACAATTGTTATATGATACTCATTTAGATAACCAGGATAAATCATCAGAAAATACTGAATTGTATATTCCATATGGAATGTGCTACTCAGAAGACCCCATAAAGTAAAGAGTTTGCCCTGGAAGGTATCCAGGAATTATTCCAGCTCAAAAAACAGTGGGTCACCATTTCTAAGAAATAGCCCAAAGTTTGTTTCCTTTTGAAATAAGTTTTTATTGGGATATAATTCACATACCATACAATTCACCTATTTAAAATGTAAATCCAGTGATTTTTAGCATATTAACAGATACATGCAACCAGCAATTCCACAATATTTCATTATCTCAAAAACAAAACTCTTTTGACTCACAGTGTCACCTCTACCACCACTGTCCTCCAGTCCTAAGCAACCACTAAGTTCCTCTCAGTTCCTATAGATTTATCTCTTCTGGACATTTTATATAAATAGAATCATATAATATATGGTCTTTTGTGACTGGCTTCTTTTACTCAGCATGTTTTTGAGTCATCTGTTATATTATGTATCAGTCCTTCATATCCTTCTGTTGTTCAATAATAGTCTACTATATAGATAAGCTCGTTTTAGCTATCCGTTTATTAACTGAATGACATTTGAGATGTTTCCACTTTTTGACTATTTTAAATAATGCTTTAATAAACATTGTATGTAAGCTTTTGTGTGGACACAAGCTTCTATTCTCTTGTATAACCAGGGGTGGAACTGCTGGGTCATATGGTAACCCTATGTTTATTTGAGGAACTGCCACACTGTTTTCCAGTGAGGCTGTGCCATCAGCAATGGATGAAGGCTCTGATTTATCTATGCCCTTGCCAACACATGTCATTATATCTTTTTTTTTTTAAATGACAGCCATTTTAGTGGGTATGAAGTGTAATCTCACTGTGGTTTTCATTAGTATTTTCCTAGTGGCTCATGATGTTGGACATCTTTTCATGAGTTTATTGATCCGTTGATATTGTATCTGGAAAAATGTCTGTTCAGATCCCTTTCCCATTTTTAAATTGTGTTATTTGTTTTTATTATCAAGTTGCAAGAGGTCTTGAATCATTACTACTTTATATATATTGTAAATACATTTATGTAGTCTAGAGATATGAAATATATCTAGATTTATATATTCTAAATATAACTATTATACAACTATATTTTTAAAGTATATTATGGTTATATATAAATATTTTCTGCATACTTGATATAGGCACCCTAGCAGATATATAATTTGCAAAATATTTTCTCTCATTCTTTGGGCTATCTTTTCTATTTCTGGTTAATATTCTTAAAAGCACACAAGTTTTTAATTTTGATAAAGTCCAATTTGTCATTTTTTTCTTTTGTTGTTTCTAGTTTTGGTATCACAGGATGATTTAACTCTGATTCCTTTTAAGAGCTTTAGACTTAGCTCTCACAGTTAAGTCTTTGATCTATTTCTGGTTAATATTTATGTATGGTGTTGTATAAGGGTCCAACTCCATATTTGCATGTGGAGTTGTTCTAGCAACAACTAATTAAAAGATTATGCTTTTCCCATTGAAAGGTCTTGTTGAAAATCAGCTGAATGTAGACATGGGTTTACTTCTAGACTCTCAGTTCCGTTCTATTGATTGCTAAATCTGTCTTGATCACTGTTGCTTATAATTTTATTTATTTGTTATTTGTTATTTTTTGGTGCTGGGGACTGAACTCAGGGGCTCTTTACCCCTGAGCTACATCCCCAGCACTTTTTTGAGATAGGGTTATTAGAAATACCAAGGTATCACAAGAAATCAAATACATGCTCGCAAGTGGGTCAGCAAAGCAAACTTTACTTCTGCCAGAAGGGTATGCTACCGAAAGTTGGCTAGCAAACACATTTGGGCAGGTAGTCCACCTGCTTTTATCCCCAATGTAGTGCTCCCCCTTGCCCTGATAGGAGGAGCTCGGGGTTACAATCTACACGATTAGCTAATTTTAAAATTGGGGCAGGCAAAGGAAGGGCTATAGTTAAAAATGGTTACTTGGATCTTTATCTTCCCAGTTAAAGTTAAATACTATTTCTGAAAATGGACCATCCAACTTTCTATTTCTCACAGGGTTCTGCTGAGTTGTTTAGGGCCTAAGTTACTAATAAGGCTGACCTGGAACTTATGATCTTCCTGCCTTAGTCTCTCAAGTCACTGGAATTATAGACATGTACCACCATGTCTGGTGTTATTGTTCATAGTTTTAGTTTTGAAACTGAGAAATATTGAGTCCTCTAATTTTATTATTCTTTTCTCAGATTATTTTGTCTATTCTGGGTTTCTGGTAATCATTTAGAATTTTAGGATCATTGTCAACTTTTACAAAGAAGTTAGCTGAGATTCTGATAAGGACTGCATTGTAGTAGATCACTTTGGGGAGTACTGACATTTTTTTTTAATATTTATTTTTTAGTTATAGGTGGACAAAATATTTTATTTTTATGTGGTGCTGAGGACCGAACCCAGTGCCTCACACATGCTAGGCAAGCTCTCTACCTCTGAGTCACATCCCCAACCCTGGGAGTACTGACATCTTAACAATATTGTCTTCCAAACCATAAACATGAGACATTATCCCAATTATTTAGATCTTTAATTTCTTTCCACAATGTTTTTCAAAGTATAAACTTTGTGCTTCTTTTGTTTAGTACTAAGTACTTTATTCTTTTTTTTTAATTCAAAGTTGTTGTATTTGTAATAGTAGCATGCATTACAATTCATAACACACATACAGAGCCTCTTTTTACATAACACTGTTTGTATACAAAGTATATTCGTATTATTCAAGTCTTCAATCATGCATTTAGGATAATGATATCCATCTTATTATACCACCTTTTCTTTTTTTTCCCCTTCATCCCCCCATTGCTACCTCCCTTCCCCACCCTCCCCTTTACCATTCTAGTGTTCCTCTAATCCTCCTACGTACCCCGACACCACTGTGAATCTGCCTCCTTAAATCAGTGAAAACATTTGGTATTTGGATTTTTGAGATTGACTAACTTCATTTAGCATTATATTCTCCAACTTCATCCATTTACCTGCGAATGCCATTATTTTATTTTCTTTTATTACTGAGTAAAATTCCATCGTGTGAATATACCACATTTTTTTAATCCACTCATCTACTGAGGGACATCTAGGTTGATTTCACAACCTAGCTATTATGAATTGTGCTGCTATAAACATTGAGATGGCTGTGTCACTGTAATATGCTGGTTTTAAGTCCTTTGGGAATAGACCCAAGAGTGGGATGGCTGGGTCATAGGGTGGTTCCATTCCCAGTTTTCCAAGACATCTCCATACTGCTTTCCATAGTGGTTGCACCATTTTGCAGTCCCACCAGCAATGTATGAGTGTGCCTTTTCCCCCACATCCTCTCCAACATTTATTGTTGTTTGTGTTCTTAATAGCTGCCATTCTGACTGGAGTGAAATGAAATCTTAGGGTAGTTTTGATTTGCCTCTCTCAAATTGCCAGTGATGTTGAGCATTTTTTTCATGTATTTGTTGATTAATTGTGTATCTTCTTCTGAGAAGTGTCTTTTCAATTCCTTATCCCATTTATTGATTGGGTTATTTGTTTTTTTGGTGTTAATTTTTTTGAGTTCTTTATATATTCTAGAAATTAGTGCTCTGTCTGATGTGCATGTATTAAATATTTGTTCCCAGTTAGTTGGCTCTCTATTCACCTCACTGATTGTTTCTTTTGCTGAGAAGAAGCTTTTTAGTTTGAATCTATCCCAGTCATTAATTATTTTTTTTTGTTTTTTTCCTTTCTTTTTTAATTTATAATAGTAGTATGTATTAAAATTCATAATGCATATATATAGCATCTTTTTACATACAACTGTTTGTATACAAAGTATATAAATACCATTCAGATCTTCAATTATGCATTTAGGATAATGATATCAATCCCATTCAACCACCAATTTTTTTTCCTTTTTCCCCCCCTCCCTCCCTCTCGCTCCCTCCCTTCCCCTCTCTTTCCTTTGACCATTCTATTGTTCCTCTAATCCTCCTATGTACCCCCATCCAACAACACTGTGAATTAGCCTCCTTATATCAGAGAAAATATTGGGTATTTGGATTTGGGGGATTGGCTAACTTCACTTAGCATTATATTCTCCAACTTCATCCATTTACCTGCAAATGCCATTATTTTATTCTCTTTTATTGCTGAGTAAAATTCCATTGTGTATATATACCACATTTTCTTTATCCACTCATCTACTGAGGGACATCTAGCTTGGTTCCACAACCTACCTATTGTGAATTGTGCTGCTATAAACATTGAAGTGGCTGTGTCACTGTAATATGCTGTTTTTAAGTCCTTTGGGAATAGACCCAGGAGTGGGATGGCTGGGTCATAGGGTGGTTCCATTCCCAGTTTTCCAAGAAATCTCCATACTGCTTTCCATAGCGGTTGCACCATTTTGCAGTCCCACCAGCAATGTAAGAGTGTGCCTTTCTCCCCACATCCTCTCCAACATTTATTGTTGTTTGTGTTCTTGATAGCTGCCATTCTGACTGGAGTGAAATGAAATCTTAGAGTAGTTTTGATTTGCATTTCTCTAATTGCCAGTGATGTTGAACATTTTTTCATGTATTTGTTGATTAATTGTGTATCTTCTTCTGAGAAATGTCTTTTTAATTCCTTTAGCCCATTTGTTGATTGGATTATTTGTTTTTTTTTTGTTGTTAAGTTTTTTGAGTTCTTTATATATTCTAGAAATTAGTTCTCTATCTGATGTGCACATATTAAATATTTGTTCCCAATTAGTTGGCTCTCTATTCACCTCACTGATTGTTTCTTTTGCTGAGAAGAAGCTTTTTAGTTTAAATCTATCCCATTCATTAATTCATGGTAATAATTCTTGCACTACAGGATTCTTATTAAGGAACTTGGGGCCTAATCTGACATGTTGGAAATTGGAGCTTACTTTTTCTTCTATTAGGCGTATTGTCTCTGGTCTAATTCCTAGGTCCTTGATCCACTTTGAATTGAGTTTTGTGCATGGTGAGAGATACGGGTTTAATTTCATTTTGTTGCATATGGATTTCCAGTTTTCCCAGCACCATTTGTTGAAGAGGCTATCCTTTCTCCACTGCACATTTTTGGCACCTTTGTCTAATATAAGATAACTGAAATTATATGTATTAGTCTCTGTGTCCTCAATTCTGTACCATTGGTCTACCAGTCTGTTTTGGTGCCAATACCATGCTGTTTTTGTTACTATTTCTCTATAGTATAATTTAAAGTCTGATATGGTGATGCCACCTGCTTCACTTTTCTTGCTAAAGATTGTTTTAGCTATTCTGGGTCTCTTTATTTTTCCAGATGAATTTCATGACTGCTTTTTCTATTTCTTTGAGGAATGTCATTGGCATTTTGATTGGAATTGCATTAAATCTATATAATGCTTTTGGTAGTACGGACATTTTGACAATATGAATTCTGCCTATCCAAGAACAAGGTAGGTCTTTCCATCTTCTGAGGTCTTCTATAATTTCTTTCTTTAGTGTTCTATAGTTTTCTTTATAGAGGTCTTTCACCTCTTTTGTTGATTCCCAGGTATTTTTTTTTTTAATGCTATTGTAAATGGGGTAGTTTTCGTCATTTCCCTTTCAGAGGCTTTGTCACTGATGTACAAAAATGCCTTTGACTTATGGGTATTGATTTTGTATCCTGCTACTTTGCCTAATTCATTTACTAGTTGTAAAAGTTTTCTGGTAGTTTTTTGGGTCTTCTAGGTATATTATCATGTCATCGGCAAATAGTGCTAATTTGAGCTCTTCTTTTCCTATGTGGATCCCTTTAATTTCTTTTGTCTGTCTAATTGCTCTGGCCAGAGTTTCAAGTACTATGTTAAATAACAGTGGTGAAAGGGGGCATCCCTGTCTTGTTCCAGTTTTTAGAAGGAATGCTTTCAATTTTTCTCCATTTAAGACAATGTTAGCCTGGGGCTTTGCATAAATAGCTTTTATAATGTTGAGATATGTTCCTGTTATTCCTAGTTTTTCTAGTGTTTTGAACATAAAGGGGTGTTGTATTTTGTCGAGATGATCATATGGTTTTTATCTTTAAGTCTATTGATGTGATGTATTATGTTTATTGATTTCCGTATGTTTATCATATGGATAAACATACGGAAATCAACTGGGATAAACCCCACTTGATCATGATGCACTATCTTTTTGATATGTTTTTGTATTTGATTTGCCAGGATTTTGTTGAGAATTTTTGCATCTATGTTAATTAAATATATTGGCCTGAAGTTTTCTTTTTTGGCTGCGTTTTTGCCTGGCTTTGGAATTAATGTAATATTGGCCTCATAGAAAGAGTCTGGGAGAGCTCCCTCTTTTTCTATTCCTTGAAATAAGTTGAAGATCATTGCTATTAGTGCTTCTTTGAAGGTCTTGTAGAACTCGGCTGTAAAGCCATCAGGTCCTGGGCTTTTTCTAGCTGGTAGTTTTTTGATGGCGTCTTCTATTTCCTCGCTTGAAATTGATCTATTGATGCTGTTGAAAATAGAATTGTTTTTATAAGTTCACTTCCAAATTGTTCATTGCAAGTTATAGAGTAGTTTTGATTTACATTTCTCTAATTGCTAGAGATGTTGAACACTGTTTCATAAATTTGTTGATTGATTGTATATCATCTTCTGAGAAGTATCTGTTCAGGTCCTTGGCCCATTTATTGATTGGATTATTTTTTTTTTTGGTATTAAGATTTTTGAGTTCTTTATATGTTCTAGAGATTAATGCTCTATCTGACGTGCATGTGGTAAAAATTTGCTCCCAAAATGTAGGCTCTCTGTTCGCCTCACTGATTGTTTCTTTTGCTAAGAAGCTTTTTAGTTTGAATCCATCCCATTTATTGATTCTTGATTTTAATTCTTGCACTCCAGGAGTCTTATTAAGGAAGTCAGGGTCTAACCTTCCATGATAAACAAAAGTTAAAAGAATTTACAAGTAGAAAGCCAGCACTACAGAACATCCTCGGCAAAATATTCCATGAAGAGGAAAAGAAAAACAATGATGAAAATAAACAGAGGGAGGTATTACACTAAAGGAAAAAAAACAATCGGAAGAGAAACCATGTCAAGGAAAATACCAGAAATAAAAATGGCTGGGAATACAAAACACATCTCAATAATAACTCTGAATGTTAATGGCTTAAACTCACAAATCAAAAGACATAGACTAGCAGATTGGATCAAGAAAACAGACCCAACAATATGCTGCCTCCAAGAGACTCATCTCATAGGAAAAGACATTCATAGGCTGAGGGTAAAAGGTTGGGAGAAATCCTACCACTCATATGGACAGAGGAAACAAGTAGGGGTTTCCATCCTCATATCAAATAAAGTAGACTTCAAGCTAAAGTCAATCAAAAGGGATAAAGAAGGACACTATATACTGCTCAAGGAAACCATACACCAACAAGACTTAACAATTATAAATATATATGCCCCAAACAATGGAGCATCCATGTTCATCAGACAAACTCTCCTGAAGATTAAGAGTCAAATTGACCACAACACAGTAATTCTGGGTGACTTTAACACACCCCTTTCACCACTGGATAGATCTTCCAAACAAAAGCTGAACAAGGAAACTATAGAACTCAAAAATACAATAAACAACTTAGGCTTAACTGACTTATATAGAATATTTCATCCTTCAACAAGTGAATACACTTTCTTCTCAGTAGCACATGGATCCTTCTCTAAAATAGACTGTATACTAGGCCACAAAAAACTCTAAGCAAATACAAAAAAGTTGAGATACTACCCTGCATTCTATCTGACCATAATGGAGTGAAATTAAAAATCAATGATAAAATAAGAAATAAAAGCTACTCCAACACCTGGAGACTAAATAATATGCTGCTGAATGAACAGTGGGTTGCAGATGATATCAAAGAGGAGATTTAAAAATTCTTAGAGGTGAATGAGAACACAGACACAACATATTGAAATCTCTGGGACACTGTGAAGGCAGTTCTAAGAGGAAAGTTCATTGCATTGAGTTTATTCCTCAAAAGAAGAAAAAGTCAACAAATAAATGACTTAAAATTACATCTCAAAGCTCTAGAAAAAGAAGAGCAATCCAACACCAAAAGTGGTAGAAGACAGGAAATAATTAAAATCAGAGCTGAAATTAATGAAATTGAAACCAAAGAACAATTGAAAAAATTGACAAAACAAAAAGTTGGTTTTTTGAAAAAATAAATAAAATTGACAGACCCTTATCCAGGCTAACAAAGAGAAGGAGAGAGATAACTCAAATTACTAACATGTGATGAAAAAGGAAATATCACAACAAACACTACAGAAATGCAAGAAATAATTCGAAATTGTTTTGAAAACTTGTATTCCAACAAAATACAAAACACCGAAGGCATCGACAAATTTCTAGAGTTGTATGATCTGCCCAAACATGATGGAGATTTGGGCCTACTTTTCCTTTTAAGAGGTGCAGTGTCTCTGCTTTAACTCTTATGTCCTTGATCCACTTTGAGTTTTGTACATGGTAAGAGATAGGGGTTTAGTTTCATTTTGTTGCACGTGGATTTCCAGTTTTCCCAGCACCATTTGTTGAAGAGGCTATCTTTTCTCCAATGTATGTTTTTGGAGCCTTTGTCTAATATAAGATAACTATAGTTATGTGGATTTGATCAGTTGGACTTTGTAAAATACTTTCTATATCTATTGTGACAATCATGTGGTTTTTGGGTTTTACTCTGTTGATATGGTATATTAATTACATTGATTGCTATTGAAATGTCAAACCAGTCTTCTTGTATTCCTGGGACAAATTCCCCTTGGTCACTGTGCATAATGCTTTGTACATGTTCCTGGATTTCATTTACTACTTTGTTGTTCTTGTTGTTCTGGTATCCATATTCATAAGAAACACTGCTCTGTAGTTTTCTTGTAATATCTTTAGTTTTGGTATCAGTAATTCTGGCCTCATGGAATGAATTTAGAAGTTCTCCTTACTCTTATTTTTTGGAATGATTTGTGAAAAATTAGTATTACCTTTTTAAGTTTGGTAGAATTCACTTGCCATTTGGGACTTAGCTTTACCCTATGGGCAATTTTTTGTTTTGTTTTGAAGTTACAAATTTGATCTCCTATTTTAGGTCTGCTTGAGTTGTCTATTTCTTATTGAATTAGTTTGTGTCTTTCTAGGAATTTATCCATTTCATCTGTTATATAATTTATTCTCATACAATTATATTTCTTTATAATACTTTTTGTTTTAGTAATGTCAGTAGTAATATTCACTGTTTCACTTCTGATTCTAGTAATTTGAGTTTTCCCTCTTTTTTTCTTGTCTTATCTGACAACTTTGTCACTTGTGTTTGTTTTCAAATAATCAGCTTTTTGTTTACTGATTTTCTCTATTGTTTTTCTCTTTCATTAGTTTCTACTCTAATATATATCATTTCCTCCCTTTTCCTTGCTTTAGACTTAGTATGCTGTTCTTGTGACATCTAAAGTTGGAAGGTTAGATTACTGATTTAAGGTCTTTCTTCTTTTTTAATGGAGACATTTGTATGTAAATTTCTCTCTAATTACCATTTTAGCTTCATCCCAAAAGTTTTGCCATGTTGTTTTCATTTTCATTCATTTCAAAGCATTTTCTAATTTCCCTTGTGATTTCTTATTTGACCCACTTGTTATTTAATTTCTACATTCTTGAGAGTTTCCCAACTTTCTTCCTGTTATTAATTTCTAATTTAATTCCACTATAGTCAGACAACATACTTTGTATTATTTGTCATTTTAAGTTTAGTCTATTTGTTTTATGACCTAGCATATACTGTATCCATGAGAATGTTTCATGTGCACTTGAGAAAAGTGCATACCACTGCGATGGGAAGACTATTCTAGAGATGGTTGTCAGGTATACTTGGTTGACAATACTGTTCAAATTATCTATTCCCTTTTTGATTTCCTGTCCAGTTCTATTCATTATCGAAAGAGGGTACTGTAATCTCCATTTGTTATCATTAAGCTGCCTATTTCTCTCTTCAACTCTCACAGGGTTTGCTTCATGTGTTTTGATGTTCTTTTTTGTTAAGTATGTATGTTTTTAATTGTTATATCTTCCTAATGGATTGACTACTTTATTCTTATTAAATTTTCTTCTTTATCTCTACTAACATTTCTTATTTTAAAGTCTGTTTTGCCTGATATTAGTGTAGCAACTATAGCTTTGTTGTAATTGCTTTAAAACTGTTTGGAATTGTCAAAAGTTTTGATGACAGAATGATTCAGTGAAAAACTTGCCTCTTTTCCCTTTTTTTTGGCTCATATTTCAAATGAAATATTTCACTAATTGACAACCTGCCCTTGAGTATTAGGGATGATCCATAGCACAAAGACCTGTATAATGTGAACTCTTATGTCTAGGTGGAGCTGTGTTCATGGACTGGTTAATGAGTGTTTTATCCTCTTCACTTCATCCTCAATAAATGAAAATCACATCCTCCTTAAAGAAACTAGGTATCCTCATGACTAGGACTTGAGAGTTAAGGAAAATGAAAATAAAGGGAAAGGAAATCTGGAAAAAGTTTATAAAGATCATAAAAATGTAAATGTGCTAGAAAATAAGATATTTACTCTTGAAACTCTTTTTGAGTCAAAAAATCTCTTACATTTCAGGCAGGGATCATGCTCTGAACCCAGCAGAATTCCCAGGTGATGCCAGTAAGAAACAGAATAGAATAAGGATGGCATGCTGGGGCCTTGATATCTATGCTTCTTAATGTGCCCACATGATTGCAAATTTCAAAAGGAAAAAACACGTTTTAAAAATAGACATAATTCCATTCTGAGCAAGGGTCTCTGTTTGATCTTTCCCTGTGTCCAAGCACACTTCTTGTCTTGAAGGATAAGTGACAGTCCAGATACTCCCAATGGGTGAAAAAAACCTCATATTCTGTGCCAGTTTCCTGTTACTGCTTTGAGCTCTAAGAGTTCAGAGAGGTGAGGGCAGTATGACCTTTACCTAGCTGTGTGTTGGCATGCGTCCCTGGTGACAGTGTGTCTGAGCTGCCAGTATACCGGCAATCTTTGGAGCAGGTCTTCCTCACTCTTTCAACAACCAGCCAATTTGGTCTCAGGAAACCACTCTGCAGTTGTGGCTGGGTTCAGAAGTCATTTTTAATTTTGTGACAAAGACAGATGTGCCCTACGGGAGTAGTAAGTGGTTTACTGGTGATATTAATGGAACTGTGACCTCCTCTGTATCTATGGTCCTACAAAACAAAATATGTTTGTATTATGTCAGGCAAGTTCATTCTTAGCTGTCGCTGCCTGAAGCGGAAGTCGCTTGGAGCAGCGAACGCCACAGGAAAATTCGGAGGCAGGATGAAAATGAAAAAAGGTCTTTTATTCTTCTCCTCTCTCCAGCTCCAGCAATCACTCCAAATGCTCTAACTCCAACCACCACCTTCTTCTTCCCCACCCACACTAACGAACCTCACCCAGTTATATACATATAGCTTTAACAAGGACACGTGCTTACAGCTCGAGCTTACAGGTGCGTCACGCAGTGTTCACGGGCATACAAAGATTCTTTGAATAATGTATCCAAATCACATCAGGTGGAAACTAGAACATCTTTTATGGCTCTCAGCTAACCGCAATCTTTAGCTATCTCCTTGATTATAGGCTCCTTCACTTAGCCCTTCCTTGAAGCAAACTGCAGAGGAAGTATACTATTAATAAGCCAGAGAGTAGTGGTATGTGTGGTGTGTGTGTGTGTGTGTGTGTGTGTGTGTGTGTGTGTCTATGTCTATCTACAGTCATAAGCTCATTTACAAACACAGTGGATTTATAATGACACTATTGACTGTCATTCAAATCATGTGTTTTGAATTGTGTTTGAATGAACATAAATCACTGAAGTTCTGACATTTTTGAACAGAACTCTAATGGGCCCAGTGCTGAAACTGAAGTTGGCTTTTATTTTACTTACTTGCTTATTTATTTGCAGTACTGGGATGAAACCTGGGGGTACTGTACCCCCCAGCCCTTTTTATTTTGAGACATGGTCTCCCTAAGTTGTCCAAGCTGGATTGCAAGTTGAATTTGCTATCTTCTTGTGTTAGCTTCCCCAAGTAGCTGGGATTACAGGCATGTACCACTAAGCCCAGCTTGGCTTTTAGAGGCCAAC
This sequence comes from Tamias sibiricus, assembly GCA_025594165.1. Taxonomy (NCBI): domain Eukaryota; kingdom Metazoa; phylum Chordata; class Mammalia; order Rodentia; family Sciuridae; genus Tamias; species Tamias sibiricus. The sequence goes on from CM046663.1 coordinate 72,241,591, forward strand.
AGCAGTGGTAAAATTTAAGTGTTTAGGGGATCCAAAGAGACAAAGGGCAAGAAGAAACTCAGGGCTTATCAAATCAGCCACTCTAATTTTCATTTGGAATTAGCATTTCACTAGCCTAGAAATGACTATACTGATGTTTACTATTTCCTGTAGGAACTTTTTATGCCAGTGTCCTTTGTTTTTCAACATTTTCATGGTTGTTTAAGGAGACAATAAATTAAATATGAAGGATTTACAGTTTAGCTGAATGAATTAAACCATTTCCTTGTGTTTGTGTTTACCTTGGGACTCACAAAGGAGACAAAAATATATACTCACAGGAGGAAGGAAAGGAATGATCAAATCCCAACAGTCCCTAGTTGAATGTCTAGTTCAGCAACTTTATTTAGAGGAAGAATTTAATATGATAAAAACCCTTGCCTCAATTAACTTTTCCTCTATGCATATGTTCTACACACATTGAGAATTCCTAATAAACATACAACTATATTAATCCTGACAGTTAATGTCTCATTCTATTATAGAAGACAAAACTAAACTAAATCAAATGCAAAAATGGATTTTTCTTAAGTTAAAACAGTACTTTATCCTTTGAGTTTTAACTTTAATACTATTGTAAAATAGTACAAAATCATTCTAGTAAAGCTGACAAGTACAGAAAAAGGTACATAAGAAAGTAACTCATGAAGCTACCACCAAAGATAAACATAGATAACATTTTAGTATATTTGCTTCTAGCCTTTTTTCTATGCCAGCGTATATCTGAAGTCAAGATGTTTTCAAGGCCAAGCCCCTTCTGATACTTGTTGAAGAAACCATCCTTGTCTCTTCCTACCCTCTGGTAGTTTCCCTGCAGTCCATGGCATTCCTTGGCTTGCAGATGTCACATTAGTCCCCATCTTTGTCCTTAGATGGCCATCTCATAAAGGATGCCAGTCATATTAGATTAAGGGCCCACTCTATTTAGCATACTTAAGTACATTTCAGCAACCCTATTTCCAATCAGGCCACATTCAGAAGCATGGGGTGTAGGGGAGTTAGGACTTCAAACATATCTTCTGTTGTTGTTCTGGGGGATACAACTCAACCCTCTCACAATCAGCGTGGCCACCATCTGTTCTAGGCAACCATTGCCTGCTGACTGTTCTTGTTTCTTCCCAATTCATTCTCCACTCAGAATCAAGAATTTCCTAACTGATTGATCTGAGAGGACCAGTAGGCAGGTGAGAGCTGGCTGGTTCTTTCAGGTCCAAATGGAGAAAGTTTACTCTGGGCATGTAAGGCTGGAAACAAAATGGGAGAATCAGAACACAGTGATTACAGATGAGATGGCTGCCTGAGGGGGTCAATGGATTCCTGAGGGCAAGGGCAGGGTGGACAGTAAGAATGTTTCTAAAAGCATCTGATGTTCATACTGGTTCGGGGGTGGGGGACATAGGAGGTTGATTTACAGGGAAGCTAAACAGGAGGTTTGAATCCTTTTTGCCTCTGAGATGGGCCAAATGCCACACTTAAAAGGAAGAATTTTGGTAAAAAATTGAAGTCTTCCAGACCTCTTTACAGGCACTTGCATATACTTTGCTCTTAGTAGATAAGAAATGCATACCAAAGAAACACAGCTAATATGCATACGAAATAAATGTAGTTTTCCACACTGTATCTCACACTTTCTATCCTCCCCTTAAGCAGCTCAGACTTTCTTATTCATTTTTAGACTACCAGGAAAGGTCTAGAAAACCTTTAAATCATGCTTCTATCATTCAAATGATAATCCTCTAACTAGCTACATTTCTGCATCATCTCTAACTCCAAAGGGAGTTAACTTTCCTCACTGCACCTGTGCCTTTGAGTTGTCACAAAGGCTCTGGAGGGTGCTTCCTGGAGCACTTAGCAAAGCTGTGGTAAGAATAGTCTCCTTTCTCTCTCACTGCACTTCAATAGCTTTACCCCACAGCAGTCCCCATAGCTCACTTGCATATTAGGATATCAGAGCAATCCAGTTGAAGGCCAACAACTGAATAATTGTATTATTATTAGGCAAACTTTCCTTTTCCAGGCAGAAACACAGAAGGCCAAATTCAGAGACAAAGAATGTGAATTTAGGAATTACTTTAAGGGTAGTATCCTTGGCTGTGTGTTGATTACCTCACCAACTACTGTGTCTACATGTTTCTATTTCAATCACTGTTATATTTTTTAAAAACTGTTTTTTGTTTTTTCAGATATAGGTAGACCTTTCATAGAGATGTACAGTGAAATACCTGAAGTTGTATATATGACAGAAGGAAGGCAGCTTGTCATTCCCTGCCGGGTTACATCGCCTAACATCACTGTTACTCTAAAAAAGGTAAAATTGGGCAATGCTACCCTCGAGTGTTTTTACTGCAAATGAGCATAATGAAGTTTTAATCATTTTCTCTCTCCGGAATAATTTTCTTAGACATTTGGGCTTCTCAGTGGACTTATCTATAATATCCTTTTACTACAAAACACTATTGGTTACACCTGTGCATGCTTTTAAATAGGATAAAATGATAATGTCTTCAGCACAAATCTATATGAATAACAAAAGAACTAAAATCGTGAAGCTTTTAATGTACATTCATAAATCCAAATATATGCAAATATGAGAAAAGCCAATTCTATTTCTTATACAAATTAATAACTTGGCAGAGTGGTTCATCAAGATCATTGCTGAAGACAGACTGTCAGCAGGGTGCCTAACTCTCCAGGCATTGACATGCTCTTGCTTCATGCTATGAAGCCACCACCATGTTTGGTCTAAAGTTGAGGAGTTCCTGGTGACCAAAAAAAAAAAAAAAAAAAAAAAAAAAAAACCTATCTCCTGCTGGGCACCCAAATTTAGCCTTTTAGAAAAAAGGAGAGAAAACTCCGTCCATGGCACTTTTCTTTATATTATCTGAAAGCTGTAAAAGAGAGAGATTTAGGGTAGAATCTAGTTAAAGACAAGTTGCAATGTGACATTCTAGCTAATTCATCAGCACTTAGAATTAGGAGTATACTAGAGCTAAGGATTGGATAAAAACTCCCCAAATAGAAAACTGTATCAAATCTTGAAAGCTTACAGCTTCTAAGACAAAACCCAATGCAGCACCTCACACTCTTCACCACATAGCAGGTACTCCAAAAGTGTTTGGTAGTAGTGGTGGGGAAGTAAAAAATATTCAAGTTGTGAGTCTCAGTATCACCTATTGACCCTGAGTCCTGAAGTGTGATGAGGTATCTCCTTGACTTCTTCCTTTGCAATCACTTTCCTATATTCCTAACTCGACTAAAGCCCTCAATGTAGTCCATCAAAGTCAGGTTTTGGCCTCCATTACACCTGTGTCCCACTGCCAGGAAATGTAAAAATCATTGGCTGTCAGAGCTGAAAACATCAGAGAAGTCTAACTCCTCAATTGATCTAGAAAATACTGAGGTTTCAGGATGCTGGGGACTTCTGGCCATACTGAGCATTAGAGCCAATATCCCAACTTCCCCTCCCATCCTACTTACCTAATGGTTTAGTTTGCATAAGAGGTAGGAAGACTGGAGCTACTCAGAGCAGAGGCTGGTAACCTACTGGCAAACCAAATGACCCAACCTCAGTTACCCCATTTGATGAGTGGGATGATTACAGTAGTACCACCTTGCAGGTTGTTAGGAAGGCCAAATAAGGCAATATATGGAAAGTATTTAGACCAGTGTCCAGCACAAGACATGCCCAATTCAAGGGTCCACTACTAGTACTATTTATATCTAATTTTAATATTCAGTACTTGATTTATTACCAAGTCATGTTTCCAACTGCATGACATTACACCACTTGGTCTGAGATAATAATTGCCACATGATCAACACATAGGAAAAAACCATGGGGAGCCAGGCATGGTGGCAGCTGCCTATAATCCCAGCAACTGAGAGGCTGAGGCAGGAGGACTGCAAGTTGGAGGCCAGGCTGGGCAATTTGGTGAGATTCTATCTCCAAATGTAAAATAAAAAGGGGTAGGAATGTAGCTCAGTGGTAGAGCACCCCTGGGTTTAATCATGGTAGCACAAAAATAAAACGAAACAAAAGTTACAGGAATTGGAAAACTTGCTCTTTCATGCAGACCCTAACGGAGGTGAGTTTTCTGTCACAGGGAGTATTCCAAAATTCCCATGTGTAAAAATGTAAAGCAGGACCAAGTTATTTTACTCTCCTTTACTACCTAAGACCTATAATGCACAATTTTTTAAAAAATGAGGGAGAGAGAAAAGGGTAAAATTCTAACCAATTTTGGTTTGGCATATTTTAAATACTGAAAATATTCTAACCTATTACATATCTATGAAAAGATGTAAAATTAACATCTTTTCCTTCTGTTTCACTTATTATCTCTTCTAATCCACTGCCCCCTACTCCTGCCTACTTTGGTGGAACCACTGTTAGGTAGAGGCAGGCATCCCTGCCCAGAAATTTCTTGAGGCTGCCATCTCCCTGTCTATTTGTGTGTCTCATATAACATGCAGCAATGACCAGAGCTGAGGGGCTACACAATCAATTACTGTTTTCTCTCTTATCAGCAGAAAACAGTTACTTTCTTAATGGAATAATACTCGTGGAGGTAACAATATAAAAAACTTTTAAAAGAAATGTTAATATGTTTTTAAGTTGTACTGAGAATTCCATCAGCAAACCTTTCTTTTAGATTCAGCACATACTTATTTTAACTTATTTTTAAAGTATCATAGATTTAAATTCTGAGTTGTTTCCGTTGTTTGTGCCAAATTAGAAGAGAAGGTCCTTTCCCCCACTGAATGCAGAGCATTCCTAAGCTAACAGGTAGAATCTTGATTTTCTAAAACATGAAAGGAATTCTTCAATTGATTTCAGTTCCTCATAAACAGGATGTAATTAACTTAACTACAAGCAACATTGATAACAAATACCAATGTAGATACATTTACTGGAAGAGAGAGACACAAGTGACTTATAGACTAGAAATTTCTTCCATAGGACCACAAATCCAGATTCACAACTTCAACAAGCAACATAAATACTTGATAAGGGGAGAGAGAGGGGGATGTCAGATATGTCGTTTGAGAGGAGATAGAAAAGATTTCAAACATCTTTATGGATGTTAGGTATTTATAGTCTGCTGGGAGAAGGTAATCTAATTTTTTCCACTTTGCCAAACTGAGGACAAGTAATGGTAGTCTATACCTCTGAAGTTGGGCTGGCAGCTTGGCATCTAAGGAATTTGGCTGGCCAGCCTATGGAGCAATGACCCCAATCCCCTGGGGGAGTGTTTAATTTAAATATTAAGTCGGAGTCTGGGAGTATTGTTCAGTGGCAGAGCACTTGCATAGCATACTCAAGTTCCAGGTTCGATCCCCAGCACCACACACATAAAAGTCCTGTATATTGTAAGAAGGCATAAGGAGAGAACCAAATCAAGCATTCTTTTCTTTCAGTGAGTTTCAGTGCTTGGGAATACCTCTAAGAATTTGAGGTCACTCCATTTGTAATGGTTTCCCAGGCCTCCAGAGGCCATCCTCACTGTCAGTGGCTTCCCCTCTTAGAGGCAGAACTGATGCCTCCTTGTGATGTAGCAGACTCTCAGAATAGCCCCAGACAGTGTCACATTAATGTTACCAATGTTGGAGGATCTAGAACTATTGATGGTCCCTTTAAAGACAGCCACCTCTTTAGTAAACCATGCAAAATGGGAGAACGAAGTTATGACTTATTAAAATTTCCAAAAGATAAGGTCACATGAGAATAGCTCAGCAGCCCCATTGAAAAATGCTAGTTAGTTTCTCTGTTGAGTACCACAGAAGTTTACTATCAAGATTCCCAAAGGCCTGAGAGTATAGTATGGTCTCCCATCAAAAGTCTGACACGACAGAGAGTTCTATCCTGGGTGGGTACAGATTGTAGCCAAGCCTGAGAATATATTACCATTAATTACTATGATTTATCATACTACAAATATATCTTGCTGTATGCAAAAAAAAATACTAAAGAACCAAAAAACAAACCAGAGTTTTTACCTCTACTGTTTTCATTTTAGATGAAAATTATGTTTCCATTTACGCCAATGAAACAGTTTTGCCACAGTGCCAATGTGATTTTGTTAAAGCATGTTTCTTCCTTTTCAGTTTCCATTTGATACTCTGATCCCTGATGGAAAAAGAATAACTTGGGACAGTAGGAAGGGCTTTATAATATCAAATGCAACATACAGAGAAATAGGGCTTCTGACCTGTGAAGCAACAGTCAATGGACATTTGTATAAAACAAACTATCTCACACATCGGCAAAGTAAGTGATGTTCCAGGGGCATGAAACGTGAGCCAGAATGTTCTGTGGCTTATCTGCCTAACAAAATCTTGATTTTTAAAAACCTGTCTCTTCTACTTGCAGCCAATACAATCACAGATGTCCAAATAAGCACACCAAGCCCAGTGAAATTGCTTAGTGGTCACACTCTCACCCTCAACTGTACTGCTACCACTGCACTAAACACAAGAGTTCAAATGACCTGGAGTTACCCTGGTAAAGTGAGTAACCCATTTCTCTATTTCTTCTACTGAATACTACTTATTTTGAGCAAGTAAAACCCTATTGGGTTTTTGAGATGAGAAAATTCTGATTCCTATGGCAGTTGTTGGTCAACAAAGAAGTTTTGAGTTTGGACTGGGTGCTTTCCTGCCTGGCGTTCATCAGTGTGATGTGCATAGATACCGTCTTTTGATGTCTCGGGGTTTTGTTTTGAAATGTGTTGGGTGCTGTTTCTATTGCATGATTCTGGGTGGAAAAGGGGGTTGTTTTGTCCTTGGAAACGATTCTTTAGGATTTAGAGATGAGAGAGAAATTTATCACTAAATGCCAGGCAGGGACTGTCTTTTGTAATGACAACAACAACTTTCTGGAGGCTGTTTTTGTCAGCGCATTCATTTAAGGTACTGGCAGACACTCAGGCACCTGATTACAGCATGTTTGGAAAAGATACTACAACCCAGTCATCCAATATTCCATTTGTTAAATGTCAAAGAAGCAATTCTGTCCTTTAAAAAAATGAGAAGAATGAAGCCTGAGTCTGGGTCCCTTATTCAAATAATATATCCTTCCAGATAGCAATTCTTTAAAAAATATATAGATGGGGAAAAGATGATAAACTATTCAGAGAATTCTGACAGTAGTTCCAGCCCCCATACTGTCTGTCAGTATGACTTATGTGACATATCTCAAGTATGAACACTTCTTATGTCATTCAAGTTACCCAATCATAAAGTTAATTTATGATAAGTTATGTAAAAAAAAAGATTAATGCATCAGCCCCAAGCTAATGTTGTTTCCCATAAACATTTCTTGCCATAGAAATAGAATCATTCAGCATCAAGATGCAATAAACACCCTGTAGGGAGTGATACAGGGACTTAGCAGTCATAAACTATTTTCTAGAAAATAGTATTGTTTCATTTAAATTAAAATACTATGACTTGTAGCAGTATTTTATGGGTCTTGATAAAAATCAATTATTCTCAATAAATGCCAAGATGGAAGAAACTTTTATCCTGGTAGTGTTGCTGCTGATTTTGTATTGATAGTACATCTATTGAATGCCAGAAATCTAAAATGGTACTGTTCAATGAAATTTTCTGTGGTGGAAATATACTATACCTGTGCTGGCCAATAAAGTACCACTAGCCACATATGACTAAAGAATACTTAAAGTGTGGCTTGCTGACTGAGGAAGTGAATTTTAATTTTGATTAATTTTAATTTAAATAGCCATGTGTGATTGGTGGCTGCAGTACTGGACAAAACAATTCCAAAACACAGGATGAACTATTCTCCAAAGCAGAAACAATACCAATGTTATTCAAACTCAGGAAGAAAAGAGTTCTAGAGCAAGAAGTAATACCTATGCAAATAGGCTGCAGCAAGATGCTCCTCAGACTGTTAGGTTAGGGGACTAACTGACCTTTGATGGTGGTGACTGACTTTTCTCTCTGGTTACTGATGAGAATAAAGAAAATGGCCTGAACATTTCTGTGCCAACAGACATGAAATAAAAAGGCAGGTGGGTCAAAGTTTGTCTGATTGGTTTTCAAAGTCTTTTTTTTCCATGACCCACCCCAACCCCCACAGGAAAATGTTGATAAGAGGAAATGATATATTATGTGTTTGAAAATGAACAATTAGAGGAGAAGGCAATGTGATCTTGTCTTCTCAAAACAGTGATCAGGTCATTGCAGCCAGTTTAGGCTGCTGTGCCTCAAGGGGCTTCCTTGGTCTTCTCTGAGATAAATGTGGGACAACACCCTCCAAATGCTGGCCAAACTTGCATGTCCCAGATCCATTTGCCAAGATTTTTCAGAAATTGGCAAGCAATTCTAACATAGTGAAATAATGAAACGAGGAGTATTCTACCTTAGTAGAATACTAAGTAGAACTTGGTAGAACTCATCTTTTCATTTCCAGTAGTAGCAAAGGAAACTTACATAGTGATTTATTAAGAGAAACACTGTCATTAAGCCAGGTACTAAAGATAATTATTGCCCACATTTGTGTGTGCCAAAGAACAGGTTACTGTTTAAAGAGGAATGTGTGCTGAAATAAAAATACTAGATTCATGCTCAAAAGTCCTGAGTTCCTGGCCTACTTTAGCTAATGTCTCCGTGGCTTCAGTTTCTTCATGGGTAAAAGAGGCAATGACTCTGCCAATGTCATAGATGATTGTACAAAATAACTAAGATGATACATGTGAAAGTCAATGTGAAGAATTTAAGTGCTAAATGAAGGCTGGTATGCTACATAATTGAAACACATCTAGACAGATGAAGTTTCCAAACATCCTGCTCTAGGTGGATATGATATCCTTCTTAGAAGCAAAAGAAGTAGCTGTCAAAATAATGAACTGGGAGATGTCAAAATGCTACTACCTTAAGCATGAACAGTTACCACATCTACATTTGTTATACATTTTCTTTCTATAGACAACTAGGAGAGCTTCTGTGAGGCAACGAATTGACCAAAGCAATTCCCATGCAAATGTGTTCTACAGTGTTCTTATTATTCACAAAGTGCAGAACAAAGACAAAGGACTTTATACTTGTCATGTGAAGAGCGGACCGTCATTCAAATCTGTCAACACCTCAGTGCATATATTTGGTAAGCAATAATTCAGCATTGCCAACTCATGTTATGCTTTCTAATCATACTCTTATAGTTCTATAAATGAATAAACGTTCTTTTGGCTAAGTTTTACACTACCACAAATGAATACAACTTTGCCACAGCCTCTTCCACCCCACTGCCAAAAAACAAATCACATTAAGTGCTCTTTAAATTTAATAATGTTGAATTGGACAGAGTTACTTTTCTTTAAAAGCTCATAAGGTTAATACCTCAGATCATAAGACATTTATGAAATTCTTCATTTAGTGTTCCACATAAACAAAACAGGAAATGATCAGTTTTACATTTCTTATCTGGGAAAATTTTCTCAAGTACTTCCATGAAATAAGGAAATAAATATGAGGCTTGATACATTTTTTAGAATTAGTACTATTTTTTATCCTTGGTTTTATTATCATGAAATCCTAAATTTGTTGCTTAATTCCGATATGCAAATTCTGTAGAGAAAGTGCTTAAAAACCAATATCCATCCATTGTTGAAAAGAAAACAGTGCAAAGAACAAAAACTATGGAGCAGTTCTGTCAAAAGCCATTTATTTCCTTTTGGCTTTCTCGGTTATTTTAAGAGGCCAAAGAAACTTTCTCCCATCTAACTCATATTTGCTGGGTACATTTTTAGAAATATTGCCCCACTTTGTTATTGTGATATAGATATTTCAGATGTTTCCTGTTGCTCTGACACTGTTTTTATGTCTATAAGATTTGCCACCATTTCATTTGAAAGTATTTCATAAATAAGGTGCTTTTAATGTAGTTTATTCATTGAGCAACCTTTGGGCTCACTGATTGGTGTCATCATAAGTCAGCTCTCCTTAGCTTTTCATTGACTGCACCCTCCCTTAATGTTCAGCAAGGTTTTTGTTATTTTCTAATGTACTTATCACTTCTCCTTTTCAAGAAAAACCATTCATCACTGTGAAACATCGGAAACAACAGGTGCATGAAACCGTAGCAGGCAAGCGGTCCTATAGGCTCTCCATGAAAGTGAAGGCATTTCCCTCACCAGAAGTTGTATGGTAGGACCATAACCATTTTCATATCAGTTTAAGACATATTTTGTAAGTAAGAAGATACAAGAGCTCAATAGCTTAAATTCCTGAAAGAAGTATCGAGAGAAATTGCTTGGGCAATGCTGGAGAGTAGGAGCTGTGTTGATTTCTGGGTTGTGGAGGGGAGGAGGACTGAAGGGGAAGGGAAGAAATGCACCAGGATGAAACAGGAGATGGAGGGGGGTTAGTGCTCATTTCAACTGAGATAGTCCCTCACTGGCACCAAATTTCTTCATCTCGAACACTCTTTGAATGGGATGTGTTGGGCAACAACTAGGAAGCATCTTGAATGTGTAACATGCTCTATTAACTCTGAAAAAGTGGGCCCTTGTAATGAGGATGCTGAAAATAATTCTTTTATATACAGCTGGGTTGAAAATACCAGTCTTGTTTTAGAATTAAACAAACATTAATAGAGACAAGACATTCATTTGCAGGAGCGAACGAATGGATTTACTTGTGAAGGCTGCATATTCAGAAATTACTTACTTCAAACATTTTTATTTTTGGTGTTAATAATCCTAATACAACACCTGTTGTAAAATAGTGTGATGTATTTATAATCTGCATTTTGTTAAATTACTTTTAAATGCCAATATATTTGATTTGTCATTACACTTTAAACAAAGGGTAGGGTATAAAACTGATTAGGAGAACAATCCATGCAATATAGAAATGGTACCATTTTGGAATCTCCTCAACCAGAGATAAATTATTTGGTTTTCAGTATCATAGAAGTGATACATTTGTTTTCGATTTCCTCGAATATTTCATGGGGAATTAAAGAGAAAAACTTTGTGTTATGTCTTCATGCCATTGCAATAGAAAAAGATTTTTTTGTTGTTTTTTCATAATATCTTAATTTAATAATTAACTATTAACCTTTTTTTCTAGTAATTTAGAGACCAGGAGGTATACCAATGCTTGAGTGTCACCTTATCTGTTAGTGCTAACTTTTTCAGTAACTAAGTAGCAAGGGCCTAAAAATAGTTCAACCCATCTTCAAAAGTGCCAACCTGTTGGTTGGAAATAAAGCAATTCTAAAATGACACTCTAAACACAAAGTATAACAGTCATTTTAACTGCTTTGGAACTGAGACCCACCAGTAATAGGAATTTGTTTGCAAGACTGTGTAATACCAGTTTATAATTAACTGATACCATTTCCAACATTATTACCTCTTGTACAGAACACAATAAACTCCTCACAGATTAAAAATGCCCACTTAAAGAACTGCGCATATAAATGAAATCCCAAAATTTTAGAGTTAAAAAGGATCTTTGAAAATCGGTAGAAAATCTGAAGACACTAGACTCAACCTCTGGTCATATAGTGTACAGTTTGCGGCAGAGTCAGGCCCGCATCCAGGCCTCCTGACTCATGTATCTACATGTAACTAGATGACATCAAGGCATTGATTCTATATTTAAAATGTTTTTAAATTCCTTTTAAGTTTATAGTTTGTTTGTTTTGTGTCTCAACAGTTCTTCCTCAGGGGAAAATACCTTGATTTCACTATAGTTTTGCTATGAAAGGGACAACTGGTGTGCCCATTTATATAGCTAATAAGAACTCCACATGAGATCACAATAGGAATGTCTATTTTTATTTTTATCTGGAGAAGTGATCTAGTTGATCTGACTTACAATGGCTCTTGTATTACTTATGGAGCCTCATGGAAAACTCTGAAAAACAAAAACTCTGAAAAACATCTTGGATGGAATCAGAGCCTGTACCTCTGTGTTAATACTTAAGTCAAGATGGCCACCAGCATCCCTGTGGGTTCATTAAGCCACCACTTTTCTTTATACCTTGGTTTACTTTTTGCTCTTTGCCAATAAATGTCAAGTAGTACCCAATCTAAAAACAATACCTGCCTTTACTGCAAAGTTAGTGCCTAAATTTTTAGATCCATGTTGATAAGCCAAGGCTTGAAACTGATCAACTTGAGCTTATACACTGAAATGGCCATGTTATCAAAGTGGTATCAGAGAGGCATATGAAGTGACTTACTGATCATGTTTTAACCACAGGCTAAAAGATGGATCACCTGCAACTGAGATATCTGCTCGCTATTTGGTTCATGGCTATTCTTTAATTATCAAAGACGTAACTGCAGAGGATGCAGGGGATTATACAATCTTGCTGGGCATAAGGCAGTCAAATGTATTTAAAAACCTCACTGCCACTCTAATTGTAAATGGTAAGTTTACAGTTTATATGTTCTTTGGGTCCTGATAAGGGGGAAATTAATGAAAATTCATCCAATTCAAAAGTCATTACAATAATGCAAAAAAACCTTAAAATTTAATTAATTTTTGCAGTATAAGGGGTTGGATCCAGGTCCTCGCACATGCTAGGCAAGAGCTCTACTACTGAGCTAAATTCCCAGCCCTTTAAATTTTATTTTTAGATAGGGTTTCAGTAAGTTGCCCAGCTTGGCCTTAGAACTTGCAATCCTCCTGCCTCAGCCTCCCAAGTAGCTGGGACTGCAGGTGTGTACCACTGCACCAGGCTCAAACTTTTAAATAGTTGTTTAAAAAAACACTTCTGTACCTATCATAATTATTTCATGTTTGCTTATCTTCCATAGGCAACATGATTTTTATAATTGTAATCATAATGTTCATACCTTAGAATCAAATTATTAATGTTTTCAAAATACTTCCACTTTTTAAAAATAGACATTTTCTTGATAAATATGAGGGCTTGTAATGTTTTTGCTTCCCTGATGTTAAAACCAGCAAGATTGCAGTCCCTTATGTAAGGGCTATTAGAAAGTCATCAGAACAGTTCTTGACTTCTGTCCTTTTCTTCATCTCCTTTCCAGTGAAACCCCAGATTTATGAAAAGGCAGTGTCATCATTTCCAGACCCAACTCTGTACCCACTGGGCAGCAGACAAATCCTGACATGTACCGCCTATGGAATCCCTCAACCTGTAATCACATGGTCCTGGAGCCCCTGTAACCATAATCATTCCAAATCAAGGTAGGGACAGTTCATTTCTTGACTAGCTTTTAAATACTTTTTGCCACCTCAAATTAAGATTAATGGACACAGTTAAGAGTTTACAGAGGGAACGTGCAGTATATTTAAGGCAAAGGCTCTCCCTGCCTTGGAAACAGGTAGGCAAAAGCTACTCCTCTTCTTTACTTTAATTAATTGATTTTATGTGGTGTTGGGCATGGAACTCAGGGCCTCAGGCATGCTAGGCAAGCTCCCTACCACTGAGCTACACCTCCAGCCTTCTCTTTCCTACTAAACATACCTCAGCACTGGCTCATTCTTGCACTCATGTTTCTCTAGAGCATATGTTAAGGAACACAGGGACATAATAAGGTCACCTATGAGCTGTCATTGGCTCAAGTTAAAACCTCAGCCCTCTTGTTTCCCAGCTGAGGATCCTCAGACATCAGCTACCCCACTGTGTCAGTTATACTGGTCTTCCTACTTTTCATTTTATCTTCATTGGATACCATTCAAGATCTTTCCAACACTGATGATCACTGTTTCTTACTTCAGAACTTTAGTCATGCTTTTCCTTCTGCCTGGAATGCACCTGTATCCACTATCTGCCTTATAAGAAGTCCTTCCTTATCAAACCCCAAGGCTCAGCTCTTACATCACCTTCTCTGTGAACTCACCCAACTGTCTCATTTCTTCTTCCACAGTATGAAAAGTACTTTATTCACACCATTGTAAAATCAACAGATGTGCATGTTTATCTTTCTCTGAGCTATGAATTAACTGCCCTGTATCTTTAGGGAGTGTCTGATACACAGTAGATGCTCAATGTGTATCTGCTGAATGAATACATCCCTACCCTCTGTGGATGTGCAGCATTTCCTTGCATCCTGCTGATGACTGAACCCCGTTTGCTTTTTCCCGTTTTTTGTTTAGTCTGAAGGGATGATACCAATGATAGTTCATGGGAGTTCATTTGAAAAACATGAATAGAATTGATAGTTGCAACAATTAGATATTATTGAAACTGCCCAAGAATTATCATTATGTCAAAATATTTTCTTTATTGCTTTTAACTCCACTTGCAGAGTGGGAAGATTGCTGTTTAAAAAAGAAAATTAGTTTGATAAAAAGTAAACTAGGCATAATTTTACCATAAACAGAAGAGGCTATTTGACTTTCTAGATTCTTCCTGCAACTCCAACTCTTCATCTTGTGTCTTAGTCCTTTGTTTGGGGCATAGCAATAGTGGAAAATTACTGGTGAGTTATAGAGTTCCTAGAAGTAGCTATTTCCACACATGTCTGATTTCTCATTTGATTATCATTTTCTAAAAATAGAAATATAGAGAACTTGAAAGTCTTCAATACCTTCTTTACTACTGTAGATATTTCACTCAAAATACAGTAAGATCTGCTGAGACCTTGTATTATTTTGCTAATTGACAGTAGGAACCCATATTTATAGGCTCATTCCCATAATGCTTCAATATATGTGCTGACCTAACATGCAAATACATTTAAAATAACTAAAAAATTGACATTATTAGGATAAAAGTGTATAGTTGAATTTTTATAGAATAACACAGCCTTTTATAAATACTTAAAATTTTTGTTTTTATATTAAATCTAAAATTTCAATTCTAATTGAATCTCAGTAGTAATTACTAAAAATAATAATGAATGACAGAAGTAATTTGAGGTTGAATGATGCTAATAAATTATAATTTGAAGAATGATGGGAACTAGAAGTGAAACTTGGTAAAAATGAGCACTCTTTTCAATTTCTTTGTGGTATATGGGATCTTTCTCTTGTTTTATGGAATACACTCACCAAGACCTGGAAAGACATCTTATTCCTTTTAGAATTCTTCCAAGACTCAGAGCGCAGACTTAAATTTTGTTGGCCATTTGAATTATTCTGTTAAAATCATTCATTTTTTGCTACTCACGGGACATCAGAAATGAAACCTTTAACTGTTTCCACGCTGGAGATAATTCATTTCTTCAATATGTTATTTCAAATTATCTGCCAAATATATGCACATCCAGAAGTAGCTTTCATTCTTTAGTGAGTGTATACCAATGGAATAGCTTACCTGCACAGGCCCAGGTTTGGTGCTGGGTCGTCAAATTAGTATACTTGGAAATATTTCTGAAATGTATACAAGACCACTGTACCCTAGGAAACTAATAGAATAACTCTATTTCACCCTGTCAGAAAGATAAAAACTAACATTTATAGATAAATGAAGCCCTCTTTAATTACTAAAATTTCTCAAATATGTCTTTGTGTAAATATAGTTTTATATACTTAGATTAACTTAGATTCATTTATAGACAGGAATTTTCATTACTGACATGGAAAAGGAATGTAACACTTCTGAGTTATATTGTAATATATCTGCATAGTGATACATATGGTTGATCTTCAAAGGAGATTGAGCAACTAATACATATACACTACTCATAAATAAGTAGACTAATTCTTAGTGTTTAAATCTGAGAGTAGACCAGGTCTACTGAGGTTACAGGCACACACCTGTAACCTCAGTGACTTAGGAAGCTAAGGCAGGAGGATTATAAAGTTGAAGCCAGCCCCAGCAACTGAGCAAGCAGCTAAGCAATAGAGATCCTGTCTCAAAATAAAAAAGGGCTAGGGATGTGGTTCAGTGCTAAAAGCCCTCTGGGTTCAATCCCCAGTACCAATAAATTAATCCATCAATTAATTTGAGACTCTAGTTAAAGGGCAACTCTCTATATTGCCACAGGTTTTTAGTTCTTATTTGGTTGGTTTTCTTAGTACTAAGGATTGAACCCAGGGATTGACACATGCTAGGCAAGTGCTCTACCATTAAGCTCCATCTCCAGCCCTTTCTATTTTTTTAACTTTGAGACAGGGTCTTACTAAATTTCCCAGGCTGGCTTTGAATTCATCATCCTCCTGTTTCAGCCTCCCAAATAGCAGGGATTACAGGCAAGTACCATGGTACCCACAGCAGTTTAATTTTTGAGGATACATTATATTTATTTTAAATAGCCCAAAATTAATTGACTTAACATGGTCAGCTACTTTATGTATTTACATTAATAAAAAAAAAGAGGTTCAAATTTAAATTTATCTTTCCTGGAGTCTGATAAATATGTAAATGCATTTAAAATTAGCAGTACTACTGGTCAACTAGAAATTTCCTCCTTTTTAAAAAGAAGTAGTAAAATGTTTTATGTAAATGACTGGTTTTAATGAAGCAATACTGTGGTTTTGCCTACAATTCATTCTTACAAATATTTATAAGAAGCCCTGGTGTGGTGTTGCTTGGTAGAATGACTATAGATAATAATTATGTACTGAATATCTCATAAGAAAGAATGTTTTCCCCATGAAATGATAAATGATCAAGGAGACAGGTATGCTTATCCTGATTTTATACATTTCACAATGCATACATATTTTAAAACATCATATGGTACTACAGTGTTATATATAATTTATAGATTTTTATGTATCAGTTTTCAAAAGCCATTAGGAATAGAAGGGAGAAAAGGATGGTTATTTTAAATTCACAAGCTAACGAGCCAAGAAGAAATAAAGCACACTCTTTCTGTGATTTTTATGTTTCTGTGTATTTGGGTGGTAAGTTGGTAAGAGAACTAGGAAATTTAAATGTTTACTGATATTAAAATAGGTTACCAAGACTGAATGAGGAAGAATTTGGGGATTTTTCTCATCTTCCAACAACTGGTAGAGATTTCTAAATAAATACTGCTAAACCTGCTCCATGTTAGCCTAGCATAAACCCAAGAAGCATCCACAATGATGTTAAGCTTCTAGTAGCTTTCACATGTCTAATTCACAGCTTTTAGTCATATAAAATAATTAAACACTTCATGGAGAGAATATGAGGATAAAATGAGATGATATAAATGGGAAAGGTACACAGTACTGTGGAAATGCAAGGCTGTAATTATTGCTACCAATGAGGGGAGTACATTTCTCTAAGACCAAAGACGTCTAAGTAACTTGGAAGGAAAATTTCTGCCTGCTATGGAATTTCTTATGACAGTGAAAAACTGTACCAAATATTTCTGAGAAATGAACAGAAATTGTGGAAGGTAATATGCATTCTTTCTCAGCTTTAAAAATGGAAATCTAGTAGGTCTGAGGGGAAAAGGCCATAGAATTCTGGAAAATACAACTTAGGACTTTTTCAGAATAAGAAAAATTAAGGAACTATAGAAAAGTTAGGCAAAAGTAAAAGGAAAAATAAACTGAAGGATGCATGGGGAGAATGAAGTAACTCTCCCAGGTCACATGGCCTACCCCATTCATTAGTTTCCCAGTCTTGGGAGGAAGTGATTGTGTTCTGCGGAATGGCTAAGGCTGGGGTGGGGCAGAATGGGCCTGTGGAATAGCTGCTGCTAGTTCAGCCAGCCCACATTTGATTTCTGGAACTTTAAATACCCCTGCATTCTGAAGAACCAAGTAAGACTTACTAAGCCTCTAGGCTATGAGATATTCTTGATCTCACTGGTCCTTGACAAACTTTGCCACAGTGCTGGTACATTTTCACAGAAAAAATGTTTAGATAAGATTTCCCAGGGGGCTGGGGTTGTGGCTCAGTGGTAGAGTACTTGCCTAGCCATGTGAGGCAGTGGGTTCGATCCTCAGCACCACATAAAAATAAATAAAGGTATTGTGTCTGTCTACAACAAAAAATTAAAAAAAAAAAAAAAAAAAAGATTGCCCAGGGCAAGGAGGTTAGTCTCTAAGGGAACTAGAGACAATGTAGGATTGGAGGACAGGGGAAGATGTAGAAAGGGCAGACTTGGCATCTTTTGTTTGTACTCTAGTTCACCAGTTCTGGTTCCTTAGGAAGAATCTAAGAGGCTGAAAGACTGCTTTTATTCTTGTATGCTTGAATGGCAAGGAGACCCTCAGATAAATGACTGGAGGTTTCTGAGCCCGAATAGGTCTTTGAGCTCACTGTCATCTATTCATAGGAAAGGGAGTGGGCCTCTGCTGGGTCACCTTGCTGGCACTCTCCATTACCTTAGGTTACCTCCCCATTAGTGTCCAGAGCTACCTGGTTGTTCCTGGATTGTCTTGTCTCAGTTTTAAAACTAAGGCTTAAATCAGTGTGGTGGCCATACCTGTAATCCCAGTGACTAAGGCAGCATGGGCAAGAGGATTGCAAATTCAAGGCCAGCCTGGGCAACTTAGACCCTGTCTCAAAATAAAAAATAAAAAAAGGCTGGATATGCTGTGCATGGTGGCACATGCCTGTAATTCCAGCAATTTGGCCCTAAGTACTTGGTGAGACCCTGTCTCAAAATAAAATATAAAAAGAATGGGGGATGTGGCTCAGTGGTTAATGCCTCTGGGTTAAATCCCAGGTACACCCCCCCCCAAAAAAAAAAGGCTGAATGTGGTTCAATGGCAGAGCACCCCTGGGTTCAATCTCTGGTCACACACACACACACACACACACACACACACACACACAAACTTAATATTATAAAACTAAGGCTTGTTTTTTAAATGTTGAATCTGCCTAGGTCTTTACAGGGAGGTTCAAGGCCTGCAGTCTTTGGTTACTGCAGTTTCAAGAGCAAGTGTTCTTTAAAGCATAGGCTGCCTTAATTCTCTCTCCCTTTAATAAATCAAATTCTGAATAATAACACTGATCAATTATAAGATATACCTGCAAAACACATTAAATCAGTCCCCTCTACTGGGAAAAAATGTTGGGTAACACTGAGTTCTTTATGAAAATCTCACTTTCTTTATCCACTATCTGTGATGACTAATGAAAATTTGTAGAGAGAAATTTCTGCTATTTACATTGAATTAATATTGCTCACATCATATAAACCAGTTTTGCACATCATTGCTGTTCAATCTAAATACAATGCAATCATCTCCTCATCACACAAATATTAGGTACCAACCATATGCAAAAAATAAACGCTATCTGTCTTTAACATTTCTGTTTTAATTATGTAAAATCAAATGTTTGGCAATTACTTACTGGATCCATATATGTAACTGCAAAATGCCAATCACACAGTCTCAGGACTAAAGATCAGAAATTAAGGAAATGGGTTCTATTCTTGGCACTGTCCTTGACTTCTGTGTGACCTTGTCTGGTTACTTAATCTGTGCTTCCATTTCCCCTTCTGTAAATGGCAACTGCAGGGCTTCGCCTTTCCTCTAATACACAGCTATGAAGGAGTTAAATGAGAAAATCACTTTAAATTACATTTTCTATTTTTGAAAAAGCTTGAAATAATTTCTCAGTTGTTATACACTGGTATTTCCCTTCTGCTTTTTATAAATCATAAAGCAATTTGATTATTAGCTCTGAGGATTGATAACAAATTAACAGAAAATTTTAATTTATAAATATAAAATGCTTTCATATAAATAATAATCTGAATGAGGCCCTGGGTCTCATCCTCAGCATTGCAAAAGAAAAAAAAATATAATAGTCCCTCCAACATTGGTGTCAACCTGGACCCCCTTTGCCAGCCTTTGTCCTCCAAAGGCTTTATCTTTCTCTACCCAGTTAGCTCTAAAACCTTGCTTGTTTTATTTGGTCTTTTGCCAATTAGTCCCTTCAGGATGCAGAAAATGGTGCTGGTTTCTCAACTCATGGAAAGCTTTTTCCTTTCTTATCTAAGATGGTGGATTTTCTAAGAAAAAACCAATAGATATACATGGACCCTCAAGGAACCACTTCCAAAACTCTGAAGTAGGTCAGCCTAAAGTCTAAAATAATTACATACTTTAGAAGTTAAACAGAAAATAACAGTCCTTGCCACTCTCAATGACAATTTGATGTCCCATTTCTGAAACACTCTCCGTCTGCACCAGTAGGAAAGTACTATTGGGGGTGTCTGGAGAAAGCTGACCGCTCTAGGACTAAGTGGGATTTGCTCTTGGGGAGGAGGGGTGGCCTAAAAAGCAGGGAAAGGCAGAGGCCTCTAGGAACTCTGAGAGCAGCTTGCCTAATTGCATTTCTCTATTGTTTACGTTAGCAAATTGGCAAGGAAAGGAAGCCCAGAATCATTAGGGATGTGTCAGGGATACATCATTTGGGAGAAACATAGTTTTGTGCATCAGTGGGGTATGTAAAATTAACAGGACAAAACCAAAACAATTGCTAATGGTAGTTAATTAGAACTGTACTCAAGGACCCAAATTTAATTGACTGCCAACATGAATGTCTATTATTTTTATGCTGTAACAATTTTATATCCTGTATTTTGTTTTCTATCTACAAAATGAAAGCTTTAACGATTCAATTGAAAAAGTCAACATTTCCTGGGGGCAAAATGTAGGTCAGATGTCTGAGGGAAATGTAATTTAAGAAGACCTCTGCTTTTGGAAATATGATCACTTACCTCGTGTTTTAATATTTACCACGTTGTTCTTAAAAATACTTACAAATTGTGTTCGTGTGTCTCTTATCATATATTCTATGCAGTGTGTATGGGTATGCAGGCTTGAAGCAGCATGCTACAGAGAATTTTTATTTACCACAAACAAACCCTGAATAAAATGAGTACTTTAAAGAAGACCACTTGATCAAGGACCACTTTAGCAGAACTCTGAGCTTGAACAAAGCCAAATAAAACTGGCCATCTTATACAAGAGGCTTTCATCACAAGCCAAAAATGAATGTTCACTTACTAATGAGAAACTTCTCACATTCTGTTATGTAATTACTGGTTGAGGAAGTGCACACTGCCCAATATGAATGTTCAGACAACAGCTCTTATTAATATTTCATACAAAGTCCTGAGAACAGAACACAAGTTTATTTGCCAAATGCCTCTTTCCCACTTTCCTATGCTTTGAGAGATTTTCTTTTTCCCATTCTTCATAGTAATACAGTGAACCTGATGAGTAATTGTTTCTAATGAAGTAACTGTCTCCTATAATTGCTATCAAACATTTCATTATGTGTTTTAAACTAAAAGACTGAGTCATAGGATGCTGGATTTTTTTTTAAATAGAGATCTGTTCAGCAAGAGTCAGTGTAGCTTCCCAGGATTAGGAATACCAGAAGACAGTGACACAATTTGGGAACACTACTTAAGAATACTGACAGAACCTTTCAAAATTTTCTTTGGCCATAGTCACTTGCCTACCATATGCAAAGTACAAGGTCCTACCTACAGCACTAGAGAAAGGGGAGAGAGCATTGTATTACTGAATCTAGAAACTAATGTCCTGATACAAGATCTTTAGGTAATAGAGAAATAAGACATGGCATCTATAAAACAAGCACCTATGCCTGGGCATCTACATTTTGTATATGTCTCCATTAACTTGGTAGGTTGTTTTTTGAAATCTAGTGGAATCTAGACTGTGGGTTTAATGTAAACTCAGTGATTTTTTAAATGAAAAAGCAGAACATGGTGGGTTGAGAAGATATAGAGGGTGTGAAGAATTTAGATTATGGCCCAGGCAGTGCCTCATAATGAACTTCTTCACATTTTCTCCAAAAACCTTTAGGATATTTTGTCATCTCCAGTGCAATGGTCTGCTCAGTTATAATAGCTATAATGAATTTCATCAATATTCCCTGTCTGTTGTCGAAAGCTGTGTTCATCCCTTTACATACATTATTCCTAGTCTGTACAACCATTCTACATAATGGTCATAATTTTCACAGTTTTGCCATGAGGAAACTGAATCTCAGAGATTTATTTCTCAGGTATTTTCAGATAATGGAATAAAAGGAGAAGGACTAAAAAGGTTGGCATTGCATAAGGTTGCTTTTCACTGGTGTTCCATATGATTCCTCAGAGTGGATCACTATGAACTCTCCAAGGAAGGAGCAAAAGTCCTCTTGGGGACAGGTTAGGGAAAGCACTCACTCATCCTGTTAGGCTTGCTCTTGTCAGTAGTGAGTTTGATTTGAGAACACTTGTTGAGGGCTGGGGATGTAGCTCAGTGGTAAAGTGCTTGCCTCACATGCATGAGACCCTGGGTTCAATTCTCAGCACTTCCAAGAAGATAGAGAGAGAGAGAGAGAGAGAGAGAGAGAGAGAACGCTCTTGCATGCTGTTTAGTTAGAGTTGAGCTGAGGATGGAAAGGAAAACAAGGTTCACAGCAATTAGGAGAATTTGGCTCACATTTCACAATAAAATTTTTGGGAACCAGCACTGAACTGCAGCTAGTGGTAGAGGGCAAGTTCTACAATTTAGGGGAAGCACCATGGAGGAGACATACCTGGGCCCTGAAGACGAAGGGAGAATCCTGAACATTCTGGAAAGTCAAATGGAACGGGAAACAGACAAAGATGTGGCAGAGTGATATAGGGATATTTGTGGATTGAAGTTTTATAGAGGAAATGCCAGAATTTGGTTGGATCATTGTATTTGGGCTGAGAAGAAATGTGAAAACCATAATTAGAAAGGCAGATTTGAACCTGACATGAAATTTCCGGAGTGGAGTCAGTCATTCCATCCCAGTTTACTTTCTCTCATACCTGGGTTTTCTGCTATCTATGAACCAGAAGTCTACCTTGTCATTTCTTAAAGATTGATGGCCTTTTACAGACTCATTACTGGTAATCTTATTCTTATGGCTCTTCAGCATGTATCACAAACATTGAATCTCTGAAAATCTGCCTCCCATATCTAAAACAATCAAAGTTTTGGATTTTCACTCCGGCTTTTGAAAAATATTACATGGGTACACATTACTCCATTCTCTTAGGCCTTTAACGTTCCATATGCCTTGTCCTCATTGAGCATTATGCAATATGAGCACTGATTGCTACTATACAAATATTCCTTTGTAAATTGGAAACGGTCTTTAAACAACTAAAGTTAAGAAAAGTAAAAGTGGGTATTCAGAGACTAGAGCCATATAGAAGATTATCACTGGTAGAAGATGTGTGGCCTATCATTTCTATTTTTATTTTCTTTATAGATAAGTTCCTAAGCACTTCCCTATGAGACATTGTTTTATGTACACTTTATATGTATTATCTCATTATTGCAAAACTTCTGAGACAGAGACTATAATTATCACCATCACAGAGAATGCAAGGACCCTGTTGGAAAACCTATACTGGTTGATGTGTCAGAAAGACTACAAATGAGTGGCCATCATCAACCTGGCAACTGAAAGCACTTCAGCTGTCATTACAAGGGTTGTTTTCTGTAACAACTGCTTAGACATTAAAATGAGTAATTTGGGGGTAAAAGCTTATGAGCCAGAAAACAGATGTTTTAAGAAGCCTGTGTTGTGACATCAAGAGCCAATTTTAGAAGGTGTCAGGATATAGAAAGGCAATAAAGTCTATAGTTTAAGGACAGAGACTTAAGAGCCTAAGTCTTCATTTTGCCTACTTCCACCTTACCAGCCGTGGGATTCTTGGCAAAAGAATCTCCCTAAGTCTGGGTTTTCTCATCTATGCAAAGGATAGCATTGACATCATGAGCTTGTTTGTGGGAATTATTTTTATTGTGCACCTCACACATGCTATGCAAGCGCTCTCCTAATGAGCTCCATCCCCACACCTGTTAGAATTAAATGAGATAATATAGGAAGTACTTAGCCCTATGGCTGGCATAATGCAAGTGTTAAGTTTGTTTGCTGAAAGTTATCCAGTACTTTTAGATATTCTTAGGCAACTCTGGGGCTGTGCACTACAAAGCCACTTCCCTGTGAAGTAGCATCACATATACATAATATCCTGTGAAAGCTGATAATCAATAATCTGACAACATGATCCATGGTATTAGGTTAATGTTCTCCCAGGAAATATGCTTACATCTTTGGAGAGGGACATATCTTGTGACTATGATGACTTGTTCCAAAGAAATTAGAATGGGACCAGAAATGGTAGGTGTTTCAGATTATTTAAGAAATTAAGGGAGTTATAGTAGCCTGAATCTACTCTCACTTACAAATTTTTTTTCTCAGCTATTAAGTGCTGAGTCTTGTTCAGTCCATAGTAGCATATGGCTCTTGTCATTTTATTTGCCTGTACTCTACTGTATTCTAATATTTTCCCATGAAGTTGACTTGTCTCTTCAATAAACACAGACATTCCTTAACAACAGTAGAAAGTAAATCGTGCACTTTCAGGAGGCATGATTTTATACCTGAAATGGAATATGAGTGAGAAGATTATTTTAAGTGGAATAAAACAGTACAAGTAATTATAAGCTAATATTTTTCCTACTCTTGGAGGAAAAGGAGACTACTGCCAGTCAGTTTTCTATTTTCCATTAGACCAGAGACACCTCTTCACATGCAAGCATCTTTGCCTAAGTTGAAATTATCCATGTCTATCAATCTGTCAGGAAATGATACTGCTAGGCTGAGTCTATCTGGGTCCCCATCAGCGCCCCTGTCTTCATTATTATTAGTTGTTGTGAATGGGCAGGCGCTGATAGTGGTGACACAGTGTTAGTTTAGGAGGTGTGTGTGAGGTCACTGGAAGATCACTAGCGCCCCTTTCTTCAGCATATTTGAGAATAGTAATAGATGGCAGGGTTGACACCTGACATGAAGCTGGGTCCAGATCTAGTCAAGCCATTCTTCATCAGGATTCATTCTTCTCATCAGGATTCATTCTTCTCATCAGTTAACTAAGCACAAGACATTCATTTCTCATCTACCCTAGGGACTGGGCTAGGGACTGAGGTGATAACGATGAATAAGACATAGTCCCTGCTCTCAATGTAGTCAGATAACCAAATGACAACATAACTGATCTGTTTTCTGTGTACCAGGCACTGTAGATGTTATACAAACTAATTCATTTGGTATCACCCTAAAATTTGCAGATGTCAAAGTGCTCTTCTTTAGATTTTTTAATTTAAATTATTTCCCTTCTATTTGCTCTTTAACACCTATAATAGAACTAGTAAGACATGTAACATCAGGTTGCTTCTTCAGAGTTTACAAAGCTAAGAACACATTCATGCCCAAAGAATTTGAAGTGGTTCACAAAAAGTACAATAAGTAATGAAACAACTCTGGGTGAAGGAAGAAAATAAGACAACATGGAAATACGGAGCTGGGGCCCACATGCTAGTTGTTGAGACAAGAGAGAAACACTTCCAAAATTAAGGGATCCAAAACATGAAAATATGTCAAAAGAAGTACAAGGCTTCAGGTTTTTGAGACCTGAGAGAAATGACTTCTTCTCTCAAATTCTCTGGGACACAAACTCCTCAACTATATGGGTGTTACAGGACCAGTAACTCTGACATCCCTTGGTGTTGGTCAATGGCAGAACATCAAAGCAGAATTTATTAAAAGTGATTTTGTGGGCTGTGATCCAGGGACAAATTTCAGAATGATTTAAGTAACCAAAAAGTCTACAAGTCCTCTGAGCAATTTTCTATGACTTTGATTCTCATAATTGGACTTTTGCTATCCAGAGTTACATAACTAGAAAGTTATAAAACCACCATTTGAACTCAGATCTGATATTTTAAGATCTGTTCTTTATGCTATATATTGTGATTCTCCATCTCCAACCCTGAAGACTTTCTGGACATTTCCATCCACTCTCTAGTACATAAGCCACTATCTTCCTTTTTAAAAGAAGAAAATACAGTGGTAGTTTCAAATATTCTTCACTGAGTGATTGGAGGTAATATCTTAAACCTCTTTCCTGAATATGTTAAAGGATATTATTTGTGGCCACTCCTAACATTTCCTTAAAGATTTCTTATTTATCAAACCACCCTTCCTTAGCTGGCCAGTCAGTCCTTCACTAAGAAAAATGAATGAACAAAATAGATGTTCTCTTTGAGGCTCCTCTCCTATCTGGGTGTAACCAAGTAACTGCACCCTTTCATCTTACAGTCACCCAGGTATAGGGCTGAAGATACCCTGGGCCCTGGCTTAGATTCTGTATATTTTAGATAGGAAAGGTGGGGGAGAGGAGGCTGTCAGAGCTCATACTAGAAGCGGAGGTGAGAGAGGAGGAAAGGAAGCAGAGGCTGGAAGACAGGCTTGATTCTGAGTGAATGGACCACAGGCCCTCGAGAGCAGGAAGTAGCATAAGCCAAGGCACTCACGGAAAAGTTCTTATCTAAACAGAGGTGGCCCAGGGCGCTGGATCCCCTCCACCATTGTCCAAGAAGCTGACCCAAAGCCTACAATCCCTGAAACGCTTCTCCACTGCTGCTCCCCCACCCCCATTGAGACAAGAAGTAATTTTCAGTATGGTCTTTAAGGCGTCACAAGGTCTCTATCTGCACGAGAAAGTCACTCCTCCAGAGTACCCTCAGCCTGACCTTGTGACCACCCTGAAGACCCTAGCCCTCTTCCTGAAGCAAAAAGAGCAGGAACCATTCTATACAAACATTACTTTCAACTCTATGCCTTTTTCTGCCAGCATCCTCTCCTCTATATTGTTTTATTTGTTTTAAGAGAACGTGAGAGGAGGGGAAAAGATAGTGTTTGCAGATTCTATCAATCTGATGGCTCAGACACACTATCACTAATGTTTTGACACAACACCCATGGTAGCAAAAGAATGTTTACATCAGGCCCTTCTGCAGGATAGCTACCATAATGGGGAGCCAGCCCCGGTCTTGCCCTCTGGCAAGGTTCCAGGTGGTCTTTCTTTTCCTATTTGTTTTTTTTTTTTTTTTTAAAGGACATTTTACAGACTTGATTTGCTCTTTATTACTGTCCTACCCTTTGTTTCCTAATTTGAAATGCTTCAATATTCTTTACAAACAGATTCTAATCACAGTTAGCTCGTGCAGTAAAATCCTATTAAACAGATAAGCAAAGTTCACGCCAGTACCCAGATTTCATCATTGAAAAGGAAAAAGAAAGATTATTCTCTATCTTGGGACTCTGCTGAATTTTCTAGAACCTCCTCCCTGCACCACCCCCACCCTACACATGCAATTAAGTGTGCTTTAAGTAGACATTGAAGATATATATGTGTGTGTGTATATATATGTGTTTGTGCATATATATATATATACATACATATACACATAATACACACACACACACAAATACACACATTCATTCCCAGGCTGTAGCTCAGGCAATTAGGCAGTCATCAGGTGTAGGGGTACTCAGTTCAGCACTGCCCTTTCCACCTCTATTCCAGAGCCACTAAAGTTCATAATAAATAGGTGAGTTATCCTAGAACAGCCAATGGGTGATGCAGACAAAAGTTCCCAGGAAAAGAAAAACATTGATAAAAATTAGATCGTTTTATTTTGTTGCAAGATGTTTAAAAATGATAAAATCTGTCAGCCAGTAGAAGGCAAAAAGTTCCCATAATTTTTGCATTAAAGTGTTTTCATGACCCAAACTAATGAAAATTTATGTCAAAATGTAATTATGAATAATTCCTGTACCACCTTCCTCCCACCTGTGTCTGCCAAAGGACTAGGTACATCTTCCTCTTTAAAATTAAAATTTTCTTATAGTGTATGACTTTGTGCTAGTCTGAATTCAGAGACCTCCCAGAGTTTTTCTCTGAAACAAGTGACTCCGAACCAGATTCCCACTGAAAAGTATCATGAAAAAGATTTGGGAGGTTCATTGGGAATAAAGTTACTCTGGGTGAAAGAGCTCGGGTGTGATGAAAAGAGGACAAGAAGGTTCTACCCCAGCTCTACCCTATCTCTATGAACCCGAGAAAGGCATTTGATTTTTCTGGACTTCAGTTCCCTTACTGTTAAAAGGATTTGTGAAATGGGGACCATGATTTCTGCTTCTTGGGGGACTGTGAGAACTAGCTGAGGCAAAGTGAATGTATATATGTCCTATCCCAAACCTGGCACATAGTAGCAGATCAATAACAAGCACTTCCCTTCTGCCAGCCAAGGGTAAGCCACAGCAGAACAGAGATTTTTGAAAAAAATGTCAGCTTAATTCTAGTAGGTTAAAAAGGGATCCTAAAACAAAACAAATACCAGTTTATCTCAGGAGTCAGCTGCAGAGTAGACCTTCTAGAACTGGTGTGGTTATTAAACTAGCAGAACATCATTTTATTATAAAATGAGAATTTGATACTGGATAACAACAGGAATCTTGGGTACCATAATAAAATCTAAGTAGATGGCAATTTCTAAAAAGGGTAAACAAAGAGTTTAACCACTCCACCAAATTCTTCAGAGAAGAATTCTGTTATTTTTACCCAATTATGAAATTGTTGCCCAATTCTATTTTTTTCTCATATGAGAGAGCCACTTACAAGAAAATGTAAATATCATCAGTGACTAAAGTTCACCTGGCTAGATTCTGATTCCACCAAATGCAATCATCTATCCTCTAAAGAAAAGCAAGTACAGATCTGAATTTTAGGCAGGGACAGGGGACAAGTAGAAGAAATAAAGAAAACTTGAAAATCAGAATTGTTAAAAATCAGCACTTTAAAAAAAATCACAGGTGAATGAATGTAAGAGTACTTTAGGGAACATACTATGCATTGTATTTGCAAGTGCTGGATTTGTAAAGATGAGTGGGAACTGTGCTGAGCTCAGGAACCAACTGCAGGATGACAAGGCGAGGTCTAATGTGAACTGTGCTGTGGAATCTGTACACAATGGACATCTGACATATTTTGGTTATGTAAGATGAGAGGCGTTAACCACATTTTGGACATAAGCTAACCATGTTATATAAAAGTGGCTAAAAAAGACATATATCCCTAATGCACTAATAGTGTTAGTACAGTGAATATCTGAGAAGCCTTTTCTTCCTATATACAAAGAAGCACTGGGGTATAATAATTTCTGGGTATATGACAGTCGTCCATAGATCATATTACATATGGTGTAAAGGTTAAGTGCAAGATTCTGAAGTGAGCCAGAACTGAGTACAAATTCTACCAACAGCCAATACTGTAGGTTTGACCTCTACTGGCTTTGCCTTTTGCTGTGGGTCCAGACTGCCTTCACCTGATTTTGGTCACAGAAGAGTCAAATATTTATGAGTGTAAAGAGAATAGGGCAAATCTGTCACTACAGGTATGTAGGTCATTAGTGTTATCCACATATATGGAGGGTGGCAGTTTCCCATTATTAGTGTTAAGAGAAGAGGACTAGTAACTTAGACCATATGGGAGAGCTCCCCAGATGGCTCCCAGTTGGAGTTAAACAGATTGACATGTCACATGTAGGGTCCCAGGTCCATGTGTTGGATATGTAATTGGCTGACTTTTAATTTATTTGTCAATTTCTGGTCAGAAACTAAGTAGTTGCAACTCCAGGGCAATTGACAAGGAAGACATGGAGTACTCTCTTACCCCCAGAATTCCTTTTTTCCTTTAATTGGTTATAAATACCTCCTTGCTATTATACTTGGCATGCTATATGTACATGGAGGTAGGAGTCCTAAAGCTCATTAGGAAAGGGACAGAGGCTTGGAGCATGGAGAGGACAGCACCGAGCTGAAGCTGATAACAGTGGCCTTGTCCAGAATAGTGCATGGGAGCTTTCTTATCTTGCTTTGGCAGGAGGTGCTGTGGGCTTCCTGTGCGAAATCAGGAGCGAATGCTGCTTTCCTCTTGTTGTTCAGCTTCCTCCCCCCTCAAGACGGTTCCCAGCACAGTGATTATCTTTGCATCTTCAAACATGGCACAATCTACTTCCTTAAGAGCTTGATGTATTCTTAAGACTTAGGCAAATTCCCCTCCCCCTAAATCTCTTTTCAAGTGCTGTTACAGAGTCAGGCTCCTAAATGACATTCTATTTTTATGGTTCCAATTACAAAGAGAGAAAAATAACAACCCCTAAATTAGAAAAGAGCCACAGATTCTGTCCTTTTCATTTGGAAGACCTGGCAGTAAGTCAGGTATGGTTTACATCCTAGGACCTGTGCAGTTTGTAACTACCCTTGTAGCCATGGGTAATGTGGGAGGTGGGGGGTCAGGGGAGAGGTGGAGAAGCCAGAGATCAGAGGTCAGCAGCCCCTGGTGAATTCAGACAGCAGACTGTATTTCCCTTGGGAAATGCCTAGACTTGATTTACTCTAACATGTTTCTTTGCATTTCCTTATCTTTTTTGTTGCTTTGACAAAGAGAATGAAATACAGAGCCTTCTCCTGCAGGTACAAAAGAACCTCAGATGTCTGATGTCACAACCTCAAGTGTACATGCAAGTGTCTAATTCAGGTGTACACACATGTATACAGATTATATATACTCATGTATGCACTGAGGGCAGGGAAAGATGAAATCAAATCGTATTCAAGGCACAGATGTTATAGTCCAGAAAATAGAGAACACTGATAATAAAAAACAGGGCAAAGTTACTTTTATATAATGATTTCAAAACTGTATTATTAAATGTTTCCATTAAATGAGAAAATATATAATTTAAGTTTTCTCTACTAATAAAGGAGGATTAAAATGTTCACTTGTCTTACCTGATGATTATAAAGAATAGCTAATACAAATCAGAGAAATTTCTTAAGGAATGGTCAGCCCATCTTTTGTATTTTGAATCTTATAATCTAACTGTAAAAAAAAAGATATTTCTAAAAATATTTGGAGAAATCTGACATATGGACTAGGTACAAATACCACCTGGAATTGCTAATCCTATTAGGCATAAAAGTAGTATTGTGATTACTTTAGAAAACATGCATTTTTTTAGAGCTATACACTGAAGCACAAAGGACAAAAATAATGTCAGAGATCTGTTTTAAAATGTTTCACAAGCCGGGCGCGGTGGCGCACGCCTGTAATCCCAGCACTTTGGGAGGCTGAGGCAGGAGGATTGCAAGTTCAAAGCCAGCCTCAGCAATGGCGAGGCACTTAGTAACTCAGTGAGACCCTGTCTCCAAATAAAATACAAAAAAGGGCTGGGGATGTGACCCAGTGGTCGAGTGCCCCTGAGTTCAATCCCCGGTACCATAAAAAAAAAAAAAAAAAAAATGTTTCACAAAAGGAAAAAATAAAAAGCAATAAGGGACAGATGAAGCAAATGTGGCAAAATTTTGATAAATGAAATCTTGATGATGGGGCTAGGGGTGTACCTCAGTTCTAGAGCACCTACCTAGCATGTTCAAAGTCCTGGGTCCTGGTTCCATCCCCAGCACTACCCCCTTCCCCCCACCACACATACACACACACAAAAAAAAAAAAAATCTGGTTGACAGATACATGGCAGTTTCTTATACTATGCTCTCTACTTATCAGTATATTTGAAAATAATAAAAACTCTTCATAGAAATATAACAGTACTTTATGCCTGTCTGTACATTTACAAATATTTGTGGAATACCAATTACAGGCTAGGCCCTTGCTTAGCTATAAGGACAGGGTGAATAAGTAGACATGGCCATTGTTCTCCTCTAGCTATTAGCCCACTGGGGCTTCAGAGCAGTAAGTGGCCACTGAGAACATAGTGAGTATTCTGCAGGAGGATGTTAACAGGGCATATAATAAAGGGAGGGGTGCTTAGCCTATCACATTAGATAGTTTAACATTCTGGGGTCCTTCCAGCTCAAAATCCATAGAGAAGAATAACTGAACTTTTTTTCTGACCCTCAATCCCATCTAGCCTGGCTTCTTTCTGTATCCTCCCACTTTCATTTTACATAAATCTTTACTGCTGTTGGCCACTTAAGATCAACCATTCATTCTTTCTGGAAATAAAGTTTTAAAATTCCTCCTGGTTTGAAAAGCTCCAGAATTTGCCAAAGATGGTTAAAATTGAGACCAGCAAGATTTTTGATCACCAAAAGTTCTAGTTCAGAAGGTAAGAATACAAAATGATGAAATGTTTAAAATAAAAAGAAATTTCATGGACTTTAATGATAACATCAACAACCTTATTTTATAATTAAACACTTGAGGCCTAAGAAGTTAAAGAGCTTGCCATGATACCCCAAGACTTGAAAAGAAATAGACTGAATTTAATAACCACTTCAAGATGTTTGTTTCCATATGCATTTAATTAGTCCTGGAAAAAATTAGCTGTTCAACTGAATATTCTGACTAAAAGCCAGCCTTTTATAAGATGTGAAATGCTATTATTTCCTCAAGGTTTCCATTCATTAACATAACTTCATCCCCTCCCCATGTCTGCAATGTTACTTCTACTAGGAACAAATTATAATGTAGATATTAAATTTTCTAATTTATGCAGTTTTAATATTTAATATTTGGAACACGAAGGACTTATGGAAGCATAGTGCTGGGTTTTTTCACATCAAGTACATACATTTGTTATTTTTAAGTTCTGAGGATGAATACAGGAAAAAATCTAAGGAAAAGAAGATTCACATAAAATTTGTGATTTTCCTATCATTTCACCTGTCACCATTGACTGAACCACGCTGCAAAGCAACATTGTAATGACATATATTTTTTAATAGGTATGACTTTTGTTCCAATAATGAAGAATCCTTTATCCTGGATCCTGACAGCAACACAGGAAACAGAATTGAGAGCATCACTGAGCGTACAGCAGTAATAGAAGGAAAGAATAAGGTACTGTTTGTAAAAATTAGCATTGGGATATTCTAAAAGTACACTCTCAGCTGTCTGTTCTAGGAACAAGAAGCAATCCAAATGCTCAAACAAAATTCAGAGAGAGGAAAAACAGTATCTGAGATATGTCTTCATGAAGATACATATTATTTAATCTGCTGTATTCTTTAACTGACCCCAATTCTAAGATAAGGAGTATTCATTCTTAATGGAACAGGTGGAGTTTTGCTCTTGAAACCTGTCCACATCAGCAGTTTTCAATCCTGGCTACGTGTTAGAATCCTCTACCAATTAGCATTATAGACAAATCTTTGGGGTGGAACCAAGGACTCATCAAACTTTCCAGGATTCCAGGATGTAACCAGATCACTGACATACATAAAATAGGATTCCAATAAGCAAAAGCTAATACAAGACTTAAGGCTAAACTTGAATGTTTCCATTTCACAAAATATCATGTTTTCCCCTCTATATTTGCCAGGGCGAAGCCTAAGTTGGGATGTGCGAACATACACAGTCTATCAAGGTTCTTCAGCCTAATCGGGTCTAGCAGACACTTTTTTTCCTGCCATTCATTCCCTCTTCCCCCACACCCCAGCCTTGGCAATGGCTGACACCCTGTGAACCAGGCAAGTCTCAGTGGATTACAGACACAGTGACTTTTTCCCTATTGAACTAGTAAAGAATACACTTAAAAATCTGCCATCATCATGCAAAGGGAGAGCAAAAAAAGAAGAAGAAAAATCAAATAACACCTTGTTGAAATGACCATATACATGTGCATTGGAATAGAGATTGTTAATACAGATGGCACTGTCTGCTGGAGTGTGGTGATGCTTATACATTTATTCAGTGGTATTCTTTGCATTAGAAGATGAAAAAGTAGATGCCTTCATTCTTCCCGTAGGATTAACAATGACAACAAATAACATCTGTATGTTTCATATGTAAAGTAAAAGCTTTTGATATGTGCTAATGTCACCATTGTTCTTTAGCAAGCCAGAGTGGTTTTCCCCATTTTAAAGATATGATCAACTGGGGTGATGTTTAACCCAAAACCACACAGTTTTTAAAAGGGTAAATGAGAAACTGAAACCAAAGTCTTTCTATTCAAAACCCAACTGACTCTCACTGCTAACTAAGGCAATACAGAAATTAAAGTGATGATGGCTTATATGACGATATCAATAGTCACGGATTTAGGAACATTTTTATAGCTATAGCAGTAGTTGTAGGTATTTTATAACTCTTTTTTTTAACACAAATAAGCAAAACTTTAAAAATATTCATTCCCTGACTGCTATTGAGAGAGCAGTTTAATGAAATATTTAAATAAGAGAAAATTCTATAAACTTGAAGGCGTAACTTGGGTGATGCTACACTTTTGGGGACCAAAAAAAAACTGTCTCAGTTTGTTAGCAGTGGACAATAAATCTGTTGTACTAGGAAAATTTCAAGATGCCATTGGTAGTGTCTATTTATTTAGCCTTTTCCTGACCATGTCAGGTAGATGTATTGTTAACTGCTGGATATTTAAAACAAAAATTTACAAGTGTAATTCCAGTGGTAACTTCTACTCCTATTTTGGTGTCTTATCAAAATATACAATATGAAATAAAATGGAAAATGAGAAAGCTATGTGAGATTTCTGATTACTTTGAACTATGAAGTAGCAACCTGACTCCATCTATAATACCTATAAAATGATATCAAAAGCTGAGATCAAAGAACTTCTCCAATTTTCTCATTATGCTTGGAACAAATATATTGTCTTGTAATTCTGTAATTAGGCAGAAGATTTTAAATATAGACTTTTTTTTTCTTTGTACCAGGGATTTGAACCCAGGGCACTTATCCACTGGGCTACATCCTTAGCCCTTTTTATATTTTATTTTGAGACAGGGTTTTACTAAGTTGCTGAGGGTCTTGCTAAGTTGCTGAGGCTGGCTTTGAACTTGTGATCCTCCTGCCTCAGCCTCCTGAGATGCTGGGATACAGGTGTACACCACCACACCCACATGCACAAAGCTAGTAACTGTACTACTTGACCTGTAGTACAGAGCCCCAGGGTCAAGCTCTGCCCCTATTTGTATAAATACATATAAATCAGTTCACCACTCTCAACTGGGGTTGTCTCCTCCAAAAAGAATGGAGTTAATCATATTTTCCCTACTTAGCTTCCTGTTATAAAGATATACTATTTTAATTAAATGACTACTATATTCACCCAAATGCAACTTTCTAAACTGATTGCAATCATGCACAATAAAGGTTACTGTTAAACAATTCTTTGCATTAAAAATCTTTTAATTCTCTTTCTAAACAGAGTTGAAATGTATATACGTTATATCCTACAAACAGCTGCAACAGTAACACATTAGACTTCACTTAAACTGTTGATTTAATGTTCTGAATTTAGGCAAATTTACTAATTTTACTTTTAGCACTGACTATTTTTGGGGGGGTGTCTTTTATATGCCTTATTATTTCCAAATCATATGCAGTGTTTTTTCCTTACAATTAAAAACTGTACTTTTCATTCTGTAAATTTTTACAAAGTAAATTCAAGTCCCAACTTAGGTGGTGATGATCCCATTATCTGCGGTCACATATGTAGCCTGCCCAGCAATGCTACTCTATATGTCAGGCATAGGTCAGGGGTTAGCACTCGTGCTGGGGCACTTCTTGAATATTGGAGGGTGGGTTATGTTTTGTTTTTTCTCAGTCTGTTTAACTCAAG
This sequence comes from Tamias sibiricus, assembly GCA_025594165.1. Classification (NCBI taxonomy): domain Eukaryota; kingdom Metazoa; phylum Chordata; class Mammalia; order Rodentia; family Sciuridae; genus Tamias; species Tamias sibiricus. Next base: position 72,276,991 of record CM046663.1, read on the forward strand.
GAAGAGTATGAGGGAAATAAAAATGAATTTCCTTATTGGCAGGTTTTGGCCAGATTTGTGAAAATGTGAGTCATCAAATTAGAGAGGCTAATAGCAAATGTAGAGTTTTCATATTGTTTAAATGAGTTGCCAAATTCTTGGGTTTATGGATATAAAAAGGAAGTAAAAGGAATCCTATGTTAGAAAAAAACACACAGGAAATACACACTACAGCATTATGAAAGGTCAGAGAATCATGACAATTTTAATGTAGAAACATTTCCATTGAAATCATTTGAGGGTCCACTGAGAAGTGAGTGTGCTGTATGATGCAATCTGAGACAGAAGCAGCAACACTATCACAGAATTATAGCTTGTATTTCAGTTCCCACACAACCCCCAGGTTAATTTTAGATTATTCTATGACCTTTGTCTATCTACTTTTATTTCTCCCTGAAATACTCAAAAGCAAGCTGAGACATCCCAAAATTAAAACACTGTTCCATATGTAGATTTTTAAAAAACTAGTTACAGAAATTGGGCTGAATGACACATCACCTCATTCATTCAAATGATGTTGTAGAAGCAAATTACTAATGCTTAGAGAAAGGGGAGGAAGGAAGGAACATGAAGAAACTCCAAACTTATAGTACTTGCCAGCAGTTTTCACGAGCGTTCCTGGGTCATACAGAACCCAGAGATTGGACTGGACAAGTCTGTTTCTAATATCCAAATCCTTGAGATCCTGGCAGAGTAAGTGGAAGTACCCCCAAATCAGAAGTACCCCAAAGTACAAGTAGTAAATATGAAGAATGAAAAATGAGTTCTTTAAAAATGTAGACTTGTTGGGTGTGGTAGCACATGCTTGTAATCCCAGCACTTGGGAGGCTGAGGCAAGAGGATCATGAATTCAAAGCCAGCCTCAGCAATGGCGAGGCACTTAGCCACTCAGTGAGACCCTGTCTCTAATAAACTACAAAAAGGGCTGGGGATGTAGCCCAGTGGTCAAGTGCCCCTGAGTTCAATCCCCAGTACCAAAAAAAAAGTAGACTTACATTGGATTGGAAACCTCACCAAAAACCTGTTTACCCCAAACTAATCAACAGAATTGAATTTTTTTTAATGTTTTAAGTTGATGTGTTTGTCCTGTGTGATAAGGCACTGATTTTTTAAAATATCTTTATTTTATTTATTTTTTATTTTTTATGTGGTGCTGAGGATCGAACCCAGTGCCTTAATCATTTGAGGCAAGTGCTTAACCACTGAACTACAACCCCAGCCCAAGGCACTGAATTATAAGTAGATATGTGAAAGAGTTGTTACTTCTGATCTTCTGAGAGATCGAACTTAGACATCCTAATTTTATTTTAGCACTTTTGCTTTCTTTCTTTCCTCAGTCTTCTTTTATTTATTTTCAGCTATGGAAAATAAAAACTAATAATGGAGATAATTCAAGTAGATATCTTTGAGAATTTCCTTTGGCATGCCCTATAAAATAAATGATTATAATTTCAAACATATGTTACACTCAAATCCTTGGCACAGCAAGGAATAGTGACACATACCTGTAATCCCAGGGACTTAGAAATCTGAGGCAGGAAGATCAACAGTTTTGAGGCCAGTCTCAGCAACTTGGTAAAACCCTGTCTCAAAATGAAAAGGGTTGGGGGTAGCACAAGACCCTGGGTTCAATCCCCAGTACTGAAAAAGAAAGATAAAAGAAAAAAAAATTTTGGTACTTTCTCTCTCTTTTTTTTTTTTCATTTGCATTTCTTTTTGTTGTAGTTGTTTTTTATGCATTTTTTTATTTTTTTATTCTAAGATGTTATAAATGACAGCAGAATGCATTACATTTCATATTACACATATAGAGCACTTTTTTTTTTTTACAAATCTCTGGTTGTATGCAAAGTATATTCACACCATTCGTGACTTCATACATGCACTTAGGGTAATGATATCCATCTCATTCTACCATCTTTTTTTTTTTTTCCCTTCACCCTTTTGCCCCCTCCCTTCCCCTCCCTCCCCATTGGCCATTCTAGTAGAATGCATTACGGTTCATAATACACACATAGAGCCTCTTTTCACATAACACTGTTTGTATACAAAGTATATTCATACTATTCAAGTCTTCAATCATGCATTTAGGATAATGATATCCATCTTATTATACCTCCCCTTTTTTTCCCCACCCCCCCATGTCCCCCTAGCTCCCTCCCTTCTTCTCCCTCCCCTTTTACCACTCTAGTGCTCCTCTAATCTTCCTGAGCTTGGTACTTTCTCTTAAAGTATTAAGATGATATTTGGTGCTCCAATTGTTCACTATTTTCATTTTTTCCTTTTGAAATAGTAATATTTGCTTATGATCACTGGAGAACAGTTCTACCCCTTTTAACAAAGATTAATGCACTGACACCTACTGTCCTATGCAAAGTTGTCTCCACACTCAGCTACAATTCACACTTGAGTTCCTTCTCCTGATCAGTTTATACTTGTCAAATATCTTTTGTGTTTTATGGAAATGTTTAAATTTATAATTTGAAAATATACTGTCTGTAAAAAGAGATGGACTCTATAAAGAAGATAATTTTTAGTCAAGTAATCATAGGACATATATTTCATCTTATTTTAAAATTTTCTTCAATTATAACATTTTCATTCACCAATCACATTTTCAAACCACACAACATTTTTAACAGTTGAAAAACATCTTGCAGCTTATGTAAAATGCTATCAAAGAAGGAAACTAGCAATTCTGTACATGGAGCATTTAGCCTATGCGACCCAGCTCTGCTGATGAAAGGAAGTATTCTAAATGAAAAAACCCAAAGTGTAGACAGAACTTTACCAATAGATCTATGTTATTCAATTTTAAAAGTTTTAAGATGAAAAGCAATGTGGTATAGAGACTGAGAACATAGGCACTAGAGTTAGATACATGGGGCATAAGTTCAACCCAAGCCAGTTTGTGGTCCTATGTATCTTGGGGTGAATCCTTAACCTCTATAAACCTCAGATGTCCATTTGTCAAATAGGGTAATGCACTCATCTCATAGGTATATAGTGAGGATTAAAATGAGATAATGCTATGTGCCAGACAGTGTGCAAGGCACTTTAGAAGCAAGGGCCACATAAGGGTACTCAGAAACAAAGAAAAATGTACATTTCCAGTATTTTTTATTTCTATTTTAACAGAAACTTTGGTGAGGGACATTCTGGAGTAGGCCTGATTATGAATAAGATGTCTTGTTTTGGAAGGCATCATTCAAAGAAGAAATATTTGAATGTATTCCTATCTTCATGGTTCATCATATGACATAGATTCATATCACTTCTGGTTACCATAACTTAATTTTCTGATTATACAAAAAGTATGACTTCTGTTGGAGCCTTGATAATGGCTATTGCCATTCCCAGATTATCTGCACACGTTTTAAACATGCCAAATGTGCACATTTGAATTGACTTTTCCATGTAATGAAACTTAGTTTTTTTTTTTTTTTTTTTTTGGTACTGGGGATTGAACTCAGCGGCACTCGACCACTGGGTCACATCCCCAGCCCTTTTTTGTATTTTATTAGAGACAGGGTCTCACTGAGTTGCTAAGTGCCTCGCCATTGCTGAGGCTGGCTTTGAACTCGCGATCCTCCTGCCTCAGCCTCCCAAAGTGCTGGGATTACAGGCGTGCGCCACCGTGCCCGGCTTGAAACTTAGTTTTTGTTCTTGGTTGCTCTGAGTTGAATGAAATCAAAATCATTTAAATAGAAGCTCTAACATGACTTATAGATGCAGGTAACTGCTATCTTAAATTTCAAATATTGTCAAGTGGACAGAATTAGGTTTTCCACTTATTTAATGAACAACAATATACCTGAAAATCTAAGTAAGTTTCTACTCACATAACTTCAGATAAACACTTGAGAACATACTTCATGAGAAAAACAGTGCCCAAGCTGACACATGCTGAAGGCTTCATTTGAGCTCCTTGTTTCTGAATCTGTTGCAGACTACTTTGAAGCATGAGCCCAAGATTCCTGAGACAACATAAGGCAGTCGGAATCTTACTTGATGATCTCTACTGTCCTTCCAGCTGCCACCAGCTAACAGTTCCTTTCACATTGCTGTCTATGTCTCATCTTCTAATAACTTCCATTTTTTTCTCATAAAAAAGGAGATAGCTATCAGAATTTTTTTATTTCCTGTCTCTTATCAAGATCACTAATAAAAATAAGAAAAGCTCTTTTCCAACTACTCTATGTTATTTAACTAATACAGTGTCTCTTCTTGAAAGAGAATATATATATTTGATCTTCAAGTAAGGCAATTATTCGCTATCACCTCAAAAGTTGTTTAGAGTAGGGACTGTGTCATATTCATCTCTGTCTCCATTGCAATATCTAGGCAATGTTCTGATGATCACTCAATAAGTGTCTGCTAAATTGAATGAAAAAATGCCACATATTGCCGACATTTTCATTACCAATAATTTCAATAATACACAGAGATTATATGGGTAAATGTAATTAAGCAGATACTCCAACATATAAAAGAGAAAGCATTTGGAAAAATTTAAAATAATGAGTTTGCTGGCTAAAAAAATTAAGAGCATGATTTTAGTCTTCATGGTCTGTAGATTAAAGATAGAAATACCTTAATTTATTAAATGGGATAATAGACCACAAATAAAGTGCTTAGCATATTCCTTAGCAACTCAAAATGTTAAGACCCTTCCCTATAACCAAACCACTTGTGGAATATGTTCACCACTTGAGAGAAAGTCCTTCATCTCATTTTAGCCTATGCATCACCTTAGCTTTTAAGTCACTGATCATTATACTTCAGCTAGGACACCTGATCAGTACAGAAGCATCAGCATTGTCCCTCTAATTACATATCCCATAACCAGTTATTTGTGTCCTAGGACATAGGCTGCAAAGATCTATAAGTAACCCGATTAACTTGTGTTTGTGTGTGTAATTTTAAGTATGAAAAACTAGCTTTTTCATGTAGAATATATATCACTTGTTTAATCAAAGATGTGTTAAATTTAAGAATGTTAAACAACTTGTCTCATTATGATTTTTTTTCCTTTTGAGAATGCAATTCTGCAAGCTGTCTAAAATGTTGTTTCATTATTTTTTAGACATCACAGTTTAAAAAGTACTTTCAAGTTCACAAAAACTTGACTAGTGTTTAAGGACAAAATTGTCAAATAGCACTAAAAGCTAGTAAAACTGCACTGAATTCATAATTTATATTTTAATGTTCTAGATTGGAATTGAAATAACTGAGAAATTATGTAATTTACGAACACACACACAATCTCAGCTTTTTAGCCTCTCATCTCCTTCAGTACCACTTGGAGGCTGCATCCACATAAAGGATATGGTTCAGCCAAACTTTTTCTTCTGTCCTTGCTTACTTAATATACCCCATACAGAACCAAACACAGAAAAGACCTGTTTCCAGCTGGCATCCATGCTCTCAGCTCACCCAAACAAGGGAAGGACTTGGCCTCACCTGTTCCTTTTATTGACATGGAACTGACCACCTCATGGAGTGGGACGTGCAGTCCCACATCTCAGCTTAAGGTCTATAATTGTTATGCCAGCAATACAAGATAAGCCTAAAACCCTCGTTTGAGTCGGATGTCATGGGCCCCGGTCTCCTGAGGACCTGCTTTCCTGTTATTTTTCCATTCTTGTTGAGCCTCAGCAAGGGGAGAGCTTTCTAGTAACCACCATTCATGCAATACTATCTTTGCCAAATGCATGAAATAATGGAATCATTCCAACCTTCAGAAGTTGCTTAGAGGGTTGGGATGTAACTCAGTGAAAGCACTTGCCTAGCATTAACAAGGCCCTGGGTTCAATTCCCAGCACCACCCAAAAAGAAAAAAAAAATTCAAATATCTTTGTTCTATTGCTAAAGTTTCCTTTTCTTTTTGCAGACGGCTAGCACCTTAGTTGTGGCTGACTCTAGAATTTCTGGAATTTATAGTTGCTTGGCATCCAATAAAATAGGGACTGTGGAAAGAAATATAAGCTTCTATATCACAGGTAAGCCACACATCCTATGCCCATGAAAACAGCCTAATAATCTCAGTCTCTCTTCAATCCTGTTTGCTTTTATTGCACTTGTACCTTGAGTGATTTAAAAAAAAAAAAAATTCCATAGAATTGTCAGTTTTGAGTACCTTCATCCTTGCTCTCAGGAGTTGAATTCTACAACATCATTGGCTCTCCTAAAGAATTATTTCCCTGAATTCTACTTTAGAGTTATTTGTGTATGTGTCCCTCCCAGACTGGATTCTGAATTTGGGATCTTGTATGTTCATTTATGAACATCCTTCAGCACAGGGTCTGGCACACATTGATTGTTCATGTTCAATAATAGTCAAGAAAACCAATTATAATACCTATGATGATGTGTTTTTTTTTAACCCAGAAATTAATCATTGCACAACTTAAGTAATTTATCCTTTGGGGGAAATGATGCTCTCCTGTAGAAATCTGAAACAGCTTTGTTAAGAATTAATGGGATATTTTTTACAGCATTTAAGAATTTTTAGGGGCTGGGGCTGTGGCTCAGTGGTACGGCCCGGGTTCGATCCTCAGCACCACGTAAAAATGAAGGCATTGTGTACAACTAAAACAAATAAATAAATATTAAAAAAAAAGAATTTTTAGTTTTAAATATGATAGTCTCTGAAAATCTCCAAACCTCCAAGGTACAAAAATGGCACTCCCTGTGCCCCTCTGTGGGTACAGGAAGGAAATAAGTAGCTCAAAGTATAAAAACAATTGCCTGGCTCCACACTCCCCAATTTCTGAGGAAACATGGGCAGTCTGCCAACTCTTGGGAAACTTTGCAGTGCATGGGGCAAGTTGCACAAAATTGCCTAGAATCTCCAGAAAAAAATAGGCAGGACTAATTTTCAAGAGACGGTTGAACTGTAGGGTGACACAAGCCTTTTGGCAAGTTAGCCAAGTCCCAGAGATACTGGGCCATAGGAGACATTGAGTTTCCTGGAGGAAATTCTCTCAGAAGGTCAGAGCTAGAAGGCATTCTTGGAGGCTAGTCACCATTCTAGCTCCTGAGCTCTCCAGATGAAAAAACAGGGTCTGGAGAGGGGAGAAGGTCCATGGAAGGCTGCTCTAGACCAAGTCAGTCCTTGTCTTTCTACCTTATAGAAGTGGAAGGGAAAGCAGTTTGCATCCCTTCCAAGCATGGAAAGGGCCCTTCCAAGAAATGGATTCTGACAGGGATTTCACATAGGCTGAGTCTCTAATAAATCCAGATGATCTGAACTAATTTAGTCCAAAGATTTGTATTGTCTTTCAAATTTAGTTGGAAACAAGTTACCATTTGAACTATGTGTCTGATTCAGAGTACAAAGATGGAGCAATTCCTGTTTTGCTCTGAATATTCAGCAAGTTTGCAACAGTTTAATGAGCACTATTAACACACTAAAACTGAGCACTAAGCTTTTGAAGGGATATCAGTGAAGCCCTATCTTTCTAGACAGACAGTTCTAAGACTGAGGAAATGAAGAAATGTTAAAAAAATAAAATTAGCCCGGCGCGGTGGCGCACGCCTGTAATCCCAGCACTTTGGGAGGCTGAGGCAGGAGGATCGCGAGTTCAAAGCCAGCCTCAGCAATGGCGAGGCACTTAGTAACTCAGTGAGACCCTGTCTCTAAATAAAATACAAAAAAGGTCTGGGGATGTGACCCAGTGGTCGAGTGCCCCTGAGTTCAATCCCCAGTACAAAAAAAAAAAAAAAAATTACATGTATCCCTGTACCAAAATGTGTGTGCAGAAGTGATCTGATGGATAAATTTACTCTAGAGGCATTGCTGTCCAATAGAGATAAGCCACAGGTATAAGTAAAAGTTTTCTAGTAACCACGTTTAAAAAGTGAAATTAGGGGGGAGGGAAAAATAGAAGTTCACCAGATAAGACAAAGGGGAATGAAGGGAAGGGAAGGGGGATGGGAATAGGAAAGACAGTAAGATGAATCAGATATAACTTTCCTATGTTCATATAGGAGTACACAACCAATGAAATGCCACATCATGTACAACTACAAGAAGGAGTATAACTTACTCTAATTAAGATTCCCCTGTATGTCTGATATGTGAGAATACACTCTACCATCATGTATATCTGAAAACAAACTTTAAAAAGTGAAATTAATTTTATTTAATCCAGTATATCCATAACATTGTAATTTCAATGTGTAATCAACATTTAGGGGGTTCTGAAGATTAAACCCAGAGCCTTGTGTATACTGAGCATGTGCTCTGCCACTGAGCTACAACCTAGTCCTGTGACCACGACTTTAAAAATATAACACTATTTCAGTTTTTAAATTTTAATAACTTTAAATAAAATAACCTGAATAAAATTCAGTCTTTAGTCATTCTAGCTGTATATATAGTGCTTAAAAGCCACACATGGCTAATGGGTACCATATTAGCCAGGGCAGCTCTAAACCTTTGAGAAGGAAGCAGGATTTGAGAGGCCCTGAGTGGGAATAGAATCTGAATAGGTGGAGGGAAGAGGTCAAGCCTGCCCTGATGTTTTGAAAGCCAAGGCAAGAGGCCCATAAATCATTGGTCTAACCACTGACATGTTCTAAATCAAGCCAAGAAGCTCTTACATATTTTTCAACTTCCTATGGACAAATATACTTTCACAAGGACCCAAAAGGCCAGCACAAGCTTAGAAATCTGGTTCTATTCAGAGTGGTGGAATAGACTGCAGCAGTACCTGGTGGCACAGAAAGGCTGGCTGACCCATTGCTTCTTTCCACCCCTGACTGGGCCCCACACAGCTAAAGACCATGCTCCCATGTGTGTGGTCTCCCTAGCCCCCCACACACACTTGTCCATATCCCTCACAAACAATCTCCCTTGTCTACTTCTCGGATGGACCTAGAGGTATGCACACTGACTAGTAGTCTGATCTCAGGAGGCCATTCCTAGGGAAGAGAGAGGCTAAGCCAACCTGGAAGCAGACTTGTAATGAGCTTTTTTTGAAAATTTTAAAATCCCAAGGACCCAAAGCATAATATAGGCATGGAGTAACATGGGCTCTGGGGGGGGAGGGGGGGCGGGGGCATGCTCTCTTGGAATCCCAGATTCTTCACAATGTAGGGAGGGGTGCAGTCAGAAGAGAGCCATCAAAAGGCCCAGGACAGTGACCCTGCATACCCGAGCCTGAGCGTAGCACTAGAAGATGTGCTAAGAGTAGAGGGGAAAGGCACACTGCCTTCCTTCAAACATACCTACTAGAAGCTCTCAGTACTTTTCTTCTAGAAATTCAAGAGCTTTAATCTTAAAATTAAACATGAGTTTAGGCACTCTAGTCTCCCCTCCTGCCCACTATCCTTTCTCCAAATAATTTTTTACTATCAGTCCTAAGAAGTTCTAGTTTGAATTGGTAATAGTAGATTAATTTGCTTACATTCATCATTTATTTTTAACCAATTATCTTCTTTTCTTATTCTTTTTAGTTATACATGACAGTAGAATGTATTTTGACATATCATACATATATGGAGTATAACTTCCCATTCTTGTCATTGTACATGATATAGAGTTACACTGGTTATGTATTCATATATGAACATAGAAAAGTTATGTCTGTTTCATTTTACTATCTTTCCTATCTTTGTCACAAGGTATATTTTCACTAGAGATAAGACAAAATAGTCTTAGAAATAATGCACCTAACATGTCTATTTTTCTGGAAAAAAAAGGTTCATTTTCTCAATGTTAACACTTAAAGGAACATTTTGAAAGATATGTCTAAAAATTTAATGCTTTAAAGATCTAGATTTGGATCTTTATTGATCCTCATTTCAATCATATGGCCCTTTCTTGAGATACAGTAATAACTTTGCCTTCCAAATTGATGAAAACTAGCTAGCTGTGGTCATTAGCATCCTTGACCACTTCAACTCCTAACTTTGGCACACATTTGTACATGGCATCTACTTGAAATAAGCAAAATTTATAATAACCATTCACTTTCTTTTTAGAGAATATTATTCCCTTTCTTCAGTGAAAGAAAAACCTACATTTCTAACACATGAGATCTCTTTCATCCTTTTAAATTTCTTACACTTGTCTCTTTCATGAACTTAATCTACATCTAAGCCAATCAAGTCAAAATGTCTACCCCAAAATGTACACCTTGATAAACATCACTCATTCACCTAACCCTAGGTGGAATGTCTCTTCTGAGCAAGGGTTGATTCTTCTCCATAATATCTTATAAGCCTCCATGGATGTGGCTTGTATTAGGTGGCTGGGCATTATTTGGTGATGACTATGATTGTACTGAATCTGCAACAGATACTGAAGTGTGGGAAGATTTCTTGTTTTCACAAGGAGGGTTAAAAGGCAATACTTTCTTGGGTCTGTTTTTGTACTCAGGCTAAAAAAATCAACATGAATTAAGGGGAAAATCCCTCTGGGTTCATTAAGCAGTTGCAGACACTTTATTTATGATCTTCCATGGATCAAAAGAGAATACCAAAGGGGTTATATTGATAAATAGATAATCCTCTCTAAGGCTGCCTGATGACTTAAAGCAAATTACTTTAGTAACTGTGTCCCTCATACTAGAAACAGACTTCAAAATGGATTTGGTGCTTTTCTTTTCCTCTGTGTGTATTTTTGCAGTTTTGCTGGCACTCAGCATGACTATGGGTGTGTGAGCAGTTACTGAGGGTGAAACAGGAACAGCGGCTGCCTTATCTCCCTGGTTTCCCAATGTCACTAAATGCATTTTATTTTGAGATTCCTGGTGGTACTTGGCAAAGATAAACAAAATCTTCCATCAGGAAACCTGTGAGCTATTTCCACAGGAAGTTTCAAATCACTAAAGTAAATAGAAACTCTCTACATGATCTCAATGGTGTTGCTGGGCTCACTTGGTTTCTACCTACCAGGATGAGTCCTTATAAATGGAAAGTCTGTGGTCTTTTAAGAGATGATCTGATTGCAACCAGTGAAAAGTACCTCTGCTTTAGTATCTGTGTAACTTTGATGGCTAATGTTTTACTCCTCATACTTGGAAAATGTCCAAAATGTAAAAAAATGATGAATTAGAGCAGCTATTTCTGACACCTTATTGTTAAGCTGAAAATGACTGTCAACTGCTCCTGCATCTTCTGGCACATTCTTAGATTTTCATTTTAGAGCAGGAAAACCACTACTAATCTCCTCTCTTGTCAGCCACTGACAACTTCATAAGCCACTGTTATCCCCCATTCCCAGGTTTCAAATGAATACTTTGGCATTTCTTCAGACGTGACACTTTATAATAAAGCCAAAGCCCAGAAAAATCAGAAAAACAAGCAAAGTGAGATTTAGGAAAGAGTTGATATGATATCTAATTTTGGACTATTGTCCCCTTAAGGTTTAAAGGTTTCTTTATAGCTTTGTGTGCAAAGGATAATAATAATAATAGCATAACGTAGTGCTTTTCATCTTCAAAGCACTTTGTAAAATGTTGGCCCAAATTCTTTGCTCAAATATAGATACGCCACTAGTAACAAGTAATGGAAGGGTTTTGAGAGCAGGTCAGTTCAGGGCTAGTAGCCAATGGTTTTTTAAAATCCTCCAGTAAAATGATCCAGAATGACAACAAGGAACTCGCAGCCCAAAAACAAAATGATGGTAGAAATGCTGAGAACACACAGGCACTTAGGAAATAGAGAAGGTGAGCCAGGAATTGACACTGGAGAAGAAATGGCTTTTAGTGACACAGTCACTTTCAGAACAGTTTAAAATGTTTTTAAGAGTAAATGTGACTTTTTTTTGAGGTGCTGGGGATTGAACCCAGAGCCTTGTGGGTGGTAGACAAATGTTTTACCCCAACCCTACATTTTATTTTTAAAATTATTCTTTGCCATCTTTGGAGTTTGGCAACTCTTCCAGTGATTTTTTTTTTTTTAATTATTCTTTGCCATTTTTGGAACCTGGGATTTTCAGAAGAAATCTTTGCTCCTTTATTTCCGAATAGGGCCATCATCATAAAAGGGGGCCTGGCCTTGTTCTGGCCCACAGTGTCAGAAAGAGGGAGTATCAGACTGTGGAACAGCAGGTAGGGGAGGATACTGCTGGATCAGCAGCTTGTCACTGGGAAAGGGTAGGGCAAATATCTACAACTTCCTATGCTTATTTGTAAGCTATTTCGGACAAGTTTGCCTGTACATGTATCTTTGGTTTTTTAGTACAAATTGCTCTTACATTACTTCACACTATTTTGCCCACTTCAAATGTTCAATTACAGGTTGGGGGTGTAGCTCAGTGGGAAAGCACTTGCCTAGCAAGTTGGATTCCATCCCCAGCGAAAAGTGTTCACTTACCAGTAGGAGGACTATAAATAATTTAAAAAATGGGAAACAAGGTTATCATCCCAAGTTGAAAAAAAAAAATTCCACTATAAAGAGCAACTTCAGGCAAATAAGGAAAAAGTACCATCCTAATAAATTGTCCCTGATTTGCTTTTCCTATCCCACTTCTTATAGAATGAGCTTATTTGGTCTCTCCTGCTCTCTTAGATCAGTTCCCCTAAACTAAAAATATAAATACTCATCCTTTTTAATGCTGATGCTGAAAGAATTTGTGTAGGAACAATTCTTAAGATCTTTGACTATCTCATTAGGAGACACTGGTTTTTCTACAAACTAAAATTCTTCATTCTTATTTTATAGATGTGCCAAATGGGTTTCATGTTAACTTGGAAAAAATGCCTACAGAAGGAGAGGACCTGAAACTGTCTTGCACAGTTAACAAATTCTTATACAGAGACATTACTTGGATTTTGTTGCGCACAATAAACAACAGAACAATGCATCACAGTATCAGCAAGCAAAAAATGGCCATCACTAAAGAGTACTCTATTACTCTTAACCTTATCATCAAGAATGTGTCTCTGGAAGATTCGGGCACCTATGCCTGCAGAGCCAGGAATGTATACACAGGGGAAGAAATCCTTCAGAAGACAGAAGTTATAATTAGAGGTGAGCACTGCAACAAAAAGGCTGTTTTCTCTCGGATCTCCAAATTTAAAAGCACGAGGAATGATTGTACCACACAAAGTAATGTAAAACATTAAAGGACTCATTAAAAAAGTAACAGTTGTCTCATATCATCTTGATTTATTGTCACTGTTGCTAACTTTCAGGCTCAGAGGAGATGCTCCTCCCAAAATGAGTTCGGAGATGATAGGAGTAATAATGAGAACCCCCCCAGGTGCCAGCTTGGGGCTCCCCCGTTCAGGCTGAGGGCTTTGCCCTCTGGGGCCGACCTGGTGCACGTTTGGATTTGGAGGATCCCTGCACTGCAGTCTCTGTTTTTTGCTCTTGCTGTCTTCTCCTGCCTGATAACAACAATTTGGGACTGATCCTTTCCTTCCACTTTGATGCCAACCTCTTTTTATTTTTAAATTGTGAAGCTGCACAAACTGAATAATTTAAACAAATGCTGGTTTCTGCCAAAGATGGACATGAATAAGTTAATTTTCCAGTTCAGAAATGAGTACCGTTGAATTTGAGACTGTTGGACTTCTGCCTGGTTTTATTTTGTACTATTTCATCTGCTCTTGATTTGTAAATAGCACCTGGAAAGCAAGGTATAATGCGTATTTATTTGAAAATGCTTCCTGTTTTTTCTTACGTTAAGCACATTGATCTTAAACTGGAGTTTCTAAAATGGGCCCCAGGGGTGTAAGATGTTGGTATAATTCAAAGACAGTAAAGCTTGGCACAGTGTTTATTATTAAAGTCCACTTAAATCAACCACCCCCCTCTCTCACATACTTCCAAGTCATATTCATCATGCTGTTAGTACTGCAGGAACAAGTCCAACAACTAGTCACTGCCCCAGACTGGACTATACAGCCACTAGCAGCACCTGAAAGTACACCAAGCCTTCATTTAAAATATCTCTTTCTCCCTCTTATTCTTTTAAAGAACTCTTATCATGTTGAGATAATGGCATTCAAATGTGGTCCACAATCAATTTATCAAGGAAATAGAAGCTACTGTAACCAGAGGTTTAATGCATTCTTCTAAATGTCAATTGAAAATCTCTCCATTAAAAAAAAGCCCACTTGCCCCATATGCAAAATGTTAAGTGGATTTTTATGGGGATTAAGAAATGGCAAAACTACAGAAGCAGAATTAGTCATTTAAAAATACATGCCATTTATTTTTTAAATCAAGACAGATTATGATCTCTTGTTTTAAGCTTGCATTTTAGGGAAAAATGAATTTTTCATTAATTTAATATGCATTGTTCTGTTGTTTTCATTTATGATTGATTATTATATGTGACTTGCATGAACTACAAGGGAAAAAAATAAAACTATAATGACCAAAATAGCCATGGCTGAGAAACAGTGGCAGGGCAGTTCAATAAGAGGTGACAATATGACAACTTTTCAAGCTTGGAAACTCACCAGCCTGTTTCCTCCTTTAGGTAACAGACTCTGTCCCACGCTAAACTTGTCTTTCACGTGGGAATTGCTTTTGTCAAGTGTGAAAGAGTAAACAATAGCATTTCCCCAGAATGCCAGTTTTATGGAGCCCCAAATGCTCTGAAAACAATTAGTAACCTGGAAGTTGTCAGCCCAAAGGAAAGAATAATCAATTGTATCTTGAAATTTTACCTATGGCTCTTTGGCCTGGTCTCTTTGTTCATTATAAGTCAGTGTGTTCCTTCAGGAAACAATGCCAAAGAGAACTTGGGGGCCTTGGTTTTTATGAAAGCTAAAAACACAAATGAAATAATTTAGGAATTACTTATGAAAAATGATAAATTGGACATGCAAAGCCAACCATTTCCTTCTCCTTACTCCAGTTTTGTGGGAAGGGGAAGATGTTAGTATTCCGAGAGATGATTTTAAATTTTCCAAAAAAAAAGAACAAAAAAAGAATTTCATAGACTAATTAATTGTTTACTGTGTAATTAATCCTTCCAGACAGCTGTTTTTTTAGAAAAGAAACTAACTGGGTGAATTTTGTTTTTTGTTACACCTTAGGGTATGAAATGAGGTGAGGATAATAGAGGGGAAAAAGAGAAAGAAAGAATAATTGGTGGAGTAGGGGTGTGAGGCTGGTTCCTTAGACCCCATTCCAAATGGAGAAAAGAAATTATGTATTTATAGGACCTGGCAAATCTCTGGGGCCATAATACTGAAGAGAAGAACCACCACCTGGTGGGCAGCTATCTTTGGCTACTGATAACCAGCAGAAATATTCTGTTAATTCCAATTTTTCTCAGTTTAACAGGACCAATTGTACTTTGGTAAATTCTGGAAAGCAGGTATCTATTTCCATCAAGTATACATGGGTTCAATGTACTTTTCTTACTTAAAATGTAAAATCAGATTATTACAGTATATGAAGTAGGAAATTAACAAAATATGACTCCTGGGTTGAGTCGTCATTTGGAAACTAGCCAAAAAATGAAACATTTAAACATAGGGCAACATTTTTTTTTTTTTCAGAAATAAATCCTAAAACTGTATGTTTCAGAATGTTTATATGAACTTTGTATTTAATTGAGATTTCCATGTTAATTCTGCAGCTTTTTTGCTGCTTTTATTGTCTTATGTTTGTGTCAGAAATAGGGCCTTTGGGAGTTCTTTAAGATATGTATGTTAAAATAAAATGTTCTCTTCTATATAAGAATTGTTTTCAAAATACACCTGTCAGGGAAGTCCAAATCCTGTCTGTGTTGATGATTACATCTACAAAAATAATTTAGGTGTTGTGAGCCCTGCATTTGGATTTCCTTTTTATAAGGCCTATGAGCAATGACAGATTATTTTAGCATACTATAACACTGTAAAATGTGCTGGAGGAAGCTATAAAGAATATATAACTCAGTGAACTGGGTCTGAGTATTATGAGATGCCAAAGTTGTCTTGCCACTATAGAAGATACTAAATAATAATATGATACAATTCTTTACTATCTTGTCATGTTTCATTGATATGTTTGGGGTCTCTGCTGCAGAAAAATGTCAAACTTGTAAAGAGCGATCAGGGATAAGTTATCATAAATTGAAGGCCTTATACAGAGCTGCATTTTCAATTAGGTAAAGCTGTTTGACAGATTGCAAATAATGCAAACACAGAAATGTTGCAATGGCTCTGCCAATGGAGGGAAGATAGAATAGGAAAGACATGGTGAAAGAGGAAAAGTTCAATCTATACTATGTCTGAAGAAGGTTTTATAAATCAGAACATTTTCTTCAACACTTTTTTTTGCCTTCAGATTTCATTTTATATAAAGTGACTAATGATAAGCTATGGAGATCAAAATTTATTGAGAAATCTCTTTCTCTTAACTGATAGTAACCCTGCCATGTTACACTCCTTCAACATGCTATAAAAGTTATATGATAATATACTTTTAACCTGGGGTTTCTAAATGGCTTTAACGAATGCTAATCCTGAGAGTTTTCCTGCAGGAATAAAAACAGAAAGGTTTTGGGAGTCGGCAGAATCCTACAGGGACGTGGAATCAAAGCCACTGCACTGTATCATCTTTTGTAGCATTGTAATTACTCCTAAGCTGCTTTCACAGTGTTAGTACACTAAGATGAGGAAATCAAAAATGGTCAGAGAAAGTTCATACTGTATAACTGAAACCAGTGACGCAGAATGTGTAAGTTATGCCAAAACTCTTTTGATTTCTGTTCCAGGATTTGCAACAAGAGGAAAGGGATAATTTGGGAGGGTGGGAGAGACATTAGGATTGTTTTTGTTCTTTTACCTTGGAATCTTGAGCTACCAATCTAGTACCCACCTAACTAGAATGTATACACATCAGCAGGACTGACTACTTCATTAGAGACACTGTATTCATTGGAGGCCTTAGGGGTACTGCTGTTCCTACATGGGATTTTAATATTGTAATGTATTGCATCTTAATGTATTAAATTCATTTTGTTGTACTATATTGGTTGGCATTTTATTAAAATAAATTGTATTGTATCATATTTGTATGTTTTAAAGAGAAAATAATATAAAATACAATATTTGTACTATTATATAGTACAAAACCTACAAATCTGTGCCTCTGCCTCTTGAATTAATCTTTTGGTTGCTTGCATTTGGGAAGGAAATGGAGGAAGGGAACAACCAATAAAGCTTTCAAAATTCAAGAATTCTGTTTGGTCTGCTGCCTTACAATTTAGGTTACAGAGTAATACAAACATACCCTCACAAACATTAACAAAAACACACACAAAACAAGGCTGGGAGTATGGCTCAGTGGTAGAGTGCATGCCTAACATGCACAAATCCTTGGGCTTAATCCCCGGCACCAAGAAAAAATAAAAAAGTGGGGAAGGACTATGAAATTATATTAGCTTATCTATAACACTATACATTAATATAAAAAATTTATTGTAAGCCTATATATAAAAAATCACATTTTTCTGGATTCCTAAAACACAAGATCCTTGCATTTTAGAAAACTCTTCTCTGTGTGGTGGGGGAACAGGGTTGGAGAGAAGGAAACCAGTTGGCCAGGCAAAACTCTATCTATTAAAATTTAAAAATATAGAATCTAGTCCTTGATTTTATTGTGTTCTAACACATTTCAATTTATTATAGCATCTTACTAAAGAGGAAGCAGTAGATTAACTACTGAAGAGAAAAGGGACCAAATGCAAATGAAACCTTGAGTTTTGCTATTTCTATGTATCTTTAAAATGTTGACATGCATATATGATAAAAGCAAAACTCACAAGTAATCACAACTCCCTTTCTTCCCTCACTAGATCAGGAAGCGCCACACCTTCTGCGAAACCTCAGTGATCACACGGTAGCCATCAGCAGCTCTACCACTTTAGACTGTGAAGCTCATGGTGTCCCAGAGCCTCAGATCACTTGGTTTAAAAACAACCACAAAATACAACAAGAACCCGGTAAGAGATTTGTTTTTCCTTGCATTTATTTCTTGTCCTTCCTCACAACTCTTCCCCCACTTTCCTATCATCTGCTTCTCCTACATTTAGAACTACTTTGCTAACAAGCTGCAAAAACTAGGCTCATACTTGTGTCAACTTCTAGTGAGGAATAGTTAGGCCAGTTCTTATGGGGCCCATATTCCTAACTCTATAAAAGATCCTATCATTTGTAATGCTTTAATAGTGCATTGAACTCCTCACCTGGGAAAGTGAGGAGTTAATTTCTTGGCTTGAGGTATTATAGAGCTTTGAACATCTAACATGAATGAAGTTCAGAGAAGTAGATTTATAATCTTTTAAATTCATCAACACCAATTTTAATGATTGAGAAAAGAAGGCTATTTTCATACTGGTAAAAAGTTTCTAAACTAGTTGTTATGGACTTTTTTTCCCCAACAATAAATATTCTTAAAACCAACTAGAACTTAACCAGTAAGTAAGTATAGTATAAACACCATCTATTGCCAACCTCATGAGGCTATGGTTAAGATCAATTGAACTTATTTATATTTTGGATTAATAATTACATTTATATTTAAAACTAAATTATTAATATAAAATATTAATATAAATATTAAATAATAAATAAAGTTGCCACTTGCCTGGCACCAGCAATGTCCTGGGTTTGATCCCCAGAACCACAAAATACAGTAAAATATAAAATCAAACAACACTGCCATTTAGTTGTATTCCAACAACCTAAATCAAGTAAGTGGCAGCATTAAG
The DNA here is from genome assembly GCA_025594165.1 of Tamias sibiricus. Taxonomy (NCBI): domain Eukaryota; kingdom Metazoa; phylum Chordata; class Mammalia; order Rodentia; family Sciuridae; genus Tamias; species Tamias sibiricus. The sequence continues at coordinate 72,295,703 of CM046663.1, forward strand.
TGGTCCTTACATGTGAGTCCGCTACTCAAACTGAAACCTCCATTTGCACAGGATCAGTTTGTATAACAACTCCAAATTTTTAGATAGTGACTAATGTCTTAGAAAGGCCTTATATCCCACAGGTCCCAAACCAATCACATCACATAATTTTTCTCCACAAGGAAGCACCTATAGTTCTGACATTATACACTTAATCATCCAAACTAGAAGGTGATTACCTCACCTTTGCCCTCCTCATCTACTCTATGACCAGACTGAGCAGCTTGTACCTACTAAATACTAAATGTTTCTCAAATACATCCCTTCCTCTGCTGCCCTATTGTTCTATTGGTTCATGTGCTCATTAGCTGTCCTCAACATCTGCAGTCATCTTGAACTTGTCTCCCTCCCCCTCTTTTCTATTTTCCACACAGCTCTATAAAATGCAGCTGTTACCACATCACTTCCCTGTTTAAGTCTGCTGCTTACTCCCCACCACATCATCTGATAAAGTTCAAGCATCTGACACAGAAAGCCCTCAACAACTAGCCCTGCCTACTGCAAGTCCATGCTCAGCCTCCCCTGCCTTTTATAGATCACTGGGCACATTATGCTGCTTCAACCCCCAGTGCTTTTTTTGTTCTTATGCCCCCTCTGCCTGGAGCACTTTCCTTTGTATGATGCTGACCCATATTTGGTGTTCTCCCTCTACAAGGTCTTACACAACTCCACGAGGAGTAGGCAACTCCTCCATAAGTCTTTATTGAAGTTAAATGCTTCAACTTCTTTCTTACTGAGATTTTGAAAATATATATAACCATCACTTCATATGTGTCTATATTATCTATTTCTTCTGCTCTTACTGTATTATTTTTAAGTTATCTATTGATAAGTATTCCCCCTCCTGAGAATAGTCTATCTTATTTATCCTATTTTTATCTTTATACCCTCAGAACCTAGCATATTATTTGGCAAATAATTAATGATTGGTTTTCAGAAAAGTTTAGCAAGTTTATTTGTCTGGAAAAATGCCTGGATTGGAGACAGAGCCTATACCATAGAATTTTTTAAGCCAAAGAGATCTTTAGAATATCTTTAGTCTAATATGGCAAACAGAAAATTGAATAAAGAGGTAAAGTGGTTTGCCCAAAATGACACACTACCAAATAGGTAGTTCCATGGAAAGAACCCCTTGAAGCATTCTACTACAATAAAAGGATGAGTGAACACACCAACAATAAATAGTTTTTAAAAGGATGTGTGTAATATTCTTCCTTAGAGATTCAAAGTCCATTTAGTATATGTAAGACCCAAAGAAGTCCTGCAGTAAAGAGACATGGTAAATTGGTTTTAATTCTGTATTCCCAAAACTTGCTTGATCACAAAATATATTTCATGAAATATTAATGTATGATGACAAGTGCATCTTTGAAAAAGTAAACTGACCGAAATTCAGTTTTCATACCTTGGATATGGGTTAAACCAAATTTGAAAGCTCAGGACCATTATAAGAATGGAGGAAAGACGTGGCATGAGAATGTGTCCAGGCAGTTACACAAACAGAAAAGGATTATGATGTGCTGGGGAGATCAGAGTTTTAGGCCCAGCATTCCTGAGTCATGTAAGAATTTGGACAACTCACTTGTCCTACTCTCTGAGCCCCTATTTCCTTGTTTATAAAATCAGGATAACGCTGACTGCACAGAGATGTGGTAAGGTTTAAGTGAGTTAACATAACTAACTTGGCCCATAGTCACAGTTAGTAAATGCCACCTTCTGACTCACCTCACTTATACAGAAATTGGCCCACAAGTTGTCAGAATTTATTGGAAGGCATCAAGAGTTAATAAGTTATCTCAAATGTCAAACAACTTTAAATATAAGAAAGATATCTACCCCCAAAGAATATCTACAACAGATCTCATATAAATTCCTTTGCAAAATCTTTATAAATATCACCCTAATATGCTTTTAGCATTATTAAATTCAACTATGCTTTATATCTCTTTTCTCTTTATTTACTCTTTAAACCTACTGTATCCTTTTGGAAAGGAATTTTTTTTTAGTTTCTTGGAGATAATATTTTACATGTATATGGGTCCTATAAAGTTTTATACACAATATTCCCATTTGAGGCAGCAAATACAGTAGCCAAAATAATATGCTCCATGACTATTACCCCCATGTCCATATATACAATGATCTTCAAAATGCCAACTCTTCTGTGGTTATTTCTTTTTACAAACCTATGGATAACAATTATAGGTAACCAAGGTGATCATCTTTAACTTGTCAGTGTTCCAAAGCTAAAAGGAAAGAACATTGAGCCCAGAACCTAAAAAGCCTGAAAACTAGTTCATTATACACTCAGCCATTGATGTCACAGTGAGTTAAACAGAGAGAGAGAGAGAGAGAGAGAGAGAATAAGGTGTGTATCCTGTAGAGACTTGAGATACATCTTTTATAGGAAGCCTGGCAGCTCAAAAAGGATCTTTATACCAAAAGAATCTTAAGGGCCTTGATCCATGATAGGATCCGGTCTACCATAATAGTTATTTGTTAAATGACGACTCGTCCCCATTCCAAAGAAAATATGCAAGAGGAAGCAGGGCACACATGAGAGCTCACGCTCTAATGGCCTGCTGAAAGACCTCAGGGTAGTCAGAGCTTTTTCCTCCCTGCTCATTTCCTTTCAGGAAAAGGCTTTCAGTGGGACACAGCCATTCTCCAGAAGAAATGCAATCCCAAGAAAGTGTTACGAAAGCTGAGTAGTAAATTCTTGGGCCAAAGGGCATCAAGCAGGAACAAAAAGGATGCAGGAACAAAAGTGTATAGGCAAAGGAAGGCATGTGCACAGGGGCTGGGAGAGGCTACCTCTGCCCGGGAGATCCAAATGAGAAGAGAAGGAGCCCTGGATATCCTGCTGGACACTGCCCAACTGGGGCAACAGCAGGCTCTCCCTATCCTCACTTAACCACTGATTGCCCACCACCCCCTGCTGCACATTTATCCACAGTTGGTCTCTGGCCTTTCTCCTGTTTCCCTCAGCCCTCTGGACTGCAGCCTACTTTGAGTCCTGCTTGAAAAACTCTCCTTCCTCTCACTAAGTTCTTCTTGCCCCACTCTATTTTTTGTCACCAGGGAGTCTTCTCTCACATTCCAGGACAGATTCTTCCTTTCTTCCAATGTCCAAGTCTCTTTTGATTTAGGCCATTCAGTGTATCACTTAGTTGGTCTCTGGTTTTATGTGTGCTTATTTAAAAAAAAAAAAAAAAAAAACTGTACAGATAGTAAAGAAGACATATAAGATATACCTAAGAATAATCATAAAAATTTATGATGCATTCACCAGGCACCAAGGCACTATGTATGTGTGCTAGAAATATCTCATTTAATTTTTACAACTATTGCCAGGAATGGGGACACACACCTATAATCCCAGAGATTCAGAAGGTTGAGGCAGGAGAATCACAAGTTTGAGTCAAGCCTCAGAAACTTAGCAAGACCCTGAACATTAAAAAAAAAAAAAAAAAAAAAAAAAAAAAGTTAAAGGATTGAGGTTACAGTTCAGTGGTAAAGTGCCACTGGCTTTAATCCCCAGTACCAAAAAAATAATGAAAATATTTTTCATAACTATCACATGAGGTAGGTACTGTTAAATGCATTTTACAGATCAGTTTTCTTACCAAGCACTAATTAAGTGCCCAGCACTGCTCTAAGTATTTTACTGATATTAATTTGTTTACTCTTCATAATAATTTAATAATTACTACTATGTATTATACCTATTTTGTAGACTAAAGGTTGAGAAAGCTGAAAGAGGAGAAATACTAGGCTCAGGTCAGAGTTAATGGGCAGGGCACCATGTTCAGCCCAGAGAGTTTGACTTTGAAGTCAAGAGTTTCACTCTGAACACTGAGCATGTGGAACTAAGCATTAGTTCACACTAATCACAAGAGGACTAGTTTTAAATGACCTAAAAACAATGAATATCTCCTCATTCCTCACTCTTAAACATGAAAGTCTCTGGAAGACAGTAGTATATTTAAAGAATATTTTTAAACACCCTAAAGCATATTTTTAAAAAGTAGACATCACATGTATAGAGTTAACAATTTTGAAGCCAAATGTTACTTTTAAGTTTTAAAAAGCCTAGAATCCATGTCATATTATCCCAATACTCATCTATTTACTAAAACAACAAATATTTATAAGGTGCTATTACTTCGTGTCTGGCACATGCTAGGCTCTAGAAATACAGCAATGAAAACTTGGGTAACAAAAAATCCAGAACATTAACTTATTTATACATTTCAATGAAATACAGCTTCTTTAAGCAACAACCATATGTGTCCTGACTTATTTATTTTCATTATGTCAAATAGTTTTTAAAAATGGAGTAAGATGAATAAAGGGGACAATACTATGACTCAATCACAGGATTAAAATATATTTAATATGAGAGATGAGGACAGATTGATCAACAGGTACTAAATTACAGTTAGGAGTAAAAAATTCTGGTGTGCTTGCTGCACAATAGATTAACTATAGAAAACAATAATGAAACCACACTTCAAAAAGCTATAAGAAAATATATAGAAAGTTTTCATCATGAATAAATGAAAAATGTTTGAAGGGTGGGGATATAGCTCCATGGTAAAATACTTGCCTAGCATAAACAAAGTTCTGGGGTTCAATCCCCAGCAGAAAAAAAAAAAATTCATTCAAGAAATGATGTTTGAGGAGACAGACTTGTTTTGTTTAACCTTATTTAAACATTATACAATGTGTACACGTATCAAAATACCACATAGAAAATTAGTGTGTATAATTTTCAATATGTACAATTTTCTATGTATCAGTTTAAAAATAAATTTAATTTAAAAAAATCTTTAATACATTAGATAATCAAAAAAATACACCTTTGTGTTTTAATTTTGCTACTTTAATACTGAGCATACAGTAGGTTCTTACTAATTCTTAAATATATAGAACACAGGAAAGATAAGAAATAAAAGAGAATTTGGGAGAGGCAATAAAAGCAGAAGAGTCTCCAAACTAGAACTGGGTAAAGAAGCTACTAGAACCATTAGGAGGGACTAATAGGGCACAAAAATGTTGACAGATGAAAGTGATGGGAGACATATGTACCTTGAAGAGACAGGGGAAATAGAAACTAGTGTGAGTGTAATACAAAGGGGCAGCAATCAGAGAGAAAAATGCAGCAGTGTAAAGGAACCAATATCCAGAGAGCACCACACAAGTTTCGACTTGGAGACAGAATTTATCTGACAGGTCTGAGTTTGGTTTGGTTCCCAAGGGTTATCACACACCACAGCTCCTTTAGGAAACATTGATTTCTGCTGGGAATGTAGCTCAGTAGTACAGCACTTGTCTAGCATGCACAAGGCCCTAGGTTCCATCCCCAGCACCAATAAATAAGTAAGGAAATAAATAAATAAACCCTACTCTTAAAAAAGGAAAAGAAATTTTTTTTTTCTATTGGGCTAAAAATGGTTAAGGTTTGTACCCAGACTTGGGACAATGATATAAAGTTACCTTAAAGAAACTGAGACCCTGAGTGTCTTTACTAACTTTCCAGGTCACCTGCTTGAGGGACTAGCAGCTCCTTCAAAATAATCAAAAGTCATCTTTCTACCTCATACCCTTCCCCAGTTTTCCACTGAGGTCCTAACATGTGACATGGCTGAAGGAGTGCCCCAAGGGGGCCTGGTGGCAACCCACTTTGTAGCGACACTTTAAGGAGTGATGGTATGTTTGCAAAGCTGATATAGCAGCAGGCCTATCTAGGTTTTAACCGAGTTACCAGTACAAACCATCTCACAAATGATTGTGCAGAGAAAATGGAATTGTTGAAAGTCATTAAATGCTGAAGTAACAAATGCTCCCTCTTTCAAAAATACATAAGAGAACGTAAGGCAATATTGACCTGAGATCTTTTTGGTAAAGCCTGCCTGAACCAGAAACTCTCATCTAACTATTATTTAAACTAAATTTCTGTAAGAGTGAAACATTTTTAGATTTTGAAGGTAAAAGCAGTAGTATTGGAACAACAGAGTTGAGAAAGAATAAATTGTGTCTTCAATAGATTGAGGCTGGAGCAGGAGAGGATCTCCAACCCAGTGATTAGTATGCCTTAAATGGGATTTTCTTGGTTACTGGGACTAAGTATTTATCTACTAACCTGAAAGGGACATCTTTCCTGTCACTACCCTATCCCTAACACCATATATCTATATTTGTAAGCACTATACTCATTCTCATACATAAAGAGAGAAGAAAATCGTCTCTGGGTTGTAAAGTGGTTTGAACAGATCTAGGCAAAATCTTAAGGGAAAAAGAGAGAGATGAGGATGCTAATGAGAATGTTAATGACCAGGGATGTTAAAACTGACCATCTTCATCCCCAGGCTATTAAGAATTGACAGTTTTGCTTGATTTCATAGTAATAATGCAATTTTAAAACTTCAATTATCATTTGTAAAACTTGAATAGTAAGCACCTTTTTTCCTCATGAAATCTACTCTATGGTGCACAAAGATGAAGAACTATTATAGCAGAAAAGAAAGATGTTTGTGATTCCCAGGTATGCATAGGGCAATGCGTTTGAAGGTGGCCTGTGGCTTTTACCATCTCCACTGAGGCCACAGTTGATCTGCTGGTGTGACTGGCTAAGCTGCCATGCTTGCTAGTCCTTTCTCTTCAATATATGTCATCAAACTCAGAGGGATCTCTATCCAGACCAAAAAGCAACAAGTTTCCATAGTGGATAGTAAAACAGCTCTTTTCTTAGGCTGAGACCTCAAAACACATCCTCAAATTTTATTTGTACTTCTGACAACAATAAAATATGAAGAACACTCTGGACCAGTGCAGAATCAAGGCTTGGTTATTTTCCAAGGATAACCTTCCTTTGAGAAGGTGAAGAGAAAGGAGTGGCAATAAAAGAGTGAAGCCGGGTAACTGCACAGAAAATATAATCTGTTGGCATTGCTGAAGTTCAAAGCTACAACCCTGACCTCAGTCAAAAGAGGAACCCTCACTTTAACCAGTCTCAACATGACAAAAAAAACAAAAATGTTACTTTATGTACTTCCTGCAATTCTGCAATTACTTCTTTATATTTGGCTAGTTCAATGAAACTGAAAAGTACAGCTGTAGAGTTCTACAATTTTACATCAGAAAAGTAAAGTGACCCATAAGTAAAGTCCCATTTTGAATTGGAAATCAACAGAAGCTATTTATATAAATCAATCTTGGCTCCCAAGTACATTTTTTATTGACAAGTTTCAGCTTATTTAGGCCTCGCACATACATACACAGCCTCATATATCATATCATACCCTAATGCTTTGTCCAAAGTAAATTTCCTAGCTGCATTTCACAGCATAATCCTCATTCCTATTCAGCCCATAAAAGCCTTCTGAAAGCTGCTGGCCACCTGAGAGATCACCTTTTGGACAACACAAACATATGCATATGATCAGCAGGGCCCCCTGCTAGTTGTTTAAGTTTGGTTGGGAGAGGGGGTGTTAAGTTTTCTTCAATTTGAAAATGAAAATTTACAATGTAAGAAATAGGAAAGAACTTTGCCAATGTGGGCATTATTTTATTTTAATTTTTATTTTATTTAGGATTTATTTATATGATACTGGGGATTTAGCCCAGGGGTGCTTTACCACTGAGCACATCTCCATAGCTTTAACAATTTTTTTTTTTAAATTTTCAGACAGGGTCTCATTAAGTTTCTTAGGTCCTCACTAAATTGCTGAGGCTAACCTCAAATTTGCAATCTCCCTTCCTCAGCCACCCAAGTCACCAGGATTACAGGTGTACACCACCACACCCAGCATGGGCATCATTTTAGAAAGACTTTCCTGTTTTTGTTTTTTCTTCCTAATTGTGGCAAAATAGATATAACATAAATTTTACCATTTTAAAGTGTACAATTCAATGACACTATGTACATTCACAATGATGCACAACCATTACTACTGTGTAGTTCCAGAACTATTTCATAACCCAAAATGGAAACTCCATACTCTCTCTTTTCTTCCCCCCTTTCTTTGCTGTGCTGGGGTTGGAACCCAGGGTCTTATACATGCTAAGCACATGGTCTGTCACCAACACCCTCAACCCCCAAAGCTTCTTCTTTTTGACTGTGAATTAACTTCTTCTTTCAATTCTTTCTATGACTTCTTAGAACATGTGGGACCATACTTTCAGCATGGCCATGGTCAGCAGCTCATTTGGTTTGAAGAGCAGTCAAAGCTTGAGAGGTCAACAGTAGAGGGGGGGAAAATGGGGGACAAAGAAAACAGAAGAGAAATAAAGAGATACAGGGATCAGCAAGTGGAGAGGTGTACTCTCTCAGGAGTCATCCCAGGGATTTCTAACCTGTCTAAAGACACCCCAAAACTAAGAGCACCAACTGGGCTGTTAGAGTAGAAGGAGGCTCAATCCCCAATCTACAAATTCCTCCTTATACTGAAGATTGCATGGCTAAAGAAAGAAAATTCATATGCTACCTAAGATACATACCATCTTTTAGCATAAAAGGCATAAATAAAGTGCTGGGAACAATGCAGGGACCTTGAATTTACATTCTTATAAAAAATACAAGCAACAAACTTAAGAAACAAAATTATAAGCATATAGTATACAATCATATAATAACCACTAGGATGAAAATTAAAATAAAATAATAAATTACACTGAGTGACTGGCAGTGGCATTCTATGGGAAAGCCAGCATCTCTGAGATGAAATCTGAATTAAGATGATACTGTGTGACTTGCTTGTATCATTAAATATATCTTGGAGGTCCTTTCATATCAATACACATTGTTTTAATGGTGTTTATTCCTAAAATTTACTTAGCTATTTCCCTATTAATAGAAAAATATTTTCTTGGTTTTGACCTCTTTGCATTGCACAAGTATTTCTCTTACAATGGTCATTAGAAATACTATTAATAAATTCAGTACAATTTCAATTATCATGCACAAAAAAGCCACTGTAGGTGAGTGGTTATATTTTGCAGTATAAACAAATCCATCCTTATAGATATGGTATGGCAAATCTGAACATACCATAAGAATTTACTGAGTCAGGAGTGTATGCACGTGTGTGCACACACACGTCTCTCTGTGTGTTTTACAATTTATAGACAGTTGTAGTTGATAGCCAAGATTTTATAGTCAATGACCTTCACCTTGAAGTTTAATGAGAAAAAATAAATTATTTATGAAGTCTCTTGAAAATACTAAAAGAGTTGGACATATTTAAAATTTCTACCCCAGCCCATGGATAAATGTGTAGTCCAATGTGTTCACAAATTGATCCACAGTCACCACTAGCAACTAACACAATGTGTCAGTTAAGCACTTACACTGAGTTTTTGCCATCAGAATACCTTACAGGTATTCTGCTAAAACAACCCTGTGTAAACTATTATCTCTTTGAGGCTAATGAAACCTGTGAAATCACCAGAGGTTGCATTTCTAAGCTCTAGGATGAACATTAAGATGACAAAATTAACTGACATACAACTTGACAAATTCTGAGAGAACAGAAATGCTGCAAGTCATCAGTCAATACTACCACTTAAGAGCATTAGACTTAATGCCTAGCATAACTTCATATTTTTAAGCAAAGATCACAAAACTTACTCTCATCCTCCAACCCCTATACTTGATTTTCCACTGTCTTGATTCATTTGGTTGTTTCCTTAGTTACTGGAGGTTAGCTAGACACTGAAGACTACCTAAGGAGGCTCCTCCAAGAGTATACTGTGGAGTAGGCAGATAAGAAAGTAAGTAATTTGATTATAAAATGATAAGTGTCAGAGTAGGGGCATGTACAAAGTGATAAGAGTAACAGAGAAGGAGTCCAAGAAAACCAAAAGATGCTTTCCAAAGTAGCTAATCCTTGAATATTAAAGGACAAGTAACTTGACCCTTAACAGGATACAGTCACTGAGGCTTACCATGAATTGCAATAGGATCAGCATGGCTCACATCAAGGATCCATTTAGAGAGATAATAGGCACTGAGGCTTAGAAGACAGGCAGAGGTCAGATCATGACGGTCCTTAACAAAAATATAAAAGCTTATCCCTATGTACATTCTCTAAATCAAAGTTGTATCTAATCTATCTGGCATCAATATTTTATTGCCTCAGTAAATTTAAATAAGTGAATTTGGTTAATATTTCATTTAAAAATCATGAGCTTTAACATAAAAAATTTAGATTTCTGTCCTCTCTTTAAACGAAGATATGCCTAGACTCAAATTCCCAATTGGCAGGAGCTAAGATGAGGTTTCCACTTTCAAATGGGAGATAGGCTCTCTATGCTCCATAGGCAACCCCTCCACCCCCACAGCCCATTATTTCATTCCCAACTCATTTATGTTATATGGCTGGCCCCTGAAGGCATCTACATTTGCAAGTCTTGCTCTATGCCCTGCTGGTCCAATCAGATACAGCTTCTTAGAGTAAAGAGAAGTAAATACTGTTTGCACAGGAATTATTATAATTTTAGTGGTTGAAGAAATCTGTATTCACTCTCTGAAGCCATGGAAATACATAAACGAGCACGTGGAAATGACTTAAGCCAACTCTCTAGAAGCAGACAGGCATGCAATTTACCATCTCAGCAAGACAAAGTAGAACATCATGTTTATAAGTGAGTTCTACCTGTTACTTGTAATGACTCACACCCAACAAAAAAAGAAAATTTATAGCAGACCCCTCAAAGAACCCAATACCATTCTGCATAACAACAAAACTTACAATATACCTCAAAATAAAATGTAACTAAAGAAAAGGTATTTAAAGAAAATTCATTAAACTATTAAGTGATGTAAAAGAAGACCTAAATAACTCAAAATACTTGCTATTCCTAGATAGGAATATTTGTTACTGGGTGGAACCATATTGCCATTTTTGTGGGTCAAAATATTGGCAATGTTACATGCTTCAACCTACAAGTAAATGTGACAATTTTCCCCAAATTATTAATAAATTCAGTACAATTCTAATCAACATTCCAACACCCATCATTTTGCCATTACTTAAAAAGTATGATAACACCAAATATTGATAAGTACATGGGGAATGGCAAGCTCTTGCTTATTGGTGGTTCAGATATAAACATTCATTTTGGAAGACAATTGGTAATAATTGGTAGAACTGAAAATGGATATACCCTATGAACCAGCACAAGGAAATGTGTACATAACAAGGTACACAATACTGTGTGAGATGTTCATTGCAGCCTTCTTTGTAAAGAAAATAAAATGAAAACAATCTATAACTATCCCACAGTAGAGAAGTGGATTTTAAAAATCTGTGGCCTCTTTATACAATGGAAAATTACATATTAATTTTAAAAAGTGAATTCCATCTACATGTATCAACAAGGATAAAAATTAAAACATTGATGAGTAGCAAAAACACAAGTTGAAAAAGGATGCATACTGTATGCATCCATTTAGAATTTTTAAACACAAAATAGTATTATATATTGCATATAAATACCTATTCACGAAAAATATAAAAACATGCATGAGAATGATATGTACCAATTTCAATACAATGATACCTCTGGAGAGAGAGTAAAGGAAAAGATAAAAGTATAAATTTGGGCTAGGGATATAGCTCAGTTAGTAGAGTACTTGCCTACATGTACAAGGCCCTGGGTTCAATCCCCAGCACCACCAAAAAAAAAAAAAAAAAAAAAGTATGAATTTTATTTTACGTGATGGAGAGTAGGGGGTCTAAATCAAATATGGCAAAAGTTGACATCTGATCATCTTAATGGGTGGGTACATGGATTGTAATATTTCTATACATTTTAAGTTTTTGAAAGTAATTTATATGCAAGAATTAAAATTAAGCCATAAACAGAATCTTTGTTTAAAATGTACTTTTCAATGGAACATAGCCTCTATCACAAGGATTGTTTCATTCAAAGCAAGGATCAATAGATTAAAGCAATATAGAAATTAGAAACAACCGTGAATTATGTATGGGCAGAAGATAATAAAGATAGTTATTGTTCACTGGTGTGAAAGAGAAGTAAAAAGAGTAGAGAATGAGGAAGGGCCTAACGAGGGCTCTGGATGACCCATATGATGGTGATACATAATGTTTTTGTGCCATTAGTTAGAGTGTAATGTGAAGGCAAATCAGAAGCAAAAGCTTTGCTCCTTGACTTTGAATATCCTTCCACCCTAGCTTCTCTCTTTAATGTGATGCAAAGAGGAATCTGTGCCAGACACAATGTTAGCTCATTAGCTTCCTGTTACTGCCCTATCACCTTCCATAATTACAAGTCTCCTTGGGTAAAATCCAAGTCCTTTGACTTTATTTTCATGTTGTTAGCTTTAAATTGGGATTTGAGTGAGAGATAAAGGAATGAGTTTCAGATCTCCTGCAAAGGAGATGATGGTAGGTAGCAAGATAGCTGCTATTATAAATGCCCAATGACCCTCATCATGTATTCCCAAGCCATACTTTTATTTTCTATGGTTGCCACTTATACAATACCCTATATTTTACAAAGTTTTAAATTTTTCACATAAACTGTTTCAAATGATCCTCATAATAGTACCATGACATAGGCAGAGCGGGCATTGTTCTCATTTTATAGATGGGGAAAAAAGCTCCAAAGAGTGTCAGTGACTTAGCCAAAGCTATAGTGAAGAGCTCTCATTTTTTTTCCCTATTATCTGGGCTTAAAAATATTAGAAACATCTTGGATTCATCTCTTTCTATTCCTGTACCCAATAAAGCATCCGTTCCTGCAGGTTGTTTCTACCAAGTGTCTATTTCCATTTCTTCCTCTCCACTTCCTTTCCCATCATCCACATTGGGAGCCTCATCGTTCCCTGACTGAATTACAACTGGTGAGCCAGACTTCCAGATGCCACTCTTTCCTCATTCCAGTCCATCCTGCATTCTCCTTCTAGACTAAACTTCCCTAAACATCACTTCCATTATGTCATTTCCCTGCTCAAAAATCTTCATGACTCCCTCTTCTTTCAACTAAGAATCAAAAGGACTCCTCAACCGAGATTTCAAAGCTCTCCTTAAACTCACCTTTTCCAGTCACTATTCAAAGTAGGTGCTTTGGAAATAGAAATGGCTAACATACATTTGAGAGAATATCCAGAGAATGCAAATTTTTTTTAAAAAAATCATTTTCACCTATCAAATCAGCAAAGTTTTGCGTGTTTAATTGTTCATATAATACTGCTCAATATTGGCAGAGGAATGATAAAACAGTCTCTTATCGAATGCTGGCAGAAATGCTGATTTGTATAATCTCTTTGGAAGACAATTTGGTTATGTGCATCAAGAGTTTTTGATCTACAATTCTATATCCTAAGGAAATAATTAGAAATAACAAAAAAAATAAAAATAAAAAAATAAAAAAAACTATGCCTAAGGATGTTAATTATACTGTTATTTAAAATTGTGAAAATTATACATATATATAATTAATGCCACTCATGTATCATCTCTTTTAGTGGACAAATTCAACAGCCACCTACCTGCTCTCCGTATTTTCCACCTGATCCCCATACAGATTTACCTGCCTCCAATGGCTTTTCACTGCACTTAGAATGAAATCCTCTTTTTACCATGGCCTATAGAGTCATGCAGGATCTGGGTTCTACCTAGTTCTAGTTTTCATCTCTTCTTCTTTTTTTTTTCCTTCAGAGGTGGAAAACAGTCCTTGCACATGCTAGGCAAGTGATCTGCCTGTGAGCTACATCCTCCATCCTAGTTTTCATCTCTTCTGCTGCCTTACTTTGTGCTAGCTACAGTGGTCTTTTTCCCATTTCACAAACAAACTCTATCTTGCCTCGGGGAATATATATTTGCTACTTATTCCCTGTGCCTACAAAGCCATTTTCCAACTCTTCTGATAGCTCATTCCTTCCTATCTTGCAGGTCTGTGCTCAAATGTCACCTTCTAAGAGAGCCTTCTCTGAACACCCAATCTAAAATAGCCTTCTCTGTGGCTCAGGTGGGAGCTCAGTGGTAGAGTACGTGCGTTTAGCATGCATGATATCCTGGGTTCCATCCCCATAACTAAAAAAAAAAAAAAAAAAAAAAAAAATGAGATAGCCTCCTCACCCTTCTCAACCCATGATCCACTTTATTTGGTTTATTTTCTTCATATACTTTGTTGCTACCTGAAATTACATTATTTATTTGTAATTCTCCCAAACTAGAATTTAAGCCCTTTGTAGGCAATAATTTTATTTGCCTGCTTATTATGTCTAGTTCATAATAGGAGCTCAAAAATATTTGTTTTAAAAATGAGCAAAAGAAGTTCACTAAAGGAATAATATCTGAGAGGAGGTAAGATTGTGGCCACTTGATCTTTTTACTTTTTAATATTTTTTACATTTTTATGCTTTTAAACATTTATCAAAATTTCTACTTTGAGTCTATCTTTTGTAATCAAACAGAAACCAGTTAACAAAATATAGCCTATACTCTGGTCAAACCCATTTTATTACTATTCAAGAACAAGCCCTCAGTGCATATTCATTTCAACATCATGCATTTTCTCAGGCCTTCTTTTCCTCCCTTCACCTCTGCTCAAGGGCTACCTCCTCCATGCAGCCCTCCCTGATTACTTCCATTCTTGTTGATCTCCCTCCCTTTCTCAGACTTTGCACTTGATTATATATGTTGTGCTGCATTTACTCATACTCACTCATTAAATACTTTCTATATATTTTATGTGTCTTGAAGCCTTTCAGGTGCCTATGCATTCCTAGTACTCCTTCCACCACACCATGCTCTGTAGTACTTAATACTTGCATTTACCACATGCCATGCTGTGCCATTCATTTTTATATTTATTAGTAGAAACTGCTTTCATTTTGACCTTAAGGGTGAGGAAACTGAAACTCAGAAAGGTTAAGTAACTTGCCTGAAGTGAAAAGGCTATAGTGGTAAGGCATGGATTCAAACCCAGCCCAAACTCTTTGCCACTATGCTATGCCACCTCACCAGGCTACATGACAAATGAAACATGATTTCCTTTGACCCATATGCCACAAGCGTGCTTTCAATTAAATGCATAATCTTGGACAAGTTATTTAACCTTGGGGAATCTCAGTTTCATCATGTGTGAAAAAGACAATAATACCTTACAGGGTGTTATGAATGTCAAGGCATGTTGCACTGCATGGGGCTTAGGAAAAGACCCATGGTGGGAGTGAATGTAGTTGTTAGTATTAGATATGCTATTTTTTGATATCCACATCTTTAAAGTGGGGAATGGCAGCTCCCCCTTGCTTCTGCCTACCCAGTGGGATATCTACATCTCCACGGCTGGGATCACAACTTTTCTTGGTGGGGAAGGTGCTAGCAGAAAGCCTGGACAGTGGGAGAATAAATAAGCAGGGCTGCCCTAGGTTAACCAGAGCTCAGATTTCCTCCTTCAAACTCAGACCGATAAGAAGACACTTGAGTTGAAGAAGTAGCTGTTTTGTTTGTCATTCAGGTCCACTAATCTAAACATCTCTCACTCCTCAGGAATTATTTTAGGACCAGGAAACAGCACGCTGTTTATTGAAAGAGTCACAGAGGAGGATGAAGGTGTCTATCAGTGCAAAGCCACCAACCAGAAGGGTGCCACGGAAAGCTCAGCATACCTCACTGTGCAAGGTAAACAGTGCGTAGGAAAGCAACTAGACACTGTTCAGACACCTATTTCCCTCTTTGTTTAACTTCCCACCTCTGAGTCCCCTGCTGCCTGGTGCACTCTCCTGCCTCCTGCCCCTCCGGGAAGGTACTGTCTGTTTCTGTCTGGTGAAGCAGAAGGTGAAGCCCAGGCTGGCCATGCTGAGCACCCACAATCTGAACCATCCCAGCAGGGGAAGTAGTTCCTGGAAGGAAGGAACTCCCACTGCTGACAGCATGGTTACAATGACCCACAGAGAATGGCCTGAGTGGCCCACACCTGTGAGAAAGAATCCAATAAGAGTAGAAGAGAGGAACCCACAATCTTGAAACTCTTTCCTTTTATGTGCTGCTTTCCCCAATGTTTTCCTAAACTGTTTTTTAACATGAATAGGCACAAAATATTATAAGAAAGAAGCAACACATAATAAACAGATCACATTTAAGAAAAATATTCCAGCGCATCCTTTTTCTAGGCCTCAGAAAGTTTGTTGAGCAGCAAAACACAAAAAGGCCAAATCTTACCCTTGCTTTGGCCATGTGGCTTCCATTTGGAAAATAACTTAGACCTCAGTTTCAATTTCCCAATACTAAGAATCATCCAAAAACATAAAATTTACAGCATCATAAAATATCAAATTGGGCCGGGCGCAGTGGCGCACACCTGTAATCCCAGCACTTGAGAGGCTGAGGCAGGAGGATCGCGAGTTCAAAGCCAGCCTCAGCAATGGTGAGGCACTTAGCAACTCAGTGAGACCCTGTCTCTAATAAAATACAAAAAAGGGCTGGGGATGTGGCCCAGTGGTCGAGTGCCCCTGAGTTCAATCCCTGGTACAAAAAAAAAAAAATCAAATTGGTACCTCTCAGATATAAATATCAATGGCATTTTGAGGTCTGACATGAAAAGATGGAACTTGCTCAGAAGGCTGTTTCCAAATGCTCACCAGTGTACTTCAGAATATGCAAGTACTTCTGGAGGAAGAATTAAGAAGAAAGCACTAAACTTCAGTTCTTTTTTTTTTTTTTTTTTTTTTTTTTAATTTATTTGCTTTAGTTGTACACAATGCCTTTATTTTTTTTACGTGGTGCTGGGGGTCGAACCGGGGCTGTGCACATGCTAGGCAAGTGCTCTACCGCTGAGCCACCACCCAAGCCCCAAACTTCAGTTCTTTTTCTGGAAATGTAACAATGCTTAGAGAACATAACTGAGAATTCACACTCCTTTAAAACAGAATATCATCTCCATTCTTTTCCAGGAGATGTTTTAGAGTCTCCTGAAACGGAAAGTAGCATCAGGAAAAGCAAGAGGGTAGAATTCCCCCCAAAGACTTTCAATAATGTCCCTGCTTGCCTCTAGAATGATACTTGTTTTAAAATATTATTTCAACTCTTCTGCTCACACATAGAAGAAATGTGCATCTCTCTTGAATATTTCCTTCTTCAAATGGTTGCTCCTCTGTCTTTTAAGAAGGACTTCCAATGTGACCTTAGGAGTGGTTACATCAGGCCATGGAGAGCAGAGAACAGGGAGGCCTCCCCATCATCAGAGCAAATGCTATTTTCCCCCATGTCTTCACAAGAGCCCCATCAGATACACAGAGCAGTTACTATCAACCTCCAGAGGAATGCGAAATGATTAATCTAAATCACAGTCAGGCAATCCCAGACCTGAAATGGAAACTGGACTCTTTTCTTGGGCTGCCCTGTTTGCTATTTCTCTCTTCTCAGCTTCTCTTCCAGGGAAAAAGTCATTAGCTGTCCAGCACTGACTGGACAGCTAATGACTTGGGAGAAGCCCCAGCATGAAGCAAAGTTGTTTATGCAAGTTAACAGGCCTCCCCTTTTCTGCTGATTGGGTTTTCTCAGAAACCATTTCGCTTAAAATTGTGCTTTACTAAATATACACACCAATCAAGACCACTACTCCTCCTTTTGCCATAAGGTTATTTTTTCATTGCTCAAGGACAGAGCAGTGCCACTAAGGAGAATCCCAGACTGGATTAGAGCCAGCACTGTGGCCATTAGTAAGCCTGCTTCACCACAGATGCCAAGTGTGGCCTTTGTTCTTCATGTTCATCACACAGCCTGGAATGTCTTCTATACAGGTTCCATTCCAATTCCAATCAAATTATTCTTATCCTCCAAGGCCAGTTTCAATACTTTCTCCCTGTCCTTCAGGATGAATGGCAGAGTCAAATCCTCATTCTTTTCTCTGCTCTCCCACATCATGGTTCTAGCATTGACAGCACTTATTTATATTTTATTATTATTTCAGCCTTGATATGCTTCTCTCCCTACTGAATTGTAAGCTTATAAAGGCAGGAACTGTCTGACATTTCCTTGTATTCTATACCCATGCCCAGTGTTCAGCAGGAACCATATTTAATACCTGTGTGCACAGGTATTGTGCCGGACAGCAAACAGTAGAGTCAGCCCTCCAGATTCACAGGCCATGAATCCCCAGATTCAACCAACTGGTATCAAAAAATATTCAGAGCAAAAAAAATGCATCTGTCCTGAACATGAACATTTTTTCTTGATATTATTCCATAAACAATATAGTATAACAACTATTTACATACCATTTACATTGTATTAGGCATTATAAGTCATTTAGAGATGATTTAAAGTATACAGGAGAATGTGTAAATACTACACCATTTCATTTAAGGAATTTGAGAAACCCTGGGAAAAAACTCTTTAGAATACCAAGTACTTAACCCTATTAATTGTATAAAATCCAAAGAAGTACATAGTGTTATTCTCAACCTATGGATGGGAAGATGGAGACTCACAGAAGGGAAACTGCTCCAAATCACAAATACATGGTGAGGCTGAAACTTAAGTCCATGTTGGTATTAATCTCAGAATGTTTTTACCTTTCCCCACTCTTCTCATTCTGAGAAGGAAGTTGTCAGCAAGGTCTTATAAAATTGAGCATGTGCCATCTTTCAGTTATTCTGTTGTTTGGTTTCTTCTCTAAGTGATTCTTAATTCCTTACACTGATTCCTTTCTCCTCTGACATTATGCTTTTCTGGAAAGTCAGACAACATAAAGAATACTGCATCACTGAGAGTTTCTAAAAGATTGTAGGAGCCTCTTGAGGAAAGCAGAGAGAGTTTTTTTACTGGAACTGTCCACGTTGGCTGCCATTATAAATGTTCTGACCCCTATCATCTCTTGACATCATCTTTCACCCTCCCACCAACCCACCTTCCTACTTCTCTCAACCTCCAACAATCCAGTCCCCAATAAAGAGTGGTCCTTTTCTACTTCCCAGCCTAATATCTCACAGTGGCTCCCAACTGCCCACTGTCCTCCTCCAGGCACACACAGCCCTCTCATGGCTCCTTCTCCAGCCTCATCTCTCCCTCCTCCCCACCCACCTCCAGCCACTCCCTAAACCTCCTATGAGTCCCTGAACACACTCAGGCTCCTCATGGCCTCTCTGCCTTTCCCCATCTTTTTCCTATTGTCTGAACAGCCTTCCCAACTGTTCACCCCCTAGATAATCCTACTACTCATTCTTAGAGATCCACGCTTGCTCTGGTATCACTTTCTCAACTGACCTCCTATTTCACCATCATTTTTTCCTCTGTGTTCCCATAGCACTTGATAGGTAACTTGAAGGCAAAGCTTGCCACTGTTTATTATTCGTTTTTTTATTCCAGAGTACTCAATAAACATTTGTTAGATTTACTCTATTTAGAAAACCACTATTTTATGACAGAAAAAGGAATACACCAACACACTGGTTTAGGGCAACAGAGAAAAGCCACATTCAATCATTTGTTAACTAACAACTTACTTATCTGTTCAGGACTATGCAGGATATAGAAGTGTGAGCCATGATCCCTAACCTTGGTGTACTCTGAAAACCTAGTTGAAGTAAGGTCAAGGTGCACATGAACCATATCAACGAACATTTTGAGCTCTCCCAAGAACAAAGCAGAAATGCCAATTGGTATAAAAACATACTACACAATGCCACTAGGAAGGACTAAAGGCTTTCATAGAGACAAAGAAGGATATGGAGTATGACTTGACACTGTGTCCTCTACGATGCTAAGGTAGAAGAGGTTGGAATTGAGATGACAGCAGGTTATGCAGCAACTCTGGATATCTATCCTTCTTGACAATAACAAAGCCTAAATAATCCTAACTAGTCCCTACTGGCTAGTCCATTGAATTTTGTATGAAACTGATACTTCTGACTCCCAACCTCTTCTCCATTGTGTAGCATGAATCTGGTCTTATGCTCCAGGCTATTGTTTGTAATGTTTTCCCCTGTTCTCAGAACAAAATCTGTATCCAACCTCTTTGCTTAAATATTATGGCTAGCTGAGAAAATAGATCACCTAATCTGCAATCATGAAAGCACATCTGAACTCTTAGGCCCACTTATAAGGGAAACATAAATAAATGGAGCCACTTATAGGAATAAAACAATTACTGAATAATGCAAAAAAACATTTTTAAGGGTATTTAGCCTAGAAAAGAGACAACATGGGAATAACGTGACTGTTTTCTTCAAATACTTATGGAGCTTTCTAACACAGGCATTTAACCCATTGTTTGACACATCAAGAAAAATAACTAGAACCAAGGAAAGGAAATGGTAGTAAAGTTTCCAGGATACAGGTTTCAGACCCATATAAGGATATAATTTGGAACAGGAAGAATTTTTGGAAGTTGATACTATGTGGATCTTAGGAAATCCTGAATGTATGAGTCAGGTGCAGCATCTTGAATATAAGTACGTTAGGCTCACTGAAAAAATTTAGGTTCATCATGGGATGTGGTTTCAAAAGAGTTGACTATAATTACCTGCTTGGTAATTTTACAAATGAAATTGTATTCTTGCTCTAGAATCTAACCCATTACTCATATCACCTTGGTGACTGTGAAACATTCCCTAGATTTAGACTTGATTTCCTGTTAGATGCACATGGACCCTTCACACTGACCTATCTTGTCAAATTGAGTTTAGGAAATGAAACCAGGCACACAAGTTGTGTCTGTGGCTATGTTTAACAGATTGAAAGAGGTTCAGGAATTAGCCAGGAAGGAAACTGTCTGCTCTTTTTATTTCCTTTGAAAAAGGATTCTTATACTCATAGATAAAACAATGTGTTATTTTTGCATCTGAAAAGGATGAATGGACGGTGGAGTCAAAGTAGCTTCTTTAAATAATCACAGGTCTTGTTTGGTTTGGACCTAGCCTAAGCACAAGTGGAGTTTTCAAAAGGGAAGTTCCAATATCAAGACCAACAACAGAACTGTTCACAACCAAAACCATTTCTGAAATTAACATAACACTCAACAGCCCATAGAATTCTATGGGACTGTTACAATGAAAGTGTAACACATTTTCATTATTACTGCAACAAATATATACAAAAACTTTCTTATAACAAACTTAAGCCTTACTGTATTTCAACAGCATTTATAATTAGATGGGAGAAACAACTTGAAGAACAACAACAAAGATTTTTTTGAAAATGATTAAAGGGTTCAAAAATGACAGAGAACACAAAAGGAGTGCCTTGGGAACCTGGCACGGCATTATAGGTGTGATCTGCAAAGTTCATGCCACAATAATTGCATATTAACACCTATTTGAGAAAGGACTCACACAGGAGGAGTTATACACTATGTTTTCTAATAAAATTCCAAGGTCAAGAATAGAAAAAGTTCAAATTCAAATTGTCTTGGGTCTGCAGCCACTACAATTTTATCGCCTTTGGTCAGCTTTCAGTTCATTGTTGGCCCTCTTTTGGTCCCTGCCTGTCCACTACCTTCATTCCCCTCTCCCTGAATCCTGTCCCCCATTCACTTCCCTGGTTATCCTGGCACTGAGGAAGTATGTAATAAACTAATCCACATGACCATGTTGGAGACTAATGTTGTTTCTCTCGTGGGTGTTGTAATTTCAAAGGAATTCCCAAAAACAGAATAGTGCTCAAAACAGATGAACTAATTCCACATAGGAGGATTGGGAGGCAGGGATACACAGGACTTTTTACTTCAACTCTAACAAAACGCTGGCTTGCATATGAATTCAAAATGGTGACAGAATTTAGTTAGGGTGATTTGAGATCTTTGTAGGCAGTTCTTAAGGCAAAATAATTCAAACAAACAAACAAACAAAATCCACCTTAATTCCTCCTGTGGAAACTAGGCTGGTGTAAAACTGCACAGGGCAGCAAACTTGGTGTAGGGATCAGTGAAGGCCTGGTCCTATGTAATTATACCTTATTTTTACTAAATATGCAATGCACTGTTTTAAGCAAGTGTGTACACACTACTTAATTTTTTGCAACAATCCTACAAGGAATTGCAGTTCTTTCAAAGTGAGAATCTAGGCACAGAGAGGTTAAATGATTAATCAGTATCAGGGCTAGGAAATTGTACTGAGTTTGATCCCCTGTACAAAAAAAAAAAAAAAAAAAAAAAGCTTACTAACCCTTAAAAGATTGTTTTAAGGATTAACATAGTTAAAATAGTATCTGTCATATGATAAAAAACTTTACAAGGGGGCTGGGGTTGTGGCTCAGCGGTAGAGCGTTTGCCTAGCACTTGCGCGGCCCAGGTTTGATCCTCGGCACCATGTAAAAACAAAAAGGCATTGTGTACAACTAAAACAAATAAATAAATATTAAAAAAAGAAAAAGAAAAGCGGGCATAATGATTTATGCCTTTAAAAAAAAAAAACTTTACAAGTATTAGCTAACATTAATGCTTGTTAATATGATGTACCAAATCCCATTTCAATACAACTTTCTGTATTTTACTCTTCTGAACTTAGCCAGTAAATCACCCAAATGGTGTTCCAAACCACACAATTCCTGTTTGGCTGAAGGATTTGGTTTGTGATATTAAAAATGCATTATAGAACTAATGTCATAAATAGCAATTTTAAACATATTTACCTAAATTATTCTTGGAAATGTACTTCAAATTTAATCTAAATACAGTATTTCCACACATCACTGTCCTAAGAATGATTCCAAATTAGCATATACAGGTTCCTAAAAAACTTCATAAACAGTGGTCTGCAAGCCAATTTTAATATTTCAAGAAGCTTTAGAGAAACCACAATAGGGTTAACTGACCTACTCATTACTGGGTTTTAGACAGAAGAAGGTGGCATTAGCTTAAGCTGGTCAGAAACACAATCAAGTCTATATGAGCTGATCAATTTTCTTTTCACCCCTACAGAAGTCTTTACTGAGACTTTCTATGGGCCAGTTGTGGAAATGCAAAATGAACAAACAAACAAAAAAAGAAACATAACTTTTCCTGGATGTCTTCAGAGCTTAGTGGGCAATAAGCTCACTGCATATCTCAAATTAAAATAACAATAGGGCCAGAGAATAAAACTAAACCACCCTATGGTGTCATGCAAATTTCTCCAGGAAGATGGTAGCTCAGCAGTCTGCAGAAAATGATGGGTACTTGGGTCAAATCTAATTAGTTTAAGGAAGAAAAACCAAATTATGATACATGCTGTATGTTTGGATGGATGGTAAAAAAAAAATCTTGCCCTGGAGGACCTAAAAGTGATAAGAGGGGAAAAAAAGAAAAAAGAAACAGAGGAAGCCTACCAGGTTTACACCTTTGCCTGTAAGGTAGGGGCTGTTATCCCTGCTTTTTAAGGATCTGGAAATTGATGCAGAGTCCTCAATCTACAGAATGGCTGCTCATAGGGTCACATGATGGCTTCGTGCCCATTCTTTTTTTTTTTTTTTTTTTAATATTTATTTATTTACTTTAGTTGTACACAATGTGTTTATTTGTACGTGGTGCTGAGGATCGAACCCGGGCCACGCGCGTGCCAGGCGAGCGCTCTACCGCTGAGCCACAATCCCAGCCCCGGCTTCGTGCCCATTCTTGATGAAATGTGTACTTAGTCCCTAAGTCAAGGCAGGTGCTGAGGGCCAACGTACCCTAGTGGTTTGCTTCTTGGGAAACCATCTGGAGCCAACTGGCTCTGCTGTCTGAGATTCTAGCAGTTGGGTGCCACATAGTGCCAGGGCTGTATGCTGCTGCCAGACCACATAACTCAGGCCACGTGTACAAGAAGCCTCCATCACCATCAGAAAGGCTCAGGCCACTGTGCAGCTGCAGAGACTCTAGACAAGACAGAGCATACTTCAGAATACAATTGACCCTGCATGGCACCTGCCCTTCCTATTTCTGGAGGAATGGCATAAAGCCTGGGAGGACGACTGACATGGAACACTGTATGACAGCATCAGCAATTTGTAATAAAAGGCACAATTACCATATATTCTTCAAATTGGCTACATTCTTCTAAGTATCCCAAATAAAAATAGCCTTGTACTGTGTCTTGAAGCTGGCCTTTCACACACATCACATGGGAGTGATGTCCCTGAGACCCAGCACAGGCTCCTAATTATCAAATCCCACCCACTTTTCCACTGACCTCCTTTCCCCTGCCATGCACAGCTGGGCAATTTCATACACTGAGCTCATCACCTGTCACCAGTAAGTGAAGCTGGATGTAGTTAGGCCAGTGTATATGTGGACATCTGACTGCAGAGAAAACACCTAAGGGCTTATTATTTAAATCAGCCTGTACAGCATATGATATCCTGCTGGTGGCATTTCAAATGGATAAAGATAGAGCTACCAAATGGAATTCAGCACAGATGCTACATCATACACTGTAAAATTCTTTGTTTATTATTTTTATTAAGTAGTACTGAATATTATGAATATAAGTAGGTCCTTCTTGCCTAATACATGTTTATCTTGAAGATAATTTCAAAGAACTGATCCCTTAACTGTGTATTTGCACACAAATACAGTCAAGTCCCTCTGAGAGGAATTTTGCTTGAGTAAAAATGGTAGAATTAGACTTTGGGGGTCAGCTTCCTGCCCCATGGAATGCAGTGGGAAATTTCCCACAACCAGAGGAGGGCTCTCCCAGCACATTCCAGGCAGGAAGCATCTGCAGAGGTTCTATGCAGACAGTAGTACCAAGTCTCAAGATGCTATTGGCATTTGTGACAGCCAAAAGCTACTGTGCCATTCCTTCAGCAGGTCCGAATCAAATTCCATAAAACTTATTATTTGCAGCATAAGCAAGGGTGTATGCACGCATATGTGTGCATGTGTGTGTACATACAGCAAGGCAGCATTAGGCCTTACACTGTAAAAGAAATCCACACTCCTGAGTTTACAATATTCCCACCATCAGGATGTACAGTGAAAGAAAAGCTTATCTTACTCTGAAACCTCTATAAGGAAATTGTTCTTAATCTCATGAGGTTCAGGGAAACTTAACCACAAGTTGACAAAGAGACAAATGAAGCCAAATTCATGAATTCACTCGACACTATTTTCAGGCTGTCTCCTATTTGCAAGGCACCCAAAAATGGGATAGAGCAGCAACAAGAGAACAATGATCCTACATTCTGTTGTTTCACTGAGAACTCTGAACATGCTCATCAGTTCAGATTTGAACACCAAACTGTGAGCTCCAACCACACCCTCTCTCTTACCACTATATCCCACTTCCTGGAATAAATCTAGGATATAAATAGTGGTCCACATACTTACTGAATTAATATGTGGGAACAGGGATTTTTTGTTGTTGTTGTTTTGGTGTTGTTTTTGGTACCAGAGATTGAACCCAGGGGCACTTAACAGCTGAGCCACATTCTCAGTCCTTTTTTTCCTATTTTGAGACAGGGTCTTACTAAGTTGCTTAGAGCCTTGCTAAATTGCTGAGGCTGGTTTTGAACTTGCAATACTGCTCTCAGTCTCCAGAGCTGCTGGGATTACACACATGCACCACCATGCCCGAAGACTAGGGATTTGACCCTGAACTCCCCAAAAGCTTCATGAAACTGTTTGGAGACAGAAAAAACAAAACAATAATTTATCATTCATCTGAAGAGTGCTGTGAATAAGATGAATAAGATATGGCCTCAGTTGGAAAGCTTGGGAGAAAAACATCAAAACCAAAGTATTGAAATCCAGAAGAGCTCGTTTATTTATTTATTTATGCATGTATGTATGTATGTGCTGGGGATTGAACCCAGGAGCTTTTAGCCACTGAGCCCCTTTTTTATTTTCAGACAGGATCTCGCTAAATTGCTTGGGGACCTTGCTAAATTGCTGAGGCTGGCTTTGAACTTGTAATCCTCCTGCCTCAGCCTCCTGAGCAGCTGAGATTATAGGCTTGCACCACTGATCCTGGCATGCTAGTGCATTTAAAAAGTGATAAGTGGGGCTGGGGTTGTGGCTCAGCGGCAGAGCACTCGTATTGCACGTGCGCGGCCTGGGTTCGATCCTCAGCACCACGTAAACATAAATGCATTGCATTGTGTACAACTAAAGTAAATAAATAAATATTTTTTAAAAAAGTGATAAGTATTTTGATGTGATTGGAGCAAGTGAGAGGGCAGCAGGAGGTGAAACTGAAGAGATAGCCAACGTTGGACATAAATAACCTAAGCATTTCAAGTTTTGTTTTTGGTTTTGTCTTGTTTTTAATTGAGGTGCTTCTCATGCATGCTGGGCAAGAACTCTGCCATTGTGCCAGACCTCCAGTCCAGGATTTGGATTTCTATCTTAGTGATGACGGAGAGCAAATGCTGGAACTAAGGCAGAGGAGTAAAAGGACTGAATTTGTGATATGGGATTATCACTCTGACTGCAGAGATGGAGAAGACACAGCAGGCAGTTAAAGATAGGTGGGAGACTACCACAGTGGCCCAGATGAGAACTGTTAAGGCCTTACTTTTAGACAGTGACAATGGGGAAGAGAGGAGGTGACAAATTCAAGAGCTGTGGAAATAGAATGGGAAGGACTCTGATGGACTACATGGAAAGAAAATGCCAATTTCTCCTCTATACTAAAGACACTTTGTGGCAGGGAATGAAGCCTATAGGAAGTGATTAATATGCACTTGTAAAGGCCAAAAAGATAAGAGAGGAGGAGGAAGTGGCATACTCTTTGGAGGCATGGTGGTTAAGCATGCAGAGTCAGATAATCTAGGTTAAAAATCACAACCCCACTATTTTCAGGCTGTGTGACTTCGGAGAAAAGGCTTAATCTCACTGTTTCAATTTCCTCACTCATAAAATAGGAATAATCTAGTTTTGGGACTGGTATGTTGGCAAATGGATGCATGCCTATTCTTAGGAGAGTCCTTAGAACAGCAAAGACTCTACATTATTGTTTTGCTATCTGTAAGTTTCTAACATGTGTATTTGCTATGATTCAGGACAAGAAACCTTCAATGACTCCAAATGTCTACAACATTTAGTTTTAACCATCATGCAATATGTAGTCCTCTATGCTTTGGTCCTGTTCTGTGACCTGTATCATACTGCCCTGTCATTTCCCAGTTCTGGGTCTTATACCATTCCTGTTTCCTATCCTTCCTTCCCCCGCTGTTTTTGTTAGCTTTTTCACTGATGTGTCTAAAAGATCTGACCAAAACAGTTACAGAGGAGAAAAGGTTTGTTTAGGGGCTCACGGTTTCAGAGTTCTTAGTCCATAGAAGGCCGACTCCATTCCTTGAGGCTCAAGGTGAGGTAGAATATCATGGTGGGAGAATGTGGTGGGGGGAAGCAACTCATATCATGGTGATCAAGAAGCAGAGAAAAACTACAAGCTCCAGATACAAAAAAAATACACCCCATAGCCATGCCCCCCAATGAACCACTTCCTCCAGCCCTACCCCACCTGCTTCCAGTTACCACTCAATTAATCATATCAGGGATTAATTCACTGATTAGGTTAAGGCTATAGCCCAATCATTTTTCCTCTAATCCTTCTTGCATTGTCTCATATGTGAGCTTTTGGGAGATACCTCACATCCAAACCATAATACCTGCCTTAATCTCTGCATATAATAATCCATTTCAAATGCCACTTCTTCTAGAAAACATTAGTTTCCCAAACCTCTGAAGCTTTTAAAAATCAAATTTCTTTGTATTTGCCCTAAGTCTCCTGGTTAGGTTTGAATGGGCTTCTTCGAAGTAGCAACTCTTCCTTACTTGTTTTCCTATTTCCTGTGGCACCTACCCTTGCTTTAGCAAGACTTAATACATCTTTGTTGAATTGAAGTTCAGACCTACAAGATGAAGCATTTATGAAATTGAGATATCACTACCCCTTACTTCACAGGGTGGTTGTGAGTACTTGGCATATAAAAGTATCATCATCCAAGGGCTGGGGCTATGGCTCACTGGTAGAGCACTCGTCTCGCATGTGTGAGGCCCTGGGTTCTATCCTCAGCACCATATAAATAAAATAAAGGTGTTGTGTCCAACCAGAACTAAAAAAAAAAAAAAAAAAAAAAAAAAAAAAAAAAAATTAAAAAGTATCATCATCCACATCATCATTTCTAAGAAGAAAAAGTTTCACTTGTTCTTGGCCTACTGTAACATAACCTGTCTCATTTTAATGAGTTAAAGGATAGCGGCATTATTTTAGAATTCCTGGAAAATTGTCCACCCGAGTCAATACGTAGGGAACCACTACTGTGGCCCACTAGGGCTTCATTCTTTTACAAATCCTGGAGGCATCACTTGAAGACTGTGCATCTTTTCTTTTCAGTCTTGGAGGAACCATGCTCAGCTCTTGATCTCTATAATCTTGGGAAATCGGGTGACTGGAAGGATCCAGAAATCACCTCTTCTCACCTTAGCCCATACAAGCCAACTACTGTTGAGGTGTGAAATAAAGCCCCAGCTGAAGGGAGCAGGACTGTGGGTGGTTTGGACTGGCTCTTCCAAAAGGAGCAAGCAGCAATCGTGACAGTCCTTGAGTTTTATTTTTATTTTTTAAATCTACTTTGAAGAATTTTGTGAGTCCCAAAGGAGCTCTTTTATGTCATTTTTTTTTTAAGTTTTTCTTTAGAATTTCCTCTAAAACCCATCGGGAGATTTAACATATTCCAGATTTAGCACTTTAATAGGCTTTTGTTTTAGCTTTAATTTTTCCCCATTTTTAATTTCTCCTATGATTTTTAATTAGCTATCTCTAGGATTACAAAGTTTGCAAATTCAACAGCAGAATTTCCAGAAAGTCTTTCATGTATGAGTTCATTATGGTAATACTGTGTACCCTGCCTGACTCAGAGCATAAGTCTCAGTCTCCAAGGCTCATTCTGCACCAGTAGACTTTGTTCACTAGAATAAACCACTTAGAGGCATTGGCCTCTTTAACAAAGCCACAAAACCACTTAGTTTGAATGCATCTTTTTAGCAGCATCTTGGTGATTTTTCTCTCTCCAGGAACCTCAGACAAGTCTAATCTGGAGCTGATCACTCTGACATGTACCTGTGTGGCTGCAACCCTCTTCTGGCTCTTGTTAACTCTCTTTATCCGAAAGCTGAAAAGGGTAAGAATATATCAGATGAAGTTCTTTTTATGTAATATTCTAAACTGTCTGATCTGCTGTCAAGAGCATGTACTATACAATGTTAGACTCTCTTCTTTCCTTTCCCTCTAGTTCCTATCTCTGATATGATGAACACTGAAACAAAATAATTAAAATATCTCTAGACAAAAAGTGTGGTGTTCAAATGAAAGGCTAAACAATGAACAGATAAATATTTCTCAGGAACAGAAGGGAAGTCTTTGATCTAAAAAACTTGTAACTAAGTCTTTTTTGTTTTGTTTTTGGTGATGGAGACTGAACCCAGGGCTTTGCACACACTAAGCAGGCATTCTACCACTGAGCTATACTCCAAGCCCTGTAATAGTGTCTTTAAGTTAAATTGAGCTTGGGTTCTATGAATTCTTCATTGCCTTCATCTCACTCTCTGCTAAAAAAAATAAAAGCAAAATAAAAACCCACCTTTGACTTGGTTCTCATAACATCATAGACAAATAAGAACACTACAATTAGAACTGCAGTATGACCTGCTTCTCTACAATTCAGTGGGAAGACTTTCATGCCTCAGATATTCCCTGTCAGCCTGTTGGGTGCAGAGTGCTGGGCTCTGTTCCATGCTTTCTGGTAACAGTGGAAAGAAAATGCTACAGTGTGCAATCTGGGAGGAGACTGACTTGAATCAACCACACAGTCAAATTTCAAACTGCAAGTCTTATGTTAGCTGAAAGATATCTAAGAGAGGCAGACAGGAAAAGGATAGAGGGAAAAGTGTTGAAGACAGAGGAGAGAATACGTCTGAGGATGGGAAAAGGGAGTTGAAAACAATGAGAATGAGACTAATAAGAGGACCAGTAGGACTTCAGTGGTGAGAGCAAATAGCATAAGATATGAAGATAAGCTGGCAAGGCCAGAACCGGGCTGCAAAGGCTGGCCAGGCAGGGCCTTATAGGCCACAGTAAGAAATCAAATCTGTACTCTAAAAGCTGTGTCAAGCCTTGTGGATGGGAGGGATGTTAGGCAAAGGTTAGGGATGAAAAGTGTGACAGATATACATCTAGAAAGATTATTTGGGCTGTAGTGAGGAGAATGGACCAAAGGAGCAAGAGTGAATAGAAAGGCACACAGGAGAAGATTTGTAGTAAATAGCTCAATAAGAAATAATGGTAGGGTTGACTAAATGATTAGAGTTGAGAAATATTTAGGAGGTAGAATGAACAGGACTCAAGGAGGGTCAAGGAGACCTCCACAGTTTCTAGAGATTAACCCTTATTAATGTGCCAGGTCTTATGGGAAGCTGTTTATGTAGCATCTCAGTTAATCCCTTCCAAAATATTCCCATTTTTAGAGAGGAAACTGAGGCTGAGAGAGATAAGGAAACTGGTTTGAGTCACTATAATTACAGCTTAGTTTTGAACACAAGTTGTTTGACATTAGACTTGATATTCAAAACCTGTAAGGCACACTTGATAATGCTGATATGAGAGGCAAGGCTAGCTACCACCCTCATTGGTAAATGTGTAACATCAGGTTTTTGTCATATGTAACGATTGGTTTCAAGACATGACAATTAAGACCACTGCTTTAGAAGAAAATAAGGTCCCACAGTAGTTTTGAAAGGCAAGACACATCATATAGGAAAATACATCTAGCAAAGCTTGCCAAGTCTGTAAGAGAGGTACAAAACTATAGGAATTCAAAGGAGGAAAAGGGGAGAAAAGATTTCAGAGAAAGTGATACTTGAAACAGACTTTGAAGGTTGTAGCTGGAAGGAAAGAAGAAGAAAAACACAGCTGGCTCTGCCCCTTCTTATTCCCCAGATTGCGGAGTCTGGTTATTTGGCATAAAGGAAGACAGGGGAAATACTACTGGAATGATAAATTTAGACCATGTTACAGAGGTTCCTTCTATTTCTAAAATTCTGTGAAATGATGATGATGGGAAGCAAAAGATCTTTATCCCCAAAACAGAATGTCTCTAAAATTTGTGGGAGGTGAACAGGAACAAGACATCAAAAATATTTCCATGTGGTTTCTCTAATAGCAATGCCAATTTCTCACCAATAAAAACTATATATTATCCCCACCATGCTATGCCAGGGTTAAAATTGTAACTAACATTTATTAATGCTTACTATAAACTGGGTCCTGTTCTAACAACTATACATGGACTGCTTCATTTAATATTCACAACCCTGGGAGATAAATATAATTATTTTCACTATTTTCCAGATAAAGAACTAAGCTTAGAGAGGTTAAACAACTTGCCCAAGGTTATGTGACTGCTCAGAGGGTGAGATGTGACTCAAACTCATGGAGTCAGCCTTCATGCCAAGCACCTAGTGGCTGCTCAGTGTTACTGTCAATTGAAAGAATAAATATTTGTCAACTAATATTTTACTATCATGCTCCCCTCAAAGCCCTTGCTTAACGTCAGTGTAGTGTTTTCTCTCTTCTGCCATATTGAGCTAAACCATAAAATTCCGTACCTACCACATGGGGAACACTGTCTCCAGTTGCCCATTTCTCATTCCCTATCAACATTATTGCCGATGGCTCTATGCTCCCTGAATAAACCCAAGATGCCCCATGCCAGTTTCAGCGATCCTATTCTCTTTGAGAGCT
This sequence comes from Tamias sibiricus, assembly GCA_025594165.1. Taxonomy (NCBI): domain Eukaryota; kingdom Metazoa; phylum Chordata; class Mammalia; order Rodentia; family Sciuridae; genus Tamias; species Tamias sibiricus. Next base: position 72,327,420 of record CM046663.1, read on the forward strand.
GGAGACTGTTTTTCATAGCCTTGGCTATACTGAACATAAAACTACTCCAGTAGCTTCTCTCGTGAGCACCCAGCACCCTATACTAAAATTTATACTTTTCTACAGGTTTACAGAGTGATAAACCTTTACAGTCTACCACCAATAACAAATGCTATTAGTGACAAATGTGCTCTATATCTTTGATTTCTACTCTTTATGGAGGCCAGGCAAACCTTTCTGCCTTGAACTATTTGTCACACATTTTCATGATAATTTTTGTTAGGAGGAAAACAACTCCAAGTGATGGATTAGGTGAGCTGTGATGGCCCAGATCAGTGTGAGTAAGGGCTGAAGAATGTAGTGGGTGTGAAATATTATGTATGGAAAGGCTGTTTTCTCCACTCTACCTCTGTTTCCAGTTGGGGAAAAGTCTGGAAAGCAGGGCCCCAAACTTCATTTAAATGAAATTTATATAACTTTTAGGCAAGTTTTATATGTGAAAGCCTGCTTCTTTTCTGTCCTGCCCAAGAGCCTGCCCACAGAAATGCAAACACTGATTCTGCAAATTTTCCCATTAACAGGAAATACACCCATTGATATGAATCTAACATTAAGTGTAAATCCAATTACCTATGCTTTGACATATGGGGTACTTTCTGGGCTTGATTTGCATTATCAAGAAAGCAAGTACTTCATGACAGATGCCTGTCTTAGTTACTTGATATCCCACCAAAAGCCAAATGAACTCAGAATGTGGTTGTGTTTAAGTCTTATATTACTCCTTGGCCTTTGAAATAATCAACTTATATTTCTTACCAAAGGTTAGCCTTATTGTAATCTTACCAATGGATTGTATAGTCTTTTCCAGTAGCTGAAGCAACTAAGAAGTCCAGTCTACTGAGGGTTTAAACACTTCATAAGATATGTGCTTCCACTACCCCACAGATTCTGGGTTTACTTACCACTATGGCCTTTCTTGTAAATGAAGAAAAGCCACAGTGCACCTTACTGCTGGCCTATCTGTAATGTACATTCAGCTTGCACTGAATGGCCATAGAAAGCTATTTTCAGTCATTGTTTGGAATGATTTTTATAATAATGCTTTGCATTTTTTAGAAAAACTATCATATAATTGTCTCAGAACAAGCATGACATATAAAGTCACTAGAAAATTTGAGTACATTTTATCCAAGATAGGATGGTGGAGCTAGTACTGCAGAAATGCTCCATGAGAATAGTAAGGAGTTGTTTTACAGATTCTGCACACTTAGGGGGTGGGATACTCTCTGGACCTTACCACACAGTTCCAACCAAATAACCCAAAGCAGCAGAAATATCATCTTCCATTTAAAATATGAGGTTTTTCAAATTGTTTTCTTCTTGGTAACTTTGAGGTCTTCTTATTTTTCAGTCGTCTTCCCAAATAAAAACTGAGTATCTATCGATTATAATGGACCCAGATGAAGTTCCCCTGGATGAGCAGTGTGAGCGGCTCCCCTATGATGCCAGCAAGTGGGAGTTCGCCCGGGAGAGACTTAAATTGGGTAATATACTTGTTCAACAGCCTCATGAACATATCTGAGCCCATACTTTTTGCAAAACATTGTGCTTTGAGGGATGCAAAAGTAAATAAGACCTGGGATTCTACCCTCCAGCTGCCCACAAACTAGCATGGGAAATGTACACAGAGGCCAAAATTTCTAATGGAATGCTGAGACAAGGTGATAAGGGAGCACCTGTGTGTTCATTCAACATTAATTAAGCCCCATCTCTGAGCAGCAGACACTAGTCTAAGTCCTGGCAATACAAAGGTATTAGGGTCTCCTCCCTCAAAGGACTGTTAGGGAGACAGATGCAAAAATAGGTAAGTGAAGGGAAAGGGGGAAAGAGGAGCTCTCATGGGAGGCTTATAATCGCCAGCACTCTTAAGTAGAAACTATTGGGAAGTTAGCCATGTGAGTCCCAGAACATAATTCAGGATGGCAAGTAACAGTGAAATTAAACATTTGGTGAAAAGAGTTGGTACTCTTCAAAACTCTGCGCAAATTGCCAAATTATAACTTTGGAGTTTCCTGGAGTGTTGGGAATGTCCAGACAGAGAAGAAAGCCCTAGGGGATCATTTAAGTTTCACTTTTGAAGGGCAGAGACTTGTTTTCCAGGTAGGGCAGATGCTGTAAACAGCAGGCAAATGTGCTTTCCCTCAGCTTACCCCCAGTTCCTCCAACTCAGACGTCACAATGCACATTAATCTCCAACCCATGGTGCTACAAAACAATTGGAACCTCAATCACTCCTATCCAAAATGTTTGTACTGTGGCTTCTGAAAGTTTTCCAATCACTCCTGTATATGCCAGAGTCATTAGTGGTTGGAACTAGGAAAACAGATTGTGGGTTCAGTGTTCCTGGAGTTTGTCACTCTCAGTGAGAAGAGCCCCTGTTCTAAATCCAATGACTTGATCCCTCTTCCCAAGCTATATTGGGGGCAGGGGTGGACAGAGAAGGGGGGTAAACTGGCTTGTCTTCTTTTTCTGTAGGGTCTTGAAATGTTCTGCTTGCTATGAGAAAGGAGAGCATCAGGTTAGGTTCTGTTTGGCTTGGGGAAAAAGTTTGAGAGAAGAAAAGTCAGCAATGGCTACTGACAGAGGGAAAAAAAAAGCAACGAACTAAATTAAGTTAAGGGCAGGTGGCACACTGGATGAGTGCCTTTTGCAAGTCTAAATTACATGGCAGCTAGCCCAGCCCCTCAGTAACCTTGGTGGGGAACATCAGATCATTTTCCCACAAGCATGAGCCATTCTTAGGCTGTGTTGCTTTCCAGAGTTATTAGTCACAATCAAACATGCTTCTTCGAGGACAGAACACATGACTTTTCCCTCCCATCCTTTCATTCCTCCCTGGTTTCACTGTGATCCACAGTACCTCGAGGGAGATTGTTAACCCTTCTCCTAGAATTCTCTTGGGGCTCAATAATCCCATTTCAGGCGTTTTTCCTTATTGAAAATATTTCTTATCATTCTTTTCCTTTCTGGATTTGCCACATGCTATGATCTGGCTGGTGTCCATTTGACTGTGTTTAACGGGTAGGAGAAAGCATGTCAAATCTAACTTTGTCTTTTAATGCATAGTGTGGCTGCAAGGTTAGAGGAATGTTCCTCTGATTAACTTAACGTGGGAGCAAGGAAGCCCAAGACTTCTTTGTTTTGTAAGCCAAATAAATGACAAAAAGTAATATGAAGTAACGTCTGGCAAGTGAAAATAACCAAGATTATATCCAGATCAATGGAAAGAAAAGCTGCTTTGATGGGCAGAGTTACACTGGGACTGGAACTATAGGGGAAGACACAGACCAAGGGATGATTTCAGCTGTACCTGCTCTGTTGGTCACTATGAACAGTCTGGGAAGTGAGGGAAGGCAGAATTTATGGAAACTAGTAGATGATTCAGTTGGAGCTTGGGTCAAAGGTGCTGCTACCATTGAAACTCCTAAAACCCAAGAAAAAAGAATCCAGCGCCCCTCACTTTTTTTTCATGATTTCTCATTAACCCTGGGAAAGAATTCAGCACCTCTAAATTTATCACAGGAGTTAGGATAATGTCTGACATTGCATCTTTCTATTGGAAAATAATTTAAAGGCAGAATTACCTAATATGGGAAAACAAACAGGGAGTCTGGGATCTGGCAAGTACATAGCGCCTGGGCTGGTGCTGCATCTTGTGAGACTAGCCCTCCCTGAATGCCAGACAGGGGCCCAATTATTGCTGCCCTGTACTCTCCCCAGAGTGGCCAGGGGTCCTGGATAGTCCAGGACATTCTTGGAGAAAATTCCAGTATTCTTGCATAGTATGACAATGACCCAACACATTTCTGAGCTAGTTTGTAGCATTCCAGGCAACACACTAAGGAGAATTTCAAGGGAAAGTGGTGGAGAAAGGTCAAGCCCAGTGCGACTATGCTCCCTGAAACTGGAACCATGGGTCTGCAACAGGATTCCAACACATCAGATGATTAAAGAGTCCATAATAGCTTCATGCTGTTTTATGAGGCAGCAATCAGCTTCCAAGAGTATAAGTGAAAAGACTGAGAGAAGCCAAGTGAGAACCAGTGTATTCTCACTGACAGAGGCAAAGCCCCCAAACACTTGTTAAAACAAAGTGTGTTATGACGGCTGAGAAGGGAATGCGTCGGGGCGGAAGTTGTAGAAAGGGAAAGGATTCCATGGGCCCAGAACAGACAAGGGTCTAAGAGTGGGTGGAAAGACTATCACAACACTTTTCATACTAGATGATGGAAGGTACACTATGGAAGGAAAATATTGTTTTTTTAACCCTAAATAATGCAGAGAATAAACCTCCAACTGAAATATAATTTTACCAATCTGGGAAAGGTGTGATTTCCACGTGCAGCACTTTCAGGGTCCACTGGATGCTTTTGTATTCTAACACAGGAGTCCCTGTTCTATTTCTTGGACAATTTTACATGAAGAAAAAACCATAGACTGTATCTTTGCCCATGTTGCATGCTCTGGGAGGAATGGTATCAGTAGTCACCACAGGTGAACATTTGACCAGGAAAAACATATCATCTCACTATTATTCCCCTCCTAAAGCAGAGCATGTCACTCTGAGACAGATATAGAGAGACAGCCACACAGAGGCACTTTTGATTACACTGGTAACTTAAACTTTCCCATGTCTGATTGGATGCCTGGGATGGGGACAGTAGAAGAGATTAAGCAGAGGCAAGATGAAGACATTTTTGTCACTGAGAACTGTAACGATTCTAATATAATGAGGAAGCAGGAAAGCTTCATTATAAACCTTATAAGAAACTCAAAAATATACAAATGTATGTATGTGTATGTATACATGTATATATGTATATATATATATATATATATATATATATATATATATATATATATATATACCTGTGTGTATATGTGTGCATCAATCTCCTGGTCTCCATCCCACAGCCCCCTCTCGTTACTTATGATTGTATGAGGCCTGCCTTACACATCCCATGAATTTCCGAATGCTGGTCTCCATTCTGCTCGACACCTGGCACTGGGTAAAGTACAAGGAAGATTCAGACAACATCCTTGCCCATCTGAGTCAACTTGGCTCATTCAAGGGTGGGGAAAGAAGCATGTTAACAGTCATTGTAAATATAGCATAAATAATGGGCACACAAAAGAAATCTTGCTTGGTTATTGAATCTGGCAACCATCTTTCTGGGAGTGAAACAAATTTCTATCATGTGCTGAACCATGAGGACTTATAATAATCATATAATAATTGCCAGGATTATTCTGCCTGGCAAGGAAGTCTGAAAAATGACTTAGTATTTATTTTCTAAGTTATGAAGCATCATTATAACCCATAGCTATAACCACCATTCTTGATTTCTCCCTTTTTTGCTAAAAACAGAAGAATGACCTTAAGTGACAAGAAACAGGGCTTAGGTTAAACATAGAGAAGTCTTTTTGGTGATGTTATTTAACAATGGAAGCGACTGACCAGGATTTGGTAGTGTCTCCTCTCTTGGAGGACTCTATGAAAAGGAAGCTATTTACCTTCACTAAATGCCTACCCAAGCTCTGAAGGATGCAGGAGCCTCAGAAGCAGAGGAAAAGAGCTAAGAGGAAGAAACCCCAGAAACATGTTCCTTATTACGTCTCCTTTAGGGTTAGTTCATTGGAGATACATTCAAAGTTATATGCCTCACAGAACACATAAAAAAAGCACTTCCTTCCTGACAAAGACTTAAACTCACCTTGCTGGCTTAGCAAATAAACCAATGTCTTCTTTTCACTGTAGGCAAATCACTTGGAAGAGGGGCTTTTGGGAAAGTGGTTCAAGCATCTGCATTTGGCATTAAGAAATCACCCACCTGCCGGACTGTGGCTGTGAAGATGCTGAAAGGTGTGTGTGCTGTTGTTTGGCTTTCATCTGACCTGTAATCTTCATACGTTCCCCAACTTTTTGTGCAAGTTGAATATAGGAATAAAGAGCTATTTCTGCTCTGGCCATATCATTTTCTTCTACAGCTCCCTTTGTTCAAGGAGTTTTATTTTTTAATTTTTTGATTTGTATTTGTTCTTTTTAGATATACATGACAGTAGAGTGTATTTTGACATATTATATATACGTGTAGTATAACTTATTCTAATTAGGATTCCATTCTTGTGGTTGTACATGATACAGAGTTTCACTGGTTGTGTATTCATGTATGAACATAGGAAATCTATGTCCAATTCATTCTACTGTCTTTCCTATTCCCATCTTCCCTCCCTTCCCTTCATTCCCCTTTGTCTAATCCAATAAACTTATTCCCTCCCCCACCCCAAGGTGTTTTAGATTAGCTCAGAATAAACCTTGTCAGTGGAACAATCCAGAACTGTCCATGGGAAAATGATCTCTGTCACCTTAAGATCTCTCTCTTCTCACATTTCAGACTAGACTAATAAGGACATACGCCCATTGTAACCATAGGTTCAAAGTGTTGACATGATCCACTATGACTGTAATGGAAACTTAGCTGCACATCACAAATCCCAAAGGCTTAGCTTGAACTTGCCCCAACTATAAAGTGAAACTAGAATGCTAGAACAACTTAACTGATCAGAACTTTAAACTAATTTATACCGTCAAGCCCTACCAAAAAACATTTTTCTCTTTAGAAATTAAATTTTAAAAATCAAAGTATATCTTTCTAGTGTTGAAAAATACATGATTAAAAAAAAAAAAAAAAGACAGGACTGAAAACTCAAAGGGTAGTCTTTAGCTTTCCAAAGTCTCCAAGATTTTTCCAGGAGATTTTGAGACGTGGGAAGCAGTGGGACTAAGTAGGTACTTCACATGAACTTGAGGAGAGAGGGCTCAGTGCTTAGGGAGAATTCCAAGGTCTTACTCCTCACCCGCCACTGCCACTATTACTTCAGAAGCCCCATGTAAACATTTTTTCCACCTCAGAAAGCTGTCCTCATCAGGGGAAAACTGATGAAACTCTATGAAACAGGGAGAGAGCAAGTTTGGACAATAGGTACCAAAACTGATAGGAGTGAGTTCCAGTGCTCTACAGCACAGAAAGGTGATTATAGTTTACAACAATTTATTATATGTTTTATAAAAAAATAGAAGAGAGGAGTTCAGAGGTCCCCAACACAAATCATAAATGTTTAAGAAGATGGAAATGCTCTTTGCCCTGATTTGATCATTACACATTGTATACATATATCAAATTATCATGCTGTACCCTATAAATGTCTACATATTATTGTGTGTGCCCCTCCTAAAAAAAATTTATACAAAGAACCTCCTGACAGCTCTAATTTGAAAGTAGACTTAAAGGAGTTTCATATGCACAATCAGGACTTTTGTTTGGGGTGGGCTAGCCAGATGATGACAGGCATTTCTGTGAGAATATTCAATGCCAACATGCTCCCCCAATCCCAGTTGCTGAAGAGAAGTAGCATCAATGTGTCTGTGAGAAGTAACAGACTAAACACTCTGTTAGGTTGAATCACACAAAATTTCTATTTTCCTTATTTTCTCTCACCAATCTTCCGAGATAGATATCATTCATTATTCCAAGTTGGCAGATGAAGCAACATGGTCCAAAAAGATTAGACAGCCTCAGCAATGCAGCATAGCCCTTAGGGCAGAAACAATAAGGTCTGTGCCAGTTTTGACTGAATTGCTCTTTCCCTCACAACACAAAGCCACAAGAGCCGGGAGCAGAGACCTGGCCTCCTGGAATTAGCCCATTGCTCCCAAATCCTTCAAATGATCCCTGTTCCATTTCCCTGCTTACTTCCTCATATCACATCTAGGAGACATTTCTAACATCCACACTATTCTATCATACATCCAAGATCACACCTGTGGCCCTGCCTAGAAATGGAACCATCTGAGCAGTGGTTCTCAAAGTATGGTCCTGGATAGCTATGTCAGCATCTCTTAGAAATATATCAGAAATGCAAATTCTCAGGATTGATGAGTTGGAAGGGAGAAGATTCTGACCTGAGATCTCTTTTTAAAGACTCAGAGAATCTTTTCTATGTCATACAGAAATCATGTATGCATGAGGCTGGGTTGTGGCTCAGTAGTAGAGCACTTGCCTAACATGTGTGAGGCACTGAATTCAATTCTCAGCACCACATATAAGATAAATAAAATAAAGGTCCATCAACAACTAAAAAATAAAAATAAATTTAAAAAAAAAGAAATCAGGTATCTTTAACATATCTTTTTTTCCTTTTTTTTTTTTTTTTTTTTTTTTTTTTTTTTTGGGCTATTGGCATTGACTGAAAAACATTTCCAAATCACCCACCCTATAAAATTCCTAAATTTTTTTTTTCACTCAGCTTTCTTGCTTAATTGGTTGGCCATCTATTTTGGGGAAAAATAGAAAAAGCAGAATGTCAAACAAAGGCCATTAGTAAAAAGCTCTTTAAAAGTGTCCTCAAATAAAACCTTAACCCATTTGGACCTTACAACCATCTCTGAAATGAGAAATCATGTTGTGCATTTATACAAAAATATTTGTTGAGCATCTACTGTGAGCCAACCCTTACCTCAGTGGGAGGCTTCTGGACTTTATCTGGTTATTATTAAAAAATGATTTGTGCTTATGAAATACGACGTCAGTATCTTCCATAATGTTCAGTGCACATACCACTTTCAGTACTCTGACAGAAATACTTACACATGAATAGAGTTTCTATTATAGCATTATTTGTAATAGCAAAAACCTGTAGATGGATGACACACATGCTTTCAATTACAGCAATATTTTTAACACCAAAAACCTGTAGACAATCTAAATACAAGACCATCACTGATTAAAAAGAATAAAAATAATCTCTGTATATTAAAAGAGGAGGGAAAAATTAAGTATATATGATCCAATTTATGTAAACCCTCAAAAAAAATGACCTTTCATTTGGGTATATATAAATGCATAGGAAAAGATCTGAACTCCAAATTATTAGCAGCAGCTACTTTCAGGAAGGTAAGTAGGCCAACAATGTGAATCGGAGTAAAACCCCAACAACAATAACAACAAAACCCCGAAGAACAGACAAAACAAAAATATAAGGACTTTCACTTTTTACTTTAGATCATTTTACTCCTTATATTTTTGTTCTTCGGGGTTTTGTTGTTATTGTTGTTGGGGTTTATTTTGTTTTAGTGCTGGGGATCAAACCCAAGGCCCCATGCTCTACTCTACCACCAACCTTCCCCACATCTTTTTACTCCAATTCATATTGTTGGACTATTTCATAGCCACATTATTTTACTTTTATATTTCTAAAAATAATTTTAAAATATTAAATGCCATAGAAATTAACCAATGAGAACAAGCAGAACAAATGCAATTTAGGCTTTAGACTGCTAATTATTGGACTCGTGTTGCTTATCTCTGAGTGAGAATGAAGTTAGTCTAATGCTATGTATCCCCACAACCCAAGATAACCTTATGAACTCCAAGTATGAAAGAGTATAAGAAGAAAATAACACATTGCAAAGATGTTTACAGAAACAGCCATCCTGCCCTTGTCAGGCCCCTGGTGCGCTCCTCTGTGACTCCCCTGAGGACAGAGTAAGACAAAGAGGGGAGGTGTGGCTTCATCCCTTGCCTGGAGGGTTCTCACTACACCTGTTACTGCCAGAAGAGATGCCTTTGGAAGGTACTTTCATGAAGTACCTAGCTTTTGAGTCAGCACACTGCTAAACACACTAGGTCCACCAAGAGGAAATGTCCAGTGACTAACCCCACCACAGCACTGGGCCTCACTATAATCAAAAGGATGTTGGCTCAGGAGGGTGGGAGTAATGAAAACAGTTCAGAGACTTAGCCTTTCTGCAGAATGTAGTAGGGAAGTTAATGAAGCAACAGGCCGAGCATTGACAAACACAGAAGGCAGGAATGCTGCCACTGGTGGAAGGAGCCCTATTGTCTTCTTGCCCTGATTATTCCTTGCTTCTCACACAGAGGGGGCCACAGCCAGTGAGTACAAAGCTCTGATGACTGAGCTCAAGATCTTGACCCACATTGGCCACCATCTGAATGTGGTTAACCTGCTGGGAGCCTGCACCAAGCAAGGAGGTAAAGGAGAAGGGGGGTTGGTGCTGCTCCATCTCCCATACACAAGAACTCTCACACACAGCTTCTCTCCCCACCCCTATTCTCCCTCACCTCCAGGAAAATGGCCTCACAATAGATCCAGAAGAAACAGTCTATCCATTTATGGAAGAGTACTCCCATCCTAGAAATGCCTTCCCAGTACAGTTAATCCAAACTTTAGAAGAGTTTAGATCTCCTTCCAGAGGCTCTAGGTCAAGTGGAAGGCATTTTTATTTCAGGATGACTAAGGTAAAAGTGTAAAGGAATGAATCACTACTGGTGGGATACGAGGAGGAAATAATGTGGGAGACAACCAAAAGGGCCCTTCCTTCAGATCCACCATGCAGATAAACTTTACATCCTCAACCAAGTGACATGAAGAGGGTTGTGCCTTTTGATTGAGGGCACCAGCATGTTCCTGGAGACCTTTCTTTTCTCTTCTATGGCAAGGTCAATGCTTGGGTGTAGATGTGGACTCACTGCCAGAAAGGAAGGTGAAAAAAAAAACAACTGTGCATGTTCCCAGTGCAGGAACCGGGGTGAAGGTGCATTGGGAAAGACCTACTGTTAAGAGTGGTAGTGGGTAGAAAGAGGAGTTGAGGGATGGAGAGGCCAGAAATACAGTCCTAGTAACCCACACCTAGTCCCACCTGCCTCTCCATTATCCTTGATAAGCTTTTCTCCAGTTCTTGCTGGAGCAACCTCATTGTAGTTTCCTCGGCTCTGCACCTGTAAAACCCATCAGGACTAAGGAGACCACTCACCTCCTCCTTGAACAATTCTGAGTCTTGTACAGTTGGCAGTCAGTATGCAAGCACCTGCTGGGGTGAAATAATTTCTGGACACCCCCCACCCCCCGACAAAAGTTGCTGAGTCTTAAGGATGGGGGAACGTACAAGCTCTAGAAGGGACTTGCACTATGGAACCCTGAGGGAAGTGGAGGTGCTGTCAGGATTCCTAACAGACATTTTAAAACCAGAAAAGTCCTGATAGCAACTCTACCCGTAGGAACTGTGTCCTCGGACGCCTCGAAGTAGCAGAGCGTCAGAGCCTCCCCGAGGCCCGCTGGCTACCAGAATGGAGCCCGCTGAAGCAGTTCCCGGTCACTTCCGGTTAGACCCGGAAATAGTCCTTGTGCTGCCGGGGGAGCCTGGAGCAGGGAAGAGCGGGCCTTGAGGGAACCATGTGGGACCCACAAGGCAGCTGGCTTCCTTCCCAACAGCTTGTTTTATAGGCCAATGGGCAAGCTACGACAGAATGTTTTGAGCTTTTTAAATAGTTGGGGGGGGGGGGGTCAAAAGGGATGGTATTCTGTGACGTGAACTTGTATGAAATTCAAACTTATATGTTCATAAAGTTTTATCGGAGAACAGTCATACTCTTTGATTGTATTAACAAAAGCTGTTCTAGGTTACAAGGGTAGAATTGAGGAGTTGGTTGCCTTGCAAAATCTAAAATATTAGCCATCTGGTACTTTGGCCTGCCAAGTTTAACATATTAACTATCTGGTACTTGTCATCCTCTGCTTTACTGCCTCACAAGTCCCAAGGCAAACCCAGTGTAGACACCCCCAGGCAGCAATGTTCCTGGGAAGAGACAGACCAGGTAGCATGTTTTCTGCCCTGGGAGGGAGAAGGAAAACTGCTTAATGGTTCTGAGGCTGGTGTGACAGTGACCAGAGCCCCTCTTGCCAGGGTCTGGCTAATGGGCAGAGGGTGCCTGGCGTTTGCCTCTCTTCTCCTTCTTCTGTTCCTTTCTTTCTAATGCTTTCCCTTCCTGCTCCTCCCCACACCTACCCCCATTTTCTATTGTATTTTTGAAACCCTTCTCAGGTTAAATTAGAGAAGTTACAATGCTCATTCACAGCCTCTCATCCCTAAGTTGCATTGCTAGGCCCACTAATAAAAGACAGGTTGGTTTGTGGTTTCTCAGGCCAACTGAAGGCTGACAAATGGCTGACTGATTTGGTGTGACTGAGCATGTGCTATTTTGGCTGCAGGGCCTCTGATGGTTATTGTTGAATACTGCAAATATGGAAATTTATCCAACTACCTCAAGAGCAAACGTGACTTATTCTTTCTGAACAAGGTAAGGATTTTATAAGTAGAGTTCTTTTTGAGGATGCAGTGGGTTGCCATTCAGACTGTGGCAGCATACAGGAGAAATCTAGTTTGTTTCATTAATAAAATTAATTAAAACTCAAAAAAATTAATTAAAAATCAATTTCTGCTCTTCTTTTTCCACATAGGCCTTTCATACTAATCTGTCATACTCTCTTATTTTAATACTAGTGTATGCAACAATAATTGGAAGTTAAACGTACTAGCCATCTACCTAAATTCCTATTGAATATCTTGATAATTTTATCTAAAACACACACACATGACACACTTATGTACAAACACACACATCCACAAATCACCTGTTTTTATTAAATGATCAAATATAGTTGCCTTTATTTATTGGAAATTAAAGACACAATCACCTGAGAGACTTGTATAGTCACCAGTAACAGGACCAGAGATTGAAATCATTCCGTTCACTTCCTACTGCCCTTTCTCCCACCTCTTGACACCATTACCACTCATGGCATCCCTAACTCACTCTGAATCAAACCTATCCATGAAATAAATACACAGTGACAGGCACCTGTAATACAAGCAACTCTGGAAGCTGAAGCAAGAGGATCACAAGTTCCAGGCCAGCCTGGGCAACTCAGTGGAACCCTGCCTCAAAATAAAAAGTAAAAGGGTTGGGAATGTATCTCAGTGGTAGAGCACTTGCATAGAATGTGCAAAGAAGAAGAACACCTGAGAGCAAGCAAGACTTAAGAAATTACTGATTGAAGAAAAAAAAACTTACTAAAACTTTGCAATGTGATAAATGGCATCAAGTGCTGTGTCCTTCTCTAGACTGGATAAGCCAGGGGGAAATTATTCAAAATTATCAACTAGTAATCATCAACAATAGTGATAAAAACCTGTAGTGTTGAGGTTAAACACATCGACTCCAGAATCAGACTTTCTGGATTTATATCCTGTGCCTTCCTCTAATGAAATCTGGAAACTTGGGCAGGTTACTCAATTAACTATGGAACTAACAGTAGAACCCAACTTATGGTATTGTTGGAAGAACAAAAATCTTTCAGTTAAGCACTCAAATAAATGTTAATAATCATCATTGCCCTGGAGATAGAAATATAGAGTGGGCACTAAGGGTATGGCTCAGAGGTGTACATTTATCTAGCATTTGTGAGGCTCTGAGTTAAACCTCAATAGTGGGGCAGTGAGAGGAGAAAGATTGGTTGAGTCCAATTTAATGCCACTGATCTATATATGGATAAAATATCAGACATCTAAGAATGACGCCCATTGCTGTCATGTGTCCAAATCTTCACACACATATAAGCTGAAAGGGATCTTTGTGATCAGCTAGTTCACACTTTTAAATATAGAGATATCCAGAGAACTCATGTGACACATAATTACCACAAGATGAAGTCAGGGAGAGAAAGACTGAGCTCTCTTGATTCCCCTTCCAGGGTTTTTCCTGTGCACCACAGTGGATAAGGTGGAAAAAGAAAATGTGGACAGTGGTGCCCTGTACTGAGAACAGTGCAAATTCCTTTCAGTCCTGAAAGTCCTGGACTGGGTTCAGGAAGAGCTAAGGCAGCAGAACACCCCAGGGACCTGGGCAGGATGGAACGTTTGGGTTCATGCGTCCTTTGTTTTGAAGAGTTTGCTTCCTTCTCTGGCTATATTTAATGATTTGTCTCTCTGTGCAACTTGATGTAGCTGTGTTTTTGTGGAAAACCCACTGGTATCTTTCACATTGAGAACCTAAAGGAATATAAAGAGAACGTGAAGGAAAAACAAAACCAAAAAACTAAATTGAAAATAGATTTTATTATTTTCTAAATTCACTAAGATCCTTAAATATTACTTGTGATAAATTTACTACTCTGCCAGAATCCCAAAAGTTAAGTAAATTACCTTTCTTTAACAGAGATGGTTACTGATAGACAAAGATGAATATACCATAGATTGGGGGTCAGGAAGAGAGCAGTGAACTTGGTGACATGTCCCAGGAGGTGACTTCTGGGAGATGTGATAAAGAAGGCTGCCCAGAGAGTTTCCATAGGAGCTGAGGCCTGAGTGGGCCCTGGAAGTACTTTTCTACCCATACCATTGCCAGCAAGTTTCCTGCTGCCTTCTGTTGTGGGAAGGGTCTTGTGGAAAACACAATTCCAGTTCCCAGCTGAGCAGAACTGCCTCATCGAGACACAAAAACATATAATTATATTTTTTTACCTGCCTTCAGGAAAAGGCGGTGCCCTGGGCTGAAAGCAGAGCATATTCCCTTCAGTTCTGAAATCTTAGACTGGATTTACAAAGAGCCAAGCCAAGAAAACCCTCAGGGACCTTGCAGGGTGGAGTGGTTGGGTGGTGGTGGGTAGGTAGATATTCTTTCTAAGGTCTGCCTCCCTCCTGCAACACAGGAAGGGCTCCTGTTCAGGGGCCAGGAACCTCAGTACCCTCTACACTTAACAAGGTTTGTTAAGAGCTGTCCCTCCCAAACCTCCCTCTTTCTGTCTTCTGCTTGCTCCCACTGTGCCCTCTGGTGGAGGGATCACTCCTGCTTTGTGACATTTCTAGAAAAACCAAGGGAGTGTGGCTAATCCTAGCATTACTTGTGTGCATGTGGATCAAGGAACACCAGTGAACTCCAGCCCCTCTCAACCTCTCTTTCAGTATTTCCATCTAGTCCAAGCCAGGCTAGGTATATGGTCTAGTCCTAAAGCCACTTGACCTGCAAGTTTCTAGTGTCATAGTTTCTTTCTTTCTTTTTTAATATTTATTTATTTACTTTAGTTGTACACAATGCATTTATTTACATGGTGCTAAGGATCGAACCCGGGCCGCGCACGTACTAGGCGAGCGCTCTACCACTGAGCCACAACCCCAGCCCTAGTGTCATAGTTTCTAGATGAATGTCTTGTCCCACATGAACACTCAAGACCTACACCTCCTTTCCTGAGCCATAGGAGGATGATAGAACTTTTCAAATGGGAAAAATGAAGCCTATAAAAGTAAAGTGACTTGCCCAAGATCACATGATTAATGGAAAAGCTAGTATCCGAACCAGGACTTGAGTGCCCCATCCAGGATGAAGGGCCTTGTCTAACTTATATTAGGATAGACCTGTATCTTTGTTTCAAATGGAAGCCAAAATAAAGGTTCATGTTCCCTCCTTTCCCAAGGAAATCAGAGAAATTGGAAACTACAGCTTTCTCTTATAACTTCTCACAGAGATTACAAAGTGAAGCCCCCAGTACACTGAAGAGCCTTTTCATATCATCTGAATGATGATGGGAGTATTAAAGATTCATATCTTTCACAAGATGGCATGTGCTATATAGAAAGTCGCTAAGGGCACACACAGACTCAGGAGTTGGCCAAACCTGGGTTCAGATTTTGCCATTTGCCTGTTGCATGAGCCTTTGATTACTAAACTTCTCTGAACCTGTTTCTCCACTTTAGTAAGAACTACTTCATAAAGTTGTTTGGAAGATTAAATAAGAAAACATATACCGGCTAACACAATAAGCATTCAGTGCATACCAGCTGCTATTAATCTTTTTTTTTTTTTTTGGTTGAGGGTGCTGGGGTTTGAACTCAGGGGCACTCGACTACTAAGCCTCATCCCCAGCCCTATTTTGTATTTTATTTAGACAGGGTCTCACTGAGTTGCTTAGTGCCTTGCTTTTGCTGAGGCTGGCTGTGAACTTGCAGTCCTCCTGCCTCAGCCTCCCTAGCTGCTGGGATTATAGGCGTGTGCCACCGTGCCTGGCTCCTATTAACCTTCTTTTATCGGACCTAAGATGATATCTAGAAGTTCAGACAAGAGTGTAATAGATTCCACAACTCCGGTAGTAGCCAAGGCACCTGCCACCATTAATCCCTCACTACTAATTCAGTATCTATCTTGTGGAATAACACTTTCCAACTCAGGTGATTGCCTGCTGGAAGGACTAGTGTCCCCATTACTGTGCTGGGACTCCTTTCACTGGTGTTCTTCTTCATCTATTCTAAGGATGCAGCATTGCACATGGAGCCTAAGAAAGAAAAAATGGAACCAGGCATGGAGCAGGACAAGAAACCCAGACTAGATAGTGTTACCAGCAGTGAGAGCTTCGCGAGCTCTGGGTTTCAGGAAGATAAAAGTCTGAGTGATGTTGAGGAAGAGGAGGGTAGGTATTCATTCCTTCCTG
The DNA here is from genome assembly GCA_025594165.1 of Tamias sibiricus. Classification (NCBI taxonomy): domain Eukaryota; kingdom Metazoa; phylum Chordata; class Mammalia; order Rodentia; family Sciuridae; genus Tamias; species Tamias sibiricus. The sequence goes on from CM046663.1 coordinate 72,343,800, forward strand.
TCCTACAGTCTGAGATATTTTTACAACATACTGTGCATCTCTGACATTTTTTTCTTATTTATCACCCTAATAAACATCCGTGGGAGACTTGAAGGGTAATGTCCTGAGGAGATAAGATTTGGATTAAGATTATTTACAGAGTTACTAATTTTGACAGAGAACTGTGTGATTGTCTTCCCTCAGGCCTTTTCATTTGGCCGGGTCATGCCCCTCCCCCATGCTTGGATCCAATGGGCTGGAGGCCTGGAAAAATCTCTGATGTTCATGTTGAAATTCAAATGAACTCTGGTCCACTTGTTGGTTTGTTTTATGTTTTGCTAATGTTGTTCTAATAAACTGGGATTTAGTGGAATAATAAGAGCCATTACAAACAATTACAGTTCTAATGCTTTACAGATTCTGATGATTTCTACAAGCAGCCCATCACTATGGAGGATTTGATTTCTTACAGTTTTCAAGTGGCCAGAGGCATGGAGTTTTTGTCTTCCAGGAAGGTTAGCTTATCTCTTTACTATTTTTCTTCTTTAAAAAAAAATAGCAGGAATAAAGCGAAGTTTTATTTTTAAATTTTTGTCTTACAAAATAAATAATTGCTTAAATTTACTTTTAACTGACACATTAAAACCTAAAACTTGCACATATTAATGGGATACCATGTGATGTTTTGATACACGTATACATTACATAATGTTTCCATCAAATTAAATATATTCATCTCCTCAGTTATCTTGCCTTTATGGTGAAAACTTTCAAAATCTTTTCTTCTATTTTTCCTCTTTACCAGGCATGAACACATGACTCTGCTATAAGTCCCTTTTTCCTAATATTTGCTTATACCTATGTCCTTTAGTGTAGAATGAACATCAACCCAGGTGCCTGAATTTGTCCTGCTATGAGGAGTTTTGAGAATGATAAGCCTGGGGTACCAAAGAGTAGAATTTAATACCAGGAGATTCAGATTAGACAAATCTAGCAACCATTCTCCACAGTACCCTCTGGCATGTTTTCAAAATTGTTCAGAATTTCAGAGTACAGGACTTCCCTAGAGAGCATTTATCATCCCATCTACAAAGGGTCCTCCCACAAATCCACAGCTGGATAAAGATCTGACCCCCACCAGCCAGAATAAAAGGTTGTGGGGATGTTTTGCTCACTGGTGAAGCTCACGTTGCCACCTTGGTTCACCAGGATGCTGTTTGCAGATAGTAGCCCACCAGATTCAGAGCATTTCTTGACTTTTGGGCCTCAAGGGATTTATATTTGTAAAGAAATGCTTCATGTTTATGGTCACTCTGTGTGCACTGAGAGCAGCTTCCTTCATAGCATATGAAATGGATCCTCAAATTAAGAATAATGACACTGAGAAGGCACAGGAAATTAGTTGGTTAGACTCAGGAAGTGCATTGATTATGCAATTGTTTTATTATAGTGCATTCATCGAGACCTGGCTGCGCGAAACATTCTTTTATCTGAGAACAACGTGGTGAAGATTTGCGATTTTGGCCTTGCCCGGGATATTTATAAGAATCCCGATTATGTGAGAAAAGGAGATGTAAGTCAGCTTGATGTTTATTTGTCTCATTTATACCCTGTCATTTTAAAACCACAGACAAGGCCTTGGTAAATATTTATACTTCCTCACCAGTAGTCTCTGAAAACTGTCCTGTGCTTACTGTGAAGACAAGCAGTCCAGATGAGCAATGTACCAGAGAGCCCTTGTGTGGAGCTCTGAATAGCCACTGTCTCCTGGTTCTATTTGTCCCTAATCCTTGGCTTGGTACCAGTCATTTCTGAAGCACTGCCTGAGACTTGCTAACCAGAGAAGTGTTTGGTTGGGCCCTCATAAGACCATATCATTCCCTGCCTGGGGCTCCTGTGGGAGTTCCTTGTACCATCGAAAAGAACAGCCTGGACTCTTTCCCTCAAATAAACCCAGATGATTGATTCAGCAGGTGTATGTACCTCCGGAAAGGGTGGGGTTATCTCGCTGGGGAGGAAATTGATTACCTCCCCTGTATGCCTTCCATGCTTAGCATCTCCCTGCTGGAGTACACTGGCTCCCTTATCTATTTGTTTTTGAACATAGTGTTATTTATCACTTAGTGGGTGACCTCCTGCGTCCTCTCTTCTCTGACCTCTACCATGAGGCCTTCAGCTTGTGTCTGAGCTCTGATGATTACTCTACAGCTACAGATCACCTAAAAATCTTGCTCAACAATTTTGCTGGCCCAACCACCAGCCTCCCTGATTCAGAAAATTTGGGGGTAGGACCCGAGAATTGGCATTTCTAACAAGTTTCTAAGCCATGCTGACTTAGCTGTCCAAGACCATACTTTGAGAACCACTACTCTGCTGTCACTTTTTAAAGGAGGGGAAAAAAGCAAAACTTTCCTTGGAGACCTGCTCTGCACAGATGATATCTACCTGTGTTATAGTCTGTCCTTCTTTTCTGTCCTTCTGTGTCTCTTTCAACCCTGCCCTGTTCCTCCCCCTTCCTTTTTTCCTTATCTTTCCATTATCTCATACTTCCTTCCAATCCCCATCCATCCAACTCCAGGGCTAACTCACTGGGATTCTTGCTATCTGGAAAAGAAGGAAAATTTGTCTGTAGGCCTGAAAAACAGCCATATATTCTTCTAAGTACTAAGTACTTGAGTATTAAATCACCTTTCTTCTTCCCATACCTTTGCCTGTTCTCTGTATTTGATGACTTTTGGGGGAGTGGGGAAGCTAAGAATTGAACCCAAGACCTCATACATGCTCAGCATGCCCTCTACCACTGAGCTGAGTCCCCAGACCCCATACAATGACTTTTAAAATCCTGTCTTTTTGCATGGGAATGCCTTTCAAATTTTTCCTTCTTAGGAAAAATTCCAGAAAATCATCACAGATTTTCAGGATGTCTTCTAATTCAGATCACTCTTTCCCAAGCCTTCAGTGTCCCTGTGGAATGCAGCCTTTTTGTTTGTTTGTTTGGTTTGGTTTGCAGGGTGGGGTGGGGGTAGGGTGGGGTGGAAGGGCAGGATTTCTGTCAGAACCATGGAGTTAGAACACAGTGGGTGTATCTGAGGGGCTTAGTAGACATTCATTGGCTTCAGAGGGCTCAGTGCTGTCTCCTAGCATAACACTGCATACCCTATGAGTTTTCTCTCTGTTTGGAAAGCATGGCTGCTCTAGGAAATGATTTCTGGGTCAAGCATTAATGTGGGAGATGATCCATAGGCACTTGGGTTGGATGCTTTGTTTTCATGCCCTTCTTCTCAAGGCTCCCTTGCCCTCTTCCAGACTCGACTTCCACTGAAATGGATGGCTCCCGAATCCATTTTTGACAAAATTTACAGCACCAAGAGTGACGTGTGGTCTTATGGAGTGTTGCTGTGGGAAATCTTCTCCCTAGGTAAATTTGGAGGAGGGAAGAGATCAAACAGCCTAGAAATAAATGTCTGCATCCTCTGTCAAGCATCCTTTGACTAGACACAACCTTGAGATCAGCACTCAAATTGCAAACTGTGGTAGGGGCATGGATCCTGGTCGCCTCTCAATAGAGTCATGCTGTGTGTGTGTGTGTGTGTGTGTGTGTGTGTGTGTGTGTGTAAAAATGGCTCATACAAACATGAACAAGGTCAGATAGTAGAAAATCTGAAATCAGGCTTATCTTTCTCTGCCCTTTGCCCCCTTCTCCATTGCCTCAGACACCCACATGTCTAATGCCCTTACCCCTTTCCTCCCTGTATCACCTGCTCCCTCAGAATTTCTTCTCAGGAAAAAAAACCTGATGAGTACAGCTGAAACAGTGGGGAAGGTATCATTAGAAACAGGAGGCATCAGTGGGTCCACTGCATGCCATGGGAGGTGCAAACCCAGTTGCAGCTGCAGCAGGGATTGCCTACAGCTTGGTGGCCCATGGTGGTGCTGCCTCCTACTCTGCATCCACCCAGCACTCCCAGGTCCAAGTGCCAGTTCATAGGAGCCACAGAGATCCAACCGAGATAGTTGTATAACAGATGAGTAATAGGCAGTGCCACACCCCAGAAGGGGACAGGAGTTTCTAAAGGGGGTGAAGATGGGATTTGAGACCAGGCGAGGTGGCGCATGCCCATAATCCCAACAACTCAGGAGGTTGAGGCAACTTAGCAATTTAGCAAGACTCTGTCTCAAAATTAAAAATAAAACAGACTGGGGATGTAGCTGAGAGCTTAAGCACCTCTGGATTCAATCCCCAGTACCAAAAAAGAAAAAAAAAGATAGGTTTTGGGAATGGAGGGACAGTGTCCAAGGAAGCAGGCAGAGAATAGCAAGACTGAAACTGAAGCCCAGGGCATCTTTGGTAGCTCAGAAAGTCTGTGCTTCAAGGTAGCTGAAGACAGGAGAGGCACAATCATAATGATAAAGGCTAACATTAATTCAATGAGTATTGTGTCAGGCAATCCTTTGTTTTTGTTTGTTTTTGTTTGTGTTATGGTGCTGGGAATTGAACCCAGGGCCTTGTGATAGAGGGAAGTACTCTACCAACTGAGCTATATTTCTAGCCCAATCCTGTGTTTAAATGAATGTTCTAGTTTAAATGTCACAATAGCAGCTACTGGATTTATTTCCATTTTGCAGATGAGAAAACTGAGGCTTTAGGTAAAATTGCTTGCCCAAGGTCACACTGTCAATAAGTGACAGAATTGCTAAATGGCACACCTTAGTTCTTGCCCGTATTTTGTTTTGTTTTGTTTTGTTTTGTTTTTAGAGGGGGTTTCAGAATACTTTAAGTGATTGGAACAGGGACTGGAATCCATGGCTTCTGATTCTTCTCTCATATGAGTTCCTCTCCACTGCACCATATATGCATCTTGGCCTCATTAAAAAAAGAGCCATTTTGAAACCCTGCAGAACTAAAGTCAAATACAAGCTTAGCCCTTTAGTTAAAAGGGGCTAAGCTTGTATTTAGGGCCTCTGATATTACCACATGACACAGCCCTGTATTGCTTTATGCAAGTAAACAATAAAGAATACTGGTTATTTTGATTCTGCCTGCAATTCACCCACTGAGGGTTTCTAGAAACCTTGTTGGAGTTCTCCTGTCCACAAATGTGCATGGAGCCCATATCTGCTCCCAGATACATAGTAATGATGTGAAGCTTCCCAAACAGGAGTTCTAGCCAAGAGTCTTTTGGACTTTGCCAAAAATTTGCCTTTCCAAGCAATAAAAGTCACCCAGTAACATCCCTGGTTTCCTGTAATGTGTAAAAATCATTCCCCTGCTTTCAATGACAGGCACCTGTAGCTTCCAGTCTTTGAAAGCCACTAGGCCTTTGCAGTGACACAGTGCCAACACTACATGTGTCCCAGCTGCTTCCTACCATCAGCAATCACAAGAAAGTACAGACAAACACATACTGAGATAGACTAGGTTTGAGGGCTGGAAGAGAGCAAATTGGGAGGCCTTACCCACTTGTACGTTCAGTCAGGGGTCCCCTTAAAAAGATTGGTTACAGGAGAATCTTAGTCACGCTGGCAAAGGGCAAAATCTAGGTCCCTCTGGCACCTTCATCTTTGCAGGCTCCTAACTGTGAGCAGCCCCCAACCCAAACCACTCAACCTTGTTCTGGAGTCCAAGACACACACACCCTTCAGGCATATCATAAGTGTAGTCCCCAGGGCTATAAGACTTAAAATCACTGTCACTGAGTAGGCACAATCCATTAAATAGCCTAGCCAAAGTCCTTTGGCTTTTTAAAGGTCACTAACGTGAGGAATAAGACTCTAGTGATGGGATTTCTTAGAGTTCTTTGTGGGGACTCTTTATATTATTCCTTCCCCTGACCAAAGAAACAGAAGCAGCCATAAGAATGGTCTTTTGACATAAGACACTCAATACCATGCGACCAAACGGTGAAGTATGTGTCCCTGTTGCTAACCTCCTCTGTGTGTCCTACCCTATGTTGACATCCACTTCGATCACCAAGTTTTATTACTCAATCATTCCGTACAATTACAATGTCTTATTACTAAAATATTACTTTAAATGGAGGAAAGAAACACTGAATTGTCCCCTTATGGTATTTTGTACCCTGAAACTATAATGTGCCTGTGTCCCCACCCTGTCTCCTGCAGGTGGGTCTCCATACCCGGGAGTACAAATGGATGAGGACTTCTGCAGTCGCCTGAAGGAAGGCATGAGGATGAGGGCCCCTGAGTATGCAACTCCTGAAATGTGAGCTAGCTTCATTCCTTCCTCACCAGGGTACCTCTGAAGGGGGCTGATGTGTTAGAATCCCTGTCCTGAAAGATGCAAACAGTTATCCTTTTCTTCAGGGTTCCCTGTCCTCAGCCTCTGTTGGGCCCTTCTGTGCTGGGAGTGTGTCCTTGATTCATCTCACCTATTTCCTCCTGACCACTAGCATGACTCTTCAAGGCCTCTAGCTGGGAACTGAAGTTAGAAATTCAGTTTTTAGGTATAAATCCAGGCCAAAAAAAAAAAGACCACCCAACAAGAGAATGCAAGACCTTGACCACACTCACTAAGTGGGAGCCTAATGAGCTCAATCACCACATGGTCAAGGGCCAGAAGCACCTTTGACCATTAGTCCAGTGATGCTACAGACCCACGAGAGGCATGCTTTGGATTGTAGGACAAGTAGTGTAGGAGGGGGAAAAGGAATTCTCTGACCAAATCTATGATTATACTCCACAGAAGGTGACCTCGGCAATATACCTTCTTTAACATCCTTTAGAAATAGGCTCTGGTGCTGTCTGGAACGCTGAACCAGACAGCTTCTTGAGGGGCCTTCCTGCTGTGCTGTCCTTCTGGTGACTCTAGGAAGGCGACAGGCTCCGTGTGAAGGCTTACCCATTGTTGGGTTGTACTTGTTCGTCTGTCTTGGGCACTCTTTTCCTGAGACTATGTGCATGTTTTGCACTTGGAGGCCTGATCAGGAATGTGATGACACTTGCAGTTTTGTGGAGCTGCTGACAAGGACTTGGGCCTCCCTGAGGCGGCACCGCCTTTCCTGAGCAGGCAGGCAAACCCCCCCACATCCCACCCACACAATGGGGTCCTGTCACAGCCCTGGGATGGCCTTTGGGGAGGAGTTGGGTAGTAAAGGAAGCGTGGGCTTGGCCAAAGGGCAAGGTCACTGGCTCTTTCCTTCATCATCTTGGGACAGGGCTAGGTCAGATCCTGGATGGGGAGCTAGATGAGATAGAGGACTCAGGCATGAAGGCAGAACAGGGGAGCAACCTGCAAGCAGGAGATTGTTCTCATCAGTCTTGCATGGTGGCCTCTTCAGGAAAGCACAGGAAGTTTGAGGCAAGGTCTCTTTCTGGGGCTGCAGCGTGAAACAGACCTTATGAATTTTTACTTTCTTGAGCCCTTTAACTCAGTGCAAGGGGGCAATAGCTGGAGACCTGGTTTAATTTGAGATCATTTTGCACTTTGTGGTTTCCTAAATGTTTTCTCCGTGTAGTCTAATGTGAATTTCCCACAACCTTCAGGATCAAGTAGAGCAGATGTTATAATCTGAATTTGATAAGTATCAAAACTAAGACTAAGGAGTATGCCCTCTGTCAGCTAAGTGTAGCAGAGGACACAGATTTAGAACCCAGGCCCCATCCTGATTTCCTTGATCACAGGGGTTGTTAAATTAGTAATACACCATACATTCCCCAGAAAAAAATTGTATTCTGATATACCCATGCATGCTATGCATTAAATATGTCTTTCACATTTATATAATTTGAAAATAATAAATTCTTAATCACTAACAGCAATAATAATTGCAGTTATTATTATATAATATTAATTAAATGTTTATTTAGTGCTTATAAGTGCCAGACACTGTTTTAAGCACTTTTAATGTATGTTAATTTGCCTCATGCTCATGACAACCCCGTAAAGTATGTGATTCTATTAACTCCATATTACAGATGAGAAAGTCAAGGCACAAAACATTGCTAATCAGTTGAGCAAACTCAGTCTGAGTTTAGAGTCCACGACATCATCCTATATGCCTGTAGGGTCTGTTTCCAGTTCTCAGCCAGGTTCTGGTCCAGAATAACTCTAGAGGTACGAAGTAACCTCCACTTTGGACTAAAGATTCCCCTAGACTTTATCAAGCCTCCAAATCTTTATATAAACTTCTTCCATGTAGCCCCTGAGCTCTAAGCAACCTAAAGACAGGGGTGTGGTTCCTCAATTCTGGGGAGAGTTTATTTTACAAATTTTAAAAAGTAAGATATGACTTGGTGAGGGGCTGGGACTCAGTGGTAGTGCACTTACCTGGCATGTGTGAGGCACTGGGTTTGATTCTCAGCAAATAAATAAAATAAAGGTCTGCAACAACTAAAAAAATATATATAAAAAAAAAAAAGATATGACTTGGTGAAATGTTTCCTCAGAAAGCCAGGATTCAAGCCTTCAGCCATTTTCTCAAGCAAGTGAAAGCTGATGGGGTAATCTTGTTTGTTCCAGAAGTAGGAAGGGGTGAGAATAAAGTGCAGCTTCTCAGAACTGGGAATCCATGACCTGAACTTGACCTACAGCAGTGTGCACTTGGGAACTTAGGTGATAGCTTGGAAAGGAAACTCTTCCCACAGTCCCCTCACCCCAACTTAGGTGCAACTGGTGTCTCTTTACTTTATTAAACCTGTTTACTTAGTGGTGAAAAACTGTATAACTGAGTGGAATCGTTGGTTCCTCGCCCAGAGCCTGTTTAGTCAGATGCCTTTCAATAAGGGACACACTGATGAATGATTTCTTTTTTCTTTTCCTTTTGTATTTTCTGAGATGGTTCGTTTTGAATTGTAGGTCGGAGGAGTGGAATCTAGAAATGAGAAACCACAAATGAAACTAGAAAACAGCCAGTGGTTGTAGGTGGTCCCTGTTGCTAGTTTCAGCAGAGAAGCAAGGGGGAATCCTGCTGGAGATAAGCTGGGGCTCTGCTGAAGGAAATAAGCCCCCTGCTCCCTGGGCTCAGGCTCCACATTGCTTGCTGGTTCAAGCCTTCCTTGCTTTTGCTATCTGTTATGGATTATCTAGGAATATATTTAATGTTCTTCCAACCACCTCCTAGAACATGTCTATTGCTAGAGGTAAAAGAGCCTTGGATGATTAGGCTTGAGTACAGTAAAGCAGAAGCAGGCCATCCCTACTTAGCCAGTTGTACCATGAGGGAGGTACCTCAGACTTTTGTCTAGTGACCACCTGTGTCTGTAGTATATATTTTTGTACCTACAATAAATTAGTAAAATGTGTAAACTTACCTTAAAATGAGGTCCATGTAGGGTTATGTACACTATGTGCCTTGTGCTATTTTTGCCATTTCTAGCAGGCAGTTTCTAGCAGGTGGGCCAAGGGACCCTGAATGGCCAGCCAGTCTTCAGTGCACTCAGGAGAAAGTATCTTGAGCCCTTAATCAGCAGTACTATGGGTCAGGGATACTTGGGACCTTGGGTGCTTGTGGCTACCTGTCCTGTGTCTCTCAGAAAGGAGGGACAGTAAACCAGAGTTAGAGAGTTAGTGATCGCTTCCTCATTTCCAGTGTCTTTGGTTTCTATAAATTGCAGTGGGGCCCCACAATGGCCAACCATCATGCACTCCAAAAGCTCCCACAGCTCCTGGAACCAGCTGACCACCACAGCCCCTGGAGTCAGGTGAAATAGGTACAGTAGATGAAGTACAGGGGTGGAAGGATCCACCCTAGAATCCCCTTCTGAGAAGAGCCTTAATCCACAGTCTTGGATGAGGATTAAGGACAGGAACTCACTAAGACCAAACATCTGAATAGAAGATTTTCCTATCTTTGTATGATCTTTTTGAGCTCCTGCCCCTTAATCAAAGACTTAGGATATCAGGCTTGTTAGATACTTATCAGAAAGTAGAGCCCAAATTCCATCTGAAAGCTTTCTTTTGAAGACTGGTGCCCAGGGAAGATGTCTAAAGACCACATGGTGCCTCCAGACTCCGAGGTACCTAATTGTTTTCTTAGTTAAACCAGAACATTGGGACAAACACCAGACCCTTGGGATACATATGCCTGGAACACATTGTTTGTCTCTTAGAAATATTGTTAGTGAATGTGTTTTCTTGTTGTTAAGACTTTGGCCAACATGGAGATACATTGTGCACAGTAATCCAGTGAAGTCCCTACTGCCTAATTAGTAATGATGTTGAAGGAAATCTAAGAGGACCCCTTTCAGATTTCGGTGCTAGGAACAGCCACACTTCTTATGAGTACCCAGTTTGTTTTGAACTCCTAACTAGTATGCATCATAAAATTGATTATTTCTTTTCACCAGCTCCTTGGTAGGTTGTCATCAGCCTCTTCAAAGTGTTCAGAATCCTGATGTAACTTTTGCATATTAACTTTTCCCATAGCTTTACCTTTTTTTGTTTTTATTTTAATTTCATCCTCATATTCTTCTCTTCTTTAAACCTTCTTTTATTCTTACTATCTTCATTGACTACCTCATATACTTTGAAACCAAATAGGGATATACTAAAGAGGTTTGGGGAGCTACTAAAGGGACAAGGGACAGGGGTAGGATGACTGCTAGAGTTTCTCGGGCTTTTTCCTTAGCAACACCCAATTCCCAGCCCTATGATAATGTCTGCAATGTGGCTGAAGAATTCATGGAAGGAGCAGAGCTGTCTCTTCCCAGAAACCAGTCTAACTTCCTTCATAAGATATTTATAAAGTACTTACAGGCCAGATCTTACACTGAGTGAGGGTTACAGAGGTGAGGTCCCAGGCCTCATAGTTCTTACAGACTAGTTCTGACCAGTTCCAAAGTCCCAACCCATTTAGATTTTGATCTGCCTCAGTCAGAGTCCTCTCTGGTCCAGAGGATCTTCTGAAAAAATAGATAACTTAAATAAGCATTGCATACAGAACAGAGAGAGCCCAAAGAGAATAAATCCTTAATCCAGTGTGTGTGTGTGGACCTCTGGCACATATTTTTCATAGGGAGGAGCAGATACAGACCTCTACTCCAAGCAGACGTGACCAAGAAAGAAGCCCAATATTCTTACATCTAAAGAGTAAGAGGAGAAGAATCACAGAGGAACCTGTTGACATTGGAATCACAGAACAAGATTTGGCCTCTGAGATATTAAGACAGATGTTTCAAATCCAGAAGCCTGGCTTCTACGTTTTTGCCTTAGTGTTGAGAGGCCAGTTTGTAATAGGAGCTTTGAAATGCTGGGCAAACAATAATCAGCCACACACAGGAATCTTGCACACAGTACAAGGAATAACTGAAGTCCACACTTTGGGCACCTTACCTTTTGGAAGCAACCTGGGTCATGTACCCAGCGCCTCCCCCAGTATCTGTTACAGAGCTTAAAATCAGGGAACTGTGAGGATTTAAAAATATATTTATTGAGATGTTGGCTTAAACTGACTTCTGTCCCTACCCAAGAATGAAATAGGTAGTGCAAACTATTCATTCATGTGTTTGCAGCTGTTTTTAACTTTCAGGACAATGTCCTGCTTTTGAAAGTGAGTGAACATTCCATTTCGCATCCAGCTGCAAAGAACAGTGGTGTTTCCTTTCCAAGAAGCTCTGCTTGATCGATAGGACTCAGTCCTTCCATTCTGCAGAAGCCACGAGCACTCCAAAGAACTTGGGTCACAAAAGCTCTGGAGGGTTGGTTTGTTAGTCTGCCTTGGTGGACATGTGCTCCCACTGCCAGCAAAATCTGGCCCATGCTGCCTTTTATGTGCTGGTGCTACAGACCTGATCATAATAATAAAGCAATATCACTACTATAAAAAGCATGATCTATATATATAAGAAGAACAGCCCTCGTTTTACAACATGGCAGGCAATCTATATAAATATATCCTGCTCTTCAGCTCTTTCTGTGTGCTCTCACCCAACAGCTACCAGATCATGTTGGACTGCTGGCACAAAGACCCAAAAGAAAGGCCACGATTTGCAGAACTTGTGGAAAAACTGGGTGATTTGCTTCAAGCCAATGTACAACAGGTAAAACTAAATTTATCTAGACTCTCATAAGGCCATTTGTCTTTGAATGTGGTCAAGGGGGTGTGTTTGTTGGTTGTTTTAAGAGCTATTAATAGAAGAGATCAGTCATTAAAAGTGTGTCTGCACACAGGATTACCCTCTCAGAACACAGGCAAGATTGAGCAAATGACATAGCTGAAGTTGACATAATGCTTTACAGAAATTGGTTGAAGTAGAAATCTGTACAATTAGAGTTCTGTCATTGCTATTTTAGGATGGTAAAGACTATATCCCACTCAATGCCATACTGACAGGAAACAGTGGCTTTACCTACTCAACTCCTACCTTTTCTGAGGACTTTTTCAAGGACAGTATTTCAACCTCGAAGTTTAATTCAGGAAGTTCTGATGATGTCAGGTAAGATTTTTCCCCCCAACTTTCTATTACAGAAATTTCAAGCATTAAGGAAAAAAAGGCAAGATGCCGTCGTGCACACCTGTAATCCTAGCAGCTTGAGAGGCTAGACAGGAGGATGGCAAGTTCATCTCAAAATAAAAAACAAAAAGGGGCTGGGATGTAGCTCAGTGGTAAAGTGCCCCTAGGTTTAATCTCCAGAACCATGAGAGAGAGAGAGAGAGAGAGAGAGAGAGAGGGAAAGAGAGAGAGAGAGAGAGAGAGAGAGAAAAGAAACAAGCAAAAAGGAGAAAATAATTAGGTAATGATCACCCATATGCCCACCTCCTAAATTCAACAATTGTTAACAATTTGCCATATTTTGTATATATGGTTCAAATGTGTGTGGGGGGAACTATGTGTTTTTCTTTGTTCTGAACCATTTTAAAGTGGGCTTTTAGCACTATAATACTTTACCCCTAAATCCTTTGGATATATCTCCTAAGGACATTCTCCTGTGTAACCACACCAAAATTATCATACCAAAGAAATTCTTTTTTTTTTTTTTTTTTGGTACCAGGGATTGAACTCAGGGGCACTCGACTGCTGGGCCACATCCCCAGTCCTTGTTTGTATTTTATTAGAGACAGGGTCTCACTGAGTTGCTAAGTGCCTCGCCATTGCTGAGGCTGGCTTTGAACTCGCGATCCTCCTGCCTCAGCCTCCCAACAAAGAAATTCTTTAATATCCTCTAATGTTCAGATTTCTACACAATTTTCTTCAAATGTCTTTTATAGATTTTTTTTAAAAAGAATCCAAAATAACACATTACATTTTCTTAGGTTTCTTTAATCTTACTCTACAACCATCCCCTTTGGTTTTTGCCTATTACATCAACTTTTTAAATTAAAACTGAGATAAAACTAAACAAATAAAACTGGCCTTTTTTTCTTATTTAACAAATTAACATATCTTGCATTACCAGAGAGGAGATTGAGGAAGGGGCAAAAAAAATATTTCTTGAGGGCCTCTGCTGGCCAGGGATCTGCTCGTTAGTGCTCTTAATTACACATGTATTAAACACATTCAGTCCTCATGGTTACGCGGACATGTGCTGTCATCAGGCACTGTGCTAGGCTCTTTGGATATATAAAGTTCTTTTTATTCAAAACAATCCTGTGAAGTACATATTGCTTTTTATATAAATGGGTACATTAAGGCTCCAAAGAGGAGAGCTTGTCAAAATTTGTGGCTAACACATCAATGTTTATAGCAGCACAATTCACAATAGCTAAACTGTGGAACCAACCTATATGCCCTTCAGAAGATGAATCGATAAGGAAAATGTGGTATATATACACACAATGGAGTATTACTCAACAATAAAAGAGAATAAAATCATGGCATTAGCAGGTAAATGGATGAAGTTGGAGAATATAATGCTAAGGGAAGTTAGCCAATCCCAAAAAGCCAAATGCTGAATGTTTTCTCTGACATAAGGTGGCCAGTTCACAGTGGGGTTGGGATGGGGAGCATAGGAGGATTAGAGGAACACTAGAAAGGCCAATGGGGAGGGAGGGGAAGGGAGGGGGCAAAAGGGTCAAGAAGAAAAAAAAAAGATGGTAGAATGAGATGGATATCATTACTCTAAGTGCATGTATGAAGTCACGAATGGCGTGAATATACTTTTTATACAACCAGAGATATGTAAAAATATGTTCTATAATATGAAATGTAATGCATTCTGCTGTCATTTCTAACAACTGAGAATAAAACAAATGAATAAGCAATTAAATATATATATATTTATAAAAGAAATAAAGAAAAGGGAAAGTCATAAAAAAAATTGTGGCTAAAAAATGGAAGAAAAGAGTATCTAACCCAGGATTTCTGACCCTTCCTGTACCCTATGCAGTCAAGACCATAAGAAGGTTTTGTGGGCCTTCTATCTACTTTATCTGCAGTATGCACAGTCCTCAGATTTTGACCTCAGTTCTGCCACCATGGAAAGCATGGGGAAGAATTGCAACAATCAGAAAACATTGATAGCTATCTATGACAGGCTTTGAAGAAATACAGTGGGCAGCCCAGACCTGTGATGGATTTCAGGTCAGCGATACCGATAGGCCAAAGCAGATGAGTCATCCAGCTTTTTTTTCTTTTTCTTTTTCTTTTTTTTTTTTTGGTACCAGGGATTGAACTCAAGGGCACTCGACCACTGGGCCACATCCCCAGCCCTTTTTTGTGTTTTTATTAGAGACAGGGTCTCACTGAGTTGCTAAGTGCCTCGCCATTGCTGAGGCTGGCTTTGAACTCGCGATCCTCCTGCCTCAGCCTCCCAAAGTGCTGGGATTACAGGCATGCGCCACCGCGCCCGGCTTCATCCAGCTTTTAAAGATGAGAAAATGAGCTTGAAGTAAATACCATAGCAAAGCCTGATTGGGTTAGAAATGGGGGTGTGAATAGAGTGTCAAAGTAATTTGGACCCTTCTTGAATGTTGCTTAGCCTTAGGCCCCAAAAGCAGCTGGCTGAGGATGTTGATGGTGATAGATTATCAGTCTGAGGAATTCAATCAGTAGGTGAACTTGCCTGTGAGTAACGGTCTAGTGGATATCCCTGATGGTCTTTCCTAATAGGTTGTCAACAAAACACAGTAGGTAGCAATCGAGAAATTATGCAAATCTTATTCATTTCTCCCATTCTGTATTCACAGTACAGAATATACAAGACTGGCCCTAATACTCTTATGTGACTAAATCAGCTTTGTAACCTTAAAAGATCATTTTATTTGTCAACCCACATCCTTGTAGAAAGTAGGATCTATAAGTGATCAAGTTACATCACTTCCCTGGGCATCATTTCTTTCCTGTACCATAAGGTGTTGGGGCCAAATGATGTTTTAGGTCTCTTCTAGGCCTAAAGTTTTCTGATTCCACAAGGGAACCAAGTGGGTCCTTTTGGAGTTTTGATGAAAACCATGACATGTGAATTGACACCTATGGTAGGAAGTGTTATTGCTGTGAGAATTCCTAGTGGGCACAGCAGAAAATTTGAGCTGTAAGTTATGCAGTTGTGCTGGGAGTGGTGGCACATGCCTATAATTCCAGCAACTCAGGAGGCTGAGGCAGGAGGATCACAAGTTTGAGGCCAGCCTGGGCATCTGAACAAGACCCTATCTCACAATAAAAAATTAAAAGTACTGGGAATGTAGCTCAGTGGTAGAGCACCCCTGGGTTCAATCAGCATTATAGAAAATGGAATTTTGGTTTATTTTAGCCACAATACAGTGCCCATGAACACCTAACTAATCAAAGGCAAGTGCATTTTCCTGTTTTAATTATTCTTTTTGTTTCTTCATTAGATATGTAAATGCTTTCAAATTCTTGAGTCTGGAAAGAATCGAAACCTTTGAAGAACTTTCACCAAATGCCACCTCCATGTTTGATGTAAGTCATGAAGTTAAGCTATACAGTGCACCCTAACAGAACCCTTTCCCCACTCCACCCAAACACCAACTCTAGGAATCTAGTTGCTCTTGGTGAGGGTCAGTAATCAGGAGTAAAGAAAATGACAGTATCAGCTGGGCATGGTGGTGCATGCCTATAATCCCAGTGAGTCTGGAGGCTGAGGCAGGAGGAAAGCAAGATCCAGGCCAGCCTCAGCAAGTTAATGAGACCCTGTCTTAAAGTAAAATTTTAGAAAAAAGAACAGAGGTTGTACTGGATTCCATTCTCAGTACATAAAAACAAAACAAACAAACAAACAAAAAAACATGATAGTGTTGGTGAGACTGACAACCAGCCTTAGCTATGCAAAACTAATTTGAAAGTAGAATTACATGGTTTGAAGATGAGCCATAATTCCCTCCAGGGCCTAAGTCCTTTTTTGTAGAAATTTAGTCCCTTCTAAAATTTTATGTGTTTCTAAGTTTCTTGGCTCTTAATGATATGTTCTTGCCTTCAAAGTAGTAGAGGAACTCCTAGTTGTCAGTGATTGGAACTTGTGATGCAACAGCTTTGAGTTCAGAAGAAGTCCACCTAGGCTTTCTGTCCTTTTCCCCTCAGGTTTTGTAGGCTGAATAGCCATGTTCCTACTTCTCCTACACATTGGGAGAAGAAACCAGAACAGCCTTGCAAATAAGAGGCCTCTCCCAGCTCTTTTTTCTAAAGCCCTGGACGTGGATTGAGAGAACAAGGAGAGGAAGTTGGGCATCCAGCACTTCTCTTAGTACTCTGAATGTGATCTCTGAACAAGCACAGTGCTACAGCCTAGAAGCAGTCCAGAAATGGCTCTCAGGAACCACTCACACCCATTGAGTTAGATACCACCTTGTCACAGATCCCCAGAGGATTCCTGTGCACATTAAAGTTAGAGAAATACTGATGACAATTGTGTTCCACAAAGACCTAGAAGAACAATACAATTCAGAGGTCATCACATAGTCAGTGTGGCTATGAGACAAGTACAGTCACATTCAAAAACACAAAAACCTGCTGGGTGTGGTGGCACACACCTATAATCCCAGCAGCTTGGGAGGCTTAGGCAGGAGGATCACGAGTTCAAAGCCAGCCTCAGCAAAAACAAGGCATTAAGCAACTCAGCGAGACCCTGTCTCTAAATAAAATACAAAGTAGGGCTGGGGATGTGACTCAGTGGTTGAGTGCCCCTGAGTTCAATCTCCAGTACCAAAAACAAAACAAACAAACAAAAAAACCCATAAAAACCTTGTCAAACAAACCAGACAGGGACAAGATGATTTTTAAATATAAACATTTAAATTTTAGATAGCAATCCCAAAGGTAAAGTAGATGGAAATTTCGTTTTGTTGCTCCGTACATAGTGTTCAAGTTCAAGAAAACAATACTGAGTGAAACATGGAAGATTTCTCAACTTTAACACTAACCTTAATATAGTGGTGATAGCTATATTATGATAGCTTGCTTGTTTGCTTATGTGTTTACTGATAAAGATGTGAATACAATTCAGTAAGAGCCTCAGGGGAGGCAGGAACATGATATGAAGTCTGTTTACTGGAATATGCCATATTAATAGTCATGGAGAATCTACATAAAACTCAATGCTAAAGACAACTCAATGAAATCTAATCACTAAGAACCATGACCAAGGAGTGTAAGCTGCCTGGTACCGTAAACCGGGATAAAAACTCTCGGGGGCAGAGTTAAGCTTTTACTACTTTTACTTCTACTTTCTTAGAGCTTAGAGAGGGAAAGAAAGATTTTTAGAGAGAAAGATTAAAGCGAGCTTTTCTTCTTGTCTTCTTAGCTTAGAGTTAGAGTCTTAGAGAGAAAGAAAGATAGAGCTTAGCTTAGAGTAAGATTAGAGCTTCTTTCTTCTCTCTTCTTTCTTCCTTCTTCTTTCTTCTGTCTTCTGTCTTCCTTGGGAGCCTCGGCCTAACTCTGACCAGTCATTACTTCTTCTATCTGGTTTCTCTTCTGTCTTCTATCTGGTTTCTCTTCTGTAACCGCTCTGCCTACGTTCTGGCCGCTCTGATTCTTCTGACCGACCGAGTGACTGCCCGGCTGACTGAATTCTCCGTTCTCCTAACTCGGACCGCTTTCACCCGGTTATATACCTTCAGGTTTGCGGGTGCCTACAGGTGCGTCACATACATATCAGGTGGAACTTATGGCTTCCAGCTAGCTACAACAGCCCTTCCTAATTAGGGCTCCTTCAAAGGAGAGTCTGAAAATTCTGTAGAATCTTCAAGAAATCAAACTGTGTCTTTGTAATTACCCCCAACTTTTTACATATTGTAGCCACCAAATGAAAGCATACCCATAGCCAACCATCATCTGCCAAAATTAGTTTTAATAATAATTATCTATGTAATTCACGTAAAAGTTACCTATGGAAAGTGCTAGCCTGTTACATGCAGTTTTCCTTTTGTATAAGTCTATTTACTTGACCTTCAGGAGGAAAGGCTTCAAAGCCACTGTGAATAGACATTACTTGTAAATGACCAAGTTTGTAGTTGCCAATATGTAGAAAATGCTTTGTGTCAATAGATAGGGATTGTGGAGATAGAGAGCAGCACCTGGAGTGACCTCAGAGGTACTTCCCATTATCATCCCCCAGACTTAGTATGGACCCCTCTGGCCAGGCAAGTGTTTAACCTTCTTCCTTTTTTCCCCACTAGGATTATCAGTTGGACAGTAGCACTCTGCTGACCTCCCCTTTGCTGAAACGCTTCACCTGGACTGACAGCAAACCCAAGGCCTCATTAAAGATTGAGTAAGGAAGCCAAGCACCTTTTCTGTCATCAACTGATGTGGGGAGGGTGAAAGAAAATATGAGGGAAGATGGTTTAATGGGGGATATTTGAGGACTAGACCACTTGCCTTCCTGAACAGAAAGTTGTTTTCCCCCCAAAGGGCAAGAAAGGGGGCCATAAAATTGGGCAAATGCATACCAGACTGTAGGAAGGAAGGCTGGGGTTTAAGAGGGGGAAATGTTCACAAAATTCTTGCAAAATATGCAGTCCAAACACGTGAAGCACAGAGCCTTAGAAGAAAGGTGCCTGAGCCCAGCTGTGAAGGGTGTGGGTGGAAACATGCTTATGGGAGTGGGAAACAATGACCACCCTCATTGTTCCCTGGGCTACCAGGGTTTGTACCAGAGAGGTCCCAGTAATGCCAGGCCTAAGACATGCCACCCTGAGAACTCAACCCTTCCAAATAAGGACTTCTTACTTCTTGTTGATCCTGTTGCCCTTTTCTCACTTGAGATTTCTTCACAGATCCCTGACTTGTTCAGTCAGTTTCCCCCTCCATACTGTGGCCATAACTATCAGAATTGCTTGGGATTGTGCTTTCTACTCAACTGGTCAAGGGTGTCTTTTCACCAACTCTATGCTAGTCTCTACCTCTGATTGGCCAATCAAGGTTCTCTCCTTTCTTGGCCCAAATGCATGCCCCTTTCACCCAAAGCAGAACCCACTCCTCCTAAGTCAGGGGTCAAGCAGACTTTTTCTCAAAGGCCAGATAGTAAGCTGGTCAATTCTGCAGCCACAGACAATACATAAACAAGTAGGCATGACCATGAGTACATGAGAAGATGCTCAACATTATTAGTTATCAGGGAAATGCAAATGAAAACCACCATGAGATATCACTTGACACCTTTGAGGATGGCTGGAATAAAAAAGTCTGTTGCAAAGCATGTGGAGAAATTAGAATATTTATACATTACTTGGAAAATGTTCTCACTTTGGAGAACAGGTTAGTAGTTGCTCAGAAGGTTAAACAGTTATCCAAATGACACAGTAATTCTACTTTTAATTATATACCCAGGAGAAATGAAAACTTATGCCCACACAAAAACTTTATATAAATGTTCACAACAGCATAATTTATAATAGCTATAAGTAGAAATAACCCAAATGCCCATCAATTGATGAATAAATAAAATGAGGTATATTTATAAAACACAATAGTATTTGTCAATAAAAAGTATAAGGTACTAATACATACTATAATATGAATGAACCTTGAAAATATTATGCCAAGTAGAAGAACCTATTCATAAAATATTAGGTCTTATATAATTCCTTTCATATGAATGCCCAGAGTAGGCAAATCTAGAGAGACAGAAAGTAGACCAGTGGTCGCCTAGGGTGGTGGTATAGATAGAGAGGAGAGACTGCTAATGGGTCTGGGTTTTGGAGAGTGTTCAAAATGTTCCAAAATTGTGGTGATAGTTGCACAATTTGTGTATATACTTGTTAGCTTCACATTACTATAACAAAATACCTGACTCAGATAACTAACTTAGAAAAGGGTTATTTTGGCTCCTGTTTTTGCATATTCCAGCCTAAGATCAGGCAGACCATTGCTTTGGAACTCTGATGGGAGTGTCAGATGTGATGGCTGGGAGCTTGTGGGGCAAACTGCTTGCCTCATGGCCAAGAAACAGAGAGAAAGAGAAAGGGCCAGAGTTCCACAATCCCTTTTGAGGTCATGTCCCCAGTGACTTAGGACCTCCCACTAGGCCCTACCTCCTAAAGGTTTCACCATCTCCCAGTAGCACTACCCTGCAGACCAGCCCTTTAGCACATGGACCTTTGGGGTCCATTAAAGATCCAAACTATAACAATACTGAAAACCATTGATTTGCACACATTAAATAGGTAAATTGTGTAGTATGTAAATTATATCTAATAAAGCTCTTGTTTAGAAGGAAACAAAACAAAACATATGGCCTGCCCATGGGCTATAGTTTGTTGAACAGTGATCTAAATCCAAGCAAGGATGGCAAGAAATCCCCCTATATAATACTTAGCATAATTGACCAAGTCAGTTGTAAAGATGAGGAAATTTCCAGTCAAACGTCTACATACTTGTTCCTTTTAAGGTGAGCACAACAAAAGTGCCAGAGCTGAGACAGCAAATTAGAGGACACAGTGAGGAAAGAATGGATAAAAGGAGAAAGTCGATTACTGTTCTTTTTTTTTTTTTTTTTCCCTTGATATTTTGGAACACATCAGTAAGTGGGTGACTACTTTTTTCTTGATTTTTGTTGAAGAAAAACAAAACCATAAATTGTATCCTGTTCTCTGAGAACACAGATGTGCTCCTCCAGACCAGTCATTCACAAGGTTCTCTCCCTAGTCCTGCTCCTGTTAAACAGCAGCAGCAGCAGCAGCAACAACAACAACAACAACAAAAATCTAATTTGAAAAGACAGGAAAAGCTAATTTGAAAAGACAGGAGAAGCTTCTCTTCTTCCTGTATCTGTCTGAGGCTGGATGTAACCTACAGAACCATCCTTGAGCCTTGCAAAACAGTGTCATAATTTAAAAAGCTTTCTCTCTAGAACACAAGCATGATAGACAGATGTACCACCTTTGTGTGTGATGCTCTTTGTTTCTTAAAATGATTTTGTTTGTTTTTGTTTGTTTGTTTTTGGTACCGGGGTCTGAACTCAGGGTCACTCGGCCACTGGGCCACATCCCCAGCCCTTTTTTTTGTATTTTATTAGAGACAGGGTCTCACTGAGTTGCTAAGTGCCTCGCCATTGCTGAGGCTGACTTTGAACTCGCAATTCTCTTGCCTCAGCCTCCCAAGTGCTGGGATTACAGACTTGCGCCACCACGCCCGGCTTCTTAAAACAATTTTAATAAATTACCATGAATGTGGTTGCTTAAAAATAAAGGAATTTACTTTTTCTTTGTTTCAGAGGCCACAAGTCCAAAGGTATCAGCAGCCAAATTCCCTCCACATGCTCTGGAGGAGAATCCATTCCTTGCCTCTTCCAGCTTCTGGTGGTTTGGGGCATTCCTTGGCTTGTGGCTGAACCTCTCAGCTCTATCTTCACATGGACCTCTCCTCTCTGCATGGTCATGATCTCCCTCTGTCTCTCATGTGATTGTATTTGGGCCTCACTTAGTGTCTACTCTATAGAGTATATATAGCTTAATCCTGTATTTTTGCCATATGACCTGATACAGGATCCCTGGATTTGACATGGGTATTTGCATGTCAGGGGTAAGAGACATTTTCTTTTTTTCACTGATCATATAAGCTATTTGACCCCAAATACCCAAGTCTTGGAGTTATTTCCTACCTGGAATTATGGATTTTCACTGTCTAATCATATATTATACCCAGTGACACCAAGCTGGCATGAGGGAGCCAGTGTACAGTTTTAGAACAAAGAAAATCTGATAAGACTTAGATGGCGCTCCCTAGTTAATTCTAGAACAGTGGACAAATGCCCCACAAAGAGAGTGGCTTTTTGTGTTTTATTTTAAGAAAACTATTCTTTACACTTGTTTTCTTTTTCTCTTTTTAGCTTGAGAGTAACCAGTAAAAGTAAGGAGTCAGGGCTTTCCGACATCACCAGGCCTGGCTTCTGCCTGTCCAGCTGTGGACATATCAGATCTGTGCATGACAACTCAGAGCTGGAAAAGGAGGATTCGTGCTGCTCTCCACCCCCAGACTACAACTCCGTGGTGTTATACTCCACCCCGCCTGCCTAATGCATGACACAACCTTCTTTCTAGAAGCACAAGTGTACCTGCATTCCCGGAAAACTAGCTTTTGCCAGTATTATGCACATATGAGTTTACACCTTTACCTTTCCACAGGAACCAGCTGCTTTTTGTGACTTTTAATAGTGCTTTTTTTTTTTTTTTTTTTTTTTTTTTGACTAACAAGAATGTAACCCCAGATAGAGAATAGTGACAAGAACACTACTACACAATCCTCATGTTACTCACTCTTAGAGAAACCCTTTCTAAGCCCAATGAGTTACCTGCTCCAGCCCCTGAGGCCTTAGGACACACAGAACAAGAGGACTCAGGAGATCACTGGCTATGCCACACAACGTGGACTCTACTAGGTGAGCCCTTTAGCTGGAGGGATTATGCACTGGCCTAAGCAGTGTCTCAGAAGACCTCTGGCAGGCCTAAGGCATGTAAGGAAGAAAGGAAGAATGGGAAAAAGGAGCAAGAAGAGAGAGAAAACAAGAGCAGGCCTAAGACATAGACTTTGAGATACACCATGTGGGGAGGGAGTAGGAGAGGGCATCTGCAATGCCATTTCCATGGCTTCCCAGTCCTGACCAGTGGACTTTCAAGATACTAACCAGGAGCAGATAGGACAGAGAGGAAGGGACATTTCCTGGATTCTGGGAGACAAGGAAAGGACAATTTTTTCTGATTAAAGCAAATCGTAAAACTTTACCTATAGTACTGGTTCTATACCCTTTCCAATGAGTGGCATGTTTTGATTCATCACTGAGGGTGGCACTCAACTGTGAGCTCATACTGCCAACCTCTCTAGGGAAATACACTGAGAACTTCCCAGAGCTAGTTGGCTCCAGAGCATGATGGCCTAGCACTTGGTGTGTTGCTCATGGAAAGCTAAGTGGTCTGTTGGTCTGTTAGGGATGTCTACTATTGGGCTCTAAGCTGCATTAAAAAATGATGTCAGATTCTATTTTGAATATTAGTGTATAGACAAGACACTTAACTTTTCGTATTATCCTGTTGTGTACTGTTATTATAAAAGGAAGCTGAGGAGAATGAGAATGTAGTCTTATAGAGGATTTTCTCTGTACCAACACTAAAACTGATGGAATAAAACCCAATAAGGCAGAGTGAAAACTCCATCTCTGTACCAGACAAACCGAGTCATCCAGAGTTGGGACCTGAAGCAGAGGAAGTTAATTGTGATTCCTTTTATTTAGTAGAGATTCCACTGTCTCATGCTAATCTGGAAGGATGTGGAAGAGCATTAACCAATGTTTATTAAGCACTTTATGCTCCTTGAGAAAAAGGGTGATATGTAATTTATGTAAGATGTTTCTACAGTTGGGACTCAGGATATTAATTAATGAGCCATCAAATAGAGAAAAGCCTATTTCATCTGCTTTGGACCTTGCCTTGGGTCTGAGGATGGTGGGAATAGGGAGACAGGGTAGAAATAGGTAGACAGGGTAAGAAAGGGGGCCTCCTTCTCCAGGATCTAGAGATAAGTGCACCCTGGGTCTCTTAACATGGCTCTGTTGGATGCTGTCTATGCAAGTTATAGTTTGTGTATTTGGGATGTATGCACCTGCTGAACCAGTCAAGAACTGAACAGGCAATAATGAATCACTTCTGGAAGAGCAGAGCATACTTCCTTTTATGCATGTAACTTCAATCTAAGACCTGGACTCTAAGTATTAGAAGAATGTATGCTTATTTACCTATTTGCCACATTTCTTGAAGAAATAGAAGAGTCAGCACATTCCCCAGTGAGACAGTGGGTACCCCATGGAAGCTCTTGGGGACTCCCCAGCCAGGACAGAGGAGTGAGGCAGGTCTCTCCACCAGGAACTAAATCCAAACAAAATCAAGTAGGGCCAGAAGAGGGGAGAAATGTTTGTTCTCCCTCTATCCATACACAAAAGCTCCTGTAACAGCTGGCAGTAATATAATTCAGGTAATTAGATGGAGGTTAAACAAAAGACTCCAATCAATTCTCTGTCTTTCAGATCACATAAGGATTCAGCCATTAGTGATAAAAAGAAAACCTTAGCTATTCATGTTTTTTTGGTTTTGTTTGTTGTTTGTTTTTGTTTTTGGTGCTGGGGATTGAACCCAGGGCTTTGTGCATGCAAGGCAAGCACTCTACCAACTGAGCTATATCTCTAGCCCTCATGTGATATCTTGATTTTAACAATTTAATTCTGAATAATTAAGAGATTTAGTATATACCCTTTTTCCCAAAAAAGAAAAGAAAATCTATTAGGATTCTGTTACTGAGCTTCTTTAAGGACTCAGGCTTGTAGCCTACATGAGTGCATCCTAGAAATGGTTCCATCTGGTCTTCATGTAGAAAGAAAAATGGAAGCTTGTAATAATGGGTATATCTAACTGCAAAGCATTTGTTCATTAAAACAGCACTGAAAGTTAAAACACTAATTAACTGACAGTAATATTAGAAACATTTGCCATTTTGACAAAAATGGTTGGCACTAACAAAGAACAAGCACTTCCTTCCAGGGCTTGTGAGATAAATCTATGTGTAAACAGTATGGATGGAATGGGACTAAATGAAGCCTTGTGCAGATCTGTATCTACTTAGCCTAAGAAATGATGCTCAGACATTAGTTTTAGCCCAGGGGACAAATCTGTCCAAGTGCTAAAAGATGTTACCTAGTCTTTTTTGTTTGTTTTTGTTCTTATCTATGTCTTATTTTACAGCCCATAAGAATGTCAACATGAAACAGATAAATGCTAGCCCACTTAAATTGATTAAAGGAGGAGTGCATCTTTGACTGACAGTGGTAGTAACTTTATGTGTATGTGTGTTTTTGTGTGTTTCATGCATAACTATTTAAAGAAACTGGAATTTTAAAGTTACTTTTATACAAATCAAGAATATATGCTACAGATATAAGTAAGATATTGGTCCTACATTTCTAGTCATGATGAATGTATTTTGTATACTATTCATATAATAAAATTAACTTACAAAAACATCTACATATTTTGTCCCTAACTTGCTTGTAAGTGAAAAAAAGGGGTCATTAGCATCCCTGGGCAAGGGGGCAGGGAGGACTGGGAGATCTCATTAAATACCAATTATTAAGCACAGCACAAGAAAGATAAACCAAACACTACTAAAGAGGGGGCATGGAGCTTGCCATCATTACTACACAATAGCTGCTGTAAGCACTTGGAACACTGCAAACTGTAAATAAATAAATTTTAAAAAACAAAATCAAACTAGGCAGATTGCCCAGAAAACCAAACACTAAATGAATAAATTCATGAGCACTGAGTGTGAGTGCTGGCTGCAGATGAAAGTATCCTCAATTAAAAAGAGGCAGTCTTTTCTAAACACTAATTTTCAGCTGATAAACAATTATCATAATTACAGGATGTATGAGAATATGCGTGCACATGTGTATTAGAGTTTGTGCAGGAAACCATACAAAATGACAGGCAAAAACACAAAACACAATAACTTCCCTAAGAAAAGAAGTTCTGCCAAGGAGTCTTCAATTTGGTTTTGTGAATTATGTCCTAGGAGGAGCAACCCAGGTAATAACTATTAAACATGGAGTAAGTGACCAACCCCTTGTCTTAGAAAATGACTGTGCCGGGGGCTGGGGTTGTGGCTCAGCATTAGAGCGTTTGCCTAGCACGTGCACTACCCAGGTTCCATCCTCAGCACCACATAAAAATAAACATTGTGTACAACTAAAGCAAATAAATAAATATTTAAAAAAACAAACAAGCTGGGCATGGTGGCGCACGCCTGTAATCCCAGCACTTGGGAGGCTGAAGCAAGAGGATCACGAGTTCAAAGCCAGCCTCAGCAATGGCGAGGCACTTAGCAACTCAGTGAGACCCTGTCTCTAATAAAATACAAAACAGGGCTGGAGCTATGGCCCAGTGGTTGAGTGCCACTGAGTTCAATCCCCAGTACCAAAAAAAAAATAATAATAATAATAAAATAAAATAATTTAAAAAATTAAAAAATAAAAAACAAACAAACAAACAAACAACAAAAAAAGAAAGTGGCTGTGCCATTTATTACCTGCCTGACAACAGGTTTGAAGCTAGATTGCAGAAACATTAGTCCTACTTTCTTGGGGACAGAGGAGAGAAAAGGGGATAAATGACTAACCTCAGTAAACTTGTAGATAAGAGGGCAAGAAGCATTTAAAACTTCAAGAAGCTGAAATCCTTTTGAAAATACTGGTTTTCATAACATAAACATCACTCATTTGGGCAAATGATTTGAAGAATACTTGAGGAATAAACACCACATCATAGTTCAGAAATTTTTCATGACTTTGGAAACTTGTGGTACATTTGGAAATCCCACCCCAGCACACACCCCTCCAGCAGGATGGTATTATAAGGCTTATTGGACTTCTCAGTGTTAAACACACTACCAGATATTTTGGTTTTACAGCTAGGAAATGTTGAAAAAAATATCCTGGATCCCACTACAGGGCTGGCCAACTTTCTGAAGAAAAACACAAAACACAACCCAACCCCAAAATCCAAATAGATGCTCCTAGTATTCTATTTCTTGGTCAGATTGTGGTACATAAATGCGTTTACTGTGTGATAATTTAGACTGTACACTTATTTGTGAACTTTTATATATATGAACATTTATGTATATGTATGTTATATTCAAAAAAGATTATTAAATGGAAAAAAAAAAAAAAACAAACCCTGCCATTTACCTACCACGACTTTTCATGGAAGAAACACCCATTTTGAAAAGAGGAAGGGCTTAATCTTAGACTAAAACATATTAACTACATATTTGAAATAAGCCTATACAGATGCTCCTCAATTTATGTCAAGATAAACCCATTGTAAACTGAAATTATCCTAACGCCACCAAATGTCCAAACTTAGCAGCACAGCACCACATAGAATGTTAGCTGTTTCTCCTTGAGATCATAGGGCTGAGTGGGAGCTACAGTCACTACTACTGCCCAGCATCTCCAGGGAGAATCTGACCACATAGCACTAGCCCAAGAAGGATCCAAATTCAAATTTCCAAGTATTGGTTTTTATTAAATGTGTATTGCTTTTACATCATAGAGTTGAAATTACATAAGTCTAATCCTTGTAAATTAGGCAGTGTTATCTTTTATTTTTCATTTTAATTTGTACCCCCCCCCAAATCTATTGAATAAATGCTTTCCCATTCATTGGGACCTGGAACCCATTAGAGAAAGTAATTGCCATCATTTGAGGTGTTTAACACATGCCAGCAACTATTCTAAGTACTTTAAAGGAATAAACTTATTTAATTTCTGAGGCAAACTAACACGATAGATGTTATCAGCATACTCTTCATTTTAGTGGAGAAAAAAAAAAAAAAAAAAAAAAAACTCATCTGGGCTTATTCATTCTGCTTTCTCTTCTAAATGGCCAACCCAAGGATGCTGGTATACTTGACCCCTTCCTCTCTTCAACTTAGATGTTGCTCCAGCAATTCACCACCCACTCACCCCCATAGACTCCCCCCTTTCTACTAGACCATACAACATGCTATTATTTATCTTACAAAATAAAAATTTGATCCCTAGTTTCTCCTGCAGCTACCACCCATTTCCTATTTCCCTTTACAGTACAATTCCTGAAGCAAGTTGGTTGTATGACTTGTTTCCAACTCTTTTTCCCTCAGTCACTGCCAACCCTGCTCAAAGCCGGCAATCCTAGTAACAAGCACACTCACACTAAGCCTGCTCTGCCTATCATGACCTCGTTGCTGAACCCAATGGCCAATTCTCAGTCCCAATCATACCTGACACATAAGCAGCTCCCTAAAAACACCTTCACTTTGATTCTAGAACATTCTTCCTTCCTATCTCACTAGCTACTTCTATCCCTTTGGCTCATTTCACATGTCTTCCCTGATCTTTGAACATTGCTACAGGAACCCCAGGGCTCAGCCCTTGGAGCCTTTCTCTTGTTTTTACTAACTCCTGTCATAACCTTAGCCAACCTCATGGCTCTAAGTGGTATTCTTGGGATGACTTTCATGTACAGATAGACCTCTGCCCCAAACTCCAAACACATGATGTATACAAGGGCTAATCTGTTATTTCCTTTTAATGCTCTGGAAGACTATTTTTCAAAGTTAGTTGCGTCCATATCACCCATCTTACCAGACCTTAGGCAATGTGCCCTTGCCAATCCTGCATCAAATCCTTTACCCCCAGAATCAAGAGATGGTTTCATGACTCACTTGTAATCAAAAGAATGTGGCAGGTGTGACACAGCATGATGTGGAGGCTGGGTCAGAAAAGATCATGCACTTGCCTCCTGACTGTTGGTACTTTATTTTCCAAAAGCTCCCACTAGGAACCAGCACTATGCTTGGAGAAATCTAAGGCACACGGAAAGGCCACATAAAGGTGCTCCAGTGGCCAGTTTTCAAGTTAGACCAGCCCTAAGACTTGGATTTCCTGAGGGCCCAAAGCAAGCTGAGATAAGCCTTTGCAGCTGTGCTCTGTCCAAATTCCTGACCCACAGAATCCCAGAGTAGAATAAAATGCTTGTTTTATGACATTTAAGTTTCATGTTGTTACAAAACAATAACCAGAATGTGTAAAACATGTCAAATTTAACAGGCCCCAGCCTGAAACGCCCAATGATCTTACCTCACTTCACACACCCTCAAACTCCCAAGTCTTTTTCAATGCAGCAAAGTTCTCCTTCCTATCAGCAGCAAGCTGAAACCTTGAGTCATTCTTGACTTTTCCTTACCCTATACCCAATGAATTGGAACATCTCTGTTGGATCCAGAATATAACCACTTCACACCATAATTGCCAAATTTTCACCATCTTTCACATGGAAGGCTGCTGGAGCTTCCTAAATAATGTTGCTCCTCCTCCTGGGTCTGTTCTTTTTTTTTTTTTTTTTTTTTTAATATTTATTTGCTTTAGTTGTACATGATGCGTTTATTTGTATGTGGTGCTGAGGATCGAACCCAGGCCATGCACGTGCTAGGCGAGCGCTCTACCGCTGAGCCACAACCCCAGCCCCCCTGGGTCTGTTCTTAATGCAGTAGCCAGAGTGACCCTTCTGAAGTGTTGAATCATGTTCCTCTTCAGCTGAGAACTCTCCTTAAGCTTCTTTTCACTAAGGGTAAAAGCCAAGTCCTCTTGCCCCAAGACCTTCCTGGGACCACTTCCTACTCTGCTTTAGATGAACTCATCTCCTTTCCATTTCTCCAACATTCCTGTCACACATCTTGGCCTGGAATACTTTTCCTTCGCTTATTTGCAGGGTTGGCTCCTTCAAGTCCTTGCTGACAATCACCTTCTCAGTGAGGCTTCCAACCCAGACCACAAACTATGAAAATGGACTGCCACCACCCCATTCCCCCACTTCTAGATAGGCAAGATGAAACACAGGATGGATAGGTAAACGTGAATTGCAGATTTTTAGTATAAATATGGACCATGCAATACTGGAGACATATACTAGAAAATCTTTACCCTATCAACATCTCTTACCTTGGTTGGTTTTTCTTATAACTGTTACATTCTAACATAACTACATACATTCCAAGGTGCATTGGTTCCAGGGGCTCCCTGTGGATCCTAAAATCCATCATGCTCAAGCTCCTCATATAAAATGCTGGAGTATTTACACATAACCAAGCTTGCATAACCCCACATACTTTAGATAATTCCTAGATGACTTCTGACACCTAATACAATACAAATGCTATGGAAATAGCTGTTATAGAGCCACATCCCGAGCCCTATTTTGTATTTTAGAGACAAAGTCTCACCGAGTTGCTTAGTGCCTTGCTTTTGCCGAGGCTGGCTTTGAACTTGCAGTCCTCCTGCCTCGGCCTCCTGAGCTGCTGGGATTATAGGTGTGCACCACTGCACTGAGCTCCCCTAACATTTCAAATCTGAGGTTGGCTGAATTTGTAGATGTTAAACTGAGGGCCTACTTATCTACTCCCTAAGACGGAAGCTTTCAAAACAGAAAATTGTTATGGCCAAAGCTTTTTCCTTGGTTACTAGAACTGTCTGGCATATGATAGGCAGGCATTCAGTAAATACTTAAAGAATGAGTGAATCTCAATTCATTCAACTGGTGCTGAGGGGTTGAGAAGTTTAACCAAGATCACAGAACTGAATGTGCAGCCAGAATTGAAACTCAGGTACTTTTGTTCCAGCCAGCTGGTTTCTTAACCACCAAACCATGTTGTTGTCAATAAATTGTAAATATATGGATTTAAAAGTCTTCTTTCCTTCTCCTTCTTTTCCTACCCCTATAGTTTATATAGAAGATTTTAAACGTGTTCCTCACTGTGTCTGCTAAAAGTGGAAGAACAAACCACTGCTTCAGAGCATTCAGAGAATAGTAAACAAAAAAATGATCAAGTTGTGAGAGTTTCATTTATCAGTGTATTTCAAATGTAATACTGGCCTAGCTTTAACTGTTATTTTTCATGCTCCCCCCCAAAACTTAAAGCTAGAAGGCCTTCCAAACATACCCTCCATCATAGGCAGACTAATCTTCCCTCTTCCCCCAGGAACCTACAAATGCGTTTTGATTCCCATTGGAATCCATGGACATTCTTTCAATATCCTTCCACAAGAAAGGCTTCCTGCAATGCACCCCTTCTCCGATTTCCAGGAAATCACAGACTGGTCCTCACACTAGAAATGATCCCTCTCCTAATACCCTTCACCTATTCCTCAAGCCCCTTACTGTCTTCTGTCCTGCACGGTATTTCTTTCAATCTTTCCCTTCGAATGCACAGATAACATGCATACATGCGTGCGTATGCACACACACACACACCCCACTCAATACCCAGGCTCAACAAATGTCAATATTTTGCCATTATTTTATTCTGAATGTTTCTGGAGAAACTGGAGGAAGGGGTGCTTCTCATCCATATGGCAAATTAAGTAGTCAAAGACTGGCTAGGTACAGGGCTGGAGGTGCTGCTCAGTGGTAAAGTGCTTGCCTAGCATGTGTGAAGCCCTGGGTTTCATCCCCAGCACCACACACAAATACACACACAGAGTGGCTATACATCATTCCCTATTCCTTCACATAGGAATTCTCTCTTGAGTCTTGTATGAAAACGCTGGATGTAACTATTCATTTTGTAATTACCAAATTCCCAAATCTGTAGTCTTAGTTCCTAGAACAAATCAAAGGACACAGCAGATAGGCATTTAACAAATATCTAATAAATTAATGAATAAATGTTACCATTTTACCCAAAGACAAAAATTCTTCCAAAATACGGTAAGTAACATACAACCTTTAAAAAACCCAATCAAAAGACAATTGTCACTTTGTTATATGAATTGGTACCCCATCCCTCAGGAAAAAAAACAAAAACAAAAACAAATTTATATCTCTGTAATTCTTTATTAAAAATACTGCTGTACACATAAGAGACTGAAAACAGGATTAAAGATGAATAACACATATTGGGATCATGACATTAGAACTTAACATACTGGTGCTTTTTAGGGGAAGTTGTTGATGTCCAGATCACAGAACCAAGGTCAAAAGCAAAACACAAGGGTACCCTCAAAAATATTTACAATGAAGTAAATATGCTAACAGAATTTAAAATAGGTACAAAATACTGAAATGACCAATGTTACATGATTTCAAGGGTTGTCCTTTCTGTGCTTTTATCTGTCACAACAGGAAGGCATGAGAAGTTTATATCCTTAATTTGACTATCCTCAGATATTAAAATCTTCCTATGGATTAAAGACTAACTTTTAGACAACCTCTTAAATGGAATTACACTATGGAAAAGAGGGCTCCCCCAAAAAACACCTAAGCAGAACTGAGAGTTCTTTTGAAAACCATTCCCAATAAAAACTAAATGAAAAATAAATATAAAACAAAGCTTAAAAAATATGTATTACCTGACACCAACTGTTCTCTTGCTGACAATATTTACTCATGGAAACATATCAGCTGTCTACCTTTTATATTCAAACCAAGTCCTGAGGTTAGGGGCTGAAGCAAACTAGCATTTATGATGCAGACATTCTTGGGTTTGTGATGTGAACTTGCCTTGCAGAGGGAAGTTTGCTGGTCTATACAGAATGAGAAATTCAAGCCCTATTATACCCCTGCCATTCCTTAGCTTTCACAAAACATTGGTCCACAAATTAAAATTTTCAAAAAGTTCCCAGACCCCAAAACTAAAATAGATGATCCCCTTTCATTTTCAAAGAAAACAATATTGGAAAAAATCTCCAGCCCGCTTATAAATTAAGCATTTCATATTTCTTCTAGAATACAAGTAGTTCTTTTTTGTACAAAAGAATTACAATATGATTTGTCAAAAAACATATAAAAAGACAGCTGCTCTTTCTCAAATACATGAGCTAATGATAAAAGACTTTTGCATGTTAATGTCTCCAAGTTCTTGTTCCTTTTACATAAAAAAAGAACATTATGGTGGCAAATGTTAATTATCTTTGAATATTGAACATTATGTTCTTTTAAAATCCATCCAGATCAAATGCAATAATTGATTTTCTTGCTAACTCAACAACTGATGCTACCAATCATGGACTCAAACACTTGTTAAAATGTGTAAAGCATGTCTCTGGTCTTCAAAGCTTTCAGGTGAAGAGAGGTGCTTTTTCTTGATGCAAATCTCAAGGCAGAGAAAAATCATTTTAAAGCTTATAAAAAGTGGACAGAGAAATATTAAAAACTTCTCTGAAATATACAAATGTGTACTATTATTAAAATTGAAGACAGTAACATCAGTTGCAAGTGCTTGGGAGTCTGTCCTGACCTTCTGAGTTTCCACATTTTCTTCATAGTTGCATGGTGAGCACCCAGTGCTAGTAAAACATTCAGTGCTGGGAAAGGAGATAGAGTCTTCATTACTGTTTTTTAAGAAAGAAAATTCCTATGTATTTGGCAGTCTTCAGTATCAAAGTATAGGTATTTCATTAACTAGAAATTCCATGAATACCCAAGTTTGGCGACAATTGCATGTCCAAAGAGTAAGAAAATTATAAGGAGGAAAATTCCAAACTTTTGAGATGGACTTATTCAGGAAGATTCCGCAGAGTGAGTTATTATCAAAAGTACTATTACTTTGGGCTAAGCAGTGACTGCAAAGGCACAGCAGATCGTTATCCCTCCAGATTCAGGCTGTAAAATGTCAGAAAGCTCTTGATGCCAGACCACTGCTGTGTTAAGTTCATCTTCTGAACAGTGTCTGTGTCTGTATCCAGTGTAAAGTACCATTATAAAGCTGTGGTTCAAAGAACAGAACTTTATACAAAAAAAAAAAAAAAAAAAAAAAAAAAGCAAACTGGAAATAACCTAAAGTAATATACTCCTGAACTTTAGGCCTTTAACACAATTCTTCATTTTGTTTTCTATTAAAAAATTGCATAAATGTAAAACTGACTAGCAGGCAAATGTCTTTTTTAAAAAAAGGCTCTGGGTGAATTTGGAGCAAAGAATTAAACATGCTCCTTCAGTTACTATTTATCTGATCCTTCTTCATAAGGATTTAAATCAACTAGTAGGGGAATTTATATCCAACAATTCAGTGATATTTCTCCTTGTGTATTTTTAAAACAAAACAAAAATCTCAATTTTAACTAACAGTGGGTGGCATATAGAGCTTGCATAAATATTCTTACAAGAATTATGCACTATACTGCACTTGTATGAAATGATTTACCTGGTCCATTATGTCATTCAGGGCAACCCATCCCCCAAAAAACAAATTCTGCAACCCTCAATGGCAAAAATGCTGCCCAGTATGGTTTTCCAAAAAAATGTCCTTGCAAATAGTTTCCCTTAATAAGTATACAATGTGGCAAAAGTTCAAAGATCCGAAAAAAGTCTTTAAAAAATTAAAATTAGTGCATACAACAAGTGGAAAAAACAAAAGCAGGAGCATCATTCACCTGATGGTGCTCCTTGATCTGAAATGAATTCTTCACAGACAGAGCCTCCAATGGCAGCCAGAGCTCTTGAATAAGTGAAACATTCTTCCTTTCAAGTAACAGTGCACCTGACCCAAGTGCAAGCAGCTTTACTCATCTCCTGTTTGTTTCCCCAATGTGAAAGGAGATGATGAAAACAGTTCAGCTGTAGTGCAATTTGCTATTGGTTAAGTTCCTCAGCCATGTTTTTTTTTTTTTTTTTTTTTTTTTTTTTTTTTTTTTTTTAGCAAATACTACAACTGACCATTTGCAGCTGCAATCAGTTCTTGAAAAGTATTTTCAAAGCAGCGCTTTAAGTCACTGTAAGTCACCACGAGTACACTCTTCTCATCTCTGGAAATCAGGCTTATTTTTTCTGGCACACCAGCATCTAGCTGAAATAGACAGATACACAAAATATGAAGTTCATACCATGTGGAAGAGAATCTACTTTATCTATTGAGGACATTTCCAACAGTGATAACTGAAATATCTTTTAAAAACTTGTTACAGTCCCTTTCAGATATCTATAAATACTTTATCACTAGTCAGTATGCACCCAATTTTTAACTCAGATGTTTTTCAGATACTTTCTTGTGTCCCTCATGCTTAAATATTTGTTTGCATCAGCATGTGATTAGACACTACTGATTTATAAGTTATAATAATTTACTAGTATCTCCAAATCAAAAGTGCCTTCCTATCTGGGAATTCTTAATTAACTACTGTTATTAAACTTTTTTATACATTTACTTTTGGTATTTCCTCTCATGTAAATGTCAGTTGCTCACTTTATCTGTTGGGATTTGGTAGTAATTTTTATAAGGTCTTTACAAAATATAAATACCAATCCTTAGTCCATCAAATAACTTTGTTTTGTTACAGTTTTCACTTTCCTTATTAGTTTTCAATGTACATTTCTTCTTTTCTTATCTCATTAACTGATTCATTAAAATATATTTAAAATCCATTTAAGGTTCAAACTTTCAGAATAATTTATTCATCAATTTATGTCATTTCCACCAAAATAAGCTTATGTAAAATCTTAAATTTTTAAATAATCAACATGGCCATCCTCCCTTTTTAACTTATCACACTCTTCAAGCTCAGAAAATTGTCATACTTCAGATTTGGAATAAATTTATTTAATACCAGCTATTTTTATGATATAAAATAAAATTTCCCATTTTTTTGATATTCATTACATAATCTTCCTTTATCATAACTGTCTATGGCTGATTCAACATGTTCCAGCTGTCTGTTACTACTAGTTCTATGTATTTCTAATTACTGGTGTTTTGACAAATTATTTTCCACACACTGTTCTGAAGAATATATTTTGCACTTAGGAAAAATAAAAGAAAAATGAATATGTAAATCATAATGGGTTAATTTAATGGTACATATAGTTTTGTGTTGTTGAAAATACTCTAGAAAGTTTTAAAGAAATTCCAAACAAGGCAAAGCCTAACATTTTCCCCAAAGAGTTGTTACTGCATTGTGCACTGACAGTTCTAAAACATGTGCTGTATGTTCAGGGTATTTTCTCCTCTGGTACTTAAAAAGACAGTTTAGGCCAAGAGTCTGTAAATATTTTCTGTAAAAGGGCTATATAGTAAATGTTTTAGGTTTGGGGGAACACATATTAATCTGTCACAAACTTTTTTCTTTTTTTCCCTCCAACTCTTTGAAAATATGAAACTTTTTGGCTTGTAGGGATATAAAAGGATAGCTGTGAAATGGATTTCCCTGCTGGCCATAGTTTGCCAATCCCCAGTTTACACATAAACCTATACAAAGACTAGAATTTACTTCTCAAGATCAGTTCTAGACTCTGCAGTTCCACATAATCCATTAAAAAAAAAAAAAAAAAAGTTCCTCCTTTCCTCTGTAAATTGGTTCTCTTAGCAGTTTCAAACTCTTTTTTGGGAGGGGGCAGGTACTGGGGGCTTGAACTCAGGGACACTTCATTCACCACTGAGCTACATCCACAGCCCTTTTCTTTTTTATTTTGAGAAAGAGTCTTGGTATGTTGCTGAGGCTGGCCTTGAACTTGTGATCCACTTGAATCCTCCTGCTTCACCCTCCTGAGTCACTGGGATTATAGGTGTGCACCACCAGGCCCAGCCCCTAGCACTTTCAAAAACATACAGCTCATATCTCACAAAAATTTTATGGCATATCTACTTAATTCATCTAATCACCAAATTCACCACTCATACCACTTTTGCACATTTATTGTTATAATACCTATAGTTGACAATATAGGAACTGATAACAATACCTAAGTCACAATGACTTAGAAGAAAAGAATTCAATTTTTAAAAAACATTAAAAAATAATTTTACTGTTTTCCCATTCATTATTTTATTTGTTACCACAAAATTACCTGTAAATAAAATATAGTATAAAAGGGCAAAGCAGTCATTTTTTTGACACTTTACTACAAAAGACCCACGATAAAAAATTCTGGAATTTTTCATACAATGTGTTAGAAAATTTTCCTATACTAGAAAATCATAAAAAAATATCTTGTAGACCACAGAAGGAGTACACTGATTTCTTAAGTCTCCTAATATTTGTATAAGATGCATCTCTATA
Source organism: Tamias sibiricus (assembly GCA_025594165.1). Classification (NCBI taxonomy): domain Eukaryota; kingdom Metazoa; phylum Chordata; class Mammalia; order Rodentia; family Sciuridae; genus Tamias; species Tamias sibiricus. Next base: position 72,380,704 of record CM046663.1, read on the forward strand.
ACTTATAGGTAGCATTGTGATCTTCAAAATCCAGATACAAATTACCTTGTTAAGACAAGAAATGATATGACTGAGGTCAATCCAGGGAGCACCTGCTTCTGTCACCTGATGAAAAAGATGATCCCTAAAGAGTTTCAACAGATAACGGTCTCCAGTCTCTGACCAAGTAGGATCCTTCTGAAACCTGGGGGAAGTTAATATTTCACCTCAGTAACTCATGCTGTATGCCACATGGCCACCTGTTCATTTCTCAGACTCAAAACTAGTTTAATTTTGTTCCCTAATGATAAGAGATTAAAGGATTTTGTGTAGTGTTGTTTTTTTTAATTACTAAACACAGAAGTATATAAATTTCAATTCTCAGGGGCAATAACTCTCTATGAATTATTTTACCTCCTTATTTCAGTCCCTACAATTAGATAAAATGAAGAACAAAGGAAAAAACCTATAGATAGCTTTAGACTGAAGTTGTAAGAGAATATTTTTTTTCCTTCCATCCTGTAGGTCAGAGATGGTCAGATAAGTTTTCCACTTATTAATGAGCACAAAACAGAAATGTTCAGAAAACAAACAAACAAACAAACAAACAAAAAAAAGGTAGAGTTTGGTTTCCTACCATTTCACCTAAAGGAAAGTTGCAAAGAACTAGAGAACCAGAAGACCATTGTTAGTTTTCAGTGATCTTAGGAACTGACAGCCTAGCGGGGAAACAGATGTTATTCAAATAATCAAAGAAAGCGTTAACTACATATTGTAAACTACATATTTATACAATGCTTTTATAAGAAAGGGATGATATAGAATGGAAACATGGATTCCTCTGGGAGGAAGGTTTTTCCGAGGAAGCAGTGGCTGCTCTTCCAGAGGAAGAGAGATGGATATTCAGAGAGATGGATATTTGTAAAGGACAACATGGAACACTGAAGAAACTTAAGAAAAGTGTTTCTGAATGCAGTTAAAAAAAAAAAAAAAGGAGATAAGAAAAAGTGTGAATATAGAATATAAAGGGAGGGAAGGCAAGAAGATGAAAGCAAAGAGGAGCCAGAAAGAAGACAAGGTCAAAGAACAAGGTGAGAGAAGAAGAGGCAAAGGAAAAACCTAAAGACAGTGTGTGTGTGTGTGTGTGTGTGTGGGGGGGGGGGGGGTGCGTTGAAGCAAGAAGGAGAAATAAATAGATAAGTACCATAGTATGCAGCCTTGAGTTACATTTAAAAACTGGGACCTGGCAGCGGGTGTAGCTCAGTGGTAGAATGCTCAGCTAGCATGCAGGAGACTTAATCCCCAGTACCATCAAGTCACTCTGGAGAGCTCCCATTAAAATGCAGGTTAAGCATATCCATTTATCTCTGCTCCCTTCCAAAACTCCACCAAATCAACAGTAAATGTCTTTAAAAGGATGATAAACAAAAGGAAAAGGGATCAGAAGTAACAATGGTAGATAAGAGATGTTCACAAAATTTTCAAAAGTGCAAAGCAGATGGGTTTAAATGTTATGACTTAGCAGACTGGACAAAAAGGAACCCTAATGTTACAAGGGTTGCAGTTAGGGGGAAGTCCACATGGGTAAGGCTCAAGAACCGACAGTGTCTATTTACAGGTGGAGGTATGGGGTGCAGTCCGCAGAATTAAGGAAAGATTCTATAAACAGCAAATAGATTACTCACTTCAGCCCTGCTCCTACCTCTTTGCCTGGCAGAAATCTAGAAGTTTACTTTCTAGAAGCAATGAATCAGAAAAGCTCCAGCTCCAAGGATGCCAGCTAAACAGTAGCTGTGGAGCTGAAGAGTGGTGGATAAAACACCTCCCTGCTGCCTGGTTTCCAAACCATGGCTGTCAGGCTTATACCACGAACAGTAGTTTAGGAAATTCTTTCCAGGGGATGCCAAATTACCCAAGAAAGAAGACATTTGGAAGTGCACTAAAAATGAACAAAAACCAAGCTTAATAGTATACAGCCTTATCTAAAGAAAAGCTCAATGTTCTATAATTCCTACCTATACACAGAGCTTTCCATTAACTTTTTTTAAAAAATATTTATTTATTTGCTTTGGTTGTACACAATGCAATGTATTTATGTTTACGTGGTGCTGAGGATCGAACCCAGGCCGTGCATGTGCTAGGCGAGCGCACTACCACTGAGCCACAACCCCAGCCCTCCATTAACTTTTTTATTTTTCTTAGGACCTTATTTATTTATTTATTTATTTATTTTGGTACTGGGGATTGAACTCAGGGGCACTCGACCACTGGGGCATATCCCCAGTCCTTTTTTTTTGTATTTTATTAGAGACAGGGTCTCACTGAGTTGCTAAGTGCCTCGCCATTGCTGAGGCTGGCTTTGAACTCGCGATCCTCCTGCCTCAGCCTCCCAAGTGCTAGGATTACAGGCGTGTGCCACCGCGCCCGGCTAGGACCTTATTTTTAATAGTAATAGATGGCCAAGTGTATAAAACCCTTTGAAGAGAAAATAAAGCAAGCCCTTGTTTCCTGAGGGAACAGAACAAATCCCACTCCCCTCTCCCCCAGAAAACAACCACCACCAAAAATTCTGTCACTGTCACTGACAAGAATGATATAAAACAAACATTCAAAGAACAGAAAAGTTTTAGGAAATTAAAAATATGACAGCAGAAATTTAAAAATTCAAAAGGATTCAAACAAAACTTTAATTTAAACTTGAGAGAAAATTAAACTGAGATAATGCCCAGAAAGAATAATAAAAAGATAAGAGAAAATAGGAGAATATTAGAAAACTACAAAAATCTAACATCTGAGCAACAGGAATTACTGGAAGGAGAAAAAAAGAGTTACTAAAGAAATAGTGAAGATCATGTCCCAGAACAGAAGGACTTAAGTTTCCAAGATTAAAAAGAACCCACTTGTTCCTTTGCTATTTTGAATCTAAAACACACCAAGGAAAATCACTGTGAATTCCTAAACATTAGTGGCAGAGACCCTAAAAGCTTGAAAGAATGGGAAGGATCTAGAAAGAAAATGGCTTTAAGTCTGTCTGGCAGATAAAAGACAATGGAACAATGTTTCATACTCTGAACAAAACTATCATTACTTTAGTTAATCAATGAAGAGCAATTAAAGTGTAGGAATCAGAAAGGAGGAAATGTAACTATCATTATTTGTAGATGGTAAGACCATAAACTGGGAAACCCAAAAATCTATGGAAAAATTATCCAAACAAGATATTGAGGGTACAAAGTTACAGAATTTACATTAACAACAAGAAGTGGTAAGAAGACAGAATGGGGGAGTGGCAGACATAAAATACCTATGAATAAAATTCAATATGCTAAAACTACATAATAAATTCATATACTACTGAAGAAAATAAAAGTAGACATCAATGAATAAAATGACATACCACGATTTTCAAGACAACTAAATATTAAACTACAAATATTCCTTAAGTTTACTGATACTCATAATAGTCATCTTCCCTAAAGAAATACTATCAGATTTACTCTTTCCTAAAAAATTAAATGAACTGATTAACAGTTTTCTGAAAACACACATAGCGAATGGAGATGGAGAAGAACTAACACTACTAGGTTTGGTGGGGAAGGCTTAACTAGGGATTGAACCCAAGGGCGCTTTACCACTGAGCTACATCCCCAATCCTCTGGTTTTTTTGTTTGTTTGTTTTAATTTTTGATTTTGAGACAGGGTCTAAGTTGCTGAGGCTGGCCTCCAACTTGCAATCCTCCTGCCTCAAATTCCTGAGTTGCTGGGATTACAGGGGTACAACTCCATGCCTGTGTCCAGCAAAGCTACTAGATTAAAATTCCTACCATTAAAAGAATGTGTAGGTGGTGCTGCATCACACTGTAGGGAAAAGTTAAGACAATTTAAAAAACAGCTTTTTATCTACTAGGAAGTAGTCTGGAGGGAAAAAAGGCTGGATCCATATCTTACACCCTACATAATTTCTAAATATACAAAAAAAAATTAATATGAACAAATGAAACCACAAACATTCTAGAAGAAAGCATGAAGTAACTCCTTCGTATCTCAGACTGGAAAAGTTCTTTCCCACTATGGCCCAAAACCCAGAGGCACAGAAGTTAGATCATTAGACTACATATGTAAATATCTGCATAGGGGGGAAAATGAGCAAAGTTAAAACAAAAACGACTAGCATTAAAAAAAAAAAAAAATCACAAAGAGTAAATCTCTCTTGCTGTTATCTACATCAATAAGGAAGGCAGGCAATCCAGCCAAAAATAAAAATAGGCAAAGGATACGTACAGACAGAAAAGGAAAAGAAATGGAAAAAAAACAAAAAAGATACTCAAATAAGCCCCTTAAGAGTAAATTCAAACTAAAACTGCACTGCAGTCACTTTCTTATCTATCAGGTTGATCAAACTCCAAAAGTTTGAAAAAGGTATTGTTGGTGAGGCACTCTCATAAATTACACAAACTTTTTCTGCAGTAAGCTCTGAAATTATACTGACATATCCACTAACTAGCAATTACAATTGTGCCTATCATTGTGCACACACAAAAATCAAGCCACATAATTTAATTCCTACTGCACTGTTTACCCTAGCGAAATACTAAAAACAACACAAATGTCCATCCACAGGGAACTGAAGAAATAAAGTATTCCATGGAATGGATCATTATTTGCCCATAAAATGTGAGGAAGCATAGCTTAATAGCCAAGAGCACAGGCCCTGAAACCACATAGTCTCAATTCAAATCCTGAATCCTCGCTCTTCTACTTATGTCCCTTGAACGAGTTACTTAATCCATCTGTGCATCAATTGCTGTTAAATCAGAACAACGGTACCTCTGTCACCGAATAATCATGAGTAGTAAATCAGGTCATATTTGTATACTGTTTAGAATGGTGCTTCATGTATACGTAACATAAACATAAATACTTCCAAAATAAATTCTTAAGAGAAAAAAGTAATATACAGAGAACACTGAGTATGGTTTACAATTTTTATATTTAAAAAGAGGAAGCCAGGCATGGTGGTACATGCCTGTAATCCCACTTACATGGGAGGCTAAGGCAGGAAGACTCAAAGTTTAAGGCCAGCATGGGCAATTTAGTGAGACCCCGTCTTAAAACAAAAAGGGCTAGAAATATAGTTCAGTGGTACAGTGTTGCCTAGCATGTGCAAGGGCCTGGGGTCAACCCCAAATACCAAAAAAAAAAAAAAAAAAAAAAAAAAAGTGGTGGTGGTGGTGGTGGTGGATATCATATAGTAGTATATGTAAGTCAGGGATTATATAGAAAATAATCAAAACTAAGTACTAGTGGGAGGCAATTGGTGAGGTTAGGGATGTCAGTTTTGAAAAGAGAGACTTTGTATTTTTCACCAGAAACCTTTTTCTATCTTTAAATACTGTTAATATGTAACCTAACAAAAAATTAAATATGAAAAATTTTCTTAGGACAACTGAGAATTTTATATGCAGTTATACTATCAATAAGATGTAAAAACAGAACTAAGATATTTTTGGACTTTCAAGGGCTCAGAAAAACTCACCTTTCACAGGAAGCTACAGGAGGATATGCTTGATTAAATCAAAAGAATAAATCAAGGAAAAAAGCAAGAAACAGGGTGTCCAACACAAAGGGAGAGATAAGGAGAACTCCCAGGACAAGAGTGAAGGGAAGCTCCAGGTCTAAAGTATGCATGTGGGCAGGGTATAAAGCACAACCAGTCCAGATGGGAACAGGAGGGTAGGGGCTCTCAGGGGGATTTCTCTAATGGGGAATTAAAAAAAAAAAAAAAAAGGAACTGATAGGTTACCTATTTTTGAAAGGTGTTTTATAACTCTGGCAGAGTGTTTGCAATGAATTCGTGGTAAATACTTTTTCCTTTGCTTAGTTTTCTATATAAGACAATTATCAACTCCAGGAAAACATAAAAACAAACAAACTGCACAGAAGAAAGGAAATATAATTATGTTTTACTATGTAGTGCAGCTATGAACAATATTTACCTAGTCATAACAATGTCAACACCAAGTACAGATTTAACTCAAAATTATGGGTTAAGTGGCACAATGTGAGAGAGTGTATTGAGTGTGTTGAAGAAAGGTGATGAGCCATCAGCTGAATTCAATACTTCAAAAAATTAAGAAACAGCACTTTAGGCATATATTGTAAAGTACAGAGATAAATACCAGAAGACACAGCTAAAAGAGTTTTTTTTTTAAAAAAGTCCAACATATGTCTTCTTCATTTAGAAAAATTTTTAGGGAGAATTGAGTCGTTAGACCTTGAAAAAAGGCAGCGGACTTGAATTTCATGGGTAGGAAAAAAAATCCCACAAGCAACGACATCTAATACCTATTACTTCAACAAATAGATGAACAATCCTGAAATATAACTTATACTTTACTCACAATAACTGCAATTCTGTTCTGTCCTTGGCAGTTATATAATAAGACCATTAATTCTTACTTATTAAAATGAGTAATTTCAATTTACAAACACGGTAGAACTAGATAAATAAAGTAAAATGGTAATGTCTTCCCAATGTTATCAATATGATGGCAACAGAAATGTACTTAGAGGCATGAAACAATTAGAAATTTTTGATGTCTCTGAATGGACCAAGGAAAACTGATTTGATCAGGCTTTCAAAAAGGAGACAGGTATTTGTAAAATGTTCCCTCATGTGCAAACCACAACACAGATTACTAACACTGTATTTCCGGTATGTGTTTGTGCGTGTAAAATTTATAAGGGCAAACACACCTAGGCTATGGCTTAAAAAAAAAAGGCACCCTAATGATTAACAGGTCACTTCACATGAGAAAATTTTTCTTTTTTCAAATAAAACCAGTAAGAACAAGATATACTCATTCTTATTTCATAAAGTAGTGCCCTTGTTTGAAAATGTTGTAAAATACTGTAAATCCTTACTCCGGCCTCTCATTGATTGTTCCCAATTTTGCTAGAAGCCTAAACAGTCTTCCATTTTGAACTTCCTATAAAACATTTTAAAAAGAGAGAGAATGTTAATGTTCCAGCTAATTCAACATAAAAACCAAAATTTACAAAGACTGATATCCTGCACTAATGTGATCATTAAGCAACACATTCTAACATCCCCACCAAACTTTTGGTTATACTTTTAAAACACAAATCTATTAAGCAGATGATCCATTTTTAGAAACTGTTAGAGTAACTCACGTGAAAAATCAAGACTTTTGTCGCATGCTATAACAAAAACATGAATAAAAAAAAAAAAACAATGCCCAGAGGACGTCAAAAATTGCTAAATATTCAGCATTTACAAAAATATTTGCAATCTCAGACAATTAGGCACTATATTCAGTACAATAATTACTATGTTTTATAACTACTTATACATACAGATCTAAGTATGTGTACAGTCTTTCTAACTACACTTTTTACCTTTGCAAGGTCTTCTTCAATGACATCATTTCTCATTTGAGCAGCATCCAATTGAGTATAAAATCGAGCACCAATCATGGGCATGATGTCATTTACACTTCGCATCCTATTTTGGTCAGTCAACAAATACCTAATGAGGATGAAGAGGAATCACTTGAACATCTAGCATGCAATTAAAAAATTTGAAGGAAAACAAAACAAAACAAAACAAAACAAAACAAAACAAAACAAAAAAAACAGCCGGCCTGGTGGCGCACACCTGTAATCCCAGCAGCTCAGGAGGCTGAGGCAGGAAGATCTCAAGTTCAAAGCCAGCCTCAGCAAAAAGCAAGGTGCTAAAACAACTGAGTGAGACACTGTCTCTAAATAAAATACAAAATAGGGCTGGGAATATGGCTCTGTGGTCAAGTGCCCCAGAGTTCAATCCCAGGTAACCACCCCCGCCCCAGTAAAAACAATAATAAATTAAAAAAAACAGAACCCACAAATACACAGTTATTGCTTTTATCATCATCTAGTGTACTCAATCTGAAAACATACTTTTCATGCAAGTCAGGTTCATCTTTAAAGCTTAAATATATTTTTTAAAAAATTATTTATTTGCTTTAGTTGTACACAATGCCTTTATTGTTACGTGGTGCTGAGGATCGAACCCGTGCCCTGCACACGTGCTAGGCGAGCGCTCTACTGCTGATCCACAATCCCAGCCCCCAAAGCTTAAATATTATTTCTCTTTTTGGAAAGATTTTAAGAGCCAGTGGAAAAACATGTCTCTTTCTATACATTTTCACTACTATGAAAGTGAGAAAGGAAAGTAGAGGAGGGTTCCACTTACCCATTTCAATTCTCAAAGCCTTCTTTATATAACAATGGTAGATAAAAAGATGTTACAAACTTTTTTTTTTTTTAAATATTTATTTATTTAGTTGTACACAATGTCATTATTCTTATGTGGTGCTGAGGATCAAACCCGGGTCACTCACATGCTAGGTGAGCGCTCTACTGCTGAGCCACAACCCCAGCCCTGTTACAAACTTTTTGAGAGGGGTAAAACACTGAGTGACTGTGGGGTTGGGAGCTTTTCCTGTTGCTCATCAAAGGTAATTTTTTGCTGTTGTTTTCAAGATAGAGATCTTGCTATGTTACGCAGGCTGATCCTGAATTGTTGGGCTCAAATTGTCTTCCTGCCTCAACCTCCAAGCACATGGGACTTTAGTTTTGAAACTAATACTGGGTCTTCAATTTTGCTAAAATGAATGAGCCCCAGCTTTTTTAGGAAGCTGTATTCTGCTCTGCCACTTTAATTTACCAATTGTCATAATATAATCATCTCTGAGCAATCTTTATGTACAACACAGATCAGAAGAGTTCAATTCAATTTCTTCTATTATTATACCCAAGGCAGAACGTATTACACATTTCAACAACGACCTGTTAGAACACATGATTCTCAATCATATGTTACTGCTTATTCTACAGGTAAGCCATTCTCTGATATTCATTAAAGCAGTCTCCCACCTTTCATTCTTCTCTTTTAATTCTAGCTTATTGTCTTCACAGAACTTATTACTATCTGAAAATTTTATCTGCTTACATGTTTATTAACTTTTCTTCCCTTAGGGTATAAGTTTCCAAAAGATAGAAATTTCACTCATCTTATTTTAAGTATCCCCAGCATTTGGGATATAGTAGGCCATTTTCTTATTGAAAAATGAATGCTTACCCATGTCAATAATCTACTGTATCTTAGCTATTTATATCTGTAATTACTGACATTTATATCGGCCAATCATATTAGAAGTTATTACAAGCTAAGTAACTTTTACAAGTTACTTTACCTATGTCTGAATTTTGTTTCTAAAATAGGGCTAATAATGGCATCAAATTTACCATTATTGGGAGAATTAAGTAAATTAACTCACATCAAGCAGTTCAAAAGTTCCTGATATATGGTTTATTGCTATAAAAATTTTAGTTTGTAATTATTAAAGTATGATTTTTGGTTATTTACTTTTTAATGAAAATTTCAAACACTTATTTTAAAAAGTAGAATAGTAAAATGAATCCCCATGTATCATCAACCACTTTGAATAATTATGAACAATATGTTTTTATCCTCTACTCCCACTTTTTAAAAAAGAAAAATCTAGAGATTATAACCTGAAATTATCTGAAACATCCTAGGTTTTGCAAACTAAAGCTAGGAATCACTGCTGTTATCATACATGATAACAGATATTTTCATTTAAAAAATAAACCATCTTATTTAACTACTAATAGGATCCAGGCAACCACTGGCTTCCAGTGTTCTGTCACAAGGACATTTACGCCAGCGTTAACAAAGAACAGGTGGGCAGCCCCATCCTCCATCCCCCAATTCCATACCCCAGGGCTGGTCCAAAAACAAATTGGATCATCCAGGGCTACACAGAAAGATCAGAAGGGGCAGCTGGAAGCTAAAAAAAAAAAGTGTTGATCAGTATAGCTCTAGAGGTTGCCCACTAACCAGATGTTTAAAACATCAATAATTAATTGGAACACAATGGCTTATTAACTTATTCCAAGAAATATATACTTGGCAATAAAAAGAAAAGTCATCTGTGTTTTGCTTCATTTTAAATAGTGGGAACTAAATCAGAATCACTTTTGTTAAGAGGATCCATATGAAAATAAGCAATACGCAAAATAAAAAGCTCAGTCAATCTCATATGATATGTGTGCATGTGCGTGTGTGGGTACATATGTTTTATCCTATATTAAAACTTACAAGATCAGATTCTTCAGGTCAGAGGAGTAGTTGATTGTCACTAATTCCATGGCTTTCTGTAAATTCTCCCGCTGTATTCCTGCCAAAGAGTTGCAAGCCAAAGCCAACACAACTTTTCCTAATGATATCAGATCTGCTTGCTGACATAAAAGAATAAATATAACTTTTAATTTTTATTTCATAGGTACACATTTAATACATGATACTACTGCCTTAATGGAAAAAACCATTTTAAATAAGCTGAAGAATTTAGGGCAGGCTTCTAAAATATGACTATACATCAAAATCACCTGGGAGCTTCTTAAAAATATAATTTCTTAGCTTCACCTTCAGAGATTCTCATTTAGTGAACAGGCCCAATATTTCTAAAGCACCCAGGTAATTCTGATAAAGGTAGTTCTAGGTTTACATCTTAAGAAACATTACTCTAAGTAGTTAATATGCCAGCTATGAAACTGCTGCTTTTAAGGCTTTTTTTTAAAAAATTCTTTTATTTAAATAGAGATGATACTCTTTCTTATTACAACAAACTTAAGGTTACCATACATTTGGTTTTACTATGATTGTTGCAATTTATCATATATACTTTTCCCATTTTCTATGAGTCCCAGAATGTAGTATAAATGTTAAGAATTATTTGAAGGAAACATTTTAGAGCATGTTCATTCTCTAGAATATTGAAAATTATGCAAACCTCAAAGATATCCCATCTGCCTTTGTTTCTAAACAAGACTACATTTGCTTATACTCTACTAGATCTTTGAGTTCTGGAACTACCTCTTTCCTATTTTCTTTTTTAAATAATTTATCATTCTCAGGCTTTCCTTCTAAAAGGATTTTCAAAAGACACTGACTGAATTAAGTTATTTTTTTTATCATCTATTATAACCCCCAAGTAGTCCTACTTGGTAGGCAACCATCAATAAATGCAGTTAACTCCAACTTAACATGAAATCATTTGAAGTAATTTCTACCTAATTTCTTTAAATCTTCAAAATCCAAGATCTCATCTGAATTATTGAATATATGCTCATTTACTGAGCATTGTTTTGTTTTGTTTTTTTTTTGTTAAGTTTTCAAACATAGCTGTACATTAAAATCACCTGAGGAGCTTAACAACAAAACACAACAAATAAACAAGAAAGTCACCTAATGCCTCTCACCCCAGTTTAGGTGTTATCATCCTGGGGTACGGTCTCAGTATTGGTACTTATCAAAGCTTCCACAAAAGATTCAAATATGCAGCCAGGGTTTCAAACCACAAGTTTAATTGAATGTCTATAACTGGCATATTTGGAAAACCACCTATTTTGAGGCAATCATAATGAAAGACTAGATAGCTGCTATCCTTAATGTAGGACCTAACAGGGAATAAGCCATAAGTCAAACTCCATTACCTCCTCAACTGACCCCACACACACACACAAAAAAAAAAATTTTAAATTTAAAAGTATATAAAAACTAGCATTTGTGGATCTGACACTTTGACCATGATATCCTAAAATTAGAAAAACTGATTAGACAGATAAACTACTTTAAATCTATCAGAAGAGAAACCAAGGATTCATGTCAGAGTTAGGATCCCAGAATGGCAGAGGGAAGGGGCATGGCAAGGAGCACTTTCACTACTGCCATCATTCCTGTTCTCAGGAAAGCACTCCTATGAACTCTGAGAAGTCCCTTTAATCAAATTTAAGATCAGGTAAAACTTTCTAAGTTATATTAACAAATTTATAGAAATATTGGGCAAGAGAAATCAGAGTACTGTCAATGCTAACTATAAATTTCTATAGGTGTTTCAATCCAATGCATTCAGTAAAGCAAACTGAAGGTAGTTGCTATTTATCAAGTATTTGAACAGCATGTAACAACATACAGCCTTTCAACCCTTGAAACAGTGGAAATTTTCAGTTTGGCTCCACTTTGAATTGATGCTATACTAAGCCTCCCTCCTAGAATGTTTCATTGTTCCCTATTATGAGACAGGAAAGCAAAGGTCCAAGATAGCTGAAGAACTAGGTGAGTTTAAAAAAAAAGTTACACCATCTATTTTGAGTACATTCTACCACCTCTCCAGGGCTGGCTCAAGGTGGGAATGATCCACTTTTGAAATAAAGCACATATACAACATGATCCAGATTAGATTAGAACTGATTTTTAAAATAAAAGACATTAACAAAGTCTTGCTTAATAGAGTTTAACATCAGAAAAACTCAGTAACTCTCCTTTCCTTGTTGCCCAACTAAATAATTTTCCATTTGTTATTTTGCTTCTTACCTCCATCTGGTTTTTTCCCCCCATTTGTTGAATTCAGGAGGTTTTCCCCCCAACTCATTTTCAGTTTCTTCCTGATTCTTGATTTCTTGATTTCTTTCTCTGATTCTATCTATGGCTCTACTTATGTCCATTTTACTGAAAGTCAGTCTCTATGCACGTGTCTGAAACAGACTATGAAAAATATACTACAAGAAACAATGCACTCCTTTCTCATGTACCCTCTTCTCTGTAATATCACACTTCCCTTTTGGGGACTATCTTTAATTCTCTCCTATACCTTACTATAATAAACTACATGAAAAATCTTCTATACACATATATATATAAAAAAAAAAAAAGAAAGCAAAGAAAAAAGAAAAAGAAGGAAAAAGAAAAGAAAACCTGATATATCCTTTACTGCTGGAAAATAACACTTGGTTGAAGGTTGACTGAGTTTTTGACTTACAAATGAGTTGCCCTAAAAGCTTACTAAAGTTGGTTTGAAACTCAGGGATCATTTTTGTTTCTTTACAAAGTAGCTATACAACTCATGACATAACTGAAATATTATACATTTGCACATAAGCTATAGAAAATAATACTGCTGTGGCACAGGGTGGTGGTGACCTTTTTTTTTTTTTTTTTTTTTTTTTGCACTGAGTCCAGATTCTTTAACATGGTAGGTAAACACTCTACTACTGAGTTACATTCCCAGCCCGTATCAGTAGTTTTAAAAAAGTGAATCTTATTCAAAAAACATTGGGGGGCTGGTATCTATAAGGCATGTTTTTCATTTCCAAACCAATTCTAAAATTTTATGATTGGTAATAGGGTAGTCTAAAAAGTTTAAAAAAAAAAAAAAAAAAAAGTAAGAATCCATTCAAAAATTTAATATTATTTTGATATATGAAGATCACTAGTATTTTAATAGTTAGCAAGCAGTCATTTTTAGAAGCACAAAGATTATAAAGAAAAATTAATCAGGGCCAATTTACTTAGGCACTAAGTATAAGAAAGAAGAAAAGTCCCTAAGAAACAATACCCTAGATCAGAAGGATGAAGCAAATCTCTGTGTGTGAAAGAAAGCTGCTGCTGGGGGAAAAAACAGTCACAGTCCTCCCTTTACTGCTCACTAGATGCTGCTATCAATTAGGGTAGCCTGGCTGCTGTTGGGGTTAGGTGGTCACAGGAGAGATAAAGATGTGGAAAGTCTGTATACAACTGAGTGCAATAAGTGCCTCTAAGTCTTGGGACTGCACTGCTTGTGGTTCAGCAGCAAAAAGATTTGTGCATTAATTGGAACTACAAACACTACCAGACTGTAGTGTTTTGTCATTTCCTTCCTCTGTTCTAAAATTCTGTCTTACACTAAAGTGAATGAAAATCTTCCAAAGCTTTGAACAAAAACTGAAGAGAAGAGCAATGGGCAAATAAAGTATTAAAAAGATTAAAAGATTCTGCCTTTTGTCCAAAAATACCAAAAACTTCTTATTCACAAAGAACTAAAATTGTCTTAAAATAACAGCTGCATATACTAATGTCAAGCATTACAATGCAAAACAGATGAGATGAAAAATCTAAATTTAGCCACATTACTTACACAGAGTAATCAGGCAAAAGCAATTATTTTTTACACTTCCTTACAAGAGGGCTTTTCATTTTTCTTCATTTTGCAGTGCTGGGGATGGAACCCAGGGCTTCATCTGCGTGCTAAAGCAAATGTTCTACCACTGAGCTCCACCTCCAGCCCTTGTGAAGGAAGGTCTTTATTTCCTTATACCATATTAATAAGGAAATAACAACTAGAAAAATTTCTAAGAACACTGTGGGTCCTAAATCAATACTATAGAATGAAGTTAAACAGTATCAGGTATTTTTGTATACTTTATTGTATTAATAAGGAAATAAGAAACAGCAAAATAGAAAGTATATTGTGGGTCTTAAGTCAACATTACTAGAATGAAGTTATACAATGACCAAATTCTGATAATGTAGAAGCAGTGAGTGACAGATTCTAACTAAATTAAAAGAAAAAAAAATTACTTCGAAAATGGCAATCCAAAAACAATCCTTTGAAACTATTTCTAAAATTTTATTTTTGGTAATGAGACAAGTGTTCTGAAAGTTAAAAACAACAAGTATAATTAAAGTGAAAAAGTAGTGTCATTTAATAAAATCTAATTGGCTGATTAATATTTTAATATATTTACTCTGAGAACAAATTTCCTAATCACATGAATACATTTCCATTTTAAACAGCCAGAGTCTCTTGATACTATCATCAATTCTATATATTCCAATGTGTAAGGGCTCTACACTAAATATATCACAGTGGTTAAGAAATACATGTTCAAAGTTAGCAGAGACTACTCAAGAATAAATTGGAATCTAGACTTAAAACCCTAAATTACTTTAAAATAAAAAAAAAATTTTTGTTTAAGAAAACAAAAACATGCCTTAAGTATCCATGTTAATTCTAACTTACCTGATACTGAGCCATCAATGCCAAAGGATTATTATTTTGACTGTTATCAAATGTTAAAACATCAAAAACTCCAACACAATTTACTCGCAACCTTTAAGGATCAGAGAATTTAAAGAAAATAATTAAGCATTTCTTATTATATACTAATGGATACTTATTTAGCATTTCCTCTCATTTTAAGAAGGACCTCAGAATATCATTACTCTAACTCACATCTGAATGTCCACCCTCATGTAATCTCCACCAGCCATCTTACAGATAAGGAAATGAAAAGTCAGGAGATATCAAGTACTATGCCTCCAGTTATAAAGTCAGTAACTAATAAAGTCAGGATGATAACTCATGTTTTTTTGACTAACATATCAGTCTCCTTTTTATCACTCCAAGTTGTCTGTAAAGTTACTCATGAAAGAAAATCAGTAAGTCTCCTAACACTTTTCTAAAGATGTACCAGGCATTCTAAGCATTTTATGTGTACTAAGCCATTCAAATCTGTCAATGAATTTATGAGACAGGTACCTTAAAAATAAGGGAAATGGAGTTAATAACAGTACCTGTCTAACGAAGCTGAAATGTTAAGCAACTTGTTCAAGGACATACAAAACTAAGAGAACCAGGATATGAACACAGGGAATCTGGTACCAGATCTTCAGTTTGTTATCCCATGCTGCCCAAGACAATTCTCAAAATTTTGGCTACTGTCAGGTGAAGTCAAGGTCTGTGTTACTTAACTCTGTAAGTCAACTCTCAAAGCATGAGACTAAGCCAACAGCAACATCTAGGAACTCAGTAAAAATAAAAATTCTCAGGTCCCACTACAAACTTACCAAATGAAAAATTTGTGGAGGTGGGTAGAGCCCAACCATCTGTGGTTAAACTCTCCAGGTGATTCTGTTTCATGGTTATTATATTTGAGAACCATGATTCTACATTAAAAAGTTGTACTGATACTACTTCTCTATTCCCATAACCCTAACCCCATATATCTTTCTAATTCTTACCATATTTTTGGTTAACAATCAGGTATTTTATTAAGAATTCGACATTTTCTTTTTAAACTTACAAATGCATTCAAAAGTCTTAGGAGTCCTGCTGGATAAAACATATCAAAGGGTAGTACTATATAACAAATCATCACATTTTTGTTTATCATCATAAGTTAGATGGTCAATAAACAAACTAACACTCAAAATGCTAGTACCTTGTTTTGCCCGTTATCAGAATCTTTGTTGGGTCCATAACTCGACATGCCAAACCTGCTGTGTGAATGGTACGCAATGCAGAACTCAACTGGACAATGTATGCCCAAATAAGAGATTCTGGCAATAATCCAGCATGCTGTCTAGGCAATGGTCCATCATGTTGGCCTACAAAACAAATGAATTTTTTAAATTGACATCTTGATTTAAGTAATAGTTCAACTAAAAGATTGAAATATTCAATCCAAAATTAACAAAGAAAATTCATGTATATTTGTGGCACAACATGTCAGTGTGTATGTGTAATTTTAGTGTATTACTGAGAACTTAAAAGAATTGCCCCAATGT
Organism: Tamias sibiricus; assembly: GCA_025594165.1. Taxonomy (NCBI): domain Eukaryota; kingdom Metazoa; phylum Chordata; class Mammalia; order Rodentia; family Sciuridae; genus Tamias; species Tamias sibiricus. The sequence goes on from CM046663.1 coordinate 72,397,157, forward strand.
TCCTATGATTGAAATATTATTTATATTGTTGGTAGCAGTTAAGCTCTCATTGAAATCCTCTTTTCTGCAGAGATTGTTACTTTATGTAAAAGATGAATAACTGTAGTGTATCTTACAGTTCAAATTTACAGAGCTGTTCACTCTTTGGCTCTAGGGAAGCAGAAATCTCCACAATCACTTATGTTGAATGCTTATTTTTCTTAGTTCACTCAACCTCCTCTACCTCAGACATGTCAATGAGATAGGATGATACCCAAGTTACATAAACAAAAATGCCAAACACTGAATGTTACTTATATATAATGATAAAAAGCAAACACAATCTGATCTTCTGTAAAAAGTAATCATTTTTATTCAATCACCTCTTATGAGTATTTTTTCATAATACTTTCTGGGTCAATAATACCTAAATCAGAAGCAGCATATAAATTTAATATAAATTGAATCAAGATTTTTGTAATTACTTTAAGGACTACAATCTTTTATTCACACTAACAAATCAATCTTTTGTGAATCAGATATAAAAGTAACATAGTCAAATACCTAATTGTAAAAAAAAAATGGTAAATATATAATTATGGCTAGGGATAAACTTTCTATAAGAAGCCCATATAAAATTTAAAAACTACCCCTCAATTTGGACAGAACTGAAGATATCAAATCCAGAAAAAAAGTGTAAGTGCGTTTTACAATGTGATTTAAAAAATATTTTGTTAAGGTAATAAACTACAAAATACAAGAAAACAACAGATTTCTATAAGTGTATGATATGTTTAAGGAAGTTATAACCATTCAAACAATATTTTAAAACACTGGAAAACAGCACTGATTCTGCTGAAAACATAAATGTTAATTTATATGAAACAATCAGTCACAAAAAAACCCAAAATGGTTAAGATAAAAATAAACAGGAAAAAATGCTATGAAGGAACATTTAGCAATGTCTGAAGATATTTCTGGTGTTACAACTGGGATAGAGAGGATTGCTACTGCATCCAGTAGGTAGAGGCAGGACAGTCTCAACAAAAATAATTAAGCAGTCTAAAAGTCAATAGTGTCAAGGTTAAAAACTCAGCTATAAATTAAAGCCAACAGTCATTTCACAGGTGTTAATACTAAAATAAACTTGAATAACAACCATATTCATCTATAGGAAGAGTCATACCACATCCCCTTCAATAAAATTATGCATGTGTCTAAAGATGACATGGCAAAAGAAAAAAAAAAAATGACCACACTACATGACCAGATTTTTAATGTGAAACAACCATGTAACCACAACTTTCTTCTTTTCAACTGTCAGAATGCAGAAAGCAAAATCACAAGTAAACTGAAGCAATATATTTTTGCTTATCTATAATTAGTCTTTATTTAAAGGATTTACAATCTGAAAGATACTATAAGGTAAACTCAAATCTTGCCACTCCCTTTAAGTTCTGTAAGTTACATATTCAAGAAAATCTTAACAAGATTAAAAACCCTAGTAAAGAATATGATGCTTCTTTCTTGGCCTCAAACTAGAAAATGAGACTCTCCCCAAATACATGTTTAGGGACATCTCAAAAATAATTTACCTTTTCTCTGAAATAATTTACATTTAAATGAACACTTATCAGAATACAATTAAAACATGTCAAATCTTTGCAAAATTTAAATTATAAAATGACTGTTTAAGTAAATATTAGAAATGGGTAAAAAAACTGAAAATACTCCATGTAAAATACTTGAATAACTTTACAGTAAACTATAAATCTATTTTGAAGACTGATTCCACCCCTAAACAACATGAAATTCAATCTTAAAAATAAAACACTTATTTAGACAAGTAATCACATAAATAATTATATAGTCACACTGGACTGTAAGAAAGTCAATAAATTATATTTAGAGAATATAAAAAAGAAAAATATTTATAATAAATAAAAGGCACAATATGATATAAATGATAAAATCCAAAACACTGCAAAGGGAGACAAAAATAAAACAAGACTGGGAAGAAATATACCAATGATTTATAATATTTGTGCTTTGGTTATGAATTAAAAAGGATTATTTTTATTTTTAATTTATAAGTTTCCAAACCATCCTCAGAAAGCTTGTATTTTAAAAGAAAAAACATTTTAAGAGATAAAAAATTTTAACATATTTCCAGAGATAACAAACATCAAATTTCTAAGTCATTCATAACTCAGCTTAACCTCAGTAAATATATATAACACATTATTTCCTAACTTGTTGCAGATCAACTCCATCTGTTTGAGATATTTCTTTTTTAAAATGCGATAGAGTCCTTATACTGAATGACTACAGGAATAAAGTTACACATTATTAAAAATACAAAACTACTCTTCTGCCCAGCGAAAGTATTTGTCAAAACACAGTTTGCTTGTATCTTTTTCTTACCCCATTTTCTCTTTGTGAAATAGGAATCAGCATTAGGGTCATTAAAGTGTCTGCTCATCATAGTTTCTCCTCCAGCATGGAAATCATATGCAAACACAAGAGCTTAAAATAAAACACAAACACTCATTACTGAAATCTGTCTTCAAATAATGAAGGTCACCAAAAGTAAGACAATTATAGTAAAAGTTACTCACAAGGCTCGGAGAATGCTTTAGTGGTAAATACTTCACGCAGGGTTACAATATTTGAGTGCTGAATTTTTTTCCACATATCAACCAACACCATGCACTTTGTGTTAACAAGACGAAAACCTGAAAAAGAAAGTTTTCTACTACAGTACACTGCAAATGGTATCTCCCTAGTATTCCATCAGAAATGTGACAAAAATGCTGTATCATGCTTTTAAGGTACTAATTTCCAAATGAAAAAAAATTATTGTCCATTTAATTTATATACTCAAAAAATCAAGATATACAGGAAGGGCTGAATAATCTTAGCCTCAATAACATAAAAAGGAAAATTTATCTTCCTTACCATGTATCCTCCGAAGGCAATATGGCAGATCATCTTTGCTATTTACAGCTTTGTAGCAAGATGTAATATATCCAAAATTACTTGATTTCTGTATCCGGTTGGGGGGGGGTGGCAGTGGTTCTAGAGGGAATAGGCTATGGTAGCTGTCAACTTCTGTGGGGACTGCTAGAGTAATTCATAGGAAGACAACTTTCAATTACAGACATCCAGACATTCATAAATCTTTTTCACAAAATAAAGAAGAAATCAAAACTAATATACACCACTCCCTTGTATTACAAACAGTGTTAGCATTTATAGCAATTCTATAAAACAAACTGTGGTTTAAGCATCAATAAAACGGGCATTATGAAAACAACCAAAGAACAACTAAAGTTCATACATTCAAAAATATTTACCATTTTAGAGTATAATGTGCATTTTTATCAGAAATAATTAGACATAATGAATTATCACTTCAGATATTAAGCATACTTTTATACTGTCACTGAATAAAATAAGATAGAATGCTTCTTCACATATTTTACTTTGTACACAATATATTTTGACATGAATTCTTATGTTTTTAAAGCATAAAAAAATTCAAAACAAATCACATTAAGCTGGGCACTACGCTTATGTGTGTATACCTTTGTACCTATAAGTGTAATAACTGGTATCAAAACCAATCTTTAGGTTAGTAAGTACAACTCAAGGAAATTACCCCCCTCTACCACCACCAAAATAAGTAAGAGGCAAATAGTAAAGGAGTGCTCACTGCAGTTAACAGTGAAATATAAGTGGTATAAATGCATTATGAAAAAAAGTAAAAAATAAATGCATTATGAATAGGGAAATGGTTACAGATAGGTATTAGTACAGTCATTCAGTGGAATACCATGGCTTTTAATCCCCAGTAAAATATAAAAAGGAGAGGAAAAAAACAAATTTAACCACATGCTTTCCATGAAAATTATACTTAAGGATATATAGTGAATAAGGATTTGCTCATGATATGCTATTAGGATCTAGAAGCTGTATATATTGAATCCAATTTGAAGTTTCATTTAAGGTCTAAATGATTGTATGATAAAATGTATGCAGTGGTTCGTTTCTCTATAGAGACAATACGCAATTTACATTCCTTCTTTATGTTCCCTCTTTTCTAGAATAACACGTATTAGTTTGTAATTTAAAAAGACAAGTAGTTTATTTTTTATTTTGTTTTAGTTGTAGGTGGACATAATGCCTCTTATTTTATTTATTTATTTTATGTGGTGCTGAGCATCAAACCTAGTGCCTTACCTGCGCTAGGCAAGCACTCTACCTCTGAGCCACAACCCCAGCCCCAAGACAAGTAGTTTTCTAATGCTACAAAGACAATTTTGGTTTCTAACTGAACAGCTTCTATTTTATTTAATGGTCTTGAAATACTTGAAAATGCTCACTGTATTTTAAGTGGAAAAATTATAACTGGAACATGCAGTATAAGCATAGAAAAAAAACTTTTGTTAAAAATCTTTACAAGCCAGGCGCGGGTGCACGCCTGTAATCCCAGCACTTGGGAGGCTGAGACAGGAAGATCACAAGTTCAAAGCCAGCCTCAGCAATGGTGAGGCACTTAGCCACTCAATGAGACCCTGTCTCTAATAAAATACAAAAAAGGGCTGGGGATGTGGCCTAGTGGTCAAGTGCCCTTGACTTCAATCCCCAGTACCGGAAAAAAAAAATCTTTACAATAAACATGCTTAATGCTATTTTCAAAACATGGCATTGCCTCATTATAAAATCCTACAAAAAATAATCCATGACCTATCACTAGTAAGAAATACAAGGAAAACTCCATTAAGAAAACTCACTAATTCCAGAAGACAGGTTCAAAATGCTCTGTCTTTGCAAAATACTTTATGGTCATTATCTCTTAGTTCTCACAACAACCCTTTGATGTGGAGTTCCCTATTTCATAAATAAGGAAAATAAGGATTACATAACTCAAAGAGGGAGCTGGGATACAAACCAAAGATTCTGATTCTTCAGTCTTTCTTATACTCTTAATGCCTAGGTGGCATTTTTGGCCATAGTGTAAAACAGAATAAATCAATGTCACTTTCAAACCTATGTCAAGTTCTACTAAAATAAAAATAGGATAAGGTAAGTATACACACACACACACGAATATAACTAAACTTTTGCCCATTCACTACTTGTTGTCTGAATGATCCACGTAATTTCCACAAACAAATCAAATGATGGGATAAATTTTCTTTCCCAGCTATTTCATAAGAAGCACTTACTACAAGAAGTAATTAAAATGAATCTAAAATTAATTAAGATAAAATCTAGTAAGTACTAAGTACTTACTATATACTAGCAAACTTGTATTAATGAAATATGGGTCCTTACCAGCAAGATGCTTAGAGAAAATAAAAGGATACATACAGATTTATAGAAAACATAAAAAAGGCCATTCACCATGGCATTGATTCTTAAACTTTAGCACCCATCAGAATCACCTAGAGACTTGTTAAAACACAGTTCGCTGGTTTCCATTCTGCATTGTTGTTGTTTATTTTAAATTTGTTTTTAGTTGTAGATGGACACAATACCTTTATTTATTTATTTTTATGTGGTGCTGAGGATTGAACCCAGCGCCTCACACATGCTATTCAAGTGCTCTACTATTGGGCTCCAACCACAGAGCCCATTCTGCATTTTTAACTGAGCTGGGTCTGAAATGGAGCCTAGAATTTGTAAATTCTAACAAGTTCCTAAATGATAAAGGAAATGAGGTTGCTGGCCAAGGGACTACACTTTAACAAGTGTACACTATGGAACAACAGAAAAGGGAGCCATTCCCAAAAATACAAAGAAGGAGCTCATAAAATAATTGGCATTTTTACTACAAAACTGAAAGATAAGACTCTTTTCAGTTGGCTAAAACAAGTGGAAGGAATGAGCAATAGAGAATAAACAGAACAAAAAACAAGGTCTGTAATGTGCTCGCTGTTCTCAGGAATGGTGACCTTTCACGTGGTGGGAGCATAAGGTATACCACAGAGGAGGCACAATAGAGATAAAGCTAGAACAGATGTGCTGGGATTAGATTATAAAGAAACTTAAATGCCATACTAGAGACTTGAAATTTATTATGCCAAACAGTGGTATTCATATCACAAGTGTGACAGAGAATGAGTGAGGAACATAATCAACTAAAAATCAACTGCACACCCTTAATCCTCTTATTCTGTGATCACTTTCAAGCAAGTCATGCAGAATTTTACAGGTTATACAAAAAAAAAAAAAAAAAAAAAAAAAAAAAGTGTGCTTGCTTCAGTGGAAAACTAAGCATTATTCTAAAGGATACCTCTCAGGTTCTGATTCTACAGAATATATTTTAAGACTCCTTTATAGGTAACTGATAGCACTACAAAATAATTCTTGCCCAGGGGAGATTCCACTGATTTTCCTTTGGTGTCTGACAGGGACTACACTGAAACTGTAGGTCACTTTGGGTAGAATGAATTCTATTGATTCTTCCAATTCATGAATATAGGATAATCCTTTTTCTGTCCTACTTCTTATCTTTATAATTTTCATTATAGAGACATTTCATCTCTTTGGTTAAATCCCCCCCCCCCTTTTTTTGCAGTGATTGTGAAAGAAATTACTTTCTTGATTTCTAGTTCAGACAATTTGCTATTGGTGTATTAAAAAATTGACTGATTTTCATGTGTTGATTTTGGATTGTGGAACTTTGCTGAAATTGTTTACTTGTTCTAACAGTTTTTTGATGGAGTCTTTGAGGTTTTTATATGTAAGATCATGCCATCTGCAAATAGTGAAAGCTTGGCTTCCTCTTTTCTAATTTGAATGTCCTTTATTTCTTTCTTTTGCCTCATTGCTCTAGCTTAGGACTCCCAGTACAATGCTGAACAAAAGTGGTGAAAGTAGGCATCCTTGTTTTATTCCAGATCTTACAGAAAAGGCTTTTCAGCTTTTCTCCATTCAGGGCTGTTAGCTGTTCACTTATTTTATATGGACTTTATTATGCTGAGGTATATTCCTCAGTTTATTCAGCTTTTATAATGAAGGGATACTGAATTTTAAAGACAGGATTATTCATTATTGTTCTAGTCATCTTTGTTTTCAGTCCAATATAACACATAGGCATAGTAAGTCATGAACAAAGACCACCAGATCACTATTAGGCCCTACAATTATTACTGTAAGAAAAGCACCACAGAGGTAAAAATCCAAGAAGAAAATTATGAAGATTACAAATGACAGAGCTGCATTCAACTTTAGTTTGGAGCCCAATTTCATCAATAGTTTAAAACTAATGAATACAAAAGTGAAATTCTAGTTTCTTTTCCTCAAAGGACATAAATAATGACAAACTAGGTAAGATAATGAAAATACAAAATTCACTGTAGTAAAACCTATTCAGGGTTTTACTACCTCATAACTATTTACATCTTGAGCTGGATAATTTTTTTATTGTGGGAAACTATATTATGCTTTGTAGGATGTTTAGCAGTACCCTAATCCTCTATCCACTAGATGCCAGTAGCACCTTGCTTCTAGTGGTAACAACCAAAAATGTTTCAGACATTGCCAGAAGCCTCTGAGGGGGTGAAATCATTCCTGGTTGAGATAACCCACTGACGGATGTATGAGAAATAGATTATGACTTCAGAGTTGAAAATTATCTACTGACGGAAGTATGAACTAGAAAATGTAAATGAAAAAGACAGCATAACCCAAACATTAATAAAGGTTAGTAAAATAGTTAATATGAGAAAATGGAAAATAATCAGAGTAACAAAACAAATCATTTATTAAACTGCTTTTGAACATGGGTGCATGATTAATCATAACTTTTAGTTTATGATACTCAAATTATGTCTACACATGGAATGCTTATTTTAGTATTCTTTTATATATGTAAATACAGGTGTGTCTTTATATATTTGTAGATACACACAATACCTTATATTTATTTATTTTATGTGGTGCTAAAGATTGAACCCAGTGCCTCATACATGTTAGGTAAATGCTCTACCACTGAGCCACAACCCCAGCCCTTAACTATTCTTAATAATGTAGTAAGCATCTCAAATTTGGCAACCAAAAGAGAAGGCTCAGGCCTTCTTCATCTTAACCTACATTTAACCATATGGTCCTCTCTACCAATCTCTGCCTTCCTTTTCTCTTTTTTTATCTAATTTTATAACATTTCTATATAGTCCTCAAAAACATATTATGCATGTATGTGTGTGTGTGTATTTGCATATGCATATACAAAAATATATCACTTTTAGTTATTTAACTTTATAAGAGGGTATGCTATATGTAGTCTCTTGCATCTCACTTTTTAACTTATTATATTACTGAGATTCTCCTGCATTGTTCCCTGTCAGTATACTTTCCTCATTGTAACTGCTATGTAATATTTTCCTGACAATATCACTGAACTCTGTGACTTCTAATAATGTCTAATTATAGTTATATGGTCTATATGTAATAGGTTTATTTTCTCCTTTGCAATTTTTTTTGGCTTATTTTTTATTTCTTTCTTCTTATTATTTTGTGGGGGTTTTGTTGTTGTTCTGTTTGTTTGTTTTTGTTTTCTTCTTCTTTCTAACCTTATGCTTCCAATTTCTTTTTCTTTGTCCCACTTTTTGCCCTGGCTAGGGCTTCAAATACACTGTTAAATAATTAAGAAAATTTTCTATCTGAACACTTTCAGAAGTCATTACAGTTGTCTGCTCATCCAAAGTGGAAATATCAGTCTTAAGACCCAGTCGCCAGACATACTCCTTTTTATTAGCAATCAAGTTGATATACACTGGACTATGCTGAATTCTTGATTACAGCTAGGTATTTGAAGAATATTTTGGCAACAAATATATTCCCACTACATTATTTATCAGTTTTGCTACATTATGCTGTATTTAATTTTTTACAGAGTAATAAGTAAGCCAGGGAAAGAGATTTTAGCACACTGAGAAACATTAATAGTACAGTCTGAAAAAAACTAGGTTTAAATCCTGACTCAGCCAGCCACTTATTCTTTGGTCCTCTAGGCCAATTAATTACTTAATCTGTCAATTCAGTTTTCCTCATACATAAAATAGAGATGAAAATAATATGCCACAGAATTTTTCAGAGGAATAAACTAAAACATGTAATCATCAATTGGTACATTGTAGTCTTAGAAATAATAACAACTACCTTCTCTTTAAGCTTAAGAAGCTATACTTTAGGGGCTGGGATTGTGGCTCAGCGGGTAGAGCGCTCGCCTGACGCGTGGGCGACCCGGGTTCGATCTTCAGCACCACGTACAAATAAAACGCATTGAATAAAAAACGCATTGTGTACAACTGAAGCAAATAAATAAAAATATTAAAAAAAAAAAAAAGAAGCTATCCTTTAGTTTCACAAGACAATGATGCTCTAGTGCATGGCAAAGTAAATCATCATGAATCCTAAAATTAACTATTTATTTAAATAAACTAGAATACTGTGACATGTAGAACTAATTGAAATACACTAGATGATCAGTAGCATCTTGAAATGCTTCTTATTAATCCATAAAGAACATGTAGCACTCTATAAGAATTCAAATAGACTTTAAAAGGAAGGATGAAGCAATATGCATTTTACCTGGCATATCTGCTTGATCGATTTGAGCCATTGTTATTAAATGTCTGTTGATCAGCTCCTAAGAAAAGTAAACAAGTATATTGATATTTAAGCATAGCATATATGAAATCTAAGACTTCCTATTATAACTAAATAACCTATGCAATAATTTTTCTGTTATGTGTACTTTTTAATATTCATAAAACAGTATTTCTCAATGTTAAAATACCTAAATTCCAGTCCTAGATAGACCTACCCAGAGTTAAATCTGTATTTAAATAGCTATGCTATATCCCAAAGAATGCAGCCAATTTGGTGGCTGAAAACTGAAGTCCACTGCTAAGCCAGTCAATAATTCATTCTAAAATCACTATGCTAGTACAACTTAATTCTGTGAAACAAAAATATTTCTGAGTAACCGAGTGTAAAATAAAATTCCACTTATAATATTGATCTAGCTGTTTACTAAAAAATAAAACACTAAATTATTTTATAAAACCTACTTTAAAAAAATATATTGAGCTTTCTTAAAATGAAGCTTTTTTCCTGGGGCAAACTGTTTATCTCAATCTATACCTACAGCCAAGGCATTCATTAAACATTAGAGACATCAAATACCCTTTCAATATAAAGGATATGAAGGTAGCCCATTAAAATAGTTATTCTGTTTTGTTCTAAAACACAATTATTTAAAATTTTCTCAAAACAGGTTTTCTTAAGTAAAATTTATAAGTTCTATTTGTGTTAGAGTATAGCATATGTGATTAAACAGTCTGATCTGTTCATTTTCTTTTATTTCACAAAAGCACAGTAGGCACTTATTAGTTCTACAAATTCTGAAAGCATACCTGTCGGAGCTCATCAGCCATAAAGAAGGAAGGTGCATTTGCTTTTGGTTGCATATACGCAACATGAGGTGCAGTTGGAGGATAAATATGGTAGTTTGGAAATACCTAAAAAAGGTATGTGGGGGAAATATAATCATCAATTTTTCTCAAATGTTAAGTTTTATTATTGTTTTGATAAAAGTTAATCTTTACATGACTACTAAATTTTGATACATTTTAAATCTTTAAGACAGTAAATTAAACACCTCAGAGAATAGCTGTTAACATAATTCTTTCTGAATGAACTATATTTCAATAATCAATTTTAAAAAGTAAATGAGAAAACATTTCTTCAGAAATAGTAACATTTAAGCTTCAATGACAAGGTGAAAGTAGCTCTTTGTCTCTTTTTCCTTAAAGCTTTTCTTTTGTCTCTCTTCTTCCCCACACCCGAACCCCTGTATTGGGGATTGAATGCAGGGGCGCTCTACCCCTGAGCTACTTTTTATTTTTTGAAACAGGGTCTCACTAAGTTGTTGAGGTTGGCAACTTGAGATCTATGCTATCTGATAAAAGGAAACCAAAGCAAGAAAAAAGAGGTATTATTTTCCCTGTAGTTACAGGTTAAAGGAAACCCTACAGGTATTGCAAAACCACTTTCTAATTGAAATTCAGAGCAGAATAATTATTTGAGGATGCCAGCTGGAGCAGCTGGAATTACAGTTTTGTGCCACCATGCCCAGGGCTACCTTATCCTTTTAACTAGAACATTTGTTTCTTTAAAAAAATAAATCAAGTTGTTTTCTGGCATCCTCAGATAATTATTCTGCTCTGAATTTCAATTAGAAAGTGGTTTTGCAATACCTGTAGGGTTTCTTTTAACCTGTAACTACAGGGAAAATAATACCTCTTTTTTCTTGCTTTGGTTTCCTTTCATCAGATAGCATAGTTTGGCTTAACTACCTCAGGCTTGCTATAAGCATATTTTAAAGAATGGTTTGAAGGGGAAAAACATTATAAAATCTGTCATAGTTAATCTCTGTAAAAATAGCAGACAGTTTTGTGACAAAAAAAAAAAACCCTCTGTATAAATTTCTTCTTTCTATAAATATAACAAAATGTAAATAACTACAAAATAAAATACACCCAAAACAGGGTAAACCACTAATGGAATCTTTACTTAAAAAGAAACAAGGGAAGTCTCTATCTCAATTATTCAAACTTGTATTTAGCAAGCTGTTCTGTGATAATTTTTAAAGGATTTCTAATGAACAAACAAACAAAAAACTGACACAACTATTTTTAAGTATTTTACATGATTTACAACCACTTCAATACATGTTTTCACATTTAATCCTCATAAGGTGATTGGATGTGTTACTATTCTCATTTTATAATTGGGAAACTGACTCAGAACTGTAAAAATTCACGAGTGTCAAAAACATGGCAGAACTAGGTTCTTAAAAAAAGAAATCTGTTCTCTTTTCACTCAAATTATCTTTTAGCAAAGTCAAAGAAATAAATTGCTAATTTGGGAATCAAAATCTGCTTACTGAAATACAAATATGCTTTTCATAAACCCATCATCTGACTGTTAAGTGTCTATGATTTAAATCAGCTTCCATTATTTTAATGGAATTTGGTTCTCTTACTCTTGAGTTCTTCAACTACTATTTTCTCTCCAGTTAATTTTTTTTAATGAACAAAATAATGAAGTTACAATTCATGTAATATGACAATGCTTCTTCTCCTCCCAGCCCTCACACTCTCTTCCTGCTCCTCTCATTCCTGTTCTTTCTCCCTCACTTCTGACAACACTAATTCACTCTGACAAGAAATGTGTCCTTCCGGGTATGTGGTTCTTCTCTTGGTCTTTTTTATTCTCCTAAGATTTTCTTTTTTGTTGTTGTTGTTGTTAAATACTTATTTATTTGCTTTTAGTTGTACACAATGCATTTATTTTTACGTGGTGCTGAGGATCGAACCCGGGCCGTGCACGTACTAGGAGAGCACTCTACCACTGAGCCACAACCCCAGCCCTCTTGGTCTTTTTATTCATGTTTCTTCTAGGTCTACCTCTTCCTGTTTGTTTTTATAATTCTTTTCTCTATCATGAATCTTTTAGTAGCTCTTTCCTTATCTAGAATCAAGGCTCCCTTCAGTCAGAATATTCTCCCTCCTTAGAAATGACCCATATTGCAATTCTTACGACCATGTGTCATTCCACTATCCAGAGATCTAGCTGTTAAAATTACTGCCTCATCTGAGGCAAGAGCTGATCATTAGTTTGTTTTCAATAACAACTGATAAGATGCCATCTACTTATGGCAGATACCTCACCTTCTTCCTAGAGGTAAAACTACACAGTACCCATAAACAAGTCAATAAACATCTATCACAAATACTAGGTAGGTAACCCTGTATGCAAAACATGCCATGAAGTACTACAATAAAATATAAATAAAAAATATGTGATAAAACCAGGTTATTAGGCAGAATCAGATTTATTTGAAAAGATGAGAAGACTGAGTAGAAAATGAAATGCTTTTTCATCTCAATAAAGATGGGGGGTAGGAGAGTAATCCCCTCATCAATCATAAGGAACTTTCCTAAGAGTATTAGAACTCCTTTCTTACTGCAGACATACCATTCCAGTCAAAGGTGCTGGAGTTGTGTCTGTATAGAAGTAAGTGGTCCCACCGACAGTTTCCTTCTGGATCACCTGACCAGAAGATGGAGTCTGAGAAACAGCATTATTAACAGGTGTAGAGGCACTAGAAGGCACCATGTAATTTGCTGGATTTGGAGTGTGACTTCTTCTTCTGGGAGCAGGAGAAGTATGTGGAGTAATCTTGGGGGAATGAAGAGGGGAAGATCCAGCAGACAATGACATTCCTGAGGAAGACATAAAAAAAGTTTCTTAGTGGAACAGTAATTGGTTCTAGAGAAAAGAAAAAAAATCTGGAAAACTATTCAAACATTCATTTGGAAGAAACATCAGCAAATTTTAAGTAAAAAGATAAATAAATAAAATAACTTTATCTTGTTTTGGTTTAGGGAATGTTCTGATTAAAACAGAAAGAAGTTTGTTTTCTCAATGTAGTCTTTCCCAAATAAACTGGCAATTTCATTACAGGAATAGCATCCTCCATACCAAAATTTACATCAGAAACTTCAATGGCAAGAATCACTAAAATTTTAATAATTAACTTAATAGAAAAGTAGGAAATACCAGAACGGACTCTTTATACCATGACTATTAGTACAAATGCCACATTCCAAAACAATATTATGGCATTAAAAATTCAAATTACCTAATAAAGTCTATTAAATTTATTTCAGCAAAATACAATTAACAAAATTGTTTTTAAGAAGAAGACTAAGTTGAAATGTATAATAGCACTTCAAATACCACATTTTCTTTATTTAAGCAGCATACTGTTTTGATGTCCTTTTGGTCTTTAATTCTAAATAAGCATAACACTAAACTGAAAATTGCTGCAGATGCATACTCTTTGAAGATAAGGCCAACTGATAGCACCATTCCAGTCAAACTTTTACTCAACCACAATCAATAAAAACTCATTATGAATATAGCACCCTTTATCATCAATCTGTTGTGCAGAAAAAGAAAAGGACAGATGTCTCTGCCCTTCAGGAGATTCCAAGCTAACTGAAAAAAAAACAAGACAAAGTCACAAGTAAAAGACATAAAATGACTTACAAAAACACTCAAATAGAAATTAATAAACTGTAAACTAATTGCAGAAGTGCAGATGAAATGCAAATTAATTTAAGCCAGATAGCTAATTAATACTTAAGAGAGGTGATCAGTTCTGAGCAGAGACTAGCTATCTAAAGCTACAATTACACTTTCCAGGAAAATGAGCTTATCTAGGAGCTGATTTCTGAAAATGTCTTGGGTCACAGAATTATGATTAATAGGGATTTGAGTTTCAATTTCTAATAATTCACAATCATTCATGACATCAGTTATGTTTTTAGAAAACATACAAGTGAACAAAAATAAGCTGAAAACTGAGATAACACATCTTTTTGCTGGATAGTCTTTTGCACTTTCTAAAGAGCCTCAACATAATTATTTTACCTGATTTTCTGAGCAACTAAATTAATAGTTGAGGTAGGTAGGTTACAAACATCACAGATCAGAATTTATATGTAGGGAAACTATGTTATTTAGCCAAGAACATATGTACAAAGTCAAACAGTAAAGCCAGGACTCAAACCCAAGTCTCCAAATTCATAATCTAGTACTCCCTACTGCTTTAACTCAATATCTACTGCATTCACGTTAAAACAGGCCAGGAATTCTCAAGCATGTCTAACATGTATCTAAGAGAAACTCTGAAAACCTCTAACGTTTTAAAAAACACTATTTATGAAGAAGTTAGGTTACCATAAATGTGTAAGCCTAATTTTTTATTTTTTTTTAACTGTTCCAAAGCTGGGTTTTTTAGTTTGTTTTTGTTTTGACAATCAACCAATGATGAGGGAATCTGTCATTAAGTAACAGCAACAAGTATGGCTGCGACTCTTGAATACTTTCCCTATGTAAGGCACAAATCCAAGTACTGCACATGCATTAGTCAGTTAATCCTCACAACTACCCTGTGAGGTAGGTATAACATTTTTTTCCTCAGAGGAAGAAACTAAAACTAACTTAAAGATCAAAAGAAACTTAGTAAACTAGAGAACTAGAGAGTCTAATTCTAAGGTTGATGCTTTTAGTCAATCTGCTACAAGGTTGCCCAATTCCCTCTAACAATGAATACAAAAGGGATCCATAACACATTTTAGTAGCTTTAGTGTAATTATTTAAGCTATTCAGGGAGGGGAAGGTACAGGACAGAGTGATGGGAAACATTATGATCCCATGTTAATTATCTAATTCAGAAAAAAGGTAGAGTCTGTCTTGTTTGAAAACAAGTATTCTAAGGTTGGTTATATTAGGGTGGACATTTTTTTTTTCTTTCTTCCTTTTTTGGTGACAGGGTCTCTTTCCCAGGCCAGTCTCAAAATGGTGGGCTCAAGAGACCATTTTACTTTATCCTCCAGAGAAGCTGGGACTATAGGTATGCACCACCACACTCAGTGTTTCTGATAAGAAAATGCATGAATGATGAAAATTATACTATATAGTATCAAGATTTTGCTTAAGAATTTTTAATTTTGTGAAGTTGATTTAATACAAAGTTGTAACACTGAAATTTGAGTTCATATATCTGAACTGAGGCTAAATGGAGTTCATTCAGAACAAAATATGTTCAACAGTAAGCATCACTATCCATAAGGATAACAGGATATTTAATTTCTATAGGAAGACAGAAATGAAATTAACCACTAAATTACTGATACACTAAATCTCACCCCACACAACTTTCTATCACCTGTATATTAACAAATGTGTTAAAGAACTGAGTGAAAATATCTACATATCTGTTTGGAGAAAGATATTCTGTATTCAATACTAAGATAATAATACCATAACGTACCCATTATTAAGTACTTACATACAAGACTAAATTATAAATGCCATGAAGAAACAGAACCATAATATAGAAACAAATAGTTAAAAATAAGAATGCTAAATTAAAATGAACAGATTCTGCTTAAATCAAAGGAGTCTGATTCAAAATTTGAAATTCTTAATTAAAAATTATATCTTCCATTGCATATTACTCTTATGTTTGGCCACAGGAATATTTTCCTGAAAGTGTTTCAGGAATCCAATTGGTATAATAAAACTGAGGGTTTTCTATTAATAATGGTGTATATCAAATAGTTCATTCTTCATCAGAAATTTTGGTGACATCACATGTAATAACTGTCATAACTTCTTAAGTGAAAATGTAAATTGAGATATTTAAGTCACAAATATTATATTAACTGCTTTAGGACATTTGAAAAATGCTTCTTAAAAGTACCCAAATCAAATGAAAGGGAGGAAAAATGCAGGAATATCCACTAGAGAAATTAACCAGAGTAATTAACAAAATAAGGAAATAAGATTTTAAAAATTTCAAACCAGGTATGGTGGCTCACACCTGTAATCCCAGTGATCCATTCGGGAGGCTGAGACATAAGGATCCTCAATTCAGGGACGGCCCCATCAACTTAGAGAAACCCTGCCTCAAAATAAAAAATAAAAAGGGCTGGGAACTGTAAATCAGTTCAATTCCCAGTATCAAGGCAGTTGATGAAGCAAAAGTGTCACTATTTTTAGATATAATTCTATTTCTGGAAATCTGAAGAGAAACCACAGAAGATTCTTATAAACACTGACAAAAGTCATTAAAGCACATGATTACAAAATTAATATGTACTAAACAACACTCTTCCTAAATGCGAATAATTATTATTTCCGAAAAAACGAGAGACTGAACTAACAGAGATGCCCTCTCTCCACCCCTACAAATGTTATCAATATATAGCACTTTGAGATAAAATACAACACACCAAATTTTAAAATACAGCTGAGATAAAAATAACAACAAATCCCCCCAAAAGCACAAAATTAAAGAAAAATATGAAGCCAAGAGGTTTGGAGAATCACAACCTAGGTCAGACACAGTCTCTAAAGATGAGGATTTAATGCCCATGTGGGCATAAGAAATGGATCCTTGACTCCATACAACATGGAAAGTGAAACTAAAACCCCTGGGAGAGCAAGGACTCTGAAAAATATGCACCATCACCAGTGAATGTGGGACCAGAAAATTTCTACCTATCAGCAGAACCAAAATGGACAAAAATTTCTCAAGGAGAGAGAAAAAGGAAGAAGGTGGGTAGACTGGGGTATTTGAGGAAATGGAAATGCTAATTACCCTGGATTTGATCATTATACACTGTATACAGGTTTTAAATTATTCTTTATGTCATAAATATGAAGAACAATTATATGTCAATTAAAAATTAAATAAGTGGAAAGGCAACCCCATGTCAATTCCATACACAGGTATGGAAGAGAAAACTTCTACATCTCCATGTTACAGGAATCCCAATAGGAAATTAACATAAAATGACTTGGATGAAGCAAACACCAACTCTTCAGAACACTTTCTTTCACAAATCCAGAGCATTTAGGAACACTCCCCACAAAATAATCCCACTTAACAAGAACTCAAAAAAAAAAAAAAAAAAAAAAAAAAAAAAAAAAAAAAAACAGCATACACAACATACTTGAGAATTAGCATCCTATGCACAAAGAACCTCAGATAATATAACAATTTGAAAGACATCATAAGATATAACTACTACTAAAATGATTAAGGACATGAAAGAAGTGCCAAACTTCACAAAAGAACAAGATATTTGTTTTTTAAACTAGGCTTTTAAGAATAAAGAATTATAAGCAAAAATGTTAAAGAAAAAAACCCTTCAATGGATGAGTTACACAGCAAACTAGACATGCTCAAAAAGAAACTATATACATCAGAAGAAGGAGTTGAGGAAACTACCTAGAGATAATACTTCAAAAATATGAAAGAGTAGTTTAAGAGACATAAAAGACTGAGTGAGAAGGTAAATACCCACGGGAAAAAAAGAAAGAATATTGAAGAAGCAATTATCAAAGAGAACAGATTGTGATTCTCAAGAATGAGTTCACCACAGAAATCCTCACCAAAAATCTTGAGCAAGAATTCTGAGCAGAATAGGTAAAAAATAAACTCCTTCTAACTAATTGATATGAAACTGGGACAAGGCAAAAGACAAAGAGAAAACTCTTAAAAGAAAAATATTTTTAAAAAAGAAAGAAAAATAATAATAATTATATATTTGTAAGAAAAGAAGGTAACCTTCATCCTGAGATTTATACACAATCTGTAAGTGGTGGGCGGAATAAAGACACTTGAGGAGTTCATCACTCATATCTCAACAGTGAAAAACAATTCAATAATCAACATCAGTAAGAAGAAAATTCCCTCTTAAAAAGGCATGCAATGTAAGAATATGAGCAAATTTGAATAAGCACTGATAATAAACAAGAACTATTAGTCTGAGATAGGTTACAGTTAAAGTGTAGCTAAAATTCTAGATAACTATCATAATGAAAGGGGGCAGGAAGGCTCAAAGTCATTAAAAGTTCTTTTTTTCAGGCTGGGGGTATAGCTCAGTGGTTGAGCACTTGCCTAGCATGTGCAATGCTCTGAGTTCACTCCCCAGCACTGACCCCCACATCATATTTGTATATCAATATTTTCATTGCTCATCTCTTTAACAATTGTATACTCAGTAAAGTATGCAAAGTAAAAATTAGGGGTGACCACTACATAAAATAGAAACAAAATATTTTACATCAACACATACTTCATACAATATATAAAAATTACTTCAAAATGGATCAAAAACCTAAATGTAAGAAAGAAAACCAAAAAAATTAAGAAAAAAACATAGGCATAAGCCATTTTAACTCTCATATGCTGCTGACAGAAATGTAAAATGGTACAAGCTGCCTTGAAAGCAGTTTAGCAGTTCCTCAAATTATTAAACGAAGAGTTACCATACAACACAGAAATTCCACTACTAGGCACATTACCAAACAGAAGTAAAAATTTATGTCCACACAAAAATTTGTACACAGACATTCACAGTATCATTTTACATAACTGCCAAAAAGCAGAAATAACCCAAATGTCTATCAACTGAAAAACAGGCAAACAAAATATGTATCATCCACATAGTGGAACACTATTTACCATATAAGGGAAGGAAATGACACATGCTACATCATGGAAGAACCATGAAAACATTAAGTGAAAGAAGATAAAACACAAAAATACCCATATTATGTGACTGCATTATTCTATTTATATGAAATGTCCTTTTGTGTGTGTGTGTGATACACTACAGGACTGCACCGAGGTGCATTGTGCCACTGAGTTATATGCTCCCATTTCTTTTTTTTTTTTTTTTTTTTTATGGTCTTGCTAAGTTGTCACGATCCTCCTGCCTCCACCTCCCCAGTAGATGGGATTATAAGTATGTATCAGAGCACATGGCTACTTAACTATACACTTTTTGATCACTTGCTGTTGTTGCTTCTTCGTTTGGTAAACCATCCTATGGATCAACACAAGGTCTCGCATATCATAGGCAAGCTCTTTACCACTGAACTACATCCCCAGCTAAACTATACACTTTTTTTAAAATTATTTATTTATTTATTGAGTTGTACACAATGCCTTTATTTTTATATAGTGCTGAGGATCAAACCTGGGCTGCACACGTGCTAGGCGAGCACTCTACCGCTGAGCCACAACCCCAGCCCTAAACTATATACTTTTAAAGGATGAATTTTATGATATGTGAAATTACACCTCAATGAAATTAACTGATATTCAAATTATTGCTGGGGGTAGAAAAGAGCAAGTCAAGAACACTGCATTAACCCAATAGAGGGAGGCAGAGGACAATGAAACACACACACACACACACACACACACACACACACACACAAAAACACCCATTCACATTAATTAGCAATAAAAAGATAAAATGTCTGAACATAAACTTAACTAGAAATGAGCAAGATAAAGAAAACATTAAATTCTACTCACAAAAATAAAAATTAACTTGAACTAAGGAAAAATATCTACTTACTTCTTATGCACATGTCAACTCTACTTAAACTAATCTAAAAATACAATGCTAGTTCAACAAAAACAGAATTTTTAAAAATTAGCCAAACTAATTATATTCCTGTGGGAAAATACTGAGAATAGTCAGTAATTTCACACACAAAAAGAAAGAGAAGCAAAAAATTAGGAAGACAAAATATAAAGGAGAAAAAAATTATTAACACTAATTAGATATTAAAAAGCAACCAAAACTATAGTAATAAAGATGTCTGACAGAAGCGCTCATATGACCAGTAGATCAATGGAATAGATTAAGGACACCAAAATCAATCTCAAATATATCAGAAGAAATAAATAAAAGATAAAGGTGGTACTTTAAACTTCAGGGGAGAAGACAAACTACTCAATAGCTGGATGTGACAACTCTCAACTCTAGGCATCACAAAATGACAGAAAAATAAATGAACAAAGTTATAGTTATTTATAAAAAAATCAACAAAAGTGAATCTCCTATTCATTCATCACATCTACATAAATTTCACATGAATATTCAGATAGAATTTTTAAGAGTTTAAAATGAAAAGGCTCTCAGAAGACTACCTTAAAAACATAATATTGTCATAACCACACAAATCCAAATTTCTAAAAAAATAAATGTTCATCATTTTAACTTTTTCAAAAAACAAAAATTTCTACAGAGCCAAAAGACATATATGTAGTATTTAATAAAAGGGCTATTCTGCATAATACATAGTTCTTAGAGCCATTAAGAAAATAACAACCACTGGGAAAATGGACAGATTACACAACCACCCAATTTATAGAAAAGCAAATAACTCAAACATATGAAGATGCTTGTGTACTGACAAAGAGATGCAAATTAAAACTAGTTTATCACTGGTCTCAGATGGGCATAGTTAAAAAAAATTAGACAATAATTAAAAAGGTGACTGGCATAAATACCATCACACACTTGACATCTTTTTAAGCAATTTAGCAATACCTGTGAGCTAAAACTTTACTGTAATGATAACTATAAAAAATTCAAATGAAGAAAGTAAAAAAATGAGAAATGAAAGCTGGGAACACCACAGAACTGGAATTTTGTCTTGCTCATCTTTCTTGCCTATTAGGAGTTACTAATAGATGTCTCACCAATGAATATTAAGGTTATTTTCAAATCCATTCCAGAATATAACAGAAGTAATATTTTCTGGGCTGTGGCTGTGGCTCAGGCTCAATGGTAGAGCGCTCAGCTGGCACACATGAGGCTGAGGCACTGGGTTAGATCCTCAGCACTACATAAAAATAAAATAAAGTTATTGTGTATACCTACAACTAAAAAAATACATAGTAAAAAATATTTTCTTCAAAGAGTTAAAAAGGTTGTCCTCTTAGAAACAAGGCATCTCAAGGAACTGAACAGACACTTCTCAGAAGAAGATATACAATCAATCAACAAATACATGAAAAAATGCTCAACCTCTCTGGCAATTAGAGAAATGCAAATCAAAACCACTATAAGATTGCATCTCACACCTGTCAGAATGGCAGCTATTAAGAACACAAACAACAATAAATGTTGGAGAGGATGTGGAGAAAAAGGCACACTCATACATTGTTGGTAGGACTGCAAAATGGTGCAGCCAATATGGAAAGCAGTATGGAGATACCTTGGAAAACTTGGAATGGAACCACCTTATGACCCAGCTATCCCACTCCTTGGTCTTTACCCAAAAGACCTGAAAACAGCATACTACAGGGACACAGCCACATCAATGTTTATAGCAGCACAATCATTCACAATAGCTAAACTGTGGAACCAACCTAGATGCCCTTCAGTAGATGAATGGATAAAGAAAATGTGGTATATACACACAATGGAATATTACTCAGCAATAAGACAGAATAAAATCATGGCATTTGCAGGAAAATGGATGGAGTTAGAGAATATAATGCTAAGTGAAGTTAGCCAATCCCAAAAAGCCAAATGCCAAATGTTTTCTCTGATATAAGAATGGGGAACATAGGAGGATTAGAGGAACACTAGAATGGCCAATGGGGAGGGAGGGGAAGGGAGGGGGCAAAAGGGTGAAGGAAAAAAAAAAGATGGTAGAATAAGAAGGATATCATTACCCTAAGCGCATGTATGAAGTCACGAATGGTGTGAATATACTTTGCATACAACCAGAGATTTGTAAAAAAGTACTCTATATGTGTAATATGAAATGTAATGCATTCTGCTGTCATTTATAACATCTTAGGGAAAAAAATAAATAAATTATTAAAAAAAAAAAGAAACAAAGGCATCTAAGGTCTCAGAATGTACATCATCCAAAGCTGAAAAAACATTAAGAACATTCCTTTTACAACCAGGAATAAGAGAAAAATGTCAACTATGACTACTTTTCTATAATCCCATACTAGCCAGCAGAAGACAACAGAAAAAACTATTGCAAGGGGAGAAATAAAACTATCATTTGTAGAAAACTGACCAAATATAAGAATCCACAAAATCTTAGAAATAAAAGTTAACAAGGCCCAAAAATATAAAAGAAAACTACACATCTATGCTGGAAATAATCAAATAAAAAATTTTGTTTTAAAAGAAACCAATTATGATACCAGCAAATACTATACAGAATTTAAGAATCAATCTAGCTAGGGCTGGGGTTGTGGCTCAGTGGTAGAGCACTTGCCTGGCATGTGTAAGGCACTGGGTTCAATTCTCAGCACCACATATAAGAGGACACCGCTTGTTTCATGTATCCATGTATCTCCTAAGCTGCTTTCTCCTGAGTATACTGTCAATAGCTCCCCTTCCCAATGCCAAATTCTCTAAACTAACATCATAGTAAAGTCTAATTCATTCTGAATTATCTTCTTACTCAACATTTTCTTGATACCCATACTTGAAAATGATTCCTATTGTTCTGATGTTCTTATCTATTTGTAGGGAAGAATTGTGCCTAAATTCTGTAATCCCATCTGCACATAAGGCACATTGTCAGCACAAAATAATTTTGTTGAAAAAAAAATGGATATAATTTTTTTTCTTTACTGGCACCAACAACCAAAATACTAAATATCAACAGCTATGATCATTGAATTATCAAGAATGGCAAATGTCATCACCTGAAGTACCAAGTATAAGAAGAAGCTGGAACAGAAAAAAAAGTAAGTGGTCAGGTTATTTCGTGACACCTACATCAGTCTATTTAAAGGCAAAAACCGACTCATCACTATAAAATAGAGGAATGTGAAAGAATTTGGAGTAAAGCATATTCTTCTGACAGAGGATGTCTTATTCTAACATTACTCTTTTCTAGTCACTGCAGGCTGGGTAAACCTAGGATTATGCTAAAATTTTAACAAAATTCCAACAATCAAACTAAATCCTCAATAACAATTACCATGTCTAACCATACTGAAAAAAATGGTTTAGGTTACAGATTAACAAAATATATCTCCTTATGAGCATATGAATTTCAGCTGAGGACAAATAGGCAGCATTACCTTTTTAATAAGAAGATCGATATTTAGGGTTTTACCCAAGAGAAAAAAAAAAAAAAAAGCATACTAAAGAACTTATGTAATCATACTCAGGAATAAAAAAAAAAAAAAAAAAAAAAAAAAACAAAGTTACTAGTACAAATACACCCCCTAAAGCCAATCAGCACACAGTTATAGCTCCAAACACATTGTGTTTACCTCCCTATACTGGAACAGGGCTTAAAACATGTTAAAGCATTAATAAATTCTCCATGTTGACTTTTCTGATGTTAAAGCAAAGGGTGGGTATAAAAAGTCAACTCCAAAGTTGACTTCAGAGCACTTCTCCCCCAACTTGCTATTTTAGTGCTTCAGAAACAAGGTTAGTTTCTTACCCCATTTCTATCACTAGCTCTTAGTGGAAGGAGAAACTGAGTTTAAGGAAGGTATATCAGTGTAATTACCACTAGAATTAAAGGTGTGGATGCAGTCCTGCACAGTGGCACATGCCTGTAATCCCAGCAGCTCTGGAGGCTTAATCAGAAGAATGGCAAGTCTGAAGACAGCCTGGACAATTTAGTGAGACTCTCTCAATTTTTTAAAAAAGGACTGGGGACATAGTTTAATGACAATGATTCCAGGTTCAATCTCCAGAACCACAAAAAGGGAAGGGAAAAAAGTCTGGATGCCATGGAGATATTTACAATTGAAATATAACCACACTGTATGTAGAGTAGCATTCTATTGAGGAGAACTTCCTGAAATAAGATATTTAAAAGTTACACAATAACATCAAAAATGCAATGAACACTCCTTGTGTTCATGATTAATGTAAAAGTAAAGCTGCTTTACAATACAAACTTTAAAGTTCTTCAGTAACAAATTAAGCAACAAAGATCCTTAACTGGAGGCCCCTAAGACCACCTCTGCATTCAGAAATCTGCTAGAATTCACAAAACTCATTCATGTCTAAGATAAATTACTGCAACACAGTAAACAGTACACAGCCAAGAAAAAAGAAACAGGTGGCCTCTAGAGGACTTCATGGAGAGCTTCCTATGTTCTCTCCCCACCAGGAAGTGCCACATAGAACGCTCTGCACCTAGTAATGTTTGCAATCCCTCTGCTAAGAGAAACCCATGAGAGATTCAGTACCCAAGGTTTTTATAGTGAACTAGTCACAAGGGCACCTTCTGTGTAGCACATACTGGAATTCCAAACTCCTGGAAATAAAGGTGTGCAGCATAAATCACAATGTTTACAAAGGGAAAGCACAGTAAACTACCCTTATCAGCATGGGAACAGTGGGAAAAATCCAGAATTTAATTTCTCAGACATCAGCTGAGAGCTAAGCTATCAAGCAGGCTTTCTTAAGGATAGTAGTGTCTTCAGCCTGCTAACTTATTTCTGCACAGATATTGCCAAGTGTCTCTAGTATAGTCACCATCTTTTCCTAACTCCGCTCTATATGAATATTGTTATAGAGAAATACAAAAGCAAAAGTTTTATTTTTCTTATCTGAACACATGCCTTGGGGAAGGGGAAAGAAAATCAAAGATTAAAAAGTAGAAAATCCTTCAGTTATGGCAATGGATATATTCCACTACCTTATATCCTTACATGTTTAGAAACAGTTACTTATGTTAATGATGTATATACTCCATGGTTGGAAAAAAAACAGCAGACAAAATATAGTTCATATAGGAAGGATATGAACCTTTCATCAACTACCTCTCCAGTATCTCTATTACCTAAATATATACACTAATGAAACAAGTTAAGTCTTATAATAAAATTTCAGCTATTAAAATTATGTAAAAAAGACTTAATAATATCATTAGTTAAGGTCATTTTAGTTTGGGGCATATTATAGAGTTCACTAAAATGTTTGCCAAATAATTCTTGGGACTTTTAGAGCAGTTCTGAAAAACATCTAATCTAGGTAATGATTTGGTGTTTGCATCATAAAAACAATTGTTTTCAATTTCAATAGCTTAAAAATTATTTACAGCCATTTTCACAGAAATTCTAGTTCTGGAAAGTATCCCAAAATTAATAACCCTAAAAATATCCAAGGAGATATTTATAACTAAGATAAATGTATATACACACAAAGCATATACATGTATGCTGCTTCTTTTAAGTTTTAGATGGACATAATACCTTTATGTATGTGACTATTTTTTATGTGGTGCTGAGGATCAAACCCAGTGCCTCACATGTGCTAGGCAAATGCTCCACCAATGAACTCAAGCCCAGCCCTGTATATTGCTTTTTAAAAGGTAACACTAACTGAGGATGTAGCTCAGTGATAAACTGCTTGCCTAGCATGTTCAAGGCCCTGGGCTCAATCTGCAGCCCCACACTAATAAAACAACAAAAAGGGGACTTTAAAAAGACTGACAAAGATTAAATAAGATTATTAAAGTGGTAAGAATGGTTTTAAGAGAAAAAAAGCACATAAATCATGTTTTAAAGTGTGCATTGTCCCCACATAGTACAGTTATTTGATTGTTAGGAAATATAAAGAAGTTGTTTGAAGACTTAATAGCTTTACCTACAATAAAATGGATTTCTTGTAAGCTTATCTTCTGAGTAGCCCCAAATATAAATTTGAGCAAATTAAAGTTATCAATATTATCTTAGAGAATATAAATTAAAAAAAAAAAAAACTAGATTTAGAAATCCTTAGTGGCTATTTTTGCTTCATAATAATCACCCCATTAGAAGAGTAGTCATTAAATTCATAATTATTTTTCATAATAGAATTAAAAATAAGAATCTAATTTATGAGACATAGTTTGAATAGAACGTTTCAAAATTTCCAATTTTTAAACCAGCAGTAGACCAAGTGTTTCCTTTTTTTTTTTGGTTGGTTGTTTTTTGTTTTTAACACAAACTGTACAACTGGGACTGAACATACTTTGGGTGGTTTTTTCACAGTCAGTTATGAAAGAAATGAGATGTGGGATATTTAAGTCTATTGAGTGCTAATAGAGCCTGTGTAGCACCCTCGTGATACTGAATTTTACCTTAACTTAAACCCCTAATGGCTACATAAAATACTATTGTTACTGTACAAAGAAAAAATGTGATTAAATAAAGAATTGTTAAAATTTCTGAACACATCTGGAAATATCAAAGTTGAAGGAGGCTGACATAACCAAATTAAACATTTGTTAAAGTTTCTGGTACTGTGCAATAAGGCTGAAAATTATTGTGCCAATCCTAAAGATTTAGGTACTATAAAAAGAAATAAGCTACTACGAAGCTAAGTATAATTGCTACAGACAAGAACGATTCAGTGGATTTTCCAACTTAAAGACTTGGATTAGAATTTAAGTGTTTCTGAAGAAACCTAGTAATATAGATGTTTGGAACTTCACTAAAAATTTTTTAAATGTATGAATTTTGAATTTTTTCTTCCCAAAATGCTACTGTTAAAAATTGATGGTATACATTTGTTAAGAAATGCTATCTTAGAATCCAGGAATATGATAAACCTTGATTATGGCTTTGGTCACTTTTCTGTCCAATGGGACTAATGGCAATATTTCTTCAAGATACTATAATTAAGTTAAAATTTTTAAAAGTTAATATTATATTGACTATCTTAAACTGGGTACATTTTGCCATTCCTTTTCAGCCACCGGATGGGGTGAGAAAAGAAAGTTTAAATGGAAACAATTAGAAATTGGGAAAAGAATCATACAAGCATGTGTATGTTTTAATTGTGGATCTAATCTCAGAACATGTTGTACAATATAAAACAAATCACCCCACCATCAAAAAACTTCAACAAAATGAGAAAGTAAAAGCTAATACTAGCCTTTACTTTGTTCCCATAATAACTTCCATTTTTCGCTTTGCAAATAATTCTTAAAACTGGCTTAAACTGTTCTTGAGAGGACCGTGCTTAAGAAGATCATAATAACCATGCAACCAAAAAACCCAAGTAGATTGTATACATAATCTCATTTGTTTAAAGCCCAATTTTTCAAATTTGAATGTTGGATGACTACTTGCATCTCTAGCCTAAAAGATGTTTAAAATAATCTACTTATATATTGTCTGGGTAAAATTCCCATTATTCTTATATATTTTAAATCATACTGTCTTTCAAATAACTAAAATTAATATATTTGTCCCCCTGCTTGTTTTTACAACTCTTTAAAAAGATAATCCAAACTATCTGTACAAAGTTTATTATGGTCTAGAAAATTGAGTATTAAGATTTTTCTTTTGTAGCATCTTAAAATTCCTCAGATTCAGCTGGGCGCAGTGGCGCACGCCTATAATCCCAGCACTTTGGGAGGCTGAGGCAGGAGGACAGCATGTTCAAAGCCAGCCTCAGCAATGGCAAGGCACTTAGCCACTCAGTGAGACCCTGTCTCTAAATAAAATACAAAAAAAGGCTGGGGATGTGGCCCAGTGGTTGAGTGCCCCCGAGTTCAATCCCCAGTACAAAAAAAAAAAGGGGGGAGAATTCCTCAGATTCCACACCAACCAAAAAAAAAAAAAAAATCATTTAATTAAACATTATATAATAAATCTCATTTCCTCAAATACTAATATAAAAATTCTATAAAGCTTAAAGATAAAATTATTATTTTATTAATATTCTACAATTATTTATTATTAAAAAAGCACATTACAATATTAGTCATAAGCTGATATATGTAAACTATTAACTGATTTAGTGAATATTTACTAATCAAATTAGATCCCACTTAATCCTAGACATTTCAAGCCACAAAGATCAAATACCCTAAGTGCCAAAAGGTTTACTTGAGAGAAATGTCCGTAACCCCATGTGAAAAAAGGGTAACTTAGATTCGAAACTGCAAAAATCCTATACTGACCTCTCAGGATGTACAAATTTTAGTTTGCAACAAAGAGGAGCAAACTTTCTACACTTTAAAAAATTGTTCCATGATGTTTGGTGATAAAACGGAAACAGAGTCAATAAGAATATTGATGTTAATTGCCAGAACTGATTCCTTCATAAACCCTGTTTTCACAACAGCAACCCCTTGGCTTAGGGGAATTAAAAGTTGCTGAACTCAACAATCCCTTCAGTTAAACAAACAGACCCCTCATAGAGCTGTCCAACGCTGCCCAAACTATCCATCCTTTAGTCGAATCAGTCAGTTTCATGAATTGTAGGATTTATCTTCAAGTCCAGTGCTGACTCAGAGGGTAGCTTGTTCCCTAGAGAAAACAACCAACAAAAATCAGAACAGCTACTGCTCATAAGCTCTTTCAACACCCAAGTGGAAAGGACAAACTTATTGAGTCCAAAAAAAATAGTTCAACTTCCTTTCAACTACAGAAGTAGCCAATAAACTGTTGGCAACTATACACCACAAGCAGTTCTTGGTTAAAGCTTTCACTAAGTTACAGCAAGAATGTTAAACAGCCAACAAATTTTATGAGAAAAGCTATCACACAAATCATATGGTTTCTCATAGGAAGAAATATGTGGGGATTATAAACCACACAAGCATTCTAAAGGCTAAAGCTGGTTTGCTTTATTTTGTTTCTTTGAAAAGCTGCTTTCTAGTGTATGTGTTGGGGTGAGACAAATTAAACATCTACACCCGGAAGTAGCTGACATGTCTAGTTTTGCTTAATGTCATAAATAATGAACTCATGAAGTGTTACATAATTCCATAAATGCAAGGTTCTCATTCACTATTTAAGAGAAAATATTTTGAATCAAAGGCTAAAGAGTAATATTCTGTTTCAAGATCTAAAATAGTGACTTGCCTTCCTTAGCTTGTCTAAAGCCAACAAAACAAAACAAAAAACCAAAAAATTCAACATGCACAGCCTTTGAGCTTCAAGATATATCACAACAAAACAAAGGAGGCTTTCCATTTCATGAGTTGTGTTTTTTGTTTTAAAAAGTAAGCTATTATAGGTAACACAGGTGAAAACAAAACTAGAAAAAAACCAAAGTGTTTAAGCTAATTTCAAAATAATGTAATATCATTTTGTCTTTTCTCTAAAGGGTTTCCATACAAGACTGTGCCCAGACAGAATCATGAAGGCTACCAGTACAACTTTTCATTTTTAAAAAATTTATCAATGCTACTAATTAATCAAATGTCAAATACATCCAAATTAAAAATACTTTCTTCTCATTTCCAAGTTCTAATATGGAAAATTCTTGCAACTCAGCTAATAATCTCAGTGCCTTGGATCTCAGATTTGTGGAGGACTTGACAGTAGTAACCATACATTGTCTTGAAAACTGTACTCATTTGAACATAGGAATTGGATATTTTGGTTGATTAATGGCCTTTTTTTTAATGCCTTGCTGATTCTCCATTTTCCCAGCCTTTCGTAACTTGAATACCAGGGAAAACTAAGGCCTAAAGAGCCAAGACTCCCACTGTATGCAATGAATGATAGCTGTTACATACTACCCATGGGAAAATGACACTCATAATATTCTATATTCTGTAGTTCAAATGAGATCTCTCTATTGAGAAAAGGTGAAAGCCTCACAGTTTCCTCAACCTGAATATTGGTAAAGTCTTTCTTGAGAAACAAGCCTTCTTTGCCAATGGTTAAAAACTCAATTCCAGGTTTACAGAATTGCTTCAAGGTTCAGCAAGTGCTTGATTTGAATTTTTTATTTGAATTTTTTATCTACTTTCCATTACTTATTTATTAAATCAACAAATGCAAGCCCCAATTAGTATGCATTTGTTTTTTAACATACCAACACCAACATATTTAATTTGTGTTGGATTAGGTTATTTTAATGAAAACCTCAAACTAAAGTTTCTCTCCTGGACTCCTGTACACATATATAGATTCTTTATTTGGAAGGTAGTGATTCTGCAATAATCTTTATTTAAATGCACAAGTACTCAGATAAAATGGAACAAATAATCCACGTGAAACATAATTCTCATGTTACTTTATGATAAAAAATATAGAAAAGGAGACTGAGGAATGTAAGACTAATTCTTACCTCTCACCCACCAATTTCAAGCTACTGTATTCAACGAAATACTACATAGCATTATTAGTCTCACTTAATCAACTCTGAGTTAATGTAATAAACCTGACTCTGTAAGTGCCACTATTATCTGCATTGTATAATTTAAAAATTGGGCATTTTAAATGTGAGTTCTGTTACATTAAAAAAAAAAAAAAAAAAAAAAACAAGTTTGAAAACCACTGCACTAAGCTCTAATTCAGTTTTTATATTCCTGGTTCATGAGTATCCCAGGGGTAGAAGTGGTAATTAAGTCTTTAAGATTTGGTTGCCTGTTCCTGATAAACAGAGATGTTATATTCCGGAGCATCTTTCCAGTCTCTTCTCCCCACATCTGACAATCCCCAAAATATAATGTGTCAACTTCTTGGAAGCTAATGGCAAATAGTTAAAAGATTTTTAGGTGATATCAGAACTTTAAATACTCTTGTCTCTGTGCCATTTTCTGTTATTTTCCCCATGATCTAGCCCTATCTAACCTTTTCACATGTGTAGCAATTCTGATTTTAAAATGAAGTACTATTGCTTGGATATTTCAGAGATAGTTACTCTCCAGATCACAAAAATTGCTTAAAAATATTAATTTGAAGAGATAAATCAAAAAGAAACACTACAAAAGCAGTGACTAGGAGCTTAATAGTTCGGTGAAGAGAACTATCCACATCAACTAAATAATTATTTAAACTGTCATGTAGGATCATCAACACTTGTACTATTCTGACATTTAGGGCTTGCCATTTAGCCACTATGCACTGTTACCAAGGATACTTTGTCAAAAAACAAAAACAAAAAACATAATACCAGTTCACAAATGACCCTGCCCTAACCTAGCTTCTCCAAGCAAAATCCAAGGATTTTCCCACAATCAGCATTTAAAGGTTATTCCAGCAAGGTAAAATAAACAAACAACAACAACAAAAATGCTCCCAGCCTTCGGCTCAGTACCATGCCTAATTGGGATTTTCTGTTCAGTCTCTACCTAGCTCACATTGCATTACTTTTTCAAATTCACTGACAAAATATTTCTCTATTAATGCTAAATTGACTAAAACAAATAGGAAAAATAACCAACAAACTTCACGGATTCTCAATTGTATGTTTAAAACCTCTAATGAAATCCTCTTCACCTTTTAAAATCCATCTCAAATATTTCCTTTTCCATGAAACTTTTTTCCCATGTATATCCTCATTCAAATCAGATGAAATTCACTACCCTTTAAATTTTCTGTCATTTTAAACTTTGTCTAGAAGCAAAGGGGTATGTATCAGAATCTCCTTTTGATATTTTTAAAAATACAGATAAAGGCAAATACTCCAAATCTGAGGCTTCTGATTCAGTTAGTCTTCGATGGGGACAAGGGAATCTGTATTTTCAAAAACACAGGTGATTCTATCTTTACTACATATGGAAGCTTCCTAGAACCACTGCATAAGGTCAGGTAATGAGCAAGGTTCTAGTAACTTGAGAAGTAAGACGTGGGTTTGGTCTCATACTTAAGGTATTTAAAATTCTTCAATTTTAATATTTACTATAAATCTCCAAGTGATATCACAATAATGGACAAAATAATCAAAATGCCTCCAGAAGCACATTAGTGGAAAAAATTACCATATGTAAAACTAACATGCAGACAAAATCTAAAAAAGTTTTGATATTTAAAATACTATAAAATCACAGAATTTGAAGGTATTAATAAGGTCTAGAGAAGTAGAAATGGCATTGTGGAAAAAGGCGTTTGATCTTAATCAATGAAAAGAAGGCAAGATTTCAAGAAACAGGAGAGTTTTCCATGTAGCAAGGCCCAAGAAGACAAAGAGACAGGAAAAAGGCTGACCATGTTCAAAATACATATCCTTAAAGAACAGGATATGCAGTTGATAGTAGGGTAGGTTTGACATGAAGTAGACTGGAAGAATCTAGGCTTATTTATTCAGAAAAAAAAAGCTGATAGTGTTTACTAGTATAGCAGTGCCCCCCTTTATCATTGGAGGTTACATTCCAAGACCCCCAGTGGATACCAGAAACCAGGACAGTACCAAAACCTATAATGCAATGCTTTTTCTATCTTAAGTTAAGTTTTCAAGCACTGTGGCCATAACTTTTGCGATGTAAGGTGCAACGGCAAAATTACCATGTTTTTTTCCCCCATGTTCACAATTTCACAGATGCAAGATTCATTTTTTTTTTTTTTTTTTGGTACTGGGGATTGAACTCAGGGGCATTCAACTCCTGGGCCATATCCCCAGCCCTTTTTTGTATTTTATTAGAGACAGGGTCTCACTGAGTTGCTAAGTGCCTCGCCACTGCTGAGGCTGGCTTTGAACTCGCGATCCTCCTGCCTCAGCCTCCCAAGTGCTGGGATTACAGGCGTGCGCCACCGCGCCCGGCTGCAAGATTCATTTTTACCACAGATCTTAGCAATCTCAACATATGATTATTCTTTCTTTCCTGAAATGATATATCTTCTTACCTAGTAAGAGAGCACTTCACAGCTTCTCTTTGGCATGATAATGTTGCCAGCATCAGTATGCTTGTGTTTTGGGGCCATTACTAAGTAAAATAGGAGTTACTTGAACAAATAGTGCAATACTGAGATAGTTGAAATGATAAACAGGACAGCCAAGTAGTACACACAGTGTGGTCATAGTGGACAAAGGGATGATCCACATCCTGGTCAAAAGAAGCAAGATAGAAGGAGACTTCATGGTGGGCAATTTATTTCTTAAATTTTCAATTTAACATTTTTGGACTGTGGCTGACTACAGATAACCAAAACTGCACGAAGGGAAACACCAGGAAAGGGAGTACTACTGTAAATTTTGTTATTTTAATTTGAAATAATATTTACTAAGCAACTAGACATGGTTCCTGTCACAATGGAAGTTATATTCCAGTGGTTGTAAAGAGAACTCCCCATCCCAATTTATGTAAGTATGAAAGTTCAAAGTGTAACAAGTTCTAAAAAGGAAATAAACAAGGTAACATGATGAAAAATGATGGAAAATTTTTTCTATGGTCTTTTTAAATAAATGACATTTTAGCTGAGATCTATATGAAGAGAAGGAACTAGCTATGCCATGGGAAGAACAAATAGAACATATGAAAAGAACATAAGTCAAAAGGAGCTTGACCTATTTAACAATATGGCCAGAACAGAGTATATTAAGGGAACGAGTAACCCTGAGATTACAGAGGTATACAAGACATAGATTATGCAGGCCACAGCAGAGGGCTTGGATTGTACTCTAATGACAATTAGAAAGCAATTATATGATTTATATTTAAGATTACTTTTGCTATTACATAGGGAAAAAACTGCAGGGTAGACCAGTTAGGCTGCTTGAATAGTAAATAAAAGAGGGGATGATAGCTTGGTTTAGGACGAGGCACTGAAAATGGAGAGAAGTATCAGTTTAACAATATAATATGAAAGCCAAAAGACAGGATCTTATAGGCTAGGGAAGAAAAAGGAAGCAAAAAAAAATTGTAAGCTTCTCATCTAAGCATTTTTCAGAAAGTTGTCATCAGTTTACTCAACTCATAAAAGCTCAGACAAGAAAAAACCTTAATTCAACAAATAAAATATAAAGATTAATAAATTTAAAAATGAACAGAGGTAACAAAGCAATGTATCTTAATTACAGTAGGATGAATTCTCCCTGGTAATTAGGAGATTTTTATTATCATTTAGCTGGTTAAAGAGGGAACTGAAGTTGGATTCTAGTTTAGGATTCTTGCTACCTACAACTTCATATATAGAAACTATGCATTCACATGCACATACATGGACAATAGCTCCATAACAGTCATACTGAAACACCCAAAACATGAAAAATTTTAAGACAATATGTTAACAATTTTCTTTTGATTATAAACATATGGAAAAGAGTAAGGTGGGAGCTGTTTCCCCTCCTTGTACCAAGACTAGTGATTCTCCACTACCCAACCCTCTTAAAGCGCCAGTTCCTAGCATGGATTGGACTTCAGAATTATCTAAAAGACTTCATAAAACAGACATGTACAGAACAAGAAGGATCACTGTGAGAAATAAAACTGGTAAAGTTAAGGGGGTTCCAAGTTAAAAATGTACTTTCTTCTGAAGATGAAGCAGTAGTAGGGATTGTACCAAAGGCCTGGTGCATACTCGGTAAAATACTCTACCACTGAGTTATATCCCCAGACCCTTTTGAGACAGAGTCTCAACCAGGATGGACTCAAACTTTCGATCCTCTTGCCTTAGCCTCCCAAGTAGTGTGATTACCACCACACCAGGTAAAGAATGTACATTTTAAAAGCATCTTAGGAAACGGTTATATGCATCCTTGGTAAATCATTAAAATATTAACAGTGAGCCAAGTTAATTTTTATAAAACTTTAATTGGCCATTTCTAGTATTAATGGTTCAAGCCATGAGAGAAATCCATTTACAACATAACTAAACTTCAGCAAGAGAACTTTGTCTTACTGTACACTAGTATTGAAAGTTTAAATTATTAAAATGGGGGGGGGGGAGAGAGAGAGAGAGAGAGAGAGAGAGAGAGAGAGAAAGAGAAAGAGAAAGAGAAAGAATTATTTTTCCAAATTATGTTTCAAACAGACAATCTTTTTTTTTTTTGGGGGGGGGGGTCATGTTCCCCACTGATTTGGTTTAAACACAGTATCAATTTATGATGAAACCAAATCTACAAATATGCTTGAAAGTTTCTCCAAGCCAGTTCTCCATGGAGTAATAATCTTCTTTCCTGTGAACATAGATGCATACAAAATTATCTTCAGAAGTTGAGAAGTAAAAACCCCTCAACAAAACCTTAAATTTCTCAAAAATTTTCAACATTTAAAAAGTTGAGGACATTTTACAACTAAGTCATTTTGTTTAATCCAAAACTACATATTTCTATTAAAATAAATTACTTTTCACAAGACAAAGTTTTCATGTAGCAACTATATTCTTTTTATAGGAATAAAGATGGAAAACTCAGCTCTCACATTAGGGAAATTAGATTTCAGAAAGACTATCAACCTGATGTTTGCCAATGAAACCATGAAAGCCTGTTTCAACTCTACTCTGATTTTATGACATCCTGAGGTAGCTCTAAATCTTCCTCAAGGAACATATACAACATTCAAAACATAAAATTAATCTGCAAACATAAAAAATGCACACAAACCATATAATGTATTTTCCCTCCAAAGGAAAGAAGTCACAATTCCAATGAGTGTCATTTCTAAAACATTAAGAAAAAATGCACTTGAGCAAATAAAAAAAATATTCTCCTCTACAGAAGAGATCAAAATGCATAACCAATTTTGAAATAATAGTATATGAAGTAACTAGTAAAAATGAACAATAAAATGGAATATAAGCACATATGAAATACATCCTTCAAAATTTCAATTATCCATTATGGAGTTTTAATTTAAATTGAGATTTATTTTTATTATTAATAAATTTAGGAAAGGGTATGTGAAATTATTTAATGTAACTTTTATCCTATTTTTACTTAAGAATTAACAAAAACAACCATACAAAGCTACTAGCTATGAATTTTTCCAATTACATCAGCACATTTGACTTTGAGAATTCTTTAAAATTTTAATATTCTAGCTTAACAACATGCATGTGGACAACCATTAATGTAATTAAAAAAAAAAAAAAAGGATAAGAAAACAGTATTCTAATCTGTAAATTCAGTAAGTTTTAGAATGGGCCAAACCTTGGGGCTAGGATTGTGGCTCAGTGATAGAGCACTCGCCTAGCCTGGGTTCAATCCTCAGCACCATGTAAATTCATTATTGTGTACAACTAAAGCAAATAAATAAATATTTAAAAAAAAAAAGAATGGGCCAAACCTAAAAAACTCATTCTGTAAAACTGACAGGGAAGATGTATACTCACAGATTATAATTTCATACAGGCATGATTTCCCCATAGATCTTACTTATAAATGTTCTTTTCTTGTTAAAGTTTTACAGTTTAAACCCAGTAGAAGAAAGTATTTTTAGATTTTTTTTTTTTTTGGATAAAGGTTATTCCCAGAATTCAAATTAAGAGGTCCCTTACATAAGCACTTACTCTGATACTTCCTATATATATGCCTAATTTTGTGGATATTATGTTTTTACATGTCTGAAAATTAGATTCTGAAGGAAGTATGCATTTTACACATTTTTCTTTTTAAAGTTGAAGCTACTAGAACTTCATCTTCTATATACAAATATATGCTAGTTAGAGCATAACAAGTTAACTAAATAGCTACTACTAAAACAATACTTACATAAAGTAACAACAACAAAACACAAAAACAAAAACAAAAACACCCAAATCTAGATTCATGTGTCACTAACCCTTGGATTCAAAGATTCTCTGCTCTTTGTGATACCTAATACTATACTTCTTTTGCTATCTGTCAGTATCTACTTTAGAACATACACTTTTGGGGAAATTTCCTACCTCTTATTCTATGAGTAGGAGAAAACTCAGATCTTGTCTTTATATCCTTCGTTAAAGACAGAGAGAGAGAGAGAGAGAGAGAGAGAGAGAGAGAGAGAGAGAGAAAAGAAAAGAAAACCGACTAAAATATTATGGAATGAGACTGAAGGTAATCACAAATAAAGGATTCTTTTTGAGAAGTAAACAAGAACTCAGGTCCTTTTCACCTGTAGGCAAATATAAAGGAAAAGTGTTTTATCTAACTACTACATACCAGTAACATTTCAATTATAACACCATGAATTGTTTTTAAAAAGTAAAATGTTAATAGAATGCATGCAGATATTGTCAAAATAAATGCAACTTGGTTTCCCTTCTCTGTTTTCTCCCTAACTAGAGAATATCAGCAACTGATTTATATAATCATATTTTATTTTGGCTGAATATCTATTCATGTAGATGATTATGTGGACTACAGAGGAAAACACGTAAACATTAATAAAATGAAAAGGCTTTCTCACAAAGTTTACTTAATCTCATTGATCAAAAGCAAATATTTTCAGTGCTTAGTACCAATTTACCTGAATTTTATCAACCACATATTCCTCAACAATATTTGATGGAGATCAAGTCTGTACTCTTACATTCGTTTCCACATCTCCACTCCACACAGTGATCTTCCCTGAAGTTTAACTTCAGCCTTGCCTCTGTCAATAGCATCATTTTTAGATGAAAATGTCACTAATTCAACAAATATCATTAAAATATTGAACACATGTAAAGTACAGGCCCTAAATCCCTAAAAATGTAATCAACCTGCCCACTTTTTCCACTTTTTAAAAAACTGTTAGAGTTTTAATTAAACTTAATTTAATTTCGGGAACTTTACTCCCTAGGCTGTGTGATAGTTAACTTACTTTGGTCAGTATAATATTTGAACAAACAGAACAGTGACCTACCTCTCTGTCCCCAAACAGACCTCAAATGATAGAATCTTTCCTAGGCTTTTCAATCGTGACAGTTTTTTTCACTCATAACTTAAGATTATTTAAACAAAAGATCAAAACAAAACAGGGAGACAGGGAGAGGAGAGGTTTTAGATAGAAAATCAGTTTTCTGGATTAAAAGAACTTTTTTTTTTCCTAATTCTTAAGCAAAAGAGAATATTTATGAGTACACAGTATTCTTCCTTCATAGAGATAAATTATACTGCTTTGTTTATAAACAAAAACTTGCTCCAAAACTTGCTCCCAGCAGCTAGGGTTGTGGCTCAGTGGTAGAGCGCTTGCCTTGCACGTGTGATGCACTGGGTTCAATCCTCAGCACCACATAAAATAAATAAATAAAATAAAGGTATCGTGTCCACCTGCAACTTAAAAAAATTTTTAAAAAATCTTGCTCCAAGTGTCTGATTATGAGAATTAGTTATAAATATTCATAAAAAGTAACGTGAGAAAGTCGGATACAGTGGCACATGCCTGTGATCCCAGTGACTTGGGAAGCTGAGGCAGGAGGAGGATAAAGTTCAAAGCCAGCCTCAGCAACTTAGCAAGGCCTAAGCAACCTGTCTTAAAAAATAAAAAGACTGGGATGTAGTTCTGTGATGAAACGTCCCTGATTTAATTCCTGGTACGAAAAAAAAAAAAAAGGCCATTTTAATTTTGGATTC
The DNA here is from genome assembly GCA_025594165.1 of Tamias sibiricus. Classification (NCBI taxonomy): domain Eukaryota; kingdom Metazoa; phylum Chordata; class Mammalia; order Rodentia; family Sciuridae; genus Tamias; species Tamias sibiricus. The sequence goes on from CM046663.1 coordinate 72,435,748, forward strand.
CTATCCTATGAATACAAGCTTTTACTAAATTAAAAACAAAAATTACAGTCTGATATCAAGAAAATGTTGTGAGGGCTGGGAATGTACATAGTGGTAAAGCACCTGCCTAGCATACACATGGCCCTGGGTTTAATCTCCAGCATCAGGGAAAAATGAAAGAAAGCATTGTGATTGAATCAATGAACACTCTCTCATTTCTTTACGTACAATTTAGTCGATCTTTTATAACAGTTTTTATCATTTTTTTGTTTCTTTTCTGTAATAGTTGTAAAGCATACATATTAAAATGTCACATGTAAACAAAAGATATTTGACTATTAGCTCCAGAACCATAGGGTTTAAAATTTTAACTAGCCACAGAACTTAAGCTACTCAATTTCCAGGCTTTCTAGAAAATTTACTAGAAGACATAATGTAATAATTAATTTACATTATTTTTGCCCACTGACGTTACCAAGGCAGAAGAAATCCTCATTGCCCAATTTTATTCAATTTATATTTGTGATCCTGACTGAGCTTCAGTGGTTACCATAACAATAAATTAAATAATAATTTCAGTTATAGAACACAGACATGAACCAGAAATGAAGAAAAACAAGCCTGAGTAAAAGAATAATTGTTACCTTACTCACACACTCAACAATTCAAAGCCTTTTTCTTATTTGCCCTATTTTTTATTGGTGCATTATAACTGTACATAATGGTGGAATTTGCTGTTACATATTTGTATATGCACATGATTTAACAATATAATTAGGCCAATATCATTCCCTAATATTCTCCCTTTCCCTGTCATCTTCCCTACCCCAACTTTTTCTTATTTTAAAAGAAAAAAAAATAGAAGTATTAAAAGATGGGTTTGTGCTCCTAGCCCTCAACAGAGTGAAGAGAAGAAGGAAGGGTTTTTAGAGAAAGGAGTGGAGGACTGGAGAACTGGATAAAGCCCTAAACAGAGCACTTGTTCTTAAAACAAAGTCCCAGGACAAGAAACAGCATCGGCTAGGAACACATTAGAGGAATTCATCCAGGCATACTAAGTCAGAAACTGGGAATGGGACTCAGGAAGCACTGGGTTTTAACAGGCCTCTGACTGATTATGATGGACTCTCAAATTTGAGAATTCTATCCTCCAGGAAAGAATACTAAGAGCACAACAGAGTCATCAATAAAAAGCCATAAAGTACTCAAAAGTAGATCTAATAAACTTTCCTGAGTATGGCCATTCACAGAGGCAAGAAAAAATCCTTACCTTCAAGGAATTATAATCTCTTACCTTGGGGAAGAAAGCCAATGAAAAAGATAAAGAATTTAAATAAGTAACATTAAAAAAAACAAACTGCTCGGGCTGGGGTTGTGGCTCAGCGGCACAGCGCTCGCCAAGCACATGCGTGGCCCCAGTTCGATCCTCAGCACCACATAAACATAAATGCATTGCATTGTGTACAACTAAAGTAAATAAATAAATATTTTTTAAAAAAACTGCTCTATAAATCTGGATACCTAAAAAATATCAATTGTATTTTGGTTCACTACAATTACGAAGGTACATATTATTGAGCATGAGTCATCAAAAGAGATGATATTTTATTGGAAGAGAATACTATAAATTTTGGCAATCTTTCTAGTAAAAAAAACTGGTAAAATTACAAAGTCCTAAAAACTAAAACTTGAAGCTTCTGATATTAAAAAATTTTTTAATAAAAAAAATATCCCAGAAAAATTCATGTTCTTTGATGCTAGATAAACTGGTTACCGTAGCTGATTTGTTGATGTTCTAAAAGTAGGTACAGGGTAAGCCAGATGTGGGGCACACATATATAATCCCAGCTACTTGAAAGGCTAAAGTAGGAGGACCACAAAGTTCAAGGCCAGCCTCAGCAATTTAGTGGCAAGAGATATAAACAAGGGCCGGGGAGACAGCTCAGTGGTAAAGCACTTGTCCTAGCATGCATAAGGCCCTGGGTTCACCCCCATCACCACATAAAAAATAAACAACAAGCCGGGCGCGGTGGCGCACGCCTGTAATCCCAGCACTTTGGGAGGCTGAGGCAGGAGGATCGGGAGTTCAAAGCCAACCTCAGCAATGGCCAGGCACTTAGTAACTCAGTGAGACCCTGCTTCTAATAAAATACAAAAAAGGGCTGGGGATGTGGCCCAGTGGTCAAGTGCCCATGAGTTCAATCCCCAGTACCAAAAAAAAAAAAAAAAAAAAAAAATAAACAACAACAAAAAGATAAAATATATATGCTTTTTAAGCCAGGCGTGGTGGCGCACACCTGTAATCCCTGCACTTGGGAGGCTGAGGCAGGAGGATGCGAGTTCAAAGCCAGCCTCAGCAATGGTGAGGCACTTAGCAACTCATTGAGACCCTGTCTCTAATAAAATACAAAAAAGGGCTGGGGATGTGGCCCAGTGGTCAAGTGCCCCTGAGTTCCATCCCTAGTACCAAAAAAAAAAAAAAAAAAAAAATAATAATAATAATAATAATAATAAATATATGCTTTTTAAAATGAGATAATATCTCAAAAATACATATTCATAAAATAACAAGGACAGACTGAAAAATGAAGTCTAGTTGTTTAAAATAACGAAAGTCCATTCATGTTCCTCATTGCTTTTTTCCTTCTAGCTGACTGGAGAGATGCTAAGAAGCCACTTGACCCGGGTTCCTAATAAGCTATGTAAAGGACATCCTAGCTGATCTGTACATCTGTCCTAAACTGTTATTTAAACAAAAAATTAATTTGTCATGTTTAGTCTTTACATTTGGGATCTCATTTCTCTGTTTTGGCTGTTTAACCTAACAATACTTCACAGTGGGCAATAAGATTATGGCCCAGTTAACGATGGCTTAGAGAGCAATTGGCGACTAAAAATACATTAATATCCTTTGGATCTATACTGTTTTTTTCAAAGGTATATCACCCATCACCCCATCCTTCAAGTGACTATTTGCTGCAATTTACTTTTTATAGAAACACCATTCTAAAATCTGCATAATAGTATCTAAATTATGAGAAAGCACTTAGGAAATCATAAGAAAACATCTTATTTCAAACATATCATGAAGAGATTCATGCCTAAAAACTCCAGAACTAAACATTATCACCTTAAATACTGTCACATCTAGGATTTTGATAGCACTCATAGCTATGATTTACATGAACATGTACATTGGAGGCTTTAAAAACTCCTCTCCTTTAATTCCCTTCTCACATTCCCTATTCTAGGAAAACTACACATCACAAAGACAGAATAAGTTGAGCAAAGAATCAAGGAATAATTCAATTAGTAGAAGGGGCTATACATTTAATTCATTCTAACAGAATTAGAGGGCTACTCCTAACTACTATACACGTAACACAAAACATAGAGCATTTATTCACCAACACTATCTGTCCACTGGGTACCTAAAATGTACTAGGTACTATTGATCCAAAAGGTTAGAAAAGAAATAATCCCTGGGGCTCTCAGCCTATTTGACTGAAGTGGAGGTTGGGGGAGACTGTGGAGGTGAAGGAAGCTGACTTTTAATTCTCCACATTCAGCTAAGGATCATAAATATTCTTGGGCATTTACATGCTCTTTCTGTTCATTCAAAACCACTACAACATACTGATTCACTCCAGGCTCTAATTTTATACTGCTAAAACATAATTAATTCACTTAGACATCTCCACCTATGAAATACAAGTAGATGTCACAAGACTTTCTATTTACAGAGTATGTCAAAGAAATCTATCTGCCATTTAAAATTCCTTTTAAGTCTAGTACAAACTCACATGCTTCTTTTTGCCATTTCTCATCACCATCTTCATGTCTTTTTACTGATCCCTATCTCCTATAAAGATCCATGTGTCACTAAAAAATGGAATTTTAGACTTGAAAGACTTTCAAAATCATTTAATAATATCTTCTTAGAGAAATAAAGACTCTAAAACAAAAGCACCAAGTGGTATGTGGAAACCACAGCCACTTTAGCTGAAGAACTGGTACCATGTTCTAAAGGCCATCCAGTCACAATCCAATGAAAGCAGTCCAAGAGTCACAGGAGATTTTGCTGCAGTTGTAGATCACTGAATCTGTAACCTATGGTTAAGGGGAACACCTACCCACTTCCCATCTAGCCAGCCCCTATGCACTAATCATGGATCAAGACAGCCATAACAATGTGATTTAAATAGGAAGCCCACAATAAGAACTCTCAAACCTAACAGGACAAGTCAACCAGGGATTCCCCAACCAGCAGAATCTTATCTACCAGTAACTTTTTAAGCCTTACCTGACAGGTCTCCAAGCCAGCTGCCAGCAGCCATATCCCCCTCTGCGTCATAAACGTCTTGCCTCAGTTTCCTGAAATTCCCAACTGGGATGGGAATATAGACAGCTGGCATTCCCAACCTGGTTACACTCCTAGGGTTCTACTGTTAACAACTTTCCCTGGGACATTACAGTCTGTATCCATACACATGCATACACAGAGCAGCCCCTTCTAGGATGAGCTCAACGTTATAGTGTAATGAAAAGCTCCTCATCAAAAAACAAAAAACAAAAAAACATTAGGGACTCCTAATCTTAATGGTAAAATAATTGATTTTTCGAATTTATATTTTAACATAGAAAAGAATTCTCAAACTAGAGAACTCTGAAAGGTTTGAGTCTGCTGAATATACCTGAAAAACAAAGTAGTTATAAAAAAAGTGGAAACATGCAATTTAAAAATAATACTTACAAATACTTAAAAACTGATTAAGAAAATGGTTTAGGACCTCAAAACACATAGTGACTCTAGTTTTGATGCTGTTAAATTTTTTCAACAGGTACATTTTTGTTTCTCATTTCATTATTATTCACCTACATACTTGAACATTTGCAGTTTTTCGAAGTTCTTCAAAGAGGTTTATTGAATCAAAATTCACTGTACTTAAGAAATATGCACCAATTTAAAAATTATTTCCCAAGACAAAAATGAACCTTTACTAAATGAGTGAGCATTTATTAAGCACCATTCATGCCTAAATTTGTTCCAAATGAGAAATGCCATCCATGGTCCCTTCTTCTTAAGGAATTTGTAATATGCCTTAGAAATCTAGATTAATAACTAAAACCATTTCAAGCATATTATATTGCTAAACTACTTCTATTAAAATTACAAAAACAATTCAGAGAAATCAGTTCAGATTGAATTATCAAAATAAATTTATAGAATTATGTAATTATCCCACAGAATCCATTTAATGGTAGACTATTAAAAACTAATCACAAGAAAATCTGTTTAGTTATACCATATTCAACATGGTGATATTTAATAACTATATATATCTACAATTTTTATTTTCAAAAATAATGCCACTTTTAATAAATACAAAATAATTAAGATGGCTTACAGTGTTTTTGAGTGCCTTAATATACGCCTAAGATATACAATGAAATTTTAAATATGAGCTAAGATATAATGCAAAACCATAGATTCACCCTACTGGAAATTTTCTACTTTCCCAAATGGTATATTAATGAACTGGATCTCAAGAGTACTAATATAGCCTCATAGACGTATCTGTAGGTTTGATTTTACCCACACTAGTGTTCCAGTCCTTATCATCTGCCCAATTCACAATTTTTTACCTATGTAATTTATTAGTTTAAATATTATTCTCCTCAGGTTTGCCATACTCTGTCTCTTTCAGTCTTACAAACAGATCAGTTTTACGAACAAACACATATGCAGAACTAAAGAAAATAACTTACAGGAGTAGAAAGTTCCATTCAACAACAAAAAAGGGAACAAGTAGTAGTGAATGGAAGATAGACAAAAGAGAATTTAATTTAGTTCAGAATAACACATAATTTTCATTTTTATTCAAATTGTTTAAATCCAAACTGGAGAACCTTTGTAGCTAATGAATTCTTTATTACTGTAAGTAACTAATCACAAAATAGATAACAATTTGCCACCTCTAAACTGCCACTACTAAACCTCAAAGTTTACACCTAGGTCAATGATCAATAGCAGATTACTGCCTAAGCCAACTACTATGCAATTTAGATGAACTTAAACTTATTTCCTCATCTAATAATATGAAATGCCACAGAGTCAATAAGTCACAAAATTGTATCATTTATTTAGCATAGAACTTTGAAAGCTAAAAGAGATCTTCTTACCCAAAACCTTCAACATCATATGAATAGACTATTTTTAACATTTACATTTATAAAAATATTATAGTATTTCTGAGTAAAAATGAGTAAATATTTGTTTCCCCGTTCTCTTTTCTTTCCCTTTTTATACCACACCTTTCCCAAGATTAAAATAAAAAATAACAATATTAGCAATTTTTGCCCATCTATTTGACACCATCACTGTCAAAACTACATACTAAATGATTGTTTAATATCTCAAAAAAACTGGATTAAGCACATAAAATTTTCCTTAGGTTTATTTTTTCAAAGAAACACAGGGCTGGGGGTGTAGCTTAGTGGTAGAGCACTTGTCTAGCATGTATGTGGCCCTGGATTTGATTCCTAGAACTGCAAAAAAGGAAAACAAAACCTACAATAAAATTGGCAATAAATGAAAACAACTAATAACGATGCTAAGTTTAATATCACATAATTATCATTCCCCCCAAATCAATCACATGAAATTTGCCATGATAATTTATAATAAAATGTAAGGAATGGTGCAAAAATCTGCATTATCCTTATCTTGAAGGAATGAATATTTGAAAATGCTGAAGTCAGTATAGCTGTTTTTCTTATTTGTACATCAAAGGTAACATTTTCAAATTCAAGAACTCATCTCTGTTCCTCCTAAATGCTCATAATCAAGCAGAATAAAAATTCAATTCCTGTGTCATGACTATTAATGAAAGCAGATGATGGATCAAGCACACCACCCAGAAATTTATGCTGATGGCGTTGCTTGCATCACTTTTATTTATTTATTTATTTTTAATATTTATTTATTTGCTTTAGTTGTACACAATGCGTTTATTTGTATGTGGTGCTGAGGATCGAACTCGGGCCGCGCACGTGCTAGGTGAGCGCTCCACCACTAAGCCACAACCCCAGCCCCGCATCACTTTTAAACATACTGTGGTACTGTCAATTTAATACTGCTATAATTAAAAGTACACTAAGTCATGGCTTAACAAGTCTATTAACAAATTAAAGTACTCTTAGGAAAATTTTTGATGAAAAAAGAATAGCCAACATTTAGTTTTCATATTAATTATTTTTGTGGCAGAGAAGATTAAAGCATAAACTATTATTTCATATACTTATCATAGCATAATTTTATTTCTAATGATCTATTCAAAAAATGCTCTGCAATACAAGAGGTATTAGTACAACTTATCTTTGGACTACATGTTACTTAAAAGTATTCTTACTAAAAAAGCAGCTAGGATATTAATTTTGCTACGGGTCCTAAACCTGTGGTTCCTAACTCTTGGAAGACTGAATCTCTGAAAGGATAGTAGATGCTATCACCAAGGAAAAAATGCGTGTTTACAAATAAAACAATATACATATAACTGTATGAATTCTCAAAGACAATAAAGCCCAAGGTAAATAACATATCTTAAATGTTTTTAAAACAACCACCTAGGATACTTAAAAATGTAGTTATCATTCATAGGTAAAATGTCCACAAATCCTTGATCTCTTACATTAAAATGAATAAAATGCCTATATAAAATTCAATAGGAACTTAACATGTCACATATCTTTAGCACTTTTAACGCCTTTTAAATCTAATTAGCTATGAATAAATTCAAATAATTCCCATATTAAGTTTTACTTTTTGCACTGAAATATTTTTATTAAACAGAAATTCCCATATTAAGTTTTACTTTTTGTACTGAAATATTTTTTATTTAAAAAAAAAAAAACTTTGCATGTTTTAAGTGATCCAAACAAATTTTAAAGAAGAAATTTTGTTTATTCAGGACCTACACTATTCAAGACATTATGCTTTTGTTCCTTATAATTTTCAGAAATGCAAAAACTTTGTGACTAATTCAACTTTGCTCAAATATTTTTATACCTTTGGTCAAAAAACAATTTAGATACATATTTTTCTTTATGTAAGAAAAATTATATTGCTCTAGTTCACATAACTGCAAAAATATTTAAGGTTTCATATTTTTATGAAAAACAATAATTCAACATACTTTTAAGGGCAATAGTTTGGGGATAATTAAAAACAAAAGAAAAAATTGTAACAAAATTATCAATGTAGTGTTACTACTACACTAGACAAGAAATATTAAAAGCAAATTATATCATCACTAAGGAATGTAAGCTCTGTAGACTTAAATGGAAATGTCAAGGAACTTTCTTGCCCTTGAAAAATATATTTCCAGGTAAAAAATTATGGAAGACACTGAAAATGTAAAAATGTTTTTCTGACTAGATGGCAGACTTAATGTTTTTCTTTGCTCATCTCCAGAGAGTGTTAACCAAAAGGAAAAAATATGAAGAAACAACAAATGCAAAACCATTCATCATTCCAGTATTTTGGGAAAATATTTTATCTTAGCTAACTGTCATGTGAATAAACACTTCTGAAATAATAGAAGAATTCAAGAATGTGTTTAGTATAATATATTGACCTATTTCCAATGGTTCCAGAGAGTAATTACTTTTGCCATTAAATAGATGATTATGTTAGAGTCATACAGAGGAGTAAATAGTTTCTCAGCTAATTTAGTTTTAAAATTCATTAATTTCAAGCCGGGCGCGGTGGCGCACGCCTGTAATCCCAGCACTTGGGAGGCTGAGGCAGGAGGATCGCGAGTTCAAAGCCAGCCTCAGCCATGGCGAGGCACTTAGCAACTCAGGGAGACCCTGTCTCTAATAAAATACAAAAAAGGGCTGGGGATGTGGCCCAGTGGACGAGTGCCCCTGAGTTCAATCCCCGGTACCAAAAAAAAAAAAAAAAAAAAAAAAAAAAAAAAAATTCATTAATTTCAGCCTACATTTAAATTGTGATGCCCAACAGGCACTGAAACACCTACCCATGAACAAGTTAATATTACTGAAAAGCTTAAACAAATACATGTATTAATGGATTTTTAAAACTGTTTCGAAATCTAAAGTTCACTTTAATATTTCCACCTCCTTATTTTTTTAAAACTTTTTAGGGGGCCTGAGCATGTAGCTCAGTGATAGAGTATGTGTCTAGCATGCATGAGGCTCTCTGATTTGATCCCCAACGCTTGATGGGAGTGCGGGGGGCAGAGGGCAAATGAAAACAGGCTTTTAAAATTTAATGGCAAGCCTGAAACAGTCTGATCAAATATATTAACAAAATATTTACTTCTAGCCAGGCGCGGTGGCACACGCCTGTAATCCCAGCACTTGGGAGGCTGAGGCAGGAGGATCGTGAGTTCAAAGCCAGCCTCAGCAATGGCGAGGCACGTAGCAACTCAGTGAGACCCTGTCTCTAATAAAAATACAAAAAAGGGCTGGGGATGTGACCCAGTGGTCGAGTGCCCTGAGTTCACTCCCCAGTACCCCCAAAAAAAAAAAAAAAAAAAAAAAATATTTCTGACAACAAAATATTTTATTAAGAAAGCCACTTTTTTCATTGGCTTATATATCTCATTATTGTGGTTACTTTAAAAACATACATATAAAATGGTAAATTTTAACACCATTCAAAACGTCTCTTAGATAGATAGCTGACATGTAGATTATGTTCTTTAATGTGAACTCAGCTTAATGGGAGAAATATCATAGAAGTGCATTACTTACAAGTAAAACTTTTAGGCTACCAGGGATATTCAATTCTGACACTGCTCTCTAGGTAAGAAGGGAAAGTTTATAAAATTTAACTGAAACCTGAAAAAAAACATGGTAGAAGAAATGATGAGGGCACAAGGGAGAACAGAGTGGGCATTAGTGGGGACAGCGAGAGAGAAAATGAGGGGAAAATGAGGCACTGGTTAAAACCTTCACAATACAAGGTAGTTATTTACTCTGGGTAACACAAGCTCTTAAGTTACCCATAATACTTTATATGCTGAAACAGACGCTCTGTTCATAGAGTTGATTTAATCTTCTCTTATTCTTCTTCTTGATTTAGATATCACTATCAAAACCAAGATTTATCTATTTTGGACTAAGCCCTGGAGGGGCTTAAGTTCCAGAAAAGATCTAGATATCTTTTGGTTTTGTTTTAGTAGGTTTACTCCATTTTGTTCGTTTTTTAAAAAGTCTAAGATCTAGTGATGATTTTCCAAAACAGGTTCTAGAAATACAATTTGTGTGTGCAGCTCAAACATTTTACAGGGAAATAACCTGCTCAACACTTACTATGAATTCAGTACGATTCTGCATATCTTACTTTCCAAATCAAGACACACAACAGAGAGGATGGGTGGTCTTAATTATCCAAGACATTTTTAATATTTTTTATATTAAAATGAATATGTTACAGAGTAGATTTTAAAAATACATGAATTTTGAAGTTAAAGAGAGAGGACTTCAACGAACCAAGGTCTCTGAAAGGGTCACTCTGTAGATGCCTCAAACCCTTGAGTCCAAGTGCTCAAATTCTTCTGTCATAATGGGCATACTTGGAAGAAAATGAGTGAGAAGTAGTTTTCCCTATGTAAAAATTCATGACACAATGCAGTACAGTTCTTTCCTATAACTATTTATAACACTATACCCAATTTTATAGCATCTATAATCAAACATATGAAATGCAATACATCTAAGGATGTATTTAGAATATTTTTCTCTTAAGACATTTAGTACAAAAGGAGGACTTTTGAGTCTTATACACACTTCAGTAGTCCCTCTATTTCGAGTAAAATATCATTATCTTTAGTTTTTAAAAAACTAGGGACACACCAAGGTCCAGAGTTTTTTCCTAAACTATCATTTTTCTCCCATAAATTTATTTTTGTGTTTTAAAAAAATTCTCATATGTAATTTCAATCTTATTTAAATTTTGCTTTAAAATTCTCAACTACATATTTGTTCTATGTACCAAAAACCTAGAACATAAAGTTCATAATATGTTCAAAAGTAAATCAATTCAAGCATTCAATTTCAGTTCTTATAAATTAATAACAAATGGTGCTTACAGATTTGATATCTGGAACTCACTGGAAATAGTTACTCAACTTACCTGGTGCTAATCCAGCAGTAGCAGGGCTTCCCATGGAAGGGTGAGAGAAAACTTGAGAGAAGGCAGACATATTTGACTGGGACACGTTACTCAGCCTGGAGGTTGATCCTCCTTTAGGAATAAACTCGCTTGCAGTAGGATTTGGTGTCTATTTAAAAATCAAATATAGTATGTTAACACACTTTAGGCCCAAAAAAGACATTGAATGTACTAGGCATTATTCCACAATGTTTTCTTTACTGAATAAAATATTTTATTGAAAGGTTTTTACAAGTATTTTAGTTTCCAAAGGTTGGTGTAGCCTGATTATATTTCTAAAGGAAATTTGAGGAGTTCAATCTTTCCTTTACAGAATTTCAATCTCAAGTAAAATCTGCCCTTACTGTCAAGCCTGCACCATTACCTAACACATTTTAGAGAACTGGGAGGTTGAGACTACCTCAAAACTGAGCAACAGGTTTCAAATTTAGTATCTTTAAACCACTTCTACCAGGATAAAGGTCAAAATTACCTTTCTTCCAAAATTAATCACTTGCCTTTTTGTAAGCACTAAAATTTCCCCAAAATCGTGCCATGTATTGATGTAATAGAGGAAAGAAAAAGGCGCGGCGGGGGGTGGGGGGGGGTGTCAAATGTGGGAGGAATCATGACACAAGAAAAATACGTGTAAATATAAATACAGGCCCCAATGTCTGTGCAGTATCACCATGTGACTGACATCAGAAATATTTTACATGAGATTACATGGAAAAATTTTTCATAGTGGTACTATGATACAAGAGACCTAATGTCAAATTCATAAAGTCTGTTTTTGTCCATGTTGAATTTCCAGAGGCAGACAATGAAAAGATGAACTACTATACAACCCAAGAACAGCTTCCTTTTTGATATGAAAGACATTTAAACTACAAAGAGTTCAAAATATGGGCTGGGGTTGTGGCTCAGCAATAGAGGGATCACCTAACGTGTGAGACACCGCGTTCAATTTTCAGCACCACATTAAATAAACAAACAAATAAATAAATGTGCTGTGTCCATCTACAACTAAAAAAAAAATTTTTAAAGAGTTCTAAATACTAATCTAGAGGGTAATAAGTCAACAGGGTTACCGAATTTATAAACTCTGAAACAAATACTAGCAGTTATGAGCCTTCTAAAATTAAACACATAGTAACAAAATACAGAAAAAATGCTAAATCCAGGCTTAAATGAAATATACTACAGATACAGAGTTTAATATTTTTGAGTGCATTATCTAAGACACAAAATTGTAAAAAAAGAATAATCAGGTCTGAGTGAAACATATTTTCCAAAGGGGAAAAAAAAAATACCTTTTTAAAAAATCACATAAATAAAGTTCTAACAATCTTTCAAAACCTTAAGTTTTCAAAAATAAAATGGCATGTTCTTTAAACGAATGGCCAATTTCTGGAACAGAAAACAAGCCATAGCATTTTACTTATGTAGTACTTTCTAATTATAAGGGAACAAATGGCTTCTAACATGAGACAAGTATGTCAGAGCTCATGTGTATTAGTTAACTCCAACTTCTTAGAAATGAAGGGGTCAGGATTTTTAAAAAGTCATCAGATACCCTGGCAAAAGAGTGCAAAATGCCCATGAAAGATGGGGATTTCAGGATTACAAGATTACTAGGGAGATAACAAAGGTACACAAGGGAAATCAGATACACTTATAAACATTTTTAATATATTCCTGAGAAATAAGCATTACCTTTTCACACAAATTCTATCATTTCAGTGAACAAGAGACTAATTTCAAAGCTGAGTTTCACCAACTCACGTATGTTTTAAATTATTTTGAAAGGCTTTTCTTTCCTTTTTGGTACCAGAGATTGAATTCAGAAGCACTTAACAACTGAGCCACAAACCCAGCCCTTTTTTGTACTTTTATTTAGAGACGGTCTCATGGAGTTGCTTAGAGCCTCACTAATTTGCTGAGGTTGATTTTGAACTCTTGATCCTCCTGCCTCAACCTCCCAACACACTGGGATTATAGGGGTGCGCCACCACACTCAGCTGAAAACCTATTTTTAAGAAACCCAAAAAGGAGAAAAAGGAAAAGTCCATTTTACCCCCAACAAACATCACATATTAATTGTCATTATAACAAATGTTAAAGGGCTTCTAAATTTATTAGAGTAGACATTATTAAAATTAATCTATTAAAATTTACACACTAAATTGCAACTTCCAGAGATTAAATAAGCACAGATGCCAAAAAACTACCCAACAGTGAACTAAAATTAAGAAGTAAAATGAAGGATCTAAACTCTTTCCCCCTTTTCCTAATTTACTATCCCTTGGGTGGGTGGTTTGGGAGTTTGTTTTGTTCAGCTGTGAGCACTTAAGATTGGAGAAAAAATAGAAGAACTTAAGCTACTGGGGGCAAAAATAACATAGAATTTAGGTGGTATAACAAAATCTAGGAATAAAAGAGCAGAGCTATTATTAACAAATAATATAAATTAACTGTAGACAGAGAACTATCATATATAATTAAAGAAATAATGGAAAACTAAGATCTAAGCTAGGATACATTTTCATAAAAGAATTCTTTCACTACAATAAAAAAATGCATTCTTAAAAACTTCTTTAACATTACTCACTTAAAATATAAATAATATTCTATAACAATAAGCTATTAGCAAAATAGCATAGGCATATATCTTTAACATGTTAATTTTGGGGAATATAAGTGAAAACTGGTAACTAAAACCAATCACATTAAAATTTTTTTTCAGAAAATTATTCCTTTTAGGTTTAGAAGGTAAAGGTTCTATCTAGGAAGACTCAAGAACTTTTGAGTTATACAAATTATTTGTCTAACTTCGACAACACTAACACATACATGAAACAAATAAATTTAAGTTTTTTCTACTTCTTCACTATGATTAAAGTAATCCCTTCCTGGGCAAGGGATATAGTTTAGAGATAGGGTGCTTGACCAGCATGCAGAAGGACCTAGGTTGAATCCTCAGTGCCACAAAGTATATTTAAAATCCCTTCCTAATTACCTAGATGTATCTGTATAATAATGATTTTTTAATTTTTTTAAATGTTTATTTATTTACTTTAGTTGTACACAATGCAATGCATTTATGTTTACGTGGTGCTGAGGATCGAACCCGGGCCGCGCACGTGCAAGGCGAGCGCTCTGCCGCTGAGCCACAATCCCAGCCCCTTAAAATTTTTTTTGTAAAATATGCATGTAAGTACTAATTTCCACTCACAATTTCATATTCTAATTTGTATTCAAATTAGGTAATAGTTTTAAGTTGCAGTTAGAATTTTAAGTTTCCATACACCTAAATTCACCCTGTAATTTTGTGTGTGTGTGTGTGTGTGTGTGTGGGTGTGTGTGTGTGTGGAGGGGGCAGGGGGGACTACCAAGAGCTTCCTATATAATGGAGTCTCCAAACTGATAACCAACATTTGGATATGATAGAGATCATATACGATCTTGAAACCTCTGGACACAAATATACTAAATCAAGAGTCCTTGACTTTGGCTTCAAAAAATGACATGTTGTTGTCATGTTATTATTATATCTTAAATGAGACATTTCAATCCAGATATCCCATCCAATCCTATTGATAACTGCCTATCTACAAATGATCAGCAAAGGCTTTTTACCAATGCAATATCTTTCTGATGAGATTTTTAATTCATGTTTAATACAATTTTATGCTTTTCTACTACTCCATATAAACTGGTATTTTAAGTAAAATTTAGTATTTAATATTCTGGTAGACTTCACTAAAGAAAGAAGACTACAATAAGATACCCCAAAATTAAGGGACTGTGCATTAAGATAAAAACTGCAGCCATTAATTTTTTTTCCAATTAGGTAGAAAGAGGAAGAGGTTTATGGTGAACAAAAACAGAAGACAAGATATTATGTAATATTTCAATTTAAAATGGCAACCAATAAAAGGGTCTAGAGAAAAAGTTTTCTCACAGGGATGGGATGAATGACTGAGAAGCTATTAATATTCTTAAATACTATTGAGGTTTTTTTTTTTTAAAAAATCACAAAACTCATAAAACTATTAAATACCTACCACTGTATGGCTCCTTATAATAAGTTTGGCTTGCTTTCCCTACCTTAATGGCTTCATAAATGGATATCATTAATCTTTCTGAGTAAAACATGACCTGGTGACTTTTTCATTTTTTTCTGGTAGTGGAGAATGAACCCAGGGGCGTTTTAACCTCTAAGCAACATTCCCAGCCCTTTAATTTTTTTTATTTTGAGACAGGGTCTTGCTAAGCTGCTGAGGCTGGCTTTGCACTGGCAATCTTCCTTCCTCAGCCTCCAGTCAATGGGACCACGGGCATCCACCACACCTAAGCAGGTGACTTTTTCTTAACAGCTTTGTTAAGATTTAACTGACATAGAATAAATTTAACGTATTTTCTTTCAATATTTATTTTTTGGTTGTAGATGGACACAATATCTTTATTTTATTTATTTGTTTTTATGTGGTGCTGAGGATCAAACCCAGGACCTTGCACGTACCAGGTGAGTCACTCTACCACTGAGCCACAACCCCAGGCCCCATTTAACTTATTTTAAATGTAAACTTTGTTAACTCTTGCAATGGGCAAACAATCAAACACACATTATCCAAATCAATTTAATGAACATATCCATTATGCTACGTCTTCACAGGCCTTTTTAAAACCCCTTCTTCCAGGAGGCTGAGACAGGAGGATTTCAAATTTGAGGTCAGTCTCAGCAACTTACTGAGACCCCATCTCAAAATAAATGAAAATAAATCCCATCCAAAAACATTTATTTTAAATCCCCCTTTCCACCACAACCCCATCTTTCTAGCCTCCTTTCTGCAAGTAACCACAGATCAGCTTTCTGTTACTGTATAAGTTTTCTAGAATTTTAAATAAACAAATTATACATTAGTGTTTTTGACTGGCTTCTTTCATTCAGCATCAAGGTTTATCCATGTCATTGCAACTATCAACGTTTCATTTATTTGATTAGTAATCAAGAATACAGATTTACAGCACAATTTATTTGTGCTTATTTATTTACTTAGACACTGGGGATGAGAAACAGGTCAAATTGCAGTGTTGTAAGCAGACATCCTTGTCTGTCTTCTGATCTTTGGGAAAAAGCATTTAATTTTATAGCAATGAGTATGATATTAGATGTGGGGGGGGGTTTGTTTGTTTTTTGATAGATAAACTCATCAGGTTAGGAATGTTCCCATATATTCCTAGTTTGTTGAGAAGTTTCATCAGGAATGGATACTGAATGGAACCCAGGGTGCTTTACCACTGAGCAGCATCCCTAGTCCTTTTTTTTTATTTATTTATTTATTTTTATTTTGTTGTTGTTGTTGTTGTTGTAGTTGGACACAATACCTTTACTTTTATTTATTTTTATGTGGTGCTGAGGATGAAACCCAGTGCCTCATCATGCTAGGCGAGCACTCTACCACTGAGAAACAACTCAAGTCCCCCTTTTTATTTTTTGAGACAAGGACTTGATAAGTTGCTCTGGCTGGCCTCAAACTTGGGATCCTCCTGCCTTAGCTTCCCTTGTCACTGAGATTACAGGCCTGCACAAACAAGCCTGCTCAACTTGTTTCACCTTTCATCCACTGAACATTTAGATTACTTCTGGTTTGGGGTTATTCCAAATAAAGTGCTGTGGACAGCTGTATACAAATAAGTGTGTGTACATATGTTCCATCACTCTTAGTTTTAACAACATGTTAACATTATTGAGTTTCCACTTATTTAGGTATTTAATTCCTCTCAGGAATGTTTCATACCTTTTGTCATACAGTTCCTTAAGTAGTTTATATTTTTGTTACTGTAAATGGTGTAATTTTTAAATTTCAGCTTATAGCCGGGCGCGGTGGCGCACGCCTGTAATCCCAGCACTTGGGAGGCTGAGGCAGGAGGATCGCGAGTTCAAAGCCAGCCTCAGCAATGGCGAGTCACTTAGCAACTCAGTGAGACCCTGTCTCTAATAAAAAATACAAAAAAGGTCTGGGGATGTGGCCCAGTGGTGGAGTGCCCCTGAGTTCAATCCCCAGTACCACAAAAAAAAAAAAAAAAAAAAAAAAAAAAAAAAAAAAAAAAATTTCAGCTTATTATTTTGTTGCTAGTATGTATGTATTAGTTTCCTGGGATTGCTGTAATAAACTATCACAAACAACAGAAATTAATTTTCTCACAGTTCTGGAGGTAAGAGTCCAAAACAGAGGTGTTGACAAGTTCACCCTACCTCCAAAGGCTCTGAAGCAGAATCCATCCATGCTTTTCACCCAGCTTCTACGGGATGCCAAGCACTCTTTGGCATTCCAAGGTTTGTAATCACATCACTCCAATTTCTGCCCCATCTTCACATCATCTTCCAGGTGTTTAATTGCTCTACCTCTATCTTATAAGGACAATTATCACTTAATTTAGGGGCCACTAGATGATTCACGATAATCTAATCTCAAGATCCTTAATTACATCTTCAAAGACCCTTTTTCCAAATAAAGTAAAATTCACAAGTTTCAGAGATTAGGACATAAACACATTTTTTTTTGTGGGGGCTACCATTCAGCATACTACATTTCTACAATACAAAAATTAAAATGAGTTGGGTATACTGATTTTGTAATATCTATCATGCTACACAGATAATAATGAATTTGGAGAGACACTTTTTACTTATTCATTTCAAATCTGCAAGTCACTTATTTTTTCTTGTCTTAATGCTGAGCACATGAAGAAACAGGTTAAACTGCAGTGTTGTAAGCAGACATCCTTGTCTGTCTTCTGATCTTTGGAAGCATTTCATTTTCCAGTAATGAGTATGATATTTGATGTAATTTTTTTCTAATAGATGCACTCATCAGGTTAGGAATATTCCCTTATACTCCTAGTTTGCTGAGAATTCTCATCAGGAATGGATACTGGATTATGTTAAATACTTTCTATCTACTGAGATGATGATCATATTGATTTTGATTGGCTAATATAGTTTTATCAACTGACTTTTAAAATATTGAACCAACCTCATATTACAGAGACAAGTTCCACTTTGTAGTATATTATCCCTTCACATTATTTGATTTGCTAAAATTGTGTTAAGAATTTCTGCAACTATGTATGTAAGTGTGATTTGGTCTGTAGCATTCTATTAGTGACATGTCTTTGGTTTTGATATCACATTAATGCTAACCTTATAGATTAAGTTGGGTTATATTCTCTTCTTTTTTGAAAGTTTCTGTCAAATTTGTACTACTTCTTCCTAAATGTGGGGTATTCACCATTGAAGCCACTGGGCCTTCTTTTTATAAGGTTTTAATATATTTATAGAGTGAATAAAGTTAATATATTAAGTAGTTTGTGTCTTTCGAAGATTTTTTTTCCATTTCTTCTTGTCAAATTTATTTTGATAAAGTATTTCATAATATTCCTTTAGTAATCCTACGATATCTATAAAAAATTAGTGATGTCACCTATTTCATTCCCAATATTGGTAACTTCTCCCATTTTTTCCTAATTAATCTGCCTAGATGTTTATCAATCATATGGGACTTCTCAAAGAATCAGCTTTTGGTTTCATTATATTTTCTCTATTTTTGTTTTCTATTCTATTGGTTTATGCTCTAATTTATTTTCTCATGCTTTTCTTTTTTAATTGGCTGTTTTTTCTAGTTATTAAGGTTAAAGGTTTATCATTGATTTGGGAATTTTTCCCCTTTTTTAATGTAGAAATTTGGTACTATAAGCTTCCCTGTGATGACTGATTTCATGGCATCCCATGACTTTCTTTTGATGTTTTCATTTTCATTCAGTTCAAAATACTTATATACTTATTCTTCTTTTTTTTTTTTTTTTTTTTTTTTTTTATCAAGGATTGAACTCAGGGGCACTGGACCACTGGGCCACATCCCCAGCCCCCTTTTTTTGTATTTTATTAGAGACAGGGTCTCACTGAGTTGCTTAGTGCTTTTGCTGAGGCTTGCTTTGAACTCACAATTCTCCTGTCTCAGCCTCCAGAGCCACTGGGATTACAGGCTCCTGGCATGTGTCACTGGGCCCAGCCTGTTACTGATTTCTAATTTAATTCCATTGTAGTCACAGAACATATTTTGTAGGACTTGAGTTCTTTTAAACTATTGAGACATTTTTATGAATTGATCTGTCTTCATCAATGTTCCATGTACACTTAAAAAGAATATGTATTTGGCCATTGCTGGGCAGAGTATCCTGTATGTGCCAATTAGGACAAGTTGGGTTTTGAAGTTGTTCAATATGCCCATCTCCTTACTGATTGCTTGTCTTTTTCTTCTATTACTGAGTAAACAGTGTTGAAAATCTTAGAATTGTCTATGTCACCATGTAGTGCCACCAGGCTTTGAAAGCTCTGTTTTTAGCTGCATAAAACATTCATAAAACATCCATAGTCTTGATGATCTGTCACCTTTATCAAATGATTTTCTTTATCCCTGGCCATATTTTCTGCTTGGAAATATACTTTCTCTGACATAAATAGAGTTGTTCCAGCTTTCTTTTCATTAGCATGGTATAACTTTAAATCTATTTTTTTTTGTTTTTATTGATAGAGCCTTTTTTAAATTTTTATTTATTTATTTATATGTGGTGCTGAGAACCGAACCCAGTGCCTCACACATACCAGGCCAAGTGCACTATCACTGAGCCCTAGCCCCAGCCCCTAAATCTATTTTTGTCATTTGGTTTAAAGCAAGTTTCCTAGTAGCTTCATATAATTGAATCTTGTGTGGTTTTTAATCCAACCTGAAATCCCTGAATGTTGTTATGATGTTTAGAAAATGTACTTAATGTAATTAGTGGTGATTAGATTTAAATCTACCATCTTGCTTTTTTTGGTTGGTTTGTACCATCTAATGTTCTTTGCTCCATTTTTTCCTCTTTCTCATTTCTGGCTGTTGCTGTGGATTTTTTGGGATTAACTGAGTATATTTGTAATTTCATTTTATCTCCCCTCCTGACTTATTAGCTAAAACTTTGTTCTATTACTGTAGTAGTTGCCTTAGATTTTTAAAGTATATACTTTAGCTTAACACCAACTGTCTTTGTCTACTAGAGCTGCCATAACAAAACAGAAACTAAACAACAGAAATCTGTTTTCTCAGTTTTACAAGCTAGGAGTTCAAAGCAAGGTGCCACCAGGGGTAGTTTCTTCTGAAGCTAATTTCCTTCTTTTCTAGATGGCTGCCTTCTCACTGCATCCTCACATGGCCTTTTCTCTCTGTACTGACATATCTCCATCATTTTATAAGTCATACTGACTTAGGGCCCCACCATTATGGCCTCATTTGACTTTAATCAACTCTTCAAAGGCCTCAACTCCAAATATAGTCACATTAGGGGTTAGAGGTTAGGAATTCAACGTATATCAATGGGTGTGTGTGTGTGATATAAGCTAGTCCATAACACCAAACACAACCCAGCTTTATTAGTACTTCAGATATAGTATGAAAAATTTTCCATATTATACTTCTATGTCTCCCCTCAAACTTTTTTACAATTGCCATATTTTTCTACATGTTATAAACCTTATAAGGTGTTATTTTTGCTTTGTAGAGTCAATTATCTTTCAAAAGGGCTTAAATTGTAAGGGAAAAGGTTTCTTATATTTACTCATATAGTTACTATTTCCTGTGTTCGTCATTCCTTTGTGTAGATCCAGATTTCCATAGGGTATCATTTTCCTTCTGTTCTAAAGTACTACCTTCAATATTTATTTAAGTATTTATCTGTTGGAGATGAATTCTTTCAGCTTTTGAATATCTGAAAATGTCTTCTTCCACAATTCCCCCTACACACACACACACACACACACACACAGTTGGGTTTGTTTGTTTGTTTGTTTGTTTGTTTTTGGCAGGGCTGGGAAATGAACTCAGGGCCTCATGCATGCTAGGCAATCACTTTACCACCAACCTGCATGCCCAACCAGTTGAAGACTAACAAGAATTAGTTATCGTTCACCATATTTCACCAAAGATAACATCTTCTATTATCACAGTCCCATGAAACAGATATTGGTGTAGTAATTTTAATTAATTGACACACCTAATCTGAACTTTACCAGTTTTTATGGACACTTACTTTATTGCATTTTTATAAGATATTTTTTCCAAATATAGAATTCTAAGCTGACAGGGCTGGGGTTGTGGCTCAGCAGTAGAGCGCTCGCATAGCACGTGTGGGGCCCGGGTTCGATCCTCAGCACCACATAAACATAAATGCATTGCACTGTGTACAACTAAAAGCAAATAAATAAACATTAAAAAAAAAAAAAGAATTCTAAGCTGACATCATTTTTACTTCTATAGTTTAAAGATACTGTCATACTGATTTCTGGCTTATATTATTTTGAATGAAAAGACCTGGTATCTGTATCTTTGTTCCTCAAAAATGCACACCATCACTCCGCAAGGCTGATTCTTTGATGTGGCTTAGCAATAGTTTTCATGTCTCTTGGACTTGTGATTCACTGGGTTCATTGCATCTGTGGGTTTACAGTTTACATAAAATTGGAAATACTTGTCAAATATTTCTCAAAATACTTTTTTTTTAAATATTCCACCTGCCCTTCTTCAGGGACTCCAATTACAAGTATGCTAGGACATTTGATGTTATTTCATATCTCATTTTTTCTCCATATATACCTTTTTGAGCAACTTCTATTGCTATGTCTTCAAATTCACTACCCTTTTCTTCTACAAAGTCTAATCTGTCATTAATCCAATCTATTTTTCATTTCAGACACTATAGTTTTGAATCCTAAATGTTAAATTTAAATTTTTAAATTAATCCTTCCATGTTTACAAAAATATGTCTAGTATTTCCTAAACACAGGAGACACAGTTTTGGTGTTCTTTTATACTATTTCTACATCACTTTTGGTTCTGTTTGATTTTATCTTCTTTGTATGGATTTTCTTCCTACTCCTTTGCATATTAACTTTTCACAGAAAGACAAATATTGTGACTTTTATCTTGTTTGGTGCTGTATTCCTTTTTTTTTTTTGGGGGGGGGGGGGGGGGGGGGGGTAGAAGGGTAAACCAGGAATTGAACTCAGAGGGCACTCAACCACTGAACATATTTTGTATTTTATTTAGAGACAGAGTCTCACTGGGTTGCTTAGCACCTGGCAATAGTTTTTTGCTGAGGCTGGCTTTGAATCTGCAATCCTCCTGATTCAGTCTTCTGAGCCGCTGGGATTACAGGGATGCGCCACAGCTCCCAGGTGGTTCTGTATTCTTATTAAATATTCTTGACCTTTGTTTTCCATCACAGCTAAACTTGTTTAAAAATTAGTTTGATCCTCTCAGGTCTTGCTGTTAAGTTTTATTAGGAGGGATTAGTGGAGCATTTATTATAAGACTAATTTGGCCCCACTACTAAGGCAAATGTCTTCCCATTATCCTACTTCATTTATGAAGTTTTGCATGTTGGCTGGTGAGACAGGAACTATTCTATGTCTTATGTGAGTCTGAAAATTGTTTCCTGTGATCTTTTCAGGAATTTCTTTTTCTAATTCAAGTATCCTCCTCATTCATTCACATTCTCTGACTAGTTCTCAGCTAAAGACTCAAAGGGTCTTTAGCAAATCTTCACAGTTCTTTCTGTGTTCAGACTCTCTGTTCTTAGTACTTTTTATTGCCAACTACAGCCATCCTGGCTGCTGTGGATTTCCAGTTTTGTCTTCTGAATTCAGGAGAATGCACCAGGCCCAGAAATTCTCCCAAGGCAGTAATGGGGGTCATCATCGGGCTCACCTCATTTGTTTCCTATTTCTCAGGGATCACTGGCCTTCACTGTCCAGTATCTAATGTCTTGAAAACTGTTGTTTCATATAATTTTTTAGATTTTTTAGCTGTTTCTAAAGAAAAGTTCAATATCTCTACCTAATGCTTTTCAAAAGAAACAAAAATTCCTTATTCAATCTTAATTTATCAACATATAAATTTCAGTCAATTCTTTTGTTGTTAGCAGAGGGGTGGCTTTGCAACTATCATTTCAAACAACTTATGAGCAAATCAACCTACTTTCTCAAAGTTGATTTTCTTTTCAAGTTTTGCAGTGCTTACTGTATGATGTTTTTTCCTAAACAAATAAATATGTCAGAGATCAATGATCCTTTGATATCTCTGAAATACCACGCTGCTGAGTTTATTCCACATCCTACATATTTCTTAAATTCAACTTCTTCTACCCATGTCACTGTCAGTGTCACAGTTTAGACCAATATCATCTAAACCTAGACTTACTGAAACACTGTCCCTAATGACTGGCTTGACTCCCAAGATTTTTTCATCTCAGTTCATCATCTACATTCCAGCCAGGATAAGAGAGCAAGAGAGAAGCACAAAAGGAGGAAAATGAGAAGTAAGAAGAAGGGAAAGAGGAACAAAAGTTTTGTTTGAAGACTTTATTTTTAAAATCTAATTAGAACTGACCAGATCAATATTCCAGTTCTTGGCTGAACTGAATCAATTAAAAAAAAAAAAAAAAAAAAAAAAAAAAGATCTAAAAGAATTTAAAAACCAAAACAAAAATAATAAACAAGAAAAAGAAAAGAAACAGAGAGGAAGTGCTATCAATCTTTATCTTAACTACTCTGTTACAAAATCAGACTTTAATCTTCTATCATTGCTACTTCTTTGGTCCCCCCCCCTCTTTTTCTGGGTAACAAAGGAGCATAGTTAGGACTAATTTAAAAGATTCATGTCCAAAGTGTGTGTGTGTGTGTGTGTGTGTGTGTGTGTGTGTGTGTTGGCAAAAGCAAAAAGCAGTGAATTTTGGGGTAAGGCAGACGATGGGGTACTAAAAATGATGGAAAAGGGCACAGAGAAGAGAACTTATTTGCCTTGCTAAAATGATCTTAAAAGTCATAAAAAGATGAGACCCAAAGACACAAGAGCAGTATTATTAAAGCTGTTTTTACTAATCTTCAGTGTTAAGATATAACAGAGAATGAAGGGGTAAAGAATAAGAAGGAAAAGAGAAGTCAAATGGCTAATTAGAACCTATGAGTTCACATTTCCATTTTTTTTTTTTTTTAAATAGGCTGTTATTTCCTCTTATTTTAAGCATATCCAAATATGGTTAGGGGTTATAGCTCAGTGGTAAAATGCTTGTCTAGCATGTGTGAGGCACTGGGTTCAATTCTTAGCACCACAAACAAACAAACAAATAAATAGATAGATAGATAGATAAAGGTCCACTGACAACTAAAAAATATTTTTAAAAAAGATTATCAAAATATACTCAATTTCTGGGTTAATCAGAAACTGACCTATATAAAACCAGTCAAGTGCCATCTTCTAAGTTAAAAGAAACCTTATAAAAACTATTACTATTTTGAAAATACTCTAGTAATACAGTTTATGAATTTTCTGAAGTAAACTAAGTTTGGCCCTCTGATTTGAGTGCCTCAATAGAGGAGATAGGATTTTCTAAATTAGTTTAAAGTGGTTGAGAGAGCAGAAGTTTATCACTAATTATTTCACATCAGTGTTCCTTTACATAATCATAAAGGCAAAGCACACACATGTATATTAGAACCCACAAAATGAAGATCAATTAATACAGCAAGCTTTATATTTATGATAGAAAACAAAAATCATCATGAGCTCAACATAAAGTAATTCTCTATACATAATAGCTTAAAGCTAAGCACCTAAATATGCAAGATATTTGTCAGTTCATCCTTTTACAAAAACTCTAAGAAATCGATTACTAGTACAAACATTTCTAGTCATTGCCTTTCCTGGTATGCCCTTCTTGAGAATAATAAGATAACCTGTATCTAAATAAGAAATGAGCATCCCCCTTTGATCTACCAAGCCCACATCTAGGAAAACTAAGGAGAAAAATGACACAAACAAAAAAGATTTTTAAGTTTAGCACAGCCTTTTTAATTTATTTTTAATGAAGAAAGTAAGTAAAGTATCTATTGGCAGGTTTCCGGTTATGTGGATTATAGTATATATAATAGTATGTAGATACTAAAAATTATGTGGATTGATATATTTTAAGATGGAAACCAAACTATATCACTGTTGAGTTAAATAAAATAAAATGAAAATTAAACTACAGAACAGTAATGGGAACTGCTGTTTATGTAAAATGTTTCACTAATGCCTAAGTGGAGGATGGGGGAACCATGTGTACAGGATGTGTGTAAAAAGAGACTAAAGACACTAAAATGTTAATAAAGACATTATCTCTGGATAGTGAGGTGGCTAAGGATATTTTTTGCTTTCTTCTTTGTATTTTTCTTAAGTGTCTTAAATTTTCTTTAAGTATATATAATTTTTAGAAAAATGTTTTAAAGAAAGTTCAACAATTGTAAATTATGAAACCACTTACACCATTCCCTTTCATTTGCATGTCACTACTGAATGAAGTGTTGTTATAAAAATTCATCTAAAATATGCAAAATTTAAATTGAGACCAGTAAATTCAATACATGCAAAAGAAAGAAAAAAACTGTACCTAAATAGGAGATTTTTAAAAAACAAAACCAGATGAGCTGTTGCTCATCTGCTTTTATCTGAGTTATTTATGTCATTAATAGTCACAGAGCATACCATCAAGTCACTAAAAGGAGCAAAAATATCATTTTAGGTTAATGAGTAGTCCAGGAAAGTCAAACTATCACAGCATTCCAGATAGGCAAGAACTATATTACACAGCTCCTATCTCCATGCATTATCTCCCATCCACAGCTACATAATTGGTAAAACCCATTTTTACATTCCACAGTAAGAAGAAAATTACTTAGAAGCATTTTACCTACCCAAGAATCCTGCCATATTTAATCACAAAACTTAACATACATTAAGAATTTCAAATTTTTTTCCACAATAACATTTTATGTCATAAAACTACTAAGGAAACTTTAAGAAAATGTGTGAATAATTACACTTCAGGACCAACATTAGGCCAAATACTCACTAGCTAATAATCACTAATTAAGTTCACTCATTCTTTTATTTTAATAATACATAAAATTCACTGTGCTAGATACTATGAGAAAAACCTATCAAACCAGATACCACGTTATACAATTTCACAGGCTAGCATTTCACAGGTACAGGTGTATTCTGAACTGCACACTCCCAATAGCTTAGAACATCCATGTATTAAAAAAAGGAAAAGTCCACAAGGTGCTACACAATGTTGGCCTTCATGGTTGAGTTATATAAATAATTAATTGGAACAATAAGGTAAGTGGGAGGAAAAAGTGAGCAAATGCTTAATGCTGTCAGTCAAATCAACATAAGACCATATGCCTGAATTAAATCCTAAAATGTTGTTTGCTAAATCAAGACAGAGAACAGGCTACATCAAGCAAAACAAATGTTGGAAAAGAATGTTCAAAGGCAGAAGCATGAAGAAGAGCATGGTATTTCTCATAGAACTTGCGGGGTACCACAAGTAATTCAGTAAATCTGCAGCAGTAAGCAAGAGCAAAATCAGAAGCACCTTGAATGCTTTCTTAAAGAATACAATCTTATCCAATAATAAAAAATGACAAAGAAGCAAGATTAGAAAATAAGGCATCATTTTGAGAAATAAGATCAGAAGCAGGAATCCAGATAAGAAACAATAATGGTAACAATACACATAAGAAGAAAAAGGGTGGGAGGATAGATTAAATTATAACTTATTAAAAATGAAAATAATTTCCAAGTAGCACAAGCAAGAATTCTTAGAGGATAAAGGATGTCAGAAAGAATGCACAGATCAGACATTGAGTAATATCAATAAGCAAACTAAACAGTGGGCATGCAGTTGTGAATAAGCGAGTATGTATAGGTGTATGTGAATGAAAGACAGATTTGAAGGAAAAATGTACAGTTTTTAATTTTTGACAAGTTAAATTTCAAGACCTATGCCATACAGATGAAGATGTTCAAAAGATGTTAGAAACATAATATTTAGAGTCAATGCAAAGGGCTGGAAGGAAAAAAAATATCTGGGAGTCAAATATGAATAGGAAATAGCTAAAGTAATAGATGTGGGAAATGAACAAAGGGCATTCTGAGGAGCAGAGAAGAAAGACAATATGACAGAACCTGGGAGAGTTGAGAACCAGGAGCTGGTTGAGAGAAGAGTGGGAGTGGGGAGTAAGGGGTACTAATGAAGAACAATCTAAGATCTATGAGAACAGAAGTTTCAAGAAAAGAGTAATAGTCCACAATGTCAACTGCAGGAGACAGAGGGCAAAAAAGAATGCCATTAATTTCGTCAGTTATGCCATCTTATCAAAAATAGTTTCAAGGGAATACTCAAGATGAAAAGGAAAATAATGGGAACTAAGAAATGAATAAAAGATAAAAAGGTAGCCACAACAAGTAGAAATCATTCCCCAAATTATATTGCACTGTCACCTACATGTACTGATCATGGGGCATTATTTGTTCCAGGGTTTACCAAGTAACAGGAGAAACTTGTGGCATGTTTATAAGCCAAAATGAAGAAAATCAATATAGAGGGAGAGACTATCTAAAAATTTGAAGAGTTAAGTGAAAGAATTAATTGTCAGAAGGAATAAAGATGGGTAGCATATAATAAAGGAAACAGGAAGAAAAACAGTAAGAAAGGGTAAGCATGAAAACACTGCAGATAGGTAGAAAGCTGATACATGAGCCAATTCATTCTTTTTTTTAAAAAAATATTTATTTAGCCGGGCGCGGTGGCGCACGCCTGTAATCCCATCACGAGTTCAAAGCCAGCCTCAGCCGTGGCGAGGCACTTAGCAACTCAGTGAGACCCTGTCTCTAATAAAATACAAAAAAGGGCTGGGGATGTGGCCCAGTGGTCGAGTGCCCCTGAGTTCAATCCCCGGTACCAAATATATATATATATATATATATATTTATTTATTTACTTTAGTTGTACACAATGCAATGCATTTATGTTTATGTGGTGCTGAGGATGGAACCCGGGCTGTGCAAGGAGAGCGCTCTGCAGCTGAGCCACAACCCCAGCCCCCAATTCATTCTTAATAGCCTTTTTTATCCCACTCTAAAGAACACAATGTCATTACTCAAAAGTGAAAGAGAGTTGAGTATATTTGGGAAGAATGTGAAAGGTTCAGAATAGCAGCTAGAGAGAAGAGAAAGGGTCTAGGGTGGGGTAAGGGGCAAACAGTAGTACATTTATATAGTAAGGCTATTAAACTACCTCTGTGGTTCCAGAATTCTTTCAAAATCCCAAAGTTTCGAGTTTATAAACTCTACTCTATTCATATGAAAGCCTAATATTTCCCATTTTCCCAAAGATCCAGAAACTAAAAAACACCTGAAACAGCAATAACTGAAGATTGAAGTTTATTTATCCAGCAAGTTTCTAATACATTCCTGAGGTCTTTAAAGCATCAGTCAGAAGCAACTAGAATTTTCAAGAGAATTTGTAGGCCAAGAGATTTTTAATGTGAGCTTTTGTCCTGAACACTTCTCCTAAGAAATGTCATTTAATCAGACTACAAGGAGAATAAACATAACATCTAAAGAGATACTGACAAGTAGATGATGATGTCAGATGGATCCTCTAACATTTAACAATCCAACAAGTTCTTATTCACTTATATCATTTTGCTTGGTAAACTAAAACAACAGTAATACTTGTGATTCACAAATCCACTATTTTAAAAAGTCTGAAATGAACATGATTTAACATATCATTATTTTTCAGCAAATCTAACCAGCATGACAAGTTTGCAAAATCATGCATTTCCTCAATCCTTTCATACAAATTGGTGCCTCATTCTTAAATGAAGAAACACATTGTTATCCCTCCATTCAAATAATAATAATAAGGGGCTGGAGTTGTAGCTCAATGGTATAGCACTTGCCTAGCAAGTGTGAGGCACTGAATTTGATCCTCAGTACCACACAAAAATAAAGATATTATACCCATCTACAAGTAAAAAATTAATAAGAAACTTTAAACCTAATTGTTTAAAACATCTGAGTCAGTACTTAATGTTATGCCCGTAGAAGAGAATAAATGTCACTAACCCATTCTAAACATACCATGCCATGCACATGTGAATATAACTACAGACTGTACTCTAAATAAATATAAACAAAGACCAATTTTAGGAGCTAATGATAAAATAAGGTAAAACTGGGAGAACAAACATTTGTTTAATATCTATTATATGCTAGGAAATACGAATTCTCACAATTCTAGCTTAATGACAAAATCTTTCAGCCCTAAGCAATGACATTTGAACTGTAGGATCAAGAAAAAACGAAAGAACTTGAATTCACATACAAATTGGTCAGGCAAAGTAATAGGTAATCATGCTAAGTAGAAAGTAAAGGAAAATTCAAAATGAATTTGCTTCTAGGTGAAATATAGTGTTGCTGATGTGGATCTTGTGTGATCTTTAGTTTGGTGTCTGGCCTGAGATCACATGAAAAACACAAAACAGGAGGTCTGTTACTAAACAATAGTGTTGAGAACTAATTAAGAGTACTACCAGGTTCAGAAGATTAACAAATATCAAGAATACTTAAACTAATGTTAAACTTTTGAGTTTTAAAAAAATGTGAAGATTTCTATCTTTGAAAAGAAATCACCATCTTGTGTTTTATGTGTTACTAAAATTAATAAGCAGTGATGACATGGTGGCTATAAACCCCATAAAACCTATGATCCATTTTTTTTTAATTTTTATTAAAAATCTTAGAATAAATTACTATAAAATTACACATTACTCAATAAAATTAAAGTGGTATTTAGAAATAAACAATACAGAAATAGCAAACACAAATCTACTCTCAAATATTTATAATCCAGTAGAAAAAGACAAACAGGTAAACAAATTAACACAAAACAATGAAATAACTGTTAAACATCAAGTATTGTGGAAACAGTACTATAAAATATATAATGTACAATATATAACATATACTACATAACAAATTATATATAAGCATGTGTAAAAATGTGTGTGTGTGTGTGTGTGTGTGTTTTCCTCAGATGTTTGAATAAGTATTCACAGGGAAGGTAGCATTTTAGCCATTTCCTGAAGGAAAAAGAAGGGAATATTTTTTTCAGTCTCTGTTAACAATGATACAAACATAGCAAAGTTAGAACTGACAGTATATTTATCTTATGCAATATGAAAGACCCCATATGATTAAAATGTGTATGTTCACAGAGAGAGATGGCCCCAGAAAGGTAGGATAGGAGAGTTCCCAAAGAGATTTGATAAGAATTTGGTAAAAAAATCTCAGGATTTAGAATTAAATAGATCTTGGCTAGACTCCTAGCTCTACCACTTATTAGCAGTAGGCCTTTCTAAACATAATTTCCATATAAGTCCAACGAAAATAATATGCCATGATTGTAAAAACTAAATATGATAGCATATGTATATTATCTAATTGTCTTTTAATTAATGAATAGGTAAAACCCAGTAGTTCCCCCTCTCAAAAGAAATGGTAGAATGTAGGAGGTATCAAGGAAGAAGTTCAGATATTTAGCTTCCATGATAAGGAAGACAACAATGCTATTAACTGGAGCAGGGATACAGGAAATTTTTTTAAATAATCAGTGGATTTGGAGAACAGAAAAATAAACTTGAGTTTTAGACATCTCAGATTTGCTGTGATAGTGGGATACAGATCTATCTGCACAAATGTCAGAGGCATGAAAAACCTGGATCTCGAACTCAGAAGACAATTATAAATAAATAAAATTTCAGGGATCAACAAGACAGAAGAAAAAGTGAAGCAAGAAAAGGAGTACACAAAGAGCCAGAAATGAAAAGAGTTAAGAGTGCAAAGAGAAAAGAGTTTAAAAAATACAAAGGCAAGCCGGGCACGGTGGCACACGCCTGTAATCCCAGCACTTGGGAGGCTGAGGCAGAAGGATCGCGAGTTCAAAGCCAGCCTCAGCCATGGCAAAGCACTTAGCAACTCAGTGAGACCCTATCTCTAATAAAATACAAAAAAGGGCTGGGGATGTGGCCCAGTGGTGGAGTGCCCCTGAGTTCAATCCCCGGTACCAAAAAAAAAAAATACAAAGGCAGCCAGCAGTACCAGATAACATTGCTGCATTTAGCAACTAAGACCTCCAGCAAACTTAGTATCTATCTATCTATTTATCTATCTATCTCTCTATCTATCTAACTATTCTAATTTGTTATACATGAAAGCAGAATGCATTTCAATTCATAGTACATGAGTAGAGCACAATTTTTCGTGTCTCTGGTTGTACACAAAGTAGAGTCACACCATTTGTGTCTTCATAAGTGTACTTAGGGTAATGCTGTCCCTCTCATTCCACCATCTTTCATACCCCACTCCATCCTCATTATGGATCAGCATCCATATATCAGAGAAAATGGCATTTGGTTTTTGGGGATTGGCTTACTTCATTTAGCATAACTGACATCAAACGAAGACATTTAAAGAATAAATGGATAGTAAAGAAATGAGAGAAAAGAAGAGAAGCCACTTCATGAGTCCCCACTTGAGGACTTCACATATCTCGGAATAGAAACTAGACAGTTTTATTCTGCACAGCTAAAAAACACTAAAGAAGATATGTTTCTTTGATTCTCTAATTAGCAGTTCTGAACATATATATTTTAAAATGAAAAGAAAAACCACTATTTTATAAATGTCATGTTGGCA
Organism: Tamias sibiricus; assembly: GCA_025594165.1. NCBI lineage: Eukaryota > Metazoa > Chordata > Mammalia > Rodentia > Sciuridae > Tamias > Tamias sibiricus. The sequence goes on from CM046663.1 coordinate 72,467,602, forward strand.
GATAAGCTCTTTCGTATCATGAGATTCTTGGCTGAAAATAAGTTAAAAGATAGTTACTGAATAATAAAAGATTGGGAATCATGGGCCTCTTTTAAAGAATTTCAGAAATGAAGAGAATAAATGCAATATGAATGACTGTGTGAATCACTGAGTTCAAAAACTCAAGAGCTTTTATTATTAATTTTTTTATCGGTTGATTGATTTTCAGAAGTAGAAAAAGGCCAAGGTATTAGGTCAAAATTAAGAAATCAATGTAAATAAACATGTAAACATTCAAACGGGGGGAGGGGGAGCTCAATGAGAAAAAGATGAATCATAAGGAAAAAGGACTAGCCTTTCAAATGCTGCAAAATATACCTGTACAACCCATGTCTAGGAAACTATGCAGGCATTCTTATTCTCAAAATAAATTGTTCTACAAAAGCTCAGTTAACCAGTCAGATGAAGCTAGTATGTCCTAGCACAACTAGAGTTTTTTCATATAGAAATAAAAAAGAGATTTTTCAGCCTGACAAACTTTGGTTCAAATTTCTGCTCTTCTACTGACTGTTTAAAAGTAATATTACTTAGCTTCTCTGAAGACATGTTTTTCATTTAATAATATCTATGCCACAGGCTATAAGAAAGACCAAAAAGAAATATACATAAAGAGATTAGCACAGTGCCCAGCTAAACCATTTGAGAAACATAGCTATAATTACTAAAATAAAATATAAATATTCCTCTGCCTAATTTACAATTGAGAGGCCCCAAGTTTTAAAAGAAAGGAAACAAATGAAACAGAAAAGACTAATACATCTGGCTGTACAATCCTTTAAACTTTATATATCAAAAATATAAAACAATTAGAAGATAAACATCAAAGCCAAAAACAGGGTATGGAATTCATTTATATAAATTATTTTTCTTCTACAACAAAAAGATAGGAATTCCAATATACAGATAGACAGACATATGCACACATAGCACACTGACATATTCTTTATGCTCAATAAACTTCTCACTGAACTATTCAAGATCCCCATTTTAGGAATTCTCAAAAACAGTAGTGGAGACTAGATGGGTATTTTTGAATACTTCAACATGTGGCTCATAATGTCAGGCATTTTAAGAGTTTGCAAAGCTTTAAACTTGGGGCATAACATAACATTCCTTACACCCTACTCCCAACCCCTGCAGTGCTGGGGACTGAACCCAATCCCAGGGCCTCATGCTCAATAGGTAAGTGCTCTACCACTGAGTCACATTCCTAGCCCACTTCTTACTTTCTTAAAGAAAACAAACCATTGAAGCAAAATATAACAGTAGTATTCGAAATATATATTAGGTTCAGATGACCCCAATTCAGTCTTTCACACACAGTAATGTAAATCTTTTAGCAGCTGTTTTAGTTAAAAATAAAACATAACTTAAGTGTATATTCTTAAACCAAACTAATGGCTTTTCAAGCTATACTAAACCTCTAAACCTCCACTGGGATGGGGGAAATTGTAGGAAGTCTGAGTGGCAACACCTTTGTATTGATCAGTGTTCCACCACCACAACCTACAAGCTGTTCCAGTTGAACCTATATCAGTTCTTACGTAGTTGGGGCCCATTTATTTTCAGACTTCCTTTCTAAAACTGAAAAATAATTATAATAATTCATATTGACTCTAGTGATCTCAAAGATAAGAAAAATTCATTTAAAACTATGTTACTAAAAATAATTAACAGCCAAAACTTTCTAATAAAATTTTAAGTAGAAATAAAATGATGTGGAATTCCTTGGGCTTCCTCCACCTTATTTTTTTTTTAGAAAAATATTTCCAAAATTTCAATTGGGGAAAAACACATTTTGTAATAATTTCTTTATTCCTGTGTCCAAAGCAACACAGATATTGCTGCTGTGTTAAGACTAAACAGAACAAAATATTGCCCTACCTTTTTATAATATGAATTTGGTGACAGAAAGAAAATCAAGTTAACTTTGTTATATCTTTTTGTGTATGATACATACATGCAAGAGATAAGTTTTAGCTAGAAATATATTTTAAATACTAGTTCACTCAAAGTTTGGGAGGATATATGTTACCTCTGGCTAGGCTGAAATTCTGATTAAGAGTACTATCCATAGTATACAATTAACATTTTTTTTTAAATGGAAGTATAATAAATAAAACCCAAGTTAAAATGGAATATAAAACTATTTCGTATGTAATTCAAAATCTCACATAAAAGCTTAGTCCTTGAGTTATAAAAATTCGCTTTAATTTTCAATATAAGAGAGTCAATGACTGAAATGTATCTGTAATAACCCTACAAAAATATACTACTTAAGTTGGTTGATAAATCTGCTTACATACCATTTTTATTTCCTACTAAATATGTACAAAAAGGAATGTATGGAGTTTCCTACTGTTTATATTCCAAACAAATGGAACTCTGTATATTAAAAAATAATTGAACTTATGCTGGAGGCATAGCTCTGTGGTAGAACACAAGTGTTTGAGCCCAAAACCACAGGGAGAAACATTTGAACATTTGTTAACAAAACAAAAAGGCAAAAATAAATTTAATAAAATAGGAAGATTTAAAACAGAGCAAGTTAAAAAAAACTAAACAAAAATCATTATGGGCCACTAACCTTGCTTTGATTAAAAAATTTGAAAACTTAACAGAGCATACCAGCTAAGCCATCCAATCCTTTCATACCCACCACCCCACATACAGAAAGCAGCCAAAATATTCAATTTTCAAAAAATGTCTAATAAAAATTTTTACCTGTAAATTGTTTTCTGTGACTCTGTTCCACCAAACCATATTGATGGGTACTCCTGATTTACACCTGTCAGCAAGGCAGCCAATAGGGTTCTTTGCTTTTCGTGCCTTTGATCCCATCGGTACTAGCCTCTCCTCCAGCATCCCCAGGCGATACTTTCTTGGCTAGGAAAAAGAAGGAAAGAAACCAGGCCACTCCTAACATCCCCCACACTAATCTAAACTAATATGACTAGCATACTGCTGATATCAGGAATTGTGGGATAGGAAACATGTAAAATTTCTAAAATATTCCCTCCTAAAGTCCTTATCACCACCCACCAACCCGTACTCCCACCCCATACCTCTACAATAACCCTCAGTACTAACAGCCTGAACAATATTATTTAAAACAACAGATGTTTTGGAGAAATATAATCTGATTTCATAAGACTATTTAATTAATAGAAATTAAGTTATCAGCAAAGTAAATGCTCTGCAAATTTTTTTCCACTGGAACTTACCTATTCTCACTGTAATAATAAGAAATAGCTTCAAGGGCATGAAATACAGATTTTTAGAAATTCTCCAAACTACATCTTTTTCTGAAACTCATCCTGCTATCTTATTTTCTACTGAAAACTAAACTACCCAGTTAAAGGAAGCACCCAAATCCTAAGGAATGGCTTTTTTTATTTTAATTCTATGCACGATAGGCCAGAGTACAAGGACAGTCACTGTCTTAAGTGAGCATTCAACCTAAGGTACTCAAAGAAAAGAAATAATTTCAAACCAAAAAAACAACAATAACACAAATTTTATTGCTCTTTTAAATTTCAGTAATTCAAAGAAACTTACTAAATAAATTATCTGCCCAAGAAAAATCATAAATAATGAACACAATAAAATTAGAAAACTATCTTAATAGTGATTATTAGGGCTTTTATATATGAAAATTATGAGATGATAATTTCTACCATCTTCTCTCTTTCATAGCAAATTTACATAAACTGCATCTTAAAAGGTATTCACAGATATAGACAGAGATATCTCCACTCTTCAGGGAATACACTAGTAGTACATGCTAGAGAAGCATCTATTTTAAAACAGAAGAGAATCGATGTTTACTTATCTTTCTATAATAAGGTAAAATAAGAATGCTTAAACAAATAAAATTAAGTTTTCAAAATAAGATGCCATAGCCAGACAAAATTTTTTAAAAACAATTAGTATAAAGAAAACCAATTTGAAGAAAACATCTTATTATCTGATTTCTAGATTTTAAAAACCTTGCAAATAATGCTTATAGAAATTATTCTGTGCAAATTAATTCTCCTCTTCATATGTGAGCCTCTACTAAATTATCTTTGACTTAAGGTAAAAATAATTAAACATATTAAAAAAGCAACTAGATTGTCTACCTACTCAATAATTACAACAGGGGATACAGTTTTAGGAGACTAAAATAGTTCTACCTTTATGCAACCGTGGACCAATCCAGTCAATTCTCTGTCTAGAAAAAACTGTGGATGAAAATAAATATGTACCTTTCATGGTTCATGCTATAGAACCATATTTTAAGTGAAACAACTTTTAAAGACAGCTATTTCTAGTAGCATAAATCACTGCAAAGAGTGTAAAATTAAACTAAATGTTTCTGTGTTCAAATAAATAACTATAAGGCTCTGATATACAGTAAGAAAAATAACCTTAATTAAGCATTTGCTATGTAAAATTTATATTTTAGAAATTCCTCTACCACACAGTAAACAAAAATCACAACTTGCCAAACAGGACTTATACAGGGAGCACCTAAATTCCAATCATATTTCTGAATGCAAGAAAATTACAGTTTTTAAATGGCCTACTGTAATTCAGATTCTTCATAAATTCAGACTCACTTTTTCACTCAAGTTTTTACAGCCAATGTAATTTATTTTCTACACAGAATTATGTTAAGGAACCCAGAAGGGTTTTAAATACATGAAATGTTATCATCCTCTCTTCACATCTCACTATATAATTATATTTCCTATTTTTCCAAAGAAGAATTCATTATTATTCTCCCTCCATCACTTGCTCACCTATGACTAGCCTGAGGCCTTTCCACTTAAGTAGAAAAGGTCTTCAAATATGTACCATTATAAACCTAAGTTTTTTCAATAAGTAACCAGAGATTAACTCTAATCAAAAGTAAAACCCCCAATGTGATACTAAATGAAAAGATCTAAGATAGTCATATGATTTAAATACCATTATAAGAGCCAATACAAAATGGCATTCGAAAAAAGATGGCATCAATAAACAGCATCTGATAGTGAGGCAAAAGGATTACATACAAAAAGAGAAGTATATGCATGAGTCATAATAATACTTCGTCTGTGTGCTAATCTCCCAATTATCCAAGCACTTATTAAGGAGACTAAAATAGTTCTACCTGTATACAACCTTAGACCAATCCAGTCAATTCTCTGTCTAGAAATAACTGTGGATGAAAATAAATATGTACCTTTCATGGTTCATGCTATAGTACCATATTTTAAGTGAAACAACTTTTAAAAAACAACTTTTTTGTCTATTGAAGACAAAATGTATTTTTCAATTAAACATCTAAGAACTGTTAATTACTTAGAATTCTCTCTCTCTCTCTCACACACACATACACATACACCTTTTCCTCAAAGAGAGGAAAGAGTCTAGAAGGTAACAGACATGCAAGCAAAGTACAACTAACAAGATAAAATAATGCACAATCAAGGTACCAGAGCACAGGCGAAAAGACTTTTCACAAGGAAGAAGAATGCCCGAGCAGATTTTTTTTTTTTTTTAAAGAAAGAATAAATATGCCTAAACAGGAGGAAAAAAAAAATCCAAAGAGAAATTTGTACCATGGACTAGCGAAAATGTATGATGAGAGGCATAAAGGCACTATATATTCAGACCACCAGAAGAGGGTCAAGCTTGGGAGCCAAATATAAGGCTTGAAAACAATCGTCATTGTTTTAAATCTTGTGCCAAGGAGTTTTCACATCATTCACAGGTAAAGGGAAACTCAGGAAAGCTGATAAATAAGAATTGACAAAATCGTATGGGTTTTAGAAGGGAATTCTGTGTGGCAGTTTGGAAGAGGAATTGGTGTTCATAAAACTGGAACAGGCAAACAAATTGTGAACTTTGATAATAGTTTGGTTAGGGTTTATCAACCTCAGCACTACAGGCTTTAGATAATTCTTTGTTGTAGGATGCTGTCCCTGTCCTACCCACTAGATATCAGTAGCACCATGGAACCAGTTGTGATAATCAAAAATGTCTCGACATATTGCTAAATGTCCTTTGCTGGGAGGGGGCCACAATTGCCCCTCAGAATCAGCGGTTTGGGAGAAGGATGTCAATTCCAGGCAATTACAAAGGAAATGGAGAGCTATGGTCTGATTGTGGAAAGATGTGATAGGTTAAAAAGAAAACTAATGGTGATTAGCTGAAAGCAGGGGCTAAAGGAAAGAGGGAAATCAAATGGAAGATGAGGAAATAAAATGGGCAGACAAATTGTTATACAAGATAGTTATTTACAAAGTTTTCTAAGTTTTCCTGCAAAGCAAACCAAAGCAACAACACCTCTTTTCTTTCAGTTAGCTTCCAAAATCCTTACTTAGACCAACCTTGAGAATACAATGATCAAGCCAGGCGTGGTGGTGCACACCTGTAATACCAGCACTTGGGAGGCTGAGGCAGGAGGATCACAAGTTCAAAGCCAGCCTCACCAATGGCGAGGCACTTAGTAACTCAGTGAGACCCTGTCTCTAATAAAATACCAAAAAAAAGGGCTGGGGATATGGCCCAGTGGTCGAGTGCCCCTGAGTTCTATCCCCGGTACCAAAAAAAAAAGAGAGAGAGAATACAATGATCAAAAAGGAGAAGGGGATAATAGATTTCCTTGTTGCTCCGCTATTCTTTTAGTCTGGCCAGTCCCAACTTGCTGATTATTATGAAGTGGAAGGATTTTAAAATGTCATTTCCTGTTGATAACCAGCTTTTCTGATCTGCCTCCTAGCAAGTCAGCAGTATATATCAGAATTCCCAATCAATCCCCTTTTCCTATGCTAAAATATCCACAGGTAGCCTATAACCTTTCTTCCTTCTTCTTCCTCTCTAAATATGCCTTTAAAGTCTCAAGATTAACTATAAAATAGTTTTCATCTTCCTTCACAAAAATCTAAATGAACCAGTAATAGAGCAGTTGAATACAGTTTTAATCTTTTTTAGTTGGGAACTCATTCTTTAAAAATGCCTTCAATCTTGAAACAAAGGTTTTAAAGGATAAAAAAAGTTGGACGATGTATTCTAGAGTAGCACCTCTCAAATTATGACGAACATATGAATCTTCTGGGGGGGTTTGTTAAAATAAAGATTCTGGGCCTGGGGAGTATAGTTCAGTAGTAGAACAAGGCCCTGGATTCCATCCTCAACACTGCATCATCTGCATCATCATCATCATCATCATCAAAATGATTCTGACTCAGTAGACCTAGAATGAGACCTGAGACTCTGATTTCTAAAAGCTTCCAACATTGCAAGAACTACCATTGGTCTAGTGACATACTTTGAGTTATAAAGTTCTCAATAATCTTAAAAAAAAAAAAAAAAAAAAAAAAAACCTGAATAAGAAACTAGTGATACAAATGGAAATTGGGTGAACCCTCAGAAATTTAAAAGGATAGAGGTTTAGCCGGGCACGGTGGCGCACGCCTGTAATCCCAGCACTTTGGGAGGCTGAGGCAGGAGGATCTTGAGTTCAAAGCCAGCCTCAGCAATGGCGAGGCACTTAGCAACTCAGTGAGACCCTGTCTCTAATAAAATACAAAAAAGGGCTGGGGATGTGGCCCAGTGGTCGAATGCCCCTGAGTTCAATCCCCGGTACCACAAAAAAAAAAAAAAAAAAAAAAAAAAAAAAAGATAGAGGTTTAAAAGTTCAACACCCTACTCCTTGCCCCTTTGAAGCTTGACCCAAACACTAAGACCCTTCGGTACCAATACTCAACACATAAAGCCCTGGCTTTACAAAGACCTTTGTCTCATTTTTTACAAGACAATTCCAATGGTCAGGACTAAGAGAAGTCCTACATTCACTATATCAAAGAAAAGAACAGTAAAAGCTAATTTTAGGACTGTTTAGGACTATTTTAGTTCTAAGGCCTAAATGCACACACATATTTTTTTTCATTCACTCAGCATCAGTACAAGCTCTCTGCCCTTCTTAGAAATACAAATGATAGTAGGATCTATTCTTTTCCCAAAAAAGTTCAAAGTCTAGCTAAGGAACAATCTATAAATGCCCTTCATGCTTACATAGAAAATGAAGTTAAAACTGTCAAGTAACAAACCAATTTGCAAAGCACAACTCTTGACAACTGCAAAAGAGCACATCACCAAATGCCTCACATTTTCAATCACATCATTACATATCACAATCTAATTGTCAATAAATTAAGCAAAATAATAATAAAAGGACAATAAATTTCCAATCTCTTGAATTGTAAAAACCCCTTCTAAACATCAAAATCTGAACTCCTTCACTATTTATACTCTGAAATGATGAATGATTTAATGATAGTTTAAAATTATTTGTGTTTTATTGATCAGAATATCTTTACAAAAATGAAAAATGGGGGCTGGGATTGTGGCTCAGCGGTAGAGCGCTCGCCTAGCATGTGCGCGACCCGGGTTCGATCCTCAGCACCACGTACAAATAGACACATTTTGTACAACTAAAGCAAATAAATAAATATTTTTAAAAAATGAAAAATAATGCATATGAAAGGTCTTCTTTTAGACGACACTTAATGAATATACAAATTCATTTGTACCTCCTCCCTAAAAATTCATTATCTTTTGCAGTAACAACTCAGCAACCTACCTCCAGTTATTCATATGAAGTCCTCTCATTAGAAAGCTCTAGCATAGGATATACTATATGTTTATTCCCAAGTAAGCCTGCATTTATTTCACCATGTCCTATAATTCCAAATAGTCTTCCCTTAGTTAATTAAATATCCTGATATTTTAGCATCTCTATAATTATGACATTTCAAGAAAAGATTGCAATTCAATTAATGATCAGTAGCTAATCTAAACTCACTAGGGGAAAAATAGACCCCGATCTGATCTAAAACATTTGAATTTTTTAATTAAATAATTTTCATAATCATTAACACAGGGTCCTATCTATACCTAAATTATTCAGAAAACATGAATTTTAAAGCCTCCTATACTTTATTTAGAAAAATAAATCCAGACCTAAAAATCAGGACAGCTTGGGTTTCCAGTGAATTTTCACATGACTGGAAGGCTTAAAATTTTTTAAAAATTAAAAACAGGACAGGCCCAGTGGCACACATCTATAATTAGAGCTACTCGGGAGGCTGAGGCATGAAGATCCCAAGTTTGAGGCCAGCTTGGGCAACCTGAACTTGGTGAGACTCTACCTGAAAAATAAAAAATTAAAAAGGGGATGTAGTTCATTAGTCAAGCACCCCTGATTTAAATTCCCAGTACCACAAAAATAAAGAAATAAAATTTTAAAAAATAAAAATAAAATAAACAAGTCAGCTTCAAGAATATGTATTTTGTCCCTCCACTTATTAATTGTGGTCTATTCATGAAAATATATTCAATTCTTTATGTTTTCCTGTTTAAATAAAAACAATAGTAGAATGAGCAAGTAGGAATACAGAAAGTGGGTCATAGAAGGTATAGTGGGCTCATGCCTGTTATCCCAGAAATTCAGGAGGCTGAAGCTGGAGGTTTACAAATTCAACATCATCCTGAGTAACTCAGGGAGGCCCTACACAACTTACTGAGACCTTGTCTCAAAATTTAAAAATAAAATAAAAATGGTAAAGCATCCTGGGTCCAATAAGAAAAAAACAAAAATTACGTTATAGAAAAACACTGTCATTGTTAAATAAATGTAAATGAAAAGACCTTTAAAATTGTGAGCCAATACAAAAGTCACACGAAAATCAAGGGAACTGCTAAGTAAAAATTCATCTAAATTATATAAAAAATAGTAGAACATTATTTACCTGCATAAACACATTTACATGTTTTTAACTGTTGAGTCAGAGAGTTAAGTAAGATTAATATTATCTATGTAGATTTAAGAACCTATAAAACAATCATTACTTCTGTCCTTAAAACCACAATGCTAAAAAGGATTTTTATGCTGCCAAAAAGTAAAGGTAGAATATTCTTCCTAAGCGAGGCCAAAATTTAAAAAGGGAAAAAAAAAAAAATTTTTTTTTTTTTTTTGTGCCGGTGATTGAACTCAGGGACACTCGACCACACTACCCCGAGCCCTTTTTTTTGTATTTTATTAGAGACAGGGTCTCACTGAGTCACTAAGTGCCTCACCATTGCCAAGACTGGCTTTGAACTGGCGATCCTCCTGCCTCAACCGCCCAAGTGCTAGGATCACAGGAGGGCGCCACGGCCCTGCCCAAAATAAATTTTTAATGAAGCTGCAACTTCCCATTTGCCTTAGAGTGAAACCAGAACATAAGACATGACAAAATACAATACTATGCTAAAGTTACTAAAATATTTAGAGTGAAAATTTGTTGATTCTTTTTTTAAAGTGATACTTTGGCAATAAACTATCACCTATAACAATGCTTAAAGTTTTTTATTTCAGTACCTTACCAAAAACAATCATACTAAATAAAATACCTACTGGTTTATTACGAAAAGCTTCCCCCTTTGATTTAATTTATGTGTGCATAGGTTCAATCTTGAAATGAAGCAGAATATCTTCAAAAAATGTTCTTTACTATAATTTATTTAAACAAAGATAACAGTTAATGAAAAGTAATCTTGTATACATTCAGAAACAGATAAACATGGTTTTTAAATGGCAGAATTATAAGCATTAGAAGATGTAAGGTCTAGCCGGGCGCGGTGGCGCACGCCTGTTATCCCAGCACTTTGGGAGGCTGAGGCAGGAGGATCACGAGTTCAAAGCCATCCTCAGCAATGGCAAGGCACTTAGCAACTCAGTGAGACCCTGTCTCTAAATAAAATACAAAAAAGGACTGGGGATGTGGCCCAGTGGTCGAGTGCCCCTGAGTTCAATCCCCGGTACCAAAAAAAAAAAAAAAAAAAAAGAAGATGTAAGGTCTACTATTTGTTAAGCACATGGCACTATACGAAGCACTTTACACCCCTTAGTGTATTTAATGTGCATAATCCTGTGAGATACTGCCTTATTATATCAACTTTACTGATAGGAAAAGTAAATCTTGGAAGAGGTTAAAGTAATTTGCCTATACTCTCATAACTAACAAAAAAGTCGGGTTCCAAAGCTTCTATTTTTTTTTTTTTTTTTTTTCCTTGTACCGAGGATTGAACTCAGAGGAGCTTAAACCACTGAGCCACATCCCAGCCCTTTTTATATTATATTTTGAGAAAGGGTCTCACTGAGTTGCTTCGGGCCTCACTGAGTTGCTGAGGCTGGCCTTGAACTCGCAATCCTCCTGCCTTAGCCTCCGGAACACCTGGGATTACAGACCTGAACCATGGCACCCAGCCCAAAGCTTCTACTCTTTTTTTGTTTTCTTTTTTTAAATACCTTTATTTTATTGTATTTTTAATGTGGTGCTGAGGAACACAGCACCTCACACGTGCTAGGCAAGCGCTCCACCACTGAACCACAACCCCAGCTCCCGCAAAGCTTCTACTCTTAACTCTGGCATCCTATCTCCAATTCAAAGAAATCTATTACACATGCTATAATATTCCTCAACACATTACACTCTCAGTATTATTCTAACTATACTTCAATCAATGTCCTTGAATCTAACTGGCATGGACAGAATCAAGAGAAATAACAACTACAGATTTCATTCAAGGAAATAAAATTAAAAGGATTTCCCTCCACATTTTCAAAATGCAAGAACAAATTTGGAAAATAAAACAGAGCTGGCTAAATGTAGCTTCAAACTTGAGAATGTTTTTGGAAAAGAATTCTAAATTTATCTTTACTAATTCATTCCCCACACCTCCTTCTTAGGAAAATAGCGATAAACCACCAGTAAGACCAAGTTTGTTTTTTTTTTTAAATATATTTACTTTATTTATTTTTATGTGGTGCTGGGGATCGAACCCAGTGCCTCACTTGTGCAGCAAGGCAAGCACTCTACCACTGAGCTATAACCCCAGCCCCAAGACCAAGCTTTTAATACCAACTATTACACTTTATAAATACAATGACCAGAGTGAAGTATAAAGAAGCCAACTATCTAATATTACTCAGAATAAACTACTAGTTCCTCTGTTCAAGTGGTAAATGGACCATGGGAAAACCAAACTCCTATTCTGTAAAAAACTAACTCAAAATCTCCAAACCTATAAAACTAGATGATGACTATAGTCAACACTATATTATGTATAAAAGGCGCACAAATTACAGTACACAACGTTTAAATATGGTAAGATGTCAGCCACAATACTGTCACATGCATTATTTATTTATTTATTTGGCACCAGGGATTGAACTCAGGGACACTTGACGAATGGGCCATATCCCCAGCCCTTTTTTTTTTTTTTGTATTTTATTAGAGACAGGGTCTCACTGAGTTACTAAGTGCCTCGCCATTGCTGAGGCTGGCTTTGAACTCGCGATCATCCTGCCTCAGTCTCACATGAATCTTTTAAATTTGTTTTCTAAAACAAATTTCTCTCACTAGTGCTTTTGTAATCAATCAACCAACAAAAGAAGATTCTGGTGATTGAATCCTTCAAATTCTGTCATGAATTTGAAGAAATCTTTCTTAATTCAACAAAACAAATGGTCATTGCATCCAAAGTACCAATTAAAGTACAGAACGTACATGGTTGGTTACACCCTCTTTCATTAAAAAATTTATTCTTTCCAAAACACATCTTTATTTCAACACAATCCTGGAAAGTCCGTAGACCCCCGTACTAAACAGAAAAAGAAACAACTCTTCCAAACTTTAATCTTTTACTATAGTATTTTGTCGAATGCTTTTTCTACATCTATTGAGATGATCATAAGATTTTCATCTTTAAGTCTATTGATGAGTTGTATTATGTTTATTGATTTCCGAATGTTGAACCAACCTTGCATCCCTGGGATAAACCACAATTGATTGTGGTGCACTATCTTTTTGATATGTATTTGTATTCGATTTGCCAGTATTTTATTGAGAATTTTTGCATCTATGTTCATTAAAGATATCGTTTTCCTTTTTGGCTGCATCTTTGCTGGCTTTGGAATTAATGTAATATTGGCCTCATAGAAAGAGTCTGGGAGAGCTTCCTCTTTTTCTATTTCTGGAAATAAGTTGAAGAGCATTGGTATTAGTTCTTCTTTGAAGGTCTTGTAGAATTCGACTGTAAAGCCATCAGGTCCTGGGCTTTTTCTAGCTGGTAGCTTCTTGATAGAGTCTTCTATTTCCTCACTTGAAATTGATCTATTTAAATTGTGTATATCCTCCAGTTCCAGTTTGGGCAATTCAGAGGACTCTAGAAATCTGTCGATGTCTTCCATATTTTCTATTTTATTAGAGTAAAAGTTTTCAAACTAATTTCTAATTATCTTTATATATATCTGAGGTGTTTGTTTTCATCAAGGATGTTAGTGATTTGAGTTTTTTCTCTTCTTTTTGTTAGCATCACTAAGGGTCTGTCAATTTTATTTATATTTTCAAAGAACCAACTTTTAGTTTTGTCAATTCTTTGAATTGTTTCTTTAGTCTCAATTTCATTAATTTCAGCTCTGATTTGAATTATTTCCTGTCTTCTACTGCTCTTAGTGTTGGTCTGTTCTTCTTTTTCTAGTGCTTTGAGGTGTGATGTTAAGTCATTTATTTGTTGGGTTTTTTTTTTCCTTTTAAGGAATGAACTCAGTGCAACGAATTTTCCTCTTACTACTGCCTTCATAGTGTCCCAGAGATTTCTATATGATGTATCTATGTTCTCATTTACCTCACGGAATTTTTTTAATCTCCTCCTTGATGTCTTCTTCAACCCCTTGTTCTGAGTAGCATGTTGTTTAGCTTCCAGTTGTTGGAGTAGTTTTATGTATTTCTTGTTTTATCATTGATTTCCAATTTCATCCCATTATGTTCTGATAGAATGCAGGGTAGTATCTCTACTTTTTTATATTTGTTGAGAATTGCCTTGTGGCATAATATATGGTCTATTTTGGAGAAGGAGCCATGTGCTGCTGAGAAGAAAGTCTATTTGCTTACTGAGGGATGAAATATTCTATATATGTCCATTAGGTCTAAGTTATTAATTGTTTTAATGAGGCCTAAAGTTTCTTTATTTAGCTTTTGTTTGGATGATCTATCCAGTGGTGAGAGAGGTGTGTTTATGTCCCCTAGGATAACTGTGTTGTGATCTATTTTACTCTTGGAACTTGAAAAGGGTTTGTTTGATGAATGTAGGTGCTCCATTAAATGGGGCATACAGATTTATAATTGTTATATCTTGTTGATGAATGGTTCCCTTAATCAGTAAGAAATATCCATCTTTGTCCCTTTTGATTAACTTTGGCTTGAAGTCTACCTTATTTGATATGAGAATGGAAACCCCTGCTTGCTTCTGCAGCCCATGTGAATGGTAAGATTTTTCCCAGCCTTTCACCTTCAGTCTATTGATGTCTTTTTCCATGAGGTGGGTTTCTTGGAGACAGCATATTGTTGGGTCGTTTCTTTTAATCCAGTTCGACAATCTGTGTCTTTTGAATGGTGAATTTAAGCCATTAACATTCAAGGTTATTAATGAGATGTGATTTGTATTCCCATCCATTTTTATTTGTTTATGGTACTTAACTTGATTTGGTTTCTCCACTGGTTGGTAATTCCTTTAGTTTAATATCTCCCTTTGTTGATTTTCATTGCTATTTTGCCTTTCTTCTTCGTGGTATATTTTGCCCAGGATGTTCAGAATTGCTGGCTTTCAAGTTGTGAACTATTAACTTTTGGTTGTCGTGGAAGGTTTTTATTTCATCTTCGAATCTAAAGATTAATTTTGCTGGGCATAAGATTCTTGATTGACATCCCTTTTCTTTCAGAGCTTGAAATATGCTATTCCAGTATCTTCTAGCTTTTAAGGTCTGGATTGAAAAATCTGAACACAGTCTAATTGGTTTCCCCCTATATGTAATCTGCTTCCTTTCTCTTGTGGCTTTTAATATTCTCTCCTTGTTCAGTATATTAGGCATTTTCATCATAATGTGCCGTGGTGTGGATCTGTTGTGATTTTGTACATTTGGTGTTCAGTAAGCCTCTTGCACTTGGTTTTCCCATTCATTCCTCAAGTGTGGAAAATTTTCTGCTATTATTTCACTGAATAAATTACTCATTCCTTTGACTTGGAACTCTGCACCTTCCTCTACCCCAATCACTCTTAAATTTGGTCTATTTATGCTGTCCCATATTTCTTGAATGTTCCATTCTTGATTTCTTACCATTCTTGCTGTGTAGTCTACATTTTTTTCCAGATTGTATATTTTGTCTTCATTATCTGAGTTCCTTTATTCCAGATGTTCTAATATATTTGTGATGTTTTCAATAGAGCATTTAATTTCGTTTATTCTTCTTTCATTTCCAGAATTTCTCTTTAGAACCTCTCTCTCTCTCTCTATTGAAGTAGTCTTTTGCTTCTTGTATTTGTTTATGAAGTTCTTTGTCAAGTGAACTTTTACAACCTGTATTTGCTCTCTCACCTCCTTCTTGAATTCATCCTTGAGCTCCATAAACATTTGGATTATGTATTTCCTGAATTCCTGTTCTGACATAAGATCTACTATGCTTGCCAGGGAATCTGCTAAGGAGGTATGTTGATTTGTTTGGGACATTTTCTTCCTTGTTTTTTCATATTGCTTGTGTGTCTTTTCTTTTAGCACTGTGGAACCTTTTTTGTTTTTACCCTAAGGCCTAATGATGCTCCTCTTGTACAATGCTATCAGCTCCCCTTATATATACTTTATACCTTAACCATTTTATATTCAGTTAATCACAATTTGGTCACAATGTACAGAGTTAGAGAATTTAGATATTGTCTCCAATATACTCTGAATGATTCTAATGGGGTCTATAATTTCATATATTGGGTACAAAGGTGATATGCTTGGAAGGAAGGAAGGAAGGAAAAAAGGAAGAAAGGAAGGAAGGATATTGCTTTCTCCCCCTTAGGAAGTATAAAAATAGAAATCTATGGAAGTAGTTTAATAGCAGAAATGAAAGAAAAGGAATTGAACAATTTAGTGTAAAGACAGATGTATATTTAAGCCAAGCTTATGCAAATGTTGAGAGAAATTAGAAAATATCCAGTAGTAAGAATTAGTGAAAGAGAGAAGACAGAGTGAGTCAAAAAAAAAAAAATAGAGAGAAGAGACTATATATAACACGCCTCTGATATACTATTCAGTTGCCTCAGTTCTAAAATTCATAATTCTTGTATACAACTTGTTTTCGTCTCTGTTAAGAATGTAGGGGCAGGGTGTACATAAGAAAGATGAGGGAAGAAGAAAAGAGGGAAAGAAAAAAGAAGAAAAAAACAAAAAACAAAATAAAACAAAAACAGAGTCGAACCAACAAGTCTCAATGAGGCAGCCTTTGCTCTTCCTCTCTCAGCTTGTTAAATTAGCTGTCCAGCAGATCGGTCCTGGCTGATGCAGAGAATTTGTGGGTGGAGACAAGTCTGCGTACCTGGTTAGCGAGGAGTGATGCTGGGGACGGCGCTTTGTGTGGCAGGCCCTGAAAATCGATCCACCCAGGTGGAGTCTACTCTCGGTGTTCTTCCTCAGTTGAAGGATCACAGAGGTCCTCACATTGGACTCGAATACACATTCCCCCGATGGCTGTTGACAGTCCTCCCAGTCACAAGTTCCTCCTTGCCTGTTCCCCGGTTTCCGCACCACTTTCTCTCCAGCTTCACTGCTGAGGGTCGTGTCCGGCCTAGTGTGGATTTGATCTGGTGTTGCAGCCGGGCAGTCTCCTGTGGTCTCCCAGCACTGGCTTTGTTCCGCACTGCCTGGACTCCGGGTGGTGCTGCTGAAGCCACACGGCACTAGGCGCTGCAGACAGCTTGTCCTGCTCACTCCCCCCGTCACAGTATTCAACCCATCCAGGAGTTGAACATTCTCAGTCTATATAATCTTGCTGAAAAGCTATTTATCTGCCTTATTGGATTTTTTCCACGGAGCATCTCTGAAAAGCAGCTTCCTCTAATCCGCCATACTGGATCCTCCAAAATTGTGTATTCTTATCCCAGAAATTGAGCTGATATAAATTTATATTGAGGGCCGGGGTTGTGGCTCAGTGGTAGAGCGCTCGCCTAGCACAGGTGCGGCCCGGGTTCGCTCCTCAGCACAATGTAAACATAAATGCATTGCCTTGTGTACAACTAAATCAAATAATATTAAAAAAAAAAAAAAAAAAAAGACAGCTGGACATGGTGGCGCACGCCTGTAATCCCAGCACTTGGGAGGCTGAGGCAAGAGGATCGCGAGTTCAAAGCCAGCCTCAGCAATTGTGAGGCACTTAGCAACTCAGTGAGACCCTGTCTGTAATAAAATACAAAAAAGGGCTGGGGATGTGGCCCCCCTGAGTTCAATCCCTGGAACAAAAAAAAAAAAAAAAGAAAGAAAGAAAAAAAGAAAAAGAAGGAAAGAAAGAAATTTATATTGAGCCAGGGGTGGTGGCACACACCTGTAATCCTAGCAGCTCCAGAGGCCGAGGCAGAGGATCACAAGTTCAAAGCCAGCTTCAGCAATCCATCAAGGCCCTAAACAATTTAGTGAGACCCCATCGCCAAATTAAAAATAAAAGGGCCAGTAATGTGGCTGTGATTAAGTACACTTGGGTTCAATCCTTGATAACCCGCAAAAACAAAAATTTACAGGCTGAACCATCACGCCTACCCAAAAGCTTCTACTCTTAACTGTAGCATCCTGTCTCCAATTCAAAGAAATCTATTGCACATGTTATAATATTCCTCAACACATTACACTCTCAGTATTATTCTAACCACACCCGAATCAGTGTCCTTGAATCTAACTGGCATGGACAGAATCAAGAGAAATAACAGCTAGAGATTTCATTCAAAGAAATAAAATTAAAATATTTTTAATTAAAAAAAAGAAGATTTATACTGGGATAATATGTAACTGGACATGAAACAGGGATAAGGTTAATCAATACTTTATTTCCTCTTCTCGGTATCACCAGTACACTCTCTCCATTACCTCTTTTTCAGCTCATAAAAAACTCAGTCATGGGCTGGGATTGTGGCTCAGCGGTAGAGCGCTCGCCTAGCACGTGCGCGGCCCGGGTTCGATCCTCAGCACCACATACAAATAAACGCGTTGTGTACAACTAAAGCAAAATAAATAAATATTAAAAAAAAAAAAAAAACCTCAGTCATGTTATTCTTCCCTGTATTACGGAAAATTTTTTCCTTTCCTCTGAAATGTAATATATTATCTATATTATTTTAGGTATATTACTTGATTTCTCAAATCTTTCATTTTCATTTAATATATTATCTATATTATTTTAGGTATATTACTTGATTTCTCAAATCTTTCATTTACCAAAATGAAAAAACAAACTCTCACAAAGGAGATTAGATGACATAATAAAATATAAAAGATTTATTTTATGAAAGAAATATTTAAGTGTACCATATTACCTGGAACAGATTCATAAAATCATCATCAATGTAAATAATGCAGGAGCCCTGATTGGGGAGATGGCTGAGATTGCGGTTGGCTGCGGGCCATAGAGATATTCGGACACTGCCGCCTTCCGTGGTCTCACAGGACTTGGCCCGGGATCTCGCGGGACTTGGCCCAGGATCTTGCGAGACTTGAGCCGAGATCGGATCGGGTCGGCGCCATTTTGTTTTGTGGGTTTTTTGGTGGTGCATGTTAGAGTCGTTGCTAAGGCCGAGAGAAAAGTTATCAGAATAAAAAGCCTGTTGGCTTCCAGTTCGCCTCTGAACTTCTTCCCGTGGCTTTGTTGCTCCAAGCGGCAATCACTTCAGGCGGCAACAGGTGGTGGCCCGTACGGGGACTTCAGAGCAGAGAGGTAAGAACTGAAAGGTCTCTAAAGATGGGTTCGAATATAACTAAATCCCAAATAATAGAGGTTATGGAAGGAATCCTTGATATACCTGACTCCGTTGTCAGTGAGGAGGATTGAGAAAAAAGTGAAAGTCATCAAGAAAGCGTACCTTCCACAGGGTCAACTAAGACCAGTAAAGAGAGTATTAGAAGAGTCCGAAAAATGACAAAAATCCAAGCTGTTAAGAGCTATTCGGGAGTTATTGGAGATAGCTGAAGAATACTTGCTCTTCATAGAACCTGGGACTCAGGATATTGCTGTCAGTGAAATCAGTAGTAGTGAGGAATCTAGTAAAAGTGATCCTGAGAAAATGAGGAAAAAGAAACTAAAAAAGACCAAGAAAGACGACCGTCGAGTAGAGGAACCACTTGTGTCCTCTACTCCCCCATAGGTGGAATCCATTACAGAAAATATGAAGGGTATTACTAGGCGTTTGCATACCCTATAAACAGAAATAAAAAGTCTTTCTGAGCGCTTATGCGCTCTCGAGGGTAACTCCCAGATACATTGGGAACTGCCAGTATTTGAAAACAAAAATGGACAGAGGGTCCACCAGTCAGTAGATTTCAAAATAATAAAAAATCTCAAACAGGCAGTAATGACGTATGGACCCCAAGCTCCTTTCATGTTCAGTATGCTGGAGTCCCTTAGCACCTTTAGCTTATCCCCCTCAGACTGGAAAAGGCTATGTAAAGCAGCATTAAGCGGGGGGCAATACTTGCTTTGGCAATCGCAATTTCAAGAACTTTGCATAGAAACGACTAAAAAAAAACGCAGCTGCAGGGTTTGGAGACCATAATATAGAAATGCTCACAGGAGAAGGGCAATTCGGAGACTTACAGACTCAAAAAAAATGATGACCCAGGTGTATATGCTCAGATAAATGCAGCTGCCTTACAGGCATGGAAAACTGTACAAGGACCTGGGGATCTACAAGGTAGCTTGTCAAAAGTGATTCAAGGACCTAATGAGCCATATGCTGACTTTGCTGATGGACTTTTGAGAACTGCAGATAGAGTGTTTGCAGATATTGATGAAGCTATGCCATTAGTTGTTCAATTGGCATACGAAAATGCTAATAAATACTGCCAAAAAGCCATCAGGCCATGGAGAAATAAAAAGGATCTTTCCGTATATATACAACTATGTAAACATATAAATGATGCCTTTGTGACAGGAAATGTGATTGCAGCCACAATGAGAGGTGCTTCCCCTCAAAATTTCACAAGGGCTCAATCTAGACATTATAATGAATCAGGATATTCCAGGCAAAATTATCATAATCAATCAGGCTATTCTAGGCAAAATCCCAAAAGAGAAATAAGACCAAGCTCATACCGTGCCGCAGGCTGTTGCCCCAGGTGTAAAAAGGGAAATCACTGGGACAACAAATGCCATTCAAAATTTGACATCTATGGAAATCATTTGTTCAGGAATTCAAAAAACGGGGCATGGGACCCAATACCCTGGAGCCCACAAATGTACGAGGCATTGGAGGAGGAGTATCCTCAAGCATCCACTCAGATGCTTCCCTGACAACAATCCCTACTACCCATCCACTCCCTCGCGAGAGGAACAGGAGAAAAATGCAGAATTAGACCTCTGTTCCACCGCCCAAACAGTGTTAACACCTGAAATGGGGGTTCAACTGATTCCCACAGGAGTCAGGGGACTTCTTCCCTCAGGGACTGTAGGACTTATTCTCAGATGAAGTACTAAAAGCTTATTAGGTTTGCAAGTGACCCCAGGTGTAATAAACTCACACTACAAAGGGGAAATAAAAATAATGCTTAGCTCACCCCAAAGTATAAGAACTGTTAATCAAGGAGATAGAATTGCTCAGTTGCTTCTCCATCCCAATTTACATAATTCATTTAAAATGAGTATGCCTCAAAAAAGGAACAATAGAGGAATTTGTTCCACTGACTCGGGAACTATGGGTCGCTTGCTGGGTTCGGGATTGTTCAAGGAGGCCTATGTGTAAAATAAAAATCCAAGGAATAGAGATGGAAGGACTGATAGATACTGGAGCTGACTCTTCCATCATTAATCTACGGCAATGGCCCAAGCACTGGCCTCTGCAAAAAGTTTCAAACAGTTTAAGAGGCTTGGGATATAATAACCTCCCAGAGAAAAGTGCGGTAATTTTAAAATGGGAGGATGATGAAGGGCATAAAGAAACATTTCAGCCTTATGTTTTACCTAACCTACCGGTTACTTTATGGGGAAGAGATATTTTACAACAAATGGGAGTACACCTTGCAACCAAGCCTGCAGGTGTTAAACGTGAAAATCTACAGGGTAATCTTAACCCTAAAAGAAATCATTATCAAAAAGTACACGGTAATCTTAACCCTAAAAGAAATCATTATCAAAAAGTACAGAATAATCTTAATCCAAAAAGTAATCATTATCATAAAGGAAAAAGATATTTTTTTTCGGGGCCACTGAGAAAATAATTTTGAAAATACCATGGCTTTCTGATAAGCCAGTGTGGGTCCCTCAGTGGCATCTATATAAAAAGAAATTACAAGCGGCCCACCTACTAGTTCAGGAACAACTAAAAGCAGGACATATAGAACCTTCCACCTCTCCCTGGAATTCCCCCATATTTGTGATCAAGAAAAAAATCAGGAAAATGGCGATTGTTACATGATCTTAGAGAAATTAATAAAACCATGCAAATCATGGGCCCTACTCAACCTGGACTTCCTAATCCTGTAGCTATTCCAAAAAATTTCCATCTTATTACTCTTGATATAAAGGATTGTTTCTTTTCCATTCCCCTACATCCTCTGGATACCACCAGGTTTGCTTTTTCAGTTCCTTCTATCAATAATAATGGCCCTGATAAAAGATATCAATGGAAAGTGCTACCGCAGGGAATGGCTAATAGCCCCACCATATGCCAAATATATGTGGACAAAGCAATCCAACCCATTAAAAATAAATATCCAAACTTCATGTGTCTACATTACATGGTTGATGTTTTACTGGCCCACCCTAATCAAAAATCTTATTTAGTATATTCAGTGACGTGGCAGAAAATTTTAAAAAATATGGATTATATATAGCAGAAGAAAAAGTTCAAACCAGATCACCCATATTATATTTAGGATTTAAAATCATGGATACCTTTGTTAAACCCCCCAAAATTTTAATAAATAAAGAACATTTGACCACCCTCAATGATTTCCAAAAACTACTGGGAGACATTAATTGGCTTCACCCTACACTAAACCTCATTACTGGCCAACTAAAACCTTTATTTGACATCCTTCGCGGGGACCCTGATCCATCTTCACCACGAACATTGACTCCTGATGCTAGGAAAGCTTTAATGTTAGTAGAAAAAGCCATCGAAGAAGCTCATTGTGATAGATTTGATTTAACTCAACCGCTGACATTGATTATTATTTCTTCACAATATACACCCACAGGAGTATTTTGGCAACAAGGGCCTTTATTATGGATACATTTGCCCGTCTCTCCTAAAAGCATAATTGAGTCTTATACCTCCATGGTGGCTAAACTTATTCTTCAAGGACTTAAAACTTCTACTAAAATATTTGGCATTCACCCTGCTACTATTATTACTCCCTATTCATCGTCACAGATTGAATATTTATGCTTCAACGATAATGACTGGGCTATAGCTAGATGCTCTACCTCTGCAAATTTTGATAACCACCTTCCTAAGTCTCCTATATTATCTTTTTGTATTAATCATCCTATTATATTTCCACAATAAAAAATAAATAAATAAACCTATTCCTAGGGCATTAAATGTATTTACAGATGGGTCCTCAAATGGTACTGCTGCAGTAGTCACTGAAAGAGAAAATATGACTTACATAACTGCACACAAATCAGCTCAATTAGTGGAACTGGAAGCTGTGGTAAGAGCTCTGGAAAATTCTAGAGAGCAGCCCATGAACATTTTTTCAGGTAGCCACTATATTGTACATGCCGTCCCAAAATTAGAGCTAGCAGTACCAATAGCACCTCATACTCCAGCCTTTAAATTGTTTTATCAAATACAAAAACTTTTGTGGGCAAGTAAAGAACCTCTATTCATAGGCCATATTAGAGCACATACCAACTTGCCTGGTCCCCTCCATGAAGGTAATCAAAAGGCTGATGCTCTTAGCCAAATAATCTTTATACTTTCAGCCCTCCAGCAAGCTACTTTATTTCACTCCCAGTTTCACGTCAATAGCACCACCTTGCAGCGTAGGTTTAAAATCACAAAGAAGCAAGCCAGAACAATTGTAAAAGATTGTAAATCTTGTATGACACATTTGCCCAATCCTCATTATGGTGTTAACCCTAGAGGATTAATGCCCAATCATTTGTGGCAGATGGATGTTACTCATGAGCCAAGTTTTGGAAAATTGCAATTTATTCATGTGACCATAGATACATGCTCAGGCATGACTTTTGCTTCCTTACATTCTGGAGAAAAAGTTAAAGATGTTACATCTCATTGTTTGCAAGCTTTTGCTGCATTGGGCATCCCCAAAATACTTAAAACAGATAATGGCCCTGCATATACGTCCTCATCTTTCAAACAGTTTTGCGCAAAATTCAATATCTCCCATAAAACAGGCATCCCATACAATCCTCAGGGTCAGGGCATTATTGAAAGAGCAAACCACACTCTGAAAATTATGTTATTAAAACAAAAAGAAGGAAATTGGAAAAGTCCTAGGGACAGATTGGCAGTTGCCCTGTTACCTTAAATTTTTTAACTTTAGACTCTAATAGTTATTCTGCTGGAGACAGACATTGGAACCCACACTAACAACATAAACCTTTGGTTTACTGGAATGATGTTCTTTCAGGTACATGGAAGGGTCCAGATCCAGTATTAATTTGGGGGAGAGGATCTGTTTGTGTTTTTCCAAAGCACGAATCCTCTCCAATATGGATACCATCTAGAAAATAAAGCAGATACCCATCAAAATGATCAAGATGAAGTTGTTGATGAATAAAAATTAATAAAAAAAGTACAAAATCAAGAGGACCAAGATGAAGGTATGGAATGATTCCCTCAAAAGAGTCCTTCAAAATATTTCACAACTTAAGTGTCATTCCTCCTGGCCGGGACAACGAGATCTCTCTTTAGTGTGCACACAATTGTATTTTTTTTTCTTTTTATACATGTCTTTATGCCTGTGCATTTGTCTACATTTCATGTTAATGTGACGTCACAAATGTTTGCATGTTTGTGTCTGTCCAGTGTGACATCACAAATAACAAAGCGCTTATGAAAAAATATATATATATATGGATCCAAATAAGTTTAATTCATTTAAGTTTAAGAGTATTCAATTAGGGTAAATAATTTAATAAGTGAAGGTACCTTCAATTTTGTTTTATAGGTGTCCCAGGGATTTCTCTTTAGCGAAGAATATGACTAGAGCTGTATAACCTGATATTTTGGTGTTTTGACATAATAATGTTTATTTGTAATTAACTTTATTTGTTTTATAGCTGATTAATTTGAGTTATTTCAACAGATAATCTCATGGAAGGTTACAGAGACTCAAGGGTTCCAGCTAACAAATTAACTTTTCAAAGTGCCTTTAGCTTTTCTTTATCTTTTTTTTTTTTTTTTTTTTTTTTTTTTTTTGTGTGTGTGTGTGGTACTGGGGATTGAACCCAGGGGCACTCGACCACTGGGCCGCATCCCCAGCCCTTTTTTGTATTTTATTTAGAGACAGGGTCTCACTGAGTTGCTAAGTGCCTCGCCGTTGCTGAGGCTGGCTTTGAACTCGCGATCCTCCTGCCTCAGCCTCCCAAGTGCTGGGATTACAGGCGTGAGCCACCGCGCCTGGCTTTTCTTTATCTTTAATGTAGTAAATACCCTCAGTCTTTCTTTGTTTTGTTCTGAATATGATATTTTGCCAGCTTATATTTGTGGGAGCTCAAGCAGCAATGTGTGTGAGCAGAAATCACCTTTAATTTTTTAATCTAATAATTCTATTTTTTAGTTTGACAACTCGCCTCTTGACTCAGTGCTGGAACAGCACTGCCTTTCCTTTAATAATTGATGCTTGAGTTTCTAGGTAGCAGGCCCTGAAGATTTGCCAGTGGCTTTGTCTAGACATAAAAAAGACGGCTGCTGTTACAGCTGCAGGGATCGCGGTCGCTTCAAACATCCCTGCTGCTCAAGCTTCAAACAACCTCACCAACAGTGTGGCCTCTGCTCTACATGCATGGGGCCTCCTACATCAACGTGTTATAACAAGTGGACATTTTTATCTTTCATTGTTTGGGACTTTGTGGGACAATGCCTTGCGGGTATTTGTCTAGAGAACTCAGTGTGTTATTTGATAGAACTTAGGACAGCTGATTTGTTTAAAAAATTTGATATGCTATTCAACTTGGCTCGCCAGCAGAAGGCTTGTCGCCTTAAAGCCGCAGCATCTCCTCACAATTGGACGGCTGTTAGTCATCATACACAGTCGATCCTAAAGGGCTCCATTGGATGGCTGGTTAGCCAATGACAGGTAAGATCCCCAGAGGGGGACAATCTAAGACAGGCACAGTCGCATGGAACAGTCTCATGTGGCCGACATATCAACCTAAGACAGGAGTCAAGGGCACAGCCTTGCTTATCCGATGACGGGTAAGAATGTTGGTTGCACATAGACGTCCTAGAGCATTCCCTCTTTTAAAACAAAAGGGGGGAAATGCAGGAGCCCTGATTTGGGAGATGGCTGAGATTGCGGTTGGCTGCAGGCCATAGAGATATTCAGACATTGCCGCCTTCCGTGGTCTCACGGGACTTGGCCTGGGATCTCACGGGACTTGGCCCAGGATCTCGCGAGACTTGAGCCGAGATCAGATTGGGTCGGCGCCATTTTGTTTTGTGGGTTTTTTGGTGGTGCGTGTTAGAGTTGTTGTTAGAGCCAGAGAGAGAAGTTATCAGAATAAAAAGCCTGTTGGTTTTTAGTTAGCCTCTGAACTTCTTCCCGCGGCTTCGTTGCTCCAAGCGGCAATCGCTTCAGGCAGCGACAAATAAAATCAAGTTTCTATCTACATGACATAACATAACAATAAAACACCCAATTGATTTTCACCCCATATGGAATCCATGTTTGAAAAGCCAACAAGAAGCTTCTGAGGAAAGCAAAAAAATTAATGTTATAGAGGAGACACCTGAAGATAGTAATCCCCAGAGCAGCTACAGAACCCAGAGCAGCTATATAACTCCCACTGGGCAATTTTAATATAGACTCATCCAGACTGAGTAGCAAGAGATATTTTTAATATCCAAGCAAGGCTTAAAAGATTTAGGTAACACCATATATTACTTAACTATCAATGAAAGCTACCATTTATTAGGCACTTCTGTGCCAGGCAACATTTAGTCCTCAAACCAACTCTCATAGGTGTTATTCTCATTTTGAAAATGAATAAACAAAAGGTTGCCATGTTAAAGACATAATCAGTGGAAAAAGTAGGAATTTAATTCCAACAGCCTCACATCAGACCCCAAACTCTAAAACCTCAGTCATTATTCATTATCTACTGGGTGAGTACTATTCCTACTATTTGTTCTTTGATAGAGAGATGAAGCTCTGAATAAGCTACAGATAGGGAAGCACCCATTGTATGATTCCTGCCTGAGAGGCTGGACTCCAAAGACTATATAATAAACTGACACACTTTTCATACTCCAAGGGCCGACATAATAAACTGATACACTTTTCATACAGGACCCATATGTATATTTCTAATACCTTGCCTCCATCTGTCTCAAGCTGGGACAGTACACATTTCCACAGCATGGCAAATAGAACTGAATGAAAGTTTAATGACTTCAGTAAAGAGTAGCTAGAGGGCTGGGATTGTGGCTCAGTGGTAGAGCACTTCCCTACATGTGTGAAGCACTGGGTTTGATTCTCAGCACCACATATAAATAAATGAATAAAATAAAGATCTATCAACAACTAAAAATATATATATATATATGTGTATATATATATATATTTTTTTTAAAGTAGCTTTGAGTATATTAACTTAGAATGCCAAACACAATTTTCTACAAAAACATTACCATATAACATTCATGGGTAAAAGATTAAATGACATAATAAACTGATACAGCTGACTGGAAGCCTAAATATCAAGTAAAATATTAATTCCTTAGGAGACATAAAGAATTTTAAAATTATTGTTTTACAAATGAAGAGTTAGAGTGGAATTTCCTTTTAAGTTTCAAGTTTATTTTTCATTATCTTTTCCACTTTGTCCCTTTTTTATTCTTCGTGAGATGAGTAATTGGTTTGATATGCTAAAAGACCAAACAATCAGTAGGGCTAAGAAACGATTTACATTCCAAATAGAAAACACTATAATCCTATTAATTTCTCCAAATTTATCTTTCTTCATAAAAGAACTCTAGTAAAGCCGGGCGCGGTGGTGCACGCCTGTAATCCCAGCACTTTGGGAGGCTGAGGCAGGAGGATCGCGAGTTCAAAGCCAGCCTCAGCAATGGCGAGGCACTTAGCAACTCAGTGAGACCCTGTCTCTAATAAAATACAAAAATGGGCTGGGGACTTGGCCCAGTGGTCGAGTGCCCCTGAGTTCAATCCCCAGTCCCACCAAAAAAAAAAAGAACTCTAGTAAATACTCTACAGGTTGTTATTCCAGATCTTGTTTCCTTGAGTTTGGATAATATAAAAGTTATCTTTCAGAGACTTTAGGGCCCAGATACAGTGGCTCAGGAGGCTGGCACAGGAGGATCACAAGTTCAAAGCCAGTCTCACCAAAAGCAGGCAGTGAGACCCTATCTCTAAAATAAAATACAAAACAAAGTGGCTGAGTACCCAAAGTTCAAGCCCTGGTGTACACACACACACACACACACACACACACACACACAGAGAGAGAGAGAGAGAGAGAGAGAGAGAGAAAGGGGGAGAGGGTAAGAGACTTTTTAGAACAAATTGTCAAATTAATCAGAAAACAAAATATTTATCTTTGGTAAGTTTATCGAGATGATAAGAGAGGAAAGACAGATGTTCTTAAAATAACGAACAATATAAAGGGGGACCCAAACTGGGTTCAAACAGCAAGAAAGCAGAGAAAGTTCTGCTAGTAAATTTTTCTCTCAAGCAGATAAACCAGAACTGGACCTCCAACATTCACATCACCTCAAAAGTAAGTCATAGCAGAGGAGCCAACTCCCTTTGGTTCCACTTTTCTCATCCTAAAGAACTTTAAAATCAAGAACAGAAGAAATGAACATATTTTAGAAATCTTTGCCTCCTAACCCCAAAGAATTTAACTTATTATTAAAGCCTAAAAACCTGATGAAAATGAAAATCTGTTAGCCCACTATTAAAAACATGTTGCACATGCACAGGATAGGTTGCATATAATGTATGCCAACCAAAGAAATGTAAATAACAAGCACCTGAACTTTTGTGGGCTGGCTGCGTGAATAAAAAAAGATAAGTTCACTAGCCCAGAAAAATATTAAAGGAGAAAGTAAGAGTGCTAGACAAAAACTGTGAAGGCTTCTCATCTGCCTCGGAATTGCATCAATGTGTGGTAGCCCTGAACTACTTCCATTTATGAATATCTGTATTTCAACACCCAACTTTTTTAAACAAAGACATTTGTTCCCAAGAGATTTCTTACTCGTATTTTTCATTTATGTAGATGACATTTATGATTCATAGAGGCCCTCAAGTCTTTCTTTTTATAAAAGTCTTCTCATACCAGTGTTCTGCTTTAATTTTATCTTTCATGTACTAAGGTTTCCTCATGTATTCATCTCTAGTGTATTAACTCTCATTTTAAATGAAACTCAGTCATCTCTAGTGTTTTAGAAGGCTTACTCCTCCCACAGAATATAAAGCTACAATTCAAATTCTTCCACCATTATTCTTGGCCAAGAATAATTACACAGCGGGCGCGGTGGCGCACACCTGTAATCCCAGCACTTTGGGAGGCTGAGGCAGGAGGATCACGAGTTCAAAGCCAGCCTCAGCAATGGCGAGGCACTTAGCAACTCAGTGAGACCCTGTCTCCAGTAAAATACAAAAAGGGCTGGGGATGTGACCCAGTGGACGAGTGCCCGATTTCAATCCCCAGTACCACCAAAAAAAAAAAAAAAAAGAATAATTATACACATTTTTCAAATTATGGGTTTTTATCTGTAAAATTTTATGTTAATATGGGAAATAAAAGGAAAAAAATCAATGATTCTCAAACTTTGATATAAAAAATTGCTTAAAAAATATTTCCTCTATATCATGGTTTTACAATTTTGTAAAAATTACTTGCTGGAAAATGATCATATATTAGGATGTCAAAGTATTATAAAGTTATTATAAAAGTTTCTAAATATTTATTTCCTCCTTATAGACAGGTAAGGA
This sequence comes from Tamias sibiricus, assembly GCA_025594165.1. Lineage (NCBI taxonomy): Eukaryota > Metazoa > Chordata > Mammalia > Rodentia > Sciuridae > Tamias > Tamias sibiricus. The sequence goes on from CM046663.1 coordinate 72,496,892, forward strand.
ATCATGGACTGAGAGTAGCACTGGTCTCTTGAGTACTACAAGTATGAGTGCCCTGAGACATGTATTCTCAATACATAACCCTTCAGAAAGTTTTTCACAAACCTATTAACAAGACAACCCAGATGAATGGCTATGAACATGTTTGTACTGTTTTTCACATCCCACATTTTATTTCAACAAGGTCCTAAAGATAACTAAGGCCCTCAGCCACATTTTCTTACTAATATGACACTCAGTAAAGAATTAGTTTTTTTCCTAAAGCTCCTACCACTATTACTTGTAATCAAGCATATCTTTTACCTAAGTAGCTTAGCTTCTCCATATTCCTCAACACTCAAAAAGACCCAAGTCAAAACAACTTTCCTCAATAATTTCTCATGGATCTGGAAAATCCTCTGCTACTCTGCAATCACAAGATACTTAAATTGGCACTAAGTAATATGCTGCTGTGTAATTATTTTCTAGTAACTTCATGTATTACCTCTGCACTTAGATTTAAGAGAACCAGGAAAACTATCAGTCCTTTCTTTTCAATTTTCCATATATCACAAAGTAAAACTGCCTATAGTAAGATACTTGACTGATTTGATCCCAATATGTCACACACCCTGTAGGCAAAAAACATAATAGTAAGCGCAGGAATTAGCTAACTGGGATTTTTAGAAACGAATTTACCTCACAAGGTAAGAAATGGTACTAAGTTAACCACCCGTTCCCTGATAGCATTACAAAATATCACTGAGTAATCATGGTAGCCTGCTTAGATAAACCTAAAATTATAATTAAAATTTATATAAACTTTTATTTACTTCCTCTAAATTGCAACACTAAACAAACATTATGAATTACTACAACAAAAGACAAACAGGCAGTCTCCGTATGACTGCAATTCACAATGTAAAACATGCAATCTCCTTAAATGCCAAGAATACTTCTAACACAAGATTTTATACCTTCTTAACCATTAACAATTTAAAAACACAAGCAACATTTATCCACACAGATAACAGATAATACAGCCCACTATACGAAAAACTGACCATGTCCCTAGACTAGATACTATTTTAAATTAAAATGCCAAGAACTATGAATTTCTAGGTAAAGACTGACACCGGTGTCAATTTAAACAGACACTGCGTTTTAGCGATAAAAGACACCAAAACTATTTAGGACATGTTTATCATCTCATAGGTAAATAAGATTACAGCCTAGAAAGTTAGCCCGAGGTTACAAAGTTAAGAGAGTCAGGATCTCAAAAATCACAACAGATGCTCACTTCCTATATTAGTGTAATTCCATTAAGATATATCTTAATATCTTTTCAAACAGGGAGACCACACTTATAGTAACATTTCCTTTATTATTTTTCTCTAAAATAAATTTTAAAAATAGGCAAAGTAACTTCCCTTTTCTAATCTCTAATGATTTTCACTACTTTTTCAAAAATAAATGTCAGCAGCTCTAAGTCATGTATTTAAGCTTTGAAATATATTCAGCCAACCTATCATATTAGGAATACTTTTATGTATTCATTTACCATTCTAGTTTTACTTTCTGCTCATGTATCAGAAATACTACTTATACAGTTAACTAATTATTATTTTTCAAATGAAAAAAAGCCATTAAGGGGAACTGTAAGATAACTTAAGCGTTTTCTATTTTCCCCCAAAGAGCTCCAGATAACTTGATTTCAGGTCGTATCTGCTTATAGCATCGTATTGTTTACTTCCATATTGACAGGTTTTGTCTACTGTCCTTTCACTATTGCCAATGGATGTGCTTGTATCCCACTCTTTCCACTTCTAACGTATAGAATATTTACAAACTAAACATTCTCAACTTATGAGAAAAGCATGTAAAACAAGAATAAATTTATTCTTGATGAGGCCCTCTAAGAAATCTACACAATTGGGCTGGAGTTGTAGCTTAGTGGCAGACACTACCTTCTCTAGATGACTAGTAGTATTAACAGGACTCTCATTAAGACTCAAAGGCATTAAACTATTCATTCCAACTTGCCACAAAATCCGTCCTTATAAAATATCATGAAAATCTGCACATGCTGTATTAACTTCAACTCCAATTAAATTTTCCAGCATGAAAAGCTTTTAAATAGTTGGTCCAATTACAGAATGTTGAAAATTTTAAGTTTGCCTTGTAATGAGTTTATACTGAAGAAGAATCTTTGAAATTTAGACCAAGTACTGAGAACTAAAGTTAAAACATGACTAACATGCTTACACCACAGCCAGCTATAACATTAAATTAGATGTTATCTGAAAAATAATACAATAAGATAAAGGAAAATGAGCAAAAATAAGCAGCAGAATTTTGTCCCTTCTCACAAAATTTCTCTGTACTTTGCATAGAGATCAAATGAAATTCCACATTTAAGAGATAAGGAAAAAGAATAACCAAACAGCAAGAAAAACATTTCAGTCCATAAAAGCTCTCCCCCTACTTAAGAAAATACTGATACTATGTAGGTAACAATCCCATCATCACCTATAAATTTTGTTAATTTTACCCAAATTTCAGTTAACCTACCTTTCTCCTCTGAGAGATGTTGAGGGCACCAAAGTCATTAAACAAGGATGAAGCAGGTGAAGTTAGAGGATCTGGAAGGCAAGTTACATAAGTTTCCACACAGACAACTCAGGTAAACCCACAAATCTAATAAATGTTAACCTGTCAATAATAATAAAAATCATATTCCACAATAATAACACACTCGGTTTCTCACACCTAGTGAATGTCCAAATATCTTCTGAGTGAATGAAACAAAAACTGATGAAAACCTCCCTCAGTCCACATTCAGTATATATTTATTCAGAAGCTCTATGTTATAGGATATATCTGCTTGATTAGGACAATAGAAAAATCAAATAAAGAAAAAAAAGAATCTTAAGCTTCTTATTGGTAAGCAATATGTTTATGAAGGAAGTCTAGTAAATAAATGTTTGTGTTCCTGAGACCAAATCCTAAGAAAGATAAAAAGGGGTGCAGGAAGAGTCAATCATACTCTGGTCTACACTTAGATTTAAACACATCATCAAGGCCTTAAAACCATCTTCTCTACCAACTATTCCATATATTGCCCCACCCCTCACAGCAGTGCTGGGGACCAAACCTAAGACCTTGGGCATGCCAGGCAAACACTCTGCCACTGAGCTACATCCCCAGCCCTTTTTTCTATTTTTTATTTTGAGACAGGGTTTCACTAAATTGCCCAGGCTGGCAATTTATGATCTTCCTGCCTCAGCATTCCAAGTTTCTGAGATAACAGGTGTGTACCACTGAGCCCAGTTCTAATCCACTTTTTTTTTTTTTTTTTTTTTTGTACCAGGGATTGAACTCAGGGGCACTCGACCACTGGGCCACATCCCCAGCCCTTTTATGTATTTTATTTAGAGACAGGGTCTCACTGAGTTGCTAAGTGCCTTGCCATTGCTGAGGCTGGCTTTGAACTCTAATCCACATTTTTAACAACAGATAACTGATATTCTTACTAAAAGATAAGATAAATCATTAAGTTTTTAAATAATAGAAGTATTAAATGTTTCAACATAAAAACAAAATCTAAAAGATAGGTTTAAAGTTGCATTATTCTGCAAGTAACAAATTAAATTCTCTCTTTTCATTTTAAAATCTGAAGTTTCTAAGCCAGGCACGGTGGTACACACCTGTAATCCCAGCACTTGGGAGGCTGAGGCAGGAGGATTGCGAGTTTAAAGCCAGTCTCAGCAATGGCCAGGCACTTAGCAACTCAGTGAGAACTTGTCTCTAATAAAATACAAAAAAGGGCTGGGGATGTGGACAAGTGATGGAGTGCCCCTGAGTCCAATCACCGATACTTAAAAAAAAAAAAAATCTGAAGTTTCTGAAAAAGTATGCATGAGATATGATGAAGTAGTTTCTCTTCATTTCTGGACTTTAGTAAATCACACATATCTTAATATCATTAAATTATCTGTGAAATGCTTTTTTAAAAAATGCCCTTATTTAAAGGATCCTTAATTGGGCTGGGGATATAGCTCAGTTGGTAGAGTGCTTGCCTCACATGCACAAGGCTCTAGGTTCAATCCCCAGCACCACAAAAAAAAAAAAAAAAAAAAAAAAAAAAGGATCCTTAATCTTTTCATAATGCAGTGTATATGTATACTGCTGCCTTCTATCTGCATTTTTAGTCTAAACCTTAATTAGAATTAAAACAAACTTAATATTAAATAATTAATAATGCAAAGATAAACAGCTAATAAAATAGCATAAGACATTTTTATAAACTTTTACATTTAAAATATTTTAAAATAGGCATGGTTATATCATTCATCCTTTGTACTACCTTTGATAACATTGAAAAGACAGCATTTAAACTCTATGAGAATATTAAATATATAATTCTGCAAACAGTTTCTAATATTTTAGAATACTAAAATATTCTTCAACATTAAAATACTGCATTTTTTCCCCATAAGATTATAATTTCCAAATAGAGCAATTTGGTATATGCACATAAAATGTCTATCACAGGAAATAACATACAAATTCTTATTCTCATCATTATTTATAATTATTAACATTGTAATGATATAGAGTAATAACAATTGTTATGTATTTTTACAAATAATCATCGAACCTTTTTTAAAATAGAACACATAAAAATATCCGGAAATTCTTTCTCTAAAGTCTTTAAAATGTTCATAATTTTTAAAGTAATTTGATTTCTAAGATATATCCAAAAGAAATGATTCATAGTATTGACAGAGTCCACTGGAATATAATCATGGATTTTAAAGAAACAAAAGTAGTTAAGTTAAACTATGAAAATGAGTAATAAATTTTAATTCATAGTGATTGAGAAGCACTCATTACTGAAGTATGTCTAATGTGTTCTTAATTATTATGTAGATTTGTTTATATATATAGAAAAAAAAGAGAAATCTAAATCTTCACAATTACCTGAGTGAGGAGATAATAGATAATTTTTTATTTTCTACTTACACCTGTTTACAATTTTCAAAATCCCTACAAAGGATATAGTGTTTTTAGAAACAGAAATACACACACAAGCAAAAGAGATCACATCTTACCATGGCCTGCATATGGCTTGGCACTGTCATTTAGAAGGCTTGGGGAGCTGCTACTGTTAGTCATTCTCTGAAAAATAAAATATGTACATATAGCATCACAGAGAAACACAAAATTAAAAGTATTCAACCAATTATGACTGGCCCTCTTTGCCTCTTCCCTTTCAATCCATCTTTCACATTACCGACGAATTGATCTTCCTATAAATGTTGCTATCTGAATCACAACTATCTAACCCAAAACTCCCTGCAACACAAATGAAAGTTCAGCTCCCTAGTCAAGTATTTAAATGAAAAGTTGGGAGACCTATTTTGAATTGCCATTTCTATAACTTACTGGCCTGGGCAAGTAAGTTAACTTGTAACTACCAAGTTTTCTTTCTGATAAAAATATAAATTTCAATATCCACCCAAGAGGGTGTAAAGTGACTGTAATAAAGTCAATAAATGCTCCAATATCCTCTCTCTCAATTTGTATTATCCTTCATACATGTTAGATAGCTTATATGATCAGGCTACTTATTAATTCTCTAAACATGGTCTCTGCTTTTCCCATTTACTCCATCTCTACATCTCTTCATCCTGGAAGGCCTTTCATGCCCATAAGTCCTTGCCCCATATATGACATCTAACTCAATACCTTGAAAAGTATAAGTTAGGAATTCTCAGCTCTGATTTTAAGTCTATAATTCTGAACATAGCCACTCAACTTCTTCTTCTGTTTCTGCATAATTAAAAAAAAAAAGGTCAAGTTCTTGAGATTATTTAAATATAAAATACATAAGCACCTGAAATTGTGGCTTATAGGCAACTGAAAGAAGGTGTAACTATACATTAAGTTAAACTGCTCATTAAAAAAAAAATCAAATCATTCATGTATATGGCTGTGCATGTTTACATAAATGCTTATAATTCAAATGATCCTTAGGATGCATACCTACATTAAACCTAAATTTTTACATAAATAAGTTAAAATCACTTAGAAAAGTATTAGCTTCCTCAACCCCTCAAAGTCAGTCCAACTTGAAATATAGACAGTTTTGTTTTTAAATATCCTACTGCAATTATGAAGGCCACACAGCAGTGCATCACAGAAACAAGAAAGGACGATGTATACTACTATGGCAGTTTTCTAACTAACAACACTAGAATACTTCCCATTTTTATTCCAATTCTCTAGAAGTCTACCAAATCAATCTATAAAAACAACGTAAACAAATATGTTCTTGGCACTGCATCAGTCACATGACAAAGAAATAGCTAGTGACCAAGAATAAAATGGGAACGAAAAACAATTCAAAGACATTTACATGCCTCAAGTATTATGGCTTTAAGTTTAAAATTTTAAATATTAAATAAAATAAAGCCAGCTGTATGCTTCTATACACAAAGGATATTCCTGAAAGGAGGCTTACCTATACCCACCCATCTCACCCCACCCATCTCACTGCCTTGTAAAACCTCATCCCCCATTTGAACAAGATAAATGATTTCTCCAAATGGCCCCCATCCCTGGAATAAACTTTACTGTTTAGTGCAATAGGAAGTCACACTAAGAATACCTGCATCAAGGGGTACTTTGTTTCTACAGGGCTTCCAAAGCCATTGACTCCAATAAAGCTGGTGCTAAAAAAGGAATCTGTGAGACTTGTATCAGTTAAAGCACCTCCATCCATTCCAGGAACTGAAAGACAAGGAAAATTCAAGTATTTAGAGGACAAAACATTGTCTTTGCTTCTCTGTTTCTAAGTAAGTTTAAAAGTCTCAAATCTCTGCTACACTTATTTTTATTTACTAGTTCATAAAACAAGGCAAGGTCAAATAAGATTTTCTTGGCTACAAGTTACTATTGCTCAAATTGATTACCTTTCCCCCCCACACACAAACAGTGATTCATATTAATCACTTATGAGCCACCAAGCACAAGATTAAGAAAACACAGTTGCATTTCTAGTTTCCTCGCCAAGTTTTCTTCTATGAACTTGGCAAAAGGACTTTAGGATATAAACCACTACAATTTCCCCTCAGAATTACCACATGATAAAGAGAGACTGTTTTTCAAGAATGTTTCTCACAACACATCTTTTGAAACAGACCAGTAAGCAGTCTCACCCTAACTCACAATTTAGAGAGAGAGTCTGCAAAGGTAGCAATGGGATGAAGTTCAGGAATACTGACAGCTCTGTTGATTTTGGAGGATACAGAAGGACTATAGAACCAGCAGGGCAATCCATCATACTTCAACAAAGTTCTAGAGAAGGTGCTGTGGATGCTGCTTCCTGAGTACTTGCCATGCAGGTACTTTCTAACCCGTTGGTTACTTACAAAGCCTTACACACTTTACCAGTAAGCTGAACTGGGAAATAGAGTTGCCCTTCTTTAGGCAGTCACCGAGAACCATTCCAGAACCCCAACTAAACAGCAAACTAAAAACAATTTTTGATAGATAGATGTAGGGTCTCCTTGGAAAGCAATCTGAAGTAATTTTTATTTTCCTTTTTTTAATCACTAAAATAAAAATATATTAATTTCCAAAATATAAATATGTTAATATGATTACAGAAAGTTTTTTTAATAGTTCATGTTGGTGATTACAATTTCACACATGGCTGAAGAAAATATTCAGAATTAAAAGATTTACATACAAAGATGTTCAACCAATTTATCATGCACAAATATTAAAATATCTTTTTAAAATAGAGAATGTGATGTCCAATGAGAAGAATGATTAAGTGAATTTTAGTATATCCACTGAAGGACTGCTAAGAAATAATTTAAAATCAGTAATCAATGTGTAGGATTTACTTACAATGCTCCAGGAAAATGAAACGAAACTGGGAGAACAAAGAAAACAGACTGGCAAAGTGTCAATCACTTTTGAAGCTAGGTGCCAGGGGATCATCATAGGATCGTCACCTCTCTACTTTTAGCAAAGTTTAAATTTTTCTATAATAAAACATTGTAGAAAAGAAAGATGATAAGTATTTGATAAACCAGCCTAATTCCATCTTAAGACTAGGAGCCATCCTGTCAAAAAGTTATGAAAAGCCCACTTCAGTTTTCTATGAAATGCTAGGATTCTTATTTGGCTTGAGCTTATTGTCTGGCATTCATTCCCAGGCCTTGAGCTCGCTCAGGCCTGGCTGTCCTTGACCAGATAACAACTCTCTCTCTCTCTCAAACTAACGGTGCCTCATAAACTTTTGATGTGGGGTTTAACTATTACTCCCCTTTTTTTCTTGAAATGCAATGCCATGTAGATATTAGTTTGCTACTTGCTTTGAATTACACCTGTCTGACCTTGTTAGCTGTAAGTTCCCAAGATTTTCTGTAACTCTTTGAACTATAAAAACCTTGTCTTCCCGGAGAGCGGCGCTGACCTCAAGCCCAGTGTTTGGGAGGGGCAGCCCTGGCCAGCTCTCTTTATATGTATACAATATAAGCTTGCTTTAATCTAAAATTGGAGTTGGTGGTCTTTTCTTTGCGTCTTGGATCAACAGTATTAAGTAATCCTATGTGACTATGATATTATGACAGAAATATATCTTTCATCTTTTGTCTCCAGTTCCTGGCACACAGATCCTCAAACTCCTGTGATTTGCTAACTTATAGGGGTACTAGGTAGACCTTTTGTTTGGTTATTTGTTCTGATCCTGGTTCTTGACATAGGACTCCTAAATTCCTTGGAATTTCCTGGGTAATGGGAGTATCTTTTATTCTAATGAGGTGACTCTTGGAGAGGGTTCCCAGATGGGAGCTGGTCATCAGAAAGACTGAGCCACTAAAACAACTTTCAGCCTTGTTCCTCATCTCCTCCAGGCATAATCCATCATGCCTATGTGATGAAGCCTTCATAAAAAGCTACCAGTAGTAGGACTCAAGGAGCTTCCAAGTTGGTGAACCCATCCACAAGCCTGAAGAGTGGCATTCAACATCTTATAGAGACAAGTGCCTGTGCTCAAGAACCTTCTACACCTCATCCTATCTAACTTTTTATCTGACTATTCATTTTTGTATCCTTTACAATAAACCTGTAAAGGTATTTCCCTGAGTTCTGTGAGCCATCATAGCAAATTATCAAACCTAAGGAAGAGGTCCTAGAAAATTCCACTTTGTAGCCAAGTCGGAAGAATAACCTGGGCTATTTACAACAGGGACCTAAAGAGTGCAAGGTGGAGAAAGAGGAGGGTCAATTAGTGGAACTGAGTACTTAACCTGTGGGGTTTGCACTAATTCTGGGTTATTAACATTATAATAGAATTGTAAGGGAGCCAAGTGATGTCCAGAGAGTTGGAGAACTTCTGATGTCAGAAGTGTTGTGTGAAAGTGCAGTAGAAAGAAAACAGGAGCTAGTTCTTTCCATTTTTAGTGTAATAAATATTTACAATGTAAAGTGAAAAAGAAACATTTATAGTGTAATGATTATGTATGCCTACATACAGAAACAGAAATTAAGACTCAATCAATTTGTCAAGATGTTAACAATCTTATGTTACATGACTGAAGAGGTCAGTCTTTCATGATTTTTTGATAGTGTAGTTCTTTTCATGACAATTGAAATCCATAAGGGAAGAAGTTCCTCCATGCCACCAAAACTCCCTTGTAACATCTGTTCTTCACCCTTTCCTAATAAAACATAATAAATTCTACTTAATATAACAGCACAATTCCAGAGTCCATTTTCAGTATAGCATTTTTTCGTTTGTTTTTTAAAATATTTATTTGTTTTTAGTTGTATACAACGCCTTTTATTTTTACGTGGTGCTAAGGATCCAACTGGGCCTCGGACGTGCTAGGCGAGTGCTCTACCACTGAGCCACAATCCCAGCCCCCAGTATAGCATTTTTATTTCAAATGCTTTTCATTTCAGATACTTCTATTCTAAATGTTTTATTTCAAATCCAATTTTCTCTTTCCTTCATAGTTTACACAAGTTATAAGAACAATTATTGAACATGCCAGAATTTACATAATTATAATCTAGCTCTTATCTGAAGATATATTAAGCTCCTTGAAAGCAAGATCCACTAGATCTTTATATGCTCATAAGCATAAAATATTGGTAAAATTAATAAATATTAAACTTGTCAAAAGAGAATAAAATCACCTACAAACTTCCAATCATTTAATAATATCTGATCATTAAGAAACAGAATTTGTCTTGATACATAACCAAATTCCTGGTAGAGACTTACATATATACATATATTAAACCAATTTATATTCCTTTCAGATACACAGCTCTGATTTGGGGGGGGGGGGGGGAGGCTTATGCTCCCTACCAGAAACAAATTACTACATTTAACAAAAAAAAGGGGGGGGGGTAGAAATCAAGAGTTACACTTTTTTTAAGAAAACATTCCACATTGAGACTTGCACTTGAGTTTCCTTGTTTTGGAAAATTACAACTTGGAAAGAAAGTAAGATAAAGGAACTGATTCTTCAGGAGCAATTTGGAAAATTCAGTAAGATTATCCTACATAGATTATGAAAATATTAATATTTTTTAAAATTACTAAGAACAGATATATGACCTATCTACCATAACTCATCAGATGTTCATGGGATGTTTTAATAGCACTGACCTTAGTTACCAAGAACAGATAATCAAGAATTTTTCATTCCTTCAAATCTGTATTTTTAAAAATATTTTATTAGTTGTTGATGGACCTTTATTTATTTATAATGTGGTGCTGAGAATCGAACCCAGTGTTTCACACATGCTAGGCAAGCACTATACCACTGAGCCACAACCCCAGCCCCGTCAAATCTGTATTTTTGTAATCAACTTTAAGTAAACTTTATACATATTTACAGAATATGCAGTCCACTTTAAATAAAGTTTACTATCCCTATAAAATTATATTACCATCTCTCTTATTGTAACTATTCTCTCCATATGCTATGATCTGAATATTTCCCCCAAAATTCTTAAATTAAAACTTCATTCACAATATGATAGTATTAAGAGGTGGAGCATTTAGGTGATTAAATCACAAGAATGGTAAGAACCGTCCATATGAAAGAGATGCAAGGGAATATGTTTATCCTGTTAAATAAAAATTAAAAGAGGCCATTGTTTTAGACTAAGCTGTGATACTAGGTCTTAAAATTCTAAAAATTAAAATAGAGTCACTTTTACTAACTTTCCTGACACCGAGCACAAACTAACCTTTTCATTTTCAGGATATCAGGATTATAAAGACAACAAAATTTCTGGATCAAGCCAATTTCAACTGGCATAATAATAAGGTTATCTGCTTTAATCCTTACACAAAAAAAAGTAAGTTGAAGTAACCTGATATTAACCAATTATTTTTCTATCATTCTGACTTGTGGTTCCTCTTTGAAATGATCAGTCTTTTTGTTCTTTTGTTTTGGTTTTCTTCAAACTTTCTTTTTATTTTATTACTTATTTTTTAACTTTTACATTTGTTTATTTATCCATGCATACATGCATGAAGTACTAGGGATTGAACCCAGAGGTACTCTCCCACTTAGCTATATCCCTGGCCCTTTTTATTTTTTGAGACAGGGTCTCGCTAAATTGCCAGGGCTAGACTCCAACTTGTGATCCTCCTGCCTTGGCCTCAATAGCTGGAATCAGTAGCTGGGATTACAGATGTATGCCACCACACCCAGCTTTCTTCAAGCTTTTCTGTCTATAAAACACATCTCCCTTGTTTAACCCAATGAATTCTTATTCTGTTTTAAGTAATGAAGTGCTATCCAATTCTAGAACTGAAAATAAACCCAATTTCAGATTAAACTAAATGGCTACAACTTTGTCCTTTGACAGCCTCTTCTATGTGAGGATGGAGCAACTACAATTATTCTGAAACAGAAAGAACAGCCCTCACCAGCCAATGAACCTGGTAGCATCTTGATCTTGGACTTTCCAATCTCAGAACTGTGAGAAATAAATTTCTGCTCTTTATAAACTACCCAGTCTTAGGTGTTTTGTTATAGCTACAAAAACGGACTAAGACAGAAACTGATACCAAGAAGTGGTACCATTCCTAATATTTGCTTTCTATAAGGCAGAACTTTCGAGAAATAAATTCTGATGTTTGGGGGAAGAAAACTGAAACAAAGTGTGAGGCTACTACATGTTGGATTCCAGGCAGGAGGCCGCGCCTCCCAGGCAGAAGGCCACACCTCCCCAGGTGCTTTGTTAAAAACTACACCTCCCAAGATCCTCAGCATGACCAAAAAACCTGACCAGCAAGTGCCCTGCCCACTACCCCCCCTGACCTCTGATAGCCTATAGGGCAAGGACTCACTCCAAGGGGGTTTTATGACCCCTACTCTATTTAAACCAGCCCCGGACTGAGCTCGCTCTCTGTTCCTGCCTCTCTCTGTTCCTGCTCGCCCTGCTCCCGTCCATTCCCCATTCTTCCTTCGCGGTAATTCAATAAACCCCCTTCCCTTTTCCTATACGGCGGTTTCAGCGTGCGTTCATCTATCCTGCAATTTTTCTAACACTACATGGCTTATTTTCATTGCTTCCAGTAAGGAAAACAACTTAAAGACAGAATCTATAATCAAAAGGGAAACAACTTGGATTTGGAAAATTTTTAGTCAGGCAGGTCATAAAAGCTAAAAAGATGTGTTCTGAACAGAACACCAAGAAATTGTTTTACAAGGAGATTAGTATGTATAGAAGGAAGCCAATTTTGCCATTCATCCAGACAATGGAAGAATGACTTCAAGGACGTTTTGAATATCTTCCCGACCCCCACTCCTATCACAATGCCAGAATGCAAGAGTCTTGAGGTATTTGTTAATGGTATCTGGAGAGCATTAATTACAATCAGATGAGGTCATGAGGATGGGCTCAACATGATGACACCTTTTATAAGAATAGAAGGACTGGGGATATAGCTCAGTTGTACAGCACTTGCCTAGCATGCTTGAGGCCCTGAGTTCCATTCCTAAGCACCACCAAGTTTTTAAAAAAGGAGGAAAAGAAGAGGAGGATCACTAACAAGATAATGCTCACTCTAAAAGATGCAATATAAATCTTTTAGTCTGACATTAGCAAGCCCTCAACAATCTGTTCTCAACTATCATACTATTATTTCCTAAAATGTCCTAGGTTTCAGTCTCAGATCTACTTACTAGCTACAAAGCCTTAGGCAGATGTTTATAAAATGGAGATGATACAATCAATTATGAGAATCACACCACCTACCCTACAAATTTCAATGAAGAATTATTAAAAACAATGCAAGTTCTTAAAAATCTTTTTTGATTTTTGTTTTTAAAGCCAGCGACTGTAGAACATGCCTGTGTTCCCAGCCACTCAGTAGGCTTGACACAGAAGGTTCACAAGTTCAAGGTCGTCCTGGACAACTTAGTGAGTACCTGTCTCAAATGAAAAAGTCTGGAGCATAGCTGAGTGGTACACTGTGTGCCTACCATGTGCAAAGCCCTGGATTCAATCCCTAATACCATTGAAAAGAGAGGAAGAGGAGGAAGAATAAAGAAAAAAATTCTTTTTAAATTCTTGAGGGCTGTACAACTGTTTAGATTATAAATTTACAATGAATAAATTTATAGGTATGTAAATAATATTTCAATGAAGCTAATTCTTTTCTTTAAAATTTTTTTTTTGTTGTAGTTGGACACAATACCTTTATTTTATTTATTCATTTTATGTGGTGCTGAGGATAGAACCCAGCACCTCACACACGCTAGGCAAACACTCTACTGCTGAGCCACAACCCCAGCCCCAGAAGCTAATTCTTTTAATCCAGAGAAAAAGGGATTATTTGATAAATGAATTAAGACAACTTGGTATCCATCTAAGGAAAAAAGTGAATACATTACACCATTATTTCTAAAACATTAAAGATCACAGTATAAAATAATAAGAACATATATCTCCTACTAAATTATTTTGCAATAATTATAACATTATTTTACTACTCTCTTCTGTCAAATTATATGCTCACTCTATTTATTTATTTATTTTGGTGCTAGAGATTGAACCCAGCCTTGCACATTCTAAGCACACACTCTACCATTGAATTACACCAGCAGTCCCTCATTATATCTTTTTTTTTAATATTTATTTATTTGCTTTTAGTTGTACACAATGCGTTTTATTTTTACATGGTGCTGAGGATTGAACCCGGGCTGCGCACGTGCTAGGCGAGCGCTCTACCGCTGAGCCACATCCCCAGCCCTCATTATATTCTTAAAATAATCCTATAATTTACAATCTAGAGAAAACTCAATTTCTACACACACACCTGCGCTCCATATTCCAGACTGATATGATGAAAAAGAAGAAATACATATAGATAGATAGGAACACCAACTTTTGCCACTTACTATTTATATGATCTTGAGAAAATAAACTTGTTAAGTTTCATTGTTTCACCTAAAAGGATGTAATTCTATCACACCGAGTTGTGGTAGGAAAATTTGAGTGGATCAACCCATGCAAAGTACTTAGCATCCGATCTCACAGGTAATCATAAGTGCTTTTTTCTCCCCTCTTCTCCAGAAAGTATTCCCCAATTAAACTGTTTAAACCTCCACTTCTTTTTTTTTTTTAATATTTATTTATTTACTTTAGTTGTACACAATGCAATGCATTTATGTTTACGTGGTGCTGAGGATCGAACCCGGGCCGCGCACGTGCGAGGTGAGCGCTCTGCCGCTGAGCCACAACCCCAGCCCCTAAACCTCCACTTCTTAATAATATTGATATTGCTTGTTCGGGGGGGAAAAAAAACTGTAATTCCTTTGACCTGTTTTATATTGCTATCTTCAACTCTTTAAGCCTTTAAATTCTTACATGCTTCTGTCTAATCTAACCATCTAAATTATCTGTAATTATACTATATTTGTATAATTTCACATACTTTATATATTCTTCGTATTCCCTAATCTGTAGACTTGTATAAACATTTACTTTGATTCAACTTTTTTTGAAAGTAGGTTTTTTGTTGTTGTTTCATGTAAGCTGCCTGGTACCGAAAACCGGGAGGAAAAACTCTCGGAGGCAGAGTTAAGCTTTTACTACTTTACTTCTACTTTCTTAGAGCTTAGAGAGGGAAAGAAAGATTTTTCTTCTTAGCTTAGAGAGAAAGAAAGATATAGTAGAGCTTAGAGCTTAGCTTAGAGTCTTAGAAAGATAGAAAGATTAGCTTTTCTTCTTAGAGTAGAGTAAAGAAAGATTGAGCTTAGCTTAGAGAAAGATTAGAGCTTCTTTCTTCTCTCTTCTTTCTTCCTTCTTCTGTAGAGAGGGAAAGAAAGATTTTTCTTAGAGAGGGAAAGAAAGATTTTTCTTCTTAGCTTAGAGTCTTAGCTTAGAGTAGATTAGAGTAAAGAAAGATAGAGCTTAGCTTTTCTTAGCTTAGAGTAGAGTAAAGAAAGATAGAGCTTAGCTTTTCTTCTTAGCTTAGAGTAGAGTAAGAAAGATATAGAGCTTCTTTCTTCTCTCTTCTTTCTTCCTTCTTCTGTCTTCTGTCTTCTGTCTTCCTCGGGAGCCTCGGCCTTACTCTGACCAGTCCTCTGGAGCCTCGGCCTAACTCTGGCCAGTCATTACTTCTTCTATCTGGTTTCTCTTCTGTAACCGCTCTGCCTACGTTCTGGCCGCTCTGATTCTTCTGACCGACCGAGTGAGTGACTGCCCGGCTGACTGAATTCTCCGTTCTCCTAACTCGGACCGCTTTCACCCGGTTATATACCTTCAGGTTTGCGGGTGCCTACAGGTGCGTCACATACATATCAGGTGGAACCCATGGCTTCCAGCTAGCTACAACAGCCCTTCCCAATTAGGGCTCCTTCAGTTTCATTTTGGTTTTGTTTTGGTTTTTTTGTGGTGCTGGGGATTGAACCCAGGGCCTTGTGCATGCAAGGCAAGCACTCTAACAACTGAGCTATATCCCCAGCCCCCCAGAGTAGTTTTTTTTAAGTCAATAAAAAGATACAATAAATTCTCACATCCAAACTTTATAAAACACCTAATACAAATGATATTTTTTTAAACTATTTTTTTATTTATTTTAGTGTACACAATGCCTTTATTTTATTTTTTATTTTTTTGGTACCAGGGATTAAACTCAGGGGCACTCGACCACTGGGCCACATCCCCAGACCTTTTTTTTTTTTTTTTTGTATTTTATTTAGAGACAGGGTCTCACTGAGTTGCTAAGTGCCTCGCCATTGCTGAGGCTGGCTTTGAACTCATGATCCTCCTGCCTCAGCCTCCCAAGTGCTGGGATTACAGGCATGCGCCACCACGCCCGGCTACAATGCCTTTATTTTTATGTGGTGCTGAGGATGGAACCCCAGCCACTCATGTGCTAGGTGAATGCATGTGCTAGGCGAACGCTCTACCGCTGAGCCACAACCCCAAACCCCTACAAAAGATATTTTATTGACTTTTCCAATGAGGAAATTGAGACTCAGAGATGATGACAATACAGCAAGTGCAGCCCCTCAGCCAACATCTGCACTGTCCTTTACTAGATTGTGAAATGGTCACAGACTGAGCAAACACAGCTGAATGTGAGGCCTGATTCAAAAATATATTTAATCTAACAATATATTTAATCCATATATTTGTTAACCTTCAACAATATATTTAATCTAAGTCTCATTTTCATCCTATGTAAGACAGAAACACAATACCTACTTTCAGGTTTGTTGTGAGAATAACGCAGTATACTGGCATACCTGGATAATAAAGGATGCCCATTAAATGGTTAGTTATTATGGTTATCATCTGTATCCATTTATTAGCTTGTTTATAAAAATTAACCTGTTCTTTCTGATGAAACAATAACATGTTCTTTGTATAAAATGTACCAGGCACAGAGGCACATGCCTATAATCCCAGCTACTTGGGAGGCTGTGGCAGGAGGATCACAAGGTCAAGGCCTGTCTGAGGAACTTAAAGAGAACTTGTCTAAAAATAAAAAGTAAAAAAAGACCTTGGATGTGCTCTACGAGTATAATGTGGAATGTAATACGTTCTGCTGTCATTTCTAACAACAGAATAAAAAATAAATTTGGAAAAAAACAAATCACACATTTAAAAAAAAAAAAAAAAAAAAAAAAAGGCCTTGGGATATAGCTTTGTGGGAGTTCGATGAAGTACCCAAAGGAAAAAAGAAAGAAATATACTAGGGGTAATGTTCCACATAATTTTTCTTTCTTAAATTTTAATATAAGCCGGGCGCGGTGGCGCACGCCTGTAATCCCAGCACTTTGGGAGGCTGAGACAGGAGGATCGCGAGTTCAAAGCCAGCCATCAGCAATGGCAAGGCACTTAGCAACTCAGTGAGACCCTGTCTCTAAATAAAATACAAAAAAGGTCTGGGGATGTGACCCAGTGGTCGAGTGCCCCTGAGTTCAATCCCCAGTACCACCAAAAAAAAAAAAAAAAAAAAAAAAAAAAAAAAAAAAAAAAAAAAAAAAAAAAAAAAAAAATTTTAATATAAATGATGAAAAGGTAGACTAGTACCTTTTTACCCAGGTATAAAACTCAAAGGAATTGTCTGGAAAAAGACTCAACCCCAAAGTAGGTGGCTAAGCAAGACATTTCTCTGTTTGAAGGGCTAGACTTCCCTAAAAGTTCACAAACAAAAAGTCCAAGAGAACTGTAAGAAAACAGTAATAAATGCCTGTGTTGCATTTCCAGCCCTTATGATAAAGTTTTTGTGAAGAGTCATAAAGGGACCAGGTCCATATCGTCAATTCTCTATTTTAAAGTCTGAATCATCCTAACCAACATTGCTGACAAGCACAGAGAAGTGAGATCCTAGTAAGAGAGAGCACCAATCATGAGTCAAATGTATTAGGCATATTTACTTATGAAGAAGAAGAAATACCTGGAGTTAGACAGGAACAGCCATTTTTTGCCATTTACTAACTACACGAGACATTTAGATAAATGTCTGAAGAGACAAATGTACTAAATACCCTGATCTGATCATGATACAAGGTATACATATATTGCAATGTCAAACTGTACTTCAGTAATATGTATAATTACCGTGTGTCAATTGAAAATAAAACATAGGGCCTGGGGGTATGCCTCAGTGATACAACACTTGCTTAGCACCTGCGAAGCCTACGGAGAAGAAGGCAATCCAGTATGCAGCTCGATCTCAGATTTCTAGCTTCCCAAATTTTGAGAGAATAAATTTTTATCCTTTATCCCCAACAAAAGATGCAACACAGGTATATCATTAAAAAATAAATAAATGGAAATTAATAGTCAAGATTAAAAGAAGAGAAAACACAGATGCAGATACTATACCAAAGGGAGGGGGGTGTCCCCAGAAAACAGAAGAGAAATCAGTGGAGAAGAGTAAGGGGATTAAGTAGGAAGGAGGAGGGAAGGGGAAAGGGAGGAACAATAGAATGAAACTAACCAAACTATCCTATATACATATATGAATATACCACAGTGAGTTTCATTCACCTTTACGTATATTTATAAAGTACTAATTTAAAACACAAAACCATAAATAATAGAAGAAAAATCAGGAGAGTAGAAGAAAGGGTAAATAGGAGAAGAGAGGAAGAGAGGGAAAGGGGACATACTGGGGAATGAACTAGAGCAAATTATATTTCATGTTTGTGTAATTTTGTCAAAATGAATCA
Organism: Tamias sibiricus; assembly: GCA_025594165.1. Lineage (NCBI taxonomy): Eukaryota > Metazoa > Chordata > Mammalia > Rodentia > Sciuridae > Tamias > Tamias sibiricus. Next base: position 72,515,608 of record CM046663.1, read on the forward strand.
CAATATTATGTATAACTACAATGTACTAATTTTAAAAATGAAAAAACAGAAAGACAAAGAAAACAAGCAAGGTGGCACAAGCCTGTAATCCCAGCTACTTGGAATGCTAAAACAGAAGGATTACAAGTTTGAGGCCAGACAAAGCACATTAGCAAGACCCAGTCTCAAATTAAATTTAAAAGGACTGGGGATGAACTCAGTAGTAAAGCACTTGCCTAGCTTGTGCAAGGCCCTGGGTTCTATACTAAGGTGCTAGGGGAAAAAAATACTAATAAGTTTAAAAAAAAAAAAAAACTATTCACATAATACTAGAGTGTGTGCTCCATAAATTGTGTTAGAAGCTTGATCTCCAGTATGGTATTATTAAAAAGTAGTGAAACCTTTAAGAGGTAGAACCTAGTAGAGGGTGACTTGGTCACTGGGGGTAGTCCCTCAGAAGAATTAAAGTAATTCCCATGAGACCTTGATTAGTCTCATGAGAAGGTTGCTTTTGAAGAATAAGATTGGTACCTCTCTGCTCTTTGGCTTCCTATCTTGCCCTGTCGTCTCCCTCTCAAATTAACTACTGCTTCAATCAATGCCTTCTGCCATAGGATGCAGCCAAGGGGATCCTCACCTGAGACAGCACCATACTATTTAGACATTCAGCCTCCCAAACTGTGGGCTAAATAAACCTCTTTTCTTTATACAGTACCTAGCCAAGGTACTTTGTTATAGAAATACAAAAAAGAGTAATATACCTAACAAAATAAGATACCAATTTGTTATAGCAAAAACACTTCCTAGTACTAAACTCTTCAGATAAATCATACAAGGGTTTTCCTATATGGTACACTGAACGCCATGACATCATCAACACAGTTAAAAAGATTTTTAGAATAATTTTTATATTCATTCTCAATAAAGAACAGAACATAATAATAAAACACAACCTGAGGGCTGGGGATATAGCTCAGTTGGTAGAGTGCTTGACTCACATGCACTAAGGCCCTGGGTTCAATCCCCAGCACCACAAAACACACACACACACACACACACACACACACACACACACACACACACCTTGAGGTATTTCCATACAGCTAACAATACAGTTCAAGTACCTAGTTTTCTAGTAATCGAAACCTGACTAGACCAATCTTTCCCTCTTAAAACGCTCGTCCTTCTGCTTTGAAAAATTTATTCCTGGTTATGTCAGATAGATTAGACAAATACATAGGAAAAGTAAATACATAGGTAAAATCATACCGGCAACCATTTGTAGGTAGTTTTATATGCACAATCTCAACAGACCTTTCAGATACGCGTGATTATTGCTCATTGTAGTAAAGCGTCAGAGAAGAGATTTGAAATCTGAACAGTCTTATGTCAAAGGCTTCAGAAACCACCACAGAACGTTTCTCAGTTGTTTATCTCCTGACTCACATTTCTAACTGCCTATTACTAAATGTCTCTAACTAGATATGTGACATATATCTTTTTTTGTGTGTGTGGTGCTGGGGATTAAACCCAGGGTCTTGTGCATGTGAGGCACACACTCTACCAATTGAGCTATATCCCCAGCCCCCGTGCCACATACTTTTAAACTAAAAACTCATAATTATATTCACTTCTTTCTCTCCCTCGGCAATCCCCCATCCCCCAACAAGTAGTTGCATCACCAAATCTCTCAAATGTGCCTCCAATAATTAATTTCCACTGCCCTAAACCAAATCCTTCACATTTCTCTCTTCAACTGTTTTAAGATAGCTCCAAATGGTTTTCCCATCTCCATCTTTAGATGGTAGGGGGGAAAAAACTAACTTTTTAAAGCCACTATGGTTTATCTTTTCACAACACATATTTTATCATATCACTTATTACTTTGCCTAGAAAAGCCTTCACATTGTGGCTATAATCTATCATCTGGCACCACTCTCCATAATAGAACCTATTCTCTTGCCACATGAGATGACTAGAGAACAAACCCTTGGACAATACAGAGTCAGTCATCTGCATAAAATATCAGACATACAGAGAGGAAAGCAGAAATTTCAAAAACTTCAGTTTTCCTGGCAAACTGACCCTTATGGAAGTTGTCACACCTTTTAAGCAAGATAGCCATAGCAATACCTATAGCAAGACTTGAAAAATCCTGAAACAACTGAAACCTCACTGTTCCACTGGAGTATATACAGTATACTGTTGTTGTTTTTTAATATTTATTTATTTGGTTTAGTTGTACACAATGCGTTTATTTACGTGGTGTTGAGGATCGAACCCGGCCGCTCACGCACTAGGCGAGCGCTCTACCGCTGAGCCACAACCCCAGCCCCAGTACACTGTTTTGACCTAAAAAAAAATTTTTAAAGATATCCATCTGGTCTTTTCCATCAGAAAGGAACTGCAGTGCAGCAAGATTGTGGCAAAATAGTTGATTCTAATAGTGCTGTAACACTATAGACCTTCTAAGATTGAATTTGCCATAAACTTGACAACAAATTGGGCTCCTGGGTAAAGCTATCTAGTACTTTTGAAATTAAATAGTTAAAAATTTGAATACTTCCTAGAAAAAAAAAAAAAGTCTTCCAATAAAAGACAGTTTTACTTGGGATATATCCCAAGGTTACTGTTATGTTATCAATTTTTTCCTACACAATCAAAAGCTGCCAATAAATAAATAAATTTTTGAAAATTTTCCATTGTTCTTGTTTTCTCAGAAAAGCAACTTGGAAGTTAATACTGGAGAGAGAAAATTTTATTTTCAAAACCAGCTTACTTGTCATGTAAAGTATCAGCTTAAGATCATCCAAACCCATGGTTCACAGAGAACTGAGAAGGTTAATAGTGAATTGTGGAGAAACTATACAGGAAACTGCATTCATTTTCAATGCTTTTGCTAGGTCCTATAGTAAACTAACCACTGGCCTTTTTTGTTTGTTTCATTTTTTCCTCCCTGATTATGAAAGACTTAATTTAAAAATAAAACAATTTAGAAATATAAAATGAAAGTCTCCCATAACACCAACACAGAAATAACAATTATTAACAACTCAGCATGCATTTCTTTAGGTCTTCTTATACATCTTTTATTTATTGTTCATCTTATACATCTGTTATTCATTCTTTTATTAGAACTTTAAGGTTATATATGTAGTTAGGTTCATTCCAACAAACTCATACATGCATGGAAACCAATTTCAATTCATCTTATACATCTTTTAAAACAGCATATTTTGCCTACTATTTCCCTCCACCTTCCCTTTAGCATTATATCTTAAGAATTTTTTCTTATCAGTACAGAAAGCTGTAAATTATTCTAACTGCTATATAGTAACCTACTATATGGATGAGATGTTAAAGGAATTTCACTGTTCTCAACTTTTCACTACCTCAGATCAGCTGCAATAAAAAACGTTGTGTATGTATGTGTGTGTGTGTGTGTATATATATTGTATTTCTCTAGGATGAGTTTGAACATGAAAGTGTCAAAGGATGTGAATATTTTAAATTTTAACGAATACTGACCTCTATAAAGGTCCCAGCAGCATAAATTCATATGAAGAATGTTATCAGGCTGGGGCTATAGCTCAGCAGTAGAACACAAATTTAGCATATGCAGCATGGGTTCAACCTCCAGTGCCTTTTCACCTTATACCTACAATATCACTAAGTAGCAGCAATCTTTTTACTCTTACCCACTTGAGATGTAGAGGGGGAGGGGGATGCTTGTTTTAATCTGATTTCATTTACTTATTACAACTTTTATACACCTGCTATAGTTCAGATGTTGACTATTTTCTAAAGGCTCATGTATGTGTTAAAAGTCTTGGTCCCCAGGATGGTGTGGACCTTGAGATGGTAATAGGGCCTGGGCCACTGGGAGGTCTTTGGGGATAGAGCACACCCTTAAAGAGAACTCTAAAACTCTGTGTCTTCCTCTTTCACCTTTGCTTCCTAACTCTTGATGTAAGCTGTCTTGCTCTGTCAAGCACTCCCATCACAATGTGCTGACTTCCCACAGACCAAGAGATCATGAATCACTGACTAGAACCTCCAAAACTATAAGCCAAAATAAACCTTTTCTTTTTATAGTAGAATATGTTGTATTAGAACAAGAAATGTTTACCTTCTATTGTCAATACATTAGAAAGAACATGGACTTTGAAGTAAAGCAAACGATTTAAATCCTCTATATCAATGTGACTTTGAGAAATTAGTCTTTTTTTTTTTTAACACTTATTTCCTAGTTGTAGTTGGATACAATACCTTTATTTTACTTATTTATAAGTAAAATAGATGTGGTGCTAAGGATCAAACCCAGGGCCTCGCACATGCTAGGTGAGCGCTCTACTGCTGAGCCACAACCCCAGCCCCAAGAAATTACTTAGTCTTTAAGTGACAGTTTCAAATGTCAACCGAAAACTATACCTACCTCATGTAATGGTTATGAGTATTAAATGATAGGAATAATTACACATATTATGCCTGGCATACAAGAACCCAGATGTTATTTACCTATTCTTTCTTCAATGAGGGAGGGGAAAAAAAGGCTGATTGGGGCTGGGGTTGTGGCTCAGTGGTAGAGCGCTCGCCTAGCACGTGCGCGGCCCGGGTTCGATCCTCAGCACCATGTAAAAACAAATTGTGTACAACTAAAGCAAATAAATAAATATTAAAAAAAAAAAAAAAAAAAAAAAGGCTGGACTGGGGTTGTGGCTCAGCGGCAGAGCGCTCGCCTTGCACATGCGCGGCCCGGGTTCGATCCTCAGCACCACGTGAACATAAATGCATTGCATTGTGTACAACTGAAGTAAATAAACATTTAAAAAAAAAAAAAGACTGATTGATCAATAAACATTTGTGTTTCTAAAGTTTTAAGAGATCATATTTGATAACCTCACCCAGTTCAATGGCTTTAAGTGCTATGTGTTATGGGTTCAGACATGAGGCTCATTTGTGAGACAATGCAAGAAAGCTTAGAGATGAAATGTTAGAGTTATAAGAGATTTAACCTCATCAGTGCATTAATTCCCTAATAGGGATCAACTGAGTGGTAACTGTAGGCAGGTGGGGAAGGCCTAAAGGAGGTGCATCCTGGGGGTGTCCCTTTAGGATTCATTTTTTTGTCCTTGTTGAGTGGAGCTCGCTCTCTCTGCTTCTTGATCATGTCATGTCATGGCCTGGCCTGGCCTACCTTCCTCTACCACACCCTTCCTACCATGATGTGCTCTACCTCCAGCCCAGAGGAATGCAGTGGCTCTCTATGGACTGTGACCCCTGAAACTGTGAGTCCCAAAATAAACTTTTCCTTCTTCATTGCTCTTGTCTGGTTCTTTTGGTCACAGCAGTGAAAAAAGCTGACTAAAATACCATGTAAACAATCTTTTAGTTACTATCTCCCTCAAGAACTCCAAACTCCTCAAAATATCAATATGAATGTCTAATACATATCTCAAAAGTAACCTGTTCAAGCTGGGCATAGTGACACACCCCTTTAATTCCAGTGACTTGGGAGACTGAGGCCAAGAAGATTGCAAGTTTGAGACCAACCTCACTATTTAGCAAGGCTCTAAGATCCTGTATCAAAAATTAAAAAATGAAAAGAGCCAGGGATGTAACTCAGCAGTAAAGCACCCTAGGTTCAATTCCCAGTACCCAAAAAAAAAAAAAAAAAAGTAACCAGTTCAAAATTACACTCCTGGGGCTGGGGTTGTGGCTCAGCAGTAGAGCGCTCACCTAGCACATGCACGGCCAGGTCTCAGATCCTCAGCACCATGTAAGAATAAAGGCATTGTGTACAACTAAAACAAACAAATTAATTAATTAATTAATTTTAAAAAAAACCTACACTCCTGATCTTCTCTCCCATGTCTGCTCTTTCTGTAGCTTTCCCTATCTCAGGTGATGCTAACTCTATCCATCCTTCCACTTGCTTGAAACCAATCAACTCCTCTGATGATCTGTATCCAATATGAAGATACATTGGTTCTATCTGCAAAAGTATCCAGAATCTGACTAGTTTTAGCTACTTCCACTGTTATCTCCTGCTAAGCTAGACTACTGCAAACTTTCTAAATTCTCTCTTGCCCTCTCACACCAAAGAACCCTTTTAAAATCCAAGTCAGGCCGGGCTGGGGTTGTAGCTCAGTGGTAGAGTGCTTGCCTACCACATGTGAGGCCCTGGGTTCGATTCTCAGCACCACATAAAAATAAATGAATAAAATAAAAGTATTGTGTCCAGCCGGGTGCGGTGGCGCACGCCTGTAATCCCAGAACTTGGGAGGCTGAGGCAGGAGGATTGCGAGTTCAAAGCCAGCCTCAGCAATGGCAAGGCACTTAGCAACTCAGTGAGACCCTGTCTCTAATAAAATACAAAAAAAGGACTGGAGATGTGGCCCAGTGGTCAAGTGCCCCTGAGTTCAATCCCTGGCACCCAAAAAAAAAAAAAAAAAAAGTATTGTGTCCAACTACAACTAAAAAAAAATATATATATATATATTTTTTTTTTAAAAATCTAAGTCAGGCTGGGTGCAGAGGAGCACACCTGTAATCTCAGCAGCTGAGGAGGCTGAGACAGAAGAAGCCCAAGTTCTAAGCCAGCCTCAGCAACTAAGAGAGGCCCTAAGCAACTTAGTGAGAATCTGTCTCTAAATAAAATAAATATTAAAGGGGGGGGGGGAGGGCTGGGGATGTGGCTTGGTGGTTAAGCACCCCTGGGTTCAATCCCCAGTACCAAAAAAACAAAATTAATTAAATTTTTAAAAACCTAAGTCAGATCAGATCACTTCCTCTGACTGAAAATAAAAGCAGAAGTCTTAACTCTTCCCTCTTCCTTACTCCACATCAAATTGTCTCTAGCCTTCTAAATGTGCCAGGCAATCCCCATCTCTAAGATCTTTCCTCCAGCTATTCCCTCTGGCTAAGATAATCTTTTTCCTATTAACTAGCTTGGCTCTCCTCCATCCAGTTTACATTCAAATAGTTCCATCAATGAAGCTCATCTTGATCTCACTATTTATTAATGTACCAACCCAACCCTACTTCTACATCCTCATTGCCTCTTACTCTATCCTATTTCCTTTTTAACAGCATGTCATCTTTTAACATATTATAAAATTATTGGAGTTATGTTTACAGTGTCTGCCTTACCCACTAAATGTAAAGTCTACAAAGGAAACACTCTTTTATCTATTTGGTTCACTAATGCCTAATACCTAAATAGTACCTAACATACACACCAGTAAATGTTTATTAATTAAGTGAATGAAGCTGGGCATGGTGGCACACTCCTCTAATCCCAGCTACTCAGGAGGCTAAAGCAGAAACACCACAATTTAGATGCCAGTCTGAACAACTTATCAAGATCCCGTCTCAAAATTTTTAAAAATAGGGGCTAGGATTGTGGCTCAGAAGAAGAGCACTCGCCTAGCACGTGCGCAGCCCAGGTTTGATCCTCAGCACCACATAAAGAATAAAGGCATTGTGTACAACTAAAACAAATAATATTAAAATTTTTTTTTCAAGTAAAAAGGGGTGGAGATGTAGTTCAATGGATTCAATTCCCAATAATCACAAAAATAAAATAAATGAACAAATGACTCTCCGTTTGGTTTTTAAAGACATTATCTGTATACATGAAATCTTTTTGATATATATAAATGAGGACCTTACTTAAATTTTTCTTTAAAAGCTGCCTTGCTAATTTTTCCAAGCTTTGGGACCTGGGAGAAGATTCCTGTCCCATCTTTGTCAAGAATACCCTTCCTCAGAGATGGCTGATATATTGCTATAGAGTCTACAAACTTTTTTTTTAAATATTTTTTTTTAGTTGTAGGTGAACACAATACCTTTATTTTATTTATGTGGTCCTGAGAATCAAACCCAGGGCTTCACACATAGACTCTACTGCTGCGCCCTAGCCCCAGCCCCTAGAGTCTACAAACTTATGCAATTTAAAAGGCTCTAGGCTAGGGATGTAGTTAAGTGATAAGAGCACAAACTCAGCAAGCACAATGCCCTGTGTTCAATCCATAGCATTAAAAAATAAAAATAAAAGGCTCCATTCTAGTACTGTCCTTCACCCCTGATTTCCTCAATTCAGTCAAATATGCAAGCAGATTCGAGAACAGCAATATTAAGACAGGTTTATGAACAGGTTAGCAAAATAAGAAAGTTAAACCAAATGATACATAAAGTCCTTTCCAACTTTATCCAGCTCTATCTGTGCTCGAAGGTATCAAAAAAGTAGATGAATAATGAAAGACAAATAACCAATAATATTATACATAAATGAAATTCCCCAGCAATTACTATTTACAAATATTATTAAGTTACAAAAGATATGATTTATCTATCTCTACACATGTAAACTATTGGGGGGGTGTCTTTCTTCAGTAGACAGAATATGAACAAATATTTTAAATATCTTATTTTTAGCCAATGGTAAATAAAATGCAGATTGTCATAATGTACCAAGTTTGAACCACATTACTGAAGATTCTGTATGCTCCTTAACATACTATATGTTGTATATTTTTTAATATTTATTTTACAATTGTAGTTGGGCACAATACCTTTAATTATTTATTTTTGTGTGGTGCTGAGGATCGAACCCAGGGCCTCGCACATGCTAGGCGAGCACTCTACCGCTGAGCCAAAACCCCAGCCCATATTTGTATATTTTTACATTACAAATCAGTATATATAATGTATTAAGACATAACAACTTGAGGCCATCATTTGTAACGGTAAGAGAGGGGTTAAGGAAATATACCTCAGTGGTAGAGTGCTTGCCTACCAGGAGCAAGGCCCTGGACTCACTGTCCAGCAAAACAACAACAAAAAGAATCTAAATACCCATCATAAAAACCTGGTGATACAAGCATGCAATGGAATGTTATGCTGTCATAAGAAAAGAGAATAAGACAGTTATTTTTCCCATGTGAAAGTGGAACAAAATATAAGAAATTAGGAAACAAAATTCAAAGTGCATTAGTCGTCCATGTGTGCACTCACACATATATATGCACGTGGGTCAATATGTACTAAAGGTCCAGAAATAAAAACACATGAATGATAGTGCAGACAGAAAAAATTATTGAGTTGGACACAAGTGTAAGCCTTATTACTCGGGAGGCTGAGGCAGGAGGATTATAAATTCAAACAACTTATTGAGATCCTATCTCAAAATTTAAAAAATTAAAGGAAGGCTAGAAATGAAGCTTAGTGGCAGAGCACGCCCCTGGGTTCAAGTCCCTGTACAATACCACCACCACAAAAAAAAAGGGGGGGGGGGCGGGGGTGTATATTTCTTAAATGGATAGGAATTAAACTAAAGGGAGTAACTGTCTTTTAAAGAAAGGAAGCAGGAAACTTAAGAGGAAAAGAGACTATTTTCCCCTCTGAACCCTTTTATGCTATTTAAATTTTTAACTTATGTATGTATTACATTTTCAATTTAAAAAATAAGACATTGTTCATACTTTTCTAAAGCTGGACTTTTTCATCTTAAAGATATGATTAAAAGCTAGCTTTAAAAAACTAGGGACAGGGGGCTGGGGCTCAGTGGTAGTGCACTTGCCTGGCATGTGTGAGGTACTAGGTTCGATCCTCAGCACTGCATATAAATAAATAAAATAAAGGTCTATCAGCAACTAAAAAAATATTTAAAAAAAAAAAAAACCCTAGGGACAAAGGCTGGGGTTGTGGCTCAGAGGTAGAGTGCTTCCCTAGCACGTGCGAGGTACTGGATTCAATTTTCAGCACCATATATAAGTGAATAAATAAAATAATGGTCCATCAACAACTTCAAAATTATTAGGTAAATAAAACTAGGGATGATACTTTTTAAGTAAAAAGTAAGATATACCAAAAGAGACATCAAAACAGGAGGAGTTTGGTTTTTTTTTTTTTAAATGAAGAAGACTATTATCTACATGCTAATTAACTCAGTCAAAACTAGTGATTAATATGTCCTCACCTACATACTGAAATTAATCTGCTGAGTGTACAGTATTTCCAAAAGTTGTTAGAGGAAGAAGGAAATAATTTTAAAGATTAAATATGAAATAATTTGTATTCTAGAACATGAACATCTTTAAAAAAAAAAAAAAAAAACACAGAAATCATTTAGAACCAAAGGGATTTTTGTGTGTGTGTGTGTGTGTGTGTGTGTGTGTGTGTGTGGTACTGGGGATTGAACTCAGGGGCACTCGACCACTGGGCCACATCCCCAGCCCTTTTTTGTGTTTTTATTAGAGACAGGGTCTCCCTGAGTTGCTAAGTGCCTAGCCATTGCTGAGGCTGGCTTTGAACTCGCGATCCTCCTGCCTCAGCCTCCCAAAGTGCTGGGATTACAGGCGTGCGCCACCACGCCCGGCGAGAACCAAAGGGATTTTGAAGATCGTGCACTCCATACTCCATTCTCCTGTTTTACAGATAAAGAAATGTATTTTCACATAGACCAAATGACTAGTCCAAGGCCACAAAGTTATTGTATAAGAGAAAGCACTAAAATAAAATCCCAAAACCCTCAAAACCTAATTCCTACATGCTAAAAGGATACACAAATACTAGATGTACTAATTTGTATTAATTTGTCAAAAAAATATAACAGTTCATCAAATATTTTATCATATTCCAATGTGGATCATTAAACTATAAACAGGATATAAAGTATGATAACATTGAAAAACATATGCGAGAAATGCTACAAAAACTCATGTCTGTGCACATACATGTTCCAGACTGAATTGTTTCCCCAAAATTCCTATATGAATCCCTAACCACAAATGTGACTATATTTGGAGATAAGGCCTTTAGGAGATAATAAAAAGTTGAATGAAGTCATAAGGTTGGGAGCCTAATCAAGAAGGCTGGTGCCCTTACAAAAAGAGGAAAGAAGAAACATCAGCACCTTGCTCTGTAGGTGCAACATGAAAGGCCATGTAAAGACAAGATGTAGCTCTGCAAGCCAAAAGAGCCCTCACCAAGAACTCAATTTCCCAGCACCTTGATTAGGACCTTCCATCCTCCAGAACTGAGAAAGATGTTTTGTGCCTGGCAAGATGGTGGTGCACGCCTGTAATCCCAGCGGCTCAGGAGACTGAGGCAAGTTCAAAGCCAGCCTCTGCAAAAAGCAAAGCACTAAGCAACTCAGTGAGACCCTGTCCCTCTAAATAAAACACAAAATAGGGCTGGGGATGTGACTCAGTGGTCAAGTGTCCTGGAGCTCAATTCCTGGTACCCTCCTCGCCCCTGCAAAAAAGGTGTTTTGGTTTGCTTTTGCCAATCATTTATCTTCCAAAAGAGTCACTTCAAATGTACTTTCATGGAAAGAAGTACATTACCTGGACTCTACCTGGACTTATGTTATATCCCATCCCCTCCTTGAGTTTTCCTCATAAAACTTATTTAGACCTATTATTATCTTATACATGTATGTTCCCCATAATATCCACTAGGGCAGAATTTGTTTTATTCACTATTCTATTCCTTTCATTTGGATTAGAATTTGTCACTCTACAAGCACATTAATAAGTAAAATAGATGGTATTATAAAACCTTTGTTATATACTTTGTGTATTATAAAATAAAAGTGTTGGGTATGGGATTGTGGCTCAGCGGTAGAGCGCTCTCCTAGCACGTGGGCGGCCTGGGTTCGATCCTCAGCACCACATAAAAATAAACGCATGTGTACAACTAAAAGCAGATAAATAAATATTTTTTAAAAAAATAAAATAAAATAAAAGTGTTTACACCTAGACCATCTATCCTAATGGCAAATTCTCAATACTGACTTTCTCACAATTTGATACAGATGTGTGGAATGAAGAGGTTAGTCCTCGCTTAAAAACAGCTTTGCCACACGTTATTTCAAAGTTAGTATATGGACTTCAAGTTTTGTATGGCACTGCTCTTTCCACTTGTACAGACAACCACAACTTAATAATCTGTAGCTTATTTTACTGGTTTTTAACATGTGCTCTCAAAAGTTTGAGAAAGAAAAGAAATACAAAGGTTAAACACAGATTTATTATTAACAATATTCAATAACAGCAGCAACTTGGACTGAGACCTTACCATGTACCAGGCAATGCCTAATGGCATCCCATGAAATCTCATAGCAACCCTGAAGTAGATGCTATTATTATCTCCATTTGGGTGTGAGGGGTTCTGGGAATTGAACCCAAGGGCTTCATACATGCTAAAAATGCATTCTATAACTGAGCTACACGTACTTCAGCCCCAATCTCCTTTTTTTTTTTTTTTTTTTTTTTTTTGTGGTACCGGGGATTGAACTCAGGGGCACTCGACCACTGGGCCACATCCCCAGACCTTTTTTGTATTTTATTTAGAGACAGGGTCTCACTGAGTTGCTAAGTGCCTCGCCATTGCTGAGGCTGGCTTTGAACTCGCGATCCTCCTGCCTCAGCCTCCCAAAGTGCTGGGATTACAGGCATGCGCCACCGCGCCCGGCTCCCAATCTCCATTTTTAAGATGGGAAAATCTGAAGCTTTGGAGGAGTCCATCTGAGATGTCTTATTCCAAAGCTTTCACTACTAACCAAATTAGAACTGAAAAAGAGCCATATTTTGGTAAAATTAATTTACTGATTTTCAAATAATATATTCAAAACGTAAGTACTGACATAATAATAGCTGCTAAAACTGAGCACTTTTAAGATTAAAGTTATTGTGAAAATGTAGCAAGTTGAAAATATTAGAATTTCATCAATAAAATGTCAAGAATCAACAACTCAAGCCAGACAAAATGGCGCACACCTATAACTCCAGCCTCACAGGAGGCTAAGACTGGAGGGTGGTAAGTTAGAGACTAGCCTGGGCAATGTAGCAAAACCCTCTCTCAAAAGAAAACAAAACAGGGGCTGGGATTGTGGCTCAGCAGTAGAGCACTCACCTAGCATGTGAGCGGCCGGGTTGGATCCTCAGCACCATGTAAAAATAAATAAAGGCATTGTGTACAACTAAAATAAATAAATATTTTTAAAAAATGAAAGAACAAGTCAGTTGAACACAATTCATATTTCAGCCTCAGAAAATTCTCAAGTACAACAGAAATATGAAATGTCAAAAATTAAGGTAATTGTCTTAATTTTTTAATCAACTATTATGTCATAAACAACCATCTTGAATACCAGAATATTGCCAGGTCAACAGAAAGGCTAGAGTAAGAAAATGTAATATACTACCTACATAAAAAGCAAGTAACAAAGAATTAAGTGTAGTTCCCTTACAAGGCTGAAACATGATTGCAACTAAATGTACTATGAAAAAGTCTTTGTGGTTCCATTTTCCAATGCTTGCATAGTAAGGATAAATTTTTCTCACTTCCAGAAATTTAGTTTAAATCTATGTGAAACACAAAACAATTCTGCAAATATGAAGTACTAAGGGAATCTTCAAAAACTTAAATGCCTAGATATAAAAATGTCACCCAGTTAGAGTGAAGAGTCATATCCCACTGATACTCCTAATTCCAATACAAATAATAGCTGCCCTTTAAGGTAAACCAGAAATATGTACTTCTCTATTAAATCTTTTGTTTTGCTTTCGTTGCAGTTGCTATTAACTAACCCAGTTAAAAATCAACACCGGGGGCTGGGGTTGTGGCTCAGTGGTTGAGTGCTCGCCTAGCACGTGTGCGACCCGGGTTCGATCCTCAGCACCACATATACATAAAAAGGCATTGTGTACAACTAAAATAAATAAATATTTTTTTAAAAAATCAACACCCAAGGAAATTAAAAAACACTATTTTATAAATTTTAGCCATCAGAATGCTTGCAATTATAAGACAGATAATGCCAAGTTTGAGAAAGAATGGGAAGCAAATGAAACTCATCAACTTCTGCAATGAATGTAAATGTGGTATAATCATTTGAAAAAAAGCTACTTGACATCATTTAATAGTGCCGAACCCTATTAGGCACACGAACCCTATTAAGACCCAGAAATATTCCACTAATAAGTAATCCAAAGAAATGTGTAGACTTGCTCACCAAAATTCATGTAGAATTCCTAATAGACAAAAACTGAAAACAATTTAAATGCCCACCAACAATAAAGTGGGAAAATAAAGCTGGGCATAGTGGCACACTCCTGTAATCCCAGCACTTGGGAGGCTGAGGCAGGAGGATCATGAGTTCAAAGCCAGCCTCAGCAATGGTGAGGCACTTAGCAACTCAGTGAGACCCTGTCTCTAATAAAATACAAAAAAGGGCTGGGGATGTGGCCCAGTGGTTGAGTGCCCCTGAGTTCAATCCCCGGTACCAAAAAAAAAAGTGGGGGGATTAAATGTGATAGAGCCATTCATACGATGTAACTCTACTCAAAAAGGAGATTAAAGAGATTGTTCTTACACAACAACATGAATATATCTCAAGCATTTGTTGAAAGCAGCTCACTTATGAGTACATACTATATTATTCCACTGCCAGAAAGTTCGAAAAGTGCAAAATTAGTCTGTGATGCTAAAAATCAGTATAATAGTTACCTTTGGGAAAGGGTAGTGAGAGGGCAAAGAACAGAACTTCAAGGGATATTGATTAAGTTCTATTTCTTGATCTGACTACTACTTATATGATACAGTTCTCTTATGAAAATTCCAAGAACTTAGCTAGGTGTGTGCTCTGGTTTTTTGGGTTTTGTTTTGGTACCAGGGATTGAACTCAGGGGTACTCGACCACTGGGCCACATCCCCAGCCCTTTTTTGTATTTTATTAGAGACGGTCTCACTGAATTGCTAAGTGCCTCGCCATTGCTGAGGCTGGCTTTGAACTCGCACTCCTTCTGCCTCAGCCTCCCAAGTGCTGGGATTACAGGCATGTGCCACCACGGCCAGCTATGTGCTCTGGTTTTAATATGACCCCTAAAGTTCACGTACTGGAAACTTACACTGCAATGTAACAGTGTTGAAAAGTAGGGCCTAATAAGAGGTGATTAGGTCAAGTGGGCTGTTCCCTCATAAACTAATTAATATCCTTATTATGGGAGTGGGCTGGTTATTTTTAAGAGTGAATTTGTTATAACAATGAATTCAGCCTGCTTGTTCTCTTGCCCTTCCACTTTCTGCCATGGGATGACACACACAAGGACTTCATCATTGCTGGCACCTGGGTATCCCAGCCTCAAGAATAGTGAAAAATAAATGTCTTTATAAATTACTTGAGTCTGTGGTATTCAGTTATAGTAACACAAAACATACCAAGAAAACCAGCAAGGAAAGTGGGGCTGTTGCTATAACAACTAACCTGAAAATATGGAAGCAGCTTTGGAACTGGATAATGGGTAGAGGCTGGAACAGATTTGAAATGAATTCTGGAAATAGCCTGTACTACTGCGAACAGAGTGTTAAGGCCAATTTTGGTGAGGGCTCAGAAGAAATTAGCTGTAGGAAAAGTCTAAGACTTCTTAAAAATTATTTAAGGAGTTATGCTAAGAATGCTCATGAAAATACAGATAACAAAAACAACTCTGATGAGATCTGGGATGGAAATGAAGAACATGGTATTGAAGACTGGACTTGAGGCCATCCTGTTACAAAGTCACAAAGAATGTGGCTGAACCGCTGGGCATGGAGGCGCATGCCTGTAATCCCAGCACTTGGGAGGCTGAGGCAGGAGGATCACGAGTTCAAAGCCAGCCTCAGCAATGGCAAGGCACTTAGCCACTCAGTGAGACCCTGTCTCTAAATAAAAATACAAAAAAGTGCTGGGGATGTGGCCCAGTGGTCAAGTGCCCCTGAGTTCAATCCCCAATACAAAAAAAAAAAAAAAATTAGCTGAACTATGTCCATGCCTGAGAGCTTAATGGAAGCAGTTTTAGAACAATGAACTAGGCTAACTAGTGGAAGAAATTTCTAAACAAAATATTGAAATAGCTACATGACTACTTTTAACTATATACAGTAAGATACAAGAGAAAAGTTACATTAAGACAGAATTCATAATTAAGAGAGAAACAGAACAAGATTTGGAAAATTCATAGCCCAATCAAATAGAGAATGAAAAGACATGTTTAGGAATACAAACCAATAACATGGCCAACCTACTCTTTGCAAAGATTAGTAGAGACAGAAAGAGAAGGGGTTATGAAGAGGACAAGAGAATGATCTTGTTATGGTTTAGATGTTAGGAGTCCCCAAAAAATCATGTGTGAGACAATGCAAAAAGGTTAATGCAAAAAGGTTTAGAGGAGAAATGACAGGGTTGTGAGGCTTAACTCAATAGGCGAATTAATCCCCTGATGGGATTAACTGAGCTTTAACTGAGGGCAGGCAGGGTATGGCTGGAGGATGTGGGTCCCTGGGAGAATGTCTTTGTGGTATATATTTGTACCTGGAGAGGGAGTCTCTCTCTGCTTCCTGATCATCATGTGAGCTGCTTCCTTCTGCCACTCTTCCAACATGAAGTTCTGTCTCACCTCCAGCCCTGAGGAGCCAGCTGTCTAGGGATCAAGATGTCTGAAACCGTATGTCCCGAAATAAACTTTTCCTGCTTTACAATTGTCTGGTCAAATCTTTTAGTCACAGCAGTGAGAAAACTGACTAAAACAGACCCCAAAAGCATTTCAGAGATCTCTGAAGCTTCCTCTCTCATCATAGGCCCAGAGCTCTAAGAAGGCAGAATGGTTTGGGGAACCTGGCCAGTGCAGCACCCGCCACAGGATTGCCAATCTGAGTCACCTCAGAATTCTACTTCCACCTCCCAGTAGCTGCTGCTTAAGCAAGCCCAGGTGCAGCTCATCTCTCCAGAATGTATAGGCTTTAAACCTTGGTGATATCCACATGGTACTATGTGCATATAAGGACACAGAATGCAAGAGGTGTGGAGACAGGGTGGTCTCCCCTAGAAAGGATGTTCCCAACAGCCTTGGAATGAATCATGCACTGAGTCTCACTATATCTGATTTAGATTAGACTCCAGACTTTGAACTTTTAAGTTGATGCTAAAATGAATTAAGACACTGGGACTACTAAAATGAAATGAATGCATTGTGCAGTGGAAGGATATGAACGTGGAAGAGACCAGGGGCACAATTCTATGGTTTGAATGTGTCCACTAAAATTCATGTTGGAAGGTAGGCTCCAATAAGACAGGGTTAGGTCACAAGCACTCTGGTCTCATGAATGGATTAATGCTGTTACTGAGGAACTGGATTAGTTATCAAGAATGGAACTGTTACAAAATCAAGTTTAGGCATGCTCTTGCCCCTTTTGCCATAAAATGATGCAGCCTGATGGCCTTACCAGATGTCAGCACCTTCATATTGGACTCCAGAACAATGAAAAATAAGTTTCTTTATAAATTATCCAATCTATGGTAGTCTCTTACAGCAACACAAAATGGCCCAAGACACTATTTTATACAAGCACTTCAGTTAAAAGTCCAAACACACAAACCTGGACATACAAGAGAGCAGGAAGACCAAACAAAACAATTCTGCAAGCACATCCAGCTTATTAGAGCAGATCAGCTATGACCACTCAGCTGAAGAAATACTGTACTTTCTTACATTTAAAGAGCCAAGAAAATATAGACTTGTCTTGGTGGTGCTACAAGATCAGATCAGCAACTAAGAGAATTTATTCTCCTAATAGCAATGCTTGTTAGAATGTGTTGTCCATGTTAACTGCCTCATAAGTGAAGCCTGCCTCAAAACATACAGTGTGAGAATACAGTAAAAAGTAAGCAAGTACACTATAAAGTGAGCAAGTGTAAAAATTCAAAATGGCCATTAACTTTACTTGCCACTCACTCCTGTCCGATTTTTCATGTCGTCAACTCTATTCTTTATGTGGTAATAAGAAAACCCCAGAAATTTCACCTATTAAATCAAATACCAGCATTTTTTAAAGTGCCTCTTTCTGTGGGTAGATACTGTTCAGTTTCAATTCTTATATCAAACATTACTCATAATCTCAACCACAACTCATTTGTCCAGGAAAATTTTACCTTGAAAATGCAAAGTTGCTTCTCAAAAGTGACTAAAATTCCATCAATAAAGTAACCATCTTATAAGGTATCTGAAGTTACAAAAGTTTTAGCCTATCAGTCTCATCAAATGCATCTGCATTAAAGTCAAATCCATCATATGAAGAGACACAATCTTTAAAATACAAATCTCTTGAAAGATGATTATTAAGTAATTCTCACAGAATACATCATATCAAGTTAGCTTAACAGTTTAAATTTTAAAAAAAGACAAAAATGTTCTGCTGCCCAAGTTAAACTGCCATCAAATTATTTCAAGATCTAAGTGCTGTTCAGAATCCAAGAAAACAGGGCTCCCGTTTGGCTTAGAAATGTTCAATACTATGAAATAAAAAAGGAAAAATTAGCACCTCTCTACTCTTCCAAGGGCAACGTTCTCTAATACACAGATCACATTTACACCTATAGTAATAAACTATACTAACAACTAAAAAGCTGCAAAGCAATAGGTAATAACAAATTCAAATTAAAAAATTATCATGGGCTGGGATTGTGGCTCAGTGGTAGAGCACTCGCCTAGCATGTGCGCGGCCCGGGTTCGATCCTCAGCACCACATACAAATAAACGCATTGTGTACAACTAAAGCAAATAAATAAATATTTAAAAGAAAAAAAAACTATCAACAGCACTAAGATACTCTCACCCAAGCGTTCAAAGGTACATGCATACGCTGCGCAAGGAACTCTATATCAAGACACAGGCCGTGAGTTTGCTTGAAGCAAAGTTGTGGAAAACAGGATCCCTACTAACGCCCAGTTAAGTTATTATAGCTTTCAGGAAAACTATTGAAATACGGGTCTCATGAAATTCCTAAACTCCCCAATAAGGCTGCTGTCCGCTCCCTCTTCATCCTTAGAAAGCAATTCCTGTCTGGAAAACCTTTCCCCCGCAAGCCTTCTACAAACTTTTTCTGTTGTTTCGACCCACTCAAGCAAACCTTAAACCAGCCCCTCACCTTTCTCCCACTACCCGGTCCCCCTCCACCACACACACACTCACACCCACCAGGGAACCTCGACAACCCGGCAGACAGCACTCTGCAAGGGCAAGCAAAACACATGTGCTTGCAAACCCAGCCCCTTTCCACACCCCCCGGAAACGACACCCCCTTTCTCACACTCCGCACGCCACAGCCCATCCCCCTTCCTCCCCGCCCCCACTCACATCACCCCAGTCCACCCACCCACGTTCCCAGGAACCCTGCCTTCCCTCGCTCCTGGGCTCGCTGAAGGCAGTGGGGAGGGGAAGCAGGAAGAAGGAAGGAGGGCCCAGGCCTGGCCTAGGCCTCGCAGACGCCCTGGGAGGTGAGGGGGGGAACCGCAGGCCGGGCTCTGTTCCCGTGGGCAGCAGGGCCTCGTCCGGCCCTAGGCCTTCTCGGCGCCGCCGCCCGGAGGTGGAGGTGGCCCTCCCCGCCCGGACATACTCACTTGCCAGCCGCGCAGCATCGAGTCCCCCGCTGCTGCTTCCTCCGCCAGCCGTCGCTCCAGTCCCCGAGCCCCCCAGATCCGGCTTCTTGGGCCCCGGGGGCGGGCCGGCTCCCCCGCCCGGGACGGCTCCAGGCGGAAAGCCGGCCACCGGCGCGCCCGCCAGAGCCAGGGGGACGCTGTTGCTATGGAGGCCGAGGCCCGGGGCAGCCCCGGCGGCCGGGTCCTCATGCAGGAACTGACACTCCTCTCCGTAGAAGCAAGTCTTATCCTTGGCGTAGTAGCGGCAGTACTTCAGCTTCACTCCCGCCGCCGCCCCGCCGGGGACACCCCCGACCCCCGGCGGGGCCACCACCGCCACTGCCGCCGCCAGCGAGGAAGAGGAAGAGGAGGCGGCGGCCGAGGGGGGCGGGAGGCCGCCGCCACTGTTCATGGCAACGCCGCAGCCTCGTCTTCCGCCGCCGCCCGAGGAGCCGCCGCCGCTGCCGCCACCATAGACGGGGAAGGGAAGGAAGACGCTGCCGGTGCCAGATAAAAGCCTGGGCGGGTGGGTCTGTCCCGCTGCGGGAGCCGGAGCCGCCCGGGGAGAGGGGGGAGGGGAGAGGGAGGGAGGAGGGGGTAGGAAGGAGGGAAAGGGAGGGGGAGAGTTGGGATTCTCTCTCACTCACTCTCTCGTTCTCTTTTCTTAAAGGGGCCGCGCGGGACGACGGGGTGGGCGCGCGGGCCCAGACTGGGACTTCGAGGGCGCGGGCTGGGGAAGAGGGTGCCGCGGTGGCGAGCAGGTGAGGAGGGCGGAGGGACCGGTTTATTTTTAAATTCTGCCTCCGCTCGCTTTCTCGCGCTAAGGTTCCTCCGAGTTGTTTATTCCATTTTCCTCTTCCTGAGACGGCCGTCGCTACTGCGCGTGCGCGCCGAGGCGCGGTGGCTTGTGGGTAGCGGGAGCGCGAGGGGAAGCCTGGCGCGGTGCCGGGCCCCCCGGGGCAACCGCGAGCTGGCGGCAGTTGGACGCGCGGTCCTCGGTGGCGTTCCTGGATGCCTCTTGGGTGCTCAAGTTCTCACGAGACCAGATAACTTCCTTTTTCGTGTGTCTCGTATTAATATAGCCAGGTGTCGTTTTTTAATTGAAAAGACAAATTTGACAGAACGTAACCTGCCGTGTGGGTAGGCTGCACTTAGGCATGGGGCCCAAGCCCTGGCGCGCTCTCACGAGTATTTTCGTTCTGTTTGCCACATTTCCTGTTCCTCTTCCCTTTTTCACCACCCCCCACCTTTTTTCTCCCTCTCGAAGGTGATGAGATTACCTTAGCTTCTTGGCTGTTTGTCAAAAAACTAAGCCAAAAAAGGTTGATGGGGACAAACCCCCTGCTCAGTGCAGCACCTCTTTTTCTCTGTTATTCATATTACTCAAGGCCCTCAGTAAGTTTTTATGAAAACTAAGATGCCACCTGGGACAACACTGCCTAGGTAGCACAGGAAGACTTAATTTACAAATGTACTAAATTGCTTTTCTCCAATCAGCCTAGTCTTGATTTGAAATTCATTTTTCAAAAGATACTTTTTCCCTCTGCGATCTCTGTTTTACTGTACTGTGTTTTTTAGAGGGGTGGGGGTATTAAGGAATGTTTAAGAATGGTAATGAAGGGCTTTATATGTGTACTGTGAGTTGTAATCCATACTACTATTATAAATACAACTAGGAATAAAAAAATGCAAAAAAAAAAAAAAGAATGGTAATGAAGGGAAAATTAATTTTAACAGTTTCCGTAAAGATTTTCACAAAGGCAGATCACTTTGAGGGGGGTAGTTAACAGTATTTAAGGAATTGTAGCAAACAGATGAAGTCACAGAAGAATGGATACAAGCAAAAGCAAAACACTGCAAAAAGGGGAAAAAGTGGATTCTGTAGATCACAAACTGGTAAGCCTGGTGACATTACTTAGCTAAATTTGAAAATAATACTAATAACATTATATCGTGTCTTTCTGTTTTAAAAGCATTTATGGCCGGGCGCGGTGGCGCACGCCTGTAATCCCAGCACTTTGGGAGGCTGAGGCAGGAGGATCTCGAGTTCAAAGCCAGCCTCAGCAATGGTGAGGCACTTAGCAACTCAGTGAGACCCTGTCTCTAATAAAATACAAAAAAGGGCTGGGGATGTGGCCCAGTGGTCGAGTGCCCCTGAGTTCAATCCCCGGTACAAAAAAAAAAAAAAAAAGAAAGCATTTATGCGCATTTAATTATTAAGCAGATATTTATTAATACCCAATACATGTACCAGAAACTGTACTAGGAGCTATGGAAGTAAAAGTGAACAAAATGCGTCTTCCCTAAATTCAAATGGCTTGTTATCCTCTACTTGGGGAGGCACGAAGTACACCCACGATTATAAACCAATCTCTTAGGTGTCTTAGGGGCTAACCATATCACAATGGCTATTAGAGCATATTAAAAATTATAGACTTCTGGAGAAAGTCGATATCTTACTAGCAGGGATTGAAAACAATATTGAATTCAGACAGATCTGGGTTTGAAACTCAATGTCTATATTCTGTCCTTATGCTATTCTATTTATTTTTTTTTTATTTTTTTATTTTTTTTGTGGTACCGGGGATTGAACTCAGGGGCACTCGACCACTGGCTCACATCCTCAGCCCTTTTTTGTATTTTATTTAGAGACAGGGTCTCACTGAGTTGCCAAGTGCCTCGACATTGCTGAGGCTGGCTTTGAACTCGCGATCCTCCTGCCTCAGCCTCCCAAAGTGCTGGGATTACAGGCGTGCGCCACCGCGCCCTGCGCTATTCTATTTAAATGCTTCTTTGTACCTTATCTGTACAGCTGGCTTAAGTACCTACTAGATAATATAGAAACAAAATATGTAGAATGTCCCATGCCTAATAAAATTCAGTAGATTGTAGCTATTGCTATTTATTGGTATGATTGCTGCTAATAGTAGTCAGTGTATAGAAGAAGAGCATTCTAGACAAAGGAAACAGCTTGTGCAGAAGGCCTTGAGATGGAAAAGAGCATAAGATTGTTAAGGAGACTAGAAATAAAGAATTAATCCACAGAAGCCCTTGTATGCTCATGTTAAAAAATTGGACTTTTCTTGAGGGCAATCAAGTTATTAAGTAATGATATTCAGAATTCCCTTTGGTGGAAAAAAAAATTTGACCCTCATAAGAACCCTATATATTGACTCCGGGCGCGGTGGCGCACGCCTGTAATCCCAGCACTTTGGGAGGCTGAGGCAGGAGGATCGCGAGTTCAAAGCCAGCCTCAGCAATGGCGAGGCACTTAGCAACTCAGTGAGACCCTGTCTCTAAATAAAATACAAAAAAGGTCTGGGGATGTGGACCCAGTGGTCGAGTGCCCCTGAGTTCAATCCCCGGTACCACAAAAAAAAAAAAAAAAAGAAAGCATTTATGCGCATTTAATTATTAAGCAGATATTTATTAATACCCAATACATGTACCAGAAAACTGTACTAGGAGCTATGGAAGTAAAAGTGAACAAAATGCGTCTTCCCTAAATTCAAATGGCTTGTTATCCTCTACTTGGGGAGGCACGAAGTACACCACGATTATAAACCAATCTCTTAGGTGTCTTAGGGGCTAACCATATCACAATGGCTATTAGAGCATATTAAAAATTATAGACTTCTGGAGAAAGTCGATATCTTACTAGCAGGGATTGAAAACAATATTGAATTCAGACAGATCTGGGTTTGAAACTCAATGTCTATATTCTGTCCTTATGCTATTCTATTTATTTTTTTTTTATTTTTTTTTTATTTTTTTTTGTGGTACCGGGGATTGAACTCAGGGGCACTCGACCACTGGCTCACATCCTCAGCCCTTTTTTGTATTTTATTTAGAGACAGGGTCTCACTGAGTTGCCAAGTGCCTCGACATTGCTGAGGCTGGCTTTGAACTCGCGATCCTCCTGCCTCAGCCTCCCAAAGTGCTGGGATTACAGGCGTGCGCCACCGCGCCCTGCGCTATTCTATTTAAATGCTTCTTTGTACCTTATCTGTACAGCTGGCTTAAGTACCTACTAGATAATATAGAAACAAAATATGTAGAATGTCCCATGCCTAATAAAATTCAGTAGATTGTAGCTATTGCTATTTATTGGTATGATTGCTGCTAATAGTAGTCAGTGTATAGAAGAAGAGCATTCTAGACAAAGGAAACAGCTTGTGCAGAAGGCCTTGAGATGGAAAAGAGCATAAGATTGTTAAGGAGACTAGAAATAAAGAATTAATCCACAGAAGCCCTTGTATGCTCATGTTAAAAAATTGGACTTTTCTTGAGGGCAATCAAGTTATTAAGTAATGATATTCAGAATTCCCTTTGGTGGAAAAAAAAATTTGACCCTCATAAGAACCCTATATATTGACTCCGGGCGCGGTGGCGCACGCCTGTAATCCCAGCACTTTGGGAGGCTGAGGCAGGAGGATCGCGAGTTCAAAGCCAGCCTCAGCAATGGCGAGGCACTTAGCAACTCAGTGAGACCCTGTCTCTAAATAAATACAAAAAAGGTCTGGGGATGTGACCCAGTGGTTGAGTGCCCCTGAGTTCAATCCCCGGTACACACAAAAAAAAAAAAAAAAAGAAGAAGAACCCTATATGGCAAAAAAAAGATGAGATATCATCATTTTTTACCTGAACAGAGTAATATCTGGAGTTGCACAAAGTTAACAGTTTGTAACTCAAAAAGCCCGAACAAACTCAAGACTTCTAATTACAAAATGTTGTGCTCTTTGTATTATGCCATTGTTAAATGGACATATATGTCTTCTGACGTCTTGATAAGGAAAGTGGTATTTATAGTGAGAAACAGATGCTCAATAAATTCATGCCAGTTTAAATATATTATTCAAACAAACCTTAATTAAGAGTCTGATATGTACTACATACCAGGCAAGTTATATACTAAGTTCTGATATACAAAATGTGTAAGCCATAACCTCAAGAATTTCTGGTGATTCTTGAGGGAAAAGTCAAAGATAAAGTTAAATCATCCCTCAGTACCACATTTGAAAAAATTTCTATTAAATTCCAGTACAAGTTAGAGAAAAGTAGACTAAGATACTAAGGTAGTTTCAGTACTCTGATTAGGCATAAAAAACTTTGGAGATTCTTGAACAACATCTAGAGGGTATTGATAAATTGATACATTAAAAAATAGTCTTTGCCCACTTCCTTTAGACTCTATCTTACTTTCATGTAAAAATTACATCTACTGCCTAGTTGATAAAATACATGGCACATAGCACATTTATCTAACTGCAGTATGTTGCATAACCAGTGGGGATAGATAATGCAGTAAACTACAGATTAGGATTGGTAAATATTCATTAGCGAGTGCTGGGGCTGTAGCTCAGTGGCAGAGCACTTGCCTTGCACGTGTGAAACGCTGGGTTCAATCCTCAGCACCACATAAAAATAAACAAAATATTCATTAGCTAGAAAAATATATGGCACTGACAAAATTAATATGAATAAATATTGTTGTGAATCTGAATTAAACTGGGGGAACCTGAGCTAACAGACACTTTGATGCATTGCTGATGTATTCTTATCCCCCAAAAGCAGATCAGCTACTTTTTTTTAAAAGACTAAAGTGGACATTGTGTTTGAACTATTACTCTTCTATTTGGCAAACAAATCCTAAGAAAATAACTATATTAAGCTTTATATTCTAGTGTTCTCATTGCAGTATTACTTACAAAAGCCAAAAAGGAAAAAGTTGCAAATAACCTAAATCTTAAAAACTAAGGGAATGGTGAAATAAATGGTAAAATGTCCTCTTAGAATATTGTGAAGCAGCCGGGCACGGTGGCGCACGCCTGTAATCCCAGCACTTTGGGAGGCTGAGGCAGGAGGATCGTGAGTTCAAAGCCAGTCTCACCAATGGCGAGGCACTTAGCAACTCAATGAGACCCTGTCTCTAAATAAAATACAAAAAAGGGCTGGGGATGTGGCCCAGTGGTCGAGTGCCCTGAGTTCAATCCTTGGTACCAAAAAAAAAAAAAGAATATTGTGAAGCTATTAAAATTGATAGCCATGAAGCTTGTAAAAATGTTTGTGATACATTATAAATATTTAACATGATGCAGGTTTGTATATGCTGTATTACTGTAGTGATATAAACTAACAGAAATAAGGATTAAAGTAACTGCCCCAAAATATTAACACTAGTTTTAGTAAAGTGGTAAGATGAGAGTTTGTTTTTCCTACTTCTATTTTCCAACTTTGTTCATGAACATATATATCTTCTACAAAAGAAAAATAAACATTAAAATTTGTTATAATTTAATCTTGACCTTTTAACTCTGAGAATTGGGTACATAGTGTTCATTAAATTCTTTGTAATTTTTTGTATATTTTCAAATAAATTAATTTTGTAAAGACAAGCTGGACACTTGTTGGCTATTTCTTCAATTTTTCACTAGTGTTTCCAGGGTATATTTCATGAAAAACTGGTTCAACAGAATATTAACTTATATGATACATAAAAGCATTCTGGCATTGGGAAGTTTGAGAAACTGAGTTAAACAGCTTTATGTGCAAATCTTTTTCAGAATCTTTAATGCAGTGACATGTAACTCTAAAGGTAGGACATAATATGTAACATTTTATCAGATTTTCGATTATAGAACACTTGTTTTCTTGAGCCATCTTGTGAAGCTAATAATCCTAGGACATGCTTTGAGAAACACTGTCCTGGTTATCTGATGTTTTAGTCAGCTTTTTCATCACTGTGACCAAAAGACCTGACAAAAACAAATGTTAGAGGAGGAAAAGTTTTATGTGGCACTCATGGTTTCACAGGTCTCAGTCCTTAGATGGCAGACTGCATTATTCTGAGCTCAAGGTAAGACTGAACATCATGGTGAAAGGTGGTGGAGAGGGAATACAGCTTAGGACATGGTGATCAAGAAACTGAAAAAGAACCACTCACCAAGGACAAAAATACAAACCCCAAAGACATCCCCCATTGACCTCCTCCAGCCACACCCTATTTGCCTACTGTTAACCACCCAGTTAATCCCTATCAGTGGATTAATCTACTGATAAGCTTCAGGTTCTCACAACTCAGTCATTTCATCTCTGAAAATTCTTGTATTGTTTTACACGTGAACTTTTGGGGATATTTTGTATCTAAACCATAATACCTACTTTCCCATTTTCCCCATATAACCTATTTTAAAATTTGTCCGCATTCTTTAGTCCCCCTATCCCAACCCTTCTACCTTGTCTTCTAATTCATACATCTGAAAAGAAAGCAGAGCTAGACCTAACTCAAATGCTGAGCTTAATCCACTAACCTTTCTTAAGCAATGTTCTCTATCCTGTTTATAAGATGTCCATTTTTAAGATATCCATTCCCATCTACTATAAACATTTGTAAAAAAGTCAAGAAACAAACACTTGCATATAGGAGTACTAAAAGCTACCTTGGAGCACAAGTTGGCAATATCTATAAAATGTTATATTGCCAACAGGATGGGAATTGAGAGTAGTAATCAAAGGGGTCTTTAGCTTTATCTGTAATGTTTCAGATTTTATAGCCTGCTTTGCTTATAGGATTAAATATTTAAAATAAACACCTCATTCACCATTGGTTTCCTTCTTTTGTCCTAACTTCTTCCTTCTGAGACCATTTTGTAAGTCATTTGGGTTTTTTGTTTGTTTGTTTGTTTTTTAATATATATTTGTTTTAGTTGTACACAATGCCTTTATTCTTACATGGTGCTGAGGATCGAACCCAGGCCGCGCACATGCAAGGCGAGCGTTCTACCACCGAGCCACAATCCCAGCCCCTGTTTTTTTTATTTATTATTTATTTTTTAGTTGTAGTTGGACACAATGTTTTATTTACTTATGTTTTTATGTGGTGCTGAGGGTCGAACCCAGGGCTGGGCATGTGCTAGGCGAGCTCTCTACAACTGAGCCACAACCCCAGCCCGAAGTCATTCTTTTATAACTAATCTTTTCATCTCACATTCATCCCTTAATCAAGGATAATCTGACATGTGTCTTTGGTATGTTAAACTTTTTGGCAGAGGCACCACTAACCAATTGGCAAATCAGTCCCATATTTTTCATTCATTTTCTGTTTCCTCTACAATATTCAACAGTATTAACCATTTTCACAGCTCTCCTTTGGCTTCCTCTGTCTTTGTTTTCCTCCTATCTTTTCAGCCTCTTGGAAAGGTTTCCTCTGTGGTATTCAATACTGCCTACATGGTACGCCTTGCAGAAATATCTGTGAAATACATTGCAGGTAATTAGGATGCATGGATATCCTCTGAGATTTAAGTTTGTGTTATAAACAGAAGAAGTACAATAGATTTGGAATTAAAATAACTAGAGTGAAACATGGTTTTTACTACATTATGCCAGTGGCTTGCAGCAATTCCCTTAACCTCACTTAGCTTGAGTTTCTTTTTTAAGATGAAAAAAAAATACTTACCTTAAGGGGTTGTCTTGAAAATTGAATGACACAATGAGCACCTCTTGGAGAAAATTATCTCAACCACTAAGTGAAAAATGAGTTTTCATTTGTGAAATTATGTTAAACCACTTTTTTGTGTAGTAGGGATTTTATTTCTCCACCTGTATATTTTATTACTTCAAATATTACCTCCTTTAGAGCATTCTCTCCTGCATCCCTCTACTTACATGATAATGGCTTTGGCAATTACTGTATTGATGCCTCAAATTCCAGAGGGTTTCACAGCTTACAAAAGCAATCAGGCATGTTTTTCATTTGTCCTCCCAATAATTCTCTGAAACAGTTATAATATTATTTTAATATTGAGAATCTGAAAGTTTGAAAGAATCTATGAAAAACTATGACTTCCACCAAAATAAGGCATCTTAGGCTTAAACCCTGCCATTTAGCCTGGTTTATGATCTTTCTGCCTACAATGTAGCCCTCTCCTTAAGATTTGGGTCCTTTCATTCTGAATATTCTTACTGTTGCCTTTAGCCCATCCCAGAATCAAATATATTCCTTCCTCATTCTCCATTGAAATGCATCAAAATCATGTTTTGTTACCTTAGTTTCTCAGTTAAGTTAGTCCTCAAATGAGTGTGGAGTTTTGGAACTTGCAACTTGCCAATAAGGAAGGATCACTTCCTACCATGTGTGCTTCAGCAATAATGTTCACAAATGCAGCAATATACCCATTTGCTGGGGGAAGAAATGAGATTATTTCCATCATATTTGCTACTCATGAAGTAAAGAGAATTTTTTTCTGCTTAACTTGATAACCTAAGAATTACTTTCCAACTAGATTCCTTGGTAAAGTCTAGGCTTATTTTAATTATATCTGTGAGATTTACGTCAGTACCCTAATTACATTTTTTTTATTTCCTCATAATAGAAAATCTTCAATCTCTAAGAGAAGATTTGATATTTGGAAGTGACCCACAGTTACCATATGTGATTAAAAGAAATAATGTCAGTATAAATAAAAACAGTGATTTTGTGTGGTTCAAAAGCTGGTGATGAAAATTATTCTATAGAAACAATGGCAGCATTATTAAACTGTATCATATTCCCAAGTAACTATAATAGGTGTTCTACAAGGAAAGTATTCATTTGATTGTATAATCTATGTGTTTGCTTTTTAGAAATTATTTAATGTGAAAAAAAGCTAAAGTAAATAAAAATTATTTAAAGTTTATATTTACCACACATTTCATATCTCCTAGAAGCACATTTTGTAGGCAACTACCTACTCATTTATTTAATTTCTTTTTCAGGGCTCTCCTTTTAAACAGGGTTCATTTTTTTAGTAACCTTTACTAAAAATGATTCTGTAGTTAACTCTAAGTCATTTTCATGTTAATGAAGATTAGGGCCAAAACCCCAAATAAATCTACAAATTGTATTTGCTTTGAAATATAAAATAGGGATTATTTTTTATCTTAATGGCCTTCAGAAACAGATATTACATGGGTAAAGAACAATGTTAATATTAATTTGTATTGAATAACAATAATTAAAAAGAAAGCTTCAATTTTTCAGAACAGTTAGTGATTGTATCAGTGATTGCTGCCTCAGTCTTAAAAATTCTCCATTAAGGTGATCTAGGCTGGAAACTAAAAGTGGACAAGTTAGAGTTAACTGCTTTGTCGATTCTAGAAATGGAATTTGCTGCATATATGTGTTTGTGTGTGTGTGTGTTTCTTACATATTCATCAAGTATGTCACTGTTATGGTTTAGATGTGAGGTATCCCCCAAAAGCTCATATGTGAAACCATGAAAGAAGGTTTAGAGATTAAATGATTGGGTTATGAGAGCCTTAACCCAATAAGTGATAAGGGATTAGCTGGGTGGTAACTGAAGGCAGGTGAGGTGTAGCTGGAGGAGGTGGATCATTGGTAGGGGCATGACTTTGGGGTATATATTTTGTCCTAGCAAGTGGAGTCTCTGCTTCTTGGTAGCCATGTCCTGACCTGCTTCATCTGCAACACACTCTGCCATTGTGTTCTGCCTTGTCTCAAATGGAATAGAGCCAGCTATCTGTGGACTGAGCCTCTGAAAATTTGAGCCCCGAAATAAACTTTTCTTCTTAATTGTTCTTTTCAGGTCTTTTGGTCAGAGCAGTGAAAAAGCTGACTAAATGAGAGAAATTAGTACCAAGAAGTGGCATTGTTGCTGTGACTAACTGACAATGTGGTTCAGAAGCCTTGGGAGCTTTTTGGAATTTGTGGGAGGAATTTTGAAAAGTTTAGAGATGCAAGCTGGGAAAGCTTAGATTGTTTTAAGCTAAGCTTAATGGGTGATTCTGGTGTAAGTGCAAATAAACCAGACTGCCAGTAAGTCTGTGAACAGTAAAAACAGAGCTCCTGAGGTTTCAGAAGAGAAGGACTCTACTGGAAATTGAACTAGAGGACCTTCATTTTGCTTTCTGGCTAAGAAGTGGTCTGCATTTTGCCCATGTCCTGAGACTCTCTGTGAGACTGAATTTAAAGGCAATAGACCAATTAATCTATTAGAAGAAATTTCAAGACAGCACAGCCTTCAGGCTGTGGTATGGATGCTGGCAGCTTTTAGCCAAGTTTATTGTGATAATCAAGAGCAGAAAACAAAGCAGAAAGATTTGAAAAAACTTCAATTTGGCCAGAAAACTGTAGGTAAAACTTGGATTAAGGCACATTTGGTAGTTAAAAGACGTTACAAGCCAGGCTTGGTGATGCAGGCATGTAATTTCAGCAGCTGAGTTGAGGAGGTGAGGTAAGGAGTTGAGGTGAGGAGGCTGAGGTGAGGATCACGAATTCAAAGCCAGCTTCAGCAATGAGGATGGGCTAAGCAACTCAGTGAGACACTGTCTAAATAAAACACAAAATAGGACTGGGGGTGTGGCTCAGTGGTGGAGTACCCCTGAGTTCAATCCCTGGTTCCCAAAAAAATAAAAAATAAAAAGACATTACAGCCACTAAAGAAATGCTAAAGACTTTACCCAGAGACCAGAGGAAAGATGACTTGAGGGCATTGCAGGAATTGGCAAAACCACACCCATCTCAGGGTGGAGGGAGTACAGGTAAAAATTCCTTTGAGGGAGGAAGGTAAAAATTCCTTTGAGGGGGGCTGGGGTTGTGGCTCAGTGGTTAGAGCGCTCACCTAGCAAGAGTGAGGCACTGGGTTTGATCCTCAACACCATATAAAAATGAAATAAAGATGTTGTGTCCATCTACAACTAAATATATATATATATATATATATTTTTTTTTTTTTTTTTAATCTCCTTTGAGGAGAGACCAGTGAGGCACTCTGCTTGCGCAGGAAGTTGTTTCACCATGCTTACCCAGCCAAGGACTCAGAGGCTGCTGCAGCCCTCGTCCCTGGAAGATTGGCTACTGCTTGAGATGACAGCAGACCGTGGCAGCAACCACATGGTATTGGTTCTTAAAGATTGGAGGATGCTGAAGTTAGCAGGTCATGGAGGGTTCCACCAAGATTGCAAAGGAAGGCCTGGGAAGCCAGGCAAAGTACAGCTGGGTCAGAGTCCCTGTGGGCAGCCCCTGAGAGGATGATGTGTAGAGGTATGAGAAGGAAGCCAAAGCTGCAGTGGGGATCCCTGACATTAAGTAACAGTACCATGGAACGTCTGCCAAGGAAAGCTACAGGTATTGAGCAGAGACAAGCCAAGAGAGAGGCATGTGGACTGTCCCTAGCAAATTCATAGGGGCAGAGCTACACAAACCCTTTGGGAAAAAGTATCATTTGTCTGTGCTCAGGATGCTAGACATAGAGTCACAGGACTTGTTTGCCTAACCGGATTTTAGTTGTGCTTTAGTCCCATTATTGGATTATGAGAGCCTTAACCCAAGCAGCGAATTAATCCCTTGGTAAGGATTAACTGGGCAGTACCTAAAAGCAGATAAGGTGTGGCTGGAGGAGGTAGGTCATTGGGTGTGTGCCTTTGGGGTATATATTTTGTCCTGGCAAGTAGAGTCTTTCTCTGCTTCTTGGTGGCTGTGTCCTGACCTGCTTTTGACTTATAGAGTCACCTTATCCTCTAAGCTTTGCTCAATTTTTTTTTTTTTTAAACATGAGTCAGGTCAAGTCAGGTGGGGCTTGGTGGTACATGCAGCTCAGGAGGCTGAGACTTGAGGATCAAGAGTTCAAAGCCAGCCTCAGCAAAAGTGAGGCCCTAAGCAACTCAGTGAGACCCCTGTCTCTAAATAAAATACAAATTAGGGCTGGGATGTGGTTCAGTAGTTAAGTGCCCCTGAGTTCAATCGCTGGTACCCCTCTCCCCGCAAAAAAAACAAAAAAGCTGTTTGTGTGAAGGAGCCCTAATCAAGGAGATAGCTATTGCGGTTAGCTGAGAGCCATAAAAGATGTTCTAGTTTCCACCTGATATAAATACATTATTCAAAGAATCTTTGTATGCCCATGAACACTGTGTGACGCACCTGTAAGCTCGAGCTGTAAGCACTTGTCCTTGTTAAAGCTAAATGTATATAACCAGGTGAGGTTGGTTAGAGGTGATTGGAAGGAGAAGAAGAAAGTTGCTGGTTGAAAGGAGTCAGAGCGGTTAGAGTTCGAGAGGTTGCTGAAGCCGGAGAGAGAAGAAGAATAAAAGACCTTTTTCATTTTCATCCTGCCTCCAAGTTTTCTCCCGCGGCGTCGTAGCTGCAAGCAACAGCATCAGGCAACAACATTTGTGTATTAGGGTTCAATCAGAAACATAATCACTATCAGGTTTTTTTGTGGGGACTAGATCTTAACCCAACCATGACAGCTAATGGGGAAGGCTTTGCTGATGTTAGTATCTGATGCAGAGATGGAGTCACTATGAGTCTGTGTAACCAGTAGTGTGGAAGGAATGCTGGATGAGAGCAGAACCAGGGAAATGGAAATCTAAAAGGACAATTGGAATTCATGAAAATACACTGGAACCCACATCTCTTCCTCACTGACGTCAGAGATGCCATAGTGTTGCACATGCACTTGGCCCATGAATTATAAAAGCTGGAGAAAGTTGTTGAAGCTTCAATTCCTAATGCTTCCCCATTGCCATTGTCAGATTAATGATAACCTGTGCAAGTTGCCATAGTGCCTTGTACCCTGCATTAGCTGCTGGTGCACTTTTGCCTTCTAAATCGTATCCCAAATTCTCTTGTCTTCAACACTAATGAACCAAGCTGGGATAGAATTTCTGGTAAATACAGTTCCAGTTGAATTAATTTCACATGGTTCAAAGCCACTAAAGTCCATGACTTGGCTGGCATCTATATATAATTTTCCTTTAAGCATTCTTAACAAATACAGACAATAGTAAAATCGTGTTTCTTGACTCAGACTGGGCATTAGCAATCCTTCTGCTTCACTCTCCAGAGTATTACAACCACATAGCATCACCATGCTGGCTCTGAATTAAGTTTTATACATGTTAACTCTCTTATATATTTTTGAGGTGAATCTTTTTGTTGCCGCCTGAAGCGATGGCCGCTTGGAGCAACAAAGCCGTGGAAAGAAGTTCAGAGGCGAACTGGAAATAGGCTTTTTATTCTGATAACTTTTCTCTCTGGCTCTAACAACGACTTTAACACGCACCACACATACCACCAAACAACCAACACACCAAATGGCACAGACCCGATCAGCAATCTCAGCTCAAGTCTCTCGAGATCCCGGGCCAAGTCCCGTGAAACTACAGAAGGCGGCAATGCCCAAACATCTCTATGGCCCATACTCAACCACAATCTTAGGCATCTCCCCAAACAGGGCTCCTGCATCTTTTAAATGGAATACTTGTCAAATGAAATGTGAATTCTTTCATATGTGCAGATAGAAAGACCCTGGATTAAGAGCCAGCCACTCTATAAATTGAGCCATTTGCTCCAATACTTTTTATAATTGAACAAGATCTTAAAACTCATCTGTTTCCTCCTTTCCATTTTACAGATGAGGGTGATTTCACATCATTCCATGCCTTTTTCTTACTTTCCACAGGAAATTTTCATCTTATTTTTCTAAAGTAAAATTAATCGATATTAAAATGGTTTCTCCAAGGTCTGAGGATGTAGCTCAGTGGTATAGCCCTTGCCTAGCATTCACAAGGTCCCAGAACTGGGGGGAAAATTAAACACTTTCTTTCATAAGTGTAAAACAAACTACCCTTTCCCAACAGGAAGATGCAAAGTCTTTGTCCATCTTTGGGTGACATTCACTCCTGGTTGAATCATACTCCCCTAGTAATATCATGTAACTTAAATCCCATAAGATTAATTACCATGAGCACAAATTATATTATATTGAAAGGGATTGGGAAGGGATAGGGAAAATGTTTTGCTATAACAAATATATAGCATATTCAAGTCAAAAGAAGAAATAACTATTTCAACCCTTGTTTCTGCAACTTGGTAATATAATCAAAGCAGTTTATATTGCTTCCTTCTTCCACTGCCCATTCCATATTCCCTTTGCCCTCAGCAAGCACCTTGGCTGTTCTCAATTCTTTGTATGGTAAAGTGACCCAAATCTTCATTCCTGAGAGATCTGTGTTGTCCTGCCCATGTTGGGTGGGTGTTGGTGGTCCATTAACTTTATCACTGGGCAGGGGAATACTATGAAATGCTCCAGGGGATCTTCTGTTGCATTCAAACATACTCCTTACCTAAAGACATAGTAGTGATTTAACTTCTTTTTGATAGTCAGGATCAGACACCCCAGCCACTATAATTTCCTTCTTCGATTTATTGTCACAGGAAGCTAAATGTGGCTAGATACAGTCTCAACCCTTTTTTTCTTTTTCAGTCTTAACTCTTGATTCAATGGATCAATTAATATGGGCCCTCCCTTGATTAGTGGAAACAGTAACCAGATCAGAGAACTAATTCCAGATAATTCACAAACAATCCAGGGGACCCATCCATAAGTTTCCATTCTACTTTTGGTTATCTATTACTGAATAACAAACTTCTGGTTGGAAATAATCATTTCTGATTGCAAATCATTTATCTCTGCTTACGAATCTTCATTTTTGGTAGCATCTGGCAGGAATGGTTTATCTCTGCCCCATGCAGCACAAGCTGGTGCAGTTTGGAAGTTAAGAATCCACTTTCAAGGTGTCTTGCATATGACTGGCAAGTCAATGCTATCCTCCTGTGGGAGATTACCCAGAAATGTGGGCAAAGGGTCTCAGTTCTGCTCTGCCTTGTCTTCAACATGGGCCACTTACACTTCCTCACATTTTGGTGCCTGGGCTTCAAGAGTGGGTGAAGAGAATTAGGCAGAAATCCTATGGTCCTTCTAACTGAGCCTGTCACACTGCATCTCTTCTATTACAGACTGTTGATGCAGCAAGCACCACCAGTGTCAATGGGTAGGAAATTAAACTCTACCTTTTAAAGAGGTGAGGGATTCTAAAAGAACCTGTGGAATGGGAACTATTGTTAAAAATGGGATCAAAGAAATTGTGAGGTAGTGTGACATGTATAACATAAGCATTAACAGCAAAAAACAGCGGTGGCGCACGCCTATGATCTCAGTGGCTCAGGAGGCTGAGGCAGGAGGATAGCAAGTTCAAAGCCAGCTTCAGCAACTTAGTGAGGCACTAAGAAACTCAATGAAACCCTGTCTCTAAATAAAATACAAAACGGGGCTGGGGATGTGGCTCAGTGGAAGAGTGCCCCTGAGTTCAATTCCCAGGACTAAAAAAAGAATAAAAAACTGATACGCTAGTGGACAAAATCAGTATGAATACAGAGAGTGCAAACATGAATAACAAATCTGTTAGTCACTATCCTTGCGATTGAAAAACAGACATTCTTTTCAAGCACATATAAAACTTTTTAAAAATTGACCATATGCTGAATCACAAAGAAATTTTCACTAAATTTAAAAAGATTAAAACTGGGCTGGGGTTGTGGCTCAGCGGTAGAGTGTTCGCCTAGCATGTGCACGGCCCGGGTTCTATCCTCAGCACCACGTAAACATAAATGCATTGCATTGTATACAACTAAAGCAAATAAATAAATATTTTTTAAAAAGATTAAAACTATATATAGTTTCTAATCATAGTAGAACTTTACTAGAAATCAATGACAATAAAACCAAAAACTCCATGTTTAGAAATACACTGTAAAATAATGCACAAGTCAAAGAAAAAATAACAAATGGGGCTGGGGTTGTGACTCAGCGGTAGAGCACTTGCTTAACACGTTCGAGATCCTGGGTTCAATCCTCAGCACCACATACAAATAAATAAATAAAATAAAGGTATTGGGTACAACTAAAAAAATAAATATAAGAAAAGAAATAACAAATGAAAATTAGAAAATGTTTTGAAATGATAAAAAATTACATGTCTAATCTTGTAAGGTAACAATTAAATACATAAATATAGCCCTAAATACATAAGAAAAGAGGCTAAAAATTAAGCAACCATGTCAAAAAAAGTTTGGGGAGGAAACATCAAATTAAACTCAAAGTAAAAAGAAAAAATACAAACACATAAAAGAATCAATAGTCAGGTATTGGCTCTTTGAAAAGACCAATAAAAGTAGTATCTTTTTATTATAAAATTAATAAATCCTCAGGAAAGACTGACAGGGAAAAGTGAAGGTACATCAGTATTAGGTATGAAAGAGAGGATCTTATAACAGATGTGAAAAGACAAGCTATAAATAGACAAACAATTTTATGACATTAAATTTTGAAATTTTATATTAAATAAATTCCCTTTTGAAAATCTTTTACCAATACAGACATGAGGGAGGAAAAAAAACCCAAAGAGTTCTTTGTCCTCTAAAGAAATTATATGCAAAATTTTCCATGATGAAAACTGCAATAGACAATATTATCAAATACCTAAAGAAAAATTAATATCCATATTATACAAACAATTCCAAGAAATTGAAAACAGGGAAACTTCTTAAATCATAGAGCAGTAGAGCCTTGATACCAAAATTTAACAAAGTCATCACAAGGAAGAGATATTAAAATTCCATCATTGATATGAAAATCCCAAAGAAATCTAACACTATATAATAAAGGTAATAAAAGATGGTGTGGGATATAGCTCAATTGGTAGAGTACTTGCCTTGCTCAAGGCCCTGGGTTCAATTCCCAGCACCACAATAATAATAATAAAAGATGAGTATATTCTAGATTTAATAATTGAAAATTAATATGACAGAATGAAAGAGAAAAATTATCTCAATAGTTTCAGGAAAAAAAAATGATAAAATTTAGCAGGGCAGGGTGGCACATGCCTGTAATCCCAGCACTTGGGAGGCTGAGGCAGGAGGATCAAGAGTTCAAAGCCAGCCTCAGCAATGGCAAGGCACTTAGCAATTCAGTGGGACCCTGTCTCTAATAAAATACAAAAAAGAGCTGGGGCTGTGGCCCAGTGCTTGAGTGCCCCTGAGTTCAACCCCCAGTACCAATAAATAAATAAATAAATAAATAAAATATGATATTAAAGTTATTTTGTTTTCTTTATACTTTTCTTTAGGCTATTAGAATATTTAAAATTTCATATGTGGCTTGCATTAGATTTCTATTGGATAGTACTACCCCTAAAGTGTCTAAAACCAATACAAATTAAGAACATTTAGTGAGGTTATTAGAGATTAAATAAATACACAAATAAACCACTTATAAAGGGAACTAGAAAAGATATTTGAACTTATACTAATGATAAAAACAATAAAATACTTATAAATAAATAATTTTAGTTGAGTATGAGACTTAATGAAGAGAGCAATGATAATCTATTGACAAGAGCTGAGGCTGTAGCTCAGTAGCAGGGTGCTTGCCTAGCATGTGTGAGATACTGGGTTCAATTCTTTCATCACATAAAAAAAATATTAAAAACAAAGGCATTCTGTCCATCTACAACTACAAAAACAGTTTTTAAAAAATCTATTGACAAGAAAAAAATTATCTGAATAAGTAACAAATGGAATTCCTGAATGTGAAAATGTCACATCATAAAACTCTAAACTCTTCAGAATTATATATGTAAATCAAAATCTTTATGAAAGGGTAGGCTGTTGGAAGTTTGTTTGCTTATTTGTGGTATTTCATTTTTTTGTTAACTGTATAATTTTAATGGTCAGAAGGACAAATAGAAAAGTAAAGGAAGACCTGTTTTATTAGACATTATGTTATAAGGACTGGGGGTGGAGCTCAGTGGCAGAGCACATGCTAACAAGCACAAGGCCCTGGATTCAATTCCTTGCACACACACACACACACACACACATACACACCCTCCAAAACGAAAATATTTTTTATAAAAACTAATTAGATAATCATATTACTGGGTATGGTGTTATATGTCTGTAATCCCAGTCGCTCAGAAGGCTGAAGCAGGAGGATTGGGAGTTCAAAGCCAACCTCAGCAATTTAGCAAGGCCCTAAGTAATTTAGCGAGACCCTGTCTCTAAGTAAAATATAAAAAGGGGCTGGGGATGTGGCTCAGTAGTTAAGCACCCCCAGGTTCAATCCCTGGTACCAAGAAAATAAAATATTATAGAACTGACACAGGAATAGCCAAGTAAACTATAGAAAAGAAATAGTGTCAAGTTTTAGGAAATATAACTTATGACAAAGAAGGTATAGTTCGAAGAGAAAAGGAATTTTTAAAAATAAATGTTGCTATAATAGTCTATTTTAGAAAACCAAACCACATGTGAAAAAGCCAGAAGGATTCAATATAAAGTCCAGTTGGGAATATAAAAAGTGCATAAGAAAATGTAGGAGAATGTATATATAAGGTGTCAGACCTTAAGCGGTACTTGAAACCCAGAAATCAAAAGCAAAAAATAGACATGAGATTCAGAAAATGATATTCAAATGAAATAAACAGAGAAAGGAATCCCCACACTGAATAGTAAAGGGAAAATAGCATGATAATGTTGTGGGTAAATAGTCCAGATTGGGATTGTTTTTCATTTAAAAAAAAAAGCTTAGCCGGGCGTCGTGGCGCACGCCTGTAATCCCAGCACTTGGGAGGCTGAGGCAGGAGGATCGCGAGTTCAAAGCCAGCCTCAGCAATGGCGAGGCACTTAGCAACTCAGTGAAACCCTGTTTCTAATAAAATACAAAAAAGGGCTGGGGATGTGGCCCAGGGGTCGAGTGCCCCTGAGTTCAATCCCCGGTACCAAAAAAAAAAAAAAAAAAAAAGCTTAAATAATATGCATGGATAATTTTGATAAAGAACGAACATTACGTTTTTAAAAAGCCTTGTGTGTATGTGTGGGTGATGATACAATTTTGAAGTATTAATGAAAATTTCCTACTACTATTCCATCAAATTCACCAAGAATCCTTGGGATATTATTTTACCCCATTTGAAAGAAAATGAAGCTAAATTAGGTTGAACAATTTGCCAAGATCATATAAGTAAGTAAGAGAGCCTTGGTGCCACCAGACCATCTAAATTTAAGAGCTCTTTTTTTCAATACCTCAAATTTAACTACTGTTACTGCAGAATGACTGTTGTTCCCCTTTCCCATATATCCTCTTCTCACCTAGTTTTACTCACCTTTCTCTGTTCTCTCCCTCCCAGGTAAGGGTAACTGATCTCTTGGCAGGATATGAGTATGTAATTTATTTTTAAGCCAAGTGTTTATAGTCTATTAAGAAACTTTACATGGAAAAATACATAGTCCCTTCTTTAAGTTATTTACATGCTAAAAACTATTACAATTAGATTGTAGTGTTC
The DNA here is from genome assembly GCA_025594165.1 of Tamias sibiricus. Taxonomy (NCBI): domain Eukaryota; kingdom Metazoa; phylum Chordata; class Mammalia; order Rodentia; family Sciuridae; genus Tamias; species Tamias sibiricus. Next base: position 72,555,233 of record CM046663.1, read on the forward strand.
AAAGGTAAAGAATCACTGAAGTAGAGCCGGACGAGGTGGCACATGCCTATAATCTCAGTGACTTGGAAGGATGAGGCAGGAGAATGGAGAGTTCAAAGCCAGCCTCAGCAATTTAGCAAAAGCCTAAACAATTCAGTGAGACCCTGACTCTAATAAAATATAGAAAAGGGCTGGGGATGTGGCTCAGTGGTCAAGTGCCCCTGGGTTCAATCCCTGGTACCAAAAAAAAAAAAAAAAAGAATTACTGAAGTAGAGACATAGTTGTGGAAACTAATGGTAGATGAATAATTTGTTGTGTGTTATTATATTCCTTTGGAAATGAAGTAAGCAAACGTGTAAACTAAGTTTCTTGGAGGAAATGTATAAGATATTTGTTACTGTGGGCTCAGACATTTTCTTAAAGCAAATGCATACAACTGTAACTGTTGTCTCCTTACCATACAACTGTAGTAAGATTATATACACCTAGTGATCAAACTGGATAAAAATGCTTATTGAGTTTTCAAATCTGGCACCACTAATAAGTGGCAGTTTTTAAAAAATCAAATATTGTAAAAAACATCTGGGCACAGTAGGGCACACCTGTAATCCCAGCTACTCAGGAGGCTGGGGTGGAAGGATCACTTGAGCCCAGGAGTTCAAAATCAGCCTAGGCAACGTAGAAAAATAGCAAAAACGGTCTTTCTTAGTAGACATATGCTAAAAAGAAACTAAAATAAATTAAGAAAGTGTTGTTCCTAAATGCTAGCCACTGGTGTCCCCTAAACAGCTCTTCAACTCATCATTTTGAGATCTCCCATGGACTAACTCGCAGGAGGGTGTAAAGAGAGGGAAATAACTGTGTTTTCCACGAGGATGGAATAAAAAAAAGGGCTCCAGTAGTGGGCATTCCAACACTGCTTTCTTTGGAAACTTAATGCTCCCTGGAAGTATATTTCCCATGAAACAATGAAGCATGCCTTACATAGGGCCCTGCAAGGGCACTAGGCAATGAGCTGTTCTGGTCATATGTATTTGTACAATTTTCTTTTTTTTTTTTTTTTTTTTTTTTTTTTTTTTGTGGTACCGGGGATTGAACTCAGGGGCACTCAACCACTGGGCCACATCCCCAGCCCTTTTTTGTATTTTATTTAGAGACAGGGTCCCACTGAGTTGCTAAGTGCCTCGCCATTGCTGAGGCTGGCTTTGAACTCGCGATCCTCCTGCCTCAGCCTCCCAAAGTGCTGGGATTACAGGCGTGCGCCACCGCGCCCGGCTTATTTGTACAATTTTCTAAAGTAATATATCTTAACTGCAACTCATTAGAATTATTATCTGTTTCCATAAGATTTCCACTTTTATTGGGTAATGTTGGGATGCAAAGTTGGGAATATATTTAGTTGAAATTTAGTGGGAGATATTTGTGGCCTTCAGAGTCATTTCTGTATATAATTAAGTCATTGATGGTCATCCATGTTATAGAAATGGCTTTTAAGAGCACTCCTACCTCCCAAAGTCAGGTCACCATGACACAAAGATCCCCAGCCAAAATTTTGTTGCAGTGTGAGCACACAATGTTTGGGTAGCAGAGGAGAAACAAGATTTGAAATTCCTGAAGTGAGAACCTACTCTGTAAAACTTCTTCCAAACAGCAAGCATGTAAAAATATAACCTGAAAGCTTGGATTGTCATCAACTCCTAGTCAAATGAAAGTCCTCTCCCGTCAAGAATGTGTTGGGCCGGGCGCGGTGGCGCACGCCTGTAATCCCAGCACTTTGGGAGGCTGAGGCAGGAGGATCGCGAGTTCAAAGCCAGCCTCAGCAATGGTGAGGCACTTAGCAACTCAGTGAGACCCTGTCTCTAAATAAAATACAAAAAAAGGGCTGGATATGTGGCCCAGTGGTCGAGTGCCCCTGAGCTCAATCCCCGGTACCACAAAAAAAAAAAAAAAAAAAAAAAAAAAGAATGTGTTGGGTAATACACATTCATATACATATGCAAGTATAAATGTACCATTCCTTTTTTTTTTTTAATGAGAATGGCAGAAAATAGAATTTATTGGAATTCCTATATTGGTAGGTCGAAGCTTGCAGCAGGGTTACAAATAGTGAGCATGTTCGTATGAAGTCATAGGTTTTTGCTTCTTGCCCTAAGTCTGGTAGTTTCAGACAAGATGGTATACAAACCAGCACCAAAGCAGTGAAATAGCCCTGAAATCTTACTGATCATATGTGAAAAAAACCTGATTGAGCTTTTCCCAAATTTGACAATAGTTCTAAAAATATACATTGCTTAACCAGCCATGGATTGTGTTACTGGGGATTGAGAACCCAGCATCTGGTATATGCTAGGTAAACACCCTACCATTAAGCTACAACCCCAGTCTTTTAAATTTTATTTTGAGACAGGATCTTGCCAAGTTGCTTAGGCTGGCCTCAAACTTGTGATTCTCCTGCTTTAGCCTCTAGAGTAGTTGTGATTACAGGCAGGGACCACAACACTCAGTAATATTGTAAACTATTAATAATGAAAAATAAAGTTTGAGCATACTTTATAAAAAGATTGAATTCTATTTTCTCTACAGAATGTAATCTTCCAAAAGTATTGTCATGAGAAAAGATGATTAAAATTATTTATCCCTAAAAGGTAGAGGAAAAGATGTGTCATGCAATTAATTATAACTGATTCATTAATTAAAATGTTTAGGGCTGGGGTTGTGGCTCAGCAGTAGAGCGCTTGCCCAGCACGTGCGTGGCCTGGGTTCGATCCTCAGCACCATGTAAAAATGAAGGCATTGTGTACAACTAAAATAAATAAATAAATATTTTTAAAAAAATTAAGTTTAGAATAAAAATAGTTATTTTATTTTAATTATGTGAAATCTGGTGTTTGTCAGCTTTTAGAAATTTGTAGTTCTCACAGTTGGGTTGGGATGGGGAGCATAGGAGGATTAGAGGAATACTAGAATGGCCAATGGGGAGGGAAGGGAAAGGAGGGGGCAAAAGGGTGAAGGAAAAAAAAAAAAAGATGGTAGAATGAGATGGATATCATTACCCTAAATGCATGTATGAAGTCACGAATGGTGTGAATATACTTTGCATACAACCAGAGATTTGTAAAAAAGTGCTCTATATATGTGTAATATTCTGCTGTCATTTATAACATCTTAGAATTAAAAAAAATTAAAAAAAGAAATATGTAGTTCTGATTTTTCCCCAATTTTATTTATTTATTTATTTATTTTTAAAAAATATTTATTTATTTGCTTTTAGTTGTACACAATGTGTTTTTACGTGGTGCTGAGGATCGAACCTGAGCCGCGCACGTGCTAGGCGAGCGCTTTACCACTGAGCCACAACCCCAGCCCCTCCCCAATTTTAAATAACTACTTTTGTGCCTAATTTTGTATTTATGGTTTCATATACTTTTTCTTTAAGAAGTTTTCCAAAACTCTGTATGATCCAGGTCCCTCCAAAATCCCAAATGAATCCTCCCTTTGGCTCTGACAGCAAGAGACTTCTTACAGACTTTTAGTTGAGGGTAAACTTGGTAGATATAGATATTCATAACTGAATAAAATAGTAAACCAGTGAAAAGGGAAACTCCCTTACTTCTGCAACAAGACATTCAGAAGCCTATTTTCTTGCAGAGTGCATAGATACTTGGGTATTGTGTATCCTGGGTTTTCTTCTTTCCTCCTTCTATACCATCTTCCTTCCAGTCTTATGGATTTAATATCTGAAAAATCAACTTAGAAGGAGGAAGACTTTTTTTGGCTCATGTTTCAGAGGTTTAAGTCTACAGTTGCTTGGCCCTGTTGCCTTTGGGACTGTGTGAGGCAGTGCATCATGGCAGGAGGGTGTGGTGAAGGAAAATGCTCACTTCATGGAGGCCGGAAAGCAAGGACAAAGAGAGACAGGAAGAGGTCAGAGTCCCAATATCCCTTCAAGGGCACGCTTCTCAGCTTGCTCCAACTAGGCCCCACCTCTTAAAAGTTCTACCTCTCAATAGTGCCACCTTGGGGGCCAAGTCTTTAACACATAGGTCTTCAGGGGACATTTAAGATCTATAACAAGTATGGGCCCTAGACTGATGACTCCTATATTTCTATCTACAGCCTACACCTCTCTTCCAACTTCCAAACTTATAGGTCAAACTGGTTTGACATTAGCATTTGAACTTTTTTTCTTTTTTTTTAGTAACTTTATTTTGTTTATTTATTGTTATTATTTTATGTGGTGCTGAGGATCAAACCCAGTGCTTCACACATGGGAGGCAAGCGCTCTACCAATGAGCCACAACCCCGGCCCAGCATTTGAACTTTCATAAACATTTCAACCTTAACTTGCTTAAAATTGTCCTCTCGCTGTTTCCCCAAACATCTCTAAATACCCAGTTTTTCTTTCTTTCTTTCTTTCTTTCTTTCTTTCTTTTTTTTTTTTTTTTTTTTGGTACCAGGGATTGAACTCAGGGGCACTCAACCACTGGGCCACATCCCCAGCCCTTTTTTGTATTTTATTAGAGACAGGGTCTCACTGAGTTGCTAAGTGCCTCACCATTGCTGAGGCTGGCTTTGAACTCGTGCTCCTCCTGCCTCAGCCTCCCAAGTGCTGGGATTACAGGTGTGTGCCACCACACCCAGCTAAATACCCAGTTTCTTTAGACAGAAACCTGAGAATCTTCCTGAGCATCTTTCTTTCTGACTTCCTTCACCCTTCCTTCAAAATCCCTTCACTCTCTTTTCTTCCCCTTCACTGCTGTGACTCTTGTCCAAATCATCATCATCTCTCCCCATACTATTACATTAGCCTCCTGTTTTATCTTGTGCAACCACAGAGCAGACAACAAACATTTTAAAAACATAGACTGGAGGACTGGGGGTTTAACTCAGTGGTAGAGTGGTTGCCTAGCATATGAAAGGCCCTGGGTTCAATCCACAGTACCACAAGGAAGGAAGGAAGAAGGAATTAAATATAGAAAAGGCAACTTAAAGGGTGAAAACGCACCCCACTCCACCAGATTAAAATCTTCATCATTTCCTATTGAATTTAATATACATTCAAACTCCCTAGCATGATCCTCAAAGCCCTGCAGGATATAATATTATCTCTCCACCTCATCTCCTATCAGTACACACCTTTCTGACCTTATTGAAGTTCCTGGGCACATTAAATTCTTTTCTCTGTCAAGTTCTTTGTACATGCCCTTTCCTCTGCCTGGAATTCAGCCCTCTCCTTGCTAATATGCACACTTTGATGAACAAATCCTTCCTCAGATCTTGCTTGAAATGTCCTCTGAGAGGCCAACTCTTCCCATCCAATTCAAATTAGGTCACATTTATAGATTCTCTCACAGTACCCATCCTCCCTTTGCCATCTCTCACAATCTGTAGTTGTGGATTATTTGATGAATGTTTGTCTGGGTTCTAGGCTCCATGAGGACAAATATGATTTCTATTTAGCTTACCACCACCTTGTGCACAAAAAGCTTTCCATAGCTGGGAACTGATTCATGCTTGTAATCCCAGCCACTTGGGAAGCTGTGGCAGGAGGATCGCCAAGTTCAAAGCCAGCCTGGGCAATTTAGCAAGACCATGTCTCAAAAATAAAACCATGAAAGGATTGGGGATGTAGCTTAGTTGGTAGAGTGTCCCTGGGTTCAATCCTCAGTACCACAAAAAAACAACAAAAGCAACAAAAAGCTTTCGATAAATATTTGTTAAATGAATGAGCCAACAAATAAGATATCTAATTAAAATTGAAGCAAGCATACTAAAAGTATAATACAGGATTAGAAATAAATAATCTCTGCTCCTGTATTATTTATTTATTTACATGTGGGATTGAACACAGAGACATTCTAAACTATAACCCCAGCCCCCAAACCTTCCCCCCGCCGCCCTTTTTTTCAAGACAGGGTCTTGCTAGGCTAGCCTCAAACTTGAAATTCTCCCTCCTCAGCCTCCTGAGTAGCTGGGATTGCAGCCAAGCTCCACCATACCCAGGTCATTTGTATTATCCTTTTTTTAAATTTATTTTTTATTTGTTCTTTTTAGATATACATGACAGTAGACTGTAATTTATATTATAACATACGTGGAATATAGCTTATTCTAACTAGAATCCCATTCTTGTGGTTGTACATGATGTAGAGTTTCATTGGTTGTGTTACTTTTTTTTTTTTTTTTTTTTTTTTTTTTTTTTTTGTACTGGGGATTTAACTCAGGGGCACTCGACCACTGGGCCACATCCCCAGCCCTTTTTTTGTGTTTTATTTAGAGACAGGGTCTCACTGAGTTGCTAAGTGCCTCATCATTGCTGGGACTGGCTTTAAACTCGCGATCCTCCTGCCTCAGCCTCCCAAGTGCGGGTATTACAGGTGTGCACCACTGCACCCAGCTTGTGTTCTATTACTTTTGATATGGTTTTCATGTCAGTTTGTTTGTGGACATCTCAAAAACAAATATTTGCATTTTCTCAGCCTAATAATAATGACTATCAGTTGGATCATAGACTTTTTAAAAGCATGTTTAGAGCCAGAAGTAGCCTTGTGAATGTAGAAACAGAAGTTGTAGTCTGCCAAGTTTTTACAGTTTGTGGATAGCCCAGCTGGGATAGGACACCAGATCTAGTAATTGTTATTTCAGTAACTTTTTAAAACTAGGAGTTTTAAAACTAGGAGATAGCAATGACGTTGAAAAGAGGGGAGAGCCAGGCTTGGTGGCGCATACCTGTAATTCCAGCGGCCTGGGAGGCTGAGACAAGTGAATCATATGTTCAAAGTCAGCTTCAGCAACTTAGTAAGGCCCTAAGCAATTTTGTGAGAGCCTGTCTCAAAAAAAATTTAAAAAGGGATGTGGCTCAGTGGCTAAATACCCCTCGGTTCAATCCCTGGTATCAAAAAAAAAAAAAAGAGAAGAGCACTTGAGTACTTGTCTAGCATGTGCGAGCCCCTGAGTTGAACCCCTAACACCAAAAAAAAAAAAAAAAAAAGGTGGGAGAGAGGATGGAATTGTAAATGCTAAGTAAGCTAACACAAATATTTTAGGATAGTTATAATTTTTATCTCTCTATATTACTATGTATGGGGCTTATTATACAGTAGGGTGACTGTAGATAATGATAATGTACTACACATTTGAAAAAATCTAGAAGAAGCCGGGCGCGGTGGCTCACGCCTGTAATCCCAGCACTTTGGGAGGCTGAGGCAGGAGGATCGCGAGTTCAAAGCCAGCCTCAGCAATGGCGAGGCACTTAGCAACTCAGTGAGACCCTGTCTCTAATAAAAAAAAAAAACACAAAAAAGGGCTGGGGATGTGGCCCAGTGGTCAAGTGCCCCTGAGTTCAATCCCCAGTACAAAAAAAAAAAAAAAAAAATCTAGAAGAAAGAATTTTCAAGTTTTCACTTAAAGAAACCATAAATGTGGGGCTGGGGTTGTGGCTCAGCGGTACAGTGCTTGCCTAGTACGTTTAGGGCCCTGGGTTCCATTCTCAGTACCACATAAAAATAAATAAATAAAATAAAGGTATTGTGTCCAACTATGACTAAAAAATAAGTATAAAAACGAAACCATAAATGTATATGGAGATAGATATATTTAACCTGATTTGAACATTATGCAATGTATACATGTATTGAAACATTACTACCCATCAGTATGTATAATTTTTGTGTCAATTGAAAATAAATAAATTTTTAAATTACTATGTGGATTAAATTACTATATTCCACTAAGTATAAAATGATATTAAAAACAAAAGTTATTTTACGTAACACTAAGGAAAAACAATTGTCATATTTAGAATTCTTGTTTTATATTCATTGAAAAAGTCCTTTTAGATTAATTTAGATATAGGATTTTAAAAATTTATATACACTCTTGGGATATGTAAAAAGGAAAATATCAACAAAGCTAATTGGTTAATTTCTTTGCTTTCAGAGCCCACCTCTTCTGAATCATTTTGTGACTCAAAGATCTTGATATCTCAGGAAGTAAACAAATCACCTGTTAAACCGAGAGAATTAATCCATTTAACTAAACAAAAAAAAAAGTCAAAAACAATTTTTGCATAGTAATCAGGTAAGTGACTGGGAGGTGGATGGGAAGCTTCTATCATTGAGAGGAAAAAGGACTGCAACTAGTAATTATACTATGACATGTATACCCTCCGCTTTCATGGCCAGCTTAGCTCCCAATAGTTAGTGTTCAACTTACGGAAAGGCAGAAAAGAAGAAAGAGTAAGATAACATAGAGAAAAGCCCCACCACATTTTCTGAGACTCAACCTTCTACTTTGTTTTGAAGTCTTGACCTATACTTGGTAATGTTCTATCAATTCTTGTATAGTCTTTCCCCCTTGTTATTAAAAGGACAGAAATAGCTTTAGCTTTAGAAAAATAACTGATGAGATGAGCATTCCATGGATAAAGAAAATGTGGTATATACACACAATGGAATTTTACTCAGCAATAAAAGAGAATAAAATAATGACATTCGCAGGTAAATGGATGAAGTTGGAGAATATAATGCTAAGTGAAATCAGTCAATCTCAAAAATCCAAATACCGAATGTTTCCTCTGATATAAGGAAGCCGGTTCACAGTATTGTTGGGTCGGGGTACATAGGAGGATTAGAGGAACACTATAATGGTCAAAGGGAAGGGAGGGGAAGGGGAAGGGAGCAAGAGGGGAAGGGGGGAAAAAAGTGGTTGAATAAGACGGATATCATTAATCTAATTGCATGATTGAAGACTTGAATGCTGCGAATATACTTTGTATACAAACTGTTTTGTATAAAAAGATGCTATATATGTATAGTATGAACTGTAATACATACTACTATAAATAAAAATTAAAAAAAAAGAATTGGGATCTACACTGGTAATATAACTTTCCAATGCCATTATAACCCTATAGCTGGAATAAAATAGTATTTGCATATGACGTAAATGATAATAATATTAAAGTAAATTTTCTATCTCTTGAGGAAAAATTTTAAAAAAAGATGAGCATTCCATACTTCCCTACTGTACCTTTATGTTGAACATCCAGAAATAGACTTTAGTAATCTTTGAAGGTGACCCCGGTATTTCAACCTTTTAAATTTTTTTTTTATGTTTTAATTAGTTACACATGACAATAGAATGCATTTATGTACTTTTATATAGCATGCATAGATGGGGTATAATTTCTCATTTTTCTGAGTGTACATATTGCAGAACCATATTGGTCATGTAGTCACATATATACATATAGTAATAATGTCTGTTTCATTCTACTATCTTAATTTTTTTTTTAAATTTCAATCTTAAATGTAGACTTCTTATCTGTTTCACTGAAACCATGAAAGATTAAAAGTATATGTGCTGGGGGCAGGGATCATCTGTTTGGAAAAATTGCTTCCCATTTCAAAATAAATGATACCCCGACACACTTCTGATTCCACAGTCATTTTGATACCCATCACCATGTTTATTAGTGGAGAATGTTAAATCCTTAAATTATCATGAGGGGAAAACATGAATAAATGAATTTGAAAATTCTGGAGGATTTCCCTTATCACTCAGAGTTCCAATTCCACTATGTAGAACATACTGTCAGTCTTTTTTTTTTTTTTTTTTTTGGATACTGGGGATTGAACTCAGGGGCACTTGACCACTGGGCCATAACCCAGTCCCCCCCCTTTTTTTTTTTTTTTTTTTTTTTTTTTTGTGGTACCGGGGATTGAACTCAGGGGCACTCGACCACTGGGCCACATCCCCAGCCCTTTTTTGTATTTTATTAGAGACAGGGTCTCACTGAGTTGCTAAGTGCCTCGCCATTGCTGAGGCTGGCTTTGAACTCGCGATCCTCCTGCCTCAGCCTCCCAAAGTGCTGGGATTACAGGCGTGCGCCACCGCGCCCGGCTCCCCCCCCCCCCTTTTTTTTTGTATTTTATTAGAGACAGAGTTTCACTGAGTTGCTAAGTGCCTCACCATTGCTGAGGCTGGCTTTGAACTTGTGATCCTCCTGCCTCAGCCTCCCAAGTGCTGGGATTACAGGCGTGCGACACTGCACCCAGCATACTGTCAGTCTTTAGAGTGTTTATATAAGTAAAACCACATAATACTGAAAATAGTATTGTTATTACTAACTGGTAATTATTACTAACAATTCTTTTTCTGGAAGAAATTTAAGTCAGCTTTTTGCATTAATTCATGGCTAATTTAATTTGTGAAGTAATGTTGAAAACAAATAGATCCAGCAACTATTTATTAATGCCTGTGCTGTGCAATGCAGTGCATAAATTAGCCATATGTGGATACTGAGCAACTGAAAAATGGCTAATGCGATTGAGGAATTAAATTTTTTTAATTTATGAATTTTAATTAATTTAAATTAAGTGATAATTCAATTATTGAAAAATTTTAAGAATGGAACAATTTGGATATGCAAATCTACAATCACAATAAAAATTTAGCAGCTAGATTGAGATGTACTTTAAGGGTAAAACATACATTGAGGGGCTGGGGTTGTGGCTCAGCGGTAGAGTGCTCGCCTAGCACGTGTGTGGCCTGGGTTCGATCCTCAGCACCACATACAAATAAAGACATTGTGTACAACTAAAGCAAATAAATAAATATTTAAAAAAAACATTGAATTTTAAAAAATTTGTTCTTTTTAGATATACATGACTGTAGGGTATATTTTGACATATTGAATTTTAAAGACTACAAAATATACTATAAAATATCTAATTACATTTTTATATTTTATATTTATTTTTATATTTTATGTTGATAATATATTGAAGTTTTTTTAATATTTGTGGTTAGATTAAATATATTATTAATTTCACCTGTTTATTTTTACTTTTGGAAAACATGGCTACAAGAAATTTTCAAATTATACATGTGGCCAAGTGCAGTGGCTAACGCCCATCATCCCAACCTTAACACACTTTGCTTCATAAAGGAGAGGCCCATGAAAGCACAGCACTCGCTCACCCTCCTGGAATTTCGGCTTCGGGTCCTGCTTGGGCGCCATTTATAAGTGATTGGCCGCCTCCTCCTTCTCCCACCACCCCGGACTACCGCCCCCTACTCTCTACCCCACCCAACTTCGTGTCAGATGCGCCCTCAGACACAGCCAGATCTACATCCTGGGCCCTATTTCTGTTGCAGCTCTTAATGGCAGGCTATGCCCTCCAGTATTAGAGCACTGGCAGAAGCTCACTGCCAATTTTTTCTGAGTTCTTATCGCACTAATTTGAAGAATGAAATCCACAGACAAGGAATAGTGAGTGCAAAAGAAAAAAGAGAACTCACAGGGAGTAAGGGGATCTGATAGGGGTTGCCCCTTGAGTGTGCTAGTCTAGAGGTTTATATAGCACTGGGGTCAATGCTATTGATCCAAATTTATGCTAATCAGGGTTGGGAAAAGTACCAGCACTATTGGTTCAAATTTATGCTAATCTTAATTCAGGTCTGCCCCACTTCTTTTTTTCCCACCACTAGTGGGGAGGCTGAAAGTTGAGGTTGGTGGCACCAGTGCTTGTTTGGAGTGGTGGTGCGACAGTTCAGCATACCCTGGTTTGTTTCTGCCCTGGCTTGCTGGGTCTCAAGCCCACATTGGCATGGCAGGCTCCACACGGCTGCAGCTGGTGGTTCAGCCTGTTGGGGCTGCCATTCTGCTGCGCTTCCACTGCTTCTTGGTGGGGTTTAGTGGGTTGGTTATGCAGTTGAGCATCCAGGGAGCCATGCCACTGGAGGGGACATTTAAGACCCAAAGCACAAGTTTGAGTATTAGTAAATTTTCATTGTTCTTCTTTCTTTTCAACACATTCCAACACTTTCTTCTTTCATAGAATATAACGATTTCCAGCATTGGTCAAAGTTCTATATATTTCTCAATTCATTTGCTAAGATGATTTATGGGGGGAAGAAACCAAAATATATGAAAACTGGTCCCTCCTCTAAAATCCTTACAGTGTCAGGAAAAGACTCTGAAACTTGTATTTTAAAATTCCACAGCCAGAAGTGCCCAGGAATGGTTTTGTTCATAGGCAAGTAAGTCACCAGTCATCTTGGGAGACTTTCTCATGTTGCCGGCAAGGTTTAAATATTCCTACTGCTTTTCAATAGCATGAAAATATCACCCAATTCCCAATTCAAATTAAAACCCTCGTACAAAATTGATCCCCTTCCTTTCATTTAACTTACTTCCTCTCTTACTATACCCTACCATGAGTTTTCCATTGCATGACTCATATACAGGGCCATCCCATAGCAATCATCCTGACTGGTAGCTGATCCTTTATATTTCTCCCTATCAAATCATATTTCTTCCTCTCTTTGCTTTAAAAGTCTGATGATTCTCATCCTCCAATATAATTCCAGAAGATTTTTAATCACACAAATCTAATTAGAGTAGAATTAAGGTGCAGACCAGGGAGGGATTAGGAGTTACTATCGGAATTGTTGTATTGAAACTTAAGATTTCAAGGATAGAGGATTTTTCAGGTTGTAACCATGGAAATGACTAGTAAATTATGATCAGAGTGGCTGGCAGAGGGATGTCTATGTTCTTTAGGGGTAGAGAGTCAGGTGGGTGTAAAGTATTATGATAAGGGTTGGGGTAAAGAGGTGCAGAGGAGTGAGGGTAGCTCATTTCCTCAACTCAATTCAGGAAACAAAAAGTAGTATAAAAGGTTATAGTTTAAAAAGGGTGGTGGTGGTCAAGAGCAATATATGATGCACAAGTTGTTAACTTTATTTTATTTTATTTAAAAAAAAATTTAGTTGTAGATGGACACAATATCTTTTATTTATTTATTTATGTGGTGCTAAGGATGGAACCCAGTGCCTCACACTTGCTAGGGCAAGCTCTCTACCACTGAGCCACAACCCCAGCCCACAAGGTGTTAACTTAAAAAAAAAAAAAAAAAAAAACATGGTTTGAAGAAGTGACTGACCAAATAAAGACTGGCCTGTGTGAATTGTCCTTCAAAGGTGCCACCAGTTTCCACCTCCTGATGCCAGATCTATAACCTATAATGCTAAATACCGTGTCAGAGCCAGCCTGTGCTGCATGTAGCAGGTAAGCCAACTTGCAACTTTGGAAAGTTTTTTATGTGCTGGGGATGGAACCTAGGGCTCATGCAAGCTAGCAAGCACTGCACCCCTGAGCTACACTCCCAGCTCTGGGAAGTTTCTAGATGATAAAAGAAAAAAAAATTGATGTCAGAGCTGGGGTTGTGGCTCAGTGGTAGAGTGCTCACGTATCACATGCAAGGCACTGGGTTTGATCCTCAGCATCACCTAATAAATAGATAAATAAAGGTATAAAAAATTTCATGTCAAATTACAGTGTTAATATTTTTGTACAGGTGTACTAAATTTTGTAATCATTTGTATAAGTTTCTGTGTTCTATTCCTGATTTGAGGTATTTCATGTTTTAAAAGAATCTGACATATTAGATTCATTTAAGTGAAAAACTTAGAAAGAGGTAGCTAATAAGTTTGTAGTCACTGTTTAAGCATTTAAGGAAAACTGATTATTAAATCCATATATTTTGCCTTATTCTGCATGTAAATACTACTGAAATGCTGAGGAAGTTTGATTAGACTTTTCTATAGTGTTTGAAGTGCTGATGAGGACTAAATTTATTAACAGTGTGACTGTACTTTAAAATGTCTAAAAGAATTTGACCACAGTGTTAAATGTCTAAGTGGGGCTTATAAAATTCAATAAATTTATGATATGATATTGCTCAAAGTACAAGTGAGGTGTTTTAAATTTCAATATAAACTATATTAGATTCATAAATAAAATGACAATATTTACAAGTTGAGCTCAAAGCTTCAAAAACCTAACTTCTAAAATTTGCAACCATTAATAACTGATACTCAGTTAATGTAAACCTATTTGTAAAATGTCCAAAGACATGGATTCATTACATAAATTATGATTCATCCAATAATAGAATGTGTAACTATTAAAACAATGTCATAGAATAATCAACATGGGCAATACTTGATTTTTTTTTAATAAAGCAAGCCAAAAAGAGAGCTAATGTAAGATGAGTCGTTTTTACAATATGGCTAGGCTTATGTATACATACAAACTGAAAAAACTAAATGGACTAGAAAGGCATGACTATAGCTGCTATTTTCATTTCCAGGGTTCCAACCAGGTTGTTGAGCACATCCACATGGAGGTTGGCACAGGACCAAACTTGAGACACTCAACTTATAATAGTTGATGAAAAATTGGGGTCTCACTGTGTTGCCCAGGCTGGCCTCGAACTCACGGTCTTCCTGCCTCAACCTCCAAGGAGATGAAATAGGATATCACTACATTAACTGGTTTCCAGAAGAGCATATCAAAACCAGAAAAGTCAGGACCTTTGTTCCTGCTCGAAATAACATGCAGTCTGGAGTAAACAACACAAAGAAATGGAGGATGGAGTTTGATACCAGGGGACAATGGGAAAATCCTTTAATGGGTTGGGCGTCAATGGTAGGCACTTATAGAATGATGGTCTTATAAGTTATTTTGGAAAGTGGTCAGAGAATTGTTACAGCCTGCTTCAGGGGAGAACGGCAAGCAAAGGCCTGAGATAACTTCCTTCTTCTGCTGTTTTCTTATCTTCCAAGATGCCATATTGTGGGGTAGCATGTCCTGAACCCTTTCTATAGGTTAAGTTTCACTTTGCTCTGCTTGCAAAATGTTTTTACAATTATTATCATAGCACTGATTCTAGAAATAGCACAATTAACTTTTGAAATACTTATTATTTAATGCCTTCCTGCTTTTGGAGCAAAACTAAACCTACTATGCATGGATATGGAAACACTGCTTCTATTGAATATGGATTGAAAATGAGCTATACTCCATGTTTGGGAAATAAAAGAAATAAAGTTATTTTCAAAACATAGTTTTTCCAAAGTAAAGTATTTTTGAAATGATAGAACTCTCTAAAGTTGGTTTGTCTGAAGCATTGTTTTAAATCTTAAATAACAACAACAGAAAATCTTTACTACTTCTCTTGGTTCTGATATTTAAAAGCAACCACTAACTTGAAAAAAATAAAAAATTTTTGACTAAAAAAAGAAACCTAAATGGACTAACATCAAATTGTAATTAGTTACTAGTTGGTACTGGTAGTATGGGTGTGCACGGATGCACTTTTCAACATTTATTCTGTTTTTGCGTTAAGCATGTATATTCTGCTAGCAAAAGAGCATTCTTTTTAAAACAGGGGGAAATAAAAGAGGACAATGGTCTGGAAGTAGCTCGAGATCTAGAAGAATGCCAGCATTCTAGGCTTCATTGTATATGGAGTTGGGAGTAAAAAGAAGCTTTTGAGAGAGCTACAAAGGCAACAATTTTCTTGGGGTAAAGCCAGGTTTCTAAGACCCAGAGGTGAAAGAAATATTGTGTAGGGAATGGACCATGCTTTCCACTGTGACCCAATTACACCTTACACATGCATCTATCTATCAAAGCCCCTGTAACACTTTGGTGCAAGTATTTGTTTATGTGACTATCAGGGCTTATTACACTATTCACCTCTTTTATACAGGAATTGTCTTCCTCTCCTGTGTAACCCCAGTGCCTAGCACATAGAAGCCACCTTGCTCTGGTTTGAATATCCCCTCCAAAACTAATTGCCTCTGTGATGGTGTTGGAGGTGGGAGTGAATGGGATTCTGGGGGTGTAGCTCAGTAATAAAGTGCTCACTAGGTTTGATGCCCAGAATCACAATAGAAAAAAAAAAAGATGGCTGGGTGCAGTGGCACACGCCTGTAATCCCAGCACTTAGGAGGCTGAGGCAGGAGAATAAAGAGTTCAAAGCCAGCCTCAGCAATGGCGAGGCACTTAGCAACTCAGTGAGACCCTGTCTCTAATAAAATACAAAAAAAGGGCTGGGGATGTGGCCTAGTGGTCGAGTGCCCCTGAGTTCAATCCCTGGTGCCAAAAAAAAAAAAAAAAAGATCATTAGGTTGTGAGAGCTCTATCCTCATGGATGAATTAATGCTGTTACTGGGGCAGTGGGTTAGGTGTCACAGAGTGGCTTTGTTATAAATGTGAGATCTCTTAAACACATGCACTGTTCTCTTGCCCTCTTTCTCTTTCCCTCTGCCTGCTTTCTCACCATGTGATATCTCTACCATGTTATGCTGAGCAGGAAGTCCCCTCCCCCAGATGCAGACCTTTAATCTTAGACTTCTCAGCCTCCAGAACTGTGTAAAAATTAATTTCTTTATAAATTTGCTGGGGATGTAACTCAGTGGTAGAGCATTTGTCCATTGCATGTGAGGCCCATAAATAAACAAATAACCCAGTCTGTGGTATTCTGTCATAGCAACAGAAAATAAACTAAGGCATACCAAATTGAAAGAGAGGGGCTGGGGATGTAGCTCAGCGGTAGAGTACTTACCTGCCATGTGCAAGACCCTGAGATCAACTCCTGGCTCTGAAAGAAAAAAGGGAAAAAAGAAGGAATGAAGAATAACTCTTTATTCTCTTATTGCTTCTATACCAGGCAGTGGAGCTCTCCCCTTCGGAGTAATCCTTTTTAGTTAAAGCATAGTCTCCAAAAACTTCACTCATGAATTCTGCTCATTCTTAGGAATGGCCAAGTGATGATCATTTTTGAATTTGAGTGGTGGATACATGTATACTTATATAATTTTCTTTATTTTTCGTGGCTGTTTGGAATTTCCCATATTAAAAGTTTTTTTTTTTTTTTTTTTTTTTTTTTTTAGGAACTTCTTCAAAAAGCCAAAACAAGCCAGACACGGTGGCGCATGCCTGTAATCCCAGCAGCTCAGGATGCTGAGGCAGGAGGATCACGAGTGAGGTGCTAAGCAACTCAATGAGACCCTGTCTCTAAATAAAATACAAAAAGGGATGGGGACGTGGCTCGGTGGTTGAGTGCCCCCAAGTTCAATCCCTGGTACAAAAAAAAAAAAAAAATTGAAACAGTCATGTAAGAACTACTTACTGATTTATAAGAGTATACTGTGTACTACTAGTCATTGCGTTAAGTTCTAGGAATATAATAAGTGTGAATAAAAGTGGGGGTTGTACATAGGGTGTGAGTAGTAGTGGGGTAAACATAGAAGCTAAGAATTACTTTACAGTGGTATAAACTAAGTGAGAAATAAGGAGGATAGATCTTACATTTGGGGCGGAGACAGTGATGGAGTAGTCAGGGATGAAATTAGAAGCTAATTGAGGTAGTCAAGCTGATTGAAGGGGTAAGATAAAAACACTGCTAACATTTTCCTGATTGTTTTATATATATATTTTTGAATTTGCTTCCCTGATTTTGCATCCAAATAATATCCTTACATTGCACATTGCAATTGCTTGCTATAGATACAGATCTTTTAGGTTTCTTTTAATCTATGGGTTACTCCTCCCTCTCCCCCCCCATCATTATAATTTTTTCTTGAACAAACCAGGTTATTTGTTATATAAAGTGTCCTAGGGTCTAGAATTTTCCATTTATCTCGGTGTCATTGTTGCCATGCTCCACTGTTCCATGTATTTCCTACAAACTGGTAGTTGAATCTAGGCTCTTAGATTAAAATGTTGTTTACCTCATAGGTGAAAGTGTTATGTCAAATTTCCTTTAGAGTTTTCTTTTGTTGTGAACATCATGCAGCAATGTATAAAATAATTATATAGTTAAAAATTGGGGCTAGAGGCATAGCTCAGTGGTAGAGTACTTGCTTATTTGCCTAGCATGGACAAGATCCTGGGTTTTATCCCTATCACTGCAATCAATCAATCAATCAATCAAATATAAAATAAAATGAATATCAAACACCCATCACAGAGGTTAAAAAAAACCATAGGATATTGCCAGTATTTTTAGAAATTCCCAGTTTGCCTTCCAAATAAATCTTCTCTTTCCAGTTCATTCCAGAGGTAACCACTATCCTCATTTTTAAAATATATTTATTTTTTAGTTGTAATTAGACACAATACCTTTATTTTACTTGTTTATTTTTACCTGGTGCTGAGGACTGAACCCAGGGCTGTGCAGATGCTAGGCGAGCGCTCTACCGCTAAGCCACAACCCCAGCACCACTATCCTCATTTTTGTGGTAGTTATTCTTTCATTTTCCTTATAGCCCTTAGAAATGTATTTCTAGGAGAATATTACTTGGTCTTGGCTGTTTGTCTTTCATTCTATGACTCACTTTTCTCCTTCAACATTACGATTTTAAGATTCGTTCATATTATTTCAGGTAGCTCCTTCCTTTTTCCTGTTATATAGTATTTCACTGTATGAAATATACTACAATTTATCCTTTTTGTTGGTGGGCATTTAGCTTGTTCCTAATTTTTTTACATTACAAATGATAATACTATGAAGGAACATTTTGGTACATGTCTCTAGGAGCACAAATATTTGAAAAGTTTGTCTAAGGTATAGAGGAATAAGATGGCTGGGTGGAGGGTACGCACATGCTCAACTTTACTAACTAATGCCAAGTTATTTTCCAAAGTGCTAATGCCAATTTACATTCCCACCAGTAAGTGAGTTTCCCATTGTTCTAAATTCTTGTCAACACTTGATATTGTCAGATTTTGCCAGTTGGTGGGTTCAAAAACCTGTTAATAAGTGTTAAATTGTCCCACATAGTTAATATTTCTACTGAATTCACATGAATCCTATTCAGATATTTCTTTGGCTTTTTCCTTATTTTCAGGAAACAAACTTTAAATGACATTTCACTTGTGAGCTGTTACTAAAACCATGGCATAATTTTTGAAGAGAGAAAAGGGGGGAAGGGAGATATTTGTATAATTTAAGGGCTGGATACATTATGTTGGTAAGATGAATGACCACTTAATCACGGGCACATAGCAACTCCGCATCATGGTGCTAAGAATATAGATAAAAATATGGGCTGGGATTGTGGCTCAGCGGTAGAGCGCTCGCCTAGCACGTGGGCAACCCGGGTTCGATCCTCAGTACCACGTACAAATAAAACGCATTGTGTACAACTAAAAGTAAATAAATAAAAATATTAAAAAAATATATCCTTTGTGGGGCTAGTAGAAGCCACTCCATTCAACCCAGGAAAAAAACCTTCTGATCCCCTTCCCCTTTTTCCAAACTCATTCCTCCTTGTTGCTTCTTACCCCTTTAGAGGTTTATTTATGAGAGTATTCACATCATAAACTCTGGAACCAAAATTTCACACTTAGGCCCATGTAGCTGGCTGTGTAATTTAGGACTCTAAATATCTTGGATTGTTTTCCTTAGAGTATTGCCTTGAAGAAGAAATTAGATATCATATTTGATTCAACACTTGGCATACTTCTAAGAATGATGGGCATTATCTTGCCTTCCCAATGTTAGACTATAACCTTACTCCAAAAATATTTCCATCTATCAAGTTTACTCTTTCCAGAGTTATTTTTCTCCACCAATCTCCAAGGAGAATACAGTGTGCATAGAGTTATTACTAATTTCTCCTTTCTCACCACTTTTTTCACAGAAGGGTTCTGCCTTGTGTCCAACATTCTTTGCAAAAGCAGCAGCAACTTTTTATGATGCCATATCCTAAACGTTGCTCCACCTTAGCTGATGTTCTGAAACTTGTAATCATTTGTTTCCTTTAAAACTTGTAGCAATGAAACTTTAAATAAAAGGCAGGGTGCTAGATCTTGACAATCAGAAAGCTCACAGCAAACTTTTCTTCCCATGACCAGCCCACCTCATTGCCTTATCTTCTCCTGTCCAACTTATTTCATGCTTCCTTCCTGCAGTTCTGTTTCTGACCTATGGTAGACTCTTATTTTTTCTTTTTAAGACAGGATCTTACTGAGTTGCTCAAGCTGATCTCAAATTCCTAGACTCAAGTGATTCTTCTTGCTGTGGCCTCCTGAGTAGCTGGGACTACAGGTGTGTGGCACTGTGCCCTGCTAAACTGTGACATTTAAAAAAAAATTTTAAATGGTAAATAATTAAGTTTACTTTTTTGTGTGTGGTGCTAGGGATCACATCTAGGGCCAGGCACATGCTAGGCAAGTGCTCTACCACTGAGCCACACTGCCAGTCCCTACTTTATCCATTTTGAAGTATATAGTTGAGTACTATTAAGTACCTACATATTGTACAATCAATCTCCAGAACAACACTCTTTATCTTGCAAAACTAAATCCTGTTCCATTAAACATCTTCTGATTGCACCCTCCCTCTGGCCCCAGGTAACCACTGTTCTACTTTCTGTCTCCATGAATTTAACTACTCACCTCATGTAATGGAATAATACAGCATTTGTCCTTTTGTGACTGCCTTGTTTCACTTAGTGAAACATCCTCAAGATTCAACCACGTTGTGCCATGTATCAGAATCTCTCTCCTTTTTAAAGTTGAAAAAATTCATTGTATGTATATACCACATTTTCTTTATCCGTTCATCCATCCATAGACCTTTGGGTTACTTGCACCTTTTGGCTATTGTGAATGATGCTGTGAACACAAGTGTACAAATATCTCTTCATGATCCTGTTGCCAATTCTTTTTGGTCTTCCAGAAGTGGAATTGATGGGTCAGATAATTTTTAATATTTTGAGAAATCACTACAGTTTGCCATAGTGACTATATCAGCGCAGACACTCTTTTTTTTTTTTTTTTTTTTTTTTTTGGTGGTGGTGGTGATGGGGGGGGCGGGGGGGGAGAACGGAACTCAGGCTAGGCAGGCTCAACCACCGCGAGTTACATCCCCAGCCCCATGGTATACACATTTAAAGTTTCTGTCATGCCCTAGAGGGAAAAATTATTGTACTGTAGTCTACATCTGAAGGAAAAGATTGTATGCTAAGAATAAACACTGTCAATGTTCATGCTTTATTAGAAAATGATTAAGAGCAAGGAATTCCTATAATTGGGACAGACATTATAGACCATCTGATCCAGTCATATACAAGAAGTAAACTTGGATTCAGACGGCAAGTAGCTTGTGGAGGACAAGGGGCTAGTTAAGGGGAAAACCTGAACTGGTGTTCAGAGATTTCCAATCTTAAACCTTATGTAAAGAAAATAATTTTCAACAGTAAATACTGTGCGACAAGCAATGAGAACCATGGAGTGGATAGTTCAAAACACCCTCTGCCTGTTGTATTGGTACTGTTTGTTACCCTCCCATTTGCTCTAGTTGACATTGAAACCGAGCTGCTTTTCTTGATCCCACTGTTGGAGTGGGTCCTGGGCATCCTAGGAGATGGAGGGGGAGACAAAGGAAAGCAGTTCACAATTAAGAGCTACCAAGCATAGAATAAGACCCATAGAGCTGCCAGTGTGTGGCACGGATTCAGCACCCTTCAAGGGGCCTCAAAGATTCTCGTGCTCCACTAGGGAGGTCCCCAGGCTCCGGAATCCGAACGAGGGGTTAGGGGACTCCTGGGGACAGCAAAGCAGTCAGAGGCGCAGAGCCCGGACAACTTCCCCGGCAGGACCGCGCCCAGTCTCCCCCGCTGCAATCGGGGAGCCCCGGGCGCAGCGAAGCGCAGGCTGCGGACCGCGGCAGGCACGTGGGCTCGGCCGCAGCGCTGCGCCAGGCACCGGCTACCCGCTCGGCCCAACCTCGGCGCTCCCGCCTCAGCCCCTGCCTCTAGGGAGAGGGTTCCTCCCCCCTTCCACTTTGCACCAGTCCGAGGGAATTTGCGGTCGGTGACGCGCATCCTTAAGCGAGCCACCTGCAGCGCGGGGCGCGCCGCTCGGGGCGGCATCGCAGGGTTGGGCTGGCGCGCGGCCTGGGGACCCCGGGCTCTGGAGGCCATGCCGGCGTTGGCGCGCCGCGGCGGCCGGCTGCCGCTGCTCGGTAAGGCCCTGCTCGCCTGCTCGCAGACCCCCACAGTCCCTGGTGCGGCCCCTCGGCCCCCACCCTGCACTGGGGACCCGGGCGCGCGCCTCCTCCGGCCCCGCCGCCTCGCTCCTCCCCACGCTCGCTCCTTCCATCGCCTCCCGCGCCCCTCCTCTCTTTCGCGCCCTCCCGTCTCGCCCAGAACTTGCCCACGGCCCCAGCTTTTCCCACCCCTCCTCCTCCTCCCTCTTGCTAACGTCCCTCCTCGGGTCACTGCCGCTGTCCGGAGCGGGCCCGTACTCCGCGGGCGGCCTCTCGGAGGCTCGGCGCCGGGTCCGGGGCCGCGGCATCTCCTGCTCGGCCCGCACGCTCTGGCGGTGGGCAGTCAGTGTGAGTCTTCGGCCGCGAGCTTTGCGCCAGGTGGCCCGGGACCACGCCTGAACCCAGCCCTGGACACTGTAGACGCCCGGGGGTAGGGGATGACTTTAACTCTTCTTTTGAGGTTTTGATTTATGGAGTGAACTCTGATGGGAAAATTCGCCCGCATCCTCTCCCAAAGCGAGTCATCCCAAATAACGAATCCCACCCCCACCTAATTTCGGTTGGATCAACGACTAGTTACTTTGGAAATATTATGCAAACAGGATTTACATATTAAAATCCCAGCCGCCCCTGCTTCCTACATTTTCTTCTCCTAAGATTAAGCCCTAATGGGATTTTCAAGGACTCTGAGGTCTGTCCTCCCAAATAATCTGCTGGGTAGCGTAGTTGTGATTGAAAATAAAATCTCTTTCCGATCCGGTTCACGTGAGTTTTCTATTTGGAAAGATGAGAAGGTTGAATAGAATTTAGTTTGATGAGGCAGAGTTTTGGTAGCCCAGGAGCTCTGGTCCCTGTCCTAGGTCTGCAACCTTGGGACCCGTGCTCACTACCCTGGCTTCTTGCACCTGACCGACTACTGCTCCAGCTCCAAAATTAAAAGATTCCAACTTGAAGTCTCTGTGGTAAATAAATAAAATATTAGCAATATGAAAATGCAGCAATTATTTCCAATAGTTTTATTTCCAAGTAATTAAGTATTATAGAGTAAGAAAATAAGGAGAAAAGTGGGGGGGGGGGTTTACATTTATCTTTACTAGGTAAATGTCTGCATTTCAAATGTATAGCACAGTATGTTTTTCAGATTCTGCTAATATGAAAAGTTAACTTTCTGTTTTGTGTGATATCAGTGCCTTTTCCAGTAGCATGAAAGACTTTCTAAAGGTATAAAAGGGACTGGAGTTGTAGCTCAGTGGTAGAGCACATGGAAGATCAATACTTGGAACTTTATTTAAGCCACATTGTTTATTTTATATTTAGGAAAGATCTCAGAAATTTCTGTATCTCTTTCTCTCCAGATTTTTAGAAACAAAGTTTAATTGGCATGCAGTAAATATGCACAAATCTTGAGTGCAAATCCATTAATTTTCGTATATAAATATACTCACATAACTACTATGGGGTGAAGATACAGAGCAGCTTTAGCTCCACCCCTTCTCAATCAGTATTCTCAAAGGTAGCCACCATTTGACTTGTAATAGCAGATACTAATTTGCCTGTCTTTGAAGTTCATATAGACAAAACCATTAATATGCCCCCCTTTATATTGTAAGCACTGCCTTTCATGAATGATGATAAAGTCTTGTGGCATTGGGAGAATGGGCCTTTATCTGCATCATGCACTGACATTAGGAAGAGAGGAACATTTCAGTATTTCAATAACTGTGATACTATCTCTTTCATTAGTATCAGAAAATTCATATTCAAAGCCTTGGATTACATGCTATATAGTAGCCATCCTTTGCTTTTGTTGCTTGTTTTAGCTTTATTTGTCCTCTTCTGAACTTCTGGCACAAGGGGCAATGAGTCAGGAGAAGGTGGAGGGAAAGGATACTGGGCACAGATTGGTTAGGATTGGATGGGAGATTGGACCTGGTGACCTGTTGTTAAAATCCCCTCTAACTGGGGCTGGGGTTGTGGCTCAGCGGCAGAGCGCTCGCCTTGCACGTGTGCGGCTCGGGTTCGATCCTCAGCACCACATAAACATAAATGCATTGCATTGTGTACAACTAAAGCAAATAAATAAATTAAAAAAAAATCCCCTCTAACTCTACAAGTCTAGCTCTGATTCTTGCCATCTAGTTTTGGATTCTCTATTCACTTGTCTTGGGTACTTTGCATCTATCTACAGCCAATTGTCCTCTTATATTTAACTGGGAAGTACTTGCCATCCACTAAAGAATGATCTACTTTTTATAAATAAAAAAGCACTCTCAGTAATCAGTTAAGATTTTTTTTGTTGTTTAATCTGTTGTTGAATCACCTGCTTAAATGAAAAATAATTGGGTGATGAGATATGAAATATGGAGGAGGAAGACTTCCATTTCCAGGGTAGACTTCAGATCAGGAAAATAAAGAGAAAGCATGCACTAAGGAAAGAATCACTTTTACTTAACAAACTTTGTTGAATACCTATTTCTCTGCTAGGCATAAAGGGTACAGAGATGAAAGAGATGGAGGTAGGGGAACTTAGGTATAAATAACCAGTTTCATTCTGCTTAACAAATGCATGGTACTTGCCTTTCCCCAGGAAAAGCATTTTAGCATGAAGCTTTCTTTTAGTTAGTTAAACCTTCCAAAAGTTATTTTTGTATGTTTTGGAAGGGGTGAGGAAGGAGGTAAAGAATTCCTGCAGTTACTTTGATCACCAAATATCTATAGATTAAAAATAGCATGCTTCAATGAAGAAAGTTTCAACCAAGTCAGAATAGGAATTCTAGGCATTTTATCCCCTAAAACTATTTACATATGGATAGACTGTATTGAATACCTATGAGAAAGAAAATGCTCTTTCATTGAAGTAAAACAAATGGATTGTTCCAGAGTTAAGTATGGTCATCTTTTGCTTTTGGGGACAAAGCTTTTTTCGTTTGTTTGTTTGTTTTTAGAGGGGGGTGTTGTTATGTCGCTCAGTTTGGCCCTGGGCTCAACCTCCTGAGTAGCTGGGACTATAGGTACATGCCACCACACCCAGCAAGAAACAATTTCTAAATGATTCTTGCAACAAATTTGTTGACTACATTTTATTCTGGGAGAGCATTCCTGATCCCTGGAGAAGCCCACAGGATGGATACACTTTTGTAGTATCTGCAGTTGTGTGTCTCCTCTCCTGTTTTCATTCTCTAATGAAACTCAGAAAGCAGCATGGCAAGAGCTTCTATCACGAAATGTTCAAGATTGCCATCTTGCTGACTCCCCAAGTACCCATCAGACATCAATCACCCTAATCTTTGGGTAAAGATTTCGATTTGACAAAAAAAAGAAAGAAAGAAATAATCTGAAGAGTATTGCATTTTTATCATTTTTTTCTTGATTTTGAAAGGGACTTTACAGATAATAGGAGTAAGAATTCAAAGAAGGGAGGCTAGAAAATCAGCTCAGCTTTCTTTATAGCTTGATCTTGCTACTGTGCTGTGTCTTTCATTCATTCTGTAAGAACATACTCTTGTACTGTCATGGTAAGTGGTTTATCTGAGCGGAGCTTTTTGGTTTTCATCAGATGAATTTATGGCCTTAAGTTTTCCCAAAACTTCCAAAACAAAAGTTTTAGCCACTTCTCAGGTAGCCATAGTTATATGGTAGAAAGTTTTTCTGTCTTTTGGGGGCTCCATGAACTTAAACCTAAGTGATTTACTTTTTTTTTAATTAAAAAAAATTTTTTTTAGTTGTAGATGGGCACAATACCTTTATTTCATTTATTTATTTATTTATTTATTTATTTATATTTATTTATTTATTTATTTATTTTTGTGGTACGGGGATTGAACTCAGGGGCACTTGACCACTGGGTCACATCCCCAGCCCTTTTTTTTTTTTTTTTTTTTTTTTTTTTTTTTGGTACTGGGGATTGACCTCAGGGGCACTCGACCACTGGGCCACATCCCCAGCCCTATTTTGTATTTTATTAGAGACAGGGTCTCACTGAGTTGCTAAGTGCCTCGCCATTGCTGAGGCTGGCTTTGAACTCGCAATCCTCCTGCCTCAGCCTCCCAAGTGCTGGGATTACAGGCGTGCGCCACCGCGCCCGGCTTCCAGCCCTTTTTTGTATTTTATTTAGAGACAGGGTCTCACTGAGTTGCTAAGTGCTTCCCCATTGCTGAGGCTGGCTTTGAACTCGCGATCCTCCTGCCTCAGCCTCCCAAAGTGCTGGGATTACAGGCGTGCGCCACCGTGCCCGGCTTGTTTATTTATTTTTATGTGGTGCTGAGAATCAAGGCCAGTGCCTCACATGTGCTAGGCAGTGCTCTACCACTGAGCCACAACCCCAGCTCCAGTGATTTACTTTTGGATCAGTGCTTTCCATAGTTGTATCGTCAGTGGTCCTGAAGTGAAGAAAGCTTTTGTAGAAGTCACCAATGGTCGTTAATTTGACTCATGCAATATTGTTCTTTGGGTACCAACATATGTGAAGGAAATATAAAAATAATATAAAGTACACACACAGTGTTCTTTTGTGGCTAGAGGAATTGCATAAGATCCTAAAAGAGGAACTCTTGGTAGATTTTAGGTTAAACAGTAAGAATATTTTTTTTGCTGCTGTCATTATAAGGTCAATTGATAGCCAAGAATCCTCTGTAGAATGATTTACAGTCTACACTAAAGCAGGATATTGCCATTATTTCTTTCAAATACTGTGTTTTGATGGTGAGATATTCACCAAATTTATTTTTATTAAGTTTACTATTTGAGGTACAATTTTCCTAGTGTTAAATATTCCATTCTTGGAGGCAATGCAAATACATATATTATGAATAACAACACAGTTAGGAAACATGTGCTTTTCACTGTGGCTGGCGATTTTTCTGTTCTGAAGTTCCTCATTTGTAAAAAGGAGATAACTTACTTCTCCATCAGGTAATAACCAGAGCATGGCTTCATTCCTTGTTAAGGCAGGTGCTTTGCAGAAAGAAATATGTGAAATCTAAAAAAAAAAAAAAAATCATTAGGATGCAGTCAATCAGCAGGAGTTGATTTCCCTGCCTCCTTCTTTTCCTCTTTACTCCCTCCAGGGAAGCTTTTGAACACTGTGCGTGCCCAGGACCTGACTGGGGGTGTAGCTGGCTGGGGAAGTAGCTCAGTGGTAGAACACTTGCCTAGGACACATGAGGTCCTGGGTTCAATTCCCAGCACTGCAAAACAAACCAAAATAAACAAACAAAAAAACACAAACTAGTTCCTGCCCTCAGAAAGCTCACAGTCTAATAATGGAGGTGCTGGCGGGAAAAGGTCAGATGCACAGAAGGAAAATCGTGGTGCAATATTGGAAATATGCACAGAGACTTAGCCTCTAATCCAGACAGAAAATAAGGCAAAGCATACAAGAAGAGGTGATGCCAGAGCCACAGTTGGAAAGAACAGTGAGAGTTGATGGGGAAGTTGGGGTAAGGACATTCCCTGCAAATAAGATAGCAAAGAACAAGGTTAAGCAGTAACAAACATGGAGAAGATGGAAAACTATTACCCCATTCTGGGTTGCTGGGACACAATATATAGTCTCCAGGATTACAGTAATTATCATTTATAAAGCTGTGATAGAAATAGAAAATTGTTTAAAAACTGTGCAGGGCAGGGGTTGTTGCTCAGTGGTAGAGCACTTGCCTAGCACATGTGAAGCACTGGATTCAATCTTGAGCACCACATAAAAACAGATAAATAAAATAAAGGTATTATGTCCATCTACAACTAAAAAAAAAAATCTGTGCAGGGGACAGCTTTAAAAAAAAAAAATCAGGGTTGTCTGAACATCCAGTGTAAGGTGTAAGGAAAGTTTTGGTAATATGGTTAGAGGTTTGGACTTTATCATGTAGACCAAGAGCCCCTGGATGGATTCCAGGGGTCCCCGTGTCTGTTGTGTATGTATGTGCATGTACTTACCCCACATGTATGCATGTGCACATGCACATGGGTGTTAATTTTTTAAATCTATGTTTGGAGAGAGGGTTGTTTTCATCAGACTTTCCAAGGTATCTGTGACTCAAAAAGGGTAAGAACGATTGCTGTCAGTTGTGGAGGGTTTTAAACATAGCATTTGTGTTTTAGAAAGGCAATTCTGTTGTCTGCAGAGGATGGATACTGGGTCAGCAGGCCTAAGTCGGGCAGGGAGGTTGACCAGGAAGACATTGGCAGTAATCCAGGCCAGGAAGGACCACAAAGGCTTTACTTAGATCAAAGGTAATAGAGATATGGAGCTGAGGGTAAATGTGAGAATAATTAAGAAGTCAAAGTGATGGCCTTGGCAGTTGCTTGGGTGAGGGAAGTGAAGGTAGGGAGGAGTCAAACATGGCTGATGGAGCTGGGCTTTGTGGTGTGCCCCTGTAGTCCCAGCTACTTGGGAGGCTGAAGCAGGAGGATCTGTGGAGCCTGGGAGTTTGAGGACAGCCTGGGCAACATAGTGAGATGCTGTTGAAAAAAAGAGAGAGGGAGGAAGAGGAGGAGTGTGTGTGTGTGTGTGTGTGTGTGTGTGTGTGTGAGAGAGAGAGAGAGAGAGAGAGAGAGGAAGGACACGAACGAGAACAAAAAGGGTTTGTGAGTTTCTGGCTTCCATGACAGTGGATGTGTTGATAATAACTCAGGGAGAAGGACAGAGGTGGGAGTAGACTTAAGGAAGAAAAGGTGAGTTCAAGTTGAGTTTAAGGTTCTTGGGAGGCTACTCAAGTATGTAGCTGCTCACACAGAGGTACGGGAAGACGGTGAGAATTTACAGAGGAAGAACGTAGAGTGGATGATTAGGGTGAATGGAACCTTAATCTACAGCCCTTGTTTTTCAGAAGAGGAAAATGGGACTCAAAGAGGTTAAATAACTTGCTCAAATTTAAAGTTATCGGGCTGGGGCTGGGGCTCAGCGGCAGAGCGCTCGCCTTGCACATGAGCGGCCTGGGTTTGATCCTCAGCACCACGTAAACATAAATGCATTGCATTGTGTACAACTAAAGTAAATAAATAAATATTTTTTAAAAAATTTAAAGTTATCAAAGCTAACCTTTTAGAGGATGGACTTGTACTCAGAACTCATATCTCCAACTCTTAACCAGTTCTCTTTGCCTCACAAGAAGACTTCACGTGTAAATGAAGTATCTTGACATTCTCCTGTTTTATTTTTATTTTATTTTTTTGGTACCGGGGATTGAACTCAAGGGCACTCGACCACTGGGCCACATCCCCAGCCCTTTTTTGTGTTTTTATTAGAGACAGGGTCTCACTGAGTTGCTAAGTGCCTCGCCATTGCTGAGGCTGGCTTTGAACTCACAATCCTCCTGCCTCAGCCTCCCAAAGTGCTGGGATTACAGGCGTGCGCCACCGCGCCCGGCTTCTCCTGTTTTATAACATCTAAGTCTGTAACTCTTTCAGTGGAAAGTAGATTTTACTTTAACCTGAAATTTTATTTTAATGCCAACCATTCCCCACACCCTTGCCAGTTCTTTCCCTTTAACTACAACATTTTGAGAACTTTTTTACAACTCCAAAGGCACCCTTATTGCTCCAAATGGATTTGAAACTAGAATCTGGGAATTTCCACTAGGGTTTTGAAATGGATTCTTGTAAATTACCTTAATGTTGATGATGGCAAATTTTCTCCCTGGCCTTTTTAAAAGTAAGGTTTATTGAGGTATGGTTTTCATATAGTAAGTTTTGCCTTTTTAAATTTTGTTATGTTTTATTTTTGTTTGTGGTACTGGATATCAAACTTATGGGTTCTCTACCATTGAGCTACATCCCCAACACTTTTAATTATTTTATTTTAAGACAGAGTCTTGCTAAGTTACCCAGGCTGGCCTCAAACTTGTGATCCTCCTCCCCTCAGTCTGCTGAATAGCTGGGATTACAGGAATGTGCCTCCATGCCAAGTTAAATTTTGCCTTTTTAAATGTACAGTTCTATGAGTATACTTAAATTATATGGTCCTGTAATGGTCACCATTTTCAAGATATAGAACATTTCCATACCCCCCAAAAGTTCTCTTATGTTACTTTGTAGTTAACCCTAACTTCCCATCCCCAAACCCTGCCAACCAGTAGTTCTGTTGCTATCATTTTTGCTTTTTCAAAATGTCATTCCAGTGGCTGAGGCAAGAAGATTGGAAGGTCAAAGCCACCCTCAGCAACTTAGCGGGGGCCTAAGCAACTTAGTGAGATCAAAATAAAATAAAATAGGGCTAGGATATGACTCAGTGGTTAAGTGTCCCTGGGTTTAATCTCCACAATCCCCAGTACCAAAAAAAAAAGTCATATAATTGTAATTTTTTTTTTTTTTAAGATGGGGTCTCACTATGTTGCCTGGGCCAGTCTTGAATTCCTGGGCTCTAGTGATCCTCCTACCTCTGTCTCCCAAATAGGTGGGACTATAGGCACTGTGCCCAGCTATATGAGTGGAATTGTACAGTATGTAGCCTTTTGAGTCTGTTTCTTTCACATAGCGTAATTTTTTAGATTTATCCATTTATATTAGTAGTTTTTTCTTTCTATTGCTGGGTCATATTCTAATGTATGGATGTTCGGTGGTTCATTTATTTATTAAGTAGCTGACTGTTTATTTGCTCCCAGTTTCTGTCAGTTATGAGTAAAACAGCTATATGCATTGGAATACCATTTTTGGGGTTATTTTTTTTTTGGTAGTGGTTCTGGGGATTAAACCCAGGGCCTGAGCATGCAACGTAAGCACTCTACCAACTGAACTATGTCCCCAGCCCTGAATACAAGGTTTTGTGTAAGCATAGGTTTTGATTTCTCTTGGGACAATAACTAAGAGTGATACTTTTTTGCTGTATTGTGTGTTTAGCAAATGTTTAACTTTATCAGAAGCTGCCAAACTGACTTTAACAGTCTATGTGCCATTTTCATTTGCCCCAAGAATGTATGAGAGTTGCAGTTGCTCAACATCATTGTGAGCATGTAGGATTCAGTTTTCTGTTTTTGTTTTTAGCCATTCTAGTAAGGGTGTAGCAATATGTCATTGTGGTTTTGATATTTATTTCCTAGTGACTAATTATGTTAAGCAACTTGTGCTTGTTATTCTATATTTTGTTTGGTGAAGTAACTCCTAAAATATTTTGCCTCCTCCCTTTTGTTTTTTATACCAGGGATTGAACACAGAGGTGCTTTACCACTGAACTACATCCCCAGCCCATTTTATTTTTAATTTTGAGACAGCATCTTGATTAAGTAACTGAGGGCCTCACTAAGTTGCATAGGCTGGCCTCGAATTTACAATCCTCCTGCCTCAGCTTCCTTAGTCACTGGAGTTACAGGCATGCATCACCATTCCTGGCACTGCCCATTTAAAAAAAAAATTATATATAAATATATATATAGTTGTAGATAGACACAATACCTTTATTTTATTTTAATTTTTATTTTAATGTGGTGCTGGGGATTGAACCCAGGGCCTCAAGCATGCTAAGCAAGCGCTTAGCCACTGAGCCACAACCACTGAGCCACAACCCCAGCCCTGGCACTGCCCTTTTTTTTTTTTTTTAAGATTTTTTTTAAAGATGTACACAATGTCTTTATTTATTTTATTTATTTGTATGTGGTACCTGAGGATTGAACCCAGTGCCTCACATGTGAGGGGCAAGTGCTCTACCAGCCTCCACATTGCCCATTTTTATTGGGTTGTTTATTTCCTTACCATTAGGTTTTAAGAATTTTTTGTGTGCTATGGATACAAATCTTTTATCAGATATGTGTTCTGAAAATATCTTCTGTCTGTGGCTTGTCTTCATGTCTTAACAATGTCTTGAAGAACAGAGGTTATTACTTTAGATAAAGTCTACCAGTGAAGAAAAATTAGCCTTAGACTAAACATACTCTGGTCAGACATTACCAAGCTTAAAAACTGGCCCTGAAAGGAACAAAATGTTCACAACAAATTTAGTTGCATACCAGAAAAGTTTAAAAATATTTAGCAAAATGCTAAAACATTGGACACCAGGAAAAATTCACAATGTCTAGCATCCAATTTAAAAATCACTAGACAAAGAAAAAGAAAAATTCAATCCATAATAAGGGATTAAAACCAATCATCCAAAACAGACCCAGTAATGATATAGAATGTATAATTAGTTGACAAGAATGTTAAATTAGTTATTATAGCGATCTTTCATTTATTTCTGAAGACTGATGAAAGACAAAGACTATACCTGTTAAGTAGAGACATACTAAATATAAAAAAATTACCCAAAATGAATTTATAGAGATGAAAACTACAATTACATTGGACATGATTAGTAGCAGATTAAATATTGCAGGAAGAAAAATTAGGGAACTCAAAAGCATAGCAAAAGAAACTATTCAGAATGAACAAAGAATCATAGACCTGCAGGAGAACTTCAAGTGGTCAAATATAAATGTAATTAGAGTTCTGAATGAGAGTAAAGAAAAAGAGGACAGGAAAAAAAAATGTTTGAAGTAATAATGGAGGAAAAATTTCCAAGTCTGAAAAAAATGATAAATCCACAGCTCCAAGAAGCCTAATGAAACCCAGGTACATTACTTAATGATAAAAACTACCAAAGTCCCATTATAATCAAATTATTTAAAATGAGTGATAAAGAGAAGTTCTTAAAACCATCCAGAGAAAAAAGATGATCCCTCAACAGCTTCTTGTCATAAACAATGTAAGCCAAAAGACAATTAAGCAACATCTTTAAAGAACTGAAGGAAAAATAACATGAGTGTAGAATTCTTTATCTAGGGAAATATCTTTCAAAAATGAAGAAGAGGGCTGGGGTTGTAGCTCAGTAGTAGAGCACTTGTCTCACATGTGTGAGGAACTGGGTTCAATCCTCAGCACCACATAAAAATAAATAAATTAAATAAAGGTATTGTGTCCATTTACAATTAAAAAATTTTATAAATGAAGAAACAAGTACTTTTTCAGATGTACAAATACGAAAGACGTAATTTCTATCAGACCAGCATAATAGGAAATGTTAAATGCAGACCTTCATATAGTAGGAAAATAATACAAGATGAAAACCTATATCTACACAAAGGATGAAAAGCACAAGAAATAGTAACTGTATGAGTAAATATAAACTTTTAAAAACTGTTTTTGTTTACTGCTTAAAACAAAAATAACAATAGCTTCTTGTGGATGTTTATAACTTATGTGGAGGTTCAATATATAACAGCAATGCCATAAAACCTGTAAGGGGTTAAACGGAAATACATACTGATGTTATGTATAATATCATTTTTTAAAAAATATTTATTTATTGGCTTTAGTTGTACAAACAATGCGTTTATTTTTTACCTGATGCTGAGATCCGAACCCAGGCCGCGCACGCGCTAGGCAGGCGCTCTGCCGCTGAGCTACAACCCCAGCCCCTGTATAATATCATCTAAAGGTAGAAGTTTAAGGTCGGAATGGATGCTGCAGACCTTAAAAAAACTATTAAAATAACACCAAAAAAATCATA
Source organism: Tamias sibiricus (assembly GCA_025594165.1). Classification (NCBI taxonomy): domain Eukaryota; kingdom Metazoa; phylum Chordata; class Mammalia; order Rodentia; family Sciuridae; genus Tamias; species Tamias sibiricus. The sequence goes on from CM046663.1 coordinate 72,588,540, forward strand.
GGTATTAACTCAAGAAGGGAAATGAAGTAGAATTATGAAAAATTCATTTATTCCCAAAAGAGACAGGAAAAGATGAAAAAGGAATTATGAACAGATGGGACAAATAGAAAATAAAGAATAAGATAACAGATTTAAATTTAATCACGTGAGTAATCTCATTACATTTGAATAATCTAAATATCACAGTTAAAAGGCAGAAGTTGTTTAGATTTGGTTTTAAAAAAAAAGAGCAAAACCAAACTATATGCTATATGAATGAAATCAATCCTATATATGAAAACATAAACAAATTAAAAGTAAGAGGACAGGAAAAAATTCTGTTAGCACTTATCGAAAGAGAGTGAGTGGGGCTATAATGGTATCAAAGTATATTTCAGCCGGGTACAGTGACACCTGCCTGTAATCCCAGTGGCTTGGGAGGCTAAGGCTGGATCAAGAGTTCAAAGTCAGCCTCAGCAATAGCAAGGTGCTAAGCAACTCAGGGAGACTCTGTCTCTTAATTTAAAAAATATATATATACAAAATAGGGCTGGGGATGTGGCTCAGTGGTCGAGGGCCCCTGAGTTCAGTCCCCAGTATGCCCCCCCAAAAATATTATATTTTGGAGCAAAGACAGTCATTTCATAATGCCGTAAGACCTAATTTATCAAAGTAACATGATAATTCTAAACATTAATGCATCTGATAACAGAGCTTGAACAAAATCTAATTGAACTCTGAAGGAGAAAGGGACAAATCACAATTATATTCAAAGAATTCAGCACTCCTCCTTCAATAATTAATTAATAGAATAAGGAAAAAGAGATCAGTAAAATATAGGAGGCTTAAATAACACTATCAACCAACTTGATATAATCACATTTATAGAACATTCTATTCAACAATAGCTGAATGCATAGTTTTTAAAAAATTTTTTTAATTTTTATTTTTTTAGTTGTTAATGGACCTTTGTTTTATTTATTTATATGCGGTGCTGAGAATCAAACCCAGTGCCTCACACATTCTAGGCCAGCACTCTGCCACTGAGCCACAACCCCAGCCCCCAATGCATACCAAGATAGAACATGTCCAAAACTATAAAATAAGTTTCAACAAATTCTTAAAGATTTAAGACATACAAAGTACATCTTCTGGAAACAATATTATTAAATTAGAAATTAAAAATAGAAAGATAATTTGGAATTATAATAAACTGGTCCCCAAATATTGGGACCAGTTTAAATAACATGTTTCTAAAAAATGTGTTGGTCATGGGCTGGGGTTGTGGCTCAGTGGTAGAGTGTTTGCCTGGCCCATGTGAGGCACTGGGTTTGATCCTCAGCACCACATAAAAATAAATAAATAAAGATATTGTGTCTACCTACAACTAAAAAAAATTTGAAAAATCTATGGGCCCTTGGGCTGGGATTGTGGCTCAGCGGTAGAGTGCTGGCCTAGCACGTGTGCGGCCCGGGGTTCTATTCTCAGCACCACGTAAAACTAAGAACACATTGTATACAACTAAAGCAAATAAATAAATATTTTTTAAAAAAAATCTATGGGCCCATAAAAGAAACCAAAAAATAAATCAAAATGTATTTTGCAGTGAATCAAATTGAAAATACAATATATCAGAATTTGTGGGCGGCCTTTAAAGCAGTACTTAATAAGCAGAAATTTATAATATTGCATTATTATTAAATAGTTAATTATTAAATTATTATTAGTTAAAGCACTAAACTATAATGCTATTGACATCAAATTCAACCATAAAGCTGGGCGCGGTGGCGCTCGCCTGTAATCCCAGCACTTTGGGAGGCTGAGGCAGGAGGATCGCGAGTTCAAAGCCAGCCTCAGCAATGGCGAGGCACTTAGTAACTCAGTGAGACCCTGTCTCTAATAAAATACAAAAAAAGGGCTGGGGATGTGGCCCAGTGGTCAAGTGCCCCTGAGTTCAATCCCCGGTACCAAAAAAAAAAAAAAAAAAAAAAAAAAAAAAAAAAATTCAACCATAAGACACTAAAGGAAAATAACAAATTAAATTCCATATAAGCAAAAGAAATAAAATAATCATAACCAGAGTAAAAATCAATGAAAAGGAAAAGATAGAGGAAAATCAATGCAACCAAGAGCAATAAAAGATCAATTAAATTGATAGACCTCTAATCAAAGTAACCAGGAAAGAAAGAGCAAAGATGCAAATTGTAAATATCCAGAATGAGAGAAGCAACACACTATAGAATCTATAGATAGAAAAAGAAGGTGGTAGAATAAGATGGATATCATTATCCTAAATGCATGATTGAAGACTTGAATAGTACAAATATAATTTGTATACAGTGTTATGTAAAAAGAGGCTCTATATGTGTATTATGAATTGTAATGCATACTACTAATACAAATACAACAACTTTGAATAAAAAAGAAAAAGAAAAAGTATAATATGAGGGACTAGAATATAATATGAGGGGCTCAGTGGTATAGCCCTTACTTAGCACATAGGCAGCCCTGGGTTTAATCCCCAGCAATGAAAAACCAAAACAAAACAAAAACTGTATGCCCTTTCTTTGACAACTTTGATTTGATGGAAAGATTCCTTGAAAGACATACTACCAAAGTTCATTCAAGAAAAATTGATAACTTAAATGTTGTTATAATTAATAAATTGAATTTGTAGTTTAAAATATTTCTGCAATGAAAATTACTGGAGCAATTGCTGTCCCTGGAGAATCCACTAAACCTAAGGGAAAATAAAACTTCTTTAACATATTCTTACATAAAATTGAATAGAAGCTAACATTCCTTAACTCATTCCATGGTGCCAGCATTACTCTGATAAAAAAATTAAAGATATTCAAGAAAGACCACACACCAGTAACTGTGATGAATTCAATGCAGAAATTCCTAGTAATATTTAATAAATTGTGTTCAACAATATAAAAAGGTGGCATATCAAATTCAACTAGTGTTTATCCTAGGAACGCAAGGTTGGTTAACATTTGAAAATCAATCAATGTGGTTTATCAGATTCATAGACTAAACAAGAAAGAGACAACAACAAAACAAAAATAAACTACTAAAACACAACAGAACAGAACCAAATCTATATCATCATCTCAGTAGATACAGAAGAAATACTTGACAAAATCTAACATTTATTCCTAATAAAACCTCTTAATAAACTAGGAATAGAAGTGATCCTCTTCAAACTAAGGGGGTTTATGAACATAGCTAATAATCACCCTTAATGCTAAAATGCATAAATATTTTTTTCCCTAAGATCAGCAACAACAATGCCCACACTATTTTCATTCAACATTGTAGTGAAGATTCTAGCCAGTGTAAAAAGGTAAGGAAAATAAATGGAAAGCATCTACATTGGAAAGGAAGAAGTAAAACTGTCTTTATTTACAGACGACACTATCATCTATGCAGTAAGTTCTATGGAACCTACAAAAAAGTGACTGCAACTAACTAGTGAGTTCTGCAAGTTTGCAGGATGTAAGATCAGTGTGGAAAAATCAATTGTCTTTTTATATGCTAGCAACCAACAAGCAGAAATTTAGGTGAAAAATACCAAAACAACATTCAAAAATATGAAACAGAGATGAAAGTGGGTGAGATCCACACACTGAAAAGTACCAAACATTGCTAAGAGAAATTTCAGAAAACCTACATAAAAGGAGAGATGTACTATGCCCTATTTATGTATTGCAAGATTTGATGTTGTTAAAATATCAGTTTGCCCAAATAATTTTAGAGATTCAGTGAAAACCCTGTCAAAATCTCTTTTGATCTTTTTGTAGAAATTGACATGCTGATTCACACAGAAATATAAAAGACCTAGAATATCCAACACTACTTTGAAAAGAACACAGATAAAGAACTTATAGTATTTGATTTCAAGGCTTTTTTTTAATATAAATCAACACTAATGAAAATAATGTGGAACTAGCATCCAGATAAACAGATTATTAGAACAGTATAGTGATTCCAGAAACAGACCAGAAATATACAGTCAATATTTTTTTACAAAGATACAAATATAGTTCAGTGGAACAACCATAGTATTTCAACACACACAAATGGTGTTGGAACAATTGGATATTCATATCTAAATATATTCATATGTAAAAACAAATTGATCCATATGTCACACCGTATGAAAAGTTAACTCAAAATGGATCATAGACTCAAATGTAAAACTAAAATGTAAATGTAGAAAACGATTTAAAACCTAAAACTATATAATTTGTAGGAGAAAACTTTTCTGATTTCAGATTGGGCAGATTTTTTTTTTTAGCTATGAAACCAAAAGCATGTTTCATAAAAGAAAAATGAATAAATCTTTAAGATTAATAATTTCTGTTCTTCAAAACAGAAGCCACAGGCTAGCAGAAAATATTTGCTAATTGCATATCTAGTAAAGGCTTATGTCCAGAATATTTTAAGGAAAAAAAAATTCTTGGGCTGAGGGTGTAGTTCAGTGGTTGAATACTTGCTTAGCACCTGCAAGACTCTGGGTTCCATCCCCAGCACCTTGCAGTGAGTATGTGGGGCTATCAAAACTCAATCATAGCCGGGCGGGGTGGCGCACGCCTGTAATCCCACCACTTTGGGAGGCTGAGGCAGGAGGATCGCAAGTTCAAAGCCAGCCTCAGCAATGGCGAGGCACTTACCAACTTAGTGAGACCCTGTCTGTAAATAAAATACAAAAAAAAAAAAAAAAAAAAAAAAGGCTGGGGATGTGGTCCAGTGGTCCAGTGCCCCTGAGTTCAATCCCCGGTACCACAAAAAAAAAAAAAAAAAAAAAAAAAAAAAAAAAAAAAAAACTCAGTTGTAAAGAGTACAAAGTTCAGTTACACTGGAGGAACATACTTTCTGGAAATCTATTGTATAGCATGGTGACTATAGTTAATAATAACGTATAAAATAAAATGTTGGCATTAGATTTGATTTGATGATTATTTTCTCTTTTCTGAGCCATTGTAGGAATTCCTAATTTTTTAGTTTCATAGATAGATGAAAAAATAAATAAATGTCAAAATGATCATATTAAAAAACACATTAGAGCTGGGCATGGTGGCCCACGCCTATAATCCCAGCAGCTCTGTAAACTGAGGCAGAAGGATCGCGAGTTCAAAGCCAGCCTCAGCAAAAGCAAGGCACTAGGCAACTCAGTGAGACTTTGTCTCTAAATAAAATACAAAATAGGGCTGGGGATGTGGCTCAGTGGTCAAGTGCCCTTGAGTTTAATCCCCTGTACCCCAAACAAAAAAACAAACCAAACCAAACAAACACATAGCTGGACAGGGTGGTGAACTCCTATAGTCCCAGCTACAAGAACACTGAGGCAAGAGAATCACTTGATTTCAGGAGTTTGATGCCAGCCTGCACAAATAGCAAGAGCCAAACACACACACTCCCCCACTCCTCGGTACTGGAGATTGAACCCAGGAGCACTCTACCACCGAATTATATCCCCAGCTCTTTTTCTAAGTTTTTCAAGACTGGCATTAAATTGTCCTGCCTCAGTTTTCCCAAGTTGTTGAGATTACAAGTGTTCACCACTATGCCTGCCTGACATGACCCAATCTCTTAAACAAAAACAAAAAACAGACATTATATTTTGAAAATTTCTAAGGGAGTGGATTTTAAATGTTCTTGGACCAAAAATAAGTAAGTAAAGTGATGGATGTGTTAACCTATTTGATTTAATCAGTCCACAGTGCATCCCTATGTCAAAACATCATTGTCCTCCATATATATATATATATGATTTTTGTCAATTTAAAAAACCTAGATAATAGCAAAATAACCACATTAGAAAGGATTTGATTTGGGCAAAAATGTGAATAGACATACCACTAAAGAAGTTAAAGTATGTCATAGAAGCATCTGAAAGAATGCCTAAAATTATTAGTAGGATAATGCAAATTGAAACCACAGTGAGACAGCACAGCTATTAGAATGGCTTATATTAAGGTCTCATACACCAAATATTGGTGAGAATGTGACACAACTGGAATTCCCATATGCTACTAGTGGGAATATAGAAGGATATAATCTCTTTGAAAACAGTTTGGCACTTTCTTTAAAAGTTCTGCATATACCTATCATAAGATCTAGACATTCAACTCCTTGGTATTTATCTACGAGGATTGAAAGAAGATGTTCATACCAAGACCAATGTTCACCACAACTTTCATTGTAAGAGCAAAAATGGAAATAGCCCAAATGTCTGTCGATAGGTGAATAGATTAAAATATTGTACAATATTTACATAATGGATTTCTACTCAGCAGTCAATTTTGGACACATTTTTAGATACAGAGCGAAGGAAGCAAAATGCCTCTCCCTGTAAAAAAATCACTGAATGATTTCATTTGTATGAGCTTCTAGAAATTCAAACTAATATATAATGACAGAAAACAAATCAGAGGTTTCTTGGGCTTGGGGGAGTTAGCTGTAAGAGGGTAGGGTTACAAAAGATGTGTGAACTTTGGGAGGGTGAAAACCATCTTGAATGCGGTGATGGTTTTATATACACGTACTTAACAAATTGTACATATATATTTTTAATATTTATTTATTTGCTTTAGTTGTACGCAAAGCATTTATTTTACGTGGTGCTGAGGATCAAACCCAGGCTGCACACGTGCTAGGGGAGCACGCTACCACTGAGCCACAACCCCAGCCCCCAACAAATTGTATAGTATAATTTATCATGTTAATTATACTAACAAAATTATGTTTTTTATGAGGAGAGAAAGAAGGCTGGAGTTGTGGCTCAGTGGTAGAGAACTTGCCTAACACGTGTGAGGCACTGGGTTCGATCCTCAGCACCACATAAAAATAAACAAATAAAATAAAGGTATTATGTCCATCTACAACTAAAATTTAAAAAAAATATAGAGAGAAAAAGAGCACTAAAGAGTGCAGCAGGAAAAGTTCTTCAATTCTCTGATATTGTCTCAGATTACAATGAAGAAAGATGGTTTAACCCACATTTACTTAATGCCTCTACCAAATAAGCCATTCAAATGAGAGCAAAAAATGTTTTTAAAGATATAATATGGGCTGGGATTGTGGCTCAGCGGTAGAGCGCTCGCCCAGCACGTGGGCAACCCAGGTTCGATCCTCAGCACCACGTACAAATAAGACGCATTGAATAAAACGCATTGTGTACAACTAAAAGCAAATAAATAAAAATATTTTTAAAAAGATATAATATATTTGCTAAGATGGTAGATCTCAGAAAGATGATAAGTTTGTGAGCTGCTGGATAAGTTAGTTAGCTTGATTGTAGTATTCACTTTAAGTGTATGTGTACACCAAAATGTCACAAAGTATGCTGAAATATTTGTAGTTTTTGTCAATTATACTGCAATGAAGTTCTAGAAATATCCCAAAACAAAGATACAAACATATAAAGATGTAGGAATAAAGAAGAAGGACATAAAATTTGAGAGCTTTGGACTGGGGATGTAGCGTGGTGGTAGAGCACTGTTTAACACGCTGAGGCTCTGGGTTCAACCCCAGCCCCCACCAAGAAATTGATAGCTTTAAACAGCTTGCTCTCCACTGTTTGACCCCAGAGTATAAATTGATGGCATCACATGGCAGCAGGGCAAGAGAGAGACATCTTCTCTGGAAATCTGACCAGCTCATGAGAAAGGACCCAAAGATCAACCTCCAGAGAAGATCAAGCAACAGGCCACGTCATGTGCATAGAGCTTGCCACAGGCACTTAGTGCTTGATTCTTGTATGTGAGCAGACTGTTAAGAATTGATGGCTGTTTGGAAAAACATCCAGATACAGTAAAAGGAGAACAGAAAGTGAAGGGGAGAGAAGGAACTAGGGAACTAATTAAAAAACCAGAGTGCTATGAGTTTCTAGATTGAAAAGGCCCACTGAGTACCCAGCACAGCAGAGGAAAATAGACTTTCAACAAAGCACAATATTTTGAAAATTTTAGTGCACTGGTTATAAAGAAAAGATTCTATGAGCATTCATAGAGGAAAAAAAGAATAGGCCGGGCACAGTGGTGTACACCTGTAATCCCAATTACTTAGGGAGGCTGAGGAGGGGAATCACAAGTTTCAAGGCTGACCTCAGCAGTTTAGTGAGGCCCTGTCTCAAATAAAAAATAAAAAGGACTTTGGGGTGCAGCTCAGGGGTAAAGCATCTCTGAGTCCAATCCCCAGTACCAAAAAAAAAAAAAAAAAAAAAAAAAAAAAAAAAAGAAAGAAGAAAGAAAAGAAGGCTGGGGTTGTGGCTCAGTGGTAGAGTGCTCACCTACCATGTGTGAGTCACTGGGTTCCATTCTCAGCACCACATATAAACCAATAAAATAGAGGTCTGTCAATAATTAAAAATATATTTTAAAAAAGGAATTAAGAAATTCACATTCAGTGGGGAGGGAGGGTATGGGAGAATTAGATGAACTCTAGATAGGGCAAAGGGGAAAAGGGAATGGAGGGGACATATGGGTAGGAAAGACAGTGGAATTCAATGGTCATCATTACCCTAAGTACATGTATGAAGACACGAATGAGGTGACTCTACTTTGTGTACAACCAGAGATATAAAAAATTGTGCTCTGTATGTGTAATATGAATTGTAATGCAGTCTGTTGTCATATATAACAAAAATTTAAAAAGAATTTAAAAAGAAGCCGGGCGCGGTGGCGCACGCCTGTAATCCCAGCACTTTGGGAGGCTGAGGCAGGAGAATCGCGAGTTCAAAGCCAGCCTCAGCAATGGCGAGGCACTTAGCAACTCAGTGAGACCCTGTCTCTAAATAAAAAAATACAAAAAGGGCCAGGGATGTGGCCCAGTGGTCGAGTGCCCCTGAGTTCAATCCCTGGTACCACAAAAAAAAAAAAAAAAAAAAAAAAAAAAAAAAAAAAAAAAATTAAAAAGAAATTCATAAAAAAAAAAAAAAAAGAAAAAAGAACAGCTTGTATACAAATAACCAGTTTCTCAATCGCGCTAACCTCATTTCAAAAGCTTAAGAGCCACATGTTGCTAATGACTGCTATATTGGACAGCATGGGTATGAAACATTGCCATCAGTGCAGTTGATTCTGTTGAACCACCCTGCTTTACATACTTCTATTCTGATTTAAAGTAGACTTGCTTTCACAAAATTATATTTCCTACCTGCTTTTATGTTGGTCAGTTTCCCCTGGTTACATTTTATCACTTTGTGCTAAGATAAAAATATGTATTTTCTTTTTAAGGTGTGCATGTATGAACATCCTTGTTTTTATTTTGTTTTACAGCTGTTTTCTCCATAATGATATTTGAGACTATTACCAATCAAGATCTGCCTGTGATTAAATGTGTTTTAATCACTCATAAGAACAATGATTCATCTGTTGAGAAGTCATCATCGTATCCCATGGTAAAGTAATATTGAAATGATAGCTTTAGCTGTTTTTCTCTGGAAACCATATTTTGTAAGCTGTTGGCTAAATGGGCTTTCCTTCTGATGTAATTAGGTGTGTTTGTACACTCACATCTGGCACAGCTGTAGTTTAGTTTTCAGTGAGACATCTTTCTGGAAACCTCTAGTCCCAGATGTGCCAGGTGTGAGTGTACTCCTAGCTACTTGGTACTCCATTTCATCACAAAATTGTGTTCTGGATGGGGCCATAGGTCAGTGGACAGCTTGGTCCACAAGATCCTCTGGGTTCAAGTTCCAGCACTGAGAACTCTGTGTGTGTGGGAGTGTGTGTGTGTGTGTGTGTGTGTGTGTATGAAGATCCATGTTCTCCTTTGGGTGTGCATTCATAAAGGACACAATGAAGAAGTAGTGAGTATTTTCCTTTCTCCTTAGAATCCAGGCTTCTCACTGATGCCTGAATCCCTAATTTCCCATCTCCACATATATAGGTTTTTTTCCATTGATATATTAAAATCCACTTAGTAATTTATTTCATTTCTATTTCCCCCAACTTCAACTTATTCTTCTTTTTTTTTTTTTTTTCTTTCTTTTTTTTTTGGTACCAGGAATTGAACCCAGGGGCACTTAATCACTGAGCCACATCCCCAGCCCTTTTTAATATTTTGTTTAGAGACAGGGTCTTGCTGAGTTGCTTAGTGCCTCGTTAAGTTGCTGAGGCTGGGTTTGAACTTGCAATCCTCCTGCCTCAGCCTTCCAAGCCACTGGGATTACAGGTGTGAGCCATAGCACCCAGCTTTCTCTTATTCTTATATATAAATTGGTTTCTGTTTATACCCTTGTCTAGTTCCCAAGCCTAAAAGCTGAGAATCACTTTGGACTCCTCCCCCTCCCTTACTTTCACATTCTGTCAGCTACCTAGACTAACTAATTCTTTTTAATCATTCTCTTCTAATCACCTCATATTCTTTGGTTTCTGCCACTTCCCTAATTCACCCCTTCATTAACTCCCTCAGATTCACAAATCTTAAGCAGCCTCTTCCTGCTTCATGCAGTTCATCTCAGATATGGCTGCCAGACTAGCCTTCCTGAGGCCCAGCTATGCCCCTCCACTGCCTGGCCAGAACCATCAGTGGCTTCTCATTACTTATAGTGGGATCCAGATTACTTCCTCATCCGGCTTTGGCTCCTTCAAGTTCCAACCTTGTTTTGCATTATTCCTCTCTTTTTTGCTATTCATCCAACATGATTGCCCCTTTGTAAAATGAAAGAAACTTGAAATGGTAACAGACTGCAAAATTTCTTTGCTATGAGAGTTTGAACTTCACTGTTTTTTTTTTTTTTCTTTCTTTCTTTTTGGTACCAGGAATTGAACCCAGGGGCACTTAATCACTGAGCCACATCCCCAGCCCTTTTTAATATTTTGTTTAGAGACAGGGTCTTGCTGAGTTGCTTAGTGCCTCGTTAAGTTGCTGAGGCTGGGTTTGAACTTGCAATCCTCCTGCCTCAGCCTTCCAAGCCACTGGGATTACAGGTGTGAGCCATAGCACCCAGCTTTCTCTTATTCTTATATATAAATTGGTTTCTGTTTATACCCTTGTCTAGTTCCCAAGCCTAAAAGCTGAGAATCACTTTGGACTCCTCCCCCTCCCTTACTTTCACATTCTGTCAGCTACCTAGACTAACTAATTCTTTTTAATCATTCTCTTCTAATCACCTCATATTCTTTGGTTTCTGCCACTTCCCTAATTCACCCCTTCATTAACTCCCTCAGATTCACAAATCTTAAGCAGCCTCTTCCTGCTTCATGCAGTTCATCTCAGATATGGCTGCCAGACTAGCCTTCCTGAGGCCCAGCTATGCCCCTCCACTGCCTGGCCCAGAACCATCAGTGGCTTCTCATTACTTATAGTGGGATCCAGATTACTTCCTCATCCGGCTTTGGCTCCTTCAAGTTCCAACCTTGTTTTGCATTATTCCTCTCTTTTTTGCTATTCATCCAACATGATTGCCCCTTTGTAAAATGAAAGAAACTTGAAATGGTAACAGACTGCAAAATTTCTTTGCTATGAGAGTTTGAACTTCACTGTTTTTTTTTTTTTTCCAGTATGGAAAAATATCTGTACATGTTTAGTGTTTTATAAAACACAATCTTTTTTAAAAAATATTATTTAGTTGTCAATAGACCTTTATTTTATTTATTGATATGCGGTGCTGAGAATTAAACCCAGTGCCTCACACATGCTAGGCAAGTACTCTGCCATTGAGCCAACAACCCTAGCCCTAAAACACAATCTTTTTAAAAAAAAAATCTAATGACAATCAGACTTGGTTCTTGATAATAAAGCCTGTATTTATTTATTTATTTTGTAGTGCCAGGGGTTGAACCTGGGACCTTAGTGCTTGCTAGGCAAGCATTCTACCACTAAGTCACATCCCCAGCCCCTGTATTATTTTTTTAATATAGTGTAAATTATATTCTTATGCAATACTCAGGAATATATGAAAACCCAGTAGTTTTTAGGCCACATTAAACAAATGACCACATAGATCTTAACTGCAGCAAAAGTAAACATTCTTTTTTTTTTTTTTTTTAATATTTTTTTTAGTTGTAGGTGGACACAATACCTTTATTTTATTTATGTAGTGCGAGGATCGAACCCAGGGCCTCACACATGCGAGACGAGCACTCTACTGCTGAGCCCCAGCCCCAGCCCCAGCCCCAATAAATGGTCTTTATGGTGCATTTTCATCTCACTGAAGTTGAATCTGTTCCTTTGGAATGTTTTCCCATTTAAATGTGAAGTAAATGTGTTAGAATTTCAGTGGTTTTAAAAAATGTTTTTTTTTTTAATTTTTATTTATAGTAGCATGTATTACAGTTCATACTATACATATAGAGCATCTTTTTACACAAAACAGTTTGTATACAAAGTATATTCGCAGCATTCAAGTCTTCAATCATGCATTTAGAATAATGATATCTGTCTTAACCACTTTTTTCCCCCCCTTCCTCCCTTGCACCCTCCCTTCCCCTCCCTTCCCTTTGACCATTATAGTGTTCCTCTACTCAAAAATCCAAATACCAAATGTTTCCTCTGATATAAGGAAGCCGGTTCATAGTATTGTTGAGTCTGGGTACATAGGAGGATTAGAAGAACACTATAATGGTTAAAAATGTTTTTATTTCTTCCATAGTTTAGTTTCCAGTGAGATATCTTTCTGGAAACCTCTAGTCCCACTACATTTTGAATAACCAAACACTCTTTAGTAGAAAAAAAAACTTGTGAATGCAATTCTAATAAATAAGCAACCACATCTTCAGCTATATTTCCGGAACCTAGAAGACAATTTTACTATTCTCATAATCCATTTAATTGTTGTTTGAAACCTGAATATTTCCATCACTTATAATCTCTGTTTGGAATGAGAATTGTGAGCGTCTCTTTTTATGACTGCTTACAGGCAGTCTAGACCAACTCTAACATATTCTTCACATTTGCTTTTAAGTAATAACTTACTAGAGACAACAAGCTCACATTGCATCTGAGGAAATGTGCTGTTTTTCTTCCTGTGAACAGAGAGAGCAGGCAGGTGGTCTACCACAACTCTTAAGATGACCTCTTGGGCTGGGGTTGTGGCTCAGCAGCAAAGCGCTCGCCTCGCCTCGCACGTGTGTGGCCCGGGTTCGATCCTCAGCACCACGTAAACATAAATGCATTGCATTGTGTACAACTAAAGTAAATAAATAAATATTAAAAAAAAAAAAAGATGACCTCTTCTCACCAAATAGGTCATAAGTTCACTTATGCCTCTTTTCCTCCAGGAAGTTAAACCTGCATTTGGTCTCAAATTCTTTCTGTACAGAACTCTTGCCATTGTATCATGGTCCTGAGAAACCTAAAAAAAAAAAAAAAAAAAAAAAAAACCTAAAAATCCCAGTATATTTTAAAGATAGGCTTTCTGTTTGTGAAGACCCAAAATCACTGGAGTTACCCAAATGTGTTTGATTCCCACAGCATTGTATTTTGGGCAGGAAGCCTGAACAAGCCAGTTAATTTTCTTTTTTTGCAATTTCATACTCCACTCTTCTAGGGATGTAGATTTGTTTTGTTTGTTCGTGAGGGGTGTTTTTTACCCTGCAATAGAATTTATGTTTTCTTTTCAGGTATCAGGGATTGAACCCCAGGGCGCTTAACCACTGAGTCACATCCGCAGCCCTTTTTATTTTTTATTTTGAGACAGGGTCTTGCTAAGTTGCTTACAGCTAAATTGCTGAGACTGGCTTTGAACTTGCAATCCTCCTGCCTGAGTCTCCTGGGTCTATAGGTGTCCGACACTGTACCCAGCCATGTAATAGAATTTAGAAAAGGATGACATATTTTAGTGTTTCTCTTTGTGATAGAACACCATATGTAGAGTCTCTGGACTTTTCACAGCTTGCCCAACTGTTTTAATTATGTAAGCAGCCAACTGTGTTAGGGATTTCTTAAGCAATGTCATGTCTTCATTAGAATTCCTGATTGAAGATTTGAATGGTACGAATATACATTGTATACAGTGTTTTGTAAAAAGATGCTCTATATGTTTATTATGAATTATAATGCATACTACTATTATAAATACAACTTTGAAATAAAAAAAAAAAGAATTCCTTGTTCTAAGATGATCAATGAATTGACTCTCTCCATTAATACAGAAGTTTTATTTTTTCTTTTTTAACATTTAGGGTTTTAGATGCCACAATCTCTTAAATACCAATGCCTCATGGGACTGTGCACCTTAACCCAGATGGGTACTGAGGACCTTGCCTGGTCTTGTAAACCATCCCTCAGGTTCTGGCTGGCTGGACTCAGGGCAATCCCAATGCTGCGGGCCGCTGGTGCCTTACCACCTCTCTGCTTTTATCATGTAATTCATCTTTGCTATTCTTTCCTCTGAGGCCCTTACATCTGTCTATTCAAATGGTACCCATTTCTTATTTTGGGGGTGGGAGGCACTGGGGATTGAATTCAGGGGCACTCGACCACTGAGCCAAATCCTCAGCTCTATTTTGTATTTTGTTAGAGACAGGGTCTCACTGAGTTGCTTAGGGCCTCTCTAAGTTGCTGCGGCTGGCTTTGAACTCTTGATCCTCCTGCTTCAGCCTCCCAAGTCACTGGGATTACAGGCATGTGCCACTGTGCCCAGCTCCCATTTATCATTTTATGATTTTGAAAGTATTTGGGATTTACAGAAAAGCTGCAGAAATAGTACTGGAAGAAGAATGGAGAGGTGTTGGTTAAAGCGTTTAGAGATTCAGTTAGACAGGAGGAATAAGTTCTGGAGATCTATTGTGCAGCATAGTGACTAATTAATAATAAAGTGTTATATTCTTAAAAATTTCTATAAGAATGGATTTTAAATGTTCTCATCACAAAATCTGATAATAAGAATGTGAGGTGCAAATGTTAATTAGCTTGATTTAATAATTTCACAATTGTGTGTACATATATTTATAGATAATAATATACAATTAACATATATACAATGATAAAACTTCACATTGTACACCATATGTATATATACAGTTTTTCATTTGATGATTTAAAAAAAGTAGAAGAGAGCGCACACTTGTAATCCCAGTGGCTCTGGAGGCTGAGGCAGGAGGATTGCAAGTTCAAAGCCAACTTCAGCAAAAGCAAGGCACTAAGCAACTCAGTGAGACCCTGTTTCTAAATTTTAAAAAGTACAAAATAGGGCTGGGGATGTGGCTCAGTGGCCTAGTGCTTGTTAGTTTAATCCCCAGTAACCTCCCCCAAAGAAAAAGTAGAAGGGAGTGAATATACATATCACCCAGCTTTCCCCAATGTTCTCATCTTATGTAACCACAGTACAGTGATTAAAACCAGAAAATGAGAAGCTAGGTGTGGTGGTGCCTGCCTGTAATCCCAGCACTTGGGAGGCTGAGGCAGGAGGATCGAGAGTTCAAAGCCAGCCTCAACAATGGCGAGGCACTTAGCAACTCAGTGAGACCCTGTCTCTAATAAAATACAAAAAGGGCTGGGGATGTGGCCCAGTGGTCAAGTGCCCCTGAGTTTAATCCCTGGTACCAAAAAAAAAAAAAAAAAAAACCAGAAAATTATTAGTGCAATGAGCCCCTAATTTGAATTTTATTAGCCTTTTCACTAATATCTTTTTCTATTCCAGGATCCCATCCAGCATCTCACAGGTGTCATGTCTCTTTAGTCTCCTTCAGTATGTCACAGTTCCTCCATTTTGTCTTTCATGACCTTGACATTTTTGAAAAATATTGGACAGTTATTTTACAGAACATCTCCCTATTAAGATCTGTGTGCTATTTTCTCATAATGAGGTTGAAATTATGCATTTTGGGCAAGAATTTCCCAGAAGTAATGTGTGTCCTTCCTAGGGCCCCATAACAGGCATTGTAAGAAATCAGTGAGTCTCCTTACTAGTAATGTGATCTCCATCACTAGATTAAGAAACTGTGCCGCATTTCTCCACTGTGGTGTTAATATTTTTTCCCCTAGTAGTTAATAAGGATCTTGGGGAAGATGTAAATATCCTGTTTATCCTCCAGTTTTTACCTAATAATTTTAGCATCCATTACTATGGTGTTTACCTGATGGTGATACTCTTTTTCTTTCATTTCCTCTATATTTATTAATTGGACTTATTCTGTGAGGAAGAGCTGTCCCTTCCCCCAACTTTTATTTACTTATATCATTATTTATTTATTTATTTATTTATTTATTTTTTATTTTTTATTTTTTTGGTACCGGGGATTGAACTCAGCGGCACTAGACCGCTGGGCCACATCCCCAGCCCATTTTTTGTATTTTATTAGAGACAGGGTCTCACTGAGTTGCTAAGTGCCTCGCCATTGCTGAGGCTGGCTTTGAACTCGCGATCCTCCTGACTCAGCCTCCCAAAGTGCTGGGATTACAGGCGTGCGCCACCGCGCCCGGCTCATTATTTATTTATTTATTTATTTATTATTTTTTTTTTAAAGATACCTATGTCAACAACCCTGCATGACACAGGTGCCAGGTACTTTCTTTTTAATATTTATTTATTTACTTTAGTTGTACACAATGCAATGCATTTATGTTTACGTGGTGCTGAGGATCGAACCCGGGCCGCGCACGTACGAGGCGAGCGCTCTGCCGCTGAGCCACAACCCCAGCCCCTCATTATTTACTTTGATCACTATGAATTCATGGATGTTTATTTCATTCTGTCCTTATTTTATTACTATCCTTATTTATTTTGTTGCTCAAATAGTTCTAGCTTTGGCTACAGGGAGCTATTACAACTTGATTCCTGTTTCCTTTCAATGTGTCCCCATCTTCTTTCAAGTACTTCCTTACTTTTTTTGGCACTACAAGATAGCTGAGGTTCATCTTGTATTTTTCTTTTCAGTCTTATAATTTAATATTTCTCCAGGAAGTAAGGAAGCATTGGTTTCTTAAAGGATAGTATTTACTTCCTTTTTTTTTTTTTTCTTTTAGGTGCTGGGGCTAGAACTTAGGTCTTGCACATGCCAGGCAAGTAGGTCCTCTACCACTGAGCTATAACCCCAGCTCTTGGGTCTAATATTTAGAAACTAAGATTGGGCAGGATGTGCTCATTGCTACTGGGATGTCACTGCTTCTGAACTCAGCAGAGACTATATCGTCACTTGACTATGCTTATTTCTATAATTTCTGTCTATTGCTCTCATTACAAGTTCATGCTAGTAACTCTGATTTGAATACAGCATCAAAGGGTTCATTCTAGTTTACCCCTCTTTACTTTTTGTTCCTTTTTCTCTGAGAGTGAAAAACTTGGCCCTTGTTACCTTTGTTTATGTATTTATTCATTCCATCCTGGCGCATAGATAAACTAGTTTCAGAATTGCTAATCAATATCCCAGTAAGCAACAGATGATGAACTAGATAGAGTACAGTATCTAGGTATAGCGCTTTCTTTCTTTATACTTACAGTATCTGAAATATTATTTTCTGAAGTTATTTATGTTAATTTCTTCCTTATCCCTGTCACTATAGTTTTGTTATTTATTTCTTTTTTTAAAATATTTATTTATTTGCTTTAGTTATACACAATTTATTTGCTTTTAGTTGTAAAAATTGTTTATTTTTACGTGGTGCTGAGAATTGAAACTGGGCTGCACACGTGCTAGGTGAGTGCTGTACCGCTGAGCCACAATCCTAGCCCTTGTTATTTATTTCTAGTGCCATTGAATTACTTTGATTTGTATTTCTATTTTGATGCTCTCTCCACATCCTGGTTGATTTTAATTATATGCACCTTTTCAGGATTTTTGGTAATTTGGGCATATTTCCCCCAAATAATCTTACTTCCTCATGTCACAAGGCCCAGATCACTCACATTCCCCTCAAGGACAATACCTTTGCTATTAACACCTGAAGTTGTACATAGGGGGTATGAGGGATTCTTTTTACACCAAGCATTGGCAGGCAAAAAGGGGCTTTCAGTGCAGGATGTGTTATATACATATGTGTCTTCTGAAATGTAATCCTATGGGCCTGATGAATCTTTCATCTCAAAAAAAAAAAAAAAAAAAAAATCCTTTCCCACACCTTCTTTTTCTCTTTCCTGTTTGAATAACTTTTTTAAACAAATTATTTATTTATTCTAATCTGTTATACATGACAGCAGAATGCACTTCAATTCATAGTACACATATAGAACACAATTTTTCATTTTTCTGGTTGTACACGAAATAGTGTCACACCATTTCTGTCTTGGTTTGAATAACTTTAATACTTATTTTTCTCCCTGAACATGAACTGTCTCCCACGGCAAAGCGTTTTTTCATTTTACAACCTTCTCTTCTCATTTTTGTTTAATCACATTGGAAAGTGCTTTCACTTGGGACTGTCCTTCTCTGCCCAGCAGATAGGCAGGTACATCTCCCCGTGAAATCTTTTCACTGTTCTTTTGTTTGGTTATTTCTCTTTTCATGCATCTTGATAAATGTTCCCCCCATGCTGGAGATTGAATCCAGGGCCTTGCATAAACGAAGCATGTGCTTTACCACTGAGCTATACCACCAGCCCTCATAGCTTTTTTTTTTGCATTTTCTCAGCATGACATTATGGAAGAGCTTAGCTCTCTGATCAAAACCAAATATATTTTTTGGCCCTCTTTGAATGTTCATGAGCCTTTCAACTACCTTTCTTTCTCTCTTTCTCACAATCCAAATGGTATCCATAGTGTTTACAGTGCAACTCAATATATTTATTTTGCATGGCCATTTGCAGCCTCCAGGATTTGAAGAAATTTTCAAATTTCAGGTCTCAGAGACTGATGAGCTGATTTTGTACAGCTCAATGTAGGAAAAGACTTCCTCTATACATCTCTTGTTTGTGTGTAAACTGTTTATTCAGTTCTTTTCTCCTCTTTCCTATCATGTTTTTGGTCCTGTGTCCTTCGATTTTAGTGGTATTAGCCCTTTATTTGTAATGTGAACTGTGAATATTTTCTTCTAGTATGTCAACTATTTTTCACTTCTCTCATGCCCATCTTGTAAGCTCTTCACTGTTGGACTTGAGTGAAGCATACTAATATCCCAGCATAGAGGTCTCTCTCCTCTGAAGTTGAAGAGTAATTAAATTTTACCTTTTAAAGTAGTTGGTATCTTTTTATGGAGCACATTATATTTCACCTGTATTTTAGTCATTTCTTCCATCTAGACTCAAAACACTTTAAGGACAAGATCAGTGTTTCATTCTTTCTGATCTCAGTATCTAGCAGACATTCTTGCACTTCTCAGATTTTAACTAAATGAACTTATCAGATCTTACTGAATAAGTGAACAATGAGAACAGAAATATAACTTAGTATCAGCAGCAAAAGAGCTACCCTGTTCTTCACTTGAAGAAATTTGTGTGGCTGTGTGTGTGTGTGTGTGTGTGTGTGTGTGTGTGTGTGCACAGCACTCACACACGTTAAGAAGCTAAGAGATGGAGTGTGCAGCAGCAGAACCTGCTACCACACCTCCTCTCAATATCTCTTTATTATTTAAAGCAGACATTAAGTGTGGTAGTGACAATGAGTTTATGGGGAAACCCATGCAGAAAAGTCTGGTTTTTAAATTCCCTGTAACACCCACGCTTCTTTACCTTTGCTATGTACATTCTTATCTATATACTGATAATCATAAAAATATTTAAGTATGTATAATGAATAGCTAGGGCAGATATGGAAATCATATGATCTGGTGACTTAAACAATAGAAATTTATTGTCTCACAGTTCTATAGTCTAGAAGTTCAAAAAGGTGTTGACAGCTGGGATGTGGCTCAACGGTAGGGCGCTTGCCTAGCACGTGCGTGGCCCAGGTTCGATCCTCAGCACCACATAAAAATGCATTGTGTACAACTAAAAGAAAATAAATAAAATATTTTAAAAAATTTAAAAAAGGTGTTGACAGAGTTGGTTCCTTCTAAGGACTGTGAGATGGAATCTCTTCCAGGTCTCTTTGTGGCTTGTAGGTAGAAGTCTTCATGCCCATATGGCATTCTTCCATCGGTATGTAGATTATTGGTATATAAACTATCTGTATATGTGTATGTCTCCAAATCTCAGACACCAGTCATATTGGGTTAAGATCCACTCTAATGACCTTATTTTAATTTAATAGCCTCTGTAAAGATCCTGTCTCCATATAACCCTGTCATATCCTGTGGTACTGAGGGCTAGGACTTCAGTGTTAGAATTTTGGACAGGGTGGTCCAATTCAACCCACAACAGTCCATATAACCCTTTAGAAATTCAGCCTAACTTCACAGAAGAAGAAATATGAATGGTCAAAAATATATTAAAAATTCAACATTTCTAGCAATTAGTGAAATGCATTATTAAAACTACACTGAGATTCCCTCTCACTCTAGTCATAATGGCAATTATCAAGAATACAAGTAACACTGGGTACAGTGGCACATGCCTGTAATCCCAGCACTTGGGAGGCTGAGGCAGGAGGATCATGAGTTCAAAGCCAGCCTCAGCAATGGCGAGGCACTTAGCAGCTCAGTGAGACCCCGTCTCTAATAAAATACAAAAAAAGGGCTGGGGATGTGGCTCAGTGGTCTAGTGCCCCTGAGTTCAATCCCTGGTACCAAAAAAAAAATACAAGTAACAATAAATGTTGGTGCGGAGCTGTATGCAGTGGTGCACTCCTGTGGTCCCAGTGGCTTGGGAGGCTGAGACAGGAGAATTGAGAGTTCAAAGCCAGCCTCAGTAATGGCGAGGTGCTAAGCAACTCAGTGAGACCCTGTCACTAAATAAAATACAAAAATAGGGTTAGGGATGTGACTCAGTGGTCAAGTGCCCCTGAGTTCAATTCCTGGTACCCGCCCCCCCAAAAAATGTTAGGGAGGATGTGGGAAAAAAGGTACACTCATACATTGTTGGAGGCACTGCAAATTGGTGCAACCACTATGGAAAGCACTATGGAGACTTGTTAGAAAACTTGGACTGGAACCACTATTTGACCCAGTTATCCCACTCTTTGGTATATACCCAAAGGACACAAAATCAGCATACTATATATAGTGATGCAGCCATATCAATGTTTATAGCAGCTCAATTCACAATAGCTAAGCTATGGAACCATCTACGTGCCCTTCAGCAGATGGATGGAGAAAGAAAATGTGGTGTGTATACACAATAGAATATTACTTAGCCATAAAGAAGAATAAAATTATGACATTTGCTGGTAAATGGATGGAACTGGAGAGTTTCATGCTAAATGAAATAAGCCAGTTCCAAAAAACCAAATATTCTCTCTGATATGTGCATGCTAACACAAAATAAGCTAGGGGGAGGAATAGAAGTTCATTGGATTAGACAAAGGGGAATGAAGGGAAAGAAGGGAGCATAGGAATAGGAAAAACAGTAGAATGAATCGGACATAATTTTCCTATGTTCATATTTGAATACATGACCGTGAAACTCCACATCACGTACAACTGCAAGAACGGGATCCTGCCGGGTGCGGTGGTGCACACCTGTAATCCTAGCACTTGGGAGGCTGAGGCAGGAGGATCACGAGTTCAAAGCCAGCCTCAGCAATGGCGAGGCACTTAGCAACTCAGTGAGACCCTGTCTCTAATAAAATACAAAAAAGGGCTGGGGATGTGGCCCAGTGGTCAAGTGCCCCTGAGTTCAATCCCCAGTACCAAAAAAAAAAAAAAAAAAAAAAAAAGAATGGGATCCTAATTCGAATGTTATCTCCACGTGTGTGTATATATGTAAAAATACACTCTACTGTCATATATATCTTTTTTTAAAATTTTTATTTATTTGCTTTAGTTGTACACAATGCAACGCATTTTATGTTTACGTGGTGCTGAGGATCGAACCCGGGCCACGCACGTACTAGGCAAGCGCTCTACCACTGAGCCACAGCCACAGCCCTCATATATATCTTAAAAAAACAAATAAAACATAATAAAAATATAGAG
The DNA here is from genome assembly GCA_025594165.1 of Tamias sibiricus. Lineage (NCBI taxonomy): Eukaryota > Metazoa > Chordata > Mammalia > Rodentia > Sciuridae > Tamias > Tamias sibiricus. The sequence continues at coordinate 72,610,421 of CM046663.1, forward strand.
CTCAAAAATTGAAAAAAATATTTTTTGGCAGGGGGGGGTACCAGGGATTGAACTCAGGGGTACTCGACCACTAGACCACATCCCCAGCCCTTTTTTGCATTTTATTAGAGACAGGGTCTCACTGAGTTGCTAAGTGCCTCGCTATTGCTGAGGCTGGCTTTGAACTCGTGATCCTCCTTGTCTCAGCCTCCCAAGTGCTGGGATTACAGGTGTGTGCCACCATGACTGCAAAAATTGAAAAAAATTTAAAAATTCAGCCTAAAGTTATTTATTTTCTTTTGAGAGAGTTATAAATAATAGGATTTTCAGTCAGTGAGTGATATAGTCTCAGTGGGTCACAGCAGGCTTGGGTGTTGTATGCAGAATGTCAGTATGCATGTATTTGTTACAGGTTTCTTGCTAAGAAGAGGATACATTAAACATAAAATTGTTGTGAATTCACATTGTTCTTTCTACAATGTAGGTACCAGAATCCCCAGAAGACCTGGGATGTACATTGAGGCCTGAGAGGACAGGGGCAGTGTATGAAGCTGCTACCGTGGAAGTAGATCTATCTGCATCCATCACGCTGCAAGTGCTGGTCAACACCCCAGGGAACATTTCCTGTCTCTGGGTCTTCAAACACAGTTCCCTGAATTGCCAGCCACACTTTGATTTACAAAACAGGTAAGAAAAGTCAGAGGCACAATCACAAGTATTTTTGGAGTAGTATTTTCTTGCATAAAACTTGATTCATTTGGAATTCCTCTTCAAGTTTCTGTCCATGTCACTGGGTGCAGTGGTGCATGCCTGTCATCCCAACAACTTGGGAGTCTGAGATAGGAGGATCACAAGCTCAAAGCCAGCCTCAGCAACTTAGTGAGGCTCTAAGCAACTTAGCAAAAATCTGTCTCAAAATAAAAAATAAAAAGAGCTGGGGATGTGGCTCAGTGGTTGAACACCCCTGGGTTCAATCAATACCAATTACCAAAAAAAAAAAAAAAAAAAAAAAAAGCTGAGGATATGGTTTAGTGGTAAAACATCCTTGGGTTTTATCCCCATTAAAAAAAAAAGTTTAAAGGTTTCTATCCATGTCTATCTTATCTCCAATAAAACAATAAACTAAAAATAGAGCTAAGAATATGTATGCATGACATTATGTATGTCAAATCTCATAGGAGGTACAACAGAAAAAGCAAACCCTAATGCAAACTATGGACTTTAGTTAGTAATCATGTATCAATATATTGGTTCATCAATTATGATAAATATGCCACACCTGTGTGAAGTATTAACACTACAGGAAACTGTGTGACAAGAAGGGCATATATGGGATTTCCTTGTACTTTCTCCTCAATTATTTTTTAAATCAAAACTACTATAAATTAAAATCTATTAATTTAAAAAGTCTATATAAAAGAATTACATATATATTACATATACAGGGAGAGAGAGATGGGCCAGGATGAGGAGAGAGAGCAGTGATTACTGAGTAGCTGTCAGAATATGAAACAAATAGAGAAAAGAATACTTAGAATATTTAAATGTGTCATTTTTTAATTGACTATCATATTAAAGATAAAAAGAAAGTTTTTATTTCATTTCTAGTAGCAAGAAACTTCTTTCTTGGAAATGCTTGGGGATAGAACATTTGGTTTTATCTATTTTGTTCCATAATAAGAAGAATTATGTGATAGCCACAAAATGTTTTAGTAAGACATTGATCTGTCTGTAAGAAACATTGGTCTCATTATCCAAAAGAAAATATCTTATCTAAACCTCTAACTCTATGCTGATTGCTGTCCCCTGCTGTCTTCCTCTTCTATGAGAAGGACAAGGGGCACAGGGCATTTAAATGCCCACTTAATGATTCTAAGGCTGCCTTTCTTTTTAGTTCTTGGGGATGTTTAGGTGCTCTGAGAGATATAGTGATAGTGCTGTCTTTTCAAGAACAATGCAGAAAACAGAACCCAAATGGCCAGAGAGGAGTGTCATGCCCCTTGATGAGGTGTTGGAGAACATCTCTGTGACTGACTGGTACAAGCTGGCTTTTTTTTTTTTTTTTTTTTTTGTCCTTTAACGTGAAATAAATTCTTGTGCAATTATCAGGACAGTGGGTATAATTCTTAATATTAGTTCTAAATCTTGGAGCACATTAATTTTCTTTTCCTCTTTTGAGACTGTATACACTCACTTCTGTTTTTCAGTTACTTTTGCCTTGGGGTTAAACCAAAGCAGTCTTCTATTAAGAATTTTGGCTTAGTGGTTGCGAGCGTAGATCAGTGGTAGAGCACTTACCTAGCGTGCAAGGCCCTGGGTTCAATCTCCAATGCTGTAAGAAAAGAAAAAAAAAAAGGAGGGGGGGGGGGCTTAAAGAAATGTTCTGCCACAACAGTTCTCACCAGATTGAGACCAAAAATCAAAGTAACAGGGTAGGGTTACTTCACTTAGTAGAGCTCACGTTTGTTGCTCTAAGACAGGCAGCCAGCTTGTTAGCTAAAGTCATAGTTGCCCTGTGGGTTAGTTTACTTAGTACCAAAACGCTTCTCGTGACTTTATTTTTAAAATATTTTTTTGTTGCAGATGGACTTGATACCTTTATTTTATTTGTTTATTTTTATATGGTACTGATGATTGAACCCAGTACCTCACACATGCTAGGCAAGTGCTCTACCATTGAGCTACAGCTCCAGCCCTTTTGTGACTTTTTCATAGCAGAGAATTATAGAAATTATATCTGGACTCTGGCTCATAGGCAAAACACCCAAGCTTCTAGGAGTTCACAGATGAGGTCTGGGGGTGTAGTAACTTAGTGATAAAGCACTTGCCTGCCATGCAGAAAGTCATGGGTTCCATTCCCAGTGCAAAAAAAAAAATTTTTTTTTTAAGTTCATAGATGAGAAGGAAAGTAAATTGTTCAAGGAAAGATAACACATCCACAAAATCAATCTGCAGGTGCAAATCAAGTATATATCCTACTCGTTTACTGTCTGTGGGTGCAACCACAGGAGTTCTTGAATTGCTGCTGAGTGTCCTAAAGCAGGGCTTCTCAAATGCAGCTTGCTGTTGGATTGCCTGGGGATCTTGTTAAAATGCAGATTGTGATCCAGTAGGTCTGAATGGGGACTGAGATTCTGCATCTTTGTCATCCCCCAACAGATGCTAATACTGTTGGAGAAAGACCACACTTTGAATAGTTAGAATTTAAAGGTCAGAAATTATTGGCTGGGTGCTGTGGCTCATGCCTATGACACAGGAGGCTGAGTCAGGAGGATCACAAGTTTGAGGCCGGTCTGGGTAACTTAGCAAGACCCTGCGTCAAAACAAAAAAGGCTGGAGTTGTAACTCAGTGGTAGAGTGCCCCTGGGTTCAACCCATAGTACCACAAAAAGTAAGTAAATAAACAGAAATCCAAAATTGAATCCTCACCACTCAAAAAACTGCTAGAGAGCACTTAAAGAGAGTAGGTATTGCTAAATTCGCATAAAAAAAAAAATCTCTTTGAAGGGAAGACCCCTGGTCAAATTGACCTTTACCAATGATCTGAAAAGTTAAACATACTAACACTTAGGAATTGTTCTGCTTCCTTGTTGTATGTTGGTGAAATTACTACTTCATAGGAAAATGCCTCATGTCAGATTTACTCAAATCCTTTCAGTTAGAGAGAGAGGACCCACACCAGAAGAGTGTTCTTTATCCCAGGGCATCTCATTTGTATGGCCATCAGGCTCTGCCAATGAGGAACTGAAGCTGGTGACCAGGTGACCAGACAAACAGGATCATGGAAAGTGCTTTGTCATGGAAGGGACACCAAAACACATGTGCCCCTAAGGTGCTGTGATTTTGGATGGGAGATTTCCCTCCAAGGGGCTCAGGAAACATCTAGCCATCAGGCTAGAATGGAGCTCACTCACCTTCAGGGGTTGGAAGTCACCTTCAGATTATGATGGTCAGGCTGAGTGTTGGGCACAGGCAAAAACTGTTCTCCACCAAGCAGCTCTCTGTGCCACACTCACAGGGAGCCACCAACCCACATTCTGACTCAGTATGAAATTTTATGTTTTTAGTTTCACACCTTTGCCAAAGTAACCAGTTCTCTTTCCTATTTTACAGAGGAGTTGTTTCCATGGTCATTTTGAAAATGACAGAGACCCAAGCTGGAGAATACCTACTTTTTATTCAGAGTGAAGCTACCAATTACACAATATTGTTTACAGTGAGTATAAGAAGTAAGTCCAGCTCGCTTCTAGGCATTCCCAGTATTCAAGAAGTAGTTTAGAACCCATTTGATTCTTTAAAAAATTTTTAGTGGTGCATTATAATTATATATAATAGTGGGATTCATTGTTACATATGCATACTTGTATACAATATGGAACCCATTTGGTTTTGACCCATGGCTCAAGATAGAATATTGAGGCTTCTCTCAATATATAGCTGAGTTGATTGAATTTTGTTCCTTTCTCCACATAATCTATTGAGAACTGAGAAGCTCCCATATTCCTATGGACTCTTTTTAAAGACATAGGACATAACTCTATTCGGGAGTCCCCATTTTTTTTCTTTCAGTAAACAGATGGATGACAGGGAAGAATTGGAAAACATTGTGACCTTGGAATTAGAAGTCCTGGGTTCTAATTCCAGTACCAAAACTGCTCCTTTTGGCAGGTGACTGAATCTCTTTGAGCCTGAATTTCCTTATCTGTAAAAGGAGGATAAAAGTATATATCTTGTAAGATTGTAAGGTCTTAGCAAGATCCAATAGAACTTTTGATATGATGAAAATGTTCTGTCTGCTCTGTCTAATATGGTAGCCCCTGGCCATATGTAGCTGTTGAACATTTGAAATGTCCCTAGTGTGACTGGAGAACCAGTTTCAATTGTATTTAATTTAAATTAATTAAAATTTGAATTTAAAGCCACATGTGGCTAATGGCTACTGTATTGGACAGTACAGGTATATGCAAATGCCAGACTACGCAAACTGTACAGAACAATCCAAATGTCCTTACCCAGAGAGACAGCTGTGTGGTTGGATCACCACCTCCATATGCTTTCTGGCCTCTCATTTTGTCCCCATCAAGCACAGACCTAGCATTTGCACAGACTTAATGCTGTGCACACTGAATGCACTGTTTCACCTTACATGACTAATAAAAGTGGCTGTAGTAACATAGGTCCATGTGTCTCTAGGGAGGCAGGGCAGTGCTCACAAACTCTGGGTTAATGCCACTTTAAATTAGTTTTCCTGGTGACACATTGGTGCAATTTGCCAGGCTCCCTCCTTCCTTGTCAGTGACTACACAGAGCTGGGGTGTGGTGCCTGTGTGCCTAGCCCACAGGGGCACCTGGGTCAGGAATGACCACAGTCACCCTTTGCTGAGTGTGTTCTACCTGCATCACTTCAGATGCTCACCATGACCAACACCTGCATGTAGATGTGAAAATAGGCACTCTTGAGACATGATAATGGTCACAGCTAAAGTCCAGTTTAAGCCAGGTTTACACTTTTCACACTGCACTGCACTTGGCCTTGTGTGAGAGGATATGGCCTAGCAGTCAGAGCTACTGACAACAGAGAGTGCTTCATATTCCCAGAAGGTTCATGGTACTGGGTCATGGTACAAGGGTGGGGTGTTAGGTTCCAAAGTCAGTCCACAAGGCAAAAATCAGGTAAAGTTGAAATTTGAAAATCCCTTCAATTACCTTGAAACTAGTAGGACCAGAGCACTAGAAGAGCAAAATCAAGAAATTCCTTTGATTTTGATCTTGATTCCTGAACCTCCCTACTTTCTTATTCCCCTTTGTTGGACACTTTGTGCTGTAGGTTGGAAGAAGATAAGAAATTCTTGCTCTCTCTTTTTGTCAAGGGCACGTGATTGTGTAAGGGAAGTGGGAATCTGTTGTGTCTCTATTATATTTAGGACATCTTTCATTCCAGATTTTTTTAAAAAAAATTTTTAGTTGTAGTTGGACACAATACCTTTATTTTATTTATTTATTTATTTTTATGTGGTACTGAAGATCAAACCCAGCACCTCGCACATGCTAGGCGAGCACTCTACCACTGAGCCACAACCCCAGCCCTTTCACTCCAGATTTACAGTGTAAAAATACAGCAACAATCAATCAAGTAAATTATAACTTTTTTTTGTCATTCTGCTGGGTGGTGGAGCTCAAAACAAAAACAAACAGGTGGAGAGACTTGACAATAATGTGAAAGAGACAATCACAAGCTCTGTATTAACTAAAAGTGTGGCATGGCTGCTAAAATAGTAAATTTGAACCTTGGCAGTATATATGAAAATATATTGTTTAGCCCAAGGAAATGAATAGATTATTATTTTCAGTTCTGCATTTTTTCAGATAAATATGGGTAAAACAGAGCAACAAAAATAGTGAAGAAGCGGGCGCGGTGGCGCGCGCCTGTAATCCCAGTACTTTGGGAGGCTGAGGCAGGAGGATCTCGAGTTCAAAGCCAGCCTCAGCAATGGTGAGGCACTTAGCAACTCAGTGAGACCCTGTCTCCAAATAAAATACAAAAAAGGGCTGGGGATATGGCCCAGTGGGTGAGTGCCCTGAGTTCAATCCCTGGTACCACAAAAAAAAAAAAAAAAAAAAAAAATAGTGAAGAACTTGGAACTCCTTAAATTAGGAACAGCTCAGGGAATTGGGGATATTTGGCCTAGAGAAGGGAATATTTTGAGGAGTAGAAATGAATTATAGTGAAATATAGAGAAAATAATTCTGGGATTTTGAGTCAGAAAACCTGGGCTAACTAGTTTAAAATGCCTTGGGTGGTAATTATCTCTCTTGACCTCAGTTTTCATTTTAAATATTTGAAGTACTATCATGTAGAAGCAAAGCCAGACTTTAAAAAAAAATTGCAGTAGAAGGCAAAATTGGGACCCAACATTAGAAATTACAGGGATTTTGAAAAGTGAAAACCACCACAACATAGGAAAGGTATTTGCAGTTCTCAGTCAACAAAGGATTAATGTTCATAATATATAATGATCTTCTGTAAATCAATAAGAAGCAAAGCAAAACAAAACCCAGTAGAAAATGAACAAAAAAAATACAACCGGTCATTTTATTTCTAGAATATGAAACTGGAATGGTCAATAAGCATGTGTTAAAAGATAAACTTAAGCATTAAAATTTTAAGAGTTTGAACAGACAGTGATTCATGCATTGGGCAACTGGTGGGTTCCATTAAGGAGCTGGGAGGGGAAAAGTTTTACAAAACATTCACAGAAGCAAGACAAAGAAAAGATTTGATAAGTTAAAGTGGAAAGTCCCTAATTAGAGGTTAGTCGGCAGTTTTAATTTGGCTAAGTTTCTAGGTAGAGGTTGGTTGGCGGTTTCCAATTGGTTACACTTAAGTTCACTCTGCTGCTTCAACGGAGCTGAGTTTGGTTTGATTATGTAGGAACCCAGGGCACTGGAGCCATCTCAGCACAATGGCCTTCCAACGAATTATTTCAATACACATTAAATTAATTATTAAATTAAGACCACAAGGAGATGCCATTTTATACCCTCTAGATCATTGAAAACTAAGAAGTCTTGGTAAGTATATTGGGCAACAGGAACTTTTGAAGAAGCATTAACTAGTGTAACCACTTTGGAAAACTAATTTTCATTATGTATAAAGCTGAACACGCTCATACCATGTTAACCAGCAGTTCCACTTCTGGGTGTATTATTAAAGGAAATGTTACACACATGCCTTGGTAGAAATGTGTGGAATGTTTAAAAAGCTGGAAACAAATGTCCACTACAAGAAAATGAAAAACACAGATTGTGATTTACTTACCAATGGAATGCTATGTAGCTGTAAACAAAAACAAAAACAATGGAAGATAACATGCAAAACCATGGGTAAATTTTAAGAAATAACGCTGGGTTGGGCATGGTGGCGCACTGAAGGCTGAGGAAGGAGGATTATGGGTTCAAAGCCAGCCTCAGCAATTTAGTGAGGACCTAAGGAACTTACTGAGACCCTGTCTCAAAATAAGATATAAAATGAGCTGGGGATGTGGCTCAGAGGTTAAGTGCCCCTGAGTTCAGTTCCTGGTTAAAAAAAAAATGTTGGATGAAAAGAATGAAGCTGAAGAAGCAACATATTGAGTGATACAATATTTTGAATCTCAAGAACAAAACAAATCAATTATTGTTTGGGGACACATATTTATGTGGCAAAACTATTTTTTGAAGTTCAGAAATAATAAATACAAAATTCAGGATAGTTGTTACCTAGGGTTGAGAGGTAGGGAGAAGCACAAAAATTAGGTTAAAACATATTTATTAATATTCAAATTACTAAATCAGATCAGGGGTCCAGGAGGATTTGTTAAAATCATTATGCTTCACAATTTACATGTCATATGTTCCTTTATTTATATATACACATATATCAGAAGATATATCCTATTCCTTTATATATGCATGCATATACATATATATCAAACAAGATATAGTATTTTAATTTGTTATAAGAAATTAAGTCTAGGAAAGCATTCATTTTCATTTTTTAAAAAGTTGGTTAAGCCGGGTGTGGTGGCACACGCCTTAATCCCAGTGGCTTGGGAGGCTGAGACAGGAAAATCATGAGTTCAAAGCCAGCCCTAGCAACTGTGAGGAGCTAACCAACTCAGTGAGACCCTGTCTCTAAATAAAATACAAAATAGGGCTGGGGATGTGGCTCAGTGGTCTAGTGCCCTTGAGTTCAATCCCCAGTACTTAAAAAAAAAAAAAAAAATTGGTTAAAAAGAAAGAAAATGATCAGCCTTGGGTGGGTAGTGAACTCCAGTTCCTAGAAAAGTCCAAGCAGGAGTGGAAAAGTTTATATGTGGAGCATGGTTGAGAGTGGAGGATGGGGGGTGTGTGTGTGTGTGTGTGTGTGTGTGTGTGTGTGTAGTGTGATGGTCCACTGTGAATGGCCTCTAAATTCTGTTCCAATTCTAACCCCATTCTACTCCTTGTTTTACATTTCTACATCATAATATATTTCTACCTTGGTGTAGATGAAATTTTGGGAAGAGAGCTGAATTTTTTTTGTCATTGTTGGTTTTTTTTTTTTTTTTTTTTTTTTTTTTTTTGTACTGGTGATTGAACTCAGGGGCACTCGAACACTGAGCCACATCCCCAGCCCTATTTTGTATTTTATTTAGAGATAGGGTCTCACTTGAGTTGCTTAGCATCTCGACGTTGCTGAGGCTGGCTTTAAACTTGTGATCCTCCTGCCTTAGCCTCCCAAGCCATTAGGATTATAGGCATGTGCCACTGCGCCCTGCTAGAAAGTTGAGTTTTAAGCTGTAGTTATATGTTAAATAAAGGGTTTAAGCTGTATATTATTGCTGCTAGTTTCCCTTTTTTATGCACATCAATATTTCATTTTCACGTGACTTCACTCCACTTATTTTAGTTATCTGTGTATTTGTGAATGCCCAAAGAAATTGGCCAAGAAGATTATTGTTAAAGTTGACATTGCTTCTATAGTTGAATTTAATATATTGCCTGGGTGTAGGGGGAGTATATTCTGCTATAGTATAAAATATTAATTTTTCTTAATGATGTAGAATTTTTTGAGGGTGCTGCTAAGACAATGATTTTTTAAAATATCAATAAAAATGTTATTAAGTGTTAATATGTTAATAATTTATGATACTATAGATACACTGCTTTACACATTAAGAAGACCTTACTTTAGAAAAATGGAAAATCAGGATGCCCTGGTCTGTATATCTGAAAGTGTTCCAGAACCAATCGTGGAATGGGTGTTCTGTGATTCGCAGGGTGAAAGGTATGAGATGTGAAAAGATAACTGCTATGATTATTAATTTTCAGTCTTTTTCTAATGTAGTTGACATTGCACTGTATTAAAAATGGAATGTATCTCCATTTCAACAGAAAACAACTTTGGCTCCTTAAATGTACAAAATGAGTAGTATGGGCTTCACAGTGGGGAAGGTGGGAGTTTTTGTTTTGTTTTTTAGTAAGAAGGGCTTTGAGGTCTGCTCACATCAACTGCAGGCTCCTCCCTGCCATCATACTCCATGAGTTACAGTATTGCGAAGTTATGGTATTGTTGGTTCCCTAAGTATCTGGTTATGGGGGGAAAATATACTGGTTTTAAAATATAATTCTCTTATAAGTAAGAAATCTCCCATGACTAAATGTTTAATTTGTGGTCATTCTTTGTTCTGGAAATGTAGTTTAATATAATTGTTTAAGGATCAAGAATCTAAAGCCAGAGAGCCTTGGCTTTGAACCCTGGTTTGCCTGCTAGCTGTATAGCCTTGGACACGTTATTTAACCTCTCTGTGCTTCATCAGAAGAAAGAGGATGGTAACAAGTATCATATGGAATTATGATGATGATTATTAAATGAGTTGATTACTAATGCAGCACATAGAAAAGTTTCTGGCAGATACAGAGTAAATGTTTACTTTTCTTTCTCCATATGTGCCATCACTAAGCTCTCCGTAAGCAAGAATTCGTGAGGTTTGAACTAGTTAAAGTATACTGAACCATTTTTGTTGAAAAGTGGGAGAAAATAGAAGAAGAAAAAGAAAAAAGAAAAAAAAAAAAGAACAACAGCCAGTTTCCCAAATGATATGAATGTGACCTCAAATTTTAGAAGTACAAAAAAAGATTCTTGAAACATACAGATATACATTATGCATAGAGAAAAAAAGATTGAAAAGATACATATCAATATAATAACAGTTGTTATCTCAAAGTGATAGGATTGGGTAACTTAATATTCTTTTCTTTAGATTTTTCTGTATTACCCACATTCGTTCAATGAACTGTTATTATTGTCTTGTAATTAAAAACATTTCAAGGAAGGATATACAGAGAAAAGAATAACTTGATTCTAGGGATAAAGAGAAGATTAACAATTCACAGACTCCAAAACCATTCTCTGCTTTGGGGAAAGTCTGGATTAGGGAAATGCTGTATGGGAACCAAAGTCCATTTTGTGCTGAGGCTGGAGACAGTGTTGCTCCGTTGACTACTGAGATGGGCTTGGCTTGGTGACACTTGGGCTTTTTTCTTTTTGTTGTCCTTTTTAGTTCTTCCTTTCCCTGTTTTTAAAAGGCAACCAAAATATTTCCAAGCAAAAGAAAATTTTAACTGTTTATTATGCAATGTTATTCTAACAAATTGAGATAATGAGGAACCCTTAATTGAAGCAATAAATTTGGGTTTGTTTACCTTTTTTTTTCTTCTTGGTACCAGGGATTGAACTCAGGGGTACTTGACCACTGAGCCACATCCCCAGTCCTATTTTGTATTTTTTTTTTCAATATTTATCCATTTCCTTTAGTTGTACACAATGGAATGCATTTACGTTTACGTGGTGCTGAGGATCGAACCTGGGCCCGCGCACGTGCCAGGCGAGCGCTCTACCGCTGAGCCACAACCCCAGCCCCCTATTTTGTATTTTATTTAAAGACAGGGTCTCATTGAATTGCTTAGCACCTCGCTTTTGCTGAGGCTGGCTTCAAACTTGAGATCCTCCTGCCTCAGCCTCTGGAGCCACTGGGATTACAGGTGTGTGCCACTGGACCCAATTTGTTTACCTTTTGATCTGCTCTTTTTTTTTTTTTTTTTCTTTTATTTTCCATTTTGGCTCTTTAAGACAGGCTCAAGAACCTGTTACTCTGTACTCCCGAACAACATCTTTTTTTTTTTTTTTTTTTTTTTTTTAGATGCTGTGTTTGGAACCCAGGGCCTCACGCATGCAAGGCCAGTGCCCTACCACTACACCCCCAGCCCACAATAGTCATTTAAAAACATATTTAGTCAAAGGACCTTTGTTTTCTAATTACAGCTGTCAGGAAGAAAGTCCAACTGTTGTTAAAAAGGAGGAAAAGGTACTTCATGAATTATTTGGAACAGATATAAGATGTTGTGCAAGAAATGAACTGGGCAGAGAATGTACCAAGCTGTTCACAATAGGTAACACTCCAATATCATGTCCTTTTTTTTTTTCCTCCCATGCTGGGGATGCATCCAGGGCTTTGGGCATACTAGGTGAATGCTCTACCACTGAGTTACACCCTCAACCCTATCATGTACTTTTATTTTCAGTGACTATTTGTTAGAAACTATCTGAGACTAACATCAATCAAGTAATCATTCAGCTTCAGAAACTCTATCTTTTCTTTTTTGTTTCTTAATTGTTTTTTAGTTGTAGATGGACACAATATCTTTATTTATTTTTATGTGGTGCTGAGATTCGAACCCAGTGCCTCACATGTGCGAGGCAGGAGCTCTACCACTGAGCTACAGCCCCAGCCCCTCTTTTATTTCTTAAAAATATATATATATATATTTAGTTGTAGTTGGACACAATACCTTTATTTTATTTATTTATTTTTTCACGTGGTGCTGAGGATCGAACCCAGCACCTCGCATGTGCTAGGCAAGCACTCTATCCCTGAGCTACAACCCCAGCCCCTCTATTTTTTCTTTTTTCTTTTTTTTTATATTTATTTATTTACTTTAGTTGTACACAATGCAATGCATTTATGTTTACATGGTGCTGAGGATTGAACCCAGGCCGCGCACGTGCGAGGCGAGCACTCTGCCGCTGAGCCACAACCCCAGCTCTCTATCTTTTCTTTATAGCATTTAGTTTTATCTTATTTTATTAAGTGCTGGGGATTGAATCCGGGCCTTGTGCATGCTAAGTACATACTCTTATCACTGAGCTACACCCCAGCCCCCTTTATATCATTTAAAATGTAATATTATGGATTATGTAAGAACCAATTTCTCACCAAAGAGTAGTAAACCTCGAAAAGATTATTTCATTAATATGGTTAGTAACACTGGAGATGTTAAAATTTTTGTCCTCAAAGGGAAATGAAGGGAAGGGAGTGGGGATGGGCATAGGAAAGACAGTAGAATGAATGGTACATAACTTTTCTATGTTCATATATGAATACATGACCATTGTAACTCCACATCATGTATAGCCACAAGAATGGGAAGTTATTCTCCATGTATGTATATTATATCAAAATACATTATACTGTCATGTATAACTAAAAAGAACAAATAAGAAACGTAAAAAGAAATCTTTGTCCTTCAGGATGCTCAGTATATATTTTTGAGATGAGGAAAGAAAACAATCACTTTTTTTTCTTCCTTGGGATATTTTCATTTTCTAGATCTAAATCAAACTCCTCAGACCACACTTCCTCAATTATTCCTGAAAGTGGGGGAACCCTTTATGGATAAGGTGCAAAGCCATTCATGTGAACCACGGATTTGGGCTCACCTGGGAATTAGAAAACAAGGTCCTCGAGGAGGTAATGTGACAAGTTTGTGTTCTGAAAATGCAGGAACAATGAGCTAATAGTACAGGCTGAAACGATTAAATGCAAACTCTGTTTTATTAACACCCAGGGCAGCTACTTTGAGATGAGTACCTATTCAAGAAACAGAACGATGATACGGATTCTGTTTGCTTTTGTATCATCAGTGGGAAGAAACGACACTGGATATTACACTTGTTCCTCCTCAGAGCATCCCAGTCAGTCAGCTTTGGTTACCATCCTAGGTAATGCAGGCTGCTCATGCAATCTTTATTCATAATTTTTAGTTGCTTTTAATGTGGAATGTGTGGTATGTAACACAAATGCTGATTTCAATATAATGTTACCATCAAAACACTGAAAAAGAAATTGAGTTAGAACAGTTTTTTCAAAGATAAGCTGCCCACTCGCTTCTTTTTCCAGTTAAATCATACTCACTTGAGTGCCACGGTCTTTGCATGTATCACATTGTAGTGTGACCATCTGTCTGTATGCTTTTGTCCTCCAATAGATTGTATGTTTCCTAAGGACAGGGACATCCCTTCTATCTTTGTGACCCCAGAGCCTGGCACCAAATAGGTTCTTAATAAATACATGTTCTAAGAACCTGCTGCTGGCCATGACTATGTAAACTGTACAAGCACTGAGATGAATGGAGAGGTGGGTGGGCTACGTAGCATTTCAAAATAATCATGCTTAATTAATCTTGGGTTAGGACACAGACTTTAGCCAAAATGAAAATGCTAAGAAATGCAGGAATTCTCTTAGCAAACTAATAAGGAAATGTTCCGCAAGAAAAACATGTGAATATTGCTAGCCAACTTGCTCTTTTATTTGCACCTTGAGATCATTTGTTTTTAAAATTTGCTTTAGTTGTACACAATGCCTTTATTCTTACGTGGTGCTGAGGATCCGAACCCTGGCCATGCATTCTGAGCCACAACCCCAGCCCAAGAGATCATTTTTATGTAGGACCCATGACTGAGAGACTTGTTCTGACTGAGAGCAGAGTTTTCCATTCTTTGTTCTCAGTGTGTACATTTTGGGCTGGCAGTGGGGAAACACTTCAACCTCTTGAAATTGTCTGCAAAGTCTTGTAGGTTTATTTATGTATTTGTCTAAGAAAAGGGTCAATTATTTACATCCCATTCTTTTTTTTTTTTTAATTCTTTTTAGTTGTAGATGGACGCAATACTTTTATTTTTATTTATTTATTTTTATGTGGTGCTGAGGATCTAACCTAGTGCCTCACACGTGGTAAGCAAATGCTCTACCACTGAGCCACAACCCCAGCCCCTACATCCCATTCTTAAAGGAATCTTGACTCCAAAAGATTATGAGCTCAGGATTAGAACTGGGGATCAGATTCTCCCATTTCTGGGAGTTTCAAAGCTGACCTGCAGCATGCTGACCTCTGAGCTTTCTTGTATCAAATGTATGAATAAAAATTAATTTTGTCATCTCAATACATTTTCATCTGAATGCCATTATCTAATTTATAAATGCTTCTTTATTTTTCAGAAAAGGGATTTATAAATGCTACCAATTCAAGCGAAGATTATGAAATTGACCAATATGAAGACTTTTGCTTTTCTGTCAGGTTTAAAGCATACCCACAAATCCGATGTACATGGACCTTCTCTCGAAAGTCATTTCCATGCGAACAAAGTGGCCTGGAAGATGGATACAGGTGAGACAACACAGAGCTCTAAGACTTACCATTGTTAGCATGATTCTCCTTTCTCATTGCCCTCAAGAAGGATAGTTTTGTACTTGTGGAAGTAAATTCTCTTATTGTGAGTTTATATATAGATACATGCATATATTTATTTATTTATATTTGTATATGTTTTTTTTTCCTGCAGTGCTGGGGATTGAACCCAGGGCCCAGCACATGCTAAGCAAATGCACTTTTTTTTTTTTTTTTTTTTTTAGTACCAAGCATTGAACCCAGGGGTGCTTAACCACTGAGCCCCAGCCTCAGCCCCCCTTTTTTTGGGAAGGGGGGTATCTGCCAAGCTTTATAGGATTTGGATGAGGATGAAAAGTTAAACAAAAAAGAATAGTGGAGAAAAACAATCACAGGCTGAATTTATTATGTTTGGGTTAAAAAATAAAATTCTATATTATCTTTAAAAAAATTTTATTTTATTTATTTTTAAATTAAATTATTTATTCTAATTTGTTATACATGCTTGCAGAGTGCAATTCATTTCATATTACATATAAAAAGCACAGTTTTTCAAGTCACTGTTTTTTTTACATAAAGTATTTTCATACCATTTGTGTTTTTATATATGTACTTAGTGAATAGATATCTAACTCATTCTGCCATTATTCCTATCCCCTTGCCCCCTCCCCTCCCCCACTTTGTTCTATTTAACATTCCTTCATTCCTCTCATTTCCCCTCCCTTGCCCAGCCCTTTTTTATATTTTATTAAGAGACAGGGGCTGGGCGCGGTGGCGCACGCCTGTAATCCCAGCACTTTGGGAGGCTGAGGCAGGAGGATCGTGAGTTCAAAGCCAGCCTCAGCAATGGCAAGGCACTTAGCAACTCAGTGAGACCCTGTCTCTAATAAAATACAAAAAAGGGCTGGGGATGTGGCCCAGTGGTCGAGTGCCACTGAGTTCAATCTCCGGTACCAAAAAAAAATAAAAGAGACAGGGTCTCTTGGGTTGGGGATGTGGCTCAGCAGTAGATCGCTTGCCTAGCACGTGCGTGGCCTGGGGTTCGATCCTCAACACCACGTAAAAATAAACACATTGTGTACAACTAAAAGTAAATAAATAAATATTTTTAAAGACTTTAAAAAAAAAGTAAATAAATAAATATTTTTAAAGACTTTAAAAAAAATATTTATTTATTTGCTTTAGTTGTACACAATGCAATAATGCATTTATGTTTACGTGGTGCTGAGGATCGAACCCGGGCCGCGCACGTGCTAGGCAAACGCTCTACCGCTGAGCCACAACCCCAGCCCCATAAATAAATATTAAAAAAAAAAAAAAGAGAGAGACAGGGTCTCGCTAAGTTGCTGAGGCTGACTTTGAACTCACCATCCTCCTGCCTCAGTCTCCCAATAAGCATGTGCTCTCACCACCAAGCTATATACACCCCTAGTCCCATGAATTTCTATATTATTAAGTTGAAATTGAGGCATATTGTGAGGCTATAGTAGTAGTCTTACAATACACTATACACTTCAGAGTATAGCCCATTGTATGAAAAAGGGAATCATGTTAGTATAGTATGGTTCTGTGGCATTTTCTGAGTCACAAGACTGTTACTTCCTATTTGAGAGTACTATGCTGTAGTACACTGAGTCTCCTGAGCATGCAGCAGATGATTGAGGAAGTAAAACTCCTTAAAAACAGAACCCATTACCTATAGGTGTATCGATGTATGTTTTTAAAAAATAAATGCAGAAATAATCCAACCATAGTGTTGAAAGGAAAGCTTGCTTTTTCACAGCATTTGGACAACCATGTTCCAGATTCTCTTAAGGGAGGAATTTTTCATTCCCTCTTTAGAAAACAAGACCCTAACTTACCTGCTGTGTCTTCTGTGGCTTCTGTAACCTCTCTGATCTCTTAAAACTAAAGCTGTGTGACCTGGTTTCAGGTTGGGCTATGAGCAACTGAGAGGCACATGCCCTTTCTCCAGCAAGGGGATGCTATAGAATAGAATCTTTGTTTATCAGCATATGGTTTATAAACCAACTGCACAAGAATCATCTGGGAAAATGTTTCAAAATGTGAGTTCCTTGCATCTATTCCAGACATGTTGAATCAAAATGAGGTCTTGAGTTCCCTCCCATTTTTTTTTTTTTTTTTTTTGAAACAGTGTCTTCTTATGTTACCCAGGCTGGCCTCAAGCAGTCCTTCTGTCTCAGCCTCCTGAGTATCTGGGACTTCAGGCCTGATGCTGAATTTTTGATAAAAACTTTAGGTGGTTTCTGTGCTGTCCAGTACAGTAGCCACTAGCCATGTGTGGCTAGTCTAAATTAGGATGTGTCATAACTCTAAAATATACAACAAATTTTGAAGACTTGGTATGAAAAATAAGAATGTGAACTATCTCATTAATAATTTTCATATTAATTACATGTCAAGGTGATAATATTTTGTATATATAAAGTTAAACAAAATCAATTATTCAGTTTAATTTCACCTGCTTCATTTTACTTTGTTTACCATAGCTAACTAGGAAATTAAAGTTGGCATATATGTCTTACATTCATGGCTTACTTATTTTATTGGATAAAAGTTATTTTCACCTTGATTATTCTAAGTGATTATGTCATGGTTATTGTGCTTTTATTTATTTCTCAAATGATTTGTAACCAGTCTCTGGTTTTTGTTCAAATTTTTATGTGGGTGATGTTGAGGATTGAACCCAGGGTCTTGCACATGGTAGCCAACCCCTCTGCCACTGAGCTATATCCCTAATCCTGTTTGGATTTTTAGAAAGAGTTGCAAATCAGAGTTTTCAAAGAAATTTGTACCTTGTTTTGCCCAAACCCTTAATATTCAAAGGATTCACTGTAAAGGTAATTAAAATGCTACCTTTGACTTGGGAGCTGATAAATATACACTCCCCACTGCTCAGGGTTTCTCACCAGCAGCCAGATAATCCTTTATTGTAGAGGACACTATCCTGTGCATTATAGGATACTTACCAACATCTCTGGCCTCCACCCACTGGATGCCAGTAGCACATCTCCCTTCTCCTGGCAGTGATGACCAAATATCACTCCAGATATTACCACATGTCCCCTAATTAAAAAAAAAAAAAATTGCCTTTGATTGAGGAACACTGTCTTACAGGGATCTTCTGTAAGAACTCTTATTCACACCAGCACACTTCTACAAGTAGCAGGTCAGAAACTCGACTCTGCTGTACCCTAGTTGAGTAGATTACCAATTGCCCATGTTCAGAAGGTTATCAGTGTATTAATGTCCTCTCCATTCTTCATATTACATGAATGCATTATCTCATAAAATGTTTGATAAGCTTATAGCATTATGGGATTATATTGTGAATCCCATTCAAAGAAATAAAGATCAATTCAATTTAGTTCAACAAATGTCATTGTAATATCTTCTTGTTAGGTTTGATGTTATCAAGAGCATCAAATTTATACAAGAGTGAATAAGGTAATATCTTTCTCCCTCTCCCCCCCAAATTACACAGATTGCTGCTGTACTAGTGACATCTTGCATAACCTTTTGAGATTTCACATAACCATGGACGAATCTTGTGTGTTGATTAATTATTTCATTGCAATGCCCACAATTTCTACTCCTGAACCCTAGTAGTTTTCCTACAGATGTAGCCAAATTAATGAATTGGGCAGATCCTGGATCCCATAGTGTTCCATACCTCTGTCATTCCTAATTATCTGCTAGCATAATTACTTCTTTGTATGTTGAATTTCACCTCTTGGATTACAATCTCCCCAAGGATAGATGCTCTGCCACTTCTCTGTCTCTGTTCAATGCCTTCTTCAGTAAACGTGTCTAGTAAATGAATGAATTCATCATCATCCTTGGAAAGCAGCTCAAAGTACACAGTCTGGGCCAAAGATGAGTCAATGGCATCTTCTTTGTACTACAGGCACCACAAGTGGCCCTGACCACAACACTCAGTCTTTCTTTGATTTAGGAATTCTTTTTTTTTTTTTTTTTTTTTTGGTACCAGGGATTGAATTCAGGGGCATTCAACCTCTGGGCCACATCCCACCCAGCCCTTTTTTGTATTTTTTTATTTAGAGACAGAGTCTCACTGAGTTGCTAAGTGCCTTGCCATTGCTGAGGCTGGCTTTGAACTCGCAATTCTCCTGCCTCAGCCTCCCAAGTGCTGGGATTACAGGCATGCACCACCACGCCCGGCTTGATTTAGGAATTCTTGAAGATGCTACAGTGGTGGTGTTTTTTTAGTGCTCTGGAGGTACCAGATATTATGGGCCACTGTATACCCAAGGCAAAGGAAAGATGCTCAAAACAACTGAACAAAATCTGAACAATGAATAATTTGAACACGTCTCTGAGCGCTCTGGGTGTCTTTTCCTCTCCACCTCATGGTCTATATTGAGATTGAGTTCTTTTCATCTTTTGATGATAAAAAGTTTCATATTTACTAATTAGGCAAAAGAACAGTGCCATGAGCATCCTGAGCCCAATTTAATGGAATTGAATGTGGATGGTGTAGTGTCCTGTTTTAATCGTGTTGCAAGAGGATTTTATTGGCAAAGAGACGTGACTTTTTAAAATCTGTAACCGAAAGCCTAAGTAACAACATGACTCCTGCAGAAGCTTTGGTGTGGTCGTGGCATGTATGCCAGAAGTCTGTCAGCTTCCCCACCTTCACAGCTTCATTTCTCCAATTTACTTCCTCAAATATTACCCCCAGTGCTGATTAGGGCTTGCTTTTGAGTGTCTGCGTTTTATGAAATTGTAATTTTCCAGCTGTCCTGGAATCCTGGTCTTGATAAAAGCTTCCAGGATATTTCACCTGTTGTTTTGCATAGTCTCCTATCTATAGCCTTAATAATAAACACCAAATCTACCTTAGTTTATCCCAGTTTCATGGTGAAAAAAGAAAAACTTATTAGATCATTGTAATTATTTAGTAATCTTTTCTGAGAGATTCTTCCTTAGCCTGGCCCATGTCTTGAGTTTTCCTCGTCCCTGAAATATTTCATTTTTCTACTCTATGAATCTCAGTTCTGTCTACCCCCCATTCCCCCACCCCCGTCTCAGGTAACATCTGCAGTGTGATAACTTCTAGGTAAACAGCAGGCTGAAGGCTGTGTGGGTTCTGGATGATGAGCCGGGCTGGGAGAACACGAGGAAAAATGTTTTAAATATTTTGCTATGGGAGGTGAGCCTGAACATGTACAGGGAGAAGATATTTGGGCCTAGTTAAGTGCCAAGAGCTCCCAACTAAGACCTGTTTCCTTTTACTTCTGCTGTTTGCGACGTGGTCCTTGCTCCCTCTTTCCCCAAAGACCCCACTCAGTTGTCAGTTCTCAGTCACATCCTATGAAGCCACTTATTAAAACTGAAAGGTACTTCGAACTTTTACCACGTGCCAGACAATGTACAGAGTATGTGGGTTACCTTATTCAAACCCTAATTGTCCCATTTTTTAAAAATTTGGAAACTGAGGCTGTTACCTACCCAATCACATAAGGCAAAATCACTACCATTCACTGACTCCCATTTTGTGACGTTGCCTTTAAAAAAGTAGAAATATCAGCCATGACTTTTATCTCCAGGGAGTATTTTTTTTTTTTTACTTTTTCTATATAACCATCATGATAGAAGCATAAAGTATAGATTTTTGTACATGAAATCACGTCATTTGTAATCTGATTTTTCATTTAAAATATATCATACGTATTTTATGTTAAGAGTTGTATTATTATACTACATCATTTTTTAAATAGCTGCATAGTATTCTACTTAGAAATTTTTAAACTACTCCTGTTTATGAGCATTGACTTTAGTTTAGTTTTTTTCTCCCCTTACAGCTTTTTTTTATTTTAATGTGATTTTCACACTTACTGTACATCCTAGAGTAAAACTTCTAACTGCTTTTTTTCTCCCCTCCCTCCATACGGGGGATTGAACCCAGGACCTGGCACATGTTAGGTAAGCACTTTATACAACTGAGCTACATCAGCTCTTACATTTATTTTTTTATTCAAAATGATTACTAGGTTTAATAAGCCTCATAGTAGGAACAACCTAACACATACATTTTGTCTATTATGTGCTTGGTGCTGTTTTAAGCACTTTATACAAAAGTGCTTTTTTTTACAATTTCTTTTCCAATGACTAGATGAGGTAGATATTATTTTAATCTTTCATTTTCCAGACAAGAAAACTGACTTGCCTAAATTCACAGAACCAAGCAATAGCAGTGTTGGGATTCCAGCAGAAATAGTGAGCTCTGATGTCTGTGGTTTTAGCCATTTCTCTATAATGCCTCTTGACACCAATTCATTTCAAAAGTGTGAGGTTCTCAAACCCAGTGTATAAGAAAACAGAAATACTCTGGGCCAGGGGATGTATGTAGCTTGGTGGTAGAATATTTGCCTAGTATGTACAAGACTCTGGGTTTCATCCCTAGTACTGCAAAAAAAAAAAAAAAAAAAAAAAAAAAAAAAAGAAAGAAGGAAAGAAGAAACAGAGATACATATATATTCTTTGGTTATTGAGAAAATAAAAGTGTTTTTAGCCTGCATCGGATGTGCCATCTTTTGCTATTGAATCTTTAATGCTTGTACACCTCCAGGCTTATCGGCACCCCTGACATAAAATAAAAAATGAGCATGGTATTGTACAGAGAGATATGAAATCATCAGCACCCCCACACCCCTACTCTCTTCATCTATCTCAGAACAGAAATTTGAACAGAGCTAATATGACTACAGCCAAGCTGGCTTAACTCTAGCCAGGCCCTGGGTTCTATCCTCAACATCACATAAAAATAAATAAATAAAATAAAGGTATTGTGTCCAACTACAACTAAAAAAATAAATATTATTTTTTAAAAATTATCCTTTGAAGCCATCTGGGCACGAAAATAAAATGACCTGAATTTCATGACAGAGGAGAAAACCCTTTCATAGTTGTATTAAGCATACATCTTTTTATAAGGTATTGTTTCACCGTGAGCTCAAATTTCCTGATCTCCTGTTCATGCCAGACAGGCCATTTTTAGTAAAACCCTGCGGGGAGGAGGAAGCTTTGGATCCCTTGGACACCAAATTGGTTATTCCCCTTGGAATTCCCAGGTTCAGCCACACAGTTGTTGCTAGGGTTAGCTGTGGAAAGAGAGGGAAAGAAAGCAGTTTCAAACAACCCAGAGATTCAGTTTTGTGTTCCGGTTATTTACATGACCGATTTCCTATCTGGAAATGGGTTCAAAAGAGTGAAAATATTTCAGGTGCTATCTCAGTGGCAAGCCACACTCCATGAAAACAACACAAACGAACCAGGAGAAAAATGTTCACAAAACCTTTTGCTTTGGTCCACTTAATGATAAATAGTTGTATTGGTCATTGGTTTTTCTGCCAAATTGACTAATGCCTGTGGCATGGTCCTTGGCTAGCCACATGGAGTTCTATTTCTCTTTTCCTCTCTCCCTCCCTCCCTATCTCCATCCCTTCCTTCCTTTCTTTTTAAAAATCTCATTTCTCCTTCCTTTTCAAGGTCTTTAGCCATTGCCCAGAGAGAATTCCATTTTTCCTCTCATCATTTCTTGGACTACTGAAATGCTGCCTTCCTGAAGTTTAGGAATCACACGTACCTGGATTTCCTCTTCTCCCCCATAGGCTTCATGTGACTTTCCCTCCAGTCTTTCTACCACTTCCACTTCACCCTTTCTTCCTTGTTGTCAAGTAGTAGGTTGGAGCTGGGCGTGATGGTACACGCTTGTAATCCCAGAGACTCAGGAGGCTGAGGCAGGAGGATCACAAGTCGCAAGCCAACTGGGGCAACTTAGTGAGACCCTACCTCAAAATAAAAAGGGTTGGGAATGTAGATCAGTGGTAGAATGCCCCTGGGTTCAATCTCTAGTACCAAAGGGAAGGAAAGAAGGAAAGAAAGATAGAAAGGAAGACAGAGAAAGAAAAGAGGGAGGGAGGGAGGGAAGGAAGGGAGGGGGAGGGAGGGAGAGAGAGAAAGGAAAAAAGAAAGGAAGGAAGGAAAGGAAAGAGGGAGGGAGGGAGGAGAGAGAGGACGAACAGGTCAGGGCAAGAAATCTTATGCTCTGGTTTTCTTGTTAACAAAGCATCTAAAAACTTGTCAAGTGCTCATTAACTGCTGGAAACTTTTGATTGTCAGAGAAATGAATCATTTCATGACCAGAGTT
This sequence comes from Tamias sibiricus, assembly GCA_025594165.1. NCBI lineage: Eukaryota > Metazoa > Chordata > Mammalia > Rodentia > Sciuridae > Tamias > Tamias sibiricus. The sequence goes on from CM046663.1 coordinate 72,633,621, forward strand.
ATTATTCCACGCAGGAGTTAAGAGCACCGAACACCAGTGTCAGATCAGCATGGGCTCAAAAACTGTCATTAACCAGTTAGTTGTATGTCTCAAATCATAGGGATCAACTGGGATTCTATTCTTGCCTCCTTTTTCCTTGTCCAATCCAGCACCTGCCTTCCCTGCCCCCGTGCCTCTTGGGTTTGCTCTTTTTTCCCATTTTCCCCACCTTAGGTGACATTTATTTTGTCAGGTTCTGAAACCCCAAATCTGAACTTTTACTTCTCCTATTGTAGGACTTCCCACACTCTACCATAACTGCTTCTTTTCTTGTCTGCTTTCACCACCAAACTGTAAAATACTGAGAACAGAAACCCATTTTTTTCAAATGTCTTGTTGTGTCTTTGATATCTTCCACAAAATAGGGTCCACCATTGACTGCTGAATGAATGAATTCATGGATTCTTACTGCTGCCTCCAGACTTTCCTCCAGTGAACTTTTCCTCCTGCCTTCAAAGGAATCTAAAATACTGTTCATGATATTCACCTTCTCCTCATGGATCCCAAACATCTTCCTCCTGTTTTCTCCATCAAGTCTATATTAGGCTTGTTTTTCAAGGTCCCCAATAAGTTGGCCCCATTCCATCCACTTAGCCCTCTTCTCTCCAACAGCCAGCATATCCCCTGCTGCAGTCAAGAGTCTCCTGATCCTCTTACATAGCCCTGGGAGTTCCTGTCTCCTGCCTTCAGTCACTGGCATCACCTCCTTCTTAGATCTCTTTTTCTTATCCTCTTATCTAAGCCAACTCATCTGGGGTGGGGGTGCCCCTCAAGCCCTGCTTTTCTCATTATGCTGACCTCTGCTTCTTTGATTGTCTACATATCTTCCATCTAATGCTTTAACTGTTCCACGTATGTAGGTTTTATCCACTTTCTTGGACTATGGTATTTTTAGGATAGGAGTTGGAATAGTTTGGATCTTATGTGTCCCCCAAATGCCCGTGTGTTGAAAGCTTGTTCCCTGGAGTGGTACTACTTGAAGAAGTGGGGCCCAGTGGGAGGTCTTCTGGTCACTGGGAGTGTGCCCTTGAAGGAGATAGTGGAATCCCTGCTCCTTCCTTCTCTTTTCTTTCACTTCCTAGCCAATACGTAAGTAGTTTGGGTGTACCATACACTCCTGCCATCATGTGCTGCATTGCCACAGGTCCAAGAGCAAGAAGGCCAACTGTTCAAGGACTGGAAACTTCAAGCCTATGAACCAAAATAAACCTTTTCTCTTTATAAGTTGACTTATCTCAGGTATTTGTTGTAGTGCTGGGAAACTGACTAAACACAAGATCTATATTTTTTAGGTTTTTTGCATCCTACACAACTCCGAGATTAAGGCTGTATTCCTCTTCAGATCTTCATACTTACCTTTCCATCCTGGCCATTCTGTACATGGTCTTTTTTTAACTTCAAGTTATCTCTGGTCTAATTAATTATCTTCTTAAAAGGTCTTAATATTTCCTATTCCTTATTAAGGGAATTTTTTTTTCTTTTTCTCCAGTTTTTGTTACAGTTGATGCATTAAGCCATATTCAATAGCCTGTAGCCTCCCGTTCTCATACACCACCCAACATCCCCCACTACAACCTCCAACATCACATAGTACTAATAGACATAATAAGCCCCAATATCAAGTTATGCATTGTCAAAAGGTATTGAATGCTTAATGAGCATTCCAAGTAGGTATTAGAGGCTATGGAAGCCATTCAAAGACTTCTGTATAAAGTCAGTGAATTTGAGTCCTCAACACTGTTAATTGCTGTATAAGTCAAGGGCTCATCATGGGTTCTGCCTTGGATCAACATCAACAAACAGATCATTTTAGGAAGCAAGAAAACTCATCCACCTGCAGAGTCTTTCTTTGGGGGTAGTCAAACTATCCAGAATGTATAAAACAATAGGGACAGTTGTTTCTCTGAGAACCCCCCCCCCCCGAGCCAGCCCTAAAACTTAATGTGCATATGACTTACATGGAAATCATCTTAAAATAAAGATTTTGAGTTCCTAGGTTTGGGGTGAGTTCTGAATTTTGCATTTCTATCAAGTTCCCATATGATACTGATGCTGAGGCTGAGGCTACTTGTCTGTGGACCACCCTTTGAGTAGCAAGGGTCTAGAATACAGGTACCTCCTTTTCCAGGAAACTTTAGCCTTGCAGAAGACTCTTCCCATGCATACCATCTTTCACTGTAGCATCTCCTGTAAGAATCAGGCTAAATCTATCTTTAATTCTTTCTCAAACAGCATATCTAAGTTTTGCAACCATAAGCACCAGCCAGGAGAATATATATTCCATGCAGAAAATGATGATGCTCAGTTCACCAAAATGTTCACGCTGAATATAAGAAGTAAGTTATATTGCCAAGAATTTTATTTTTGTGTTCTCACTACTTTTTTCTCTAATGATCTTAACCAGAAAGAGCCAAGTCATGGCTTAGAAGGGATACTATAGAACTGCTTTTGTATGATGAAATATTTTGGAATTTCACTCTCCTATGTACTGTTTTTGGTTACATGTATCTCTTTCTGTGCTTATCCTCAGAAGCTAAAAGATTTATTCCATATCCTTTCAGCATGTGCTTTAGTGTTTGACTTTTTTTTTTTTTTTTTGGTACCAGGGATTGAACCCAGGGGTACTTAACCACTGAGCTATATCCTTAGCACTTTTTAATATTTTATTTAGAGACAGGGTCTCACTGAGTTGCTTAGCCTCTTTAAGTTGCTGAGGCTGACTTTGAACTTGCTATCCTGCTGCCTGAGCCTCCTGAGCCACTGGGATTATTTATAGATGTGCACTTGGCTAGTGTTGTAACTTTACTACTTTGAAAGGTCATATTAAGGAAAAGCCAAATCATTTGCCATTTATTTGTTTTAATAATCTTCATTGCTTTGGTCTATGAGAAGATAAAAATAAAGTAAAAAAAAAAGAAAAAGAAAAGATGCAAGAGTACTTTTCACTAGACTTTTTGCAGATGTTCTTCTGAAGCTAAGAATCATTTAGAGGTATGCAGAGGAGAGCCGAAAAGGGGAAAAGTGGTGTTCAGCAGAGAGGCCTTGGGCCTGTCTGTCAAGAATGGCAGGGGTGTGTGTGTGGGGGGAGGGGGCTAATAACCAAAAGTCTTGAGGTATCCTGAGTGAGAAACCTCCCAGAAGCACAAGTGCACTGGAGTAATGAGCCATTTCTGGAAAGTGCCATACTCCATGAGCTTATTTTACTTGTCATTCTCTACAGGGAAACCTCAAGTGCTAGCTGAAACATCAGCTAGTCAGGCGTCTTGCTCTTCGGATGGATATCCATTACCCTCTTGGACCTGGAAGAAGTGTTTGGACAAGTCTCCCAAGTAATGAGAACCTTGACATCTCTTGTCACAGAAGAACCTAAAACTCGGACATCTTGACTCTTTTCCATGAATACAATTTAAAGAAGAAATGATGACATATTTAAAATGCTTATTTTCTGAATCAACCATAAGTTCTCCATGGCCATAGATTGTTTCTGATAACTTATAATAGATGAATCACTGTTAGAACTTGCTGCAGAAACCCTGACTTCCACTCTTACAACACAGCCCTGCCTGTCTTAACTTCTCTGTCTGCCATTTCTTTTCAGCTGCACTGAAGAAATCACAGAAGGAATTTGGAATAAAAAGGCTAACAGGAAAGTGTTTGGACAGTGGATATCGAGCAGTACCCTAAACATGAGTGAGGCTGTAAAAGGGTTCCTGGTCAAGTGCTGTGCATACAATTCCATGGGCACATCTTGCGAAACAATTCTTTTAAACTCACCAGGTATGAGATGGTTGCTATTGTGATATTCCACCATCTGGAATTCCCCATTAGAAGCTAGTCCCAGTGGCTGACTTTTATTGGGGGAATTTTACAAGAGAGTACAGGTTCAATGCGTGAGTAAAGAAGGCTTTTTGAGTCAGGCAGGAATCCCCACTGACATACACTGTGTTATTTTGCATTTCGGGGCAAAGTTCTACCTACATTATTATGACTCACAAGTTAAAGTGATGTAGAGAAAGAACCATAAACTCCCCATATGATGCATGTTTACCAAAAGATCCAACTGTAGCAAAACAGTGTAAGTAATTTAGGGTCTCTTTCATTTTTCCTTTTGTTAATCTCCTTATTTACCTTTAGCCTGCTCTTTTGCGATTTTTGTTTTGATTTTTAGAGCCCTCTGAAATAAAACACTACTAGTTTAGAATGACCAACATCCCAGAAACAACTTCTCCACATTCATGTGAGATGTTCATAGAAGGAACGCAGACCTTATTTTTTTTTTTTTAATTTGACTTGTACATTCTCTGGGTTTAAATGGGATGTGAGTCTTATAAGCCCAGTAAATGATTAAATTAAAAAATTAGCTCAGAATCACTTAGGATTTTCTAGGAAGGAAACTTATCCTTTATAGGAAGGTTATCTGATTTTCTGTGGGGAGTAGAGTATTCACAGAGTGTTTGCAAGTACTGAAAATAGTGGTTACTCAAACAGGATGTGAGAGATTATAATGAGCAGTCTACTATTTATAATAGCAAACAGGAATTCTGTTTCATTGCTTAGTGACACTCCTTTGTTGCAGGTCCCTTCCCCTTCATCCAAGACAACATCTCATTCTATGCAACGATTGGGCTTTGTCTCCCCTTCATTGCCGTTCTAACCATACTAATTTGTCACAAGTACAAAAAGGTAAAAGAAGTGGTAATAATTCATTCTTGTTTCCCATATCTGCAGAACTTTGGATTGCTCACTGACTCATTATTTCGTCTCTGAAGCAATTTAGGTATGAAAGCCAGCTGCAAATGGTACAGGTGACTGGCTCATTGGACAATGAGTACTGCTACGTTGATTTCAGAGAATATGAGTATGACCTCAAATGGGAGTTTCCAAGAGAAAACTTAGAGTTTGGTAAGAATTGAATGTTCCAGATACTTGTATAGCATTTCCTTTCTTTCAGAAAACCTTTCATATGAACTGACTTCCAGTGTATCTTTGCAGGGAAGGTACTAGGATCAGGTGCTTTTGGGAAAGTGATGAATGCCACAGCTTATGGAATTAGTAAAACAGGAGTCTCAATCCAAGTTGCAGTCAAAATGCTGAAAGGTACGGTACATGCAGTGGAAGGGTATCAACAAAGATGCACAAAGGTGGGAGCCAGTTTCCCACTCACCCCTTCTCCTCATTTCTATCATTTTTATGGTTTGCTATGCATCAGGGTTAAAAAGGAGTAGGCGGTTGTTAGGATCAACCATGCTATAAATATAAAATAAAAGTCACGAATACAAAGCTCTACTTCTTCTTCCTCTTCTCTCTTTGTTTAGTTTTTATTGGGTTCAGTATTTGGGGATACAGTCACTGTGGGCAGAAGTTGTTTTTTCCACTTTGACATAGATTCTGGGTAGAAGAGCAAATTGGGGCCCTTTGTCTCTTTCTTCACTTCCCATTCATTGCTCCTTCCACTCCAATCTGGCATCCACCCCGTCTCTCCTCTTCCCACCGCTCACTCAGCAGAAGTATCCACAGCTGGCTCCCTTGCTAAGGTGGACAGTGACCTCTGAAGGGGTAAAGGGAAAGAGCTCCCGGCCACCTTCTGAAGGTTCACTGAAACAAGCAGATTAACAGGAGGAAAAGGCACACAAACTAATCAATGCACATGGGGAAATCTCAGTACAGCAATCTTGCACAAAGCACGAACCTCCAAGAAAGACCAGATGATTGAAGCTTATATGCCATCCTGAGTGACAGAAAGGAATAGAAGCTTGGGTTTCCTGGAGTACAGTGACAACAAGTTACAGAAGAAGGGGAGGAAGAAATGCACTGTGTGTGTGTGTGTGTGTGTGTGTGTGTGTGTGTGTGTGTGTGTGATGGACATAAAGCCTCTTAGGTCACAGTCCTCAGGACAATATATGAAACTCTCTCTGGGTAGGGTCCCCTGAGCATGGAGACTTTTAGTCTTGTCTTTCCTGTGAGGCAATCTTTCCTGGCTAAGGAGATTTCACAGCAATTACATTCCTTCTTGGAAGAGAACTTCTCTCAGTTAGGTAAGGGGATTTCAAAAGGCTCTTCTCTGCATTGTTGGAGAAAAAGAGGATTAAGAGGTAGCTCAGTGAGGGAGGGAGGCATGAATGTACAGGGAGACCTTGAAGCTGCTCCTTCAGCCCAAAGTTGCCACACTTTGGGGTTTGAGTTAGTGTTCTCTGAGCCTCGACACCTGCAAACAACTAAGTCCAATGGGCCTTTCAGTCTTCATGTTTTCAATGTAAATTGACACTATTGACCCTTCTGGCCACTTCAAAATGCTTTCTTCTGCTGTCATTTCTAACAACTTAGAATAAAAAATAAATTAAAAAAAATAAACTTCCATCTAACTCACAAGCTTAAAAAAAAAAATGCTTTCTTCCTTTGGCTTCCATGTTGCCATGTTCTTCTGGATTTCTTCCTGCACCTCTGCCTCAGTGCTTTGTTGGCTCAGCTTCTTCCACCCAGCTTTTGATGCATAATTGCCCTAGACTTGCTCCTGGTCCTCCTCCCATTTTCCCCCACGTGTTTACTGCTGGCGATCTCCACCACACCCCTAGCCTCCCATCTCTCTTCTGAGCTTTAGGCTCATGTGTCCAAATGCTCAGATGTCTCAAAAGTCCCTCTAAGCCATCTCACCCCAACTGAATTGCCCCAACCCTGGCCCTCCATCAATACTCCTTCCTCTTGATGATTGGTATTGAGTGCCAGAGGAGCCACATTCCACACGATTGGACACATCACAGCTAAGACTCAGCCTGACACTGTCCTCTAACACCCCGGATTTATTCCTATCAGGTTTCCTGCTTACTGTCTATTGGATCCATCTTTTCTCTGCTTCCACCCTAGTCTAAGACAACAACCTCCACAGCATGGACCCTCTGTCTACTCTTTCCTCCTTTGGGATTCTCTATGTTGAAGTCCAAGTAATGGAAACTCAAAGGAGATCACATCATTTTCATGCTTAACATTTCTAGTGGCTTTCAGTTGTTCTCAAAATGATCTACACAGCCTTTAGGGATTTGTTCACTGCTCAGCCTCTCCACCTCTGGCTCTCAGCCCACCAGCAGGCTGACCTTCTTTCATACCATACTCCCTCCCATCTCAGGGCCTTCACACAGGCAGATTCTTCCGCTTGCCCTTCACCTTGCTCTTAGATACCTCCCACTCCCCCTTCACCTCTCAACTTAAACCACTCCCTCAGGGAAGCCTCATTTCACACCACAGACAAGATCAAGTTTCCTGAGGCTGGGGGTGTAGTTCGGTGGTAGAGCACTGCTTGGCATGCATGGGTCCCTGGGCTTCAATCTCCAGCACTATACCTCCACCCCCTGTCAAAATCAAGTCCCTTGCCATGTTACCCGAGCTCTCTGTAGGCTTTTCCCAAAGAATGTATTACAGTGTGATTATATTTTTGTTTAATTATTCAGTTATTGTTTTGCCTGCCACAGTAGTCCATCAGCCTCATGAAGGCAGGGTCTGTGTCTGTTTTGCTCTGTTCTTTTCTTTTTCGACCTTTGCACTTCTGTCAGTTCAGTCTGCAATATTCTTCACCCTCTAGCCCCCTCCACTGTAGTTTCACATGGCCACCTCCTGTTTTTCTCTGGGTCTCTGTTTAGACACCTGGTGCCCCTTTCCATACCCCTCCAGGGCTTTGTAGGCTGCCCCTCTTGTGTGACCCCACAGCACTCAGCATTTATTTGTCACATGTCATTCATTGTCCTAAAGTTGTCCCTTGATATCCATGGGGAATCGGTTCTAGGAACCTCTGAGGATACCAAAATCCCAGATGCTCAAGGCCCTTACATAAAATGGTGTCGACTTTGCGAGGGACCAATACATAGCCTCCCCAGTACTTTAAGTCATCTTTAGATTTAAGTGCTGAGTAAGTAGTTGCTATACTGTATTGACTAGGAAACAGCGACAAGAATAACATCTGTATAGTTTCCAATACACTTTTTCCCCAAATATTTTTGATCTGTGGCCAGTCAAATCCGTGGATATTCTCTATGGAGGGCTGACTGCATATTGTAATGGCTTATTTACTTGCCTTCCCTTTCCAGGAGACTCTAAGTGCCAGGAAGACAGAGGTTGTGTTTCAGTAATCTTTCATTCCCCAGTACCTGGCATGTTGTCTCATACACAATGGGTGCTAAATAAGTACTTATTTAATGAATGAATGAATGGTAATAGTATATGAAAGTGCTTTGAAAAAGATAAGCATGTGGGCTCAGGTTGTGGCTCAGTGGTAGAGTGCTCACCTAGCACACATGAGGCACTGGGTTCAATCCTCAGCACCACATAAAAATGAAATAAAGATATTGTGTCCACCTACAACTAAAAAATAAATATCAAGAAAAGATTAGCATGTCATAAAATATGTTACTGCCAGGTATGGTGGTGCATACCCATAATCCCAGGGACTAGGAAGCTTGAGGCAGGAGGATTTTGAGTTCAAGTCTAGCCTAGGCAATTTACTGAGACTTTGTCTTAAAATAAAAATAAAAAAAGGGCTAGGGGTGTAGTTCAATGGTAGAGAACAGGACATGGACAGTTTAGTCACGAATTCCTGTAAAGCATGAAGTAGCTGAAGATGTGCTGTGCCATTGGGTCTCAGAAGGGTCTGACTACAGTCAACATCTTGAAGACAAGCGCACCCCTGAGAGCTCACTCAAGTCAAAATAAACGATGTCAACACTAGAAAGGCCACCCTAAAGACTGGAGTGTATTCCAGGACCAAATCATGGGACCTGGAAATTGAATCAAATTTTAGTTAAATGTAAAGAAAAGTTCTTGTTGCTGTAAGAATGAATGTGTTAGGGGCTGGGGTTGTAGCTCAGTGGTTGAGCGCTTGCCTCACATGAGTGAGGTACTGGGTTCGATCCTCAGCACCACATTTTTAAAAAATAAAATAAAAATAAAGATATTAAAAAAGAAGAATGTGTTAGAGAAGTAGATGGCTGGAGACTGGAGTAGCAAGTCCAAAGACCCTGTCCTTGCCCCTCATGCTCCTGGTACTCTGAGCAGCTACACATCAGCCTCAATGACAGGAGCCCTTTGAGTTCATCAATAACTGCCCTCACACTGTGTCAAAGCAAGGCTTATGTGTACACTTTGTCATGCTGTCTGGACTTCTCTCCAGGAAGAAAATGCATTGGCCAACTGATACAGGCTAGTGTGCATGGCAGTGACATTTCTCCTTAACACCTAAAGACTCTTGAGAACTTGATTAGTAGGAATTAGTCCCCTCTGACCTTCTCTTATTGGGCTTACTGACAAATGGAAGATTCTAGACCTGAGGACCAGAGGCTAGAGGCAACTGCCCTTGCTGACACTGCTAGTCTTTCTTTCAATGACTTGAACAAATCCAAGAGTCAAAACAAACTAATACATAAAAAAATGTTTCTCCCTTCAGCATATCTGTTTATCTCTACTATGCAAGAAAATCATGTGTTACTAACATTTTATTTGGTTGTATGTTTTGAGAGAAAGGACAACTAAGGATTTTTATAAATCTAGGTAAAAAGACTGTGTTGGGGGGGTGGGGGAGGTGGTGGTGCAGGGGATTGAATCCAGGTCCTCATGCATGCTAGGCATGTAATGTACTAGGCAAGTACTCTCCCACTGAGCTCTGAGCCATATCCCTAGCCTGGAAAGCCATATTATTATATTCAACATTTGTACCATAATCTTCGAAATTTTGTTTGAAGACATAACATATTATCATTCAAAATTCATGTATTGTTTTGATGTCTCTTTTTCTCTTGGTTTTAAATTTAGATAGGTAATGAAATCAGCTCTGAACTGGGGAAATTTTTAATGTATTGAACAACATAAAACTACTGTTTTACTTGAGTTTGACTTTTTTTTATTCTTCCACTGATAGAAAAGGCTGACAGCTCTGAAAGAGAGGCACTCATGTCAGAACTCAAAATGATGACTCACTTGGGACACCATGAGAATATTGTGAATCTGCTGGGGGCATGCACACTGTCAGGTAATCAGTTTCCACCAAAACACCTAATGCAAAATAGTTTAGCCCGAAGACAAAAAAGACATTTGTTCTTATTCTTTTTTGCTCTTTTCTCAGACTTAGTGTGGGTCCCCAAATCAAGTGGAATTAGACACTGAAAGCTCCATATATCAAATGGTGAACATCATGAATATCACTTTTTTATTTGCTCCACTGGGATATGTCACATAAAAATTCTAACATGCTTAGAAACAACAGTCCTGCAAGTACTTTTTTTTGGTGTGCATACTTCTCCCCAGCTGTGAAGCTAGCATAAATGTAGGGGTGAAAAGAGTTACAGAGCTTGGCCAGTGCCCCCAGTAGGCTGCTTTCAAACAAGTTACAGCCAAGGTGGAGTTTGAAATTTTATCGTCCCAGAATTTTCTAGGACATGCTCTCTAATTCTCTCATGTCTTTCTGTGAATACTCAAAACAATGTACCCAAGGGTGGTTCTTTCTGGGACAGCAGGGCTAGGGCTAGAAGTAAAAGAAGATGAAAATGAGAAAATGGATCAAAGAGGATTGGAAATATATTTCTCTTTCCTCTGGCAAACAATAGATCAGCATATATTTACCAAGTGTGTTAGCTTTCCATCGCTATGACAAAATACCTGAGATAATTTAAAAGGAGGAAAATTTTATTATGGTTCATGATTTCAGAGGTTTTATTCATGGTCTCTTGACCCTGTCACTTTGGGTCTGTGCTAATGTAGTGCATCATGGTAGGAATGCAAGATGGAGGAGGCCTATTCACTCTTGGTGTCCGGAAAGCAAAGAAAAAGAGATTTAGCTTAATATTTCCAAGGCTGTTTTTTGTTATATGTAATAGTATTTTCATTGCTGGGAAGCATTTCATTGTATGGATATACCACAGTTTTTAAATCTATATCCCTCTTTCCTTGGGTTTAGTATGAATAATAGTGTTTTGGGAAGTTATGAATAAAGCTTCTATAAACATTCCTATAAAAGAGAGAGAGAGAGAGAGAGAAAGAGAGAGAGAGAGAGCGAGCAGGGGGAGGGAGAGAAAGAAAGAGAGAGGTAGGAAGGAACCCGGATCCTGCACCCCAGTTACCTAAATTTCTCCAACTAAACCCCACATCCAAAGATTGCACCACTTCCCAATAGCACTGTTGTCTAGGTACCCAGCCTTCAACACATGGGCCTTTCAAGAATGTTCAAGACTCAAACTAGCATACCAAGTAATCATAATGCAGCTGGCGTGTGATTCCCAGTTGCAAACTGGAGAATCCAGGAGGCCAGTGGTATTTGTGAAGCCATATATATAAGGGCTGCATGTATATAATGACCTGCATCACAGCCTTATAGGAGCTTTATCTGAACTGATCCATAGGCATCAAGGAGATACTAATTTCCAAAGAAGTTTAAGCAGAAAGCTAAAATTGAATTTAAGACATAAGAAGAGATAGGCTCAGAAGATATGCTTGCCCAAAGTTGGGGGAGAACTGAGCTCTCACTGAGTATGTTATATGTTGTGCAGATTTCCAAAAAAACAATATGGCATTTGTATATCTATAATTAAAACTGTAACTATTTCAGGACCAATTTATTTGATTTTTGAATACTGTTGCTATGGTGATCTTCTCAACTATCTAAGAAATAAAAGAGAAAAATTCCATAGGACATGGACAGAGATTTTCAAGGAACACAATTTCAGTTTTTATCCTACTTTCCAATCACATCCAAATTCCAGGTAAGATTCTGGGCCAAGGTTTCATTATTATACAGGACATAGAAAAGGTGTGATGGATAAACACTCTTCAGTGATCAGTTTCTAAAGGCACTGTGTGAGCCAGGAGTCTAAGAAAAGTCACTATCTTAGATCTACAGTAGTCCCCCATTGTCTGTTGATTTGCTTAAAGAAGCTTCAGTTACCCTCAGTCAATTGCAGTCCAAAAATATTAAATGGGAAAGTCCAGAAATGAACAAATCAATCAGTTTTAAATAATTTTATTAAAGTATATTGTTACAATAATTTTATTTTGCTATTATTGTTAATATTTTACTGTATCTAATTTATAAATTAAAACATATCATAGTCTTATATGTATAGGAAGAATATATATAGGGTTTGGTACTCTCTGTGGTTGCAGGCATCCACTAGTGATCTTGGGATGTATGCCCCAACTACTGCTGTACTTTCCATGTTGATTTGGAACCATAAGACTTTTCCTGTCTTTCAGTGCAGTTACTATTGAGCTAGTCTCTTTCTACCTGTGTCTAAATCATACCCTAGAAACATTCGGTTTTGAGAAAGATTCATAATCCAATCTTTAGGTTTCTTGGTTGCCACACAGGTATCGGTAGAAAGAATGAAGATCTTTTCCAATGTCCTTGGCATACTCAGAAAATAACTCAGGTTCTGGGAGTGTTGCACAAAAGGGATCTAAACTCATAAATTGGGGTTTAAAATGTTAAGATGGATTGATTGGCATATCATGGGAACACAAACTAGTGGTCACTTTGTCTCTGTGCTCTGTGTTGTATATTCTGCCACCTGTGTGGATCATGAGTGATTCTTGGTCTTGATGGAGTTATTGTTTAATTATGCCTAAATGAAGTCTTTAAGAGTTTGGTGGCATGCTCCTCCTCAGCCTTGAAAATTTTGGCTGATGACCTGCATCATAGAGTTACAGCAGCTTTATCTGAACTGATCCATAGGCATTCTTCCACCCACAATGCATTCTTTTTTTTTTTTTTGTAATTTTTTTGTTGTTGTCAATAGACCTTTAGTTTATTTATTTATATGTGGTGCTGAGAATTGAACCCAGTGCCTCACACAGGCTAGGTGAGCGCTGTACCACTGAGCCACGACCCCAGCACCCACAATGCATTCTGTTTCCCCTGCATAGGTGAAAGCTCTTCCTTATTCTGAAGGTAAAATTATTTGTCAGAGACTTTTCTCTTTTGGGGGTCTCTTGGGGATGAATGGAGATTCCCAAACTTTAAGCTTTTAAACAGAGATACAACATCTTAAAGCCACAGAGCTCCATAGAGGTCCCCATAAATGTCTGTGCCCATCACACCAATCCTCCCCTTTACCCTCATTTCTCAGTTCATACTCTAGAGCTAAGAAAATTATATAATATCATGCATATTTTTTTGAGGTATGGGGGGTTGAACCCAGGGCCTTTTGCAAGCTAAGCATATGCTCTACCACTGAATTACACCTCCATACATATTCTAGAAGAGAGAATCTATCCTAAGAGTCAGATGTGTGTGACCAGCACTTCATGGGCAGTAATTTGCTCTTTTAATTCATTCTGGTCATTAGGGTGTTAAATACCTCAAAACAATTAATTTTGGAATATTTGTAACCTAAAAGCATGAAGCTCTTTTCCAAAGATATGGAAATTGTAAATTGGGATAAACTCACACACTGAAATAAATTGAATCATGATCTATTTATAATTGATGCAGAATTCCTCAGTGAAGAGTTCTATGCGATACACTTTTAAAGAGATTTTCATTATGACTATTACTTTCGCAGGGAAAGGAAATGAGTTTTATAAAAACAAAGTTGAAAAAGATGATAAACTGGGGGTGTGGCTCATAGGGACGAGGCCCTGGGTTCAATCATAGCACAAAAAAAGAAAAAGCAACAACAACAAAAAAAACAATTCACCAACCAACAAAAATGGATGGCAAAGCCCCTCAGTTTTTATAGAAGATCTGTAGATCTGTATTACAAGAGCTTTTAAAGGAAAAATGGGCAAGTTTAGAAATTGAAGAGTGAGGTATGATTCCTAGTTCCGGTGTTTATTAGCTTTGTGATGTAACAAATCATATTTATCTCACAAAGTCTCATTTCTCTCTCTTTTTTTAAAATATTTATTTATTTGCTTTAGCTGTACACAATGGGTTTATTTGTATGTGGTGCTGAGGATCGAACCCGGGCCGCGCACGTGCTAGGCGAGCGCTCTACCGCTGAGCCACAACCCCAGCCCCTCATTTCTCTTTTTATAAAGTATAACTTCAAGCCGGGCGCGGTGGCGCACGTCTGTAATCCCAGCACTTGGGAGGCTGAGGCAGGAGGATCACGAGTTCAAAGCCAGCCTCAGCAGTGGCGAGGCACTTAGCAACTCAGTGAGACCCTGTCTCTAATAAAAAATACAAAAAGGGCTGGGGATGTGGCCCAGTGGTTGAGTGCCCCTGAGTTTAATCCCCAGTACAAAAAAAAAAAAAAAAAAAAGTATAACTTCAACGCCCAGCTTGTCATGTGACAAGGACTGAGAGATCACTTATCCTAGTTAGACCAGCAGGCCCAAGTACACAGATGTTTCTAATGTAGACAAAATGTAGACAAAAATTTGACACGTTGATGGTGTGTTTTTAATTTAAAAGCTCATTTATAATTGGAATCCATTGCTCCGATGAACTTATTTTTTTTAATAGAATGTCTGCTCAGAAGACAAATGTAAATAATGAACAAATTTCTCTTTCATAGTATGCCTGGTTCAAGAGAAGTTCAGATACACCAGGACTCCGATCAGGTCTCAGGATTCAATGGGAATTCAATTCATTCTGAAGGTAATACTTTATTCTAATTAGTAGCACTTTAAAATGGAAACAGATTCAAGAGTTTCATGTTCGCTATTTTTAAAAAGCGTACAATGGCAAAGGCATGATTTCTTTCTTTGCTGATGCCAGTGATAAGCTTGATAATGCAACTTACTTGAAAAGTAGTGAAAAGCCAACAGTTCATATTTTAAGATTTTCATATTAATGGTCAACCAATAAACACTGAAGACTATTTTATTTGGTCAGGTTATTCTTTTTAAATTAATCAGAGCCATCTTATTACTGGATAAGTGGTAAAATTGGCGAGTCACAGTCAGGCAGAAGTTCTGTTTCCTTCACTTTCTAGATGGATGACTTTGGACAAGTTATCATAAAAACATCTGAGTCACAATTTATCATTTATAAAACAAGCTTAATAATACCTTTCTCACAGGACTATTTGAAGGAGTAAATAGAATAACATCAAGTGCAAAATAATAGTTCGTATTGGGGTAGAAACTTGATTGGTATTTTTTTTTTCTTTTTCCAATGTGACATATCTGCCTAGCATGATAAAAGGGTCTTAAAACTCCTTACTGAGTTGCTTAGACTGGGGATATAGCTCAGTTGGTAGAGTGCTTGCCTTGCATGCACAAAGCCCTGGTTTCAATCCTTAGTACCACCACCCCCACCAGAAAAAAAACCAAAAACAAAATCTCCTGAATAACCAGGGGCCATCAATTATCAAGGCAGCTAGGGAATTTATGTCTAAACAAAAAAATCTTTTTGTGGCCACTCTGAGCAAAAACAGATAGTTTTATGCTGTCAGGAAATTATTTGTTTATTTTCATTCTAATTTGTTATACATGCTTGCAGAATGTAATTCATTTCACATTACATATAAAGAGCACAATTTTTCAAGTCACTGGTTTTACATAAAGTATTTTCATGCCATTTGTGTCTTCATACATAGGGTAATGATGTCTAACTCATTCTGCCATTATTCCTATCCCCTTGCCCCTTCCCCACCCTCCTTCCCCTTTGTTCTATTTAAAGTTCCTTGGAGGGGGGGGCTGGGGTTGTGGCTCAGGGGTAGAGCGCTCTCCTAGCATGTGCGAGGCCTGGTTCGATCCTCAGCACCACATAAACATAGATGTGTTGCATTGTGTACAACTAAAGCAAATAAATAAATAATTAAAAAAAAAAAAGTTCCTTCATTCTTCTCATCCCCCCTCCCTTGCCATTATAAGTCAGTGCTGTCAGGAAATTGATGTAAGAAATTCATAAGTATGTCTTAGTTTGGAGAAGAGATGACTCCAAAGAAGGGTCCAAGGAGTTCTCAGAGAGACTGAGGAACTGGACCCAGGACCAGCAGGGTTCTTGGCATATGGGAGGGAAAAGAATTGTAGCATGTGCCAGTCAGAGGCACAGAGGTTTATTTAGGAAAATAGAGGCACATTGAAGGGAGAAAGTGAGAGGGAGAAGCCTTTGGGGTAAAGCAAGGGATGCCTATTCAAGGGAGAGTGTGGGCCATCTCCAGATGGAGACCCAGCAACCCCTTGGTGTGGAGGGTGTTGATATTTATAGACGGTTGGTTGCTAGACTAGCGGAAGTCAGCATGCAGTTAATCCATTGCCACCAGTTTTCCCTGTCCTTGCACATGGATGTTAGTTTTTGTTTGTTTGTTTTGGTACTGGGGATTGAACCCAGGGGTGCTTTACCACTGAGTTACATCCCCAGCCCTTTTATTTATTTATTTATTTATTCTTTTTTTTAATTCTAAGACAGGGTCTTACTAAATTGTTAGGGCTTTTCTAAGTTGCTGAGTCTGGCCTTGAATTTTCAATCCTCCTGATTCAGTCTCCCAAGTGCCGGAATTATAGCTGTGCCACCGCACCTGGGCCTCATATTAGTTTTTGTAGACAAGGATATGGGTGGGTGGGAGGAGGGTGTGGGCTGGGTGGCTCAAGAGTTCCAAATGTTCATGGGCATTTCCTCATGTCAGTGGTTTGGGGGTGTTTTTGGAGACTCAGTGTATCTCTCCCTTTTTTTTTTTTTTGTATCCCCAAATTCCTATTTCATTAGCACCTGTCCCAACACAAAATTGCAACAAATTCAGTTTAAAGATCTTCATTGGTTTGATTTGTGATTCTAGAACCATGCACTACTTTATTCCAAAAAATAAAATAAGTGTTTCAATGGGCTGAGCAGAAGAGGTTCACAGAAGGGCGGAAGGGCGGAAGGAAGTGGCAACAAGAAGAGAGAACAGGGAATGTATTCCTTTCAAAGTTAGTTTCTCAGGGACAAGGAGACAGAAAAACAGAATCTACTAGGTTCATATCAGGTTACTTCAGGTTAAACGCCCAACTGAACTGCCTGTTTGGGAAATTTGGTTGTTATCTCTCCTGATTTCTCAGAAGATCAGATCACTTCCTTTCCGCTTGGTGATGTGGAACTTCAGCATGGGTGACAACATTTTGATTTGATCTGTTGAACCTAATGCAGGAGCCCAATTCAAGTCAGCGATCTCCCTATAAATTTTATTTAACACACCTCGCCTAACTGTGGTTTTAATAACCTTTTCATAGAAATTTGATAAGGCACCTTCTTAGCATTTTGGCAAAAGTCAAAGCTGGCTCTATGTTACAGATGAAGTTGAATATGAAAACCAAAAAAGACTGGAAGAAGAGGAGGACTTGAATGTGCTTACATTTGAAGATCTTCTTTGCTTTGCATATCAAGTTGCCAAAGGAATGGAATTCCTGGAATTTAAGTCGGTAAGCGCCTTTTAAAGAAAAAAAAAAAAACTAACAAAAAATATAAAAAGATAACTATGAAAAAAGACATGCTTATATAAAACTATGAAGAAGAGATATGCTTGTATTTTTTTCTTCTTATTAATAACATGTCTCCCTTGATGCCTGTCTTTTCCCCCTCTTTACTGTTTTTGTGTTTTGTTTGGTTTTGTTTCCTCTTTACTGTTGAAGTCATCAAGAACATTACTTCATTCTTTGCTAATGTATCATAAAGGCCTGGGATTCCTTATTAGAAAATGGCTAGCATAATCCTCCTAGGCTGCCCAGAGTCCCCTGGAACTTACAGGGAACAAGGTCAAGCAAGATAGGAAGTCCTTATTGCCTGTGGTGGCCAACACCTGTATCCCAGTGACTCAGGACGGAAGTCAGAAGGATGGTAACTTCAAGGCCAGCCTGGGCAACTTAGTGAGACCCTGTCTCAAAATAAAAAATTTAAAAAAGGGTGGGGATGTAGCTCAGTGGTAAAACACACCTGGGTTCAATCCCAGTACCAAAAAAAAAAAAAAAAAAAAAAAAAAAAAGGGAAGAGTTTGGAAATCCCATTCACAATGAAGTGTAGCATCATCAGTCCCTCCTTGGACAGCCATTTGGGTCCTGCCGTGCACATAGTATTTGCCCCAGGGGGTGAATGGAGGTCAAAACTCAGCCCTGGGCTGGGGTTGTGGCTCAGCCTCAGTGGTAGAATGCTTGGTAGAATGCTTGCCTAGCACATGCGCCGCCCGGGTTCGATCCTCAGCATCCACGTAAACATAAATGCATTGCATTGTGTACAACTATAGCAAATAAATAAATATTTAAAAAAAATAAAAAACAAAAAACTCAGCCCTATCGCTACCCTGGGCATCTGTCTGACTTGCCCTAATGGGCTGTGTTCTAGCGCAGCCCAGGCCCACAGTCTCTTTGATTGCTAATCCCAGATCCATTAGGGCTGTGATTGCAAAAGTTATGGAGCCTGCCTCAAACCATTATCTTGCCCCTAATTTTGTATTCTGTCATTGCGTTTCAGCACTGCTGTTCTCTGCCATTTGACAGGACTCATGCCTATAAGCAGATTAAAGCATCCTCTAGTCACTTCCTTTCATTGTTTTCTTCCCTTTGTAGAGGCAAAAGGAATATCTCCCGCCACCTGAGATTTTCAAGTCTTTAAGTCTGCTGAAATAAACTGATAATAGACAACTAACAGGAGAAAAGGCACATAGATCTATTTACATGCATATTTGTATGGAAGCCACATAAAATATGAAGCTCAAGGAAAGGCCAGATGGTTGAAGCTTAATTCTCTTCATAGAGAAGAGAGATGTGGGAGGTATTTTAGAAGGGTGGTTAATGATTTTAGGGGAAATTAATGGGCCTGAAGAACACACAGTAGGGCTAGGGGTATTTCAGTGGTAGAACGCTTGCCTAGCATGTGTGAGACCCTGGATTCAATCCCCAGCACTACACACACACACAAATAAAATTAGAAAGAAAAAAAAAGAACAATGATCTGGGACAAAGTTCCTTTGGGTAGTTAAGGGAACTGCAGAGCAAAGCCTCATCCAACACCTGCCAGACCCCAAGAGCCTAGTGTAAAATAGCCAGCATACCAGGGCACCATATTTGGGGGCGACATTCCCTGGGCTCCTTCACCTTCCATTACCTTCCTTCTCTTTATTTCCAAACTTTTTCCTGTTCTACTTTCTTTAGATGTCTTATTCTCTTCCTCTCCCTCTCTACTTCCTTCCCTTTACCTCCTTTCTCCTTTTTTCTCCCTGAATTTGGAAAGATGGATTTCAACTCTTGTTGTTTGCCTTTAAAAGGCTACTGTCTTGGAACAGGGTATGCTGTCCCATACCCGTAGTCCCAGGTATTCAGGAGGCTTAGGTGGGAGAATCACCAGTTCTAGGCCAGCCTGGGCAACTTAGTGAGACCCTGTCTCAAAATAAAGGAAAAAAAACTTACTGTCAATAAAATATGCCCACTTCTCCCATCCATCTGAAGCATAGCCTTCTCTTTCTTTATCTTCTTACCTGCTGTTGGGATTTCCCTTTCTCAGGCTTCTTGCCCACCTTACTCTTTATCGTAGTTCACCTACACATGGACGGTAGTGCTTTCACAAATATCTATAGATGTTGCAAAACATCTACCTGATTGCCTGGCCGTTTGCTGCCAGATGTTAAGTAGAAGGTCCCCTCCTGTGATAGTCCCTTTATTTTTTTTAACCTGAGGAAGGTGCAAAAGCCATATACATTCAATAGAAACCATATTTAGAATTTTGAATTTGGGTTTTTCCCTGGGCTAGTAGTATGTGGTCTGATCTTCCTCGTGATGCTGGGCAGCAGCGTCAGCCGCACCTCACAGTCACCCTGTGATCAGGAAGGGAAACCACCTATAAGTGCATAGTTGCTAAGTTGGCTGTTCAGTGGGATAGGTGTATTCAATGCTATCTTGACTTCTGGTCTTTGCCAACTTATGACAGGTCTATTGAGATGCAGCCACATCATAAGTTAAGGAGCATCTGTTTCTAAACTACTCACAATTTGCAATCAAGGGCACTGCTTCCCCCGCCCCCACTGGGCTTGAGCTAATACAAGTTTTGAAGAATATCCAATTTTTTAGACCCTCTCCCCTTTTGTCTCCTCTGCAGACTTTCTCCTCTGAATCATGCACGTTGCTCTTTCCTGCTTGCCCTCCTTCTTTTGCTTCTCTAATAGTTCCTCAATCTCCTCCATAGGCTCTTTGGTGTCCTCACACATTTGTTGAGCACTGGCTACATACCTGTACTGTGCTAGGGGGGAGAGAGGGTGTCAGTGAAGATATGACTCCTGGGTGCAAAGATATTATGTTTGATAGGGGAGAAAGAGATAAGCAGACATGCAAATCAAAGATGACAGTATGCTGTGATGGAAGTAAGTTCTAGGAATCTGAGGGAGAGATTTGTACATTAGGCCTAGCCAGGGAGAGACAGAATAGAAATGACTTTTCTTTCTTTCTTTTTTTCTTTTAATACCAGGAATTGAACTCTGGGGCACTTAACCACTGAGCTTCACCCTTTTTATTTTTTATTTTAAGACAGGCTATTACTGAGTTGTTTAGGGCCACAATAGGTTGCTGAGTCTGGTTGAACTTGGCAATCCTCCTGCCTCAGCCTTCTGATTGCTAGGATTACGGTATGTGCTACCATGCCTAGACTAGAAAAGACTTGTTCATCCTTGGGCTAGGGGAAATTTTTGAAGAAGAAGAAAAACCAACAGGGAACATGGGATAGGGTAGGGACTGTGGAATCAGGAGGAGGATTTTTGGATAAAGATAATAACTTAGATATATTCAGTGTGAGTGATTGAGTAGATCTTAGTGTAGTAGATACCTGAGCACAAGAGAAGTGTTCAGGTTGTAAATAGAGATTTGGGTGATGGTAGTTGCATCCCTAGGATTCAATGAGATGGCTTGGTGGAGGATGAGGAAGGAGAGGATGCAGCTCTAGGGAATGAGAATGGACTTGTGAACAGAGCCCTGCAGGGAGAAAACAGGAGTCACCTACAGAATTCACAGAAGGAAGGACCTGAAGGAGGAGAGCTGGCCAACAGTAACAAATAGGTCAAATCAAATAGAGACAGGATGGGTGCCACACTGGCCAGTGTGGGCCTTAGCCACAGCAGATTGGGCAGATAAGTGAGAGAGGGAAGGCAGGCCACAGGGCCTGGTGGTAAGATGGGTAAAATGCAAGTAGATAACAGGCACTCAAAAAATTGAATTTGGAGCTGGGCGTGGTGGTGCACTCCTATAATCCCAGCTGCTTGGAGGCTGAAGCAGGAGGATGGCAAGTTCAAGACCAGCTTGGGCAACTTAGTGAGATCCAGTTTCAAATAAAATTTCACAAAAGGGCTGAGAGGTATAGCTCAGATGCAGAACACTCCTGGGTTCAATTCCCAGTACACCACAAAAATAAGGGGGTGGTTCAGAGGGAGAGCTAGAGGGATTGTGGCACAGACATTTTAGTTTTTGTTTTGTTTTTTAATTCTTAGTTTTTGATGGACCTTTATTTTATTCATTTATTTGTATGTGGTGCTGAGAATCAAACCCAGTGCCTCACATCTGCTAGGCAAGTGCTCTAAGCTGAGCCACAACCCCAGCCCCATGATTTAGTTTTTATGGATTTTGCTTTTATTTTTTAAAGAGTGAAGAGAGCCCACTGGACACTTGTAACCAGTGCTCTGTTCCTTTGAAAATCTTTCTTCAAACAGTTAATTTTCCTGCCATACCTCTAGGACTAATGTCATGATTCTTCTCAGCTCAGAAACTCCAAATTGTGCTTTAGTAAACCTCCCCAAAGTCATTTTTTTTTTTTTCTGAATAGTTTCTTTGATATCACTCCTTTTTATTCCTAAAGCCATTTCCCAGCCAGAAATGAGATGATAAGTCTTCACGCCCACCCGAGGAGCACGGAAGACAATCTGAAAATCCCCTTAGTGGCTCATCAGAGGCCCCTGTTGTCACTTGTCTTTCTTAGAAAGCAAGATAGAACACCCAGTTCAATTCGATTTTGTTTTTAAGAACCACTCTCCTTTTGCCTCTGGGAAATGCTCCATAAGCAGCACAACCAACTGCAACCACAGGAGCTGAAGAACTGGGCTACTGTGTTCGCCTGATCTGTTACACACCATGACAATTGCTCCTGGCCCAGTAAAGACGGGAGACCGTCTGTCATCTGTAACTCCTATTGAACTTGATTTCACTTTCTGTGATAGTCTCCATTATGGCAAGTAACACTCTGATCCTTCTTCCCAGTGTGTTCACCGCGACCTGGCAGCCAGGAACGTGCTCGTCACCCATGGGAAGGTGGTGAAGATTTGTGATTTTGGATTGGCTCGAGATATCCTGAGCGATTCCAACTATGTCGTCAGGGGCAATGTGAGGCTGCTACTTCTTCCATGTTTTTATTCTGCTGTTTTGTGTTTTTTCATTATTGTGGTAAACATCTGTACTCAGTAATGCATTTTTGATTTACAGTAATACACATGTAAACAAAAACTCTTACAGCAGTTTGCTTACTTATGCTTCAAAGATTTTTCTACAGCTTCAGGGAATTTTCCATCTATAATAAAAATGGAGCAAAATAGCCACACATCTATCCTTGGGCTAGCTAGTTAGAATAGATCCATTAGAGGCTTCTGAGTGCAGTCTGCACTTAAAAAAAAAAAATCTCATAACTTGTCCTTATTTCAGTTTCCTTAGCTTGGGTTATATTTCCAATTATGAGAAAAGCTAATAGCTAAAATAGTTTTCAAAATGTACAACATATAAATATTAAATATAAATTTTAAGGGCACAATAATTAAATTAAATATTAATTAATGAAGATCTGTTACCCTATTACTGTTAAAGCAGGAAGACATAAAACATAACTGAGTCTGCTTGTCAAGATGTGCTTTTAAATACAAGAGAAATACTAGGTGATCAATTTTGTAGTTGAAAGAGTGGTTTTGAAGAATTACTACACCTGGGGCTGGAACTGTAGCTCAGCGGCAGAGTGCTTGACTCGCACATCTGAGATACTGGGTTCGATCCTCAGCACCACATAAAAATAAATAAATAAAATAAAGGTATCGTGTCTATCTACAACTAAAAAAAAAAAAAAGAATTACAACACCTGGGTTTAAGTCCCTATTCCTCTTCTTTTTGGTTCTTCATTTTGGGGATTTCTCTCTCCATCTTTGTCCCTACTTGTGAAAGAATAATAGCAGCAAAAGCTGGACTAGTTGTTACTGTGTGCTAAGTATTCTTTTGGGCACTTTACATGTTTTAGTTCATGCACATTGTGGATGAGGAAACTGAGGTACAGAAAAGTAACTTTCCATGGTTACACAGCACATGGATTTAAACACCAAGAGTCTAAACCCCAAGTTTCTGCCTCACCACTATGACACCACGTTTCCCAAGAGGGTTCTGCATTTACTTGGGCTGTGGGAATAAACCAATAAAACCAACATGAAAGCACCTTGTTCAGGATAAACAGCCAATAAATGTGCAAGATCAAATTAACCTGCATTCCCACTAGGATCAAATGTAATCACCTTAGTTGATTTAAAATCTGCTCCTCAGTTATTACCGTTGAAATCATAAATATGCTGACCACTCCTCTATGATCATGCAGCTTCTGTTCCGCCAGCCAGCTGTCTCTTATGTGGGAAGGTGAATTCCATTTAGAACCGCAATTAATTCTTTTAATGAATTAAATGAGCCAGACTAGCCCGCTTGATTTGTTCAGCTCCTCCATTTGTGTTTAGGACTTAAAACAGGGTTTTTTTTTTTTCTTGGGCTTTGATTTTACTTGGCAGACTAAACAAGTGTTGCGATGGGCTCCTGAATCCTTGAAAAACAAAATCAGTACAAAAGGATCTGTCCCAGGAACCTAACCATCCCATGTCCTGAGTCAAATCTGAGGTGGTACTAAGTCAAAAGCCCCCTTCATGCTACTGGAAATTATTAAAACCACAAACCAGTCTGGTATCATTTCTGGAAGTGATGACATAAGTTCCCCTCACCACATTCTTGGGGACAGCATTTCTACTAATGTTCTTCTGAGAAGTGCTTTAACAAGATTATACTAATGCACTGCGAGCCCACTTCCCTGCAGGCAACTGACTAGCCCTTCCTTAATGGAAAGCGTCTGACTACTGTTACATTTACCACTTCCAAGCACCAGCTTTTGTTCAAGATGAGTTTTAAAGATTATATTTATATAGCCAGAGATACACACACACACACACACACACACACACACACACACAGCTACTATTATTAGAAAGTTAACTTGAAAGTGAAAAACTTTCACTTGAGGAATGTGATTTTCTCAATTAAATACTAAGAGAAGCATGGCATAGAGGCACATGCTTGTAATCCCAATGACTCAAGAGGCTGAAACAGGAGGATTGCAAGTTTGTGGCCAGGCTGGGTAATTTAGCAAGAGCTTGTCTCCAAAT
This sequence comes from Tamias sibiricus, assembly GCA_025594165.1. Classification (NCBI taxonomy): domain Eukaryota; kingdom Metazoa; phylum Chordata; class Mammalia; order Rodentia; family Sciuridae; genus Tamias; species Tamias sibiricus. The sequence continues at coordinate 72,657,980 of CM046663.1, forward strand.
AAAAAATGAAAAGGGCTGGGGATGTAGCCCAGTGGTAAGTTCAGCTGGGTTCAATTCCCCAATAATAAAAAAAAAAAAAAAAAAGAGGGGCCTTAGGAAGATAATACATGTCATCATCTACCGTGACAAAAGAAGCCATGGGACTGTACGTGGGAAATTCACCACGGGATCTCCTCTTGGGTTTTATGTAGGCCCGTCTGCCTGTAAAATGGATGGCTCCTGAAAGCTTGTTTGAAGGGATCTACACAATTAAGAGTGATGTCTGGTCGTATGGAATATTACTCTGGGAAATATTCTCACTTGGTATGTTTGGGACTCTGCTGGTGTCCCTGGGCTCTGGTCTTGTGTATTCTATTCCCTCTGCACCCCTCCCCACCCTTGCACCTCCTAAACCAGAGAGTACGTAAGATGCCACCTGGGCTTCTCCCATAGCTCCTGGTCTTGCTACTGTTGCAACATGTGCCACTTGATGTGTTACTTGCTGAGGTCCCTAAGCCATCTTCCTCACTGATCCATAACCTGCTTGGGAAGTCTTCTGACTGTCCAGTTGCAGCCCTTGCTGCTGGCTGTCTCTGGCGTATGGGAATTCTGGATACATGTTTGCCATGAATGGATAAAGAAATGAAGAAATGGATGGATGGCTACTCTTCTTTCCTCTTTTTCTCAGGTGTGAATCCCTACCCTGGCATTCCGGTTGATGCTAACTTCTATAAACTCATTCAGAGTGGATTTAAAATGGATCAGCCATTTTATGCTACAGAAGAAATGTAAGTTCAAATTGGACGGTAGTAGATTGGTTGAAATTAGAAATTTACAATCTGTCCACTTCCAAATGCATGACCAAAAAAAAAAAAAAAAAAAAGGTAAAAACTCCTTAATTTAAAGTTCATACAATTCATCATGAACATGCTGACAAAAATCTTCCTGTTTGGGGGACTACTAACTGATTCTTGCCTGTCCTCAGAGGCTTCTGGGTCTTAATTACTTTGCTTGAGTGATCTGTGAGGATGAGACTCATTTCCTTCATTATACATCATTAAATGCATTTCTGTTCATCTTCTAATTTCTCCTTTCTGATGTGAGTTCAAAATCTAGTAAAGTTCTTGCCATAAAATAAACATGCCGTAAACATATAGCTCTATCTAAATGTGTTTCATGATATGGAGAACAGTCCATTTTACTTCATTTGTGTTTCCTCATCTTGGTCCTTGTTCTCTTGCTTTTCCAGATACTTTATAATGCAATCCTGCTGGGCTTTTGACTCGAGGAAACGGCCGTCCTTCCCTAACCTGACTTCATTTTTAGGATGTCAGCTGGCAGATGCAGAAGAAGCGGTATGTAGCAGCCAAAACTTGATATTACTATGAGCAAATTTGTAATCTACAACATTCCTTGCTGACTTCCTAAGATCCAAATGGACTACGTTGTCTTTCTCTCCTCAGTTCCTCTAGGTTGCCCCTTGAAAGTTGTGTAGGATGAGACATATTTATTGAGAGGTGTTTTTAGGAAAAAAAAAAAAAAAAAAAAAAAGCCTTTTCTGGAGATTTAAATTGATTCAATAAAATAAAATTCAGCACAGATGATTAGACAACTACATAAAGCTTAATTCCTCCAAAACCCACTAATCTTCCCTAATTCAAATTGAAGCTTTAGTACAGACTAATCACATGGGCCAATCATATGACATGGTACAAAGGAAAAAGCTTTGGCCTTGGGTCATGAGAGTTAAATACCAGCTCTGGGACTGGAGATATAGTTCAGTTGGTAGAGTGCTTGCCTCGCATGCACAAGGCCCTGGGTTCAATCCCCAGCACCATAAATAAATAAATAAATAAATAAATAAATAAATAAATAAATAAAATTAAAAAAAAACAGCTTCTAATATTGTTCCCATTATGACAACTCACTTTACTTCTCCTGGCCTCAGTGTTTCCATCAGTAAAGTGGTTTGCCAAGCTAAATGATCTGTGAGCTTTGGGAACTTGAGATTGCTTTGCTAATTCTTTCCCCAGTCATACCACCTGGTATAGTGAAGACAGTTATCCTCAGATGAAGTGAACAAAAGAACTCCCACTACCTAGGATCGTATCTTGGCTCTAATCATTTACTTCTCCTATAACTTGTCTTTAGTCAGACTTTTTAGGGGGTCAGTCCCATTTCTTCATCTGAAATATGAAATTAAAAATATTACTTCATGGAGTTGTAAAAAGGAGCAAATAAGATAATGTATGTGAAGACTTTGCATATACTGGGAAATCGGTAATTACTCATAAAATGTTATTTAAATATGAATACGATGTGTGTTGGGGGCCTGGGAATAGAACCAAGGACTTTGAACATGTGAGAACTGAGCCACACACCCCCCAGCCCTCCAGCCCCATAAATCTGATTCTTTAAGTGGATTCTCTGTGCTTTTTTGTAAATTGCTGGGTCCACTTCCAATGCTTGTTCTTTCTGTAGACCTGTTTAGATAATGTGTGTCCTTTCTTCCTATGATTTTTCTTAAAAATAACATACAGAAACTAAGTTATTGTCAGGGAAGTAAGTCAAAAGGTGGGGAGATGGAAAGCCCCCAGGTACTTACAGGCTGTTGGGCAGATGACCTATAAATGGATAATGTATAGGAAAAACAGAAAGAAGAGCTATAGAAAGACACAAAATATGAGCTGGTGGAGTGTAAAGAGAAAGGATTGACTAATGTTTACAGTTAGTTGGGTGTGAATTCATAAAGGGATCTGAATGAGGCATGAAGAATGAGGAGCATTTTGTCTGTTGGAGAATGGAGGATGGATAGAATATTCCAGGCTCAATGAACAAAAGAAATGAAGGTTCAAAGTTGAGAAAGTAGAGTGAAAAACAAATGGCTGTGGCTGACATGCAGGGTGGTGGGGGAATACAGAGGAAAGCAAAACTGTAAAGATGGCCCAACTAGCTGGAGTCCACCCCTGCTGACGAAGCGCTTGGCTTGTTCAGGACCACCTGGGCTTTGGTGTGAGGCTCTCCACACCCAAAAGATGTTCAAATCCCCTTTCCTCTATTCAGGAGGCCCAAGAAGCATCAGCACCTTTGTTCGGCAACTTCTTGGATGATCCAGTCCTGAGTGAATTCATGTTCAAAGACACATGGTTACCAGCTTTTTCCTCCCAATCCCTTCCTCTCTACCTCCTGACTCAGATGAAAGGTTCTTTTCCCTACCAGCATAGGAGCCATGGGTAACCCACAGGAAAACAAAACAAAACAAAAACAGTAGCTCCTCAAGCAGGTTGGAAAATGGTGCCATCTCTGGGTGGGATGAATCCAAAGAAGAGCCCTTAACTCAGAGCTCAGGTAGCGTGCTCCTTTTTCTTAATTTAATTTTTTTTTTTTTTTTTTTTTTTTTTTTTTTTGGTACTGGGGATTGAACCCAGGGACACTCGACCACTGAGCCACATCCCCAGCCCTATTTTGTTTGGAGACAGGGTCTCAGAGTTGTGTCTCGCTGTTGCTGAGGCTGGCTTTGAACTCTGGATCCTCCTGTCTCAGCCTGCCGAGCTGCTGAGATTACAGGCGCGCACCACCAGCTTGCTCCATTCTGACACAGTCTAAAGGAATGAAACACAGATTAGCTTTCAGCCCCCACCTGCCCCCTCTGCTGGGCACTTTTGTGCAAGGCATAATCCACACAACCTTACCAGGAAGCCCAGCCCGCTACGAGCTTTTCTGCTTCTCTGCTGCCATTGCTGCTCCATCTCTTAAACACAACCCTGTCTTATCTCTTGTATGGGAAAACTAGCATGGCCAGCATGGCCAGGGTAATTTTCCCTGGACATACATGAATAATTGTGTAGAATCTGCATTTTCAAGGACTAGGGAAGGAAAATGTCTCTCAGAGAACTAGGGACCAAGAATGGAAAATACATAGAGAAAGCAGGATCAGATCAGGGAATCATTGACAAGCATGCTCAGGCATTAGTTAGAGCGTGGTGAACCGATGACAATTTTTAGGATAAGGCTGGGATATAGCTCAGTGGTAGAGTGCATGCTTAGCATGTGTAAGGCCCAGGGTTCAATCCCTAGCACCAAAAAAGAAAAAAAGATTTCTAAAATGTACAAACAAGATTTAATCTTCAAGACTCAGATCAAATAATCTTTCCTCTGGCAAAGCTTCCTTCAGCTTCCTATGTCTGATTTTAGGCTCCTTCTGAATTTCCAGAACACGTTACATATATAACCCTGTGTGAGACTCAACTCATATGATATGCTAATTTTGTTCTGTGGGTCTGTCTTTCCCATCCCCAGCTTGATTTGTAAAGGCAAGGATGATATCCCTCTCATCTCCATGACATGATGTAATGCTTGCTGCGTGTTTATTAACTCAATGAATAAATGTCAGCATGAGAGTAGGTTAGAAGCCATATCTGTTTTGTTCATTGTTCTAATCCCAGCTGCTGGCACTTCTGGAAGAAAGGGAGGTGTGGGAAGGTGGGGGAAGGTGGGGAAAGTGTAAAAGCAAGTTTGGAAAAGCAAGGCAAAAAATTAAATGTAAGGACCTCAATCAAGAGGTGACTGGAGATAGGACTGGGCAACAATGAGGGAATGGATGGGGGCAGTGGCAGTGTGGGGTGACGAAAGGAGGAGACTGAACTCACGTTTCCTCTTTTTCCCTTTTCCCCACGTTTTGTTTGTTTTGAGATGGGGTCTAGGGGTCTTGCTGTGTTGCCCAGGCTGGTCTCGAACTCCTGGATTCAAGGGGTCTTCCTGCCTCAGCCTCCGAGTAACTGGAACTATGGGCACATGCTACCATGCTCTGCTTCACATTTATTTTATTTTTTAGCTGATACATGAAAATGTAAAAACTGTACATTTTAGTGGGGTACCACATAATACTTTGATAAGGTTTGAATCAGGTTAAAAATATTTTACTTCCCATCATTTTCTGATTTTCCTTCTTATGCCTGCCCCCCAAATTATAGGGAATATATATAGCTATGTCTCACTGAACAGTGGGGTTAGGAGATTTTGTTGTTGGGTGAACATCACAGAGTGCACTTACGTGAACCTGGGTGGAATAGCCTGCCACACATCAGGCTGTGTGGTATACACAGCCATAGGTGCAGTCCATCGTTGGCCAAAATGTCACCAAGAAGCACATAACTCTGTGTGTGTGTGTGTGTGTGTGTGTGTGTGTGTGTGTGTGTGTGAAAAATAGTGAGGTCATAAACACCTTTGAAGGCAAGAAAGAAATCTCATTGTAGACCAGAAATTGGACAGTCCCTGAGCCAACGAAAGCAGCTAAGATTGGGTGGAGAGGAAGACCCACAATGAAGGATGCTCATGAAAAACAAGGAAAGGTGCTACCATTCAGAGCATGGGATTCTGCACAGGTTCTAAGCAGAAGCAGGTGCAAAGCATGAGAACATGTTTAGTATGCACAAGGCCCTGGGTTCAATTCCCAGCTCTCACACACACAAAAAAAAGTAAGAATAACCATTGCAAGATAGAAATATAATACACAACTTTTGGCTCAGTATAGGAAAAAAGGAAAAGGACCATAGAAAGGATCATCAACCATTAAAACAAACAAGAAAGAAACAAAACAAAAAAAGAATTCTTGGAAATAGAAAGCACAAAATGGCAAGAATTAGTAAACCTGCTAACTAAAGAGAATCTCAGAATAAATAAAATTGTTTTCATACATGCCAAATTTACTAATCTGAAGGCAACGAAATGAAAAATCACTAAGAGCCACCAAAAAACTCCCCAAGGGCTAGGGCTGTGGCTCAGTGGTAGAGTACTTTCCCAGCATGTGTGAGACAGTAGGTTCCACCCACTGCCAAAAACAAGTAGACAAACCCAGATTCGTGTACCAAAAATGAGAGATCATGCTTCTTAATGAAGTTATTTATTAAGATGAAGGAGAATAAACAAAAAAGGACAATCCCAATGTAGAACCTGGGGAAATTCCCCAAATTCATAATTCTAAATTCATTTACTAGAAAACAAAATGACCAAACTTTCAATTCAAGATTTCACCTCACTTCAGTCAGAATGGCAACTATCAGGAATATAAGCAACAATAAATATTGGTAAGGGTGTGGGTGGGGGGAGTACACTTATGCATTGCTTGCAAGACTGCAAATTGGTGCAACCATTATGGAAAGTGGTATGGAAATTCTTCAGAAAACTTGGAATGGAATCACCACTTGACCCAGCTATCCCACTCCTCAGTTTATACCCAAATGACTTAAAATCAGCATACTGCAGCTACACAGCACATCAGTGTTTATAGCAGCTCAACTTACAATAGCTAAACTGTGGATCCAGCCTAGGTGTCCTTCAACAGATGAATAAAGAAAATGTGTATATGTACACAATGGAATATTACTCAGTCTTAAATAAGAATGAAATTATGGCATTTGCTGGTAAATGGATGGAGATATAGAATGTCATGCTAAGTGAAATAAGCCAATCCAGAAAAACCAAAGGCTGAATGTTTTCTCTGTATACGGATGATAATTCACAATAAGGGGGCGGTGGCTAGGGAAGAATAGAGTTATTTTGGATTAGGTAGAGGGGAGGGGTATTGGAGTAGGAAGGATAGTAAAATGAATCTGACATTATTATCCTATGTATTTATATGACTACACGACTGGTGTGATTCTATATCATGTAAAACCAGAAGAAGTATGATGTGTCAAAGTGCATTCCACTGCCATGTATAACTAATTAGACCAAATTAAAAAGAGTTTATGGAGAGAGTATGCAATGAAGGAAGAAGGAGGAAGGAAAAGGGGAGGAGAATCTACAAAGCTGAAAGAAGGAATTAATACCTACATAGTTTGACACACTTGTACACACTTGTACTTGTACTCCCAGCTACTTGGAAGGCTGAGGCAGGAGGATCGCAAGTATTAGGCCAGCCTCAGCAACTTAGAAAGATAAAATAAAAAATAAAAAGGGCTGGGGATGGAGGCCTATGAATGTAGCTTGGTGGGAGAGCACTTGTCTAGCATATGCAAGGCCCTTGGTCCAATGGCCAGTACTTCAAAAATTCGTAGAGATAAAGTCAGAACTAACGAAACAGCAGCAACTACAAAATCATAGTGATAATCATGAAAACCAGAAGTTGTTTCTTTGAATGAATAATGTAATTTCTAGCAATTTTAAGTGTTTATCATATACTGTACTAACCTATTACCCATAACACATTTCATCCTCATGTCAATCCCATGAAGTAGGTTCTCTCTTTTTCAAATTAGTACATTGAAGTTCAGAGAAGTTAAGAATTGCTGATGGTAACACATACAGAATTGGGAGTCAGCTGTCGGATGGAATATACCCTGTAAATTAATATTGTATATTAACAAAGTATACAATATACTACCAAAGCACTTAGAAGTGAACAATTTAAAAAAAAGAAAAAGCACAAATAACATCAAGGATGAAAAGACGATATTAACTAAGGAAAGTGATAGATTTGAAAACCTAAGTTTCACATTTTTATAAGGATATTGTATTCATGTGTTACTTGTGCAACTAAAGAGTCATTGAAAAGTCACTTAAAGAAATGGAAAAGAAAAAATTAAAAGGAGTGCTATAAAATAGGCCTAGTAATTGATTGGCTGTGGGGGTAGAGAGAGATGGAGAAGGCAGAGATGGTTCTGAAACTTGTAGACTGTGGCACCGGAGGACTGACAGTGGGTTCATGAATTCAGGAGTGGCTATGTTGGGTTTGAAATGATATGAATATTTATGTTCCAGCTTTCATTGCGTGGTTAGAAACTCAATGCCAGAGGTATACAGTTGGACTCAAGCAGGTCTAATAGGTCATAATGTGTTATGTCTACTTCACAAAACACATGAATGAAGAGGCACTGTTCGTCTTAAGGTCATGGGAAAAGCTGCCATTGTGTAGCACCAGGATCACCATGGAAATATTTTGGCTCATAAGGATGTGTGTGTGTGTGTGTGTGTGTGTGTGTGTGTGTGTGTGTTTTAGTTTCCTAGAAAGAAAAGAAAAATAAATCAGCACATCTAATCAGCATTACAACTGTCAAAAAAAAAAAAAAAACTAATAGAGGCTGGGGTTGTGGCTCAGCGGTAGAGCGCTCGCCTATCACGTGTGAGGCACTGGGTTCAATCCTCAGCACCACATAAAAATAAATAAATAAAATAAACGTATTATGTCCATCTACAACTAAAAAATATATTTAGAAAAAAACTAATAAAGCCCAAAAAAGAGTAGTGAGGAAAGAAAGGAATTTGTAAAATCTAAATAAAGAGAATGCGCAATCCCTAAATCATAAGGAATTCTGATAAATAATAAGAAAAACATGTATACCCTTTTCTGTATAGAAAAAGTTGAATGGAATAAGCAAGCTGGTCACAATAAAATGCAAATGACCATTAAATACACAAAAGGACGCTCAACTTTGTCTATAACGCAACATACGCAAGTAGGGAGATAAGTCTTGTTTCTTATGAAGGGGCAGAGATGTGAAAGATTGTGAGTACCCACTGTTGGGAAAGTTCTAGAGAATGGTGTTCCCAGAAGAAATAAATACAGAAGGCCCCCAACTTGGATGGTTCGACTGAGGAATCTTCAACTTTACAGTGGTGTGAAGTATACCCACGTCACCATGGCTTTTCATTTTCAGTACAGTAGTCAATAACTTACACAAGTTCTCCGCACTGTTATCCAGTAAGCTGGCATTAGATGATTTTGTCCTGAGCACATTTATGGCTAGGCTAAGCTATGCTGCTGGATATGTTGGGTGTATTGAATGCATTTTCAATTTTTAATACTTTAAACTTTCGATGGGGTTTATCAGGACGTCACCCTATTGTAATCTGAGGGCATCTGTACAATTTTTCTGAAGGGCAGCCTGGAAATGCATATTATAATGATCCAAATTCTGTTACCCCCATTTATCACAAGGACAGATGAGGTCAGGTGTGCCTGTCAGTTTGCATTATATCACCAACCCATCAAAAGGTTAATTAGGGTACCTCAGTACAGCAGAACTCAGTATTACAGAGCTGCCATTTAAAAACATGATATTCCACATTTTCTCTATGTGGAATATCATGTGGTATATATATAAAATGGAATTTTACTCAGCAATAAAAGAGAATAAAATAATGACATTTGCAGGTAAATGGATGAAGTTGGAGAATATAATGCTAAGTGAAGTTAGCCAATCCCAAAAATCCAAATACCAAATGTTTTCTCTGATATAAGGAGGCTAGTTCACAGTGTTGTTGGATGGGGGTACATAGGAGGATTAGAGGAACACTAGAATGGTCAAAGGAAAGGGAGGGGATGGGAGGAGCAAGGGGGAGGGAAGGGGGGAAAAGGAAAAAAAATTGGTGGTTGAATGAGATGGATATCATTATCCTAAATGCATGATTGAAGATCTGAATGGTACTTATATACTTTGTATACAAACAGTTGTATGTAAAAAGATGCTATATATGTGCATTATGAATTGTAATACATACTACTATTATAAATTAAAAAATAAAGAAAAAATAAAGAAAAACATGATATTCGGCCATGTTTAGTGACTAGTGAAACTATAGAGCATATCTAACAGTGATTAATATAATAACAATATATCGGTGGTTTAGCAATAGGTTTTAAAACAGAAGAAACAGGGATGGGGATGTAGTGCAGTGATAGAGTGCTAAGTCCCTGCCTAGGTTTGGATCCCAAACCCTGAAAACAAAACAAAATGAAACAAAACCCAGAATATTTAGCATAATCCTACTGACACTGTGTGTGCATAGCAAGCTGTCTATATAAAAGTGGTTACCACTTAGGAGTTTTAGCTTAAATACCTTTCTGTATTTCTTAAATTATCTATTGAATGTGTGTTAACTTCATAATCAGAAAAAAAGTAAACTGGTGTGGTAGCACACACCTGTGGTCCCAGCTACTCTGGAGCCTGAGGCTGAAGGATCACTTGAGCCCAGGCACTTGTGACCAGCCTGGACCTTTTCTTTAAAAAAACAAAACAAAACAAAACAAAAAAACGTTAAGCTATTTTCATTTTGGAAAAAAATTAAAAAGCCATAAAAGTAGCAAATGAGAACTCAAGCATTAGTCCCCTGGTTTAATGGCATCTTGTGGCCTTTCTCTCTTATTGTTTTCCTGCATGGTTTTAGGATTCCCCCTTCCCTTCCTTCCTTCTGGTGCTGAAGGTTGAACCCAAGCCCCGGCACAAGCTAGGCAAGAGCTCTACCACTGAGCTACATTCCAGCCTGGCTTTAGGATTTCGCGTGACAATATCTAAGAGTAGAAACAATAATGAAATAAAATTCTTACTCTGACTTCATTTCTCCACGAATAAGAGGACCAACATTGGTTTGTCAATTAATTTGTAGAAGATCCTGTAAGATCTATGTGATGATCCATGTAAACCAGTCATTTTAATTTAAATATTTTGCTGTATAGGTACATAGCATATCAATCTAAATCAGATGGTAATCAGTGTTCTCTTTTCCAATTAGATGTATCAGAACATGGATGGCCATATTTCAGAACGTCCTTCCTTCTACCAAAACAAGCGACCTTTGGGCAGAGAGGTGGATTTGGAGCCACCCTCTCCACAGGCTCAGGTTGAAGATTCATAGAGAAACAAGTTAGTCTAAGGACTTCATCCCCCCGCCCACCTAAAACAGGCTGTAGATTACCAAAACAAGATTAATTTCATCACTAAAAGAAAATATACTATCAACTGCTGCTTCGCCGGACTTTTCTCTAGAAGCTGTCTGCAATTACTCTTGTTTTCAAAAAGACTTTTGTAAAATCAAATCATCCTGTGCACAGGCAGGAAGAGCCAATAATTAACATTATTGGTGCCCTCCCTACATCCAAAGGCCTTCTCAGGCTGGCTTGAGTGAATTGTGTACCTGAGGTATAGTATATTCTTGTAAATATATGAAACAAAAGCATTTTGCTAAGGAGAAGCTAATATGATTTTTTAAATCTATGTTTTAAAATAATATGTAACTTTTTCAGCTATTTAGTGATATATTTTATGGATGAAAATAAACTTTCTATTATAGAAATGCTCATGGTTGAATTATTGATATGGAATATTTAGGGCAAGCCTTAACTAGAGTTCATGAACCACTGAAATTATGTGCAGTGTGTGTGTGTGTGTGTGTGTGTTGTGTGTGTGTGTGTGTACGCACACATGCATGTGTGCATGTGTGTTTTATTAAGAAGGTCCATTCTGTCATCAAATTCTTAAAGTCATCCCTGACTCCAGTTCCGCTAGGTTAAGAATGACCGATGTGTCTGTTCTCTTCTTTGGCTCCCCATCCCCTACTTGATTTAACTCTTGGTTCCTGTTGTCCTTTGAAACCCAATACCCTCCTTTCTGTAGCCTTATAAACTTGGCTTGTCCTTATCCTCTTATACCCTAGGTGCCACCAAGTTCTGTCCCTTTATTCTTTGTTTGGGGGCTTGTTTGTTTTTGGAGATGGGTTCTTATTATGTTACCCAGGTTGGTCTCAAACTCCCAGGATCAAGTGATCTTCCCACCTCAGCCTCCTGTGTAGCTGGCCTGCAGGCATGCCACCACATCTGGCTCCTTTCTTTCTTCTTGACCTTCAAATATAATAACAATAAATAAAGGCTGTGGAGCCAGTCCACCAAGGCTGGACTTCTCTTTATGTCTTAGCTGTTGTCACCTGGGGCAATGCTGTGGTTTGAATGTGTTCCCTCAAATTCATGTGTTAGAAACTTAATTTCCTATACAACTAGGCTGAAACTTGGGGACTTCAAGAGGTGATTAAGTTATGAATGGATTCATGTTACTGTGGGCGTGAGCTCATTATTATGAGTGGATTTAACAGTGAGTTTGGCTTCTTCTTGCTCTCCCAGGCATAGCCTCTCTCTTTCTCTCTTACAGCACTGTGAGTTCTGCCATGCTGTGACTCACCAAGAAGCCTTCTCCAGAGGTGGGTCCTTGATCTTGGACTCCTCAGCCTCCATAACCCTGAGCCAAACAAATTTCCATTCACTATAAATTACCCAGCCTCTAATATTCTGTTAGAGCAGCACAAAATAGACTGAGGCAAGTACCTCAACTTCTCTAGCCCTGGTCCTTTTCTAAGGACAGTAATTACATCTCTCAGAGTTATCAGGAGAATTAGATAAGCTAAATATCTAGTATATATGGGTTATAAATATAGAGCATAAACATACAAATCACTTAGACCAATGCCTGTCACCTAAGTGTGACCTAATGTTATTATTTGTGCTTTCTTTTCTGGGTTTTCCTTAGGTCACCATCAACTCAGAGTGCATGAATCCCTTCTTCACCTAATTTTCTAAACTCTTTGCCATCAGTGTTTTCTCTAAGCCGCTGCCAGATTTATCTTCCTAAAGTATTGATTTGCATATGTCACTCAGGTGGAGAAATGTTAGTGGTCCTCAGTGCCCAGCAGCTAAAGCCAAACCCTTGGGGTTCTGTGCCCACTGTAGACTCACTGTACTCTATTACATTTGCCCTGTAATGCTGGCTCTCTAGCCAAAACAACTTACGCATGCACAGATTTCCTTTTTTTCACCCTCCCTGTGCCTGGATGCCAACTCCATTCTCCTCTTCCCATTAGCCCTTGCTTGGTGACCACCCTTCAGCTCTATCTCCTGCTTCAGGCCCTTCCCAGTCTCCCTGCCCATTAGTGATGGCTTCCTCCTTGACAACCTTACCCACCTTTTGCTCTTACCCTAAGTCAACACCCTGTCTTTTCTATCGGGTGTTAAGAAGTTTGAAGGCGAGCCGGGCGCGGTGGCGCACGCCTGTAATCCCAGCACTTTGGGAGGCTGAGGCAGGAGGATTGCGAGTTCAAAGCCAGCCTCAGCAATGGCGAGGCACTTAGTAACTCAGTGAGACCCTACTTCTAATAAAATACAAAAATAAGGGCTGGGGATGTGGCCCAGTGGTCAAGTGCCCCTGAGTTCAATCCCTGGTACCAAAAAAAAAAAAAAAAAAAAAAAAGAAGTTTGAAGGCAGATATGATTAACACTAAGTTGTGTGCTTCACTCCTATTTGGGTATACAGTCTGGATACAGTAAGTATATGTCTTCCATTAGTTTTTTACCCACTTTAGTAAATGTATAGAATTCACTTGAAGTGAAGCATTCAAATAGTTCTATATTATTAGCTATAGTAATAAATAAAGTCCCCCTTTACTCACACAACTCAAATACCAAAATTCTTCTTTAGAACTACTGTTAAAGTTTGAGGCATATTTTCCTCATATCCTTGTTCAAATATATTTACATTATTCACACAGTTTTATACACATGCTCACTTCCTTGTTTTTTACATATATGGAATCACACTAGCTATACTCCCAAACAGGCTTTTTGTTCTTTACGTGTTGCTATTTTTTCAAATATGCATATTTTTGATGCCCTTGTTATGTGCATCATACTACGAACTAGATCTGCATACCCTTCTTTAATCTTCATAATTACTTTGTGAAGTAGGTACTAAAATTATTACCATTTTTTCCCCCTAAGGAAACTGAAAGTTAGGCTAATAACTTGCAGTCTCCGGGCTGGGGTTGTGGCTCAGCAATAGAGCACTCGCCTAGTACGTGCATGGCCCTGGGTTTGATCCTCAGCACCACATAAAAACAAATAAATAAAGGTATTGTGTCCAACTACAACTAAAAAAAAAAATGTTATTAAAAAAAAAATGCAAGCCAGGTGTGGTGGCGCTCCCCTATAATCCCAGCACTTGGGAGGCTGAGGCAGGAGGATTGCAAGTTCGAAGCCAGCCTCAGCAATGGCGAGGCACTTAGCAACTCAGTGAGACCCTGTCTCTAATAAAATACAAAAAAAAGGGCTGGGGATGTGGCCCAGTGGTCGAGTGCCCCTGAGTTCAATCCCTGGTACCCCCCCCCCCCAAAAAAAAAAAAACAAAAAAATTTGCAGTCTCCAAACCTTGTTAACATGCACCTGTTCTTGACATCTCATGTAAATTGAATCACATAGTGTTTGTCTTTTTGTGCCTGGCTTGTTTCATTTAGCATAATGTTCTCAAGGTTCATCCATATTATGTCATGTATCATTTCCTTCCTTTTTAGGGCACCATAATATTCCATCACGTGCATATAGTGCACTTTATTTATCCATTTATCTATCAACGGACACATGGTTTAGTTCTACCCTTGACGAGTGTGAATAATGCTGAACATGTATATGCAAATATCTCTTAAAGACCCTGCTTTCAATTATTTAGGATATATATGTATATATATTCTTTAGGATAAATATAGAGAAATCATACAATAATTTTATTTTGACTTGTTGAGTTATTATTTTTAAAGGCTCTGTTGTAGGGATCACGTGTTTCTTTGACCATCCAGTATCAATATCAATTACAGGGTAACGGCATCATGACTTAGGGTATTATTTCTCCCTAGTATGTGCAGGTTGCTGTGATTTTAGGCAGGTGGTTTTGCCTTCTAGTCATGGAGAGTTCTTGCTAGAAGGACCACGCTAGGCTATAAAGTTTTTTTCTTGTTCTGGAACTTTGTGCCTTGGCTAGATTTGGGCAAGGATGACCAAAGGAGCCGGAGCTTATTAATTTAGTACCAGTCTCTTGACAAGAGTGACAGATCCCACTTCCTGTGTTCCTGGAGCTGCACTGGTCCCCTTCTTTTCCAAGCCTTCATCTCTGGTCTTCCTATGAGTTGTCTAAATGCATGGGCTCAAGTTCACTCTTCAGCACTGAGGATTTCCCCTGCCTTCCCGTCTGTTCCAGTCTGCCAATAGTCTTTTCTGCCTTTGAGTGATATGCTGTTTTATTTTCATTTTATATTTTTCTATTATCATGAGAGGATTTAAGGAGGGAGTGAAGTCACAGGCATTTGGTAAGCCCTTTCAAACTTCTTGTCACAAAATATATGTTAGTGATAATAGGGAGGAGATTAATATTTCTGGCAATGTTCTCCTTTTCCTTCTGCCAAAGTGATTTTGGTCAGGACACACACACATTCTGAATGTGACTTCTCTGTGGATGGAGCCAAATCTATTTATACCTTGAATCACCAATGTGCATACCACTTATTGTAGTGTTAAAGTCACCAAAGGATTTGATTTCCTTGAAAATGAATATTCTCTTGTTTATGAGCTTTACAGAAATGATACTGTGGTCTCTAATTTCCAGATCCTGTTTCTTTTTTTTAAAAAAAATCAATATTATGCTTCTAAGAGTTATTCATGATTCATGTTTAGAACATCGGTAACCCAAAAATCTGAATTTCAAAATTAAAAAAAAAAAATTTTTTTTTGGTACCAGGGATTGAACTTAGGGATACTCAACTTCTGAGCCACATCCCAGCCCTATTTTGTATTTTATTTAGAGACAGGGTCTTACTGAGTTGCTAAGTTCCTTGCCATTGCTGAGGCTGGCTTTGAACTCACCATCCTCCTGCCTCAGACTCTTGAGCTGCTGGGATTACAAGTGTGCACCACCATACCTAGTACAAAATCTAAATATTTTTGAGCATCAACATGATACTCCACAAGTGGAAAATTCCACACCTGGCCTGATGTGACAGGTGGTTGCAACCAAAACACAGATGCATATATTGTATAAAATTACCTTCAGAGCTGGGTGTGGTGGCTTATACCTATAGTCCCAGCTCGGGAGGCAGAGGCAGGAGGAGCACAAGTTTCTGAGATCAGCCTGGGCAACTTAGTGAGACTCTCAGCAATTTAGTGAGATCCTGTGTCAGAATTTAGATAAATAAATAGGACTGGGGATGTAGCTCAGTGGTAAGGTGCTACTGGGTTCAATACCCAAGAGAAAAAAACAAATTATCTCAGGCTATGTATATAAGTTGTATGTAAAAGAAATGAATTTTGTGCTTAGACTTGGGGCCCATCCCAAGGTTATCTCATTTTGTGTATGCAAGTATTCCAACATCTAAAAAGTGCAAAATCTGAAACACTTTCGTTCCAGTATTTTGGATAAGCACTACTTTTTTTTTTTTTTTTTTTTTTTTTTGGTGCTGGGGATCGAACCCAGGGCCTTGCGCATGTGAGGCAAGCACTCTACCATCTGAGATATATCCCCAGCCCTGGATAAGTGCTACTCAACCTATGTAACAAGGAGCTGAAGTTCTTTCATTTCACTGCACATAGAATTACCACTGTTTATTCATTTTCACACTAATAACACTTGAATGGTTTTTTGGGGTTGGGTTGGGTGGTGATTCGCGTATGTTCTTTATTTTACTGTACTTTTTTTTTTTTTTTTTTTTTTTTTTTTTTGTGGTTACCGGGGATTGAACTCAGGGGCACTCGACCACTGGGTCACATCCCCAGCCCTTTTTTGTATTTTATTTAGAGACAGGGTCTCACTGAGTTGCTAAGTGCCTCGCCATTGCTGAGGCTGGCTTTGAACTCGCGATCCTCCTGCCTCAGCCTCCCAAAGTGCTGGGATTACAGGCGTGCGCCACCGCGCCCCGGCTACTGTACTTTTTAACATGACTTGTATATGCTGTACTTTTTAAAATGCCAAATATGATATTTATGAGGCAACATTTTATGAAGAATGACGGTCCTTAAAAACCTCTTAATGGAAAATGAAATTAGAATCTTATTAAACCACAGATTCAGTTTTAGTTTGTATAAGCTTGTGTCCCTGACTTAACTTCCCATTTTTAAAACACAATTTACAAGTGCTCATTTTATTTGTTAGAAATATTTTATCTTTAAAATTTGTATTTTTGCATTATAATCAGATATAATTATGGGATTCATTATGCCATGTTCATACATGCACACAACACACTTTGATCAATCTCATTCCCCATGGAAGTTGCAGGTTTACTAAGGCAGACACTTCCGCCTTGTCGTGATCTTGCCAGCAGGTGGCGCCCTAGCACCGCTGTTTTAAAATTGATTCCCAAGCACTTAGCCTCATTTCATTACTACTCCTTGCTTTTTGGAAAAGGCAAGTTTTAAGCTGCAGAGTTGAAGAAAAGATCAATCCGTTGATATGAAGAAAAGCAACCTTCTATGTCGATAATTTCAATACATTCACGATTCAGTCGTTTGGTGACTATGGCAATGAGTGCATTTCAAGTTCATTACTTACCAGATTTCTAGCACTAAGCATCCTAATGTCAATGCTTCTCTGGGACCTGGTTCTCAGAGTTCTGATCCATAAAGTGGAGCACCTGCCATTTTTGGAGCCGGGACTGGCTTCCCATACTAAAAATGAAGAACCCATTTCCCTCTCCAAGGTATATTTTTTTATTTTATTTTTATAATTTTTAATATGTACAACTCATAGTGCATATATTTAGTATCTTTTTACATACAACTGTTTGTATACAAAGTATATTCGTACAATTCAGGTCTTCAATCATGCATTAAGGAAAATGATATCCGCCTCATTCAACCACCTTTTTTTTTTTTTTCTTTTCTACCCCTCCCTCCCCTCTTGCTCCCTCCCTTACCCTCCCTTCCCTTGACCATTCTAGTGTTCCTCTAATCCTCTCCAAGGTATTTTTTTAGGAGAAAGATAAACACCTTGGGGGCTTGGCCAGCTGCAGGAAGATGTCTTGGATCACCTTTTACAACTGCTTCCACCAGCCTCCCTTTCTGAATATTCTAGGTCATAAGCAGAATCATACAGTATTTTTTGTGACTTCCTATTTCACTTAATGTCTTCAAGCTTTGCTTTGATGAATTTTTTTATTAACACTTATTGATAACATACTATATTCTAGAACTGAACTAAAGGCTTCTTATAGACTGTCTCATTTAACAAACTGTTCTGTGGCAGTTTAACAGATGGCAAAACCAAAGCTCAAGAAGCTGAACTCGGGCCCTATCTGGCCCCCACACCTGCCCACCTTCTCACTACCTTGCTGGATGCTGCAGATGTTGGGGACTTCCTCCACCTGCGTCACTGTGCCTGGTCTCAGTCCCCAACCAATGAATTGCCAAGGGCCCATCTCCCTCACTCTACCGTCCTCTCTCACTTACCACAGCCCCTGGGGCTGAGGGTGCACTAAGCCTAGGAGTGTCTGGCAGTCCAGTAGTGGGGGCCCTAGGGACACTATGGAGGTCCTAGACAGACTGTCCCTTTCCTTGGCCCAGCCTCCATCTGACACTGCAGATGCCACACAGGTCAGCCGTAGAGCTGATAGAGGCTGATGTGGTGGTGGAGGGAGAAGGAGAAGAGATGGGGGTTGAACTGTTGAGGTGTCTGTGGCAAAACCCACATGGATAAGGAAATAAGGATGTGATTCCCTGATGGCAGAAGGGAAAAAAGAAAATTTGTTTGGTCCCATGGAGGACTGAATACAAGGGATGTTGTGTTAGCCAATAACTATGTAGTGTTACATGATGGGAACCTTTCTGAGCACTTTTGTACATTAATTCATTTAAACTTTGCAAAATTCCCTTCAGGCAAGTACTTTTATTATCTCTGGCTTATAGATGAAGAAACTGAAGTATAAAAAAGTTCAGTAACATGCCACTTGCTGGGCAGTAAGTGGTGGAGGCAGGATTAGAACCCAGTTATTCTGGCTCCTGAGCCCAGCTCTATGCTCTGTGGTGCTGTCCAAAAATGCATATCCAGTATGCAATTTAATATTTTTTTCACAAATACACAGGTACTCTTCAATTTACAATGGTGTTACATCCTGATGGGCTTATATAAAATTAAAGTATGGTAAGTCAAAAATGCACATAATCCCTGTAACCTACTGAACATCCTGGTTCAGCAGTACAGCACACCATAGAGTTTCTCTTGTAACCCCAGTGACCCTGGGGCTGACTGGGAGCTGAGGTCACTGTTACTGCCCAGCACAGCAAGACAGAATTAGGCCTGGAGGAGCTGAGCTAGCCAGGGAAAGATCCAAATTCAAAATTCCAAGGACAGTTCCTACTTGAATGGGTAACAATTTTGCACCATCAAGAAGTTGAAAAATCATAAACTGAATCTTATTGGGGGCAACCTGTGTAATATTAATCCTTTGTTGTTCTATGTTTGAAAAGAAGTCCACTAATGGTGGAACTTCTGCCACCAGATTTACTCCTTTTGGAAAGAATCAAATTTCATTAGCTTCTTTCTGGGGTGGACCAGATCCCCCGGGGTGAAGGTGCAGCTAGGGAACCTGCTACACACAGAGGTAGGACAAAACCCTTGGCTGTTGACAGATTGCACCAGCACTGGTCCCCTGCTTTGCAGACCACGGGGTAAACTGAAGAGACTGCTTTGTTAATCCTAAAACTCTTGCTCTCATGGTGAATTGAGATTCACATGGAGGTAAATGTGTAACTGGTATGGTTTTAGGAAACACATTTGCATTTTTAGTTCTAACGGGAAATATTGGCAATCTTTGTTTTTAATTTCTGACCCCTGCCTTTGTTTGTTTGCTTTTTTAATATTAAATGTTTATATACATTATAAGTTTTAGTGCATATCAATTGTAAAAAAAAATAGGTTTTGATGTGACATTTCCATACGTTTGTAGAACATGCTTTGATCATATCCACCCTCCCTATTGTGATCTGGTCCCCTTCCCTAATCATTCTCTTTCTACTTTCATGATGTCTTTTTAAAATTTTCCTTCCAAATTCCACATATGAAATGCAATACTTGTCTTTGTCTGGCTTATTTTGCTTAACATTAAGATCTCCCTTCATTTTCCTTCAAATGGTTTGATAATATTCTTCATGGATGATAAGTATTTCATTGTGTGTGTGTGTGTGTGTGTGTGTGTGTGTGTGTGTGTGTGAGAGAGAGAGAGAGAGAGAGAGAGAGAGAGAGAGAGAGAGAGAGATTGATTTTCTTTATCCATTCATCTGTTGATGGGCATCCAGGCTGATTCTATAACTTTGCCATTTTAGATAGTACTGCAATTAACACGTTATTCCTTCTAAGTTATTTCAGCGTTGTGTATGCATACGGTGTGAAATCTAATCCACATGGTCCATTAGTAAGTTCAGTTCACCCCATGGTGAATTTAAACCACAGTAAGTTCATTGTAACCCTCCTGTGGCACAGTTCTAGGCTCCCAAGATACAAAGACACAAGATACATAGTCTGTAGCCTCATGGATCAGTTGGGGCTGAGAGATTATATGCAAATAAATAAATGCAATAAAGAAGGTGATTTCACATAAGGATAGATACACTCAAGGAGAAAATAACACATAATAGTGCTCAAGCGATCACTGACTGGGGCTGAGGCTGTGGCTCAGCAGTAGTACACTTGCCTGGTGTGTGTGAAGGCACTGGGTTCGATTCTCAGCACCGCATATAAATAAATAAAAAATAAAGATCTATTAACAACTAAAAAAATTAAAAAAAAAAAAAGAGATCACTGACAACGGGACAGAATTGTTCCTGAAACACTGCACCTTGCTTCATGTGCACTTATTACCTCTTGTTTTAAGCATTTGGATTCAAAGGAAAAGTGAACCATAGGTCCTGTCCTCTGTAGCAGTGGCAATAACAGATGGGAATGTGTTCCCAATCCAAGTTCCAAGAGGATTGACCTATGACCTGTCCGAATTGTCAGGGAAACCTTCCCCAGAATAACAATGGCATTAAGATGTTAATGACACCAAGTCTATCTGGCTTGAATACTTAGGGTGAACTATGGCCACTACTCAGTTTGTTTTGGGAATATCTTAATTGGATGCATTCACCATGCAGAGAGCTCTGCTCTCATTACAACCTTAAGCCTGAGTTGGGGTGCAGCTCAGTGGTAGAGCATTTGCCCAGCATGCATGGCCCTGGGTTCAGTTCCCAGCACTACAAAACAAACAAACAAAACCCCTTAAGCACATGTTTACTGATGATTACCTAAGTATTCTGGACCTGCTTCTCTCAGAGGCAGTTAGAACATACTAAGCTGGTATTGCATAAAAAAACAAGCTTGTGCATTCAGCAAATATAGCCCAGTGAGCAACAGTCAGCCTCACTCACCAAGAGGGGAGCAGGGCGTCTTGCTGCCTCCGGCTGAATACAAGCGATGAACATGGAGAAGGTCAATTCCATGGACTTTAGAGAATTTGTGGATGTGTTTGGAAATGTCATTGAGAGATGTCCTCTGATTGCAGCAGCTGTCTGGTCCCAGCGCCCATTCTCTGACATGGAAGATTTAGAGAAGCACTTTTTTGCCTTTATAGATGCTCTTCCACAGTCAGGTAAGGCTTCAGTATTAGACACAGAAGGATTTCAAATAAACTTATCAAAACATTTTTAGAGGGGCTGTGGTTGGTAGCTCAGTGGATGAGTGCTTGCCTAGCATGTGTGAGGCACTGGGTTGGATCCTCAGCACCACATAAAAATAAAGATAATAAAGGTATTGCCAGGCATGGTGGTGCACGCCTGTAAGTGCAGTGGCTCGGGAGGCTGAGGAAGGAGGATTGTGAGCTCAAAGCCAGCCTCAGTAATTTAGCATGGCCCTAAGCAACTTAGTGAGACCCTGTCTCTAAATAAAACATAAAAAAGGGCTGGGGATGTGGCTCAGTGGTTAAGTGCCCCTGGATTCAATCCCTGGTACCAAATAAATGGCATTGTGCCCATCTACGACTAAAAAATATTTTAAGTTCTTTTAGAAGCCAGGAGTAGTGGTACATGCCTGTAATCCCAGCAACTCAGGAGGTTGAGGCAGGAGGCTCACAAGTTCAAAGCCAGCCTCAGCAATTTAGTGAAACCCTGTCTCAAAATTATTAAAAAGGGGTGGGGATATGGCTTAGTGGCTAAGCACCCCTAGGTTCAATCCATGTACCAAATAAATAAATAAATAGGTAGATACAAATTTATAGATATCTTGGACTAATTGCTCATACTTGCTATATTTATTTAGCTCTTTTTATTAGAAGGTTTAATTAATAAATGTCCTCAGGTTTAGTAAGAAGCTGAGGTGTTAGGCCCAAGGTGGCTTGAAATAACTTATGTGAGCTAAGGTAGAGTCACTGTTAAATATTAGACATTGAGGTCACGAGGGGGACCCGGGTGAAAGGCCTCATAGTGATTTAGAGGCCAAAGGTCAGGCGGAGGGCCCACCCCTGCTTAGCCACACAGTGTTCACTGTGGCAGTGTCCTGTATGTGAGAGAGGTGAGAGCTAGATACCAGGAAACCCCAGGAGCCAGAGGGAAGAAGAAGTGGATGACATTTTTACCAGTAAGGGCCAGTTTGGAAACTACTACTGAGGAAAGTGAATTCATTCAGATCAGGGATTAATTAATTCATTCATTCAGATCAGGATTAAGCGGGGGAAAAGAGGAGAAACTGAAGAAATTCCTCTGGAGAAAGGGAAATGAAATTAATTTATTGGTTTCTTCTGGGGAGGAAGAAATGGAGGAATTTCTGGCTGTGGATGGGGGTGGAGGTTTAGGCCAGCCTGTGTGACTGAATGACGCACAGCTGCACAGAGATTCTGAGGCCGAGAGGGTCAGTGGTCTAGGCTGCTCCATACCCTGTGGAGGACCTGACATGCCTCAGGGGACGAGGACAGGGGATGGACGAGGGCCACCTTCACACAGTGGCCTTCCATTGACATCTGGATCTGGGAGTGAGACCTGCAGCTCTCCTCTGTCCCATGAAGGAGCCAACAGAATTTTGAGATCTTGCAATTGTGAGATGAAAGTCTCCAAAATGAGGAACTCTTGTAAGTTCATTTTAGGCACATCTAGGAAGAGTAGAGGGTGATGTTATAAAAATCAAGCTGACAGAAACATGGGGGCCGTGTTGACATTCACCCACTTCTTGGGGTTTCTCCAAAGCTCTTGCAGCCACAGGCTCAGATGTGAAGGGGCTGACAGAGTTGGAGTCCTCTGACCCATGCTGAGCAAGGTGACTCTGACTTCTCAGCTCAAAGCTTGCCAGGTGAGCTGGAAGGAGCACAGGCCTCTGGGAGCCCAAGCTCACAACATCTGACCAGAAAATAAAGGAGGAAAAATGAAAACCTCTTCAGCCACAGGGCAAAATTATATTTAAAAAGTTTTCATGATATTTTCTATCAGGAGAAACAAATAAAAGGAGATAAAAATCCTTTTATTAAAATCCCAGGATTTGGGCTGGGGATATAGCTCAGTTGATAGAGTGCTTGCCTTGCATGCACAAGACCTTGGGTTCGATCCCCAGCACCACCAAAAAAGAACAACAACAACAACAACAAAAAACCCAAACAAACCAGGTTTGTCTTAACATGCAAAGAAGTGGCAGGGCCAAGGAGGGAATATATTGAGACAGAAAGGTAGGATGACTCAAATCTATTAGTCATTGATTTGTCTAGTTATTCAACAAACACTTGAGGTTTATTACTCTATACTTGGAACTTAGATAATAAAATGAAAATATCACTTTTTTTATCTTCTTTCCCACAAACACTCACTCTAAGCTGTTTGACCAGAGGTTCTGGGTAAAGGTAAATCCAGTCCTGGTCCTGCGCACTGTGCGACGTGGGGCAGGGTCGGGCACTGCCTCCCTCCTGAGGCAGGTTTCAATATCCTTCCCAACGGGAATCTCCATATCCTTATCCTCTGGCTGGTGTTGGGATCCTAGATCACTCCGTGGGTGGAAGTGTGCTCAACAAATGAACCAACTATACCTAAGGTGGTGTTGAAAGAGGATAGATCCTAGTATAATCTCGGTCCCTCATGTTTTAACTATGGTGATTTAATGTGGGTCAGAGGAACAAAATGGCTGGAGGGAATTTGGGCCAACTGGACTGTTCTTTGCCTCCACAGTAGATAGCTCTTTGAGGGGAACTCCCTGCCTCTCAGCCCTCTCCTGGTGTCCTGGAGGCAGCTGGGAGCAAAGCCTCCATGCTGTCCGGGTGGCTGTCTGTATCTAATCATCTTAATGACATTAGATAAGTAATGTTAGCAATGGTGATAATAGTAACAGATAGCTAGCATTTATTGAAATTTTACCACTGGTGTATTCCAGGTTCTTTTCCAGACACTTTGCATTTGTTAACTGATTTAATCCTTCTTATAATCCTTTAAAATAAGTATTGTTATTAGAATTAGTTGTCCCATTTTAGAGATGAGAAAACTGAGGCAGACACAGATTAATTTGAACAAGACACTCAGCTAGAAAGTGGCAGAACTGGAATTCTAATAACTCTGTGATAATCATCCCAGTGGAAGAAAGAGGCAGAATTGGGAGTTAACCCAATTCCAGAGAATCAGATACAGAATCTAGAAACAGTATCTAAGGGTATCATTCATTCATTCACTAATTAATTCAGTTCACATTAATCCTTGATTTCTCAGACTCCATGTTTTGTTGTTCAAATAGTCAAATAAAATGGTCTATTTCACAGTGTGGCTACTATAGCGAATAATAATTTATTGTATACTCGACAGTTGGTTGGAGTACAGGCTTTATTTTATTATAGTCCTGGTGATTGAATCCAGGGCCTCATGCATGCTAGGCAAGTACTGTACCATAAAGCTACAACCCCAGCTTAAAGTATAGATTTTTGGGGGATAGAGGGGAACTCAGGGGCACTCAACCACTGAGCATTAACCCTAACCCTATTTTGTATTTTATTAGAGACAAGGTCTCACTGAGTTGCTTAGTGTCTTGCTAAATTGCTGAGGCTGGCTTTGAACCCTTGATCCTCCTGCGTCCGTCTCCTGAGCCGCTGAGATTACAGGTGTACACCACCGCACCTGGCCTAAAGTATAGATTTTAAGTGGGTCTAATGTCAAAAAGTAGCATGTGGGCTAGGAGAGTGGCTCACTGGTAGAGTGCTTACCTAACGCTGGGTTTCATCCCCAGGACCACAGAAACAAAAGCAAACAAAGTAAATATGTGAGGTAATGGTATGTTAAATAACTTTATTTCAACATTTCATAAAGCATACATAATTCAAAACATCAAGTTGTACACCATAATATATACAATATTTATTTGTCAAAAAAATAAAAGTGGGATTTATTGCATAGTCTAGTTTTTTTTGCCTTTGGATAGTAAAGGACAAACTGGATGTAATAGAAAAATAGAAAAGACCTTAAAGAGATGCACAGGATATGGTTATTCACCTGGTCAAGGATTTGTTTTAAGTGATCTAGGAAAACCTACCATTGACAGAGAACTGAAAATCCATTTCTACAATAAACCAAAATTGGCATTTAGGTTAAGAGATAATGATAATTGGCCAGTAGATGGCAGTACAGGATTAATGTTTGGCTTCTGCCCTACCTGACAAAGCATCCTCTCTGGCCAATCAGTTTCCTTTGAATAATGGAGAGGGGGAAAGCCTTCCCAAAACAGGAGGAATGGCAATAGTGAAGGGAGCAAGGTTGAAACACATACACAACTTGAGCCAATTCAGGACTGATTGGTGTTAAAAATCAAAGAGTGGGCTGGGATGTAGCTCAGTGGTAGAGTTTAGCAACCACAAATCTCTGGGTTCAATCTCTAGCAATCTCCCCACCCCCATCAAAAGCAATAAAACTTTCCTAAGAGTTAATTATGCAGTGATATGACATTTCAGAATCACAGTAATGCCATAATTTAATATTTAATACTTATCAGAGAATATATTTGTTAAATTAATGAAGCAATTAGATACTAATATTTCTCTTATATATACAGGCTAGAAGAGGTTTAGATCAGGCTTTAAAATGTGCTCGTTTGGCCAGGCACCATAGCACATGCCTATGATCCCAGTTACTCTGCTGAGGCAGGAAGATCTTGAGTTCAAGGTCAGCACAGGCAACTTAGTGAGAACTTGTTTCAAAAAAAAAAAAAAAAAAAAAGGCAGGTGGGGGCGGGAGCTGCTGGTGGTATAAGTTAATGATAGAGCACCTCTAGGTTCAATCCCCAGCAACTCTGCAAACACACAAAATATGTTCATTTGTTTATTTGGTCCAAAAATAAATAAATAACACTCCTCCTCAAGAGTGACATATTGGCTGATAAACACTTTTGAGTGCCCACTCTGTATGATTCAGGCACTGTCCTGGGCACTGAACAGAAGGGCCTTCAATGGTCTTATATTCTAATGAAGACAGAATTAACATAAATGAATATGATTCTTTCAGATTCCAAAAATTATTAGAAGAAAATATGTATGTTGTAAAAAATATGTGATAAAGGGGGCTGGGATTGTGGCTCAGCGGTAGAGTGCTCGCCTAGCACATGCGCGGCCCGGGTTCGATCCTCAGCACCACGTACAAATAAACGCATTGTGTACAACTAAAGCAAATAAATAAATATTTTTAAAAATGTGATAAAGGAGGTCTTCCTTAGAAGGTGGAATTTAAATGTAAAACCAAAAGATAAAAAGGAAGCAGTCAAGACATAGAATGAGATTACTATGGGAAAAGGTACCTGGGGTTGGAGTGAATTTGATATTGGGGGGGGGGCACAGAAAGGCAAAAGTGACTGGAGAGTTGTGAAGAGTGGAGGGATATGAGGGGAAAGAATCAGGCAGGATCAGATTATGGAGAGCTTTTTAGGTAAAGACTTTGGTTTCCTCCAAGTGCAGTGAGACACCATTGGATTTACCTTTTAGAATGGTTATGTGGGGACCACATCAGGTACAGGGAGATCATCAGGTCCAGGGACTGTTGCAGGAGTAAAGTGAGAGATGGGCTTGCTTGGACTATAATTGGGGTAGTAAAGATGGAGAGATGTCACTTTCTAGAACAGATGCTAAGAGACAACAGGGTTATTTTTAGTGGATTTGATGGGCAGGAAGAAAGATCATAAACAAAGAATATTAAGGATAACCCCTAAATTTTAGTCTGAGCAACTGGGTGGGTGGTATTGCCATTTTCTGAGGTGCTGAAGACCTAGAATTGGGAGGTAGGTGTGGAAGAAGGAAGTTTGCTAAGTCTGAGATGCCTAATAACCATCCAAATGAAACTGGTGAGTACCTAGTTGGAACATAGCAAAGGAACTCCATGGAAAGCTAAGTGCTAACCTAGATCTTGGTGTCAACAAAGAACTGATGGTATTTAAAACCACAGGACTGCATTAGAGCACTTAGTGCATCTGGGTAAATGGAGAAGGGAAGAACTATGAGTCCTGAGTCCTAGAGTTCTTTGGTGTAGAGCTGGCAGAGCAAGATCAAAGTAGGCAAGTGATGTCTCCAAAGAAGGGAGGAGGAGAGCCAATCATGTGACATGTTCAGGAGAAAGAAAAGGATGGGCATTAGGCACTGTACTCAGGCAAGATGCCTGTCTTCTGTGATTGTCAGGAATACAGGTTGGTTTGGGGGTGGGACTGGAAGCTTAATAGAATGAATCTGGAAAGAGAGGTGAGGAAGTAGGGCACTAGACAATTCCTTTGAAGAGAGGAAAGGGGGAAGGAGAATTTAGAGGACAAAAGGGAATCAAAGGAAGATTTCAGTTTCCTTTATGGGATGAGACATTCTAAAGCATGTTTGGATGAAGATGGGGTGTACCAATGGATATCTGAAATTGCAGAAGCAAAGTCTGAGAAAGAAAGGGGGCTCTGGGGCCTTCAAGAACACAAATGGAGGGGTTGCTGTTTGATAGAATGGAGAATCATCTCTTATGCCAGAAAGTGAGAACACACTACTGGGTACAGACTCAGGGAGGCATGTGGACTGCTATGTGACTCTGAGCAATTGTCTGCTGGTCAGTGCCCCCCCCCCCCACTTTCTTTTTCTCTGGAAACAGAGGGTAGGTTATGCCAGAAACTCTTCTATGTGCAGATTCATATTCTATAGTTCCAGCAATATACACTCACACCTATATCTTTAGAAGTAATAGCCAGTAGCCCAATTAGTAAGTCCAGAATTTCAAGAAAAACAAGAACAGGTAGTGTGAAGATGTTCTGAGAACCACTTAGGGCATTGGAGTTGTCTGGGGAGCACCTGAGCATCCCCAGTGGGGAGCCCTTCAGGACTGGAGACAGCCCACAGTCTCCAGCCCTCCACTGGGGTTTATGGCCACAGCTGGAGTAACTCTGGGATACTACATTGGTGGGGCTTTGGAGTGAGGAAGGGAGGGTCCTTGCTGCACATCTATGAGCTGGTGGACACCATGCTGTAGCACACAAGGGCTCAGTGATTTGGGGCAAGGAAGGTTAGGGTCTTGGAGTGAGGTCAGGTTGTATTACTTTTGGGTAGTTTACCATCCCTTACTGACTCCTCTGAGCACCCTTTTCTTGTTACAGGCAGCTGAAAGATATTCTCTCTCTCTCTCTCTCTCTCTCTCTCTCTCTCTCTCTCTCTCTCTCACACACACACACACACACACACACACACACACACACTTGCATGCTGGTGTTGTGTAAATTTCAGTTTCTCTTTTTCAGTCTAGTCTGCGTTTTGCTTTGCCCTTTTCTCGTCTTTCTCTTCTCCTTTTCTCCCCGCAAGAGTGGAAAATACATGCTCTGTCGTAGGCAAACATTAACCCCAGAGCGATGCTTTCAAGATGGAAGATAAATCCGAGGGGAGTGAGAAGCGAGGTGCAAAGGCAAGAAGGGCGAGAGGCAGATCTGGCGTTTGGGAGACGGGGCTGCTCCGCCACCTGCTGCTGTTCCCCGTGTGCACGGGGGTGGGGGTGGAGTGGGGGGGGTGTCAGGTGCGAGGGGGTGATGGGCGGAAAGACCCCCGCCCACCTCGCCGGGTCATCCCACCAATAACTACTTCCCGCAGCTTGGGCTGGTCCTGGAAAGAGTAATAAATGGGGGATGGGGAGTTGGAGCCCCCTGACTGGGTGAAGGGACGGACGACTGCTTTGAAACAGAGTATGTGAAGAGGAGGTGTCCTGCTGGTCCTGGCAAAGGCTCCCATAACTCGCACTTCGTATTTCCGCACAACCAGGGTGGTTTGCTCATCCCGGGACTGGGTGGTCGCGCCAGGTGGGGGGATCCTGGCGCCGAGCCGCGTGGCGTGGCACGGCCAACCGCGGGCCCAGGGTTGGGCAGCTCCCCCAGGGTGGGGAATTTAACACCCGCATTTTCGCACCATCCGGCCAGCCAAGGCTGGACAAGGGGAACATAGGAGAACTAATCCAGCTTGCATCGGCCAAGGGACAGGGCACCCATGGGAGGAGTTTGGAAGCAATGATGTTAGAGAGGTGGGATCATTGGTGAGTTTCCTTTTGAACTCTCTGTAACCTTGATGGGCAACCAGGCCCCTAAAAAAAAAAAAAACGATTGGGATTTGGAGTGAGGGTCCAGGTGCAGTCCACTGAGTGACATTAGACAGGCCACATAACCCTTTTTGAGCCTTCATCCAATACTCTTACTGAAATGTTACCCACCCCTCAGCTCTTTCTAACCCCCAACATTGATCCATGATTTGATAGCATAATCCTAACCATCCTTTCATTGGGCAGATACTATACAGTTTGAGAGGGGCTACATCATAAAATAAAGGTTTTTAAATTTTTTCAGTTTGTCAATATATAACTTATGAAAAGAGTGTATTAAATGCTCCCCATTTCCAATAGAACTTCACACCTAGTCTCAGTGCCAAAGGGAGACAATGGCTTTATTGAGATAGGAAGAGCCAGGGACTTCCTGTGGTACCTTGGTCCAGTTCCACTGGGTTTACTACAACTAATAATAATAACTATTTATGTTTACTAGGCATTAGGCACTGTGCTTTGGGTAAATGTATTGTCTCTAATCTTCACAACAACTCAGCAAGTTAGGTGTCATTGCCCTAATTTAACTGATAGTCACTCTTTGCTTACTGCATCTGAGATCTTGCCTAGACTGGACAATTCTAATTCTCTCTTTGGAGTGCTAAGATTAGCCAGGGCTCAGAGAAAAAGCCTAGGTTAGGAATTGGGATTCCAGGTATTACATCAGGGTTTCCCAATTTTAGGCCTAAGAGATTAAGAGAAGCTTTCTTCCAAGAGAACTCCCGAAGGCTCTTAAAGATCTGTAGTGGGAGAAGGGGAATAAACCTAGCAGGGTGGATGGTGGATGGGTGTAATTTTCCTAAAAAGAGGAAAGCCACTTGCATTCAAAGGGCTGTGGAATTCCGGTTGGAAATGGGTTTCTTTGCAGTTAATCTCCGAGGCGCTTTGGATGCTTGATTCCAGAAACCCAGGACTCACACTTAGGGTCACAAAATCTTGGGCATTTATTTGCCAAGCCCCATGGATATTATCCCAAGGAGCCACCCCGCCCCTGCCTGTTCTCCTTTGGAGCAGAACGAAACTCATTCCAGGGCTCTTGCAGGAAGTCTTCAGGCCCTTGCGTCCGGCCCCTTTCAACATCAAAGCCCCCCATGAGAGCAAAGGACTTTGAAAAGATACGAAATGCTCGGCTCCTTATCGCGTCCCTGCTCTCTCCCAAGCAGGTCGTAAATTCCGAGCCTCCGCGGCCGCCCTTTCTCCCCTCCGCTCTTCTTGCCCCAAGGTCTCAAAGGACAAACTTGTCACTCCCGCCCCGCCCCCGGTCCCAGTCGGGACCGAATGTTGCGGGGACAGAGAGGGTCGCGAGATCTGGGGCTTGTGAGAAGGAAGGGCGCCGTGGGTGTCCGTGCGCCGCCCCGACACCACTATCCCGGGACCCTTCTTCGCTCCCTCAGCCTCCCTCCGGGCGGGGCGGAGTAGAGGGCCGGATTGGGTCTGCAAGCAGCGACCCCACGGAGCGAGCAGCCTGAAGCGCTGGGCTTTCTCCCAGCCGCTTGGCGAGGAGCAGGCGCTGTATCCGCTCCCACCGAATGTCTGTGTTTCTCCGCAGGACAGGAGGGCATCCTGCGCTGCCATCCGGACCTGGCGGGTCGCGAGCAGCAGCGAGGCACGCTCACTGCCGAATCGCAGCGGGAACAGAGCGGTGCGGGCCTGACAAGCCTGGGCGCAGAAGAGAGGCAGCAGCTGGAGAAGCTCAACGCGCAGTATCGCGCGCGCTTCGGCTTCCCCTTCGTGCTCGCCGCGCGCCTCAGCGATCGGGCGGCGGTGCCTAGAGAGCTGGAGCGCCGACTCCACTGCCAGCCAGCGCAGGAGCTGCGCACCGCCCTGGGCGAGGTGAAGAAAATTGGCCACCTGCGCCTTGTCGACCTTCTCGGTGCCGACTCCTCTAGATTGTAGAGGCTGCGAGAGCTGGGGACCCTGGACGCCTGGCTGACCCGGCGCTGGGAGCGCTGCGCTGGAGGC
Source organism: Tamias sibiricus (assembly GCA_025594165.1). NCBI lineage: Eukaryota > Metazoa > Chordata > Mammalia > Rodentia > Sciuridae > Tamias > Tamias sibiricus. The sequence continues at coordinate 72,689,070 of CM046663.1, forward strand.
TGACTTGGGCCTGGAACGGCGTCCACAAACGCGCACAAAGGAAGTGGAGAATTGAGGCAATCATACGAGTAATGAGCCCTTTTGTCCACCCACCCACACGTACACTCGTCTCCAAAATATTTATATAGTTTAGTGCTTTGCCCCGATTTATCCAGCTCACTGCTTCAATTCTTCACTCGCTTTGCCGCCTGCCGACTCCACCAGTCTTTGCGGATTCCAAAGCGCTTACCCAGCTCTGGTTGGTTCCCCCACCCTCTCCTGCTAAGCCTGATCTGCAAAGCAAAATGGATGGAAAAGGGATCTTTTATTCCGCAGCGGTTTGTCGGCTTGTTTGTTTTCCTTCTCCCACCTCATTTGCTGCACCTGACATTTACATGTGAGCGGAAGAGACTTTCTCGCTCTGGGGCCCCTACGGAAGCGCGAGCTAGTAAAGAAAAGCGCTGGCCTTGGTCTAGGGCTCCGGGGAAACTGCAGGAGGGGAGCGGTGGACCCGGTAGAACCCTTCCAAAGGCTAGCGTTGGAAAGGCACCTCGTGGGGGCGGGCGCAGGAGCTGCGACTTCAAGGGTAGTGGCGGCGGGGCGGGCGGAAGGTCTCTAAGCTGTACTGGCCTGAAGATCGGGAGTGGGTGGGCCTCTTGTCTCTCCCGGACGTCGGTCCTGGGGCTTGGACTGCCTTCGGAAACCAACATTATGAACATAATATTCATTTTGTGCATGGTGGGCATTGTGGACTCCAAGATGAAGGCGGTACCCCCATAGTGTTGATAAAATGGAGGGAAATCTGTTTGCAAGAAATCTTTCCAGGTGGAGTAGGCCTGCTCTGGGGAACTTGTCAACCTCGGGTTTTAGATTTGAGTTGGGCGGTTCCTTGAACCGGAGGCCAGAACATCCACTGGGGAAGAACATCAGTATCATGCAGGAGGAGCCCACCACTGTCTCCAAACACCACCCCCACACACGTGTCTCTCCGCCCCCGCCCCTGTAATAGGCCCCAACAAATATTTCTTAGCCTTTTGTTGGCAAAAAACAAACCATCCATGTCCTTATCAGCACAGGCTGGGTAAAAAAGTAGAGGAAAAGTTGGCCCTTTTGAAGACAAGGATTTCCATTAGTGACCGATTTAGTTCAGAGTTAGCTGCAGCAATAAAACACCACCACCACCACCACCAAAAACAACAACCTCTTCAAGAAGAGCTGGGCAGTTGCACTCTTGGTTATGTGGCTGATGGTCCACAAAAATAAACCCCTCCAGAAGAGTTAGGAGTTTTAGTGGAGGAACCCCTACCTGCCATTCCCTTCTCACAGGTGTTCCCTGGTAATAGTAAGAGTGAAGGTAAGCACAGCTGGTGGTGGGGATGGGTGTCAGGGAAACAGGTAGCCACCAGCATCACAGGCCTGAGCCACTTCTGGGTGGGGAGCACCAGATGCACATCAGGCGGGAGCTTCCAGGAGTCAGTTTCTGTAACTCTGGGCCTCCAGGCAAGGGGCTGCACCCTAAGCCTGGAGCTAGACGCCCTCGGGTCAGGGTAAGTTGGGGAATTTCCTGACATATAGGAGGATTGCTGCTTGGTGAAGAGGATTTTTTTTTTTTTTTTTTTTGAACCGGGATCCAAATACCAAGAGGCTGGGCCTGAGACTCAGAATAACTCACTGTACTCCAAGCACCCCGCCCAGCCCTGAGGTGAATCCAAAGCCCTAAAATGCAGTGTCCATTCTATGTAAATGTGCTCAACCAAAGATGCGAAGAATCCACCCAGGCAAGATTCCCCCCAGTGCTATTTTTAGCTGGTGTGACCTGAACCTCTCAGGCACGACCCGCTGTCTCCAATTACACTATTACATTTCAACAGTTAAAAGCTTGTCCGGGAAATTGTTTATTCCTGCGGGAAAGGGTACGGGTGGAGGCAAACGCTGGATCTGTCTCTCTGGAAGGAGATGGGGGTTATGGGACGAGTGCTGTGACTGCACCAAGCCTCTTCCAAAACGCTTGTGCGCTGGCAGCCGCGATGCGGGCGTTGGGCAAGAAAGGGCTGCGGCAAAAGTCATTGCTAATGCCTTTTACTTTCCCCTTTCTGAGCAGCAAGAGGCTGAGGCCGTTTCGGATTCACCTTCGACTATTAAAGTACGGCAGGGCAGTTTTGGGGGTAGGGACATATCTTGGCTCAAACGCCCTGTGCTTCTGCAGCCCTTCGCATGGCACAGACACTTTCTTGTTTCGGCCCTCTGGTGCGCAGGATACGGGAGACACATGCAGGCTGATGGGACCGGGCCACCGACTTGGATCCCAGCGCGCTCGCTCGCCAGCCCTGGTTGCTCAGTGAAGAGACAGCCCCGGGCGCGCTCAGCAAACGTCAGGGGCAGAGGTAGTTGGTGCAGGCTCCAGGATGAACAATTAATATCTTGCTTTTTATTAATTCGGTAGAAACAAAACGAAAAGAACCGTGATGGCGACGTTAAGAAGAGTTGGAAGGCGAAGATCTGATTCCGATTTTTGTAATCAGACAATCCGTCCACGCACACTCCCTTAGGAGGTGGGGCGGTTTCACCAATTTCACGTCCCTTCAAAATATCAAGCTCAGCCGGCAAATGCTGCGGGGGGCTGCTGCGGGGGGGGGGGGGGACACCCGAGAGAGTAGCTTAGGTCAGGAATTCGGATGCCGAATCCGAGTTGCTCACTTACCTATGTAACTGGGAAACGGAATGGGGCCTTTTAAAGAAGGTATCTAAAGTGGTGGACTTCTTGGTCTGTCTGCCACAGGGGGTCTAGATAGACACCGATATGGGCATAAAGGAAGCGGGGAAAGGCAACACGCACATTCTACGCATTGCATTTACTCGTTTTAAACTAGACGTGAGTCCTGAGAGCTCCAGGATGTCGGGTTTTATTTAAGAATAAAGACTCCCCCCGCCCCCCAGGAAATGTTTACTGTGATACAAAAAGTAGATGGAGACCTTCTTTGTCGATTGGAGAAAATCTGGGACAGAATTTATGGAAAATTCACCATTCAATAAACTAACAAACTTCAGTTAGCAGGTGCCTGTGAAAGAAATAAGTAGTATAAGAGAAGTGGTCAGAATTATAACTTCAGAACCTTATTGTTCTGGTACTACTCCGTGTAAGGGGTAGAGTAGGGTGGGGAGTTCTGATTCCCTGAATCATGCAGGTTCTGTATTGGGGATATGTTTGCAGAGTGGCACCAGTAGCCATAGTAATAATAAACATCTGTACAGACTGATGTGGGTTGCAAAGAACACATATTAGTAGTTCATTTAAGTTTAGGGACTTGTACAGCTGTGAGACGTTTTGAAAATCACCTAACCTCTCTGGGCTGCAGATTCTCCTTTTTAAAATAGAAGGGTTACACAGGCTTCTAAGAGAAAGCAGCTTGTCAATGGGTGTAGTCTATCAAGAAGAGTGGAACATTTATCTGAGCTGCTTTCCTCACCAGTCACATAAAACATACCCTGTAGAGCTTCCTGGGAACAAATTTTCATATGATAAACAAAGGTCATTCGGGCATGAGACAATGGTGAGTGAACAAATGCTAATTGAAGGCCCTCCATGCCAAAGCCAGGTGGTAACATTTGGCTGAAGCAGACCTGGAGAGATGCTGGTTCTCTTCAGCATCAATCAGTTTCTGTTGGGATGGAAGCCTGGGGTCCCCACGGGGGCACCAATCTATAAGACCCCACCCCCGCGAGGCCCTCTGTATCAGGGATTTAAATCTTTCTCTATGCTCATCTGCCACACAGATGAACATTATACAATTGTACAATGTCCACAGACCCTAATTTCAGAACAAAGGAAGAAAATGGGCAACTACTAGTTATTTGAATAACTTACACTCAATGAGCAAAACTAGGTTTCTGTATCCAACTATTACCCCCTCTCCTGGGGCTTTTTTTTTTTTTTTTTTTTTTTTTTCTCTCAATCCTCTGACCATGAGAATATATTTTTAACTGAGAAGCGGGGTGGGGGCGGGTAATGTATTCCCTGCCAAAAATGAGAAAGCTTAGTAATCCCTCAAAGAGAAGCATGAAACAGCTCTGTTTCCTTCTCCTGTGATCTTGCATCCCTGCATCTAAGCGATACAACTCTAGTCTACAATGACCTCCCATGAATTCAGGAACTTTTCCTCAGGTAGAAAGAACCAGACACCTAGTGTGCTTAGGAAGAAAATATTCTTCACTCTGTAGGGTGAGGCCACATCTGCTCTTGTGAATGAAGCCCAGGCAGCTGTGGGCAGCTGCGGCTCCTCCCTTCTGTTCAGGATGAACATGTTTGGCTTCATTGTGGCCTGATGGGCCTGGACAGGTGGTGGACTCTGGGGAGGCCCTACAGAAAGGACACTGTTATTGATTTCCTTCCCTGAGATGTTAGCTGAGTGGGCTGTGACAGGGCAGGGTGGGGTTGTTGGGGGTCAAATCATCCATTATTGAGTCTTTCTTTGTGTGAGTGATTGTTGATTGGGTGAAATGGCTGAAAGTCTCCCTAAACTCACAATTAAGTAGAGACTGAAAAGGTTCCCCCCCCCATAGCACTATAGACTGCCCAACTGAATAATTTCACCAGAATACATTCTCTTCCTTCTCTTTCTAAATTCTCCTGGGAATTCAGGTCAATGCAGGGAGAAGTTTCCTGGTGTAGGAAGAAGAGGGATCATGGAAGGGCTTCCTTCATTAATAATTTCCTTGATATAAAAGGGATTCAGAAAGTAGACTTTCATGCTGAGGTGGATAGAAACAGCCTGCCCTACTGTGGTTATGTGGGACACTGGGCCCCCCAGTTTCTAGGAGCTACAACACTGGGCAGAGCAGGATCCCCTTAGCAGGAGCAAACACTGGGGACCTTTGAGCAGGGAGGGAGCTGTGTCAATGATCTGTGGATTTAAGGAGTGTCTCATCTGCCTGGTAGGGCCACCCACCCCTTCCGGCAGCCTCCTGCTCCCCATCCCCCTCTGGATCCCCTTCCAGCGGGATCCTGGAAGCTGGGTTCCTCTTCAAGGAATGTGGAATGGCCTCAGTGAAAAAAGACATCCTTTGATAACCTGGTGGGGCTGCCCTGCCAATCTTCCAGTTGCTTCATTTCCCTGGATCTCTTTCTTCCCACCCTCTCTTTCCCTTAGAAGTCAGCCCTGGCTGTGGCTCTGTGTGGTTGCAGCCTCTGCCCCAGCCCAATTCCAGCTTCCTGAACAAGTTCACCTTCCCTAGCGTAGCATGATTGCTGCAGGCTTCTTTGGCCCCACATTGGGTGGATGACAGAGGTACAGAATGGAAGGGAGCCTCCAACAATAGGGGTCGGGGATGCCCATCCCAGTCCCTTCTTGGGGATTCTCATCTCAGGCCAGAAGGCTCTAAGAAAGTTGCCAATCACTTGGGTCCAGGAATAAGAAAGTCTAGAATAGGGCTGTAATGCAGGTGGCTCTGTATTCACCAGGGCCATAGGCCTGCACTCAGAGGCTGTAGAACTACCCCAGTCTAGAGTGGGCCTCTCGGGGACAGGCAAGAACCACCAAGTGTCAACCTGCTAGGGCTGTGTATATAAAAGACACCCAGGCTTCTTCACCATCTGCCAACTTCTATAGATGGCAGAACTGATTCTACAACCCTGTTTCTTCAGGGGACCCAACTGGGCCCTCTTGGCAAAGAGAGGAACCCGGATATTGGGGGAACACTTCCACTCAGAGGAGCTTATCCAACGACATCATTTACCAACTCTTTTCCTCTCACCAAACAGTCCAGACCATAGGACTGTAGGCAGGATCATGTTAATGTCAGAGAAGCCTTTTTTTTTTTTTTTTTTTTTGCCACAAGTGAAAGTAATTGGTCTTCATCATGGTTTCCTTTCTTGGGCTCAAGCACCCCAAGCAAACCTCAGGCTTCTCTGTGGCTTCTCCAGCTCTGTGATCCCAGCTTGACCCAATAGGGCCAGAGCAACACTGGCCACTCCCAAAGCAGTTGGGTGCACAGACTGGAGCCCTTTCTCCAGGGCAGAGCACAGAGACACAGCTGGAAAATGGGGACAATTAGCCAGCAGCCGGCGGCCGGGGTCATAAAAACTCAGGAAGCGGCCACCACAGGGCCCAGGGAATGGCTGTCCCTAATAAAGCGATTGTTCCAAAGAATGCCAGCATTCCGAAGATACAGACTTGCCTAGGCCTGGGCTTCCAGAGCTCAAGCCTGGGAGGGGTCATGAGGGACGAAAAGGGGAATTGTACCCAGGAAGAGGAGGAAGATCTTTACTAGATCAAAAGTCTGCAGTGCCCACCACTTAACCTCCCACATTCCTGCCTCATCAGGACCGCTAACACCCCTTTCTGTCTTTGCCTTGATTAAGTTTCTGTAACGGGGTTTGTGATTTAATTCTGGTTTTATGTCTTGGGAAGTGAAATGGCACTTGGTTGTCCCATTCAGGCTCTTGGGAAGGCCTCTAGGAGGACCAACTGGGAGCTGCTGCCTCTTGGGAATACAGCTCCTGACTCCTGCATACCCTTGACACCCCTGGTTTTAATCTTCTTCCAGACAAAACTCAAAAAACACAGGAGGAACCAGAAAGCACAGGTTCCTGCACCCCAAGGCTAGTTCAAATAGTGCTTTGGTCTCTTAACTAGATGGCTTGGTGATTGTCACCTGAATGAGGAGGGTAATGACACCAGCTTTGTCCCTGATCTTGGGAGATGTGAGGATCAAGGAAGATAAAGGACATTGGAAAGTGCTCTAGAGAATAGTGACAAATATCTGAGAGAATCAACAAATGCAGATGTCCAGGAACCAGAGTGGGCAGCCCACTTGGGTTCCCAGCGCACTTAACACTGTGGAGTCAGCTGCCTAGCTTTGCCCTTATACCCAAGCTTTGCAGAAAAACTAATTCTCAGAGAGGATGCAAATGACCATCATTGGTGCTCTCCAAATTATTGCTAAAATGGAGGTGGGAATGGGTGGAAGCCTATTCCTGCTGCCTCTGTACTCCTGTCTGATTAGTTCCTGATCCTGGCCTCAACACTCCTGTCTCCAAATGGCCATTTCCCGACCTGGGCCCTCTGACCACAGTGCTCCCAAACCAAAGAGGAATTCCTTCTCAGCTTTTGCACACTCCGAGCTTTTTCAGTAGCAATAATTAATAATGGCCCTGGGTTGCCTTCCCATTCTCTGGAGACGAGAAACAGAAAGTTTTACTTTGTAAAGGGGAAAGGATTTTTAAGACAGATATGATGTGAGACACAAATACAAAAGTATGTATTAGCAGAAATGCTGGACTTCTTTTTTTTTTTTTCCTTGATTTTTAGATACTTATTTAAATGTAATAAAGGTTTTATTGTAGGTCACTGAACTTTCACAAAACGCAGGTACCATGAAAGCAGTACTTTGTTCAAGAAATAGAAAGTTACCAACATGCTGATCTCCCCCTCCTGTTTTCCCTCCAATTACTGCCCTCCAAGGTAACCAATAGCCAAACTTCTACCACAGGCCCATTGGTTTAATAGTTAAGACGTTTGGTTCTTGAATATTGTTTTAATGAATTGCTTTAACAACTCAAATCCAAAATGTTCGAAGACGCAGCCTAATTTATCTTCAGCGGAGGGCGAGCGATTTCCTTGGGTAAGAAAATAAATAAGTAGCAGTGATAGTTGCTTGGGGCAGCAGTTTTGTCCAGGCCATGGGCGCAGGGCGAGAAAGAATCAGCCCTTCTTTTAGGGCTCCACTCGTCACCCCATTGGTTAGTCAGAAATGTTCTCATCAAAGCAATGGCTTTTTTCCCTTTTCTTTTCTTTTTGGGACAGGAGTTTCTTGATCACCCCCTTCCCTGCTAATGCATAAACAAGACTGCTCCTGTCTCTAAACCCAGATTCCCACCAAGATAGCTCTTCCTCTCCCCTGGCTTTTGCAAGTCTCTTGATTTCATTCTTTGAACCTGTGATTGGAGGTTAAAGTGCACCAGGTTGGAAGGAGGAAGCTCTCAACAATAAAGGTTTGAATATTTAGCTGTGATCAGGTCGCTGTTCTCTCGCGAGCTCCCCCGCCCTTTATCTTTTAAAATGCAAATCAGGTTTCGGGGGGTTGTACGCACAATGAGCGTTGCGCCTCGACGTCTCCAGCCATTGGTGTCTGTGTCATTACTAATAGAGTCTTGTAAACACTCGTTAATCACGTAAGGACGCCGGCTGGGGCTCCGCACGCCAGCCTGTGGCGGGTCTTCCCCGCCTCTGCTGCCTAGTGGGAAGGAGGTGGGAGGAAAGAAGGAAAAAGAGAGGAAGGGAGGAGGCAGGCCAAAGGGAAGGACCGCCTCGGAGGCAGAAGCGCCGCGAGGAGCCAGTGGAGCTCTGCGCGGGCTGGGGCGCAGCCACCCGCAGTTTCTCTAGCCCCCATACCCTTTCCCCATCGCCCCTTCCAGCCCCTCCCCCCGGCAACTTTCAGCGTTCCTCTCCTGGCAGTATGGTGAGGTCTGCTCTCAGGCCCTCGCCACCATGTACGTGAGCTACCTTCTGGACAAGGACGTGAGCATGTACCCCAGCTCTGTGCGCCACTCTGGTGGCCTCAACCTGGCACCGCAGAACTTCGTCAGTCCCCCGCAGTACCCGGACTATGGTGGTTACCACGTGGCGGCCGCGGCTGCTGCAGCCGCGAACTTGGACAGCGCTCAGTCCCCGGGGCCGTCCTGGCCGGCAGCATACGGTGCCCCGCTACGAGAGGACTGGAACGGCTACGCGCCGGGAGGCGCAGCGGCTGCAGCTAACGCGGTTGCACACGGCCTCAACGGGGGCTCCCCGGCCGCCGCCATGGGCTACAGCAGCCCAGCCGACTACCACCCGCACCATCACCCGCACCACCACCCGCACCACCCGGCCGCTGCGCCTTCCTGCGCCTCGGGGTTGCTGCAGACGCTTAATCCCGGCCCTCCCGGGCCCGCCGCCACTGCCGCTGCGGGAGCAGCTGTCCCCGGGCGGCCAGCGGCGAAACTTGTGCGAGTGGATGCGGAAGCCAGCGCAACCGTCCCTCGGAAGCCAAGGTAAACTGTGGTAGCGCCCTACCCAACGGCCCTGGGAAGGCGCGCGTCCAGCCGACGGCTGCTGGGAGGGCCCTGCGTCCAGGGTTCATGGAGGCATCCCAGGCTATCTGGGAGCTTAGGGCCCGGAAGGGCAGGGAGAGGGAACAAGTTCAGGGAGGCTCTGGGGGCTTTGGCTGCTGCTCCTGGAAATGGATATTTGGGGGTCTCACCTCCCTGGGTTCAGTTTAGGGCAGGAGAAAGGCTTCCTCTTTCCAGGAGTTCCTTTTTCACAACCACGGGACACTTTTGGGAAGATCCCAAGAACGTTGGCGTGAGCAAGACATCCTGCTCACTCGCTGCCTCCTGCGCTCCTTGAGCAGCTCCTGGCCACAGGAGAAGGAGCTTTGGACTCCCCGCGGGCCGTATCTACACGATTTCTCCCCATGCTGTCCTTCCCCATCCGAGCCACCCCAAAAGAGAGGCGGGTGGGGAGAGAGGGCAGCGAGGCTGCGTGTGGGGCCACGTTTAGTCATTTAGGCCAACTGAAGGGGTTGGAGCTACAGAGAGCAGAGGGACTGAGAAAGTTGCTGTCGCGGGAAAGAAGGTGCTGACCGAAAGAACTAAGGGGAAGGGGGCGCGCCCAGGTCCCTGAACCTTTGGTCTACAAAGGGATTATTCAAGAAAGAACCTGCGGGAGTCCTCTTGTGTCTGCGGAAAGAGCAAGTAAAGGGAAGAAAATCCTGGTGCGATTCAACCGCTGCTCCAGACAGGGGTCATTTTTCCTGAACCTCCCTCAAGGATGTTGTGTGTGTGTGTGTGTGTGTGTGTGTGTGTGTGTTTCTTCAAGACTCAGGAGATGTTCTCTCAAAGACCCTACGTTTGCCAGGATGTGGTACACATTGGCTCCGGGTCTGCCCTTGGTGGTTGGAATGTGTGTGGAGGTGGGAAGGAAGTGAGAACAGGTGTGGTGGGAGAGTTGTTTGAGTTTTCTTTTTAATCCATGAAGTATTCCCCAGCTCTCAGCGCTTCCGCTTTTCCCGCTTCCCTTCTTGCTGGCCCAGCCGGCCCGCAATGCAGATATGGCCACTTTGCAGAGGTTTATAGCCAATTACAGCCGTATAAATCAGAGCGCCCGTTGGGGGCTGTCTCTGAACATCGACTTCTGCGTCACTGTGCACATGCTGGGAGCGCCCTGTCGGGAAATGCCATGGAGTGAGAAGGCCACAGATCAGCTTTGGGTGGGCTTCAGAGACTTGGCGTGGTCCTTTCCCCAAGAGGAGGCGCCCTTGTCCTAGCACCAGCTCATCTCAGACCCGAGCTTCCCCAAACCCTCTTCCTACAGAGCCTGCTAGGGGCACAGTTGGCTAGGGTCACCTGTGGTCTAAGAAGACCCGGTGCGTGCCGGGGAAGAGTGGCGGTGGGGCTAGGGTCGGATGTGGGGGGGAGGGGAAGCCGCAGGAGCCCAGGCCGCGGGGTCAGCAGATGAGAGGCCGCTGTGAAGTCCTGCGCGGAGGTGGCAAGGCCGCGGTCGGCGCCGGGCGCCCTTGTGATGTTAATGTGGGGAGGCTGCGGCCCGCAGGGCCGAAGCCCGACTCCTCTGCGGAGCGTCATCTGTCAAGGGGCGGAGGGGGGTGGGTACGCGGCCCTGCTGGCTTTGATATACACCTTCCCAGCCCTGCCATTGTCTCTTTTAGGGCCCGGAAAGAGGGTGGTGACTTTCGCAGTCAATAATGAATTCTGACAAGTCCTTCTCATCCCTCCCCCTTTTAGCCCCCCTCCTTGATTCCCAGGGGGTGTGGGGCGCCTCCGAGGCTCTTGGGGCGCGGGCCTGAGAGCGCACCGGGTCCTGGTCACCGCGTTCCCCCACCCGCCCCGGACACTGAAAGGGCAACACCCAAACAAAGGCCACTCCGAGGCACCCCAAGTCGAGTATCGCTCCTGGGGTGTTCGGCTGGGGGAAATATCCTGTGCCCGGCTCCCCAGGCCTGACGTGTCCTTTATTTTCTAGGCGGGCTCCAGTACCAGCCCTGTCTTATCTGTGCAATCTAGTCTGTCTCTTTCCTCCTCTGAGCAAAGGGATAGTACCAAGGGCAGCCGCAGTGGGTTTCAGGCTGTAATGCATGTGAGTGCTCCCACCACGTACTAGGCGCCCAGCGCCTGGGACGTGTTAGTTCCCTTAGCAGGCGCGGGGTCCGGCTCACAGCGCCCATTCAAATGCGCCTGCCGGGCAGTGTTTATGTTAATGCGCCTGGCAGGGAGGGGGATGAAAGCCTGGCCGCCATTTGCTCAGTAGTGGTAATTCAAACAGAATGCGGTTGTTATTAAGGCATTGAAAGGGCTTTTCTTTGATAAGATCGCCTTGTCCTGCATTGTTTGTGGCTGTGTTCCCCTTTCAGCGGCTCCGGGGAGCTCCCTCTGATCCCGCCTGTATCTTCCCAGGGCGCTTTTGTTGTGGTTTGCAAAGGGTTTTACCTGAACAAAGTCGGCCTGCGGGGCATTAAACACCTCCAAAGGCAACTCCCAGACCCTTTAGATCTTACTGTGTGACTGGGCACTGGGTGATTGAACCTGTTCAGCTGCAAGACCACCCCTACCTGGGACCCAGTAGAGAAAACAGCTCCTGGCTAGGGATGGGACAAGAGCCGACCCAGGATGGACTCAATGGAGACGCCAGGCTCGGGCCTGCTCTAACAGCAGCGACACTATTTGTCAAGGCCCTCCAGTAAAACAATCAACCCAAGATTTAATATGTTGACTCAATCCAATGATCATAGATCACTGGTCAGAATAGCTGTAGTGGGGTTTGCAGTGGGAATAAATGGAGGATTAAAAAAGAAAAAGTACTTAAGGCTAGACCTGGTTCCAGCAGGTATATTATCCTCAGCAGGAGTAATGGTCCCCCTGCCAGCATAGGTTACTGCCAGAGCCCATCTTAGAATTTGTTTGGATGATCTGATGTGTCTGCAAGATGATTCTGGTGACTTGAAGGAAACTGTCAGCTCCTACACCCCTCTTTCCATTCATAGTAAAACAAACTAACCCCTATTCCACAACACATAGAACCCCAACTGTTTCCAGATGGGATGCTGGTCTTTGGTAGGTCTGATGATCTGGATATTCCTAGAGTCTGGTCACTCTACCCCCTTCTTCTTTTGGTGCTAAATTTATTCCAGTACTATATTTGGTTTATTAAAATGGTAAGCTAGGCTGGGTTCTGCTATCTTCTCTGTGTGTGAGGTTTTAGTTTTTCTTAATTTTTAAAAACCACTTAACCCCAAGGTTAGTTTAGTTGCCCTGCTAGCCTCACACCCTCCCTCTCCCCCAGGATACTCTGGGTGGGGGGGGGGTGGGGGGGTGTCTTGTCAGACTTGGCAGGAACCAGCCAAACCCTAGGCCTCCCAGGGTGGTGGAGGAAGAGAAATGGCCCCCGGGTTAGGGAGGTTTGTCATTACCTATGACTGATGAGCTGCTTTGTGGTTCTCAGACCTAACTTCTCCTTCCTGCACAGTGAAAACCAGGACGAAAGACAAATACCGAGTGGTGTACACGGACCACCAGCGGCTGGAGCTGGAGAAGGAGTTTCACTACAGTCGCTACATCACCATTCGGAGGAAAGCAGAGCTGGCTGCCACACTGGGGCTCTCTGAGAGACAGGTGGGAATCACCCTGCTCCCGCAGGCCTGGCTGCTGCTTGGGGGAGAATTAGCCTGGCCAAGTGTCCACTTAGTTTTGTGGAATAAAAGAGCATTTGCATTTTGAATGCTTTTCTTAAAGGCTTCTTTCTACCTCTGGCTATATTTTCTGATGTTATTGAAAACTTTTTTTTTTTTTTTTTTTCTATTTTGAGAGATCCTGAGAGGTGCAAGAAAAAGCCAAGAACATTACTTTAATCTTATTCCAGTTGGGCAATAAAGACCTATCACAGACCAGTTTTTTAGCCGGGCGCGGTGGCACACGCCTGTAATCCCAGCACTTTGGGAGGCTGAGGCAGGAGGATTGCGAGTTCAAAGCCAGCCTCAGCAATGGCGAGGCACTTAGCAACTCAGTGAGACCCTGTCTCTAAATAAAAATACAAAAAAGGGCTGGGGATGTGACCCAGTGGACGAGTGCCCCTGAGTTCAATCCCTGGTACCACAAAAAAAAAAAAAAAAAAAAAAAAAAAAAAAAAGACCAGTTTTCTTTGTGTCCAGAATTAGAAAAAAAAAAAATAATAATAAAGAGCCCATCTCTGCTCATAAAAACTAGAGGGATTGGCTTATGGACACTCTCTATAGGCTACAAAGCAAAGCAAAACAAAACATAAAGCAGGCCAAACTCATAGCCAGGAAGCTCCACATTAAATTTCATTTTCAGCTCCAAGGTGAGGAATATTACAGTTCAGTTTAGCTATGAGGGGCAAAGGTTGTCATGTGAAGTATACCCAGCACTGGCCTCCTTGTGCTTGTGTAGGGAGGGACTTGTAGCAAGTTTCTGTTTCCCTTGGTTCTGAGATTCTATACTTTACCAGTAAAGATTCCTTTGGAAAGAAATGTGGGGAGCAAGAAAGGAGGAAGACTCTTCTCATGAGGCTGAGTTGGGTGTGGAAATGGCTCCAGGGTTGGACTGTTAGGGAGCTATCCAATGAAAGTGTCTAGCAGAGTTTGGGATTCTTTCATTGAAGAGGAAAATATCAGTGTCACAGTTCCTCTTTTCCTTCACATATTCTTTTTTGCTCCACCTAGGTTAAAATTTGGTTTCAGAACCGAAGAGCGAAGGAAAGGAAAATCAACAAGAAGAAATTACAGCAGCAACAGCAGCAGCAGCCCCAGCCACCTCCCCCACAGCCTCCCCAGCCACAGCCAGGGCCTCTGAGAAGTGTCCCAGAGCCCTTGAGTCCTGTGTCTTCCCTCCAAGGCTCAGTGCCTGGCTCTGTCCCTGGGGTTCTGGGGCCAACTGGGGGGGTGTTAAACCCCACTGTCACCCAGTGACCCACAGTGGTCTGCGACAGCATCAGAGCAATTCCAGGCTGAGCCATGAGGAGCATGGACTCCGCTAGAATTCTCAGAAGAGACCCCTTCCTTCCCACCTACAAACATAACCTACAAGTCTAGCTCTCAGAGGAAAATTGGGGGCCAGGAGTAAAGACAAGTGGGATTGGGGGGCCTCAAGGAAGACATCTACCAGATTTTTTACTTTTTCCCCTCTGACTTTTTGCCAGTGAGGATACAGGAAATGACCACTGAGTCTTCATTTGGTGCTGGCAGAAGTATTGCCTGGACTGGCTACAGTGACCAAGCCTTCAGTCCCTTCTGCCCCAGCTCTTTGCCTCCAAAATCTGTGGGCTGCATCTCTGATTGGAACTGAGGGGAGAGAGGGGACCGGCAACACTTGGAGCCAAGATGGCTATTTCCTGCTCAATGCCTTCCAAGGACCAGCTGGCCCTCCTGCCTCAGGGGCAGGCACGATTTAAACTGCAGAAGCCAGAGGCAGCTAAGATAGAAAGCTGGACTGACCAAAGACTGCAGAACCCCCAGGTGGTCTGTGTCTTTCTTCTCCCTTCCCAGACCAGGAAGGCTTAGCCGGTGCATGTGAGTGTGTGGTGTATGTGTGTGGGGGTGGTGGTGGTGAGTGGACTCCAGGCATAACATGGGAGGCCCCCGCCCAGGGCCTTGTTTAGAAAGCCTGTCACCAGAGCTTCTCTGGGCTGAATGTATGTCAGTGCTATAAATGCCAGAACCAACCTAGACTTCCTGTCATTTTCACAATCTTGGGGCTGATGAAGAAGGGGAGTTTTTGTTGTTGTTGCTGCTGTTTGGGTTGTTGGTCTGTGTAACATCCAAGTCAGCCTCTTAAAAGCCTTCTGGATCCATGGGGAGAGAAGTGATATGGTGAAGGGAAGGGGGTATCTGAACACAGCTGAATTTTTCTAAAAAGAAAAAAAAAAAGATAAATGAACTTTCCAGATTTCAGATTTTGTAATTGATTTTCTTTAGATTTGGATGAAATTATTATTTTCTAAGAAACGAAATATCTGTTGCAAGCCAAAAGTAGGAAAAAAATCAGTGAGAGGGTGGAGAAGGTTATCTGGGCAACCTCACTTTACTCCAGAGCGTCAGAAGCCTGAGGGAGCAGGTACTGAGACCTTCCCTGCCCCCAGAGTCCAGCCTTGGAGTGTGGAATGTGTGGTTCTCCTGGGGGTGCCTTTGGGCAAAATGCACATCTGAATGGTCAGCTGCTTCCCAGCTGCTGCGGAATTATGGTGGTGGGGGGGGGGGCGAGAGGGCCTCCCTCCTTTGTCTCAGCATCCCATCAAATCCATACCGAGGCAATGCAAACACTAGGCACCCCCTATGGATCCTTCCTATGGATGCCCCACAACCCAGCGAATTAAACATAACCATTTCCCAGACATTTCCAAGAATGTTGGAAGTCCTCTGAATGAATCACTGGGCATTTCCTTAAGCCCTTTCCGCCTACCCTCTTTCCCCTATCCCGCAGTGTCCTTATCCCATCCCCACCCCACCCACAAGAACTCAAGAATCAGTATAAGAAGATCCTTGCAGTGCTAGTTGCTTATTATCTGATTGATCCGCTGGGGACCGGGTTTAGGTCCTGGGGGCCAAGGAACTGGGCGCTCCGACTGGGCCTGGGAAAGGAGAGCTTTTTCCCCCATTCCAATCTTTCCACCTAGGGAAGAGGCGCCTCAGGGGTTGCTAGAAACTGGGCCTGGGAAAGAAGAGCTTTTCCTCCACTTCAATCTCCACCGAGGGAAGAGGCGCCTCAAGGGTTGCTAGAAAGGAAAGGCTGAGCCCAGCTGGGAGACCGAAGGAGGCATAAATGCCCCCTACAGCACCTCCCCAATTTCGTAGCCCTTCCAGGTGGCGCATTCCGCTCCAGAATTGAGAAAGGGGCTTTTGGGCCAGAGCCTGCGGGCGCCAGGCCTCGGAGACAAGGGGAAAGGGCTGGCACAGAACGGGAGACCGCGTGGGCGTCCGCTGGGCTACAGGTACCGGTTCAGGGCCAGGGCGATCCCCCCTATCCCCGAGTCTCAAGGAGCCGGGAGGGAAAGCAGCCCCGCGCCCTGACCGCGCCCACACGCCTGCCCTCCGCAGCGGCTGCGCGTTGCTATGCGTTGCCGTGAAACGCCTGTCAATAAACCCTGTTTGGACAGTGGAGCAAGAGCACAAGGGTTGTTTGCTTAGTGGTTAGAGGTTCAAAAGTCGGCATTGTCCCGCTGCAAGCGATTACAAGTTCTTCCCCTTCCCGGGGCTCGGCCCCCTTGTGCGCGGGATCTGGGGGACGGGAAGGGGCGCTCGCTCGGCGGCTCTCTGAAATGCAGGTACGGGGCTCGCTGCTATTATTGCCTGCCAAGCCTCCTAGCCCACGGAAAAGGCGCAGACCTGCAAGGTTACCGCGCTTCGGATGCTGGGACACCGTGTCATCTCCGGAGTGAGCCCCAGAGAACACAAGGCATGGCACAAGTGGTCGGCGTAGCCTGAGTTTAGGGAGGCTCTCCCCGGGTTGTCTGAGGTTATTTTAGACCAGGTTATGTAGCGGCTCCGAAAGCCTCTAACACTGGGCAGGATGGGGGTCCCGGAATCCCCTGGCAACCGAGGCTCCAAGTTATCGGCTCAGGCCGCCAGGGGGCACGCGCGTTCTGGGAAGAGTTGAGACCCTGGACCGCTCTACGCGTCTGGAGCTGACCCGAAAGGGCCCCAGTTCCTATCCAATCAGAAGGTACTAGTTCCAGCATCTCGCCACAGGGTGGCTGTTCCCAAACTGGGGCCCCAGAGATCTCTCCACGAAGGCAGGGATCTGTTGGAAACTAACTTAAGGGACTGGGGTGTATCTCAATGGTGGAGAGCGCACTTAAGCAAGCAAGCGGGACATATTGGTTTCAATTTCCAAAGCCAACCAACAAAACAAAATCCAAAATTAAACAACAACAGTTAGGCGCGGGAGATTCTTGGATTTGTTGACTGTTCAAGAAAGCAAGTTTGGGGCAGAGGCTATCTTCCATTCGAAAAGAATTCCTTTTGCATATGTATATTTTTAAAAATTACAGTAATATGGCCACAGTATTAAAATATGGAAAGTCTAGGAATTTAAGATAAAAATGAAAATAAAATGCAACAGTATTGTGGGAATCATGTTAAAAAAAAAAAAAAGATGTATGTGGAGGGAAAGCAGCCTGAGTTGTCCCCCGCCCCCGCCCTGTGAACAATTCGTGGCTTTATCTTATTCATTCAATAAAGTTTAACAAGACGGATTGCTAATGAAAGGAAGCAAAGTTTCTCTTCTTTCTATTAATATTTAGTGATATGCTTACATTGGTAAATAAAAGTATCCATAAATAGCAATTAAAATATATAAACTGTAATATTCTTGCTGTTGTTATTCTTAACCACTGGGGCTGTAGGGGACAGGAGGCAATGAGCAGAAATGAAAACCTCAGCTACAGAATGGGAAGGAAGCCAGGTGTGGTGGCACGTGCCTGTAATCCCAGTCAGTGGGGAGGCTGAGGGAGGAAGATCACAGGTTGGAAGCCAGACTCAGCAACTTGGCTAGACTCTGTCTCAAAAAATAAATAAAAGGAAGGGAGCTGTGGATGTGGTGGCTCAGTGGCTTAGCGCTCCTGGGTCCAATCCCTGGTTAAAAATAAAGGGGGAAAAGTCATATATATATATATATATATATATATATATATATATATATATATATATATATATAGGGTGGCTCTTTGCATCTCATTTTAGAGACAGGCTGCTATTTTCCATCCTACTGACTTTGGGGAGGCTTGAGCTACTACTTTCTTAACTGTGACATGGGAATCAGATGAGGTGATGTAAGCAAAAGCATCTTTACAGCATACACAATACTTAGACCCTAATAATGACCCAAACTTCTACTTTTTCAAAAATCATGAGCCATCTTCTGCAAAGTGCTCCAGGGTCCTTACAAAGAACTTTTGAACAAGATAATTTCTCAACTTCAGATAGAATAACCCTTTCCCAGAATTTTCTCCAATGTATTTTGCTTTTCTTACTTTGTCATAATACCCTCAAGTCTGTGGTCTACTGATTTCCACTACCTATGTGTCTGTATACAATTTTGGTGGGAAAGCACTAACATTCCAGATGTGAAGACAAGTTACTAATCTGCATAGCTTCCTTGTCCTTTCATCTATCAGAAGTTCCCAAACATATCTCGTTTCTAGGAGAATCAAGATTAGTTGAGGGTGTTGTTGTGAACCTCTTTATAATTGATCAGTACATGTTTTAGCCCAAAAGGAGCAGAGAGGCAGATCTCTAACTAGATGGCATTAAAATTTTCTTAATTTTGAAACAATTTGCACCTGAACCTCTCCATATTAACAATGTATTCTTCCAGTAGCTATTCCAAGAGCCTCCTATCCTTTCATTCTTTAAGGCAGATTCATCCCTAGAAGTCATTATAAGGCAAACATTTTATTTTAGTCCTCATGATTTCCTCCTCGTTCCTATTGTAGCAGCATTAAATAAGTTTTTCTTTAGAAGCTAAAGAAAATACCCATTCCTATAATCCCAGCGGCTCCTGGAGGCCGAAACAGGAGGATCATGGGTTCAAAGCCAGTTTCAGCAACAGTGAGATGTAAAGCAACTCAGTGAGACCCTGTCTCTAAATAAAATACAAAAACAGGCTGGGGATGTGGCTCAGTGGTTGAGTGCCCCTGAGTTCAATCCCCAGTACTGCCCCCCCCAAAGAAAACCCCCATTCATATCTAAATTATGTAGAATAACTTGTAAATATGTAAAACATTAAATTATCTTCTTAAATTACACCTAGACTATATGAACTTCTAACCTCCCTTAAATCTTTTTTTTTAATATTTATTTATTTACTTTAGTTGTACACAATGCAATGCCTTTATGTTTACGTGGTGCTGAGGATCGAACCTGGGCTGCGCACGTGCGAGGCAAGCGCTCTGCCGCTGAGCCACAACCCCAGCCCCCTTAAATCATTTTTTTTTTTTTTTTTTTTTTTTTTGTGGTACCGGGGATTGAACTCAGGGGCACTCGACCTCTGGGCCACATCCCCAGCCCTTTTTTGTATTTTATTTAGAGACAGGGTCTCACTGAGTTGCTAAGTGCCTCGCCATTGCTGAGGCTGGCTTTGAACTCGAGATCCTCCTGCCTCAGCCTCCCAAAGTGCTGGGATTACAGACGTGTGCCACCGCGCCCGGCTCCCCTTAAATCTTTTTAAAAATATTTTTTTGTAGTTGTAGATGGACAGAATGTATTTATTTTATTTGTTTATTTTATTTTATTTTTAAATTTTTTATTATTATTATTATTATTATTATTATTATTATTATTATTTTGGTACCGGGGTTTGAACTCAGGGGCACTCGACCACTGGGCCACATCCCCAGCCCTTTTTTGTATTTTATTAGAGACAGGGTTTCACTGAGTTGCTAAGTGCCTCGCCACGGCTGAGGATGGCTTTGAACTCGTGATCCTCCTGCCTCAGCCTCTCAAGTGCTGGGATTACAGGCATGTGCCACCGCGCCCCGGCTTATTTGTTTATTTTTATGTGGTGCTGAGGATCGAACCCAGTGCCTCACGCATACTAGGAAAGTGCTCTGCCTCTGAGCCCCAACCCCAGCCCCTAGCCCCCTTAAATCTAATATTCATTTTTCCTTTTTCCTCTTGCTCTTCTTCTTCAAGAGGGTGCACTATGATTTTAGGAATCCAAGCAGATTTTAGTGACAGCTGTGGGATTAGCTGAATGATACTTGGCCCAGCAATCACTCAATGTCTTCTTATCAGAGGAGATTATATATATATCTGTATATATATATACAGATATATATAAAATATCCAAATATATACTATATATGGATTACATAATATGATATATATGGATTATATAAGATATATATCCTGGCGTTCTTTCAAGTTATGAAATTAGATCTAAGAAAAACCTCTCAAATTCTAACTAAAATAGGATCTGTCCATTCTAGAGATTATACCAATATTTACCTTAACATTCTTGGAGGAATCAGTCAAAAAAGGTAGGAGCAGTTGCATAGGTGACCTTCTGCTCCTATGTCTCTAGTACCCAAACATTACATTTGTTTTAACAACAGTGTTTCCAAATTGGAATTTGTCATTAACCATCATAGATGTAGATAACATCAAGTAAGTTATCAAGCCCCAAAGTTAAATGACCAGTTTGTTCTTCTTTCTACCAGATCCTAGAGATCTAATCTATAAACCAGAATACTATCAAATTTGATACAAAGATTTCCCTGAGATGAAATGATTACTAAACCATTCCTTCACATGCACACATTTACTTAAAAGTAATATTTAGGTCCCCTGTTTGATTTATGTGTCTAACATTTTATTGGTAAGCAGGAACCCTAGGCATTTCATGCATTGTAATATTTGAGAATTAACTTCTAGAAAAAGAATTCTCTAATTATTCATGTGTTATCTCAGAACTTTTGGGGTTGACAGTCTGCTATCATAACACTTCATATCTGCAGTATGACAATAATAGGTTTTATGCAAGTGGTAGTTGATAAATTCCTCTCCAACCTCAGGAAAGCAAACAATGAAAAACAATGTAGAAGCTAGTCATTGTAGTACAGACATACAATGGCATGTTGTGTGTGGCACTTATTGATAATTAGTAGAATCAGCAACAAGGATTAAGTACTCAACCACAGATTAGGAGTTGTTAAAAGTGACCTGGGCAGGATCTGTCTTCTATTCATGAGAGACACTTAGCATATTGTTCTTTCACTTTGTGTATCTAATGTTTTAATACAACACAACAAAAATCCAATAGAACTATATGCTATTTTCGGTATTTGCCCCATCCAACCTCCAATTTCCTAGACAGAATTATGTTAGGGTATATTCGTGTTGCCAGAAACAAACAGAAGAATGACTTCAGGAAGCCAGAACCAATAAATAGCAATATAGAAGCATGCAGAACAAAAATAATGGAGTAAAAACATAAAAAATAAAAATATTTTTCCTCAAACCACTTTACTAAAAATAATGCATATTTCAGAAATCCAAATTCCTGTAATCATTTTCCTGTTATCATTTCACCTTGCCTATGAATTGTATGTAGCCATATCACTATCAGCAATCTATTAATAATACACACGGAGCCGGGCGTGGTGGCGCACGCCTGTAATCCCAGCACTTTGGGAGGCTGAGGCAGGAGGATTGCGAGTTCAAAGCCAGCCTCAGCAATGGCGAGGCACTTAGTAACTCAGTGAGACCCTGTCTCTAATAAAATACAAAAAAAGGGCTGGGGATGTGATCCAGTGGTCGAGTGCCCCTGAGTTCAATCCCCAGTACCTAAAAAAAAAAAAAAAAAAAAAAAAAAAAAAAAAAAACAAAATAATACACACGGCACACGGACTCAGATACTTCTAACTGAAAAATGATAAGTCTTGGGCATAATTACAAGCCTCTCCATTTCTAGGGCTAGTCTTGAATATACATCCAATGTTATGATTGCTCCTCTTGGGTGCTAGAACGCAGAACAAAGCTGGGTACCCAATGATCATGTCTTCCAAAGCTGTCAGAAGGTAAATTTTAATTTGCATCTGTTATTATTAAATAAAAACCAAATGCTACTTTTGAAATTTCTAAAGCCAGACAAAACAGGCAAGAAAGTTTCCTCAGACAGAACTTTTCATTTATTCCTTCCCCCTCACCCTAACCTCAGAGAAACTAGTGCTTAAATTTGAGTCTGAGTGTTTCAGGCAGAAAAGATGGAAGAAAGTTTGTTATTTGCTCATGCTTAAATTATCCAGCTGTCCAAACCGGTATCACGGCATCTGTGCGCTGGCCCAGCCATTACAGAAAATATGGCTCAGATAGCTGCAGCCTCGCCCCCTTCCCAGCTGTCTGGATGGACCAGTAGTGCTCGCTCTCCGCACACGGGGGTGGTTGGGGGCTCAGACTCCTCGACCCTCCCCAAGGCCACCCAGAGCGACGCCCAAGCCCCCAGTGTTGCCCCGATTTCCTAGCGGACGCCTGGGCGAGGGTGTCCCTCCTTTGTTGCCCACCTGGGCCGCAGTGGTCTCCGCCTCGAGGCCCAGAAGGTTGCGATCTGGCCGCGGGAATCCGGCCGCCGGCCCTGGGCGCGTTTCCGCCAAGACCTGGGGGCACCCTAGGGACATCCGTGGCGTCTCCCGGAGGGGTCAGAGCGCCAGCCGGCCACTCCGGGAGCGGGGCGTGGTGCAGACGAAGTACGCGGTGGCTAGGCCTCCGCCCGGGCAGCGGATCCGGACGCCACTCCTGGAGATTTCAAGCGCTTCGCTTTTTTCCTTTGGAACAGTTCGGTTCCAGCGATTGCCTTTTCTCGTTATAATCAAACATGTCATGATTTTTAAAGGCGCGCACGGATTAAGCACGGAGGTGCCCAAAACCTGGGACCCGGATAGAAGTTCCTGGGGTGATTTGGAGCCGTTGGAGTTGAGAGCTCCGGGTCAGTGACCGCGGTGGCCAGGCCCGAGGGACTTTATTTTGAAGGGGGAAGCCCGGAACGTTTGTGTGTGCAGCCCCCTCAAGGCTGCCTCCGCCCGCGGCCTCCAGGCACCCGGATGATTGCTCCCGCTCCGCCGCCGCACAAACGCTAAGCGCCCGGCAGGCGGCGCTGCTGTTCCAGCTGAACGAGCGGAACAGCCCGGCCCTGGGCGTGTAAAGAGCCCCGACGCCGACTGTCTCAGCTCTTTCGAGTGGTCCCTTCCTGCCCCCTCGATTGCTTTTTCTGGCTAAGGGCACCTGGCTAGGGGTCAACCCTAGGGCATGTTGCCTCGCATAGTATGCGAACGAACACGCAGGTTTCCTCCTTTCCCAATCGCGCGGTGGTACTTTTTTTTTTTTTACTTTAGTTGTACACAATGCAATGATTTATGTTTACGTGGTGCTGAGGATCGAACCCGGGCCGCACACGCGCGAGGCGTGCGCTCCGCCGCTGAGCCACAACCCCAGCCCGCGCGGTGGTACTTTCCTTAGCTCCTTCTCTTTGCAGCCACAGGAAAGTGCAGTCCTCTGGACCTGGGCAGAAGCCATCTGCCCCAGAGTTGCGGCCCAAAGCCCGGTTCCGTCTCAACTCAAAGGACCGTCTCCCTGGTTTGCCCCTCACCAGCTCAAAGCCCGACGTGGCGGCGCGCACCTGAAGTCCCGGCTACTCTTGAGCGGAGATGGGTGGATCAATGGCGCCCAGAAGTTCCAGCCAGCGTGGATAACAGAGCAAGACACCCACGCCCTCTCTTAAAAAAATAAAAACGAAAAACCAGCTCCAACCATTTGCTGGGTTTTAGGAAACCTGATTTCTCCTCTCGGCTTAAATGATTAGTGGGTTTGAGGTCTGATCCCCAACTTAGGCCCACTTTGGGTTTGTGGGGGAGGAAGGTGAGTGGACTTTTAATTCCGTGTCCCAGCTAAATTATTTACTCAAAGTCCTCTTTCCCTGCCAATTCCCTTCCCCTTACTACTGGCCTTCACTTCCTGCTCTGTGAAGCCCCGGGGACAGAAAAGCCAGTCCTTAATAAAAGTTAATATTAATAGTGGCAGAGAGGCCTTGCTTGGTGCTTCTCCAACTATTAGGCTTCTACTCTCGCTCCCACGCCCTGCACGCAAGCCCCCTTCCTTGGGCAATTCTTTTAGAATTGGAAATGGGTCTTGTATTTCAAGCTACATTCCGGAAACAAGGAAGCCAGAATAAGGCACTTGGGCTACGGTCTCTCTAAACCACATCCTTCTCCAGTTCCCAGCAGTGCGGAAGGTGGCAAAGGTCGAGAGTGCACAGTAGCTGCCCACAGAAGCAGCGCCTGCTGGACCGGCGGGGTCTGGAAAGCACGGTGAAGAGATAAGCGGTTGCACAGGTTGCACAGTTAGCAGGCTCAGGCTCGATGGGAGAGATATCTACAGGAAGGGAACGAGCCGAGCAAAGTAAGGGAAGGCTGGGGAGCGAAATTCACAAGAAAGAAAGAAAGAAAGAAAAGAGGGGGGGGGAGGGAGGGAGGGAGGGAAGAAGGGGGGAAGGAAAAAAGAAAACCTTTTTTTTTTAAATGCTTTTTTAATGCTTTTTCCTAATGGGTGCGAAAAGAATTCCAACATGTCTGATTTTTCTGGTAGTCCTGGTTTGATCTGAGCTTTTATTAATGCAAATTAAGGGCTGGCAGAAACATTTCCTTCCAACAAATTTTAAACAATGCAGAATTGTAAAAATAAAAAAAGTTACTAACATCCTTCATCCTTTCACTTCCATCGCTTTGGGATACTAATATTACTATGGTTCAAATCATTCTAAGAATGTGTGTGTGTGTGTGTGTGTGTTTTACACAAACACAAAATCTTGTTCTTCCTTTTTCTTTCTTCCTTTCTTTCTTCTTCCTTCTTTCCTTTTATCTCCCCCCTCTTTCTTGTATCTGTGACTGAACCTGGGGCGGGGGAGAGGGGGCTCTGTCTATGAGCTATATCCCTAGACCTTTTTATTTTTTATTTTGAGAGAGAGTCTCATTGAATTGCCCAGGCTGGCCTCGAACTTGTGATCCTCTTGTCCCAGGTTCCTGAGTCTCTGGAATTACAGATGTGTGCTACAAAGCTGGCTTTATTTTTCTAGTCTAAAAAAATAAAAATAAGGGCGGGGGTTGTGGCTCAGCGGCAGAGCGCTCGCCTCGCAAGTGCGCTGCCCGGGTTCCATCCTCAGCACCACGTAAACATAAATGCATTGCATTGTGTACAACTAAAGTAAATAAATAAATATTTTTTTAAAAAATAAATAAATAAAAATAAAAGCAAAGTCATAGTTTGTCATTGTTTTTATCACTGATATATTTTGGGCATTTTTCTGGGTCATTACATATAAATCCAACTGATTCTTATTAATGTCTATTGCACTTTATGAATATGGATATACCAGAATTTTACTTGTTCACTTATTTAACAATTTGTTTTGAATGTCTACCATGTGCTAGGTGCTGGGAAAAATAGCATAAACATCATGAATGAAAGTCTTTGTTCTTGGTGAGATTAATTCTAGTGGGAAGATAGTTAAACATTTAATTTAGCTATCAATGGGCATTCAAGTTCGTTAGTATTTTACTATTAGCATATGTGTAGAAAGATACAAAGGTAAGCATCTTTTAACATATATCCCATTGTACTTTTAAAATTATTCCATTGTACTTTTTTTGTTGTTGTGAGGTATTAGGATTGAATCCAAAGTTTCTCTACCACTCAGCTTTATGCCTATCCATTTTTTATTTTTTATTTTGAGACAGGGTCTTACCGAAGTGCCCAGGCTGGCCTCAAACTTGTGATCCTCCTGCCTCAGCCTCAGTTATTGGAATTACAGGCTTGTGTGACCACATCTGGCTCATAAAACTTTTTAAACACAGTGCTTAATGATGATGATGGTATGATGAAAGAGGCAGCTCTGCAATAACAACGAGGTAGTAAATGAATATATTTTAAATGGCAATTTGGCAATATATTTACAATTCTTTAAATGTTCTCACTCTCTTCCACATCCAGAATCTAGGTCAAGAAAATATTCAGAAATGGGAAGTTGGAAATAAGTATTCAATATTATGGTTTTGGGGTAACCAAATTGTGGTACATGTATCCATTAGATTATTATATGACCACTAAAGCTGCTTTTTCCAGAGTTATATAATGGCTTGGGGAGTGCATATTCCTTTTGCCTCATACATCAAATAATACAAAGGCAAGATAGGCAGATAAATGGCTTCAAATGATATCCATGCCCTGATTTCTGGAACATGTGAATGTTACTTTATATGGCAAATGATCAGAACTCCCCCCCCCACCGCAAAGAAAAAGTCTTTGCAAATATAATTAAATTAAGGATCCTCAGAATGGGAGACTATTCTGAATTATTCATGTGGGTGCTAAGTGCCGATGCAAACAATATTATTAAAGAGAGAGGAAGATGGGGATGTAGCTCAGTGGTTGGGCCTCGCACAGCAGAAGCCCTGAATTCAATACCCAGTAGGACTGAATGAGAGGCAGAGGGAAATTCCCCTCCTCCCCCAACAAAGAAGCAGAGAGATTAGTACATGTTGTCCTTGAAGATGACATTTGAAGTGATGCAGCCACAAACCAAAAGTACCAGTCACCATCATCAACTGGAAGAAGCAATGAGTGAATGTGCCCTAAGGAGTATGGCATGATGATATCAATTTTGTACTTCTGAACTCCAGAAATGTGAGAGAATAAATTTCTGTCATTTTAAGCCTCCAAATTTGTGATAATTTGTTATAGCAGTCATAGAGGAAAAGGCAATAAAGGAGTGTTTCTGTTAGGCATTGGTATGTGATGACCAAAACAAAACAAAACAAACAAAAAACAAATTTAGTGTCATACAACAGCCACCTCTAGGTTCTACAGGACTGGAATTCAGAGTATAGCAAGAATGACTTGTCTTTACTCTATAATACCTGGAACCTCATTTAGGAAGACTTGACTGGCTGGGTCTAAAGCATCTGGAGGTTTTTTTTTTTTAACTCATATTCTATATGCCTGGGCTGAAATGAGTCACAGGCTGAGCTTATTTGGGATTATTAACCAGAGTTCTTCTTCCTGTGTCTTGGGCTTCTTTAGGGTGATGAGACTTCTTATACAGTGGTTCAGAGTTCCAAGAAAGAAATACCTAGAAATGAGGGTGGAAGTCAGATGGACTATTAAGATCTAGCTTCAGAAATCACATAGTGCTATTTCTATTATGACTGTCAATTGATGGTAGCAATGACAAACCCTCCAGATTAAAAAAAGAGGAGACCTAAATCTACCTCTCAATGGGATGAATAGCAAAGAATAGGTTACCATGCTTTCAGACTGTCAATGTTGGCCCCATGCATACAAATAATTTACATTTTTCCACATTCAACTTCTCTCCCTGCCAAAATGTGATTTCGTTAAGAAATTCAGGGTCCAGGATCTCTGAAACTAAATCAAGTCCAGGGGCAGATCAGGGTCCTTGAGTTAGGGTCCTTGGAAATGGTTCCTCTTGATCTGAAGACTTATGAAATGAAGAGACAAGTTCAGACAAGTTTTCTGCCACCCTTTTCTCAAATAAACCCAAAATATGATGCTATAGATACAGGATTACTACTGGAAATATTCTTGTCTAAAGTAGGGAAGGGGCTTGAGGTATAGCTCAGTGATAGAGCACTTGCCTAGCATGTATGAGGCCAAGGGTTTGATCAACAACCATGGTGAAAAAATGGGGGAGATGACATCGCCGTTATTGGTTTATATTAAATATCTGTCCAAGTGTTCATGAGAATGACTATCTGGAACTTTCCCCCTATCTTCAGGACTTTGTTCTCATTCTCTGAGTCACTATTTTTTTTTTCCATAAAAATACCAATTTACACTTTTTAAAGTTGTCAATGGACCTTTATTTTATTTATTTATATGTGGTGCTGAGAATCGAACCCAGTGCCTTACACATGCTAGGCAAGTGCTCTACCACTGAGCCACAACCCCAGCCTGATCTTTATTTTATTTTATATGTGGTGCTGAGAATCAAACCCTGTGCATCACACATGGTAGGCAAGCGCTTTATCACTGAGCCAAACACCAGCCCCTGATTTGCACTTTTTTTTTTTTTTTTGTACCAGGGATTGAACTCAGGGGCACTCAACCTCTGGGCCACATCCCCAGCCCTTTTTTGTATTTTATTAGAGACAGGGTCTCACTGAGTTGCTAAGTGCCTTGCCATTGCTGAGGCTGGCTTTGAACTCGCAATCCTCCTGCTTCAGCCTCCCAAGTGCTGGGATTACATGCATGTGCCACTGCGCCCGGCCTGATTTGCACTTTTAAGCCTGCTTTCTGTCTATAGAAAGTTGGGGAACCTCATTTAATGTTTTACTGTCTCTTTTCCTTTCAGTCTAAGTTAATATAATTCCTTTAAAACATTTGTAGGTTTCTTATGTATCAATTTATAAAACTCATTCCATTAGATAAAGCTGCACCTGCAAAGCTGTTCATGATAAGCCCTTCTCTACCTTGAGCTCCCCACAAAGCTCTTGTGTAAAAATGCTCTTAGGATTTTAAGGTCCTATAAAGGGACTTTAAAGTCATACATTTGACTTCATTTTCTTGACAGAGTCTTCGATTTAATCTTTGCTTAGAAGTGGTCCAGTCTTTCCCCCTTCCTTTTCCTCCCTTTCTTCCTTCTTTACAATGCTGGGGATGGAACCCAGGGCTTCATGCATGCAAGGCAAGTGCTCTAACTGAGCTACATTCCCAGGCCCTCAGAAATCTTTTCTCACTGTGAGAATCTTCTGCTAGGTCAGTTCTTGCTGAGAATTCTCTGTTACCCTTTAATTTTAGTTGAAAACTGAATACTGTAATAAAAAATTTAGCTCATTTTTATCCTTTCACATTTTATATAGGCAGCTAAAAGAAGCTGGTGACATTTAATGCCCTGCCTAGAGACCTCCTCAGCTAGATTATTAAGAACATTTCCTATTTTCCATATTACATCATTGACAGTGTTGCCACATTTCCTGCCAATACATAGCAAATATATTTTCTTTTTTACCCCCTGCCTAATTAGAACTTTGTTCTAATTAGTTATACATGACAGTAGAATGTATTCTGACACATGATACATAAATGGAGTATACCTCATTCTTCTGGTTGTACATGATGTAGAATTACACCAGTCATGTAATCATATATGCACATAGGGTAATAATGTCTGATTCATTCCACTATCTCCCCCAAGTCTCCTCCCCTCCCTTCACTCCCCTCTGTCTAATCCAAAGTACCTCTATTCTTCCTTAGCCACCCCCTTATTGTGAATTAGCATTTGCATATCAGAGAAAACATTGGGCCTTTGGTTTTTCGGGATTGGCTTATTTCACTTAGCATGATATTCTCCAGTTCTATCCATTACTGGAGAATGCCATAATTTCATTGCTCCTTAGGGCTGAGTAATATTCCATTGTGTATATATACCACGTTTTCTTTATCCATTCATGTGTTGAAGGGCATCTAGGTTGATTCCATAGTTTAGCTGTTGTGAATTGAGCTGCTATAAACATTGATGTGGCTGCACCACTATAGTATGTGGCTTGTAAGTCCTTTGGGTATTAACTGAGGAGTGGGATAACTGCGTCAAGTGGTGGGTCCATTCCAAGTTTTCTGAGGAATCTCCAGACTGCTTTCTGTAGTGGTTGCACCAATTTGCAGTGCCACCAGCAATGTATGAGTGTGCCTTTTTTCCCCTACATCCTCACCAACATTTATTGTTGCTTGTATTCTTGATAATTGCCATTCTTACTGAAGTGAGATGAAACCTCAGTGTAGTTGTTTTTGGGGCACAGTGGCAGGTGGGGGGGGTACCGAGGATTGAAGTCAGGGGCACTGGACCACTGAGCCACATCTCCAGCTCTATTTTGTATTTTATTTAAAGACGGGGTCTAACTGAGTTGCTTAGCACATCACCTTTGGTGAGGCTGGGATTATAGGTGTGCGCCACCATGCCCAGCTCAGTATAGTTTTGATTCACATTTCTCTAATGCAAATGTTTTCTTTCTTCCTGCTCCCCAAAATTATTTTCCTTGGTTAATTCTGGAGTCACTCGGAGCTTTCCCAATGACTGTCTGCCACCCAAGCCAACACCACCTGTTTTCCTATTGGTGGTATATAGTACTTACATTTTAGGTTATTTTTATGGCAGATACCAAGCTTATTCTTATTATCTATTACTAGCTTGCCAACCACCTCAAACCACAACTATTTTAATATTTTCACAGATTAAAATGACGCAGTTTTTTCTCTTACAGTTCTGGAGGTCAGAAGTCTGAATTAAGGTGGTGGTTGGATTGGGTCCCTTTTGGAAGCTTCAGGTAGAATCCATTTCCTTTACCTCTTCCAACTTCTAGAAGCCACCTGTTGCCGCCTGAAGCGATGGCCGCTTGGAGCAACGAACCCGCGGGAAGAAGTTCAGAGGCAAACTGGAAACAAACAGCTTTTTATTCTGATAACTTTTCTCTCTGGCTCTAACAACGACTAACACGCGCCACACACACCACCAAAATGGCGTTGACCCGATCAGCAATCTTGGCCAAGTCACTCGAGATCCCGGGCCAAGTCCCGTGAGACTACGGAAGGCAGCAATGCCCAAAACTCCATGGCCCATAGTCAACCGCAATTTAAGCCATCTCCCCAAACAGGGCTCCTGCAGCCACCTGCATTTCTTGGCTCCTGGCCCTTTCCTTCTACCTGGTCTTTTGTTGTTAAATCTCCCTGTGTTGCTTTATGCCACTAAGTTTGTGGTAATTTGACGCAAAAAAGAAAACAAATACAGGAGTTTATAGACATCCTTTCTCTGTGCCCTTCTCAAAGCCAGACAGGTCTTTGCCTTGGTTTCCTCAAGTAGCTCAAGTTACAACTAGGTCTCCTCTTAGAAGTCTGTAAACCTTTCTTCACTTCATTAATCATTGAAGTTTGCCTACTTCAAGAAAAACTCTGCTAAGCCCAAGCCTTGATCTCACCTTTGTCTGTATTTCTTGAGCACTTTGCATAAAGTGTTGTATGACTTATTACACTGTATTGTTATTTTTTAAAAATATTTATTTATTTACTTTAGTTGTACACAGTGCAATACATTTATGTTTACATGGTGCTGAGGATGAACCCGGGCTGCGCACGTGCGAGGCAAGCGCTCTGCCGCTGAGCCACAACCCCAGCCCACACTGTATTGTTATTTATCTGCTATTCATCTTCATGTACCTGTCTGATTCTTGCTTTTGTTTTTTTTTTTTTTTTTTTTTTTTTTTTGATTCTTGCTTTTGACATTGTACTTCTTGAAGGCAGGAAGCCTATACCTGTACTTTACCTCATTTTATCCCCAAGAATGAGCACAGTGTTTGGTAAATAGTAAGTAGTCCATACAAGTTTATGGAATAAAAACAAAAAAATCACAATAAGGGATCAAAGCATATGAATAATTCCTTATCAAAGGCAATTTGCTTGGCAGTAGTTGATGCTGTTTGGCCAGGTTCTGATAGCCAGAAGAAGATGAAGTGGTATCTTACCATGTCCTCACTCTACACCCTAGGAAGACTTCCATTCTCTTCCCAATCTGACCTTGAACTGTGAGGCCTGAGGGCCTTCTAAGTCAGACAGCCTCCCCAAGTTCTGTGCAATTTGACCCCGGGTCATTATTTCTGGATGCTGAGTCTCTTCACTTTGGCCAATGATTAATGAAGTGAAGAAAGATTTATAGACTTCTAAGAAAAGACCTAGTTGTAACTTGACATACTTACTTGTTGCAGTTCTTGTGGGAAAGTGACAAGTTAGTCAATGTTGTTTTAAATAATGTCTAGTTTTCTTAACATAAAGTGAGGTTTAAGTTAAAAAAATTAAAACTAATCCTTCTACTTGGAGTCAACCATTGATAATATTTAAAAAGCTTATTTTTGCTGGGTACAGTGGCACATGCCTATAATCTCATCTACTTGGGAAGTTGAGGCAGGAGGATCACAAGTTCAAGGTCAGTCGAGGCAACTTAGTGAGATTCTGTCTCAAAATTTTTTCAAAGTTTATTTTTAATTTAAAAAATATTAGTGAGGGGGCTGGGGTTGGGGCTCAGCGGTAGAGCGCTTGCCTAGCACGTGTGCAGCCCGGGTTCGATCCTCAGCACCACGTAAACATAAATGCATTGCATTGTATACAACTAAAGCAAATAAATAAATATTTAAAAAATATATTAGTGAGGACTGGGGTTGTGGCTCAGCGGTAGAGCACTTACCTAGCACATGCATGGCCCTGGGTTCAATCCTCAGCACCACATAAAAATAAAAAAATAAAGGTATTGTATCCAACTACAACTAAAAAAAAAATGTTAAAAAAAATAGTGAATTCCCATTGTCAAACAGACAATGCCAAAGAACATAAAGGAAAATGAAAAGAACAGCCAGCTTCATTTTCTAGAGTTAACTCTTAACAATATTTTGTTGTAGTTTAGTCTAGGTTTTATTTCAATTATAAAGCAACTCTTTTAAAAAGCACAAGATTCCCAGTGTGTGTGTGTGTGTGTGTGTGTGTGTGTGTGTGTGAGAGAGAGAGAGAGAGAGAGAGAGAGAGAGAGAGAGAGATGCTGGGGCTCAAATCCAGGGCCTTGTGAAAGCTAAGCATACCGTTCACCAATGAGCTACATTCCCAACCCAACACTGAACTGAACTTCTGAGTTCCGATTTCTGATGTCTACTTTTTCTCATCACTGAGGATTGACAGGTATGTGGTTTTGTAAGTTGACAGTTTGTATAAATAAATTTATTGAACCTCTAACATCAAATAAAGTTCAAGGTGAAGCCACATAGCCTTAGTTGTGACTATTTTCTTTCTTTCATTCTTTTTTTTTTTTTTTTTTTTTTTACTAGGGATTGAACTCAGGGGCACTTGGTCACTGAGTCATATCCCCAGGCCTATTTTTTATTTAAAGATAGGGTTTCACTGAGTTGCTTAGTGCCTCATTTTTTTGCTGAGGCTGGCTTTTAACTTGCACTCCTCCTGCCTCAGCCTCCTGAGTGGCTGGGATTACAGGCATGCACCACCATTTGACTATTTTTTTTTTCTTTCTTTTTTTTTTTTTTTAAAGAGTTGTGACTATTTTCAAGAATAAAGGAGGAGGTTCTGGGGAATAAAATTGGCCAAATTATACTGTTATAGTGTATGCATGTACCAATATGTAACAACAAATCCCCCCATTATGTGTAATATAATGCAATAATAAAAAGGGGAAAATGGAATATAGCTAATTTATATATACTTTCCAGAATCAACTATAGGGTCAGCTTTGGAAAATCAACCTCATGATTTCCAGGGGAAACTGGTTACATTTTCAAAACAGGTTGAAGAGGTTAAGGTCTGAAATGGATTTTGTATTTGCCTATTTCCTTTCATGAGAGAGCAGAAGACTAGGGCTCTATACACAATAGTGGGAACCTTACAGAATTTACATTTGTATCCCACACCTCTCACAACTCAGCAACCCCTCCCCAATTTTGCTTTTAGAAAATGTGTCTACTACCTATTCACCTTTGCCTCCTAGCTCAGGAGGGTCCATAAAGATAGTCTGTGCTAACTGATTGGTAACTAATTGACTTGGACATTCATCAGTTCATTCAAAAGTCTATCGTGGGGCTGGGGTTGTGGCTCAGTGGTATCACACTCATCTGGCATGTGTGAGGCACTGGGTTTGATCCTCAGCACCACATATAAATAAATAAATAAAATAAAGGTATTGTGTCCATCTACAACTAATATACATACATATGTATATATATACACACACACACACACACATATATATGTGTATGTATATGTATACATACACACACACATACACATACAAAGTCTATTGTGAAGACTTTCTGCTTCTTAGGCCACTCTGTTTGGGGCTCAGGATACAGAAGTGCCCTATATGTTACTGATCAGCCCTCATCATCCATTTTTTACTCCATCTATATTATCCCCAACATGGCACTAGCTGGAAGGCTACACTTTCCAGATGTTTTAGCAAGTTTCTTGGTGAAATGAGGGTTCTGCCAATGAGATGCATTCATGTGATCTGAAAGATAGAAGAGAGACCATTCCTCTTGTCATAGTTGTGACTGGTTCTGGCAGAGGTAGTTGCATGGCCAAATCCACTTTCTCTGTCTGGGCATCATCTTCCTGGATGTTGAGTAGAGCTGTGGTAGCATTAGCAGTGTGTAGAGTTTAGACTTCTGTTATCACTGTGGTGATATGACCTTGAAGCCAGAAGTTTAGCAGGCTGCCTTTCAATGATTTCAGTGATTTTAGAAATACTCACCTGATGCTTGAAGGGCCTTGAGTAGTTCCTATTTTCTTTACTGAACTTTTTCTGATAAAAGAAAGAAATGACTGGGTGTTGAGGTGCATACCTGTAATCCCAGTAGTTTGGGAGACTGAGGCAGGAAGATCCAGAGTTAAAAGCCACCCTCAGCAACTTAGTGAGGCACTTAGCAACTCAGCAAGACCCTGTCTCTCAATAAAATATGTAAAACGGGCTGAGGATGTGGCTCAGTGGTTAAGCACCCCTGGTTTCAATCTTCAGTACGAAGAAAGAAAGAAAGAAAGAAAGAAAGAAAGATAAAGAAAGAAAGAAAGAAAGAAAGAAAGAAAGAAAAGGCCTGGCATGTTGGTGCATGCCTGTAATCCCAGCTATAGGAGGCTAGGGCAGGAGGTTTGCAAGTTCAAAGCTGGCCTCAGCAACTTAAGTGAGGCTTTAAGCAACTCAGAGAGACCCTGTCTCTAAATAAAATATAAAAAGGGCTGGGGATGTGGCTCTGTAGTTAAGTGCCTCTGGATTCAATCCCTAGTACAAAATAAATAAGTAAATAAATAGAAAAGAAAAAGGAAAAAAAGCTGAAAGAAAAATATTAATTTTGTCATTTCTCCTTTAATGACCCAGCTTTATCCTCCAAGCACATGATGATGATGATGGCAGCAGCCATGGCACTGGGAATTGAACCCAGGGGTGCTCTACTACTGAACTGCATCCCCAGCCATTTATTGATTTTTTTTTTTTTTTAATTTTGGGACAGGGTCTCACTAAATTGCCCAGGCTGACCTCAAAATTGAGATTTTTTTCTGCTTCAGCCTCTCAAGTAGCTGAGATCACATGCTGACATCACCATTTCTGGGTTTCAAGGCACATTACATTGCCTCCCTGGCCCATGATATCATCAGGAAACAGAAACAAGTTAACTTAATCTAGAGAAGAATCAGATACAATAGTTGTCCCTTATCTCTGGTTTCACTTTCTTGGACTTCAGGTACACAAAATCAATTGTGGCCTAAAAATATCAAATAAAAAAAATCTAGAAATAAACACTTCATAAGTTTTAAATTGCTAGCATTCTGAGTAGCTTGATGAAATCTTGCAACATCTGGCCCACTGTGCCCTGAATATGACCACACTTTTGTTCAGCATCTCCATGCTGTACATGTTACCCACCTATTAGTTCCTTAGTGGCTGTCTCAGTTATCAAATACATTGTAGTTTTATAGCACCTGTTTTCCAGTAACCCTTATTTTACTTGATAATGACCCCAAAGCTTAGGAGGGAGGGCACTGGGCCTGTAGTCCCAGCTAATCTAGAGGCTGAGGCAGGAGTATTGCCTGAGGCTAGCCTCAGCAAATAGTGAGATTGTATTTCAAGAGAAAACATGATACTAGCAGTTTTTGCTACAGTACTTTGTTATATTTCTATTTCATTATTAGTTGCTGTTCCTCTTTTGCCATGCCCAATTGATCAATAACTTCAGCATAGGCGTGTACATATGGAAAAGAACAGTGTATATATAAGTTTCTATGCATACAGGATTTGTGGATCCACTGGGGGTCTTGGGACACATCCCACATGGATAAGGGGGAGGACTGTACTGCAACACTACAGAAGTGAAGAGCAAGCACCAAGGTGTCATGGGGGCAGTAACTGCCCGAAGCAGCTACGAAGCCTTAGGGCTGAGACCAAAAAAAAATGAAGAGGTTATAAGTATAAAAACGTAGAAGCTTGAAGGAAGGGTGCCTTAGAGCTGGGACTCAGGCCTTTGAGGAGGGTCTCCCATCTAGCTGGTGTTTAAGTCTTTGTGAGACTGTTAACGTCTCGCTGCTGATCCTGGAGAAACTGCAAAGTGGAATTAACTGCTGCTAATGGAACAGATAGCTGCTATCAGAAGTGGGTCCAGGCTTGCACTGAAGTGAACCAGAAGTAGAAAGGAAGGAACAAGTCTTTCCCAGGCCCTTTATCCTTCACCTGCCTCTTGTCTGACATTGATTGGTGGAGCTGGCCAACAGCCAGTTGCCAAAGGAAAAAATGTAACTTTCAGCTTTTCAGCCCTACTTCTGGCATCACAGAGTATGGAAGAAGGGTAGGTTTGATACCAAGTAATAAGACCTTAAAGGTCATACCTCATTCAAAAAGCACAACCATCCCTCATTTTGTCTGTGGGAGATTGGTTCCAGGACATCCCACTCTTCCAATGTCAAGATTGCAGATGTTCAAGATGCTTATGTAAAATGATGTAGTATTTGCATAGAACTTAAACACACCCTCCTGTACACTTTAAATCATCTCCAGATGACTTATAATACCTAATACAATGTAAACACTGTGGGAACAGTTGTTACATTGGTATTATTTAGAAAATAGTGACAAATAACAAAAGTCTGTACATGTTCCGTACATGTGCATTTTTTTCCTGAATATTTTCAATTCTAGATTGATTGAATCTACAGATACATAATCAACAGATATGGATTACCAGGTTGTATTGTTTTGAAAAATATTTGAAAAAGTGATAATTTGAATTCTTCTTTACCCATCTGTATCCCTGAAATGAGTTTCTTCTTTCCTTCCTTCTTTCTTTCTTTTTTTTCACTCTTTCTCTCCCTTTGGGCCAAATTTTCTCTTTTCACAGAGGATACAAGATGGTTTTCAATAAAGGCTTGTACAGAATAGAACATTTAAAACAAACAAAAGCTTTAATAGACAAAATAAAGATCACATATCATCTTGATAGCTGATTAAATAACTTTTGTAGTAAAATTGAAAAAAAGATCACATATCATTCAGGGCTATGTTTTCAAAACTTTGTGTGGTAGCTAAAGTCATATTTAAATATGACTTGGCATGTATATGTCAAGAAAAGTTTCATGAAGCAATCCTTATCTTTACTATGCATAAGGCACTCTGATATTTTCCATTCCATTTTATTTAATCATTTTTATTTATCTTTTCATGGCACTGGGGATGGAAACCAGGGCTTTGCACATTCTAGACAAGTGCTTGACCACAGAGCTATACCCCCAGCCTCTATTTTATTTAATTGAAAAAAGTCTGGTATCAAACCACTAAATTGATTTCATCAATGAGTAGTTAGAAGAACAACTGCTGTTTGGAAAACACCGATTTAGAGGAAGGGGGAATCCAATATTATAGAATTATATGTAATATTGACTGATTTTTTTTTTCCATCTCAACAAGTATCACCAGATAGGGGTCTGAGGAAGTTCACCAGAAGGCAGAAGAGGACCTCCATTCATCCCTGGCAGGTTCTTATTTATATATTTATTTTTAGTTGTAGATGGACACAATACCTTTATTTTATTTTTATGTGGTGCTGAGGATGGAACCCAGTGCCTCACATGCGCTAGGCAAGTGCTCTACCACTGAGCTACAACCCCAGGCTTGCAGGTTATTTTTTTCAAAAAAATTTTAATGTATATTTTTTGATAGGCCTTTATTTCATTCATTTATTTATAGGTGGTGCTGAGAAATGAACTCAGTGCCTCACACATGCTAGAGTGCTGTACCACTGAGCCACAACCACAGCCCCTTACAGGTTCTTGACTTTTGCCACTGAAAGGAATTTCAGGATGTGTCAAAAAAAAGACACAAAGATTTATGTGGGAAAATAAGGAGATTTATTCACACAGCAAGCAATAAAGCAGGATATACACTCAAAGGGACAAGAGCAGGTGTTTGAGAATGAGGCACACTTTGGGGGTCTTGGACTATTATTTATTTATTTATTTATTTATTTATTTATTTATTTATTTATTGTGGTATCGGGGATTGAACTCAGGGGCACTCGACCACTGAGCCACATCCCCAGTCCTTTTTTGTATTTTATTTAGAGACAGGGTCTCACTGAGTTGCTAAGTGCCTCACCATTGCTGAGGCTGGCTTTGAACTCGCAATCCTCCTGCTTCAGCCTCCCAAAGTGCTGGGATTACAGGCGTGCCCCACCGCGCCCAGCTTTGGACTCTTTTTTTTTTTTTTTTTTTTAATTTATTTATTATTTAGTTGTACACAATGCAATGCACTTATGTTTACGTGGTGCTGAGGATCGAACTCGGGCCGCGCACGTGCGAGGCAAGCACTTTGCCGCTGAGCCACAACCCCAGCCCTGGACTCTTATTTTTAAAGGCATCTTTGTAAAGCGAGAACATGAGAAGTGTGTGGGTGAGCTCAGTTCTCTTAATCGTGGAGCACAGGGCGGGTCACCGTGATCTGGTTCTTTCAGGACCTCTAGGTTGACGTCACCTGGTTAATAAATAGGCTTGGAATATACCCATAAGTCACCAACAGTATTTTCCCTTGGCTTTATTTAGTCTAAAGAAAATATGTTGTGTAAGCTAGCAGTGCATATAGGCATTAATCATCTAGACTCACAGTACTCTAAGATAAAAGGGCTTTTTAAGAATTTATGTGTGTCTGAAGGAAAACAGGCTTAGAGAGTAAAGGTGAGGTTGTTCACGGAGCTTCTTAGATTCAAAGTTAGTTTCTTTTCCTGTCCCTGTTGGTCCCTTTTCTACCTATAATTTCCTTTACTACTCCTTAAAAGAAGGGGAAATCCAATGTTATATATAATGTTGAGGGTTATTTTCTATCTCAGAAAGTACTTTTTTTTCCTTTCTTTTTAAATTTATAATAGTAGTATGTATTACAATTCATAATGCACATATATAGCATCTTTTTACATACAACTGTTTGTATACAAAGTATATAAGTACCATTCAGATTTTCAATCATGCATTTAGGATAATTATATCAATCTCATTCAACCACCAATTTTTTTTCCTCCCCCCCCTTCCCCTTGCTCCCTCCCTTCCCCTCCCTTTCCTTTGACCATTCTAGTGTTCCTCTAATCCTCCTATGTACCCCCATCCAACAACACTGTGAACTAGCCTCCTTATATCAGAGAAAACATTCGGTATTTGGATTTTTGGGATTGGCTAACTTCACTTAGCATTATATTCTCCAACTTCATCCATTTACCTGCAAATGCCATTATTTTATTCAGAAAGTATTTTAATTTACATTATTTCATTTAACCTTCACAACAGTTCTTCAAGGTTTCCCCCAGTTGCATAAACAGAGGCTCAAAGACACTAAGTCATTTCCCCCTATTCAGAAGGGTGATGAATGATAAATGCAGAACTGGAAGCCAATTTTTATGATTAAAAATCTCAGCCTTCCTCAATATCCTATGCCAGGATGAGATACAGAGTTCAGTGTTAGTTGAATACTAATTTTAGTTCTGAGCTTTCTGATAGCCAAGGCAAACAGTGGGCTGTATAGTGCCCATTGTTAGATGAAAGCAAGCACACATGTTTGTCTGAATAATCTTCCTTCTAGCATTACATTCCAGGACATGGGCTCCCTATATGGGCTATTCCATAATAACAAATGAGATTTTTCATCTGTGATTTTCAGAAAATACCAAATTATTATGACAATTTAAAAAAAATATAGACTCTTGGAAACAGTAGTGGAGATTGCTAGTTGTTACCAGTATCCATTTGACCCTTCTTCTTTGAGTGCTGTATTTTGTTTAATTTTTAATTAGCCAAGTGATCACCCTGAATAAAGAGTATATTTTCAATCCTGGGCTGTGCAGCTTGGTGTTTTTATATAACTAAGTTCTGCTCATGAGGTGTGAGCAGGGTCATATATGTAACCTCTTTGAGTATCAGTAAAGGGCACTAACTATATTTGTTTATTATTGTTGCGATAACAAATCATCACAAATTAGTGGTTTAAAACAACACAAATTTGCTGGGCGTGGTGGCACATGCCTGCAATCCCAGCACTTGGGACGCTGAGGCAGGAGAATTGTGAGTTCAAAGCCAGCCTCAGCAATAGTGAGGCACTTAGCACTCAGTGAGACCCTGTCTCTAAATAAAATACAAAAAAAAGGGCTGGGGATGTGGCCCAGTGGTTGAGTGCCCCTGAGTTCAATCCCTGGTACCAAACCAAACCAAACCAAACCAAACAAACAAACAAACAAAAAACCAGCACAAATTTCTTTTTTCTCAGTTTCTTTCTTTCTTTTTTTTTTTTTTTTTTTTTTTTTTGTTTTGTTTATTGAAGCTTTATTCACAGTAACCAGAATATGGAATCAACCTAAATGACCATCAGTGGATGAAGGAATAAAGGAAGTGTGATGTCGATGAACAATGGAATATAATATTATTCAGTCATAAAAAGCATGGAATCTTATAATTTGCAACAACATAGATGGACCCGGAGGTCATTGTTTTCTGAAATAATTCAGGAACCAAAAAACAAACACTGTATGAGCTAACTCATATGTGAAATCTAAAGGAGTTAATGCTATAGGAGTTGAGAGTAGGGTAGTGATTACCAGAGACTTGGGAGAGTAAAGGGAAAGGAAATGGGGAAAGGTTGGCCAATGGGTACAATGGTATAGTTAGGTAGGAAGAACAGGTTCTAGTATTTTATGGCATAATAGAGTAAATATAGTTAATAGTAATACAATGTACATCTCAAAATAGTTTGAATGTACTCAACCTAAAGAAATGATAAGAGTTTAAAACAATATGCTAATTACCCTGAGTTGATCATTATCCAATGTATGCAAAATTAAATCATCACATTATACTTCATAAAGACACAAATTTATGTGTCAATCAAAAACAAAATTAATTTTTAAAATAATCTGTTAGGTAGGATTTTTGCTACTTAACAGTAATCTATTTCTTCCTTTATTTTTTAACTTATTTATACATGATATCATATATGTGCATAAATAACAATGATACAATTTTGTAGCTATTTATGAAAAAAGTACAATAACTGATATGTAAGACAGATTTAAGAATGCTAGGGCTGGGGTCGTAGCTCAATGATAGAGCGCTGGCCTCCCATGCGTGAGGCACTGGGTTCGATCCTCAGCACCACATATAAAAATAAATAAATAACAGGGCTGGGGGTGTGGCTCAGCGGCAGAGCGTTCGCCTCGCACGTGCACTGCCCAGGTTCGATCCTCAGCGCCACATAAACATAAATGCATTGCATTGTGTACAACTAAAGTAAATAAATAAATTGAAAAATAAATAAATAAAATAAAGATGCAGCATCAATCTACAATTTAAAAAAAATTAAAAAAGAAACATTTAAAAAAAACAATGCTAAAAAAAATCAGGCTTCAATAGAAATTACCTAATCTAAGGGAAAGAAAGAAAAAAAAGAAGAAAAAAAAAAAAAAAAAAAGAGAAAAACAAACATAGCCAAAGAGCCCTGAGGGATACCAACAGGAAAACCATTTTATGCATAATGAGAATCTCAGAGAAAGGGACAGAAGAAATAACTGAAAAATATGGACAAAATCTTCCTAAATTTGATGAAAAACATTAATATATACATTCAAGAAGATCAATGAACTCCAAATAGAATCAACTTAGTTAGATCATCTCCAAAGCACATCATTATGCACCTGTCAAAAGACAAAGATAAAGAAAAAAAAATTTGGGCAGGGGTTGTGGCTCAGCGGCAGAGTGCTCGCCTCGCACGTGCACAGCCCGGGTTCGATCCTCAGCACCACGTAAACATAAATGCATTGCATTGTGTACAACTAAAGTAAATAAATAAATATTTTAAAAAAAGAAAAAATTTGAAAGTAGCAAGAGAAAATTGACTCATTTTGTACAAAGGATTCTCAATACAGTTTGCAGCTGATTTTTCATCAGAAACCGTGAGGGCCAAAAGGCAACAGGATGACAGATTCAAAGTATGGGGGGGAGGGGGGAAACCCTACCAGCTGAGAAATCTACATCCATCAAAATTATCCTTCAACATGAAGGAGAAATTTAGTCACACCTAAATCAACCGTATGCAAATGAAATGGGTAACTTAGATGTTGTCTCAGTTTCTGTGGGTCAGCAGGTTTCTGTATCCCATATCCACAAGGTCAAAATCAAGTTGCTAGTTAGTTGGGTTCTTATCCATCTAAAGACTCTGAGAAGAATCTGCTTTCCCAACTTATTTTTTTAAATTTTTATTTATTTATTTACTTTAGTTGTACACAATGCAATGCATTTATGTTTACGTGGTGCTGAGGATTGAACCCGGGCTGCGCACCGCTGAGCCACAACCCCAGCCCCATGCTTTCCCAACTTATTAAGATCATGACAGAATTAGGTCCTTATGGTTGGAGAACTGAGATCCTGGTTTCCTTGCTGATTGTCACTTGCAGGCTGGCCTTTGCTCCTAAGGGACTCTCTCCAGGTCTTGCACGTGGGTTCTTTCATCTCAGAGGCCTAGATAGCTCTGCAAGACTCCCCACCACACACATGCTTGGGAACTCTTTGCCTTTTCCTTTTGTCTCATCTTCTTTTATTCCAACTAGAGAATGTTCTTTGCTTTTTAGGGCTTATGATTGTATAGGGTCTCTGGGGATACCTCAAAATATTCTCTTTATTTTAAGGTCCCTAACCTAATGTCATCTGTAAATTCCCTTTTGTCAAGTAAGAGAACATATTCATAGGTTCGAGTGATTACAAATGGACATCTTTCAGGCTTTTAGGTACTATAATTCTGCCTATCACAGAGACATACCTCTTCCTTGTTTCATTCCTCCTGCTACTTAGAAAGTGTATGTGAGTGGAGTGCCCCATGGGATGGGAGAGGACAACAATTAAGGGCTAGCAGAATGAAAAGCCAAAGCAGCCTGGGTCCCAAACAACTCTGAAGCAACATTCCTGCCCTGGATTACCTACCTTCAGACTTCCATGTAGGAGGGAAGTTAACTTTATACTCTGAAGCCACTGCTACTTAGGATCTCTGTTAGTCACAACCAAACTTAATCAATACAGTAACATCTAAGCAAATGATTTATTAAGGAGGTCCAGGGACTATTTCTTATTCTTGGGGACCTAAGGATCCCCAAAGGAACTTTACTTCATCAAAGATCCACTTCTCCCATCAGGCTATTCCTAAATTAGATTAAACACAGATGCCTTAGGTGCAGATGCCTTAGGTGCAGAGCCAGCTGCCTGTGGGCATCACAGCTATATGAAATATAAGTTTAGTACTCTGCATCTTACAGCAGTGGTGACTTATTTTTGTTTATACCTGGTCAGCATCAATGTGCAGTCCAGAATCCTGTCGTGAAGAGCCAGTACAAGACCTAGCTGTTCCCCTGAGGAAGGACCTGAGAGCCCCAGGGAAAAGATCACACATGCAGTCCATGAGGCTGTTGTTGCTCCCACTGAGTAAAGAGCTGTCACTAATCTGGTAGAATAAGAAAGGTCTCAGTTTCTGGAGGAAACTTGTGTTTGGTGTTTGTAAAGGACTCTACTCCCCATGAATATAATCTTCACATACATTATTTCTTTTAACATTCACAACAGTCACATGAGATGGGATTATCTTAATTCCAGGGGAGTAGACAGGCTCAAAGGGATTAAGTTATTCATCCTAGTTCAGAAGGGCAGTAAATAGTACACCAGAAGGTAATCCCTACCAGGGTGCTGAGATACAACTTCCCTTCCTCCTTTCCTCCCCACCCCCTCTCTTTCCTTTTTCTCTTTTTTTTATCCTCCCTCCCTCCCTCCCTCTCTTCTTCCCTCCCTCCCTCTCTTCTTCCCTCCCTTCCTTCCTTCCTTCCTTCCTTCCTTCCTTCCTTCCTTCCTTCCTTCCTTCCTTCCTGGGTTCTATCATTAAGCTGTATTTTCAGTCCAATATTTAATTACTATAGGTAGCTAAGATCTGTCTCCTTCTCTTCCACTGGATTGCAAGACAAAAGGTATCATTAATTATGGTTTGTGCCTTATTTAACACCTATTTGTCTCTGTGGAAAGACACACTTATGCAAAGGAGAAATAATCTGCTCTACTCTACTTATGATTGCCTCTTTCAACATTAAAATCAAAGTATGCATGCATTTATTGCAACAACAAATCCAATAATACAGTATTTTCCATTATTAGAGATTTGTTTTGGACATTTATTGGTTTTTGAGAGCTACTGAAGTGGAAATAGTCCCAGATAATATATCATTTTCAAATTGGCAGCATTTCTAGACATATCTAGAGGTGTGAAATTTCTGAATTTTTACAGCATTTTTTTTCCAAAATTTCATACCATTAAAATCAGGCTCATTGACAATTCAGGAAAAAAATAGAACTTATTCAAATGATATAAATCACAACAAAATATTGTTATACTTTATATACATGTGATTATGACTAGAAGTTAGAATTCAGTGTATTCTATAATGCAGACAGGAATCCTGAATGCATGTTGATGTTATGGTATATATTTAAGGTATCCTTATGCTCTATGTTTATGGGAAGACACCAGGCATTTCAACTTGAAGTTGAATTATAAATATTGCTTAGGGCTGGGGGTATAGCTCAGTTGGTAGAGTGCTTGCCTGGCATGCACAAGGTCCTGGGTTCAATCCCCAGCACCAAAAAAATAAAATAAAATAAAAATAAATGCTTAAAGTTAAAGCTTTCTATGCTTTCAAAAGCCATGATATCTCATTTGGAGAGAGAAAAAGCATGGGGGGAGATCAAGATAAATATGCTATGTTGTGGACCAGGGCTTTGGGTGTACTGGATTCTACCATACGCGCAACCTGAGAAAATTTTAAGGGACAGAGAGGAGGGGAGATGGGGAGGGGGCTGGAGGGGAGAGAGAGAGAGAGGGAAAGAGAGAGAGAGAGAATAGAGTTTTATCATACCCATTCCATCTTAAAGATAAGTAAATATAACTTTATTATGGGGACCTGGCATTGACTGTTTATCTATCACTAGATAACCCAAACACC
Source organism: Tamias sibiricus (assembly GCA_025594165.1). Lineage (NCBI taxonomy): Eukaryota > Metazoa > Chordata > Mammalia > Rodentia > Sciuridae > Tamias > Tamias sibiricus. The sequence continues at coordinate 72,733,703 of CM046663.1, forward strand.
CGGGAAACCTAAATCAGCCAGCCACTTTCACTCTTGAAAGTTATTCAGAGCCACTATTTGTAGAGCTTGACCTCCCCTTTCTACCCAGTTTCCTGTTGACCTCTTCCCACTGTTGGAGCTGTCCACAAGTAGAAATTTCCAGAAAGCTGGCTGCTGGTTGAGAGGCTGCATCATTTTCAGTTTCTTTGTAGGAACTCTTTCTTCTCTCTCTGCTTTTTGTTGCCCTGCCTCAGTCTCCTATTAGTTTTATTGCCTGAACATGTATCTTGCCAGAGTTGGGCTCGAGTAAAAGTTGATTCAGAGTGAACTGTGGACGTCTGTATTCTAACTACTTCATTTTTAGGATGTTGTGTAGGTGAAGCTGTTGAAGTCATGAAAGACCTTAGTTGGTAACTCAAGTTTTCTTAGGAAAGATTTTAGAATTTCTTGTGGTAGTGTTTTAACAATCTATCAACTTTTACCAAAGTTTCAACCTGGTGTCCTTCTAAAGACAGTTTGTCCTGCCTTTGAACATTGTTCCAATGAAAGAGTTGAGTCAGTTACTGGATCAGACAGTTATCATAATCAGCAAGATGCTTGGGAGATGGCTGTGCTGGGTGTGTAGGGTGTCCTAAGAAAACTTGAGTTACCAACTAAGGTCTTTCATGACTTCAACAGCTTCACCTACACAAACTCCTAAAGAGTATATGATGGGGGTGGGGGTGTACTTGGTGGCAGAGCACTTGCCTAGCATGAGTGAGGAGGCCCTGGATTTGATCCCCAGCACTAAGGTGGGGGGGGGGAGGTTTATAAGAAGGCATCTCTGGTCCCTAAATACACCTGATCATTGTCACCATGACAACCCACCTAAGACACCCTAAACACTATGCACACAAACATATGTAGGCCATGCAGGCATACTCAGACACAAAGATGGAGAGATTCACCGTCAGACACAAATCACATGTACGTAAGCACACACACACCCAGAACCAGAGAGAGAGAGATTTATTGACGGTGGGGATGATAGAAATATAAGAATAAGTAGATTTCACTAACTTGAAAGGACAGGGCAATGCTTACATTTCAGTCTTAAATGCATTGAACAAATGAATTGAAGGAAAACATATGGGGGGGGGGCCACAACGCTAGACAAAGAGGGTCAAGTTAATTTGGGAAACTGAAGCAGCCTGTTCTTCAAAAGACATTTGGAGAACCCGAATGACTGCTATTCACTCTGGTAAATTAACCGATAATGAATTTAACCTCCACAGCTGTGATGAGTGCCCAGGGACGAAGTGATCCTATTTCTTAAATTTGTGAGGCACTCACAAGAAGGATTCCAGTCAAGTGATCCTATTTCTTAAATTTGTGAGGCACTCACAAGAAGGATTCCAGTCATGCTCAATACAGAGCAAGAGCCCAAGAATTCTTGCTAAATGTGTTCAGGCTCCAGTTCTGGAGTCTAGAGTACAAGTGGAGCCGGGCGCGGTGGCGCACGCCTGTAATCCCAGCACTTGGGAGGCTGAGGCAGGAGGATCGCGAGTTCAAAGCCAGCCTCAGCAATGGCGAGGCACTTAGCAACTCAGTGAGACCTTGTCTCTAAATATAATACAAAAAAGGACTGGGGATGTGGCCCAGTGGTTGAGTGTCCCTGAGTTCAATCCCCGGTACAAAAAAAAAAGTACAAGTGGACCGCCGACATCAACACTGTTAAAACAATAGGTGGGACCTGAAATCACCACCAACTCTCAGATATTATTACAGTATGGTATGGATTTAGCTAAGATGAGAACTTTCAATAACCGATACCTAATCTACAGGAAGAAATATACCACAGAAGAAAAGGAGGTGTTTTATTTGTTTCCCATACACTATTTTTGGCACTATGCGATCCCACCCTAGGAGTCTCCAAAGAGGGCTGGGGACAGACCCGGCATGCGGAAACTCACAAGCAGTCAGTCACACCGCTCCTGTCTCCGCCCGCATCGTGGCGTGCTCGCCCGAGTTTTCGATCTGGGTTCTCAGTTTCAGCTGCTGCCTCTTTAACGGTGTGTGCGGTGAGGACCCGGTGTGGAATTCTCCGGGATTCGGCAGCTTTAAGAGAGCCTGGACTAATGTCCTGCAGCTGGCGCGCACCAGGAGCCTTCTGTCCTGCCTTGGCGCGCAATCCGCACCAAGATCCCAAGATCGCTGGGCCGTGCTCCACGAATGTACTTAATTCACCTCGGAGTTAAAGATTCCTAGAGAAATGGCGGGGCTCGTGGTTCCGTTCCAGAGACTGCCCCGGGAATGGCGAGGCGTGGAAGTTCAGGTTTAGTCCCTCTCAGACTTCTAGGAGCAGGGAGCGTAGGAGGGATGTCCGCAGGTTCCGGAGCTCGCACGCCCAGCCGGCGCACACTTGAGCGAGGAACTGAGCGTCCCTACGTGAGCCGCGCTCTTCCTCTGCGCCACGGTCCTCCACCCCCGCAGCTTTCCAAAGCGGATGTCTATTCTTTATAAGAAAGGAGCACTCCAAACCTGAAGAGCGGAAGGATGGCGACAGCCCCGCAGGGGTGGCAGGTACCGCAATCACCCCTGGGGTTCTGGGACCTAGAGATCACTCCATTTTCGGAAAGAAATCTTTCCAGAGACCAAATAGTTGGTGTTTGTTTTTCTTAATGCCGCCCCACTCGGGAGACCCGGGAGCGTTAAGTGGACTCAGGATAGGAGATGGGAGCATCTTTGCCTGTCGGGGGTCCAAAGTTCAAGACCCGCTGGCCTGTTGGCCCTGCGCGGCCGCTCAGAGTTCCAGGTACACAAGTCCAGCCCCATGTGGGTGGTCCTATGGGACTGATCAAGAACCGCTGAGGTCGAGTCTGGGTCCCACAGCTGAGGAGTTAGGGATCGAGTCCTTGCCCCGCTTACACTGCTCGAGTGGAGCCCGATCTTGGAGGCCTGCCTGGCCACTGGGCTTTGCTTTCCGCTGGCCTCCCTGGCAAGCCAGCCTCTACTGGTAACAACAGCCCTTCATCTTCTCCAACTCCCACCACGTGTACTGGAAACTTTGCGCCAAGCCCCGCCTAAGCTCTTCAAATAAGTCATTTCATTTCATCCTCATTATAACGCGTTCCAATGACGAAGCATCAGAGAGTTAAGTGATTTAATCAAGGCCAAGCAAGCATAGGTAAGGAGGGTTGGAATCCAAACATAGGGCGGTGAGATCTTAGAGCTGGAGCACCGCCTTGATCCGCTTTCGGAAAAGCTCGGGTGATCTCTGGCAGATCATCCGGGGATTGGAGTCTGCACGCTTGAAACGTCAGCGCCGCTCCTTCTGCAGCCCAAGAAACAGTACTGGGGGCTTGCACCTTTTCTTCCTTCCTTTCCTAACCCTGGAGCCGGTGCACAGAAGACACACCCTCCAGCGCTCGCGGCTTGAGATTGGGACTCCAGCCGTGCAGAGCGCGCCTGGTTAGGTCTGCGCGCCCCTCTCCATTAAAAAAAAAAAAAAAAAAAAAAAAAAAAAAAAAAACCTCCTTGGCGCACAAATCTCAGCATCTCCAACAACTGGAAAGCAAGTTTCTGTGGGAAACCAGAGGAATTTATTTACGAGAAAGGGCTTCATAAATAGGACATACTCTAGCAAAGATTTGTGGATATATAAATGAGAATCAGACCAATCGCGATGGTGCGAGGATTTGCGAGAAGAGCTCCTGGGCAGGTGAGAGAGCAAAAGAAACTCGATAGTAGCAGCCCTGTAATTGCTTCCGAAAATGGTGATGATGGCCATAAAACAAGAGCTAATAATTGCGAAGGGAGAACTATTTTCTAGATACTGATTACGCGCTTGTGTATTCCTTGGTTTAAATCACACAGCTACTCCGTGAAGTAATACAATATTTGCCTCCACCTTACTTATAAGGAAACCAACCCACAGAGGGCTTGGATAATTTTACCAGGGTTATTATTGGCCAATATTCGTGGAACCCAGGGCCCTAACGAAGATTTGCCGCACTCCAGAACCCAATGGGTGTGGAGAGGCCACCTGGAAAGATCACTGCCATATTATGAGAACGTTTCCCTGATTCAGAGGCTCCCCCCCCCTTCCTTGCTGAAGGGCATGATTTCTCTCACCCAGAAACAAAATGAACAACAAAAATGCCCGGCGTCTTTCTTTGTAAAAGAAAATAAAAGCAGTGATTGAAGAAATGAGCCTTGGGCAGGGAGGGAACTGTGGGAGCTAAAACGCCCATTGGAGAGCTGCAGAGAAACATGGTGGCACTAGGGGTTAGAAGCCCACTAAATCAGGGCATTGTCGCCTCATATAGACTTTCTTGGTCCTGGGTTTCTGGGGGGCATAAGCCATCTGGTAGCTCATGCGGTGAAGGGGAAAGAAGAGGTCTGGTGAAGGTCCAAGACAGCAGTGAGTTTCCCTGCCCTTCAGTATGCTGCTTTTGGTTCTGAAGGCATTCAGTGTTAGCCACTGGCAATACCAACTATGGATGCCCCGGCTCTATTGCCTGCCAAAGCCATCGCAAGAACAGACTCTTAAAGCAGAAAAGGAAATCCACCACCCATATGCTGCTCCAACTCAAAACCCAAGTGTGATGTTTCTTCATTATCTGCTTTTCCCTGGTTAGTCCAGGAAAAAACCTCAACAACAACAACAACAACAACAACATGAATTGGAATCATCACACTGTAGGAAAGGGTTGAAGGAAAGCAAGGAGAATCGATTTTCATTTGTTCACATATTATCCATATTTATTAAGCAGTTTCCACAAACAGCCTGAACACAATACCCAGATTTTGTAAGGAGGAATTGATCTGGAAACTACAGAACGGTTTGTAAAAAACAAAAAACCCACTAGGTAATGTTAAAACTTTAAATAAAAGAACCAGTTTTTCAAACACTCCAGTCAACCTACATTTTCAATATTTCTAAAGACGTGAAATCATACTGGCTCAGTGAATAGTTGCTTTGTTTACAAGGTGCACCAAGTCACCCTACTTGCCTGCCCTAAGATCAGGAACTAAACCCACATCTTAAATAATAGAAAACTCCAAATATATTTGGTTTAGAGGTCACTCCGGGATCCATCTTTCTGTTCCCTTACTCCTTGAGCTCATCACTGTGGGTATCCCAGCAGTGTAGGACCAACTGGGCTCCCAGGGACTCTGCTTGCACTGTACTTTCGCTCCAACCCTGCAGCTGCCCAGACAGACTTGAAAGAATTTTTTCTTCTTCAGAGAAAAGGGGTGCAGGTTGAAGGATGTATGCCAAGGAGGTATTTGGCTTGAGGAGGAGGGAGGAGGAGGATTCATTATATGTCATAGACAATAATTTCACTGGATCTTTGAAACCTCAAATGTTTCCTTTTATTTCTAAAAGTAAAGTGGTCGTCTGAGTAAGACTGGCTTTGTTTCTGGGCAGATTAAGGCACCCAGTCAAGCTTGCCTGCTGTTTGTTGGGGAGCGTTCCAATTTGTACACTTTCCAGTGTTTTGAGTCGGCTTCTCTAAATAGGTCCTAGGATGGAGGCGCGGAGGGATGTGCGCAACAGTCGCACATATCGTCAATCATATAACATCACTAGATTGAGGTCTCAAAATTACAGGAACTAATGTGTCTTCTTCCAGGAGGTCTGTTAGCATCTTCCCCGTGGCGCCCTCTCTGGCACACGAGCCTGGAAGTACAGGTTCTCCACTCCGGTTTAGGGTGGGCCCCACAGTTCCCACCCCCATCCAACTACCAGGGTCCCTGTCCACCCGCGGGATCCAAGGCCCGCTCCCCCCTGCTCTGCGAGTGGTCGAAGCCGCCGGGTAGGGAGCAGCCCTTGTCTCTCACCGGGGTTCCTGCGGCCGCCGGGGTGCGACGCTGGAGGGCTGTGGCGATGCGCTAAGACCGGGTGGCAGGCGTCCCTCTCGGGCCACAGCAGGGGCAGCGGGTGGCACAGCACCCCTGGGAGGTGGCGGAGGCGGCAGCGCCAGAAGCTCCTCGCCCGAGGTCACAGCGCAGTCCTGCTCAGGCTCCGCGCCCCCGCCACCCGCGGTCGCAGTCCCGCTGCCACGCTTCTTGTCTTCCTCCTTTTTCCACTTCATGCGGCGGTTTTGGAACCAGATCTTGATGTGTCTCTCGGTCAAGTTCAGCATTACCGCCAACTCCACCCGGCGCGGCCTCGAGATGTATTTGTTGAATAGGAACTCCTTCTCCAGCTCCAGCAGCTGCGCGCGAGTGTAGGCGGTGCGCGTTCGCTTGTTCTCCTCTGGCTCTGCTGCGTAGGCACCGCCTGTGGGCAACACAGTCGGTGAGTGTAGCCCCGGGATCCCCACCCAGACCCCTCCCACACAGTCCAACCCCTTCAGCTCCTGGCCAAGGAACAGTAGTTCTCCCAGATGCTGGGGCCTGGCTACTGGACCCCAACTCCCTGACCTCAGGGCCTACTGTGTGTGCACGAAGCTTCCCAAGTCAAGGGAGCCCTTTGTTGGAGGCCAAAGCTGTGCGCGCTCACTGTGAGTTGACGTTTGGCTCTGTCAATGAGCAGTTCTTCAATGAGTTCATTTAACCGGTGTTTGAATTGATGCATATAATAGACGTTCACACCGAATGGATTCTATAAAGGCAATAAAATGCCTTTCACATAGGACTTACTCTAAACAAAACTTCTGACATTGACCCATAAGTATATTTGAGATCCCTATCCAGTCCACATGCGAACACACCACTGACAAATATTTCAAGACTTAAGCCCGACTTTTACCACCACGTACGATACTAAGTTTTCCTCATTGTTCACTATATCATTAAAACAATGCGAATCTCAACCCAGCAAATTGATTTCACCGCCAACTAATGGATGTAACCCCAGTTTAAAAACTCCTGTGCCAAAATAGGTTATAATATTTTGTTATATCTGATCATAGATTATTTTTCTATATAGGTAAGTTGTAGTGAGGTCCAACTTGAGAGGTGGTTAAAGTCGCTGTAATTGTTATTTTAATCTCAGCTGATCTCCTGATGCGTGAAAAAGGAATGCTGTTTGGGAGAAGGTCACGTTAAGAGGGGCAGGTCGGGCAGGTCGCTGTTAGCCTCAGACTCTGCCCTGCGCCCGAAATGTTGGCGGAGTCGGAGAGGCCAGGTGCCCGGGCCCAGAGCCCAACTGTGGATTTGAAAGAAAGCAGGGCGGAGGGAGGGAGTGGTGGTGTAGAAAAAAGTCTCCAAGGGTATGGGACTTTCAGCTCCAAGCCGGGGTCTCCAGGAAGAGACAGGGGCAGAGAAATTAACGCGGCACACTGGGTGTTTGCCGCTGCATTCCTTGAGGTCCTATTTTTTTTTTTTTTTTTTTTCTAGGCCAAGAACCGACTGCGCCTAGGTGTGGACGCTGGCGCGGTTAGCTCCACCTGAGCTCGGGAAAGAGGTTTAAGCAGGTTTGCCTTAGGAAACAGGTAGAGGACATTTCTCTTGTGATTAATGTCGAAGCCTTTAAGAAGCTGAAAGGAGAATGTGTGTGTTGAGGGTGAGGGATTAATTTTGCAACGGAAGATGGAACCTGCAGCCGGCCCAGAGGAGGAGCCAGAAGCCGGGGCAGGGGCCCAGACCCCAGTTGGTGGAACAGTCCTGCTCTCTGGGGGACATCTCCAAGTCTTCCAGCCGGCCTGGGAGAAAGGCGAGTTGGACTTAGTGGGACATTTTAAAAGATCATCCATGGTTCTTAATTCAACCCACAACCTCTCCAGGCTCCCCCCACCTCAGCTGAGAACCTTGCCAAATTGCTGTCAGAGGCTGCAGGGGTCCATTACCTCAGGAGACTGTTGCCCAGGTCAGGTGACAAGGGATAGAGGTTGAGAATGGAGGCTGTTGGTGGCAAGATGTCAAGGGCCCCAGATCTGGGTTAGTAAGATGTTAAGCTAGACAGCCAGATGCACTTCATTTAGGTCGAGGTTGTCAGAAGTTCCTATTGTCATTAATATTCATATTCCTACTGAAATGAGAGCCCTTGGATCACTTTGTACTTCCCAGGGGCTTGAAACTCTACTAGGCACCAGCAGGTGTGTTGGCCAATGCTCTAAGTTCGGCTCCTTCGAAAGCTTCCCTAGAGGACCTTGGGCCTCAGCAGTGCCCTGAAAACTGCTCCCAAGACAAGAGAGTGGTCAGAAGCAGCCTGCAATAGCCTCTCTGACCTGGACTTCCTAGTCAGAGGGTGTCCCTTGCTCCCAGGCTTTTGGGTTCGCCTGAGCCCAAGTGCTACCAGCCCAGAGACGGACATCACCAGTTGTGGAAGAAAAGGGAAGTTATTCCACCTCTGAAATCATCTTGCCCTTATCCTGACAGAGGCTCAGCCCAAGAGGGCAGGAGCAGGGAGGACCAGGGGCTCAGAAACCGGCTGCAGGAAGGGAGTCCTGGAAGAAAGACAACCCTGGCAGGAAACTACCAGCCAGGAACCCTCAAGCTGAGGGGAGGACTTTCTGCTTTCCAAGAATCTGGCACTTTCAGAGGCTGCAAGGCCTTAATCCTGGGTCTTTCGAGCTGGATAAGTACTCATGGGCACAGCGGCAGCATCTGGGCACAGCAGCAGCATCTGGTGCCATTATTGCCCTGATTTCGTTAGAGGTGGGGATGACTGCAGTCGAGTTTGGATGTCTGCCTTAGCAAGAAAATGAAATAGCAAATGGAGAGCCCATAGGGCCTTGGGCGAACCCTACTCCCCTTTTCTTCTTTAAAGTCGAGCTGGGCTACGTGTCCAGGTCAATGTCAGGTAGGGCTCCCTGGTCAGACCCCGAGAACAGGGCGTTGAGAGTTCTCAGGGGTTGCCAAATCCAGCTTATTTTCCAGTGCCCCCCACTGTCAAGTTGAAAGATTAAAAAAAAAAAAAAAAAAAAAGGCAACTATTTGTAGTGCAGGTGTGTGACCAGAAGTGGCTTCGGCGGCACAGAAGCGATAACATTGTATGGCGGTGGGGGCACAGGCCAGGCCGGAACTCGCCTCCAGCTCTGGGCGGGGAGGAAGGGAATTGGGGGCTGCTCTGCGTCTCCGCCTCTCGGCTGGGAAATACTTGTTACTCGCTGGCACTTATGGCCGAGGGAACCCAGGATTCCCTTTTCCCTGAGCCTGCTGTGCAGGAAGAACGCAATTCCCTTTGCAAACTTAACTTCCTGTGAAGCAGCAAGAAGAGACCTTTTCAAACGCTTTTGGTTAGTCAAAAACGAATTAGCGTCTCAGACCTTCTCCCTGCTGCTTGGCTCCGAGGAGGGGTGAGCGGCCGGCCTTCAGTCTAGCGGTGAGCTCTTCGCTTTGCCCACCAGGGCCGCGGGACAGTTTTCGGGCTTGGATGGATACAGTTTTCCTTTCCTTTCCTGCCATTATGCATCTACCTCGCGCCCCTGAGAGGGCCTGTGCTGCTCTCAGGAAGCCGCTAGTACAGGCCTGGTGGAGCGAGGTGCCTGGTAAAAGAGCTCTTGGGTATGGGTCAGAGACATGCTGCGTGCTGCTAGTCCTTGGCTGCTAGATAGCCCGCTGGAGAAAGATCCGGAGTGTCCGAAGCCCTGAACCTGGCTGACACTCTGTTTTCTGGGAGTGGCGCATACCGGGTGCTTTGGGGGCTAAGATGGGCCCAGCACACAGGGAAGGAAGGGGTTTAAGCTCAGACCCTGTGGTATCCAAAGGGGCTGAGGACTGGAACCCAGAGATAGCCCAGAAGGGCGCTTACTCTTTGAGGTAGAGGAAGCGAGCCCAGAGACCAAGAGGAGAAAGAGGGAAAGAGCCAGGCTTACCTGCCCACTGGCCTTTCCACGTGTGAGCTTTAGTGGACTTCATCCATGGGAAAGGTAGCTGAACTCGGCAGGGTTCTTCCAGAGCCCCTGGCTCCGTTCCATCCGGGTAGGGCCCAGCGGGCGGGTGGGGGAGAGCGAGCTGGGCAGGGATGTGGTGGTGGAGGTGAGCCACTGACGGGTCTTCCGCGAGGGGGGGGACCTCGTACGGGGAGATGTCCGGGGGACTTCCCTGCTCCAGTGCTCCCAGGGAGCCGGGGAACTGGGATGGCGGCTGCGGTGGGGGCTGGCGGCTCATGTACAGGCATGCTGGGGGACTGGAGCTGAACTCCGGCACTGGGCCCCTTTGGAACGCGCATGGGTCCTTGTAAAGGTGCGTGGCTGCGTAGTACTGCTCTTCGCCGTTCATGGTTGTAGCCGGTGCTTGAGGACCTGGAGCCTCGAGAAGGCAGCTGCAGACCCGGACTTCACGCTGCGCAGCGCTCCCACTCCCGGCGCTACCCTTGCTCGCTTTGACAGCTCTCCACTGTTCTCAGGGGGAACCTGCAGTCCGCAGCGACAGGCGGGCCATAGGCAGCGCCATAGGCTCTGCCGTGCCCCACGTGGCTCAACCTGGGGCCATTATTGGCCTGGCTGACTGCCTTAAGAAGCGATATCCAGGTACCCGCGAGCACCTGCGTTTATTTCAATTTTCTCTCTTAGCCGAGTTTGCTGCATATGCCTGGATGTGTAGCTGGCCTGCTCTCCAGAGTAGGGTGTATGAAATTGTTAGACCTTCTCTTCATTTATGGAATCTTTTCCATTGTGCTTTAAACGTTTATATTTTCCCTTTATTTTCTATAATGTAATAATATTATTAGCTCATTAATATAATTTCTAAATAGGCATGTTGAAATTGTACTTAAAAAAAAACTGTTGGAGAATACAGTTGGAAAGTTTGCAGACCCCAACTCTACATGGAAAGCAGTTGTTTCTATTTTATTGATTTAACTCGGGGCCCGAGCTCCGTTTTGAAGCAATCAGTAGTGGATTTTTTTTTTTAATTGAAGGGTATCAGTAATTTTGATTTTAGGATTTGGGTCCATTTGGCCACTTTCTACTGTGGTGAGAGGGAGGGAAGCGGGATCCCTCTGTGGTTGAGAGGCCAGACAGAGGTTAGAACAAGGATCCCAAATCCCTGACGTCTCTCTGTTCCAGGATCTCCGGACCCAGGCCAGAGAATGCACACCCCCCTCACCCTCTGATTGAAATAAGGCAGGCTTGCAGGGGACGTGGGTGTTTACAAAACGAAATAAAAACTTCATTTGCGCGACAACATCTGTGAGTAGCTTCGACTTATTCGGTAACTTCTAGGCACTTTGGGGTCCTGATTTAAACAGAGTCACGTTTTTCACACCCACTGGCCGGACTGACTACCTTTCAGCAACCATGGCGCCCATTCCCCCAGCCTGGGTGAGACCAATGACCCTGACCCGCTGGCGTTGTGCGCTGTGCCGTGGGGCCAATCTCAGACCCCAACCTCCTGAAATGCCTACCTGCCTTCAACTGCCAGGAAGGGTTTTGGGAAAACTGTACATCTGTACAGAAAAACCTCTGCAAATGACGGTGTGAATCACAAGCAACCAGGCAAGAAAAAAAATCGCTTGAGATCAGACTCTCCTAAACTACACATATCTAGACCTTTGCGAGTAGGTTTTAATATGTTTTCACCCACTGGAAATATTTGTATTTTAAATGCATAGGGATGAAAGCATTGTTCTGAATATTCTTCATTTTCTTTTTTTGTTTTTTTTAAAATTCTAAGTTGTTATTTAATGACAGCAGAATGCATTACATATTATAGAGCACATTTTTACATATCTCTGGTTGTATACAAAGTATATTCACACCATTCGTGTCTTCGTACATGCACTTAGGGTAATGATATCCCTTCATTTTCATTAAAAGACAAAAAGCCAGTTGGGAATTTAGACTTCTCTTCAGATTCTTTCTCTCGTGGGGTGTCGGTGCTGTTTTGACGTTTGCTTTACGATGAGATGAGTGCGGCTGAGTAGTCTGGGAGCGCGTGCGGCTCCCAGATTTGTTGATGACAGGGTTCTCAAGGGCAGGCCAAAGGAAGCCAGGGCGGCAAGCGCAGTTCTTAAGGCGATTTCTTCAGGGAAAAGGGCCACCTGTGGCCATAGTAGACCAGGGAGTGAAAGGTGGTCGACCCCTGCACCTAATCTTTACGCGCACAAGTCAATGAATCCATTGTTCGCAGTGGCCACGGAGGAACTGACGCTATCACTCGGCCCCAAGTGACCACATCGATCAGTAGGACAGGGCGGGACGGGGGTTGCCCAGCCGCTGTGTGTTGACCCTCGGAGATAATCTGCCAAGTCACCGAGGGTTGACTTGGCTACGGGGTTATGAGCGGACCCGGAGCTCCGCTCCGGACAAAGATCGCCACCTTTCTCCTCCCCCTAGTTAACCCCCACCCCACCCGGCTACCTCCCCTGGGTACCCGCCCTCCTAGGACTCAGACTGTGCCCCAACCCTCCCCTGGTCCTCCGGAGTGTTTACTTTGCACTTCTCATCTAATTGCACATTTCTGTAAATTGGCCTCCATTTCGATGCTTCATTTGCTTCCATTTAATATTTTGCTCGGCCCTGCAGAAAGGAAAGAGGCTCTCAGCAGAAAGTAAATTCGCTCACTGAGCTTGTGGCAAAAATACCAGATACCTTGCCCTGAGCAAAAATTTGGGGTGGTGGTGAAGGTGGTCACTGGAGTCACTTTTTCTCACTTTCACCGGTGGCATTTTCTGCTGTTTGCTTCCTAAAAGGGGCGCAGGAAACAAAGGTCATACAGCCATTTGTTATTAGGTAGTGCAAAGCTAGCAGGACTAATTATTACATACATCCATATGAAAAATGCATCCCGCAGAACCCTCCACTGAGCAAGATCATGTATTTCTCTGTAGATATAGGTCCTGGGGTCATAAAACCGCCAAGTCCATTACAGGTGAAATGCGTTTCCGCTCTGAATCCCCGCTGACGCCTGCGCCCCCTTGCACGCTGCCTTGTCTCCGAGAGGCCTGGCCACGATATGGAGCCATTAGGCGAGCGGCTTCCCAAGCCATTTAACAGCAGCACTTATGGATAAATAAACAAAAAAGGCTGTAAACCAATTATAGTGTGGACAGTGAAAAAGTCGTTTATTAGCAGGACGTCCTGATAGTCCTCGCTGATATTGGAAGTCCTCGTCTGCCCTCTTCCCCTTTCTTTTTGCGGGGATTTGGTTTGTGCCCGGGAGAACCAGGTTACCTTGTTCTTAGTAAGTGACTAAGTCTTCCTAGGTGGTTTCACAGGCATGCCAAAGGCTGGTTTTGGCTTGGTGATAAGAATTTTAAGCCACTGTATCCCATTTTAAGTGTGTGTGTGTGTGTGTGTGTGTGTGTGTGTGTGTGGAGGGGGGATAAAAACAACAATTTATAGGGAATTTGATTTACTACAGCATATGTATTTAAAATTAATCTGTTGTTGAAAATAAAAATTAAGTTATATCCCTAGTTGTAAACTTTTTAAAGCAAATAACATGATGCCTTTAATGAGAATACTCCTTTAATAATTGACCTTTTTTTGCAATATTGGGGACATAAATGACTTTTTATTTGTGTGCATTAGTATTGCCATTAATCGGTACTGATATAGACAAGTTTTTGTTCCCCTAGGGCAAATCAGTTCTTCCCTTCTGCTACTTTTGTAAATCCTGAGTTTGGTACCCAGTTATGAGAGGGCCAGCGAAAATTAACTGAAGGTTGAGGGAGCAAAGGATCTCCCACCTGGAATCAAAGGTTTCTCATTGATTCATAGGGCAAAACGATCTAATATCAATAACTGGAGAGTTGAAATTATTTTCCAGATAATTCAGCCCCTCCTGTTGTACAGATAAATGCAACTTAAAAATCAGATTTTATTGGACCATTGTCTTATTCTCTACCTTACTGCCACAGGTTTTTTTTGTTTTGTTTTTTCGTTTTGTTTTGTTTTGTTTTTTCTACCAGGGATTGAACTCAGGCAGGGACACTCAACCACTGGGCCACATCCCCAACCCTTTTTTTGTATTTTATTAGAGACAGGGTCTTTCTGAGTTGCTAAGTGCCTCACCATTGCTGAGGCTGGCTTTGGACTAATCCTCCTGCCTCAGCCTCCCAAGTGCTGGGATTACAGGCGTGTGCCAACATGCCCGGCTACTTACTGGCGCTCTTGAGTGCAAGAAAAGGCAAACGAGGAGGTTCAGCATGCCCAGTACTGTGAGATGCTCATTTCTCTACCTTCCAATACTTCCTTCCTAGGAGTGGGGGCCCCAGACACCTGCCCCATCCTTTTTTGGTTTAATGCTTCTGTGGCCCTTGGTTCACTTTGCAGCTGAAATGTATTAAAGGAAGTTGAGACTCCTCAGGATTCACAGTCAACTTTTGCATTTCTTCTCCTTGGGCATCCCTGTGATCTGTTGCAGTTCTGCATCCACCTTTCAGGCTAGCTCCCATCCAGGAACCCAGCTCTGGCTCTTTCATCCAGAAGGGCAGTCTTCAGACATCTCAGCCCTGGTTCATTCCCTTCTGATCTAAGTCCTTGATAATCAGTTCCTTGCTTCCATTGAAATTCCCTCTTTTGTATTCTACCCCCCCCTTCACTGCTTCCAGTGACTAATCCTTTGTTTTCCTGGGACATTTTACATACCTCCAGATTCCTGCAGCAGCCCAAAGGAGGCTAGATCTACACTGCTGGGTCCCTCCAGACACTTTCCTCCACCATCCTGTATTTCACATGGTTTATTGGTTTGAAGGACTAATATTTTTCAACCATATTTATTGATCAAATACCTGTACTGCCCTTACTGCTTGCCTTCCTAAAATCTCTTTGAGTGACAGTTTGGTAGGAGAGCTATGTTCTGGTATGTGACAGAAAGCTCTTAAGAAGCTACATACATCTGCCTTTTTACAAGTTGTATCTCCCTTGACAAGTTATAAAATTTCACTATACTTCCCTATCCTTATTTGTAAAATATAAACACAACACTGCCCCATAAGTGTATTCATTGCATAGAGCAATAAGAACAGCAAACAAATGGAGTCAGTATTTGTTTGCTAATTCTCATGAAAATCTCCTAGTTTCTTATTCTCATTTTTTGGGGGTATTGGGAATTGAACCTAGGGGTGCTTTTTATTACTGAACTACATTCCTAGCCCTTTATATTATTATTATTTTCTTTTGAGGCAAGTTCTTACTAAATTGCTGAGGACCTTGCTAAGTTGCTGAAGCTGGCCTTGAACTTGTGGTCTTCCTGCTTCAGCCTCCCAAATCGTTGGGATACAGTTGTGTACCAGTGCACCTGCTTTCTTGTTCCCATTTTGCAGCAGAGGAAACTGATGTATAGCGGATGTTAAGTTACTCAGAGTCATATAGCTAGTAAGTGGCAGAGCCTAGATACAAGCTGAGGTGCCCTAGCTTTAGAATTCATCCTGTTGGCCAAGACTTTGCACTGTCTTGCTATATAGTAGTTACTCAAGAAATTCTTAACTTTTTTTTTTGGTAAGATTACAATGAGGCAAAATGTCTATAGCTCTTGGCACTTGTAGGCACTCAATTAATGGTCATCTCTTTATCACTTAGCAGCCCTTAGATATACCTATAAGAATTTAACTACTGTCATTATTGAATGCCCACAAAATTGCAGACTATTACCCCAAGCCCATGTCCACAGATATTCCTAAACAGGCAGACCTGGGAGGGTATATTTGGGAACACTGGGAGTAAGCACTGAATGGGTTTATTGCTTTAGGGGAACATACCCCCCCCCCAAAGTGGTGTCCTACTAAAAGGGCGTAGAGGAGAAAGGGAGCTGGAGAATGCTCACCCCAGCCAGCCAGAGACAGGAACAGGTGTGGAGTAGGGGCAAGGTCTCCTTTCCTACAGCTAGGAAAGTCTGAGAAATTTGAAGAAGTGGGACTAGGGGTGTGGCTTAGAGGTAGAGCACTAGCCTGGTATGCTGAGGCTCTGGCTTCCATCCCCAGCATGGAGGAAAAACAAAAAAAGATTTGAAAAGGTGAACTCTTATTACCATCAGGTAGATGTGGAATATGGTGTCTAAATAGTGCCTTCTAACCAAAGGCCACTTCCCCTGCATTTTCTGAGGGTCTTCCATTTCCAGATTAGAGATGAAACTGACATCATAAGTTCAGAGGAAACACTAACATGACTCAGGAGGGAAGGGAGTCATTCTAGTTTCTGGGTCAGGGGAAGGCTGGTATCCTGCCCCATTTCTGATTTTCTATATCAGAAATGAGGTCATGTGCAACAATAGTGGTCTGTGGGATGGTGCAGGAATACCTTTGTCAGTTCAATTTCTCTGTGTATCCCCAAATCTAAGACCCAAGCAAAAATGGTAAAATTTGAAGTCTGTAGGATTCAATGGGAGAGAGACAATCCCAAATTCAGAGGGAACAGCTGTGGGCCCCCTCTTTAGACTGCCTACAGCAGCTCCCACTCTGTCTTGCAGTTATTAAGGAAGGCTAGCTGTTTGTCATCTCAACTTCATCAAATATGCCTATTTGTAATTCTTCCTACAATAGATCTCTCCTCCAGTGTATTGTTAAGTAGAAAGAAGTGTTATTCAAATATATATATATTTTTTTTCTCCAATTATATATTGCAACTCATGTAACTTTAGTCACATCAAACAAAGATACAGACTCCTATTGATCTTTGACATGTCATGGATTCATAGGGCAGTGTCTCTGGAAGTGTGACTTGTGAATCATGTGTATCAGAATTACTGGGATGCTTAGAAAATGCAAATATCTGAGCCAGACCCCAGAGCTACATGACAGAGTTAGGGTAACTTGGAAACCTGCATTTTAATATTATTATTATATGCATTTCACAGTGCTGGAGATCAAACCTAGGGCCTTCAGTATGCTAGGCAAGTGCTTTATTGTTGAGCTATACCCCCAGATGGAAATTTGCATTTTAAATACATACATGGTCATTCTTATATGTACTATGAATTGAGAATAATAATAACACAGACACTCAAACTTTAATTTATTTGCTTTATGGAAACTCATAGATATCTTTTTTTTAAATATTTATTTATTTACTTTAGTTGTACACAATGCAATGCATTTATGTTTATGTGGTGCTGAGGATCGAACCCAGGCTGCGCACGTGCGAGGCGAGCGCTCTGCCACTGAGCCACAACCCCAGCCCTAGATATCTTAAAGAATAAATGAAGCATAGTTTTTTGTTTTTGTTTTTGTTTTTTTTGGTACTAGGGATTGAATTCAGGGGCACTCTACCACTGAGCCACATTCCCAGCCCTATTTTGTATTTTATTTAGAGACAGGGTCTCACTGAGTTGCTAAGTGCCTTGCCATTGCTGAGGCTGGCTTTGAACTCGCAATCCTCCTGTCTTAGCCTCCTGAGCTGCTGGGATTATAAGCATGGGCCACAGTGCCTGGCTGAAGCATAGATTTAAAAAAAAATAAACATACCTCTATATTATCAGGTTCTTGTGAGGTTTAACTGAGGAAATGTTTAAAAAATGTCTGTTAGTGAGAGAAGCAGATGCTTAAGAAATGTCATTTGAATCTCTACATGGGCAAAATATTTGTAAATTCTGAATATTTTTGTGGTAGGTTGTAAAACCCAAACATTTTCATAGGTTCCCTTTCTCTTTTACACATCCAATCTTTCTTTATGTGGCTAAGGATTTAGAAAGGATTAGTTTGATCTTATTTTATTATTGTGCTTACTTGGACTGAGCTCTTTAGGAACAGTGGGACTGTCCTTGGGATGTTAATGTGGCTCCAATGTGGGCTCAGTGAAGCTGAGCGGAGCATTTCCAGCCACAGCAGCTAACACATGAGGGCAAATAAAGGGAGGTAATAAAACCTAAGCAAATCGATTCATTTCCAGGCAGTACCATTAGCTTGTGTCTTAATGCAATGCTCTCTCCACACTGAACATGACCAAACAGCTTCCTTGAAAGGTAAGTGAATTTTATATAATTTGCAGCTAATTCCATTTAATTCTGCCTACATGAGCATGTGATAAGGGAATGTTAAACTGGTTAACAACAACAGGCTAAAAGGGGAGTCCAGGAGGAGCCAATATTTGATTTCCAAGTGCTCTGGCCCAACGCTGAGAAATCCAGATTACTATGAGTGTGTGGGTTTCTTGGATATTTGCTTTTTGTTCTCCCAGCTCCTGTGTAAAGGGCAGTGAGAAAACATGAGGATCCCATCTGTCACAAGGAGGCCAGTTACAACAAAGCAACTGCTCTCTTTTATAAAAATCATTCTTGGTCTGACAAATTTCCCTTGGATTGCAGGGAATCAGGAAGAGTAGAAATAATAGAATCAATAACAACTTTGTTATCTAGTAACTTAAACAACTCTTGCCTGCTGGGATGGCAGAACAGGCTTTCTTATCTTGCAAACAGGGAAACTTACTTTCTGGATAGTAAATTATTTTTCACAAAATGTTTCTAACCAGGTTAAGTTCCTAGAGAAAGTGCCCAAGGTAGGAACCATGCCAAATTCCAGTCCCCTAGACACTTTATTTTAAAACATGGGAAAGAATTTTGTCTTTTAAAATCTAATCCACATTATTGCTTCCTTTATATCCAATAGAATGTCAACTCTTATGCAATCACTGAATATTGAAAACTTAAAGCGGGAAGTTCTCATGACATGTCTGGGTCATCTGGTCAACTTGATCTTGCTTGCTGTATCAGTAGGTGGGACTAGCCCCAGACTTTGCTCTCCTGAGCTTTTATAATTGGCATTGGAGTCTTCACAGTCAGATTGCTCAGTAGAGAGCAGATGTCCTATTTATAGAACAGCAGGGAATTGGGGTGTAGTTCAGTTGAAGGCATTGTGCTTCACATCCATGAGACCCTGGATTCAATCCCCAGCCCCCTCCCCAATTTTTTAAAAATATTTATTTATTTGTTTTTAGTTGTACACAATGCCCTTTTTTCTTTTCTTTTCTTTTTTTTAACATGGTGCTGAGGATCAAACCTGGGCCATGCACATGCTAGGCGAGCGCTCTACCTCTGAGCCACAACCCTAGCCCCCCCCCCCAATTTTTTTAACAAATTAGTTTTAAGAAATTAAAAAACAGCAGAAAAGGGGCCTAGTTAGTGTTGCATGTTTATTTCTTTGCGTGTAAATATTGATGATTCAGTTCAAGAGTCATGAGGCATGTCTTGTTTTGAAGAGCTTCATCTATTCCATAATGCAGGTGTACACACACACACACACCAAAGAGTAATGTGACCCAATTCATTCAGATAATTGAAGGGAGAGTAGAAGCTGAGGGGCTGCAAAGATTGAATTTGTTTTTAGTGCTGCAATTCACATCCACGCTCATCACTTGTATGCTGAGTTTTCAGTACAGACTATCTAGTTTCACATTTCATTGTTCACATAGGGTGTCCTTAAAAGTTCGTGGCAGGCAACTCTACATAATAGAATCAGCAATATCTCTTGTACATGCAAAATAAAATGATCTATGTTTCCCAGACTTTATCACCAGCCTACATAATAAACTGACTTGATTTACATTGGTTTTATTGAGACAGCAGCACACATGGACCTAAAATTCAATTTGGGAGAAGAAAATCTTTTCTCTTTTTACTAACGCTGTATTGTAAAACATAATCAATCAGCGTTGTCTGCTTCATTTACAAAGCCATTTATTAAACTCTGCCAATGTGGTCACAGTCAAACCTTAAGGTTTCTGAAAGTTAGAGTTAGAGATTTCCATGAACCCAGATAATCAGCAGTGTTTTCTTACCTTCCCAGCAAATTGTGACTGGCGATAACAGAAAGGCAAACAAAAACCTCTAACCCCAAGCCTGGCGTAATCTGTCTCCTGGTCTGTAATTACACAGAATTTGGATTTTTCTCAAGAAAGTGGAGTCACATTATTTACCTTTTAGTGTTTATATGAACAGTAGCCAATCTTAAGTATAAAAACTGGGGAAATTCAGTTAGGAAAATTACTGGGAAACATTCTAATTTTCCCTTACTGTGTTTCCTTATGAAACTTGTTCCCTGCAAGCTGAAGGGCTGTTTAAAAATGATGCTGATTTTATGCTGTTAGTTTGTAACATTCTAGGACTCTGCTTTTTCCTTCCTTCCTTTTTTTCCAGTGCTGGAGATAGGGAATGCAAAACCTCATGCTAGGCTAGTATTCTGCCACACCCCTAACCTGGAGGAAATAATTTAACAAAGTTTTTGGTGTTTGAGTGTCTCCACCGACCCCTTGTTGTTTGGGTAAAGGGCAGTGGAATGGTCTTGAAAAGAAGTAGATAAGGCACATGGACCTGTTTCATAGTCTTCACCTAATTCAAGCTCCATTTTTCTACAAAACGTGCTAAAAAGGATTGATTTTCTTCAATTTCCAAGAAAATCACTAATTTGGATGATAGAAGTAATTGGCACTGTAGCACCAAAATTTTGCCCCAAACTCTTTTATCTATCAAGTTATTAGGTGTTTCACAAACGTTACCTCCTTTCCTTAACTCTCCCTATGGATAAGGCTCCTCCTCAATTTATACCCAGGAGTCATTATAGTTCTTTCTCATTCAGTTCCTGGCAGAAAAGCATTCTCCAATAGCTGAGCAAAGATGCTAAAGCTATAGTTCTGACTTCATTGTTTAAGTCAAGAGGCTCTTTGAGATGGTAAGGAATACTATGAATAATCTCCTCAGGAACATACACATGAATAAGCACACAACATTCCACATGAGATTTCAGGACATTCATAGCCCCTCCCTCCAAGTCTATCCATCACTGTCCTTCATGAGACAAGGCTTATCTGTACCAACCCATGCCCACCTTGTTCTTCTTATTCTTGTTCTGAATTTTTGGTTGATGGTACTGGGCACTATCTGTAACTTTACAAAGTTGTTTTCTTGTCAATATTCACAATGATCATTGTTTATTTGATTGGATGTCTATGCTGTATAATTGTACAATTACATATTGGACAATTATTCTTTCTTTCTTTGTTTCTTTTTTCTTTTCTTTTTTTTTTTTTTTGTGGTTCTGGGGATCAAACCCAGGGCTCTACCAACTGATCTATGTCCCCAGCCCCTCTTTTCTTTCTTTCTTTTTTTTTTTTTTTACAGTAGCATTACCCTTGTCCATGTGGGTAATAAACATTCTGAAGGTCAAATGGTGAGCTCAGAAGATCTGAAATTATAGTTGTAAGATTAATTAGAAATTCATAGACCTAAGAAGCATTGAACTGTGACCTTGATCTGTTGCACAAATGTAGTTTGGCTTAAGATTGTTCTTTCCTGCCTTCCTTAGTCTAAATATGTGCTTTGTGCCAGGTGCTGTGCCAGGATTTGGGTGTAAAACAGAACCAGACATGTTTCCTGCTCTGGAGGTCTTAGACTCTAGTAGTAGGAAGCAAGCAAGTATAGAAACACACACACACACACACACACACACACACACACACACATGTGCATGCCTCTAAAATGTGCTCTTTCACCTCTGATTGGAAGCTGGTGAGCACATTTGTTCATACATGGGCAATCTGGCTTTACTTGGATTATTTCTCAGTTTTCCCTGAAAGTAGGTAGATCTCATCATTAGCAGTTTGACTTTGAACTTGTAGCCTACTCATGTGTCCACTTTCTCATCTACTGAATGGCAACTTGGCAAGTGGTTACAAGTATGGAATCTGGAGCTGGACAATCCTGATTGGAATTCAAGCAGCACCACTTGTTAGCTGAATGGCCATAGGCAGGTTCCTTAATGTCTCTGTGCTTCAGTTTCCTTCTAATTGGGGGGATGGAGGTAATTTCTACCACAGAGAGTTGTATTAAGAGTTGATAGTGAAACACACTTTGAAAAGAACATGACTAGTTCCTCATTCATTTATTAGCATTCAACAAATACTTATGAAGTTCCTACTGTGTGCCTGGGACAGGGGATGCCATAGTAAAGAGATAGTTTCTGTTTTAAAGACACATCTAGTCCCTAAGGGAATCAGACAGCTAGGAAGAAAATTTTCCTTTCCTTTCTCTTTTTTCTTCTTTCTTGTGGTACTAGAGATGGAATCTGGAACCTCATGAATGCTAGGTAAGTGCTCTAATGTTGAGCTACACCCCTTGCCTCCAAGAGAAGAAATTTAAACCCTAGGCAAGGGCACATCTCCAGACCTCCTGGGACTTTCTTTTCTGCTTCACTAATTCCTTGGCCAAGGCACAAACCTTTGGCTTCTTTAGGATTTTCCTCACAAAGTTTCTCCTTTTTTTTAAAAATAGTCAAAAGCAAAAATGTTTTAATCATGATAAAAAAGTATATTTACATTGTATAATCAATCTCCATAACTCTTTTCTTCTTGCAAAACTGCACCTCTGTACCCATTAACCAAAACTCCCTATTCACTCCCTGACCGGAAACCCTTGTGACTGACTACTCACAGGGTCTGTAACCTTCACACATGTGCATCATGATACTTTCTCAATGCTTTGTCACTGTAGTTACTGGGGATGGGATATCATTTTCTATCATGGGTTCCTTCTAAAGTAAATTTGTTTTTTGCTGCTGCTGTTTTCTGGAATCCTCTGAATTCAGGAACTTTGTGTTTCCTAGCAAATTAACTTCTGTCAATTGAGCAGTGTTCTGGGAATGGGCATCTTAATAGCTGGCTGACGGCGTTTGTGGTGAGCTCAGTTGGTTGATCCCTGTGCTCCACTAGGTGGGAAGACACCCAGAGAGCAAAAAAGGATCTGTTTCACATAAGGTATAAGAAAAAGGGAGTGAAGAATCTTAGACACACACACACACACACACACACACACACACACACACACACACACACATCTTAGAGGTATTTGTATAAGCACCCAACTTGTTCACACCAAGTACATCTAATATATATAGGGCAACTGAAGTGTGTATCGTAAGATGGAATAGTAGTTGAGATATGAGAATGGGTAGGCAAGACTCATAATGAAAATAGAGAAATAGGGGAAAATGCAGAATTTAACAGAGAGAGAAATGATAAGATTTGGAGACCAGTTCACTAGGAAGCAAAGGAAAGGGTGCAGGAGGCGGGAACTCATGTTGTTGAGAGCTGACTTTGTACTGGGCATTTCCCTTAGGATCTTATTTGCTTCTCATGATGTTCCTCTGAGTTAGGTATAGTTATGGTTTGGATGTGAGGTTTCCCCCAAAGCTCATGTGTGAGACAATGCAAGAAGGTTCAGAGGAGAAATGATTGGGTTGTGGGCATCTTAATCCAATCAATGAATTAATCCCCTGATAGGGATTAACTGAGTGGTAACTGAAGTGGTAGGGTGTGGCTGGAGGAGGTGGGAATTGGGGAATGGCTTTGGGATACATATATTTGTATCTGGCAAGTGGAGATCTATTTTTGCTTCTTGATCACCATGATGTCAGCTGTTTCCCTCTGCCACATTCTCCTGCCATGATGTTCAGCCTCACCTTGAGCCCTGAGGAACAGAGCCAGCCTTCTATAGACTAAGACCACTGAAACCGTGAGCCCTCAAATAAACTTCCTCCTCTACAGTTGTTCTGGTCAGATCCTTTAATCACAGCAATGAAAAAGCTCACTAAAACAGGTATTATTCTCTCCATTTTGCTGTTGAAGAAGCAGAGGTTCAGAGAGGTTGACTTACTTGCCTGGAGTTGTATGATGCATAGCCAGTTGAGTCATATTTTTCCTAGAATCTTTCTGACCCCTGAGCCCATGCTCTCCTATTTCCAAGGTGGCCTCAGCGTTTCTAGTCTGAGAGAGTGAGATGGTATTTTACTATGGACAGAGAAAGTAGTGTTGATGGAGGTGTCCAATTGTCAGGGAAAGGTAATTGTTAGTCCTTTTGGAATGTGCTAGGCTTGAGAGGAAGGCGGACAATGTAATTCAAGGGGCTTATAGGCATTTGGAGAAGAAGGACTGAGTGAATGAACAGGGCTGGGCATGTGCACAGCCGGAGACCCAAGTGTTGATTGGGTTGCTAACTTATTGAAGGACTGATCTAAGAAGAAAAAGGAGCAAGGGTTTAATTTCTGGGGATATTTCCACTTAAGGGTTGCAGAAAAGAGAAAGGATGATCAGTATACTCAGAAAAGGAAATTTGCTGGACATGGAACTGGTACTTATTGGGCTTCAGTGTGGAAAAGTGTGACTCTAGAACAGTGGGTTCCAGAATATCAATCATGACTCAGAAAAGTCACTCAAGGTTTCTGAGTTGTGACCGATCCAAACCCACTGCAGATGCCACTATTCACCCAGTGTTCTCACCTTCTGTCTAACATTCACTGGATTCCCAACTCTTGTCCCTTTCTCCCCTTAGATGGCTCTTGAATCAGCTTTTTCTTAATGCCTTGGTCACTCAGGGCTTTTGGGGTCTCATCTGAGCTGTTGTGACAGGTGTCCATTGGGGCTCTCTCTGCCTGTTTCTTCACATCTTAGCATGCATACTTCATCAGTTATTTTTTTTTACAAAGTAGATTTTAAAAATTTCTCAATCTAAATGCTTTTCTTCCACTGCCTCTAGAGAGTGAATTCAAACTCCTTAGCAAAGCCCACTCTTCACAAATGGGCACCGAGCCTTCAGGTTGACTCCATTCCCCCAAGCATCAAAAACTCCAATGTAAGTCCCTTCCTCAGAATCTCCTGGGGCATTCTGCTCTCAAAGAACCCTATGGTGCTGCCTGGATTAGCACCTTCTATGCATGGCCCTGGCAAACTTTTGATGGTTCTTCAAGGAATAGACACATGTAATCCAAGCAATTATGATTATTAGAAGAGAAATACCTGAGATGTGCCACTTAATTTTTTTTTTTTTAATCAAAGCTCTCAGGTTGCTGATATCCATGGAAGAGTCTTTTTATCTTCCTCCTCTCCTCCACCTTCTTTTCTTTTCCTTCTTCTTTTTGTGGTACTGGGAATTGAATCCAGGGGCTCCGTATCACTGAGCTACATCCTCAGCCCTTTTTGCATTTTTATTTTGAGATAGAATCTCACTATTTGCCCAGGCTGGCCTTAAACTTTTGATCTTCCTGCCTTGTCCTCCTGAGTACCTGGGACTTTAGGAGTGTGCCACCACACTCGACTTTTTTCTTCTGTTCTTATTGTCCTCCCATCTGAGAAAATAACTTCCTCTTGCCATGGTCCATTGTCATCCTCATCCTTTGCTCAGGACCTTGTTCACATCATAGGTGCCCTTGACATCTTCTAAACTTCAGGACAGTGTCCTTAAGGGCTGCCTGATGGGCTGAAATCGTACATTGCAAGAAGATTTGCAATTCAGACTTGACCCTGCTACTTAGTGGCTGTGATCAAAAGGGACAGACACTAATTTAGAGGTGGAAGTTTATGGAACATCTTGGACCTATAATCCAGCCACAGTTTCCAACGTGATACCTTCAGGATCAGCCATTAGCAAAGAATCTGGTGCAAGACCCTCCTAACTCCTGAAGAAATTATCTGAAATCCAAGCATCTGGTGACCTCAGATAAGAATTACTTATGGCTGCTGCCCATGGAGATGTTGCTAAGGTGGGAGATTTGCAGAAAAACACATGGGCTGAAGCTATGCTTCCAGCTTCAGGTAAGAGGAGGAGGAAGATGGATGTGAGAATTGGACCTTGGTGAGGAGGAGCTGTGGGACCAGAAATGAGGAGAGCCCAATCGTAGACAGTGACAGCCCCTGTCTTGTCCAGGAGATCTCTTCAGTTCTTGTGAATGGTGCTGAGACATCCTGATTTGGATCCAGAAATTTATTTTAAAAAATTTTTTTAATTATTCTAATTTGTTATACACGTTTGCAGAGTACATTTCATTTCATATTACATATAAAGAGCACAATTTTTCGAGTTGCTGGTTTAATATAAAGTATTTTTACAACAATTGTGTCTTCATACATGTATTTAGGGTAATCATGGATAACTCAGTCTGCCATTATTCCTATCCCCTTGCCCCCTCCCCTCCCTCTCCCCTCTTTGTTCTATTTAAAGCTCTTTCATTCCTTTCATTCCCTCTCTCTTGCCTTTATAAGTTAGTATCTTCATATCAAAGAGATCATTCGACCTTTGTTTTTTTGGGATTGGCTAACTTCACTTAGCATAAATTTAAACACCATGCCTTTGCAATTCTGTTTCCTCAGTGCTTCACACATATCAAGTGTTGAACACAGCAAGTGTTCAATAAATGCTTAACGATTTTCATTCCCTCTTTCCCTCCTACTTTCCCACTCACCTTTTTCTTTTAAAAAAAAAAATATTTATTTGCTTTTTGTTGTACACAATGTATTTATTTTTACGTGGTGCTGAGGCTCGGCCCCGGGCCGCGCGCGTGCTAGGCGAGCGCTCTACCGCTGAGCCACAATCCCAGCCCCACCTTTTTCTTTTTTGAAGCATTCTTAACATGTGTTATGAATGACACTGTTATGTTAAGTGTTGGGGAATTACAGATGAATTAAACACCATTACTGCTATGGGTTATTGGTTGTTTTTGAAAAATCTCATGGGCTGGGATTGTGGCTCAGCGGTAGAGCGCTCGCCTAGCACGTGGGCGACCCGGGTTCGATCCTCAGCACCACGTACAAATAACACGCATTGAATAAAACGCATTGTGTACAACTAAAAGCAAATAAATAAAAAAAAATTTAAAAAAAAAAGAAAAATCTCATAAATATAGCGAGATTTACTTGCTGATGGCTACTTTATACACTCATATATTTCATTTCCTGAGATAGAGCAAGTGCTAGACTCTGTGGCCTGAAAGAGATTTGAAGTTCCAGTGTTTCAGGTGTTTGGGGAAAGAGGAAAGAGAAGTAGGAAATCGGTTTTTTCAGGGATTGATTTTTAGCTTCCCCCATAGCTATACCCGTCACAGAACTGGTTAATTATCAATTTTTGTGAGAAAGCCAAGCTGCCTTTTCTTTTGAAAGTAATTTGAGCACAGAGCAGGCTGCACAAGATATGCCTCCAGTTCATGAAAACATTTGCATGTTGCTAAACTAAACGACTTGTCTGTGTCTCCAGCATGCTCTTGTGTGCCTTAGAACAGCATAACCAACTGATTTTGTTTCATCTTTTTTAATTTAATTTTTAAAACTTTGTTATATATGACAGCAGAATGCATTACAATTTTTTAAATTTAAATGTGTTTCATCTTTACCTCGTTTCTTTTCCCTCTTCTTTTTCCTGCATTCTCTAAAATTGATAAAGATTTCAATATTTCCCATTTTCTAAGCAAGATTGAAAATTAAAATTTTAGTATTTCATTTTCTTTCTTCCTTTCTTTTTTTGTGGTGCTAGGGATGGAATACAGGACCTTGTACATGCTAAATTTGTGCTATACCACTGAGCTATACCCTCAGCTCTCACTTAATTTTTAAAAATATCTATTTTACTTTTTAAATTTCCAACAGGGTCTAAAGTTACCCAAGACTGCTGTTCCTCCAGAACAAGACAGTAATGGCATCATACTGTATTCCTGTGATTTTAACCTAATGATCAAGTAGTATCTTTTAAATTTCAAAATTAGGTTTCCTGGTTAATGTGTGTGGGGGAGGGGAGGTGGGGGTTTCCTGGTGGTTAGAGTGTGTGTGTGTGTGTGTGTGTGTGTGTGTGTTACTGAGGATTGAACTCAGGGGCACTCTACCACTGAGCTGTTTTACACCTTTTTATTTTGAGACAGGTTCTCAGTGAGTTGCCCCAGCAGATCTCAAACTTGCAACATTCCTGCCTCAGTCTCCTGGGCTGGGATTATAGCTGTGTGCCACCAAGCCTGGCTCCTTCAGTTTTTCTTTCTTTCTTTCTTTTTCTTTTTGGTACCAGGGATAGAACTCAGGGGCACTCAACCACTGGGCCACATCCCCAGCCCTTTTTTGTATTTTATTTAGAGACAGGGTCTCACTGAGTTGAGAAAAGTTGCTAAGTGCCTAGTCATTGCTGAGGCTGGCTTTGAACTTCCGATCCTCCTGCCTCAGCCTCCCAAGTGCTGGGATTACAGGTGTGCACCACCACGCCCAGCTTAAAGTGTGGATTTTTTTTTTTCTTTTGGTGGTACTGGGGATTGAACCCAGGGCCTTGTGCATGTGAGGCAAGCACTTTACCAGCTGAGCTATATCCCCAGCCCTCTTCAGTTGTTTTTTTTAATAATAGCATACAGGTAAGTAACTGCTCTTAGTCTTGGTATATTTAAACATGTTTTAATTTTTTTCATTATACAAAAATGGTCAGTGCTGTATAGTCTCTCTTTGTCTCTCCATGTCCACTATTCAGCCTTCTCCATCCTGCCCTGTACACTGGGAGGCTGCGTGTGTATGTGGCATTGATAGAGTCTTTTTAAAAAAAATATTTATTTATTTGTTTTAGTTGTACACAATGCCTTTATTTTTACTGGTGCTGAGGGTCGAATCCGGGCCGCGCACATGCTAGGCCAGCGCTCTACCGCTAAGCCACAACCCCAGCTCCTGATAGAGTCTTTTACTCTCTCATTTACAGTAGGGTTCAGTCAATAGGAGGCACTGCAGTCTAGATGGGATGGTGTAGAATCATCTCTCTGATCCTCCCCTCTAACTACAACTGTAAACTCCAAGTAAGAGACACCAAAGGACACCTCTGAAAGGTGGAAAGAGGGTGGACTGGCTGGGAACCTCAAGGCAGAGAGAACAATGGAGTGGCAGCATATCTTTTAGCTACCTGACCAACAGAAAAATGTGGCCTAGGACTGGTGTTCCTGACTGCCACAGGGACAGCAGGCAGCGCAGATCGTTTCATTCCTCCTGTGGATCAATCAGGAGACCCACTGACTACACCAGGTGAACCCAGCAGGATCAACAAGTGGGGTAAATCAGGAAACCCACTGATAGGAAATGGTCAGGGGATATGTTCTCCTTCCTCTCCAGATTAGAGACTTCCTTCTCCCACCCAGAGACACCAGGGGGTAAGGTGGCTGTGGCCTGGAGCGCCCACCACAGCAAGCAGGCAGCTTGTGGAGCCTTATCATCCTTGGGGGCCTGAGACTTCCTCCTTAACCTAGAGGTGCCAGGTGATCTGGCCTAGAGACTCCTTCTGCCCCACTAGGCAGCACATGCAGGGAGAAATAGAAGCTACAATTGCACCAAATAAAACCAAACAGACCCAAATAGTATAGCAAAGGCTCTAAAAATTAATTTGTCATTAGAGCCAAACCTGCAAATTTGGCCAGAATCATCATGCTAAATCTACACAGGGTAACTGTTTGCTAAAATAAGAAATCAAAACAGGACCTAGAGACTTCTAACATGCTAATCAAATGTCAAGGATATATTTTTATAATCACCCATTGTGCCAAGAATCAGGAAAGTCACAACATGACTGAGAAAAGATATTCATTCAGCTGGCACCTGTACTGAGCTGAATCAGATGTTGGAATTACCTGGTAAGAATTTTAAAGCAGCCATCATAAAAATCTTCAATGAGGAAATCTATAATTCTTTTGAAACAAATGAAAAAATAAAGAAGCAAAGAAGTAATAGAAAAGGACCAAGTAGAAATTATAAAACCAAAAAACAAAATAATTGGAATAAAAATCTTACTGATCTACTGCAAAAGTAGAGTGGAAATGACAGAGGACAGAATCAATGAACTTGAAGACAGATGGATAGAATTTAGACAATCTGAGTAACAGAATAGACTGAAAAGAATGGATGGAGGGGCTGTGTCTGTGGCTCAGTGGTGGAGTGCTTGCCTAGCATGTGTGAGGCACTGGGTTTGATCCATAGCACCACATAAAAATAAGTAAATAAACAAATAAATAAAATAAAGTTAAAAAATAAAGGTATTGGGTCCATCTACAACTAAAAATATATCTTTAAAAAAAGAATGGATGGAGTCTCAGAGACTAATGGGACACTAATAAATGATCCAACATTTGTATCAACAGAATCCAGGAAGGAAAGGAGAAAGTAGGGTTGAAAGACTATTTGAAGAAATAATGACTGAAAACTTACCAGATTTGGTAAAATATATAAGCCTACTGATACAAGAGGCTGAACAAACCCCAATCAGAATAAACCTAAATAAATTCATGTCCAGACACAGCATGGTCAGACTTGTGAAAACAAAAGACAAAGAAATATCTTGAAACCAGACAGACAGAAAAGATATATTTCCCATAGGAAAATGACAATTTGAGTGATAATGAACTTATCATCTGAAACAATGGAGTTCAGGAGGAAATGGCACAACATTTTTCAAGTACTGGGAGCAAAGAAGCATCAACTTTGAATCCTCTGTCTGGTGACACTATCCTTCAGGAATGAAGAAGAAATAAATGCATTCTCCAATGAAGGAAAACTAAAACATCTGCAGACCTACACTAAATGAGTGACTAAAGGAAGTTCTTCAAAGAGAAAACTGTAAAAGAAGGAATCTTGGAGAATTAGGGATGGAAGAAAAACAGAAAGAAATGTGAATACATTCAGTGGACTATTATTCTCATTAATTTTATAAATCATATTTAATGACTGAAACAAAAATATAACACCACATGATACGCAAAACACCAATGTTTAAAAGTGGGGAAGGGAGGGCTGGGGTTGCAGCTCAGTGGTAGCGCACTTGCCTAGCATGTGTGAGGCACTGGGTTCAATTCTCAGCATTGCGTATAAATAAATGAATAAAGGTCCATCAACAACTAAAAAATATGTATTTTTTTTTAAAAGTGGGAAAGGGAAAGAACTTAAATGGGAGAGTGGTTTTCATATCTTGTTCAAAATGGCAAATCACTGATACTAGGAGCCTGTGATGTCACATATGTATATTGTAATACTCAGAGCAACTCTAAGAAAGCTATCCAAACACTCTAAGGCAAGATGGAATCCTAAAAAAAGTCTAAAAGTAACTCACAGAAAGAATTAAAAGAAGGCAAAGAAGGGTAGAGGAATAAAAAACTAAAGAAATAAACAGAAAAGAAATAATAAAATGGCTAATATAAGTACTAATGCATTAATAAATGTACCTACATTACCTTAAGTGAAGATTGTGAAAATACACCAATCAAAAGGTACAGTTTAGAATAGTGGATTAGGAAAAAACAAACAAACAATAAAATCCACTGGACTAACGCTGCTTATAAAAACCCCACTTCAAATTTTAAAAAAAGGAAAGTAAAAGAAAGAGATCTACCATTTAATGAACACATTGGAAAAGAAGTTGTAGCTCTATTAACATTAAAATAGACTTCATAGTAGATAGAATTACTAGAGACAAAGTGGAAAATGACATAATGACAAAAAAATCCATCAGGAAGACAATTCTAAACATGTATGCAGCAAACAATAGAACCCCCAAATATAGGATGCCCAAAATACAGAGCCTCAAAAATGAGAAAGCTGAAAGAAGAAATAGAAAAATCCATAACAATAGATGGGAACTTCAATACTTTATTTTCAGCAACAGTTGGAGCTGCTGGATGAAAAATCAGCAAGGTATAAAACATAAGATATGGGCTGGAGTTTAGTGCAGTGATATGGCACTTTCCTAGCATGTATGAGGCCCTGGGTTTGATCCCAAGAGAGGGCATTGAGTTCTCCAACTATTATTGTAGAACCTTTAGAACCCTTTCTCACTTCAATTCTGTTAACTTTCACCTCATAAATTTTATGATCTGCTATTAGGCTTATAATTTTTATAATGATTACAGCTTCCTGTAGAACTGAAAATTCTGTTAATATGTGCTGTCCTTCTTTGTCTTTTGTAATCTCTTTTGACTTAAAGTCTATTTTATCTGATAATAGTATAAATGTCCTTGTTTTCTTTTCACTATATTTTTTCCTGTCATGATACACAAGGCTTAGAATATTTATATACATGATTCAATCCTTTGAGAATACATAACTTATGGAAATTTAAGGCAAAAGAATTCTATGTGTCTTGACTTGGATCTAAAGACACTGTTCTAGGAGGTAAACTTCAAGACCTTTGGTGTCTCCAGTCATATGACGATGAGTCGTGTCATATGCTGGCCCCATTTTATTTCTAGATGGGAAATTAAAAAAAAAAAAAAACTTCATTCTTCTCCCCTTCTCCATCATGGTAGGTGAGAATTAGCACAGAGAATGTGATTGTCATACCAGCTTAACTCTCAAGTTATGTCAGAATTCAAAAATTCATTTACCCTCATTTCCTCCTCATCCGATTCCCCAGTGCAGTTATATAGAGAGCAGAAGAGAAATAAGACAATGCCAGATTTGAAGAACAATAAACCAATTAGATCCAACAGATAAACACAGAACACTCGGCTAACAACAGAATAGGTGTTTTCCTCAAGTGCTGATAGGACGTTCTCCAGGAGAAACTACACATTAGATGACAAATTGAGTCTCAATAGGTTTAAAAGGTTAACTATCATATAAAGTATCTTCTCTGACCACAATGGGATGAAGTTAGAAACCAATAAAAGAGGAGAAATTCACAAATTTTTGGAAATTAAACAACACTTTTTTTTTCTTTTGGTACCAGAGTTTGCTAGTACTAGTAAGGACATTACATCAATAGCCAAAACCCTCCTGACAAGGAAAAGTCCTAGATGAGAGAGTTTCACTGGGGAACTTTGCTCAACATTTAAAGAACTTCTCGAATTCTTCCAAAAACTTGAAGAGGAAGGAATATTCCCTGATTTATTCTATAAAGTCAGCATAACTGCCATACAAAAATCAGGCAAATCCACCACAAGAAAAGAAATAGACTACAGACCAATATCTCTTATGAATATTGATGCAAGAATTTTTAAAAAAATACTGGCAAATCAAATTCAGCAATCTTTAGGAATAATTATATGCCAAGTGGGGTTTATTTTTGGAATGCAATAATGTATCAACATATGAAAATTAATCAATGTATAATATGAAACAATACATTAACAATGAACCATGTGATCACTCTGATCAATGAAGAAAAAGTATTTGGCAAAATTCAACACCCTTTCATGATAATTAAAAAAACAAAACAAAACAAAAACAAACAAAACTTCCCTAACATAAGAAAGGCCATATTGACAAACCCCACAGCTAACATGAATGCTTACTTCTATTCAACATAGTATTGAAAGTTCTAGTCAGAACAAGTAGGCAAGAAAAAGAGATAAAATTCATCCCAGTTGGAAAAAAAGAAAAGAAATAACACTATTTTTGTATATAACCTGATCTTATATATCATTCCACAAAACACTGTTTGAACTAATAAATTCATTAGAATTGCAGGATACAAAATTAACACACACAAATTGGTTTATTTCCAGGCACTAACAATAAATAATCCAGGCTGGGACTGTAGCTCAGTGGCAGAGCACTTGCCTAGCATATGTGAGGCACTGGGTTTGCTCCTTAACACCACATAAAAATAAATAAATAAAATAAAGACATCTGTCCACCTACAACTACAAAAAATTTTAAAAATGAATAATCCAAAAAAGGAAGTGAGAGAACAATTCTATTTACAATAGCATCAAGCAGATAGAATACTTAGGAATAAATGCTTAGGGGCAAATGATTTTTATACTGAAAACCACAAAACATTGTTAAAGAAATGAGAGAATATGAGTAAATGGGAAGATACCCTGGGTTCTTGAGTTGGAAGACTTAACTTACATCACATAAAAAATTAACTCAAAATTAATTAAAGACCCAAGTTAAAGACTGAAGAGCTAAAACTGTAGAACACTTGGAAGAAAACATAAAGGGAAATTTTATGGCATTGTATGTGGCAATGATTTCTTGGAAATGACAAACAAAGCATAGTAAAAAAAAAATAAGGAAAAAAGAAAAAAGATAAATTGTTACTTTATCAAAATTGAAAACATTTGTGCATCAAAGGTCACTATTAAGAGAGTGAAAGAAAACCAATAGAACAGGAGAAAATATTTGTAAACCATGTATCTGATTAGGGATAAATATCCGTTATATATAAAACTCCTATAATTTAAAAAAATCTATCCAAAACTGAACAAAGGACTCGAACAAACATTTCTCCAAAAAAATACACAAAATGTAGATAAACATGTGAAAAGATGTTCAATGTCACTAGTCAGGGTAATGCAAGTCAAAACCACATTGAGATACCAGTCCATACCTGTTGGATGACTAGTGTATATAAGACAAAAGGAAAATACCAAATGTTCATAAAGATGTGAAGAAATTGGAAAGTTTTTGCATTAAGGTAAGAATGTGAAGCAGTACAGCCCTGTGGAAAGCAACTTGGTGATTATTCAAAAAGCTAGATATAGAATTACTATATAGCCCAGCAATTTCACATATAGATACAATATCCCAAGAAATTTGAAATCAGGAACTGAACAGATTCTTACACATCGGTGTTCATTGCAGCATTATAAACAACAGCCAAAATGTGTAAATAACAAAAAATGTTCATGTACAAATAGATGGATAAACAAAATGTGCTGTGGGTATGTGGATATTATTCAGCCACAAAAATTAAGTTCTGATATGGTACAATACAGATAAAATTTGTAGACATTATGCTGAGTGAAATAAACCAGAACACACACACACACACACACACACACACACACACACACACACACACTATTCCATTTATATGAGGTACCTAGAAGAGGCAAATTCAAAGACACAGAAAGTGGATTAGCGGTTACTAGGGTTGTGTGGAGGGGAATTATTGTTTAATGATTATAGAATTTCTGTTTGGGGTAATACAAAAATTTTGGAAATAGTGGTAATACTTGAAAAAAAATGAGATAAATTTTCTAAGTATATGCTCAATTTTGCTGTATATTCTTTGAATGAAGGACAAAAGCATATTCTTGATTCATGGGCTCCTAAGTTCTCCCTTATCTTTTAATTCTTGTTTGCCATATCAGAGTTCTTTTTTTTTTTTTTTGGTACTGGGGATTGAACTCAGGGGCACTCGACCACTGGGCCACATCCCCAGCCCTTTTTTGTATTTTATTTAGAGACAGGGTCTCACTGAGTTGCTAAGTGCCTCGCCATTGCTGAGGCTGGCTTTGAACTCGCGATCCTCCTGTCTCAGCCTCCCAAAGTGCTGGGATTACAGGCATGCGCCACCATGCCCGGCTCATATCAGAGTTCTTATTGGAAAAAATAGTAACAAACTCTAGCTGATTTAAACAGAAAAGAAAATGAGTTTATTTAATTGATAAATAAGGGCTAAAATATCTCTGGAGGAGCTGGGACATCAGAGGCTCTTTTAAGAAAAAAAAATTGCTGAAATCTCTTGGTTTGATGAGGAAAATGCTGTTGTCACCTGTAAATATTAGCTGTTGTTCTTTGTACTCCTGAAGCCAGTGTCATGGGCTCAGGCCACTAACATTGCACCTCTAGTACAATTGTTCAGGAACTTTGATCATATAGCAGCATCACTGATACCAGAAAGAACTCCATCTCATTCCCATTAGACGCTAGATTCAGATTCTAAATCATAGATGGCTGTATTTGATGGATAAAGCTAGAGCACATACTTGTGCCCTAGCTGTGAAAGAAACTAGAAATAGAAATGGGGTATTTTTGGCTTTGCCTTCCACCAGAACTAAAAGGATGAATATTCCCTCAATAACAATTTTGGAATTGTTAGTAACGAATCAAGCACTTGCACATTTAGTTGCTATGTTGCTTTTGCATATAGATTTCTGTCTTTCATATATTCATTTTATCATTATACAATCCTTTGAGTTATGCAATGCTTTATAACTTTAATTCCATTCTGTATGATATTAATATTGCCACTTTTGCTTTTAAAAATCTTTTTTTTTTTTTTGCAAGAATGATAGGCTT
Organism: Tamias sibiricus; assembly: GCA_025594165.1. NCBI lineage: Eukaryota > Metazoa > Chordata > Mammalia > Rodentia > Sciuridae > Tamias > Tamias sibiricus. The sequence continues at coordinate 72,769,282 of CM046663.1, forward strand.
ACTGGAAGTTGCAAAAATAGTACATAAAGTCTTATGAATGCTTCATTCACTTTTCCCCAGTGATGAAATAAATCTAACATACCTGTAGCACAAAATTAAAATTAGGAAACTGACATTGGTAATTTACTGTATTAGAATTTGTTTAACCATTCGTTCATTGAAGAGCATTTGAGTTGTTTCCAGTTTGGGGCTATTGTGAATAAAGTCACTATAATAATTTAGGTGCAGGTTTATGTGTGAACATATGATTCTATTTCTCTATGATTAATACCCTAGCATGCAGTTATGGGTTGTGTAGTAATTATATATTTTCTTTTAAAGAAATTGTCAATTTTCCAACATGACTGTGCTATTTTACTCCATCACCAGTAATATATTAAAGATACAGATTTTGTCAGGCAGGCTGGTGCACTCCTGTAATCTCAGTGACTCAGGAGACTGAGTCAGGAGATCACAAGTTCAAGGCCAGCCTGGGTAACTTAGAGAGAGCTTGTCTTGAAATAAAAAATAAGAAGGATTGTAATGCAGCTCGGTGATAGAGTGCTCATAGTTTTCAGTCCTCACTACTGCAACAAACAAAGAAACAAACAGAGAAACAAAAATCCATTTTCTCTGTATTTTTGCTAGCATTTGGTGTTATCACTGTTTTCAAATTGTAGCCATTGGAGTGGTTTTAATTTACATTTCCTTATTGCTTAATGCTGAAAAACATTTTTTTAAATTTGTTATTTGCCATACATATTTCCTTTTAGGTGAAATATCTGTTCGTGTTTTACCCATTTTCCAATTGGATTTTTGATTTGTATATGATGCTGGTGATGGAACTTAGGGGTACTCTACCACTGAGTTACACCCCCAGCACTTTTTATTTTATACTTTGAGACAGGGTCTCACTAAATTACTGAGGGGTGGTTTTTTTTTTTTTTTTTTTTTTTTTTTTTTTTTTTTTTTTTTGGTACCAGGGATTGAACTCAGGGGCACTTGACCACTAGGCCACATCCCCAGCCCTTTTTTGTATTTTATTAGAGACAGGGTCTCACTGAGTTGCTAAGTGCCTCACAATTGCTGAGGCTGGCTTTGAACTCTCAATCCTCCTGCCTCAGCCTCCCAAATTCTGGGATTACAGGCGTGCGCCACCGCATATGGCTCTGAGGGTGGTCTTTTTTTTTTCATAAGAATTTTATTTTTCAAAAAGAGGGAAGAATCCAAAGCATTAAAATAATCCTCTCTGAGGGTGGTCTTGAACTTGCAATTCTCCTGCCTCACCCTCCCCAGTACCTGAGATTACAGGCACATGCCACCACACCCAGTTCAAACTGGATTTTTAAGAACTCTGTTGAGTTTTAAGAGTATTTATGTTCTGGATGCAAGTCTTATTTTGTACATGTGGCTTACAAATATTTTCTCCAAGTGTGTAACTTGTTTTTTATCCTCTTTTTAAAAAAAATATTTATTTATTTGCTTTAGTTGTACACAATCCGTTTTTACGTGGTGCTGAGGATCAAACCCGGGCCGCGCACGTGCTAGGCGAGTGCTCTACCGCTGAGCCACAATCCCAGCCCGCTTTTTATCCTCTTAATCAGATCTTTCACAGAGAAAAAGTTTCAAATTTTGATTAGGTTGACTTTATCATTTCTTTTTCTCCTGTGAATTGTGATTTTGGTGTCAAGTCTAAGAACTTTTTGCCAAACCCTAGGTACCAATGACTTTTTCCTACATTTTGTTATAAAATTTTTATTGCTTTATACTTTACATTGACATCTACAATCCATTTGAGTTAAATTTTGTAAAAGGTGTGAGATTTAGGTCAGTTTCTTTTTTCTTTCTTTATTTTTGATTATGGGTTTCTAATTGCTGCAGCACCATTTGTTAAAAGACTATTGGGGGCCGGGCGCGGTGGCGCATGACTGTAATCCCAGCACTTGGGAGGCTGAGGCAGGAGGATCACGAGTTCAAAGCCAGCCTCAGCAATGGCGAGGCACTTAGCAACTCAGTGAGACCCTGTCTCTAATAAAATACAAAAAAGGGCTGGGGATGTGGCCCAGTGGCCGAGTGCCCCTGAGTTCTATCCCCGGTACCACAAAAAAAAAAAAAAAAAAAAAAAAAAAAAAAAAGAAAGAAAGAAAGAAAGAAATAAAAAGACTATTGGGTTTCTCCATTTAACTGCTTTTGCACCCTTGTAAACATCAGAGACCTCTGTATCTCTTTCTGGGTTCTGCATTCTGTCCTATTGATCTATGTATGTGTCTGTCTCCACCAACAGCAAGGTGTCTTGGATAATATAACTACTGAGTAAGTTTCCAAAATCTAGTAAAGTGATTCTTCCCACTTAATTCTTCATTTACAAAATTATTTTAGCTGTTTTGAATTTTATTTCACTTAATTAAATTAATTAACCAATTTTTTGTATTTGGGATCGAACCCAACGAACCCACTGAACCACATTCCTAGTCCTTTTAATTTTTTATTTTGAGACAGGATCTCATTAAGTTGATGGTCTTGTAAGTTGCTCAGGCTGGCCTTGCACTTGTGATCCTCCTGCTTCAGCCTTCCAAGTTGTTGGGATTACAGGATTACACAACCACACCCAGTTTCTTTCTGTATTTGAGATGGGGTCTTGCCAGAGCAGGAGCTCCTGCCTTCAATTGATCCTTCTGCTTCAGCTTCCTAGCTGGGACTACAGGTACACACCACCAAGAGCAACTTCTATATATATTTTAGAATCAGCTTGTCCATTTCCATCAAAAAATCCTGACAGCATATCTATAGACCAGTCTGGGGAAAACTGACACCTTTATTATGTTGAATCTTGTAATTCATGAATACAGTGTGTCTCTTTATTTAGGTCTTTGAGTTTTTATATCAGCATTTTATATACTCTTAGCTTTAAAAAGTCTACATTTTTAATTTTTTGTCCATCTTTTGATTTTTAACATTCCCCCAACTCTGTGTATATTTCTCATATGTAACTCAGTCTTTCTTTTATTGTCTCCCCCATTCCTTCCTTCCTTCTTTCTTTCCTTCCTTGCTTCCTTCTTCCTTCTCTCTCCCAACTGACCATCATTGTCATTGACTCCATCTTCTACTTTATTATATTTTTTACTTTCTTTCCTTTTTAAATTTTTGCTGATTGATTCAGTTAGTTTCTATTCTCTTTCCTCCCTCATGCTCATTTGGAAATTTGACTATGATTTTCTATTCCATATTTCCATACCTGATCATCTTCATTGAATATATACTGCTATGTTCTTATGTAAGATGATATGCCAGCCACTATTACTTCTGAGGGCTCTATAGCCCCAGTGTTCTCATCTTTCACAAGAAGTAAGCAGGGTGCAGCACATACCTGTATCCAAGTAACCCAAGTTTGAAGCCAGCCTAGGCAACTTAGTGAGACACTCTCTGAAAGTAAAAATAAAAAGGATTAGAAGTGTAGTTCAGTGGTAGAACATCCTGGGTTAAATCTCTAGTACCATACACACACACACACACACACACACACACACACACACACACGTAGAAGGAGAAAGAGGAGGAGGAGGGAGAAAAGTTTAGTCTTATTGTCTGCAGGTAGAGTGCTTGCCTAGCATGTATAAGGTTTTATCTTTGGCATTGAAAAAAATTGAATGATATTACTCTTTTGTATTTTACCCACTCAATTTTCAATTTCTACATATTGCTGGGACGAGTACCACTTTTAGTTTCAGACTATTATTAGTCTCTCTTAGAGTATTTCTCATATTTCAAGAGTCTTTAGTGTTCACAGTATGTATTACTAATCTATCATTATCCATTTAGATTAACCATATATATTGCAAATTTCTTTGTCTACCATTAACCCCCCCTTTTTTTTAAACCAAGTAATTTCCTCTTCTTCTTCTTTCTCCTCCTGTCTTTTCCCCATCTCCCTTCCTGACAGAGTCCTTTCTGGAGCCTTTCCCTTAGATGGGTTATATGAATGATGACCTCTGAAACCCTGCATCCCGGTAAACATCTTTCTTTCATTTTAACAAGTGGACAATATCTTCACATCTTATTCATTCTTGGGTCCTAGTCATTTTCTTTTTAGTAATTTGTAAACATTGTTCTACCACTTTGCTAACTTTGGGGTTGCATAATGAAAGTCCACTGCCAGTTGACTTTCTTATCTCTTGTAAGTAACTTGTTCCTTTGGTCTGGAAGCATGCCAAATTTATTTATTTATTTATTTATTTGTACTAGGGAATGAACTCAGGGGCACTTGACCACTGGGCCACATCCCAAGCCCCTTTTTGTATTTTATTAGAGACAGGGTCTCACTGAGTCTCTAAGTGCCTCACCATTGCTGAGGCTGGCTTTGAACTTACAATCCTCCTGCCTCAGCCTCCCAAGTGCTGGGATTACAGGCGTGCGCCACTGTGCCCAGCCCAAATTTATTTTTAACCTTGGAATTTTCAAATTAGACCAAGATATGCCTAGGTGTATGTCTTTTTATCACTTGTTCTAAACCTGAACAAATAAGTCCACAAATAAGCCAAAATTTCCTGATCATTTCTTTATTATACCTTAGTCTTTTACTTTTCCCCCTCTGCCCTTCATTACTTGCTATTGGGTCTCCAGGATTTGTCTTTCAAGTATCTTTTGTTTTCATTTATTTATCTTTTCTCTTTGTATTCTTGTCCAAGATTTTAAAATCATTCCTTCTGCTTGGTCTTCAAAAATACAGTTTAAAAAATCATAGTAGTAGCAATTCTGTCTCTCAATCTGTGTATTAAATATATAAGTTTGAAAAGAATTTTTAAAAAATTTCTAGAGTAGATTTTATGCTCAGAGATCCTATCAGTTCTCGTGGCTTATGGTAGAGAGAAGGGTCTGTTCTACACAGTCACTCAGGGATCCAGGTTCCAGAAACTTTGATATCTTTTACCTTAGAAAGGTAGATTGAAACATTATGAAAAGAAGTACCTGAAACTAGGTAAGCAAAAAAAAAAAAAAATTTTTTTTTTTTTTTGGGTACAGGAATTGAACTCAGGCACTTGACAACTGAGCCACATCCCCAGCCTTATTTTTTTGTATTTTATTTAGAGACAGGGTCTCACTGAGTTGCTTAGTGCCTTGCGGTTGCTGAGGCTATCTTTGAACTCGGGATCCTCCTGTCTCAGCCTCCTGAGCCACAGGGATTATAGGCATGTGCCATCGTGCCGGGCTTAGGTAAATTGTTATTGGAAGAGAAACAGAAGTTATCAATGTATATATACTAGAAGGAATGGTAATATGGCACATAAATTCTTGCCAGGCTCATTCATCTTTAAATGGCATTTTTTTTTTTAAATGCTGTATTTAAAAGTCTTTCATGCCCATACTACTGATAGAAATGACCCTACTAGAAAGAGTTTAAGATTTATTTGCAATGTTTTCTTCTCCTCCCCTCCCCATACAATCACCCTGTCATAAATCGAGGGTGGGTAAATACTGCGTTCATAGGTTACTTGCATTATTAGTTCTTTCTTTTTCTCCCTTTAGTGTTATGAAACACCACATTGTAATTAGGAATTAATACCTGTTATGATATTTATTTGACATACAATTGGCTTCTATTGTTTGCTGTCAGTTTTAGCTTTTTTGTTTCCTGGAAAGAAGCATTCTTATTGATTTAATTTTATTTTTAAAGATGTATATAATATTAACAAATATTAAATATGTAGAATATTAAATATAAAAGCCTCAACTACAAAAAAATTATATTCAGAGTATTATCCTTCTTTCCTGTATTTTTCCCACCCATCTTCTCTACCCCTTGGGTAACAAACTTCATTGTTTTTTCACCCTGTGTTTCTTATAATGATAAGCAGACAGATGTGCATTTTCTAATTTCCCCTTTTTTTTCTTACACAAAGGTAGCACATTATATGTGCTCTTTTCTCACTTAGCTTCCCCCCACAAATTAATAACATTTTCTGGAACTCATTCCATGGGGGTTCACAGAGATCTTCCTCATTCTTTTTGAATTACCTCTGTTTACTGATTCTTCCCCAGCTTTGTCAATGTACCAATGAAACCATCAAAGTAATCTTCATTTCCGTTATAATGTATTTGATTTCTAGCATTTCATTTTGACTTTTTCTCAATATTTCCAGCTCTTTTCTTATATGACCCATCTGTTTGTGCATGTTGCTTATTTTTTCCTTCAAAGTCCTCAGCATATTAATCATAATTATTTTAAATTATTGGTGTAATAATTCCAGAAATCTCAAAATCTCAGCTGAATCTAACTCTGGTTCTGGTGCTTGCTTTGTCTTTCCAGATGGCAATTTTTGCCTTTTAGTATGATTTGCAATTTTTTTGGTAGCAGTGGATGTTTTTAGTGAATCTGGTTTAGCTGATACAAAAGCACATTTCAAGGATATCAGAAATTTAAAAACAGGTGAGAAGAAGTAAATTTCCTATTGTTTCCTAAGACCCCTAATCCTACTTAAGTACAAATTGTAGAAAAAAATTTATTTGCTGGTCACTGTTTGCATCTTGGAATATAATTCTACATAGATTATGCTGATTCAAAATGGCAGCTATTAATCCACATTGGTAAAGAAGAGTTATTTTTGAATCTGTATCAAGACTTGAGCTAATACTTGAATGAATCTCTGTTAACGCATGAATTGCCTTCTCATTCTTCTTGTAGTTTAATGTCTAGTTTCAATCTTGTGATGTTGAGTCTAAAGCACACTTAGTGGGTGTGCGTCAACAACCATGTTGATGGTCAAGGAGAAATGGTGGTCTTTATTTGGTGACAATAAAAAAGGCTAGAATTTAGTATTTAAACCTGCAGTTAATGGTGATCCTTGTATCCTGGGAAAGTAATTATGGGGAGCTAAGAAATCTGTAAAGAAAACCAAAGGAGACCAGAACAAAGCATTGTGAGCCCAGCCACCATGCATGCCTATAATTTTAGTAAGGACAGATGAGCCAGCATCTCTGATTGCTTTCCTGATTGGAACAAACAGTATGTTTTTCCTTTAAAATCCTGTCAGTGGTTATGTTTCATTGTACCTAGCAAAATATAAAATCAACCCTTACAAAAAGAATCCACATTTTTACCAGAGGATACTTTATGCCTAATTCATTCAGAATCACTGATTATTTTGTCACATTCCTGCCCCCCCACCCCATGAATGTGTAGGTGTTTGAGACCCTGGCATTTTTTTTTTTTACACTGGATACAGGCTGCTTGAAAACTATTTCATTATCTTTATTATTGTCACTCTTTTCTACCGCTTCAGATTTTTGTCCTACCAAAAAACATGGACAAACTTGTGTAGGGCACTGTCTACCCACAGTATTCTCAGGAGTGTTAGGAGTGCCCAATACTCTCTCCCTCCCCTTCTTCTTTAGGCAAAATATGGTCATATGTTGATTTCTGAAGATTAGTGTTTAAAGTATATTTCCCCTTTTCTATAAAATCAATGAAGGAAAGTTATAATCTGTTTCCTTTTTAGCTAATCTTTTTCTAATCTTTCTTTTCTTTTAAATTGTTCCTCTACGCATAACTTTTGTAGAAGCATCTGATTCTTTTTTCTTTTGTGGTGCTGGGAATTGAACCCAAGTCTCTGTGTATGTGAGGCAAGTTCTCTACACATGAGCCACCTTCCCAGCCCAAGGAGTACCTGATTCTGATTAGACCATATCACTGCTGGGTATAAGGGCTATTGAAAAGGAATATCTCACCCTCTAAAAAGTTCTTTGTGTACTTTTAAGATGGTGTAAAGTGATATACCAGGAGTCTCACTGACAAGACTCCTTGTTCATCATTTCAGCAACTAGTTTGGCAGCATCCTCAGATTCAAACTCCCCAAAGATGTGGCCTCTGCCATTGCCAGTCCTTTGGCTTCTCCACAGTCTAAATCTAGCACAGACTGAATCTTGAAACAGAGTCATACCTCTACAGAGAAATGTGCCTGGATCTGGATTTGGTGAAGCACTTGCAGCAGGTGGCACACATCCAATACTCCAGGAACACGTCTCTCTTGTCTTCTGTTGCTGGGTTATACACTGGTGAACCTGTACCTCCTCCTTCTGAAGTTGAGCATCTCTCTATGAGGTGAGTGGCTGCCTGGGCTCTCTCTACTGGCCCAGTGAAGTCCCTCATGCTGAAAGCACCCAAGCAGCTCATCTCCATACAACAGGTCTGAAAAATGCCATGCCTTGTAATTTTCTGTTGAAAGACAGGCATGATGTATTGGGTAAAAGCAACTGAAGTAGATAGGCCCTTAGGGTGGGTTTTTATGTTAATCTGGCTAGAGAGTAGGCTGTGTTTATTCTTTGCTGTACCTGTGGTATCTAAACCCAAAATATCCTCCACGGTCCTTGTTTTTGTTCTATTTGTTGCTTTGGTGTTGCCCTAGAGATTCCTTTTGAAATAAGTTCTGGCATTTGCAGTGTTTTCAGCTGATATGTCCTGTTATACAGGAGCCCTGTTGACATGTCAAGGTAAAACAGGGGCAGGGGAAAGCCTCATACAGAGTCCTGTGATCAGGTCTCAGTCTTTCAGTACTGTGTCCCTGGGCTGTGACTTTCACAAGTGCTTCTCAGTGCCCCCCTTGGGTGAGGTAGGAAAGCTACAGGGATCTGGAGTTGAGTATTTCCCTTTCCCCAGGTCAATTAGGCTCTGGTAAAATATTTTTCTCTTGGGGCAAATCATTGTTCAGTAGAACATAGTACTATGAGCTTATTTCAAAGTAGGTTTTTTTTCCCCCCTTGACCCTAAGAATTCTGGGAACACCTGCAGGAAAAACTCAGGAAAGTATGGGGGACTTGGAGACTGGGCTTTCAGGAGTTTTTATCTCTCAAGTTAGTTCTTGCTTATTTTTTTTTTTTTTTTTTTTTTTTTTTTTTGTGGTACCGGGGATTGAACACTCAGGGGCACTTGACCACTGGGTCACATCCCCAGCCCTTTTTTTTGTATTTTATTTAGAGACAGGGTCTTACTGAGTTGTTAAGTGCCTTGCCATTGCTGAGGCTGGCTTTGAACTCGCAATCCTCCTGTCTCAGCCTCCCAAAGTGCTGGGATTACAGGCGTGTGCCACCGCGCCCGGCTTTTTTTTTTTTTTTTAATATTTATTTATTTGCTTTAGTTGTCGTGGTGCTGAGGAGCGAACCTGGGCCTTGCACGTGCTAGGCGAGCGCTCTACCGCTGAGCCACAATCCCAGCCCAGTTCTTGCTTATTCTTGAGCAGTTAGTTATTTACCTTTTAAGTTCCTGCTGAGCTCTAGCTGCAGCTTATGCTCCATGTGAGCTATAGGTTTCTGTCTCTGTTTTTATCTCTGGTTTTCAGGGTAACAGTTTGCATTGTGACTTCAGTTCTCCAATAGACCTAAGAAATATTGTTGATTTTCAGTTTGTTCAGCATTTCTCTCTCTCTCTCTTGCAGTACTGGAGATGGAACCTAGGTCCTTGCTCATGCTAGGCAAGTTGCTCTACCACTGAGCCACATCTCAGCCATCTTTCTCTCTTGTTTCAAAGTTGAGAATTATGAGTTCTAAGCTCTTTACATGGTAGATCAGAGACTGGAAGTCAATGCTATTGATTTCTGCATGTTAATTTTATATCCTGCTATCTTACAAGATTCTTTTATTGTTTGAATTGTTGTATCATTGATTTTCTAGGTTTTTTTCATGTTTGCTATTCTGTCATCTACAAATAGAGATATAATTTCATTTTCAGTTTTCATTTCCTTATGCCTTTAATTGTTTTCTCTAGTCAAATTGTATTGACTAGTACCAATGGAATATATTGTTAAATAGTTGTGAAGATTGTAGACATTTTGCCTTGTTTCTGACTTTAATGGGAGTGTTTTGGGTTTTTCCATTAAATAAGATGCTGGATTTTGGATGGAACTGTATGTATCTTGGCATATGTTTTAAAATGCAGTTTTAATTATTTTTATAGCAAGGCCAACAGATTAGAAGAGTTTCACTTAAAATGTAGTTTGTTATAGTCATAGACTCCAAAAACATGGGGCATGCTACTTGGAGGAGCAGGGCATCAGGTGGCAGAGGGAGAGGGGAGGAATGTAGATAAGAGCGTTTATTTTGGGAAAGAATTGGCTAGGGGTGATAAGCAGGTTTAGGATTAGATAGTTTAAATAATTTCAGTAGGTTTGGCATAGGGCTGATGCTAGTTGTCTGATGCTTGTCCTGGTATAATTAGAACAGGTCAATAGTAGCCCAGAATTCACAAGTCCAGGAAAGGTAGGTGAATTGTCTACAACCTCTAGAAATTAGCTGCCCCTGGTGATCTTCTCTCCAGGGTCAGCAAATCTCCAGATGTCTAAGTATCAAAATACATAAAATAAAAATAAAAATAAATTAGCATATAAGGAAATACAGATCCATTTCTAATTTTTAATTAATAATTTGTAAGAATGGGTATTGAATTTTGTAAAAAAGTTTCAGTATTTATTAAGATAATCATGTGAAACTTTTTCTTATATTTATTTTTATTACAAATTACATTAAAATATTTCCTAATATTGACCCATTTTTAATTTCCTAGTATAAATTTGGTCTTAGGGTGTTAATTATTTAAACATGTCAAGATTCACTTTTAAATCTTAATGTTTTGTGATGACCTCTTTCATATCTTGAAATTAAATTAATAGATATTACTTGCCTATATTTTAATAATTTAATAGCAATAAAATAATATTGCAGTAAGTTTAAGACACAGGATAGGTGCTGAAAGTGTAGCTCAGCAGTAAACTGCATGCTTGTATGAGGCCCTGGGTTCAAAATCCCCAGCACACACACACACACACACACACAAAAAAAAAAAAAAAAAAAAAAAAAGGAGAAAGCAATTTGCTATAAACTGATATATGTTTTTATATGTTAATGTTTAAGTATGCCTACACTAGAAGATTCAGTTATTTAGTCAGATCTTGCGCTGGTTCCTGGAATCATCGTGAAAGGGGTAGTTACAAACGTAGATTGATAATGATGCCAATGTATTGGCAAGTCAATGACATAAATATGTCACTATCAATAACATAATTTTCCAAACTGTTGAACAATTCTTACTAATCTCCAAACAAATCAAAGTATAATTTTTTTTATATTATACTTGCAGGCCTAGAAATTCAGTACATATCAAAGTGAAGTGTTTGTGTATATGAAACAAAATTAATTTCAAACAGAAAATTATGAGCATATTTTTAACTCACATAAATGTTTACCTTGACATTTGTTACTATGCAGGGCCGTCCTATGAACTGCAAGATATTTAGCATCCCTGGCACCCACCCACTAAATGCCAATAGTAGTCCCCCCCAACACCAATTATTTCAAATATGTCTCCACCTTGTTGAATGTTGCTGGAGTAGATCAAGTCAGTTTGACTCAACCAGTGGCATTTTGGTTTTGCAAATACCGCCTGTATCAAGGGCTATGTCTCCTGTGCAAACATCTGAAACTTATGGAAAAATGTTCATCTTCACAAATAGTAAAAAATAGGGATGTGTTATTTTCTTCAATTTACTTAATCATTGATTTACAATAGTGGTCCAACGTGGTGTGACATGTATAACATAAGTTAGTTTAATTGCAGTGTGAAAAAAAAAAATTTAAAACTTGACTGAAGTCCTTCAGTTTTATCCATAGTCTTTAGTCAAGTTATCCCACTTCTTGTGGGCTTTTGTAAAGAGACATTTAGAAATGCAAAAAAGAAATGTACCCAAAGTGTCATTACCAACAATATTACCAATGGATAGAAAGGTCCCCCGTGAATCCCATTAACATGTGCAATTAACACGTTAATGAAAAAAAGGATTAATGGTATTAAAACACAAGGAGATTTTGTAACTTACTAAGAAAAAGACAGACATGGTAACAGAAAAATTAGTTTAAAAATTGAATAGGAAGCCAGGCATGATGGCACATGCCTGTAATCCCAGCACTTTGGGAGGCTGAGGCAGGAGGATTGCGAGTTCAAAGCCAGCCTCAGCAATGGCGAGGCACTTAGCAACTTAGTGAGACCCTGTCTCTAAATAAAATACAAAAAAAGGGCTGGGGATGTGACCCAGTGGTCGAGTGCCCCTGAGTTCAATCCCAGGCACCACAAAAAAAAAAAAAAAATTGAATAGGAAACATATACATTGCATAATATAAATTGTCATAAGTATAATGAAAAATGTTAATTCTAACTTGGAACCTAAGATAGAAAATAGGGGAAAACTCCAACTGATAAGCTCTGTGTATAATTTTGGAAAACATTTTAAAGGAATCTTAATATCTAATATTGCCAAAGATACATAGAAGTGGACATCTAAATATTTTATTGGTGCATTTATAAATTAATGTAACTTTTTTTTGTAGTTTGACAATAGATAGTCAAGCTTAAACATCAGAATATTTATACCCAAGATTAATTTTTTTTAGAAAGTTGTTTTAGTAATATAAGAAATACTTTCATTAAAAATGCTAGGTGAAAAGAGTTATATATAATGAGGTTAAAAATTTAGTTTAGTTCCCCCTCCCAGTGGTAGGGATTGAATCCAGGGTCTCATACATGCTTAGACAAGTGCTCTACCACTGAGATGTATTCCCAGTCCAAAAGCTAGGTTTTCAAAAACATTAGGGAAAAAATTTAGACTGAAGTACACCACAATGTTGACAGAGTTATTTTCGTGTGGTTGTCTTTGGGTTTCTTCTTTTCTTTTTAAAAATTTCCAATGCTGTCCAAAGAGTCCTTGTAACAACAAAACCCCCAACTCATTATGTTTTAATAGATGCTGCTCAATGTCCAACCCTGTGCCTTGCTCATGGGGAAATTCAATAAATATTTATCAAACTGAATTGTTTCCTGGCTACCAGTCCTACCTACAACTTTTTCAGCATTTAGAATTCTTTTTTTCCCAGAATGGATTTAAAAACTGGTTCATATAATAGTTAATCCCTGGGTACATATCAGTTGAGTAATTCATTAATTATCTAAGCTTTGGACTTTCCAGGAACATACAGAGAATTTAAATGTCTGGGTAGTGTAGACATTCTCTTGCCACCAAAGTCAAGTTTAAAAACTTTCCTTATTTGCAAATACTTGTAAATCACTTCCATTTAGATTTCATAGTTTAGAAAATTGTATTTTTCTTACCTTAAAGTCTAAAAATTTTTCAGGCTCAGAATGTTTTGGGTAATTGTATGGTTTTACAATACGTATTTTACATTATGGCAATTTAGTGACAGCTTTTCCAAGGGCAAGATAACTTATGCTTTTTTTTTTTTTTCCTTTTTAGTGCTGTGGATGGATCCCTAGGCCATGTTTGCACACACTAGGGAAATGCTCTACCACTGAGCTATGCCCTGGGGCCGTCCTTCCACCTTTCATTGTTTTTTTTTAAAGGGCAGTTTAACTTCTAAAATTATAATCACAGTATAAATTAAACTTTGGATCTTAAAAACGTTCAGAAGGAGACTTCTCTGCGACTTTTAATGGCCATATTTTCTCACAGGGGCTTTTTGGGAAATACATCTGTACGGGTGTATCTCTTCCCAGGTACCCGGGTGAGTACATCATTTAGTAAGATTGATTTTGGGGTCTAAATACCTTGTGCTCCTGAGTTTTTTCTCAAATATTTGGAGATTTTTCTTTCTTCAGCTCAAAACCAAAACATGGCGCCACCTACTTGTATTCTCTAGTATTACATAAAAGCCGCTTGGAGTTTTGTTGAGCACACACTTTTTTATTAATTAATTTTTAAAATTGGTTCTTTTTGGTTATGCATGACAATGGTCTTTATTTTGGTATAATTATAAAAGCATGTAATAGAATTTGTTCTAATTCAGTCCCCAGTACTTCCCCTCCCCCTCCCTTCCACACTTTGAGTCAAGTGTAAGTGACAGAACTCTGAGGATGAACAAGACATAGTTCCTGCCACGAGCAAGTTTTCCATCTAGCTGAGAAGGCAAACATAAGTATTTGGGGCATCTGGCATCAGAACAACACGTAGTAAGAACACGCTTCCATTATGTATCCTGGTATTCTCATGGACACCAGGGAGACTAGACTCCAGACAGGGAGACCAGTTTGGAGGCTGTAATAAAACAGCCTCAACTATCCAGGATTTGGGGGTGTAACTCAGTGGTATAATGCTTGCCTAACATGCACAAAACCCTGGGTTCAATCCCCAGCACTGAAACAAAGATCCAAATATAAAATCCCCCTTTTAAATTCAAAAGTAGTTTTAATTTGTCTCACCATTAAATAGTCAGTAAAAGGCTATCATATTTGATACTTGTTGACTATCCTCAGGCCAATTGGAGATATCCTATCAAATTCTTCATTTCAAACAAATACTCATAGTTGAGATTCCAAAGATTCTTTTCCACCACAAAGTCATCATATTGACAGTTACTGTGGAGCACTTTCACCTTCTTAACATATGTAAATCCTTAAATTGACTCTCAATTTCCATTTTTTATTATTGAGCACTGAGAGAGGATCTTGATTTTTTTTAAAAAAATATTTATTTATTTTCTTTAGTTGTACACAATGCAATGCATTTATGTTTACGTGGTGCTGAGGATAGAACCCGGGCCGCACACGTGCAAGGCGAGCGCTCTGCCACTGAGCCACAACCCCAGCCCTTGAATTTTTTTTTCATAAGTCAGCAGAAAAATCAAAGGTGATCAATCACAAATTATACACAAGTGATTCTAGCCCAAAGACTGAGATGTGATGGATTATGAATCGAAGCATCTGGATTTTTGAACTAACTGTTTCATTCATATCACTTCTACAGGTATTATCAGATTAATAGTCCATTCAGACTTTCAGGTGCCTTAGGCATTTCAGTCCAAATAGTAGACATTAAGATTTTTTTCTCTCATTCAAATCTCAAAATTGTTGAAAAGATGTAAGAGGTAAATTTCCCAGGAGGACATTTTTCAGAAGAAAAATATTTATCCTTGCTCTTAATGTTTCTTGTCAATCTTCCCGTTCTTCAGTGGGGGGGAGGGTTTCCAGGGGTTTAGGCGTGTGTTCCTAGTGGATGGTATGTTATATTTTTGAAATATATCCTTGTTGATGGATGTAGGTACCATTTATTGATTTTAATTGCTGTATAGTATTCTGTTGTGTGACAATACCATAATTTATTCGCTTTCCTCTTAAATATTTAATCTGGCTGTTCTTAAGAACCAGGTTGCTTGGTGGATTATTCCTTTGCAAATTCCTTTGCAAATTCATATATATATACTACTACAGGGTAGTAGCTAAGAATCTGGCTGTGGAGCTAGGACTATCTGTGTTTCCATCCCATCTGTGCATCTTGAGTCACTGGAATTTTAAGAGTTACTCAACTGACTGTATCTTACTTTATTTCTTTGTAGATAGTAACAATACCTACATAGTCGTTTCTCTCAGCACATTTGAAGGTAATGCCTCATTACCTTCCAGCTTTTACTGATAAGAAATCTGATGAAATTCTTTGGTAGGCAATGTATCTTTTTTCATGTCATAGCTTTGAGGTTTCTTTTTGTCCTTAATGTTCTCAAATTTCACTGTAATGTTTCTGGATGTGGAATTAAAATAATTTTTTTTCCTGCTTAGTAGCTAATGTGCAAGAGAATTATTTTTAATTCTGAAAAGTTATGTCATTATTTCTTTAAATGTTTCTTGTCTGTCACACCCTCTCTTTATTTTGAAACTCCGGTTAGACATTCTAAGAAATCTCCCAATCTTATTTCCAAGTCTTTCTCCCTCTCTACCCCCGCCTGCCTTTTGCTGGGAATTGAGCTCAGGGTCTCTTGCATGCCACTCGCATGCTTTGCTACTGAGCCACACTCCCAGCCTTCCAAGTCTCTTTCATTTTCATTAATATTTTTATTTCCTTTAGTGAGTTTCTCACTGTTATTTCCAACTCACTGTCTTTGACCACATCAGGTCTGGAGCTTGCTTATTCCATCTGTTGCAGATTTTATTCCAATGGTTGCATTTTTTTTTAAAACTTTTAAATTTCAAACGGTTCCTTTAAAAAATCCTCTCTATTTTTATTTCTACTAGATTTAATATTTTCATTTTCAACTGTTGTTTTCATTTCCCTCTTTAAAAATCTAAACATATTTATGTACATTTTTGACATACTATTCTATAAAATTAATTTTATATGAAGTAATTTTATATTCTGATCTTGTCTGTCACTTTTCTTTTTTTTTGTAAAGATAAGTTTTTTAGGGCTTGGTTGATTATTTGTTTGTTTGAACCGATGAGAATAAAACTACTTAGAAAATAAAATTTGTGGGAGAATGACACGCAGGAAATTTTAATAGAATTTAAAGTTCTAATACTCAGTGGCTTGATTTTGGAAATTTAAAAAAAATGAATGAGGGGCTGGGGTTATGGCTCAGCGGTAGAGCGCTTGCCTCGCACGTGTGAGGCACTGAGTTCAATCCTCAGCACCACATAAAAATAAAATAAATAAAGTGAAGATATTGTGTCCATCTTAAAGAAAATGAATGACATGAAGGAAATTTTAATAGAATTTAATGTTATAATATTTAATGGCTTGATTTTGGAAATTAAAAAAAAATGCAGTGTGCCTAAGAATATTCACGGATTACTTAATGAAGAAGGTTGGGAAAAGAGAAGCCGTGCATTCAATAATAGTGACTATGATACTGTGGCGGTCAGAATATTACTGAACCCAATTGTCTTTTCTAATTACAAACCCGTTATTGCCTCTTGGATTAAATGTAAATTAAAAAGATTTTCTTTCTACACACACCTTCTGTGTGCTGCTGGAACTCGGTATTTGGCTCTCTACCTTCTATTTCCAACACCATAGGAACCACTCCAGCCATCCAAGGACCATCATGGTGGCTTCCTCATCCATGGCTTGGCATCTTTCCCCTTTCTTTGCTTTCCAATTAGTCACAGCATCTTCAGTGCTCAGACCCAGACCAAGATGGAGAATTTGGATGAGTTAGGACATCAGAACTCCAGTCCTAAGCCCATGCCTTTCATCCGGGTGATGGAAACCTGAGCTGTGGGGAGACAGGCATGGCCATTGCTGCCTGCAGAGGAGTCCAGGGCCCTGTAGGCTCCCTGTAGGCCATTAGCACTGACTATGACTCTTCCCTGGTTGCACCCAGGGCTGAGGCTTATGTGTCCTGACTGTCCCAAGCTCCCGTCCTCTGTTTGCTGGACCCAAGGATCACGAGTGCCTAGCCTGGACACTGAGGCCCTTTGGAAGATGTTATCCTGCCATCAAGAGTTGAGGCAATATCCTTATTCCCATGATCACTGTTATTCTCTTTTTTTTTTTTAACATTTTTTTTTTTTAGTTGTTGTTGGACCTTTATTTTATTCATTTATTTGTATGTGGTGCTGAGAATCGAACCCAGTACCTCATACATATGAGGCAAGCGTTCTATCACTGGCCACAACCCCAGCCCATCACTGTTATTCTTTATAGCAACGAGTCCTTCTTTTGTATTCTGAAGTCCAGCTGCCCCAGAAATGGGAGAGGTGACAAAATTTACCTCAGTCCTAACCTCTGGAGGCAAAGATGTTCAGAGTGATTGGAATATGCCCTGGGGGAATGAAGGTCATTTTGCAAACACAGCTCAATTCTTAGCAACAAAAGTTTGTTTTTCTTATTGCTCCATCCTCAGCCCATTCTGACCTTGGTCTCCTACAGTTAATGGGGCCACCTGGGTAGGCCTGGGCAGTGTTGAGGAACCTAAACTTTGGTGGTTTTGTCCTTCTGAGGAGAAGGGAATGTAACCCAGGGAGTAACTCTTAACAGAAAGATCCACTAGGGCCACAGTTAGGTGAGACTGCTCTTCACTGTGGAAACCCCCAGAATCCCCAGGGACTCCCCCTAAGGTGCACCATGAGGCACACCTGTCTTCCTGCCCTATATCCTGAATATTGTTTTCACTGGGTTATATTAGTCCCAGCAAAACTCTCCTATTTATTTTGTTAAGTTATTGTGGTTTTGCTTATAACTTCGTAATTGATTAAATACCCAAGTTCCATGACTTTCTCTTGGGGCATTTAAATTTGCTTGAAACTGGTAAAAGTGTTCCCACTGGCCTTGTTGATTTCAGAATGATATTCTTACAAGTCTTTCTCTCCCTTTCCCTCCTACCTACTTCTTTCTCCTTCTTCCTCCAAAGTTGATGGGAACCTAAGGAAGACCTGTGCCTTCTCCCTGAGGCCTTGGGGTGGGAGTGCATGTTTGGGGAAGTGGGTGATTTGGGCTCTCTTGGGGGCAGGAGTGGGTTCTTCCCTTAGCCCCTCTGAACCCTTCTGTGTCCCTCTGTTCCATAACTGGCCTTTTATCATGGGTGTTAGTGACACTGATGCTCACTCTGTTTTCTTTAGCGCTCTTCCTGCACCCTTAAAATGTAGAAAGGCAATTGGGACTGTAGAAAACAGAAAAATTAAACAAAACTATGGATTCCATCTTTGTGCTCCTGTTGGCTCACAGCTGGAAGCCTTGCATCCCTGTGTTTCTGTGTCTCAGGGCTGGGTTCACAGTTTGGCTCTGTCCATAACGGTGTTCTTGGACTTCATGCAGTTTCCTCATTTGTAAAAGGAGGGGGTCAGACCAGATGATCTCACCTCCCTTCTAGTTCTAATTCCCGTCCCTACTGTGGCTTGCTTATTCTTTGTATGCTGAATTTAATAAATTAGGTTAATGTATTTGTTTGAAAAAAAATCTAAAATTATTTTCCCCCTCTTTCCCCATTCTTTTCATGTGTTGGCCTTTATTGGTTCTTAAAATGTTATTTTAATGTGAAAAAGCTGGTGGTTATGTCCTACCCTCCATTTTGCCTCAAACCTTAAACTCTTGGCTGCTTTCTTAGCATCAGATTTCTTCATGAATTTTTTCAGACTCAATTGAAATAGAAGGGTTTTGCTTCTCTTTTATTCTTATTTATTTATTTATTTATTTATTTTAGAGTAGTTGCTTTTAGAACCCAGTCACTATCTGTGAGGAAGCCACTTCACTGAGAGGCCCACAGAAAATGAGCAAACAGTGAGGGCAGTTTGCCAGCCTTGTGAAGGAGCCGTCTTGGAAGTGGGTCCTGGGGCCCTGACAAGCCACCCCACTTGACACCATCAGATGGCCCCACAGAACCCTGCCAAATTGCAGATTCATGAATAAAAAATATTTTGGGATATTGTTTTAAGCCATTAGAGTTTGGGATGGAGGGTTACAAAAAATAGCCCCTGGACTTTTTGACATGGTCCTTTTCTGCTCCTCTGGGTCCTCTGTCCATGGGCAGACTATGGAATGCCCTTGCAAGATCCAGTGAGTGGTTTGGTTCAGCTGCTGCCCATAAGGCAGGATCTGTCTGCTCCTTTCTGAAACCTGCAACTCTCCAAGAACAGTATAATCTCAGGTAGCATTTGGTGACTGAAGGGGCTTGTCCCGCCCCTGGTTTTAAACAGTGGTACTTCCCCCAGTCCTCCGGCTCATGGACAGCATTTGAAATCCTTGTTATCCTGGCAATCCCATGGTGCTGGAATTCCCAATGCAACATGTTCCTCCTGCTCAGCAGCTCCAGTGTAAGTAGGGAGGATTTGGGAAACGAGAGTCTTTTTAGACAGACTTTCAGTCAGTCTTCTTTATCTTAACTACTCTCACGCTTTCAACACCGTTTCCACATGCTACTTGGAAATTCTAATGAAAGATGTTTACCTTGATTTTGAGCCTCCCTGTGATTTTTAAATTGTTTCTTCTATCTAATGCATTTTGTTATGTGTTTGGAGCAAAGATTTATTTATTTGTTTGTTTGTTATGTGGCACTAGGAATTTAACCGAGGGCCTCACACATGCTAGGCAAGTGCTCTACCACTGTGCTTCATTCCCAACACAAATGGAAGGCTTTTTAAAAGCATGGTCCTGTTTACATGACAAGAAATTCTGCATATGATTTTCTTAAGTCTTATTTTTTATTGGCCCATATTAATTGCACAAATTTATAGTGTTCAAGATGGTGTTTTGATATATGTATGTATTGTATAATGATTAAGTCAGGGTGATTTACATATCATCTATAACCTCAAACATTAATTGTTTCTTTGAGGTGAAAAATTCAAAACCCTCTCTTATAGCTATTTTGAAATATGCAGTATATTATTTTTAACTATAGTGACCCTACTGTGCAACAGAACATAAAAACCTATTCCTTTAATCTGATTGTAACCTTGCCTGGGTTTGATTTTTTTTTTTGGAACTGGGGATTGAACTCAGGGGCACTTGTCCATTGGGCCACATCCCCAGGCCTTTTTTGTATTTTATTAGAGACAGGGTCTCACTGAGTTGCTAGTGCCTAGTCATTGCTGAGGCTGGCTTTGAACTCACAATCCTCCTGTCTCAGCCTCCCAAGTGCTGGGATTACAGGCGTGCACCACCGTGCCCAGCTTCTGGGTTTGATTTTTAAGGAAGTAATATACTTACTTCATCTGGTGGCAGTGTTCTCAATCCTCTTCTTGGCCAAACCTATTGTCCCCTCCTCCCTCCAGTGTCAGAGCAGGAAAGACTCAGCCTTCCATCCAAAGCTCTGTATGTCTGGATTCACCAGAACAAACTTCTCTGCGTCTTGCTCTCCTTGTTGGCTCAGTTCTCCCTTCCTAAAGATAAACTTTCCTTCAAGTCCACTTGCCTCCAAACTGTTGTATCATCTTTTTTTTTGTTTGTTTCCTTCTCTATTGAATTTCTCAAATTTCCTCAATGTCTTTCATATTCACTCTTTCACTCTTTCATTCATTCTTAACCTCGAGTAATTAGATCTGCATTGCTACCACTTATTCCTGTTACTACTATTCCACAAAAGTTACTCCAAAACATAGTGGCTTAAAGAAACAATCATTTTGTTCTCACTTGTGTGGATCAGGGATTAGGGCTCTGCTGCCTACTTCTTCTTTGGGATCCCTCATAGAGTTGCAGAGTCAGGTAATTGGCTGGCACCAAGATGGCACCCTCATGTGGCTGGCATTGATGCTGGCTGTGAAATGACTGCCCAACTGCCTCTGTCTCCTGGAGCCAGGTGGAGACCTGGCTTCCAGCATGGCAGGCTCAAGGTAATCACTGTAGCTGGCTTCTCTCAGAGGAAGTGTCCCAGAAGGTCCAGGAAGAGGCTTCATTTCCCTTTCCACCCCAGCACCAGAATCTTACATTGTCACTTCCACAGTACTCTGTTGGGTGAAACAGTTGTAAGTTCAGATTCAAGAAGGGAAGGGGGACAGAGACCCCACTTCTCAATCAAAGGAATGTCAAAGACTCTTGGGACCATGTCTTAAAAATACCATAGTCCACCCCCTGGCCGTGAATCATTTAATTTCTCCTATATGTAAAATATTCATTCCTTCCCAACAACCCCCTAATATCTCATTCTATTATAACACCAGGGTTCACATCAGTATCTTCACATCTAAAACAGGTCCCCAAGAAGGAGACGCTCTTTGGATGAGATCCCTTAAGTATGATTCTCTTTATTTGAAGATCTGTGGACTAAAGAATTGTGTTATTTGCTTTTCATTCATCTAAACTTCAATGTTGGGTGTGGGATAATGGCTATAGATGCTCCTATTCAAGAATTGGGAAAATGGGAGATAGTGGGATTAGTCACTGGGATGTAGCCATTCTATATTCATGTAGGCTTGTGTTTTTGGTCATTTAATTTGAGATCAGTTTTACTCTCTGGGAGTTATTCTTGTGACTTTGGCTTTGCTCTTTGGATTGTTGTTTTCTTGCACTAAGACATCCTTCCTATTCCATAAAAAAAGGACTCAGGTTTTCAACTGAGTAGATTTCTCAATCTGCTTCTTGTTCAAAAAAAGCTGAGGATGGGGTTTTCTAAAAACCTCTTTTTATTTTTTACTATCTCTGTCCCTTTCATTTGAAGATAATATAATTCCTTTAAGAACTTTCTGAGATTCCTATGTATCACTTATAGTCCATTGCATTGGACAAAAGTCATGCCCATGAATCTTTTCAAGAAAAGTCTTTCTCTATCTTGGGCTCTTTGCAAGGTTCTGTATGAGACAGTGAGTGCCCTTAAGATCCTTAGAAATCCTGCTTTTTAACAGAGAGTGCCTGTCAGGCAGCACTTTACCATCTTCAATAAATTATTCATGTGTTTTTTTAAGGGTCTATGAAGTCACTATTTAAAAACTTTCCAAGTTTTTTTTTTTAAATATTTATTTATTTGTTACAGTTGTACACAATGCCTTTATTCTTTATGTGGTGCTGAGGATCAAACCCAGGCCGCACACGTGCTAGGCGAGTGCTCTACCGCTGAGCCACAATCCCAGCCCCTCCAAGGTTTTAATAAAGGGTGTTACAGGCACATATATGGTTTTATTTGTCCTGGGGACATTTACTTGTCAGCAGCCTGGGTTTGATATTTTCTGTGAAGTCCTTTCTTACTTTGAATATCTTCTACTAGGAGGTATGAGGATGAGAAATAGTTGTTTCTGGACTAGTAATTTCTGGTTCTTTTGTATTATCTCTAAATTTTGCTTAGAAATGGAATATATCCTTTTTTAGTTCACCTCTATCTATATCTTATCATACATAGTTAAGAGAAATCTACTGTCATTTTGGACATTTTTCCTGGAAGGCTACTTAGCAGATTTACCAGATTTCAATTTTCCACAATTACCACAGCTGAAAATTTTGTTAAGCTGCTTGCCACTTTATACCAAGGATCATCTTCCTCCTGTTTCCAACAGTATTTCCCTTTAAATCTTCTCCAATAACCTTAGGCTTTTATTAAAATCCTCCTCAACATCCTCCCAGCATCACTTGGATTTCAATCCCAAAGACAATGCCATATGTTTACCACGTGTTTTGTTGCAGAATGCCCCACTTCTAGGGCCATATTTGTTTGTAACTCTTGCTGTATAACAAATCACCCTCTAAACTTAGCAACTTAAAACAACAACCATTTAACTCTACTCATTCTTTGGAATGAGAATGTGCGTAGGGCTTGAGTGGGCAATTCTGGCTTGATGTCTCTCACATAGTTTTCAGATTGATCAGTTGGAACTGCAGTTGTCTGAAGGCTCAGCAGGGCTGAATATCTACAGCTACTCACTTGCCTGCTTGGTAGCACTGGCTGTCAGGTAGGGCTCACCTAGGCTGTTACCAGGGGAATGTGCACATGCTATCCTGCACAGCAGGCTCTGGGCCATTGGACTTTTCGCATGGTGTGTGAGTTCTCCCAAAGTGAGCACCTGAAGGAAGCCAGCCTCCAGTTGCATGCCATTCTTTGACCCAGACTCAGGAGTTATGTGCTGTCTCTCCTGCTGTGCTCCATTGGTCACAGTGGTCATAAGCCAGTTCAGATTCAAGGGGAAGGAACACAGATGTCACCTCTCATGACAATAATGTGAAAAATGGCATGGGGAACATGTTTTAAAAGCCATTCTATTGCAACTATTGGTTCAAAGGTGAGCAACAACTTTTTAATAGATGGATCCAGCAACTTCTTCCTAGTTCTCATGCTGTGGAACCTCTCTGTGGTATTTGAAACTTAATTGTAAAGTCCTCTTCTCTTTCAGAATATTTCTATATTTGTATTCTCTTTATTCTTTAACCCCTTTGAATTTCACCCCCTACCCAGCTCACATCCTCAGCTCTTGGCTCTTGACAGGGAGTTCACCTTGGTAGTAGATGTATGTTTATGTCTGCTTTGCACCCCTTTTGAGGGGTGGGGTGACCATCCTTTTCTTCAGCAATGTGCTCATTGTATATGGTGAGGGATGAGGGCTTTCACCTAGAGCTGGATACCCACATTTATCAGGGTCTTGGATTAAAACAGAATTCCATTTGCATGATCAACTGAGGAACTTTTAATAAAGGAATTATTTATAGAGGTCTTGGTGGAGACCACCAGCAGGAAGACATTTCTATCCCTTAGTCTGAATGGGAAAGAGGAAGAAATAGTGTTACCAGAACACAGCAAGCTCCAATTTTGCAGAATGACTACTAAGGCAGAGGGATGGATCTGCTAATAATTTGGAGCCTAAACCAGGGAGGGAGCAAGGAAGAAATAGCCCAGCCTTTCTTTCCTCCTGCCCTAGGAATGTCTACTGATGTCTTGCACAGACCAAACCCAAGAAAAAAGCTGGCCAAGGTGTCTGGAAGATGCAGTCATTGGAGTCAGCATTTACAGCATTGAGCAGGGCAAAGGAAGATAAGGAATTGGTCTTCAGGAAATGGCAGCTAGGAAATAACCAGCAGAACTTTGGTTTGGCCAAGCAGGTTGCCCATTCTCTTTTCCACTGTGATGGGGTAAGTGTGGGGCATCAGCTCTAAAACAAGCTAAACAGAATCCCTGGTGTCTTCTTCTATCAAAATTTCTGGGATCAAAAGGGATCCTGGAACTGCCAGGGAACAACTTACTGACAAGTGACTAGAAGTTATATGTGATGTAACATCAGCAGAGGCCAATTGAGTTATATGGTGGACACAGAGAATGCATCATTCTCTGTCTATATGCTAAACTGATCACTTGTGCAATTGAGGTGAACTGTGTTTGGAAAGCACAATCTCCCTAAAACCAGCACATACTGATCTCATGTAGAATTTTGCTTGGATTTCAGGGAATTGCTGACTTGTGAAATGAGTTGTTGCTGATTTTCAGAAAGGGGGAGTGATATTAAAGAGAATCGCACCAAATGATAGTTTAAAACCACTGTGTGGTTACTCCCTTTGTGGCTTGGGACTAGGGCTAAAGGAAAAGCGCTCTCTCTCCCTTCCACCCCCCCTCTCTTTTTAGGGGAGTAACTGAGGATTGAACCCAAAGCCTTGAGCATGCCCGGCAAATACTCTACCACTGAGCTACACACCCAGCCCTATCTTCCTTGAAATTAGAGAATAGGAACTTTTATCTCTCAGAGTACTAATGACCTTTTTATTTTTCTTTCTTTTTCTCCTCTTCCTTCTTCTTCTCCTCCTCCTTTTTCTTCCTTCTTCTCCTCCTCCTTTTCTTCATCTCCTTCTCCTCCTTCTCCTCCTCCTCCTTTTCTTCTTCATCTCCTTCTCCTCCTACCCCCCCCTTTCAGTACTGGGGATTGAATCCAGGGACCATTAATTTATATACCCAACCCATTTTATTTTCAGACAGGGTCTTACTAAGTTGTGGGGCTGGCCTGAAGCTCACAATCCTATTGCCTCTCAGACTCCCAAATCACTGGGGTTACTGGAATGCACCACCACACCCAGCTTTCCCCCCACCCCCTTTATCTTGGTTTTGGTACTGGAAATAAAATCTATGGGAACTCTACCACTGAGCTGCGTTCCCAGTCCTTTTATGTTTCATTTTGAAACAGTGTCTTACTAAGTTGTCCAAGCTGGCCTTGAACTTGTGATCCTCCTGCCTCAGTCTTCCAAGTAGCTGGGATTATAGGCATGCACCATCATGCCCAGCCTGATGATCTTTTCTGAGTCTGCAGATTTGGATGTATCTGTGCCATCCCTTGAATTTCATGATGTGTTCTAATAAACTCCTTTCCCCTTTTTATTTTTCTAAGGTAGGTTCAGTTGGGTTTCCTATCCTTTCATTTGAAAGACTAGCCCATCCTCCATTGCCATGGCTTTAAAAGCTCCTTAAGAAATGATGAACTCAAATCTATGTTTTCAGTATTATATCATGTCATGAGCTCCTGGCAACTTAGTCCTACACACCTTCATCTGGATATTTGTGACATTTACACCTCAACATTCCAAGGTTGAATTTATTTTCCATTCCCCAAACCTTCGTTTTCTCCACACAGCCCACATCTTACTGAATTCTGTCATCAAGGCTAGTGATAAAGTCAACTTTTATTTATGCCTCTCTCTACTCCCTATCTACCTCTGACTGTCACTAAATCCTATTAATGTTATTGACTTTTCTTAGATTCTAAAAGATTTAGGGACTAGCTAATATATTCACATAGTTAACATCTGAAAGGACAAAGAGTGAAAAAAAAAAAAAAAGTTTTCTTATTTACCTTGTTCCCTGTCCTTCTAGATCCCCATCCAGGGATCAAATCAATGTGACCAAATTTTTTGTAAAGTCTTTCAGAGATAATACGCATGATGATATACAAATATTCTTTTTGTCCTTTTCAGGTGAATGACAGTACACAAAATGACATTGTTCTGTACCTTGCTCTTTTCGCTTAGTAATATGTTTGGAGATTTTTCCACCTGTGGTTTGCATCTTGAGTGTCCTCCAAAGGCCCATGTGATAGAAGCTTTGTCCCCAGGATGGAACTATTGGGAGGAGAAGAACCATAAAGAGGTGGGGCCTGGTGGTGGAGGGGTCTTTAGGTTATTGGGGGCAGCTCTTGAAGAGGACACTGGGAACACGGCCCCTTCCTCTTTCTTTGCTCCCTGGCCATGAGGTGAGCTGCTTTGCTCTGCCATGTGCTCCCACCATGATGCGCTGCCTCACCACAGGTCTAAAAGCAACAGGGTCAACCAGTCTTGGACTGAAACCTCCAAAACTATGATCCAAAACAATCCTTTTCTTGTTATAAGTTGATTATCTCAGGCATAGGTTATATATTTTGCTGGAAAACTGACTAACACAATTCCATACTACTACTTTTAAAATTTATACCTATGTTGTATTCCATGGTATGGACATGTTTACTTGCTAACTAATGCCCTGATGATGGGCAGGACCTATGGACTTTGCCCTGATGGGCTGGATTGTGCTGAGTCTGATTCAGTAATGTATTTAACCCTGGTCACTCAACTAGTAAGGGTCAAGGCAGAATTCAGGGGCCTAGTATGGGGCCCTTTCTAGCCTTGTGAGAGGACTTGGAGGGGTCAGCTGTCAGGGAGGGTGCAAAGAGCCAGGTTCCTTTCCTGGAATAAGGAGTGTCTCCATCCTGGATAGGGCTTGGGTCCTTCTAGTTAAAACTCACTGTAATGAGATTTCCTTTGGGCCCCAGACTGTCTTCAGAAGTCTTTGAAGCTTGTCAGCCTCAGGAAAGGCTGATAATGAACTGAAATTCAGCAGTCTGAATTTGGGCCTCAGTGCTGTGTTTGAAATGTGCATAAATGAATGTCTGACTTGGAGTCACTGGCTTTTTATGGATCTGGCCTCTGAGTGTGTGATCACACCCTCTGGATTATTTAAGCGACCAGTCCCTGTTCTCCAGACTTTGTATAATAGCAGTCAAGCACACCAGTTCCTTTAATCAGGTGGGCGAGGGGTGATGGCTTCTCCATGGGACAGCCTGAGGTGGTATGCTTGCTTCCCAGGAAGAGGAGGTGTCTGCCCTCTCTGTTCTGGCCAGAGATGACCCATGGCTGACCTATCAGCAGCCTCCCCTTTTCCACGGCCAGTGGTTATGGAATCTGGAAGAGAGAAATAATCCCTCTTCATTCCTCTCTTTGCCTTGGATTCTGGTTCTTTTCTCATCTGGGGAAGAACAAGAAGGCACATTAAGGTTTGCTGTGTTCCTTTCACAAAATCCCCTCATCACCAAAAACAGTCTGCCTTCAGATGAGTCCCAGAGAGCAGTCTCTCATTTATCTCATTTCCTGCCACATATCCAAGGCCCGTGTGCATCACCTCTGTCCTCTCCTCTGCTCAGTGGCTGTTTGGATCCATTTTTTGGCCTGATTCCTCAGTTAGCCATGGGAGCCTCAGAGTTGAAGAAACCTTCACCAGTGAGGATCAGGGTCCTGGGTACCTGCCACCAGCTAACTGTCAGGCTGGGCACTGAGGACAAGACACAGCTGGGGAGCCTGAGGCCCGGCAGGAGAATGCACAGATGGCCTCAGCATGTCATCAGTGTGCTCCACGTGGACAGGGGAAGCCAGCCTTGCGCTCAGCCCCTCCTGGAGCCACACCAGAAAGCTTCTATCTTTACAACACAAAGGTGGGCAGAAGCGGGTGGAAGGCCAGCTTGTGGGCCCATGCATGGGTATGTGCAAGAGAGGGAGGAGTTGGCTAGGGACCAACAGTTCCACAGGCTACAGGTGGTGAGGGACCTGGGGGCTGGCACAGATGTGCATCCTCCATGATGGACCTGCTCTTAGTGATGGGGAGCTGCAGTGGTATGTGGGGAGGTTGCCTCTTAGATTTAACCCTCTGGTAACAGAGACATGGACTTAGGGACAAGTGACCAGGGAGACCAGGGAAAGACGAGGCCACTGTAATGGTTCATGGAGAGATAATGAAGAGAGGAAGAGAAGATAGGCAGGTGTTGGTCAAAGATACTTGCTTATGACTAAGAGGGACGTGTTTCAGGAAAACTCTTGGACAGCAAGGCAACTGTAGTTATTAGTGATATATTGTATTCTTGAAAATTATGAAGAGAGTAAATGTTACCTGCTCTCACTACAAAAAATGATAACTATGTGAGGTAATGCATTTGAGCTAGGTTTTGTTATTCTACAATGTGTAAAATCATAATCTTATGTTCTACACAGTAAAAACATGCAACATTATCTGTCAATTTTAAAATATATAAATTTATCTGAAGAAAGAAACAAGATGATGATACTGATGCCTGAAAGAAGACAAGGTTGCATCAGCAGGACTTAGTTTTTCATGAGATGTGGAGGGCAAGACACACACAGTGTCCTACAGGATGTGAAGAGAAACCCCCAGCAACGGCCCCTGCAAACATCCCTGTAACATACTCTGCAGGGGTCCGTGATGAGCAGAGTGGCAGGAGTAGCACGTGCACCCACGCTGTTTCACTCTTTGCTCCACATTTTTATGTTTGTCCTAGTAGAGTTCAAGTTCATTGGTCTTTGCACCAAGGTATGTGGCCTGTTTACTCAAATGGTAATGATAATAAGCTTATTGGAAACTCTCAATAATTATTACTGGTGGTGGTGGCAGTGGTGATTTTTCCATAGTTTTAACCCAAAGATAGGGTATTCAGGGGCAGAGCAAGACCTGTATTTTTCCATTGGGATATTTCCAGCATTCTTAGTCAGTTTTCCTTCTGTGTAGATACCAGGTTTTGTGAAGATTATGCAACCTCTTAGCGGTAAATCATTTTAATTTTGGTGATAGTTTTTGCACGTGTGGTGCTGTGAATTGAAGCCAGGGCATTAGGCAACCAATCTTCCACAAGCTGCACCCCCAGCCCTTACTTTAGTGATAATTAAGCTTTTTATGAGACAAACAACTGTCTTCTCTCCATCCCTCTAGGAAGGGTCATTTTGAGATGAATAGCCAATAGTTCTTCCCTCAAGGAGCTGTGATCTTCAGAATAAGCAGGGGGTACACAGACTGACGTGAGAGAACAAGCAGAAGGAGGTGGCAGGGTGGGAGGGGGCCTCAGAGGTCCAATCTGGAACATGGGTTGACAGTTCAAGGCCTGTGTCTTCCAAACTAAAGATGCGGAGTGCTCATCTGACTGTGGGATGGGCTTGCTCTGTCAAGCTGTCTTGGAAAATCTGGGACACATGGAGACCACAGTTGGCATACAATGAAAACCCCAATCCAGGGCCCATTGAGTCTGGAGAACAGACAAGCTCAAGCTTTAAGGCTATCAGTACAGTGTCCTAGCCAGATGCTTGGAGCAGATAATCTCTTGAGTGTGTAGTGTTATAAGCGGCAGGGTCTGGGAACCAGGCTAAGATAGAAGTTAATGCAGCAGTTCTGGAGTGACGCTGCTGGGTTTAATCCTGCCTCTGATACTTACTTAGCTGTGCCATCTTGTGACAGTTACATAACCTATCTGTGCCTCTATTTATTCTTCCATAAAAATGGGATGGGTTTTCATGCAGATGAAAAAAATAATAATACAGAGTCAAAGCACTCAAAATGCTGTCTTATCACTATTAATATAGTCATTATTCTCTCTGTCATTTGAACATGTACGTTAATGTGAGTCAGACGCAGGTTAAGGGGACACTAATTTTCACTCATGCTGACAAAAAAATAAAGCAAATTAAAAAATAAAGTTCTTTTGGAATCAAGAAATTAGGAAAAACTCCAGTCAGAAGAGGATATTCCAATGGCCATGAAACTTGTGAAAAAATGCTCAAAACTAATAACTGTCAGAGAACACAGCGAGAAACGGGATGTTACATCACTAAGTATCCATCAGAATGGCACAATGAGGAAGACGGGCAGTATGGTGTGGATGGGCTAGGAATATGATTGACAGACCACTTTGAAAAACCTTTGGCAGAACCCACTAAAGCCAAACACACATCCTTTATGATCCAGCAGCCCCATCCTGGGCACATAATAGATACAGGTACCATTTTATTTGCAGCTGTGCTATTTGTAATAGCCCCAAACTAGAAACAACACAGGTACCCATCAATAGCAGGAGGGATAAGAGTCATGGGGTATTAGGACCCATGGCACATTCTACCGCAATGTGGATGGATAAACAGACTTAGCTTTGTGCAAAGATATGTACAAACCTCACAAAGACAAGGCAGAGCGAAAGTAGCCAGAGACAAAAGGGTTCAAACTGAGATTCCATTTATATGAGGTTCAAAAACGGGCAAAATGGGGCTGGGATTGTGGCTCAGCGGCAGAGCGCTCGCCTCGCACGTGCGTGGCCCGGGTTCGATCCTCAGCACCACGTAAACATAAATGCATTGCATTGTGTACAACTAAAGTAAATAAATAAATATTAAAAAAAACGGGCAAAAATGTTTGTCCTGTTCAAAGATGGGATTATGGTCATCATTGATAGAGGGAGGGACAGGTGGTTGAAAAGGAGCACGAGAAAGCCTCTGGGGGTTGCTGGTCATTTTCTTTCTTGATATGGTTGCTGGTTACTTGTCTGTGTGTCTGCTAACCTTGCATAAAACATTTAGGCCGTGTGTGCTGAGTCAGGAACAATCCTCTCATGTATAGCTTCATCCTGGATAAAAATCCACTCCCTGCTATTCTGCAGTGACAGCCTTTTATGTCAGCCAGGGCATGAGGCCTCCAGGAGGACTGGCTTCTGGGGTAGACAACTAACATCAGACTTCTTCACCACCATGCCGACTGGACGTGGAATGATGCTCAATGAATCCCTGTTGAGGGAAGGAGAGGAGGAATGAGAAAGGGAGGGAGAGGAAAGGGAGATGAGTTGCAGCAGGGCAGGTGAGACAGGTTCTCCCATTTGCAAATAGCCTTCCAGTTGGGTCCAGCCAAAGCAGGGATATTTGGACATTTAGGTGATGGGCATCAGTTGGTGAGGGTCACCCTGCAGGGGGAGGTCCTGGAGGCAAGCGTGCAGTGTGTCTGTTTGTCCTGTGGGATACCTCAGTGCCACTCATCTACTCATTCATAAAACCTCAGTCAAATCCTTGCTGTGCGCACAAAGGCATGACCATGACCTGTGGGGTGGTGGAGGGGCTTCACTGGCCTTGGAGGGTCTTCAGGGTGGCCAGGTACTCACTGCAGTGGCACTCCTGCCTACGTGACCAGCTGCCAGGGCTGCCCTAGCCCTCCCACGGCTGGCTTGGAGATGAAGTGAGGAAAGGTCACTTTGCCAACAGAGGTAGGCGTGGTGACTGGAGGAGCAGATGAAAGGAGGGTGCGCTGGAGGGAGGTCGAGGGTCCTTCCCAAAGTGAGCACATGAAAGAGTATGAAGCACTTAATTGGAGAGACAACAAAGGAAAGAAAGCCACCTGCACTTAGTTTTGCTGACACAGAGAAGGGAGAACCAGACTTTAATCAGTCATTTCTTTCAGTGCTGCGACAGTGCCCTGCCTGCCGGCCGCCTTGCCATGCCTCTTACACGCACCTGATTGCACCTTATATCTTAAGCCACAGCCATTGGTGGGTCCTAGGAGACTCTGGGTAGGAAGCCTCAGATATTGGGAACACTGAGCTAGTCTGATCTGAAGACAAGGAACTGGTGACTTCCTGGGGGGTGACTTAGGGACATGGGAAAGTGCACACCCAAAGACATGCCACTGATGCCTGAAATGCCACTTTTCCAACTTGATTGGTTAGGACTTGCCATCTCCTGCCTGTTTCCTGTGTCAGTGCCTCCCTTGGAAACGGTGGTATCTAGAGGGACAATGACTGTCAGAACTCTCTGTGGGCAGAGCGAGACCTGGATGGTGAGAACAGTCCCTTCTGGGGACACTGGGCCCTGGTGCTGAGATGGCAAGATCAGTTTTATTTAGGGACAAATCTGAACAGTTGTCACTCAGATCTTCAGGTGAGTGTCACAACCAGCAGGGGTTCTCAAACTGTGGTCCCTGGACCTGCAGCATCAACATCACTGGGACCTTCTTAGAAGTGCAAGTTCTCAGGATCCAGCCCAGAACTGCTGAATCAGCAAAGTGAGGAAGGCCCAGCAATCCATGATTGAATAGGTATCTTGTTGATTCAGATAAATGCCAACGTTTGAGAACCTCTAAGGGAAGAACAATTTCCTGAACCTTCTTTTTACCCACGATGTTCCCTGTCCTTGGAACAGAAATCAAAACCATGGCGTCAGATCAAAACTCAGGAAATCAGGGTGTTTCCTGGGGATCTTCGCCAGTGATTCAGTCTGACAAAGGCCTTGCTATCCCATTGTTATAAAAGCCCAGGTTCTGAAAACACACTGAATTGTGTTTGTGATCCTGGCTCTGCTTCTTCCCGGCCATGGAAACCTGAGCAAGTTACTTAATTGACTCTCAGTTTTTCCATCTGTAAAACTAGTCTCATGCTAGGGCCTATCTGATCAAGATTTTCATGAAGCTCCTAGTCCTACATACATACTGAGTGCTCTATAGATGAATTTCTGAGTTATCAGTCATGCAACTTTGGCTACAATTAAAGAAATTAGACTATATCTCAAAGAAATCAGCCTACTAAGTTTGTCACTGTGGGTGGACATTGGGAGACCCCATGGTGGTATTGTGCTATATGTGGGTTCTCAGGCTCTAAGTCATCCGTTGCTACTATCTTGTGATTCCAAACATTGTAGAAATTATTAAACCATCTTAGAAACAAGCAACAAAGCCGGGCACGGTGGCGTATGCCTGTAATCCCAGCACTTGGGAGACTGAGGCAGGAGGATTGCGAGTTCAAAACCAGCCTCAGCCTCAGCAATAGCGAGGCACTTAGCAACTCAGTGAGACCCTGTCTCTAATAAAATATGAAAAAGGGCTGGGGATGTGGCCCAGTGGTCGAGTGCCCCTGAGTTCAATCCCCAGTACCAAAAAAAAAAAAAAAAAAAAAAAAAAAAAAAAAAAAAAGAAAAAGAAAAAGAAAAAAAAACAAGCAACAAAGCTCCAGAGGCTGGAACATGGCTACTGTCCTGTCTGCTGGGCATCTGCTGCTGCAGAAGGAATGGTGGCTACAGACTCATTCACAGAATGAGTCAACAGGCCTGACTGGCAAGCTCACAATCAGAATCACCTCCCTCTCCCATGATGACCTATCCACAAGATGATTTATGGCCAATCAGTTTTCGTTTATAAAACTGACAATAGTCCAGCTGATAAAATTGATATATGTGAAATTCAGCAGCTGCAGGATAAAAGCTGCCTGCCCTGCGGCGACATCTGGCTGCCTTGCACAGACGTCATCCTGTCGCCCTTCACCCTATGGAATGCTGACTGCTGTCAGATATAATAAGGAGCATTTAAGGTCCACAGAGACATGGCGAAAGGGTTAAACCAACTGAGTAGATTCTTCAATCTGGGTAGATCCCAGGGAGAAATATTTGGAATATAGAAAGACTGCAGTATGGTTCTCAGCAGTGTGGGATGGGCACGGGCACTCAGAGGGTGGAGGTTGGGGTGTGTGGGCAGTGAAGCAGGCTGACATTTTCACTTGCAGGTGGTCTGTGAAAGCAGCAGCTGTGATTTCCTCACAGCTTGCTCTTGGTGACGGCAAGTACAGTGAGAGGATTGGCATTGCCTTTTATCTGCAGATTTCAAAGTTCTTGACATGAGTCAGTCTTTCCCAATACCTTGTAGAAGGCAATAATTTCCATTTCTTCAGACAGGGAGCCTGAAGTGCATGTTGGGCAATGGCACCGCAGGTCACAGTGACTAAGCAAGCACTCACCTGTTCCTGAGCTTGTGCCCTGACTGTCCTTGTGACTCGGGCAGCCAGGGAGGAAAGGGTCGGCAAGCAACAAAGCACAAAGCTTTACATTTTGGTTCCCAAATCCCGATGTACCCAATAAGTCTTGAAATTTTAGATTTCTGGTCCCCCATGCTCCTTCTTTTGTTTATTTTTGGTGCTGGGGATGGAACCCAGGACCTCACACAGGCTGGGCAAGCACTCTATAACTGAGCTATATCCTGAGACCATCAAACTGATTTCTCTCCCCCAAAAATCTTTGGTTTAGTAGGGTCTGGGTGAGGGGAGAGACTAGAATTCAGTTGCACAGTGACCATGATGCACAACCAAATTTAGCTCTTAAGGGTCAATCAATAAGGAACTCTGGAAGGAAACAGTGGAAGGGGCTGGGGGCCTCTATAGAACCAGATTCCTGGCTGTCACCTGCACACACTGTCCCAGGGCTATACCACACCTTCCCCACTCAGATGAGGAGTCTCCTGGTTGTGCACCCCACTGTGCCCCACCTCTGCGCTGTGGGGGGGTCTTGTGCTCCTTTGAGATGCAGATTTCAAACAACCATCCTGAAAGACATTAAAGTGCCTGTATAATTTAGGCTGTGACTTCAGAAGTGTATATAGGAGGCAGATGGAGCATCAGGGAAGAACTTAACCAAAAACTAATGGAAACAGAAAAAAGTTAATGTTAAAAAAAGTTAATGTTAAAAGTTAAATGATAAAGTCTCTTTAATCCCACTATGCCTGATGTCTCCCCAAACCTGTGTGACCATTTCCAAATTTTGAGGTTCTTAGTGTATTAAAGAATTAAGAGCCAGGTGTGGTGGCGCACACCTGTAATCCCAGCATTTGGGAGGCTGAGGCAGGAGGATCACGAGTTCAAAGCCAGCCTTAGCAATGGCGAGGCACTTAGCCACTCAGTGAGACCCTGTCTCTAAATAAAATACAAAAAAAAAAGAGGGGGCTGGGGTTTGGCCCAGTGGCTGAGTGCCCCCAAGTTCAATCCCAGGTAAAAACTAAATAAATAAATATGTTATGGAAAAATAGGTTTTGCACTGAATACACAGTTATGTGCTGCATGCTGACATTTGAGCCAAGGATCAGGAGGACTGGATTCCTAGTCATGCCATAGCCATCTTGGTCTGAGTGAGTACACACTAATGTTTGTACTATGACAAAAAGGACTAATGACACAGCTCTCAGAATATGCTCCCGTCATTAATCAAAGCACAATTATTTTACTGGCACCCCAATTGGCTCCATCTCCTTTTAGTTTTGCCTTTCTACAGGGGCTGGAAGGCTAAAAACTTCATTTTCCAAGTTCCCTTCCAGCTGAATGTATTCAAGTTTCATTCCATAGGTGCTCGCATGTGACTTAGAAGTCAAGTGAGGCAGAGGCCCCCTTAGACTGCTCTTAGCTATTTTCTGAGTCTGCAAAATCCTTTCTGAGGTCTAGCTGCCAACATCCTGGGTGTCAGGGGCAAAATTTGCAACAACACTTTTCTATTCCCAGGATCTTAGCCATGGTGAAATGTTCTAGAAATCAAATGCTTATAAGATCACTGAATGGACTGGAGATGTGGACCCAGGCTGGGCTTCCAAGAATGAGTCCCAGAACTCGGCAACTCTACAGGTCTTCCAGGAAGCTGCTCCCTCTGCCATGGCCAGCAGACATGACAAAGCAAGAGCTACCCTTGGGGTCACTAAATTCATGGCTGCAGTCCAGGGATGAAGAAAACTGCTTCCAAACACCCACAATTGGACACAAATCTCCGCTGATGAGCTTTAGTGACATTTCTAGCATGTTGTGATGATGCAGGATGAAATTGCTACATGGAAAATCCTTGTATAGCTATCTTAGTTCATTTATGTAAATATATCTGCAGGCATGGAATTGCTGGGTCCCAGGGTGAATATGATATTATATTCATATTAATAGATATAATATTAATATCTATTGCTGTGATAGATGTTGCTAAGATGCTCTTGAAGAATGTTTTAATTCATACTGCCTCCAACGTGACCTCACCTTTACAAATACAAAGTATAAACCAGGCATGAGATTTAAAATGTCCACCAGATGGTATAGTAATAACTACCATAAGATGACTACTGAAGACCAAGGAAAACAGAAATGCATATACACTGAATACAGCTCTAGTGTAACCAATCTTTTTGGCAATATGAGACGTGAAAAATGACAGCTCATTGTTTTGCATTTATGTTTGAGTATTACCGATGTTGAAGAACTTTCCTTTGTCACTTTTTATTTGTTTATTCAAATATGGCAGTGCTGGGGATCAAACCCAGGGCCTTGTGCATGATAGGCAAGCACTCTAGGCAAACACGGTACCATTGAGCTACATTCCCAGCCATTGAAAGTGTCCCTAGGAAGAGACAGAATAGACACAATAAAGGTTCCTGCTCTATCCCCAACACCATGGTGTCTTGGAAGCCTTGCTAAAATCGAGACTTAAATAATCCAGAGTCACATAACATAATGCCAGGAAGCTAGAATCCAATCTCAACTTGAATGAGGAAACATGATCCACAAACGCCATTATGTACAAGACACAGGTATCAGAATTACCTAACATGGATTTTAAAATGACTATCGTAAGTGGTTTATTTGGTAAAGTACTTGCCAAGGATGTGCAAGGCCCTGGCTTCAATCCCCAGCACTGCAAAACCAAGCATTGCAAAACAAAACAAACAAACAAACACCCTGACTATCATAAAAACAAAGCTTAAATGAGCAGTTCTTAACATGCTTTCATGCTTAAAACAAGGAGAAGAGACATGCTTAAAACAAGGAGAAGAGACAGGGAGGCTATTATAAGAAGAGGCTATTATAAGAAGAGGCTATTTTAAGAAGCTAGGGAAGCTGAGGCAAGAGGATCTCAAGTTCAAAGCCAGCCCCAATGACTTAGTAAGGCCCTAAGCAACTTAAACCCTGACTCAAAATATAAAGGCCTGGGAATGTGACTTAGTGGTTAAGCCCCCTTGGATTCAATTCCTGGCACCAAAAACAAAATGTTTTTGGAGAAGCCAGGCACAGTGGATGCACACCTGTAATTCTAGCAACTTGGGAGGCTTAGACAGGAGGATTGAAATTTCAAGGCCAGACTCAGCAA
Organism: Tamias sibiricus; assembly: GCA_025594165.1. Taxonomy (NCBI): domain Eukaryota; kingdom Metazoa; phylum Chordata; class Mammalia; order Rodentia; family Sciuridae; genus Tamias; species Tamias sibiricus. The sequence goes on from CM046663.1 coordinate 72,806,409, forward strand.
CTTATTGAGGGCCTCAGAAACTTACTGAGATGCTGTCTCAAACTAAAATATAAAAAGAGTTGGGGTATAGCTCAGTAGTAAATCTCCCCTGGGTTCAATCCCCAGTACATACACACACACACACACACACACACACACACACACACACATACACACACACACCAAACAGTCTTTGGAGAGGAGTTACAGTCTCTTCTACTAGAGTTTCATGAGCCTTAACATTTGTAACTCTTTTTTTTTTTTTTTTTTTTTTTTTTTTTTTTTGGTACTGAGTATTGAACTCAGGGGCACTCAACCACTGGGCCACATCCCCAGCCCTTTTTTGTATTTTATTAGAGACAGGGTCTCACTGAGTTGCTAAGTGCCTCACCATTGCTGAGGCTGGCTTTGAACTCGCGATCCTCTTGCCTCAGCCTTCCAAGTGCTGGGATTACAGGTGTGCGCCACCGCACCCGGCTAACATTTGTAACTCTTGTTCCACTGCGTTTAAATCCTCACTGTCCTGCATTCATGCATGCAGACAGAGACTGGGATGCCTGCATTTGCAGAAGCCAACACACTTGCAACCCCCTTTTCTCCAACAAAATTTAGGGACTCCTGCCCTTTTGTTTTCTCTTTCTCAGCTCTGCTCTTTGGCTCATCTTGGAGGATGATGCTGGGACTCCTCATTTTGGAATGCAGAGCAGGTACAGAGGGGCCATCAAGAGTCATATGGTGGCTTGTCCTTTGTGACCACTTGACCTGGACAAGAAAAAGTATTCAGGATTAGGCTGCTAATGGACCTTTATATCACCTTCAGGTCATTATGTTGGGGACCTTCTTTCCTAATAATAAGTCTATCAATATTTTAACTGTGGGAATAGCCATACTGGTTTGCACTGGCTGAGTACTGGTCTTGTCTGTGAAAAAGGTTAATGATTCTGGTCCTGATTCTAAGAGCAATGGGAACCACTGAAGGGCAATGAGCAGGGAAGTACATGAATAGATTTGCATTCACGTATCACTGGGGCTGTGGGAGGACAGGAAAGGGTCAGAGCAGATGTAGTCAGCAAATAGGGGGTTGTTGTCCTAGTCTAGGCAGCTTCAGATGGTTTGGACCATGTGTTTAGATTGCAGAGAATCAACAAAGTCAATGGATGTGCAGAGAAGAGAGGATGATCCCAGAGTTTTTAGCTTTCCAATGGAGTTGACAGAGGGTAGTTTTATCAACTTAAAAAGGGAAGAGGAGAAGAAGACTGGGTTTGTTGGGAGAAGAGACCATTAATAGCAGTTTTGGAGAGACTGAGTTTAAATGACTTTGGACTCTTCAGGGATGTTAAGTAGACAGCTGTCGGCCTGCTTAACATCATAGTCTTGGAGTTCAGAAGAGAGTCTGGGCTACAGTCATGAATTGGTGAGCTCTCCACAATAGGGTAAGAAATGAAGCTGTGGATAGGATGAAACCAAGTATGTAGATGGTTGAGTGATATGGTAAGACAGACTCTAAACTTGAACTTCAGAAGTTGATGGCTAAGCGAAAATCAAGGGCAGGAGTGGGGTTGTGGCTCAGCGGTAGAGCGCTCGCCTAGCCTGTGTGTGTCCCAGGTTTGATCCTCAGCACCACATAAAAAATAAAGACATGTGTACAACTAAAACAAACAAATAAATATTTTTTAAAAAATCAAGGGCAGATCATGGAAGATAAAAATCTGAAAACACTACAAACACCACTAATGTAAAAACCACAAGTTAGCCTAATATTATCTGCCTTAAACACTTTGCAATACTGTCCTCTATAATTTTAGCTACGTGATCTTTATTGTATCAAACTTATTGAGAAATATAACTTATGTCAAATAAATTGCATCCATTTAAAACAATCTGATGCGTTCTGGCAGTTGTCTATACACCGTGGCACCCTCAGAAAACTCAGAACCTTTCTATCATGGCCCAGTTTCCCTGCACCCCTGGGCCATCCAGCTCTCTCTCTACCCCTGGCCACTGATCTGGAGCTTAACATGAATGGAGTTATTCAGTATTTGCCTTTTTTGTCTGGCTTGTTTCCTCAACATCATGATTTGGAGATTTACCCAGGTTGTCACGTGTGTGGGTACTTCCTTTTTATTGCTGATTAGTTTCCAGGTGTGAACACGTGTCATTTTGTTTATGTACTCACCTGTTGATGGTCATTTAGGGTGTTTGAATCTTGTGTTAGTATGAGCATTTTATCATGAATGAGAGCTGGATGTGCTCATATGCCTTGTTTAAAACAATTGAGATTATATTGCTTTTCTACTTTATTACCATGATGAATGGTAGTGAGTGATTTTCCAGCTTTGAGTTCTAAAAGTGTTAAAATACATAGAAATCAAATCTAAACCTATTAGCAACTCTTAATACTAATTTTTAATACCATTTACAATGACAACAAAAATATATTAGGTAACAAAATATGCATAAGATTGGTATATTGAAAAATAGAAAACACTCCTGAGAAAATTAAATAACTAAATAAATGAAAGTTATATTATCTATGTATTGAGTTTAATAAAAATTTTTACCAAAAAAAAAAAAAAAAGAAACCATACTTTGTCCTGGTGCATTCTATGTAATTTTAGTTATCATTAAAGCTACCATTATAGGTGGATAGTTGGGTTTTATTTGCCATATCCATTAGCATATTACACACTAACATAAAATCTAGAAATTAGAATAATATTTTATTATCTGCCTTAAAGACTTTGATAATACCTTTGATATCATTTTAGTTGCATGACCTTTGTTTTATCAAATTTATTGAGGGATAACCGATGTCAAATAAATTGCATCCATTTAGACAACAACTCTGTTATGTGAATTTCTGCTTAATCTTTCTTAGTGTGTATGAAGTGGTATCTCCTGTGGTTTTAAGTTTGCATTTCCCTAATGACTAATGATATTGATAAGAATTTTCATGAGCTAGCTCATTGCCCGTTTGCAAATCTTTTTCAAATTTTTGTGTACTTTTAAATAGAATTGTATTTCTGTTGCATTGTGAGAGTTCTTTATCTATTCTGCCTATGTCTATTATCAAATATGTGATCTGCAAACATTTTCTCCCATTCTGTGGGTTCTTCATCCACTTTCTTTCTTTCTTTCTTTCTTTTTTTTTTTTTTTTTTTTTTGTGGTACTGGGGATTGAATTCAGGGGGACTCGACCACTGGGCCATATCTCCAGCCCTTTTTTGCATTTTATTTGGAGACAGAGTCTCACTGAGTTGCTAAGTGCCTCACTATTGCTGAGGCTGGCTTTGAACTCGCAATCCTCCTGCCTCAGCCTCCCAAAGTGCTGGGATTACAGGTGTGCGCCACCACACCCGGCTTCATCCACTTTCTTGATGTTATCTTTTGAGGTACAAAAATGAAATTTTCATGAATTCCAAGTTATATACTTTTTGCTTTTGTCACTTGTGCTTATGTGTCTTATCTAAGAAATCACTGTCAAAAGGCATGAGGATTTTCTCCTTTTAAGAATCTTATAGTTTTAAAGATGGTGGAATGAGACAGACATCATTACCCTAAGTACATATACAAAAACATGAATGGTGTGACTCTACTTTGTGTACAACCAGAGACATGAAAAATTGTGCTCTATTTGTGTAATATGAATTGAATTGCATTCTGCTGTCATATATAATAATTAGAATAAATAAAATAAAATAATTTAAAAAAGAATCTTATAGTTTTAAGCAGGGAGTGGTGGTGCATGCCTGTAATCCCAGCAGCTCAGGAGGCTGAGTCAGGAGGATTGCAAGTTTAAGGCCAGACTCAGCAATTTAGCAAGGCCCTAAGCAACTCAATGAGATCCTGTCTCTAAATAAAATATAAAAAGGGCTGAGGGCCTGGATCAGTGTTTAAGCACCCTGGATACCAACAACAACAAAAAAGAATTTTATAATTTTAGCTCTTTGGTCTCTGCTTCATTTTGAGTTGATTTTGGTACAGGATGTAAGGAAGTGGCTCAATTTCACTCTTTTGCCTGTGGGTATCTAGTTGCTTACCTATCAGTAGTTATAGACTGCTCTTTCCTGGTTGAATTGTCTTGGCACTCTTGTTAAACTTTTTAAAAAATATTTATTTATTTACTTTAGTTGTATAGAATGCAATGCATTTATGTTTATGTGGTGCTGAGGATCGAACCCGGGCCACGCACATGCGAGGCGAGCGCTCTGCCGCTGAGCCACAATCCCAGCCCACTCTTGTTAAACTTAATGGTCTTTGTTTATTTTCTTAACTGTGTGCTCTGTTTCTGCTATTCTCTTTTTTTTAAATTAGTGCATTATGATTATACATAATAGTGGGATTCATTATGTCATATTTGATAACATCATTTGATAAATCTCATTCCCCAGGACCTTCCCTTTCCCTTCCTATCTCCCTCCCCTGTCCACTGGCTCTGCTCTGCTGACCTCACTTTTATTATTATTATTATTATTATTATTGTTATTAATTAGTATGCTATCATTTTATATATATATATGTGAGTGGGATTCCTTGTGGTATACTCATATATGGACAAAGCACAATTTGCTAGGTTTCTTTCCACAGAACTTCCCCTGCTTACACTTCTCCTCTTATCTCTGTTATTCCCTTTCTTCTACTTACTTTGGGCTTATTTTACTCTTCTTTTTCATCTTACGGTGAATCATTAGGCTGCTATTCTCTAACACTTTTCCTTTTCTAACGTGAGAGTTTAAAGCTACTACAACTTTTTCTTGAGCCACTTGAGCCGCATAAATTTTGGCTTTTTAAAAAAATATATTTATTTGCTTTAGTTGTACACAATGCAACACATTTATGTTTACGTGGTGCTGAGGATAGAACTTGGGCTGTGCACGTGCTAGGTGAGCGCTTTACTGCTGAGCCACAACCCCAGCCCCAAATTTTGACTTTTTTATTATCATGTATTTCAAAGTATTTTTCTAATTGTTCATGTGATCTCTTCTTTGATCCATTAATTATTTAGAAGTGAGTTGTTTAATTTCCAAATGTTTGGAGTCTTCCTATTTTATTGTTTTTTATTCATTTCTGATTCTGTTTTGATCAGAGAACATCCTCTGTGTGATTTAAATCCTCTTATATTTATTGAGCTTTGTTTTATGGTCCAGCATATGGTCGATCTTGGTCAACAAATCACATGTACTTGAAGAGCATGTGTATTTGGTAGCTGTAAACTGGTGGGTGTAGTGTTCTATAAATACCAATTAGAGTGGTTAGTCATGTTCACCTTTTTCTTTATTGAATTCTTTCTAGTGGTTCCATATCGTATTCATTTTTATCCAATTGTGGATTATTTATATCCATGTTTCTTTCTTTCTTTTTCTTTTTTTTTTTGTTGGTTCTGGGGATCAAACTCAGGGCCTCAGGGCCTTATGCATGCTAGGCAAGCACTCTACCAACTGAGCTATATCCCCAGCCCGTATATCCATGTTTTCTTCAGGGATATTGAAGCTCTGTTATTAGATACTTACACGTATAGGATGCTCTGTCTTCCTAATGTTTTGACCCCTTTATCCTTGCAATATCATTCTTTGTCATTTTGTTTATATATTTGTTTATTTTTGGTACTGGAGATTGAACCTAGGATGTGTTTACCACTGACCTACATCCCCAGCCCTTTATACTCTTTGAGACAGGATCTCACTAACATACTTAGAGTCTCACTAAGTTGCTGAGGCTGGCCTCAAAATTGTGATCCTCCTGCCTCAGGAGCCCAAGTCACTGGTGTTACAGGCGAGTGCAGCCATGCCTCAGTGTCATTTATGACATTGGTTCTTTACAAGGTCTACTTTGTGATACCAGCATAGCTATTCCAGCCTTCACTATTTACATAGTATATAATTTTCTGTCCATTTACTCTCAATTTATTTGTGTTTTGTATTGAAAATGCATATTTTATAGACAACATACATTTTAGGTTTCTCATTACATACCATGGGTTAATTTCTTCCTTTTGATTGGAATATTTACTTCATTAGTATTTCAAGTAATTACTGATGTAGTTGAATTTCAGTCCACCATTTCATTATTTGTTCTCTGTTAATCTTATTCACTTTTCTTTCTGTTCTCTTTCCTGTCTTCTTTTGGATTATTTTGAACATTTTTTGAGATTCATTTTAATTTTTTTAATCTTTCCCAACATAAGAATTTAAAGCTGCTATAACTTTTTATATGGTTGATCTTGGTCAACAAATCACATGTACTTGAAGAGCATGTGTATTTGGTAGCTGTATTTAGTCATATCTTTTTTCATGGTTGCTTTGGAGATCAAGAACTACATCCTCTTATTTTCATAATTTACTTAGAGTTAATATCATATCAATTCGTGTAATATGTAGAAACTGTACCGCTATATTGATATATCATCTCCACCTGTATTATGACCTTAGAAGACAATGATCTAATTTTAAAAAAATATTTATTTTTTACTTGTAGTTGGACACAATACCTTTATTTTATTTATTTATTTTTTTATGTGGTGCTGAGGATCAAACCCAGGGCCATGCACATACCAGGCAAGCACTCTACCGCTGAGTCACAACCCCAGCCCAATGTTATGATTTTTTATTTAAACACTTTGTCTATTTTTGAAGAAGAAAAAGTAGTTTCTTGCATTTACCTTTCTTTTTCTTTGAGGTACTATGGATTGAACCCAGGGCCTTGTGCATGCTAGGCAAGTGCTTTACCACTGAGCTACATCGCAGCCTTATATGTGTCATTTTTGATCATCTTCATTTCTTCTTGAAGATCTAAGTTTCCCCTCTGATATTATTTCTTTTTAGAATGAAAATTTCCTTAGAATTTTTTTTTTTGTGTGTGTGTGTGGTACCGGGGATTGAACTCAGGGGCACTCGACCACTGGGCCACATCCCCAGCCCTTTTTTGGATTTTATTTAGAGACAGGGTCTCACTGAGTTACTAAGTGCCTCACCAATGCTGAGGCTGGCTTTGAACTCGCGATCCTCCTGTCTCAGCCTCCCAAAGTGCTGGGATTACAGGCGTGCGCCACCGCGCCCGGCTCCTTAGAATTTTTAATAGGAGTGATGAATTTTAATAGTTTTCTTTTATTTGGAAAATGCATTTTTTTGTCTTTTTAAAAGTTCCTTTAAGATTAAAATTTTCTTTTTACAACATCTAACCTAGTATTAATTCTATCCAATGTGTCTTTTTATCCCAGGCATTAGATTTTTCACCTCTAGAATTATAACTTGAGCCTTTTAAATATATCGTCTATATCTTCCTTTAACTCAGCCATGTTCTTCTCTAATTTCTTTATAAATGGAGTATAACTGTTTTAATGTTCAAAAACTCTTTTAGCACCTTCATATTAACTGAATAGTTAGTTACCTGCATCATATCTGAGTCTGTTTCCATTGAATCATTTTTATCCTTATTATGGGTTATATTTGTGGTATTTTTCTTCTTCTTTTCTTTCTTTCTTTCTTTTTTTTTTTTTTTTTCCCATGCTTGGTAATTTTGGAGTAGATGCCAGATGTTGTGAATTATACCTTCTTGGATACTGTTATGGTTTGGATGTGAGGTGTCTCCCAAAAGCTCATGTGTGAAACACTGTAAGAACATTCAGGGGTGAAATGATTAGGTTATGAGAGCCTTAACCCAGTCAGCGAATTAATCCCCTGATGGGATTAACTGAGTAGTAACTGAAGGCAGTTTGGGTGTGGCTGGAAGAGGTGATCATTGAGGGTGTGGTTTTGGGATATATATTTTGTATCTGGCAAGGGACTCTCTGTTTCCTGATCACCATGTGAGCCACTTCTCTTTGCACACTTTTCCGCCTTGATGTTCTACCTCACCTTAAGCCATGAGGAATGAAGCTGGCTGTCTAGGGACAGAGACCTTTGAAACCATGAGCCCACAAATAAACTTTTCGTCCTTCAAATTGTTCTTAGTAGGTCTTTTAGTCACAGCAGCAAAAAAGCTGGCTAAAACAGGTACTAGATATTTTTGTCTTCCATTAAAAATTCAGTATGATACAGGCACACCAATATTTATAGCAGCACAATCATAATAGCTGACTTATGGACCAGGCTCAGTGTCCATATATAAAAGAATGGATAAAGAAAATGTGACATATATGTGTGTGTATATATATGTATATATATGTACACACACATATATACATATATGTATATATATAATTTATATGAATAATGGAGTTTTACTCAGCCATAAAGAAGAATGAAAATTGTTTCATTTGCAGGAAAATGGATGGAACTGGAGAACATCATGCTAAACAAAATAATCCAGACTCATAAATCAAAGGTTGAATGTTTTCTCTCATATGTGGAAGCTAGAGAGAGAAAGAGAAAAAAGGAGGATCTCATGAAAATAGATGAGAGAATGGTGGAGTAGAAGTGGGGACCAAGGGGGAGGGAGCAAGGGAAGGAAAGGAGAACTGGGGAATGCAGTTGACCAAACAATGCTACACACTTGTGTGAACATATCACAGAACCTTCCAGTTTTATATATAACTATAGAGCACCAATTAAAATAAATAAATAGAAGGAAGACTAATAGAGTAGAGGAAAGGGATTGGAGGGAGGGGAAGAGGGGGGGAAAGAAGAAGTACTGGGAATTTTTTAAATATTTATTTATTTACTTTATTTTTTAAAAATTATTTATTTACTTATTCATAATGCACAAGTATAGTATCTTTTTACATACAACTGCTTGTATACAAAGTATATAAGTACCATTCAGATCTTTAATCATGCATTTAGGATAGTGATATCCATCTCATTCAACCACCATTTTTTCCCCTTCCCCCGCCCCGCTCCCTCCCTTGCCCTCCCATTCCTTTGACCATTCTAGTGTTCCTCTAATCCTATGTACCCCCATCCAATCACACTGTGAACTAACCTCCTTATATCAGAGAAAACATTCGGTATTTGGATTTTTTGAGATTGACTAATTTCACTTAGCATTATATTCTCCAACTTCATCTATTTACCTGCAAATGCCATTATTTTATTCTCTCTAATTGCTGAGTAAAATTCCATTTTGTATATATACCACATTTTCTTTATCCACACTCCTGGGTCTGTTCCCAAAAGACTTAAAAACAGCATATTACAGTGACACAGCCACTTCAATGTTTATAGCAGCACAATTTATTTATTTACTTTAGTTGTACACAATGCAATGCATTTTATGTTTACGTGGTGCTGAGGATCGAACCCGGGCCGCGCACGTGAGAGGCGAGCGCTCTGCCGCTGAGCCACAACCCCCGCCAAGTACTGGGAATTGAAATGGAGTAAACCATGCGTTTATGAATAGGTCAAAATCACACTATTATGTGTAATTAATGCACTCATGAAAACATTTTTTACATTCTTGAGTGTTTTGCTGGGGATTCAGATATGCCACTTGGGAACAGCTGGATTTTTTTCGAATCTTGCTTTTCAAATTTGCCAAGTGGGACCACAGCATCCTACAGTTTGAGTTTCCCCACCACGGAGGCCGTACCTTTCTGAGCATTGCACCTGATGCCCCAGAATTCCGAGACGTTCCACTGACAGGTGAGAACATACCCAGTCCCGCCTCGGGGAGTGCACAGGGATTGCTTGGCTGCTCTTCTCCAGCAGCTCTCCTCCTGTCCTGCAGCAGCTGCCCCAGGGCACTCCGCCGAGGCACAGGGGAACCCTCTGCAGGTCTCTGGCGCTCTCTCTGGGCAGTGCTCCCTTCTCTATAGAGCACATTCTTGGCCAGGATCTACCCTTTGAATTCTGTCTCTCTGGACCCTTAAGTTCTGTCCAGCCCTGCTCCCAGCACCAGGTCCTGGGAACTCTCCCCAGCACTGAGCTGGGACAGTCATGGAGCTCACCAGACATCTTTTCTCAGGGGTCACTTCTTGGGCTACCTGCTGTCCCAATGCCTGAAAATTATCATTTCATATCTTGCATCCAGTTTTTCAGTTTTCTAAAGTGAGAGGGTCAATCTGACCCTTTTTATTTCATGGAATTTTCTCCCCTTCCTTATTTGGTGATATTTTCACTGTATGCAAGCTTCTGGGTGGACAGCTTTGGTTCCCCCTCTACCCCCAACACTTGAAAACTCTTGTTCACCCACACTCCTCCATAGTTTCTGCTATGGATAAGAAGTTTGTGGATGTTCAAATGATTGTTCCTGTGTACATTTAAAGGGTTTGTCTTTCTTCGGCTGCTTCAAAGACTTGTTTGCTGAATAACTCCAGCTGTTCAATGGAGAATGGGGTGTTAGCTTTCTGTTGCTATAATAAATACTTGAGATAAATCAAACTTACAAAGAGGAAAGGTTTGTTCTGACTCACAGTTTCAGAGGTTTCATGGTTTCTTGACCCACTTGCTGTCAGGCCTGTGGCAAGGCAGAGCATCATGGTAGGTATGCATGCTAGAGAAAGTTGTTCATCTTGTAATGGTCTGGAAATGAAAGGGAGAGGAAGGGACTTGGATCCCAACATCCCCTTCATTAGCACAGTCCCAGTGACCTAACGTCCTCCTACCAGACCCCCACCTCTTAAAGATTCCACCACCTCCCAGTAGCACTGCAAGCTGGGGACCACTCCTGTAACACACGAGCCTTGGCGGGGGGGGACACTTGTACAAACCATAGTAAGTGCTCTGGAGCACAGCAGAGGAGCAATGAGGGGGAACAATGAGGAGGTGATTGCAGAACGTGACACAGAAGGTGACACAGGCTTAGCCACACTGGAAGCATCAGAAGTGGGAGGAGAGAGAGGGTTGAGTGGTGTGTTACAGGAAGGATTGACACAACTTGGTCAGGGACTGCATGAGGGAGTCAAGGAGCAGAGGTCAAGAATAGCTAGCTGTCTGAGCCGGGTGTGGTGGCGCACGCCTGTAATCCCAGCACTTGGGAGGCTGAGGCAGGAGGATCGCGAGTTCAAAGCCAGCCTCAGCAATGGTGAGGCACTTAGCAACTCAGTGAGACCCTAACTCTAATAAAATATAAAAAAGGGCTGGGTATGTGGCCCAGTGGTAGAGTGCCCCTGAGTTAAATCCCTGGTACCAAAAAAAAACAACCAAACAAAAAAAGATTAAATAAATATCAGTATTGGCACTGATGAACCTGATTGGAGGCCTTTGACTCTAGAGCTGTGTCCCGATGAGCTCACTAATCCTTCCTTCCACATTCACTGGCCCCACACTTCCAGTCTCTGGCCCAGATGGAATAGTCAGCCTTTTCCCTTCACGCCCTAGCCACAGCAGAGGGCAGAGAGTAGGGGGGTGAGTAAGTAGACTTCCAAGGCAGAGGAAGGGGCCAAGTGCAGTGCTGCACGCTCAATTCTTTCTCTAAAAACCCCCAGGTAAATGGAACCATGAGTCTGGAGGTGAGGGTGTATTCTAAAGGGACTGCCTGTGGAATGAGAGGAACGTGTTCCTCCCACAAGGCAGTCACAAGGCTAAGAGGGCAGGGGAGCTTGCCCATGAAAGTGTGGGAGCAAGGAGGAGGACCTGGGCCATGCTCCTGGGGACCACCAAGACTTAGAGGCTGGGCCAGCAAGGGAGTCCCCATGAAGGAGGTGCCATCTTAGAAGCAGAGGAAGCCACTCAGAGGCTGCGTCGTCACTTTCCAGAAGATTGAGAATGTTGCGTCTGTGCCACAGCCCAGGCTTGGCCCCTTGTGTAGGGTTTGGCACAGAGCCTTTTGTGCCACACACTAGGCATATGTCTGACTTCCTCAATTATGGCCACAAGGAGAGTTATTTACCCTCATCTGGGAGATTTATAAGTTTATGGGCCCTAAAAATCATGGTACTCAGACTCTGTTTTCCTAATGCTGACTGGAAAGGAAAACACTTTTCCAAAGGAAACATGCAAAAATGTGGGAGGCCGGACCTCTCTTGCGGCTTATTTTAACTTTCATTAAGGAAAAGTAATCATTGATTATCTTGGTAATGAGCCAAGTCTTCACAGAGAACATTTTAAAAATTTTTTAATTTTTAAAAATCTAAAAATTTATTCTTTTCAGTTATGTGTGACAATGGAGAGTATCTTGACATACCACACATGCATGGAGCATAACTTCCCATTCTTGTGGTCGTCCATGACGTGGAATCACACTGGTTGTTTATTCAGATAGGAACGTAGGAAAGATATGTCTGATTCATTCTACTGTCTTTCCCATTCCCACCCCTGCTCCCTTCCCTCCATTCCCTCCTGTCCAATTTGGTGAACCACAAAAAACCACCTATTGTGAGTCAGCTTCCACATATCAGAGAACATCCATTTGGCCTTTGGTTTTTTGGAATTGGTTTATTTCACTTAGCATTGTAGCCACTAGTTCCATCCATTTACTGGCAAATGCCATAATTCATTCTTATTTATGGCTGAGTAGCATTCTATTGTATATATGTATCATATTTTCTTTGTCCGTTCATCTGTTGAAGGGCATCTAGGTTGGTTCCATAGCTTAGCTATTGTGAATTGAGCTGCTAAGAACATTGATGTGGCTGCATCACTATAGTATGCTGATTCAAGTCCTTTGAGTATATGCTGAGGAATGGGATAGCTGGGTCAAATGGAGGTTCCATTCCAAGTTTTCTGAGGAATCTCCAGACTGCTTTCCAGAGTGGTTGCACCAATTTACAGTCCCTCAGCAATATATGAGTGTGCCTTTTCCTTCACATCCTCTCCAACATTTATTGTTACTTGTATTCTTGTAATTGCCATTCTGACTGGATTGAGATGAAATCTCAGTGTAGTTTTAATTTGCATTTCTCTAATTGCTAGAGGTGTTGAACGTTTTTCATATATTTGTTGACCAATTGTATTTCTTCTTCTGTGAAGTGTCTGTTCAGTTCCTTAGTCTGTTTATTGATTGGATTACTTGTTTTTTTGGTATTAATTTTTTAGTTCTTTATATATCCTGGAGATTAATGGTCTATCTGAGGTGCAGGTAGTAAAGATTTTTCTGTAGGCTCTCTCTTCATGTTCTTGATTGTTTCCTTTGCTGTAAAGAAGCTTTTTAGTTTGATAAAATCCCACTTATTGATTCTTGATTTTACTTTTTGCACTTTAGGAGTCTTATCAAAGAATTTGGTTCCTAAGCCGACATGATAGAGATTTGGGCCTACTTTTTCTTCCAGTAGGCACAGAGTCTCTGGTCTAATGCCTAGGAACTTGAGCTACTTTGAGTTGAGTTTTGTGCATGGAAAGAAAAAGGGGTTTAATTTCATTTTGCTACATGTGAATTTCCAGTTTTTTTTGCGGTACCATTTTTGAAGAGGCTATCTTTTCTCCAATGAATGTTTTTGGTGCCTTTGTCTAGCATGACATAACTGTATTTTTGTGGGTTTGTCCTTATGCCTTCCATTCTGTATCATTGGTCTTCATGTCTGTTTTGGTGACAATACCATGCTGTTTTTGTTCCTATAGCTCTGTAGTATAATTTAAGCTCTGGTATTGTGATGCCTCCTGCTTCACTCTTCTTGCTGAGGATTGCTTTGGCTATTCTGGGCCTCTTATTTTTCAAAATGAATTTCATGACTGCCTTTTCTATTTCTATGAAAAATGTCACCTAAACCTTAATAGGAATTGCATTGAATAGCGCTTTGGGTAGTATGGTCATTTTGACAATATTAATTCTGCCTATCCAAGAACAAGGGAGATCTTTCCATCATCTAAGTTCTTCTTCAATTTCTTACTTTAGTGTTCTGTAGTTTTCATTGTACAGGTCTTTCATCTCTTTTGTTAGATTGATTCTCAAATATTTTATTTTCTTTAGGCTCTTGTGAATAGAAAATTGTTGCCGCCGGAAAAGGATTTGCGGCCCGGAACGGCGGCGCCGCGGGAAGGAGCCCGGAGACAGGATGGAAATGAAAAAATTCTTTTATCTTTCTCTGTCTCTTGTAATTTTTAACACCACATACACACTCTCACAAGAAACCAAGGCACGTACTCTTACAAGAAACTACAATATATATATACACAATAGCGTTAACCCTGTCCGTTTTCTCTCAGGTCTCATCTCACGTGCCCGAGCAGGAATGGCGCTGGCCCGATCTGCTGAGTCACAGCTCAAGTCTCTTGAGATCCTGGGCCAAGTCCCGTGAGACTATGGAAGGCGGCAATGCCCAAACATGTCCATGGCCCATAGTCAACCGCAATCTTAGCCATCTCCCCAAACAGGGCTCCTGCATTTCCCCCCTTTTGTTTTAAAAGAGGGGATGCTCTAGGACGTCTATGTGCAACCAACATTCTTACTCGTCATCGTATAATCAAGGCTGTGCCCTTGACTCCTGTCTTAGGTTGATATGTCGGCCACGTGAGACTGTCCCGTGTGACTGTGCCTGTCTTAGGTTGTCCCCCTCTGAGGATCTTACCCGTCATTGGCTAACCAGCCATCCAATGGAGCCCTTTAGGATCGACTGTGTAAGATGACTAACAGCCGTCCAATTGTGAGGAGATGCTGCGGCTTTAAGGCGACAAGCCTTTTGATGACGAGCCAAATTGCATAGCATATCAAATTCTTTAAACAAATCAGCTGCCCTAAGTTCCATCAAGTAACACAGTGAGTTCTCTAGACAAATACCCGCAAGGCACTGTCCCGTGAAGTCCCAAACAATGAAAGATCAAAATGTCCACTTGTTATAACACGTAGATCTAGGAGGCCCCATGCATGCAGAGCAGAGGCCACACTGCTGGTGAGGTTGTTTGACACTTGAGCAGCAGGGATGCTTGCAGTGACTGCGATCCCTGCAGCTATAGCAGCAGCCGTCTTTTTTATGTCTAGACAATGCCACCGGCAAATCTTCAGGGCCCGCTACCTAGAGACTCAAGCATCAATTATTAAAGGAAAGGCAGTGCTATTCCAGCACTGAGTCAAGAGGCGAGTTGTCAAACTAAAAAATAGAATTATTAGATTAGAAAATTAAAGTTGATTTCTGCTCATACACATTGCTGTTTGAGCTCCCACAAACATAAGCTGGCAAAATATCATATTTAGAACAAAACAAAGAAAGACTGAGGGTATTTACTGCATTAAAGATAGATTAAAGAAGAACTAAAAGCACTTTGGAGAAATAATTTGTTAGCTGGAACCCTCGAGTTTCTGCATACACAGCAATCCTTTACCTGTTGAAATAATTGAAATTAATCAGTTATTAAACAAATGAAGTTAATAACAAGTAAGCAACCTTATGTCAAAACCCAAAATATCAGGTTATACAGCACTAGTCATATTTTTCGCTAAAGAGAAGTCCCTGGGACACCTATAAAACAAAATTGAAGGTACCTTCACTTATTAAATTATTTACCTAAATTGAATACTCTTAAACTTAAATGAATTAGAGTTATTTGGATCCATATATGTATATGTATATATTTTCATAAGTGCTTTGTTATTTTTGACATCACACTGGACAGACGCACATACAAACATATATTTGTGATGTCACATTAACATGAAATTTAGACAAATACACAGACATAAACACATATATAAAAAGAAAAAAAAATACAATTGTGTGCACACTAAAGAGAGATCTCTTCGTCCCGGCCGAGAGGAATGACACTTAAGTTGTGACATATTTTGAAGGACTCTTTTAAGGGAATCATTCTATATCTTCATCTTGGTCCTCTTGATTTTGTACCTTTTTTATTAATCTTGATTCCTCAACAACTTCATCTTGATCCTTTTGATTTGGTACCTGCTTTATTAATCTAGATGGTATCCATATTGGAGAGGATTCGTGCTTTGGGAAAACACAAACAGATCCTCTCCCCCAAATTAATACTGGATCTGGACCCTTCCATGTACCTGAAAGAACATCCTTCCAGTAAACCAAAGGTTTATGTTGTTGATGTGGGTTCCAATGTCTGTCTCCAGCAGAATAACCATCAGAGTCTAAAGTTAAAAAATTTAAAGTAAACAGGGCAACTGCCAATCTGTCCTTAGGATTTTTCCAGTTTCCTTCTTTCTGTTTTAACAACATAACTTTTAGTGTGCGGTTTGCTCTTTCAATAATGCCCTGACCCTGAGGATTGTATGGGATGCCTGTTTTATGGGATATGTTGAATTTTGCGCAAAACTGTTTGAAAGATGAGGATGTATATGCAGGGCCATTATCTGTTTTAAGCATTTTGGGGATGCCCAATGCAGCAAAAGCTTGTAAACAATGAGATGTAACATCTTTAACTTTTTCTCCAGAATGTAAGGAAGCAAAAATCATGCCTGAGCATGTATCTATGGTCACATGAATAAATCGCAATTTTCCAAAACTTGGCTCATGAGTAACATCCGTCTGTCACAAATGATTGGGCATTAATCCTCTAGGGTTAACACCAAAATGAGGATTGGGCAAATGTGTTATACAAGATTTACAATCTTTTACAATTGTTCTGGCTTGCTCTTTTGTGATTTTAAACCTAGGCTGCAAGATGGTGCTGTTGACGTGGAACTGGGAGTGAAACAAAGTAGCTTGTTGTAGCGCTGAAAGTATAAATATTGTTTTTGTAAGTTCATCAGCCTTTTGATTACTTTCATGGAGGGGGCCAGGCAAATTAGTATGTGCTTTAATATGGCCTATGAATAGAGGTTCTTTTCTTGCCCACAAAAGATTTTGTATTTGATAAAACAATTTAAAGGCTGGAGTATGAGGTGCTATTGGTCCTGCTAGCTCTAATTTTGGGACGGCATGTACAATATAGTGGCTATCTGAAAAAATGTTTATGGGGCTGGTCTCTAAAATTTTCCAGAGCTCTTACCACAGCTTCCAATTCCACTAGTTGAGCTGATTTGTGTGCAGTTATGTAAGTCATATTTTCTTTTGTAGTGACTACAAATGCAGCAGTACCATTTGAGGACCCATCTGTAAATACATTAAATGCCTTAGGAATAGGTTGATTTTTTATTATCTGTGGAAATATAATAGGATGATTAATACAAAAAGATAATATAGGAGACTTAGGAAGATGATTATCAAAATTTGCAGAAGTAGAGCATCTAGCTATAGCCCAATCATTATTATTGGAGCATAAATATTCAATCTGTGACGATGAATAAGGAGTAATAATAGTAGCAGGGTGAATGCCAAATATTTTAGTAGAAGTTTTAAGTCCTTGAAAAATAAGTTTAGCCACCATGGAGGTATAAGACTCAATTATGCTTTTAGGAGAGATAGGCAAATGTATCCATAATAAAGGCCCTTGTTGCCAAAATACTCCTGTGGGTGTATATTGTGAAGAAATAATAATCAATATCAGCGGTTGAGTTAAATCAAGTCTGTCACAATGAGCTCCTTCGATGGCTTTTTCTATTAACTTTAAAGCTTTCCTAGCATCAGGAGTCAATGTTCGCGGTGAGGATGGATCAGGGTCCCCTTGAAGGATATCAAATAAAGGTTTCAATTGGCCAGTAGTAAGGTTTAGTGTAGGGCGAAGCCAATTAATGTCTCCCAGTAGTTTTTGGAAATCATTGAGGGTGGTTAAATGTTCTTTATTTATTAAAATTTTGGGGGGTCTAACAAAAGTATCCATGATTTTAAATCCTAAATATAATATGGGAGATCTGGTTTGAACTTTTTCTTCTGCTATATATAATTCGTATTTTTTAAAATTTTCTACCACGTCACTGAATATATTAAATAAGATTTTTTGATTAGGGTGGGCCAGTAAAATATCATCCATGTAATATAGACACATGAGGTTTGGATATTTATTTTTAATGGGTTGGATAGCCTTGTTCACATATATTTGGCATATGGTGGGGCTATTAGCCATTCCCTGCGGCAAAACCTTCCATTGATATCTCTGATCAGGGCCATTATTGTTAATAGAAGGAACTGAAAAAGCAAATCTGGGGGCATCCAGAGGATGTAGGGGAATAAAAAGAAGAAATCCTATATATCAAGACTAATAAGATGGAAATTTTTTGGAATAGCTACAGGATTCGGAAGTCCAGGTTGAGTAGGGCCCATGACTTGCATGGTTTTATTAATTTGTCTAAGATCATGTAATAATTGCCATTTTCTTGATTTTTTTCTTGATCACAAATATGGGGGAATTCCAGGGAGAGGTGGAAGGTTCTATATGTCCTGCTTCTAATTGTTCCTGAACTAGTAGGTGGGCCGCTTGTAATTTCTCTTTAGATAGGGGCCACTGAGGGACCCACACTGGCTTATCAGAAAGCCATGGTATTTTCAAAATTATTTTCTCAGTGGCCCCGAAGAAAAATGTCTTTTTCCTATATGATAATGATTTCTTTTAGGGTTAAGCTTACCCTGTACTTTTTGATAATGATTTCTTTTAGGGTTAAGATTACCCTGTAGATTTTTACATTTAACACCTGCAGGTTTGGTTGCAAGGTGTATTCCCATTTGTTGTAAGATATCTCTTCCCCATAAAGTAACCGGTAGATTAGGTAAAACATAAGGCTGAAACGTTCCTTTATGTCCTTCATCATCCTCCCATTTTAAAATTACTGCACTTTTTTCTGGAAGGTTATTATATCCCAAGCCTCTTAAACTGGTTGAAGCTTTTTGCAGAGGCCAGTGTTTGGGCCATTGACATAAATTAATGATGGAAGAATCAGCTCCAGTATCTATAAGACCCTCCATTTCTATTCCTTGGATTCTTATTTTACACATAGGCCTCCTTGTACAGTCTTGAACCCAGCAAACCATGGGTCTCGAATCAGTGGAACAAAATCCTCTATTGTTCCTATTTAGAGGCATAT
This sequence comes from Tamias sibiricus, assembly GCA_025594165.1. Taxonomy (NCBI): domain Eukaryota; kingdom Metazoa; phylum Chordata; class Mammalia; order Rodentia; family Sciuridae; genus Tamias; species Tamias sibiricus. The sequence goes on from CM046663.1 coordinate 72,825,120, forward strand.
TCATTTTAAATGAATTATATAAATTTGGAAGGAGGAGCAGCTGAGCAATTCTATCTCTCTGATTAATAGAACTTATACTTTGGGGTGAGCTAAGCATTATTTTTATTTCCCCTTTGTAGTCTGAGTTTATTACACCTGGGGTCACTTGCAAACCTAATAAGCTTTCAGGACTTCGCCCGATAATAAGTCCTACAGTCCCTGAGGGAAGAGGTCCCCTGACTCCTGTGGGAATCACTTGAACCCCCATTTCAGGTGTTAACATTATTTGGGCAGTGGAACAGAGGTCTAATCCTGCATTTCCTCCTGTTCCTCTGGTGAGGGAGTGGATGGGTAGTAGGGATTGTGTCGGGGAAGCATCTGAGTGGATGCTTGAGGATACTCCTCCTCCAATGCCTCGTACATTTGTGGGCCCCTTGCCCCATTTTTTTGAATTCCTGAACAAAGGATTTCCATGGATGTCAAATTTTGAATAGCATTTATTGGCCCAATGATTTCCTTTCTTACACCTGGGGCAGCAACCTGGAGCACGGTATGAATTTGGTCTTATTTCTCTTTTGGGATTTTGCCTAGAATAGCCTGATTGATTATGATAATTTTGCCTAGAATATCCTGATTGATTATAATGTCTAGGTTGAGCCCTTGTGAAATTTTGAGGGGCAGCATCTCTCACAGCTGCTGCAATCACATTTCCTGTGACAAAGGCATCATTTATATCTTTACATAGTTGTATATATATGGAAAGATCCTTTTTATTTTTCCATGGCCTGATGGCTTCTTGGCAATATTTATTAGCATTTTCGTATGCTAATTGAACAACTAATGGCATAGCTTGATCAACGTCTCCAAAAACTCTACCTGCAGTTCTCAAAAGTCGATCAGCAAATTCAGCATATGGTTCATTAGGTCCTTGAATTACTTTGGACAAGCTATCTTGTAGATCCCCAGGTCCTTGTACAGTTTTCCATGCCTTTAAGGCAGCTGCATTTATCTGAGCATATACTCCTGGGGTATAATATTTTTGAGCCTGTATGTCTGCGAATTGCCCTTCTCCTGTGAGCATTTCTATATTATGGTCTCCAAACCCTGCAGCTGCATTTCTTTTAGCTGTTTCTATACAAAGTTCTTGAAATTGCAATCGCCAAACCAAGTATTGTCCCCCACTTAATGTTGCTTTACATAGACGTTTCCAGTCTGCAGGGGTTAAGCTAAAGGTGTTAAGGGACTCCAGTATACTCAATGTGAAAGGAGCTTGGGGTCCATATGTCATTACTGCCTCTTTGAGATTTTTTATTGTTTTGAAATCTACTGACTCGTGGGCCCCTCTGTCCATTTTCATATTCAAATACTGGCAGTTCCCAATGTATCTGTGAGTTACCCTCAAGAGCGCATAAGCACTCAGAAAGACTTTTTATTTCTGTTTCTAGGGTATGCAAACGCCTAGTAATACCCTTCATATTTTCTGTAATGGATTCCACCCATGGGGGAGTAGAGGACACAAGTTCCTCCACTTGAGAATCCCTTATCTTGGGCTTCCTTAATTTCCTTTTGTTCATTTTCTCAGAATCACTTTTACTTAATTCCTCCTCACTACTACTACTCTCATTGGTCCTAACTGACTCAGTAACATCCTGAGTCCCGGGTTCAATTGAGAGCATGTATCCTTGAAGTATCTCTAATAAATCTTGAATAGCTTTAACAGCTTGGATCTTTGTCATTTTGGGGACGCTTCTAATACTCTTCTTACTGGTCTTAGTTGACTCAGCGGAAGCTACGCTTTCATGATCGCCTTCTGTTTTCTAAATCCTCCTCACTAACGACAGACTCATCTATATCAAAGAATTCATCAAGAGCCTTGTACACTTGGGTCTTAGTTATTTTCGAACCCATTTTAACCGCTCTGACTAGAGACTCCTGCGAGGTTTCTCAGTTCTTACCTGCCGTGCTGAATGCCCTGAACGGGCCACCAACTGTTGCTCCTGCAGAATAGTTTACCTAATTTCTTTTTCAGTTGGTTTATCACTGATGTATGGGAATAAAATTAATTTATGGGTGTTAATTTTGTATCCTGCTACTTTGATGAATTTGTTTATGAGTTCAAGGAGTTTTCTGGGGCTTCTAAATATAGAATCATCAGCAAATAGGCATAGTTTGGGTTCTTCTTTTTTCTATTTGTATCCCTTTAATATTTTTCTTCTTTCTAATTGCTCTGGCTAGAATTTCCAGGACTATGTCGAATAGAAGTGGTTGAAAGAGGGCATCCCTATCTTGTTCCAGTTTATAGAGGGAATGCTTTTAATTTTCCTCCATTTAGAATGATGTTGGACTTGGGCTTAGCATATATAGCTTTTACAATGTTGAGGTATGTTCCTACTACTCCTAGTTTTTCTAGTGTTTATTTATTTATTTTTGGTACTGGGGATTGAACTCAGGGGCACTCGACCACTGGGCCACATCCCCAGCATTTTTTAAATTTTATTTAGAGACAGGTTCTCACTGAGTTGCTAAGTGCCTCACCATTGCTGAGGCTGGCGTTGAACTTGCGATCCTCCCGCCTTAGCCTTGGAAGTGCTGGGATTACAGACATGCACCACCGCACCTGGCCTTTTCTAGTGTTTTGAACAGAATGGATGCTGTATTTTATCAAACACATCTCCTGCATCTATTGAGATAACCATATGATTCTTGTCTTTAAGTCTATTGATGTGACAAATTACATTTATTGATTTCTGTATGTCAAACCAAATTGCATCCCTCAGATGAATCCCACTTGATCATGGTGCACTCTCTTTTTAATATGTTTTTGTATGGATTTGCCAGTATTTAAGAATTTTTGTATTTATGTTCGCCAGAGATACTGGTCTGAAATTTTTCTTTCCCTTGATGTGTTTTTGTTTGCTTTTGGTATCAGGGTGATACTAGCTTTATAGAATAAGTTTGGAAGGGTTCTCTCCTTTTCTATTTCATGTAATAATTTGAGGAGGATTGGTATTTCTTCTTCTTTGAAGGTCTCATAGAACTCAGCTGAGAATCCATCTGGTTCTGGGCTTTTCTTTCTTGGCAGGCTTTTGATGACATCTTCAATTTCATAGCTTGAAATTAATGTTTAAATTTCACAGAGGCCTTTAAAGCCATCTCATGTAGTTTTTCAAAGAATAAGGGGGAAAAACAAATGTCCTAGCCCTCTGAAGAAAAAGAGGGGAGCAGGAGAGAAGATGAAGAATCCTGGGGGACAAGGCAGCACCCCTGGCTGTAGTATTCAGGATAGAAGTTGACCCTTACAACAAAGCTCTGGAACAGAAATGAGAACAATTCATAACTCAGCCAAAACGAAATACAAAGATGAGAGCCAGGCACCGTGGTGCACACCTGTAATCCCAGCACTTGGGAGGCTGAGGCAGGAGGATTGTGAGTTCAAAGCCAGCCTCACCAATGGCGAGGCACTTAGCAACTCAGTGAGACCCTGTCTCTAACAAAATACAAAAAAGGGCTGGGGATGTGGCCCAATGGTTGAGTGTCCCTGAGTTCAATCCCTGGTACCAAAAAAAAAAAAAAAAAAAAAAAAAAAAAGCGAAGATGATCAACCATATGACAAATAAAACCTGCACCATATGGTCCCCAAGAAACAAACCCACATTTCAAACTCCTTCAGGGCAGGAATTATATTTTGCAATTCTTTTCATCTAGCATAGTCCCTCCCACAGGTTAAGATCTCAAGCAATAACTTCTTGCTGGCCGATGACTCTGATTTGTGTGTGTGTGTGTGTGTGTGTGTGTGTGTGTGTGTGAAGGTTGTGGAGGAATCTGGATTTTATTCAGTAGGGAGAAAAAGGAGTTTCAAAGGTCTTGTGCACAGGAGTGATACAGTTGTCTCAGATATAATCAAAATAGTCTGGGTCAGCTCTGGGTTTGGAGAAGGAAGCCTTGTAGAAATGGGTAAGATAAAATGAAAGCATACAGGAGCTAAAGGCAAATAGCATCAAAGATGGGCATTTGTCCATTGAAAAGTCATCTCTCTTTGCATGAAGAATGTGTTTTGAGTGCACCCATCTATGCACCCACCCAACATCTTTATTGAGCACTTACTATATGCCTAGATGCCTGGAAGTTGCATAGATGCATATCAATGCATTTTTTTTTACTTTGAAGTTGTCCTTGGTTAAATTATACTTTAAATGGTAGATGAAAGCAACTAAAAGTGCTGTAGCAACCCAGTAAAAATGATAAATTGGAAAAAATGATAAATTGGACCTTATAAAAATGAAGAACTTTTGCTCTGTGATGGATCTTACTAAGAAGATGCAAAGACAAGCAGAGGCAGGGGAGGGAAATATTTATAAACCAAATAGTTGACAAGGCCAGGATCTGGAATATATCAAGGGCTCTCAAGACTCAACAGAAAAACAACAACTTGAAAGTAATCCAACCACACATAGCAAAGGAACAGAGGTGTTGCTGAGGAAGATATGCAGGAGGTGAGGAAGCACACGAAAGGACACCCACCCTCATTGGCCATGTGGGAAATGCAAATTAAAACCATAATGACATATCAGTGCCCATTTTATCTATCAGAAAAGATTCAATCAAAAATGGCAACTGAGCCGGGCGCGGTGGCGCACGCCTGTAATCCCAGCACTTTGGGAGGCTGAGGCAAGAGGATCGCGAGTTCAAAGCCAGCCTCAGCAATGGCGAGGCACTTAGCAACTCAGTGAGACCCTGTCTCTAATAAAAACACAAAAAAGGGCTGGGGATGTGGCCCAGTGGTCGAGTGCCCCTGAGTTCAATCCCCGGTACCACAAAAAAAAAAAAAAAAAAAAATGGCAACTGGAGCCGGGCGTGATGGTGCATGCCTGTAATCCCAGCACTTGGGAGGCTGAGGCAGGAGGATCGCGAGTTCAAAGCCAGCCTCAGCAATGGTGAGGCACTTAGCAACTCAGTGAGACCCTGTCTCTAATAAAATACAAAAAAGGGCTGGGGGTGTGGCCCAGTGGTCGAGGGCCCCTGAGTTCAATCCCCAGTACCAAAAAAAAAAAAAAAAAAAAAAAAAAAAATGGCAACAGCATGCTGATGAGAATGATGAGAAACCTGGTCTCTTCTATGTTGCTGATGAGAGTGTAAAATGGAACCATTGTGCTAGAGAATGGTTTGGCAGGTTTGGTTTGTTTATTTGCAGTACCAGGGATTGAACCCAGAGTGCTCTACCACTAAACTACACTGAACTACATTCCAAGCCCCCCCCCCTTTTTTTTTCTTTTTTAGACAGGGTCTGAGTAAGTTGCCCAGGCTGGCCTCAAACTTTCAATCCTCTTGCCTCAGTCCCCCAAGTCTCTGGGATTACAGGTGCACACCATTGCACCCCGTGAATTCTTTAAAAGAAATTAAACCTGCTTCTATCATACTGCATAGTAAATGACACCCTTGGACATTTATCCCTGAGAAATGAAACATCTATGTTCCTAGAAAATCTGTACCTGAATGTTTATAGCAGTTTTATTTTTAATAATGCTTACCTGGAAGCTGACCTGAAGGAGGAATGAGACGTGGACATGCTCTATGAATCTGACCACACCAGATACTTCTTAGAAGAGGAGTGGTCCAGTATTTGTTCTTTTATGACTGGATTATTTCCCATAGCCTGATATCTTCAAGGTTCATCCAGGTGTTGCAATATATGTCAGAATTTCCTTTTTAGGGCTGAATAATATTCCACTATGTATATATACCACATTTTGTTTATCCATTCATCCATCTATGGACAGTTAGTTGCTTCCACCCTTAGCTATTATAAATAATGCTGCTGTGAACATGTATGTATAAATGTCTATAAGTCTTTGCTTCCAGTTCTTTTGCATACATACCCCAAGGTGAAACAAGGGCTATACCATTATGCTGAAATTGCTACATCATATGGAAATTCTATGTTTGATTTTTTAAGAACTGCCATAATGCCAGGCGCGGTGGCGCACGCCTGTAATCCCAGCACTTTGGGAGGCTGAGGCAGGAGGATCGCGAGTTCAAAGCCAGCCTCAGCAATGGTGAGGCACTTAGCAACTCAGTGAGACCCTGTCTCTAATAAAATACAAAAAAGGGCTGGGGATGTGGCCCAGTGGTCGAGTGCCCCTGAGTTCAATCCCTGGTACCAAAAAAAAAAAAAAAAAAAAAAAAAAAAAAAGAACTGCCATAATGTTTCCCACAGTGGCCCTAACATTTTATAATCCCACCAAGAGTTCATATAAGTAGAACAGGTTAAGTAGTTCATAGCTTACACATCATCTTAAATTTATTATTATTTTTCTTTGAATAAATGAAAATAGGAAAAAAAAGTTTTTCATACCAAAATTTAGCACTTAAGAACTTCATGCAACTCCACTCTCATTCAGAGTAAAAGAAAATCTTGGGAATGATTTTAAGGAGGTGGTCTTCCTCAGGGGGTTTTATAATGATAATAATATTGTAACAGTTAAGCTTTATTCTGGATTTGCTATGTACTGAACACTGGCCAATTTTTTTTCCATGTATGATCTCATTTAATTCTTCCAACACCCATAGAAAGTCAGTACTGTGATTGTTTCCAGTTAAAAACCAGAGAATTGGAGCCTTGTAAGTTTGTGAAAAGACACAGTAAGTCCCCAAGCCAGAGTTCAAACACGGGCTACACCATTATGCTGCATCCCTACAAAGAATAACTGGGATCCGCAGGTGCACAACACTTGGGCAAAAGACGTCTGGGTGAGAATGTTCAGCATGGTGGCACTTATAAGACTTTAACATTTGTAAAAGCTTATATGCCTGTCAATAAGGGTTTGGTTAAATCAATGAGGGGGTATTAATGGAAAGGAATAGTTTTGCACCCATCAGGAGTTGTGATGTAGATGTATATTACTAGGCATGGGAAATGCATTTAAGATACATTGATGGGGGTGGAAAAAGTTGCAAAGCAAAAAGAATAGTGTGATCCAGTTTTAGGAAGTGGATATGTTTTGATGTAAACTTTAAAATTTATTTGTTTATTTATTTGTATTTATTTATTGGTGTGCTGGCAATGGAAAGTAGGGTGTGGCTCATGCTCAGCAAGCTCTCAACCACCCATCTACATCCCCGGCCCTTCATATAAGTTTGATCATATGGATGTTTTGATATATGAAAGTATGGAAAATTATACAGCAAAAATACCAATATGACGCCTGTAATCCCAGCACTTTGGGAGGCTGAGACAGGAGGATCGCGAGTTCAAAGCAAGCCTCAGCAATGGCAAGGCACTTAGTAACTCAGTGAGATCCTGTCTCTAAATAAAATACAAAAAAGGGCTGGGGATGTGACCCAGTGGTCGAGTGCCCCTGAGTTCAATCCCCAGTACCAAAAAAAAAAAAAAAAAAAAAAAGGAAAAAAAAGATACCAATATGACCATCTCAAAATGGGAGGATTCCAGGCAGTTGAAATTATCATATTTTCTCTATTTTTCCTAAAATGATTACACATTGACGAGTGGAAGGAAAGCTTAATATACTTGTCACTGAGACAGGCCTCCTGCTGTGCACCAGATTGGAAATCAGCCCCACCCTACTCTGTGGGGCTGGGACCTTCTGCAAGTCCTTGTCCTCCCCAGAACAAGGAGATAATTTCAAAGTTTCTTTCAGCCCTAACATTGCTCTGTTTGTTTATTTGTTTATTTTTTGTTGTTGTTGCCGGGGATGGAAGTCAGGGCCTTGTGTGTGCATGCTGGGCGAGCTCTTACTCTGAGCCACAGCCCAGCCCCCAACCTTATTTGACTTAATGAGTCTTCTTGGGGGGGGGGGGGTTCTTTTAAAAGCAGTGCACAGGGATTTCAAAGTCTCTACACACCATCTTCGTTTTCTTGACTATATGAAGTTGTTGTTCCCAACATTCCCTTCCCTCAGTCTTTTCAGAAGGAAAATTAAATGCATTTTGCCAAAGATGTAAATCACGCTGGGGGAAAAAACTACCTTTCCCCAGAAAGACAATTTTTATCTGAGATACTAAAAACAAACCAACCACAGTTACTTGGGGGAGACTGAGGCAGAGGGATAGCAAGTTTCAGGCCAGCTTGGGCAACATATCAAGACCCTGTCTCAAAAAATAAATAAATAAAAATTTAAAAGGGAGCTGGGGACCTAAATCAGTGGTAAAGCACCCCCAATACCGAAATTGGTGCGGCACTGGGGGTGGGTGGGGGGGGGAGGTGGTACGACCAATGAGCCATGCACACTGAACAACACATTTCACAAGCCAAGCCACCCCCCCAAAAAAAAGACAAAACCCCAACTATCCAAGCACATGATCCCACTCCAACTTAAACCCTAGACACTTCTACTTTAAGGTCACCTGTCGCCTATACACCTGATAGTAATAGCTGGCACAATATTTTCAGTTATCCATAGGGTCATTGAGCATTTTCCTCATATAGATCTAGAGCGAAATCACAGCTAAACAGAGCAGGGCGGGAGGAAGGAGCAGCTCCTGCTATGGAGAGGCCAGCTGGCTGTGCACTGCATACACAGGGACTACCCCGGGCACCAAGGCGCACCTGGCCCGGCGACACCGCGGGCGACTCTCTGGCGCCCTCTGCTGCACAGCTGGCGATGAAGTCTCGGGTATCCTGAAGTCTTCGCGCAGTTGGGTCACAGACCCACATTTCCCTCGCCCCTTTCCTTCTGATAACTCCCAAAAATCTGTGTTTAGAGAAGAAATGTTGTATTTCCTGTTGTCCTTCCAGTCAGGAGGGAGTCTTTTAAATAAAGTTCAACTTCAACGTTCTGCAAACCAGATATTATTTCAACAAGTGTGAACATTTACTATGCTTTTCACATATTTTTGCACAGTCCCATTCTGGAGGTCTCCTCTGAGAACCAACTATTCTAGAATATTCTTGCATGCCTGCCCCATTGCCCTTTTCTCCCTAACAGTCTCCCAGAAGTCTTCCAGATGACATACTCACCTAGGAACTGCAAGTCCCTCTGCTAGCCATGTGGTAACGGGCCTGTCACTAAACCTCTCTGAGCTGACATCAACCTCGCAGAACCCATTTACTTACCCACTCATTCCATACGTGTTGACAGAACACTTACATCCACTGGACTTGGTGCTGAGGACATTTCAGTGGACAAAACAGAAGTTTTCCTTAATCTCATGAAATTTATGACCCAATGAAGGTGGCCTTCTGTATTTTGTTGGCTCCTGAGGTCCTCGCTTTACCAGGTGTGGCTCGAGAAGGGAGGAGAGACAGAGCAGGACCTCTCACTTCCAGAGGACTCCCAGATCCCCACGGGAGCAGAGCTCTCCCGGATACCTGTGCGAGGTTTTCACTGGTCCTCAGGCTCCTCTGGAGTCCTGGCTCTGGAAAGCTTTCTGGCTATTGCGGACATGCACAGGCAGGGGGCGCTGCAACTTCACTGTTTGGAAGCCAAACTACTATTGAAGTGAATGCTCCAGAGCTCTGCTTTGGTTAAGTTTCCTTAATTCTCAGAGCACATGTTGGGAGCTTGCAAACCCAGGGTAAAGCTGCCAAGGCCTGCAGAGAGCTGCTCATGGAACCCAGCCAGAGCTGGACTTTCCCCAAGATTTGGGGATTGCAGTCACTGCCCTGCTCACCCTCTGCCTGGCCCTCTGTCCAAAAGCTTCTCCCAGGGACATACTGATTAATATTTCATTTTATACTGTGCTTATGTTTTGGCTCATTGCTTACATGCATCAAACCAAGCAAGTAGACTCACTCCTCTAAATACTTTTCGTAATCACTTTTTGTAATCAAGCAAGTGGCTGGGGCTTGCCCCATTATAACCTGCAGTGGGAAAATACCCAATCTGAGCAACTATTCACAGTAGAAGGGTATGCAGAATGCCTTGAGTTAAAAAGGGAGAGTTTAAACATCAGGCATGTGACATTTTTCCTGCCTGCAGCCGGCTGCCACCCAACCCCAATCCCTCTAAGAAGCTGGAGCTCAGAAGCAAATTTCCTTTGCAGCAATGACATTGGGGCAGGTTGGGATCCTGGATCATGTGTGTATGAGATAGGGCATTGCTAAGGAACTGGAGACACTGGGGATTTGTTTGTCCTTCCTGCTAAGATTTGGCTGGCACTGAGGTTCACTGCTGGTGGACCCCTTCTGTATGCATCCTGAGGATCCCATTCCCTAACCCAAAGGATTGTGCTTAGAGTGGACTGAGGTATCAAGGTTCACCAGTCTCTCTTCTCTCCCTCTCCTTTCTCTCCTGGGCAGGCGGTGGTCATAGCTGGGTTAAGAACCAAACCTCCAGGAGCTCCAGGTTAGCTTTTTCTTTGGTGGCATTGATTTGGAGTCCCTGCTAGCCTAGGCAAGGAGTCTTTGTGGATTCCACACACAGTGGGCTTCTAGCTCCAGGGAGACTGAACTGCTACCTACACAACCTGGTTAGTCTCTCTTCCATGGAAGGCCATGACCTGACCTGGAGGTTTATTCCTTAAAGCTGGAAAAGAAAATCCAATGTGAAACTGGATGACCTGAGCCTCAACACCTACACCCAATGGCCAGGAAGGCTTTTGCTCTTGCACTTAAGTTGAGGCTTGGTGAGGGAGTGAGAAGATATGGCCCAAGGCTGGACGCCTCTTACCTCTGTACCTAATTGAGAACGCTGAATGGCTTCCTCCTTTTTTCTCCCTTCTCCTTCAATAGAGTCCAACAATTTAGCAAGCTCACCAAGCTGTGTCCTGCTTCATGACTAATTCACATATTTAAATGGGATCGGTCAAAGCTGAACTATTTGATGCCAGCCAAGCGCATTTATCAGGTCAAACTGCTCACAAAAGCTGGAGGCCAGGGTGGGTATGTGAGTGCCTATGAAGTGAATGTGTGGGATATTTATTTATTTTTAGTCTCAGATTTCAAAAGCAGGGGACCACATCAGAAGCTGCTGTTGCTCCCAGGGTCCCTCCCAGAGCCTGGCTTGCTCTTGGCCCTGGCTCCCTGTCCTGTTCCCTCTCCCCCTCCCCCAGTCCTGAGCTGTGTGTCTCTGATGGGGCTTCAGAGAATGAATCTACTCAATTACAGCCCTTTTCACGTGACTGAGCAGTTTCAAAGATGCCACATTTTATTATTTGGTGACCCCTGACATTGCAGGTGCAGATTTAATGGTGGAAAAGTTGAAATTAGCCAAAGTGAACTTTATTCTCCAATCTCAGCATGGAGAGACACTCTAGCTCATTCCAGCTGGAGCTGCCATAACTTTGCTGAGTGTGTGAGTCAAAAAAAAAAAAAAAAAAAAAAAAAAAAAAAAGTGCCAGTTTTAGCTCAGGGCCAACTGCAGTCTCCACCCCACCCCCAGCTGGATGGGTTCCAGGTCCAGGGGAGTAAAGAGTTAAACAGATGTACTGGCTATAATCCCC